>JAPDNY010000003.1:95755055-98250055 GCA_029375565.1 Gekko gecko | reverse complement strand
ACAGACAACAAAGTCCACTTTGCTGGAATTCATACTTATGGGAAATTGTTGTTCTACATCACCGTTTCTATGCAGCCAGTGGTTCAGGTGCACAACCAGTTAGAGCACAACTGGTTTACTTGGTGGGTTCCTACAAGCCTTGGTGTGTAGGGACAGGTGTGTGTACATCCATCCGCAAATCCTTTGACGTTAACTAGGAAATTATGTTCTCTCCCTGCCCCGCCCTGCAGAGGTGCTTTTTCTGTACCTTCTTCAATGATCCTCCACGGGGAGAAGAAAGACTGATGAAGAGAAATGCTGGGGTGATGGGGATTCTCCTCATAGTTTTCATCCAGGCGGGAAAGGAAAGGATTGATGGTGACATGAGCAAAGCGGAATGCAGCGGTGGCAAAGACATTGGAGACTCTGGGGTCCACGGACTCATTGTAGCCGGCGTATGGAGGCAGGTAGACCTTGGTGGCGTCTGGGCCAAGGATCTTGGGGACATAGTCCCTCCAGTTTATAATCTACATGGATCAAACAGAAAGAAGAAAACACATGCCGTAACATAATCTTACGTCCTGCGACATTTCTTTTTGAAATCCAGCTGACGCCTTAATAATAAAGAAATATAGGAGGAAAATGAGGATGAGATTTCACCGCACGAAAAGGAGGAGAGGACGATGCTTTGCCACTCTGAAGAAGAAGAAGAAGAGATTGGATTTATACTCTGCCCTTCACTGCCCAAAGGTGTCTCAGAGCGGCTTACAGACTCCTTTCCCTTCCCCTCCCCACAACAGACACCCCGTGAGATAGGTGTGGCTGAGAGAGCTCTTGACGGAAACTGCTCTTTTTCAAGAACACCTCTGACAGAACTGTGGCTTGTCCAAGGTCATCCCACAGCTGCAGGTGGAGGAGTGGGGGAGTCAAACCCAGTTCTCCCAGATTAGAAGAAGAAGAGAAGAGATTGGATTTATACCCCCACCCTTCACTGCCCAAAGGTGTCTCAGAGCGGCTTACAAACTCCTTTTCCCTTCCCCTCCCCACAACAGACACCTTGTGAGGTAGGTGGGGCTGAGAGAGCTCTTGACAGAAACTGCTCTTTTTCAAGAACAGCTGTGCCAGAGCTTGTGACTGACCCAAGGTCACATCAGCAGGTGCAAGTGGAGAGTAACTCTGGGTAACGACGGGCGATCCTTTGCCAAGTGATGATGTACCACAAGCATGCATGTCACAATTTGTAAACGGGTTGCTTGTGTCAGCATCATGCTGCCAAGTACTATGGAGAATTTTGCCACCCCACCATGTGCAGGGCCATAGCCAGCCTTCTTCACTCATAAGGACTGCCAGATTTCCAGATGAGACTTAAAAAAAGCAGAAGAGTAAATTCTGTGAATAACTCATAGCCTTCTAAAACCCACTCATCAAGACCACATGACTATGGGTATCCTAGCCTCTGTGAATGGTTAGAAACTTATACACTAAATAGGAGTATCTATTTTTGCATTCAGAAACGTTTACTTCTTAAATAACAACAATGTCTTTAAATTACTCTTTTGTCCCATTTCTGCCCACATCTCCTCCGCCGCCGCCTCACCTTGTTTCTATTTACCTTCCCGATAGGGTTCTTTTATCCACTCTGTACCCTTTCTCCATCTCCCTTATGCTGATCTATCTGCCTCATAGTTTCCCTACCTCCCTGTATCTCTTTTCAAGCCTCACCTGCCCCATAAAACTATCCCTTCCTCTAAGGACTGGGTGATGTTTTAAACCCAGACGGACTGGCAACTTTCCCTTTCCCCAAAACCAACCAACCAAACTAACTAACTAAAACCAACTGGATTGCAGATATCCTGAGTGCGTTCATCCTATGTATGTGTACTGTCCCAGAACACGCCATATTGTTGTGGCTCAGCCAGTCAATGTCAGAGGCTTCATAAGGGCTCTTTTTGTAGCAGGAACTCCTTTGCATATTAGGCAACACACCCCTAATGTAGCCAATCCTCCAAGAGTTTACAGAGCTCTTCTTACAGGGGATACTGTAAGCTCTTGGAAGATTGGCTACATTAGGGGTGTGTCGCCTAATATGCAAAGGAGTTTCTGCTACAAAAAGAGCCCTGGGCTTCATCATCACAAGAACAGTACAGTAGAGGTCAACAATTTGTTTCGGATTTTTTAAAGACAAAACAAAAACTTTTAATGTCAATGCTTTCTCTCAAACTGTATTCCAAAATCACATATAACCGTGCTGAAGGAAAAATGGACACGATGAACCCTGTTGATTGCCAGCTCTCGGATACACCTCGTGCCTCCTTGGTCACACCGAGAATTGTCGTTAAACACTAATTCCAATTACCCATGACACACAAATGCAGACACACAGAGTAACTGGAATTACTCCTCCTCCCACTAACCAATATCTTAACCAGGGTTTAATCCAGGTTTAGAATCCCAGTCAGTGAGTGGAAAATTAACTCTGGTTAACCCACATAACTACATGCTTAAGCCATGGGTAACAATTCTTGGTGCAAGTAGGGAGAAATGAGGCATGTGCCCCATGTTTGTGCCCATCTTTCCGGGTGGGATAATCATGTGACATCTGAATGCAGCCCTGGAGCCGGTCACGTTTGGTGAAATTGCAGTGTTCATTATAGGGGGGAAAAATTGTTGGTAATATTTCTGTTATCCCTCCCATTAAGAAACTATTATGGAAAGGATAGTTTCAGTCCCAACAGAGAGCACATTTTTTTGCAAACATTTCCATGTCCTTGCCAGATGCACTTTGGCCCTGGCATTAGCTTGCGGTTCTTGCATATCTTCACAAGAGGCCTCTTGAGATTAGAGCTGCTTTTATGCAAACATACCTGTGTGTTAACATGAGTGAATGTTTCCAGTGTTACTGGCTCTTATCTGATAACAGCAGGTTCTGTGTAGCAAGGCAGGGCAGTGAGAGGACACAAACCCTGACGGTCAGGCCAAAGTAGACATCACACATAATAGTGTTACCAGCCTCCAGATGGGGTCCGGAGTTCTGCCAAAATTACACCTCTACAGACTACAGAGATCAGTTCCACTGGAGGAAATTGCAGCTTTGGAGGGTAGACTCGATGGCATCACATTCCCTCCCCTCCCCAGGCATTGCCCTGTAATTTCCAGGAATTTTCCAAGCTGGAATTGGTAGCCTTACTCATGTGAAATGTGGGACACTGCTTCACAAAACAGCAGTTGTCTGTTCAGCTCTTCCTTCCCATGCATCAGTTGAAGCAGACCTTATTCTTGTCCAGATATCACAGTGTTGAGCGTTTCCGCATTCTTGCACTGCATGATAGGCTGTCAGAAAGTACATTAGCGGCCAGGGACAGTTCCGGATAGGGTTACCAAGTCCAGGTTAGGAAATTCCTGGAGATTTGGAGGTCGAGCCTGAGGAGGGTGGGGTATAATGTCACAGAACCTACCCTGCAAAGCAACTATTACCTGCAGGGAAACTGATCTCTGTAGTCTGGAGATTAGTTGCACTTCCTGGAGAATCCCAGGCCCTGGAGACTGGCAACCTGAGCTCCAGGAGAGCTTTCTGTTTTCCACCCACTGGACATCGGCACCTGCCAGTAGCTGAGAGATGGATCAATACACCAGTTGCTATTTGGTACCGATACAACTCTGATTTTTATTGTCCTCTTAGAATATAAGAACATAAGAGAAGCCAATGTTGAATCAGGCCAATGGCCCATCTAGTCCAACACTCTGTCACACAGCAGCCAGAAATACCAGGTGCCATCAGGAGGTCCAGGAGTGGGGCCAGGGCACCAGAAGCCCTCCCACTGCTGCCCCCTCCAGCACCAAGAATAGAGTGCATCACCTGCCCCAGACTGAGAGTTCCCATCTATGCCTTGTGGCTAATAGCCACTGATGGACTCCTGCTCCATATGTTTATCTAATTCCCTCTTGAAACTGTCCATGCCTGCAGCTGCCACCACCTGCTGTGGCAGTGAATTCCATATATATGAGTGGGAAGGCAGAAAACACATGTAATAAATAAATAACAATGTTAGAATTTATTAAATGAGTAGACATGGCTGTGAGGAGCCAAACTAATTGCTGTCATGTTATGTGTAGGGTTACCAACTGTCTAGAGAGAGAAAAAAGTCCAGTTGCTGTAGTTGCTAAACGGGACGTTATTTATCGGCCACTATTGTTTAACTCCAAACCAGGAAAAGGTCCGGCTGTCCCTTTCCACATATTAAGTCTCTGTTAAAGGGACAGGACATTTTCCTCCAGGCCTATTGGCAACTCCATTTAGGCGACTGACATACCTTTAGCAGCAGGGTCCGCAACCTTGTTGAACCTGTGTGAGCACTTCTGAAAATTTCAGGAACAGAAGTAGGCCCCACCCCAAAATGGCATGTGGGAGCACACTGGTGGACGCCATGGCACTCGCGAGTACCACATTGGGGGTCAGTTCTAGAGTTGTAAAGAGGCCGTAATGTGTGCTTGATGCTCTGACCTGGAGGTATGCACCAATGATCTTCCTTGTCTCCTGATACAGAATCTCCCCACTCCACTGGGGGTTGAGCTGGTGGAGAGCGGCGGCGATTCTGTTGCTCTCCCGCAGAAACACCGTGTGCAGGACTTGTATCCCTAAATGCTCATTGGACCGTGAATCTCCTGAAAACAAAGAGACTCTGTTTTAATGTACACCGCAAATGCGGGGAGGGGAACGCTGCATGCCCATTGGCAGCTTTAAGCAGGGCTGAAGCTACGTTTCTCAGCCTCCTCATTCTTCCTAACATCCACTTCTGAAGATCCTCCGACTGGGCTCCGTTGTGGACAAAGCAGAATCCATTCAGTTCTAGGCTACGAGGATCATTTTGCACACAGTCACCACAGCCTCATCGCCAGTAAAAGGCCCTGCCCTAGTGCTGCTTGGCACAAACACGGATCCCGCGCACAACCGAGGATGCCGGTGCAAAGCGGAAGGGGCCTGGGCTTTTCATAATGGTGTTGAAGAGGTGATTTGGGCAGGTGCAGCTTGTCAAGTAGTAGGGCTGAGAAAACCCAGACCTGCCAAAATCCCCCTCTTCTCTGCAACTGTGGAAGGACCAGGAGGCCTGTGTCTCTTTTCATCCGGCCATCCCATAAGGAGTAGCCAGCAGGTGGATATGTAAAAAAAACATACCCCCCAACAACACAGGTGCTGCTTGCTTACCAGCTACGAAGCAGGGGATGTTAGACACGTTGGCAAGACAGGAGTTCCGTGTCAAGGCGCAAGGGTTTGGGGATTTCCTCTCGGCAAAGGGCAAAAGAGGGAGGCCACCGTCAGAGAACTCCTGGTTGACGGCAAGCAGACCCAGCTCCTGGGAGAGATTGCGGAGCCTGCTGGCCAGCGAGGCTGTGCTGCCGTAGATCATGCTGCCATCGACAAAGGAGGTCAGGCTGTTCAGTTGCTCTCGCGGCTGCAGCTGCCCTGCAAGGAAGCTGGATTCCCCGCTGCCACAAGCCGGAGAGGAACGGATAAAGGGCAGGCACTCCATCGCCCCCTCACCCAGACGCAAGTCGCCGGCAGGGATCTGGCACAAGGGAAGCACAGTGGGGAATGCCCTGTTACCTACCAGTGCAAAGAGAGGCCTGCTATGGAACAGGCTGGATCTGGCAGGTTCTGTTCTTTGCCCCCCTATTTCCTTGTTTGGTTACCTGGATAGGGAAGCATGGGTTCCGGTTAATGCAGGCTTGAGAACAATCGACTCCGTCCATGAAAGAGACTGTGCTGGCACTCTGGGGTGTGAGATCCATGTCATGATCGATCCACTGGCCCCATTCCACCAGCATATGCGTGTAGGAACTGTCCAGAGAGATGTTCTCATTCTGAGTATGCAAGATTTCATGGGATACCTGGCGCACCTTAAAAAACAGAGATAACAGAGCTCGTGGAAAGGGAGCTTTCATTTTTTAAAAAGCGTTTCCTCTTAATATAAACCCATCAGCACCGTTCACAGGAGAATCCACGGCCACATACCAAAGGTAGTGGGAAGTCTTTATAGACCTTGGATTTATTCCACCCTTTTGGTACAGAGAACCCATCTTCGTAGTCTGCAGGGAGCCAGCGGGCGTAGGCTGTGTTTGCTGCTCCCCAAAGAGGGTTCTTCCTGCAAGGGAGAGGGGAGAATATAACGTCACTGTCCAGATCACAGACAATGGGAAGACGGCAATTTAGTTTGCATAAATAGATGAAGATGTGGTAAAACTGTTGCTGGACTGTACCACGGGAAAGTAGGATGGCTAATCTCCAGCTGGGATCTGGGATTCTCTGGGAGTTACAACTGCTTTCCAGACTGCAAAGATCGCTAACCCTGGAGGAAGTGGCCGTTTCAAAGGGTGGACTCTGTATGACATCACCTCCCTGCTGAGCTCTGTCCCCCGTCTCCCCAAACTCTGCCTTCTCAGGCCCTGCCCCCAAGTCTCCGAGAATCTTGCCAACCAGAGTTGGCAACCCTACGGCATAGCTGGAGGATCACATGACTGAATGTACCCCCCCTCCAATTTACAGAAAATAGAAAATGCCAAGAAGGAAAATTCTTGCCTAGGCCTAGCCTTTTCTCTAATACGTTAGCTTTGCATATGCAGAGATTTTTTTCTTCATGGGAAAGCTCTCAACCTTGCAATCTCCACTTGCAGTCTGAACTCTGAGAATGTCTGTTTTCTTATCCACTGTTGGTACAAACAGTTTAAGGGAAGAGGCAGGGAGAATCATGTTAGATGCCTTCTTACAAGTGGAATTCCATGTGGTTGCCTTTGGGGCGATTTTGTTTATAGGCAATGTGGTTTGAATCAGAAGACTGGTGTGAGGGGAGAAAGGGGCTTCTCATAGTTTCCACCTAACACTGTTTCCCTGACTGCAAAACACGCCTCTCAACGCTAGCTAGTTTTATCCACTGTGGGGAAAAGATAGAAGTACGACTTGTATCCCACCATATTCTGAAGACATCAGGGCACTCTTTTTTGAAAGGGAGGGTGGCAATTTCTACCAGTTTCCCCTGTCACTGCACGCTCCCTCTGTGCAGTTCCTGAGGATCTAATGACCTCCAGGAATGAAACTTTGGGGATTTCATAGAGTTGCAGTTAGAAAGGGGAGTGGCAGAAATCAACACACTCTTGTAAGAAAAGGGCACTTAGTGTCTTCTTAACTCTATGGATGGATACATAACATCATCATCATCACCATCATCATCTAGATCCCTCCCCCCACCCTCCTGGCCAAAGGCAGGGTACATAAGAACATAAGAGCCCTGATGGATCAGACCAGTGGTCCATCTATTCCAGCATCCCGTCTCACACAGCGGCCAATCAGTTCCTCTAGAGGGCCAACAACAGGGCTGTTAGGAGATGTACTTTTAAACTGCTTTTATTTGTTTTTTTCTGACCTGCACACACACCTGAATGGTACTTACAAGTGTCTTTGATTTGGGAGAATTGTGTGCTTTGTTTGATGTGACTACCTGCACTAGGAAGTTGCCCTACCGTCTGCACTTTCATGCTAAGGAAGTCACACACACACCTACCCATCATGCACTTGGAAAAAGGAATAGCATCTCCATTATGGTCTGCTAGAAGGATGATAAAAACAACAACCTGCCTACCATCAAGGAATTCGAAGTCCACACGTAACCCACAGGATGCTTGGCTTTTGCAAGTGTTAAGACTGTTTCCTGTTGATAACTTGGACCAAGCTAGAGTCATTTGCAGTTCTAAGATTTCCATGACAACTCACACCTTGGACCAAATGTCCCCTTTAGTAAAAGGTGTAGATTTCCAATATTGCCCCCACCCTTTTAGTAGGAGGGTTCCCCCACATCCTATAAGCCAATGATATAGGGATGGAACGGACTGGAAGATTACCCTAATGCCAGCCCCCAAAATAGCTGATAAAAGCGATGTTCACCTTTTGTTCGAGGCTCTTCCCCAGCCAGCCAGCTAGTCACCCTACCTTACCCCATTAACCTAGAGTCCACTATAGGTAACTCTGCTGTGCTTCCTTGGACTCGCGACCAAAGAGCCCATACGTGTTGGCTGGTTCCAACTGTGTGTAGTAAGAGTTTCCCTTAGTTAGATCTCTACTCTTGTATTCTTCATTGTGAAGGTCGAGCTTCAGGAATCAAATAAGTATCACGTGTTTCCCCCCTTCCTAAACATCTCTAGATTTAAACCCCATATTGTATTCCATTTCTATTGTATCTAAAGGAACTTGTGTGTATGTGTGAATGCCTCTGTTTTGTTTGCCTGTGAGTCAAAAGATATTACTCAGTAAAGAGAATAACTGATTTTACTAAAGAAACCTTGCCACGCGTTCTCTTTGAAACGGATTTTCCAGGCGAAACTACTTTCTCTGTATACATAGACCAGAACTCATTTAAGTTTAGACCGATCAATGCGTAGATAAGCATTTCGGCTAACAGGGCATAGAGGCCAAGACCTTCCCCCAGTGTTGCCTCCTTGCTCTGGAATCTAGAGGTTTTGTCCCTCTGAACGTGGAGGTTCCCCTCAGTCACCATGATGCGTAGGCACTGATAGACCCATCCTCCATGCATCTATCTAATCCCCTGTTAAAGCAATTTATTCCATCACGACACTCTCTGGCAGTGAATTCCACATTTGAATTGCTCTCTGTGTAAAGAATATTTCCCTTTGTCTGTCCCGAATCTACTGCCCGTCAGCTTCATTTGATGCATTCGAGCACGAGTGTCTGGGGAGCATGCCAGTTCTGTGCTTAGGACCTCCTTCGGTGTGTTTTGGGCAGGCCGATCTGGGAAGGGGGAGGATGGATAAGTCGTGCGTGTGTTTTAATTTTCTGAAAGTTTGAACATGACATCTAATTTAGTTTTCACTTTATATGAACTTGGTTTCAGTGAACCGGTACTACCTCCCACTGGGCAAGTGGACACTCACTGACCCCAGTATCCACCTCACCCAGACATTTCATTGATAACAGCAACAACAATGCCGATAAGTGAATCCTGCCACAGGCGTTAATTTCCCCCCATCTTTCTGGTTCTCTCATTCCTTTTCCTTTACTTTCTTACTATGTACGTAGGCTTTTATGTGGTTCCTATCTAGCCATTGCTAAGTAAGGTTGGTCTGCGTATCCTAAAAAGATGCTCTTTTATACTTCCCTCTTGCTGTTTGCATTTTCCCCCTGATGGCCATACCCCATACTTTAGGATCTAGTGTGAAGCTGTTGAAACATGTGGAAACGTTTGCTGCACAAAAGGTAGCTGCCAACAAACTCATAATCATTTTAAGTTCCTCATAAAGGGCTGTGCCGGCATTTCTCTCTCTTCCTCATTCCATTTTGTATCTTCCCTGGGATTGTTTTAGGGACATAGTTATATGTTATTGGCCTCTCTGGACTCGGCCTCAGTCTTCTGCTTGAGTAGGGGGGCTGAGAGTCAGGTTTCAATTGTGATGTGGGAATGTAGCGCTAAGGGACAGGGAAAAGTAGATTGAATTTTGGGAGCTAGGTGGCAAGAAAGAGCGAGGGAGAG
Source organism: Gekko gecko (assembly GCA_029375565.1). Taxonomy (NCBI): domain Eukaryota; kingdom Metazoa; phylum Chordata; class Lepidosauria; order Squamata; family Gekkonidae; genus Gekko; species Gekko gecko. The sequence continues at coordinate 98,240,543 of JAPDNY010000003.1, read as the reverse complement.
GGCCTCCAAGGTTGCTGCAGTTGCTTTTGGGAGGCTCCTGATGTCATGAGTATCAATAGCTGCTGGCCTGGTTGCTCCCCAGTTTGTATGCTGGTAACCAGGGCTTTTTTTTGTAGAAAAAGCCCAGCAGGAGCTCATTATCATAACAGGCCATACCCAACAGCACGAACTCATTAGCATATTAGGCCACACCCCATGTTACCAGAAGTGTGGTCATCCAGCCACACCCAACTTTTGCTTCTTATTCCATTTACCTTGTTTGTTGTCAAAACCCAGGGCTTTTTTTTTTTTGTAGCAGGAACTCCTTTGCATGTTAGGCCACACACCCCTAATGTAGCCAATCCCAATGAGTTTCTGCTGTGGGTGTGGCCTATTATGCTAACAAGTTCCTGCTGTGTGTGGCCAACTTGGGAGCCAGCTGGAACTCGGTTCCTGTGCGTTCCTGCCCCAAAATAGCCCTGTTGGTAACTAAAGTAGCCATGACTCTTCAGTACTCTTTTCAAATGACACAAAGTACTCTGGGGTATTATAACCACTCGAATCAGTATGTGTGAAACAGCCTCAGTTACCTCAGTTACCTCAGTTACCTCTCTGCATATTTACTAGATTGGTTGCAAAGGCGGCACTGTTCAACATGGACGAGCTTTTCTCCATGGTAATAATTTGGCCAGGGTTTTTTTTGCTAGTTACAGTCTAACTTGTAGAGTTACCTGTTGTTGCAGGTTCCATCTATGGATCGGTACTTATCGGCTAAACAGGAGTCTGAGCACTTGATGGGCCTGAGTTGGGCAGCACAGCCAGTCACTTTTGCCAAGCTGGAGAGATCGTGGCCACTTAGGAGCCCTTGCAGAAGAAAAAGAAGAAAGGAGCTACTCCAGAGGGCCATGAGTCGGCACTCGGGGCATTGCCAGGGAAAAGAACGGAGCCCACACCTGTCGCGTTGCTGTTCCGCTTCTCCTGAGTGGAAACAAGCTGCCGAATGAGCTCCACGGCTGTGTCCATCAACTCAGCGGCCTGAACTGCCGCGCTGGTCTCAGCCTCCGGGTGCTTAAACAGGCGCAGCAGGTCACTGGCACTCAGCGATCCTTTGGCCAGCGCCGCTTTCCCTCTGTGTGAGCATAAAATCAAAGGTTGAACAGAGGTGGCTGAAAACTCCACCAAGGCCCGGGGCGTGGGTCAATGGAGCGGATGGGTGAGCAGACTGTATGACCAGACAAGGGCACGGAAGTCCAGCGGCCCCTTCAAGACTAACAAAATGTCTTCCGGCCTCAGCTTTCATCAGTCAGAGCTCCCCTTGCCCAGGAAAGAGATGACGCCAGCTCTGACTTGATGGAATGCATTTTAAGGGGCTACCGTTCAGTCTTCTCGTGTCATACCCACACAGCTACTCCTCTGGAACACTTAGGCAGGGGCATGGGTGAGGAATAGAAAAAGAACTCATGGTTGCTTCTATCCCAGGAGGCTGGTACCTGTTTCTAGAGTGGTAGTAAGCCAAAGAGACGAGTTGCTTTGCCCGTTCCAGGGCCTCCTTCACCAATGAGCTTTCAGGGTGGTTCTCATTCTCTGAGGCTGAGCAAAAAACAGGAGTCAACAGAAAGAAAGGAAATACAGGGATCCATGTCCTGATTGCAGGGTTATCAACCGTCGAAGCCTAAAGATTAGCTGACATAAGCATCTGAAGAAAGTACATTTGGCTTTGGGAAAAGATGAACACATCATTCTGGCATCCGTTGATGTCTCTTGGTGTTGCTGGAGACCAGCACAATCTCTGGCACAGTCTAGGTAAGTGGTTTGCAAGTTCTGTTTCAGAACATGCAGGATTTTCTTGGGAGCCTGTCAGGTCTTCCTCAGTGATAGCATCAGTCATAGTACAAGCCAAACATAAAAGCCATGCAACTCCTTTATTAGGGCCAACCAAAATAACACAGGACAGGGATTGTTTGGTGTCTTCAAAGTCGACAAGATGCTGGATCATCCTTCATTGATTCTTCCCAGTGTTTTTTACAGTAAAGGGTAGTCATGTTTGGCCCCAATTCAGACCTGGGCTATGCGAGGAGGGAGAGGGGTTTAGTCCTAACCCTCCACCATTTCATCGGATCTGACACACACATACCCCACAACACAGTTAATAGCCCTCGGAGCAAAAAAAAAAAAAAAAGACGTGCAAAAAAAGGTTATCTGTCAAGAGTGGACTGGAAAATGAAAACTGCCAAGCTGAATGCCCCCTCTACTGCAGGGGGTCACACAACGACATTTGACATTTTCAAATAACTGAGAAGATCCAATCATGGATCACCCAGCATCTTGTCTAGCTCGATCCTCATTTTCTACGGGGTGTGACGAAGCCCCCTAAAGATGCTCAGAGTCAGGCTTGAATGCGAAGTGTACTCTAAAATGTTCCTTGGAACCCTCTGTAATCTCCCCTGGCAGATGAATCAAGGTTTTTGGCAGTGCATGGAAATAGTCGGGAGCTTGGGGGGAAAACCCACCAGTGCAGGAGAGCTCTCAAGTCCTCTCTTAAATTATTTCATCCTGGAACCTCCAATATATAATGAAGGACACAGAAGTGCCCCATCAGTGGCTATAAGAACATAGCTCTGCCACTTCTCAAGGGTTGCTTCCTACCAAAATGCTGCTGCATAATGGCCACATCCTGTTTTTTCACTAGCTCATCTCCTTGTGCAGCAGAGTTCAGGGATAGTGTTCTTCCTCCTCCAACTATGCTATCAAAGAGCTGAGCTGCTGTAATGATGCCGTGTGCTGCTTACCTGCACAGATGAGATGAGCATGAAAGGTGAATACTGTTGTAAGCAAGATTGCTACCAGTCCAGATACCATTACTTGGATGGGGACAGCCAGCTTGAAGTGCTGTGGATTGAATACAATCTGGATTAATAACTTGCAGCAGTAGCATGAATAAATGAACAGTAATCATTGGTGCAGGTTTGGGCTGGACTATCTTAAACTCAATTTTAGGTTGTTATAGGACACAAATGAAGAAGAACAACACAGATCAGCGTATGTGTGAAGTACTGTCAAGGCACAGCTGACATGGCAACCCCAGCAGGGGACTTTCAAGGCAAGTGAGAAGCAGCGACAGTTAGCCATTGCCTTCCTCTGGAAAGCCTTCCTTGGAGGTCTCCCTTTCAGGTACCTGACCCAGCTTAGCTTCTGAGATCTAATGAGACTAGGCTATACCATGCTGCTTTCCCTTCCATCACAGGATATACATGATATATAATGAATAAGGCCTGTTGTGGAAAGAAACACAATGAGCTCTAGAAAGAGGCTCTGGGAGAGTGCCAAGGCCTTGGACACTCAGCGTCAATTTGCTGTGGCGACCTCAGCAGGGTGTAATGACAGAGAGTCCACCATTTTCTCCAGAGGAACTGATCTCTGCTACCTGAAGAGCAGTTGTAATTTTGAGTGATCTCCAGCCCTCACCTGGAGATTGTCAACAATTGTTGCCCAGGAGGAAATGGCTGAGTTGGAAGGTGGAGTCTATGGCATTGTACCTGTCTGAGGTCCAACCCCTCCTCCAACCCCCCCTCCAGACTCCACCCCTCAAATCCCCAGGAATTTCCCAACATGGAGTTGGCAACTCCATCTCCTTCCCAGCTAACCATCAACCTACCGTTATCTGCCCCTCTGACTGCAGCTGACTTCTGCTGTCCCAGATCAGTTGTAATTCTGAGTGATCTCCATCCCTGACTTGGAGATTGGCAACAGTGGTTCCCCAGGAGGGAATGGCTGGTTGGGAGGATGGAGTCTATGGCATTGTACCTGTCTGAGGTCCCACCACTCCTCAAACCTCACCCTCTCCAGGCTCCATCCCTCAAATCTCCAGGAATTTCCCACCTAGAGTTGGCAACCCTATCTCCTTCCCAGCCGAGGATCAACCTACCTTTATTTCCCCCTCACTCTTCAGCTTTCCATCCCCCCCCCCACCTGCAGCCTCTATGGTGCTCTGAAACCTTGACTGCCATGTCACATTGGCTGACATGGGGGGCATCTCAGCAGGGTATAAGGACACAGAGTTCACCATATTCTCCAGGGGAACTGATCTCTGCCATCTGGAGAACAGTTGTAATTCTGCGTGATCTCCAGCTCTCACCTGAAGACTGGCAACAATGGTTTCCCAGGAGGAAAAATAGTCTTTCTCTGCAATGGGGACCAAAGCAGCTTACATCATTCTCCTCTCCGCCTTTTGATTTGTACAACAACCCTGTAAGGTAGGTTAGGCTGAAAATCTGTGACTGGTCCAAAATCACCCACTCAGCTTCTACAGCAAGAACCTGGATCTAGCAGACCCTGCTCTGAAGCACTGACTGCAATGCCTAGGGTAGCCAACTTCCAGGGGGAGCCTGAAGATCACCAGGTATCACAATTGAACTCCAGACAACAGATCTCCCCTCCCCTGAGAAAATAACTGCTTTGGAAGGTGGGCTTTATGGCATTCTGTTCAGCTGAGGCCTCTCTCCTCCCCAAACCCTGCCTTCCATAGACTCTTCCAGAAAATCTCCAGGAATCTCCCTACCTGGAGCTGGCAATCCTAGTAAGGACTGGCCCCAATGAGTTCTCACAAAGGCCTGCAAAAAATTTCCTTCCTTTGTCTGAACCAAGCTTGGTTGCCTACTGTAGCAAAATGGGATCCAGTTTACAACTCAACTGTCCGCCTCCCACCCTCATCCCATGGGTGTATCTCACTCCTTAAATTTGCTGCCACGACTCACTGAATTGTCACTGCCTTTTTAGAGTGAAAGTGGGACCCCTCTGGCCGAATCTCCCTATTTGGAGATGGAATTCCCAGTCTTTGGGGAATCCCTGGAAAGTTGGCAACCCAAGGGTCTGGCCTTTCCTTGCTTCCCTGGGCTACCCCCTCCCTTTGGTACTGTGCAGAGTGGGGGAGACTATGTGGTCAGAGCACAACACAGATTATTAATCCAAATAAAAGGGATTTATTTAACTATTTACACAATTATGGAGCACACACACACTAAATGAATAAGGCACAACTGTAGGAGTAAGCACACACCATGAACCAACAGGGCACAGAAATATGGCTTGCCCAAGGTCATCCAGCAGGTACAAGTGGGAAGTGGGGAATCAAACCCAGTTCTCCCAGATTAGAGTCCGCTCACTTAACCACTACACCAAACTGGTTATGTAACTCAGGCCCGCAGCTACCGTGGGGCATCTCGGGGCCTGGCCCCCTGACTTACTGCCCAGGTCCCCCAACTTCCCATCTGGCCCAGGTGCTCCCTTGGAGGTGTGTGCAAGGGTCTGTTCGGGGTGCCCCCTGACTTATTTAGAGGCCCCCTCACTTAAAAAATCCTGGCTACAGGCCTGATGCAACTTGCCATGAGATTGCACTGGAACCACCTAGACAGCTATGCCTACTGTACATTGCCAGTTGTCTAATGTTCACACTTGTTCCATTTTGCACACTTTGCAAGCTGGATATATGGTGCAGAAATTGCCCCCATGTCTGGATGGTTGTAGCTTGATTGGAAAGAATGAATATATTTGAGATGTTGAGATTGCATCTAATCTTACCTCCTTTGTCATTTTTAAAAATCTTAATAGTCTGAAAAATCCACAGCTGCAATCTCTGAATTCTGTTTCTAACCTGTAACCTTTAGAAACTTAAGTGTTCATGACCCCAGTTTCCCTCTCTGCAATGTTTACTTATCTGTTATCTCACAGGCAATTTGCTGGGACAGATTACGCTTATGAGAGTGTATTTAGAGATCACTATGAGTTACTCATGAAATGCAAAATTAACTTGTCTTGACTGTGTGTTTCCAAGTCACCCAGATAATAGCACTACCTTATCAGTGGCAGTCACCTGCCCCCAAGCACTGTACCTAAGAGCCAGTTTGGTGTAGTGGTTAAGTGCACGGACTCAGGGCCGGTTTGCCCACTAGGCGAGCTAGGTGCTCGCCTAGGGCGCCGGCCCTGCAGGGGCGCCAAAACGCCCCACCCCCCATGAAAAGCCCCCCGGGCCACCCAGCACCGGCAGCACCGGCTTTCCTGGGTGCCTCGCAGCTGTGAGGCGCCCAGAAAAGCCGGCGCCACCGCTGGGAGGGAAGGGGCAGGCGTTCTAAGCCCGCCCCTTCCCCAGCTCTCCTGGTGCTGGGCCATCTCCCGGTGGGGTGGGCGCCCCAGGCTGTCCTGCCTAGGGTGCCCAGACACCTGGGGCCGGCCCTGCACAGACTCTAATCTGGGAGAACCGAGTTTGATTCCCCACTCCTCCACTTGCAGCTGCTGGATGACCCTGGGGCAAGCCATAGTTTTGATAAGAGCTGTCTTTGAAAAAGAGCAGTTTCTGTCAGAGCTCTCTCAGCCCCCCTACCTCACAGGGTGTCTGTTGTGGGGAAGGGAAGGGAGTTTGTAAGCCGCTCTGAGACTCTCTTGGGTAGTGAAGGGCAGTGTATAAATCCAATCTCTTCTGCTTCTAAGAAATTAAGATAGCAGAGGAGCTGAGCTAGAAAAAGCCAGCACAGCCAGTGACTGTTAACGCAGCATGAATTCAAATTAAGATACAAGACTCATATTGCTAGGTTAAACTGAGATCAGCTCAACCAAATGGCAGATCAACAGCAACTAATTCTTGCTACGGAACGTCCTTCCTTTTGCTCAGTGGAGATTTCTGTTTACTTCAAGTAGGCTGGGAGACCAGCAATCTGCAGCATCCAGTCAAATCCACAGCTCACGTACCACCCTTCCTTGCCTGACCATCTAAGGCTGAGCTGAGAAGGTCCAGGAATATGATGACCACCCCCCAGGCTGGTCACCCCCAACATCCCATAATATTGCCTGGCTTCAAGGTCTCACTCAGGGTATGGAGTTGGAAAAACTCCTCATCACCCCTGAGGCAGCCAGTTATCCCTGCACTGGGGAGGGGGGCAGGGAGATTTCTGCCACAGTGAAGAAGCCTTCCCATCACCCTCCATCTCTCCCCATCGGCTGGAGTGAAGAAGCCTCAGCAGAGAAGAGAAGAGATTGGATTTATACCCCGACCTTCACTACCCAAAGGTGTCTCAGAGCAGCTTATAAACTCCTTTCCCTTCCCCTCCCCACAACAGACACCCTATGAGGTAGGTGGGGCTGAGAGAGCTCTTGACAGAAACTGCTCTTTTTCAAGGACAGCTCTTATCAGAACTATGGCTTGCCTAAGGTCATCCAGCAGGTGCAAGTGGAGGAGTGGGGAATCAAACCCGGTTCTCCCAGATCAGAGTCTGCACACTTAACCACTTCACCAAACTGGCTCTGTCCCTGGAGCGCTGTGCTTCCTTCCTTCTAAAGCAGCAAGAGCAAAACCACTCCGGCTCACGTTTGGGTTAGGGAGAGAGCATTTCCTTGTTTCCCACCATCCATTTCTGTGCTCAGACTTACAGCCATCTTGGGCTGCTTTTCAAAACACACACACCTGGGGAACTGTGTATCATGTCTATTTTGGCATTAGGTAACCAAGGCAAGTACAGAAATTAGAAAAGGCTGTGCGAATGAACGTTCTTAACTTAATTTTAATAATGAACATATAACCGAGTGACAACAATCTAGATAAGACACTTAATACCAAGACAACCAAGAGCGAGAACTGAATTTCAAGGAGTCGAGGCAGAATCAGAATTCTCGACACTGATTTCGTATATCGTACATTGATAATGGAAATTTTCGATGCTTCCTATCCTTAATTCAGGGTCTGCAGAAGCATCCAAATGGAGGCAGTTCTTTTGACTTACCACAATGCTGTGTCCGGTCATCCATAAGTCCTCCCCCACCCGCCAAGCCTCTGAAGGCCTTGCAAAGTCTGAGGCGTCCTCCCAGCCACCTGTCTTTTATTTGCTGGGTTCTAAGGAGGTATTTTCAGAATGTCACCATCTTGCCAAAAGAAAGCCCTTTCAAGGTGACTTCAAAGACCTCATTAATCTTATAGAGAGATTCTGTCCTCTTCATCCCCCCCCCCCCGGCAACAACTCATCTGTCAAATATGATGTCCTGGAAAGAGAGAGATACTTGGGAAGGGTCAGAGCGTTTTCAGCGGGGGAAGAACTCCAATGAATGGTGTGAGCCAGCAGAGGGAGCTTCAGTCAGTGTGAGAATGTGGTGAAGGCCACCGCCACCTCACTGTTTCCCAAATATATTAAAACGATTTCTCAGAAACGGATTTAGCCATTTAATCCATTCTTAACTAAACACTGGAAGATCTGTGACCAGATCTTTCCCCGAATTTTAAAAATAGCAATACCAGCTGTACAAGGCTCTGCTTCTGGATGGGGTGGTGGTTAACTCTTTCACTCCTGCATGGTGCTACCAATTGAAATTGACTCCCCCACCCCCAACACTGTTAGGATTTGGGGGAAACAAGATGGGCAAAGGATGCCAGTGCCGACATAACTCCTGTCATCAATGCCACGTTATCTCGTGAGCTCCTGGCTCATTCTTTGAAGCAGTTTTACTTTTTATCCCTTCGGTATTGTTTATTGTCTTTACTGTTTTTGCAACCGGAGTCATAAACAGCAATTATACCTTCAGTTGCTGAAGGAGACGCTAAAGTGCTAAGTCCCCTTTGGAATTCCTTTTGCTTAGGCGGCACTCATTGCAATCCGGCACTTACTGTGAAGAGGCAACAGTAAAGCCACCTTGCTTGTGCAGCCGGCCTCACTCAGCAGCCCCGGGATGCAGTGCCAGGAAGTTAAATTTGCAGGGCTATTTTTGGGCAGGAACACACAGAAACGGAGTTCCAGCTGGCTTCAGAGTTGGCCACGTCCACTACAGCCAAAACCTCTGCGTGCGTGGCTACAGAGGGAAGGCCTGGAGAGTGACCCCCCCCGGTGACTCCAAGGCGGGTGGGCCAGGGGGCCCTGGAAGGATTGGGGAGGCATTTAAATGCCTCCCTGTGCCTTCCCCAGCCTGTCCAAGGGCTGGCTTGCCCAGGCTCCCCATAGCCGCAGGGCACCCAGGCAAGCCGAGGGAAGGCAGTTTAAACTGCCTCCCCTCCCCTCCAAGGGCCGGCTTGCCTGGGCTCCCTGCATCCGTAGGGCACCTGGGCAAGCCAAGGGAAGGCATGGGGTGTGGACTAATATGCTAATGAGCTGCACTGTCAGGGTGTGGCCTAATATGCTAATGAGTTCCTGCTGGGCTTTTTCTACAAAAAAAAGCCCTGGAAATTTGTCCAATTGCTTCATCCCCAGACCACAAAAAGCTTCACATGCTACACTTCTCTGTACTGGGATACAGTAGATGGCATAGAAGCAGAAGACATTAAAAAGCTGGCAAACCTTGGTATAAAAATGAAAATAGATGCATTTTATTTAACCTCCTCTATACCCGTCTGCAGGCCTTATGATCTTGTTCAGCCTCTCCCCGCCTCAGAATCTGAAAGGGTATCCCTGCCTGCCATCCAAGGCCGCCCTGCCGATGCCTCTCCTGCCGCAAAATGATCTGCTTCCAACTTCAATTACATGGGGATGGAATGTTGTCCTCTTGCAAGTGGGTCGCAATTTATCAGAATATCATACTAAGATTGGATATTTAAGGGAAATGAGCGTACAGGATGGAGTTGCGAGAATGCAATCCTAAATATACTTGCTTGGAGGTAAATCTCAGGTGGACTTGGTACGATTACTTCTCAGCAATCATGCAAAGGATAAAACAGTGGGATTTACTTCTGAACAGACAGAGGATGGATGGCAATGGATATCAGAAATGTCTACATGAAAACACAGCTGATGGTGAACCAAAGATAAAGTATCTATGTATCTAATTCCCAAGTGGCCCCCTGTGTGCGGATGTCTAAATCCGCACATCGGGGGCACCTGGGGGGCAGGGAGATTTTCCTGCGCATGTGGGGCAGTCCCCAGGTGTGCAGAAAAATCTAAAAAGTTTTTAAAAGTGTAGGGGGGATATCTAAATCTCAAAAAAGAGCATTCCCTGTGCATGCACAAGGAACGCTCTGGGAACTCTGTGGCAGCCAACAGCTGGAAGCCACTCAGTCCTCGCCACCGGAGTGGGGGGGGGGAGGAGAGGAGATCAGCGGTTGTCAGGGCCGGCCCCAGGTGTCTGGGCACCCTAGGCAAGACCTCCCAGTGGGGCCTGGAAACAGGGGGGGGTGGAGCGCTGGCTTTCCTGGGCCTGCAGCACCTGCGGCGTGCCCAGAAAAGCCAGGGAAGGGGCGGCCGTTCGAACGCCCACCCCTTCCCTCCCAGCCCCAGCGCCGGCTTTTCTGAGCACGCTGCAGCAGCGGCGTGCCCAGAAAAGCCAGGGAAGGGGCGGCCATTCAAGGAGATCAGCAGGCCCAATTGCTGGAAGCTGCTCAGGTAATGCTGCTGGGGCGGGGGGGAGGTGATTGCCAGAGCGGGGGGGGAAGGAGGACATCGCCACAGCCTCCCCCGCGAATATCACGGGTCCCTCTTCTTGTTTAATATTCTGAAAGCAATTCAGGGGGATTCTTCATCATCAAGGAGGATCCTCTCAGCCATGTCAAGTTACCCTTTATTATGTACTGAGATTGAGGCAGTGTTTCAAAAAAGCGATTTCTTTATTAGCTCAGAACACAGACAAACAACACACAGAACAACCCAACTATATACAGTTTGAACCAGGGAAACCACACCTTTTGGAACAATAACGTCCAATCAATGATGAATGCTTAGGGCCAATGGGAATTGTTCCCGCTGAAAGTCAGAGTCTTTCCAGATTGATCTGTGTAGCAACAGCAACCAATCCAGTTGCTTAGTTCAGGATGCTTACAGTCTATGAAGTTCGTGACCATGCTTTACATATACAGATAACCCAGTACATAACACTCCTCCCCCCTAAGTTAGCACACATAGTCTTTCAGATAATTAGGGTGAGTCCTTATTCATTGGGAATGCCGTGGTTCCCCAATGGTCACAGTCTATGCGAGAATTGGGTGGCTGACAGTCTGTAGTGCAGTCAGGGACCATAGGCACCAGGACTCTCAGGCTTGAAGGACGGTGTCCATGCTAGAGAGTTCTGGTCACGACTCTTGACAGGGTTGGCAAGTTTGAACCCAACCTTCAATTTCTTGGTCTAATCCTGGCCTCCAGACATAGCTGCAAGCTAGCACCTTCATCTGAATGTCTCCCAGGTGTTTGGTGTGCGGGCTTCTAGCACCTGGCAGTGAAGTTTGGGGGGAATGACCACACAGCTCCCCCCAAAAAGGCATCCCTTGTGAACCGACAGTTCATATTGGCACGACTTGTAAGCCTGGAACTCGGTGTCTAGCCTGCCTGATGGCCACCTCCACACCCAGTTGAGGACCTGGGAAATCGTGGGGTCCTTTGTGGATTGCGATGTGACATCAGACACATGAAACGGTGGTTGGGGAAGCTCATCGATGGCCATGGTTTGGTAGGCAGGGGAGGGGTTGATAGCCATTCTTAAAGAGGCAGATGGCTCAGTGCATCGGCATGGCCGATAGCCTTCCCTAGTCAGTAGGACAGGTCGTAGGTATAGACAGACAAAAAGACTGACCAACGGAGCATTCGGAGGACAGGACTTGGGGCGCTTGGTGGTGCAGTGCGAATAAACCCAAGAGCGGTTTATGGTGAGTCACGATCTGGAACCGTTGTGTGCATACAAAATCATGGAATTTCTTTATGCCAGCAACAAAGGCGAGGGCTTCTTTGTTGATTTGTGCACAGTTTCTCTCTGCCAACGACAAGGTTCTGGAGAAGTATGCGATCGGGCCTCCCGACCATCTGGCAAACAGTGACTCAGGATAGCACCGATTCCATAGGGTGAGGCATCAGCCGCAATGATGAGAGGTTTGCGTTTATTGAAATACTTGAAGACCATATTAGAAGACAGTAAGTCCTTGACAGCAGTGAACGCCCGGGCGTACCTTGGCCCCCAGCTCCACAGAGCCATTTTCTCCAGCAGGCAATGCAACGGTTCAGCTAATGATGCCTTCTGTGGCAGGAACAAATGGTAGAAGTTGAGGAGGCTTAGGAAAGATTGTAGTTCCCTTTTTGAAGTTGGGGGCGGTGCGCTGTGGATCACCTTGACCTTGCTCTCCGTTGGGTGTATGCTGTCAGCGTCAATCAGGAATCCCAAAAACTCGACTTGAGGGACTCCAAACTAGCATTTCTCTCTGTCAAGTTCCCGGCGTGGTCCCGGGGGCGCCCCGCCCATAGCCGTGACTCTGAGGTTCCGAGGCAGGGTGTCGGCCCTGGGGTTGAGGCTGGCGATAAGTCGGGGGTGGAGGTATGGGCCTCAGAACGGCCGGTCCTGGGGGTTAGCGTCACCCGCAGGTGTTCTCGGCATCTGGCCCCGGGAGACTGCTCACTGAGGTGCCCTCTCTCTCGCGGGTTCCTCTGTAGTGAGTGAGTCCTTGGACTGAACTTCCTCCCCGGCCTCTCCATCCTCCCCGTCCTTTATTTCCTTAGCCTCTCACCAAGCGCCACCCTTCCGCCCCGCTGGCTCCCACCCTCTCAGGCCCCGCCCCCTTTATCTTCTGGGACGCCCTCATTCCTCTGGGATGGCTGCCAGTGCGGGGCTGACGGTGGTCTTGTCAGCCGGGAGGCCGCGCCACCGGCGCCGTCATCTGTGTTCTCCTGGTCCGCGGCCCCTCCTCCTGGCGCCATTCGTGCCGCACAACTCCGGGGTCTCGCCCACCCCATCACTGTCTTCGCCCCTGTGGACGCCACGGAGGGGCTCCTCCCGGTGGCCCTGCAAAGCTCCTTCCCAGCCCGGCTGTCGCCCACCGGTTGGTTCCCGCTGCTCCCGAGCTCAGCGGTGGGTAAGTGTGGCGGGGGAGGTGCGGCTGGGTGTGGTGGCCCTCCCTCCAGGCCCAGAGAATCGGGACACTCTCACTTTACCTTGAGACCTGCATCTTGGAAATGGCAAAGAACTTGTCGAAGGTGGTCTGCCAGCTCCTCTGTGGATGTGCCGGCAATCAGGACATCATCAAAATAAGGAATGACACCCAGAATGTCCCGAAACAGATCTTCCATGAGGCCTCAGAAAAGTCCTGGGGCGATGCTAACCCCAAACTGCAGGCGGTTAACTTTGAATGTCCCTCAGTGGCGTGACAATCGTTTGAACCTTGGCCATGGCCGCAGTGACAGGCAACTATTGGTATGCCTGTGCCATGTCAAGCTTGGCGAAAATTTTGCCTCTGGCGAGCAAAGCTAGAAGGTGGCTGACGACTGGTACTGGATACGCATGCTGTTGCAGAGCTTTGTTAATTGTGCATTTGTAGTCTGCACAGATTCTTACAGTCCTGTTGGGCTTAATGGGTGTGGCGATAGGAGTCTCCCACCTAGCGTGCGAGACTGGCTCATGCAGTCCATTTTCTAAATGGGAGAAACAGGTACAGAATGCAAAACCTAAACCTCTTCAGAAGCTGGAATAATGCCCATAATTCACTGAGCCCAGGGCTCTAGTGAATTGGAACCTCAGTGGACAGTGTGAAAGGTAAGGAAAAGGTATTAATTACAAGCGTGGACAACTTTGAAAGGGATGGCAGATTTCAAAGACAGAGAACCTGCTCATAAGCATTCCTCAATTATGTGGGTTGGATCCAGATTAAAGAGTCACTGACCACTGGCACGCTTTCATTTAACAGAAAGCCAAAGAAGCAAGTACTGTGACCTACAGTAGCCTCAAATACATTCTTCCCTCTTTCCCGTACCAAAAGGGATTCTTATTATGAGAATATATGTGGTAGTTACTCAGGCAAGAACCACTGCTGGGGAAAGGGGTCACTGCCGCAACAACAGGAGTGGGTTAGAGATAAGAAGCAATGGTTCTGCCACGGGCTCACCCCACTTTGTCCAAACTGTGCACAGAGCTTCAGCCTTAGCCAGAATCCCCAATTCCTTTTTTAAAAAAATTGAATTACTGTTTATACAAATGTTTAGTATAGTCTGATCCTATTCATTAACCTTATTGAAAAGACTGATTTTTAAGGAAGTATTCATAGGACTGCAGTAACACAGCAGTTGATGGAATTTATAATATTTAGAAGCAGGGGACTCACAGTGACTGCTGGGGGGCATCCCATTTTTCCATGCATCCCCTATTTCCTCTTTCCCTAGCAGCCCCCATAGCCACTCCCGCTTTCCTGCTTCCTTCTCTCTTTCCAACCTATCAGCCGGCTTTTATCTGCCCCCCCCCGACTTCAGCTTTCCCTCCTTCTAGCAGCCTCCCCTTGAGTAGTCTTACATGGGGGGCCTCATCCACTATACCTGTTCTATCCCCAGCAAGTCTTCCTCCATCAGGCACAAGACAGGAGAGGAGAAAGAGACCTTTCTCAGAGCTGTTTTGACCTCCAAGTCCACCCTTGCTCCTTCCCCCCATCTTTGCTTTATAGAAACGAAGGCTTGGAAGTCTGGGCAATATTGCCAAGCAACCCCCCAAATGGCCCTGAGAACTCAAAATGTAGTCTCAGTGGGCTTTCTTTTCCTAATGTTACAGTTTTGTTTCTATTATTTTGGGGAGTATTAATCCCTCCTTCTCATTTCTGCAAACCTGGGGGTTTCATTCAGCAGGCCCGTAGCCACAGTGGGGCATTTCGGGGCCTGCCCCCCTGACTTCCTGCCAAGGGCCCCCCAACTTCCATCCAGGCCCCCTGGCTCTCTGGGCCACCCGGAGGACTCCCCACTGCCGCCCCTTTCCCAAGCGTGGCTTGCTTCCTCCATGTAGGCAAGCAGAATGCGAACGCCGCAAAAGTGAGTTTTTTTTAATTTTATTTTTATTTTGTGACATCAGTGCCCCCTGACTTATTCAAAGGCCCACTGAATTGCAAAATCCTGGCTACAGGCCTGTCATTCAGACTTGTGGAGAAATCTCCCCTGTCTGTTTCTGGCTCCATTTTATGGGTTATTTCATCCACATTTTATGGCCCAGTCAGAATTTGGCAAGCCTTCACAGAATCTTTCGGGTATGTTGTAGGGCTATCTCTTGGCTATGCTCCTGCAGAGTGCAGGGGGTTGGACTAGATGACCTGCAAGGTTCCTTCCAGCTCCAACATTCTGTGATTTTATGATTCTATAACTAGATCTGGTTTAAAAGGCTGGCACGATATCAGCATTACAACTTTATGTCCACATAGTTCCATTATAATTTCACTACTTCTCTTTTCTCCCCCATTGACTTCGCCTTCTGCTTGAGAAAAATCTTGTGGCAAACTCATACTTCTCTGCAGTAAGTAACGAGGAAAGCAGCATATGCTATATTTGAAAAAGATGCAATGCAAGCTTTTAAGCCCATGAGTCTCTTCTCCAAATCCTGGATGTTTTCTTTCAGGTTGGTTGTTCTGTGATGGCTGAAATGACTTCTGGTAGTAGTTCAGGCAGAGTTGCTGAGGATTTAGTAGAGAATGAACACAATGGGGCTTAATTTCAGCAAAACAGGCATACGACTGTACTGCACAGCGGCTTTCATTCGCAGTCCCAGTGAAAGCCCCAGGAGTCAAGTAATGGCAGTACACTGCATGTAAAGCACCCAATCACCAACTAAACCCTAAAGGAGGACATGGAAGATTTGATTTCTCTTATGTTAATTGCTGCGAAAACATTAATAGCTCAAGTCTGGAAATTAGACAAGATTCCTACTGTAAAACAACGGTTTATGAAATTATGGGATATAGTAAAAGGTAAAGGTAAAGGTTCCCTTGCTTGAAAGCCAGTCGAATCCGACTCTAGGGTTGCGGTGCTCATCTCCGTTTCAAAGCCGAAGAGCCAGCGCTGTCCGAAGACGTTTCCGTGGTCATGTGGCCGGCATGACTAAACACCAAGGTGCACAGAACGCTGTTACCTTCCCACCGAAGTGGTACCTATTGATCTACTTGCAATTTCTTGCTTTCGAACTGCTAGGTTGGCAGGAGCTGGAACCAGAGACGGGAGCTCACTCCGTCATGCGGCACTCTCAGGTCTTGAACTGCTGAACTACTGACCTTCCACAGCCTGCAGTTCAGCGTCTTAACCACTTGAGCCACCGCAGCTCCCCATGGAATATAGTAGTGATGGATAAAATTGCAGCACAACTGTTGGAAGCAGATCATCCTGAGAGGAAATCTAAATTCTTGGGGAAATGGTCTGTGTTCTTTGATTATATCAACAATGTGACTGCACTACCTACTAAATATGTTGATTTTGTGTTTTATTGATTTGTTTTGTAACTCTAAGATTGTATCACGCGTTGTATCATGACTACTGTTATATGTTGTTATATCTAGTTATTTTAAAAGTTGTATGTTTAAAATGGTTATAAAAATAAAGTTATATATATATATATAAAAAAAACCAGCCACATTTGTCAACCTTTTTTTGGGGAGGGGGGCACTGTTGTGTTTGTGCGTAAGGGTATCTGTCTCCAGGTAGAGCCTGGAGTATTCCTGGAATTACAACTGGCCTCTAGGCTACAGTGATCAGTCCCCCCGGAGGAAATGGCAGCTTTGGAGGGTGCACTGCATGTGGCATCTCCGTCCCCTAAATCTCCAGACTCCACGCTCCCCCGGTACCTCCCCCAAATCTCCGGGAATTTCCTAAACCGGAGTTGGCACTCCTAGTTGCGCTGACTTGCCTCGCAAACTTTTCAACTTTTTGATAGGGTCTCCTCCTTTAACATCAACCTGCCAATGTAGGTGAAACTTCTCCCGTCACATCAGCTTGGCAGTCCGTAATTTCAAAAATGTGTGCCAGAGCTGGCTGCAAGGGAACTGCTAGTGTGCTGTGAGAAATTGAAGTTACAGCTGCAGTCTTCTGCACGTCTCATCTCTGATCCATACAGTGGAGTGTCTGCTGATTATAGGATCAAGGCCGTGAAGGCTCCTCTGCACCGAAACACCTCTTTCCACAGAAGAGGCTGCCCACTGCCTCTCAGTATGAGTCGCAGGCTGAGTTCAGACTGGCAGTTTGAAGCGTGAGGGAATCATGGCAGAAAGACCCAGCACAACCTGTTCCGGGGTTTTCCCGGTCACACTGCACTGACTGATGCGGGAGCATAACAGAAAGGACGCACAAGGGAGCGTTTGCACTGTTGGCCCACCCCGGGCGGAGGCATGGCTGTAAAGCGCGGCTTTCTTTTTGTAATCCGCCGATATGCTCTTGTGCTCTTTTGCGCATATGCACATAGGAGCATCAGTAATTGTGGCAGGATCCCACAGCTTTCAGCGTTCACACTTTTGGGAAGCAGGATCAACGCGCCCTCCAGGGTTTGCTACCACTTTCACTTGGAACTTTTTAAACTCGGGAGGGAAGCATTACAAGACGGGTTGAGTATGGCCTGACAGCCGTGCCTGTGTGAACCGGCCCCTTTAATTAGTTTGTGAAACGTTTCTGAAACGTGCCTATCTCAGGCCAAACTGCCAGTCTGAACTTGGTCACAGTGACTCTTTTCAAGCCTCAGCCAGATGATGATTTTCCTGCATCTCTGAATCCACTAGATTGTTAAAACTCTTTTAATGCAGAGATGTAGCATAACAGAATTACCTGTCCTCATAGGGGACCGGCTCAGAGCAGTGGCGCATGTGGAAGGGAAAAGGGCTGGGCCTCTCTACCAGCCAGCAAGCTCTACTTTTACATCAGCAGTAGAACAAGGATCATGTGAAAAGAGACTGTTTTTGATACCAAAAGGGATGCACAAATGGGGAATGAGGAACCTTCCCAGTTCCTATGACATACCTCCTTGTGATTCTACCTCCCCTCCCTGCACTTTTTATTTTAATACTAGGAATAAGGCCCATTGTGGGAATAAATACAACAAGCTCTAGAAAGAGGCTCTGGGCGGGTGCCCCGGTCCTGGGCACTCAGTGTCGATTTGCTGTGGTGACCTCAGCAGGGTATAATGACAGAGTCCACCATTTTCTCCAGAGGAACTGATCTCTGCTACCTGAAGAACACTTGTAATTTTGAGTGATCTCCAGCCCTCACCTGGAAATTGGCAACACTTGTTACTCAGGAGGAAATGGCTGGTTTGGAGGGTGGAGTCTATGGCATTGTACCTGTCTGAGGTCCCATCTCTCCTTAAACCCCATCCTCTCCAGGCTCCACCCCTCAAATCTCCAGAAATTTTCCAACCTGGAGTTGGCAACCCTATCTCCTTCCCAGTCAACCATCAACCTACCTTGATTTGCCCCTCTGACTTCAGCTTTCCATCTCCTCCCCCCTTTCTCCTGGAGAGCAGTTGTAGTTCTGAGTGATTTCCAGCCCCCAGCTGGAGATTGGCAACAATGGTTCCCCAAGTGCAAAGGGCTGGTTTGGAGGGTGGAGTCTATGGCATTGTACCTGTCTGAGGTCCCACCCCTCCTCCAACCTCACCCTCTCCAGGCTCCACCCCTCAAATATCCAGGAATTTCCCACCTGGAGTTGGCAACCCTATCTTCTTCCCAGCCAATCATCAACCTACCTTTATTTTCTCCTCATTTTTCAGCTTTCCACCCCCGCCACCTAATTTGTATCTTTTGCGTATATTTAATTACCAGTCTCCATGGTTATTTGCAGAAAATCCTAAAATAAATATGGGTATTTTCAGGGGTCTTTTTTTGGGGGGAGCGCATCTGAGCGCAGCTCCATCAGGAGCCAAGCCCCGCCCCCAGCCGCATCCCGGGGAGTCTTTCAGGCAGCTGAATGTCAATTTCAGCTCCATTATATCCTATGGGCCATTGAAGTCAATGGTAAAAGCATGGGGTATATTCTGGGGGCTGGAGGGGAGGGGATTTAAGAGAGGGGCTCCAAACTCACAGGGTAGCTGATGGAGCCTCTCCCCAAGATACCCACAGAGTTCCAAGAACATTGGATCAGGGGGTCCAATTCTATGGGCCCCTAAACAGGTTGCCCCTATTCCCTCTATTGTTCTCTATGGTGGGAAAAAAATAACTTTTTCCCCACCATAGAGAACAATGGAGGAATGGGGCAACCTGTTTGAGGGCCCATAGAATTGGACCCCCTGGTCCACTGTTCTGAAAACTTGGTGGGTATCTTGGGGAGAGGCTCCATCAGCTACCCTGTGATTTTGGAGCCTCTCCCTCAAACCCCCTCCCCTCCAGCCCCCAGAATGTACCCTATGTTTTTACCATTGACTTCAATGGCCCATAGGATATAATGGGGTTGAATTGCCACCAAATTTCTTTCATTCCCTCCTTTCCTTCTCTCTTTTTCCTCTTTCCATCCTTCTTCTCTTCTCTCTTTCTTTCCCACCTTCTTCTCTTCTCTTTTTCCTCCTTTCCCTGTTTCCCTCCTTCTTCCCTCTCTTTCTTTCCCTACCCTTTCTTTCTCTTTCTTTCCCTCTTTCCTTCCTTCTTTCCTTCTCTCTACTCTCTCTCTTTCCTTCCCTCTTTCTTCCTTCTGTGGCCCAACTCTCATGAGAAGGAGTTTAAACTTTAAACCAGGGGTCTTTTCGTAGAAAAACAGCTGCAGGAGCTCATTAGCATATGGTATGCTAATGAGCTATTAGGCTATTAGCATATGCCATGCCCCCTGACATCACTGGAAGTGATGTCAGAAGGGAAGCAAAACGGGGGGGGGGCATCTTCAAAAGCCTCCCCTTCCCTTCCCCAGCTGGTCTGGGTGGGGGAGCTAAGAGAAGGGGTTTAAAGTTTAAACTCCTTCTCATGAGAGTTGGGCCACAGAAGGAGGAAAGAGGGAAAGAAAGAGAAGGAAAGGGGAGGGAAAGAAAGAGAGGGAAGAAGGAGGGAAACAGGGAAAGGAGGAAGAAAGGGAAGAGAAGAAGGTGGGAAAGAAAGAAAGAAAGAAAGAAAGAAAGAAAGAAAGAAAGAAAGAAAGAAAGAAAGAAAGAAAGAAAGAAAGAAAGAAAGAAAGAAAGAAAGAAAGAAAGAAAGAAAGAGAAGAAGGAGGAAAGAGGAAAAAGAGAGAAGGAAAGGAGGGAATGAAAGAAATTTGACGGCAATTCGGCCCCATTATATCCTATGGGCCATTGAAGTCAATGGTGAAAACATAGGGTATATTCTGGGGGCTGGAGGGAAGGTGGTTTGAGGGAGAGACTCCAAACTCACAGGGTAGCTGATGGAGGCTCTCCCCAAGATACCCACCAAGTTTCAAGAACATTGGACCAGGGGATCCAATTCTATGGGCCCCAAAGAGGTTGCCCCTATTCCCTCCATTGTTCTCTATGGTGGGAAAAAAACTTACTTTTTTCCCACCATAGAGAACAATGGAGGAATAGGGGCAACCTCTTTGAGGGCCCATAGAATTGGACCCCTGGTCCAATGTTCTTGAAACTTGGTGGGTATCTTGGGGAGAGGCTCCATCAGCTACCCTGTGAGTTTGCAGCCTCTCCCTCAAACCCCCTCCCTCCAGCCCCCAGAATATACCCTATGTTTTCACCGTTGACTTCAATGGCCCATAGGATATAATGGAGCTGAAATTGACATTCGGCTGCCTGAAAGACTCCCGGGGATGCCGGCTGGGGGCGGGGCTTGGCTCCTTAGCTCCCGGAGCTGCGCTCCGGTGCGCTCCCCCCAAAAAAGACCCCTGCTTTAAACCCCTTCTCTCTTAGCTCCCCCACCCAGATCTTTTGAAGATGCCTCCCCCCTTTTGCTTCCCCTTCTGACATCACTTCCAGTGATGTCAGGGGGTGTGGCATATGCTAATAGCCTAATAGCTCATTAGCATACCATATGCTAATGAGCTCCTGCAGCTGTTTTTCTACGAAAAGACCCCTGGGGATATGTATTTTACCTCAGAACACATTTTACCTGAGAACAGCAAGAGCAAACTGTTTAGAATGTTAGAGGCAAAGGCCAGTCAGGCTGCATATGCAAATGACCTCTGTGTTTTGACTGGCTATGGGAGGGGAAAGGAACAGCAAACTGTTTAGAATGCTCGAGGCAGGACTCAGGCAGTGCAGCCAGTGGCTAGGGGCACGTTCTGAGTGACAGATCGTTCAGCCAACTGATTTTGGCGCCGTGTGGAATGTTCAGCAACATGCCACCACCATTCGGCTTTTATAATATAGGGAGATGAGCTCTGCCTAGGGAATTGTACTTATCTCAGAGAAAGGATCTTGGGGAGAGTAGTGGAGGGTTCTGCAATAGATCTATATTTAAATACACTCATCTGCAGATGCCAAGCCTACTTTGACCATAAAATCATCTTCTTGGGCGTAAGAGAGAAGTGTGCCTGAGTTTAATTGGGAAAAGAACATGTGCCAGAGATACCAGAAGTTTGGAAAGTACTCTAGTTTTTATTTTACTCAGTGGCCAGCAGGCAAAACCAACAGACACAACTGCTTTGAGTCCCGTCCCCCCCAACTCTAGTATGGTAATCCTCTTTCCCTACCATAAAGAACATTCTTATCAAGATTTCTGATTAAGATTGGATTTACTGCTTTCTATAAATCATGCCTTCTACTACCTGCACTGCCCAGCACAGAGCCTCTTAAGGAGAAAGCTGTGATTTTTTAAAAATAATCTTCTTAACAGACTAATTAAAGTCTTCCTTCTTTCCTTCCTGACAGCCGTTTTAATACACCCCTGTAACAGAATTACATGTCCTTTTATGAGGACTACAGTGACCAGATGCACGGAAGGACGGGGCCTATGTACCTTTAATGAGGAAGTGCGGTCAGACATTTTCCAGTGAAGATCTGGTCTGAACGGCACCTTTAATAATAGCTGTCCTATATCATTTCTTTCTTTCTTTCTTTCTTTCTTTCTTTCTTTCTTTCTTTCTTTCTTTCTTTCTTTCTTTCTTTCTTTCTTTCTTTCTTTCTTTCTTTCTTTCTTTCTTTCTTTCTTTCTTTCTTTCTTTCTTTCTTTCTTTCTTTCTTTCTCTTTTTAAAGTCAGTTACCATGTCTTTTGTCTGGGTCTGTTATTTTAATGCTATTTTTAATTCTCTTCCTAAGGTTACTTCCGCACGGGGGTGAGTCCCTGTTTCCCACTCACCACTACCAGGGATGCAAAAGCTTCAGCAACGGTGGTTCTGCGTGGAGATTTTTTCCCCACACTCCCCCTCCCCTCAATTACCCAGCCAAACAGGCAAGAAGCTGGAAACAAATGCGATGTGCCTGTGTCACCCAGAATCAGGGCTATTTTGGGGCAGGAACGCACAGGAACGGAGTTCCGGCTGGCTTCAGAGTTGGCCACGCCCACTACAGCCAAAACCTCTGTGTGCGTGGCTACTACAGAGGGAAGGCCTGGAGAGCGACCCCCACACACAACACCGAGGCGGGCGGGCCAGGGGGTCCCTGGAAGAATCAGGGAGGCATTTAAATGCCTCCTCGTGCCTTCCCCAGCTTGTCCAAGGGCCGGCTTGCCTGGGCTCCCTGCAGTCACAGGGTGCCCAGACAAGCCAACAGAAGGCAGTTAAAACTGACTTCCCTTCCCTTCAAGGGGGGGGTTTGCCTGGGCTCCCTGCAGCCACAGGGTGCCTGGGCAAGCCAAGGGAAGGATTTGGGGTGTGGCCTAATATGCTAATAAGCCACACTGTCAGGGGTGTGGCCTATTATGCTAATGAGTTCCTGCTTGGCTTTTTCTACCAAAAAAGCCCTGCCCAGAATCACACTCAATAAAAGAGGAACAGAAAGGAGACTCTCACACTCTGAAATGAAAACCCCGGGGAACACTTCTCATGGGTATATTAATGGTTTAGGATGTCACCTGGGCACAGCTTGGTTGTGGGCTACATAAATTGAAGCTTAATCTCAACAAGCTGGAAGTGCTACTGGTGGGCAGAAGGTCTCATCAGGATTTAAGGTGTTCCCGGTTCTGAATGGGGTTGCACACCCCTTGACGGAACAGGTCCATAGTCTGTGAGTGCTCTTGGGCCCAGGCCTACACAGTAGCAACTGTGGCTAGGAGTGCCTTTCACTAGCTTTGACTGGTTAGCCAGCTGCAGCCCTTCCTGGAAAGAAAAGATCTTGCCACTGTGGTGCACGCCCTGCTTACATTTAGATTAGACAAGTGGAGACCCGCAAGAAACTTGCGGGATGGTCATCCCATTCCTCACACCTTTGCTTCCTCCCCTCTACCCTTACCTATCTCATACTCTTTCTCCCTTCTGGGGGTGGAGCCATAGACTCAACCCTCCAAAGCAGCCATTTTATCCAGGGGAACTGATCTCTGTCACCCGGACAACAGTTGTAATGCTGGGTGATCTCCACCCCCACCCAGAGGCTGGCAATGGTAGTTCTCATGGAGGAAATGGCTGGTTTGGAGGGTGGAGTCTATGGCATTATACTGGTCTGAATTTCCTCCCCTCCTCAAACCCCACCATCCCCAGGATCCCCCCTTAAATGTCCAGGAGTTTCCCAATCCAGAGTTGGCAACCCTATTTCCTTCCCACCCAACAGCCAACTTAACCTTTATCTGCCTTTATCTGTCTTCAGCTTTTCGTCTCCACCCCCTCCCCCACAGCTTCTACCAAGGAAAATTATAGTCTTTCTCCACAGTGGGGACCAAAGCAGCTTACATTATTCTCACCTCCTTTTTATATGCACAACAACCCTGTGAGGTTGGTTAGGCTGAAAGTACATGACTGGTCCAAAATCACCCAGTCAGCTTCCACCGCAATATGGGGATCTGAACCTGGGTTTTGCAGACCCCACTCTGAGGCTCTAACTGCTGCACCACTGCTGGCTTTCATAGGGTGGCTGCTGAAAGCAAGCAGCCAGGCCAAGTTGAGTCATGCAAATTAGGTGGTATCAAGTCACCCAGAGGGTGCTGCCTAGGGATGCCAGCCTCCAGGTGGGATCTGGGGATCCCCTGGAATTACTGCTCAGCTCCAGACTACTGAGATAACTTCCCCTGGAGAAAATGGATGCTTTGGAGGGCATTGTACCCCACTGAGGTCCCTGTCCTCCCCAGGCTCCATCCCCAAATCTCCAGGAGTTTCCAGACCTGGAGCTGGCAATCCCACTACCTCCATCCCCTGCCAGTGCCTGTGGGGAGACCTGGCAACCCTAGACTGCTGCCAGGCCTAGAGTTGGCAACCTCCAAGTGGGGCCTGGAGAGTGAACTCCAGAGATCTGTGAACAACAGAGATCTGTCTCCCTGGATAAAATGGCTTCTTTGGAGGGTGGATTCTGTGGCATGATGCCCAGCTGAGGCCTCTCCCTTCCCCAAATCCTTGCACTCCTTGCACTCCACCCCAAAACCTCTAGGAATCCCCCAGCCTGGCCCCAAGGCTCCCTCCCTCCCTCCCTCCCCCTCCCTCCAAGGCCGAAAGAGGCCTGGAAAGAAAGGGCCCTTCTCCCCCCTTTTACTGACAGAGCCAGTTAGAAGCCTCCTCCCCCCCCCCAACGTTCTAATCTCTCACCGTTGATGCCTGGAGTCAGGTCCCTGCAGAGGCCATTTCAAAAGGCTTTTTTGGGTGAATTCAACCGTCCCTGAAGGGATTTCCTCACTTTTTGGATTTTTCTACAAACCCAGGAAGTCTACTGACTATGTAGGAAAAGCTGTTGGGGGAGAGTAAGGCCCCTGTTGGTGGGAATAGGTATCCGCACAGAAAAAAAAAGTCTGGGAAATAGAATAAGGATTAGTGCAATGTGCTTTATATGGGTATGCCCTTGAGAAGTGTTCAAAAACTTCAATTGGTACAGCATGCTGCAGCCAGGATGCTGAGTGGAGTATGATGTAGGGATCGTGTCACTCCAATCTTAGCCCATTTTCTTTGTCTCCCAGTCTGTTTCTGAGCACAATTCAAGGTGTTGGTTTTGTCCTTCAAAGGTCTATACGGTTTTAGCCAACATACCTGAAGGACCACCTACTCCCATAAGAACCTACTTGACCATCTTCACAGGCCCATGCCTTCACGTGTTCTTGCCTTCTGAGATTAGGCAGGTTGCCCAGGAGAGGGCCTTTTCAGATGTGGCACCAAAACTCAGAAACTCACTCCCTAGGCCTAGGGAGATTGGCCTGTCTGTTTCTGTTGCCAGCTTCCACCAGTGGGTGAAGACTTTTTTTGTTTTCTTTGGAGTTTCCTCACTAATTCCTCTTCCCGCCCGATGTTTTAACTGTTGTTTTTATGTTTCTGTATGCATTTTAGCTCTATTTTAATGGTTTTATGATTTTTTTGGTTTGTTTTAATTGTTCTTAAGATATCAGTTCGTTGTGTTTTAATTGCCCTGACCTGGATAGTCTAAACTAGCCCAATCTCATTAGATCTTGGAAGCTAAGCAAGGTTAGCCATGGATGGTCACTATTTGGATGGGAGAACACCAAAGAATACCAAGGTCGTGATGCAGAGACAGGCAATGGCAAGCCACCCCTGAATGTCTCTTGCCTTGAAAACCCTCCAGGGTCGACATAAGCCAGCTGCGACTTGGTGGCAGCAACAATAACAAATGTTTTAATTGGTTAGCTGCCTCAGTGGCCTTCATGAGAGCAGAAAGATGAGGCATAAATGTTGTTAAATAAAAAGAACAATAAATATCTTACAGACAGAATGTTGCCAATGACATCTCTGGGATCTCTTGTTGAAGGATCTTGTCGGGAGGTGGAGGGTGGAGAGATTTTTCAGCATTGCTGCCTGTCAGAATACACTGCAAAACAGTTCACTCAGTTTAAGGCAGGCTCATGGGTACATTTCAGAATAATCTAGACTGTTTTTACTTAACATATTTTTTAATGCAGGATAATATAGGATTGATTTTGCACGGGTTGATACTATTGTGATAGAGTGATTTCTGACACTTTTTAAAAACATTCAGTCTTTTGAAACGAGTAAGAAGCAGATTTCAACCAAAAGAAAGTACCGTTCATTCCTTGTAAAATATCTGCCCCCGCCCTAAATGACCCCTTTGGGCTGCTGGTTTCACACAGTTGTTTCCAGTTCCTGCTGTCTGCTATTTTTGTTATCTCCTGATTTGCAAGCTAATTATAGTGCTAACCATAATTTGTATTTGGGCCTTGAAGCCATGATCTCACCCGCCTTAGTTGCTTCTGATTTGCAAGCGGGAAACACTTTCCCTTTCTTGTGGGAATCTAGCAGTTTGGCAGAATGAATGAAAAACAACAGCTAAGCTCCTCTTTTCACTCTTTCTTATCTCAAGACAGTTTCAGGTGGGTAGTCATGCACATGAAAGCTTATACCCAGAATTAAATTCTGTTGGTCTTAAAGGCGCCACTGGATTCAAACTTACCTCAAGACAGAACAAAGTTTGAGTCTAGTTTTATTCAAGGTATAAGCTTTTGTGTGCATGGACACTTCCTCAGACTCTACTGCTTCAAACCAACATGCCTACCCCCCTGAATTTATCTCAAGACAGTGGTTCATTTATCAAATAGGCATCCCGTGTTGCTGCTAGTTTATTACAACTGCAATTTGTTTCCACAAAAAAAGACTTTAGTACAACTAGTGATTTTTCTTTTTTAAAAAAAGAAGCACAAATAATGTTTTTTTTTAATCTTCATACAGAAAGACCATTTTAATGTAATTTTTAAATATGCTGCAAACTGATTTTATGGAACAGAAGCGAATTTAAAATATAATGGTGTCATCTTTAGCTGATGCTATAACACCCAAAACTTGGAATGAAGCCTTAATAACATTGATACATAAACAAAACCCAGATGGAAAAGAAATTAAAAACTATAGACCAATTTCATTATTAAATGTGGATTATAAAATTTATGCTTCTATTTTAGCTACAGGACTGAAAAAAAACACTGATGCAGATAATCCATCAAGATTGAGCAGGTTGGGGGTTTTTTTTTGCCAAAAAGACAACTTAGAAATGATGTAAGGACTGTCTTAAATGTAATTGAATTTTTTGAAGCTCATCCAGAAAACAAATGGCTCTAATCTTTTAGATGCTGAAAAAGCATTTGACAATGTCAGCTGGACTTTTATGTTGGAACAATTTTTAGTTTCACAATGTGGTAAAGAATTCTTTACAATGGTTAAAGCAATTTATACTAAACAGCAAGCAAGAATCTTTATTAATGGAGATTTAGCACAGAGTATTCAAATACAAAAAGCAACTAGACAAGGTTGTCCACTCTCACCATTATTATTCATATTTATACTTGAAGTATTGAATAACATGATTAGAGAAGATGGACATATCAGAGGACTCAAAATAAGAGAGGAATATAAACTGCAAGCATTTGCAGATGACTTGGTATTTATCTTAGAAGACCCATTGGACTCAGTTACACAGTTATTGACAACATTGCAGAAATATGGCCAGGTTGCTGGACTGAAGATCAACTAGACTAAAACAAAAATATTAACTAAAAATATGACTAAAGACCAAATCCAAAATTACAACAAAAATCAGGATTTGAGGCAAAAGTGAAATATTTAGGAATAAACATAACAAATAGATGTCGTTCTTCGGTGAAAGACAACTATATGGAACTTATGCTAGAAATCAAAAAAGATTTGGAAAAATGAAAAAACTTATAAATATCTGTGATGGGCAGAATAGCAACAATAAAGCTGAATATTCTTCCAAGATTGATATTTTTATTTCAAACAATTCCAGTTCTTCAAAACCAACAATATTTTAAAGAACTTGATAATGTGATGACACAATTTACTTGCCAAAATAAAAAAACAAGAATAAAAATGAAAGCCTTACAGGATGCTAAAGAAAGAGCTGGATTTGCTTTACAAACTGGCTTTTATATTATAGAGTTCAAAATGAATTTCACACCTCACCTCACATTGCCACAGCTGTGCAGCTAATGGCTGGTATTTAGCTGTTGTGACTCTAGAGAGTACAAATTGGGGGCTAGTAAGGAATCCTCGGAGAAGCAAATAAAGGGGAAATTGTCTGTAAAGCAAATTGGATGAGATTCCTGAGCTCCAGGATGAGGTCTCTGATGAGCAGCAAGTCCCCAAAAGGTAAACTGGAAAGAGCTCACCTAGACCCAAAGGGAAAGCTGCAGGGAGGGGAAACTGAGAGGGGAGGAACTTTAGCATTCAAACCCTGTTTGTAGGCTCTCTGGGGCGTCTGGCAGGCTACTGGGTAAAATTGGATTCTGGGTAGATGAACTACAAGCTAGGCCATCTCTGCTGCTGTCTCCAGTATTTTATTTATAACTTCTTCCTTTGGAGGGACTTCATTTCTTCTCCAATATTTAGCATATAATATTCTTGCCACTGTCACTATGTGTATAAGATAAAAGTATTTTTTTATATTTCTTTGGTGCTAGCTAGATCTCATTAGATCTCAGAACCTAAGCACAGTTAGCCCTGCTCAATATTTGGATGGGAGTCCACCAAGGAATATCAGAGTTGTGACACAGAGGCAGGGAATGGCACACCACCTCTGAACATCTTGAAAACTGCACAGGGTTGGCTGTGACTTGACGGCAAAAAGAACAAAAGCAAAAGAACAAAAGTGATTGGTTTATTTGGTAAGTTGTACAATACTGTATCCTTGTTCCTTTCCTTCATGTATGCTCTGATGAGCCCCCCCCCCCGGAATGATTGTGACTCAGTGGAAGAGCTTCTGCTTGGCATGTACAAAGTGCCGAGTTCAGTCCCTAGCATTCTCCAGTTCACAGTGGTGTGAAAGACCTCTTCCTGAGACCCTGGAGTGCTGCTGCCAGTCTGAGCAGGGTAGGCAACGCTGTCCTCGAGGGACCAGCGGTTGGGTTCAGCGTCAGGCTGCTTAATGTGTCCATGTACATGTTTAGTTTTTATTTTTTGTGGGCAAAACAGAAGTGGGATTTCAGGTCTGTGTCAGGTGATCCTGCCATAAGATGTGAGGGAGGGAAGGAGGGTAAGATGGTCGGTAACTTCTCATGCTTGGAATGTGGGAGGTGGGTAGGTTGCCTAGGTTACAGTGTGATTCCCAGCCTGGGCTATCTCCTATCTGAACCAAACGGCCTTGTCCTACGGTTTCGATTTCTCCGATGTGGACAGCTGGGCCCCTTTATGGCTTAAACAACTTTCGCACCTAATTCCCGCGCACGGGCTTTGTGGCGATTGGTAGATGCTAAGGGGGGGGTTAGCTCAGTGGGGTATATCCGTAGATGTTCCTTTGTGTGCTTTATTCCTGACAATAGAATGTTAATGTGCCTTTAGAATTGCTGCTCGAATAAACGCTATCTTCTTATGAAACCTGGTGTTTGACTGACTTTCTGAAGTGCCTGACAGATTGTCAGGAATCATCTTCGATCGGGATCGGTTCTACACCGCACTTCTCTCACAGAGATGAGTGACGAGGAAGACACTACCCCAACCCCAACCTCGGAGGAGGAGAAGGTTCCAACATCTACTGTGCCCGCGACCACGGCTGTGGCCCTGGTTTCCAGTGCCCCAGCGCCATGGGGCCCCAACTATGACCTGGGAGGGCTCTACGGAGAACCGTACAGGGGAGCGTATGCTGGAGTGATGACCAGACCGCGGAAGCGGCGGGACTGGATGAAGCCGCTCACAGAGATGCATGAGATGTGGTTCCTCCCCCCCCGAGCATCGGTCCGGGAGAGTCGGGTCGAGAGATCAGTCTATCGCCTGAGCATGGCGGAGGGTGAAGAAGAAACCCACCCTGATACCAGAGACTTGGAAAGGACCGTGGGAAGCCGGAGATGGAGTGGAGATCCCAGTCAGGATCGACTCCTACGCCTCATAGACGAGTCCTTGTCTCGAATCCCGAAAATGATTTTGGATGGCATAAGGGAAGAAATGGAGAGGAGGCAACCCCCAGACCCCGTGGGGCCTCCAGCGCAGAGACCCTTGCCCCTGCCAACTGGACCGCCACCCGGGGGTGTGCTGGGGCAACCTGGGGCACCTCCAGATCAACCAGTGGGGCCCCCACCTGCGGGGCCGCCAGCGCCAGGGCCACCGAGGATGCCAAGGGGTTGGGGACCCATGTTGCCGAATCCAGCTGAGTTGCTGGACGCCATTTTTGATGGTACGCCCGAGAAATTCTCCCTTTTTCTGGTAAGGGCAGAGAAGTTCATTGAGAACTGGGGCCACCTTTTCCCAAATGAAGAACGGATAGTGGACGCCATAGCCTCCCACCTGAAGGATGCTGCGGCCGACTGGTACGTTGCTTTACACCAGGAAGACGGGCGCAAGTTGAGGGAGGTGGATGCATTTATGTGGGCGATGAAAGACCAGTTCGAGGATGCTAACATGAACAAGGCCGCCCGGGCGTTCTTTCGCGCCTTTCACCAGGGGACGAAGTCCGTTAGAGAGTATATGGCTGAGTTCCGAAGACACGCCGCTAAGATCCGGGGCTGGCCCGATGGAGTACTAGCCGAAGAGTACCACCTGGGCCTGAACCCAGAGATTCATCGCATGATTGTGCGAGGAAGAGACCCGGAAACCTTGTCGAGCTGGATGAAAGAAGCAGCAGCTACGGAGACTCGACTGAAAGCCATCAAGCTGGATGATGTGGCAGCCTTAGGGAAGACGACCCAACCCAACGTTGCCCCGCCAAAGGGCCGGCAGGCGAACCCTGCTCAACAGCCGACAAGAAACGGGACTCAACATGGACCCCGAAACCTAGGGAGTTCGTGTATCTATCCACGCAGAACCTGAAGGGGGTGCAGCCAAGCAAAAAACTAGGGTGGAAATACATTGGACCTTTTGAAATCAAACATGTTTTAAATAATGTGACTGTTGAACTAATACTGCCTAAATCACTGAGATCTATTCATCCTGTATTCCACCTCAGACTTTTAAGACGCTCACCTGAGGAAAACGAATGGAGACCAAAGAGACCTGCTCCCCCCCTCTGATGGTGGGGAGGGGAACCGCACTATGAGATAGCGCAAATCCTGGACTTGAAGATTTCTAGAAACCGACTGTATTATCTTATTGAGTGGGTGGACTTTGGGCCTGAACAGAGGGAATGGGTGAGGGCGAAAAATGTTTGGGCCCCCCGGTTAATCCATAGATTTCACAGGCTGTACCCCTTAAAGCTGAAGGGTGGGGGTTTATTACCAGAGGGGCAGAATGTCAGGTGATCCTGCCATAAGATGTGAGGGAGGAGAGGAGGGTAAGATGGTCGGTAACTTCTCATGCTTGGAATGTGGGAGGTGAGTAGGTTGCCTAGGATACAGAGTGATTCCCAGCCTGGGCTATCTCCTATCTGAACCAAATGGCCTTGTCCTACGGTTTCGGTTTCTCCGGTGTGGACAGCTGGGCCCTTTATGGCTTAAACAACTTTCGCACCTAATTCCCGTGTGCGGGCTATGTAGCCATTGGTAGATACTAAGGGGGGTGTTAGCTCAGTGGGGTATATCCGTAGATGTTCCTTTGTGTGCTTTATTCCTGACAATAGAATGTTAGTGTGCCTTTAGAATTGCTGCTCGAATAAACGTTATCTTCTTATGAAGCCTGGTGTTTGACTGACTTTCTGAAGTGCCTGACAGTCTGAAAACAGTAGCAGGTAGCTTACGCAAGTCCTCTATAGAGATCTTAGCTGCCCAGGCCAGCTCCTTTCAACGATGCCGAAGATTTGAATAGATTCTAAAGCAGGCAAGCTCTATAAAGTAGGTCAGGTTGTCCCTGGAGACGCAGACCAGAGATTTGTGTTACAGGAAAGCTTGGGATTTAATATACAGTGAAAGCGGGGATAATCAGAAAGAGGAATGGGTCTTTATTTACATT
This sequence comes from Gekko gecko, assembly GCA_029375565.1. Taxonomy (NCBI): domain Eukaryota; kingdom Metazoa; phylum Chordata; class Lepidosauria; order Squamata; family Gekkonidae; genus Gekko; species Gekko gecko. Next base: position 98,209,034 of record JAPDNY010000003.1, on the reverse strand, counting down.
TGTTGCTGCAAATGTGAAGACTAGGTGTTAGCCCAATTGCTCTATTTTAAATATAGCAATTGGTTTATTATTATTATTATTGGATTCTTGCCTGTATATACAGAGAATGCTGCTAGTCTGTAATGGTTCCCAGTAAAAGACACAGAGACCAGGTATAATTAATAAAATATTATTTTACTGAATATAATCCTTATTTATCCATTCACAAACACACAAACAGTATTCAAGCATTCACACAGAGAAAATAGAACTAAGAAAGCAGAGGGGATTGATGGCTTATGGAGAGGTGATACTACCTGTCAGATGTGCAGAAGTCCATGAAGAAGGATTGTGGCCTAAACCCAGAGGGTTCAGGGGTGGGCTGCCATTTTGGCTCATGGCAGAGACACACACACTAAGGCCATCTGTGTGCTGGGATATACCCACTGTAAGACAATGCAGCCCAATGGGTGGCCCTGGGGGCTGGTCTCAGGTGAGAACAAAAGATTTCCTGGACCAATGATGAGTCCCAGGGGTGTGTGATGTCAGTAGAGGCAGACCTTAGGTTTGACCAATGGGCTTCCAGAGAGGCAGGGTCTGGATTTAACAATAGAAGCCAGGTGTTGGGTGTCTAGTTGAATGGATTATAGGACTTGCTGGCCAGGTAAACAGAAGGTGGGAGACTTCCCTGATTGTCCCTGATTAGCATCAGGAAGGGTCGTTAACAATTTGAATGCTTGACTGGGTAATCCCTTCATGCACTGGCAGAGGAAAAGTCCTTTGTCTGCTGTATGGCCCTTAATCCGTGTATGTGACATGCAGCAGGTATGTAATGGAGTCCCTCAGAGTAAAAAAGACAGCTTTTTCCTTTCTCTATGGGCTTCTACCTTGGCATCCATTTTACAGTCTAGACAGACCATGTGGCAACAGCAAACAGTCCATAGCAAAGCCCCATAATGGCGTCAGGGCTAACATATCCCCCCTTGCAGACGTGGCAGCGTCAGATGACATCGTCTGCACATACACTTTGATGGAGACTTCCTGGTATCTTGAGGGACAGAGGCAAGAAAGACAAAGAAACACAAAAGGCTGGGTAAGGTGCTGAAGAGTGCCAGGTGGCTTTTAAATACTTACCTCTGGAACTCATTGTTATTCCATGAGCATAATCTCTGCTGGGTGGAGGGGGAAGACTTGCTCTGAGGTCACCTTATGAAACCTGAATATGAAATCCCTTTTGCAGACCACTTGCAGCCCAACTCTGTGGTCAAGCTGAGAGTGCCTGGCTTTTGGGGACTTTGGTTCAGGTTAGAAAGTAGGGCACCCCTGTTTTGGGGCTACCCAAGAATAAAAGGCAGTGCCTCTGGTAACAATTCCCCCCTTGAAGCCGTCTTTAGGCGTGAGCCAAGATGGCTTCACTTCAAATGATGTTTTGCTGCCGTTGGAGTTCCATATGACCAGAAAAGAAAGGACAGCAGAACAAGGTTAGAGAAAGAATTTACAGGGGAACGGCTCGGTGAGGGAGTCAGGTATACCGGCTATAAAAATATATCTCTGGGAACCCAAAAGGAATTTTTTTAAAAAAAAAATGTTTTAAAATAAGGAAGGGTGAGTGCCTCTGTGTATGTGTTTGCAGGGACCTTCTGCACATCTTCCAGAGAGACATGACTACTGTACATAATGCTACCTATAGCAAATCTAATGAAGGCTTCTAATTATTATAAAGCAACAAAAAGGAAATGCAAGACATCCTAATAATTCTAAAAACTTATAAGCTAAAAACATATCTAACTCAAAGGTTACCAAAATTCCTAAACAATTAGACAAATACAGAAAGCAAAAATTGGTGGGTTAAGCAAACTTAAAGCAGAAAGATAACTAAAAGCAATGCAAATGCTATGCTGGAAGAATTGAGAATGAATGTGTGTCAAAGCATGATTACAAAACATTTAGAACATGTGAGCAACAACATGAAAATGACATGGACCAATGAATAAATACAGTCAGTGATACAAATCAATTTGAGTTTCAGTTGAACATTACAGATAAATGTGGGTAAGGAACATTGATACATTTTTGAAACCACCACCCCAGACACTCAAGTTGGCAAAAGGCACAGGCAATCTGAGCCTTGTAAGTGTGGAGGTTTCCTGCTTTCAGGGACCAAAAAGCAATTCTTGGGTCCCAAAGTAATAACTGGGTGGGTGCCATGAGGTATTTGCAGCTGGTTGTGAGAGTTGCCTGCCCTTGAGGTGGCATCCAATGTCCATGAGATGGTTTGCAAGCAATTTGCAGGTCAGCAGTGGCTGGAGGACCAGAGAAGGCAGCTGGTAAATTGGCAGGTCCTTTGCTGAAACTGGAGCAAAGGCAAATTAGGAGGCGACTTGGGTGCGTAGCAAATAGGGAGCAATGGCTTTGGCAAGACCACGAGGTCTTGTAGGCTGAACAGGAATCTTGGAAAGTCTTTGATGCATATGCATAGCAAGAGTATTCTCCAGGTACAATTGGAAATAGCTGAACGTTCAGTTTTTATTATGGTGACCAGAGCAGAGTTCCAGGTGAAGATGTGCACAGTTTGGAGGCGCCAAGAAGTTATAAAAATGGCCAAACAAAAGAACGTTTCAAAAAAAAAAAAAAAGAAGTTAGATTGCCATGGCTGTTGTAGAAAAAGTTGGAGCCCCCAGGGAAAGCTGCCGGCTTATGGTGGTGGGTCATACCCCAAAAACAAAGCTAACAAAAAGCTGGAAAGCAATAATTATCAACACACATATAAAACAAACAATTCCTACAATAACTTATAAGGTGTGCCTTTACTATCAGGCATAAGACTTCAATTGCAGGTTCAGATTTTCAGTTCCTGCAGATATGAAAGAACTTGAGAGACAGATTAACAGGTTTGCATGGATAGAAAGATGCTCTAGCCATGCAGGGATAAAACTTAAATAGGAGAATAAACTTAGAGCATCAGGTACTGATTGTGTACCTCAAAGAGGAAGCCCTTAAACAAAATAAAGATGAAAGAATCAAGTAGCTAAATTACAGACAGGATTGAAAATCCAAGAGAAGAGAAGAGGCAGTAGCCCTTGATAATTCTGCATGATTTAAGAAGTCGGCCAAAGATCACACCACAAGAGAAGAGGAAAGAAAGAAAAAAAAGTTGTCTCTGGCACAGGCTTTGTGCCAGCAAATAGTTCTTCTGAGCATGTACAGAGTTTCTTTCCTTGCTAGTAGAAACTGGGCTGAAGGGGGCCTGGGCATATAGATTACTAGAACAAAATCAGAAGGGATGTGCTGCCAGACTTAAACCCTTTAAAATATTCTATGGTAGCTATATATAAACTGATATCAAAACTAAAGAAACGTTAGCCCTAAAGGTGGGGCTTTAAGAGAACAGCTAATTCCAAAACCAAAAGAGTATTTATAAAACCTTAAAGAGATGAAATAGTTCTAGATCACACAAATTTACCAAAAAATTTTAAAAAGAGATTCCCTTCTATAAGAATGGGAAGATAAGACAAAGCAAATCGAGATGCTGTAATAAAAAAAGGTTTAGATCTTTTACAGATAAAATCTTAAAAAAGGACAGGAAAACTCAAAGTAAATGAAAACAAACAAAAAATCACAATAAAGGAAAGCCTTAAAAATATATATTTCCACAGTATCTCTTCCCCCCTTGAATTCCCAGAGAAACCTTTCTCTGTGAATTCACAAAAGAAAGTAAAAGATGTTAGCAGAATTGCTTCTGAGATTCCGAAAACCAAAAATTCCCCATCTATGCTTTAAAAACCAAAGGAGAAAACATTTTTTTCTTTTCTGTGCTCCCCCCCTAGTTCCTTTACAGAGGGAGATTTCTCTTAACAAAAGAAGGAGGTGCAATTGTTACCCTCCAGAAGGGCCATTAATCTAGCTAGGAGCCTTATCTTGTCCTCCTTTGAGTTTTCCCCTGGAAGGTGGCAAGTCAGCGGGTTCATTTGAATTTTAAATGGAGAGTGAGAGTCTTACATTTTCCTCTTCAATTTGAGACAGAAAAGTCAGAAGAAAATTAGTACACATTAATCATTAGTACATTCCCTACATATTAATACCTTTAGTAGTAATTAGTTAGAAGGACAAATCTTGATCAGTAAATGCTCTCTCTCTCTCTCTTGAAGCTGTATTCCTACGCTGACAGTCACGGAGACAAAGTTGGGCTCGCCTCGAGGGGCATCTGGCTCTCTTTTGTCTTCCTGTGCTGATCACAGTGAAGAAGGGGGGGCTGCTAAAGTTTTCTGATTAGGCAAGTGTTAAATTTCCACTCTTTTGGCTGTTTTAAACATGACTGAAATGGATCCAATTCTCTCCCAAAGGCATTTGGGAAGAGAATGGGATTTCTAGAATTCTATATTTTAAAAGGTAAAACCAGAGGTACAGAATTTTCTCAATTTCTCTCAATTATGCCAGTAATTATAGAAAGACTATTTCTGATGCTACATCTGTATTGGACTTCATCTCTCAAGCATTTAAGCATGTTTTGGGAATTTTGGTGACATAGCTGCACTGTCCACTGAATTCAGGTTCTTTCTGGGACCTGAGTTCTGCAGCTAAGGTTCCTTACTTACATAAATTACAGATTTTTGGACCTGTTGGTCTTGCTAAGCGCTGAGCAAGGCTGCCAGGTCCAGGCAGGAGATTCCTGGAGATCTAGGCTTGGGTCGGAAGAAGGATGAAGACTCCAGTGGGGCAAAAGCCATAGTCTTCCCTCTCCTCCAAACACTCATTTTCTGCAGAGGAACTGGACTCTGCAGCCTGGAGATTTGCTATAACTCCGGGAGAGGTCCAGGTCTTGCCTGGAGGCTGGCACTACCAAAGGGAGATGCTATTCTCTGGGCAATAAGCTAAGGGGTGAGGTTTTTTCTTTCTTTCTCAGTTCTTTCCACAGGGAAGTCCTGTGTGCACTCCATTCCTTGCCCAGTTTGGAGTTGGAATGGGGGAGGTTTTACTTTAGGCATTCACTGTCTTATTTATTTTGCTCCAGCCATTAAGTGGCTGTACTTAATGACTGCTTCTGTTTCTATACTGAGAGTTGGCCTGGTCATTCCCAGAAGTTTCATTCTAGCAGCATCACATGGGGTGCAAATGCAACCAGGGTCTCAAGCTGCTGTTTCAGGGGAATTTAATCTCAGCATGGCAAGACTGGTGACTTACTTCTGCCTGCTGGGTTTTACTTAAGAGGCTAGGGAGCAAGGCAGTTTGATTTCTAAAAAGACTGCCTGGCATTTTGTATTTCTGTTACAATTCTATCACCCTTTCCAAGGTCTCCTTCCATTTGGGAAAAGGGGAATTTGAGAGAGAGGATCTTGATTACAAGGTCAGACTTCCTCTTGTTTTTAACTTAGCATTTTTGCTTAACTTCAGATTCTCGGATCTGAGGAACAAACTTACTTTACAAACCAAAAAGGCCAATGGCCACCAAAGGGAAAAAGACCCTGATTCCTGGAGTCTCAAAGTCCATGTGGGATGCTGGTGTGCAGCTACCCACACACAAACACACATTCAGCTTCTGGTTTCCAAGTGTTCTAAAACTTGGATGTTTCTAACCAGTAAGGATTCTACGGCTCACTGGCAGGTTCTCTGGCTTATGGTTCCCAAGTGTTCTAAGACTTGGATTATAGAAGGTTTTAAGGCGTTCCACCCGTGACCAGGAAAACCAATTTAACCCGGGAGAATTTCAGGATATTCCCATCCACTATATAGAAGGTTTTAAGGCATTCCACCCGTGACCAGGAAAACCAACTTAACCCGGGAGAATTTCAGGATATTCCCATCCACTATATAGAAGGTTTTAAGGCGTTCCACCCGTGACCAGGAAAACCAACTTAACCCGGGAGAATTTCAGGATATTCCCATCCACTATCCACTAACAAGGAAGAGGGGGGGGAACTGGTGTGCAGCAGGGCTGCCTTTTTTTTGTTGGGAGCAACGTGGCTCCATTTCCGAATAGGGATCCCCTGATCACGTTGCCTCTCCCCTCTTCTGTTTCTGCTCGCGGGTGAGGTGAGCTTAGCTCTTTAGGCCTCGTGGTCCGTGAGTGACGGTTTTTGAAGGCTAGAATTCACTCCCCTGCCTGGATTACCGAAAACCCTTAGATTTGAGGTTTTTAAGGCTAGACTTATGTCCCCGCCGGGTTTTTCCCTCAATAACCCTTTCCATCTGGTTTTTCTAGGCTAGACCTCTGTCCCCGCCGGGCTTACCATTAACCCTTTTAATTCGGAGTTTTGAGCGTGGGCTTGGCCTGGGCCTCACGTCCCTTGCCGGATTACTCCTTTAAACCGGTCTATTGGGGTTTTTGGATACTCTATCCACCGGGATGACCTCCTACTAACCCGGGAAGGTTTCAGGGCAACCTACAACCTAGGGTCCTCGGAATAATATACTCCAGCGAGCGGACCTCTTTGCTCACTTTAATTCTACGCTCTGCTAGCTAGTCAAAGCTGAAAGGGACAGGGAAGTGGGCTTCCAGAGACTCTGGAGGACGGTTGGAACCTTGCTGCGGCTCCTCTTAGTTTACAGTTATGGCTGCCTGCGCAGTGTGGTGTGGTGTGGTGTAGTGTGGTGCAATTCCTAACACCCTACACTATCGGTCTTGGTTCCCACCCCACAAAATAGACCAGGAGTTGCTGAAGGAGACAAATGGGAAAAACAGCCTCCCACAACAGAAAATGCTCTCTAGCCAATCACACAGACAGCAACCTTTCACACAGGTCTTTACTGAAACCACACAAACAGCTTCTTCTCCACGTCTGGCCATCTGAAGGACACGTGTCGACTAGCGTGCACGTTCAGACAGTCAGGGCGAATCCCAGCGGTGCCTCCATTTTCTGTTAGCCCAATTGCTCTATTTTAAATATAGCAATTGGTTTATTATTATTATTATTGGATTCTTGCCTGTATATACAGAGAATGCTGCTAGTCTGTAATGGTTCCCAGTAAAAGACACAGAGACCAGGTATAATTAATAAAATATTATTTTACTGAATATAATCCTTATTTATCCATTCACAAACACACAAACAGTATTCAAGCATTCACACAGAGAAAATAGAACTAAGAAAGCAGAGGGGATTGATGGCTTATGGAGAGGTGATACTACCTGTCAGATGTGCAGAAGTCCATGAAGAAGGATTGTGGCCTAAACCCAGAGGGTTCAGGGGTGGGCTGCCATTTTGGCTCATGGCAGAGACACACACACTAAGGCCATCTGTGTGCTGGGATATACCCACTGTAAGACAATGCAGCCCAATGGGTGGCCCTGGGGGCTGGTCTCAGGTGAGAACAAAAGATTTCCTGGACCAATGATGAGTCCCAGGGGTGTGTGATGTCAGTAGAGGCAGACCTTAGGTTTGACCAATGGGCTTCCAGAGAGGCAGGGTCTGGATTTAACAATAGAAGCCAGGTGTTGGGTGTCTAGTTGAATGGATTATAGGACTTGCTGGCCAGGTAAACAAAAGGTGGGAGACTTCCCTGATTGTCCCTGATTAGCATCAGGAAGGGTCGTTAACAATTTGAATGCTTGACTGGGTAATCCCTTCATGCACTGGCAGAGGAAAAGTCCTTTGTCTGCTGTATGGCCCTTAATCCGTGTATGTGACATGCAGCAGGTATGTAATGGAGTCCCTCAGAGTAAAAAAGACAGCTTTTTCCTTTCTCTATGGGCTTCTACCTTGGCATCCATTTTACAGTCTAGACAGACCATGTGGCAACAGCAAACAGTCCATAGCAAAGCCCCATAATGGCGTCAGGGCTAACATAGGTGGCATATTTGTTTTAAAATTTGTAATCCTTGCATTAACTGTGCAATCCTGTGCAAAGTCACAGTCGTCAAAGCCCATTACTTCAGTGGATTTAGAAAGGTGTAACTCTGCTTGGGAATATACTGTAAGTCACTCTAATTTGCAGCCTAAATTGGTGATTGTAGAGAAAATGTGGCATTTGTTTTCTAGGATTGCCAACCTCCAGGTGGCACCTGGGAATCTCTCACTATTATACCTGATTTCCAGACAACAAGGATCATTTCCCCTGGAGGAAAGGGCTGCTTTGGAGGGTGGACTCTGTGACATTGTCCCCGGCTGAGGCCCCTCCCCTCCCCAAAGCCCATCTTCCCCAGGCTCCACCCCCTGAAATCTTCAGGTATTTCCCAAACCAGAGTTGGCAACCCTACTGTTTTCCCTAAACAGACCTGTAGAGCAGAAACGTCCGTTCTTTGTCTTCTCACTACCTGCTCTGTTCTCCAGACAGGGGTGCTCTCAGGTACCTGAAGCAGAGAGACCACAAAATTAAAAAAAAAAAAAACATTTCCCCCCTTTGAGTGGGATCATAGGCAATCTGGTAGGTTCAAATCTGGTAGGATCACTAGGCCAAGATAAACACAGAGCTCCTGCCCTTGGATGATCCACAGGCTATCCTTGATCTAGAAAGGTACACTGTCTGTTTTAGTTTGAAACCGAGCACAACTTCAGGGTTTTTTTGTAGATAAAAAAATCTATTTAAGAACATAAGAGAAGCCAATATTGAATCAGGCCAATGGCCCATCTAGTCCAACACTCTGTCACACAGTGGCCAAAAATACCAGGTGCCCTCAGGAGGTCCAGCAGTGGGGCCAGGACACTAGAAGCCCTCCCACTGCTGCCCCCCCCAGCACCAAGGATAGAGTGCATCACCTGCCCCAGACTGAGAGTTCCCATCTATACCTTATGACTAATAGACACTGATGGACCTCTGCTCCATGTGTTTATCCAATTCCCTCTTGAAGCTGTCTATGCTTGTAGCTGCCACCACCTCCTGTGGCAGTGAATTCCATATGTTAATCACTCTGTGGGTGAAAAAGGACTTCCTTTTATCTGTTCTAATCCGACTGCTCAGCAATTTCATTGAGTGCCCACGAGTTCTGGTATTGTGAGAAAGGGAGAAATGGAAAGGGAGAAATGGATATTATGCAAGTCCAGCATTGTATCACAAATCAAGGAAGATCCAGTTTTAATTCCAGGACAAAAGATGACAAGTGACGGTTTCTTTTTCTGTGGACGTAATACTGAACACTGACCTAACTGCCCACGGAAAGTCAAAAAGTGGTTCAATAAGACATGCAGAAGCTGTTACCAAGGACGAAGAATAAGCCTGGGACTTGAGTCTGCATTAACAATATTGTGCTTTAAAAAGAAAGTGAAAGAATGATCAGCAGCGCAGTTCTCAGCAGGGTTAGGCTCTTCTGTGGCCACTGGGACTGGGATGGTGTAACTCAACCTGGGTGTTACGAATTGCAATATATGACTGAGCTTGAGATGTAGGCTGGTCTCCTAAAGAGAATAACCTGATTGGCTGCTCTGCGAAGCAAGCCAATCAGAATAGCTGGAGCTGTTCCGGAGGGAACAGAAACTATTGGTTGTTATCTCTATTTGTTCATTGGTTGTTAACTTGTTTAAGGGCCATAGCCCGGATAGTTTAAAAAAGGAGCCGGTTGCTCCATTGTTCTTGTGTTGGTTTACTGTTGAGTTAAATAAAGCTGAATCACTAGAGATCTGACTTATGTCTCATACTTAACACTAGGGCTGCCCTGTAAATCAGCTCACCGGCAGTCCTAGGTTGTTAGGGCTGCCAGGTCCCCTTGGCTTGCTGGTGGGGGGAATTGAGGGCGTTCCAAGGGTGGGCGGGGGTATCACACAACATCCCTGACACACTGGGGAATTTCAGACAGCTGATATGTTCCATTTCAGGGACTGTTCATTAAAGGTTTCTGTCTGTCATTTCAGACAGAACCGTTTTCGTAACCGTTCCCTGATGGAATATATTTACCCTTTCAGACAGGAATGCATCTGTCCTATTCAGGAAGCGTGCCTGAGCAGTTTTTACCTCAAACGGCTTCCAACCGGTCTTCAATGCCTTCTACCGCTCCTGAAGCGCTACGGGGTGCTGTGTAAAATGTCCCGTAGCACTTCCTCCAGTGACGAGGTCTTTGCGTCCTTTTCCGCCCGTGTGGGCGATCGCTGTCATATATTTTATTGAATGTTCATTTGAGAGTGCTATGGCGCTGTAACACAACCCCGAAGCAGCGCAATAGCGACCCCATTGGGATGCCTGGACCATTGAGATACATGAGACCACTACATCTGCCACCTGGAAACAAGTGGAAACTCAGGCACACAAACATGCACACTTCTGGGTTTGATCTCTGGAACCTTAGGAAAGGAGGAAGGGATGCTGTCTGGGTTTGTAAGGTGTCCTGTTCCCCCCCTTCCCTTGCCGTGACTGCTTTCTCTTTCAGGCTGCCTGGAATTTAAAAATCTCTTCCTTTAACTTTTCTCCTTCAGGCACCTTAAATCAAACTGCTTCCCTCCACCTGGGCCTCTCAGATTGACAATCTGACCACTAAACCACATTGGCAGCCAGCGTTTTAAGGTGAACTTCTTCCAGAACGGCTGTTCGTCAGCACAGTTGTGTCAGACAATTACACCGCCAGCTGACACCAATGTTCCCTAAGCTGTGGAGCTCTTCTGAGCAAAAATTCCACTTTGTGAGCTACCGGCATTAAAGTTGTGAGCAAGTGGTTTGGCTGCTGCATAAATTAGTTTGCTCTGGAGCCCTCCTTCCCGAGCTAAGACCAAAACTTGTGAGCTAAAAAACTATGAATGAGCTCACACTAACTCAGTTTAGAGGGAACATGGCTGTAAGTGCAAGGGATCCCCAGGTCCCACCTGGAGGCATGGCATCCCTATATGCTGGCCAACAAGAGGAGGAGGATGCTGTTTGCAAGGCTGGAAGGAGCTAGTCTGGCTTGGAAAAGTTTAAACTGCCTTCCCTTCAAGGGGGGGCTTGCCCAGGCTCCCTGCAGCCGTGGAGTGCCTGGGCAAGCCAAGGGATGTAGGGATGGCAAGATAGGTCTCAGGCCTTTCCTTCTGTGTGGCACGCCCGAGAAGGTCAGCCTGTCCTCACAGAGATAAGAAGATGGTTCTCACACACACATGCTGTAAATAAAACGCTGCTTCGCTATTGAGTGGGGACAGTTTCTGCAGAAAGCTGTGTCTGTGTGGTTCTTGAACCTACAAGCCTATAGAGGCAACAAATGGCGCCCTGAACAGGGACTACAGGGACTTCACAGAGGGAAGGATCCTCGTGTGGAGCCACTTCGGCTCACTGAACGCCTGGCACAGGGCCCTGAGAGTGCACCACTCGTCGTTTTGTGCAACCCCTTTTTCAATCGGTGAGTATGGGTGCAAGATTAACACTGCCACAGCAGAAACATTTAAAAGAATTGCAATTCCTTTCCCAGAAGACAGGCAGGTCCCTGTCTTCTGCGTCCCTCACACAGCTTCTTTTGGAAATTCAGCATCAATGTCCTTGGTATCCTGAGGGGGGGTTCTTTGAAAGTGAAAGATTGGGAAAAGATTGGTAGAACTCTCCACATGGAGCCTCGTGCACCAGTGGAAGTTCTGCATTCTTGGTCTGCGTGCCGCTTTGCCGTTGAGTCCATTGGACCCATTTCTTCAATGGCTTCTCTTATCTGTGGGGAGGGGGAGGACCCTCCTGCTTATTCCCGCAGGGCACAATTGGTTCTTCCTAAACTGCCACATAGAAGGAGAGGCCTGAGACCTATCTTACCATCCCTACAAAGGGAAGGCATGGAGTGTGTCAGAAAAAGGTCTATTTGATGTTTCTCACTGAGTCCATTGTTATGTGTTCCCTATTCGGCTTTGCGCTTGCGTAGGTATGCAGGCAGTAACGTGGGAGCTTCTTCCCTTGCCGCTTCTCCTTATCACGGTGGCCTTGAATGTAGGCTTTGGGCTATTCTTGTGTTGATGAGAATTTTCCAGTCCTGTGAATGCGAGGGGAGGGGGAGTTGTCTCCCGCTCATGAAGTAACTCTCCCGCCGGGAGTTTCCCGCCAGCGCACTTACAGTTCATTTGCTAGTCGCTTGCATGCATCATACTATAACCCTGCTCGCTTTGCTCTTGCCCCCCATTCCTGACAATGACCTTCTACTGTGGGTTTTAGCACTGTAATCCAATAAAGCCTTTCTTTTGATCAAGAATGCCTGGACCTACTTGCCTTTGAACCTGACAGAGTGTGGCCTAATATGTTAATGAATTGCATTGTCAGGGGTGTGGCCTAATATGCTAATGAGTTCCTGCTGGGCTTTTTCAACAAAAAAAGCCCTTCCCATTAACTTCAAAGGATTTAGAATGGTCTAACTTTGCTTAGGACGGCCCTGTTACTATGCTAGATAAAAATTTGAGTCCAGGGGCACCTTTAAGACCTTTAAGAGTTTTATTCTAGGTATAAGCTTTTGTGTGCAAGCACACTTCTTCGGGTACCTTGAAATGGAAGTTGCCAGTCCATGCACATAGGCAGAGGGTGAGCAGCACATTAGCATACAACATAATGAAGATGTTTAACGGATGCAAGAACCAAATAAGAATAACAAGCTTAGTTTATATGGTCACCATTTGTTTGGGCTTAATTACATACTGCTTGGATTTAATTCCATACTGAAGCAAATACATATATCAAAATTGGAAACGGATGTAAATGTAGGAAGCTGAAGTTGGTTCTTTATTCACAGTTCCTTATCCATTCCTTATTTGTTACTTATTCGTGTAGTGGTTAAGTGTACGGATTCTTATCTGGGAGAACCGGGTTTGATTCCCCACTCCTCCACTTGCACCTGCTAATGTGACCTTGGGTCAGTCACAAGCTCTGGCACAGCTGTTCTCTCAAGGACAGTTTCTGTCAGAAGTTCTCTCAGCCCCACCTACCTCACAGGGTGTCTGTTGTGGGGAGGGGAAGGGAACGGAGTTTGTAAGCCGCTCTGAGATGCCTTTGGGCAGTGAAGGGCAGGGTATAAATCCAAACTCTTCTCTTCTTCTTCTTCTTCTTCTTCTTCCTTAAAGTAATTAACTGAGACCCTGTGGTGACACTCCATCCGCCTCCTCTGAAGCGTGGAGGTAACTTGAGAGGAGGCTGATGGAGTGTGAGAAAAGGGCCTCAGTTAATTAGTCTCAGCATTCCACAATTAGGTACATTTACACATCAGTTTCCAATTCTGACATATATTTATTTGCTTCAGTATGTCCCCGCCCCCCCCGGAAATAAATCTGAACAAATGGTGACCATATAAACTAAGATTCATGTGGGTGGCCATGTTGGTCTGAAGCAACAAAACAAAATTTTAGTTCAGCGGCAGCTTTGAGACCAAACTGTGACTCCTCTTCACCAGGCAAAGAAGCAGATGAAGAGGAGACTGAGGTCCAGGGGCTATGCCTGAAGGAAGCATCCAGGTGGCTTCCAGAAGATGCCTTTGATGTTCAGGAAGAATTGTCCTAAGAGACTTTGTAAGGTCTCGTGCACTGGGATACAGCTCTACCTCCCCGCCCCTGGACTCAGATTCTGAACCCTTCTGAAGGGATACCATCTCTGGGTTGGGGAATTACTGGAGATTTGGGTGTGGGGTTTGGGGAAGGGAGGAAACTCAGTGGAGATGCAAAACCATGGAGTCCACCATCCAAAACGGCCATCTTCTCCAGGGGAACTGCTCTCAGTCATCTGGAGATCAGCAGTAATTCCTGGAGGTCTCCATTCACCACCTGGACATTAGGAACCCTACCCTCAGAACCTGCTGCAGCTTTTGAGGTCTCTCTCCAGTTTACCTGTTAAGCCCCAGAAGGCCAAGAAACATCCCAGCCCCATCAGAGCCCTCACCGCTGGTAACCAGACACAGCCCTTTAAGTGCTGGTAGCCTGTTCCTAGAGGAGTCGTTCTAGCATAATAACCGCTTTTCTGGAGAACTTATGGCCTCAGTCCACCTTCAGCTTTTTCTGGAGCAACGTCTTAGCTCTCTGCACTGGAGGCTCAGCCTCAACGACTCGTGCCTTGATTTGGGGGTCCCAGTCTCCAGGACACCACTAGAATCTGATGCCCAGGCCAGGGGACTATGATGGGCATGGGTTAGTCTTAACAGCAATACTATGGCAAAAAAGGGTCTGTGAGAAAGAAGAAAAGTTTATGTGAGTTCAGATGCCAGGAACCTACGAGTCTAGGCCATTGCAAAGGTGTTCCGGTGGTACTGTCCGTTGTGCTATCATCTGCTGGAGCAAGAAATCAGTTTTCCCTGTTTGTGAGCAGTGAGCAGACATCCTTTGAGTTGTTAGGTGTTTAAACAAGAGCTATTGAGTTATTTATCTAGCTGATAAAAGACTGAGAAAACACCACTGAAATGCAGAGATCATTCTAGCTATCAAGGCAGCTGGACTTTGGCCTGTCACATAATAGTTCTCTAAAAAGGCCAACATCAATGGTTAAAGTTGAACAGGGACTTATGTAAATGTGAAGTCACTCCACCAAAACCAGCCAACAGCACCCTGGGGAGGGGGGGAGCCTTGAACCAGGATAACTGTCACATCAAGATAATCTTTACATTACTGCAAATAATGGTTGAGGCCGTTTCCCAAGAATCAGGGGATTTGGGATTGGCAATTGTGCTTACTTGCTCTTTCCATGTAACTTCTGTTCCTTCTCAGATGAGAGATCAAAGCAGACTACATTCACAAAAGAAAAAAGATACAGCCAATGCAACAACAGCAGAGGAACAAATTACCATCTCTGTAAGGGTGGGAGATGGGAGATATTAGCAGTTATAGTGAGTTAGGAATCCAAAATCCCTGTTAAGCCCTGGAGGTACATTGTTCTGAATTTGTTAATGAATTTGCGGTTACTGTTCCCCTTTCAAAAGAACTTCACAGTTAAAATCCACCAGTGTATAGTAGTGTGTGTGTGTGTGTGGGGGGGAGGGCAGGATTGTTACCTATAGAGCTCCAGAATAAGGAACTCAAGAAAAAAGTGCCTGCCTGATGTGGTTAAGAAGGCTCCCCCACTCTCCTATTGTTCCTCGGAAAGTGTAAAATGGCATTTTTCAAGAGGGCACTTTTATAAAATTAATGAAGTTGTAGCTAATGTCTGTGGAACTTCAAGCAGTCTTCATTGTATATGTGATGTGGAGTTTATTGCATTATCTAATTTTGTAATCCATCTTTATTTCATTATTCATTGTATGTAATATGATGATTCAGTATACTGTTCTCTAACCTTTTAATCCTGTTTTACTGCCTGCATTATTCTATGATATTTAGTAAGCTGTACTCTAATTTTGTTGGCTGTATATACTATGTGGTGTTGACCGCATTGTTTTAGTTGAACTCTGCCTTGACACTCAGAGAGAAAGGTATAAAAAAGTAAACAAGCAAATAAATAAATAATATGGTGGGACCCCTCAAAAATATTTATCTAAGGGCTTGTGATTAAAGCCATGTCCCCTTTTCTTGCAGTCCCATTACACACTTTGTGGAATTGGAAATGCTTGCAGAGTATATGCTCCATCCTGGGTTCATATTTCCTGTAGCTCTTCTATGCCTCCAAGCCACTTACAGACATAAACCTCCTTCCTGAAAGGCCAGCGATAACGTAGCTTAGGAGCAGCCTTCTTTGTCTTTAAGTTCCCTTCTGTACAGAGAGATAATCTTTGTACCTTAATCATATTATCCTGCTTAACCTTGAGATTACTTTTCAATGGAAATGTCAGTTAGGATTTTGCCAACCCCCCACTTCCCTCCGTCAGCAGGACAAGCTCATCCAGTGTTCCTGACAGGGACCAGGGCAAAGGACCAACCATCTTAACAGTAAAGCTAAATAAAATTATGATGTGTATGCACACTGCAATAACTTGATACATTTCTGGCATAGATACAATTTAAATTTTAACGATTAGCTGTTGTTAATCCAGTTTGGTGTAGTGGTTAAGTGCGCGGACTCTAACCTGGGAGAACTGGGTTTGATTCCCCACTCCCCCACTTGCACCTGGCTGGATGACCTTGGGCAAGCCATAGTTCTGATAAGAGCTGTCCTTGAAAAAGAGCAGTTGCTGTTAGAGCTCTCTCAGCCCCACCTACCTCACCGGGTGTCTGTTGTGGGGAGGGGAAGGAGTTTGTAAGCCACTCTGAGACTCCTTTGGGTAGTGAAGGGCGGGGTATAAATCCAATCTCCTCCTCCTCCTCCTCCTCTTCTTCTTGACATAAGTGATAAAGCACTCCTTTACTATCTATGACAGAATTTGAAATTCGTAGTAGAGTCCAATATTTCACACCAGTTTCTACATGTGTGCATCAGTGAAGCTTCTGGTTCATTGCCAAACCTAGCTGCACCATTGATCTCCACAAAGAACCTACGAGGTAGGCCATTGGGAAAGGCAGGTATAAGTTCTTGGGCCTGCCTCTCTCCTAGTGAGCAGAGTGTCATGTGTGTTGGTTACGACATGTCCTCTCACTCTGTCTGCAGCAGCCACCAGAAAGTGCCACAAAAGGAAGGAGAAGCCCATGGTAGTTGCACAAATGTAGGAATTTTGGGGGGCTGCCATTGCTGTTGAGGAGCACATTGTGGATCACATCGCCTCCTGACTGCGAGATGGGGCAGCTGATTGGTATGTGAGTCTCCATAATGAGGATGGCCTGGAACTCCAGGGAGAGGATGCTTTCATGTGGGCTCTCAGGGTCCAATATGAAGACTCGAATGCCAGTGAAATCGCCTGAGCTTTCCTGCGCACCTTCCGGCAAGGGAAGAAGACTGTGCGGGAGTACTCTGAGGAGTTTAGATGGCATGTGGCAAAGATCCAAGGGTGGCCTGACGGTGTCCTGGCAGAGCAGTACCAACTCGGTCTCCAACCAGAGGTCTGGGAGATGATCCTCCGCAGCATGCAACCCATTTCCCTGAATGCGTGGATATGAGAGGCCGCGGACGCTGAAAGCCGTCTGTGAACCATCCACATCGACAATGCGGCTACCCTGGGTAAGGATGTATTGGTGACGCCCAAACCCAAGACACTACTGAAGCAGAAGGAGGGGATGTGGGACTAATGGACTAATGGATGAAGCAGGGGCTTTGCTTAAGACGTGGTGAAGCCGGCCATTTTGTGGCAGCGTGCCCAGGATTGGGATCGTCCAGCACCCCAAAGAAGGGCCCGGAGAAAAAATGCACTGATACACCAGTGAAAAAGCCAACCACCCGTCCCAAGACTCAACGTGCTTTGCAAGCCAGCCTTCCTGAGGGGGAGATGAAGTCATCCAGTGAAGAGGAATCCCAGCCAGCAGGAAATGGGCAGGACCTGCTGTGAGTGCCGCTGAACAGCAGGTCCCTGGCCTAGTGGCGCAAAAAATGGTGAGCAGGTACCCCCCTTTCATGATTGTAACTAGCATGAATCCCGAATTGGGCACCCATGTGTGGGTGCGGGGTCTAATTGACTTGGGGTGTGGACGGGATCTGATCAATCCCTCACTTGTGACGGGACTTGGGGACAAGGTTGTTAAACTCCCAGAACCCCTGGTGTTTACCCAAATGGATGGATCTGCCATGAAAGACCCATGCAAATATGAGATTGTCCTGCTGCGAATGGGGGCGGGAGCACACTGGGAGCACCGGCCTTTCGTGATCACCGCAGTGGCTCATTTCCCATTGGTGCTGAGCAGCCCGTGGCTCCACGACCATGACCCCTATATATTGTGGGACGAGGGCATAGTCTGATTCATATCACCCAAATGTCAAACACATGGATGGGATGGGGCATGGGGAACGCCCCTCCCAACGAGCTGGTGCAGGCATGCCTGGCTAGCAAGGAGATGAACACGATTTCCCCTGAATACCAGGACTTAGCACGGGTGTTTGAGGAAGAGGAGGCGGATGAGTGTCTATGCCACCTCATAGACACTCAGACTGTGCTATTGAATTATTGCCTGGGCACCAATTGCCCAAGGGAAAGTTGTATGCCATGAGTCCATCTGAAAAAGAGGAGTTGTGCACGTTCATTGACAAAAACCTTGCCAGAGGTTTCACTCGGCCAGCTTCCTCCCCTTTCGCCACCCCCGTGTTGTTCTGAAAAAAAAAAAAGGATGGGGACTTGAGGCTATGCACAGACTATAGAGGGTTGAATGCCGTATCTGTGAATGCATATCCCTTCCCCCTGATCAAAGACCTCTTGGCAGAGGTTAGGACAGGGAAAATTTACTCCAAACTCGACCTCTGTGATGCTTACTTCTGGGTCCAGATTAAGGAGGGGGATGAATACAAGACAGCGTACAACACCCCATTGGGTCAATTCAAGTACCGGGTGATGGCCTTTGGGCTTCAGGGGGCTCCGGGGGTCTTCATGAACCTGATAAATGAAGTCTGGGACATGGTGGGGTGGGAACCCCCTCAAACCCGGAGGCAACTCCAGGCATTCCTTGGTTTTGCCAATATCTACAGGGCCTTTCTCACTAATGTTGCCCAGGTGAGCTTACTGCTCACAGATCTCTTAAAGACGAAAGGGAAGGGCCCTGAGAGTACCCAGCCAGGTGCTAAGGTAATGTGGACAAACAAATGCCAGGAGGCGTTCGAACGCTTGAAAGTCCTGTTCACGTCCAAGCCCGTGCTTGCCCACCCAAATGAACTTGAAAATTTTATTGTTCAAGTGGATGTGTCTGACATTGCTGTGGATGGTGCCGTCTTGCAAGAGGGGGAGGATAAGAAATTGCACCCCCTTGCATATGTCTCCCGGAAGTTTAATGATACAGAACACAATTGGTTGGTTTGGGATAAGGAGGCAGGTGCTATTAAATTGGCCCTCTCTACGTGGCACCATTGACTGGAGGGGGCCAGGGTACCTTTTAAAGTGTGGACTGACCATAAAAACTTGGAATGCTCAGAACACCCCGAAATCTTAATGCAAAATAGCTTCATTGAGCTGATTTCTTTTCTAAGTTCAATTTTACACTCCACCATTTCCCAGGCAGCTATTTCCCTGGCTGACACATTGTCATGCCTCCCACAGCATGACAGTCAGTGGGAGGAGGTTCTTGACTTGATGTTTACACCCTCCCAGTTGGGAGGAGCAGTTGTGATGCGCAGCCAGTCGGCAGCCCAACCCCCTGTAGACACGGAGTCCTGGGAACTGAAGTTCACCTCCGCCCTCTCTGTCGGTACCGATGGAGTCAGTCTTGAGTCCTGCAGAACAGGGTGGACCATTGGCATTGATGGTTTGTCAGGCACGGGCAGCAGCCCCGGTGTCAATGCAGAATGGTCTTGCGCCGGGGAGCAGGTGCGGCGAGAGACAATCGATTGTTGGTCGCAATCCATAGGTCTATTCTGATTTAGCCATGGAAGCACCATAGCTAGCGGGAAAGCGCTGTAGAGATACTGTTAACTGCCTCTGATCCCACGGAATCATCATGGAGGAAGGCAGTAGAGTGAAGGCAGCTGGAGGCTGTCTGCATGGAGAATGACCCCGAGGTCTCGGGAAAGAGCTGCTGTGACAGGAAGGTGAGTGCTCTGCCCTGCGCTTGGACCATTGTTGGTGTTGACAACCGGTACCTATGGGTGATTGGGGTCGAGAGCAGTTGGAGCCTGGGGACCTGGAACTTTGATGGGGCGTTGTTCGATGAGGGGGTACCTCTTCAACATCTGATGCAGAGAAGCAAAGATCGTCCGGCATCAACTGGTCCATCAGGGGTCCCACTTGTTGAACTGGTGAGTCCAGCAGCATAATGGGTGGTATTGGTGGAAAGTTTGACAGGTCTGGTGAAGTAGAGTGGGCAGGGGGAGGAGCTGCTGGCATGTCAGAGCCCATCACAGTACTCAGTGAGGCAGATTTCGAGCCAGCTTTAGGGTGTTTGTGTTTCACCTTAGTATGGCCCTTGGCATCCTTCTTCTTCTTGGATGCCGGTGTCGAATCCACCAATGGAGCAGTCAGAGCCCACTAGAGGAGGTGGTGTTGGGTAATACGTCCAATGACTGGGGTCGATCTTTTGGTGTCGATCGAGGGTGATCAGTGGATGCCAAACAAGGCCGATTGGTTGAAGCTGATCTCAGAGTGACCTCAGCCTGAGTGGAAGCCACTGACTTTGGTTGGAGGGCTGGTTCCAGGAGAGCTGCTTGAAGTCTTGCTGCTCAGTTCTTCTTCAGCGGTGGGGTACCACAGGGATCAGTACTTGGTCCGATGCTTTTTAACTTATTAATGATTTGGAATTGGGAGTAAGCAGTGAAATGGCTAAATTTGCAGATGACACAAAGTTGTTCAGGGTGGTGAAAACCAGGGAGGATTGTGAGGCACTCCAAAGGGATCTGTTGAGGATGGGTGAGTGGGCGTCAACGTGGCAAATGGGGTTCAATGTGGCCAAGTGCAAAGTGATGCACATTGGAGCCAAAAATCCAAAATATAAATACACATTGATGGGGTCTGAACTGGTAGAGATTGACCAAGAGAGAGATCTTGGAGTCGTAGTAGATAACTCAATGAAAATGTCTAGACAGTGTGTAACTGCAATAAAGAAGGCCAACGCTATGCTGGGGATTATCAGGAAGGGAATTGAAAACAAATCAGCCAGTATCATAATGCCCTTGTATAAATCATCGGTGCGACCTCATTTGGAATACTGTGTACAGTTCTGGTCGCCACACCTCAAAAAGGATATTATAGCATTGGAAAAAGTGCAGAGAAGGGAAACTAGAATGATAAAAAGGTTGGAACACTTTCCCTATGAAGAAAGGTTAAGACGCTTGGGGCTCTTTAGCTTGGAGAAACGACGGCTGAGGGGTGACATGATCGAGGTTTATAAGATTATGCATGGAATTGAGCAGGTTGAGAAAGAAGTACTTTTCTCCCTTTCTTACAATACAAGAATTCGTGGGCACTCAATGAAACTGCTGAGCAGTTGGGTTAGAACAGATAAAAGGAAGTACTTCTTCACCCAAAGAATGATTAACATATGGAATTCACTGCCACAGGAGGTGGTGGCAGCTACAAGCATGGACAGTTTCAAGAGGGAATTAGATAAACATATGGAGCAGAAGTCCATCAGTGGCTATTAGCCACAAGGTATAGATAGGAAGGAGCTGTGGTGGCTCAAGTGGTTAAGATGCTGAACTGCAGGCTGTGGAAGGTCAGTAGTTCAGCAGTTCAAGACCTGAGAGTGCCACATGACAGGGTGAGCTCCTGTCTCTGGCCCCAGCTCCTGCCAACCTAGCAGTTCGAAAGCAAGAAATTGCAAGTAGATAAATAGGTACCACTTTGGTGGGAAGGTAACAGCATTCTGTGCACCTTGGTGTTTAGTCATGCTGGCCACATGACCATGGAAACGTCTTCAGACAGTGCTGGCTCTTCGGCTTTGAAACGGAGATGAGCACTGCAACCCTAGAGTCGGATTTGACTGACTTTCAAGCAAGGGAACCTTTACCTTTATAGATAGGAACTCTTCGTCTGGGGCAGGTGATGCAATCTATTCTTGGTGCTGGGGGGGCAGCAGTGGGAGGGCTTCTAGTGTCCTGGCCCCACTGCTGGACCTCCTGATGGCACCTGGTATTTTTGGCCACTGTGTGACAGAGTGTTGGACGAGATGGGCCATTGGCGTCTTATGTTCTTATGGGATGCTGGAGCCCTGCCCTCTGGGCATGCGTGGTTGGAGTTCCTGCACATGCTTGAGGAGGGGCCCCAGATCCCTTCTGAGCTTGCTAGAAGTTTCCCAGATGGGAGCTGGTGCAGGTGCCTTAACCCAGAGGTGTGATGCATAGATGACCACGATGAAGATTCACTACTCTTTTAATACTACAAAGTCATGATACATATGTGCTTGTGTAAGAACCCCTGTTTTTGTGACCTTAACCCAGATTTTTTAAAAAATTACAAGGGCCAACGTGCAGTGAGGTGATTATTTTCTTATGAGACTGACATTGTAGAATAAAGGGTTATTTACATCAAGAGGCAGCCCTTTGAACTAGACGTCCATTTAACATCTTACTCTTTAAAAGGGGTTTTGAGAACCCAAATAGATTGCTCTCTGTGCACTTGTTATAGCTCATTGTTAGAGATCCAGCACATTGTCCTGTTCAGTAGGTTAAACTTATCCATCCATTAATTTTCTAACTTTGTTACATGTACGTGAAATATTTAGTTACACTGGTGAATGTTGCTCTTTCTGAAGCTTTGCTCCATCTTATCACATTCACCTGCATTGGAGCATCTCACAAAGGACACGTGGCAAACATATGTACGGCCCTTGACCCTACATCTTGTTGTAAAAAGCAGCCAATCGTAGAGCTGTTCTTCTCCACAAGTTGTAGGCTAAAGGTCTCTGAAGAAACATCTGTTGGGTTCATTAACGGAATGATGAAAAACATACAGAACTAGACGAAGAAATATATTTGATCCCAAAAGATCATATGAATGGTAAGGCTTGGTGTAGATTTAGTTAGATATTTGAATTAAGGGTATTCCATACTTGCCTGATGGGTAATTCCAATTAATTATTCAGGAAACTTTGCAATCTGTTGCCATACTTGTTTTCAATATAGGCACAATGAACATAGGCTGTCTTTGGATAGGGTTGGCCCAAAACATTTTACTGCCTGAAGCAGAAAATCCAGATGACTCCCCCCCCCTCCCGCACACACATTTCTTCTCTAATATATTCTGATACAGTCTTTAAAATGGTCAATGCACTTTTTAGTACATACTAGAGACTTAACACTAAACAAGGTAACAGAAGATCACCCTCTTACAAAGTAATTATAAACAAGATCACCCTCTTATGTTGAAGCAGTTAATGCTTAGCACAACTGCCACTATTTAGAAGCCCTTTATTTTTTGTCTTTACTGTTTTTGCAACCAGAGTAATAAACAGCAAACCCTCGTCCAACAATAAACTTCGTTCCAAGAAGCCCTTTACAGAGCAGAGAAATCTTAGCCAACATGTCTCGTTGCTTTGACAAGGCAGTTTAACTGGGCGTGTACATCCACGCTTTTCATTGTGGGCATGAAGTATTTTAATGTGGGGTATTAAAATACAGGGGAGGGAAGGCAGCATGCTATAGCCCAATCTCGCCAGATCCTGTTGGCTAAGCAGGGCCAGTACTCAGAAGGGAGCCTCTGCTTCTCACCGACCCTGAAAGCCCTTTGCTGGGGTTGCTGGAAGTCACCTGCAACTTGGGGTACTGTACACACACACAATCAAGACACAAACACTTTATACTGAACGAACAGCTATGATTTTATTGAACAGTCGGCACGGAGAAAATAAGTCACTTGTTTCCCTCAAGGCAAGTTTATTTAAGGACTGAGACAACCTGGAGCCTTTCTTCTGATACAAAAGCCTCCACTTCTCTTAGGCTGCCCTGCATTAGCCCGGTATAGGTATTCAGGTTTTTTCGGGAATACCGAAAAAATTTGGGTCCAATATGCCCAAATCCAAATTTTACCGAATTTTTTTTTTTTTTGCACACCCCTATACGGGCTTCGTTACTTTCTTCCTTTTAAAGCCGCCATATATAAGGTGTAGTAGATTTCTACAGAACAAGGAACTCCTTTGTAGAGTATTTAAAGATTTAAAACCCAGCTGGTAGAGAACAGCGGCTGTGAAACTAATTTTATAGTGCGATCATACACATTCAATGGACTTGGCAGGGTGCAACTCTGTTTAGGATTGCACTGCTAACACGCAAAAGCAGATGCTAAAAAAACTCCTGATTTTCCCACTGGAAGTTAATGTAAACCTCGAGATTTGGTATTGAAAAATGAGAGCTGAACTTGAGCACCAAAACCATTAATCATATTGTCTCCTGCTCTATTTGCAGCCTGTTATGCTCCTTCAGATTCCAAATGCGTATCCCATTTTTAGAGCATCACAATCTGCACAACCAAATGCAAAGACATCCGTCAACGAGAGCTTTTGCTTCGGTCTGTTCCTTCGGCAACATCGCCCACTGAAGTAATCACAAATTTTATTGCCAAACGAGGATGGGGCACAGATCTGACAGCGCAACTCTATTTTGGAGTTGGGGGAAGGAATTGAGCTCCTTTGCTCACTGCCGGGAGTGGCCAGCTGCTATGCTTGTACATTAAATTATCTCTGGATTTAGGCTAGAGTATGACACCACTGTGTTCCTGAGATTTCCCTTAGTTTTTGAGAGTATATCTCCTGGCACTTCCTTGGAGAATTATTTATAATTCAAATATTATTGAAATGAACTTGTTAGGCCAGAATGTGAATCAGTTGGTTCTTGGGCGATTTCCTCCATCCAGTTTCTCCCTTATGTCTGCAGATACTTTCTGTTTCCTCCTCACTCGTATCACAACTTCTAACGGTTTCCTTCTCACAGGCTCGCAACCTGAGGAAGATCACATTGGTGGGATCCCATAAATGGATCTTCCCAATGCTTTTAAAGTAAATGGCGGTGAGGTGGATCAGGGCCATGACAGAGTAGTGAAAGGTATTTAACCCTCCCCAGCATGGTCACGGCATTTGAAACTGACCCACCTTAGCAATAATTAGCCAGGGAACAACTTGTCACTTTTGCTCAGTGAAACTGTGTGGTCAGATGGAAGAATCTATCCCCGTCCCTACACTGTAACCCCAGCTTGGGGCCCAGTGTGTCTATTTCCCACAGAAAACATTGGAAAATCATTCACTGATCTTCCGGCATCTTATCTAGCTTTGACATAGCCCCATTCCCCTACCACACTTTCCTTTAATTCCTTTTGTAAGCATTCCAAAGTCCCTCTTGGTATTCACTTCCACTTAACTTTGAAACTCTCTGACTGCTAGGTTCCAAAGTATGTTCTTTATTTTGCTATTAAGATATCACCTGGAACACTTCATTGCCTAACAAAATGGCTAGTAAAGGTAAAGGTTCCCTTGCTCGAAAGCCAGTCGAATCCGACTCTAGGGTTGCGGTGCTCATCTCCGTTTCAAAGCCGAAGAGCCAGCGCTGTCCGAAGACATTTCCGTGGTCATGTGGCCGGCATGACTAAACACCAAGGTGCACGGAACGCTGTTACCTTCCCACCAAAGTGGTACCTATTTATCTACTTGCAATTTCTTGCTTTCGAACTGCTAGATTGGCAGAAGCTGGAACTAGAGACGGGAGCTCACCCCGTCATGCGGCACTCACGGGTCTTGAACTGCTGAACTACTGACCTTCCACAGCCTGCAGTTCAGCGTCTTAACCACTTGAGCCACCGCAGCTCCTAACAAAATGGCTAGCACGTGGCAAAAATATGTTCCACTTATTTCTCCTTAAAAATGTTTTAAATGAAATTATTCAGTATAACCACACAGTATACCTTGACTGGAGAAAATGGAATTTCTCAGGCATATGCAGGGGACTTTTTGTAGCAGGAACTCCTTTGCGTATTAGGCGACACACCCCTAATGTACCCAATCCTCCAAGAGCTTACAGTAGCCCCTGTAAGAAGAGCTCTGTAAGCTCTTGGGAGGACTGGCTACATTAGGGGTGTGTCGTCTAATATGCAAACGAGTTCCTGCTACAAAAAGAGCCGCTTCTATGTAAACACACTTTGAAGTGCGCAGAATGCCAATGTTTATAAATGCGTAATCTAATTCATCTGAAATCTTAAGGGTGAAGCCATTTGAAAGTACTGAGTTTATAAGTTTGATATCCAAAGCTTACTCAACTGCCTAATCATATTAGTCCAACAATACTGGCAAACCCCATAGACAGCCTAGTTAGAATGTCAACTTCACTGTGGAATATATATTAGTCCACTGAACTTCTGCTCCTCAGAATGCTATTTAGTCCAAGAGGCAGACTTGAAATGAGAGCAATCAGCTATGTATTTCACTGGGAATAATAAAATCAAGCAAGTGTCATTTGTGTACCTGCAGGTGAGCACGGACAAGAACTCTTTATGCTTTCAACACGTAATTCCATTGAGAGGGGTTTGAAAGGCAAACTTGGTGTAAAAATGCATAATCAACACAACTGCATTTGAGTTTAGCGATAAATACATGAACATAACTACAGAGTCAGTGATTTGCTCTCCTGGGATGAAAGGCAAAAAAGAGAACACACAGATATCTCCTAAATGCAAAAACTAACATTTATTTCAGTTACCAAGATCCACCCCCTCCCCGAGCAAGAATATCTCTGTGATTCAAATAAAAACAGCCATTGGATTTGTCTTAGTAGAGGGAGGAAGAGTTTTTTCTGAGTCGCTTTCCTGTCCCCATATTGTTCCCTTGAGGACACACTGTGACATTTCCACTAAAAGAATTGCTTGGTACAGCTACATACTGGCCCCTACTTCTATGGACTGTCCCAGCAACATTGTTGTTTGTGTCAAATAGTAATGCCTGGAGTTTCTACAGCTACCAGGAGATCAGCTGTCACCTCCTAGATGCAGTGGTAGTGCATGGTCTCCTATGGACATGAACACCTCTCAATGGTATGCTCCTTGTAAACCTTCCCATGAACTGATGAGAATAAGGTTACTGACTGGAGGAGGACAGGTTGAACCCCAAGTTTTCTGGGGGTCTTGGGGGCATACCTAAGCAAACTATTAAAAATCCCAATGAGATGGACTGCAAGGAGGTTGGATGGCTGGGGTGTGCCGAAACCTGGTATAAAGCTGCAACCACAATAAATTTTTTTCTGGAACCACCATTTAGAAGAAATGGGTGAAATATCAAAAGGCTTTAGACTATGAGCTGCCTGCTTGGAAGATTGCATAGGAGATGCTACAGTACTTTCTTTGTGCTTCTTCCCTGCTGGAGCAGAGAAACTGAAATACATTCACAGACCCAAAGAGACTGAGGGGGCATGACCTGGCCAAAATCAAGCACTCACAGGGTCCCACGGATTTCAATGGAGTAGGTAACTTTTGAGCTGGAGCCCACCTGGGTTTTGTTTTGCTTAATCCTTCCCAGCTCCTCTCATTCTTCTAGCCTCCATCCCACATGGCTTTTTACCAGCAGAAAGGCCCTCTAAACCTACTGGTTTCAATGAATTTAGAAGGGTGCAAGTCTGTTTAAGACTGCACTATACACCTTGTGCATTTAAATCAGTGGGATTTAAAAGTACTTAGTTTTGGCTGGATCTTGCCTAGGAAGATTAAGGCAATATGCAATTGTGTTAACCACAATGTCATGTTAACTTGTCGTTTCCTATGTTATTTAAATAGTTACCAAATATGGAATGTTCCTATTAATTCTGCAACTAGAGACCTACAAGCTGCAGTAGGAACAGGAGGGAAAAGCGTGATCAAAAGTCACCACTAGGATATCAAGGTACCCAGTGGCAAGTAATATTTATATTACCTGTCAGATATTCAGAGGCACTGAATAGGCATTAGTAGCAAATTCAACTGTAATCTCATTTATTAACACCTAGATGTAAGTGATCCAAAACTGCACTGCATTCGTAGCCTGCTGGGAGCTTTAATTTGGTCATGGGTGCATGTTGGATTTTACGGCCCTCAGACAAAAGTACAAGACGCACAGAGAAGGTCTCAGAAACCTTGTAAACTTCATGTCTCCCAGAGTGATCTAACTGCTCTTATACACCAAAGGTCTGCTTCACAGAGTATATTTTTTGTCCATGTGAGCAGTCCCAGCAGGCTCTCACAGGCATATTTATTTCATTTATATCCTGCCCTTCTCCAAGGAGCTCAGGTTAGCATCCACAAGATTATTCTATTCCCCCCACCTACTAGTTAAATTAGGTCAAGATCAACCAGAAATTGCATGGCTGAGTAGGATTTGGACCCAGGCCTGCTCTAGTTCAAGCTCAACATTCAGCACGCTTGATTGGGGCAACTGCACGCATGTCCATGAGCAATATCTGTGCAGCAAGGTAACTCTGCTCATTCATTGTAGTAGCAGAAACCATGACTTGTGATGATTAAAACCACATATTCTGTCCACGTTTGTGCTCCGAAAGGCTGGGATTCTTCATATGCACCAAAATATATCATGTGAAATGGCCTGAAGGACATTCTCAGCCATTTTTGGTCAGTTTTGCTGTTTAAAGGGAAACATGGCATCGTATTATTTATTATGACGTATTAATGTGATAAACTGTGTTTTACATATTATGAATTGGATGTTATGATAACTTTTATCTCCCGAAGGTGTTGGGATCATCTGATTTAATACAGTCACCTCCCTGGTTCTCTAGAAGCTCCAGAGACCACAAAATTAATCCAGCTGGTAGATACCTGGTGTCATTGGTAGTCACGTTGAACCTCGTTTTTTTGAATGGTACTATCAATCTAAAGTGTTCAGGCTGTTTTACCTGTTTTACCTCTAATGGGCTTAGCATTGTAGATCACCTATTGGTGTCCCCAAGCATATATTCCTTAACCACTAATGTGGAAGTAGGAGAATATCTTGGGGGAAATCATCTCCCTCTGACCTTTGAATTCATCCTTCAGCAGCGGGTTATTTCCACTCACACTATTTTGCATCTCCAAGAGCGAACTCTAGTCAAGAAACCTATTAAATGGTCTCAAAAGATCGAGTCCCAAATAGCTGAAATTCTTAATCGGGAAAACACTGAGACAGGTATGACTCAATATTCCCTTTCAGGTGACATTGTAACAGGGCTGGAATGCTATGGAACACTGGTGAGGAATCTATCATCTATTTGCTCTTTGGAAAGGGGGGTTATGGGAGAAGGGGAGGCCATTCCCATATCAAAGAGTAACAATTGGTATGATGAGGAGTGTAGGGAACTGAAGAGATTAAGTAGATTACAGGTCAGAATAACCAAGAATACAGGTCTCCAGAAGGACGCAGAAAAGATTAGATGCCTTAAACAAAAATACAAGAAGACTATTAAATGAAAGAAAGAGCTAACATCTCAGAAATATTGGTCATTCCTTCATCTAGCAATAACAAATAATGATCACAAGCTTTTTTGGATAACTTTTATCTTGTGAGCTGCCCTGAGCCAGCCTAGGCCAGAATGGGTGGGATAAAAATCATTAAATCAAAACCGAAGCAGAAATGGTGAACCTGGCCCATGCGGTACAGTATATATGAGTGTCAGCCTAGGCTCTGAGAGGCCTGAGTTCAAATTCCTACCAGTAACATGAGGATAAACTATGTAAGAGAGAACCGTGCATCCTACCCCTGCGCTTCTTGGAGAAAGGAAGGATAAAAACACACTAGATATATAGATCTCCTTGGACAGATTGAAAAGAGCCATTCAAGAATATTCGAGTAAACCACATGGTCCACTTTCATTTAAATGGCATGCAATTGGGTGGGTAGAGGAAGGCCATCTTTTGATTTAACTAATTCTACAATGAGGATGCAAAACCGACATTGGTTAATAGCTCTGTTTGTTTACAAATGCTTCTTCTCCAGTTTTCCTTCCACATTCACAACATATTAACATGAACAGTACAAGAGAGACTCAAATGTTATTAAGCCTCGGGTATAAAGACAAACAATCCTAAGCAGTGTTACATCTTTAAAAGCCCAATGACTTCAATAGACTTAGAAAGGGGTAACTCTGCTTAGAATGACACGGTCAGTTTAAGATCCGTTTGAGATCAAAAACTTAGCAAGATTCAAAGAAAACAGTGACTAGAAAGAGAAACCCTTGCTGTTGTGACCAAAAAGGGCACGCTCTTGCTGGCAGCTGCTAATTTTGCCCACTTTTTGTCCACAAGTGGGATTGTTAACAGAATGCCACCCCAGAGAGAGAAAAATGGCCTAGCCTGCTATGGCCATTTACATCTTTGCATGGACTTGGCAAATTTTGTGTCACGTGAGCCACACACCTTGCAAATAACTGAATGGTACTCATCACAAAGCCTCTGCACATGACCCCCCCGTGTGTTGACTGAATGTGCATTGAGGAAGAGTGGGTATGGGCATGCGGGCTCCGTCCCCACCCCTGCACACTGGGGTATCTGCAGGGGGCTGCATTCCAAACACTGCTGAGCACGAGGAGGGAGCGGATGGGCAGATATTCCTCCCAGCACACGTGCCCTGCTCACAAGCTGGTAATCATGCCGAGGTGGCGCACAGGGGCCTGCTCCCCTTCTCTCCTTCAGTCAACGTGCAGGGGTGGTCACACACACAGAGCTACAATCTACTGTTTGAGCTTCTTATTAGTGTATCAAATGAAAAGATACTGAAAGTACTTCTTAGAGATCGGTGGAATTTCACTTCAGGAATCAATTCAGGCCGATTTCACACAAGGAGCTACGCCGCCATCACACCTCCCTTTGCCCCGTTTCCACTGGTCAGTTCCCCACTCGAAGCCGCATGGCTTATTTTCCCTGTGGTTTCATGATCCTCAAAAAACAGGATCATGAAACCAACGGGGGAAATCGGGCGAAGCCACGGGTCAAAATGTGGCCACGCGGCTTCGAGTGGGAAATTGACCAATGGAAACGGACCAATGGAAACGGGGCAAAGGGAGGCGTGATGGCGGCAAAAGGAGGCGTGACGGCAGTGCAGCTCCTTGTGCGAAATCGGCCTCGGAGAACGTTAGCGCTCAGCTGCCTATGTAACAGACTCGTAGCAGAGCTGGACACGGGAGTGGTGGCTTTGTAGAGAAAACCCTCTGCAGTGCTTACAGTTAGGGAAATGCAATTACTGCAACGATCCCTGGAAAATAATTTTAACAGAACACAAGAGGCACAGTTCTTAAAGAGGAGACCATCAATTAGTTATGCAGGCTTGAGCTACTCACCTACAGTACTTTCGTCTTAACTCCTTATGGAAATGCTGTACGTGATTTACTAAAATCCCTATCACTGCTAATGGCTCCAGAAACAAGTATCAATCTAGAAAGCAAGCCCCTCGCTCCAGCAAAGATCACCTTCTGATTCATTCTAGGCCTTTATCAGTTGGGGCTACAGACAGAACAGGGACCCCCACTATGAACCTGCAGCTACATAGGCTTGATTAAGGGTTCTACAAAGCGTCCGTCAACTGCTCAGGCTGCACGAGCACTGCCTGGCTGGTGATTCATGTATGCATCCGCCATTTGTTTGCACGGCTCCCCCATCCAGCCAGAGATATGAATATGAAAGCCTGCTTCCACTCATGTCTGGACCCTGGTAGGCCTAGAGCACTGTTCCCTCTAAGCTGAGTTAGTGTGAGCAAGCTCACAGTTTTTTAGCCTCCAGCTCACACTTTTGTCTCAGCTCAGGAAGGAGGGCTCCAGAGCAAACTAATTTATGCAGCAGCCAAACCACTTGCTCACAACTTTAATGCCGGTAGCTCACAAAGTGGAATTTTTGCTCATGAGACTCCGCAGCTTAGAGGGAACATTGGCCTAGAGTGACTGATCGAGGGGTGGGTGGGCATTGCAAGTTTGTGCAGCCCCTTTGCAGAGAGAGAGAGACGGGGAAGGAGAGTGCATGCATGCACACGCTCACACAGCTCCAGCGCTGTTCTGGGGGTTCTCTCAATTGCATTCTATGTGTAGTCTGTCCTTCGTGTGTTTTGTACAGCGTCTTTTTTTTTTAGGTGTGCCACAGATAATAAATAGTTGTAGAAGTATTATTAAATGTACCTTGTCTTGCCCTTTCTCCTTTTGCACCAGCATTATTAAGGGAGGGAGGAGGGCCTGAACTGATTTAAGGGTGTGTGTGTGTGTGTTTTTAAGAAGACAGTGATGGTCTTTGTGTCTTCTCCAGTTCAAACTCATGTAGCCATAGCCGGAGACGGGCCTGTTCTGGTGTATCTGTGCGTGAGAACCAAGTGCCTTAGAGACTGGGATGGGGCAACGGCCATGAGTCTTAAGAAGAAGAAGAAGAAGGCGAAAATCACTCTGGCCTCCTGCTCTTCTACTGCCTCATCCACCCTCCATGAAACAGAAGATGACCCCCCCCATACCACTGGGACAGTTTTCAGCCTCCATGTGTTAAGATCAGTGTTTTCAATTAATCCTCTAAAGACATATCTGAAAACCTCTCTGGTTTTAAACAGGTCCCCTGAACCCACCCCAGCATCACTTTCACAAGACAGGAACCCCCCCTTCAAACTGTACACACAGATACAGACTGAAATTGGACATTAAGAATACACGTGAACCCCCCAGCCCTTCCCTTTGCTAGCAACACCCTCCCCCATTGAAATCCAGCCTCATTTATGGAGGTAAGCATCCAACCAGAGTGCTCCAGATTTCTTGAGGTACCTACAGAATAAGAACAAAAACATGAGGTTAGTTACAACACAGTCTGTTTGCTGGAACATTCATCTACATACAGATCCAGCACTAAACTCCTCTGGGAGTATTCCAGAGGCTATACCTGCGTCCAGCATAGAATGTGAGAGGTGACATGATCGAGGTTTATAAGATTATGCATGGGATAGAGCAGATAGCGAAAGAGGTACTTTTCTCCCTTTCTCACAATACAAGAACTCATGGGCACTCAATGCCCATGCTGAGTGGTCAGGCTAGAATGAATAAAAGGAAGTCCTTCTTCACCCAAAGAGTGATTAACACACGGAATTCACTGCCACAGGAGGTGGTGGCAGCTACAAGCATGGACGGCTTCAAGAGGGAATTAGATAAGCATATGGAACAGAGGTCCATTGGTGGTTATTAGCCACAAGGCATAGATAGGGATTCTAGGGCAAGTGATGCTCTGTATTCTTGGTGCTTGGGGGGGTCAACAGTGGGAGAGCTTCTAGTGTCCTGGCCCCACTGGTGGACCTCCTGATGGCACCTGGTATTTTTGGCCACTGTGTGACACAAAGTGTTGGACTGGATGGGCCATTGGCCTGATCCAACATTGGCTTCTCTTATGTTCATTACTTATTTCGTCATGGTTGCATCCTGCCTTACCTAAGGAGTTTGGCATGGAGCACACATTCTTTCATTTTATCTTTACACCAACACAGTGATATAGATTAAATTGAGAGAGACAGTGGTGTATGGTCAACCATCCGTGGACTTTTCAGAGCTAGACCTTCCCATTTCCCCCTCCTGCTGTAACCCATTGAGCCCCTCCAAAACAACACAAGGTCAAAAAATGGGAGTTTATGGTTGAAGGGGGGAACTGGTGGGAATTGCTCCCCTCTTTTCTGCAAAACAATAATAATGCCATTCCACTGGACGAACTATGTGGCTGGATTCACAGAAGCAAGCTGAATGGTGGTGATCCTTTAAAGGGATGGGAAGCAAGCAACTCATAGGCCATACCTGGCTCATGAATGTTTTTGTCTTTTGTCTTAAGGCCATTTGAGCTTTTGTCTTAAGGCCATTTGAGCTTTTGTCTTAAGGCCACTCCTCCCACCACAGTGCAGTTTACTTATTTAGATTTATATCCCACCCTTCCCGTTAGCAGGCTCAGAGCAGGTTACAACAATAAATTACAATCAATAAGCAATTAAAAGTAGATATTAAGCAATACAAACAATTAAAACAGTTAAAAGATGGGCATAGCAGCAATTAAATATTCAGCAATCCTAAAACTGGGAACAAATGGGCTGCAGCCAAGCTAGAAAGATCTTATCACTAGCCTATCAATGGCAGAAACTGCAGCAACTGTGGCAGGGAGGCCAATTAATGGATGCCCAACCGTCTCACCCAAAGGCCTGGTGGAACAGCGCCATTCTGCATACCCTGCGGAACTGTACGAGGTCTCCCAGGGCCCTGATCTCAATTGGGAGCATGTTCCACCAGGCCAGGGCAGAAAAAGCCCTGGCCCTGGTTGTGGCTAAGTGAACATTTGATGCAAGAACTAAGCGGTATGTGTTTCCCCAGATGTCAATGGTGTGTTATCTTTCCTCTGCTTGGAAGGGTAGATACTTACTTATACGCTAAATTTCATCCCATCTTTCTTCCATTATGGAACCCGAAGTGTATGTAGGAGGTCTCGCACCAAGACGATGACTAGAGCTAGACTGGTTTGAGATTCAGCAGGCTTGCTGTATCATGTGCCCTCCCAAGGTATCCCAAGATTCCATTTTGGGCTCATTGCCCATGCTGCATTCTAGTGCAGCATAGTGGGAGGCAGGCATGCTACACCTCAATCACATGCAGAGGAGGCTCAGGTCAGTAAAGTAATCTGTCCATGTTTCTACTGTGTGTGGAGAAGGTCCTTAAAGGGCTGGACATGGCCCTGCAGACCTTATGGATACTTGCCATCTCCTCTAAGCTTTCCTAGAACAGGTGAACAGACTGTCAATCTTTATCAAATCTCTTACCCAACGATGTCTGCAAATGCTCTCATTAGAGGCTTTTCTTCATAAACGACTCCATACTTTGCACACAGTGACCTCACTAGTGGGGCGATCTTGTAGTAGTTATGGCGTGGCATTGTAGGAAACAAACTTAAATCAGGCAGAAAACATAATGGAATTATAGAAGCAGCAGTCTTCATGGAAAACACACTCCATTATACTTCTCTTAACAGGAATAAAGTTTGGTCTACAAATACAGCAAACTAAGGAAGCAGAGGCCAAAGGTGGTGCAATACAGAGCAATTTTAGATGTTCTGTTTTGCAAAAAACACTTCCTGCTGGTAGAAACTCAGCACAGCAAGCTGAGCTAGAATCTCCCTCACGTGCCATTTTTTAAAAACTCGAATGAGGGTTTTTATAAAAAAACACGGGCAGAGTATTCAGAAAATAGCGCTGCCCTCTTGCAGACTGGATCAGAAGAACCCTCTGTTCTCACCTCATGACGATGCCATCTTATTCTGCAGCCCATTTAGACCCCTAAGGGACTCAAACGAAGTGTGGCCAAGAAGGGGTAATCAGTGCAGAGGCGTCAGCATTGT
The DNA here is from genome assembly GCA_029375565.1 of Gekko gecko. Taxonomy (NCBI): domain Eukaryota; kingdom Metazoa; phylum Chordata; class Lepidosauria; order Squamata; family Gekkonidae; genus Gekko; species Gekko gecko. Next base: position 98,174,467 of record JAPDNY010000003.1, on the reverse strand, counting down.
GATATTGAAAGCCATGACACCCCAAGTTACTATTTTCTCTTTTTTTATGGCAAATGTCAAGGGCTGCTGTCCTCTCACTCTTCCCCTTTCATGTGTCCCTGGAGAGCTACTCTCTCATCTGCAGAGGCAAAATTGCTTTTGATCCAAACACTGTATACTTACCAGGCCCGTAGCTACTGTGGGGCACATGGGGCCCGCCCCCCCCCCGTGGTTTTTACGGCCCCTCCCGCTGGGTGGGGTGGGCTTACCTACCACCAGGAGCCCACAAAGGAGGGGCAGCAGGAGCTACCGGCCCCCCACCAAGCCCCCCATTCCTGCTGCCTTCGCCAAGGCGGGAGTAGTTCAGTGTGGAGGGAGGTCCAGGCAGCTATAGGAGCAACAGCAGGAGCTGGGCAGAGGCGCCAGAGTCGGACGGAGCCTGGTCCTGGCCCTTTGGAGGGGGGTGGAAGAGGACAGGGCCGCACAGCCAATGAGAAAAGGCCCCAGGTGCTGACCCGGCTGTTGCCAGGCAGAAGAGCCCCCGAATGCCGCCGGAGTGGCAGAGAGACGGAGAGCAGAAAATCAGTTCGACTCCAGTATGTCCTTAGACTCCCCCCACACACACACTCTGCATCCCAGCCACGGGTTCACAATGGCTGCATTCCGCCCCCTCCATTTGGGTGGAACCCCCTTGTGCCAAAGGCGTCCCCCTGGAAACACCCCCAGCAGGCTCACACGTTTTTGTCTTAGCTCAGGAAGGAGGGCTCCAGAGCAAACTAATTTATGCAGCAGCTAAATTGCTCGCTCACAACTTTAATGCAAGTATTATTATTTACTGTATTTATTATTTAATATTTCGTTATTCAGAAGTATGAGCATGGCATGGCAGTACTGCACAGACATATAATGGCAGGCCCCCTGAGAAAAACATCGGCCCCTTGAGCAAAAAGTTGTTAGATACAGGGCTGATACTTACTGGTGCTCAATTTGAAAGTTCAGATGCCCACTGAACCAATCATTGAAAAAGGACTGCTCGATATTGCAGGTAGCTGCCAACTGCAAAAGACAAGGAGACAGCTGTGGTTTTTGATGATGACCAGTCTTGGAAACAGAGAAAATGGAATTAAACTTTGCTTTTCTGGCACTGTTTGCGGATCTAGCCCCACGCTCTGCAATATGGTCTAAGGATACAACCCAAAGAGGCCTTTGCACATGTGGATGTCTTATTCTACCACTGCCAATCAGAGTGCTTTTTTCCTGCATCAAAGATACTAAAAGATTTCCGTGAGTTATGAACCAGCTTGTTGTCTATGGAAATGCAATTGTAGCAATTACGTCATTATGTCAGCAATTATGCTTTATAGTTCCCTAGTTCAATACAGGCACTTCAAGGTCAAATAACCTATCTGTTGTCCTGTATAAACACTAAACATATCTTCTTCTGGGAGGAAACGAATTAGTTCGCAGTTATTTCATTTAAGTGAATTTGTCCTAAATTTTTAGTACAGAACAGCATGATGTTTATTCAGTGGGATTTACTCCCGAGCAATTGTGCATAACAGTACAACCTTAAAGACTGGAAATTTACCTGAGCACTAAGCCAATCTCTGTGCTTCTCACTGTCAATTTCCATTGGAATGTGATTCATCTGCGTGACCCAAACAAACCAGTGGCTTTCCATAAACCTTCGTGAGAAACAAACAAATGGTTTTAGCTCTGGTGATGTGGCAGGATTCCTCCAGGATAGTGTTGGGCAAAGCGATGGGCAAGGAAGTTGTGCAGATGTTTACCAAGGTAATGCAGGTCATCTACCACCTTGGGGGCCATATTTGGGTGGAAAGGTGGCTTATAAATGTTTTAAATAAATAAACAGAATCTACAGTCCCCTTTAGTTGCATGTTCTCATTCCGGGTCTCTTCTTCAGCAGGAACTTAGTGTGGCACATTGCTTTACAGGTGCAAAAAGACCTCCTGCCTGTTTTAATAATCTAATTTACACAGTTGTGTAATAAACGACGAGGCAGCTATCCACAGGGGATAAAATCAGAAATACGAAGGCTCTTTGAAAGAGCTATAGAAATGCCTTGAATCTGAGAACCACTTTATGGGCTGTGTGTTTGTTTTTCCTGCAAAAGATCTGAGCTCCCACACCCACACCCTGTGAGATTTGGAATAAGCTGTGGGCATGGTGGACCCAGCTTGCACAACTTCTGAAACAGGCTCCATTGTTGGTCATCCCCCTCATTATAGTTCCTCCGGACACAGGGCTTTTGTCTGAGACGTGTGAAGAACCTTCAGAGCCTGTGAATTCAGCATTCTTCTTCTGAACGAGCGATCCTTTTCATTTATATAAGAGTCTGTGAGGCAAAGCACCCTGATTCCCCTCAAGGGTTAACATAATTAGCAGGTCTACTCTGGCTTGCAGGTGTCTGTAATGGGGCCTTCCTGCTGACATTATCCTCTTTGGAGGCTGGACTCTAGAATGTGGTCATTGGTTAATCATAAGAAGCTGGGTTCAACTGTGTAACTGGATGGGAGGCGGGAAGCAGGAGTGGATGTCAATGTCTTCTGGAGAGTTCCCTCAAGCAAGCTCCCTGATTTGGTTTGGGAGACTACCTGGTACCAGACAGTAAAAGGCTATAATTAGGCCAGAGGGAAGCCATGTTAACTTCGACTAACTTTGCCATGCTTTTGCTATGTTATGCTACATCGTGATGGACAGCTGCACAGGGAATGCTTAAGCTTCTAGCTTGGACTTTTGATTCCTAAGAAGGTGTGCCATCTAATACCAGATATTGAACATATTAGCTCTGTTTTCTTCGCTACTAAGTGGCGGAGACTGTGCTGCACAATAATATTCTGTCTTTTAAAAGTCTACTTAATAAAAGTCTACTTAATTATCCATTGTTACAAAGGTGTGTTTTTAGTTGTGTGCATTTAACCTCGACGACCCATGGGGCTGGGCGCTGCTCACTTGCAAAAGAAGTGGTGACCAAGGGGGGATCCAGGCTTGGGTTCCTGACAGATTCCCGTTCTTCTAACCAGTTTTATTAACTGCAGGCGCTGCTTTCATGTCACTGAATGCCTCTATCAATTGAAGGCAGTGACTCTGGTATTGTTTACGGTCAAAGATTGTGAAATGAAACAGAGCCAGGTATAGTCCTTAATGAGCCAGGAGCCCTTTCTCTCAGTTTCAGCCTGTGTTTATTCCCACGGTCATAAAGAGAAATGAGATAATGAAGCAATAATCATCTACCTCGCAACAGCTGATTGTGCAAATGAGTCCAAAAAGAACTCTAGGAAGTCCTAGAAGGTTGACAGTGTAGGAAGGCTACAGAATGGCCAGCATTCTGTTTTAACCAGAGTTACTCAACTCAGTGAAGAAATACCACAGCTGTTATTATTTCCTGACCATATTACATGAAAGTGCCTTATACCGAGTCAGGCCCATGGATCTATCAGGGTGGTATTGTCTACTCAGACTGGAAGCAGCTCCCCCAGAGCCCCAGGAAGAGGTCTTCCACATTATCTGCTACCTGATCCTTTCAACCGGAGATGCCGGGGACTGAACCCAGGACCTGCCACACGCATAGCAGATTCCTACTGCTGCTGTGCCATGAGTCCCTTCCTCCAGGGAGCTCAGGGTGCTCCACATGGTTTCCCCACATCTCTTTATATTAACAAAAAGCTCCACTGTGAGGTAGAGTAGGCTGAGAGCAGTGCTCCCTCTAAGCTGAGTTAGTGTGAGCTAGCTCACAGGTTTTTTTAGCCCCCGGCTCACACATTTTTGTCTTTGCTCAGGGAGGGATGGCTCCAGAGCAAACTAACTTATGCAGCAGCCAAATCGCTCGCTCACAACTTTAATGCCAGGAGCTCACAAAGTGGAATTTTTGCTCACGAGACTCTACAGCTTAGCGGGAGCACTGGCTGAGGGTGTCACAGGCTCAAGATCACCCTGTGAGCTTCATGGCTGATTAGGGATTTCAACCTGTGTCTCTCTAGTGACTACACTACACTAGTTTTCTCACATTAGCTATGAAGATTTGCAACAAAAAATGCACCCTGGCTTTATACTGTCCTGCATTTATGACATTTTCTTCTGACAACAACAGTGGTAAAGGAGGTGGCTTGAATCTTTTGCAGAGTATACAGTTTCCTTCTCATTCACTCCGGGGGTGATAACAGGAGGAATGCTAATCAAGGCAATGAGAAATACTGAAATGGTTCACACAGATTTCTTCATTGCTTGACAACTGCAGAACAGATTATCTCCCCCCCACACACCTTTATCCTCACAACAACCCTGTGAGGAAAACTGGGCTTCAAGAAAGTGAATGGACCAAGGTCACCCCCTTGGTTTAATGGCTTAAGACAAATTTGATGTTGGGTCTCCCCAGTCCTAGTGTGACACTCTGGCAGCAACACCACGCTGGCGTTCTTTGTCCTACCTGACAAAGGTAAGGAGAAACAAGGATCCCAGAACTCCATAGAATGGGATATATGTGAGGAAGTAGCGTAAGTAATAACTGAAGGCCCAGGCCAGGTCCTAGGGAGAGAAGAAAGACATCATGCACTCAAGATGAGAAGCTCCCTTCCTATGCTATTGCTCACTCCCACACAATGTACAGAAGTGCCTCTACTTCCCACAATCCCTCTGGAGTGGCCAAGTGCATCCAACTGCAGTAGAATTTTGCTTAATGAAAGCACAGTACGAGCCTGAGAACCTTTCACTTACCGCCCAGAATTTGCGTCTGACCATGGTCACGAAGATTTGCATTTGGAAATAAACTGGAATGAGGAGAGGTGCGAAAACTGAAAGGAAAACCAGATCCATTAGAGGAGGCAAAGAAGCATGAAGCAGAAAATGAAGTGGTGCCTTAGGGTTGGATAATTATTTAAGTGTAAGAGGAAAAATCAGGACTGGAATGAGGTGTTCTCTCTCAGGAAGAAGAAAGCAACCTTTGGTGTGTGTTCACTGCAATTATCTCAAGATGTTAAATAGACCATTCCAGAAAGGTCCATGGGTTTCTGCTTTGAACCAATATGAACATTCTGAAAAAGAGCATGTCATGGTCTTTCAGCGGCCGAACCACTGCACAATACTGGTAGGCAATGTCACATTTGAATATGACAAATATTCAAATAATATGACAAATTCTCTCTTCGTGTAGAGAGCTAGGTGGGGATGCAGCCAGCCTTGTTTGCCCGCTGGGGCTGCCACATTTCTAGGTGGGGCTTCAAAGAAGGGAATGGGAAAATAATCATTTCCCCATTACCTTTATGAGCCTCTATAAACCTCTAACCACCCTATGGTGCTGACATTTTTAGTATCTATGAATTGTTGAAAACCAGTAGTTGGTTCAGAAGCTTTTGCCCATGTATAATGAAGTTGTCTTAAACAAATAATAATTTCATCACATGCCCTTTAAGCAGCCTGCCAGTACATTGTTATGGATATTTTCAGAATTATTTATAAGTGTGATAATAAGGGCAATAATGATCTTGGGAGAGCAGAGCTGGATCAATCAGGTGAGAGGAGTCTAGAATGCTACTAATTTTAAGCATGTGAGGCAGTCAACTGCTTTTTAAAAACACAAATGTTCCTGTTGGAAAAAGCTCTCATTTCTAAGTGGAAAATGTCAAAAATTAAAAAGCCCATTTTTAAAAAATAGCCTTAGCTTGAGGCCGAGCACTACTCCCTCTGATGCCAATGAGAAAAGCTGTGCTACTGCTTTCTCTCTGAAATATGTGAAGGGAGTTTTTAACACGGGGGAATAGTAATAATTAACAATAATTACTGTATGGCATTGTGTGTAGAATAGCCAGGAGAGCCTAAGATGGTCTGGCAGCAAAAAGTTCTAGCTCTTTTAGTATTATGCACCACTTGGTGGCAAGCAAGACTTGTTTTTAAGGCAAGAGATGTTTCAGAGGTGGTTTGCCATTGCTTGCCTCTGCATCATGATCCTGGTAGTCCTTGCAGGTCGCCTTTCCAAACATGAGCCAAATACATGACATCCCCACACCTGAAGCGCAATATTATCAAGAGGACTCTTGTGAACATGCTTGCTGTAAAGCTCTGAATTGGCTATTAAGAGACATTGACTTGCCCTGTTTTTCCTAGCCTTCAATGGCATTTTTTCTACCCAGTTTAATTATGTTTATTGTTTACATCTCAAGAACAGCAAAAGAAATTCTGTGTGGGATCCACCTTTTTTGAAGCTGCCATTGGCCACCTTGATACTCATTTCTTGCATCATTTATGACTTAAAGCTAATAAAACACAAGCAGCGAAGAGGATACACAGTGTGGTTCTGAATGGGATCTGTAAATTCCTCAAAATGAAATACTGTGGGAAGCTATGAGAGAGTTTGCAGGTTGTTGAAAGGGACATTACCATATTCCTTCACTGTGGAAGGGACTGGACTACTTACACATGTAGGGGGAGGATAGGATATAAACAGGGATACCAAGATCCACCACAAAGTCCCAGACAAAGCACATACACCATTCCTCACATTTTTATTTATCTTATTGGTTAGATTTTTATCCCTGCTACTCTTCCACAACATCATCCGGCTCAGCTCCTCAAGCCCCCCCCCCCTACTTTGTATGCCTCGTCTCCTCTCAGCACTCCTGGATATAGGTAATAGCTGTGTTTAAATATTGTCCTGTCTCCTGCCTTCTCTGCATATATGGAAACAGAAGAATGAAATGAAGGTACACACCGAGAAAGAAGTATTGGTGTTGATGGTTATAAGGGAAATACTTCAGTTTCTTTTTTCCATACTGAAAAAGAAAGCAGGGTTGGGGAGAAGAGAAAGGGTTATCTTAGCTCTTTACACCCATGGATGGGAACAATTTCATAAGGCAAGATCTGTTCTTATGTTACCTTTCTTAATTATCTCACCACTTCCATTTAATAGTTAAAACCAAGCTTCCTTTGGCAAGGAAGAATTGCCCCCAGGCAACCAGGTGGGACAGTTTACTAAAGAAGCCCCCCCCCCCTCAATTTAGAACATAAAAAATATGTGTGGGCATGCATGCTAGTCAGGATTTTGGCAGGCTAGTAGTTTTTGTGAATGACAGGTGGACATAGCACACAGGAAAGTCTGCCTGGCTTTTTTCATTCTATGGTGACCTATCTGGATACGATGGGACAGCAGAATGAAAAAGGGTGACCTTTTTGACTGCTGGGAGGATTGAAAGGAGGATTGTCAAAAACAGGCCACCCATTTTAAATAGCAACTTTCTCTGTGATGCAAAGATCTGCTTAAAATCAAGGGAGTGAAAAAATTGAGTTCTGGTTCAGACACTCAGGGGGATGAGATGGCAGAAGAGACTTGCACTACTTCAGTCTGAAGGTTCAGTACCATGAAGGAGACCATCCTGGAATATTTTTCTATGTTAAATATTCCCTGAAAACAGAAAATGAGCACACAGAGCAAGGACAGTGAGTAGAATCTTGTTAACATAATGTTTTGCATGAAATGGCATTCAAAACTGTAATCCACAACCTGCATTTCATTCTACTACTTCATGACTTTGCTACCTTATTATTGTTTTACTTTACTAAAGAAAATACATTTGATGTTGATTAGGAAGACCTGGGTTCAAATTATTGCCAACCCTGGCCCCTACCTGGTGGAATGACTCCCGGAGATCAGGGCCCTGCGGGACCTTATGCAGTTCCACAGGGCCTGTAGGACGGAGCTCTTCCGCCAGGCCTTCGAGTAGGGGCTGCCACCACCATTGTACCACCACTGTATGAACATCAAGAGATGCGCTGGCCCTGGGATGGGGTTGATAGTTATGGTGTAATCATCAATCGAGCAGAGACAATTGTGTTCACTTGGAGTGTGTTTTTGTTACTGGTATTTTTATTACGAATTGATCCAGCTTGTTGAGCACCGACTTTTAATGACTTTTAACTGTTTAGGAGCTGCAGTGGCTCAAGTGGTTAAGAAGCTGAACTGCAGGCTGTGGAAGGTCAGTAGTTCAGCAGTTCAAGACCCGGGTGCCGCAAGACGGAGTGAGCTCCTGTCTCTAGTTCCAGCTCCTGCCAACCTAGCAGTTCGAAAGCAAGAAATTGCAAGTAGATAAATAGGTACCACTTCGGTGGGAAGGGAACAGCGTTCCGTGCGCCTTGATGTTTAGTCATGCCGGCCACATGACCACGGAAACGTCTTTGGACAGCGCTGGCTCTTCGGCTTTGAAACGGAGATGAGCACCACAACCCTAGAGTCGGATTCGACTGGCTTTCGAGCAAGGGAACCTTTACCTTTACCTAACTGTTTATTGTAATGATTGTTACTGTTCATTGTTTATGTATGGCATGTGCCTTTATGTTTGCTGCCCTGAGCCCTTGTGGGAAGGGCAGGACATAAATCTAATTAATTAATTAATTCTTACCTATGAAGTTCTCTGGGTAATTCTAGACCAGTCACTACCTCTCTTTGTCACCAACCCCACAGGGTTGTTTTAAAGAATAAAGGGGGGGGGCAAATCTAAGTACACTTTCTTGAGATCCCTGAAGGAAAGGCTGTCCACAATAAAATACATTTGCTGTAATATTTCAGAACAACAACTTTTGATGGGACGTTGTCTGATAGCTGCAGTTTCAGTTATCCTCAATGTGGTGGTGTCAGGCTTCCCAGTCAGAACACTCAACAACGTTCCTTCAGAAGTTTCAGTTTATTGAGAATTAGTACTTAGGACACCATGAACTCTTGTGTCAGGAATGGCGGGATAATGCTTAGAACCTTTAGATATACCCCCTTCATACATGACCCCCTGATACAGTAGAGCCAATAAGCAAGCACCTGCAAATGCGGGCAAAAAGCAACGGTTACATTCCCAGTGGGAAAATAGGAGCAGGCAGAGCATAGGCTTCAAGGACACACTAGGCAGATAACAGTGCGGAGTCGGAGAGGAAAGGGGGATGGGAGGAGGGAGACAAGGAGAGCAACCCACACAGTCCATACAATGGCAGCCTTAGCTGACAGGTGGCCACAAATTTGTTCCCCGGCACCACTTTGCTTCAGTCTTGGCTTTTCTCCACCATACTGAAGCAGTGAGCATCTCCGTTGGGCCTGCAGAAAGTACCCATTTGGAAGCAATCATATGAGGGTGTTTGGCTTGGAACATCCTAACATTTCGTGGAACCTCTCCTTTTCTTGAGGCTGAAGACAGCTCCTATGGCAATCATTTTGCCATTGGCCCATTTTGTGTTGGTTTCCACTACCCATTCACAAAATTCCCAGGGTGCCTGCACAGTTTTAAGGTGTCTTATTACACATCTTTAGAAATTAGAAAAAGTTCCCAAATGATAATAAGCAGTAATTGTAACCCCCCCCCCCCAAAATAAACTACAGTCACAACCATGGAAAGTGTCAGGCGCAGATCAAGACAACTGATTAACCATGCCTGAGAATTTGCCAGAACAGGGGCTCTTTGGCTTGGAGAAATGACGGCTGAGGGGTGACATGATAGGTTTACAAGATTATGCATGGGATAGAGCTGGTATGTGTCTGACCGCCAGTTAAAACACTTTCCACAACAATTTTGGCAGTGATGCTTTATTAGAAATATGCTTACTACAGGAACTGGTTCTTTGTCAGGACTAAAGAAAGTGCACGAAATTCAGAGGTTATAGGTAAGACTCAATGCACCCCCACACCCCATGCATACATCAGCAGTCAGCCCCTAGCGTTACTATGACAACCCAGACAGGTATATGGTGACTTATCTATCCTAGCTTGGCATAAGAGTCTCTAAGGCCAAATCCCATGAGAACAGGCCGAGGGGTGCAATTTGAGAAATGGTTATGGCTACTACAGGCAACCACTCAACCCACACACTCTCCCCTCAGGAATTCCTTCCTCCCTAATACATGGCAAGGTAAGCAGTAAAGCAAAATGAAGAGAAGTGAAACCGAAACCTTGACAGTATCTTTCTTACAATACAAGAACTTGTGGGTGCTCAATGAAATTTCTGAGCAGTTGGATTAGAACAGATTAATGAAGTACTTCTTCACCCAAAGAGCGATTAAAACATGGAATTCACTGCCACAGGAGGTGGTGGTGGCTACATGCATGGACGGCTTCAAGAGGGAATTGGATAAACATATGGAACAGAGGTCCACCAGTGGCTATTAGCCACAAGGTATAGATAGGGACTCTTGGTTTGGGGCAGGTGATGCTCTGTACTCTTGGTGTTTGGGGGGGGCAACAGTGGGAGGGGCTTCTAGTGTCCTGGCCCCAGTGGTGGCCTTCCCAATGGCACCTGGTATTTTTGACCACTGTGTGACAGAATGTTGGACTGGATGGGCCATTGGCCTGATCCAGCATTGGCTTCTCTTATGTTCTTAGTTGCTTGATAATGAGTGCAATCATACGTACTGAAAGCCACAGCAGACATGCAATTTCCCCGTGGATTAAAGGGACGCAATCAGACAGACACATCTATCTGGCATCCCAGAGTCGTCGTCGGGGCGTCGTTTTGCGCCGCAGTAGCATGGTAAAAAGCTACTGCCGAAAACTCACTATTATTGGGAACTGCAGGCACATAGCGGGAAGTATGATCACGCAAATGCACATCATCGCAGGCGGGGCAAACCGCCTTGCTTCCTACCCGCATTTTCTCCCTTCCGTATGACCGCAGTCAATATCTAGTATATACATAAGCAATACACTAGCTCGTTTCCTAATTATGGTTACTGTTGGCACAGGCCACCAAAAAAGGGTTCTTGCTGATCTCTTTCCCACTGAAGACCCTTATCCAGAAGTCTGTGTCAGAGCGGGTTCCCAGGAAAAGCTTAATAATTATTGCCAACTCCTGCTATTGGAAAGTATTTTGCTTGTTTTGCCTTTTGCCAGTGAGTTTCACCTGATGTCCTATAGCATTAGTATTCTGATGGAGTGATTGCTCTGTCTTCACAACATCTGTAATTATATAAACCTTTATCACATCTACTGGGTGGAAGAAGAAGAAGAAGGAGGAGGAGGAGGAGGAGGAGGAGGAGATTGGATTTATAACCCGCCCTTTACTACCTGAAGGAGTCTCAGAGCGGTTTAAAATCTCCTTTCCCTTCCCCTCCCCACAACAGACACCCTGTGAGGTAGGTGGGGCTGAGAGAGCTCTGACAGCAACTGCTTGTGAGAGAACAGCTCTGAAAGAACTTGTGACTGACCCAACATCACACCAGCAGCTGCATGTGGAGGAGAAGTGGGAAATCAAACCCGGTTCTCCCAGATTAGAGATTTATTCTGTGTGATATTAATTTTATCCTCTCCTCTCTAGTTTATATTGTAATTTGATTTTTACCCTGCTGGAAAAGGTTATAAATATTTAAACTAAATAATAAAACAGCCAACACAAGGTAGATACACTGAATACATAAAACAAAAACCAAATCCCAATCTCATAAGTAAAATTATGATCTGGGGAAAAAAACCTCCACACACCACACAATCTGTTTTGCTTATGCCGATGTGGCATATTTTAGGCAGCATCTTCAGGATAAGTCTGGAATTAGCTTTTCTGTGAAAGGAAAGCAGGCTGAGACATTTCTAGCACTGGGTTGTTTTCCTGTGCCTCTCTTCATCCCACTTAGCAGCTGTTTAAAATCTTCACCAACAGCTATTCTAGGATATTCTTGTCTCAGTTATTATAACATTTTATACTTATTTATTTCCTCTACGTCCACTTCCTCTCCCCCTCCATAAAAGGTTGCCGGCTGCCTGGAGAACAAAAGTCCTTAAATAGAATCTTAATGGGATGTTATTTACCTCTGTGGCAAGAAGAAGAGCTTCCTCTGCCTGTTTCCACCCATTAAGCCTCCATTAACACCAGCCCTCTTAGCAACCCTCCCTCCACATCTTGTCTTGAGGTGCTGGATTTAATTACAGTATTTTAATATGTCCTGTAATGGCATGCAGAGCATTTCAGCCTATTAGTTGCTGTGGCAACCATGTCACAGGTTTCCAGCTGGTATAAAGCATTACAGGCAGCGCAACTATGTGTATTGCATTGATTTTCACCAGATGAAAACTGTCCTTTCTTTTCTGACTAAAGGACACACTTTCTTATCATCGGAGTGACACACTGCCACAGTATCCTGGCATCCGAAGGAACAAGCCAGGTTTCTTGGAATTACATATTAAAATTTTAACCTATTCTTATCTAGCTACAAAAGGCAGCATTTGTTGTCTTGGCATTGATTATCATTTCAAATGTACAAGTGCACAATTTGCCTAATATCTCCTAGTGAGTTTGTGGCAGAGGTGACATTCGAACTAAAGGGCGTTTGGCCTGTGGCTCTTAGCCTGAGGATCTGCCTGAGGGCCCCGAAACTCTGCTCAGAGTACTCTTGGAAAATGCTTGGATGGCAATGATGTCGACTGAAGGCCCCTTTCCAGTCACCTGCATGGAGTGTGCCGTGTTTGTTTTCCTCCCGGAAGAGAAGACAGACTTCACTTATCAGAAGTGTAAGCTGATCAGGCTTTTGGAGGAGAACATTCAGAGCCTGCAGGAGGGGATCACCACCCTTCAGGAAATCAAGGAAGGGGAGGATTTTATTGACAAGAGCCTGGGAACTCTGCAAACACATGAAGAAGTCAAGGAGAAGAAGGAAGAGTTGATCGCCCTTCTGAGACTCCTCTCAGTTCTACAGTTCAAACCCGAAGACATCGACTAAGATGATGCTCTGGTCCACTGGAGCTCAAGAATCATTTTACGGTGCTTGCGAGGGAGATGAGAGTGGAAGGAGAGCCACAAGACCTGGAAAAGGGAGTGAAGAGGGCATGGTGTTGCATGGAAATTGAAGGAAACGGAAAGTGGTGGTCGTCGGGGACTCTCTGCTCAGGGGTATGGAACGTAATGCGTCCAGGCCCGATCCCCTACTCTGAGAGATGTGCTGCTTACCTCGGGCCAGAATTCAGGATATTACAGACCGGCTGCCAAAACTGAAAAGACCTACTGATCAGTAATCGTTTGTCCTGGTTCATGTGGGGATGGATGACACAGCTGCGAATACCATCACGAAAATTAAAGAGGACTATGAAGCTCTTGGAAGGCAGTTGAAGACAATGGGAACACAGGTGGTATTCTCTTCCATCCTTCCACTCATAGGAAAAGAAATGCGAAGAGAACAGACCATACTCGAAGTGAATCATTGGCTGAAATGGTGGTGCCAGCAGGAGCGCTTTGGGTTCTGGGACCACAGGATAAGTTTTCTTTGAGAAGGCCTTCTAGCACATGATGGGCTTCACCTCTCAAGGTCAGGGAAGAAATGTTCAGAAAGAACCTGGAGAGCTTAATCAGGAGAGTTTTAAACTGACACCGCAAGTGGAAGGGGATGATCAACATGGGGACTTCAATGAAGAAGTGAAAACAGTGGGGGCCCACCTGGGTAGTGTCAGCTAAGGCTGCCATCGTATGGACTGTGTGGGCTGCTTTCCTTGTCTCCCTCCTCCCATCCCCCTTGCCTCTCCGACTCCGCACTGTCATCTGCCTAGTGTGTCCTTGAAGCCTATGCGCTGCCTGCTCCTACTTTCCCACTGGGAATGTAACCGTTGCTTTTTGCCCATGTTTGCAGATGCTTGCTTATTGGCTCTACTGTATCAGGGGGTCATGTATGAAGGGGGTATATCTAAAGGTTCTACGCATTATCCTGCCATTCCTGACACAAGAGTTCATAGCGTCCTAAGTACTAACTCTCAATAAACTGAAACTTCTGAAGGAACGTTGTTGAGTGTTTTGACTGGGAAGCCTGACAGGTAGGACAACTCAAACAAAGGTACAAAGCTACAAGTGCCTATATACCAATGCCCGTAGTATGGGTCATGAGGAGGAGGAGGAGGAGATTGGATTTATACCCCACCCTTCACTCAGAGTCTCAGAGAGGTTTACAAACTCCTTTCCCTTCCCCTCCCTACAACAGACACCCTGTGAGGTAGGTGGGGCTGTGAGAGTTCTTTCCAGAACTGTCCTTGAGAGAACAGCTCTGATAGAACTATGGCTTGCCCAAGGTCAACCAGCAGCTACAAGTGGAGGAGCAGGGAATCAAACCCGGGTCTCCCAGATTAGAGTCCATGCACTTAACCACTACACCAAACTGGAATAAGGAAGAGCTTGAGATTCTCTTGCAAACAGAGGACTATGATATAATAGAAATCACTGAGACTTGGTGGGATGATTCCCATGACTGGAATGTGGTGGTGGATGGGTATGAGTTGTTCAGGAAAAACCAGAAGGGTAGAAGAGGAGGTGGAGTGGTGTTGTATGTTAAGAGAGGGCTAGATTGTCAGGAAGTTCTGGAGAATGTGGTTGACAGCCCCGTGGAAAGCATATAGGTGGAAATAAGGGGAGGTAGGACAAAGAGTACTGTTGCTGGAGTCTGCTACAGACCACCGGACCAGGGACAGGAAATGGATGCTGCCCTCCTTGAACAGATTAGTAGATTATCCAGACATCAGAACCTTATAATTATTCTTCCTTGATGTATGTATAAAGCGACAAGCCTGGAAAGAGCTTCATTTCTTTGTCTTTTTACTGGCAGAATCAAGCTTGGCTGCCTAGCAACAGCCACTGTGGGAAAAGTTAGTCCCACAGGAGCCAAGCAGGAGAAGTGTCTTCATCAGGAGAGACAGCTGTTTGGCAGTTATTCTGACAGGAAACAGTGCCTGAGGTGGCAGTGGGTGGGGAAGAAGAGCGGACCCAGCACCCAGCCAATGGCACACGATTACTCTTGAGTGACGGTTGATGGGCCAATGGCTGATAGAGTCCACAGCCCAGCCAATGGGAGAGCTGGAAATGGCCAATACGTAAGGGAATTTACTACAAAAGATGTAGTGTTGCAGTACTTCATCAATCAGTTTGATGATCTGTTTCAAAATCTTTAAATATATTAAAAGAGTATCTCTGATTAATCAGACAGGGTTTTGTAACAGACAAAAAGAAATACTACTTTACATACAGTGAGGGATTAAAATGTGGAATTCACTGCCAGAGGATGTAGTGATGGCCACAGGAATAAACAGCTTTAAAAGGGGATTAGATATAGTCACGGAGAATAAGTCTATTAATGACTACTAGCCATGGTGACTGACGGGAACTAGAACCTGAAAAGGGGTGCGTTCAGACGCGCCATTTGAGCCGCTTTCGGCATGCCTCAGAAACGGCTTTTATGTGCGCGTTCACACGCCCAACATCTGCGCACCGTCCCCAGCTGTCGCTTTCCGGAGCAATCCCCCTTTAAACCAGGGTACTTTGACACCACTTACCAAGTGGTGTTTTCCAGATTCTCCGATTCAAGCCGCACTTTCCTGATGTCTGATCGCTCATGGAGCCACTTCCGGTTGTTTAAACCCCCCTCCCCTCTGGGAAGCTGCCTCGAGCTTCTGCTTTTAGTCCACCATTTTTTTTTAATGCCTTAGCGGTGTGCGCTTGAGTGGAGCTCTACGCCTAAGTTAAGTAAAGAAAAGCTTCAATGGTGCCTAGTTTAGGCATTTAAACAAGTCTGGGATCTCGGGGAGGCCAGTTTCGGGGTGAAAATTTAAAGAGAAGTCTTCATTTAAACTTTAAAGGGACGTGTTGAAATCACTGTTCTGCGCATGTGCCAAACTTTTAGTTCTGGAAAGGGCTGCCTGTGCGCATGCTCAAACAAGAGGAAAAAAACCTCCACCTGCATGAGGATGGCGGGGAGCCCGGAACAAGGAGGTCAGTGTGATCGCGATTCTCCAGGTTAAAAAAAAACATGCATTGGACTGGAGCAATTTAAACCACTCCAGCACGCTGTTTGAATGCACCCAAGGTTAGTCAAATAGAAAAGTGGGCCAACAATAAAAGCTTAATATATCTATAGTATTAAAAAACACATGTATTTATTAACAAAGAATTAAAAATATATATTTAATTTATATATATATATATATATATATATATATATATATATATATATATATATATATATATATATATATATATATATATATATATATATGGGCCCAATCACACCTCATGTAAAAATGCCAGAATCTAACACACAAGGGCTAATGGACTTGACCTGATGCGTTTCAGCCTGCGCAGGCCTTCTCCAGAGGTCAAACACAGTGAGGAACATATTGGCTTATATAATAGTACAGTACAATCATACATGAGATACAAAATATAAATAGAAGGACCAGATGAAAATTGCTGTAAAAAATACAAAAATTGGAAACTCTGGAGAAGGTACCAAAATTATTTTCTTTATTCATTATTTTCTGAATGAAGTTTTAAAATTGTAGAATACATTGGTTCATATTTTTTTTTTGTTTCTAGATTATTACCAGTGAAACACCACTTGACATGTGATTGCATCTTTGGAGGCCTCATTTGTACTTTTATTCTGTGCTTAGTGGTTTCAATTTGGAAGTAAGTCAATGTTTTTTAGTAGAATATACTTTTATTTATTTATTTTATTGTATGTATTTAATTTCCATTTTTTTATTTTTCACAGCAATTTTCGTCTGACCCTTCTTGCATTTATATTTTATATCTGTATGATTGTACTGTACTATTATATAAGCCAATGTGTTCCTCACTGTGTTTGACCTCTGAAGAAGGCCTATGCAGGCCGAAACGCGTCAGGTCAAGTCCATCAGCCCTTGTGTGTTAGATTCTGGTATTTTTACATGAGGTGTGATTGGGCCTTTATATATTTTTAATTCTTTGTTAATAAATACATGGGGTTTTTTTATACTATAGATATATTAAGCTTTTGTTGTTGGCCCTCTTTTCTATTTGACTAAACTTTTCAGGTCCTGGATCCCAGGTTTCAAGGTTCAGTCCCCATCCCCCCTTTTTGTCTCAGACTGAGGGGAACCTCCACATTCAGAGGCACTAAACCTCTGAATCCCAGAGTTAGGAGGCAACATCAGGGGAAGGCCTCAGCTGCCATGCTCTGTTAGCCCATCAGAGGAACTGGCTGTCCACTGTGTGAGACAGGATGCTGGACTAGATAGACCACTGCTGTGATCCAGCAGGGCTCTTACGTTTTTACTCATATGTAAATTCTCCTCAAATGCTCTTCCTGGAGCACAGGGAAACACCCACCCACCCCTCCCAAGAAAAGCATGAAAGGAGAATAAGGGAAAAATCGCACTCCTTGTCCACAGAAATCCTCTGTGCGATCCAACTCTCAATGTTGCACAGGAAGATGGAATATTAATTCCCTAAGTAAAAACATAAATAAACTCAGCTCAACTTCATATCCCCTTAACCTTACCTCAACCGGCTGTGTCTCTCCCAGGACAAAGAGATGCAGCATGTTCACATCTGGGTCTTTTCTGAAGATGTTTGGCTTGGCATGGTGCTGGAAATGCCGGTGATTCCACCAGTTTGCTGAGGCACCCTGTGGGAAGGAGGAAAACATGGGCAGTCCACAGCCAATTCTGACTTCTGCTTGTGTGTTGTCACCTCCATGTTGTAGAAGCCACTCATGCCCACAACAAAGCAATTCAATATAACATAAGTCCACTGTCGTAAAAACGTGTTGAAAGCCTATTATACAGGATCAGTCTTTACCCAAAAGCTCCAATGGTATTATCCAATGTCTTGGTCAAGCAGTCAGGTGTGAGGAGAAAGGCAGAGAAGAGACAGGTATGTTGGCCTATACCCTGGAAGAAGTACAGTAAAAGAAAAAGAAACTCCCATCTATCTCGGTGAGTGAAGAGGGGAAATGGGAAGAAAATACACACACACACACCCCAGAGATGACTTAAGTGTTTGGTGGGAACCTCAGGCATAGCGCCTGTGGGGAGGGGGGGAATTCCAGCTATTTTAAGTGAGCAAAAGTAACTGGACTGCAGGAGAAAAGCAACCGCTGGATGTCGTCTCAGGACATTAAGGACCTACATGCTAGTTGCCCTCTGCATATTGCCCACCTTAAAAAAAGAAAAGAGATAACTGGAATTGCTAGCCCCAAATTTTGTGCTGAAAATTTTTTTATCAGACCTAAAGAGAGATCTTAATGGAGAGTAAAAATAGTTAAAGAAGAGTGGGGCTAAATGAAGTACAATATTCAATTGTCGCCCTATAGCCCCGCTCTTCCTCCTTTTCCACAAGATTTGAGAACCAGAATCTGCTCTGCCACAAAAGTATCCAGCCAGGGCAGAAGGCCGACTCGTTGCTTATCACAGGCATAGCTGTCTGTCTGCGCTGCTTCAGATCTCCTCCAAGAAGCCTGAGCGGGCAGAGAGGTTTCTCTCACAAAGAGGCCTTCAGTCGAGGCAGCGTTTTTCTGAAGCAGTTACAACAACCTATTCACATATTGCTGGATGCTGGTTACCCCTAGATAGAAGCGGGGAAGGGCTTCTGCTTGAAGCAAATAATGGGGCCATTGTTACAAAGCTGGCACATGTGAGCATAGCAAACCCCACATGTGTGAGGCTTCTGTTTTAATATGGCAAAGGGGAACAAGGTTTCCCTGGTGCTGCCTCATCGGTGCCCTTTCAAACGGTCACTTCGGAAATGGGTCTCTTAGGAAAAAAGAAGAAGAAGATTTCAAGAAGATAAAAATCCATGACTATCCATCATGTTAATTTTGTCGGATGATACCAGCATTATTTAATTCACAGATTCTGCCCCCTGTTCCTTTAAGCAGTAGCCGGACATGACATAAATTAAGTAGGGAAACCATTTCCTGTCACTTCATTTCCATGCCAGGAAAAGCTTCATCTGATTAACATTTGTGCTAAGCTTTTGTCAAAGGCACAGGGGCAACCCTTGGAAGGGATAGGATAAGACCCGTCCTTCTCAAGAGGTGACCTGCTAATTTGATTAGAATATCCCCAAGCCGTGCTTTTTCACAGGGACTGTGCAAAGCCAGCTCTTGGCATCAGTTGAATTTTTGCCTACAAGGCCAGCTCAGTTGTATAAAATGGTAATAACTGTTATTGACAGGCCTGCCTACTGGGAGAAACAATGTCCTGTCCTTTTAACAGAGGCTTAACGTGATGCTGTTTTTCCCATACCGGGAAAGCTTCAACTTCCCATTCCCGTACATAGAATCTCTACTAAAGGGATAGGACATTTTTTCCAGGTCTGTTGTCAGCTCTAAGTTATTGACTCTGTTCTGGTATTCTGCCTCGGGCCATAATCATTGACGGTATTCAGTGGCTTGTGAATCTACCTTCCTGTCTTGAACAGGAACAGTCCTGCTGTTACATAGAGGGTTTTTCATTAATTTAGTATTTCTTGAGGCACAGTAATAGCACATCACTATCAATATTCCCCTACAGACATTACAACAAGCCCTTCTAACACTGCAATTGTGTCCCTTATTTCTGCTTGTTCTTCCTCTAATTGTAAGGACTCAGACTTGGAAGCTAGAATTTACTATTTTGATATTTATAGAATAATGTAAGACCGAGCAGGGCTCCAGGCAAGGTAGTTTTGTACCTTTTGTCTTGTGCCTTTAAGAGCTGGATGCCAGAAATTTAATAGGTAAAGCATTTGTCAGTGATGAGGAATGCATTACCTCTTGGATTTCTGCCCGTTATGAATGATGCAGGATCCTTTCCAGGGAAAAGATAAACTAGCTTCATCATCATCTCTTGCTGCAGCTATTTCCATTATACTTAATGGGAACAAGCCTTACCTTCAAGTGACCAATCACAAACTTATGGACTAAATGGTTCCACACAGACTTCTTAAACACAGAGAGGTGTCCAAAGTCATGCTGTAGCCATCCAGCCTGGGCCTTGGGAGGAAGGAGAATGATCATAAGAATGAAAAAGCACACTACAGCAAGCATGAAACTACCTCAAAATCTGCCCTGCTTATAAGGGCTTTCTCCTCTGAACAGATCTGGTATTCTTTACAGTGACGATGTCAAAGTCACCTGAAACTAAAGCAGAAGACATTCCAGATGTCTACATTCAAAGCCAAGCGATCCCAAGGAGACCTAGCCGCTTTTGTGAAGTGCATTAGAAAGGAATGCAATCAAAGGTGACAGTCATAAGTAATCTTTCTCCTATACAGCGATTTTCTATTTACAGGGGAAAATTGTCTGAAAACTATTTAAGAAGCGGGGTTTTTTAAAAACGGTTTCTATTCCTCCTTTTCATTTGATTCCTGCTGCTGGGATCTTGTTCTGATGGCAGTCCGTGCTCAGATGCAATCTAGTGCATCACTGTGCCTTAAGTCAGAAGATGACTAGGCCTTTGTGGTTAGACTGTTGAGATTAGGAACTGGGAGACCCAGGTTCTACTCTGCCATGGACGTTTACTGGAAAACTTTGGGGCAATTGCACTCTCACAGCCTAACCCATCTCCCACGATTGCTGTAAGGATAAATGATGTTGGATCCCTATTACAGAGAAAGTCAGGGTCTAAATAAGTAAAATAAAAGTTCTGATGAGCCCCTCTTCTCCCAGATTATTTAAGCAAAGTTTTAGGGTGCAAACCTGGCAAAATTTGGCACATTATATAATGACATGTCAGAAGGTAAAGTGACGGCTGCAGTAAAAATTGATCAACAACTGGCAGCCTTTCATAATACACTGGAATGGAATTAAGTCTCATGAAAACATCAGACAATAAATTCTTAACTATGTATAAATGCTTAGCAGTAAAGCATTTATGGAAGAGTATATGTAACATGTTTAATCTTACTGTTTAATAACTATGTTCTGATTCCCCTGTGGTGTTTGCTGTTTATGTTTTTGGATTCCTTCTTTTGTACATCTGTATCTGTATACAATTATTACAATAAAAATATATATTTAAAAAACATCCGCTCTCTCCACATAGAGTAGGGCACAGAGGATCTGAGTGTCAAACTCAGAGCTTCGTTTGCCATGATTTCGATGTGATGCTTTCACTTTGTGCTGGAAGGGGGGGGTTGTGGGGAATGGAATGTGTGGGAACACACTTTGCTAGATGCCTGTATCATTTTCCCAAGTGGCCTCTTCCAAGCAGGGAAGAAGAGGTGTCCTTGAAGCCTTTACTGCCAGGTGCGCTGATAGAAAAACTTAGTAGAGAGCAATGGGGGGGGGGAGACCACACATCGGCTTGGCGTGATGTTTGGGCCATGGCATGAGGGGGGTAGTTTGAAGTGGGCATAATAGTGGGCTTGGCACCAAGGCCTTCCCGTTCTAACTCAAGTTGGCTTACAGCTATATGGACTGCACATCTCAATAACCAAATCTTGCATCTGAAGAGTGCTGTTGAGAGTGAGTACGTACTGGGTCTGACAGAGTGTCAGAACTCCCATTACCTTGACTCATCACCCCACTGCTGTGATGAGTGAAGGAAGCGAGGAACCCGGGTTCAGGAACGGTGCCTAAACCGAAACCCAGACTGCGGAGGCCGCTGGCTCCTTGGATGAGGGGAAGGGGAAAGGCAAAGGAGCGAAGCCGAGGGAGGCCTGGCCCACTTCCCCATGCTGGGATGAGCCAAGCAGGCTGCTGACCCCAGGACCACATCAGGGGCAGCACTGGGTGGAGACCAAGCAGCGTTGGGCCTCCCGATTGTTCCACGACGACCCAGAGCACCTGTAGGTGGTCGAGGAGACAGAGTTCACTAGACTCAGGCAAGAATTTCAGAGTGAAATGGGAGAACTGTGGCGTGAGACCCACTTGGTGCTGCTACACCTCCCAGCAACAATCCACGGAGCTCCAGGGACCGGGGGCTGCTGTTGTGGTCCAAGCTCCCATGGGAGCTGCGGCAGGCACAGGAGCAGCTCAGGTTGCCCAGCCAGTGGCACAGGCCCAACCAGCACCCCAGGCCACCCCACAGCTGTCGCTGGGCAGGCCCAGAGAAAACCTAGAAGCCATGTTCAATGGAACTCCAGAGAAGCTGGCCTTTCTTGCCCTACAAGTGCACAAGTTCCTGAAAGACTGGGGCCCTACGTTCACCTCAGACAAGCACTGTGTGGATTATATCGGCTCTTGGCTCCGAGACTGGGCAACTGATTGGTTCACGGGGCTGTACAATGTAGGGGGCCTGGAGCTCTGAAACATGGATGTCTTCATGTGGGTGCTCCAGCGCCAATACAAGAACCCCCTAGAGCTGGAATGGGCCCACATCCGGCTGAGGGGTCTGAAACAGGGCAACCGGTCCACGAGGGAGTATTCTGATGAATTCAAGATGCACGCTGCCAAGCTCTGGGGTGGCCAGAAGAAGTGCTCATCGAGTTTTATCAGGCCGGCCTGAATCACGCAATCCTGGGCAGGGTCCAGCAATCCTGGGCAGGGCCCCAGCGCAAGACAACCCCTTAACACTGAACGGCTGAATCCAAGTGGCGTGTGAGGTGGAGAAGCAGTCTAAACTTCTGACGCTATACCAAACCCAACTGAGGCCACAGCTACCGTCGGTGGAACTCAAGAGTCAGCAGGGCCGTGCCAAGGACAGTGAGTGGGACCAGCAAATGCGCCACGGCCTTTGTCACTGGTGTGGGGTCCCCAGGCATTTCACCACTAACTGCCTGCAGGAGGGGCCTGCCAGCAGTACAAAGAGAGAGGAGCGATCGAGTTCTGAGAAGAAGGGAAAACCCCTTGGGGTTCAACCTCAATTACTGAAGGCTCTCCAGTCGGGAGAGTGGGGAGAGACTGAAGGGAGCTCATCCACCAAGGAGGAACCACCCTAGCCGGTGAGAAGAGGCTGGGATCTGCTCTGAAAGATGCTAAATGGCAGGTCCAAAAGCCACCAGCAACAGAATCGGTGAAAGCCCCTTCCCCTGTTTTGACTGTGACTGTAGTTAACCCTGCCATGGCTACTCACATATGGGTGCGTGTCCTGATAGACTCTGGGTGCATCTGGGACTTGATTAGCACCACACTAGTGATGAGACTGGGAGCTAAGGTACAGGAACTGAATGAACTGATCGTGTTCTCCCAGATGGATGGAACCCCAATGAAGGGAGCTTGCCGTTTCAGCATGGTGCCACTATCGGTGGGGGTGGGGACCCATTGGGAACTACAGACTTTCGTGGTCAACCCATTGGCTAAATTCCCGATGGTGCTGGGGGGACTGTGGCTCTGGGATTGCGACCTGCATGTCCAGTGGAGTGGGAGTACCCTACAGTTTACAGACCCCAGGTGTAGGGGACACACCTGGAACCCAGACTGGGGGGGCCTCACCCCGAGCTGGTGCAAGTTTGCCTGGCCCGGGAGGACTTGAACCTCATTCCGGTGGAATACCAAGACCTAGCCCATGTGTTTGAGGAGGACGAGACAGATGAGCTTCCTCCTCACAGGTAAACAGACTGTGCTATAGAGATCCTGCCAGAACACAAACTGCCTAAGAGGAAGCTATATGCTATGAGTCCGGCAGAGAAAGGGGAGCTAAGGGTGTTCATTGACAAAAACCTGGCCAATGGATTTATAAGGCCAGTGGCCTCGGTGTTTGCAGCCCCCATTCTCTTCCGTAAGAAGAAAGACAGGGGGTTAAGGCTGTGTACAGACTATAAAGGGTTGAATACCGTGTCCATGTCAAACCTTTACCCCCTTCCCCTGATCAAAGACCTCTTCATTGAGGCTGCCAAGGGTCAGATTTTTACTAAGTTGGATCTCAGAGAGGCTTATTTTTGAGTGCGCATCCGGGAGGGGGACAAGCACAAGACTGCCTTTAACACCCCTCTTGGTCATTTGAATACCTGGTGATGCCGTTCCGGCTTGCAGGAATCCCAGGAGTCTTTATGAACTTAGTCAACGAAGTGTTACATAAGTACTTGTTCAAGGGGGTCTTAGTTTATTTGGGTGATATCTTGATTTATTCTAAAGATAAGACCTCCCACATGCAGCTAGTCTGGGATGTATTACAAGCACTCTACCAGAACAGAATGTTTGCCAAGTTGTCCAAGTGTGAGTTTCATAAGGAGGAGCTAGACTTCCTAGGCTACTGCATTTCCAGGAAGGGGCTGGGGATGAACCCAAAGAAAGCCCAGGATGTCTTGGGGTGGGAACCCCCCAAAATCTGAAAGCAGCTACAATAATTTCTAGGGCTTGCCAATTTCTACTACCCCTTCATCCCAAACTTCACCCAGATTGCACTGCCCCTAACAGACTTGCTAAAGACAAAGGGGAGGGGACCTGAGAGTCACAAGCCAGGCTATAAACTGACTCAGTCCCAAGAATGCCAACAGGCTTTCAATGAGCTAAAGACTCTGTTCACCTCCGAGCCAATCCTACAACATCTCGATGAAAACAAGCCCTTTGTGGTGCAAGTAGACGCCTCGGATGTTGCCATGGGGGAGGACAGAAATCTTCACCCCCTTGCCTATGTCTCCTGGAAGTTCTCTGAGACTGAGTGGAATTGGGTGGTGTGGGACAAAGAGGCAGCAGCCATCTGGTTAGCCCTAATCACCTGGAGACATTGGTTAGAAGGGGCCCGGGTGCCGTTTGAGGTGTGGACTGATCATAAAAATTTAGAAGCATTGAGAATGTCACAGCAAGCAACTGGGAGAATGACTGGCCCACTCCTCGATGCCCCTTCCTCTTCCTCATACTGTTGGAAGGTAGAAGAAGGAGAGGAGAGGGGGGCAAACCCAGCCTGCCTATTTTATTCTCTTGGTTCCTGTCTCGTTTGCCAGTATGTTTCCTAGCCTCTACTCTTTGTCACTGAGAAAGAGGCAGTCCATGTGAACAGCTTACCGCTGCTTCCCACAGGCCTAGCAAGTGTGTGCAGGGCCACTTTGTGTAGCAAAGCCCTTTGTGTTGCCTTTTATTGCGTTGGATGCAGTGCTGTGTGCAGCCACAGGAGTTGATGCAGCCGCAGAAAAAGTAGGATTGTTAGCACCACCGTAAGTGGAATTACACCCTTCTAAGCCATTGACATCAATGAACTTAGAAGGGTGTAGCTCTGCTTAAGATTGCCCTCTGTGTTGATTAATTCACAGGGACTAAATGTCATCATTGAGACTGAGAATCAAATACATTATTCTTTGATGGTATTTTGGTTTGGAGCTGTTATTGTAATAGGGAATGAAGCATAGAATATTAAAGACTGGCTAACAAGAACTGGAACCTTTTCGTTATAAAACTGTATTTTATCTCACTGTTCAGTACCTTGAAAAGGAACACTTGGATTGAGGCTGTGGTGATATACATATTTATTTAAATGGAATGAATAACTAAATGAATGAGAAGACAAACAATTGTTCATTCAACATCTCCTCACCTGAGAGACTGCAAGGATGATAGAAAGGAGTAAGGTTGTTATCCAGTTAGTACCACAGTAGAAAACCATTAGCCATCCCAGAGCTTCCATCAAAAGAATATGACCCAGGTAAAGGGAGAAAAACACAGGACTGGCTTTGAATAAGTTCATATCCTCTGCTGTCTTTCTTAGGGCACGGAAATCTTCCACTAACTGGGGCTGCAAAGTGAAAATACAAGAAATCGAAATGAAGTCCTTTTAAGCACGTTTCCACAGCAATCCTAAGTAGGTCTCCTCCCAGGGAAGTACTCTCAGGACTGCACTGTAACTTTCTCTAGGTGGCATCTGTGTCTCAAGACAGTACTCAGCCTCACCATCCTTCTTTCCCATTTATAAATAGGAAAGCGGGTATTCTACTCCAGAAAAGACTAAATACTAACCAAACAAAGCTTCAATTCTTGATCCCAAATTAAGGAAGACAAAACAATTCCCAGAATCAGATTTTAAAATACCTTGAAACTACTTTTGGCAAATGTTGGACTACCGAAACCGCAGCAATGGAAGAAGTCTATGGAAGTTGGGGAGAATGATCAATCACATTTAGGCAGGAGGAACCACAAGAAGGGGACTATATTAATATCTTGGTAATATGCAAATTTATTTGAATTTAATGAATGAATGAATGAATGAATGAATGAATGAATGAATGAATGAATGAAAAAGAAGACATTACTGCTTCTCGGTCTGACTAACTGAAGCCTTTCCCGTCTTAGTTCAGTCTTATTTCCATGTTCTATAGCATCTGTGCTATACAACAGACTCATGATTTAGGAGAGCCTCTCTCTTTTTTAAGAAACAGATATTCTCAGGATTCCAAATCATGCATTTTATGCAATGGTGTCACAGATACCAAGAAGATACATGGAATATGAGCACTGTTGTTCTGCCCATATGAACCTAAGCAAAACCTTACTTGCTCTGTTTTATGGACAGATCAATCTCAGGATAAATCAGAAGGCAAGAAATTCCTTTAAAAATCCATTTGTAGTTCATAAAATGGCATCACATGGCAGGAGGAAGGACAAGGACAATGTCACCAATAATATCAAAATGTTTGTCAAAAGTAATTCCAAAAATTTTGCAACCACACTCAAAACTGTAATAAATGCGTTAGCCTAATATGGAAGAAACACAAAGTTGCTTTAGAATTCTCATGTAAAATGAAATCTGAGGTAAAGTTCAAGTAAAATATCTGTGGGAATTTTGAAGGAAGGTAATGGAATTTCGGTAGGGTTACCAAAATTCTCGGAGTTTTGCACATCTCTAGGTTTGTTTTTGTTTAAAATCCCATGTTCTCATTGATAAAATATTGCAGCTTTAGTGCTGGGAACAAAACTGGGGTGAGGGAACATATGGATTCCCCGCATTTATTGCACAATAAGACAAATCTCTGGCAAGGTGCCTAAGTATACTCCAGGGAGGCGCCACTGAAATCAATGCATATGTGGCAGTTTACGCTAATAACCCAAGATATGGTCAGCTGTCGCTCAGTTCATCAGCGATCTCTTGTGCTTCTCTACGCTCCTCCCTAATTGGCCGCATGAGGGCTACAAGAGACAATTAAAGCCACTTAAGCCTTAGCCTCTCTTCTGACAAGCGTTCCCCTCGGGCAGCAAAATTCTACGCTCCACAGAGCAAGAGCAGGTAAATGGTTAGGCACCGGCTAGCTGTCATGTGCTCAGTCATCCACAAACAACGGGGAGCAGAGAGCGCTTCCTTTATGAGTCAGCCAAGCAGTACAGAGTGTCTGAATAATTGATCCCTTGAACACCTGGGATTCAGGGGTCCTGAGAAGCAGGCTGGCATGAGGTGGAAAGGGAAGATGGGGTGAAGCTGCTTCCAGTTCAGAAACTAGAATGAAGGGCTGATTGTGGAATCTCAAGAAATCAGCAAATAGCCTTGTGTCATTTTCTACCAGTGCAAAGACATGAGGTCTGGTTCCAAGCTGGGGGAGGTACAGTGAAGTTGGTATAGGGCCAGGCATCAGCCAGTTGGGAATAGGGTCCTCACAGGTGGATTCCAGTTGGTTAATCAACACGCGGCATGGCTCACCTCTCCTCACTATGTCTCTCCAGTTGCACACAGCCCTGTCTGTCCTTAAGCCCTCTGGGAGGGTTCAGATAGTTCTGTGACAAAGTAGCAGCATAGCTAATACGTCTGAGGAAAGGGACTCAGACATGTTTCCAGTAGGCTTCCTTTCTCTTCTGCTGACCCCTAAGTGCCTTGTCATCCCCATCCACCCTCCCTTAGCCTTTTGCGTCCACCTCTCATTTCCTAGCCCATCGCTTCTCTCTCTCTCTGCAATTCCTTGCAGTCTACTATCCTCAGGTCCTCATTAGACATTCAGACCCCTCCCCCATCATGCCTCACTCCTCTCTCCAATTTCAGCCTTCCCCTTCCAGGCTTCTGTTAACAGCCACTCAATTAATAGTGAAGGAGGGCATGGAAGACTATCAGGTATTAGCTAGCTTGTGTCTGCCCTACAATTCATTCTTTTGCAGTGTGCACGGCTTCTTTGAAGGAATATAATAATTCCTGTTGTTTTTCAACAAATCCACATATTCTGCATTTTGTTATGAGATTTCATTCATATCTCTGTGACAAAGCAGCATCCACACAGAAACCCTGACTTTGGCATTATGATATAATAATTCTGCAGGCATTTTTAGTGAAACACACTGACCTCAAGTTCCTATTCATAGGTAACCATAGCAAAATTACATCACTGGGTGCCTCACCTACCTGCTATCCTTCATTATGAAAACTGCCCATTTATTCCCATGAACTTTTTCCTGCTCTTCGGCTGACCCTCGATCTTTAACAGAATTGGTCCCCTTATCCTGTGACTCCTTAGCTTACTCAGGAGCCTTAGTCAAACGCTTTTTGGGAGACAAAGATACAGTGTCTAAGAGAGCATTCTTATCTACGGTTGCTGCACTCTCAAAAAATTCAAAGTGGTTTTGGAGAGAGGATCCCCACTGTGGAAGTCTTAACGATTTTTCAGGAGCAAGGCTTGTTCTTCTATTTGTTCTATTCTAGCTTTGCTGGTGCTTTCCACCAATTTAGCTTGGGACAGGCTAGCATGATTATTTATTGAGACCTTAACTAAAATTTTGGCATGTTGAGGGCCAGATGAGACATGACAGCAGCAAATCTATGTGCCCCAAAGCTGCCCCAATCCTGTAGAAAGAATTGTGTGTAAAATGTGTAGAGAGGTTAGGTGTGTGGAACCTTCCTGCACCCTGAGCTCAGCTCAATTGCCCATTATCTGTTTCCTCAGTTGCTTTCATTCATAGCAATGTTCCAATAACAGAAATATGCTCAGCTGAAGAGAAAAACACTCTGGGAGAGGAGCTGGGTGAAGGAAGGGTAGATCTACTTAACCACATGGATACGCTGCTGCTGTGTTTACCTTCGCCCTAATCCTGTAGCTAGTATTCTACTCTCTCCTCAAGTCACCCATCTAATTATTACAGACTAGGAACAAACTTCAGCGGACAGCAGAAGACAGGAGGGCCTGGCGTAATCTGGTCCATGGGGTCGCGAAGAGTCGGACTCGACTGTGCGACTGAACAAAAGGATACAAGTGAAATAGCTTATGCTTACTGACTAAGTGGCATGAGCTAGGGTACCAAGGAGTGGCTGACTTGACATGGGAAGATGCTATTAGCTTTCTGTGCACGGGCGAATCTTACAGTAACATATCAACCAGGGCCAGTATGTCTTCCTTCAAATTTCCCAGTATATTCAAAGTTACATCTATAGACAATGGCTTGTGTCATTATATGGGTACATATTCATGCAGGAATGCAGCAGGCAGTCATTCACATGGAACACAGTCGCTACTCACATTTTTGTCTCGGTCTTGACTGGGTTCTCCCGAGGCAAGCTCTCCAATCAACAACGGTTTAAGAAATTTCTGCACAAAGTTGAGGTTGGGGTGAAAGGCTCGGAATGCATCCTAGAATGGAGAAACAGAACATCGCAGTTACCAACCCTTGCCCAGTAAGCATGCACTTGCTCTTTGCAATTTCTCACATTCTCCTCCTCTGATTCTCTGCTCTGCCTCCATGAGAACTGCTGTAACATCCTGTCAAGAAAGAACTTCTGGTTTGATTCTTGCCTTTGCAATAAACTCCCTGAGCGGCCTTAGGTCAGCTGCTCTGTCTCTCTCAGGCTCAGTTGCCCCTGTCGGCTGCCGTAAGGATTACAGTAAGAAAACTTTATATGAAGTACTTGGAAAAAAATCCCCTTGAATCATGTAAATCACAGTCACTTTAAAAGGGGGATATGTGAACTGCCAATTCCAGAGTTTAACTGATGGTACTATCTTTGTTGCACACCTCTCTTTTTGGACATCCAGCTCCTAAAAGGAATTAAGAAAGAGGCAAGGGGGGGGGTTCCTCCCTGCAGGAGCGTAAGCTGCTCCTGCAAGTGCTGATATCAGTTCTGTAGATTTTTGGGGGGCAAGTAAACCATGCTTTAGAATCAGAACTCAGGCTCTTTACTGAAGCAGTTAAGCTGGCGCTTGATCTCACAGGATCAAATGCAATTCTTGCAATTATGTTTCAATTCTGTTTTTCAGGTTGATGTAAATCATCCCTAACATTAAGTGGAGAAAGACATTACTGGTCTATAATACTTGGCATTTATCTAGGGTTCTTCATCTGTTAATTTCATCAAAAGTTAATATATTGATGGTGGTTTCCAACATATCAAATTTCACATCTTTGCAAAAAAAAAAATGCACTGGACAGCACTACTTGCTGCAGAGAATTACAAGCAGGACTGGCACGTTTTGATCTTTCATTTGCCAATTAAAGGGAGCTGGTTCACACCACATGTCTACATTGCTCTCATCGCATGTATGGCGTGAACCTACACCATGGGCTGGCCAGACTCTGGCACAACTGGGAGAGCTGTTACATTACTGAGAACTCTAGCACAGGGCAATAGTCATGCAAAAGCCAGAAACCAACAGGTGCGGGGAATATTTTATTGCCAAACTGATTCTGGATGTGTTGTTCCTCTTGGGAAATGATGAAGCTACTAATACAACAAACCTGATAATCTATACCATTAAAATGAGGGCAGAATTACCAGGAATATGATGCAATGCTATATAATAATATAACTGCATTGTTGTCCGTGACCCATAGGTTTAAATGCTGCCACTACATAAAAAACTATCTAGCACCTACAACATTTCTGTTGGTTTGGGTGATGCGAAAGTCATTCATGTCACGTTGACCTAGCCAATCTTAATACAGCCAACCTGCAGTCAAGGCTTTCAGTCAGTAAGTAGAGAGAAGAGAAGAAGAGATTGGATTTATACCCCGCCCTTCACTGCCCAAAGGCATCTCAGAGCGGCTTACAAACTCCTTTCCCTTCCCC
Organism: Gekko gecko; assembly: GCA_029375565.1. Classification (NCBI taxonomy): domain Eukaryota; kingdom Metazoa; phylum Chordata; class Lepidosauria; order Squamata; family Gekkonidae; genus Gekko; species Gekko gecko. The sequence continues at coordinate 98,143,896 of JAPDNY010000003.1, read as the reverse complement.
TCCCCACAACAGACACCCTGTGAGGTAGGTGGGGCTGAGAGAACTTCTGACAGAAACTGTCCTTGAGAGAACAGCTGCGCCAGAGCTTGTGACTGACCCAAGGTCACATCAGCAGGTGCAAGTGGAGGAGTGGGGAATCAAACCCGGTTCTCCCAGATAAGAGTCCGCGCACTTAACCACTACACCAAACTGGCTCTCAATGAAACAAACTAATATGAAACAAACTAATACGATGTTCACTGCGCCACTGTGGGAAGGAAAGAAACAAGCAATACTCCTTCCATTTATAATCTCCTCAAACATTTGCAGGTGTTAATTATATAAGTCCCCAACTCCCAGAAATATTATTCAAAGATGTGCAAACACAGCCATACATTGCACATTCTCATGGCCAAACAAGTGAGTGAGAGGCAGAACCAGGAATCCTACTTCACAATCTCTCATTCGTCTAGGTGGGAATAAGCCCTATTGAATAGAGAGGATCTTTGAGGGGCTGTAGTTCAGTGGAACAGCCTCTGCAGAAGGTCCCAGATCCAATCCCCAGCATCTTCAGTTAAAAAAAGACCAGGTGGTAGGCGATAAGAATGACCTCCACCTGAGACCCTGGAAAGCTTGCTGTCAGTCTGAGTAGACGATACTGGCTGTGGTGGACCACATGTATAAAACTGAGTGATCAAATGGTCAGGCTGTACATCCAATGCTTATCTGTTCCTAAGGACTAACCTGATTCAAACCATGTCTATAGAGCCACAACAACAAATTTAGAGCCCAATGGCACCTTTAAGACCAACAAAGGTTTATTCAAGGTATGAGCTTTCGTGTGCATGCACACTTTATCAAATAAACCTTTGTTTGTCTTAAAGGTGCCATTGGACTCTAAATTTGTTGTACTGCTTCAGACCAACACAGCTAACCAACTGGATCTATCTTTAGAGTCACAAAACTGCCTTGCGTGCTTTGCTACTCAAAATGGAAGGAAAGAGAAAACTATGATAAGAAAGCTGGCTTCAACAGTTTCAATCTGTGTAGGAAAAAAGGCTGGTACAGGGTACAGGAAAAATAGACATGCTAGAAAAAAGCAGAAGGAAAGCATCAAAGGAATAATCTGGAGATCAGAGCAGCAATGACCGTGTACTTTAATATGGAGGAAGGTTTATAATGGTTTTGGAATCTGCAATAGATGCTCTCTGTTCTCTTCCTTCCTCAAACAGGACCAAGGAGCACCTTTTTGACTGATGTTTACTAGTCCCAAAATTTCTGGAATTCCTTTTCTCAGTGGGCTCCTGTATGAACCAGTTTGCAGACAAGGAGGAGTCAATCTACACCTTTCTTATAAGGAGAAACTGCCCTGGTGTCAACTGTGGATGGTTAGTGTGCACCTCTGATGTGGAGAAAGACAGACCAGGGTCTTTACCACCAGAGTTAGCTTTGCTTTCAGAGATGGTATCTGCCATAAATACATAAACTGTGCCTCTTTGTTTAGAGTTAGTGATCACTCCCCCCCTTTTGTGCCATTCCACTTAATTTATGATTTATTTGAAATACATGAACTGTTTTGTAAATTGTAAATTGAGGCACGTTGTTCATTCCTGCATTCTGATCATGACTCAACAGAAAATGGTAGATGTGGCTTAAATCTGTATGTGTGAATTATGGGAGGGAGAAGAGTTTAGGCTACAAAGTTTAATATGTGAAAAAGAAAGGCCTGCTCCTGTTCCTTCACTCAGATGCAGGATTTTCCCTCCATTTTTTCCTTTCTTTCTTTTCTTCTTTTCTGCTCCACCTGGTCACTTACAGTATTTTGCTGCTGGCTCAGCCTGGGATCTTGAGGGAAGAGGCAAGATCACCACCTTAACTTAAACTTCTGAAAATGGCACATAAGAGGCTTTCTAACATTCAAAAATAAACAAAATATTTTATTCAACATAGAGGAGAAAAAGTCAGGTGAAATCAGGGGTAATATGTCTGAGGTAAATCAACAATGAACTCTGAGGTAATTTAGTAATTTCACATTCATATATTTCCAGCAAGTGACAGTTTAAAAGCTTTTCACAAAATCTTAGAAATGAGAGGCTTTGGTTTCAATGCTTCCTAAATACTCCAGTTCACTTTCTTGAGTTTAACTGACTCTTTGGATTTCCAGAAGGCCGGGATACACTACCAAGCACCCAACTTCTTTCTCTGAACAAACCAGGGATCACTCCACTCTTTAGCGCCATCTCCCTTTCAACTGGGCAGGGAATCTCTTCTCTAACTAGAAGATCTATCCCTTTTCCTGGCCCAAATGGGGATCTTCACTGATCCACACATTTCTCCTTGGCAACCTTCCCAGGCCTTAGTCAGTATGAAACTGTTTTCAGCCAGAGCTAAACTCTCCTCAGTCAGAGTTAAACTTTCCACAGTCAGGGCTAAGCTCAAACTGAGATCTTTTCAGCAGTCAGTTCCCAAGTCTTTCTGCTCAATTGATGCTAACCAATCAAATCCCTTTGAACAGCCTGTCACTTAAGGCTCTCTGAGGCATTAACCCTTCACAGGCCTTCACATATTTACACAACATTTATGAGCTTTTAAAGTGCAGTCCATCACAGGCTGATATAGTAGGAATCAGGCAATACAAGCCTATAAGCAAGGGTCCCCAACACGGTGCCCATGGGCTCCATGGTGTCCATCAATACCTTTCCCAGCACCCTCCAACTGGCTTTGAAAGTGGGCAAGGCCAGCTGGAGCTTTTGTCCACCAAGGCTTCTGATTGGCCAAGGGAGATTTGATAAGCTGTGCAGACTTTTAAAAATGTTTCTTTGATAGCAGCTGTCACCACAGCACAAGGATATTCACTATGTGACTGAAGGTAAGCTACTGCAGCAGCCATTTTGTTACTGGCTCCACCTCCTGTGGCAGCCATTTTGTGGAAGGACTCAACATGTTGTCAGAATTCCAAAGGTGCCCACAGGATCAAACAGGTTGGGAACCCCTGCCATATTGGTTCAAATTCCCTCTTAGTCATCAAATTCCCTGGATGACCTTCGATTAGTTATCTCTCAGCCTAACCTACCTTAAAAGGTTGTTGTATGGCTAATCTGGGGAAGGGACAACAATCAGTGTTCCCTCTAAGCTGAGCTAGTGTGAGCTAGTTCACAGTTTTTTAGCCTCCAGCTCACACATTTTTGTCTCAACTTGCAGCTAATAACACCTGGCTTAGGCTGAGTCACAGTCCCTCTGATATCACTGTGTCAATTCTTAGGGATGGTCATTGTTCATCCTGGCTCAAGGCAGTCTACCAGAAATTACATTTGCTTGGGTTTTCATCAGTGTCCCTTCAGATAATGCCTTTAGCCCAGGAAAAGGCCATAGTCAGACAAAGAATATTTGATACTGAAAGGCAGAGAGATATTGCTGGGGTCCCGACCTTTCTGGCTTCCCAGGAAATAAGATACGTGGTTGCCCCAGCAACTTATTTACCACTCATAGAAATTCCATCTTATTGCAGGGCTTTTTCTATGGCCAGATGCAACATTCTTCCATCAGCAGCAGTAGATGGCCGGTACAAAAAGGTGCCAGTGACACAATGGATATGTCCTTGTGGCTCAGGAAAAGTAGAGACAATGGAGCACATACTATTGCATTGTGTGCACTATAAAGAAATTTGAGTAAAGTTTCTCCAACCCATATTAGAGAAGTTCGTTGGCTGCCCAGATATGGAGATAAGCAAGAAATTTCTTTCTAATTCCAATCCTCAGCTGTCTCTGATTTGTGCCAGCTTTCTGGCAATAGCTTATAGAATTTGTAAGGACCAAGTAAGAACTGAAGTAGATGGAATAGGAGAGTATTAGTTGCTGTAGATTTTCCGTGCTGTGTGGCTGTGGTCTTGGCATTGTAGGACCTGACATTTCGCCAGTAGCTGTGACTGGCATCCTCAGAGGTATTCTGAGGTAAATCTTCGACAACGTAAGAGAGTATATTAGATGAATTTCATTTTATTTGTTTATAATGTATTTTACAAGCATTTATATGTAGTTTAACCAAGGGGTTACAGATAAGACTGATATGAGTGTAGATTGGTCTATAAATGTTTCACGAATGAACCCTAGAGATTTTAAACTGTTGTAACTGAACTGTGCTGGTTATGCACCGAATAAAGACTGACTGACTGGCTCAGGAAGGGATGGCTCCAGAGCAAACTAATTCATGCAGTAGCCAAATGGCTCGCTCACAACTTTAATGCCAGTGGCTCACAAAGTAGAATTTTTGCTCACAAGACTCCACAGCTTAGAGGGGGCATTGACAACAATGTATACTACTTTGACCTCCTTGGAGAAAGGGTAGGATGATAATTGATCAGGGCTTTTTCTACAAAAAAAACTCATTAGCATATTAGGCCACAGCCCTGACAGTGCAGCTCATTAGCATATTAGGCCGCTCCCCATGTTGCCAGAAGTGTGGTCATCCAGCCACGCCCACCTTTTGCTTTTTATTCTGTTTCCCTTGTTTGTTGTCAAAACTCAGGGCTTTTTTTGTAGCAGGAACTCCTTTGCATGTTAGGCCACACACCCCTAATGTAGCCAGTCCTAATGAGTTCCTGCTGTTGGGTGTTGCCTATTATGCTAATGAGTTCCTGCTGGGCGTGGCCAACTCGGGAGCCAGCCGGAACTCCGTTCCTGTGTGTTCCTGCCCCAAAATAGCCCTGTAAGTGATCCAAATGTCACCAGAGCCAGTGTCCTTCTATTAGTCTTTTTATTATTGATGATTCTTATTGCATTGTTTTGATGTTTTTATTGTACTGGGCTTACTTTGTGAGCTGCCTTGAACAGCTCTCCGGAGAGACGTCACAGAAGTGTTCTAAATAGATAGATACCCCTTCTTTACTCCTTACTTGCAGTCTGGTAACTGAATATGTAAACTGCCTCCATGAAAAAGTGTGCTTCAAGTAACATTTGAGGTGATGTAAAGTTCTGTCTGCAGGACTTGCTCTGTGCCAGTTCTCCTTCACATGAACAAGCTGCAGTCATCAATGAATGAAATTGTGCAAACCAGCCCTGCCTGATGATTCAGTGAAACTGGGGCAAATCAGCAGTGTCTTAGCAAGACCCTAAGATTTTCTATCTCAGATTCTCCCTACTCTCCTCCTAGAGAACCCTCTGGCTTCCCAATAACCATGAGGTGTTAACCTGCCTGTGGTAACTTCAGAGTGCACAAAGACACTGCTCATTTAAGAGTTCACAAAGTGTATCCAGCCTCCATAGATCTGATGGATTCAAGCTTACACAGGTCCCTCATCTCCTCAGGTGGTTAAAAAGGTAAAGGTAAAGGTTCCCTTGCTCGAAAGCCAGTTGAATCCGACTCTAGGGTTGTGGTGCTCATCTCCATTTCAAAGCCGAAGAGCCAGCGCTGTCCGAAGACGTTTCCGTGGTCATGTGGCCGGCATGACTAAACACCAAGGCGCATGGAACGCTGTTACCTTCCCACCAAAGTGGTATCTATTTATCTACTTGCAATTCCTTGCTTTCGAACTGCTAGGTTGGCAGGAGCTGGAACTAGAGACGGGAGCTCACTCTGTCATGCGGCCACTCGGGTCTTGAACTGCTGAACCTCAGGTGGTTAAGCAGGCCCTATTGAAGGATCCGAGCAGACAGAAGTCTACATAGATGGGTTCCTATTGTCACTGCAGAAGAACTGGGATGGTGGCACATGAAGGTGCCTGCTTTCCCCAGGGACTCCTTCATCACCATCTGCTGTACACTGCAGTGCTATACCAGGAATGTGGGCAAGTGCTATGCAAATGTACAACTCACCATGTTCCATGATGCTGGCTTTATCCTCCCCAGCCTTTTACCTCCTTTGAGATTACTGCTGTGAAACGACATTTGACCCATGGTTATCTGTTTGAAAATTACTACATATTTTAAATTAATGGTGTACTGTTAAATTAGGGTCTGTGATAGGCAGGTCTGAATCCCTACTCTGCCACAGAAGCACACTTGGCGACCGTGGGCCAGCAGGTCTCTCTCCGCTTAACCTAGCTCACCTACCTCAGGATAAAATGGGGGAAGGGAAAACAACGGCAGTAAGCCCCTCGGAGGAAAGTGGAATAGAATATACAAATAAAGAATGCTCAGAGATTACCCTACAACATCTTCATAGGGAAGAAAATGGTTCCAGATCAAGTTGAACTGGTAAGCTTTCAGTCCGACAGAGTGCGGAGGACAGCCTTTCATATGTTAAGAGCAGTAGCCGGCTGAACAAAAGAGTTTCTTCTCGCATCAATGAGCAATTCACAAACTCCTAGAGGAAAGCTGGTAATTTTCCATCAACCAGGGGAGGGGGAGGGGGTTGATGGTGTTTTAAAGGAGGAATTCTGTCCTTTGTGGGGAACCTAGAAGGAAAAGAAAGCCTTGGTTTAGGAGTGGGAACGCTTTAGGAAGAAGAGAGACTTGATATGGGAAGGCCAGAAATGACTGGGAAAGAAGAGGCCAAGACATCGTCTGGCCAAAAAACAAGTGACTTCACGAGAAGACCTAGAACAGCAAAAGGATGAAACAGGTTGTGTAGTTTTAATGATTATTCTTCTTACCTAAGCATCATAGAGGGGTAAGCTTTAAACCCAGAGGAAGAAGACTGCATTTATTCCTCATAGTTTCCCCTCAACTATACGCTTTTCACTTTCATAATTAATGACTACAAATACAAGACAAATGTATCCTGCCCCCCCCTTATGGAACTGGTGTTGTGGGGGACTGTTTGTGCCCACATAAAAATCTATGATAGAAAGCATACAAAGAGAAGGTGAGGAGATTCCTCACTGGATCTAAAAAAGAGGGAATTAGATAAGTATATGGAGCAGAAGTCCATCAGTGGCTATTAACCACAAGGTATAGACAGGAACTCTCAGGCTGGGGCAAGTGAGGCTCTGTATTCTTGGTGCTTGGAGGGGGGGTCAACAGTGGGAGGGCTTCTAGTGTCCTGGCCCCACTGGTGGACCTCCTGAGGGCACCTGGTATATTTTGGCCGCTGTGTGACAGAGTGTTGGACTGGATGGGCCATTGGCCTGATCCAACATTGGCTTCTCTTATGTTCTTATGTAACTCCAACACATGAGATTCCCAAGACTTCCCCTACATCCCAGGTAATTTGTAGTAGGTGGCCAGGAAAAGCCTGACGTTCTTGACAAAGAATCTTTGCAAGAGACAAAAATAGTTTCTAGATGACTAAACAGGAGTTTCTCTAAAATATTCTGGTAGAAAAGTAGAGTAAGGTTGGAGAGGTGAACTCCTCATTATGGTCTAGTAGTTTAGAACTAGGAAAGTTGGATAAATTTCACATCCACCACGACAGAATGACGTGCCTGCTGGGCCCGTTTCGCCATGGGTAATACAGACCAGGAAAGAGGTATCCTTGAAGATCCAGTGGGCTTCAGGAACTATTTAAGCTCCTGTAGCTAGAGAATGATGTGGGTGGCTCTCCAAAGACCAAGAGCCAGAGGAAGGGACTGAAAGGAATTAACCCCGCGTCCCTTCCCTATATGAGGCCTCAAAGGGAAGGACTTGTGGGGGGGGGTGAGACATGGAGAGATTCTCTTGTGGTTTCCTCACCTACAGTCATGCTAGTTTGCTGTACCAGGCCAACAGAAAATTATCAATACATCTAATATAATACATCTAATACGACAATATAGTGATAGTCTGGCTTCGCACAGAGAGAAAACTGTGAAATGGGGCTGGTCAGAGCTGACAGACTCTGTAAACCTGAGGAAACCCCTAGATTTGCAGGAAAATCTCTAATAGTTAAAGAATTGGGGGTAAGTCCCCCTGAAACGTAACCACATCCACACCTGGTATTTCCACTGCTCACAAACCAAGCTTTGAGCATGCAAGGCTATTCCTTACCTGTGTGACCACTGACTGCTATGGCCAAAGTGCCCTTTATGGTTAAGCAAAAGGTATTCCCCACTGCTAACAAGCTGCTGTTCAGCTCCCCACCCCCCCCCCCCGCATCCCAACTCACTGGGCATCTTGCCGCATTCCTTCACACTGCTGCCAAGAGCCACTGTCTGTTCTCAAGGCCTTTCTCCGTAGTTGGGTCTCTTCCTCCATACTTTCGTTTCCTCACTTTTTTTTCTTGAGTAGCAGAAGCCTGTGCACCAGAGTAGTATTAAGAAGGGGGGGGAATACTGAGTTCTCACTGAAGCAAAACAAACTTATAACCAATATAAGTTTATGGTTTTAAGCCTGCCTTCACAAAGTACCAAAGAGGTGTAGAAGGCTACGTGGCTCCATTTATTTTATTAGCTTTTGCAGCTAGGGGAATACAGGATTAGTGAATGTTCCTTACTTTACGGACACCCTACATTTTAAAGTGTGGCTCCGTTTTACTTTCTAGTAAAGAATGGCATTTATTTGCCAAGCACGGCTGCCTCAGAGAACCTCAGTGTGAACCCTTCAGTTTCTTTCAACATGTTGCTCCAGCAACCCTCACAGTGACATCAGAATGAAGACAAACAGAATAACTTTGTGTTCAAAGGTGAATACAAAATAACTGTTTAAATCTGTAGATGTCAACGGATGGGACATTTCGGCCAGCACATCTCAATGTATCATTGGCAGGAGCTGCCTCAAAGAAGAATGGCTGTAAGTTGCTCCCTTCAGCGGCTATACACCTCCGGTCCTGACTGATTTGAGAAGCCGCACTCCGTGTGAACAATACAGAGCGCGGCCCTTCAAGGATAATGACCAGAAATAACCCCAAAGCCAACAGGCACATTGTCAAAGCAGATTGCTGGGAAGCATCTTATTGATCCCTCCTCTCACACACGCCCACGGAGAAGCTCCTGCAATGCTTTACAGAGGGCCGAGATTCAGGGGGAAATTCGCCTATTCTCTTTAGTCTTCATCGGCTTTTGGCTGACACAGTAGCCACAGGTATGTAACCCAAAGTAACTGGTAACATAGCTTACCAGTACACGTGCACCTATACCCATAACAAAATTGTAGACCAACTTTTGGACCTAGAACATGTAAAGCAATAATAGCCAGAGTGATTGTGCGCCAGGTGATAGGCACTTGAGGTCTGAAAGCCAGTGGTCACACCTGCAAGTCATAGCTCTGCATGCTCAAGGCTTGGTTTGACCCTGGGACCTGTTTTTCAATGCTAAGCCGCAGCCCCGGAACACAGAGGCAATAACAAGTAGTAGGGAGTGCTTCTGAGCACATGCAGAAGGCCTTCCCTTCACCACAGAACACTCTTACCGCCGCCATCGTTCCCCCCACTCATATAATATTCAGGGTGAGAGGCAGGGCCGGCCCCAGGTGTTTCTGCACACTAGGCAAGGACACCTTCTGGCGCCCCCCCTTCCTTGGCAAACCCCCTTCCCTTCTATCTGAACGCCGGCTTGCCAGGTGCCCCACAGCTGCGGGGCACACCAGCAAGCCAGGGAAAAGGCCGGGGTTTAAACCCCCCCTCTTTTCCATCTGAGTGCAGGCAAGCCAGGGAAGGGGCAGGGTTTTTTGGCGGTGCTTTCGGTGGGGGTGGGGGGCTTTTGGTGCCCCTAAGGCCCAGTACGCCCTAGGCAAATGCCTAGTTTGCCTAGTGAGCAAGCCGGCCCTGGTGAGAGGGCCTCTTCTCTCTGTAAAGATCTGTGCAGAAGATGCCTTCCGTACAGTTACAAAGATTCGTGCCTTAGGGGAACAGATAACAGGCACTCTGGCTGCTCTCCTGGAGACTGTGGTTTGGAAAACCACAGACAATAATTTTACAGTGAAACGCCGGATTTTCTCCTATCGGCTGCAGCTTTTTTTTTTGCTCTCTTGCTATAACTGGGGCGGGAGCCCAGTGTGTGTGCGTGTGCGAAGGGGAGGGGGCAGCCATTCGTTGCCGGAGCAGCAGCTGCACGGGCGAGAAGAAAACCCGGCCGCCTTCTCCCCCCATCAAAACCGGCGCCTGTGCAGAATATCCGACAGGGGAGGGGAGGCGGAAAGCAACGCAGCTGCTCACAAAGCCGCAGCCCGCCTCCTCCGCCCCACACTTTCCCCCCTTTTTTGCCATCTCCCCTCTTGCAGAGACCACCTAATCTACACCCCAAGCGGCTGCCTTTGCATTAAGTCTTCCTTGCAGACATAAAGAAAAACTGCCGAGCAGAGACCAAAGAGCGGCGCCGGCGCCTGCACCGGTGCAATTCAGTGCAATCCCCCCCGAGCTCGTGGCTCAGTCCCGGCAGGAGAACGGCGCGCTGCCCAGCCCTGGGAAGCCCTGTTCTCCCTTCCCCTTCAAAAGCAGGTGACCGGAATAACGGGCGCCGCGGGAAGAGCCGCCCTCTTGTCACCCGGGCCGCCTTACCGTGGCGTCTTCGCCGGCATAGTGGCCGATCACGCGCTGCCCGCCCGGGTGCCGCTTGACCCACTGGCTGATGTTGTACACCTTCCGCTCGACCACCAGCCACTTGTCCGCGCGCAGGGTGTGCTTCTGGACCTCCTCCCAGGTGTAGGAGGGCATCTGCGCCTCCCGCGCGCCGCTCTCCTCGCTCTGCTCCCCGCCTTTCCCCATGGGCGACCCGCGCGTCTTTGTCCGTCTCGCCGGACCGCCTCACGCGTCGGGCTTTCCCCGGATCCTGCAGGGGGGCCGGCGGCAAGGAGAGCGCGTCTCTCTCGCCGGCTCTAATTCATCGGAAGGCGGCTCACACGCGCCGGCTCTTTGTCTTTCCCTCGCTTGCCTGCCAGCGCTTGTGCAACTCCCCCGGCTCGGAGTCGGCCGCCTACTCTCAGGCGCGCGCCCCCCTCCACCCCCAGGCTACACCGGCGGACTTTCCCCTCTCCTGTAATCCCGACGCCAGCTGAGGAGGAGGAGGAGGGGGGGGGCCCTCCGGCGCTCGCCCTCCCTCCTTCCCGTTCTGAGCATCCCCCTCCATGAGGTTTCCACAGTAATCAGCAGAGCTCCTCCGCCAATCCCCGTCGTCCCCCGACAAAACCGCGCTCCGCCATTGGCTGGCGCTGATCTTTCGAAGGTGAAGGCCAGCTGACTCCCAGCGTCAACTTGAAGAAGCTCGGAGATGGTCGTCTAGGCCACCAATGCGCTTGGGTGGCATATTAGCTCCAGTCACAGATGCAACTGGTGGGGAGCTGGGCGGCGGGGGCAGTTCCCGCCATCGTGAGGGACTGCTGTTGGCCCTGCAGTGCTGGGTATCCCTTCTTCTGTTATTTCCACTTGGCTGAGACAGAAAACTACCATCCTTTAAGGGAGTGCACTGTTGTTGTTTTTTTTAAAAGGCTATCAGTTGTGGAAATGCAGCAGGAATTTCCTGATTTTGGATGGTCAGAAATTAAAAGTCAGCCATTGTCTCCTTTTGTCCTACAGAAAGCAGAGTTCAGACTGGCAGTTTGGCCCCATATAGGCACCTTTCACAAATGGATTAAAGGGCCTGGTTCACGCAGGCGCAGCTGTCAGGCCTTCCCCAGCCCTACTCAATCCCTCTTGTAAGGCTTCCCTCCTGAGTTTAAAAAATACCAGGTGAAAGTGGTAGCAGACCCTGGAGGGCGCTTTGATCCTGTTTCCCGGAGGTAGGGTTGCCAAGTAGCTACCGTAATTCGGTGGGGAACACACAGTCCCCGGCTGGAACATTCCTCTGGGCAACACCCACGCCACACAATGCTGTTGCGTCTTTTCTTCCCCCGGGGATGGTCCTGCTAGGATGTATGTGTCCCCCACCAAATTATGGAAAGTTCTTGGGAAGCCTGCCTGGATGTGTGCATGCTAAAAGCCGTGCGAACAAGCCCAGACATGTGCATGCTAAAAGCCACGTGAACAAGCAGCATTAATAATTGCTGCTGCACCTATGCACATAGGCACATGTCTCCAGAGCGAGGAAAAAGCCGCTTACAGCCGCACCTCCGTCAGGGGCGGGCCAACAGTGCAAACGCTACCTTGTGCCTCCTCCCCAGTATGCTCCGGCATCAGTCGGTGCAGTGTGACTGTGGTCTTCTTGCCATGGCTCCCTCGCGGTTCATACTGCCAGTCTGAACTCAGCCATAGTATTAACACATACAGGATTACAATCATATGCTTTTATTTCCAGATTACCGGGGTTATAGTTGACCACCACTTAGTCCATAGGATTCCTGCTCTGTTCATTTTATTCTTGATGATGGTCCAATGGATTCATTTTTCACTAGAAGGAGGCCAAACATAACCCCTGAAGTTTAGAAACTGAGACATATCGCTCTTTTAAAACCAGATTTGTTGATAAAATACAGGCCAAAAAGTACCAAGAGGTTGTGTTTCAATCTCTCTGCTGAATTTCTGGAGCAAGGAGGTGGCGGGGGGGGGGGAGATATGACAACTGAAGCCATTTGTCCTAGACCTCTCCAAAAGGAAGGGGAATCCCTGTTTCAGCTCTTCTGTGTATCACCGCCTCCATCCTATCACATTGGTCACCAGCATTCTTATTTTGTTTAAAATATTCATTTAAAAAATGATATATAAACGGAAGATGACATTGAATTCCAATATGTAACTCCAATGAGTAAACTGACTGAAAAGTGACCTTGGGAAGCTGACAGTGGGGGAGGCCTGTGTGCCAACTCCAACAGAGTCTAGCTCAATCACAGGTTACATTTTCTGCAAGAGTCTGAAATTTTGCTTTAGTAACTTGTCTCTGAAGCAAACTGTCTCCAACTAGCCATCCCTGGCATGGGGATGAGTGGAGAAATCCTGCTTATGCCTAAGACAAGAGGGATCCACTTACAAAAATTCTTACATGCATTCAAAAATTCTCACATGTGGTGCTTTATTTTTGTACATACACATGTGGGTGCTTGTAGGAATTAGTGGAGGGCCCCCAAAATTATACCTACCCCAGGCCCCATAAACCATCTGGGGAACCCTGGAGAAAGGGTGTTAGTAGAATTTCACTGTTTGGTTCCTGTTCGGGGAGGGGGGGTTGAGGTTTTTCTCTGCCCTATGAGGAGCTCCAGGTAGCATATATGGTTATCATCTCCTCCATTTTATCCTCCAATGGGAGTCTAGTGGACCTTAAAAATGAACACAGTTTTATTCCAGTGTAAGTTTTGCTGGACTAAAGACCACGCCATCAGATGCAATCTATTGGGTTCTTAATAGGCAGACATTTCTACATGAGGTCTGTGCCAGCATTCATATATAAGGTTGCACTGATTTCTGCTGATTTCTCTCCCCCCTTCCCCCTGCAGATCCCCAGCAGGCTATTCCTGAGGGTCTACTCTCTCTTCTCTGGCTGATTGGGGCTGGCTGGCACAGGACTTGGGAGAAACATGGGGAAAGGGACTGGTACTCAGGACCCTTAAATACCATCGCAAAAACTCTTTAGCATATTAGGCCACACACCCCATGTTACCAGGAGTGTGGTCATCCAGCCACACCCACCTTTTGCTTCTTATTCTGTTTACCTTGTTTGTTGTCAAAACCCAGGGCTTTTTTTGGAGCAGGAACTCCTTTGCATGTTAGGCCACACACCCCTAATGTAGCCAGTCCTAATGAGTTCCTGCTGTTGGGTGTTGCCTATTATGCTAATGAGTTCCTGCTGGGCGTGGCCAACTCAGGAGCCAGCCGGAACTCCATTCCTGTGCATTCCTGCCCCAAAATAGCCCTGCCTGTAATTATGTAAAATTCAAATGTAATCATTTATGACCTTGCTATTCCCCCCCCCAACCTCATATATAAATATCCGCCTAGTAAGAATGCCCTGCCTTGCCTCTCACATAGTACACTCTAATCTACGATGGTCTATACTAAAATAAAGTTTTGTTAGTCTGCGAAGTGCCACTAGACTCCTGTTTATTTTTTTCTGCAATTAGCTAACAACTACCTCTCTGTTGTGGAGGACTCTATTATCTTGTATTATCTTCTGCATATTAACAATTAGTCAGTTGAATTTGTGGATGTGTGAGGGGCCATTCAGATGACCTTCCTCGCCACCATTCCTTAGAGATGTGTAGATATTATCTGGAGGACCGGCAGGGCAAGCCTAAAGACTTATACTTCTCTAGGCACATTGTCTTCAATAGATTAGTGTAATGGTATTTAGGATTGCTCTGTGGATGTATTAAACTAGTTGAGATGGGAGAGCAGTAACATGTATTTACTAACATGTCTACACCATTCTTATATACAATAGGGGTGTGTGTTGCTTTTCTCTCAAATCCCACTACTATATTGTGCAGTGGTCATTACTTTTATATTTCTCATTTGCATAAGATGAAGATAGCATTTAATGCCTGTTTGACTACTTGATTATGCTTTCTGACATTTTCTGTGTACTCCATGCACATACCAGTCATATTGTCCAAGCAATTTTTACAGGCATTGCTATCCCCAAATTCTATTACTAGTGACAGAGTTTTCTTTACAGACATTAATTCCTTCCTAGAATATATGTCCCTAAAAAGTATGTAATCTGACTCTTGTGTTCTCTGCCACTGGAAAATCATTCTTTGATCTCTGGATGGTGATGTAATGTATGATGGTTTCCCAATCCCTAATAGAAATACAACTTGACTAAAACATGTGCAATTGACTTTAGTTTCTTATCTTGCTAGGTGTAGATTCCTTGCTGTCTACCAGGAAAGATCTGCTATGCACAGTCACAGTTATCCGTGCTGGAGTGAAAACACCTTTACTAAGGTTCTTGTTGGGCACAGCAACACTTTAGGGGCCAAATTATCCTCTTGTTCAGGGCAGCATTCCAAATAAGAGAGGCTTACTGGGATCTATATTAAGGTCAAAAAGACAAGCACTGGACTCTGGTCTCTCCTGATAAGGTTTGGCATGCAAGCAATCACCATTTCTACTGCTGCTTTGAAATAGATGCATGACTTTCTGCATCAGCTAAAGTGCTACGGGAAGTGTTTATAGGATGGATAGATCTATTTCCAAAACTTCAATTGCAGACTAGTTCATCTGTTTTTAATTAATTAAAATTGTTGTCACTTCTTTCCAGGGTGTGGAAATGGTGGAAAGAAGAACTTGAGAGTGATATTGTTTTATGTATATGTGAGCTGTGACATTAATAATGCAGTCCTAAGCAGAGTTACATTCTTCTAAGTCCATTGAATTCAGTAGGCTTAGAAGGATATAACCCTACTTGGATTGCATCAGTCTATTTTGGCCTTCAAGGCTCAAAGCAGTTTCATACATTAGTATTGCAGGGAGTGCAGAAAAGAACTGTAGGTGACATATTCAATCCCTTTTTGCATTTATTGTATAATGGATAAGTCTTGCAAATCACCTATGGAGAAAGGGAAGAACTTCATATGAGAGTACAGTTTGTGCATCTCCCTATGGACTACATGTATGATTTCTCCATTTACACATTGCCCTAAAAGTATAAAATCACCTATTTGTCCTCAGGATTTGTTGTGACTTCTTTCCAGAGCATTCCAGTGTTTGAGTCAACTGGAGCTCCTTCCTGCTAATGAATATGGGGTGCAATCCACCCCCAAGTTCAGATCTTAATTTCCACCTGCCAAAGCTTGCTTCACGTCATCTACCGGTCCTGCTATATGCAGATGACGCGGCCCTGTTATCTAGAACACCGCTAGGATTACAGAAGGCACTAGATTGCTTTGCAACATACTGTGAGAAAGAACATCTGATAATAAACTGTGATAAAACAAAAGTGATGGTATTTGGTAGACACCCCAAGAAATATCTGTGGACAGTGAAAGGAAACAGAATTGAGCAAGTAAATAGATTTGTTTACTTGGGCATGGCCATTCAGGATTTGGGAGCTAATTCAGCACACTGTAATATGAGGGTGGGAAAAGCTGAGAAAACAGTACATGCTATCTTGAGATTCTATCGATCTAAGGGAGGTCTGTATGTTCCGGCAGCACTGAAGTTGTTTCAAGCTAAAGTATTAGCGCAGCTCCTTTACCTTATCTACTTGGGAATTTCTGCCACTAATTTATGTGCTCTTGAGAAGGTTCAATGCAAATTTATTCGCAAGGTTTTACAGGTCCCCCGGGGGTGCCGAATGAGAATAGAAGCCAGAGTACTGTTATCCTCTGCATATCAATGGCTCAGGGTTAATTCCAATCAAAAGGAACTTTTCCCCTTAATAAACAAAGATTCCTATCAGCCAAGGTGGATTAGAATGACAAAGATTTAGTAAAAATGGGTCTCTCACCTGAGGATTTATTGGCACAAAACAGCATACAGGCAAGAAGTATAATTAAACAAAGGATTTGTAATCTAGAGTGATCAAGGGGATTTAAAGCGAACTCCCTCCTTCCTGGTCCAAAATTACTCCAGATATGTAATGAAAATGACTAAATACCTGACTTATCTGGATGTACCACCCTGTAGAAGAGCTGTTACCCTGGCTCGCTGTGCAACTATTCCCTCTAAAGTCCTTGAGGGAAAATATAGAAAGATACCATATGAAGACAGGCGCTCCCCATGTTCCTTGGGAGAGGTGGAATCAATGCCCCATATGTTCTTCCACTGCCCCTTTCATCAAGTTTATAGGGATAAGCTTATCTCCCCCTCTTAGATAGGCCAGCACCTGATCTAGTGCTGATCTAGAGAGACTTCTGACAGAGGAAAATCAGCAAAACTCCAGACAAATAGCTACATTCTGCTTGCAGCTGGTAAAATTCCACAATAAAAACCCTCAATCACCTTTTGCATGACTTATAATTAGTTTAGTTTTAGACATTTCATAGTTATTCTGATATAATGGACTGTTATTTTTTTTACTTTTTAACATTTTAATGGTTTTAAGGTTACATGTCTAAATATATATATTTTTGGACTGAAAGTTAATCTGTTTGTATCTAACGAATATGTATTATTTTGACAAATGGTCTTTGACTGTAAACACACGTAATTCATTCATTCACCCCCCCGAGTTCTCCCACATAAGCCCCACTGAAATGAATGGGAGCTAAGCAAGTGATCAGTAGCATTCTTTTACAGCTTCTTGTGAGGTTGGAGTTAAGGGAATCACTCAGTGGATAGTATTTCCTTGGTCAGATCTGTCTGTCTCCCATCAGTGGTGACCCCTCAAAACCACAAATGGAGTTGGCCACCCCATGTTGCTTCGTGATAGGTAGATCCATCCTTGGTTGTTTCCTTCACACGCATGGGTGGAACAATATGTAATCTTCAATGTACATTTGAGGTGGCACATAATGAACAATGATGCGACCGTACTACCGTTTGTTTTTCAACCTATATCAAAAGCTTGAATGTTCTTTGTACTTAGACACATCACCTGTTATTCTGCGATCCAGCCTTCACTTCTTAAGTCAGTGGATGTTTGGCTCCTTGCCGTGGTGAACCAGGCCCTTTCCCCCGTCTGGAATTTGCTCCCAGCAAATATTTGTCTTTGTCTCCCTCATAATCTTGAAAAAGAATTTAGCCATTCTTGCTAGCATAAGCAAACCATGTAAGTATTTTAAGGGGTCTGAAGTTTACCAGAACTGGCATCAGTGGTAAGAAGAGCCAGGCATATATGTTGAGGCACACAGCCTGGCAGAATACCCCGCCCGGATTGGAGGTGGATAAGTACCTGGAGGCAGTGGAAGAAAAAACAGAGCACAAGATATAGTCATTCTCTTGCTGCTGCCTTCCAGCACTGCTGCCAATCTGTCCAGAGAACATTACTGCAGCCTTACAGTTATCCTTTCCTGCACCTTGTAGGCCTGCCAGCACCAATGAGGCTAAAAGGACTTTGGCAAAGTTGTCCTCTGTTCCCTCCAGCAGAGCTGCAATTGAGGGGATAAGAGAAGGGAGTCATAACTAGGGGGAGGTGGATGGAATGGTGGGGGTCACCGTGAGGGTGGGAAATGTAGATACAATGGGGAGGAGCAGCTCGTAGTCACCCTGTGCTCAGTGTGTCAGGCTTTGCTGTTCATGTACATTTTAAGAAAATGGAGTACATAGTATTGCTTTCCCTCCAGGCCTGGTGTTTAATGAAGTCATGCAGGGATATCCTAGAAATCCTCTTGGCTTTGCTTCTTTAGTTCGTACAGTGTGAATAGTCATAAGCTCTGGGATAAATCTAAGCACCCTGAGAAAGTGGAAAGTAGTCCCTTACTTGTGTAAGGCTCACATGAGCAAAATTTGAAGGAGTTAGGGTATTATCTGCTATTAACACTATTTCTCTCAGGTTTAGTTTGCTTAAGCGGTGGCAGGGTTCCCCCCCCCCTTTGATTGTATAAGGGTATATGTGTCCTTCCACATGAATGCAATTGTATCAAATCAAAGCTTTTTGAACAGGAGGTATATGTGTACACCAGTACATGGGATTGCAGTGGTTATTGCAGTCATGACACTTTGCCACATAAATTCCTGTAATTTCATGTACCAACATATGTTCGTGCTTCTAATTCACATGGTACTTCTTCAATGCTGCTTCAGACATTCATGAACCCAAGGATGGGCAAGAAGAAGCTCAGCATTTTCCCACAAGGAACTTGAGTGGTGCCGCAGCACATGTGGACCAGTAACCAAGGAAAGGGAGTTAGGGATGTTATATTTGCTAAACAGAAATTACTGATTGTGTGACTATGGGGAAAGACCTTTATGCTCTAGATATTGTAAGGAATCTGTTACTATATTGTAAGGAATCTGTTACTATATTTTACTATTACATCTTTTCCTATTAATAAGAACATAAGAACATAAGAGAAGCCAATGTTGAATCAGGCCAATGGCCCATCTCGTCCAACACTCTGTCACGTAGTGGCCAAAAATACCAGGTGCCATCACCAGGTGCCATCATCCAGCAGTGGGGCCAGGACACCAGAAGCCCTCCCACTGCTGCCCCCCCAGCACCAGGAATAGAGTGCATCACCTGCCCCAGACTGAGAGTTCCTATCTATAACTTGTGGCTAATAGCCACTGATGGACTTCTGCTCCATATGCTTATCTAATTCCCTCTTGAAACTGTCCATGCTTGTAGCTGCCACCACCTCCTGTGGCAGTGAATTCCATATGTTAATCACTCTTTGGGTGAAGAAGTACTTCCTTTTATCTGTTCTAACCCGACTGCTCAGCAATTTCATTGAGTGCCCACGAGTTCTTGTACTGTGAGAAAAGTACTTCTTTCTCAACCTGCTCTATCCCATGCTCTATCTAGATCCCTATTATAAACGTCAATCATGTCACCCATCAGCCGTTGTTTCTTCAGGCTAAAGAGCCCCATATCATATCGACTGGAGTTTATTCAGGTGGGGTAGCTGTGTTGGTCTGAAGCGGTAGAACACAGTTTGAGACCAGTGGGGGCCCCTTTAAGACCAACAAGGTTTTGTTCAAAGTGTAAACTTTGTTGGTTTTAAAGGTGTCACTGGAATCAAACTTTGTTCTACTGGGTTTTATGTGATTCTGTTGAATTTTTTTATTGTACCAGTTGTATTTCATTGCGTTATGAAAAGTGTTCCAAGCGTCAGATGGAAGAAAGAAACAATACAAATAAAGATTATTTTGTATTTTTACAGCAGAAGTATCTAATCACTTTTTCAATGTTTCCTAGACTAAATTGGCCCCCTTCTGGAATGCAGATTAATTTTCTCAATCAGTGAAGCTTCATACTAGAGCTGTCCTGTCTTCAAACAGTCAAATATTGTAAGACACTGTGCTAGGACACAAGAGTTCTTAGAATTCATCCCAACAACAATTCATCCTGTTTGGTATGTATTTTAAAGATAGCATAATTCCATTCGACCTAATAAAGAATTCTAAGCAACTTGAAAACTTTCCATATTCTTTTTATCAACGTCACTGTCCCAGCAAAAACATAAAAGTGAATACATGAAAAATGGGGCCAGGATCATGCCCACTATTTGTACCCTTAACCTCCTCATGTTCATCTGATGGTGTATATAGAGGCATAGATGCTTACAACTATACATGTACATGTTCTATCAGTACTCTTGGGGACACTGTAAAAGGCAGAACCTCTGATTGGTCATGGATGTGAATTTGCACATGAAGACTTTCAGCTGAATATGTGGAGGTCATGGGAAGAGCCTACTCCTGTGATTTTGCTCCTTCCATTCCATGCATCCTGGGCAGGGCTATTTTGGGACAGGAATGCACAGGAATGGAGTTCCGGCTGGCTCCTGAGTTGGCCACGCCCAGCAGGAACTCATTAGCATAATAGGCCACACCCAACAGCAGAAACTCATTAGGACTGGCTACATTTGGGGTCTGTGGCCTAACATGCAAAGGAGTTCCTGCTCCAAAAAAAGCCCTGGGTTTTGACAACAAACAAGGTAAATAGAATGAGAAGCAAAAGGTAGGTGTGGCTGGATGACCACACTTCTGGGAACATGGGGGTGTGGCCTAACATAATAATGAGTTTCTGCTGTTGGGTGTGGCCTATTATGCTAATGAGTTCCTGCTGGGCTTTTTCTACAAAAAAAGTCCTGATCTTGGGTATGTAGTTCTGTATCTACATATATTGGGTGGGTAGCCAGGAGGGTTTCAAGCAGAGACTGAGCAGCCGTTTGTCAGGAATACTCTACCTTTGGGTTTTCATACTGAGCAGGGACCTGAACTAGGTCTATAAAACCCTTTCTGATCCAGTGATTCTATGATTTAGCTACTGCTTGGTTTAGTTTTAGCAAAGAATAACTGGACCTAAATCATTGTTTTCAGGTCCGGATGAATTTAGAATCCAGAAATTCAGACAAATCTGAACACAATGATTAAGGCCCACTTACAGAATCAAGTCAAAAGGGATCCGATAGACCAACAGTAAAAACCTTTCCATCCAGTGTATTCCAGAGTGGCCAGACATGATGTCCAGGATACCAGCTAGGTTGCATCAAACTCTTTCAGAGCCTTCTAGTGCAAAGCACAGATTGATAACAACACCTAGCACAACATGGGCGTAGCCG
This sequence comes from Gekko gecko, assembly GCA_029375565.1. Lineage (NCBI taxonomy): Eukaryota > Metazoa > Chordata > Lepidosauria > Squamata > Gekkonidae > Gekko > Gekko gecko. The sequence continues at coordinate 98,123,032 of JAPDNY010000003.1, read as the reverse complement.
TGGATCATACCTAGATGTTGCAGCACACTGGCTCAATTCAGGTACATTTCAGTCTTGTGGAATGTGGCCTCTCAGTGTTCCGTGCAATGTGATCCAAATGACTTGGGGGCCCCCAGGGCTAGGACAGGATGGTGGCCAATACATTGCAGGGGTGGCCAATATGCTGCAACCTAGCACAGTTTTTCTGCATTACCAGCAGTGCCATCCTAAGCAGAGTTACATCCTTCCAAGCCCACTGACTCAGACCAGTAGTCCATTTATTCTGTCCTTCTGTTTTACACAGTAGCCAAACAGTTCTCTGGAGGGCCAAAAACAGGGCATAGAGGCCAAGGCTTTCCCCTGATGTTTCCTCCAGGAACTGGTCTTCAGAGGTTTACTGTCTCTTAATGTGGATGCCCCTGAGTTCTAGAATTTGGGGAAGCGGGGTTCTCTCTGTCCACTCTTTCTACCCTATGTATAATTTTATCAACTCTTATCACGTTCTTCCTTAGTCATCTCTTTTCTAAACTGAAATGTCCCGGACTCTCCAGCCTTCCTTCATCAGAAAGGTGCTCCTGTTCCTTCATCATCTTGGTTGCCTATTTTTGTACTCCAACAGAGAGACGATGCGGCTCAGCTTATAATGGCACCCACAAGTCTTTCAAAAAAGTGTTTTCTGATAATGCTGCAGTAGTATTCAGAGCCCCATCTTGCTGGTGGCATTTGACAAGAAGGCCTTCATTTCAGCAGGAAGAAGTGACTGGAAGGAAGTGGAATGAATTCACCATATTTTCTCTGAGGGCAGTTTCAGTAGCCAATTAGGGGAAAGGCTAGGCTCATTGTAGCCGCAGCCTGGGAAATGTAAGAAGCAGACAAAAGGCTGCCTGTTAGGGAGCCAGAGAGTAACACAAAGTTGCAAATGGAATGGGCAAAGGAAAGAGAAGGACAGATACAGAGAGAAAATATGACACAAAAGACCTGCTGAAGAACTGAAGAGACCAAAAGCTACAAGGTCAAGTATCCAGAACTATAGAAAAAAATGATTATGTGGGAACTTCATAGTACAATGTCCTTTCCATAGCATTATCTAGAACGTTTACAACAGAAAATCACAGAGTAGTAAACCCAGTAACATAAAACCTGCCTGGCAGTTTCTAAAAACACATTAATGTCATTGTCAACACCCCATTGCAATTCCATATTAATTCTATACTGAATTCCATATTAAAATTCTATTTGCATAAACCTTCTGCATAAAAGGGGACAAGTATCAAGTAGAAAAATTAAACGTAGAAGGTAGGGGTCCTGCTTTTTCTAGCTCCAGAGCACATAAGGTACGGTTCTGTCAGACTATTTAAAAAGGGTCAAGAATTCCACATCAATTAATAAATTTGGGTCATTAAGATTAAAGAAGATCCCTGACACCAGGAATAGCCAACTAATAACACCAGGATTCATCTGCCTTCTTTCTAGCTGGTTCCACAAGAGACCATCCCTGCCAGCTCAGATAAGTTATGGCACCTTGCGTGCAGGCTGTTGCTGAGCCAGGCACATGTATGCAAGCCATCTTTTCCAAACTAACCATCTAGGCAGCCCCCAACCTTCTGAGTGCTGAAGGGAGAAATTCCTCAGAGGTCCCTTCGTCATCACAAAGGCTCTGGGAAGACCTAGCAGTGGCTGACCAGCTCCAAAGCAGCAGGGGACTCCCCTTCATTTATTCATTTCCTACAGTGCAATACAGGGAGGAAGTGCAGCACAGCACAGTGAGAGGTGCAGGCTGAGCTGAAAACAGGTGGTCACATGCTGCTGTTGAGCTGAAGAGCTGTACCTTGTCCTTTCCCGGCATTGATGTAAAGGTTGTCCTATGGCTTCTGTGGTTATGCACAGGATGATGGGGGCATCTCTCCATTCAGAAGAGCTAACAATGGAACCATAGGGAATTTCTCTATAGATCAGGGCCAAGAGGGAAGAGGAATGGCAAACCCCCTCACCCTATGGTATTCCCACAATAGAATTATCTCTGGATTTCCTATTAGTTACAGCAGGAGGGGGGAAAGATAGGTATAACATGGGGTCCCTTCTTCTCACCCCAGTAGTACCTAATAGTACTTCTTGGTGGGAGGACAACATCTATTAGGGAAAGTTTGTAGGATAGAAAGGGCTAACCTTTCTCCCACAGCTTTGATCCAAATCAGACTCCTGATAATTGTTTCTTAATGTTAAGGAAAATATCAGGCATTCCTGTCATGGCTCTCCTGTCTTCCATATATATAAAAGAAAGTCCCCTCACCATAATGTCCAGGCCAAACCCCTGGACCTAGAAACACGAAATTTGGGGATAGCACTTCTATCAAAATGTAGATGCTCACTTAGAAGGGATTTTTAGAAATTCAACCCAAGGGGGTCAAAAGGAGTAAAATGTGCTCCCCCCATTGCTTCCTATGTGGCTGCCAGGCTGCTGCCTCCTTGCACCCCCCACTCACTGATTGGTCAGCTGCAGAGCTCAGTGTTTTGAGGTAAAAAAATCCCAGTTACAGGAGACTGCAGAGAGCTAATGGCAGTTGAGGAAATCAGGAAAGGACAACCACCTGTGAGGTGCAGCAATGCTGCTGGCCCAGCCTCCTCGATGCCTTCAAACACGCTCCCACCACCTCCTGCACCTGACAGGCAGTTGCCTATCAGGTGCAGCAGCAGGTGCAGGGTGCTTAAAGCCATCAGGGAGCCCGCCCCAGCAGTAACACCTAAGCAATCCTGCCAGCTCAGCCTCCACAGTGGTTTGCAATACTCTGCCCCCTCCCCCTCCTACACCAGACAGGGAGCTGCCTGTCAGGTGTAGGAGAAGGGAAGGGATGCTTAGTGGTGCCGCTGGCCCAGTCTCTCTGATGCCTTTAAACACAATCCCCCCCTTACACCAGACAGGCAGGTGTTTGTCAGGTGTAGGAGCAGGGCCAGGATACTTAATCCATCAGTGAGGCCACCCCAGCAGGATCACCTTAGCAAGGCTGCTGGCCCACTGTCAGACTTGGGTTCTGAATTGTTATTGATTGCCTTCTGATTGATCCCTGTATTGCCGATGCTGATGCTTTGATATTTACTTTCGCTTTTGTAGCTTGCCAAATCTGGTTTTTCTCCTCACCCTTTCATCCACCCTCGCCTGACATTCCTAAAGGGGGGGGGGTCCGAGTGTGAAACTGTTGTGTAGAAATGTTAGATTAGGCACTTGTAACCCTCTTTGAAGCACAGCCCGCAAGCGGTTCTCAGGCCTCTGCCTGGGTTGGCTTTGGGAGAGATAAGGCTTATGAGAATGGCTAGAAGGATGTATATTCTTTTATGACCTGTAGTAAAACTAGGGTATGTGTGATGTATGATTGGAATGTAGATCTTGCTCCTTGATTATTGATCAAGCTCTACATATATCCATACCTTGCCAATAAACTTCATTTAAGGACTATTGGTCTGAGCAGGGTTCACTGGGAGTTTGACACCCACCCTCCCCAATGGTTTTAGCCACACTCCCACCCACTATGGAGATATACTGCAAATTTGTAGAAAAGTGGTTTCCTGTATTAGGTTATTTAACTTCTCACAATATGGGTTCTAGAAAATTGGTTCATATGAACTTGCTTAATATATGACTGCTCGGATGTTGTTTTGGATACGTAATTATGTCCCACTTCTTAAATGTAACATAAATGAGAAGCATTTTTGTAAAAAAATCAAATGCCCTGTAAAAAATGCCCTGTAAAATAAAAAATATGCCCTGTAAACCCCCCCCCTCCCAAAATTCAGTGCCTAGGCCAAACCCCTACACCAAGAAACCCAAAATAAGGGGAGTGCATTCCTACCATGACATCGGCACCCACTACAAAGAGATTTCTGAGACACACGACCCCTAAGGGGATAAAAAGGGGCCGAATATGTTCCCCCTACCCCCCCTTTAACTGGTCAACTGTGTAGTTCAGAGTTCTAAGGTGAAACCTGCCTGCCTGCCCCCACCTCCCTCTAATTGCTCAGCCGTGGATCTCAATGTTCTGAGGCAAAAAACACAGTTAGAAGAGACTGCAGACAGTTGAGGACTGTTACAGAAATCAGCAATTCAAGACACCTGAATAGACATTTCTCATAACAGCCAACATGGCAACTGAGTTTATGAATGTTCATGGGGAGATAGTAAAGGACCTTTCTAGGAGCCATTTCACTGCATGCCTCCCTCGTGAACCTGAAGAAATGTCTACCACATCACCAGTCTCTCAGACCAACTCCCCCTCTTACCTCTCACCTCTTACTGCCCCCAGGAAAGCTCCTGGCATTGAGCTAGATACACCAATGATACCAGAAGGAGGCAACTTAGGAATGTGGCAAAGTTCAAGAGGCTGCAGTTCCCCCTCAAGGTCTCCTTTGCTATCACCATCAAGTCCCAAGGCCAGTGACTGACAGTGGCAAGAACTGACTTAACAGAGGACTGCTTCTCACATGGAATGTTTTATGTGGCCTGCTCCAGAATGGACAGAAGAATTTCAAAAAAGAGCAAACTTCAGTGATTAGCTGAAGAGCAGTGTTTCCCCCTAGCCTGAAATCCTATTTGTCAAATTGCCACTGCTTCCTCCCTCCTGTTCCCTGGGAAATGGGTGGGGAAAGCAAGGCAGTTAGCTGGACTTCACATTTGAAGTCAGCAACAACCTTGCAAAGTTGCAAACCTGCCATGCTTTGCAGTAATTGGCTCCAAGGCACTACAGCTCCCTCTATGGTGCTTTTGCCATTGGGCTGCTGAGATGCTTCTTCCTCCTCCCTTCCGTTGCCCTGGAAACCAGAGCAAAAGGTGGGAAAGGGTCCTAGAGGAGAGAAGTGAAAGGTAACTTTGTAGGTCTTTAAAGTTTAAACCTCTCCAGCAGTAGCTATTTAGTAAAGCCATATAAAGCTGAATAATTTCAGCTTTTCGGTATCATCTGTATTGGTAGCTGAATCAGATTCTTTAATCTGTATTTGGCTTAGAAAATACCACCCAAAATACCAATAAGGTATTTTTCAGGTATTTATTTGGCTTGGTTTATACCGAATGCACACCCCAGTTCACATGGAATGCCTTTATATTATTACTTATTGTGAGTAGAGAGTATGGCTTACATCACATCTGTCATTCCCATATGTCTATGCATGGGCAAGTTATCCTGCAATGAAGCTAGTTTGCTACAAACGATTTTCTTGTTATGGAACCTCAAAATCCCTTTTCTCTCATCATAGTAGAACACAAGGGCAGCCAATGCAATGATTGAAAAACAGGTCAGGCAAAACAAAATATTTCTTTGCTCAACAAAAAAATTAAACTATGGAATTCACTGCCAGTGGAGGCAGTGATGGCAACAAGCAGGAACTCATTAGCATAATAGGCCACACTCAACAGCAGAAATTAATTAGCCAATTAGGCCACACCCCCATGTTACCAAAAGTGTGGTCATCCAGCCACACCCACCTTTTGCTTCTTATTCTGTTTACCTTGGTTGTTGTCAAAACCCAGGGCTTTTTTTGGAGCAGGAACTCCTTTGCATGTTAGGCCACACACCCCTAATGTAGCCAGTCCTAATGAGTTTCTGCTGTTGGGTGTGGCCTATTATGCTAATGAGTTCCTGCTGAGTGTGGCCAACTCGGGAGCCAGCCGGAACTCCATTCCTGTGTGTTCCTGCCCCAAAATAGCCCTAAGCATAGATAATTTTAAAAAGGTATTAGACATATTTATGGAGGAGAGGTATATCAGTGGCTGGCTACTAGCAACAGTGACAGAAAGGAGCCTCCATATACAGAGGCAGCAAACCTCTGCATATCAGCACTGCACCATCAGCCACTGTGGCCTGTTTGTCGGCCCTCCTGTGTGAAACAATATGCTGGATCCATCAGGCTCTGTTTATCTTATGTTCTTATAAGCATGCAAAGAAATTAGAGTTCCCTAAAAGTCCATTTGAAAATTCTTAGTTACAAGTCTAGCAGCAAAATATATTGTAGAACCGACAAGTTCATCACAAAAGACTAGGCGTATGGCATTTAATGGCTGGCTGACAATACTAGATGATATTTTACAGCATTTGTCAGTTGTATAATTATACATTTTATCAGATCTCATTTCTAATTGTACAGTTTATCTGATCATATTGGATGGATAACATGACAGGGGTGATTAGTATCTGACCGTTAGCAGTGTGTGTGTGTGTGTGGGGGGGGGATCTGAAAGTTTGCCAAAACCAGAATAAGCGAGAGATGCCAGCCAGTCTCAAGCCTTCAAATGTCAGTTCTTGGATCTAAATTTCTCGTTTGAAGCCTAAGCATCAAAATGGGAAAGTTCACCAGATTTTTAATATTTGATATTCATTCCAGATGTAGTTGTTACGCCAGACTGACTTCAGTGGAATGTAACTGTGCACAAGGCTGCAGCCTAAGGTCATAGCTGAGCAGAGATGTGAGGCTGGTCAAAGCAGGAAGGAATGAGACACAAATAAGGGACCAACATGAACTAACACATGAAGAGCTCTAGCAAACCCCAAGGCCAGCACCAGTTTTGGTGCTAATTAAAGTTATTATGCAGCCTTTGTTTTGGAAAGTTACCTGGGGACCACGGCAGTCATATGCAACCTTTGTCTGTTTGGGGAAATACCAAACGTGGTGATTCAAAGACAAAAATGCTTATTGGAGGAAGAGTGGCCTTCAAACAGAACTTTGCTTGAGGGGAACACTTCTCCTCCATCCATTAGAAAATATTACCTAATTTGGCTTCCCTTGGGTTGCATCTTGTCATCTATCTGCAGAAGATGCTGACAGTTGTGGATCTTTCCTGCATTCCTCTCCCTATAGCAGTCCTATAGAGAGCCAGTTTGGTGTCGTGGTTAAGTGTGCGGACTCTAATCTGGGAGAACCGGGTTTGATTCCCCACTCCTCCACTTGCACCTGCTGATGTGACCTTGGGTCAGTCACAAGCTCTGGCACAGCTGTTCCTGAAAGAGCAGTTTCTGTCAAGAGTTCTCTCAGCCCCACCTACCTCACAGGGTGTCTGTTGCGGGGAGGGGAAGGGAAAGGAGTTTGTAAACCGCTCTGAGACTCCAAGTAAAGGGCGGGGTATAAATCCAATCTCTTCTTCTTCTTCTTCTTCCTTTCCAGCCCTCTGAAATATTGTTTTTGTTGGACTCACAAGAACCTGCATGGACCGAAAGCCTAAAAGTGTTGGGAGACTGCAGAGTCTCTTCCACCAGTGCGGCTGCACTGACTGAAAAGAGGGGAGAGGGCAACTTTGTTCCCTTCCCCCTCCCCACTGAAGCCTTCCCAACCCACGTGGCTGTTTGTCCGTTTTGACCTTGTGACATGGGAATAAACTTTATCAGGGTCCAAAAGGACAGCTGCCCACCTTCTATTGGATTATACAAACCTTAGATTTCAGAGAGCCTATGAACTAGGGGAAAGGAGCTGGAAAACCTGCCATGGGGGCTGAAATTGGCAGATCTGCCACGTTTCCCCAACATTTGCAGATTCTTTTGCTCCAGTGTGGCCCAGGGTCTATAGAGAACCACAGTTCTGAAACAGAACACTCAGGTCTGGCCTTGAAAATGATGCTAATTATATGCTTTCGACTTCTGAGTGGTACTGTTCCCTAACTCAGATGGATTGCAGACACTCACCAAAGGGGGAGGGGAAGGAGCAAGGCAAACAGACAACAAATACATTGTTGGAGTTGAAATGCCCACTGCTTTATTGGTTACAGCTGACAGAGCCCTGGCGCAGCATATGGGAGCAGGTCCAGAGGATCCCTAAGAGTGGGGAAAACGGGCATGCAGGCTTTGTTCCCCCCAAAATGGATCTGGCCCAGTGATGATACCACCAGAACATAGTTGTGGCAATGGAAATAACAAAGAAAACTAATTTGATTCTACCATGGAAAAACCAACAACCCACTATCAAAATGGATCTGTGTAGAGGTGGGGCATGTTGGAAAAGCCTGGGGCTGAATGCAGCTGGGCCTCCTCTTATTCTGTCTAGGTGGACCAGAGGGAAGACTCCTTCCTCGAGGGCCACTGGCCAGAGCCCCAGCATCAGCCAGCATCTGATTGGCATCAAGGGCCTGTGCTGCCTTGGAGGCCCCTGGGAAGGCCCCCCCCCCCGCCCCCATGCTAATGGCTGCAGTATGCTGCCGCTCCATGCCTCGCCTGTCTCTCCTCCTCAAATCTGCTTTTTGTCATCTGAGTGTGGGGACTGACAATAGTTTTAAAAACAGTCAAAAGTTGTATAATGGAGTCATCATTATCCTAAGGTCCAAACTACATACAATTGCAGCAGGCCAATTTTTTTTTAATGTGGGGACTGTGGTGTGCAGAGTAGTGAATGGCCGGGGGGCGGGCAATTTGAGAGGTAAGTTAAGAGGTATTCTGGGAAATCCCTCACCTCATGCACCTTCCACTCTTTAAATTGTTTTTTTTTTAATTTGTTGGAAAAATTGTAACAATACATGTAAATATATTACAATAAAAACAGTGTGATTTCAGTCAGTGACATAACAGAACATACTTATTATATTTAGCTAACTATTACACTCATACCCAATCACTATTTAACCCCAAAGCTTACATGAGAAGTTCTCAGACTATAGTTTGTATACCTTAAAGGTGTAACCATTCTACGTTTCTGGAATCTGAAGGTAAAAAGTCATTTTCCATGAACCACTTGCGCACAAACCTGGAGCAAGAACCGTTAGAGCTGTTTATTTGTCTGTCATAGTCAGGGCTATTTTGGGGCAGGAACACACAGGAATGTAGTTCCAGCTGGCTTCTGAACTGGCCAGCCTACAGCCTCCCCCAACCCCAATCCAGGGATTCCCCAGGTGCCTCACAGCTGTGGAGCACCTGGGGAAACTGATCCAGAAACTGCCTTCCTTCCTGCGGGGCACCTGGGGAAGCCAATCCTGGGAGGGATCTGCTAATGAGTTTCTACTTTTGGGTGTGGCCAGTTATACTAATGAGTTCCTGCTGGGCTTTTTCTACAAAAAAAGCGCCCTGGTCATAGTTATCAGCAATCTTATCCATTATGAAATGATCCCAACATTTATCACGCCATTGTTGAATGGTTGGAGGGTTGGGAGACTTCCTGCAAGCAGCGACAGATAACCTGGCTGTAGCCAATAAAGTGGAGGCCAGTTCAGAAGTATTAATGTTTTGATTGTTGTTTGTTAGTGATGAGTTAAGAAGCAAGATAGCTGGATCTAATGGGATGGCTTCTGAGGATATATTTCCCCCAGAACCTGTTTCCAAAAGGTTTGTATTGTTATGCAGGACCACCAGCAATGGTAGAAGTCACTGATTATTCCACATCCTATCCAGCACAGAGAATTATATTTTGGGTGCATGTGTTTTAGTCAAGCCAGAGAGAGATACCAACGTGTGGTAAGCTTGAAACTTTGATATTGAAGATTCTTGAGTTATTTGCATAAGAACCCCAGATGTTTATCCATGGTTGATCTATTAGAATCCTCAGAAGATTTTTGTTCCAAGATGCTTTGTTTGTTAGTGCCTTGTCTTTTTCCAAGTCCCACAAAATCTTATAGAGTATTGACAGGAGCCCTTTCGAGCAGTTTGATGACTGACTAATAAGGATTTCAAAATTGGTTTTATTCCATGTTAATGATCCCTGTTCCATAACCCGGCCTATGGACTTTGGAGTGAGTTTTTTCCTTCAAAATGACTTTTTGGATAAATCTCTTCTCTAATAGTTAGGTCTTGTATCTGCTGAAATCCCATTGAAGTCAAAGAGATGAAGGCCCCTTTTTCCATCCCGGCTGAAAGGTGTATGTAGAGAGAGGAGATATTTTTGGGGCTAGCATCTTTTGTCTTAGGTCCCAAATTTTCAAAGTTGAAGCCAAGAAGGTGTTTTGTTCAATGGATTTAGGTCTGCTACTCATAGGCATCCAAGTGAGTTCCTGAACAGTAGATGGAGTACCATATGTTTGTTCAATTTGCATCCAATTTGCAAGCAAGGTAGGATGTAACATTTTTACCACATTAGACAGTGCAGCTGCATGGTAATACTGCTTTAGCGATGGTAGCCCGAGTCCTCCCAAAGACACTGGCTTGCATAGGTGATGGCGATCAATTCTTGATTTAGATGAGTTCCAGAAAAATTCAGAGAGAGAACGTTGCCATTTGTTAATGTCTGTATCAAAAATGAAAATTGGTAATGCTCTAAATAAGAACAGAAAGCATGGAAACAGGAAACTCTGGATCAGTTGTAAGTAGTTTGCCGAGGATAATCTGTGTTTGTTTCAATCTCTTATTTTCCCTTGTATATCTTTATACAGCCTATGAAAATTGCAATCAATCAATTTGTCCAGATTTAGGGTAATCTGTACTCCCAAGTGTCGCCATTCAGTATTAATCCATTTGTAACTGAAGGATTGTTGTAACTTTATCTTAAGGTTTTTAGATATCCTGATGGGATATATTTTGGATTTTGTTGTGTTTAGATGTAGGCCTGATACGTTTCTGAACTTATAAATGATTTTTGATATAATTGGTATTGATTTCACAGGCTCCGATGTATACAGGGTCATATCATCTGCGTACAATGTCATTTTGTGCTCAGATCCATTTATGTTGATTCCAGTGAAAAGTTCATTTCTGCATAATTCTTCTGCCAGCAGTTCAATTGCTAAAGTGAAGATCAATGGTGAGAGTGGGCATCCTTGCCTTGTGCCCTGTGATGGGTAAAAAAAAGAGGAGTTTAAACCGTTAATTCTGACCCTGGATTTAGGCTGTTGATATACTGATTTGAGGGCTGATAAAAAGTTCTTCCCAAATCCCACTTTTTGCAGTAATGCCATTAAGAATGGAATTTCAGTGGAATCAAAGGCCTTTTCAAAGTCCAGGGCCAAAATAATTGATTCTGCTTGTGAAGTCTTCCCATGTTTGCTTACATTTAATGTTCGCCTAATGTTATCCATTATTTGTCGGTCTGGGTCAAATCCTGTTTGATCTGTGGTTATAAATTCTGGAGCTATTTTCTTGAGGCGATTTGCTAAGATTGCTGAAAATATTTTAGCATCATTGTTGAGCAGTGCTATAGGTCGGTATGATGCAGGATAAGTCGAATCTTTATTTTTTGGGATAGTACTACAATTGATGATTCTGCCCAAGATGGTGGTGTGTTACCTCCTTACAGGGCCCTGTTACAAAGTGTCAGGAGAGGCTCTATCAATGAGGATTTAAAAGACTTATAGAATTCAGCTGGTAGACAGCTGGAGCTTTGTTTCATCTTGTGTTTTTAATTACCTCTTCCATTTCTTGGTATGTAATCAGGTTGTCCATATTCAAGTATCTGAAAACCTGGCAGCAATGAGAGGAATAAATTAGAAGCCAACTTGCAGGCCTCCCTGTTTGCTGAGTTAAAAAGGCACAGGATGGGAACAAAAGAATGGGAACAAAAGAAAGAAAACAGGTAAGGTTGTCAAGGCTGCCAAGTCCTTTGATAAAAACGTAAGAGCTTAAAAGAACAACTTTGAGTAACATAAAAAAACTGTTAAAAGCAATTTAAAATATCTTAAAACACAAAGCGTTTCAGGAGACAAGAGAACAGCTATCTGCAGCTGGTGCCCACTGGAACCGGAACCTCAGGTTGTCCATAAATGTGACCTGATCTGCCAATAATTTTTTCATTGGCATTAGCAAATCTAAGTCTGCAGTCATCTTTGCAGCAGAAGGAGATGTTGACCTGTAGAGTTCTCCATAAAATTTAGCAAAGGTGTTTGCTATATCTCTTGAGGTATTGTGAAGGTTTCTGTCAGAGGAGTTTTTAAGGAGCCTACTGTCGCTTTTTTCTTTTTCTCCTTCACCCTCCACATCAGAAGGCACATGTTTTTTGCAGATTTATGCCAAATATTTTATTTCAGCATGAGCAGGTTATTCTGTATCAATTTGAGATCTAAAGAGTCGAGCACTTTCTTTCCCGCTTGTAACTGTAAATAAGTAGATTTTCTTCCGAACTGCTTATGTTCCTGTTCCAGTGATTTTATGTGATTTAATGTATCTGTTCTTATCCTTTCTGTTTCCTTTTTCAGGTGTGCTGTTGCCGAGATGATGGAGCCTCTCATAACCACTTTCATAGCATCCCATTTGATCGAACAATCTTTATCAGTGTTTTTGTGTATCTCCAGAAAGTTCTTGATGTCTTTATCCAGTCTCTCTTTTATTGACACATTTAATAAAATAGAAGTAGCCATTGACCACTGTCTGTCTGTGACCTTGTTTGTATAGTCAGAGAGTTGGCAATCCATCCAAACATGATCAGATAAATGCCTAGGTCCAATGGTTGCTGACTGAAAATGTGGAAATAGTGGAACTTCCAGTTAATGGTGACTTGAAATCAGACCTGTCTCTGGAGATGTTCCCGGGACATGATCTGAGCGCCAGCAGTTTGGAGGAGGGGGCCGAGCAATCGCTACTCCCCGGGAGCCTTGGGCAAAAGGCTCCCAGCCAAGGGGCTTCTGAGGGGGCGTCCTCTTCTCCAGCGCTATGTTGGAGAATCGAGGCGCCCCTTCGCCCTAGTGGTCCAACCATTGTGTGTCCATATGGACCTAAAGACGCTGGCCGGAACAAGCGGAGGAGATCGTGTGACCAGACAATTGTAAGCAATGTCGTAAGACAAGCAAGGAGCAGTGAGTTACTAAAAAGCGTTGAATTGGTGGTTTAAAAGAAAGCACCCCCCTTGATAGAAGCGTGCGAAGTGAGCGGGGGAGGGGCCCCTCCCACACACGAAGACTTTAAAGCAGATTAGCAAGGGGGGAGTGGAAGATAGAGCATTAAAACCAACTTTAAGAGCCTTACCAGTTAAAGTCAAAGCACTTTTGGAGACTTTACGAACTTTCAGTTAATGTAAACAATCCAAAAAGATGGTGGGGAGGTGACTCGACAAAGGACAGAAACCGAAACCACCAGGTGACTCAAGTCTGAGGCCGGAAGAAACCATAGAGTTTTCCAGGCTACTGGCAGACTTCCTTCACCCACTGCTGGACCAGATGACCATCATTAATCAGCAACTGACAACTTTGAACCAGAATTTTGCAGCACAGCAATTGCAATTGGCAGAAACTACCAGGAAAACAGAACAGGTGGTTGAAAAAGTGAAGGAACTTGATGCCAGCTCTATAAAAGCAACAAAAAAGATGCAAATACTGGAAATAAGCATGCTTCATCGGAAACTCATGTACTACAGCTACAAATGGAAAGAGCAAATATGGTATTCTGGTTCCAAGGGGTGTCAGAAGCCCCTAATGAGAATCTAAAGCAACTACTGAGCGATGCATTGGCCCCATTGACAGATTTAAAAGCAGAAGATATCTTAAGCAAAATAGATGTGGCCTACAGAGAATAATCTGCCAGGGGAAATTGTTGTGAGATTCTCAAAGAGACATATAAGGGATTTAATCCTAAAAGTGACTACAAACACACCCCTAAAAATTGGAGGTAACAACATAAGGATACTAAAAGACATTCCATTTGAGATAAGAAAAAAGAGGCACAAGTATAAAGAACTAATCCTTTTCTTAGAAACAAATAGCACTGCATAAAGGTGGCTAATCCCCGAAGGCATCACTTTCAAAATAAAGGAACGGAGAGAAAAAATTGACTCTGTTTTCAAAGCTCGAGAGTTTTTGCAGCTGCAACTGGGAGGCCCAGAAGAGGATATGAAGGAAGAATATGACAGCAAATCTACAGACGAGTTGGACTCTGTGTCTTCCGACGAGGATTCTGATGCAGAAAAGGGGGCAGCCGCCCCCAAACGAGGCTACCAACTGAGAGATCACAAGGAGAAACAAAATAAGAATTGAGACTCTGAAAGTCATTGAAAGCTTTTTTATTATGGGATGACTGGGGGAGGGCTCTTGAACTGGGAAAGTAGTTAAGCTGATGCAGTAGTGGGATTATTAGATCACGCTCAATGCCTTTTTGAAGCTTTTTTATGGACTAACACGGATACAAGCATTATTGAAGATCTCCATCTCTTGGGGTTTTAGTTAGTAGTGGTTATCTTTTTTTTCTCCCTAGTGCAGATGTTTCCCTTTCCCCAGTTTCTGTTATAGTTTGTAGTCTTTAGAAAATGCAAATAAAAAATTCCCCTTCGGGAGGCCAAAAAAAAAAAGAAGATGTGGAAATAGTGATGGGGTCACCAAAATATAGTTGATGTGGGTATAAATGTCATGTCTGGCCGAGTAATATGAGAAATCCCATTCCTTAGTACGATGTAACCTCCAAGCATCAATAAGATTGTATGTGTCAAACAAGTGTGGTATTCTAATGCTAGAATCCTTCATTTTTTGTTTTCTTGGTTTCACCTTAGACTGGTCCCACACATTGTCAGCTATAAAATTGAAATCTCCTCCAATGACCAGATTTCCTTCCTGAAATTCTAGTAGTTTTGAAAAAATACTTTGTAAGAAAGAGATCTGGTCTTGGTTTTGAGCATATATGGAGGCAAAGGACCATTTTTTGCTACATTAGGCCTTTAAAGAATATAAAGCGACCTCTGGGATCAACCAGTTTCTCCTTCAAGATGAAGTTCACTCTTTTTGCAAAAATTATGGCCACTCCTCTAGATTTTGAGGAGCCTGGCACCATGTACTGTTGAGGAAACAAAGAAGACTTCAAAAGTGGATGAGTGGTAGAACAGAGGTGCGTTTCCTGGGGGAATAAAATATCAGGGCTGATTTGCTTAACATAGTGTGAGACCCTCTGTCTTTTAATTACGTTATTCACCCCTCTGATGTTAACTGAGTTTATCTGAAGAAGAAGAAGAAGACGAAGAGGAGGAGGAGATTGGATTTATACCCCACCCTTCACTACCCAAAGGAGTCTAAGCGGCTTACAAACTTCTTTCCCTTCCCCTCCCCACAACAGACACTCTGTGAGGTGGGAGGGGCTGAGAGAGCTTTGACAGAAACTGCTCTTTTTCAAGAGCATCTCTGACAGAACTATGGCTTGCCTGAGGTCATTCAGGAGCTGCAAGTGGAGGAGTGGGGGAATCAAACCCAGTTCTCCCAGATTAGAGTCTGCGCGCTTAACCACTACACCAAACTGGCTCTTAGGTACAGTGCTTGGGGGCAGGTGACGGCCACTGATAAGGTAGTGCTGTTATCTGGGCAACTTGGAAACACACAGTTAAGCAACCCCAACAAGACTAATTATAACAACGTCTGTATAGGCTAAACTAAAAATAGATACAATGCTAGCAGGCATCAGTAAACTAGTTTTTTCTGCTTGCTTGAAGTGCAGTGGAGCAATCTGTGGCCACTGTAGAAGCTGTAGATGGTGTAGAAAATGAATCTCATGGAAACACTTTGCTGCCCTTTTCTGAGGAACCTGCCGATTGGAGACAATGTTTTGCAGACTGCCAGCTGGTATCCATCAGTTCAGGTATCCTTAAGGCTTCCAAGAGTTCCAGTCTGGAATCCTCATCATATGCTTGTAGGACTGTGCCTTGATGATAGATGTGTAAGCCTCCCAATGACAGCCATCTGTAATGTATGCTTTCCTGTTGGAGCTGGGAGGTTGTGTACTTTAGAGATTTCTTAATCTTCAGTGCTTCCTGTGGCAAGTCAGGAAACACTTGTATTTGGCATTCTTTAAATTTTAAAAATCCCTTTGTTGCCGCTTCCTTAAGAATCCATTGTCTGGTTCACCCATCTGCGAATTGTACAAGCACGTCTCATAAACCTCTGCGTCTCTGTGTGTTCAATGAGCCAATCCTATAAGCCTTTAAAGTGGCTGGCACCACACCATCTTCTAAATTAAATGGAAAGACATGTTGAGATACAGCATATTAGATCTAAGCTGCCTTCCTCTCCCTCTGGGAGCCCTCGGAATTTCACATTTAATTGTCTTATTTGCACTTCCACAGAGGTTAATTGGTCTCTGTAGCTAAGCTCCCTTGCCTGCATTTCCTGTACGTCATTTTTAAAGAACAGACTCATGTTAAGAGCCATTTCTGCTGTATTAGCGGTTTTTGTCACCGATGCCTGAATTTCTGACAATTGCACCCTGACTGGTTGCAACGATAATTGAATACTTTCGGTGAGCCTTTTCTCCATGTTTTCTAATAGAGTAGGTAAATCTAAGCAGTTAGGGCCCAAGACAGGCGTTTCAGTTGAAGAACGGTCAGTGGCTATCTTTGAGATTTTCGCACCCAAATTTCTCTGCTCTGACTGGGTATTTCTAGGCAAAATAAAATCTTAGGCACTCTCATTGCCGATTTTATTATTAATTATGTTCATACGGTAGTTCTTACCCATTCTGGGGTGATCAGCGATCTTGTTTGTTTTTATCTCTTGAGGGGAAAGGAGGATCAGAACTTACAGATTATGTGACTGCCATTGTTCATGGCATTGCCACGCCCCCTTCCTTTAAATTGTTCATCAAATTCTGATTTATACATGATTGGGGGCCAGAACTTCACTTAAAGAGAGAGACCTGGTGTTATTTCATCTAATTTGTTTTTTTATGTACACACATATTTTATGTTCCACAGTTCTTATAGAATCATAGAATGTTAGAGTTGGAAGGGACCTTGCAGGTCATCTAGTCCAACCCCCTGCACTCTGCAGGAGCATAGCCGAAAGATAGCCCTACAACATACCCAAAAGATGGTCTTCCAGTCTCTGCTTGAAAACGTCTAGCGAAGGAGTATCCATCACCTCCCAAGGCAGTCTGTTCCACTGCTCAACGACTCTTATAGTTAGGAAGTTTCTCCTGATATTTAGCTGGTATCGACTCCCTTGTAATTTCCACCCATTAGATCTAGTCTTGCAATCCAGAGCAAGAGAGAATAGATTGGCTCCATGATAGCCCTTCAAATATTTGAAGACTGCAATCATGTCCCCTCTAAGCCTTCTCTTTCCCAGACTAAACATACCCAACTCTTTCAGCCTTTCCTCATAAGACTTGGATTGGATTCCAACCGTCTCACCATCCTGGTTGCCCTCTTCTGGACACGCTCAAGCTTGTCTCCATCCTTCCTAAAATGTGGTGACCAGAACTGGACACAGTACTCCAGGTGAGGCCTGACCATAGCAGAATAGAGCGGAACTACCACATCCTGTGATCTGGACACAATGCTTCTGTTAATGCAATCTAAGATTACATGAGCTTTCTTCACAGTCACATCACACTCTTTATAGCAAAAAAACCTGTTTATCAACTATGGTTATGCTATTCAGGGAAATGACATTGCAGCCTCCAGAACTCCGGAAAAAACCTGTCTCCAGTTTAGTATATTCAAATCATTTAGGTTTTAAAAAGAAAGGAGCAAATGGACCTTGTTAAAAAACCATCTTGCGTGACAGGGAAGTAGGTTGCACTTCAAAGTAACCAAGCTGTTAAGTGTGGAGTCCGTTTTTGTCTCAGGGTCAGAAAACAATCCCAGAATGTAATTCAGATCCCTTTGCGGCTTTGGAAGCTATTTTTCCTTGACTGGATCTGGGAGATGCATGCAAGGATGAGGGGAGGGGAAGTAAATAACAGTTACTGTTAGTGACTAATAAGATGCTGCAGAGGAAATCCCTACTGCTTCATGTTTTCAAGAATCAGCTTTCATATTTCCAAGAAACAAGCCTCTGTCTTTCTGCTTGCATTCCCTCTTCTAATAGGAAATAAGGACAGGTTTGGGAATAGCCTGGATGCAGCCATTCCCAAGAGAGAGAAAAAATGGAGAAAATAATGCAGATTCCACCCAAAAAGACCAGCTGGGCTGATAAACAACATGCTCAACATGGGCTGCACAGAAAAAACTAGCAAGAATAGCGCAAAGGAAAACAAATGATCATGGGTGAGAGGAAGATTTACAGAGTGAACTCCCTGAGATTTAATAGGTTATTGTGTAGTGTACCTTTTGCGAATGCTGAAATAGATACAGGTGTATTTTACGGCAACATTTTAAGGGGGTTTTAGGCTGTGATTCAGTGGCAGAGCATGCATTTTTTTGGTACAGAAGCAGGGCTTTTTTTGGAGAAAAAGCCCAGGAGGAACTCATTAGCACAATAGGCCACACCCATCAGCAGAAACTCATTTGCATATTAGGCCACACCCTGACAGGACAGCTCATTAGCATATTAGACCACACCCCCATGTTACCAGGAGTGTGGCCATCC
The DNA here is from genome assembly GCA_029375565.1 of Gekko gecko. Lineage (NCBI taxonomy): Eukaryota > Metazoa > Chordata > Lepidosauria > Squamata > Gekkonidae > Gekko > Gekko gecko. The sequence goes on along the minus strand of JAPDNY010000003.1, from coordinate 98,104,893 downwards.
AGCCACACCCTTTTGCTTCTTATTCTATTTACCTTGTTTGTTGTCAAAACCCAGGGCTTTTTTTTTTGTAGCAGGAACTCCTTTGTTTGTTAGGCCACACAGCCCTAACGTAGCCAACCCTAATGAGTTTCTGCTGTTGGGTGTGGCCTATTATGCTAATGAGTTCCTGCTGGGCTTTTTCTCCAAAAAAAGCCCTGCTTCTCTACCAAAAAAAAATGCATGCTCTGCCACTGAATCCCAGCCTAACCCCCCCCTTAAAATGTCCTTGTGTAATTGGCCCATAGCCACATTGAAGCATTTCGGGGCTCATCCCCCTGACTTCTTGCCAAGGCCCCACAACTTCCCTACCTGCCAGCAGCCCCACAGGCTCCATCCCAGGTTGGTGGTCCCGAGCGGGCAGCGCAGGGCAGCCCTGGCATGAAGCAACGCAAGGCAGCCAGGTGAGCAGGCTGGCAGGTGAGGTGGGGGCTGTGGCTGAACCTGCAACGACAGAAATTTCTCCTCTTCTCCCTCCAGTGCAAGATTGCAGACCTCGCTTGCTTGCACGGTGCCTGTGCCCTCATCACCGAAGAAGCTGGCCGCCAAAGGAGAGAGAAACACAGCACTCCCTCAGCCTCCCCGCCCGGGTTTTCCCTTCAGCTCCCGCCTTCTCAGTTCAGCCCGGATGCACCAATGCAGGGCGCACACAAACCACCAGGGGCAGCAGAGCAGCCATCTCCGTCTCGTCCGCTCGCCCACCTCTCCTCCTTTGGCTTGTCTCTCTGGGTGGGCTGCCACTTCTGAGAAAGTGTTGCAGCAGAAAGCCCCCCAGCAGGGCCGGGGGGACGTGACCAAGGCAAAGTCACCGTGGAAGCACAAAGTCAACCAGGAATAAAGAAACAGAGTACCAAGCAGGAGCCTGCCACTTTTGCCGTGGTTCCCTGCACTCCACACAGCCAACACAGTTGAGGGGGAAAGGAGAAGAGGAGGGAATCCTCGGCCAAATCAGCCTTTGTCTTTCCCACGACCAGTGTCCCTGCCTTTTGACTTCGTTTTCAAAAAAGCTGTCCACATTTGGTGTTGCTTTCACACCTCAACAGTGCTAGCATACTTTTGCACGTCCACATTATGTTTATGGTCCTTTCGGGGCGGCTCCACTGTCATTGCAACTCCGCACTGCTTTAAAAGAATCTTCTCCAAACAACATTTAAACAAGGGTTGAATCTGCATTTGCATTTTTAAATCAGTTGCATACTGCTGTGACACCGTCTTTCTCTATGCTTGTTTGAATGTTGTTTGGGGAAGATTCTTTTAAAGCAATGCGGAGGTGCAATGGCAGTGGAGCCGCCCCCAAAAGATGATAAACATATGTGGATGTGTGAAAGTGTGCTAGCACTGTTGAGGTGTGAAACCGACACCAAATGTGGACAGCTTTTTTTGAAGATGGAGTCAAGAGGTGGCGACACTGGTGAGAAAGTCAAATGCAGATTCGGCCAAGCATAGAGAAAGACAACGTCACAGCAGCACGCAACTGATTTAAAAATGCAAATGCAGATTCGACCCTCCTCAGGTTACTTGGAGTCAGTGACTTCCACTTCCACCCACCCTCCACAATAGGAGAAATAACCCTGCTCCTGCCTGCTCCAACTGGCGAGTGTGAGTTTATTTTATTTTTATCAGTACCCCCTGACTTATTTAAAGGCCCCCTGAATTAAAAAATCCTGGCTACGGGCCTGTTGTGTAACCATGATGACATGTAATTAAATCCAAGCTTTCCATTCCAGGCTATGATATTCAGAACAACACATCCTCATAACTGAATTTACTGAACAGGGATCTACACTGGCCTTTGGGAAGGCAAATCACACATCTTGCCTTCTTGGCAGTTCCTTTCAGTCAAAGTGCATAATGTATAACAGGCATGCTCCGAAACACCTATTCACCCAAATACTGTCCTGAAATCATTTTTGGGTGGTGCATCGTGTGAGCTCTTCCACGCAACAGTTTATATGTTTTGCCACCTCAGTGAAATTCTTGACATGGAAACAGGGAGAATGGGAGCGGGAGGACGGGCTAGGCGGATCAGACAAACAGGGACGCGGAGAGAGATTTTGCTGCCCTAGCAGAGTTAATTGAGTGGCCTGTTCTGGCAACGTTTCTATTGACTGCTCTTCACCGGAGATGAACTCACTGCAAATGCAGATGACCACAGCTGGATTTCATATGCTAGGAAGTGTATAATAGCAGCCACTTTCTCTCAGGGCGCTTCCGTTACAACAATGACCTCATTCTTGCGTGTGGGAGGCCTTCGGAGCTCTTGTTCAGTGTAAGAAATCGCATCATCTCAGAAGCTGGCTGGTAAACAATTTCACACTCAGAGCCGAGTGAACTACAGATACCCTCTGTAGCCCCCCCCCCAGCTTAAGAAAGTGACTTTGATTTTTGCTCATAAAAGGATAAATTTTATAAAGAATCTTATAAAATGATTCAGAAATTATTTGTTGAGTTTATTACTGTATACTATAATAGGGGGGGAAAGAGTGTTCTCTGAGGTATAAACAAGTTTAGGCGTGGGTCTACTGTGTGTGATGTTTTGTGGTTCTTTTGTTTGTAATTTTGTATTTGAAGCCTAAAAAATAACAGTAACTATTTTTTGATGGCTTGGAAATGTGATTCTTAACACACAGAATGCACAGCCCACACTGCTGCTCCTTGCAACTACCTTCCTCTGTGATCTGGACAATCAAGGATCAGGCTGGGCAGAACTGCAGGCATAAAGTTCACAGTGCTTGTGGGGGGCAACCTGGATGCGCAACTGCCTGCCCATTCGCATGCCATCAAATGCCACTCTGTAGGCCCCGAAGCCTGCAGAAGAATCTCACAAGGCTTGAAAGCTTGCAACGTGGGAAGAAGACTGTAGATCCAGGGGAGAAAAAAAATATAGATTATTTTTCTCTCTTCAGTACCTGTGGAGTCAATACTGGTTTGATACCTACGGAGAACAGATTAGCCAGAACCCGATCGACTCCGACGACAAGCACCCAGCGGGTACAGAACAAAGGCCAGAAATGCCAGTTAGCAGCCTCCGGGCAACCAGAACGTCAGCAAAGGGAAGGACTGACGAGCGCCACTTCTGGCCTCTAGTCGCTCTAGGTAACGGTGCGGCGCTCCGGAGGCGAGGAGGCGCAGCCTCGACGGCCAACCCTGGGAAAGGCGGGCGCTTGCAAGAGCTCAGCAGCCGAGCGAGACGACGGTCAGCGTAAAAGCTCTCGGCGACGCACCGGCGGAAACGCAGGGGCGGCCGCGCAAGGGACGAGGATGCACAAAGCCGGGCGGAGGAGCCGGGGGGGGGGGTCGGCCACCGGCGCAGGCCAATCCGTCCTCGGAAGGGCGTGGCCCGCGGCGAGCGCCGGCCAATGAGGCGCCGGGGAGGGGGCGCGCCGAGCGAGCCGGCCGGGGCGAGGGGACGGGTGGCGCTTCCCCGGCTGGCTCGGCGTCCATTGCCGCTCCGTGGCCGTCGGCGATGGCGGAGGCGGCCTCTCCCCCCGCCCGGCGGCTCCTCACCTGGGACGAGATCAAGCTGCGCTCGGGCCGGGAGCCGGAGCGGTGGCTGGTGATCGACCGGAAGGTCTACGACATCAGCCGCTTCCACAAGCGGCACCCGGGGGGCTCGCGCGTCATCAGCCACTACGCCGGGCAGGACGCCACGGTGAGAGGCGGGCGGCGGGAGGGGGGCGGGCCGCAGCCGCACGTGGCGCCGCGGGAGCTCCGGGCCGGGAGTCTGGGGAGAGAGAGAGGTCGCCTGGGGCGAGAGGGCGGCGCCCGGTAGGAGAGGTCGCCTGGGGCGAGAGGGCAGCGCCCGGCGGGGCTTCCTCCCCGGAGTGCCCGGAGCCGGGTCCATCAGGTTCGCACCAGTGCTCCCTCTAAGCTGTGGAGTCGTGTGAGCAAAAATTCCACTTGGTGAGCTCCTGGCATGAAAGTTGTGAGCGAGCGATTGGGCCGCTGCATCAATCCGTTGGCTCTGGAGCCATCTTTCCTGAGCTAGGACAAAAACGTGAGCCGGAGGCTAAAAAACGGTGAGCGAGCTCACACTCACTCAGCTTAGGGGGAACACTGGTTCCCACCGGGTTGATAAAACCGTTTGTTGGGAATAAAGTCCAAGGGGAGCTGCAGATATTTTCCCCAACAGGAATTCTTGGGACACCGCAAAGTCGAACCAGATTTTATTCCCTCCTTCGTCCCCAGTCCCTCATATGGTAGGTCTCTGGTCCCCGCAGGGCAGGCGCCTCCATGCACAAGGAGGTGGGCAGGCGGGAGGTCCAAGAGGCTGTGGATGCAGGAAGGGCCGCCTAGCCGCGGGATGTGATTCTGTCAAATCCTGATGTCGTCAAGGCAGTCCAGGGACCATTCACTGTCCAGGCAGTGGGCGATTTCTTTAGTTTTGCTAAGCTCATGAGCAGGTTTTACCGAGGCCGTTAACAAACCTAGCAAGTCCATGTGGGGTTTCAGTCTTTCTAAGCCATGCTGTAGCGTCCCACCCACTCTTTTCGAAAGACGATAAGAGAAGCGAGGACGAGGAAGAGCCTGTCTGTCTGTCTGTCTGTCTGTCTGTCTGTCTGTCTGTCTATCTATCTATCTATCTATCTATCTATCTATCTATCTATCTATCTATCTATCTGGCCTGGCATGATCTGGTCCATGGGGTTGCGAAGAGTCGGACTCGACTGTGTGACTGAACAACATCCATCCATCCGTCCGGCCATCCATCTGTCTATCTATCTGTCTGTCTGTCTGTAGGTTGGCCTCTATTTGTCAGAGAGGAGAAAATGTGGATGAGGAGAAGACAGATTCTGGATCAAGACGAGATGTAAAGCGTTCCAGGAATGGGGCTCATCTTGAGAATGAGTGCAGTGTAGTGATTAGTGTGTTGGACAAGAGCTGGGGAGACCCACCTTCAGACTTCTGCTCAGCCATGGAAATCACTGGATGACCTCCGGGTCAGCGACCTCCCCCTCCCCCCCCCTCAGCCAGAGTAGCCTACCATGCATGATTGTTGTGAGAATATAACAGAGGAAGGGAGAGCCATGTACGCCTAAATTCCACAGGCCCCGGTCACATCGAGGACCCAGATACCTGGGCAAAGCATAGCTGGCCAGCAACCATGTGTTCAATAGGTCACTGACTGAAGAGGTGGGAAGGGTGGAGGGGGAAAGTGGGGGAGGGGCACGGGCAGAGCCCTGAGCACCTTGGAGGAAGGATGGCCTTCTAAATGTAGGGAACGGAATGCGGGAAGCGTTCTAAATGTAGGGAACGGTATGGGTGCACATAACCCAATGCCGATGCTAACAGCAGGTAATGTGACTTGCGTTTATATGATATGGTGTTTGGGTCTGGATGACTGGGGAGGGGGAATCCTAGTGGGGGATGAGGCCATGGTAGTCCTCAGCAACCTTGGCCCAGAGTTCCTTGGGGGAAGGGACAAACATTTAGTAGACTGATTGTTGGCTGAATGCCATCCTAAATTAGAGATGCACCAGAACAGAACAAAGATATACCAGCTTTTTTTAAAAAAAATGGCTCTGTTGCAGCTCTAGAGGATTCTGCACAGTGCAAAACACAAAGGCTTTATTGCACTGCTGAAGTTTTCAAGTTACTGGAATTAGCTGCAGTCGATAGACTTGCTTGGTGGAACAGGGGCTCTGGAATCCAAGCCAGAGTTTGGAAGGACTGTGTGTCGTGCTGCAAATCCAGGGACCCTTTCCTGGCACGGGAGCAGAAGGCTCTGTCCAAAGTTATCCTGCTTTTCTCATTAGGGAAAGGTGAGAACAAAGGCTCTGGCAGCAAGGCAGACGAGCAAAATATCCAGGGAATACAAAACGAAGGAGGGAATACATTGTAGTAGAAGGGAAGAATTATAACGCTTGTCACACTGGTAAACATCACTCATTTTCTTGTAGAAAGCAATTATTGTGCAATAATTTGCTTCTGTTTTCTGTTCTAATTCTGGAAGGTGACAATGACTCTGGGGGCTTCAGCCTGTTGCTGGGTCTTTGTAGCCCTGTTGTGATGAGCCCTCTGTAGCTCTGGTGACCATTAGTAACAAGGATGATGTTCTGTATCTTAAACCAGCTGCACGGACACTGTTAGAAACAGGATGCTGGGACAGGTACTGAAGTCTGGGTGAGATGGATTGGTCTGATATGCATGTTCTTACCTAGAGGGAAAGGGCCTTCGGGGGCCTTAAATGATAAGCTGAATAAACAAAGCAGAGTCAGTGTGCAGTTCAAATATTGTGAACATTTCCCATCCCGTTTATTCTGCTCCCCTTGCATGGAGAATGCGAAGGCACCCAGGCACGCACATGTCGACTGCTGCGGTGTGCAAAGATCGCAAGAACATTCCTGAGCCGTCCAAAGATCACATATAGGGAAACACCATCACAACACAGTTGCGACAGTTCCTCCAATGTCAGGTTGCAATGATGTGGCAAGTGGAGGAAGAGCCACCCCATACATGCAGCCTGGACCAATGAGAATCCTACACTAGAGAGTACATCTTCAATGGACATCCATAAGTCTTGGCTGCTGTGGAGACGGTACTATGTTCTGTACTCCCCAAGGAGGTCAGCTGCCTTGTTTGAGTGTAACTGAGGGCCAAACTAGATGTGATGCTGTCTGTAGGTCTGACCTGTGTACACTGCTGCAGTTTTACATCGAGTCTCCCCCCAACCCCCAAGTGCGGTGGGCCAAGGTGCTCTTCTTCCCCCACACCTTTTCCAAACAATTGTGTGTGCCTATGTTGAGGGAACAAGAAGAGCAATTTTAAAAAACAGCCCTTTAAAATTGCAGTGCTGTCCACAGGCCTGACTCGTGGATGCCATCTAGTTTGCCCCTGATCTATAACAAAAAAACAAGAGGGTAGATAGAGCTGGGGGAATAGGAGCATTTATACCACAAACATTAATTTTATATAATTGTCATGGTTTCCCCAAATAAAGTTGGAAAGTGTAGACTGGTGAACATTCAGAAAATCCTCTGTTAGATGTTCCTAGCTTCCCTTCACCTAAATGCCAACCCCTGGTTTCCCCGAGAAGGCAGCATGACTTCTAAACCAGGTTGATTTTGTTTTAAAGACATATCCTTGTTATAATTCCAAACAGACATCGGGATCTCCCTGCCAGGGCAAAACATCCATTCACGACTCATTGTCTTTTCAGGCAACATTTCTCCAAAGGATTAGAAGAATGGTGTTCCTTTGAATGTCAGGATATCTTTCATCAGTCGTCTGGCCGTTCGGCAGACCTTCAGCTTTTTGTTGTCACTTTAAGTGCATTGATCATGTATGTGAATTGCATAACGGAAGAGCTGTCCATAATTTATTTGTATGTTACATTTTATATAAGATAAAAATAAATCATGGCCAACTCTTTAGACAGTCCAGTTAACTGCTGGTGCCTATGGCCTGTGTTAATGCACTTTGATGCAATTCTGAGGAGTTCAGCATGGCATACATAGTTGTTTCCTCCCGCCCTTCTTCTTTATGACAGTCACGTGCAAGTGATATTTAGAGAGTGAGCGAATAACTCAGGATCTGAACTTTATAGCAAAGTGGGGATTTGAACCCAGGTTTTCCCAATCGTAGTTCAGCATTCTAAGCACTATATTCTCCTAGTTCTCTAGTTTTTAATTCTGGGTTGTTCCTGTTCCTTGGCTGAAGGTATGACAACTTCCACTTAGAAGAGCTGAATTCACTTACTCAAAGTGCGAAGCAGTTTCCTTTGTAAGAGCTCGTTTATACAGTCCACAGAAGCAAAGCAAATCAAGTGGTAAAGGTTTTCATTGCTGGTACCACTTCATGCTGTAGGGAGGGGGAGTATTTCATTGCTCCTTCAAGGGGGGAAAACCTCCCCACATAGAAAAGGAACATATCCTGGAGAAGGCTAGGCTGAACTTTCCTTCTGTGTGCTCATCTCCTCGTCCTCTGCTCTGCCATGCGGAGGCATGCAAATAATCCCTTCAGATGGTTCAGACCAGGAGAAGTCTTTATTGCTTGATTCTGCTGAGTGTATAAACTGGCCCTCACAGGTGGCATCCTAAGAACAGATATAACATTCAAAATGATGCTGCCTGTAAAACTAGGAGGCGCATGTTACTCTACATGCAAGGCAATATTTTGTTGCACAACACTGTGATATGCAATGTGTACAAACCACAAACAGATGTCATAATTTGTTAAGAATGACAGTCATCATTAAATACACACACATGCATATACATATATATATACATAAAAATGCATGCTCCCACTACTACTAACTGCATGCAATGTGGTCACTTAATCCAGGAGTGCACTTTTAGCATTTTCTTTAGGCATCCTTTATTTTATTTTTTTTATTACATTTATAGCCCTCCCTCCCCGCAAGTGGGCTCAGGGCGGCTCACATTACTTGGCCCAAATGTGCCAAGATTCATAGGAACATTTAAAACATTTTAAAAATCAACAAATTTCAATTAAAGTGCACACAGTAGTTATTAAGGCAAGATGGCGTGCCATATAATGCAGGGCTCAAAGCACTCCACTCAGCAATCTCCAGTTCTTCAAGGTAGTATGGCTCGATCTCAGCCATGGCTGGCCTACGCCTCCGATATGAAGCAGGCGGCTCCTAATGGAAGGCCTGGTGGAAGAGCTCCGTCTTACAGGCCCTGTGGAACTGCACAAGATCCCGCAGGGCCCTGATCTCCTCCGGGAGCTCATTCCACCAGTAAGGAGCCGCCAATGAAAAGGCCCTGGCTCTGGTAGCCACGAGCCTGGCCACCCTGGGGCCTGGAATAACCAGTCGTTGTTGCGCCCCCGACCGTAGTGCTCTCTGGGGTATATACGGGGAAAGGTGGTCCCTCAGGTATGTTGGACCCTGGCCATATAGGGCTTTAAAGGTAAGTACCAGCACCTTGAAGCGAATTTGGTATGCTATTGGCAGTCAGTGCAGTGCCTTCAGCACTGGCTGGATGTGCTACCGTCTGGGGAGACACATCAGTAGCCTGGCCGCGGCATTCTGCACTAGCTGCAGCCTCCAAATTTGCGACAAGGGCAGCCCCATGTAGAGAGCATTACAGTGGTCTAGCCTTGAGGTGACCATCTCATGGATCACTGTAGCCAGGTTGTTGCGATCAAGGAAGGGAGCCAACTGCCGAACCAGCCACAGATGGTAAAAGGCCACTTAGTAGGGGCTGCTGCCTGGGCCTCCATTGCCAAGGAGGGTTCCAGGAGCACTCCCAAACTCCTAACCACCGATGCAAGCACCAGTGGTGTCCCATCAAAGGTTGGGAGTGGGAGGCACAGGACCTCCGTCTTCACCGGATTTAGCTTCAGCTGACTCAGTCTGAGCCAACATGCAATGCCCGGTCCAGGTCTTCCGATATGGAGGCCGACTGGCCGTCCATCATCAGATAGAGCTGGGTGTCATCAGCATACTGGTGACACCCTATCCCAAACCTCTGGGCAAGGGGGCATATATGGATGTTAAAGAGCATCTGGGAGACCACCGCCCCCCGAGGCACTCCACACTCAAGCATCCAGGACTGCTGTTCCCCTAGTGCCACCCTTTGCCCCAACCTTGGAGAAAGGAAGCAAGCCACTGCAAGGCAAGCCTCTTTATCCCCATGTTGGCGAGGAGGTGGGCTAGTAGCTGGTGGTCGACTGTGTCAAGTGCGGCCAACAGATCTAGCAACAGCAACACTACTGAACCGCCCCGATCCAGATGCTTCCGGAGGTCGTCAGTAATGGCAACCAGCACTGTCTCCATCCCATGTCCCGGGTGAAAGCCAGACTGGAAGGGATCTAATACAGAAGCGTCATCCAGAAAGCTCTGCAACTGTATCGCCACTGCCCTCTCGAAATAGGGCAAATTGGAAACCGGCCGATAGTTGGCCAATTCGGCCGGATCCAGAGATGGCTTTTTCAAGACAGAGCGGACCATCTCTTCCTTGAGTGCCCCTGGGAACTGTCCCTCTGTGAGGGACTTGTTGATAATCTCCCTTAGGGCACCTCAAAACCCTTCATGGCTGGATTTAATCAGCCAAGAAGGGCATGGATCAAGGTTGCATGTGGTTGGGCGTACAGTCTTGAGCAATCTGTCACCTTCCTCCAGGCCGAGCCTTTCAGGTACCGTGTTTGTGCAAATTGTAATAGTTTAATTGTGATTGGTTAAACAGTTACAAGGGGTTGTGGGGTAAAAGTTATTTAAGCTGATGTTAAATTACTTTTTAGAAAAAGTTATACAGGCTAGTTGGGACAGTCATGATCCTGTTGACTCAGAATAGAGTTTAATTAGGGTTGGTCTTGATGTCACTGTGAATGCCACAGCTTTGGTGTTTTAACTAGAATGCTTATATACTGACTGCAGAGGAATAATATTCACAGCAGTAAAGTGTGGTGATTTTATTGTCCAGCAGCTTCCTCTGTAGAGATGATGATGTCTGAATATCCATTTAACCTTTTAACGGACAGTGTGTCTCAACAGTCTCCACCTCTGTCTCCACCTTTCTTTGGAGATAGTAATGGTTTTTTGAAAAATTTCTGTGTACTTCTGATTTGTTGGAATCATCGGGGATTTTACAACTGAATATATGAAGCTGCTTATACTGAGGGTCTCTATTGGTCTGAATAGCTCAGGGCCGGACTCTGCTATTGGGTCTCCAAGGCCCTAAGCAGTCTTAACGGCAAATACTTCAGGACTAGAAACGGAGCCGACTCTCACCGAGAACTGTTCAATATTTTTATGGGACTGGATCTTACCAACTGGCTTGCGGGAGGAGGAGGAGGAGCAGTCTCACTCAATGGCCTTATATGTCTGTGAAGATCCCCTGCCCCTTGGCTACCAGGGGGAAGGGCAAGATGGGGAAAGACTGGCATATGTTAGCAGGCAGCAGGATCCAACCCACAAGTTGCGGTCCAAGAACGTAAGCGGCCATCATACCAACACGAAGGCAAATCAGTTTCTAGCGAATATTGTTTCCAGTGAAATCGACGAAAGGTGAATAGTTCACACTGTCCTCAAGGGCCTAACAAAATAACATGACAATGCTTGTACCAACATCCCAGTGGGTTTTTTTTTGTAAAGAGGAGGGATTTGGAATGGTGAAATGTGCTTCAACCCCCACCCCTACCTTGTGCCTCTGTTTTAAATGGGCTTCTCAAGCTGCGTTTCCGTAACAGAAGTCCCAGATACCTGTCTGCCCATGGAAATCCGTGTTTGGGATGGCAGAACTAACTAGGGGAGGGGGGGAAACCCCAGGGGAAAGACAGTTAGGAGCCCCACCTCTCCATCTCCCGTTCATTTCAAATTCTCCCCTCCTGAAGCAGTTTCCATCTTAATGGTAGTTGGGATTTTGTCACAAACTTTCGTGCAAAATATTTAGTTAGGTCTTAAGCCTCAAGACAGGTAACCCAGTTTCGCCCCCCTGCATATACTCTCCCAACCGCAGTCAGGGTTGCTTGCTGTTATTTCCACCCCCACCCCCATGAAGCTGGAAGATGGCGGAAGAATGGCTCAGGTGACTGGCTTACTATGAACAGTGGATTCCAGGCACACGTGCACACACAGAGAGCCAGGCATTGCACATGGTGGTTGTGTAAACTGGCTCTCAATAAGTCGCTCACCCAGGGCTTATTTACTTTAGCCTGGATTTAGCAGCATGCTAAGAGCATATTTGTAAACTCTGAAATGAAGCTATGTGAAGCTGAGCGTCCTGTTCTTCTAAGGGAAAAACTGGAACAATTCCAGTTATTAAAAAGAATCTTTTACCCAGCAATTAAAAAACAAGGCACCAAAGCTGTTAAATATAAGGGAGAATAGCACTTCCGTATTTGTATCTTGCTGTTTTGCTAAGCCCAGCGATTACAAGTGAGTGCATTGGAGCCCCCCTGTTCCGTTTCTCCCTCCTCTCCTGGCTAGACATTTCTGCCAGGTTTTACGACCATCATTGCAGTGATTGGCTGAAACTTGTGGTACCACCATCTACTGCCTCTAGACCCCACCCCCTTTCCCCCTTCCAGTAAACACCACTCTCTCTCCCCCCCACCACATTCTTCTACAGATAAACGTGAACACCCTTTCTTTCCGAGGAGATACGTGGAGCTGAGCCACAACGGGCTGTATCAGCTGCATTTTCAAACATCCTGGCCGGTGACCAGTAAAAAAAAATGTGCACCATCCGAAAGCTCAGAAGTGTATGGCAGCATGTGCCATGTTTAGAAGTAAGATGGAAATGGTGACTACGAAAGATAGTTGGACCAGAAGAACTTTGTTTCTTTCCTGAGTTCATTGAAGCAGGGGGAAAGGGGGGTGAGATCAGTGAGGTGCGGAGAAGAGGCAGGGCTGAGAGACGGGGGTGGGGGTTAGAGAAGGTCTGGAAATATGAGATGAGTTAGATTTGGGGGAAAAAATAGGCTGGCCCTAAATAGTAGCGGGTGGGAGTCACTTTTTGCATCCTGCAGGCTCTCAGATCAATTTCAAATATGCCACTTAAAGCACGTTAAGCCACTCTCTCCATGTGCGTGTGTGAAAAGAAGATACACAGTTTTAAAAGTGCGTCTGCCAGATTTTGTGATTGATTGATGGTCGTGCAGAAAAGTGGATTAATAGCTGCATGTTGACATTCTAGTATTTTCTGTCACTTGTGGATGAAATTATATTGTGCATTTCCATGTAAAAAAGCCGTTTTATCACATTTTAATCTCTCCTTTCCCCCCACTTTTGGTGAACATGGAGCTTTTCCGTTGCTTAATTCCATCTCCTTTTCTGTGCGCAGTCTTTTCTTTTTACCATCTAACTCCCCCCTCCCTAGTCTCCTGTCATATTGTCATATTGTGCTGGAAATAGCTCATACAGCCTGATCCCTTAGTGATGTCCAGATGTTGTACCTGAAAAGTCAGTGCCTTATTAAAGAAGTGCAGTTTTTTTGTATCAAGTCTTGGCAGTTGTTGTGAGGGATACTGTGTCAAGCTTAGGCTTAACTTTCATTTTCCTTAAGTTCTGCGTTCCTTCACCTTTGCTTGTCATGTTTAATTCCTGGGCGGAGGGAGTGTGTTGTACGAGTGCGTGGGAGTAGGCACCATAATTTTCCTGAAGCTGTGCCCCAAGAGTTGGTTCCCATGAGACTGACCTTGGAGAATCTTTGTTTCTAGCTTAGGGTAGATAGGGCACCCTATATCTGTCTGTGTTGCCATAGTAATGCCAGGGGTAGGTGTGATGTTGGTGAATGTGGAGTTTTATGGTTTTATCTATAACCTGTAAGTTCTTGTGGTTTTCTTCAGTCCTAACAAAAGTTTTGAACCTACAGCACGCATATCTCTAATAAACATTTCACCGCCAATAGTGTGTGTGGAGAGTAACTTAGCTGGGGACCTGACAGATTGTTAGGACTCCCATTGATCTCTCCCCCCGGCCCCAACTTATGACGGCCTGGGGAATGGAGATGGCGATGGTGGGGTGAGCACAAGTACCAGGTCTGAACCTGAGAATCCTGCACACGACCCTGAGAAGAAGAAAGACAGCAAGGCCACTGATGCTAGGCCTAAAAAGTACATTCTCTTCCATCCTCCTAAGAGACACGACAGCCCCGATTGCTGGGATGATCTAGCCTGGTTGGTGAGCACCCCAGGGTTTTGTGGGACCCAGGGAAAGGCTGATTGCAAGAAACAACATGTCTCCTGAACCTTCCATGACAACTCGGACCTGGACAAAATATGAGAGGAGTGGGAAGATGAGTCAGCAACAGAGAGGGTCCAGTCCAGTCTCTGAGCTGATGTGAAGGAGCTCAAAGAAGGCTTCCAATACTTGTTGAAAAATCTCCCCAAGTTAGTGAAGGAGTTAACGGAGGAGGAGGAATCAGAAGAGTCCGAGGAGGAGAAAAGTGAGGGTGAACCTGAGAAGCCTCCACCCCCTCCTCAAAGACCTGATAAAGAGTGAGACCGCCCCGTGATGCTTTGGAAGCCATGTTTGATGGCAGCCCGGGGAAGCTAGCATTCTTTGTGATCCAGGTATGAAAGATGCTGTGAGAGTGGGGCACACTTTCACCTCCAATGAGCAGCGTGTGGATTACGTGGGCTCCTGGCTCAGGGAGTGGGCAGCCAACTGGATTGTGGGGATTTACAACATTGTGACCCTGGCGCTTCAAGATGTGGACACCTTCATGTGGGCCCCACAGCACCAATTTGAGGACCCGCTGGAGCTGGAGAAGGCTTGTACATGCCTCCAGGGGCTGCATCAAGGAGCTTGGTCAGTACAGGAGTACTCCAATGAGTTCAAAGCCACTGTGGCCAAGCTCCAGGATGGCCGGAAGAGGTTCTGATTGAGCTCTACTGGGCTGGCTTGAACACCATCATTTTAGAGAAGGCACTGGTCCAAGACAACCTCCTAACCCTAGTGGGGTGGATCCAAGTGGCCTGCGAGGCCGAGAACCAGCATAACCTGGTGAAGCTCTACCAGTACAAGATGCCCGTGTGTGGCAGGGGTGCCCAGAGGATGTCTCGGGGTAAAGGACCGCTACCCAGAGGGAATTGGGAACATTGGCTGATGAAGGGGCTGTGTCTACGCTGTGGGAAAGCAGGGCACAATTTCCACAACAGATTCTTTACTTTGTCATCTGCACATTATAGTAATTTAGTGATATTATCCTGGTATTCAGTACCTTTAATATAGACCTGTTGATGTATGCCTAATGCTAGGACTTCAGTTGATAGATTGAATAGTCACAGCAAAACAGGACAGCCCTACCTAACTTCTCTTCCTAATGGAAAATAAGCAGAACAGGTTCTGTTCTTTGCTATTTTTGCCTGTGGTAAGTAATAAACTAGATTTACCCAGCTGCAAAATCTGTCTCCAAAATTGAATGAGTACTGTACTTCTTTAAGAAATGTCCAACCTAGTCTGTTAAATGCTTTTTCTACATAGTCAAAATAAAATACAGAGGGCCCTCCTTTAACCTGGGCTAAATTAGTTGAATTAATCAACCTCCTGGTATTCCACAACATTAATCTTCCCTTTATAAATCTTGTCTGATCAATACCTATATAATCTGAGACACTGTTATTTAATCTCTTTGCTAAGATTGCTGTGAAGATCTTGTAATCCATTTTTAAAAATGAAATAGGTCTGTAAGATGAAGGTTCTTGCAAATCTTTCCCTTTGGTATCAGTACAATATGTACTGGGAGGGTGGGGTACAAATACAATAAATAAATAAATAAATTTGCAGCAGCTCAGGTATCTAGTATGCTTCTAACGTCCTGGATGTTATTAAATAATTTTACCAAATATGGAGCCAAAATTAGGGCTGAGTATGAACAAGGGAAATGGAGGTTCATCCCGGTTCATGGTTTGCAATGTCCCATGAACTAGGATGAACCTCCCCTGCTTCATGAACCAGTTCAGTTCATGGGGTTTGTGGATCTTCCCTCCCTCCTCTCTGCTAGTGGCAGCTCCCCGAGGCCAGCAGAATAAAGGGGGGGGGGAGATATCTTGCAAAAGCCACTTTAATGGGAATGTTCCCTTTAAATAGCTTTTGCAAGCTATTTCAGCAATCCCTGTTGCTCCCCCCACTTCCAAGACAGGGGAGGGGGGAGGGATCACTGAAATGGCCTGCATCCAGTTCACCTAAACAAGATTATACCATGCAAAAATGTGTAATAAATAAACTCAGGGGTCTTTTCATAGAAAAACAGCTGCAGGAGCTCATTAGCATATGGTATGCTAATGAGCTATTAGGCTATTAGCATATGTCACGCCCCCTAACATCACCGGAAGTGATGTCAGAAGGGGAAGCAAAAGGGGGGGAGGCATCTTCAAAAGCCTCCCCTTCCCTTCCCCAGCTAGTCTGGGTGGGGGAGCTAAGAGAGAAGGGGTTTAAAGTTTAAACTCCTTCTCATGAGAGTTGGGCCACAGAAGGAGGAAAGAGGGAAGGAAAGAGAGAGAGTAGAGAAGGAAAGAAGGAAGGAAAGAGGGAAAGAAAGAGAAGGAAAGAAGGAGGGAAAGAAAGAGAGGGAAGAAGGAGGGAATCAGGGAAAGGAGGAAAAAAGAGAAGAGAAAAAGGTGGGAAAGAAAGAAAGAAAGAGAGAAGAGAAGAAGGAGGGAAAGAGGAAAAAAAGAGAAGGAAAGGAGGAAATGAAAGAAATTCAGCGGCAATTAGGTCCCATTATATCCTATGGGCCATTGAAGTCAATGGTGAAAACATTCTATGGGCCCCCAGGGGCCCATAGAATTGGACCCCCTGGTCCAATGTTCTTGAAACTTGGTGGGTATCTTGGGGAGAGGCTCCATCAGCTACCCTGTGAGTTTGGAGCCTTTCCCTCAAACCCCTCCCCTCCAGCCCCCAGAATATACCCTATGTTTTCACCATTGACTTCAATGGCCCATAGGATATAATGGAGCTGAAATTGACATTCGGCTGCCTGAAAAAGTCCCCAGGATGCCGGCTGGGGGCGGGGCTTGGCTCCTGAGCTCCCGGAGCTGTGCTCCGGTGCACTCCCCCCCCAAAGACCCCTGAATAAACTCATATAAAAGTTGTAAGTGTGCTTTATCCCAAATATAATAGGAAGTATAAATAAGGTACAATACATATACAACTACATAATAATCAAGTATTTATATAAATCATATAGATCAAAAGTCAAAATTCAGTCTCTAAAATATCCGTCCCAGACCCCTGAAAAATCTGACATAGGAAAACTTTCCAAAGAATTAGAACTAGCACGCTGAGCCTGTTGTGGGAGTACCTTAATGCTGAAGAATTGAAATCTGGAGGCAGTTGTGTTCCATCACTAAGGTGTCTTATTACCTGTGAAAGTTGATTCCTTTTGTAGAAGGATCATCAGCTTTGAAGTAAAGGATTGCTAGCTCTTGAGAAAGAGAGTTTTGAAACAGCTTTTTTTGATCGCTTTGTTGGGTGTCGATGTGAAGTGAAGCCTGGGGATGAGTCAAGGTTATTTTCCAGAATCCTCATCACCTGATGCTATCAACTTTCCTTCTATCCATTTTGTAATATTATGAATAAGATGTGTGAAAAGCACAATGTGCAGTGTTTAAGGAAATGGAGTTTAACTGGAGACATTTAGCATATGAGCTAAAGGAAGGAGGAAGACAGGAGATGATATAGGAAAATGATGAGGGATTTCTAAATTAAAATGTCTTAGTCGGACCCGACTGTGTGCCTGAACAACAGCAACAAGAACAACAACAATTACAAAAACTCCCAAGAAATTGAAGATGTTTTGGAGTGGAGCTACAGTATCTGCATTTTCCGCTTTGACCAATAGAGGGCCACAGTACACCATCTTTCGCTACATGGCCAGTTAGCATATTTCTGTTTTTTTTGTCTCCCCCCCAGGATCCGTTCACAGCCTTCCATCTGGACAAGACTCTAGTCAGAAAGTTTATGAAACCCTTGTTAATTGGAGAACTTGCAGAGGATCAGCCCAGCTTTGAGCCCAGCAAAAATGTGAGTCTTCTCTGAGAGATGGACAGGAGAAACGGGTCTTTCCCATTGGTATAACATACAACCAAAAGTGAGTTTCAAGATCATGTAATGGTGTGTGGGTGTTCCATTCAAAACAGGAAGGGCTTAAAATGTAGAGCTGGTGTAGTCAAGAAGAAAAGAATAACACAATTGCAGAGAACATTTTTTGCAAAATATTGGACTCCAGGAACTAGTGAATAGTTCACTAAAAGATAGGAAAATTAAAGTTAAAGACAGTTTAGGAAAGCCAACATATAATGCAACAACCCCCTTTATTAATTGTGGAAAGAGGAAATGGGCAAGGCAAGCACCAGACTGGGGACGCCAATCCCATAGCAAAGAAATGTCCAGTGTAATTTCTTAATTTAGAATAATATTTGTAGATTTTTTTAAAAAAGCAATTGAAAAAGATGTTTGAGCTGGAGAGGAACAGCAGAAGCAGTTTACAAGTGAGGGGATAAAACATCTTGACTGCGCTGATCAGCTAGGGTTTGCACTTATCACTTTTGAAGAGCCATGTCCCACGTATAAAAACTTGCATGCCAAAGGAAGAAAGATAGGTTAGAATCCTTTCCCCTGCCATCTGCAGGTGACTGCAGAACAGTGGTACTCCACCGACAGCAATGGGCTTAGAGTGGGGTAACTCTGCATAGGAATGCATTCTTGCTTTTGTATAAGGAAGACATTTCTTTTCCCCGTGGAGGAGCAATCAATTGTATGAGCCCTCTGTGACAGCAGTCTAGCTCAAGCAATTAGAACTGGGTAACTGTATGAGCAGAGATCATCTGGATTCTGAGACAAGTTTTTAAAAAAAAACCCCCCCATTGTTTTTTTTTAGATTTCAGATTTTTCCGCAACCCTGGGGCCCTTTTCAGGTTTATAGAAAGATTTGTCTTGCCTGTTCAACAGCTCCAGTCACCCGATTTACGTACTAAAGATTTGGCCTACTTTGCTATTCGTATACCTTACCACCCTTGAGACTGGCTCAGAAAATTCAGCTGATACAGAATGCAGTGGTGCAAGTCCTGATGGGAACACCACAGATGGCACATATACAACCAGTGCTGCGCCAGCTTACATTGGCTTCTGGTGGAGCACCAAGTCAATTTCAAGGTTTTGGTATTGACATTTAAGGCCTTGAGCAGTCTGGGTCCAATGTATCTATGGGACCGTCTTCTCCGGTATGTCCCTGGGAGAGCCTTCCGCTCTTCAAACAGCAGCTTGCTGATGATCCCTGCCCCCAGAGATGTCCAGCTGTCTTCAACCAGGGCCAGGGCCTTCTCAGTCCTGGCCTTGACCTGGTGGAATTCTCTTCCCAATGACATCAGGTCCCTGTGGGATCTTATGCAATTCTGCAGGGCCTGTAAGGCAGAGCTGTTTCAGCAGGCTTTTGGCTGAGGGCAGCAGTGGTTACCCATTGGCTGGCACCTTTCTTTCTTTTCCCATTTATGTTCTGAGTTCCCTTCTCCCTGCCCAGAAAAAAGGGACTGGTAGTCCAGAATCAGGATGCATAATAATTGAGGGAAATTGCCATCTTGGATCTTTTTATCTACACTGAATTTTTTTACTAATGTTTTATACAAATTTTAATGTTTTGTGTTCTGTTTTTTACGACATGATGTCCTGTAAATTGCCCAAATGGGGCGATTAATTAATCATAATAATCATGATGATGATGATGATCTTCATCATTATCATCATCATCATATATAGATGGGGAGGACATATGATGAAATGTAAGGAGGGTAAATTCCCTTTCCCCTCCCCTCTTTGGCACCAGTTCTCCCTCCCACCAATTCTGCTGGCTTTCCTTTCCTTGACACTTCCACTTTTTTACTGCCCTGCATCTCTCCCAGCCTTCTAGGTTATGTTCACCATAGGCTTCCCCCCGCCCTTAACTCATTTGGCTTAAACACCTGGCCACCGCTAGTGTTAGTGTGCTATCTGGGGTTATCACTGAAACACCACATTGTTTTTTGCACTGGCTGCTCTCATTGTGGTGATTTGAAGCGGGCCAACTTTTAGCTTTTCGCTATAGAGAGGTTTGCCATCTTTTCCATTGCACTGCTCCCCACCTTTGGGTAGGTAGCCCACCTCCATTCGACTCCCGTGTATACCTGAGTCCCAGGATCTTATCAAATGTTCCACAGTGTTCCCTTGAGCAACATGTATATGAGAACATACCCATAGCTAACACTGCAGTGACATTCTAAAGTCCTTTTTGGTGGAGCCAAAATGTCTGTTATTAGTGAATGGTAAGCATAAACAATAAAAGGGAGCTGCGGTGGCTCAAGTGGTTAAGACGCTGAACTGCAGGCTGTGGAAGGTCAGCAGTTCAACAGTTCAAGACCCAGGCTCCCATCTTAGTTCCAGCTCCTGCCAACCTAGCAGTTCGAAAGCAAGAAATTGCAAGTAGATAAATAGGTACCACTTCAGTGGGAAGGTAGCAGCGTTCCGTGTGCCTTGGTGCTTAGTCATGCCGGCCACATGACCACGGAAACGTTTTCGGACAGCGCTGGCTCTTCGGCTTTGAAACGGAGATGAGCACCGCAACCCTAGATTTGGATTCGACTGGCTTTCGAGCAAGGGAACCTTTACCTTTACCTTTTAAGCATAACAAAATTCTGACAGTAGATTCCATTTGGTTTCCACTTTATTTCATAGGTTAGCCGCATTTGGGGAAATCATGATTTTTTTATATAAGGCGCAAGAGTGATAGAGGGAGAGAAACTGAATTAACTTAAAAGGTTTCCTTCAAAGCAGAGGAAGTTATACTGTTGTGTTCCCCCCAGAAACTGCTCATAGAGGATTTCCGTCAGCTCCGTGCGACTGTCGAGAAGATGGGACTCTTGAAGCCCAACCGCCTTTTTTTCCTCCTGTACCTCATTCACATCTTGCTGCTGGATGTGGCTGCTTGGCTCAACCTGTGGTACTTTGGGCCATCCTTGGTGCCTTTCCTTGTCTCTGGATTGCTGCTTGGCACTGTCCAGGTAATTTACTGGCTCTCACAGAACGTGGCAATGAGTGATGCTATCGCTACAGGGCTGTAGGTGTGCTATTACATTAGGAATGCTCTGGATTGGGGTTATAGGTCACTCCAGCAGAGACAGATATGTCTTGGCCTTTATGAAAACAGGGCCCTCTTTTTCCTTGCTCCTACTCTCTCTTTTCTGCTATATCTCTGCCTGTTACTTTTGCTCTTTCAGATGTGCTGCCTCCAGCTATCAGAAATTTCCTGATGTCTGAAACAGTCCTATCCATTCTCTTTGACTTCCTCTTCTGCTAGGCGCTCCCTTCAAATATCCCCACTTTCTTTGTGCACCTTTTGGATTAACATCTCAGTCCATACAGTGAAATCTGTATATAGGTGACTGCAGGGCTCTTTTTGTAGCAGGAACTCCTTTGCATATTAGGCGACACACCCCCTAAAGTAGCCAATCCTCCCAGAGCTTACAGGGCTCTTCTTACAGGGGCTACTGTAAGCTCTTGGAGGATTGGCTACATTAGGGGGTGTGTCGCCCAGGGGTCTTTTTTTGGGGGGAGCGCACCGGAGCACAGCTCCGGGAGATCAGGAGCCAAGCCCCACCCCCAGCCGACGTCCCGGGGAGTCTTTCAGGCAGCCGAATGTCAATTTCAGCTCCATTATATCCTATGGGCCATTGAAGTCAATGGTGAAAACATAGGGTATATTCTGGGGGCTGGAGGGGAGGGTTTGAGGAAGAGGCTCCAAACTCACAGGTTGCTGATGGAGCCTCTCCCCAAGATACCCACCAAGTTTCAAGAACATTGGATCAGGGGGTCCAATTCTATGGGCCCCTAAACAGGTTGCCCCTATTCCTCTATTGTTCTCTATGGTGGGAAAAAAATAACTTGTTTTCCCACCATAGAGAACAATGGAGGGAATAGGGGCAACTTGTTTGGGGGCCCATAGAATTGGACTCCCTGGTCCAATGTTCTTGAAACTTGGTGAGTATCTTGGGGAGAGGCTCCACCAGCTATCCTGTGAGTTTGGAGCCCCTCCCTCAAACCCCCTACCCTCCAGCCCCCAGAATATACCCTATGTTTTCACCATTGACTTCAATGGCCCATAGGATATAATGGGGCTGAATTGCCGTCCTTTCCTTCTCTCTTTTTCCTCTTTCCCTCCTCCTTCCCTTCTCTCTTTCTTTCTTTCCCACCTTCTTCTCTTTTTTCCTCCTTTCCCTGTTTTCCTCCTTCTTCCCTCTCTTTCTTTCCCTCCCCTTTCCTTCTCTTTCTTTCCCTCTTTCCTTCCTTCTTTCCTTCTCTCTACTCTCTCTCTTTCCTCCTTCTGTGGCCCAACTCTCAAGAGAAGGAGTTTAAACTTTAAACCCCTTCTCTCTTAGCTTCCCCACCCAGACCAGCTGGAGAAGGGAAGGGGAGGCTTTTGAAGATGCCTCCTCCCCTTTTGCTTTCCCTTCTGACATCACTTCCGGTGATGTCAGGGGGTGTGGCATATGCTAATAGCCTAATAGCTCATTAGCATACCATATGCTAATGAGCTCCTGCAGCTCTTTTTCTACGAAAAGACCCCTGGTGTCGCCTAATATGCAAAGGAGTTCCTGCTACAAAAAGAGCCCTGGGTGATTGCACCTGTTTCTGTTCATTCCATTTTATTTATTTATTTATTTAATTTATTACATTTATTCCCCTGCCCCTCCCAGCCATGGCTGGCTCAGGGCAGCTTACAACAGGATAAAACAGCGATAAATAGTATAACAATCATAAAACCATGTAACAATATGACATTAAAAGGTGCTAACAATAAAAGTAAAACCATTGAACACATTGCATTTAGGACGGTGCTCAGCCTTCCGTGCTATCCTGGTGGTCGATCTCGATCTGATATTGTGTGGGTGGTTCAGGCTGTCTCAAAACTTCAGGGAACAGGATACTCCCCCCAGGGCAGCTCCTAATTGAATGCCTGGCAGAAGAGCTGCGTCTTACAGGCCCTGCGGAACTGCATAAGGTCCCGCATGGCCCTGATCTCCTCCTGGAGCTCGTTCCACCAGAGAGGAGCTGCCACCGAGAAAGCCTTGGCCCTGGTTGAAGCTAGCCTGGCATCCTTTGGTCCAGGAAGGGTGAGCCGATGTTGAGACCCTGATCACAGTATTCTTTGGGGGACATGTGGGGAAAGGCCTGTAGGTCCCTGACCATAAAGGGCCCTGTGGGACCTGAAAGGTAAGAACCAGCACCTTAAAGCGAATTTGGTATGCTATTGGTAGCCAGTGTGATGCCTTCAGCGCAGGCTGAATGTGCTCCCGATTTGGGAGGCCCATCAACAACCTGGCTGCAGCATTTTGCACCAGCTGTAGCTTCCGAATTTGCGATAAGGGCAGCCCCATGTAGAGCATTACAGTAGTCCAACCTTGAGGTGACCATCACATGGATCACTGTTGCCAAGTCATTGCGTTCAAGGAAGGGAACCAACTGCCTAATCAGCCGAAGATGGTAGAAGGCCGACCTTGCAGTGGCTGCCACCTGGGCCTCCATTGTTAAGGAGGCATCCAGGAGCACTCCCAAACTCCTAACCTTCGGCGCTGGCACCAGTGGAGCCCCATTGAAGGTTGTGAGTGGGATCCCTACCCCTGATCCGCCCCAACTCAGGCACAGGACCTCCGTCTTTGTTGGGATTAGTTTCAATTTCCCTGGCCCCTCCCATTGCCAGGATTTAGATCTATACAAATCAAATCAAATACCTTTAATGGCATAACAATAAAATACATGGTGTGATAAATATGAGCAGGGAGGCATTACAGCATCAGCAAAATTAGGCAGATCATACAGAAAGCTTGTATCTATCACTAAGCGCTTCAGCCAAAAACCTAGCAATCAGAGCTGTGATGTCCAGATTTGTGTAATTTAATAGACTTTGGATTGTTCTGTCATTGTTAACACAATGTTTAGGGTGTAGTGGAGAGGAATAAAGGCATTCAACAACAATCTAGAGAAAATTCAGGCAAGATTTTCCTGTCAACTTTTAGGAGTCTCTAGCTGTGCACCATATTCAGCACTTTGTATAGAATTGGGCCAGCATTTCATTGAAACAAGAATTTGGCTATTAACTTTTAAATAGAGCTATACTCCTTGGGGTACTCCTTGGCCCAGGCCAACCGATCTCGTCAGATCTGTTGGAAGGTGTCAGTCTCTTGATATAGCTTAACTTCTTTTTTTGCTTCCTTCAAATAGTTACAGGTAAACTTCTTTTCTACTTTCTTTGAATTACTGCAGCTTAACTTCTTTTTTAATTTCCTCAAATTATCCTGGAATAAAAATGGTTATTTAGAATGGAAGGAAACATGAAGCTGAATGGAATATAGTCTTGTTATAATTTTCAACTTTAACAATTTTAAACTTACTTCCAGTTCCATTTCAAGTGTTTGAATTAGGAGCAAGCCAGTTAATTAATTTCTAATAGTAGCAACCAGCCAAGCGTCAACCTGCCATTATCTGCCCCTCACTCTTCAGCTTTCCATCTCCCCCCACACACACCTGCAGGCTCTACCATGCTCTGAAGCCCTGACTGCTACCTCACATTGGCTTTCATGGAGGGGGCATCTCAGCAAGGTATAAGGACACAGAGTTCACCATTTTCTTCAGGGGAACTGATCTCTGCCATTTGGAGAGCAGTTGTAATGCTGAGTGATCTCCAGCCTACACCTGGAGATTGGCAACAATGGTTTCCCAGGAGGAAAAGTAGTCTTTCTCTGCAATGGGGACCAAAACAGCTTACATCATTCTCCTCCCCCCCTTTTGACTTGCACAACAACCCTGTGAGGTAGGTTATGCTGAAAGTTTTGACTGGTCCAAAATCACCCTGTCAGCTTCCACAGCAAGAACTTGGGTCTATCCGCCCCTGCTCTGAAGCACTTACTGCTACACCTAGGATAGCCAACCTCCTGAAGATCGCCAGGTATCACAACTGAACTCCAGACAACAGATCTCTCTCTCCCCCTGGAGAAAATTAACAGCTTTGGACAGTGGCCTCTATAGCATTCTGTTCAGCTGAGGCCTCTCCCCCCCCAGACTCTGGCTTCCTTAGACACAGAATCTCCCTACCTGGAGCTGGCAGCCCTAGTCAGGACTGGCCCCAATGAATTTTCTCCCAAACTCCAAAATAGGTGTGGAAAGGGCCTTTTACTGAGAACCAAGCTTGGTTGCCTAGCAACAGGCACTGAGGGGAAAGTAGGGTTCCCAGCTCTGAGTAGGGAAATACCTTGAGATTTGGGGGGTGGATCCTGTGGAGGGCAGCGTTGGGGGGGCAGAAGGAGTCAGCAGGAATTTCTCAACCTGGAGCTGGCAACCCTAGTCAGGACTGGCCCCAATTAGTTCCTCACAAAGGCCTGGAAAGGGCTTCATTTCTTTGTCTTTTTACTGACAGAACCAAGCTTGGTCGCCTACCAACAGCCACTTGAGGGAAAAGTTAGTCCCACAGATGAGCCAAAGTGTCTTCCTCAGGAGAGAGATCGTATTCTGGCAGGGAACAGTGGCTGGAGTGGGTGGGGAAGAGGAGCAGACCCAGCACCCGGCCAATGGCATGCGAGTACTCTTGAGTGGTGGCTGATGGGCCAATGGCTGATGGAACGCACTGTGGGCGGGACTCAGGCAACGCAGCCAGTGGATTGGGACAGCTTCTGAGTGACACATCATGGAGCCAACTGATTTAGGAGCATGTGGAATGTTCAGAAAGTGCCACTCCAGTACTCAATTATATATATGGAAAGATAAGAATAAACAACAGTAATGATTCTATATTTCAGGCCCAAGCTGGTTGGCTGCAGCATGATTTGGGCCACCTTTCAGTCTTTGGCAAGTCCAAATGGAACCACTGGGTCCACAAATTTGTGATTGGACATCTGAAAGTGAGTATCAGTGTAAAGATTGCCCTTTGGCATTTCCTCAAGGCTAAAAAACAGTTGGGATGCTTGGGCTGAGACATCACTGTGTATAGGCCAGGATTTCCAGTTAGATCTTCTCATCTTTTACTGTCTGCAGGGAGCACCAGCCAGCTGGTGGAATCATTGGCATTTCCAGCACCATGCTAAGCCTAACTGCTTCCGCAAGGACCCGGACCTCAATATGCATCCTTTGCTTTTTGCATTGGGAAAGAAACTCTCTGTGGAGGTGAGCCTTGTAGAACTTTGGATAATCCTATAAGGATTTACATTGGACTGGAGACTGGGTGTCTTTAGTATCAAGAGAAAAGATTGTTATGTAGATCTCTTGCTCAAATTGAGATGCTGGTCATATAGAGAGAAGGACTGCAAGATATTTATAGGTGTTCCGCAGCCAAGAAGAAAAGTTTCTGTTAGAAGAGTTATATGCTTGTCCTGGCATTATATTGTTTTGGCAGACAGGTGAATTTGGGGGACTTAACAGATTTATGACCTGATAGAAAATGTGTTTACTCAAAAGGTCTGCTGGATGGATTTACTTTTTGGTATATGTTTGAAATAACATTATCAGGACAGTTGTTCTCATAATGATTCGTAATAGCCTAAATAATGACACCCCCACCAAGTAAAACAGCAACCAAACTGTCACTTGTTCCAAACTGAACCCAAAGCACATGACTGTTCCCTGGTGCATTATAGTTTCCTCTGTAGAAAGGCTGTCGTGAGACAAAAAGTGAATACAAAATCGTTGCTTGTCTTGTTTAAGGGTTTTTTTTACAGCTTTAAGTTGTAGCTGTCATGGAAGGAAAGGCTGTTAACATTCAGATGATAGGACTGTAGCCTCAGTCTCTGGCATTTTGCCTTAAATGGCTTATTATGTATTCTTTCCATTCACTCTCCACCTAAAAAACCCCCACCAAAGTATTCTTTTTTTAAAACAACAACAACATTGAGTTCTTTCAGTGAGTTGATTAGTTAGACATGAAAGGAAGCGTGCAGAGTGGCTCACAGTAACTTCTCTCAGCCTCTGTTGCTTTGATTACCTTGGGCAGGAGAATGGCCCTTGGAAGGATTTCAAAAGACTGGCTTTGTCTGAGGCGTTCCTTTCATCTATTAAACCAGTTTGCTTACCAAAGAAGGAGACTTGGTGGGGAAACCGTGGCAATTTCTAGCCATGGACTCATTTCCTAGTCAGTATCGGACTCACGATAAAATAACAGCAGCTGATAGGTAACGCCGGATGCCTCACTTCTGTTTCCTTGCCCCTGTATAAAATCACAGGGGCTTTACTCTCTCACATTGTCTCAGACTGTTTTGTTCTGAGCTATGTGAATTTTTTTCAGGCTGGGCCGATCTGAATAAATTCCTCTCTGCCAAATTGCCTCTGGCCTATCTGCCTTACTTTGCCCTGTGTTATTTTTAGACTGCTTTCAGTCTAAGCTTTGTCAGTCCTTACTTTTTTCCTCTCAACATTCATCTGAGGGAGGGTATTAACATTCATACCTGTGATTTCAATGGAGCAAGCGCTTACATGGGTTGAGGGGGGGAAATGGGAAGCTGTGCGGTGCAGGATGATAGGAATGGCTGGTGAGGAGGGACCTCAGCGTGAAAGGCTCTGTCTGAGAGAACAAGAATTGCTTTGGACGCATTTGAATGGAAGTCAGATATGTTTGAATGGGAGTGGACATGAATTAGAAAAAAAACATCAACTACAGAAGGGCCTGAAGACCAGACTGAGGCTACTGCATTTGATTGGTCTGTGTAGGCATGTTGGTAAGGTTGCTGAAAGGGCAGGTAAACAAGCTGTGGAGTTTAGCCAGTAGAAATGAACCAGGGCCGATGAAGAGCTGGCAGTACGTGGATGCACGATGTAGGCCTGAAAGAAGTGTTGGCTACAACACTGTGCTTAAACCTGATGAGCCAAAACAAATTTCAGAACCATGAAAACAATATTTAACTATACTATAAAGAATGTATTTGAAGTGTATGTTTACAAAAAACGAACATGCTTTATAATTATACATCTACTAGCAGTAATGCCCGTTGTGGGAAGAAATACAACGGGCTCTAGAAGGAAGCTCCAGGTGAGTGTCCCCCTGTGGCTGGTGCGGCGGCAGAGGGAAGAGGAAAATAGAGGGAGGCAAGCCATGTTTATTTCCTCCTGCTTAGCTATAAGACAGGGCTGTCTCAAGTAATTTTGCTGCCCCAATTAGGTAGACTGGGAGGACAGCCTCATGGTAACAGGTATGGTTCCCTCCACCATCGACTTATGTTGATTTGGGGTTATGCAGTGGCAGCTAAGGTAGAAAAGCACTTCCTCCTGTGCCATGTCTTCTGGGTTCCAAGGGTCTGGAAAGTGGTTCCATAGCCAGTTACAGGGTTGCCAACTCTGGGTTGGGAAATACTTGTAGATTTGAGGGGTAGAGCCTGGGGAGGGCAGGGTTTGGGTTTTGGAAGGACCTCAGCAGGGTATAATTCCATAGAGTCCATTGCCCAAAGCAGCCATTCTCTCCAGGAGAACTGATCTTGGAGATCTGCAGGTACTTCCTGGAGGCTGTCAATACTAAGGGGAGGGCCAGACCTGTAGATTTGAGGGGCAGAGCCTGAGGAGGGCAGGGTTTGGGGTGTGGAGGGACCTCAGCAGGGTGTAATTCCATAGAGTCCATTGCCCAAAGCAGCCATTGTAATAGCTGGGAAATTTTCTGTAGGGGAAATGATGTGCTGTGGCTGGGGAACATGGTGATTTCTGGGAGATCTCCTGGCCTCACAGGGAGATTGGCAACTCCAGTGACTGTTTAAGGGAAGATTGGGATATGTATTGGCAACTTCAGTGACCATTTCAGGGAAAATTGTGATATCTATTTTACCTCAGGACACATTCAATGACTCCCAACAGCAACAACAAACTGTTTAGAATGTTAGAGGCAAAGGCCAATCAGGCCGCATATGCAAATGACCTTTATTTTCTGACTGCCTATTGGGGGGAGAGGAACACACTGTTTAGAATATTTGAGGTGAGACTCAGGCAATGCAGCCAGTGGATAGGGACAGCTTCTGAGTGACAGATCACGGAGCCACCTGATTTGGGAGTATGTGGAATGTTCAGGAGAGTCCAGGACCAAAATAGAATTATTATATAGAGCAGGCGTGTCGAACTCATTTTTTTATGAGGGCTGGATCTGACATAAATGAGACCTTGTTGGGCCGGGCCATGTGTGTCATAAAATGTAATGCTAGGTAGCGGAGATATAAACCTTACAAAGGACACAAACACAAAGGAATTTTTTTTACTTAAAATAAAAACATGCTTAAAACATCAGCACTCTTGCAATATTTTGTTTATTTAACAGTGTCTGATAACTGACACCTCTTGCTCTGAATTACTGCATCGAAATGTCTGTGCTGTTGCAATCTTGAGTATGCTGTTCAGGTGTGTCTCTGTAAGCTGCAAACCTACAATGATGCAGCAGCAGCAGAACTGGAAGAAGCAGCAGAAGACAGCCAGTTCCACTGCGGGCCTGATAGAAGCCCTCCGGGGGCCTGATCCAGCCCCCAGGCTGAATGTTTGACACCCATGATATAGAGAGATATTCATATGCCATCCCATTGACTAACATACAAAATGCTTCATATAAGATTAGAAAAGTCCATTCCATCCATTATAATACTGCATGGTCAATCTTTAAATGAAGCAGAAATACATGAAGGAGTCTTGAAATAAGATTATTCTTCTGCTAGGACTTCCTTGAGGGTCATGAAGTAACGATGAACCAAGGATAATCAAACCCAACAGGCATTCAATATTTGCTGTTTTGCACTCTCTTTTTTCAAGAGCTGATGATCCTTTTAATAATGTGACCAATAACAACTGGTTTCAAGAAGAACTTTACAGGCAGAATGGAGATAACCTTCAAAATTTCCCAGTAGTAGATCAGTCACTCCAGCTTAGGTTTGGTGTTACGACAAAGATCCTTGGTTCAGCCTGCCATTGTATCATACCGATTTGGGAATATCAGCAAATACCAATATTTGTTCAGATCTGATATATCTGAACCAGAAAAATATCGATTTTTTTGTAGTGCACACCCCTAGTCCCCAGTGGGGAGAAAGACAGGATATAAATATCTGCTTAAATAAATGTCTTTTAGTGATAAATATTCCTGATCCAATGCCTCTAGAGACCTGCTTATGTATTCAGCATAGTGCCATTATCTTATTAACTGGAAAAGCATATTTTTATGTCGGAGCTCTTGGCATACTTGTGCTTCTTAAACTTGTGTGATAACTTGAGTAGTTTCCCTGAATAAACCAGCACTGCTTATATGGCTCTGCTGCCCTCTGCTGGGAGACAACCCCAGCACTGCAATTTTGGCATTTTAAAGAGCCCTTGTTGGATTTCCCTAATCTGGATGACCCAGGCTAGACTGAATTTATCAGATCTAGGAAGCTCTCCTACTACCCAACAATGGCTGCACAAAATATGGGAATACTTTCTGTTAGAGAAATTCAATATGATTACTACCACAGACCCAGTTGAAAGAGAAACGTGGGTACTAATGGATAAATGGTACCCGATTCTAGAAACACTATATGTAGATAAGCTCGAATGGGAATCCATAACAGAGACAAAATTTAAGCTACTAGCTTTAGGTTAATGTACCAGTTAGTAACTTTTTATAGCTAAATTTTGACAAAGAACATTGGCAGTCCTTCAGGATCACAATTTAGCTCATCTGGCTGAAAATATTTCCTTTTCATGTAACTCTAAATACTATAATGTTATACCAGTATCAGAGTATGTAACCTCCAGCACAACGGTGGCATCTTTACGGTCGTGTTTGAGATGTTTACAAGGGTTGACTTCTGTATTATTTCCCAACTTTTATAATAATAATAATAAAAAAGAAAAAGATCTAGGAAGCTCATCAGATCTAGGAAGCTAAGCAAGGTCGGCCCTGGTCAGTATTTGGATGGGAGAATCGCCAGGGAAGACCAGGGTCGCTATGCAAAGGCAGGCAATGGCTAACCACTTCTGAACTTCTCTTGCCTTGGAAACCCTATAGGGTTGCCGTAAGTTGGCTGTGACTTGCGGGCACTCTCCACTACCACTTGCTTGGTTCTGGTAAATGAAAATTCATAGGGAGATGGTACCTTCCACTAGAACACAAGGCAAAAGCAAGAAGTGTTCTGGGCTCACTTTCTCTCACTCGTAGTAATCTGTAATTTAAAACAAACTGAGAATTGTTTTGTTGATCGCTCCTGTTGGAATGTTGGCACACCACAGATATCTGAACGATCATACCACGAGGAGGCCAGCAGAGTCAGGGCCCAAGTATCATCAGTACATGGGAATGGGGTGGTGGCGGCAGGAAATTATAAGCTTCCTAAGGAACAATTGCTTGATAGTATAGGGTATAAAGGTCTTAAATAAAACAAAACATTAAAATTCTCCAGACCCAGTACAAAATTTGTAACATTCACCTTGTCCCCAATCCTGTCTCATGTACATAGCCTTATGAATCATGGGGGGAAACCCTATTTTCTATCTGGAAGAGCCCCAGTTGACTATATCATGGTGGTGGACTTCATCCCTGACTGCCCACACCCCCAAAGCCCTGGGCCAGGTACAGTCCATCCATTCTGCATCCCTGTGGTTGAGCCCTGAGGCCAATAGTTCTCCTTGAAGAGATAGACTGCTGGGAGATTTAGGGTTGAAGTATCTACGATCGTGAAAGGTGCTTGACTGATGCTAACCCTGCTGGCTTGCTGTTGCCCCTTTCCCTTCTCACAGCTGGGTATGAAGAAAAAGAAGTTCATGCCTTATAACCACCAGCACAAGTACTTCTTCATCCGTGAGTATAATTTCCTTTCTGTCGCAGAACAGGGCTAGTGTTTCAAGCTCACAAAATTTAGTAGCTTACAAATGTTTTTATGAGATGGTTCACCCACACACAACAATGGTTCATATAAAAAGATGCAGTCATACCTGGCTACCTGTAAGAAATCCTTTTGCACCACAGATAGTCAGGTGAATGGCTGTTTACAAGCCTCTTTTAGCCTGCAGTGCTTATAACCCTGGAACCATTTCCCCTGGCCAGCCTTCCAGCAGATTGCAACATACCGGCCGAAGACAATCAGTTGCAGCCTGTTGGCTGAAAGCCTCTTCTCAGCGTCTGTGAAGCAGGGATGAGTAACAAAACAGCTGGATGAGGAGGCACGTTCACCCCAGGGCTTTTGGTTTCTAATGGTCAGGTGCTCTGATGCTAAATCAGGAGAGAAAGAGCAGTGGTACCTAGAGAACAAGAACCCTGCATTCCCAGAGCAGGGAAAGGGGGAAGTGGGAGATGATAACACAAATTAGGTGAGAAACCAGCCCCCCATTTGCTTAGCACTGATGCCAGATCCTAATGCCTTCCTGAATTCACTTTTTAATTTGCTCCAGTTGGACCACCAGCTCTGGTGCCCTTCTACCTACAGTGGTACATCTTCTACTTTGTGGTCCAGCGCAAACAATGGGCGGTGAGTAGGCGTTGCTCTCTGCAGGTTTGTGGGGCCTCTTGAATCGATCGATCGATCTAATTTATTGCAAGCAAGAGCCAGTAAAACAGGACAATTCTGATATAAAAAGGATTAAAACAGTAATAACATGGGAATAGTATAAATGCATGGGTCGGGGGTCAGGTGCAAATCCAGCAGCTCAAGGGCATGTGACTTTGTTGGATACGGTGCGTGTCCTTGTTTTGAGCAGTTCCGTTGTGGGCTGGTGGGAGGGGCAGCAGGAGGATAGTGTTGTGGATTTTGTCAGTAGCCATGGGAGGGAATGGTTTGTTTTCTTTTTTTCCTTCCACAAATGAAGCTGCGTTATGATTCCCCTTCCTTTGGTCTATCCACTTCTCTCTTGTTTTCCTCAAAAGTAAAACCTTTTAGTGTCTGCCTTTTTTGGGGGCTTGGGAGTGGCCTGCCCTCAGAACTTCACCGGCGGGCACTTGAGCAAGGAACCCTGGGGAGAGAACTCTGGGGTTTCATTTCCTGCACTGCACAAGGAAAGGGAGAGCGTGGATCTCTCCAAGTAGGACTCTGCAGGCAGGCTCCCGGGCTGAGCAAATGGGGCGGGGAAGCGTGGGATTCTAACGATCTCTTCTTTAGAACAATCCTGCTCTCCTTTTGTGGCAGGACCTGGCCTGGATGGTGACTTTTTATATCCGGTTCTTTCTGACTTACTCATTCTTACTGGAACTCAAGAGTCTCTTTGCTCTCTTCTTCGTGCTCAGGTAAATCAGATTTGGACACTTTTTCTTGTTTCACGGGGTTATCGTCGCACGCCAATCTGCAATGATCCAAAAGCAGAACTTTTTAATTACCATGGGTGATTCAGCCTTCATTGAGAGGAACCTTGTGCATGTGTGTTTGTGTTTGCGCAATGGGTCTTTGCACGAACAGGTATGCTGTCTTTCCCACTTCCCTGTTGGTGCGCAGATCTGTGCCCCGTGTGCTCCCGGGGCCGAATAAGGAACGCACGGTTGGAGTCCAGGGAGAGGATAAATATCTGTCTGTTGCAATAACCAGGAAAATACAGGACTGGATACCTCGGCACCCAGTACCCCCTAGCTGTATTCTGCCCCAACCAGGAAGGGCAATAGGTCTTATACCTCAAATGACATCATTACAGTTTATACATTAAGGGATCTTTAATTGGTGTAAAACAGGTCTCATCATCAAAGCATCATTTTAGCTGGCACTTCTCTATTGGCAAACCCCTATCTGGATCTTAAGTGTCAGTAATCGCGTCATCTTATCTGGTCCCGGAACAGTGGAAAACATCAACGAACAGAGAGGCTTCCTTCTGGCATCATTCCTGGCTTGTTTGCTTCAGCATGAAACTAGGGAGTTTCCTGATAAGATACATAAAACGTAGTTCTTGGCAGACGTTCTGCTCAGCTCTACACAAAAAGACATTTGTTTTGAGAATGCTCTCGTCTTTCCATCTCATAGCTACACTTTCAGAATGTCCTTCAACCAGGGAGCTTATAATTTCAGATATGCATTCCAATCCATTATTTTCTGAATCTATCAAAAAGAATCTTTGGCAATTAAAAATACTCTCATTAACTCTATTCTAGGTCTCTTCTATATGGGTTAAGTGCTAAGGTCTAAATTCACTTTAATCAGACTCCTAATAAGGCACAGTGGCAGCTGTCATGTTACCTGTCAAGAGAAATGCCAGAAATCACAATCATAAATCAGATTCATCGGTCCCTTGTCCTACACTCTCAAGACTTCACAGAAGGGGTGGGATGCCCACATTTTAGTGCTGTGATTGTGAGCATGCCATGCTCATAAAGGAGTAATTAATCTATACAACATGATTTATAGGATATTCCCTTAATAACCCTTTCTTGTCAGTTGAGCAAGACTTTTAATCTTCCTCCATCTACACCTTTTCACATGTGGTGCATTTTCTTTTGCCTGATGTGATTTTGCAATCCTAATCCTAGTTCTATGCTAACCTCTGAATGTCTTGGGTTATTTGGAAATTGGCTTATTCAAGTACTGGTGCTTTTCAATGGCTTTCCCATGGAATTCAGTGGCTGACAATGTGATCACTGCCTCCCTTTGTTTTGCACAGATTTATAGAGAGCCACTGGTTTGTCTGGGTGACACAAATGAACCACATCCCAATGAACATTGATTATGACAAGAATGTGGAATGGTTCTCCACCCAGGTGAGATTTGCATCCTTTCTAGTAATGATTATTATAAAGATAAGAACAGAGAGAGCGCGCAAAATGGAAGAGATGTGTGGCACTATGAAGGAAAGGCTGGAGAATAATATTTGGTGATCAGAGTGGGTTAGTATCAGAGAGTGTATAAAGTTAGGAAGGACTTTCAATAATAAAAGTGCAACGTGATGGATGGTGAGGAATACAGGAGAATACAAGGAGTGAAGAACAAGAACGAACAGTTTGAAACACAGGAATGTTTGGTGGGAAGTACCCATTGTAGTACTTTTTGAGGATTAATTTGTTTATTTATGTCATGCCTTTCTCTCCAATGGGGACCCAGAGTGGCCTACGTGATTCTCCTCTATTGTATCCTCACAACAACCCTCTGAGGCATAACTATTAATATTTCTCAAAAGAAATATTAAAACCTCAAAAGAGCCTTCCCAGTACTCATGACTGTTGTTATAACAGAGTTCAAGTGCACCCTCCAAGAA
Source organism: Gekko gecko (assembly GCA_029375565.1). Classification (NCBI taxonomy): domain Eukaryota; kingdom Metazoa; phylum Chordata; class Lepidosauria; order Squamata; family Gekkonidae; genus Gekko; species Gekko gecko. The sequence continues at coordinate 98,070,272 of JAPDNY010000003.1, read as the reverse complement.
AGATTGAAATATAACTCCTAAGTATTTAAATTGCTCTACTTGCTCTATAGACTGTCCTACTGCTGCTCCTTTGACCTGCTACTCACATGTTGTTTTTTACTAAACAGAAGGACCTTTGACTGAGAAATATTAATAGTTATTAATGTTAACTATTAAATGGAGCAATACTCTGGAAAGGAGGCTATACGTTTACATAAGCCAACCATGGATCTTGAGAGGAGAGCTGTATTGTCCACATACAAAAGACACAACAACTTAACATGAGTTAGATAAGGCATGTGAGATTCATCTCTGGAAATATAAGAGTGTAGATCATTGATATATGAATTAAATAACAGAGGAATGAGGATACATCCTTGCTTCACTCCTTTGCTCAACACAGTAGCTCTAGTCATCTCACCAGATGGACCACATTTTACTTGAGCTATAGGCTGAATCAAAAACAGGAGACGCTTGTCAATAGATGATTTCCCCCCCCTGCTTACTCATAAGTCTGGGCACTGAGTCAAAGGCAGCTGTAAGATACATGAAGGACACAGCCAACGTGCCATCCTTTGAGCTGGTGTATTTATCTACAATAAATTGAAGAGTATGGCAGTGGTCAACTGTACTAACACATTTATGAAATCCAGCTGGCTTTCATCCCAAAATAAGTTCATTCTCTACACATGTTCTTATAAAGTAGGGAAGCATATAACTTGCCCACCACTGACAGCAGATTTATTAGACAATAGTTACATGGATCTGTTGGATCACCTTTTTTTGTAAATGAAGACTATTATTACATGCAAGGGTCATTTCGTAGAAAAAGAGCTGCAGGAGCTCATTAGCACAACTCATTAGCATAACCTATTTGCATATGCCACACCCCCTGACATCACCGGAAGTATGTCAGAAGGCAAGAAAGAAAGATAGGAAGGAAGGAGAAAGAAAGCAAATAGGGAGAGAGGAGTGGGAGGGAGGGAGGGGAGAGCTGGAAAGAAGGCAAACTGAAAAGAAGGCAACACTGAACCTATGAGAAAATATGGTGTTCAGCATTTTGGGAAATGAGTTGCTTTGCCAACAAGACTTTCCCCTGTACAAAGCAGCACTGAATTGTTCAGAAACAGTCTTCTTCAACTTCTTAGAGTTAATGCTAATGTTATCTTTCAAGTACTTTATTTGTTACTATAAACCAATATAAAACCACACACTGTTGTGATAAAAGAAAGACCATACGGGGATCTTGTACTATAACAGCCAAACACATTAAACATTTTGCGAAAGAAACATTGGAAACCCCAAAGTGAATAATACAGAAGCAGAGCAAGTCAAGCTTGTTTACCTGAGCTTAAACAAGGACACATTAAATAGACTTTCAGCAGAAAAAAACATAAGATTTAAGAGCTTTTTAAAAATGTTCATTTTCAATTACTTCAGTTAGATTTCCCTGCTTATAGTGGTGCTATGTGGCCGGTAAACAGACTGGAGGAGTTTTTGTTAGGTTGGTTGGTTTCTTTTATTAAAATCAGATCTCTAGTAATTACTAGGTATCATGAAGTCAGTCAGAACAAGCAAATCAAATGTACTGTACAGATATTTGATGTAATGCACGTTTTAACTACTAGTCCATAAAGCATTTGCTTTACCCACACAATAACACAAAAGCATAATAACCTGAATAAAAGTCACAAACTCTGGAGAGCTGAATAATAACTGACCAGATTTACTGACCAGATTATTGACAAAGCAATTTCTTACAGTCAATAAAGAAAGGCTTTTGTTTCATAAAAATTCCCTCCCTCCAAAGTTATATTTCAAACTGATTTAGCACAACAATTAAGAGTTACTTCAGTGACATACACATGCCATTGGCTAGATAGGTAAATCCAGCTACTAATATTAATAAATTCCAAATGTATAATGTGCATTTTTTTTCAGTCACTGTGCATAAGCCCATACTGCACGCTACATCTGCGGGTCGATTTCCATATGTCTTTCACTTGAAAGTGCCTGCCAACACCAACACTGGAACATTTCACAGTAACCATTACTGAGCAAGTTCAGTTCTCCCACCACTGGCGCGATACATCCCTGCACTGCCCAAAAGGGAAAGAGAGGAGGGGCTGCCAGGAGGGATGCCGAGCCGGGGGAGCCTTCATAAGGCAGACCGAGGAAGCTGCGGCAAGCATGCGAAGCACTCACCTTCACTGCCCCTCGCAGCCCCTCTCCCTCGGTTCAGCAGCAGCCCCGCAGAGAAAGCTGGTGGCAGTGGATTTCAAAGGGAGGGTCTGGCTGAGAGGAAAGGAGCTATGGCTCCTGGGAAGCCGGACACCCCGGAGGAAGAAGGAGCTGGCACCTAAAGTGCCGTGGGAGCTGCAGGAGGCACGGCGGGCCGAGCAGAGAAAGAGTGGGCCGAGCATAAAGGGTTTTCCCCACACCTGCTCCCCCCCAATCTCTTATCGTGGAGAGGCTGCTAAGTGAGCTCTCTGTGACTGATTTCTCACAGGGAGCTGTGGCACTGTCACTCCTCCCTTTCCCCTGGTTCCATTGGTCAATTTCGCACTAATTGCCACGTGGGCGCATTTTGATCCATGGCTTTGCGCGATTTCTCTCGTGGCTTCTAGATCCTCAAAAAACAGGATCGAGAAGCTGCAGGGAAAATCGCATGAAGCCATGGATCAAAATGCACCCACATGGCAATTAGTGCGAAATTGACCAATGGAACCGGGAGAAAGGGAGGAGCAACGGTGCCGCAGCTTCTTGTGAGAAACCTTTCTCCCCCTCTGCCCAGGGCGGGAGTTTTTGCGGGTTTAATTCACGAAAGTCCTTTGTAGTAGTTCATGAAGCTTATACTGTTCAGGGGTTGGTTGGGGGCAGAGTGTGTGGAGAGTCTGTGGGGGGAATGCACCCTTCCTGCCTGGGCTGTGCACGTCCTGGGGGCTGCCTCCATTCAGGGGTCTCGGGGGCGCAGGGAACAAGGAAGCCTCCTCGTGGGGGGAAGGTGGCGGCGGTTGTGGGGGACTCACCAGGATGAGGGTGAAGCGCTCCTCCAGCTCGCCAGTGCTGGGCATGGGCTGCTTGGGGGCAGCAGGCTGCTTGGGGGGCAGTGGTGAGGAGGAGGAGGAGGTGGCAGGCTGGCTTTGGAGTTCCTTGGTGGAGGACACCTCCACGCTGCTGCTGGCCACATTGCCCATCCTGAGCTACTCCTCGGACGACCCCCAATGTGTCAACGGGTAAATGTCTCCGTCTGCCTAGCGGGCACTCCCAGAACGTGTGGAGCGGTGCCCCCCCTGGTGCATTAGCCCCCGCCACCTCCTCCTCCTCCCGGGTCTGCTCTCTCCCCTCAAGGTGACTTTGCAGAGGGGCTCCAGGCGCCCAGTGGCCTGCATGGCTGGGCCAGTGGTGCTCCAGGGAAGAATTGTGGGCTGTCAATGCCACCTCACCCAAAAGAGGAAGCTGCCATTGTGCGCTCAGCACAGGAAGCCCCTGGGCAGGTAGCACCACTTCTCTTTCCTTTTCAAATCCTCGCAGCAACTTTTTCTTGCTGTGGCTGCTGCCAGGCTGGGTGGGCAAGCTGCTGCGGTGGGGCTGCGGGCCCTCTCCCTCTCCCTCTCCCATGGCTGCGGCTGGCTAGCCAGGGACAAGAGAATGCAGGCACCTTGTCTGGTGGGGCAGGAAAGGTGGCGGGGAGGCACTGCGCTCCACCCCTGGGCTCCTTTCTGCCAGAGCACTGCTCTGGTGCACTCCGGCAGGAAATGACCCCTGATTACATGTCATCAAGAGGTAGGCATGATGCCTGTCTCTTTAATCTGAGTAAAAATAGGAGCAAAAACATTGGCCCACCAGTCTGCATTTACTTTGAATTACTCTGGAGGCACTAAACCAGATTTCATTTGCGAGATTAGAGATTTGACTTCTGATACTGCAACTGGCAGAAGTTCTGTTTAATAGGATGCCTTTGCAAATTAATGTTGTTTTAAAATATTTTTTTGCATACACACAACATACTTTCAGTCATGCAGTGAAAATCCTTGTGCTGTGGTGGCAGCTGCTGCCAGAGCAACTTTAAAAAATGATCCGCACAGCCAATCAAATCTTCAGTGGCCAATCAGGAGCCCTGCTGGGGAAAAAGCCCCTTTTGGCCCCACCCACTTTCTTTTTGGGTCCCAGGAAAGGTGTCAGGATGCTTCATGGCTTTTAGGGTACCGTCTCGGGGACTGCTCTGACCACTACACTTTTGTATGTAGTGTTCAACACATGAGCGCTCATCATGGTTGGGTGAATAACTTGGGGCCCAAGGAGTCTTGAAAGGTCCTTTATACTGAGTCCTGAATCCAGTGTGATCCTTGATCTACCCTTCTAGCTGCCCTTCCAAGTGATGTGGTAATGTTGTGGTGGACCCTGATCCTCTCAGCACCACACAGCAGATGGGGAGGAGTGTGTATTATTGGAAACGTGCCATTGGCACAACCGTTTGTATGTATGTTATTCATGCACCCTTTGCCAGAGGTACCTCTTTTTGCAGATTCTGTACTTCTGGTTAAAGTGCTCAATTGACAATGGAGAAAAACTCCAGTACATAAGAACATAAGAGAAGCCAATGTTGAATCAGGCCAATGGCCCATCCAGTCCAACACTCTGTCACACAGTGGCCAAAAATACCAGGCGCCATCAGGAGGTCCAGCAGTGGGGCCAGGACACTAGATGCCCTCCCACTGCTGCCCCCCCCAGCACCAAGAATAGAGTGCATCACCTGCCCCAGACTGAGAATTCCTATCTATACCTTGTGGCTAATAGCCACTGATGGACTTCTGCTCCATGTGTTTATCTAATTCCCTCTTGAAACTGTCTATGCTTGTAGCTGCCACCACCTCCTGTGGCAGTGAATTCCATGTGTTAATCACTCTTTGGGTGAAGAAGTACTTCCTTTTATCTGTTCTAACCCGACTGCTCAGCAATTTCATCGAGTACCCACGAGTTCTTGTATTGCAAGAAAGGGAGAAAAGTACTTCTTTCTCAACCTGCTCAATCCCATTCATAATCTTATAAACCTTGATCATGTCACCCCTCAGCCGTCATTTCTCCAAGCTCAAGAGCCCCAAGCGTTTTAGCCTTTCTTCATAGGGAAAGTGTTCCAACCCTTTTATCATTCTAGTTGCCCTTCTCTGCACTTTTCCCAATGCTATAATATCCTTTTTGAGGTGTGGCGACCAGAACTGTACACAGTATTCCAAATGAGGTCGCACCAATGCTTTATACAGGGGCATAATGATACTGGCTGATTTGTTTTCAATTCCCAGTACGGATATCTCTTCTTTTGGAGTCAGATTCTGTGTTTCTTTTTCTGAGTGGTGTAATGAAGACTTTCCCTTGGAACCCAATGAAGTCGAGCAACCAGTCTGGAGATAGTGATCACACTAGAACCTCGAGAGGTTCCTACACCAGTTCCTTATCTTTATTTTTCTCTTTGCAGCCATAAATCCCTGAACAAAGTAGGAGGGGGGTGGGGAAGGGTGTGCCATCACCAGCCAGAATGGCCAGCTGGATGGGAACCTGCAACGCCGTCATGTGGCTGCTTATCTCTCTCCTCCCCCTCCCTCTGCAGCTCCAGGCAACCTGCAACGTGCACCCGTCTTTTTTCAATGACTGGTTCAGCGGACACCTCAACTTCCAAATCGAGCACCAGTGAGTACATCCTTTTTGAAGGACAGGAAGATCTCTTGTGGCAAAGCCGTCATTACAGCCGCCAACACAGGTTGGAGAAAGAGGCTTGAATCGGGGAGGAGTTCTGATCTGGGCTGCTTGGCTTAAGCTGTCAGACAGGCAAAGAGGGGAATGGCCGTGCTGTAACTGGGAACCCGTTCTGAGGCACTTTGCTCATGTCTGCTTGGGCGAGCAGGGCCCAGGTGTAATTCCTGTAGGCCTAGAACACATTTGTAACATGTGCCTCTCCACTCATGCACTCTCATCCCATACATAGCGGTGGCTGTGTGTCATGAAAGAAGAAGTCTTGATTTCTGAAATGGACCCCAGCATGGTAGTGGGCTTGCAGTCTGGACGGGGCAGGCCTTCCTAGGACTTTTAGGGTGTACCCGTTGTCTCCCTCCCCAAATTATGCCCGGGCCCTGGGCAGTAGGCAAGACTAACGAGCATGGAGAACTCTGGGGCAAGCTTCACTGTGGATTATCGCATGCCCTCGTGAGCCTCAGGAGAGGGGAGTGTTGGGGGCAGGCACGTGACCCTGCAATGTGGTCTTTCTCTGCAGCCTCTTCCCTACCATGCCTCGACACAACTTCTGGAAGGTGACTCCCTTGGTGAAGTCCATGTGTGCAAAATATGGCATCGAGTACCAGTCTAAGCCTCTGCTCACCGCCTTTGCTGACATTGTATAGTAGGTATCAGTCAGTGCGATGCCAGAGTTTTGTGGCCCATATGAAAGGGTGGGTCATCTTGTGTGGGGAGTCATGTCAGATGGACACTGTGTGAAAGGGCCACAAGCAGAACGGCAAAGGTGGGATTTCGGAGGGGATTATCTCTTGCTACTGCGTCTAATGCTATCCAGTAGCTAGGAAGGATTTTTAATAGGGAAACACCCTTTGTTAAAGTCCCAGTTCCTTAAGCATTCATCCCCAAAGAGTCTTCTGCAGCCCCCTTGTAGACCTTATTGTTAGGGCTAGGGGTGCTGTGTTTTCCCATCTTCCTTAAAGAACATCCAAATCCTGTGCTTCGTAGAGATGAGGCAAATATGGCACATGCCCTCAAAACTATGTCTCATCAAGCATTTGGAATGCACTAGTAATGGATGCTCTCCAAAGAAGAGGAGCTTAGGCACAGGGGAGCAGCCCAGGTAAGGTCTAGGAGCCCTGAGAAGGAGGGGAAGCGCTGCAGGTAGAGAAAGCCAGCCCATAGCTTTTAGCTGCATTGAGGAGACACAAAAATTCTGTGGGGGTCTCATCTGGGATAGCACATTCACACGTGAAAGTCACCAGGATGTTGCAATCGAGAGGTGAACATGCATGTCTGAACAGGCTCTGTGACTCTTTCTAGGAGATGTCACTGCCTCTCTCCCTGTGCTTTTTAAGGTCTCTTCCCCTTCCCATTCTGATCCAATATGAGGTATTTTAAGACTTCTTGAGAGCCAGTTTGGTGTAGTGGTTAAGTGCGTGGACTCTTATCTGGGAGAACCGGGTTTGATTCCCCACTCCTCCACTTGCACCTGCTGATGTGACCTTGGGTCAGTCACAAGCTCTGGCACAGCTGCTCTCTCAAGGACAGTTTCTGTCAGAAGTTCTCTCAGCCCCACCGACCTCACAGGGTGTCTGTTGTGGGGAGGGGAAGGGAAAGGAGTTTGTAAGCCGCTCTGAGACGCCTTTGGGCAGTGAAGGGCGGGGTATAAATCCAATCTCCTCTCCTCTTTATTCTTTGTGCTCACTAGAGTTGGTAGAATACCCGACCCGCTATCTCATTGCCCTTTGTGTTTTGTTTCCACTCATTTTCTGAGCCACCCTGATCTGTTGTTGTTGGTTTTTTTCCCCTCTTTCCAGCTCTCTGAAGGATTCAGGGGAGCTCTGGCTGGAGGCGTACATGCATAATTAAGAAGGAAGCAACGTCTCGTCGGAGAAGAGCCACCCACTTTGGCCACCTCTAGAAACGGGCATCTTGAGGCAAGCAAGGGCCTCACGTAGATGGGGGTGGGCAGCTGGTTGAGCTGAATTCGGCAACTGGATGCGACGTGTTATCCCTTGCTCTTTTCTCACTGCTCCTCTGGACTTCATGAGCTACCGAGAAGTTCCCCAGGGACATCTGTAGGACCAGGAAACAAATTCCCATCTATTTGCTCCCATTTTACATGCTTCATATGTAGAGAGGAAATCTTACAAAGAATCTTTTGGCCTTGCTGTCTAGCTTGTCTTGCTCCCTCCCAGAGTAAAAGGAACCAAGGATGAGGGTGGAAGTCTTGAGAAGTAAAGGAGGGGAGGGCTTGGATGCGACAGGAAACAACATGCAGCGTCTGAGAGCTGCAACAGTTTGAAGATAGGAAACAAGGCAACAGCAAGGACCAGAGGAGATCATAGGTGCCCAATGTCAGAACAAGGACTGCAGGAAGAGAGCAGCCAAAGTCTGACACAGCGACAAGTGTCCAGGAAACACTGGACGGTAGCTGGACTTCCTCAATGGCAGAAATCTGTCAGGGGAGTCTGTAACATCTTTGGCTGTACTTTTCTCACAAAGACCAAGAAGAGCTGTAGCTATCTGTGGGCACTTGCCAATCCATAGGACAGATTTTGATTCCACGCAGAGAGAAGGATTGGTGCTGATGGACCCTCTGGTGCTTTCTTACTTTAACTGCTAATATGCCTTCAGTGGTTGAGGAGGAGGACCAAAGTACACTTTTGTTACTCACCTGGAATGGTGCTCTTTCTATGTTCCACCTTGCTCAGTTACTAAGGGCTCTTTGTCTATCACACAGCCAATTTGTCAGCACACTGCAAAGAGAATACTCACTACCTACTCTGGGATGTCTACTGTGAAAAGGATGCCTCTTTGTGATTTAAAGACATGTTTTGCATCACTTTGGAGCAGAGATTCCCAAAGTTGTAGCCAACCTCCAAGTAAAGGGGGAAGGAAACACCCCGAGTCTCACTGTTATTTTGACAGAGAAAAGTCACCAAGACTTGTCCCTGTAACTCCTTCATGGCCTCTTAGTCACACAGACACCTTCCCGTATGGCAAAAATGAGACATGGCCTTGAAGAAATTCAACTTTAGAAAAACTATTGCCCCTTCATGGTAACTCTTTTAACTGACATAAGTTGATTGTTCATCCCTTCTTGAGGTGGAGCGTAGGCAGGCCTGCTGGATTGTCCTCTTACTCTTTTCTCTAAGGCACACCGACATGAGGGCTTAGAGCCAAACGTGCTTTGTATTTCCCAAAGGAGAGACTACATGGAGGCAAAACTGTATCTAAAATCCTGGATTGCTTTCCAGACTTCTGCAGTGCCACTCACATTAGCGAATGGGAATGTGTTACATTTTTTTGCATAGCCCTGGTTGTAGGGAGCCAAGCTTAGAGGGAGAGTGAAAACCCTCACCCATAATGTATGGAAATGGTGTCATCTAATCTCAACAACTGCTCATTTATCCTTTGGGAGGTCCACATAATGTTTGAAGGCCCATGCCCAAACATAAAGGTATGATTGGACTTTCTAGACAGTGTTACCATTCCAGCCCACAGAGAGCAGTGGTGCAGCCATCCAAAGAAAGCCATTCTGTTGCACCTCTGATGCCCTTGTAAGATGTGCCTGCCTGCCAGTCATGGTTTGAAAGGAAGGGAGCTGTTCAGTGAATTGCCTTCAGAGCCTTATGCCACTTGATGGCAAAATAGCACAACTGCCAAATTAGGTGAACGGTGAGAGGGGAACAGCCTCTCACATGACGTAGCTTAAAGTGAAGCCCCTGAGCTCTGAAATGCCTTTTCCTTGGAGCCTCAGTTCTTTTCTTTCTGTTGAGTCCAACCCCTTCATTATCTGCCTCTTACAGAGAGAAGCATGTGATGTAAGATGGTTCCTGTCCCTTGGATAACCCTTGCATCTGTTGCAGCCAGTCAGCTTGCTGGTTCGTTTCCAAACGCGCGTGGGAATGATTTGCCATTTGGAGGGAATCCAGCCTGAGACACGCCCCCCCTGCCCTTATCATACTAAGGGGGTGGGAAATTGGGAGAGAGAGGAATGATTGTCTCCTTTGTGGATAAAAACAATGGACTATTGTGTCATGTGTGCATTTTCATTGGGGAATAACAAAACTGCACTTAAATCATAATCTAAACGTTGAATAACAAAGAGTAGTTTCAGCAAACGTTGTGTGCCTCCTTTCTGTCTTCATTTGTTTTCCTCCTGTTACTTGGTCCTGGGGGAGATGGTCTAAAAGTAGGGTTGCCAGGTCTGGTTTGGGAAACACCTGGAGATTTTGGGAGTGGAGCCTGAGGAGGGTGGGGTTTGGGGAGGGGAGGGACTTCATTGGGGTATAATGCCATAGAGTCCACCTTCAAAAGTGGCCGTTTTCTACTGATCTCCGTCACCTGGAAATCAGTTGTAATAGCGGGAGATCTCCAGCCACCACCTGGAGGTTGTATCAATATAAAGACTCTCCATGAATGAATTATGAACAAAAGCAGAAAGATTATATTGTACCAAACAATTCAGTTTTAAATCTTTGTTAAAGTTTAACAAACCCTTAGATATTCTTAAAGAGCTAGGATCAAAAAGTACTTGATACAAAGGGAAAACTCAATTGAAGTCCACAAATCCCTCATATAAAGAACTTCAGGAGAAAAAAGGTTCTACTTCTTGCATGAGCAGCAGCTATACATGGCTGGCTTCAGTGTCATGTTCGCATTCTGCTTCTTCAGATAGCTGGTACTCTTTTAGCTGTGAAACTGAAAATATACTTCTATGTCACATCCACTATATTATAACATATTTATTACATCCCCAGTTGTCAGCACGTACATACTCACTGAAATAAAGTTTCAACAATTCTCCTTCAACTAGTTTTCCATTCGCTCCACTGACATGTTCTCTTTCTGCCAATTAGGCTTCTATGATAGTGGTGGTGGTCAACACTCAACATTCACCCTTAAGTATGCACTGACAACCTGGTGTCACAATATTCTGACACAACTTACATCAGTACGTAATATCCTATTTTATATTTTTACATTTCTAAGAATAAAATTTCTAATGAAACTGCTGGGTAAACCAAAGGAATGAAAACTGACCCGAAGCAACCTACTTGTATACAACCAACAGGATTTTATAAGAAACAAATCAAATTCAGTGTTCAAACCATTAGGGATCAAGGTGTTTAATTTAAAGATCCACCTGTGTTCCTGGCAAAGTAATTCCTTCATAGCCAATGGACGTTTTGAGTCTGCAACAAAGAGCACAACACATCTAAACTGTGGTCTCCTTTGTGGTTTTGAGAGGCAAAATGCTCTGTGAGTAGGGCTTCCCTTGTTTGTCGTTTATTTCTTGTGATGTGTTCCATAATTCTTAATTTCAGTGGTCTGGTGGTACTGCCAATGTATAACTTTAAATAATCACACTGAATGAAATACACAACAAAGGAACTTTCACAGGTAGAACGTGCATTACAATAACCAGTTATACCATTTAAGGTGAAATTGTCACTTTCCCACATTACCTTATAGGCTTTTCTCTTTAACAGTGTCTGTGTCCTTTGGACTGAGTCCAATGTTGGCCTCACAGGAAACAATAACAAAGGACATTGGAGAAGTAAAACAGGAGGTGAAACAGATAGAGGCAGAGATTAAAGGAGTAAAGGTAATAGCTGTGCAAGCAAGAAAAATGGATCAAGATAATAGGGAACAAATTACCCAACTGAAGAAACAATGCAGAGCTCTCAGATAGAAGCAGATGGGCAAATCTGATTATATATGGGATATCAGAAGATGTAGAGCAAAAGAACTGGGAATAGTGTATTGTGGAATGGATATCTGAACAAGGGATAAACCTGGAAGAAAACCAAATAGAAAAGGTACATAGGCTGCAGACCAAGAGAAGGGGGGGGAGAACCACGGCCAGTTATAGTAAAATTTGCAAGGGAAAAGAAACAGCAACAGATATTTTTAGCCCTAAAAAAAATTAAAGGAATGGACTATAAAGGGAAGAAGGCTTATGTTAGGCAAGACTTTTGCCAGGACACATTGAGACAAAAAAGACTAATGAAGCCATATGCTCAGCAACTCTACAACAGTAAGATACAATTTAGCTGGGCGTACCCAGCCTCTATAGTGATTTTCAAAGAGGGAAAGAGACTAATAGCGAGAAACCCACAAGAAGCGACAAAGCTACTGGAGAAGTTGGGACTTGATACAAGAAACCTAGAAGATCAAACAGCGATGGAAGAAGTGGTAATAACAGAAGATGAGGAAGAAGGGTCTTCCACGCACCAGGACAAGAGGCAAAGGACATTCTCATAGAGACAGAAAATTAAGGGAAGTATCCATTAAATAAAAGGTCATTAATAATGGGAAAAAGCTAAATCTATCGGAGGGGGGAGGTGCGCTCACCTGAAGGTGTAGAGAGAGGATGATTTACTCCTTCTCAATGAAGAGCTCTACACGAGGGGGAGGGTGGAGGTTGGAAGAACGGGAGGGGGGAGGAAAGGGGAATAGGGAAAATAGAATAAAAATTAACTCTCAGCGTGGGGGAGGAGGAAAGCTCAGAGTAAAAGAATATGGTTGAAAGTTTCAAAGTGCTGACACTGAACGTGAATGGCTTGAGTTCTGACTTAAAGAGATATAGACTCTCCAGATTCACAAAACAACAAAATATAGATATTATGTACCTGCAGGAAACACATAAAGTGAAGAGAGACAGTAAACCTTTGCTTAGTGACCCAGTGTGGGTAGTGCTGGCTGAAGCTAGAAGTGATTCTAAGGCAAGGGGAATGGCAATATTAGTACATAAGATGTATGACATTAAGTTAAGAGAAACAATAGCAAATGAGGATGGAAGATATCTGTTGGCTGTTTACTTGAAGGCAAATTAATAACATTAGTAAATATATATGCCCCCAATAAAGGACAAAAAAGATTTTTAATTAAAATTTTGAAAAAAATACAGAAATTTGCGGAAGGAGAAGTAATAATAGCAAGGGATTGTAATATGGATGTTACTAAAAATAATGTGATTTGGTGGAAAAAATGGGGCTTAATAGAAACATATGAAGCTTTGGGATTGACGCCACACCGACATACTTTTCAAATAGACACAAAACAGCTTCATGTTTAGACTTTATAATCCTTAAAGAATTTGGTAAATGTGAGCAAAATATATAGTTACGTACCCAATATGGATTTCAGATCATGCCCCCATTAGTATAGAAATAGAAGTCAATTGGGATAAAGCAAAAAAAAAAAATGGAGATACAATAATATGTTTATGTCTAAAGAAAAGGATAATATATGGAAAACCAGATAAAACTTTACTTTCAGGAAAACAGAGGAACAGTAACTACAGATACACTTTGGGATGCAGCCAAAGCTGTTATTAGGGGATAGTGTATAATGAAAGAGAAAGAATTAAAAAGAAGATGGTATTCTGCAAGAAAGGAGAAGATACAAGAACTCGAGAAATTACAAAAACAGCAACTACAGAAATTTTGTTATAATAGAAACAGATTAATTATAGAATTGAAAAAACAATTAGATTCCTTAGACTCTAGGGCACTTTGGAAAAAAGTTATGGTAAGAGAGGAATTCCAGAGAAATTCAATAAATTCAGTTAAAAGACTAGCAAACTATTTAAAGAGTAAAAGAGATAAGCAAAGAATGAGAACCATTAGAATAAATAGGAATATAACACAGAATCCAGAAGAGATTAAAGAAACCTTTATGGAATTTTATAAGACCTTATACAAGAAAAAGGATACTGTTGAATTTGAGGAATCAATAGAAACTAAACTTACAGAAACAGAAAAGGAAAGTCTTGAAGGTGAAATAACAACACAAGAAATAGAGCAAGTAATAAAAGGTTTAAAAACAGGTAAATCACCGCGTATGGGTGGGTTCACAACAGAATTTTATAATGAAATGAGAGAAATTCTAATGCCAGAACTATGTACAGTCTTTAATACCATACTAAAAGGAGGAAATGTACCTAACACTTGGAGGAAAGCAGAAATAATAATATTATTAAAATCACAGAGGGACCCTCAGGAAGTGGGTTCCTATAGGCCAATAAGCCTATTAAACCAAGATTATAAAATTTTTGCTAAAATAATGGCATACTCAAAAATATTATTCTAAAGTAATAAAAAATGATCAGAATGGGTTTGTTAAAAATAGATGTATAGCTCATCTGATTAGAAACATATTAAATATATTATGTCATTGCCAATTGGGGAAAATAGGTTTGCTTAAATTAGATGTATACAAAGCATTTTGACACATCATCTCATGAATTCCTCTGGAACATAATGTCGAAATATGGCATCGGCTAGGGATTTATAAAAACCATACAGGAAATATATAGAGAAGGCTTAGCTGTAGTTCGAATAAATGGTGAACACACTGCATAATTCCCAATTACAAGACAAAGATGCCCACTTTCGCCCTTTTTGTTCATAATGGCGACTGAACAATTAGCAGAAAGAATTAAGAATTCAGGAAGGATAGAAGGTTGTAAAATAGGCAAAGAAGAGATTAAGATTAATCTGTTTGCAGATGACATAATAATAATAATGTCCAACCCAAAGGAAGGAATTAAAGAGACAAAGGTGATATTAGAGGATTTTGAAACAATGTCAGGTTTAAAAATTAATATGATGAAATCAGAAGTATTGTACTATGATGTGAATTGGGAAGAAAGGAAAGAAATTAATACATTAACTAAAATAGGATTGGGAGCCAAGAAACTCAGATATCTAGGAGAAGAAATATTTCAGAATATCAATAAGATTGTAGAGCTAAACTATAATAATGTTTGGAGAAAAATAACAAGAGATAGGAAAAAATGGGAAAGAGAGTCTTTAAATATAACATCCAGAATTAGGAGTGTAAAAATGTTTTGGATACCTAAATTAACATATTCATTCCAAGTACTACCATTAGAGATCATTAAACAAAAATTGGAGAAATGGAATGCAACAATAAGGGAATGGATATTTGGTAGGACAAGGACCAGAATCTCAAAAAAAAAATATATAGTCATAATTCAGAATTAGGGTGGGGTGTACCCGATATAGTAAGTTGTTATGAAGCCTTTCAGTTAAAAACATTTTTAGAGATAGAGGAAGATGAGAATCAGAAATGGGTCAAATTTGAAAATGAAGCAAATAAAGGTGTAGGGAAATATGGCATATTCACAAATAAAGTGGAAAGAGAGGACAAATTAGATATGGGTACTAGGAGAAATACATTAAGAATTTGGAAGAAGTGGCAACCAAAGTGGTTAAAAGGAATATCCAGGTGGGCACCATTAGAAACTTTAGAAAAGGATAGTATAGACCATAGATGGTGGGAATTGCTCAGACAAAAAGGATTTAGAAGAATAAAAGACATGTGTAATGGAGAAACTCTGAAGCCACTCCAAGTATTAGAAGGGGAGATAGATGTACAATATTAGTTAAAAATAGCTGGTTTATATAAGAAAGTCAAGAAGCTAATGGAGGATAGGAATATAAGTATAGAGGAACCAATGGAAGAGATATATAAAAGAATGAAACAAAATAAAAGAGGGTTAGCAGGTACAATATATATAAAAAATGATTTCAAATAAAAAACAAATAATTACTCAGTTAAAAAGAAAATGGGAGACAGAAACACAAATAACAGAGCAAAAAGCTATAAAACTTATGAACGGAATTACAAAAATTAAAATACACAAGTTTAAAGAACTAGAACTAACTTTTTTTACCAAATGGTATAGAACCCCAGCCACGCTGGCAAATATGTTTCCAGGACTGAGTCCCAACTGTTGGCATTGTAAAAATTTAAAATGGTGGTACTCCCATATGTGGTGGGAATGCTCAGAAGTTAAAAAAAATGGAAAAATATTGTAGGAAAAATGAATAGATTATTTGCAGTAAATATAAACATAGATTTTGATTTAATGTTGATAAGTACAATAGGATTTGAGACAATAGAGAGAAAGCACCAAGAATTACTGAAAGCAATGGTTCTAGCAGGTAAAGTGGTTATAGCGGCAGGTTGGAAAGATGCAAGTAAATGGACAGAGAGAAATTGGCATAACTATTTGTTCAAAATTATTCAATCAGATATAATCAACCAGATATAATCAACCAAGACATGCCATGGAAAGACAGAACAGCGACAATCAAAGAGAAATGGACCATATATTGGAGATGGATGGAAGAAGAACAAAGAGACAACGTTCAGTGGAAGTTCCAAGCATTATGCCCCTGGCTGAGAGAAAAGGACTAAAAAAACAGACTGGAGGGAGGGGGGGAGGATGGGGGAAATTGTAAAAGCACAATGGAATACGAAAGGGTATAACTGGAAGTGTAACAACAACAACAATAATAATAAATATTTATACAAAAAAAGGGGTCTTGGTTTATTTTGATGATATCCTGATTTATTCACAGGATAAGGACTCATATGTGACTTTGGTGAGGGAGGTGCTGGAAACACTGTATGAGCACCAGCTTTTTGTTAAGCTTTCCAAATGTGAGTTTCATAAGGAAGAAGTGGACTTTTGGGCTACCGTATTTCGGGGAAGGGACTGGGGATGGACCTGCAGAAAGTGGCTGATGTGCTGGGAGTAGTGTGTGGGAGGCCCCACACACCTGGAGACAACTCCGATCCTTCCTGAGGTTTGTGAATTTCTACCACCCATTCATCCCCAATTTTGCCAAAGTAAGATGTCAGGTTCAAAAGCAAGTAGGTCCAGGCATTCTTGATCAAAAGAAAGGCTTTATTGAATTACAGTGCTAAAACCCACAGTGGAAGGTCATTGTCAGGAATGGGGGGCAAGAGCAAAGCGAGCAGGGTTATAGTATGATGCATACAAGCGACTAGCGAATGAACTGTAAGCGCGCGCGCGGGAAACTCCCGGCGGGAGAGTTACTTCATGAGCAGGAGACGACTCCCCCCTTCCCTCGCCTTCACAGGACTGGAAAATTCTCATCAACACAAGAATAGCCCAAAGCCTACATTCAAGGCCACCGTGATAAGGAGAAGCGGCAAGGGAAGAAGCTCCCACGTTACTGCCTGCATACCTATGCAAGCGCAAAGCAGAATAGGGAACACATAACAATGGACTCAGTGAGAAACATCAAATAGACCTTTTTCTGACACTCTGCCCTTCCCAAAATACCTCCCACCCACCACTCAGGAAGGGGAGTACATGGGGCCCCCTGGTTTGGCTGGGAAACGGGTGTGAAAATCCCTCAGAAGATCAGGTGTATTAATATCAGAGACCTTAAACCATTCCCTGTGTTGGGGCCCAAAATGTACCCATTCAACCAGATAATACAATTGTCCACGGATAAATTTAGAGTCCAGGATGTCATCCAGTTCATAGTGCTCCTCGTTATCGATGATCAGTGGGGCGGGGGTGTGTGTGTCGGAGGCTCCAGATGCCACTTAGTCAGGGGAGATGCCGGTTTGAGGAGGCTGTAATGGAAAATTGGATGAATGGCTTTAAGTGATTTAGGTAAATCCAGTTGCACAGTCACTTTATTAATACAGCGAACCACCTTGAATGGATCAATATACTTCCAAGCTAGCTTCCGCGACTTCTGTGATAGCCGTAAGTTCTTAGTGGAAAGGTACACCGAGTCCCCTGGTTGCAGGTTCCATCCCCCCGCCCTCTTTTTGTCCGCATATTTCTTATATTGAGCCTTGGCTTCGTTTAGAGTCTCTACAATCATTGGCCAAGATTCTCGAAAAGACTTACACCATTCCGTGGCATTCCCACTAGTACCCCCTGGTTTCAAAAACGGAAGAGGGGGGCTATCATAACCCATGGCAGCTTTGAAGGGAGACATTCCGGTCGACGCATGCCAGGAGTTGTTGTATGCAAATTCGGCCAAAGGCAATAATTCTACCCAATTGTCTTGTTGATAGTTGGTGAAACAACGTAGATATTGCTCTAGTGTTTGATTCACCCTTTCTGTTTGCCCATCGGTCTCTGGGTGGTATGCACTGCTTAGAGCACGCTCAATGCCCATGAGGGCCATTAATTCTGTCCATAGTTTGGAGACAAACTGAACCCCACGATCGGAGATTATTTTGATCAGTAAAGTGTGGAGTCGGGCAATATGTTGTAAAAAGGCTCTTGCAAGTATTTTGGCCATTGGCAAACTAGGAAACGGTATAAAGTGAGCCTGTTTAGAAAATAAGTCCACCACCACCCAAATAACAGTCATGTGTTTGCTGGGGGGAAGATCAGTGATAAAATCCATGGAAATCACTTCCCAGGGTCGACTTGGGGTAGGCAATGGCTGTAGTAGACCTGGGGGTTTTCCCGCTCTGGTCTTGCAACGACTACATGTAGGGCAAGATTGTATGTAGAGTGATAAATCTCGTTTCATTCGGGGCCACCAGAAATTGCGCTGCAGTAGGTGTAGGGACTTCACATACCCGAAGTGCCCAGCTGACTTTGAATCATGGGCAGCCTGCAGTACTTGGGGTCGTGTACTTTCTGGGACAAACTGTTTAATGCCTTTGTACCAGCAACCATTGGGTTTGCATTCTACATCATTTCGAGCTTTTAGCTCAGCTCTCTCCTGGTCAGTGATGTCAGTGGCAAATCGGTTTTCCCATGGCAGCCCCTGAATCGGGGTAACGGGCTGTAATTGTCTCTGTTTGCATGTTACAACAGCCCCAACAAGTTGATCTGGGGTAAAAAAGGATTCTCTCACCTCCATTCTCTTGCTAAGGTGCTGGGGAAGGCGTGAGAGGGCATCTGCCAAGTGATTGGACTTGCCCGGGAAATGGTGAAGGGTAAATTGGAACTTGGAGAAAAACTCAGCCCAGCGGAACTGTTTGGCATTTAGATTCTGGGGCTTTTGAAGTACCTCAAGGTTCTTATGATCAGTCCAGATTTCAAAGGGTACCCGAGCCCCCTCTAACCAGTGCCTCCAGGTAATTAGGGCTAAGCGAATGGAAGCTGCTTCTTTGTCCCAAATGGGCCAGAACCTCTCTGTGTCATTAAACTTTCGGGAAACATAAGCAAGAGGGTGCAGGTGCCCTTGGGCGTCCTCTTGTAAGATCACCCCCCCATTGCGGTATCTGATGCGTCTACTTGGACAATAAATTTTTTGGTTTCATTTGGGTGTGCCAGTACTGGTTCGGAAGTAAATAACTGCTTCAGTTGTTCAAATGCCTCCTGACACCGAGGCGTCCAATCTACCAGGGCCCCTGGCGTGGAAGCCTTGGCCCCTCTCCCTTTAGTCTTTAGGAGATCTGTGAGAGGGAGGGCCACCTGGGCAAAGTGGGGCAAGAATTGGCGGTAAAAATTGGCGAAACCGAGAAAACTCTGGAGCTGCCGTCTGGTTTTGGGAGGTTCCCAAGCCAACACATCCTGGACCTTCTTTGGGTCCATTTCCAACCCGTTTGAGGATATGCGGTACCCTAAGAAGTCAATGCGGTTCTGGTGAAATTCACATTTTGACAGCTTAACAAACAGTTTGTGCTCTAACAACTTCTCCAGTACCTCTTGAAGCAGCCTGGTGTGAGTTTTTTGGTCTGGGCTGTACACCAAGATATCATCCAAGTAAACAACCACCCCCTTGAACAAATAGGGGTGCAACACCTCATTTATCAAGTTCATGAAGACCCCAGGCGCCCCCTGCAACCCGAAAGGCATAACCCGATATTCAAATTGTCCCAATGGGGTATTGAAGGCGGTCTTGTGTTCGTCTCCTTGCCTAATGCGAACTCTAAAATAGGCATCACGTAAATCCAATTTGGAAAACACCTTCCCCTTTGCCACTTCTGCTAACAAATCCTTGATGAGGGGCATGGGGTAAGCATTGGTGGTCGAAACTGCGTTTAGGCCCCAGTAATCAGTGCACAGTCTCAGCCCCCCATCCTTCTTTTTACAAAACAACACGGGGGCCGCAAAGGGGGACGAAGCCGGTCGGATAAATCCATGGGCCAGATTCTTGTCAATGAATCTGTGTAGCTCCTCCTTTTCCATAGGACTCATAGCATAAATTTTCCCTTTAGGCAACTTGTGGCCCAGAAGGATTTCAATCGCACAATCTGAGTTACGGTGGGGAGGTAGTTCATCAGCTTCCTCCTCCTCAAACACACGGGCCAAATGCTGGTATTTTTTGGGAATGCGGTTAAGGTCCTCTGCGGCTAAGCAGGCTCGTGGAGGATCGTTATTTGGGGGTTTTCCCCACCCCGGGTCCCACTTGTGCTCCGCACAGTTCGGGGAGATAAATCGTACCATCCCTTCATCCCA
This sequence comes from Gekko gecko, assembly GCA_029375565.1. Taxonomy (NCBI): domain Eukaryota; kingdom Metazoa; phylum Chordata; class Lepidosauria; order Squamata; family Gekkonidae; genus Gekko; species Gekko gecko. Next base: position 98,050,330 of record JAPDNY010000003.1, on the reverse strand, counting down.
AAGTATATATGGATCGTGCCCATGCAACCATGGGCTGCCCAACACTAATGGGAATTGGGCTTGTGGGGCTATTACAAAAGACCGCAGCTCCCAGTGTTCTCCTGTGCCCACCCTTAAGGGGATAGTCTCAAATCGACATGGTTCTTTCATCGGTGACCCATCCAGTTGGGTAAAGGTAATAGGATCTTTCAAACTGGTAACTGCCGCCTCTAGTCCCGTTACCAGTGACGGTGTCAGGTTTAAAATCAAGTAGATCCAGTCATTCTTGCACAAAGAAAGGTTTATTGGATTATCTTGCTAAAACCCACAGTAGGAGGTCATTGTCAGGAATGGGGGGCAAAGCAGAGCAAGCTAACTTATAGTGTGATGCAATGAAGCGCCTAGCGAATAAAACTTGAGCACTCGCGCGGGAACTCCCGGCGGGAGAAATACTTTATGAGCGGGAGACTACTCCCCCCCTCCCCTTGCCTTCCCAGGACTGGAAAATTCTCAGCTAAACAAGAATAGTCCAAAGCCTACATTCAAGGCCACCGTGATAAGGAAAAGCGGCAGGGAAGAAGCTCCCACGTTTCTGCCTGCATAGCTACGCAAGCGCAAAGCAGGGTAGGGAACATAACACAATGGATTCAGTGAGAAACATCAAAGGCATCTTTTCTGACATTCTGCCCTTCCCAAAATACCACCCACCCACCACTCAGGAAGGAGAGAACAAGGGCCCCCCAGGTTTGTTAGGGTATCGTGTGTGAAAGTCTTTCAGGTGATCAGGTGCATTGATATCAGAGACTTTCACCCATTCCCTGTATTGGGGCCCAAAGTGTACCCATTGAACAAGGTACAGGAGTTGTCCACGAAGAATCTTAGAGTCCAAAATATCAGCAATTTCGTAGTGTTCCTCATCACCAACCATCAAAGGGGGGGGAGGAGCCGACATCTCAGGTTGCCATTTAGTCGGGGGTAACGCAGGTTTGAGGAGGCTGTAATGGAAAATTGGATGTATTGCTTTAAGAGATTTAGGCAAGTCTAGTTGTACAGTTACTTGATTTACACATCTCAACACTTTGAAAGGACCAATATATTTCCAAGCAAGTTTCCTGGATTGCTGCGCTAGCCTTAGGTTCTTAGTTGACAGATAAACAGTGTCTCCTGGTTGCAGTTTCCATCCACCGGTTCTTTTTTTATCTGCCTGTTTTTTGTACTGTGCCTTGGCCTCAGTCAAAGTTTCAACAATCAGGGGCCAAGAATCGCGGAAAGTTTTACACCATGCTGAGGCTGTTCCCCCATTTCCAACAGGCTTTAAGAAGGGAAGAGGGGGGCTATCATAGCCCATGGCCGCTTTGAATGGTGACATTTTTGTTGAAGCGTGCCACGAGTTGTTGTACGCAAACTCCGCCAATGGCAGTAGATCTACCCAATTGTCTTGTTGATAGTCAGAAAAACATCTCAGGTATTGTTCCAACGTCTGGTTTACTCTCTCCGTTTGCCCATCAGTTTCAGGGTGATAGGCAGTACTGAGAGCACGTTCAATACCCATTAGGGTCATTAACTCAGACCATAACTTGGAAACAAATGGAACCCCCTGTCGGAGACTATCTTGAGCGGTAACATATGTAACTTGACAATGTGTTGAAGGAATGCTTTGGCCAAGACTTTGGCTGTTGGCAAACTGGGGAATGGTATAAAGTGAGCTTGCTTGGAGAATAAATCCACTACCACCCAAATGACCGTCATTTGTTTAGAGGGGGAAGATCAGTAATAAAGTCCATAGAGATTACTTCCCAGGGTCTGCTTGGGGTGGGTAGAGGCTGCAGGAGACCTGGAGGTTTACCTGGTCTGGCTTTGCAACGATTGCATGTTGGACAGGATTGTATATAGAGGGATAACTCCTGTTTCATTCGGGGCCACCAGAAGCTACGTTGCAGAAGTCTTAAGGACTTTACATATCCAAAGTGCCCCGCAGCTTTTGAGTCATGTACTGTCTGCAAGATTTGGGATCGGGTAGCTTCTGGGACAAACATTTTATTTCCCCGGTACCAACAGCCATTCGGACCACAATTTACATCGTCTCTGGCTTGTAAATCATTTGTTTCTTGCGGGGTGATGTCAGATAGAAATTGTTTTTCCCAGGTCAATGTCAGGATGGGGTTCGTTTGTGCTTGCTTGGCTTTCCGGGTTACAACTGCCCCAACTAACTGTTCCGGGGTGAACATAGACTCCCGTACTTCGACCCTCTTAGAAAAATGTTGGGGAAGGCGGGAGAGAGCGTCCGCTAGATGATTGGCTTTCCCTGGGAAATGGTGAAGGGTAAATTGAAATTTGGAAAAAAATTCAGCCCACCTGAATTGTTTAGCATTCAGATTCCGCGGTTTTCGCAATACCTCAAGATTTTTGTGATCAGTCCAGATTTCAAAAGGTATTTGGGACCCTTCTAACCAGTGTCTCCATGTGATCAATGCTAAACGTACAGACGCAGCTTCCTTATCCCAAATGGGCCAAAATCTTTCTGTATCGTTAAATTTTCTTGACACATAAGCAAGGGGTTGTAGCTGTTTCTGAGCATTCTCTTGCAAAATCACCCCACCCATAGCAGTGTCCGATGCGTCGACTTGGACTACAAATTTCTTTGTCTCATCAGGGTGTGCAAGTATGGGTTCAGACGTGAACAACCGTTTTAGTTGTTCAAACGCTTGCTGACACTGCGAGGTCCAATTCAAAGGGGCCCCTGGCGCCGAAGCCTTAGATCCCTTCCCCTTAGTCTTTAGCAGTTCTGTGAGGGGAAGGGCTACTTGGGCAAAGTGTGGCAAGAATTGACGGTAAAAGTTGGCGAAGCCGAGAAAACTTTGGAGCTGTCGCCTGGTTTTGGGGGGCTCCCACATTAATACATCCTGGACCTTTTTTGGGTCCATCTCTAACCCCGCAGAGGATATGCGATATCCCAAAAAGTCAATGCACTCTTGGTGAAATTCACATTTTGACAGTTTAACAAACAGTTTGTGCTCTAAGAGCTTCTCCAGTACTTTACGCATAAGTTTAGTGTGGGATTCCTGATCCGGGGTATAGACCAAGATATCATCTAAATAAACAACCACCCCCTTGAATAGATAGGGGTGTAACACTTCATTGATTAAGTTCATGAAGACCCCTGGTGCCCCCTGTAACCCGAAGGGCATCACCCTGTATTCAAATTGCCCCAGCGGGGTGTTAAATGCAGTCTTGTATTCATCCCCCTCTCTGATGCGAACCCGAAAGTAGGCATCTCTTAAATCCAGTTTCGAAAACACTTTCCCTTTAGCCACCTCTGCCAGTAAGTCTTTGATGAGGGGCATTGGGTAGGCATTAGTTGCAGACACTGCGTTAAGTCCCCGGTAATCCGTGCAAAGTCTGAGCCCCCCATCCTTCTTTTTGCAAAACAATACAGGTGCTGCAAAAGGAGATGATGCTGGTCTAATGAATCCACGGGCCAGATTTTTATCAATAAAACGGCGCAGTTCTTCCTTTTCACTTGGGCTCATGGCATAAATTTTCCCTTTCGGTAACTTCTGGCCCGGAAGAATCTCAATGGCACAGTCGGAGTTACGATGGGGGGTAATTCATCAGCTTCCTCCTCCTCAAAAACCCTTGTTATATACTGGTAATCCTCAAGGATGCGGTTAAGATCCTCCGTTGCTAAACAAGCTCGAGGAGGTTCATTGCATGGGGGATTTCCCCACCCTGGGTCCCATTTGTGTCCCGTACATTTTGGGGAGATAAATTGTACATCCCCTTCTTCCCATAGAATGTAAGGGTTATGTCCATGTAACCAGGGACTCCCCAACACTAAGGGAAATTGGGCTTGCGGGGCTATCACGAACGAGCGTAGCTCCCAGTGGTCACCAATGCCTATTCTTAAAGGAACAGTCTCAAATCGGCATGGTTCTTTCATTGGAGACCCATCCATCTGCGTGAAAGTTATTGGGTCTTTCAAGTGGACCACGGCTGCCTCCAACCCCATAACCATAGACGGGTTTATGAGATCCCTCCCGCACCCTGAGTCAATGAGGGCCCGAACCCGAATGTGGGTCATCATTGCGGGATTCATCACCAGAACAGTCACAAAGAAGAGAGAGGGTAATTGCTCACCAGTTTAGGCGCCTCAGGTGCTGGGTCCTGCTGTGTAGCGCCATTCACAAACAGGACCATTTCATTTCCCTGCATCTCGCTCTCCTCCTCTAGCATCAAAGCATCCGCTTGGTCGGGGCTAGCAAAAGAGCCCGCGTGTTGCGTGGTTTTGCTGTACCTTTCCTCGGGGTAGGGGTTGTCCACCTTCTGGGCTCTTCTTGTGGTGGGGCTCTATTGGGATCCCCTCTCGGGCAGGCTGCAGCGAAATGCCCTTTCTCCCCACACCGCAGGCAGAGCCCCTGTCGCATACGCTGATCCCGCATTCCACTTGGGATGGACATTTGTTTGGGTCTGGCCTGGCCTGCCGCAGTACTTGGACGGTTGTTACCCAAAGATAGATCCAGTTTCATCATGCGTAAGCGACTTTCGGCCTTCTCGGCTTCCTCCATCCAACCCTGGAGGGTGCGGGGTTGCTGAGAGCTGAGGACATTATTGCGGACGTCTACGGCTAGTCCCATTCGATATTGTTGGGCCAAGACCGCATCTGTCCAGTCTCGAATCTTCACGGCATGCCTTTGAAACTCCCGTGAGTACTCCCGCACTGAGAGTTTGCCTTGTCTGAATGTGCGGAGGAAGGCTTCAGCTTTTCGGCCGCCCCGGATCCTCAAAACGATTTCTCAAGGCCCACATGAAGTCATCTACATTCCCCAACTCCGCTGCCTCCAGATCATGAAGGGCTACATACCAGCTAGTCGCACTCCCCCGGAACCTGGATGCGATAAACTCCACCTGTTGTTCTTCGTCTGGGAATACATAGCCCCATCTTTGCACAAATTTTCCAACTTGCAAAATGAAAAAGGACACAGTCTCTGGATCTCCATCAAATGTGATCTCAAGCATGTCCTTGGGGCGGATTACCGGGGGGCCGGCGCCATGATCGGTACTGGGACCGGCTGCATGAGGGGTGCTGGAGCAGGGGGTTGAGGCGGAGGTAAAACTGGCGGCTGGATAGGTCCTGGTTGCCCCGGCCCAGGTCCTGGCGCTGGGACAACCAATGGAGGTGGGGCTGGTGCTGGCTGGCCCGGCCCCGGCCCTGGGGGAGCTGGCTGGCCCGGCCCTGGACCCGGTGGTACTGGTTGGCCCGGCCCCGGGCCCGGAGGAGCAGGAGGTGGCCGCCCCGGTATCAACGGTGGTGCCGCGGCTGGTGCCGGTCTAGGTTGTGTCAGCGGATGGGCCCGAATGGCTTGGTCCATCATCTGGGGTAGGGACTGCATTAGTTTGCTCATATCCCTTACCAGCCGTCGGGTATCCTCTTGAATAGAGTCCATGCGGGTATCAGTATCTTGGCTGGACCCCGTTCTGGGGGATCCCCGAGACACCCGCCCTTGGGGAAGACCAAAACTACCTCTGGGATCCAAAAGACTATCCCGGCTCTGGCTTCCCAGCATAGTCCAGGTGGTCTGGGTAGTGTCCAACAAGTTCTTAGTCCAATCGCGTGATCTGCGATAAGTCACCCCTTTATCCCAGGGTGTTGGGACTCCTGGCACATAGGTTCGTGGAACCGCACCTCCCTGACTTTGTATAGGCCCGGCCGGGCTGTAGATCGGGAGTGTATACGCGGCTCCAACTGGGCCAATCGATGGTGGGGTAGCCAACCCTGCTGCTGAGTAGACTGCCGGTGCTGCCAAAACTGTAGTTGTAGTCACCGGAACAACGGTGGTGGTCGGGATAGTGACCACTGGAGCTGCCACCGTAGTGACGGGAACCATGGCTCCTGACGCAGTAGTCACTGGAACGGCTCCCGTGGCTCCCGCAGTAGTGATCGCTGGAGCTGCGCCGGAGGCTCCCGAAGTAGTAATCAACGGGGCTGTGCCCGTGGCTCCCTTCCCCGCTCCGCTCATCGTGGTAGATGGCGGAAACTGACGGTGAGGGAATGATGGTAGATTCCTGACAATTTCTGTCAGGTTTAAAATCAAGTAGATCCAGTCATTCTTGCACAAAGAAAGGTTTATTGGATTATCTTGCTAAAACCCACAGTAGGAGGTCATTGTCAGGAATGGGGGGCAAAGCAGAGCAAGCTAACTTATAGTGTGATGCAATGAAGCGCCTAGCGAATAAAACTTGAGCACTCGCGCGGGAACTCCCGGCGGGAGAAATACTTTATGAGCGGGAGACTACTCCCCCCCTCCCCTTGCCTTCCCAGGACTGGAAAATTCTCAGCTAAACAAGAATAGTCCAAAGCCTACATTCAAGGCCACCGTGATAAGGAAAAGCGGCAGGGAAGAAGCTCCCACGTTTCTGCCTGCATAGCTACGCAAGCGCAAAGCAGGGTAGGGAACATAACACAATGGATTCAGTGAGAAACATCAAAGGCATCTTTTCTGACAGACGGGTTCATCAAATCCCTCCCGCACCCCGAGTCAATGAGGACTCGGACCCTGATGTGGGTCATCATTGCTGGGTTCATTATAAGAACAGTCACAAAGAAGAGAGAGGGGTAATTGCTCACCATTTGGGGCACTTCAGGGGCAGGGTCCTGTTGGGTAGCGCCACTCACAAACAGGACCAATTCGTTTCCTTGCAGATCACTCTCTTCTTCCAACATCGAGACCTCCGCAGGGTCCGGATTGGCAAAAAGGGCCTGCGGGTTGCGTGGTTTTGCTGTACCCTTTCTCGGGGTGGTAGCTGGCCATCGTCGGGGTTCCTCTTGAGTCAGGGCTCGACCAGGGTCCCCCTTGGGGCAGGATGCGGCAAAGTGTCCTTTCTCCCCACATCGTAGGCACAAGCCCTGCCTCATGCATTGGTCTCTCACCCCACCCTGGGTGGAGATAGGCTTGCTTCTGGTCGGGGTGGCCGAGGTGCTCGGACGGTTGTTCCCAAGAGACAAGTCCAGTTTCATGAGGCGCAATCGGCTTTCAGCTTTTTCCGCTTCCTCCATCCAACCTTGAAGGGTGCGTGGCTCTTTGGAACTGAGAACGTTGTGGCGGACATCCACTGCTAGTCCCATCCGGTATTGTTGAGCCAGCACGGGGTCAGTCCAGTCTCGAATCTTAACTGTGTGCCGTTGAAATTCCCGTGAGTACTCCCTCACGGTTAGTTTGCCTTGTTTGAAGGTGCGGAGGAAGGCTTCAGCCTTTGGGGCCACCCCCGGGTCTTCGAAGCGGTTCCTCAAAGCCCACATGAAGTCATCAACATTCCCCAGCTCCACCGCCTCCAGATCGTGGAGGGCCACGTACCAGCTGGTAGCAATTCCGCGGAACCTTGAAGCAATAAATTCCACCTGTTGCTCCTCGTCCAGGAACACATAGCCCCATCGCTGTACGAATTTCCCGACTTGTAATATAAAGAAAGACACAGTCTCAGGGTCCCCGTCAAAAGTAATCTCCAACATATCTTTGGGACAAATTATTGGAGGAACGGGACCCATGCCAGGCACCGGAGCGGGCAACGGGAGGGGCGCCGGAGCAGGAATGGGGGGCAGCAGTAGGACAGGTGGAGGCTGGATGGGTCCCGGTTGCCCAGGAACGGGCCCTCCTGGCAATGGGCCAGCCGGAGGAGGCTGACCAGGCACCGGCTGGCCGGGCAAGGGTGCTGCTGGTGCTGGCTGCCCCGGAACAGGCTGGCTGGGAAGGGGAGGCGCAGGCAGTGGTAGTGCTGGGGCTGGCGCCAGTCTTGGTTGAGTCAGCGGGTGGGCTCGGATGGTTTGGTCCATCATCTGCGGTAGGGACTGCATCAGCTTGCCCATGTCCCACATTAACCGTCGGGTATCATCTTGAATAGAGTCCATGCGGGCGTCCGCATCCGGGCTGGACCCCGATCTGGGAGATCCGCGGGACATCCGTCCCTGGGGAAGCCCGAAACTTCCCCGGGGATCCAGTAAGCTGTCCCGGCTCTGGCTCCCCAGTAAAGACCAGGTAGTCTGGGTGGTGTCCAAAAGATTCTTAGTCCAATCACACAACCTTCGATAGGTAACCCCCTTGTCCCAAGGAGTTGGGGCACCAAGAAAGTAGGTTTGAGGTATCGCTCCTCCATGACTCTGGGTTAGCCCAGCGGGGCTGTAGATCAGGAGTGTGTACGATGCTCCCACTGTGCTGGTCAATGGAGGGGTGGCTGGCCCAGCCGTCGAGTATAGGACCAAAGCTGTGATTACCGGAGTCGTAGTCACTGGAGCAACGGTGGTAGCTGGAACGGTGGTAACTGGAGTGGTGGTCACTGGAATTGCCATGGTGGTGACCGGAACCGTGGTGACCAGTGTGGTAGTCACTGGTGGACCTGCCCCAGCCCCGTTCATCGTGGTGGACAGCAGGAGCTGATGGTGGTGAAATAATGATGATTCCTGACAATTTCTGTCAGGTTCAAAAGCAAGTAGGTCCAGGCATTCTTGATCAAAAGAAAGGCTTTATTGGATTACAGTGCTAAAACCCACAGTGGAAGGTCATTGTCAGGAATGGGGGGCAAGAGCAAAGCAAGCAGGGTTATAGTATGATGCATACAAGCGACTAGCGAATGAACTGTAAGCGCGCGCACGGGAAACTCCCGGCGGGAGAGTTACTTCATGAGCGGGAGACGACTCACCCCCTCCCCTCGCCTTCACAGGACTGGAAAATTCTCATCAACACAAGAATAGCCCAAAGCCTACATTCAAGGCCACCGTGATAAGGAGAAGCGGCAAGGGAAGAAGCTCCCACGTTACTGCCTGCATACCTACGCAAGCGCAAAGCAGAATAGGGAACACATAACAATGGACTCAGTGAGAAACATCAAATAGACCTTTTTCTGACATAAGAGTGCCCCTCACAGATCTATTAAAAACTAAGGTGAAGGGGCAGGAAAGCACTAAGCCAAGTGCCAAGTTAAATTGGACTCCGGAGTGTCAACAGGCTTTTGACCACCTCAAAGAACTATTTACCTCAGAGCCCATTTTACATCATCTGGATGAAAATAAACTTTTTGTGGTCCAAGTGGATGTGTTGGATGTGGCCATGGGGGGGGGAGGCGATCCTACAAAAGGCGGAGGATGGGAAACTCCATCCCTTAGCCTATGTATATATAAAAAATCAATTCCACTGAACATAACTGGGCGGTTTGGGATAAGAAAGCAGCAGCAGTCAAGCTTGCCCTTAGTACTTGATGTCATTGGTTGGAGGGGGCTAGGGTGCCTTTTGAAGTGTGGACAGATCATAAAAATTTGGAAGCACTACCCTGAATGCCAAACAGCTCAGATGGGTGTAGTTCTTCTCTAAGTTCCTGTTGGGGAGTGCTTGTCTTAACGGTTCAAGCCCCCAAACCTTTACTAGGACTTCCCGGCAACTAGTCTCTCACCTGCTTGCACTGTAGATCCAGCAGAGGAACGTCTTATAGTAACCACACAAGGCAGTCCAGTGGTACACTATATACAAGAATTTTATTCACAGTATTCACAAGCAAAGTGCTACGCCAGGCATCCAATATACAGAAGGAGAAAATATGACAGTAACACAAAGACTTATATACAAACCCCCACCAATCAGTGGACTGCTGAGTCACAGTGACTGCACACTGTTCAGTGCCAGGCAGAACAAGTTGGGACTTGTCCTCTGAGTACATCAGCTGACACTAGCTGACAGGTAGCTGTCAATTTAGATCCTAATGATCTAGCTACTGGAGATTAACATACAACAGTTCCGTTTCACACCATAACACCTCCTGTTGACAGCCCTCCAGAGGAACTAGTTGGCCACTGAGTGAGACAGGATGCTGGACTAGATAGATTATTGGTCTGACCCAGCAGGGCTGTTAGGAGATGTACTTTTAAAATGCTTTTATTTGTTGTTTGCTGACCTGCACACACACCTGAATGGTGTCTACAAGTGTCTTTGGTTTGGGAGAATTGTGTGCTTTGTTTGATGTGACTCCCTGCACTAGGAAGTTGCCCTACTGTCTGCACTTTCATGCTAATGAAGTCACACACACACCTATGCACATACACCTATCCATCATGCACTTGGAAAAAGGAATAGTATCTCCATTATGGTCTGCCAGAAGGATGATAAAAACAACAACCTGCCTACCATCAAGGAATTCGAAGTCCACACGTAACCCACAGGATGCTTGGTTTTTGCAAGTGTTAAGGCTGTTTCCTGTTGATGACTTGGACCAAGCTAGAGTCATTTGCAGTTCTAAGGTTACCATGACAACTCACACATTTGGACCAAATGTCCCCTTTAGTGAAAGGTGTAGATTTCCAATATTGCCCCCACCCTTTTAGTAGGAGGGCACCCCTACATCCTATAAGCCAATGATATAGGGATGGGACGGACTGGAAGAAGAGCCTAATGCCAGCCCCCAAAAATAGCTGATAAAAGCAAGGTTCAGCCTTTGTTCTGTGTGCACCTACCTCGCTAGCTAGTCATCTATCACTCACACGTGTTGGCTGGTTCCAATTGTGTGTAGTAAGAGTTTCCTTTAGTAAGAATCTCTACTCTTGTATTCTTCACTGTGAAGGTCGAGCTTCAGGAATCAAATAAGTATCACGTGTTTTCCCCCTCCTAAACATCTCTAGATTCAAAACCCCATATTGTTTTCCATTTCTATTGTATCTAAAGGAACTTGTATGTATGTGTGAACGAATCTGTTTTGTTTGCCTGTGAATCAAAAGATATTATTCAGTAAAGAGAATAACTGATTTTACTAAAGAAACCTTGTCACATGTTCTCTTTGAAATGGATTTTCCAGGCGAAACTACTTTCTCTGTATACATAGACCAGAACTCAATATAAGTTTAGACCGATCAATGCGTAGATAAGCATTTCGGCTAACAGGGCTCTTATGTAGAAATCTCCGTATTTGTTATCTCATGCTCTGCTTGATGCCACATGCTCCATAACTAAGACGCCTTTAAAGCTAGATAAGGATTGGATTTATTATGAAGCCAACTACTCATTTCATGGAGTGCTTGGGCTGGCCAGAAAAGAAAGGGTCCCCTGAGAATCCAGAAGTTACCCATCCCAGTGTGAAGCATCTGCTGGAAACGTACAGTAATTCCTGTATAGATCCTTGCAATATGAATAATGCAAATAATGGAGGAGCACCACATGTAAGGGACATGGTATTGGAGTGCATTAGGGGTGCCCTGTGCCTCTTGTCCCCCCCCAACCTTTTCTCAACTTGAAGCTCCCTTCCAAAGCTACAGGTAGCTCTGAATGGAGGGTAGGGAAGACAGGCTGTGGGGCATTTGTGTCTGCCTTTCACCACTCAAAGAGCTTATTTATTGCAACTTTGGTGGGGTTTTTTGAAGCCAGTTTGGTGTAGTGGTTAAGTGTGCAGACTCTGATCTGGGAGAACTGGGTTTGATTCCCCACTCCTCCACTTGCACCTGCTGATATGACCTTGGGTCAGTCACAAGCTCTGGCACAGCTGTTCCTGAAAGAGCAGTTTGTGTTAGAGTTCTCTCAGCTCCACCTACCTCACAGGGTGTCTGTTGTGGGGAGGGGAAGGGAAAGGAGTTTGTAAGCCGCTCTGAGACTCCAAGTGAAGGGCGGGGTATAAATCTAATCTCCTCCTCCTCCTCCTCCTCATGGAAGAGGCTTTGGAGGAAAAGTTGAAAGCAACCTCACCCAGCAACCTCTCCGTCTTCAAATAAGCAGCCTGGGACTGCTAATTAGCTTTTTAAAAACTGCCAAAGATCCTAATCATGGACATGGACCTCAGTGCACTTATTCAGATTTTGCTGCCTTTGAAGTAAGAATTTCTCAGATGCCTATTGGCCAGGGTAGAGGCAGTGATATCAGAACAGAACACTCCCACCCATAAAGGGCTTTTGACCACTAGAGGGTAGTGGAAAGTCTAATCAGACACATAGTATTTCTGAAGTTGTGTATATCTATTGGGAAATAAAATATCCATCCTGATTGGTTCAAAATGAGCACAAACTGTGGGTGGGATTAGGTAGGACTGCTTCTTAGCTTCTAGTAGCAGATCTCAATCTTTGTCCGAGTGCCCATGACTAGAGAGCCTTTTTTTTTTTTTTTTTTGGAAAGGTATAATTTTATTAGGGCAATTAGTGAAATTCTGACTGATCAGAATGGAGCGACACTTTCTCCTCATTTTACCACACATATTATTAGGAGTTCCTGTACTTAGCAAACAAGCACTTCAGCCAGACCGTCTCATCTGAAAACTGTTGTTGCCCCCAGAGATTCCATACAAGGGAGAGAAAGATACATCAAACTCCATCTATATTAAAGAAGGATTCTCTCTTAAAGTTACCATGACCCAGAACTGTTGCTCCTGTGACTGGTGCAGGAAGGTTGATTTAAGATTTATGTATTTATGATAGAATTGTTAAAACATTCACAGGCCGGAGAAGAGTTCATCTAAATGATTGAAACAATATATATGAAACAACAGGCTAAGATTTCAATTAATGGAGATTTAACACAAAAAAAATGAAATTCAAAAAGGGACACGACAAGGATGTCCACTCTCTCCATTATTATTTATTTTTGTGCTTGAAACTATAAATGATGTAATCAGAGCAGAAGAACAAATTAGAGGCCTTAAATTGAGAGGAGAAGAATTTAAACTTTTGGCTTTTGCAGATGACTTGGCTTTTATCTTGGAAAACCCTATAGACTCAATACATCTCTTGTTACAGCAACTACAGGAATATGGAGCAGTAGCTGAACTTAAATAAAAACAAGACAAAAATCCTGGTAAAAAACATGACAAAGCCACAAACATTATACCTGCAGGAAACATCAGGATTGAAAATTCAAAAGAAAATTAAATATCTTGGAATAAATTTAATGAACAAATGCAGCCTCTGGTTGAAAATAATTGTATGGAACTATTGAAAACAATAAAACAAGACTTAAACAAATGGAAGAACCTTCAAATTTCTTTTATGGGCAGAATAGCCACCATCAAAATGAATATTTTACCAAGATTGATGTTTTTATTCCAAACTATACCAGTTCTTCAAAATCAAAACTATTTTAAAGAAGTTGATAAACTGCTGATACATTTTATTTGGAAAGGAAAGAGACCAAGAATAAAGCTTAAGGTGCTATAGGATTCAAAAGAAAGGGCAGTCTTTGGCCTTCAGATTGTGCCCTTTATTATAAAGCAGCGGCATTGGCCTGGATTAAAGATTGGATTACATTGGATAATCAAAGACTTCTTAAATTAGAAGGGCATGACATGTTACTAGGTTGGCATGCCTTTTTATGGTATGGGAAAACAGATTTCCATAAATATTTCAAACAACATTTGTTGAGGGCTTCTTTGATAAAAGTTTGGGAACCAATTAAAAAACAATTTTATTCTAGAACCTTGGAACTGGTGGCTCCTTTAGAAGTATTTACAAACCCAAAGCTGTTATAAGAAGAACCGGTTACAAGATATTGTGACTTACTGGATTCTAAATTTAATTTAAGAATTCTTTTGGAACTTAACTGGTGGCAAAAAGTTCAGATTGAGACAAGGTATACTAAAGATAAAGCAATTGGTTTTTATGAAAATTGGTTGGAAATAGATAAGTTACTATTGTTAATTGAACAAAATTTTATAAAGAAAATGTATGGTTTATTGTTAAACTATAAAATGCATGATGAAACCGTTAAAAATGTTATGATACAATAGGCCCAAAATCTGGGTCACAATGTTCAGTTAGACCAATGGTCTCAAATATGGAAAAAATATTAAGATTATGAAATCAATTGCGTATAAAGAAAACATTTATAAGATATTTTATAGATGGTATATAACTCCTGAGAAACTAGCTAAATTTGATCCAAAATGTTCAGATAAATGTTGGAAATATGAGAGTAAAACGGGATCATCTTATCATATGTGGTGTCTGTGTGAGAGAGCTAAGAAATATTGGGTGTGGATACATGAAATATTGCAGAATATATTGAAATGTCATATACCTTTTACACCAGAAATATTACTGTTGAATATTTTACCAGACAATTGTAAAAGAGAAGATTCTTATCTTATGTTGTATCTAACTGCTTCTGCCAGAATATTGTATGCTAAATACTGGAGGAGTCAGGATATGCCAGGTAAAGAAGAGTTTATCAGTAAAATAATGGAAGCAGCAGAAATGGACAAACTCACTTTGTTTTTGAAGGACCACACAGAAAAGACTTTTGAAAATACTTGGGCAAGGTTTTATAAATGGTGCGAGAACTATATTCTTGGCAGGACAAGACAAGGTTAACAAGTATGTTTGGCGTATAACCTACAACAGCATTGATTCTTCGATAAATGGTTGCAAAAGAATTTATAAAAATTTACTTCTTTTGTAAGGTTTAAGCCTAAAATGACATACTAATGGCATCAAAAGTTACTCATCTATAATGTACCCCCAATTTTATGTTTTGTGATGTGTTTTATGTACGTTAGTTCCCTTTGTGTGTTATAGAAAATAAAGAAAAATTGAAACAGACAAAAAAGATGTATGCATTTCATTTTCTAGCATTTAACAAACTTCTTCCTTGTATCTTCAGTGGCTTCAGTCCAGCAAAAAAGCTAATTAAGGAGGTCATGGAACAGATCTTTCTTTACACCAGTAGGGTACTGTTTGTCCTGAAAATACTGCTGAGTATTAGGAAGAAGTTTATGAACAAATTTCACCACAGTATGTGGAGCTTCAGTAAAGACGAGGAAGGAGTAACAGCAAATGAGCCTTTATTAAAGGGCCAGGACATTTTTTTCCAGGTTAATTATTATTTATTTTAAACATTTCTATGCTGCTTTCCCACCCAAATAAAGTCCCCTAGGCAGCAAACATCAAAATATTGAAAAGCATTTAAAACAGAGGTTATCTAAAATACCTAATTCCCAACCTAACCACTTTGGGGGAAAGGTCCTTTTTGTATCAGATAGCTGAACAAAATGTTGCATGTAAATGCATGCAATAAAACCCTGATGGCTTAAATCTTCCTGTACCCACTGCTTTTCTCCTGCAAATCTTCCCCAAGCTGTTTATCTTGACAAGGTGTCCGGGGGGACATAACCAGGGGTCATTTCATAGAAAAAGAGGTGCAGGAGCTCATTTGCATAGTTCATTTGCATACACTACACGCCCTGACAAAGGGCAAGCCTGCAAGGATGCCTGGGTTCCCTGCCTGATCTTCTCAAAATTGGGCAGGGAACCTGGGCGTGTTTAAAATGCCTTTCTTTCCTTCCCTGGCCTGTCTGCCTCAGCAGGCTGGCCAGGAAAGGCAGTGGGGGGGCACCCCTGGGCTACTTACTGCCAGAGTGCCGCTCCAGGGCACTCCAGCAGGAAATGACCCCTGGACATAACCCTGGAATCCCATAGATGCATGATGGTGGTGGTAGTGGCAGTAGGGAGCAAAAGTTAAGCTTTCCCTCTGTTTTTCCCTTGCAGTTCACCTTTACCAAGCTGTTTTGTTCAGAAGAAAATGCATTGGGGTTTTATTATAAGGGTTGTTTGAAATGTTCAGCCTCTGATTGCTTTGTTTTAGCCAGTCACTTTCTCACTACTTAACAAAAAGGCTGGCAGGTGCGTGTTGTCTTTTGAAGCCACAGAAAGAGAAGGAAGATGCAGCCCAAGGAAGTAAAGCATCCCTAATAAGATGTAGGTGAGATCTGAGAGACCTGTTTGCTAATATTCATCTTTCAGCTCTTTTTGGACAGCAAGTTAGTAGTTTTACAAGTCATTTTCTGAGGCAACATCACAGTCCACATTTGCAGATCATTAAACAGTGCTCCTGTGTGAGCATTATCCTCTAGTGGCTCTTCTATCAACAATGAAAGTGGCTTGTCCAATCTGTCACCAACTGATTAGTATTTACAAGCTGCACCATTCCCATTCCTGATTGTCCACCCAAAGGCCCTTTGATGATACTTAGAATGTGTAATCTCAGGATGGCATAGCCATGTTGACAGCAGATTACCTTGTCTGACAACTGGCCAAAGATGCAGAACTATATTGACTTTGGTCTGCTTTAGCAACTCCTTTTGTATTCTTTTGAATGGGAGGAGGTTTGTGAGGTAAGCAGCCCATGAGTATCGATCATCACAATGTGGTTAAGCCCACGGTGTCTGAAAGTCTCTGGAATGTTGCACAAAATGAAAGATAAGATATTGGCTGTCAGTTTGTTGAACACTTTGACTGGTCTTCTCAGTAGAGCAAGGAAGAATTAATAACAAACAGCCCCTTCTTACTGCAACATTATTTGCATCAGATCTTTGTTATCTTTGCTGCTATCAAGTTCAGCCCTAACCTACTTTATTACTCACTTGTTACAGATGTACTTGTTGCTGGCCAGTGAGCCAACATGTATTTATAGTTGGGCAATTTTTTTTCTCAGTAGCTTCTGTATCACTATATATTCTGATTCTTAGCACTATGAATGGGCACAAATTGGCTCATGAGTGTAAGTTTGTGATGAATTTTGGGTGGTTTATGGTTCATGAACTGAAGAGCCACCACAAACTTCCACAAATTTTTAGGCAGTTCATGGTGGTTTGTAACGGTTTGTGAAGAACAGAAAGCAGGGGTTTAAATGTCTCAGAGCTATTTAAACCCTTGCTTTCTGCTCTTCACAAAAACAGATGAGTGGTCAGGGAGCAGAAAGCAGGGGGTTCAATGGCTGAGATATTTAAACCCCTGCTCTCTGCTCCCCACCACTCAGCTGTTTTTCACCAGGAGCAGAAAGCAAGGGGTTAAATGGCTCTGAACCATTTAAACCCTTGATTTCTGCTCCCCACTGGTCTTTGTGGTGAAACCCCTGCTTTCTCTCCATGAAAAGGAGAAATCGGGGTTAAATGGTGGAGAGCAGAAAGCAGGAATTTGAATGGCTCAGAGCTATTCAACCCTTTGCTTTCTGCTCCCCATGAAAAGTGGTGAGGAACAGAAAGCAGGGCTCACAAACCACTATGAACCAGTTCAGTTCATGAACCAACCTCCTGGTTTGTATCAGTTTGTGATTCAGCCAGGAACCATGAAACAAACTGCAAAAATGTGGTTTGTGCCCATCCCTACTTAGCACATAAAACTTTATCTTTCAGTTTGTGCAAAATGTCATGCTTATTAGAATGTATAGAATCCTTGTCATACATTCTCCTTGTGTGTCAAACACTTTATTGTAGTTCCATTCCACCTCCACTTATCAGTTCACACCCTCCATTCACCTCCAAGCAATCACTGGAGGGAGGGAATTGGTTTCAGAAACAATGTGCCAAAGTAATGCACCATCTGTGAGCACAGTTATTCTCTTTCTTTTTGTGGTTTATTAAGAGTCAAATCAGGTGTAACACTGGAAGTTTCATGAATGGAGCTCAGAATGTTTTCTCTAAAACCAGGCACATGAGGAGTCCTGGCTCCAACTGGGACCATGGTAAGAGGGAAAATGGTTGTCATCAAGCCTCTATTTTGTTGGCCTTTCTCTGTCCCCCTCCATTTTTGTGGCTGAGACTAACTTCTCTGTCAGTCACATGAGGCCTAGAAAACTAACTTAAGGCCATCTCCAAGACAAAAACTGAGAGCAGGCAGAAAAGGGGCATGATCAGGCATCATCCCACCTTGATATGTTTACTGGTGACTAGGGCAGCCAACAACCTGGAGAAAGCTGCTCTGAGACTCCGAGTGAAAGGCAGGGTATAAATCCAATTTCCTCCTCCTCCTGCTCCTCCTGCTTCTCCTCCTCCTCTTCTTGTATCTGTTATATATAAATTTCATCAATTCCTAAGCTCAAAATGTGTTATGTATTGAGCCTAAGCCTTGAGCTGTACCTAGAACGGGATGAGCTTGATTCTCTAGAACAATAGCTTGCCTGGATCCAGGAACTAACCAATAGATAAGCAGTGTAATGTAAATAGCCTATCACTGGGAGTGTGTGTGTACTGGGTATGGTGTTTTGCATGCTTATGAGCAGAGCTCCACCCCTGCTAGCTTGTCTTGTAGTTTGCTGAAATCACTTATTAAACCTGAGCTGATCATTGAAATGCATCTAGAACCCAGTATTTAACACTAGCAATGAGAGCTGACCCAGCTGAGCTCTGAGAAGGAGCAAGGTGTTAGAGCTGCTAGAGGGGTGAGTGTTTTTTTCCCTTTATTTACTTTCAGCTGAGGTGCTTTAGCTGAGAAGGTACTGTGTGGGGGACTGTATTTGAGAGTGTGTGGGTGAGTTGGTGCAGACTCCTGGCTGCTGGAGTTAGGGTGTGAAAGGGTCATTGTTTGCCTGTAATTGAGTGCCTGGGTGAATTTGAATAGCTGCTGGCCACATCCTCTCCTGGGGGATGCTTCTATTTAAGGCAGGAAGCTTGCATGAGGCACGAGCCTCTGGCACAAGGCGAAGGATGAGAGCCAAAGGGTGAGGCTCTTGGCCTGTGGCTCTTAGCCTAGGGACTCTTAGACTAGGAGCTCTGTAAGATGCCTAGGAAGACCCAGAAAGCCAGGGACCTAGGCTCCTTGGGTTCCCAGTAAGGTAAGTAGACTTCTGCAACAGGAACGACATAAATACAAAGGGTTTTAAAAGGGGGATTATATAAAAGTATTATTTTAAAAGCAATTATGAAGCCAGAATGCCAGCAGGGGGTTGGGGGCTATCCAGTGTTTTGCATGGAGTGCCACATGTATGACTATCTGCCCACTGGTCAGAAGTCTTGGGTGTGTGCTCGGTGTAAGGAGCTCCTGGTTCTCAGGGAGTGAGTTTGCTCCCTTCAGGCCAAGGTGGCTGACCTGGAGAAGCAGGGACAGTCAGTTAGGTGCACGGAGAAGACTCTCGGGGACTTGTTAGATATGTCCCACTCTGGATCTGGCAGCCCTGCTGCTGCCAGGGAGCATGAGAGTCAAGGGGAAACGGGGCACCACACTGAGGATAAGGGGAATGTGCCCTCAGAAGGGACCTCTTCTTCAGCTGGTGAACAGGTATCCTTTTGTACCAAGGAACCATCCCTGGGAAGGGTGGGAGGGGGGCTCTTGGTAGTTGGTGATTTGATCCTTAGGCAGATAGACAGCTGGGTGGTGAACCCACTTACTGACCATATGGTGACTTGCCTGCCTGGTGCAAAGTTAGCGGACATTACGTGTGGATGGGGAGGAGCCAGTGGTCGTGGTGCATGACAGCACCAACGATGTGGGGAAATGCAGTCGTGAGGTCCTGGAGGAGAAATTTAGGCTGCTGGGCAGGAAACTCAAGGGCAGGACCCCCAAGGTAGCCTTCTCAGAAGCAGAGCCGGAGAGACAGGCACAGATCAGGAGTCTCAATGCGTGGATGAGACGATGGTGTAGGGGGGAAGGGTTCAAGTTTGTTAGGCACTGGGATGCTTTTTGGGACAAGAGGGAGCTATACAAAAGGGACGGTCTCCACTTATCCCAAGAAGGAACCAGGCTGCTGGCGCTCAAAATCAAAAAGGTGGCAAAGCAGTTTTTAAACTGAATAATGGGGGAAAGCCGACAGGAGATGAAAAGTCTCTGGTTCGGGATGGCTCATCTCAAAGAGATGAAGGGGTAGCTGTTACTTTTGTACAAGGAAATGGATTACAATTGTCCACTGAGACTGTGGCTAATGATAGGAACTGCCTGGGAAGGTTGTGGGCTTAACAAGCATGGGAAACTATATGTGTTTATACACAAATGCTAGAAGTCTCCGAGGTAAAATTGGGGAGTTGGGATGCTTGGCGTTGGGGGGCGGGGGAAATAGACATTGTGGGTATTTCAGAAACTTGATGGGATGAGGAAAATCAGTGGGATACGATGATTCCTGGTTATAAATTATATCGGAAGGATGGGGGGAAGGGTTGGAGGTGGGGTGGCTCTGTATGTCAGAGAGGGTATACAGTAAGATTGAGAGGGTAAGAGAATTGGATTCACTTCTGGAAATGCTATGGGTTGAAATAGTGGGTCCAAAAGGAGGCTTAAGAGTGGCAGTTTGTTATCGCCCATCAGATCAAAAGGTAGAGGAGGATTATAAAATGATGAATGAATTAAAGATGAAATAACTGTGTCGTAATAGGTGACTTTAACTACCCACACATTGATTGGGACAATATGAGTTCTAGTCAGGAAAAAGAGATTGAGTTTTTAGATACTCTCAACGACTGTGCTATGGAACAAATGGTCACAGATCCTACCAGGGGAGAGGCGATCCTGGATTTGGTCCTAAGTAACGCCCAAGACCTGCTGAGAGATGTAAAAGTGATTGCAACACTTGGGAACAGTGACCATAATGTCATTGAGTTTAACATTTGTACAGATAGGGAGTTGCCCAAAAAGACTGACGCAACCACTTTTAACTTTAAAAGGGGTAACTTCTCTGGTATGGGGGGACATGTGAGGAAGAAATTGAAAGGAAAAGTGGAAAAAGTCAAAACCATTGGGGAAGCTTGGAGACTATTTAAAAATACAATCCTAGAAGCTCAGAAAAAATATATACCGCAGGTTAGGAAAGGCACAAATAGGTATAGAAAAAAGCCTGCATGGTTAACAAATAAAGTAATGGAAGCTGTAAAAGGTAAGAAGGATTCCTTTAAGCGGTGGAAAGCTAGTCTCAGTGAGGTTGATAAAAGGGAACACAGGCTGTGGCAAATAAAATGCAAGTCTGTGATCAGGCAAGCAAAAAGGGAATATGAGGAGCATATCACAAAAAACATAAAGGCGAACAATAAAAATTTATTTAAATACATTAGAAGTAGGAAACCAGCCAGGGAGACAGTGGGGCCCTTGGATGACCAAGGGGTAAAAGGAGTAGTGAAGGATGATAGGGAAATGGCTGAGAAGCTGAATGCATTTTTTGCTTCTGTCTTCACTGTGGAAGATGAGAAGTGCTTGCCCACTCCAGAACCACTGATTTGGGGAGGGGGTTTGAAAGACCTGAATCAGATTGAGGTGACAAGAGAGGAAGTCCTCCGACTGATGGATAATTTAAAAACTAATAAATCACCAGGCCCGGATGGCATTCATCCAAGAGTTCTGAAAGAATTCAAATGTGAACTTGTGGATCTCCTGACTAAAATATGTAATCTTTCTTTAAAATCTGCCTCCATTCCTGAGAACTGGAAGGTAGTTAATGTCACTTCCATCTTTAAAAAGGTATCCAGAGGGCATCTGGGAAATTATAGGCCAGTCAGTCTGATGTCGATACCGGGTAAGTTGGTGGAAACTGTTATTAAGGAAAGAATTAGTAGGCATATTGATGAACAAAAACTATTGAGGCAGACTCAGCATGGGTTCTGTAAGGGAAGATCTTGTCTCACTAACCTGTTAGTGTTTTTTGAGGGAGTGAACAAACATGTGGACAAGGGGGACCCAATAGATATCATTTACCTTGACTTCCAGAAAGCTTTTGATAAAGTTCCTCATCAAAGGCTCCTAAATAAGCTCAATAGTCATGGGATAAAAGGATAAGTCCTCTTGTGGATCAAAAACTGGCTTATAAATAGGAAACAGAGAGTGAATATAAATGGGAAACTTTCTCAGTGGAGGGTGGTAAGCAGTGGGGTACCACAGGGATCATTACTTGGTCCGATGATTTTTAACTTGTTTATTAACGATTTGGAATTGGGAGTAAGCAGTGAAGTGGCTAAATTTGCAGATGACACGAAGTTCAGGATGGTGACAACCAAGGAGGATTGTGAGGCACTCCAAAGGGATCTGTCGAGGATGGGTGAGTGGGCGTCAAAGTGGCAAATGGGGCTCAATGTGGCCAAGTGCAAAGTGATGCACATTGGAGCCAAAAATCCTAAATATAAATACACGTTGATGGAGTCTGAACTGGCAGAGACTGACCAAGAGAGAGATCTTGGAGTCGTAGTAGATAACTCAATGAAAATGTCTAGGCAGTGTGTAACTGCAATAAAGAAGGCCAACGCTATGCTGGGGATTATTAGGAAGGGAATTGAAATCAAATCAGCCAGTATCAACCCTGTATGAGTCATTGTTGCGACCTCATTTGGAATACTGTGTACAGTTCTGGTCGCCACACCACAAAAAGGATATTATAGCATTGGAAAAAAGTGCAGAGAAGGGCAACTAGAATGATAAAAAGGTTGGAACACTTTCCCTATGAAGAAAGGTTAAAACGCTTGGGGCTCTTTAGCTTGGAGAAACGACGGCTGAGGGGTGACATGATCGAGGTTTATAAGATTATGCATGGAATTGAGTAGGTTGAGAAAGAAGTACTTTTCTCCCCTTCTCACAATACAAGAACTCGTGGGCACTCGATGAAATTGCTGAGCAGTTGGGTTAGAACAGATAAAAGGAAGTACTTCTTCACCCAAAGATTGATTACCATATGGAATTCACTGCCACAGGAGGTGGTGGCAGCTACAAGCATGGACAGTTTCAAGAGGGAATTAGATAAACATATGGAGCAGAAGTCCATCAGTGGCTAGTAGCCACAAGGTATAGCTAGGAACTCTCAGTCTGGGGCAGGTGATGCACTCTATTCTTGGTGCTGGGGGGAGGCAGCAGTGGGAGGGCTTCTAGTGTCCTGGCCCCACTGCTGGACCTCCTGATAGCACGTGGTAGTTTTGACCGCTATATGACAGAGTGTTGGACTAGATGGGCCATTGGCCTGATTCAACATTGGCTTCTCTTATGTTCTTATGTTCTTAGGATGGGATCCTGTTAAGCCAGTCCAGCACCCATCAGCACCGCACTGCACTGCACACCGAGCTCCAGTGCCATGTGCATCGCATCGCTCCCGGGATCATGGCTGCTGCTCCAGGCACTTCGATGCATTTGACACCACCATGGAAGACTGGGAGTCTTACCTTTCCCAGTTCAAGTTCTTCCTCGAGTCCTCCAGGATCGGGGTAGTGGGAAAGAAGTGTGCCACCTTCTTCTGAGTCTGCGGGAACTCAACCTGCAAGATTTCCTGCTCGCTTATCGCTCCCATGGAGCTTAAGGACACCAAGTACAAGATGATTTTGGACTGCTCCCATGGAGCTTAAGGACACCAAGTACAAGATGATTTTGGACCGCTCCCATGGAGCTTAAGGACACCAAGTACAAGATGATTTTGGACCGCTCCCATGGAGCTTAAGGACACCAAGTACAAGATGATTTTGGACTGGCTAAAGGAACAGTTTTCTCCAAAACAGTCTATCATCACTGCCTGCCATACGTTCTACACAAGGAATCAGGCCGCGAACCAATCCAACACAGCCTTCATTACAGCTCTCCAATGGATTGCCCAGCACCGGCTGGTCTGTGGCCTGAGGGATGAGTGGATTCAAAGAAAGCTCCTCACCAAGGGCAATCCCAAATGGAAGTGGCCCTCGCTGCGGAGATCACTGAGCAGTTCACCACCGAGGTCCGGCAAGTCAAAAGCCTGCCATTATCGCCGAGGCCTACCACTGCAGCCCACCACATGGACACATCCAAGGAGGAAGAAGAAGAGGCCCTGCAACTCCAGCGTCCTACATGCCGCAACACTCACCTGCCTGCACCACCATGCACCGGTGACACTGCCACATCGACAACATGCGCTAGCTGCAGGAAAACCCATGAGGGGAGGTTCTGCCAGTTCCGGGATGCCATGTGCAGGAACTGCGAGGAGGTTGGCCACATCACCCTAGCCTGTTGCGCCACGGGAAATTGGAGGTGACCCACAGATACCCCAGTATCCACGTGCACTGAGGAACTGCACACCACCTCTCTCCAGCAGCAGTAGGTACTGAACCTGCCCTGAGACACCCCCAATAAAATTACAGTGACTGTCCTAATAGAGGGAAACCCCTGCATGATGGAGCTTGACACGAGGACCTCCATCTCCATAATTTCAGAGGGCACTTTTAAGAGACTCTGTCTAAGGGGGGGCCACGAAAGACTTTCAGCGGGTGTGCAATGAGTTCCCGGTGGTCTTTGATGGGACGATTGGTCACTACACTGGCCCTCCCATCTCACTACAGCTCAACCCAGAGATGCGGCCCATACGGCTGAAGGCAAGGCACGTCCCGTTCACGTTAAAGCCCAAAATAGATATGGAGCTTGATCAGCTAGTGGTACAAGGGGTTTTAGAGCCAGTTCCACATACCCTCTTGGAAATCCCTATCATGACACTGGTGAAGCCCAACGGGACCACAAATGTACTATAAACCAGGACCACTCCTACCTGGTTCTGGTAGTTGGCCACATCTCTCTAGCAGGCACCAAGATCTTCAGTAAACTGGACTTAGCTGAGGCCTACCAAGAGCTCCCAATAGATGATGCAACCGCGGAGGCCCTGACTATAGTGATGCAAAAGGGCACGTTCCAGATGCGGCAGCTACAGTTCGGGGTCAGTGTGGCCCCAGGAATTTTCCAGAACCTAATGGACTCTCTCCTTAAAGGAATTCCTAGGGTACAGCCCTTCTTTGACAACATTTTAATTGCTGCCCCCATGGACAAGGAATTCGCCAAAGGCTGTGCACCATCCTGCAGCAGTTCCAGTCAGCCGGCCTCAAGGTGAAGTGGAAGAAATGCCTCCAGGGTGTGCCATGAGTTGAATTCCTGGGATTCTCCATCGACACAGAGGGCATCCATCCAGCCCAGACAAGGTGTGTGCCATCATTGACGCCCCCGCACTCACCTCCAAGCCGGAACTCCAGGCCTTCTTGGGGCTTCTGAACTTTTATCACTCTTTCCTGCCCCACAAAGCTGTGATCTCAGAAGCACTTCACCACCTTCTCGATGAGAGGGCCCCCTGGGCCTGGTGCCAAAAACAAGCCACTGCATTCTGGGCTGTCAAGGAGCTGCTCACCTCCAATGCTGTCCTGGCCCACTTTGATGAAGCTATGCCTGTTGTCCTTGGCTGCAATGCATCCCCATACGGGGTAGGAGCCATTCTTGGACATCAATTACCAGACAGCTGGGAGATCCCCATGGCGTATTACTCCCGCACCTTGCCTTTGGCCAAGCACAACTATGTTTAAATTGACAAGGAAGCACTGGCTATCATGGTGGGAGTAAAAAAAATTCACAACTACCTCTACGGGTGGCCATTCACCATTGTAACTGACCACAAGCCCCTGCTGGGCCTGCTGGCTCTGGATCACCAGATCCCCCAGATGCTTTCGCCTTGAGTGCTGCGATGGTCAATCTTCCTGACAGAATACCAGTACTCTCTCCTCCACCACCCAGGGAAGTCGATGGGACATGCAGATGCCCTCAGCCGCCTGTTGCTCCCCTCCTGCAATCCCAGCCCTGCTCCTGTGCATCAAATTCTGCTCATGGAGGAACTTCCTGACTGCCCTCTACAGGTAACCGACATGTCCTGCCACACCATGAAGGACTGTGTCCTCTCCTGTGTTTTGGACTGGGTGGGGAGGGGACGGCTCACCAGCTGGATGGGCTTGGAATTTTCAGTGTTCTCTTGCTGGGATGAGTTATCGGCCCACAAGGGTTGCCTGCTTCGGGGGAGCCGGGTGGTGGTGCCCGCTCCTTTGCGCCAGCAAGTGCTACTGGCTCTGCAGAAGACACATCCTGGAATTGTGCGGATGAAAGTGCTGGCCTACAGCTATGTGTGGTGGCCAGGCATGGATGATGAAACAGAGGCCTGTGTCAAGCACTGTCAGGCCTGTCAAGAAACCTGACCAGAGCCTCCCAGGGCACCAGTGCAGCAGTGGGAATCCACCCACAAACTATGGTCCCAGCTACACCTGGACTTTGCTGGCCCCTTCCAAGGGCAAATCTTCATTTTGGTGGACTCATACACCAAATGGTTGGAGGTGGCACTTGTCACCTCCACCTCCTCCCAGGCAGCAATCTGGGCTCTCTGACGGATTTTCAGCATCCAACACAGTCATTACGGACAATGGAACAGCCTTCATGTTGGGGGAGTTCCAAGAATTTATGGGCTGCTACCTCATCTGGCACATCTGCTCTGCTCCCTTTCACCCAGCCACCAATGGGCAAGCAGAGAGGATGATGCAAATCATGAAGAAGTCCCTCCAGCAGATTGTCCATGGAGACTGGGACCATAAGCTTGTGGCTTTTCTCTTTGGCCATTGGGTGACCCTGAGCACCTCCACTTGCTGTAGCCCTGCAGAACTCCTCACGGGCAGGCGGCTAACCACCCGACTGGACAGGCTGCACCCAGACTGAGCCCCAGAGCACCACCCATATCCAGAGAGCCAAGAGGCACCCCAAGGATTCTTTCCTGGAAACCCCATCTATGCATAGAACTTCTCCTGCCAAGGTTATCCAAGTTACAAGGCCCCATTCTACGAGGTGTCTACCAATGATGGCCAGATCCTTCAGAGGCACATAGACCAACTCCACTGCCATCTCCTCCCAGTCAAGCCAGGGTTGCCGTCAGCAGCCTTAGAAGATTGCAATGTGGAGCTCCCATGGCTACAGGAACCTGAGCCCACAAGGGAGCTCCCAGCCGGCAGCCAACAGCCAGGCGGAAAAGCAGGCGAAGCACCGAAGCAAGCAGCCACAGACTGCCCCGATGGCATGCCAATGCCACTACTGTCTGCCAGCACCACATCCACAACATTGGACCCAAGTTCCGAGACCGTGGCCCTTCTGCTAGAACTGTGACATTCAACCCAGGAACGATGTAAACCAGCTTATTTAAGAGACTTTGTCTGTTAAGAAGCTTTTGAAGTTAGGGGGAGGGGTGTTATGCATTGAGCTTAAGCCTTTTCTCGAGCTGTACCTAGAATGGGCTGAGCTTGCTTCTCTAGAACAATAGCTTGCCTGGATCCAGGAACTAACCAATAGATAAGCAGTGTAATGTAAATAGCCTATCACTGGCAGTGTGTGTGTGTGTTGGGTGTGGTGTTTTGCATGCTTATAAGCAGGGCTCCAGCCCTGCTAGCTTTTCTTGTAGTTTGCTGAAATCACTTATTAAACCTGAGCTGATCACTGAAATGCGTCTAGAACCCAGTATTTAACAAAATGATTAGCAAGAAAACATTCTTTTTTTTTACTTTATTTTTAAATTTTCACTACAAAAAGACAAAACAATAAGTTATAGAAATCATTCGAGGTTACAATGGGTAGTTATTCATATATTATAGTTATTTCCCATCCATTTATAAAAAAAATTTCCATCGGTTTACAAACAATGACTCATCTTTCCCTGAGAGGATTAGGTTAAGCTTATCTGATTCTGCTATTTCAAGTAGATTGCCTATAATTTCCTCTTGGTTTGGGACAAATACTTTTTTCCAGCATTTTGCAACCGCTATTCTTGATGCCGTAACTACATAAAGAATAATTCTTGCATCCACTTTTTTCACTCCCGCCGGGAGGATATTAAGCAAAAAAGTTTCTGGCGCGAGTCGTACATTAACATTTGTTATTTCTTCCAGTAGTTTACCAATCCTTTTCCAAAAGGGTCTAATTTTCCCACAGCTCCACCAAACATGAAAGTAAGATCCTACTTCCTTTTTACATCTCCAACAAGTGTCAGAGCTTTCTTTAAAACATTTTGCTACCTTTTCGGGTGTCCAGTGCCACCTATAGAACATTTTATAAATGTTCTCTTTATATTTTGTTGCTCTGAGGAGTCTAAGGGATTTCCATAACCCCGACCATTGATCCAGAGTAATATTATATCCTATGTCCCGCATCCAAGAAATCATGTTTGGTTTAACCACTTCATCTAACAAATCTTCAGTGAGCAAAAAGGTGTACAACTTCTGTATCAACTTGTCTGCCGAGGAGAGCTAAATCTTATCTAATTGTGTGGTAGTATTCTGAAAATTATTATTTTTATCCTTGGAGTATCTAGAATTTATTTGAATTTTTCCCCAGGCCGTTAAATTCGCCTTTTGAAAGACTTGGGAGTCCAAAGGCTTAAGATCATTATTCTTAGTTAAAAGCATTTCATAGGTTATTTTTTTTTTCTTTCGCCCATAAAGAGGGCAAAATAAATGCTTCAGTTGGGGATAGCCATTTAGGGATTTTATTATAAAACCTATTTTTAATTTCCTTCCAAATTTTTATCAAGGGACCTCTAAATACATGGTTTTGAAAGATTTGCTGTCTTTTATCTAGGTTATACCAAATGTGCGTGTGCCATCCCATGGGTAGATCATAGCCTTCTATGTGCAAAGTCCTTTCTTCTTCTAGAAGAATCCAGTCCCTGATCCAACCCATTGCTGCCGCTTGATAGTATAGGTTCCAATTTAGTAATCCCAGTCCACCATTTTCTTTTCTATCAGTAAGTAATTTCCTATTAATTCTTGGTTTTTTAGCTTTCCATACGAATATTCTCACCATGCGGTTTAAGTCCTCAAAGAATATTCTGTTTGTTATTATGGGTAGGCATTGGGCTAAGAATAGAAATCGTGGCAGGACATTCATCTTAACCATGGCAATTTTGCCCAAAAAGGAGATATGCATGTCCTGCCATCTATTTAGATCTTTTTTAATGTCTTCCAAAAGTTTAATATAATTATTCTTATATATATATTTATTATTGTTTGTCAGGATTATTCCTAAATATTTAACTTTATCGACTATCTGAATATGTGAGGAATTTGGATGATAGAACATTGTTCCTTTGAACAATTTTTAACAATAATTTTTGTCTTTTTCAAGTTTATTTTTAAACCAGCCACGCATCCATATTCCTGTAATACTTGCAGCAAATGATACAATAAATTTATGGGATCCTCCAAAATGAAGACCAAATCGTCAGCAAAAGCTTGAAGTTTGATCTGTTCTTTCTTTATTTTGGCTCCTTGTATACTTCTATTCTTTCTTACCAGAACATTTAACGATTCCAAGCCAAAAATAAATAATAGAGGGGATAGAGGACACCCCTGCCTGGTGCCTTTTTGTATGGGAATATTACCGATTAATTCTCCATTAACAATGACTCTTGCATTCTGCTCTTCATATATGGCATTGATTGAATTTAAAAATTTATCTCCACAATTCCATAACTTCAATTTTTCTTTCAGGAATTCCCAGCTTACATTATCAAAGGCCTTTTCTGCATCAAAGAAGAGAAAGACCACCTGTTTCCCAGGGTTATTATCGTAGTACTCTAATATATTAACTATGTTTCTTATGTTGTTTTTAATTTGTCTTTTGGGCAAAAAACCTGATTGGTCTTTGTGTATAGTATCTAACATAATCTTTTTAAACCTATTTGTTAAGATTGTGGCACAGATTTTGTAATCTACGTTTAGTAATGATATGGGTCTATAATTTTTAATATCAGTAGCTTCTAGATCTTGTTTGTGGATAAGAGTTATTAATGCTTCTTTCCAAGATTGCGGAATTTTACTTGTTACCATCACATTGTTAATTAGATCTTTAAAGAACAATAAAATTTCATCTTCTAGTAATTTGTATACTTCTGCCATAATTGCATCGGGGCCTGGGGATTTCATTGGTTTTTGTTTTTTTATAGCCTCTGATAATTCAAAAGCAGTTCAATAGCTGTCGTTGCTCTTCCGTAAATTCACCTGACTCATGTTTCATTAAGAAGGCTTTGATATCATGACTATGTTGTGTCGTTTGTTTATATAAGTTCGTATAAAAGTCCTCTACAATTTTTTTTAATTCTTGGGCCTTATATTGTATTTTTTGATTTTCGTTCTTCAACGCTAAAATAGTTTTCTTTGCTCTCTCCTTTTTGAGTTTGTAGGCCAGCCAGCGTGAAGGCTTATTAGCATTTTCAAACAAATATGCCTTTGCATATTCAATTCTGCTGGCTATTTCCTCAGATAGCCACAGGTTCATTTGGTGTTGTAGTAGCTTTATTTTTGTTCTTATTTCCTTTGGGTCCTTTCTCTTCTGGCTACTTTTTTCTAAGTTTCTTAATTCCATAGTTAATCTCTTACATTTATCTCTTTTACATTTATTTTCCCATGCCTCCTGATTGATAAAGATACCTCTAATGTATGCTTTCAAAGTATCCCAAATGGTGTTCAGCCCCATATCCTCCCTCCTATTTAATATAATAAATTCTTTCACCTCCTGTTTGAGTTTTTTAACAAACCCTTTGTCTCTCAAAAGGCTTGTGTTAATTCTCCACCTATTAGTCCTTGAGGTCCCCTGAAAAAGTATCTGAATTGGGTTGTGATCTGCAAAGGTGTTCGCCAGGATCCCCACATCGATAATATGTTTTATCAAATTTATGTTTGTCCAAGCCATATCTATCCTTGACCACGATTTATGTCTATTTGAGAAAAACGTAAAGTCTTTCTCCTGTGGGTTTCTAGTTCTCCAAGCATCTATAAGATTATATTCCTCAGCTATTTTTAAGAAACTTTTTGTCAAAATCGCCCCCGCTTTATGAGTTTAAATTTTTTTTTTCCTATCCTCTTTGGGGTCCAAGACCACATTAAAGTCCCCTATGATACAGAGGTTTTTGGGATTTTCTTTAAGGATATAATTATTAAGTTCTAGGAAAAAGGCATCCTGGTTTTGGTTTGGGGCATATATATTAACAACTAATACTTCCATTCCATTGATGACTATCTGCACTCCAACAATTCTTCCATTAGTAGCCTTAAATTTAAATATGGGATTCAATCTCTCTTGAACATATACCACTACTCCCCGTTTTTTACTTTTATCTGATGCTATAAATGGAACATTTATATTTTTCGTGTCCTTCTTTTATATGTGTTTCCTGGAGACAGGTAATGTCATTTTTCAGTTTAACTGCCTGGTGCAATATTCTCTTTCTTTTTTGTGGGCTGTTCAGACCATTCACGTTTATTGATATTAACGAAATGTTTTTAAACTCCATCCTACTTATTTTTTCTTTTTCAGGACCATTTTTTTGAGTTGCCATCTTGTTTGAATTTGAGATTTAGTTTTATAACTTAATTGGCATTTCTTTTGGTCTTTTTTCTTCTGCGAGGCAAATTCTTGATCATCAGAATCGTCCCCGTCCTCTTTGCTTCCTTCTTCTTTTTCCTGATTTGGGTCATCTGATTTCGCCTCCCCCTCCTCCAGTCTTTGCCAGCCAAAGTCTTCGCTGTGGCTTTCTAGGAAGTTATCTAATTTGAAAATGGAGTCTATCTTAAATCTTTGGCTCCTGTATGTAAATAAGAGCCCTTCAGGAGCAAGCCATCTAAATTGCACCTGATTTTTCTTTAATAACTCTACCAATGGCCTATAGTTATGGCGTTTTTCTCTGACACACCAAGGGATGTCTTTCAGAATTTTTATCTCTTCGTCTGCAACTATCAAGGTTTTCCTATTAGCTTCTTGGAGAATTTGATCCCTGATTGACTTCCTAGCAAACTTTACATGGACTTCCCTTGGTGTTTTGAATTTCTTAGAATACACCGAGTTTCTTCTGTAGGCCACTTCTATATTATCAGTTAGCTCCTTTTGGTTTAAGATGTTAAATTGCTCTGCAATGTTACGGGCTAGTTCTTCTTTCAGATTTTTACCTAATTTTTCTGAAACATTCTGGAATCTGACTATTGTTTCCGCTTTTCCCATTTCCAACGCGATAATAGATTCCTCAATTTTTTCCGATTTTGCTCTTAATTCCAACACTTCTTGGTCAATATCACCTACTTTTTCCTGGAGTTGGTTCGTCTTCCTAGAGAGTTTCTTAATTTCCATCTTGATTTCCTCTGTGTCGTTCTTCAGCTGCTTCGCTATTTGATCCATCTTGGTTTGCATTGGCTCCAACTCTTTTTTTATAATTTCCGCATTTTGTTCAGCCGCCATCTGCAGGAAGTTCTGCATCATCTTTTGGAACTCTTGAGTTGTCACCGAGGCTTTAAATTGAGATAGACCAGCAGTTTGGCTTGGGGACGCCGTTGAACCTTTCCTACCTCCAGACGCCATTTTGGCTTTTATATAAATATGCCTTAGCCTTGCTTAACTGGTGTATTTTTTTTTATTTGAGTTTTTAATTAATAATAATAATATTTTTTTAACTATTTAATTACTACTTTGGGTTTTACACCTATTTTAATTATACGGAGTCTTAGTGCTTGCCTAATTGGCATCAGGAGATGGGGGAAGAGAGAAACTCCCTCGTTTTTGTTTGTCTGTTTAATTAATTAATTAATTGTTTTATTAATCGTCTAAGTCTTTGATCATATAATATTTAGGTGGTATTCGTGGCAGGGCCAGCAAGGCGGGGATCACTACGATAAAGCTAAGGAGAAAGAAAGAAAGAAAAAGTTTAAATTTAGGCACTTAAACTTTGTTTAGCCAATTTGACTAATTAGTTTCACTGATTAGTTTCAGAGAGTCCTGTACTTAATTTCCCCTCCAGTTTAGGTGATAAATAATTAAATTTATAGTTTCCCAGGCTCTCCCCAGCAGCCCCACCACTCCTCCTACTTAACTGATTATACAACAAACGTATAGCCTACAAAGAAATTGTTCAGGATATTTCTTCTCAGCCCCCCTCCCCCGTCTCTTCTCCAGTCACAAACACTTCTTTCCTCTCATTAAGACTCTTGCATTTCCCTTTTACTGTTTCACTTTGCTGTTATTCTTCTTCCTCCACCCTTCTCTCGCTGCTCCGCTTCACACTCCTGCCCTCCAGCAAAGGGCCTCTTCGCTTCCTTGTAACTAGCTGCGTTACAGTGTTTCAGCCTCCAACGGTGATAGCCTACAGATGCTTGCCTGTCCCTTTAGCTTTCTCTTAAACAAGAAGAAAAAAAAGGAGATAAAAAAGCAATCAGTACAGTTAAAAATACTTAGCTTCAGTTCCGTGTAGTTTTTCCTCCTCTCATCTCGTTTGTTTAGTCTCCCATTTCTCCTTCCACGCTCACTTTCCACTGCAGAGAGTTACAAGAGTTCTCTGCAGACTTCAGCTCCACTTCTGCTCTTGGGACAAACCAAAAAACTTCCCCTGAAGTAGTCGCCACTTCTTCAGGTCGGGTTTAAGCCCCTTGCAAATACCTCTAACACTTATGAGGCATTCTTGCAAAGAAAAAGGTGCCTAAAAAGTGAAGTTGAAAAAGGGTGTGTGAGGAGCTCTCCTCCCCAAGTCTATCCCCTTCAAGCTCCGGCGGCCATTTTCAGAAACTGCTCTTTCAACAAGAAAACATTCTAAACACATCTCCAATTACAAAGCTTCAAAGTATAATCCATCAATATCCCCAATTACAAAACTTCAAGCATAATCCAACAATTCTTCAATATACAATATACTTTTGCACTTAGTAGACACTGTCCATACGTATTATCCTCTGAAGTCAGTCAAAACAGTCCATTAAGTTTCTTGTGGTCTATGTTATTTTCCTTCTCCCATGAGAGGAGAATAATGTAAGCCACTCTGATCCACACTGTGGAGAAAGCTGGGGTATAAATGAAATAAAAAATATAGCAGAAGATGGGAAGCAGATAATAGGTAGGTTGGTGAATGGCTGAGGAGAGGATGTGGCAGGGAAATGGGAGGGGATATGTGGGTTGCCAGGAGGGCAGAAAGAGGAAATAGTGTGGGGAGGGGGATACAAGGGAAAGTGAGGTGCCACCTCACAAGTCCTTCAGGGTTCCCTACTATGCAAGTGGGCTTGGCCCAGTGGCCAGCAACACACAATTTCCATTTCCTCCAGGGGAATTAGTGCTGCCAACCTCCAGATGAGGGCTGGAGATCACCCAGTATTACCACTGCTCTTCAGATGACAGAGATCAGTTCCCCTGGAGAAAATGGCTGCTTTGGAATGTGGAGTCTATGACATTATACCATGCTGAGGTT
This sequence comes from Gekko gecko, assembly GCA_029375565.1. Taxonomy (NCBI): domain Eukaryota; kingdom Metazoa; phylum Chordata; class Lepidosauria; order Squamata; family Gekkonidae; genus Gekko; species Gekko gecko. Next base: position 98,016,647 of record JAPDNY010000003.1, on the reverse strand, counting down.
GCTTCCCTTCCTAAACCTCACATTCTCAAGGCTCTAACCCCAGATCTCCAGGAATTTCCCAAACTGCAGCTGGCAACCCTAAGGGGAAACTGACCTCTGCACCTGGGAGATGTCGTGATTCCAGGAGAACTCCAGGCCCCAACTGGAGGTTTCCTATCCTAGAACGAGAGAAGGAAGCAGGAAAAGGGAAGAGGCTGTGGGGACTTGCGAGAAAAGGAAAGGGGAAATAGTAGGGGAGGAGGAAATGAGATGCCTTCTGCAAGTCCTGGCAGGTCCCCACTTGTGTAATTTCTAATCTCAGGATTTCCATTACAATAGACAGCGTTGCCTTGCACCACCAGGTGTGGTACGGCTGGTGAGGAGAGTCATGGCAATGACTGTGTTTCTCCTTGCTGGCTTCACTGTTTCCAGGCTGTGTTCTGAAGGCGTCTAACCACAAAATATGTGCTAAATTACTCTACGGTGCCCCAATTTGGATCTTGTATGCAACTAGGCTTAGCCAACCTCAGGTGAGTTTTGAATGCGAATGAGAATAGTTTAGAATGTATAAATGCTGTAACTGAATAAAACTAGTTTAGGATGCATAAATGTTTTCAATAAAGCTTTATTTCACTGTCAGGATCCTTGCTTGGGACTCTTTGTCTGTTCACTGTTGGTGTCAGGTCCTGCAGTAACCACTTAATACGCAATAGTCCTTAGGCAGGTTTATTGGCAAAGTATGGCTTCTGGCTCCCTCATGGATCACTGCCTTGTCGTGGCGAGGGGGCTTGCGTGGTTCGATGAGGCTGTGGGCTATGCCGTGGAGGGCCACCCAGGACGGACAGGCCACAGCAGAGAACTCAGACCAAGCGTGATCCCCTGGAGAAGGAAATGGCAACCCACTCCAGTATCTTTGCCAAGAAAACCCCATGGACAGTAACAAAAGGCTAAAAGATATGACACCGGAAGATGAGCCCCTCAGGTCGGAAGGTGTCCAATATGCTACTGAGGAAGAGCAGAGGGCAAGTACGAGTAACCCCAGAAAGAGTGAAGCGGCTGGGCCAAAGCCGAAAGGACGCTCAGTTGTGGATGTGTCTGACGGTGAAAGGAAAGTTCGATGCTGCAAAGAACAATACTGCATAGGAACCTGGAATGTAAGATCTATGAATCAAGGTAAGCTTGACGTGGTCAAAAATGAGATGGCAAGAATGAACATCGACATCTTGGGAATCAGTGAACTAAAGTGGACAGGAATGGGCGAATTTAACTCAGAAGACCATTATATCTACTACTGTGGCCAGGAATCCCGTAGAAAAAATGGTGTGGCCTTTATAGTCAACAAGAGAGTGAGAAAGGCAGTATTGGGATACAATCTCAAAAATGACAGAATGATCTCGGTCCGAATCCAAGGCAAACCATTCAATATCACAGTAATCCAAGTCTATGCCCCAACCACTGCTGCAGAAGAGGCTGAAGTGGACCAGTTCTACGAAGACCTACAACAGCTCGTAGAACTAACACCAAAAAATGATGTCCTCATAATCATAGGGGACTGGAATGCTAAAGTAGGAAATCAAAAGGTAACCGGAATAACAGACAAGTTTGGCCTTGGAGAACAAAATGAAGCAGGGCAAAGGCTAACAGAGTTTTGTCAAGAGAACACGCTGGTCATAGCAAACACCCTTTTCCAACAACCTAAGAGGCGTCTCTACACATGGACATCACCAGATGGGCAACACCGAAATCAGATTGACTATATAATTTGCAGTCAAAGATGGAGAAGCTCTATCCAGTCAGTAAAAACAAGACCTGGAGCTGACTGTGGCTCAGATCATGAGCTACTCATTGCAAAATTCAGACTTAAATTGAAGAAAGTTGGGAAAACCACAAGGCCATTCAGATTTGACCTAGATCGCATCCCCAATGAATATACAGTAGAGGTGAAGAATAGGTTTAAGGGACTAGATTTGATAGACAGAGTGCCTGAAGAACTATGGACAGAGGTCCGTGACATTGTAAAGGAGGCAGCACTCACTGCCATCCCAAAGAAAAAGAAATGCAAAAAAGAAAAGTGGCTGTCTGATGAGGCTTTACACATAGCAGAGGAAAGAAGGAAAGCTAAAGGCAATGGGGAAAAGGAAAGATTTGCCCAACTGAATGCAGATTTCCAGAGAACAACAAGGAGAGATAAGGAGGCTTTCCTGAATGAACAATGCAAAGTAATAGAGGAAAACAATAGATTGGGAAGGACTAGAGATCTCTTCAAGAAAATTGGAGAAATCAAGGGAACGTTCCATGCAAAGCTGGCCATGATAAAGGACAAAAACGGTAGGGATCTAACAGAAGCAGAAGAGATTAGGAAAAGATGGCAAGAATACACAGAAGAACTATACAAGAAGGACCTCGATGTCCTTGACAACCACGATGGTATAATCACTGACCTTGAGCCAGACATCCTGGAAAGCGAAGTTAAATGGGCCTTAGAAAGCATTACTAACAACAAAGCTAGTGGAGGTGATGGTATCCCAGCTGAGTTATTCAAAGTCTTAAAAGAAGATGCTGTTAAAGTGCTGCACTCAATTTGCCAACAAATTTGGAAAACACAACAGTGGCCACAGGATTGGAAAAGGTCAGTTTACATTCCAATCCCAAAGAAGGGCAACGTCAAGGAATGTTCAAACTATCGCACAATTGCACTCATTTCACACGCTAGCAAGGTCATGCTCAAAATCCTACAAGCTAGGCTCCAACAGTACGTGGATAGAGAACTGCCAGAAGTACAAGCTGGGTTTAGAAGAGGTAGAGGAACTAGAGATCAAATTGCCAACATTCGCTGGATTATGGAGAAAGCAAGAGAATACCAGAAAAACATCTACTTCTGCTTCATTGACTATGCTAAAGCCTTTGATTGTGTGGATCACAATAAATTATGGCAGGTTCTTAAAGAGATGGGAGTACCAGACCACCTCATATGTCTCCTGAGAAACCTGTATAAGGGTCAAGAAGCAACATTTAGAACCGGATATGGAACAACTGATTGGTTTAGCATAGGAAAAGGAGTACGACAAGGATGTATATTGTCACCTTGCTTATTTAATTTATATGCAGAGTACATCATGCGAAATGCTGGCCTGGATGAATCACAGGCTGGAGTTAAGATTGCTGGGGAAAAGATCAATAACCTCAGATATGCAGATGATACCACTCTGATGGCAGAAAGTGAAGAGGATCTAAAGAGCCTCTTGCTCAGGGTGAAAGAAGAGAGTGCAAAAGTGGGCTTGAAGCTCAGCATCAAAAAAACTAAGATCATGGCATCTGGCCCCATCACTCCTTGGCAAATAGAAGGGGAAGTCGTAGAAGTAGTGACAGACTTCACGTTCCTAGGATCCCAGATCACTGCAGATGGTGACTGCAGCCATGAAATTAAAAGACGCCTGCTCCTTGGGAGGAAAGTGATGGCAAACCTAAACAGCATGATAAAAAGCAGAGACATCACCTTGCCAACAAAAGTCCGCATGGTCAAAGCAATGGTATTCCCCGTAGTAATGTATGGCTGTGAGAGTTGGACTATAAGGAAGGCCGAGCGCCGAAGAATAGATTCTTTTGAACTATGGTGCTGGAGAAGACTCTTGAGAGTCCCTTGGACTGCAAGGAGATCAAATCAGTCAATCCTAAAAGAAATCAACCCTGACTGTTCCCTGGAAGGCCAGATCCTGAAGCTGAAGCTCAAATACTTTGGCCACCAAATGAGAAGGGAGCATTCACTGGAGAAAACCCTGATGCTGGGAAAGATTGAAGGTCAAAGAAGAAGGGGACGGCAAAGGATAAGATGGTTAGACAGTGTCATTGATGCAACGAACATGAAATTGAGCAAACTTCAGCGGACAGCGGAAGACAGGAGGGCCTGGCGCAATCTGGTCCATGGGGTCGCGAAGAGTCGGACTCGACTGTGCGACTGAACAACAACAAAATGGCTTCTGGTCAGGTGTACACCTTTGTCAGAACTGGCGATAGATAGCCTAGAGATGGGGAAGAGGGTCCCACCCTCAGGCATATGTCACACGCTCTCGTCTCCCATGGTCATGGACCCAGCTGGGCTCATGGGCTATGGGGGGGCTGCATAGGAAAGGTTACTGGTGAAGCTGCTCCAACACTCCTTCCATTCATTCACACGCTCCCCTCCCCTTAGGAATGTCTGGGAGGACTGATAAGGTATGAAGCAGATGGGCAAAGCAAGCGGGGTTACGAAAGCAAAAATAATAGCGTAAACAGCATAAGACCTTGGGTTACAGATATTGAGGAACTGATCATGGTACCAATACAAGCATCATCTCACAAGAGAGAGATCTGAACCTGACAGTTGGACATGAACCCTGTAAGCCCAGAGCCCTGCTCTAGAGTCTGATCAGCCCTGGGGTACAAGTTTTTTTTGTACCTGACTTTGTCCATGGTCTTCTTTGATGGTCACACCATGCCCAGGAAGAGCATGGTAGCACCTCATTTCTCTTCAGCTGGCTCTTTGGCCTTCCACCACTGAGGGGGCTGAAAGGAAGCAAGCAACCATGATATATAGTGCCAAAAAAAAGGTTCTTCACCAACTTGTAATTTTTTTTTTCAGTATTCAGTTTACTGGAAGCAATTCAAATGGCATCAACACCAACGAACCATGCATATCACATCTCGTTTCGTGTATACCTTTATCAAAGTGTGTAGTGTTGAAATACCTATATAATGTTAATCCATTTGGCAAACACTCTAGTCATATCTCATAGGAACATTTATCATTATGGATTAACATTATATATGCAAATGGATTAACATTATGTAGGTATTTCAACGCCACCCACTTTAATAAAGTTATACATGAAAAGAGATGTAATATGCATGGTTCGTTGGTATTGATGGCATTTGAATTGCTTCCAGTAAACTGAATAATGAAAAAAGAATTTACAAGTTGGTGAAGAACCTTTTTTTTTTTTTTGGCACTATACATCACAGTTGCTTGATTCTTTTCAACTTCCATCCCACAATCTCTCTCTTTGGTTTGCACCACTAAGGGGCAGCAGAAGGAGAAGGAGGCATAACCCTTTCTCAGGGCGGTTTTGACCTCACAGTCTGTCCCTCCTTGAGCCCTTTAGGGATCATTTCTGGTGCCCAGCTGTGCATGAAGGAAGAGATTGATGGTGCCCTAAGCATTAATGTGGACAAGCACCTGCCAGTTAGTGCTCTAGCCTTAGTCTTCCAGAATGGAGGCTGTAAGCATGCAGCTGAACAGGAGTAAAAATCTGCTGCCAAGACTGCACCTTAAATCACATTACAATACCCAGAAATACCAGTCCTATAATTTCCCACACTTAACTGTATAACTACAACCACCCAGAGCTTGTATTGCAACACAAGGTGACATAGGATGGTATACTGCAAGATGAGATTAAGGTGTGACACATAACTGATTCAACAGCTGAGAGGATGAACTTGATTTCCTGAAGATTCCTCAACAATAAAACTGTCTTCCATGGATGTGCCTTCAGATAGTAACTAATCAAAATTTAAACTGGGGAAAAAACTTCTCTACTTGTTATTATAATTAATCCAAACTGAGAAAAAATGATGGTAATACCTATCAGATGGTAAAACCCCCACTCAGGTGGTTATTCTGGTGCCTGGCTATTGGGCTCAGCTTGTGAAGATCAGAGGAAGTGTGTATATACATAGATGTGGAAATATTTGAGGTAAAATATGCCAAGTTGCCAATGTTACAGTTATGAGTAAAAGGACTAGATGGTAGCTCTAAAAACTATGATCCATCCTCACCCAGTCTTTGCATGCTTGGTACAGAAACTGTACTAAGTTCTTTCTAAGAGAGTGCTATGTAAAGTGCCATCAAGTTACAGCCAATTTATCACAACCCCAGCAAGGGGCCTTCAAGGAAAGTGAGAAGCAGAGGTGGTTTGCCATTGCCTTTCTCTACAAAGCCTTTCTTGGCAGTCTCCTATCCAAGCACCGACCCTGCTTAGCTTCTGAGATCTGATGGGATGGGGCAATATCATGCAACTTTCCCTCCAAGAGGGAGCTTACCTGTTAACATTGAAATTACTGTTTATATATTATTTGTGTCCACTCTGCCTGTCTACTTGTTTCCTTGGGTTTGCTTATTCAAAACAGGATTCTTTCTCCTTTTGTCTGAAATTTGGCTGGAATGACCTCTAGAGTGAGGAGTATAATCCTCTAAAAATTTCAGGGTACAGGGAAAAAGTTGCAGTCAGAAAAAATATTTCCCATTAAAAAGAATGCCAAGGTAAAATTGATTAAAATAACTAGAGTTAATGTATTTTTTAGCTTTAAGGTTTACTAATTACTTATGGGAAAGGGGAACTGGGAGGTTTTTAAAAAAGAATTTCATTAGAAAAATATATAACACATATTACAACATTAACTTATTCGACTTTCCAAGACACTAGAACAAGAACCCGAAAAGTTGAAATAACATATTCTGTAGCAACAAGAACTCATATTCCAAAAATTAGAATATCAACAATACACTTTTCAAAGTTAAACCTTTAAATTATCATATCTCTCCTATATTATAAAGCTGATCTGGGATGGCAAGATTCGATTCACGCCCAAATCAGTTGGCTGTGAGAACTGCCACTCCAAGCCTCTGCCAATCCCCTGACTACGTTGGGTGGCTGCTGACCTGAGTCCCACCCACACAGCCAGAAGCCACACTCTTGCCCTCAGACTACAGGCAGCAGCTGAAGAGGATGGAATCCGCAGCCAGTCATCCATGGCCACGACAGGAACCAGCTGGGCTGTGAGAACAGGCAGGGAGAGGCCTCTGGAGGCCCCTGCGGCACCTTTCTCCGGTTGCCCGCTGAGACACGCACACAGGGAAAGGCCTCTGGAGGCCTCCACACCACACTGCCCCACTCCCTGCCCAGGCAGACGCGCAGAGAATGGCCTCTGCACCCCATGCCCGTCTTTTCCAGCCCACCCCCTGAGGCAGACGCACGAGAAAAGGCCTCCAGAGGCCTCCGCGCCACATTTTCCCACTCCCCTGCCGAGCTGGACATGCAGGGAGAGGCCTCTGTACCCCCCCCCTTTCCCACCCCCTGACAGATGGGTGGGGACATGCTCCAGAGGGCCTCCCTCCTTTCCCCGCTTGCCCGCTGAGCTGCTGCCGAGCTGCAGAGCCCCCCCTCCCTGGCCCTCCCTCCCTCTTTCTCTTCCCAGAATCTCTGAGTCTTCTCTCTCTCCTTTCCCTTCCTCTCTCCCTGCTTTCCTTTGCCTTCTATCCCTCCCTCCATCTGTCTCTTCTTTCCTTTCTCCCTATCTCTTTGCATTCTTTCCCTCCCTCCCTTCCCATCTCTTTGCATTCTTCCCCTCCCTCTTTCGCTTCCTTTCTTACTCCGTCTCTTGCTATTCTTTTCCTCCCTCCCTCCCCCCGTCCCATCTCTTTGACTTCTTCCCCTCCCTCTTTCATCCTCTTTTTCCTCCCTTTCTCCCTTTTCTTCTTTCTTTCTTTCTTTCTTTCTTTCTTTCTTTCTTTCTTTCTTTCTGTCTTTCTCTCTCTCTCTTTCTATCTTTCCCTCTTTCTCTCTTACTTTCTCTCTCTCACTGCCTTCCCTTCCTTCCTTCCTTCTAGCGCCCATTGTCTTGCATCTACAATGGACCTGATTCCTAGTTCTTAAATAAAGCAGGAAGTTGACATAACCTTTCATTAACTGATGCAAACTCTAAAACTGGAAACCAATTTGACTCAAAATCTGACAAACATGAGGCAGTTTCATTTTGTGCTATTTGAGAAAACAATTTTTCCATCAAGTAGAACTCAAACACTTTATCAAACCAACTTGAGATTGTAGGTGAATTTGAATTTCCCCAAAACTTAGTTATTGCCATTCTTGCGGCCTCACATAGTAGCGCTATTAATGCCTTTCTTTCTGGAGGATTTGTTACAAGTTCTTTGTGCCAGAGGTTGAGCAACATTAGCTCTAATCTCAATGGGATTGTGTAACCAGTAATTTAAAAAAGAATTGTTTTTGCACCTGTTCCCAAAACTGTTGAATATCTTTACACTCCCACCAGCAGCGCTCATAAGTGCCTACAAAAACTTAAAACTGTTTGGGTGCATATGATGTAATTTTTGTGGTGTAAGATACCATCTTGTCAGTGTTTTAAGAAATTGTATTTTATCACAATTGCTTTTGAATGGAAAGGCTGTGACTGCTAAATCTTACACCATTCTTCCGTAATGATATTTCTCTGATAGTCATTGCACCAGTAAATGGTAAATGGTATAAGTCGGTGGTCTGTTACTTTGTAAAGCAATTAGTATGCTATACAGATCGGAGGTTAGACCTTTGAAATTTGATTGCTGATGTACCAAGAGTTTTTCAAAATCTGTTAGCTTTCTTATGAGACATCATTTAATGTCTGGGTGTTCTGAGATATAGTTCAGTTGAGAATAGTGAAACCAGTTCATTTTTTGCCCTAATTTTAATTCTAAGATAGCTTTATCGAGAACTAGACCTTTTTTTGTTACATCAAGCAATCTCATTTTGAAATGTTCTTTCCAGCTAGTAAAAGAACTAAAATGATAGGTGGGTTCAAACCATGATTGGCCTATGTATGTAGATAGTGGGGAAATAAAAGGGGCCAAATTGTTTCTGTTCCTGCTTCAAGAATTTAGAATGCATAATAAAAATGAATTGTTCAACGAGGGGTTCAATTTTTCCATGGTCGTATTCCAAATTAGACCAATCAGGGACCTAGGAAGGACTGAAGCCTGCTCAATAGAAATCCAGTCTGCAGCCTCTTCTCTTTGGAGCATCCGAATGAAATTTGACAATTGGGATGCATCATAATACAAGAACAACAAAGGATAAGCCATTCCCCCAACTTCAAAAGTTTGGACATAGTCCAAAAACTAACTCTTGCTTTTTTGTTATTCCAGACAAAGTCATTTATCATCTTCTGACAAGAATTAAACAGTGCTCCCAGTATTTGAATTAGTATGGTTTTATTTTGGTAAAATAAAAGATTTGACCAGGTCTAATTTCTCCAGGCAGGAAAAATTATATGTTAACTATTGTTTAAATATGCATTTTACAGACTTATGTAGTTCTCCCAGATTATTGCTTAACAGATTTTTTAGATCTAAAGGTGTACTGACCCCAAGGTATTTCCATGCTTTGGTAACACATTTATATTCATATCTCAATTTGACATTATATTTTAATTCATCCCCAGTATTTCTCATGTATATTTCTGATTTAGACTCGTTTATGAGTAAACTCAACACTTGGCCAAAGTTGTTTAATGATTTATGTATCTCTTGTAGAGAGTCAATGAGAGAGTCAATATCATCTGCGAATAAATGAATTTAAAAACTTTTTTTGTTAATCATTATACCCTGAATGTTTGTGTTCTTATGTGTTGCCTGAGCAAGCAGCTTGATTGAAAAAGCAAACAGTAATGGGGAGAGGGGACAACCCTGTCTCCTTTCCCATGTTAAGGAGAAGCTCTCTGAGCATATATTATTAATTTTTATGTGAGCCTTAGGGTTGTCATATAAAGTTGGTATTATAAAACATTTCCCATATCCCATATCAGTAATTTTTTAAAAAATAGTTTCTAATGAGTCAAATGCCTTTTGTATGTCCAATGATAATATTATTGATGTAATGTTTTCTCTTCAACAATAATCTATTATGTTAAGTGATTTGAGAATACTGTCAGCTATGCTGTGATTTAACATTTATTTATTTATTTATTTATACACTAAATTTGTTAATCACCCAATCGGTCCCCATTGATGAAAAAAGCATCACAGAGTAATGCTTAAATATATAAATGAGAGATGATATTTTAGGTAGGGATGCCAGCCTCCAGGTGGGGCTGGACAGCTGTTCTCCAGACTACAGTGATTAGTTCCACTGGATATTTCTTCCAGCAACAATGTGTTTTAATAAAGTTTCATAAAACTATCTTAGTTTCCTGGAAATCAGTACTTTCTTCCTGTATTTAAATACTTCCCTTGTAGGATTATAACTTTCCCCTTTTTTCTCTTGAGGAGTCTTAAGTCCATTTCCCTTTTCACACAAACCAGGGGTCCCTTCTGGCTTGAACCCGCTGAACAACTGGGAAGAAATATCATCCTCTTTCTAGGAGCGATAATTCTTTTCTGTTTGGCTAGACTGGCAGTTTCAACCTACTGTTCAGTCTCTTCTGTTCAACCAAAACCCCGGTTCTGGAGACTGTGAATAAACAGAATTCAGGTAAGGTTGACATTTAGACTTTAAGTTCTGATTTCTGAACTTTTCCTCAAATGTGTTGGTACACAGTAAGGGCAAGAAGTTGTGTCCCTTTGCTTCCCAAGTGAACTTGTCTGTTTCCCTCAGACTAACACACACAATCCCTGACTGGCAACTGCCGAGCCAAAGTCCAAATGATGACCAACTGATAAGACTGACAAGACTTTTTGAAAGCTCTCCTCAGCTGGCAGTGACCAATCAGAGATAAGGGGAGGTGCACACAAGCAGCAGCTTGTCAATCAAACTGTGCTTTACAGTGAGGCATTAACCCCTAATCTCCCAGCTCTCTGAATCTGATGTATTAAACATTCTGCTTTAGGAGGTCAGTTTGTCACAAGAGTGTATGAAAGACAGAAGGAGAGATAATCAGGGCTGCGTCAATCCTCATAGGGATTCTTCTGTATGAAGGTGCAGGAAAAATTCTACTTCAAATGTGTGGCTCTCACATAGGAGTAAAATAGATACTGGTTTTGTAGTTGTAATGTCTGGGGTGTCTGGGGTGTAGTATTGACATGCTCCTGATGATAACGAGATTCTGACAAATATTTTTGTAGAATTCAGGTGGTAGAAATGAGCTTTGTTTATACTGCACTCAGTAATAACTATAGATAAACCACTATGGTTGCTTTTGACAACAAAAGATTTCTGCTTTATCTCTCTCTTCCTACACTCAATTTTGCAAGAGCTGTGGAAATGGAAATACCAGCTTTCATTCCTTCCTTGGAATAATAAGTAGCTTTGTTGCACACCCAAGTATTATGTCACTGTATTACTAGCTAGAAGCCTCACCCTCACCAGTCAGTTTCCAAACTGATATTTGCCTACCTACATATGCTTTGAAATTGACTACAGAACTACAGAAGCTATGGAAAGATCCTTACTAAAGTTAGAATTTATGATTGGTCCCTTTGTACCTTTAGAAGGTACAGTGGGTGTCCACATATGGCCTCCCCAGGTTGCTGTCTCGTACCTGCTGGCCATCCAGCAGGCAACCGGCCATATCCATCTGTATTAATGGGACAGAACTTTCACCAGTAGCTATGACTACTGATGTTAAATGTTTATGTTGTGCTTTTAAACCTTATTGTATTGTTGAAAGATGATGTGACCCACCTTGAGCCTGCTTGCAGAATGGGCGGTGTTATGTACATGGACTGCCACTAGGTGCCAGCGACTTTCAGCAGAGCTAGACACTCAGTGAACAATAAGGACTAGGATCCTGAACTCTCTGGCGGACACCAATAGGAACTTTGGCAGGAAGTTCAAACCCTCCAATGGGACCTGGGGGTGGTCCACGGGATTGTATATAGTTGGCTGCCTGGTCAGTATTTGTTGTTCTGTTGTGTGTGCTAGTAAATTATGAGCTAACAATCATGCTGTGTCCTGGTTCTTCATGAGTCGAACCCACTACACAACAGCGGGATACAAAAACAATAAATAAATAATAAAAATAGAAGCACATTGATTCATGAACCTTGAGCAGCAGAAGACACTTATTTCTTATTTTTTAGATGCAAGGGCTAAAAGGACTGAGACAAATTTTGCAATTGCTAGAGTGATTTTAGGATCCTTACGACTGAGCAAAAGAGCCAGGATTTCCGGGGTATAGGGGAACAATTGATTGAATAAAGGCTTAATAAAGTAATCCCTCACAATCTCAAAAAAAAAAATCTGCATTCCAGCAAGGTGTGAAAGCATGTATTGATCCTGTTAAGGCCACAAGGGCAAATTCTGTCAGTGTATGGCCTATTCAAAATTCTGGAAAAAATTAAAAATCCAGGCAGCCTTGCTTCTGAGGGGTGGATGTTAACCACACTATGGTGATCAGTTCCCCTGGAGAAAATGAATCCTTTCGACGGTGGACTGGGGCTGTACTGTCATTGTGAGGGATCCCCAGGTCCCACCTGGAGGCTGGCATCCTTAATTCAGGGAGACTTGGCAAAAGCTGAAAAAAATTAAAAATCTAAGCAGCCTTGTTTCTGAGGGATGGATGTTAACCAGATTACAGAGATCAATTCCCCTGGAGAAAATGACTGCTTTGGAAGGTGGACTGGATGACATTGTGCCCCTCTGAGGTCCCTGTCCTCCCCAGGCTCCATTCTCAGATCTCCAGGAGTTTTCCTGCCTGGAGCTGACAACCTTTCTCCCCACACCCCCTTTAGCCAAGAAGGACCTGGCAACCCTTCCAAGCATGTTGGATTGTTATCAGACTTGGGTTGCAATGAGAGCACACACACATGTGCACATAAATGCAAGAGAATCTGAAAATATTGAGTTGTAAATGCAAGATAAGTTTTTATTTAAATCCATAAAAGGGAAAGATAACATCTCCACACCTCCCACAAATTGAAACTTCCCCCCATGCAAACTGTTAGCAGAAGAAAGGTTTTCTGCTTTAGAGTTGCTGTTTGAGAGCATCCTGTGATTGACACAAGAGTAAATGTATGGAAGCCAGGGGGCTTCTCTCATGTAAATCTGTTCCCCTGTATTCCAAGGAAAGGAGGCAAAGCAAAGGAGGCTGAGAGTCCAAGCATCTCTATGGTGCTGCTATGACACTGAAGTGTGAGATTGGTTTAGTGGTTTAGCACTCACACATAAGAATATTTTTTTAAAAACCTCTGAGGAAGATCACACATGAGGTGAAAAGGGGTGGGGGATTTTGCTAAATCAAAAAGTGAAATCAAAAGCTGCATAAGAATGTTAAGCAGATTAAATTCAGCTAACTTTTACTTTGTTTTGGGAAACTTACTTGTTGATATTATGGCTGGGAGAGGGCGGAAGGCGGGATTGGAGAAAAAAATATCAGCCGGAAATAGCCTACCAACGACTCCCTCCCAGAACCAGGAAGTAGCAGCAGATATGTCTGCACTGTTGGCGAATGCACTGCGCCCCCTAATGAAACAGATGACTAATCTCAATGTCAAAACGGACAGTTTGCAAAAACAATTGACTCAAATGGACAAAAGAACCTCTGTAACTGAAAAGACATTAAAAAGGTGGAAAAACAGATGGAGAGTATTAACAAAAGAGCAGATGAAGCAGAGAAAGAAAGAACCTCCAACAAAACACAACTAACACAGCTCCAGCTGGAAAGATCCTTGTACATCCTACACTTCCAGGGCGTACCAGAGGAAAAGAATGAGGACTTAAAGGCTAAACTAGCAGAGGCTTTTGCTCCATTAATGGATTACAAACAGGAAGATTTATTGAAGGATATGGACTGGGCTTACAGGACTTATCCAGATTTTATTAAAAAAACAAACAAACAAACTCCCAGGAGAAATATGCATGAAATTCACGAGAAGGTCTACCAGAGATCTGGTGCTGAAATCGACACAGGGGAAACCTTTAAAAATTAAGAATGAAGAGATAAAAATCTTGAAGGATATCCCCTTTGAAATCTGGAAGCAGAGGAGGCTCTACAGGGAACTTACTCTCTATCTACAGAAAAAAGAGTGCTTTACAGATGGTCATTCCCAGAAGGACTGAGTTTTAAATATGAAGATAAAAAAATTAATATCTCTACTGTTCCCAAGGCAAAAAAGTCTGTGGACCAGTACTTCAACTTAGCGCAACACAAGAAAGATAAGAAACCGAAAACAGATGAGGAGGAAGAAGAAGATGAAGAATCCTACTCACAGGATTCATCAAGTGATAGCTCTAAACTTTACAGTTCTCCAGATACTTCGGAATCAGAGAAAGGAGCAGCTGCTCCCAAACCCCGAGGAAAGAAGAAACGCAAGAAGAAAAGACTCTAAAACCAAGATAATTGATGATAATGCAGTTTTTTGTTAACCAGTTAACTAATGCTTTTTTCCTTTTTACCATTCTTTGTTAAAATTTTATAAGCAGTAACATTTTTTTGTAGCACTAGGTAACAAGGATATATATCTATGTTACCAGATCGTGTCACCTATGTAACCAGATCGTGTCACCCGCCCACCCAGCGGTTCGAAAGTCTTAACAACTTACAAGTAGATAAATGGGTACCTGCCTTAGTAGGCAGGGAGCACCTTCCTCAGCAGCAATGGCTCGACAAGCGGCGGTGGTGGCAACAGCGGAGTGGCGTAATGGCTGCGATAGTCGAGGTGGCGAGTGGAAGAAAAAGGAGATGCGACATTTAGCGGTGAACCGGTGGTGAAGGCGGAGCCTGGAAGGCGTGAGGACGCTCGGCACAGGGGCGGCGGAGCCTGAGGGACAGAGCCAGTGCTGTGCCGCTGCGATCAGCATTACAAACGGGCCTACCAACTCCCGAGGAGCCTGAAGAGAGTAGAAGGAAGATGCTGATCTGAAGCTGAGAAGCCGAGCCGAACCGAGCTGGAGATATGTCAACTAAATAGCATCGGGTGCCGTTAGGTAGTCCCGCCCTAATACGTTGTGCCCATAGATAGGGATGTTACAAGCTGTGTAAGCCGCTCAGAGACCCATGGAGAGGGGTTCGAGTGGGGTAGAAATTGAAAGATAAATAAATAAATAAAATAAATTAGTTTATCCCTCCCTATATCCTTTAGTATGCTTAGAGGTAGGGTCTTAGTCTTCCTTCCCCATTCCAATAGTTGATGGAGTATTAGTTGCCCTCTCCCATCTCCCATAGAATTTAGAGGCAGGGAATTAGTACCCTTTCCCTGAATCCCATAGTATAGATATTAGAAAATGCAATAAAGAAATCCCCTTCGGGGGGCCTAAAAAGAAAAAAAAGGGGGGTGGGGGGAAGAAAGCCAGGAAACGCTATGGACATCTCAAACAGCACATCACAGTGATTCAGAAGTGGAAAGAGGGGGTTGAAAATGGAAGAAAGCTCAGGCACCATCCACCAATGGCGCGGGGGCTGGGGATCCCTACGACTGGGAAGCGACCCTGTGCTGGTGGGGGTGGCGGAAGCGGAGCTGGAGCCCATCGCAATCGTTTGGCATTCAGGGCGTGGGGCGAGCGGAGGAGTTCCAAATTTTTGTGATCAGTCCACACCTCAAATGGAACTTGAGCCCCCTCCAGCCAATCCCCTTCTGTGAGATGCGGTAGCCTAAGAAGGCGATTTCCGACTTATGAAATTCACATTTAGACAGTTTAGCGAAGAGTTTGTGCTTGTGCAACGTTTGAAGTACCTCCCTCACCAGTTTCACGTGTGAACGGTGGTCGGAGGAATACGGAAGTATGTCATCAAGGTAAACAAGGACCCCCTTGAACAAATACTTGTGCAACACTTCATTAATCAGGTTCATGAACACCCCTGGCGCCCCCTGTAGCCCGAAAGGCATAACTAAGTATTCAAACTGCCCCAGGGGAGTGTTAAATGCAGTTTTGTATTCATCCCCTTCTCTGATGCGCACCCGAAAGTAGGCATCCCTAAGATCCAACTTAGAGAAAATCTTCCCCCCAGCAACCGCAGCTAGGAGGTCCTTGATCAGGGGCAAGGGGTATGCATTGGTGGTTGAAACAGCATTTAGCCCGCGATAGTCTGTGCACAGCCGCAACCCCCCGTCTTTCTTTTTCTGGAACAAAACGGGTGCGGCAAACGGGGAAGAGGCGGGTCGGATGAACCCCCTCTCCAAGTTTTTATCTATAAACTTTCTCAGCTCCACTTTCTCAGCCGGGCTCATGGAATACAATTTGCCCTTAGGTAGCTTCTGGTTTAGCAGTATTTCAATAGCATAGTCTGAGTTCCTGTGGGGGGGCAACTCGTCCGCCTCTTCTTCCCCAAAGACTGCCGCTAAATCCCGGTATTCTCGCGGGATCGCCTCCAGCTCCGCTTCCGCCACCCCCACCAGCACAGGGTCGCTTCCCAGTCGTAGGGATCCCCAGCCCCCGCGCCAAACGTGGTCCCTACATTTTGCCGAGATGAAGTTGACCTTCCCCTCTTCCCACAAAATGTGTGGGTCATGGTCAAAGAACCATGCACTCCCCAAGACCAGAGGGAAATGGGCAGCCGGGGTAACAACGAATGGTCTCACCTCCCAGTGGTCCCCAATTCCCAGGCGTAATGGTACAGTCTCGTATTTACATGGCTCTTTCATCGTTGAGCCGTCCATCTGGGTAAACACTAGGGGTTCAGCCAGTTTGACTACTTTCGCCCCTAGCCCTGTCACTAGCAAGGGGTTAATAATGTCTTTCCCACACCCAGAGTCAATGAGATCTCGCACTCTCACATGGATCTGTAGACCCGGGTCCATTAGAGTCACAGTAAGAAAGAAGAGAGAGGAGGATCTGCTCACCGGGTTCAGCACTTGCGATTCCGGGACCTGCTATTCAGCACTATTCACAGCAGGTCCTTCTCATTTCCTGCCTTCGTGGTTTCTTCCTCAGCGGGTTGATTTGCAGAGCTCTAGCCCCTCTCGGTTTTGCCACCGGCTTGGGTGTGGATGTGTCAAATTTCTTCTTGCCCCCTTTCGTCCCTCCGGGAGGGGTGGTTGATCCGGGGCAGCTTGCCGCAAAGTGGCCCGATTCGCCGCACTTCAGACATAGCCCTTGCTTCATTTGGATCTCCCGCATGCCATCTTTGGGTCTGGGAGTCATCGGTTGGGTCTTCCCCCTGGGTGCCGGGGTCGGTCCCGATGGGCCTCCCTTCCCCAACGCCGCCGCATCATCTAGTCAGATGGTTTTCAGGTGGGTTTTCGTGGCTATCGCCTCCTGCATCCAGCCCATCAACGTTTCCGGGTCGTATCCACGCATCACGGTACGGCGGATCTCTGAATTGAGCCCCAGGCGGTATTGTTCTGCCAGGACTCCATCAGGCCATCCCCGTACTTTCGCGGTATACTCCCTCATGGATTTGGAACCTTGTTTGAAAGCGCGTAGGAAAGCTCGGGCGGTCTTGTTCGCGTTGACATCCTCGAACTGCTCCTTCATGTCCCACATAAAGGTGTCGATTTCTCGCAGCTCCTGCCCGTCTGCTTGGTGCAGGGCTACATACCAGTCTGCCGCCGCCTCCTTCAGGTGTGATGCGATCGCGTCCACCATGCGGTCCTTGCTCTGGAACAGGTGTCCCCAGTTCTCGATGAACTTTTCGGTTCTCACCAGGTAGAATGAGAACTTCTCCGGGGTCCCTTCAAAGTCCGCGTCAAGGAGTTCTGCTGGTTTTGGTGGGAGGAACCCCCAGGGTCGTTGCGGTCGCGGCGCCGGCGGCCCCTGCAGTGGGGGCCCCACTGGTTGGTCTGGGGGTGGCCCCAGTTGCCCAGGGACACCCCCAGGCGGCCCCACCGGCACGATCCTTTGATCGGGGGGTTGCTGATCAGGAGGCACCTCTCTCTGCCTCCTGTCCATTTCCTCTCGGATGCTGTCCGAGATCATCTTGGGTATGTGGGAGAGGGACTCATCTAGCAAGCGGAATAGGCGATCGTGGCTCGGGTTGCCACTCCATCTCTGGCTCACCACGGGTCCTTCCACGTCCCTCGACTCCCTGTGCGGGTCTTCCGCCCCTTCTGCCGTGCTCAGCCGGTGAACCGATCTCTCGAACCGGCTCTCTCTCACCAACGCTCACAGGGTGAAGAACCACGTCTCATGCGTCTCGGCGAGCAGCTTCACCCAGTCCCATCGCTGCTTGGGTCGGGTGGTCACTCCGCCGTACGCCACTCCATAAGGGTCCCCGTAGGGCCCCCCTAAGTCGTATTCCAAACCCCACGATGCCGGCACATATGTACCTGGGACTTCCAAGGGCACGACTGCTGTGGTGCTCGGCACCGTCGTCACAGGAGGTTTCTTATCCTCCGGTTTCTGGTCCTCCGGTGGGTCTTTGATCGGGAGAGTGTCTTCTTCGCCGTCACTCATTTTGTGGGCAACGGGTTTCTGACCAGTCCCGACTAAAAGTGATTCTTAACAAACGGTCAGAGTCCTCAGTTAGTCAGTCAAACACCAGGCCTTATTCATTGAAACAAGGATAGTATTTATTAGACTGCAATACTAGGTCACTAGTTACTTTTTCCCACCATAGAGAACAATGGAGGGAATAGGGGCAACCCGTTTGGGGGCCCATAGAATTGGACCCCCTGATCCAATGTTCTTGAAACTTGGTGGGTATCTTGGGGAGAGGCTCCATCAGATACCCTGTGAGTTTGGAGCCTCTCCCTCAAACCCCCTCCCCTCCAGCCCCCAGAATATACCCTATGTTTTCACCATTGACTTCAATGGCCCATAGGATATAATGGAGCTGAAATTGACATTCGGCTGCCTGGAAGACTCCCGGGGACGCTGGCTGGGGGCGGGGCTTGGCTCCTGAGCTCCCGGAGCTGCGCTCCGGTGCGCTCCCCCCCCAAAGACCCCTGGTGTTGTATAGTGGGTTAGACGCATAAAGAAACCACAGACAGCGATGTAGTGATCAGCATGGTTCGCTATTATACAACACGAGAGACTGGTAACTGGCCCGGAGGCCAACTATATACATTAGGGAGGGGCCGCCCCCTGGTACCATTGGCGGGTTTGAATTCCCGCCGCTGTTCCCATTGGTCCCCCTACGCGGGAGCCAGGAACCTCAGTCCCATTGTTCTCAGGTACTCAAGCTCTGGCTCTTCGTTGATGGCACGATGTTGTCTCCAGACACAACACCCCTCCCCCCATAGTCCCGATCCTGTCTAGGTGACATAGTCCTTCAGGTATGCAGGGGCTCTGCGTTCCCTGGTGGACCGTCGTGGTGTAGGCGTTGGGTTTTCTCCGCAGCCAAGTCTTGGTGGTGTGGTGGGGCCTGCTCCCTCACCTCCTTCCGCTGGGGAAGGGTGCGCCGTCTGGCCCTCGGCTGATGAGGCCTCGGGCATACTGAGCTGCCCGTCGCTGGGGTCCGCCTCTCTGCGGTCTCGTTCCGCCTCGGCCTCTCCCTCAGCTTCTCGTGGGGCCTGCTCCACCTCCCCTTGGTTTCCCCGGTCTCCTACCGTTGGAAGTAGGCGCCGCCTTAGCTGGTCCACGTGGCGCCGCAGAGCCTGCCCGTCATTTGTCGACACCTCATAGGAGACAGGGTCGGTGGGGCGGATTACCTTTCCTGCTATCCACTCCGGGCCTCGGCCGTAGTTCCTTGCGAACACCGGGTCCTCTGGGAAGAAACCCCCTGGTGCCTCCCGGTCCTCGACCCAGTTCCGTCCTGTTGGAGCCCTGTCGGGGTGCAGGCGGTCCAGGAGGATGGCGGGTCGCCGGCCCATGAGAAGCTCCGCAGGGCAGTGGCCGCTGACCGGGTTGGGTGTTGTCCGGTTCGCCAGCAAGAACCGGGCTATGCGTGACTCCCAGTCCCCCTCGGTCAGGCGGCTTAAAGCTTCCTTAGCCGTGCGGACCATGCGTTCCGCTTGGCCATTCGTGGCAGGGTGGAAGGGCGCTGACCTGATATGCCGGATCAAGTTGTCCCGCAGGAACCGCTGGAATTCCTCGGATGTGAACGCCGGGCTGTTGTCGGAGACGATGGTGTCCGGCAAGCCATGCGTGGCAAATATCTTCCGGAGGGCTCGGATGGTGGCGCTTGCGGAGGTGGAGGAGACTGAACTCACCTCCAGCCACTTGGAGTACGCGTCCACGGTGACCAGGAATGTTAACCCGTGGAAGGGCCCGGCGAAGTCGATGTGGAGCCGGGACCACGGGGTCCTTGTTGACTCCCATGCCTGGGTGGGTGCACATGGTGGGCTTGGCCGGACTTCTTGACAGATCTGGCAACGCTTCACCCAGGCCTCTATTTCCCCATCGATGCCTGGCCACCAGACGTAGCTCCGGGCGAGGGCTTTCATCCGCACGATGCCGGGGTGTGCCTCGTGCAGAGCCTGCAGGACCTGTTGCTGGAGTGCGCTGGGGACTACGACCCGGTCCCCCCACAGCAGGCAGCCCTTGTGTGCCGATAGTTCCTCGCGCCGCGTTGTAAATGCGCTGAACTCCGGGCCCGCTGAGGCCGTAGGCCACCCCCTCACCACCCAGCCGAGAACCCTGGATATGATGGGGTCACGGGCTGAGCGGCGGGCGATGTCCGTGGCCTGGAGAGGGGCGTCTGGAAGACCCTCCAACTGGAGGACATGATGAGCTGGGGCCGGGTCCACCCCTTCGTCTGGCAGGGGGAGGTGGCTCAGCGCGTCTGCATGTCCCATTGCCTTGCCTGGCCGGTGCTGGAGCGTGTAGTTGTAGCCCGCCAAGAAGATGGACCACCGCAAGACCCGAGGGGATAGTACCTGTGGCGTCTGGCGGTCCGCCGCGAAGAGGCCCAGCAGCGGCCGGTGGTCTGTGACGACTGTGAAGGGACGGCCATAGACGAAGTCGTGGAACTTCTTCACCCCGGCCACGACTGCCAGTCCCTCGCGGTCTATCTGGGCGTAGTTCCGCTCTGCCGCAGACAGGGTCTGCGAGTAGTACGCGACCGGGACCTCCCGGCTGTCCGGGAGACGGTGCGCCAGCACGGCTCCCACCCCATATGGAGACGCATCGCAAGCCAAGACCACGGGCAGGGTCTCGTCGAAATGTGCCAGGACCGCGTTCGAGATGAGCAGGGCCTTGACGGCCCGGAACGCAGCAGCCTGATGCGGGCCCCAAACCCAGGGTGCCTTTTTGTCGAGCAACCTGTGGAGGGGCTCGGCTACCGCCGCCTTGTGGGGGAGAAAGGCGTGGTAAAAGTTCAAGAGTCCGAGAAAAGCCTGGAGCTCGGCTTTGGAGGTCGGGGGCGGCGCTTCCACGATGGCCTTCACCTTGTCCCGGGCTGGGTGGAGTCCCTCTGCGTTCACCGTGAAACCCAAGAAGTCGACGGATGATACCCCGAGCTGGCACTTCTCGCGCTTGACCTTGAGGCCGGCGTCCCGGAAACGGCTGAGGACCATGCGGAGGCGGGAGGCGAACTCATCAGGCGTGGCGGCGGCGATCATCACATCATCGAAGAATGGTGTGACGCCGGGGATCCCTTTGAGGAGAGAGTCCATCAGTTGCTGGAAAATTCCGGGTGCCACGCTCACCCCGAATTGCAGGCGATTGACCCTGAAGGCCCCCCGGTGCGTTACAATTGTTTGGGCCTCTGCTGTCGGCCCATCGACAGGCAGCTGCTGGTAAGCTTGGGCCAGATCTAGTTTGCCGAAGATCTTGGCCCCTGCCAAGGTGGCCAGAACATGGCTCACCACCGGGACCGGGTAGGCATGGTCCTGCAATGCCCGATTTATCGTGCATTTATAATCCGCGCAGATGCGGACATCCCCATTCGGTTTAATGGGGGTCACGATCGGGGTTTCCCACACTGCGTGAGAGACCGGCTCCAACACCCCTTGCGCCACCAGTCGGTCCAGTTCCGCGTCTATTTTGGGTTTTAAGGCAAACGGAACGGACCTGGCACGCATGCGGATTGGGGCCACTGTGGGGTTGAGTTGTAGCGAAACCGGGGGGCCCGTGTATCGGCCCAGGGACCCGTCGAAAACGGATGGGAAGTCGCGGGTTGCGCAATGCTGGACCCCCTCGATCGTGATTCCTAGGGGTCCAAACCAGGCCCTCCCCAGGAGGCTAACTAGGTCGCCCTCGACTACGAGCAAGTCCAAGTGACCCTTGAAGCCCCGGTACTGCACCCTGAAACTCCCGACCCCCTTCACTGGCACTCGGTTTCTCTGAAAGTCCATGAGCGTCACGGGTGATGGCCGCAAGCGGGGGCCCCCTTTGGGCAAATCTGTCTTAATGTGGCCTCCGAAATGATGGAACAGGCGGAGCCCGAATCGAGTTCCATTTGTAAGGGGGCCCCCTCTACTTTGATCCGGACGTATATTTTTGGGGTAGAGGCCTGACTGGGGAGTTTCAGTACCTGTGTTCGGGCGGCCGGGGCGTTGGTCAGTTGGTATAGGTCCTCCTCCGGGGCGCGCAGTCCTCGAAGTGCGCCTCAGACCTGCGGCGGGGCGGTTTTGCGCTGCGCGTGATGGCTTGGACCGGCAAACCCTTGCGATGTGGCCCGTGCGGCTGCAGTCCCGACATGTGGCGTCCCGGAATCGGCACGATCTCCTCTCATGCTGCCCTCCGCAGCTGGCACACTCCTGCGCCGCCGAGCCGGGTTGCTTGCGTGCGGAGCTAGCGGACGGTGCTGGCGGGTGATGCTGGGCTAGTGTGCGGTGTACCTCGGGGCCATCGATATCGCTGTTCCCGGGGGAGGCCACACGATGCGTCGCGGTGGTGGTGGTCGGGTGTGACCTCTCCCATGCCGTGGCGGTGGCTAACGCTGAGGTGATGGTCACCTTCTCGCCCTCCATTATTCGGCGCCGGAGTTTCTCCTCCCTGAGGCCTGCGACGAAACGGTCGCGGAGAGCCATCTCCAAGTGCTCTCCGAAGGCGCAGTCGGCCGCCAGGCGGCGGAGCTCTCCGAGGAACTCCGCGGCGGTTTCTCTGCCCTGCTGGTTCCGATGCTGGAAAACCACGTGGCATGTCATCTCCAACGGCTTTGGGGAGTAGTAGTTCTGCATGGCCTTTACAATCTCGTCGACCGTGCACTCCTCCACCTTCTTGGGAGAGAGAAGGTATTGGGCCAGATCCACGATCACGGGGCCGCAAGAGCAGAGCAGCAGTCCTCTCTTTCGGTCTTCGTCCGTGATCTGATAGAACACGAAGGCTTGCCGCAAACCCGTGACCCAGGCTCCCCATCGTTGGGGCTGGGAAGCGTCGAACGGCGGTAGCAGCCCAGATCCTGGAGCGATGGCCATTGTGCTAGTCGGCGGCAGCGACACGGCTCTGGATTCACCCTCGGAGGCGCTCATGGAGGATGCCCGTGGAGCGGTGGAGCGAGTCTTCGGTAGCGTTGTCCGACAGCCCGGCTGGAGCGCTCAACAGGATCCCACCTTCGTCGCCATTGTTGTATAGTGGGTTAGACGCATAAAGAAACCACAGACAGCGATGTAGTGATCAGCATGGTTCGCTATTATACAACACGAGAGACTGGTAACTGGCCCGGAGGCCAACTATATACATTAGGGAGGGGCCGCCCCCTGGTACCATTGGCGGGTTTGAATTCCCGCCGCTGTTCCCATTGGTCCCCCTACGCGGGAGCCAGGAACCTCAGTCCCATTGTTCTCAGGTACTCAAGCTCTGGCTCTTCGTTGATGGCACGATGTTGTCTCCAGACACAACACCTGGGTTTGGCTGATAAGAGTGCGAGGCTAGCCCAAGGTCACAACATGAATTTCATGGTACAGTAGCGACTCGAACCTGGGTTTCCCAGACGCTACTCCAGCACTCTCAGTACTCTACCACAATAGCCATTCATGACAGGATGTGAATATCTGAAATCTAGTTTTAAAGCCTTCACCTCACCATGGGGCTGTGAATTCTATAAACTAAGTATGTATAGTGTGAAGAAATACTTTTTCTTGTCTAGCCTGAATCTTCTGTCAGACTGTCCTCTAGTGACCACAGGTTCTGGTATTATGAGAAAAGAAGAAATGTTTGAATCTATCTACTTTGTTTACGATAGTGGTATCATCCTCTTTTGATGATTTGCTGGAGAAGTTTTAACTGGAAGCATATCAATGCTATAAAAAAGTCTGGAACACCATCAGTAAGATTGGCACAATGAAAAGTCTCACAATGATAGAATACAGAAAACAGAAAAAAACATAAAGGAGTGCACTCATACACCACCATGGGTGTGGTCAGACAGTGTGCTGGGAGTGGTTTAAATTGCTCTGGTTCCCATGCATTTTTCTTTTAACCTGGAGAATTGTGATCACACTCACCTCCTTGTTCTGGATTGCTGCACAGCCACATCGCTCCCCGCCGTCCACATCCGGGACAGTGTGTCGGTGTGTTTTTTTCTCTCCGTTTGGGCATGTGCACAGGAGGCCAGCTGTAAAATTAAAATTTTCGCACGTGCGCAGAACAGCGATTTCCACTTCAACCCAACTGCTGTAACACTTCCCTTTAAACTTTAAAGGAACATTTCCCTTTAAACTTTTATCCCAAAACTGGCCTCCGTGAGATCCCGAACTGGTCTAACCAACAAAACTAGGCACTGTTTAAACACTGTTTTTAATAATGCGGGAGCGGAGTTCTGCCTGTGCACATACTGCTGTCACTAAAATAAAATGGCGGGTGAAGAGCGGAAGCCTCGGGCTTCCAAGCAGAAGTGGCTTGACACTGCAGGAGAAATCAGACGTCAGAAAAGTGCAGCTAGAACCGGAGAATCAGTAAAACACAAGTTGGGGACCTGGTAACAATATAGTCTGTTTTAAAGGGGGTTTGAGCTGGAAAGTGATGGCTGGGGACGGTGCGCAGATGTTGGGTGTGTGAACATGGATACAAAATCCGTTACTGAAGCATGCCAAAAACAGACTAAATGGCCCGTCTGAATGCACCCTATGTGTGTTTTATAGTTTTTAGAGTACTTGAGTTTGTGTTTGTCCCCATCCAAACAACTGGGCAAATGAAGTTATGTCTTCAGGTTTAGGTGTAGGCAATGGATTGTGCACTATACTTTGGATGGTAGCTGAAAGCATGTAGGTAAGTGAAGTGATCTGTGGCTTTATAAGGGTCATTTATTCCCACCAATCCTCCCTGGCTTCTTGTACTGCATAGTTGCAATGGAATGTCCACACTGTGACTGTGTGGACTGCCTGAAGGTGAAGTGAAAGGTGCTGAAGTTCTGGTGGAATTGCTCATGAGATATTTCTCTCCTATGACTCCAAAAGATACCATTTATGTATATTTTTATATATATATCTATTTACTTTACTCATACCCTGACTTTCTCACAAATGAGGACCAAAGCAGATCTCAGGCAGACCTAAAGTGGGTCTCAGGCAGAGGCGGGGATGTAGTCAGGAAAGCATCAATGAATTCCCCACTCCATATGGAATAATGTTTTGCTGCACCTTCATATTTTTTTCCAAAAAAGGTAAGGGGCTTTTAATTTATGCCATGAAGGTTTCCATTTAACAAATGAGAGGTTATTTCCAGTAAAAGAACACTCCCCAATAGTTGATTACTGTGAGCATGACACAGAGGTTAAAAGGAATAAGGGGTAACTTAAAGCAGGGAGGGATAACTTTTTCATCCAAGGCCTGGACTCCCTGGAGCCAAGCTGCTTAGGGAGTGGACATTCTCAATTGTTATGTCACCACTGCAAACTGAATTTCATGGTACAGTAGCGACTTGATCCTGGGTTCCTACCTGAAATTGTTGCAGCCTCATCCACCGAGGAAGGCTGGCTATGGTCCTCCTGGGACACTTGGAGACATGACTTGAAGAAGAACTGAGCAGTGACTCATGAAAGCTTATACCCTACCACAAATTTTGTTAGTCTTTAAGATGTTACTATACTCTTACTCTTTCAATTGTTTTAAATAGTTGATTTGCATATTGTGAGGCTACAAACCATCTGGAAATTGTGGATGAGGACAATATGAAAAAGTTCAACAGGCTTGTCGTATCATAACGTATCATAATCATAAGGTTTCTGATGGCTTTGGGTGCATTTTTGTGTGGGATTTTGTTGCATTGTATCTCCTTTGCCTGCTGTTTTGACTATAACATCAAATTACTTCCCAGACTGTAGATTTAAGGGTATGTACACACAAAAATTATTAGGATGAATTTACAAGCTATTGCTTCAATACGATTCTGAAGGAGAACAGGTTAAACCCTGCACGATTAAATGGATGCAAAATTTTGGTGAGGAAATAGTTTCGATGTTGGGAAAACCTATGGACTAAAGGCATTAGATTCATTACTAGTCAAGCATTTTGAGAAAACTGGTACAAGATGTTTTATCAATGGTAAGTCACCCCAAAAGATATTGTTAAGATGGACAAGAATTACAAAGGGGCTCGCTGGAAATGTAAAAAAGAAGATGGCACCTTTTATCATATGTGGTGGATCTGCATCAAGACAAAAAGATACTGGAAAAACATGCATGAAAAAATTAAAAATATTTTAAAAACTAAATTCCCGATGAAACCAGAGACTATGGCTCCAACTACATTTGCTATGTAAAGCTGTTCCGTGCTGCTGTGACACCGGCTTTCCATCTGGCTCCGTATAAAGCTCTCCTCTGTCTGCATCAGGACACAAGCTCTTTAGGGAGAGCGCACAAGAGAGGGGGGAGGAGTGGCCTCCTAGGGCCACCAGCAGGGTGCTGTACTGTGGGGAAGAAACACCACCTATGACACCCCACACGCAGAAAGTAAAAGGGGGTGACCTGGCAGAGGGGTAGCAGGAAAGATGGAACAAGCTGGGTAAAATGCACAAAACACACGTCGGGGTGATTACAAACGACTGGAGTTCCAGTGTCCACCCACGCCCATTCTCAGGGGCACAGTCTGGTATTTACATGGCTCCTTCATCGTGGAACCATCCATCTGAGTAAAAATGATGAGTTCCAGTAATTTTTCCATGGGTGTCCCCAGCCCCATCACTAGCGAGGGGCTGATTAAGTCTCTCGCGCACCCCGAGTCTATCAGAGTCCGTACTCTTATATGAATTCCCAGCTCTGGGTTCATAATAGTTACAGTCACAAAAAAGAGGGGAGAATAGTTGCTCACCATGTGCAGTGCTGACAGCTCCCAGACCTGTTGGTTTGCGCCCTTCACAGGTCCTGGGCGTTTCCCACCGGTTCACGATCGTCCTCATTACTAGAGGTTGGGTCGCCTTCTTGGGCTGTGATCTGCAGAGCCTTCTGGAACTTGGGTTGGGGGTGCTCTTTCTCTTTGGGGGGTCCTGGCGCTTCTTCTCTGGCTCCTTCCCCCTGGCAGATGCAGGAGCCCCCTCTTTACAGGATGATGCATAATGGCCAGCTTCTCTGCAGTGTAAGCATAGCCCCTTTCACCTGCACTGCTCTCTTACCCCTTCGGAAGGCTTGGGTGCTTTTGCCTTGACTGTTGGGGTCCCGCTTTGGGCATGTGCCCTGGTGTTGTTGATCTTGAGCATCTGGATCCACGTCTCCACATCCGCTGCCTCACGCATCCAGGCCTGCAGGGCAATTGGGTGGGTGGTGTGCAGGATTGTCTCCTGGATTTCAGGATTCAGCCCCAGGCGGTAGTGTTCTGCCATCACCCTGTCTGGCCAGCCTTGGATCTTGGTTGCATGCAGGCAGAATTCTTCTGTATACTCTCTCACTGACCTCTTTCCTTGACGTAGGGTATGTAGGTAGTTCCTGGCCTTCTCCTCCATGGGGTCTTCATACTGCACCCACAGCACCCACATGAACTCTTCCAGATCCATGAGTTCGGGACCCTGTGTGTTATGCAGACTGACATACCAATTGGCTACTTCATCTTGCAGCTTTGAAGTGACGTAGTCAATCAGCCACTCTTCCGAGGGAAATAGATGTGCCCAGTGTTGCACAAACTTCTACACCTGCACAAGGAAGAATGCCAGTTTCCCTGGTTAACCATCGTAAGTGGCCTCCAGTAGGTCCTTTGACTGCTCCAGCCCCAGTGGTGCGAGCCCCAGAGGTGAGCCCCCTGGACCTGGTGCAGGACAGGGCACTGGTGTGGAGACCGGGACCTGGGCTGGTGGTGGCAGGGCCAGTGGTGGAGGAATGGCCAGGCAGAGGCATAGCTCATTCTGCACTACCTGGGCCACCAGGCGGGGGATGTCCAGCAGCACCTCCTGCAACTCACTCCCGGTCTTTTCTTGGGCCATCTACAAACAGGAGAACCATTCTTCCCAGTGGTCCTCATCACCTACTGATTGGCCTTGTTTGGGCTGGACATCCCTGGGAGGCTTGAGATCATAGCAGCTCCCCGATGGGTGGGGTGTGTGGATCCAGGACTCCTTAGTCCAGGTCGACAGGTGGGCCCATACAGGGTACCCAGACTTTGTGGTGTTCCCCCTTCGGCACCCCACAGGCTATCTGTCACCAAGATGGTGCTCACCGGGACCTCTGATGAGGTAGTTACCGGGACAGGGGCACGACTGGTCACCGGTACGGCTGGTGTCATTGGCATAACTGGTTCCTCTTCTCCGCTCATCCTCGTGGGGGCGGGTAGAGGCTAGTGACAAGATTCCTGACACTTTGTCAGAGCCCCAAGTAATTCAAGCCCAACAACAGTCCTTCAGAGAAGTTCAGTTTTATTGAGATAGGTACTTAGGTCATCGTTTGACGCTGTGTCAGGAATGAGGTTAAAGCGGGAAACTCGATAATTATACGCAGTTCATACAAGACCCCCTGATGTGAAGGGACCAATAAGGAGGGCACCTGTGCACGCCCAAGAGAAAATGGCTCCCAGCTCCCAGCAGGAAAAAGTGGCATGGAGGAGTTGAGCTGAGCTGAGCTCCAAGGACCCAGGGGAGACAAGGGATGCACCAGGCACACATACCAGGACATACGGGAGGGGGAAGCAGTTCAGGAGCAATCCAGGGGGAAGGGAGAGCAAGTGAAAGCCCATGGTGGCATCAGCCGACACCCTGCTCCTCCTCAGTTGTTAACTAAGACAATGGCTGGTGATTGTTGAACTGGATACACAATTCATAACAGTGTTATTCAATAATTATGAAACATGTGAAATGTCTCCTCATGTACTTTGCCAGTGACAGAACCTGCTTTTTTGCATATGCAGCAATGTTATAACATCATAACATTATAAAAAAAAAGAAAAGAAAGGAACTATAGGGGAAGGGGGGGATAATGAAGAAACAATACAAACGCATGGCGTCAAAACCTACCTACTAGGGAGGGGGATTGAAATAAAAGGAACTTCATGGATGGGTAATTGTACAGAGAAGGCTACATGAAACCTTGCAGCCTGTTTTGTCCCAACATTACAACGTTGCTATAATATAATGGGAAAAATCACATCATAACACAAGCAACATTATGCTTAAAAAAATTGGTGGATTGCTCAGGGGACAACTTAAAGGGGGGCAGGTGGGGGGTGAACACGCAACACTGACGACACAAAAGGGTAGCAAGAAACAAAATCTGAAATTGGGAATTGCTCACTGGAAAACTGTGAGTTCTGGTTCGAAGGGGGAAATTGCAGAAAAGTGGATTCAGAAAATTTTTATCGATTGATTGATGGTGATTTTATTCTATTTATACCCCGCCCTCCCCGCGAGGGGGCTCAGGGTGGCTTACAAAATTGGTACCCAGTACCATAAAACCGTACAAAATTTAAAACATTCCAATACAATTAAAACAGTCCAATAAGCAAAGTGCTAGTGCTGATGGTCATCTCTGAGTAGCTCAGATGGTATATCGTATGACATACAACTGATATTTCTGCTCCCATGGTCTTTGGCACTGTGCGATACTGTGGCACTTTCTCCAGGCTGGGGCCAATCCATAGCCACAAATGTTGGTGGTAGTGGGGTGGCGGCTCCTAATTGCATGCCTGGTGGAAAAGCTCCATCTTGCAGGCTCTGTGGAACTGTAAAAGATCCTGCAGGGACCTGGTCTCCTCCAGGAGCTCATTCCACCAGTGTGGAGCCACCGCAGAAAAGGCCCTGGCCCTAGTGGCCGCAAGCCTGGCGTCCTTCGGGCCTGGAATGGTCAGTTGATGTTGAGTTCCTGACTGTAGTGCTCTCTGGGGTAAATATGAAGAAAGGCGGTCCCTCAGGTATGTTGGACCCTGGCCATATAGGGCTTTAAAGGTAAGTACCAGCACCTTGAAGTGAATTTGGTATGCTAGTGGCAGCCAGTGCAGTGCCTTCAGCGCAGGCTGGATGTGCTCCCGTTTAGGGAGGCCCATCAGGAGCCTGGCCATGGCATTCTGCATTAGCTGCAGCTTCCAGATTTGTGACAAGGGCAGCCCCATGCAGAGAGCGTTATAGTAGTCTAATCTTCAGGTGACCATCGCATGGATCACTGTAGCCAGGTCATCGAGGTCAAGGAAGGGGGCCAAATGCCTAACCAGCTGAAGATGATAAAAGGCCGACTTAGCGGTGGCTGCTACCTGGGCCTCCATAGTTAAGGAGGCATCCGGGCATACTCCCAGACTCCTAACCTCTGGTGCTGGCACCAATGGTGCCCCACCGAAGGCCGGGAGTGGGATCCCCTCCCCCAGGCTGCCCCAACCCAGGCACAGGACCTCCATCTTCACCGGGTTCAGCTTCAGCTGACTCAGTCTGAGCCAACCAGCCACAGCTTGTAGTGCTCAGTCCAGATCTTCCAGTCTGGAGTCCGACTGGCCGTCCAACATCAGATAGAGCTGGGTGTCATCAGCATACTGATGGCACCCAGCCCATACCTCCGGGCAATCTGGGCAAGGGGGCTCATGTAGATGTTAAATAACATCAGGGACAGCACTGCCCCTTGAGGCACACCACACTCCAGTGGGTGTCTTGTGGACTGCTGTTCCCCTAGGACCACCCTTTGTCCCTGACCCTGGAGAAAGGAGACAAGCCATTGCAGGGCAAACCCCTGGATCCCCAAGTCGGTGAGGTGGTGGGTCAGCAACTCGTGGTCGACCGTGTCGAATGCAGCCGACAGATCTAACAACAACAGTACCACCACACTGCTCTGATTCAGATGTCTCCGGAGATCATCCGTCAAGGCAACCAGCACCGTCTCCGTCCCATGTCCCAGGCAAAAGCCTGACTGGAAGGGGTCAAGTACGGAAGTGTCATCCATAAAGCCCTGCAGCTGTATCGCCACCGCTCTCTCAATTAATTTGCCCACATTGGACACCAGACGATAGTTGGACAATTCGGCCAGGTCCAGAGATGGTTTTTTCAAGAGAGGGCGGACCAACGCTTCCTTGAGTGCCCCCGGGAACTGCCCCTCAGAGAGGGACTTATTGATAATATCCCTTAGGGGACCTCAAAATCCTTTGTGGCCTGCTTTAATAAGCCAGGAAGGGCACGGGTCAAGGCTGCATGTGGTTGGGCATACAGCTGTGAGCAATCTGTCAACTTCCTCCAGACTGAGAAGGCTGAAGTGATCCACAACAGATGCCGAAGAGGTGCAAGGGGCCTCGAGTTCACTCACTGTTTCAACTGTGGCGGGGAGATCGTGGTGGAGCGCCAAGACTTTATCCATGAAATAGCTTGCAAATGCCTCACAGCCGAAATGTGGGCTAACAGGGCACTAAGTTCTGATCTACTCCTGGGGAAGCAAAAAGTTATGTGGAAAGTTTTACAAACTGATTATTTAAGGATGCCAATGCAGAGGTTTGCACTTGTGTGGAAATGGTCAATGACCGCTGTCTCAAGCAGTCAATCTCAAGCTGTTTGCAGAGAGGAACTACTCGTGTACTGCAAGAAAATACAGCCTCCTCTGAGGATGGGTAATGCTTGATTATAAAGCCTCGACAGCGAACCCTTTTGAGTGTAAGAGTGCCTCCAATTTTAAGTCAGAAAAGTGTGCCTCAGCTACAAAAATTCTGGGAAAACACTGTTGCAAAACCATGGCCAAGTGGTAACTTATATTTTTTTAAATTAGAATTTTATGGGAATGATCATGCCTTAGAAAATAAAAGATCTGTCAGAGTCTTTTATTATCTTGTTTACATTCCTGTTTAAGTACCGCCTGAACTGATAATCCTTCAGTCTCATCAAAGAGTCCTTTGGCACCTTCAGTGTAAATCATGGTATGAACTCCTTTAATCCCAGATCTGTTTTGCAAGAGCACTATGTATTCATGGAGTAGTATAACTGATGTTATCTGGGGAAGTCATGATCAGAGATGAAATAGCATAAATTTGCGTAGGATTAAGCAGAGCTGGAAACAGTTGGGGCTGGGAGATTTGTGGCTGGTAGAAGGCATCTTCTGCTCTTCTGTTGAGTGGTGGCATGAAGTTGGTAGAGTTTACAACAGCTAAATAGCATCCATCTGAGCAGCATAAAAGGGAGAAGAAGCTCATTACTGGATCTACAAAATGCCTCCACAGTCAGAGCCTATACAGGTTAAACCAGAAACTGCTGCCGGTGCTCCGCAGCTGTTTACCTGGGAAGAGATTGCAATTCACTCTGGTCAGGGGTCTTCCAAGCAGGACCAATGGCTGGTCATCAACAGGAAGGTCTATGATATCAGCAATTTCTACTGGAAACATCCAGGAGGAAGCCGTGTCATCAGCCACTTTGCAGGACAGGATGCTACGGTGAGATGCTTTGCTAGAGTTTTTTTTGTCATTTGCTACAAGATAGCCTCAGATTTAATGCCAAGGGTGCAATAGAAAAGGGAGAGAGCCTGTTATGAAAGCCTTGTTATGGGTTTCTCAGAGAGAGAGAGAGAAAGAAAGAGAGAGAGAGAGAGAGACAGACAGACAGACAGACAGACAGAGAGAGACAGAGAGAGACAGAGAGAGACTAGTTGGGATACCAGTGGAGAAGGAATTCCAAAGAAAAGGCTGAAGGTGACGGAAGCATCTCTGCTAGGCCTGGTCTTTCATGTGGAAACAACAGGTCGAAGGGACTTTCCGTGATGACTTAGAGGGGTGTGTGCACCTGATTTTCAGAAACAATAGATGACAAAGTATTGATAATCGGGCTGTTTGTGCAGGGAGGCAAAAATGAAAATACAACAATCATACACACCTGGGATAGAGATAGCATGATGTATGAAGTGGCTTCCGTCTTTTACAAAGTGATTAATAGGGATGATTACAGCAGTTTTTACGATGAAATCAGGTCCCCATCTTCTCCTACAACTGCTTACAGGATCATATTCTCATTAATGAGGCTTCTGATAAAAAGTCCAGTTAGGTTTACTTAAGCCAACAAACCAACAAGCCGTTGTTTCCTCCAGTGTTTGCTGAGGCCACAGACACAGGGGGAAATGCCTTTTAATGCCATATTCACACACTTCCTTGTTTTAGGATCATGCGATATGTGCTACCTGAGGGGCATGGGCACTATGACATTTTATTTTTACAGTGCTCGGTGTGCATTTTTTTACATTAAGGATTCATTCATATATTCTTAAATATGAAACTGTCATTCTTTAATGTGATTCCGGATAAGAGAATATAAATGGAAAGTAATAAATAAAAATAAATTTATATCTTTTAATATACCTATTTCTGCCAGTGGTTCTCTTTTTGATGTTAATTTTATAGATTAATTGTGCATATATGCGATATGGCTTTCACATGCAATTTATATTATATGTCATGTATACACATAGTACCGCATAATGTACAATTCTGATTTAATGACAAAATAATAATTTAGAGAGCTGTGTACCTTTCATGGGCTAGAAATCAATGTAGTGTGAAAATAAAGAATCAGAGGTTTGCTTTGGATAAGGGAGGCACAAATGAGGAGTTGGGGGCTGAAACAGTGGCCATGAGAAATTGAAAAATCATTGCTACCAGTTTTAGTTGTTGTTGTTCAGTTGCACAGTCGAGTCCGACTCTTCACGACCCCATGGACCAGATCACGCCAGGCCCTCCTGTCTTCTGCTGTCCTCTGGAGTTTGCTTAATTTCATGTTCGTTGCCTCGATGACACTGTCCAGTCATCTCATCCTTTGCCATCCCCTTCCTCTTTGACCTTCAGTCTTTCCCAGCATCAGGGTCTTCTCCAGTGAGTGCTCCCTTCTCATTAGGGAACAGTCAGGATTGACTGATATGATCTCCTTGCAGTCCAAGGGACTCTCAAGAGTCTTCTCCAGCACCATAATTCAAAAGCATCTATTCTTCGGCACTCGACCTTCCTTATAGTCCAACTCTCGCAGCCATACATTACTACTGGGAATATCATTGCTTTGACCATACGGACTTTTGTTGGCAGGGTGATGTCTCTACTTTTTATTGTGCCATCTCGGTTGGCCATCGCTTTCCTCCCAAGGAGCAGGCGTCTTTTAATTTCATGGCTGCAGTCACCATCTGCAGTGATCTGGGATCCCAGGAATGTGAAGTCTGTCACTACTTCTACGACTTCCCCTTCTATTTGCCAAGGAGTGATGGGGCCGGATGCCATGATCTTAGTTTTTTTGATGTTTTAATAACACTTTATAAAAGAGTTGAAATCCCTGGCAATATGTCAGGTCCTCTGCAAGCCAATTAACCTGACAAAAATTAGCTCCTTTGCATAACAGTTTGTCTTCATTCATGCGGGGTGGGGCAGGCTACAAAGCTGGCCCCATTCTGATGCAGCTGAAAGAGGGTGCTTCAGACTGGGGCTGGGCCTTAACTTTGAGATTGCCTGTGTGCACACGCCCACTGAAGCTGTGTGTGGGAGGGTTTGGCTTATGCAGTTTGAACAGCTGCAGATAACTTACCTAACAGTCTCCTCGTCACAGATGGGGCTGGTAGAAATGCAGTATCGGGGTCTGTGCTGCTGTGCAATTTCTCCTTGCAGCAGTAAGATCTTTGGGTTCAGACGCCTCATCGTTACCAGTCTCTCAATATAGATCCTGGTCATTGTGCTGGAGGGAGATTCAAAGCAGTAGCTGAGGCAGAAAGTGCCTCCGTGGAGGTGCATGGTCACTGAATGCCCAGCAGTGCCCCATATGAGCCTGGAGTCAGCAAAGATGTTGCTGCTGGCCATTCACTAGCTGCATGCTTTCACTAGCTGCGTGCAGACAGAGATGGCCCAAACTTCAGCTGCTATCTTGCAGGGCCCCTTCTCCACTGTGATGGTGTCCGAGTTTTTGCCTCCTATCCCGCTTTGAATCACTCACGTCACCAGGCTTAGAGGCATAGCGACTCTTTCACTACTAGTTTGGTAGCCATAGTTCAATCACTGCTGAATGAACACTTGGGTAATTTTATTATTTTTGTCGTGTATAAGATCGACTGGTGTGTACCTTCTAATCACATGGAGATATTTCCTTCCAGTTTGGTACTTGTAATGTGCAATGTTATGGTCATCATGGCATGTAGGAGAGGATAAGAGTTTGGGAAGAAACACCATTTGCTCTTCTGCTTCAGGCAGTAACATTTCTTGGTCTAGCCCCGAGAACCACAGATTTTGCTGTAGTGTTAAAGGGCAGCAAATTGTCCATCATTTCATTTATCTTTTCACTACCAGTGTGTGTTTGGGGTGCCATTTTTTCATCTTCTTCAGACATTAAAATGTCTCGAGTCATAAGAACATAAGAGAAGCCAATGTTGGATCAGGGCAATGGCCCATCCAGCCCAACACTCTGTGTCACACAGTGGCCGAAAATACCAGGTGCCCTCAGGAGGTCCAGCAGTGGGGCCAGGACACTAGAAGCCCCCCCACTGTTGCCCCCCCCCCCGCAAGCACCAAGAATACAGAGCATCACTTGCCCCAGATTGAGAGTTCCTATCTATACCTTGTGGCTAATAGCCACTGATGGACCTCTGCTCCATATGTCTATCCAATTCCCTCTTGAAGCTGTCCATGCTTGTAGCCGCCATCACCTCCTGTGGCAGTGAATTCTATGTGCTAATCACTCTTTGGGTGAAGAAGTACTTCTTTTTATCCATCCTAACCCAACTGCTCAGCAACTTCATTGAGTGCCCATGAGTTCTTGTATTGTGAGAAAGGGAGAAAAGTACTTCTTTCTCCACCTGCTCTATCCCATGCATAATCTTATAAACCTCAATCATGTCACCCCTCAGCTGTCATTTCCCCAAGCTGAAGAGCCCCAAGTGCCCCATCTCTGGGCCTTGCATATCCCGAGCTGGGACAAATGACAATGTAGGAGTTGGGACAAAGGACAACATCCAGTGTAAGGTTACTAACCTCTAGGTAGGGCCTGGAGGTCTCCCAGAATTACAACTGACCTGTGCAGATGCTAGCAGTGGCTGAGTTCAGACTGGCAGTTTGAAATGGGAGTGAGGCATGGCAAAAAAGCCCCAGAACAAAGTGTTCCGGGTTTTCCCGGTCACACTGCGCTGACTGACGTCGGAGCATACCGGGGAGGAGGTGCGAGGGAGCGTTCACACTGTTGGCCCGAAGGTGCAGCTGAAAGGCATGGCTTTCTGTTTTGCTCATCTGGAGATCTGCACTTATGCACAGGAGTGCATATGCGCATGAGCGCATATGCGCATATGCACGCAAGCAAAAATGCAAATTTTAGCATTCACACTGTGTTGGTGCAGGATTTACAAAGGATAGACATGCTTTCTGGGGTTTGATACCACTTTTAACGGGTATCTTTTTAACTTGGGAACAAAGCGTTACAAGACGGGTTGAGTATGGCTGGGGAACACTGGACAGATGTGCCTATGTGAACGTCCCCCTTTAATCCACTTGTGAAACATTGCTGAACTACACCTCTCTCAAGGCAAACTGCTAGTCTGAACTTGGCCATAAGCAATGCAGAATGGGGGATTACAAAGGTATGTGTACTTATATATTGTCAAAGGACCCCGTGGTCATAATAGCTTTGAAGGAAGTTCAGAGATCATTTTCATCACAACTTTGATCCATTTGCCAGGATCTTAGAGGAAACACAGAGCTGTTGCATAGGAAAATGGGGGGAACCAGGAGTAGGTTGGTGAAGAGGTTTAGTGTTTCATGTCATTTCTTTCACTCTTACATTTTATGCTGCTAAACTTTCCTTGCTGGAACTTCTTGTCCATGCCGTTACAGACGTCATTCTTAACGGCACTTTTTTTTTTTTTTTTGCTATCAAGTCACAGCCGACTTACGATGAGGACCCGGCAGGTCAAGAGACTGACAGAGGGTGGCTTGCCAGTGCTTGCCCTCTGTGCGGCACCCCGGAACTTCCAGGGCTAACCCTGCTTAGCTTGTGAGATCAGACAAGATCAGGTTAGCCTGCTCAGGGCACAACCCTCCTTTTGCCTGATCCTGTGTGACCAATGTCTTTGCGGCTGACGTTGTAAAATAGCTTTCCCGATTGTTCATGTGAGAAATATTTCTGGCATGCTTTCTCTTTCTTTCATGTTTCTTTTCGACTGCGCTTCCTAGGATGCCTTCTCGGCTTTTCACAAGAACGAAGCTTTGGTGAAGAAATACTTGAGCTCACTGCTGATTGGAGAGCTGGCCCCAGATCAACCTTGTTGTGAGCCCAGCAAAAACGTGAGTGTCTCGAAGGCTGTGCTTATGGGTCTCAGTTGGATATGCTGAGTAGTTATCTCAACCCACAGCCTCAAAGATTCATCTGTATATTCTGGTCCTGGGACCAGAATGGGGCCGAATGGTACCTGCTGGTTCGTTAATCTGGATGATCACTCAAACACAACCATTGGCAGCAATGATGAGAATAGGCTTGCCCACTGTGTCCTCCTGTGCTGGCGTCAGTTAGGTTCTAGTCTGCTTAGCCCACTCCTGACTGATGGCAGATGGAGGAAAAGGAGGCCGGTGAGCCTGTGCCTCTTGTCACTGGCCCGTGGTTTGTGCAAGGGCTTCTTGGCTTGGATGCAAGTGGCAGTGGTATGAAAGACACAACAGATAGGCCTGTGCCAATTGGTTAGACTTGGACAATATTTACAACAGGCGTAAGCCTCCTCACATTCTGCTATTGGCTGGGTCCAGAGCTCTTTAACATGCCTGGCGGTGGTATGGGAGAAAGTGACAGCTGAGCTTGCTCCCATAGTCATATCCAGGGAGCTTTTTGGCTGGGACCTGCGGGGGGTGGTGGGCAGGATTTGCAGGATGGGATTTTAGGAGAGCTTGTTCTCATGAGCTACCATGAGAGGATGTACCAGGAAGTGTCCTGTAGATATGTGTGTCCCAGGCTGTGAAGAACTTTAAGTATGAAATCATATCCACAGTTACCTGGGCAGGGCCGGATTGCCCATTGGGCGAACTAGGCGCTCGCCTAGGGCGCCCTGGCCTCAGGGGCACCAAATGGGGCCCCACTCCCCTCCCAAAAGCGCGCCCCCGCCCTAACCAGGTTCCCTCCACTGCCGCTAGATTCCCACCCCCTTCCCGGCTTTCCTGGGGGTCCTGCAGCTGTGGAGCCCCCAGGACAGCCGGCGCTGGGAGGGAGGGGAGGGAGGCTGGACCCCCCACCCCTGCCCGGCTTTCCTGGGGGTCCCACAGTCGTGGAGCCCCCAGGAAAGCCGGCGCTGGGAGGGAGGGGGCGGCAGTTTAAACCTCTGCCCACTTCCCGGCTTTCCTGGGGGTCCCACAGCCGTGGAGCCCCCAGGAAAGCCGGCGCTGGGAGGGAGGGGGCGGCAGTTTAAACCTCTGCCCACTTCCCAGCTTTCCTGGGGGTCCCACAGCCATGGAGCCCCCAGGAAAGCCGGCGCTGGGAGGGAGGGGGCGGCGGCTAGACCCCCGCCCCCTTCCTGGCTTTCATGGGGGTTCCGCAGCCACAGAGCCCCCAGGAAAGCTGGCGCTGGGAGGGAGGGGGCGGCAGTTTAAACCTCTGCCCACTTCCCAGCTTTCCTGGGGGTCCCACAGCCATGGAGCCCCCAGGAAAGCCGGCGCTGGGAGGGAGGGGCGGCGGCTAGACCCCCGCCCCCTTCCTGGCTTTCATGGGGATTCCGCAGCCACAGAGCCCCCAGGAAAGCTGGCGCTGGGAGGGAGGGGGCGGCGGTTTAAACCTCCGCCCCTTCCTGGCTTTCCTGGGGGTCCCACAGCCACGGAGCCCCCAGGACAGCTGGCACTGGGAGGGAGGGGGCAGTGGCTAGACCCCCCACCCCCTTCCTGGCTTTCCTGGGGGTCCCACAGCCACAGAGCCCCCAGGGCAGCCGGCGCTGGGAGGAAGGGGGCGGCGGCTAGACCCTGCCCCCTTCCCTGGCTTTCCTGGGGGTCCTGCAACTGCAGAGCCTCCAGGAAAGCCAGCCCTCCACCGCCGCCCCCCAATCTCCAGGCCCCACCGGGAGGTTGGCATCCCCAGTGGGGGGTGCCCCAGGCTTCCTGCCTAGGGCGCCCAGACACCTGGAGCCAGCTCTGTACCTGGGAGTACCTTCTGAGTAGACAAAGGATAAGATTGCAGTGTAAAGGTCATAAACAACACCTTGAATTCAACCTAGTAACTAACAGGCAACCAACAAAGTGTCTGGAGCACAGGTGTAATATGAGTATTATTCTTTGCCTCCTGTTATAGACATGCCTGTGCATTGTGAACCAACTAGAGTTCCCAAATTTTCTTCAAGGGCAGTCCCACGCAGAGAGAAGTACAATAGTCTCATCTTCACTTTACTGAGTCATGGATCAGCATGGCCATGTCAGTTGAGTCAATGTGGGGTGCCATCTTCTACACAAGCTGAAAATGGAAGATGGCACATGCTTGTTTTTCTACTAACAGAGCAGGTTCCAACATGATCCCCAAATTCTGAATTGTTTTCAAACAAAACCAACTAACTCCCATCAAAAGTGAGGATGATGCCTTCAAAATTATCAGTTTTACAGACCAGTATCATCTCAGCCTTGTCAAAATTCTTGTTCACCTGTAGCCACTTAACTTTGGCTATA
The DNA here is from genome assembly GCA_029375565.1 of Gekko gecko. Taxonomy (NCBI): domain Eukaryota; kingdom Metazoa; phylum Chordata; class Lepidosauria; order Squamata; family Gekkonidae; genus Gekko; species Gekko gecko. Next base: position 97,977,211 of record JAPDNY010000003.1, on the reverse strand, counting down.
ACAAACTGTCCCAGGATGAAAATAGCTACTTCTGGTAGTTTAACTGATGAAAGGCAGAGCTGGGTGTCATCAGCATATTGGTGACACTCCAGATCCACAGATGATTTCTCCCAAGGACTTCATGTACTGTTAAGCAATACTGGTGATAATACATAACCCTGTGGCAGTACACTGATACTGAATACTGAATAATACTGAACCTTGCAGCACACCTCCCATGCAGCTAACTTATGCTCTCCCACAACAACCTTCGGTGTAGGGTTGTCGATATGTGGACCTAAACCATTTTAACCCAGAATGTTTTTGCTATTACACAAACCCAGAAAAGAGCTTTAATGTTGATTCCTCCCACAGGAGTCGCTGTTAAAGGATTTTCGTGATCTCTATGTTACTGTCAAGAAGATGGGACTCATGAATTCCAATTATCTCTTCTTTGCCCTCATATCCCTACATGCCATTCTCTTGGACCTGGCCTCCTGGATCATTATCTACTACTTTGGGACTTCCTGGATGCCTTTTATTTTTAGTGTGATGGCATATACAACTGCTCAGGTAAACATACTAGCGCGAAAGTTATAGTTGGGCCAGATTGTTCTTCAAAGCCTTAAGAATTGGTGTAGTAGTATTATTCCAGTGATTCCCTTGAGTGCTTTCTCTATGGAATTCACCGGCACCTCTTAGTAACATTACAAGCACCGCAGTATGAGTGGAGTGAGGTTGAAGAATTGCTCTCTACTTATGCTGAGTCAGACCATTGGTTTGTCAAGGTAAGTAACTGTTTATGCTGACTGGCAACAGCTGTAGGAGGTGTCAAGTAGAAGTCTTTTCCACCACCTAATACTGATCCTTTTAACTGGGATACAGACATTCTGCATACAAAATATGCTCTGCCCTAAGCCACTACCGTCCTGACCTCCATTTCAACTATTACTGGTGTTGGCAAGATTTCTTACCAAAACTTTGGGCCCCGAACATTTATGGCCTGGAAACCACTGCAGTGTGACTCTTCTAGCATCTACTTTTGAAGAAGCCTTTGTGTTAAGTATGAGACTCAACAACAGGATTCAGCAAAAAGTGATTTCAGCTTTATTTAACAGCAAGACTTCAACTCAGGAACACACAACAAACAAGTGGAGCACAGCTCCCTTTTTAAACTCTCCCAGGCTGTCAAAGCCACACCCAGTTAGCTAAAGGCCATCACAACACAGAGATAAAGGCCAATCACAACACAGAGATAAAGGCCAATCATAACACAGGGATAAAGGCCAATCACAACACAGGGATAAAGGCCAATCACAACACAGAGATAAAGGCCAATCAGGACTGTTCCCTCTTTGCAACATATTTACAAGATGATTGGTTCTGTACAGAGGTTTCTTAGAAACCAGCCAATAGTAATGCCACAGCTGAAGAGCCACATTTGAAATCAAGCTTAAATCAATGTATAGCCCAGATTCACATTCCAATACATAACACTTTGTCTCCCATTTTATACACACTCTCTCTCTCTGACTCACTTTGCAGGCCTTTCTCCGTCCCCACCCACCATTTCCCTCTCCCTGTCTGTCTCTTGTTCTTTCCAGTCTATTCTCTCCCCCCCCATTTTTATACTTTCTCTCTGCCTGCCTGCCTGCCTGCCTGCCTAGCTTTTTCTCCGCTTTGCCCTACTCATTCTGTCATGTTCCTGTCCCAGCTGCTGCAGCCGGGACTAGGGATGGCCAGGAACCAGAAAAATGCAGTTTGTGCTGATCTGTGGCTGAACCACGATCTGAATCAAACCAGGACATTCATTTGCAAACCGAATCAGTTCACTGTTGTGGCCCCGCAAAACCTGTTGAAAGGGACCGCACTCCCTTTCAATGACGTTTTCAGAAAGCTCGAAAAACAGCTGAGCTGTGGGAGCAGCCTGCTCCCCGCCGCTCAGCTGTTTCAGGCTTTCTTGTGCAGTCCCTTTAAAGGCTTTTCACAGGGAGCAGAAAGCAGTGGTTTAAATGGCTCCCAGCTGTTTTTCATGAAGAGCAGAAAGCAGTGCTTTAAGCCCCTGCTTCCTGCTTTTCATGAACCACGATGAACTGCATCATAATTCATGAAAGGTCATGGAGGTCTTTCAGTTCATGAATATTGCTTCACGATACACGAACCACCCAAAATTCATGATGAATGAGCAGAATGACATCCAAACGTTTTATGTGGAATAACATCGAAGCACTTTGTTTGACAGCACTTTATTTGTTTGATTTTCAACTGCCGCCAGTATTCTGATATTTTGTAAAGTGTATTTTAAAGGCTGTGTTTTAACTCTGTACTATTTATGCTTTTATCTTGTATTGTTATGTCTGTTGTTGGAAGCCGCCCTGAGGCTGCGTTGTGGAGAGGGCGAGGCATAAATTGGCTATAAATAAATAAATAAATAAATAAATAAATCGGTGTAGCAGATGGTACTGTAGCCAATTAGCCGCAGCACTCCTAAGGCCATTTTTATGTAACTGCAACAGAAATCATAGTTAAGATGTAAACAGTAGGACAGACTCACTGTGATCCACATTCATATCTTTTTATTAATTTATTTTTGTAATGCACTATTGACAGTGATGACTTATTACCATTTAAAGTCTTGCAGTCTGAAAATTATTATGTTTACGAACAGGGAACCCGCAAGGCCCTGTGAGGTATCTCATTTCCCCTCTCCTGCATCACTAAAAATAAAGTTGGCATGGAAGGATCGTGAAGTTAAGAACTAGTGACATTTTTTGAAAAAAGGGTGGCTACCATCAGCCATAAAATGGGCAGTTTTCACAGAGAGGGAAATGAAATCATAGGTGCAACGGCAGCTTCAACACAGCCCTATCTGCGCTGTTCTGCTTCTTATCATTCTTTCCTTCTATCAGGTTGTTATGCTTTGATGTGCAAATAACCGCTTGTCATTATTGCACAACATCAATCTAGGTGTTGTTGGTGGGAGTGTAGTACCAGTACATTGGATAACAAGTGTTGCTGCTAACACATACATGTAAATGAATAGGCATTGTGAAATGCATTTTTTCTTTGGAGGTTTGAAATGAGCAAAACCTTCACTCTGAGTTTCAAAAGTTTTTTTCCCCTCTCTGGGCAGAGAACAGGCAGGAAAGGAGGAATTGCTTTCCAGGAGTACCTCAACCCACCTTCATTCAAATGCTAATAGGTCTAGCTAGAGACAACAGGAGGGCCCAGTCCCCCCCCTTCAAGCAGGGAACAGACATTTGGAGGAATTAACTACTAGAGAGGCTGCAGGAAGGAAAATTCTAGAGGCTTCAGGAAAAGCTTCCTTGACCTGGCCTCACTGGGTCAGTGGGAGGAGAAAGGGAGAAGATGAAACTCAGGGGGTGCTAGAAGAAAGCTCTCTGTCATGCTGGGTCCATCAGAGCAGACAGAATTCTTTACTGGGGTCTGGAGCAGGCAGCCATTTTAACCATGTGCTGTCCTGGAGAGCTGGAGGAAGCTTCAAGGTAATGGTAACTCTGGAGATATCTATAGCATCCTAAACTAAAGAGCCTGTCCTATAATTTCAACATCTGATAGGGCATGTATCGAGACAGGGTCAGAGAAATTGTGTTTTATCCATTTCTTTTGAATCCCTTGCTTAATCCGGTGCTGTGCTGAAAATACGCTTATGAACATTTTCTTTCTAATAAAAACTTTATAACTTTTGATGCTGGAAGTGGTTCTCTGTACCACATAGACCTCCACCATCTTAGATACACTATTCTAAGACGAGCATCAGGGGGAAGGCAGGCAGTTGGCAAATGACTATTCCTCCAAGGGTGCAGAAGGCAGTAAACAGTCTCTGTGGTGACCAGGCACTGGGCAGTGGGAGACACAGAGGCAAGGCCTCAGAATTTGGAAGGGAAGCTGGGAGTCCTTGCCCTCCCAGAGGGCAATTCCTACAAAGCTCAGTTGGTGGTGGCAGGTTACCAGGGAGAGAAAGAAAAACCTCCCCAGGCATTAGGAAGACCTTGGAGGGCAGGGTGGAATAGGGCCTGCAGGCCTGAGCAAGCCCTTTCTGCCATAGGCATAGATAGAGCAGTAGAACATTTATTTAGTTACTAGGAGTCAGCTTTACCTTTATGAGCAATCTATATTACTTTTCAGGTCCAGTTCGGTTGGCTCCAACATGATCTGGGGCATATCTCAGTGTTCCAGAGCACCAAATGGAACCGATGGTTTCACATGGTTGTCATGGGTTTCTTTCAGGCAAGTACCAAGTTTATTTAAATATTTTAATTTTGATTTCTCTCACGATGGGACTCAAAGTGGTTCTACAGTACGATACAAATTTTAACAAAAATATACAACCAAGCAGGCCAAGGACATTCTGGAGTAATGCTGGTCTGGCAGCACAGCTTACACAGGGCCTCAAGATTCGAGCCAAAGGCCATGGGCCAATAAAGAACCCTTTAGCTCATGCAAAAGGCTCATGCCTTTGGACAAGCCTAGGCTTTCAGTTACCCACAAAAAGGGAGATGTCACACAGAAAAGTGTGACTCAGGTGCCACATAGAAAAGTTACTCAGATGTAGGTGAGATTTCTATATGTGTTTGTGTGCATTGGGCATCTAAAGGTTTCTAAAGCATTCTGAGATAGCTATTTGAAACCTGATTTACTTTAAAGTTCATATAATCAATTGTGCTAAAGAAATCTTTGCATGTGGTCTTTCTATACTCATAGGGTTAATCTGTACATGTATTTATTTCTTATCATCTTGCTGAAAAAAAGAGAGTAATGTCTTTTTTCAGTAAAGACCATTAACCTGATTAAAGTTTCTGTCTGGTTTGCTGATGCAATGTTAAACGCAGAAGTCACTTATAAATATTATCCTATTGTGGATAACTTGGCCCCATTACCGGATTTTTTCCATATAGATTCTTTTGAAGACTCTGAAAACTCCTTGGTGGGGGCCAATAATTCTCACAAAACAAGTGGTTCAGATTTTTAAAGGGACACAGGATACTTATCTCATTGCAGAGGGGTAGATGCTCAGATATTCCCAATCTCCTCCCTGCTGCACCTTTGACCAAGCCCAGGCTTTCAGTTACCCAAAGAAAAGAGATTTGCAGGTGCCCAGCCCCAGTGTTATTCAGCCAGCACAGGTGTTCCTAATTCCCTCTCCCACCCGTGCCTCTGGCCAAGTCCAGGCATTGAGTTACCCTTGGAAAAGGGAGGAGCAGATGCTCAGCCAAGATATTTTCCAGCCGTGGCAGGTGTTCCCTTATTAGCTCACCAACAAAATGACAGGCTCTTTAAATACTACAGCAGGAAATTAGTCAAGGTTATCATGCCTTCAGAAACTCACAGGCTGAATTCAGACTGGCAGTTTGAAGCGGGAGCCAGTCGTGGCAAAAAAGCCCCGGAACAAACTGTTCTGGGTTTTCCCGGTCACACTGCGCTGACTGATGCGGGAGCATACCGGGAGGAGGCACACAGGAGTGTTTAGACTGCTGGCCCAGAGGAGCAGCTGTAAACGGCTTTTTCCTGGTAAATTGGCCGGGTGCCTATGTGTGTATGAGTGCATGAGCACATATGCGCTCATGCGCTCACACACACATAGGCATCCAGCCGATTTGGGGAGGAGCCTGTTGCACCGGCACTGCATTGGGCGGTAGAGCAGAGCACAGCCAATCATATCGCTGCTGCCTTATGCACAACACGGGTTGCTCTCGGCTTTTTGGATGAGCGTTCACACTTCCGGGAAGTGGAATGCAGCGGGATAAAGGCCCTCTCTGGGATTTGCTACCACTTTCAACAGGTATCTTTTAATCCCGGGGGTGAAGCAGAACAGCACGGATTGCCTATGGGTGGGGAACGCCAGGCAGATGTGCCTGTGTGAACGCCCCCTTTAATCCGCTTGGGAAATGTGGCTGGAACGTGGCTATAGTGGGGCAAATGGCCAGTCTGAACTCAGCTACAGCTGCATCCAACTCTTCACCATTAGCCTACAAGATAAATGAGGATAAGACTCGTTGTTATAAACCCTTCTCTCCCACGAGTGACATGCTTGTTTTGCAATGAAACTTGGTTGAAATGAAAACGTTTTAATTTCCCTGCTCACACAATCAGTAATGTGTGGGTTAAATCCTTCCTCTTGTCATAGTGGTGGGCCGGATGAAAGTCAGTACTTAAATCACTTTGGAGGTGGTTAAACATGGCATAATGCTCAGCAGTACAGTTTTGAGCAAACAGCTGTTGAGTAGCATCTGCCTTCCTGTGCTCAGTGGTTCTCTCCCAATGGTAGAAGAAACATATCTAAGTCACATAGAAACTAGGGGTGCTTATACTGCACTTAGCCTCTTGCACTGTATGGGGGTTGTAACTAGGACATTTTTATGTGATTTACATGCACTAATGTTTCTGCTTTGTTGAGAAAAGAATGTGTGCTGGTCATGTGTGATGAATGTAACCAATTGCGCTGTCTCAGTAAGGGAAACATGACGTTGCCTACAAATGACAAGTGAACATATTTTCCTATGCAGAATAATATCATTGTGTGTAAAGGAAAATTATGTGTTAAGTGGTTACTAGAAGTATCACCTTCAGTGCTTAATTTGTTGCTTAATTTGTATTTTGGAAACCAAAATATGACCCTGGGAGCAGTATCTTCCAAGTCATTTATTAGCTTCCCAACAGTGCTTCAAAATTTGAAATTGGTCACTTGGTTCATGAGCTATAGTTCAAATTAGAAAAGGTAGGGGAATTTGGCTTTGGCCAACTTGATGGCAGTTATAAAAAAAAAGCATAAGCTACCCATCAGGGTGGGTTATCATATCACAACGATCCATGCTTCTTCCACAAAAACATAATGAAGTCTTACCCTCTTACCTGACAGCAGTATGTCATGTCCTGGCTCCTGATTATGCTGTAGGCTGTGGAAAAGCATGTGGCAGGCTGCTTACTTCCCTTAAACCAAACAAGCCAGACTGAGAGCTTGGCTGACTTCGCACTAGAGCTGCCTCGATGTTGCGCCACCGTTTGCCCCGATACTATTGATCAATTTCACACCCAAAGCCGCGGGGCAGCATTTGACCTGCAGTTTCGTCCGATTTCCTCCGCAGTTTCATGATCCTCAAACTGCGGGGGAAATCAGGCAAACCCGCGGGTCAAAATGCAGCCCCGCGGCTTCAGGTGTGAAATTGACCAATAATATTGGGGCAAACGATGGTGCAACATCGAGGCAGCTTTAGTGTGAAATCAGCCCTTGTTTCATGGTAGCAGGAGGGCACAAGTATGCATGGCCATCAATTTATGGAGGGAAGTTTAACCCTTGCAGAAGGGAAAGAAAAACTTTTTTTTTTTTGCATGATGAGGGGTTTCTTCAGGTGTGCAGTAATCTCTCCCTTGCCTGTGGGTGACTCCGTTTTTGTGTCCTACTGATGGGCACAAGGCCACCCAAGTGGGAGATGAATTGGTTAGTCTTCCTCCCTCCCTCTCCCTCGTCGTCATCCTGTGAGGAAGTCTCAGTGGGAAAGCAAGTTGTTGTGGCAACTTACAATGGTGTCCCGAGTTGTTATGTATTAGGGCTGGAATATTCCAGGACTGGGTACCAGAGACTGGCTGAGCTTAGAGCTCTAGAACAATAGCCCACCAGGACTCTGGAGATGACCAATGAGAAACTAATGTTATGTAAACAGACTATCGTTGGGAGTTGGGTGTGTTTGGGTGTGGTTTTTGCGTGCTGTTTAAACTGGGCTGTTGCCCTGAGGTTTCAGTCTTGTGTCTGCTGAATCACTAATGAAGCTGAGCTGATCACGAGACGTGGGGTTTGCTCATCCACGGAACCCAGTATTTAGCACAAGTAGTGTGAGATGACCTTGTAAAACTTCAGATGACATTTCCAGTTGTCATAGCAACCTGCTTATGCTGAGGTGTGTGGCTCCTGTTGCTGAATGACCTGCTTGTAGAGTACAGAGCATTTGTGCAAACATCAGGCACCCACCTGATCCGTACTTGAATGGCCTCACTGTACTCTGCAGACACGTTCTGCAGCACAATAGACCTTGATGCCTGAGTGAATTGCTACAGGAACCCAAAATGGCACCTGACTTAAGACTTCTGGCACTGTTTTGGTTGCCTTTGTAATGTTAGTGTTAGTGAAGTATCCCAGATGCATGCACAGATTGCAAGACCACTTTGATGGCATTGCTTCAATTCGGGGATTAAAGGGGGAAATTGTTTATTTTTTGTACACCTAGAGGTTCTCTCAAATATGCAAAACACTCCCCCTTCTCTGTGGCTGGCTACATCACATGGATTTTTCTATCTCCATGTGGGGCAGGATTTAAGAACATAAAAAGAGGTCTGCTGGTCAGGCTGTTCATACAGTGGCCAACCAGTTGCCCTGGATATATTAGATACTAGGAAAAAGGCCCATTGTGGAAATAAATACAACAAGCTCTAGAAAAAGGCTCTGGGAGAGTGCCCTGGCATTGGGCACTCAGCATCAATTTGCTGTGGCAACCTCAGCAGGGTATAATGACACAGAGTCCACCATTTCCTCCAGGGGAACTGATCTCTGCCATCTGAAGAGCAGTTGTAATTCTGCATGATCTTCATCCCTCTCCTGGAGACTGGAAACAATAGTTCCCCATGAGGGAATGGCTGGCTTGGAGGGTGGAGTATATGGCATTGTTTCCACCCCTCCTCAAACCTCACCCTCTCCAGGCTCCATCCCTCAAATCTCCAGGAATGCCTCACCAGGAGTTGGCAACCCTATCAGGACTGGTCCCAATGAGTTTTCTCCCAAAGGCTAAAATAGGTGTGGAAAGGGCCTTTTACTGACAGAACCTGGTTGCCTAGCAACAGGCACTGAGGAGAAAGTACAGTTGGCAGCTCTGATTAGGGAAATACCTGGAGATTTGGGGGGTGGATCCTGTGGAGAGCAGAATTGGGGGTGGATGGAAGGACTCAGCAGGGGATAATGTCATAGGGTCTACCCTCCAAAGCAGCCATTTTTTCCAGGGGAACTGATCTCTGTCATCTAGAGATCAATTGTAACAGAAGGAGCTCTCCAGGTCCCACCTGGAGATTGGCAACCTAGGGGAAAGGCAGCCACACAGCAGAGGGTTGAAGAGAATGGTTTGATGGTTGCTGGCCCACCTCATTAGCTAGCCAGCCAGCCATGGTGGAGCCAAAAAGGAGAGAGAGCTGTTTGAAGTTTATTCTGACAGGACAGTGGCCAAGCTGACAGTGGACGGGGGAGGGGGTTATGCTGAAAGTCCTTTTTTTTTTTTTTTTTACTCACAGAAGCAAGCTTGGTTGCTTACCAACAGCCACTGAGGAGACAGTTAGTCACAGTTAGTCCCACACAGGAGCCAAGAGAAGTGCCTTCCTCAGGAGAGAGTCTGGCTTTCCAGGAGCCGCAGCTCATTTCCTCTAGGCCAGACCCTCCCTGACACTGCTGCTGCTGCTGCTGAAGGGAGGCGGGGGAGCCTTTGAAAGGCCCTGGGCAACCTTCTCTGTGGTGCAGTCCGCTGAGCTATCACCCTGACAAAGCACTGGCCTTGTGGCCAAGGGAGAGAGGCTGCGAGGGGCTGCAAAAGTGAGTGCTTCCCTTGCTTGCCACTGCTTGCTAGGTCTGCCTCCTTCTCCCCTGTGGAGGGGTTGCTGCTCTCTCGGCGGAGCGTCCATCCCCTTCGCCAGCTCCCTCCAGATTGAGGGCGAGATGCTGGCTGCCAGCTCTGTGGGCGAGGCCGAGGCAATGCAGCAAGGCAATGCAGCCAGGGGAATGGCAGACCTTCAGAGTGGCAGCTGAGGGAGCCAAAGGCTGTGGGAGCATGTGGAGCATTCACACCAAAATAGAATTATTATATAGAGAGATATAGATGGGTTGAGTGAGGAGCAACCCTCCAGTGCCAGAAGAAGAGCCTGTTTCACCATGGGAAGGCTCCTTGGGATGACGGAAGGGTCCACAGCTGAGTACGGTGGTAGAATAAAACTTGATGGCTGTACCTTGTATGCACCAAGAAACAAAAGATGACGATTCTGATTATTTTTGGTATCATTCTGGTTGGAAGGATTTCATTGCTGATTTTTCCACAGGGTGGACCATCTAGCTGGTGGAACCATATGCACAACCAGCACCATGCTAAACCCAATTGCTACCGCAAGGACCCAGATCTCAATATGCACCCCCTCCTGTTCAGCCTGGGGAAGCCACTCTCGCGGGAGGTGAGCATGTTCATGGTGTTATTGTACAATTACAGTTATAGGCAGTTGTTTCAAGGCATAGAATGACAATGAAGAGAAACAAAGGTCCATAAGTGATAAGATTCAAAAGGAAGGTTTTTCTTCTTCTCCCACGTGCCTGCTATTGTCTAATTCACCACCTCATCCTCTGCAGCAAGGAAAAGAATGAAAAAGCAGAAAGGGGTGTGTGTGTGATCTTTCACCTTCGTTTATGCCCCTGACCTGGCACTGGTGGGGTAGTTGGACCCCTCATCCAAATATGCTGAGTGGGATGTGCATACTATGGGATTCTGTGTCTGGGGGGATTAAAAAAAACAAACAAACACCAGGCACAGAGCAAGATACATTCAGACATAGTTAACAGACAGCAGTGTAATCAGAAATGTGGGGCATGTGAATGAGTGTTTGTTGAAAGGGAGGAATGAGAGGGGAAGCATTCACTGGTGTCACTGCATTTAGGACAAAGTGAGAAATATATTAGGTCCTGCCTCTCCTGCTCAGCTTGCTTACTGTGGTGCTCTCTCCATTTATAGCTTGGGAAAATGAAGAAAAAATCTTTGCCGTATAACCACCAGCACAAGTACTTCAGCGGTGAGTGTCTTTGCCACCCTACCCTAATAATGCAGCTGCCACATCCCCCTTTCACATCCCCCTTAGGGCATGCCTCTTCTCTTCTTGAAGCTTCTTGTTGGGGCCAGCGGAGCTCCCAAGGGCGGCTTGGAGCTAATACCTCATCCTACTCTGGTTTCTACTTTCCCCCTACTTTCTTCTCCAGCACCCACAGGTCTTAGTCTTTTGCCCCTCTCTCCTACTGGACACTTCCTTCTCCTCTGTTCTCCCCCCACCACCTTCTTTCTCTTTCTCTCCCAAACTGCCACTTTCTCTGTTTCTCCATCTCCCTGCCATTGCTCCAAGCCTCTCACCACCACCACCACCACCACTGACCAGTGGGACTGTGTATAGTGTATCCAGTGTGACTCTTCCATCACCTAGCTAGTGGCAGAGGCTTAGGGCCAATCTGCATTTAGCATTTTTACCAGACCCACACTGGAACAGAAAAAGATGCAGTTCAAAACCACATTCAACTACCCCAGGCCAACACTGTACTGACTGCAGGGTCACCCCCGAATGGCCATAAAACAGCCATAAATCTATGCAGACAGCCACTGCCGGCTCGCCCACTCGCCTAGGGCGCTGGGGCCACAGGAGCGCCAAATCGCCGCCCCGCCCCCTGTGAAGCCGGCGCTCCGAGTCCTTCCCCGGCTTTCCTGGGTGCGCCACTATTGCGGCGTGCTCAGGAAAGCTGGCGCTGGGAAGGAAGAGGCGACCGTTCGAACAGCCGCCCCTTCCCTGGCTTTTCTGGGCATGCCACTGCTGCAGCGTGCTCAGAAAAGCCGGCTCTGGGGCTGGGAGGGAAGGGGCGGGCATTCGAACGGCTGCCCCTTCCCCGGCTTTCCTGGGCGTGCTGCAGGTGCCGCGGGCCCAGGAAAGCCAGTGCTCCACCACCACCACCCCAGCGGCGCTGGGGCTGGGAGGGAAGGGGCGGGCGTTCGAACAGCTGCCCCTTCCCTGGCTTTTCTGGGCATGCCGCTGCTGCGGTGTGCTCAGAAAAGCCGATGCTGGGGCTGGGAGGGAAGGAGCGGGCATTCGAACGGCTGCCCCTTCCCTGGCTTTTCTGGGCATGCCGCTGCTGCGGTGTGCTCAGAAAAGCCGATGCTGGGGCTGGGAGGGAAGGGGCGGGCGTTTGAACAGCTGCCCCTTCCCTGGCTTTTCTGGGCATGCCGCTGCTGCGGTGTGCTCAGAAAAGCCGATGCTGGGGCTGGGAGGGAAGGAGTGGGCATTCGAACGGCTGCCCCTTCCCTGGCTTTTCTGGGCATGCCACTGCTGCAGCGTGCTCAGAAAAGCCGGCGCTGGGGCTGGGAGGGAAGGGGCGGGCGTTCGAACGGCTGCCCCTTCCCTGGCTTTTCTGGGCATGCCGCTGCTGCGGTGTGCTCAGAAAAGCCGATGCTGGGGCTGGGAGGGAAGGGGCGGGCGTTCGAACAGCTGCCCCTTCCCTGGCTTTTCTGGGCATGCCGCTGCTGCGGTGTGCTCAGAAAAGCCGGCGCTGGGGCTGGGAGGGAAGGGGCGGGCATTCGAACGGCTGCCCCTTCCCCGGCTTTCCTGGGCGTGCTGCAGGTGCCGTGGGCCCAGGAAAGCCAGTGCTCCACCCCCCCTGCGGCGCTGGGGCTGGGAGGGAAGGGGCAGCCGTTCGAACAGCTGCCCCTTCCCTGGCTTTTCTGGGCATGCCGCTGCTGCGGTGTGCTCAGAAAAGCCGATGCTGGGGCTGGGAGGGAAGGGGCGGGCATTCGAACGGCTGCCCCTTCCCTGGCTTTTCTGGGCATGCCACTGCTGCAGCGTGCTCAGAAAAGCCGGCGCTGGGGCTGGGAGGGAAGGGGCGGGCGTTCGAACGGCTGCCCCTTCCCTGGCTTTTCTGGGCATGCCGCTGCTGCGGTGTGCTCAGAAAAGCCGATGCTGGGGCTGGGAGGGAAGGGGCGGGCGTTCGAACAGCTGCCCCTTCCCTGGCTTTTCTGGGCATGCCGCTGCTGCGGTGTGCTCAGAAAAGCCGGCGCTGGGGCTGGGAGGGAAGGGGCGGGCATTCGAACGGCTGCCCCTTCCCTGGCTTTTCTGGGCATGCCGCTGCTGCGGTGTGCTCAGAAAAGCCGATGCTGGGGCTGGGAGGGAAGGGGCGGGCGTTTGAACAGCTGCCCCTTCCCTGGCTTTTCTGGGCATGCCGCTGCTGCGGTGTGCTCAGAAAAGCCGATGCTGGGGCTGGGAGGGAAGGAGTGGGCATTCGAACGGCTGCCCCTTCCCTGGCTTTTCTGGGCATGCCACTGCTGCAGCGTGCTCAGAAAAGCCGGCGCTGGGGCTGGGAGGGAAGGGGCGGGCGTTCGAACGGCTGCCCCTTCCCTGGCTTTTCTGGGCATGCCGCTGCTGCGGTGTGCTCAGAAAAGCCGATGCTGGGGCTGGGAGGGAAGGGGCGGGCGTTCGAACAGCTGCCCCTTCCCTGGCTTTTCTGGGCATGCCGCTGCTGCGGTGTGCTCAGAAAAGCCGATGCTGGGGCTGGGAGGGAAGGGGCGGGCGTTCGAACAGCTGCCCCTTCCCTGGCTTTTCTGGGCATGCCGCTGCTGCGGTGTGCTCAGAAAAGCCGATGCTGGGGCTGGGAGGGAAGGGGCGGGCATTCGAACAGCTGCCCCTTCCCTGGCTTTTCTGGGCATGCCGCTGCTGCGGTGTGCTCAGAAAAGCCGATGCTGGGGCTGGGAGGGAAGGGGCGGGCATTCGAACAGCTGCCCCTTCCCTGGCTTTTCTGGGCATGCCGCTGCTGCGGTGTGCTCAGAAAAGCCGATGCTGGGGCTGGGAGGGAAGGGGCGGGCATTCGAACAGCTGCCCCTTCCCTGGCTTTTCTGGGCATGCCGCTGCTGCGGTGTGCTCAGAAAAGCCGATGCTGGGGCTGGGAGGGAAGGGGCGGGCATTCGAACAGCTGCCCCTTCCCTGGCTTTTCTGGGCATGCCGCTGCTGCGGTGTGCTCAGAAAAGCCGATGCTGGGGCTGGGAGGGAAGGGGCGGGCGTTCGAACAGCTGCCCCTTCCCTGGCTTTTCTGGGCATGCCGCTGCTGCGGTGTGCTCAGAAAAGCCGATGCTGGGGCTGGGAAGGAAGGGGCGGGCATTCGAACAGCTGCCCCTTCCCTGGCTTTTCTGGGCATGCCGCTGCTGCGGTGTGCTCAGAAAAGCCGGCGCTGGGGCTGGGAGGGAAGGGGCGGGCATTCGAACGGCTGCCCCTTCCCTGGCTTTTCTGGGCATGCCGCTGCTGCGGTGTGCTCAGAAAAGCCGATGCTGGGGCTGGGAGGGAAGGGGCGGGCGTTTGAACAGCTGCCCCTTCCCTGGCTTTTCTGGCATGCCGCTGCTGCGGTGTGCTCAGAAAAGCCGATGCTGGGGCTGGGAGGGAAGGAGTGGGCATTCGAACGGCTGCCCCTTCCCTGGCTTTTCTGGGCATGCCACTGCTGCAGCGTGCTCAGAAAAGCCGGCGCTGGGGCTGGGAGGGAAGGGGCGGGCGTTCGAACGGCTGCCCCTTCCCTGGCTTTTCTGGGCATGCCGCTGCTGCGGTGTGCTCAGAAAAGCCGATGCTGGGGCTGGGAGGGAAGGGGCGGGCGTTCGAACAGCTGCCCCTTCCCTGGCTTTTCTGGGCATGCCGCTGCTGTGGTGTGCTCAGAAAAGCCGATGCTGGGGCTGGGAGGGAAGGGGCGGGCGTTCGAACAGCTGCCCCTTCCCTGGCTTTTCTGGGCATGCCGCTGCTGCGGTGTGCTCAGAAAAGCCGATGCTGGGGCTGGGAGGGAAGGGGCGGGCATTCGAACAGCTGCCCCTTCCCTGGCTTTTCTGGGCATGCCGCTGCTGCGGTGTGCTCAGAAAAGCCGATGCTGGGGCTGGGAGGGAAGGGGCGGGCATTCGAACAGCTGCCCCTTCCCTGGCTTTTCTGGGCATGCCGCTGCTGCGGTGTGCTCAGAAAAGCCGATGCTGGGGCTGGGAGGGAAGGGGCGGGCGTTCGAACAGCTGCCCCTTCCCTGGCTTTTCTGGGCATGCCGCTGCTGCGGTGTGCTCAGAAAAGCCGATGCTGGGGCTGGGAGGGAAGGGGCGGGCGTTCGAACAGCTGCCCCTTCCCTGGCTTTTCTGGGCATGCCGCTGCTGCGGTGTGCTCAGAAAAGCCGATGCTGGGGCTGGGAGGGAAGGGGCGGGCATTCGAACGGCTGCCCCTTCCCCGGCTTTCCTGGGCGTGCTGCAGGTGCCGTGGGCCCAGGAAAGCCAGTGCTCCACCCCCCTGCGGCGCTGGGGCTCGGAGGGAAGGGGCGGGCGTTCGAACAGCTGCCCCTTCCCTGGCTTTTCTGGGCATGCCGCTGCTGCGGTGTGCTCAGAAAAGCCGGCGCTGGGGCTGGGAGGGAAGGGGCGGGCATTCGAACGGCTGCCCCTTCCCCGGCTTTCCTGGGCGTGCTGCAGGTGCCGTGGGCCCAGGAAAGCCAGTGCTCCACCCCCCTGCGGCGCTGGGGCTGGGAGGAAGGGGCAGCCGTTTGAACAGCTGCCCCTTCCCTGGCTTTTCTGGGCATGCCACTGCTGCAGCGTGCTCAGAAAAGCCGGCGCTGGGGCTGGGAGGGAAGGGGCGGGCGTTCGAACGGCTGCCCCTTCCCTGGCTTTTCTGGGCATGCCGCTGCTGCGGTGTGCTCAGAAAAGCCGATGCTGGGGCTGGGAGGGAAGGGGCGGGCGTTCGAACAGCTGCCCCTTCCCTGGCTTTCCTGGGCATGCCGCTGCTGCGGTGTGCTCAGAAAAGCCGGCGCTGGGGCTGGGAGGGAAGGGGCGGGCGTTCGAACGGCTGCCCCTTCCCTGGCTTTTCTGGGCATGCCGCTGCTGCGGTGTGCTCAGAAAAGCCGATGCTGGGGCTGGGAGGGAAGGGGCGGGCGTTCGAACAGCTGCCCCTTCCCTGGCTTTCCTGGGCATGCCGCTGCTGCGGTGTGCTCAGAAAAGCCGATGCTGGGGCTGGGAGGGAAGGGGCGGGCGTTTGAACAGCTGCCCCTTCCCTGGCTTTTCTGGGCATGCCACTGCTGCAGCGTGCTCAGAAAAGCCGGCGCTGGGGCTGGGAGGGAAGGGGCGGGCGTTCGAACGGCTGCCCCTTCCCTGGCTTTTCTGGGCATGCCGCTGCTGCGGTGTGCTCAGAAAAGCCGATGCTGGGGCTGGGAGGGAAGGGGCGGGCGTTCGAACAGCTGCCCCTTCCCTGGCTTTCCTGGGCATGCCGCTGCTGCGGTGTGCTCAGAAAAGCCGATGCTGGGGCTGGGAGGGAAGGGGCGGGCGTTTGAACGGCTGCCCCTTCCCTGGCTTTTCTGGGCATGCCGCTGCTGCGGTGTGCTCAGAAAAGCCGGCGCTGGGGCTGGGAGGGAAGGGGCGGGCGTTCGAACGGCTGCCCCTTCCCTGGCTTTTCTGGGCATGCCGCTGCTGCGGTGTGCTCAGAAAAGCCGATGCTGGGGCTGGGAGGGAAGGGGCGGGCGTTCGAACAGCTGCCCCTTCCCTGGCTTTCCTGGGCATGCCGCTGCTGCGGTGTGCTCAGAAAAGCCGATGCTGGGGCTGGGAGGGAAGGGGCGGGCGTTTGAACAGCTGCCCCTTCCCTGGCTTTTCTGGGCATGCCACTGCTGCAGCGTGCTCAGAAAAGCCGGCGCTGGGGCTGGGAGGGAAGGGGCGGGCGTTCGAACGGCTGCCCCTTCCCTGGCTTTTCTGGGCATGCCGCTGCTGCGGTGTGCTCAGAAAAGCCGATGCTGGGGCTGGGAGGGAAGGGGCGGGCGTTCGAACAGCTGCCCCTTCCCTGGCTTTTCTGGGCATGCCGCTGCTGCGGTGTGCTCAGAAAAGCCGGCGCTGGGGCTGGGAGGGAAGGGGCGGGCATTCGAACGGCTGCCCCTTCCCCGGCTTTCCTGGGCGTGCTGCAGGTGCCGTGGGCCCAGGAAAGCCAGTGCTCCACCCCCCTGCGGCGCTGGGGCTGGGAGGGAAGGGGCAGCCGTTCGAACAGCTGCCCCTTCCCTGGCTTTTCTGGGCATGCCGCTGCTG
The DNA here is from genome assembly GCA_029375565.1 of Gekko gecko. Lineage (NCBI taxonomy): Eukaryota > Metazoa > Chordata > Lepidosauria > Squamata > Gekkonidae > Gekko > Gekko gecko. The sequence continues at coordinate 97,960,382 of JAPDNY010000003.1, read as the reverse complement.
CGGTGTGCTCAGAAAAGCCGATGCTGGGGCTGGGAGGGAAGGGGCGGGCGTTCGAACAGCTGCCCCTTCCCTGGCTTTTCTGGGCATGCCGCTGCTGCGGTGTGCTCAGAAAAGCCGATGCTGGGGCTGGGAGGGAAGGGGCGGGCATTCGAACAGCTGCCCCTTCCCTGGCTTTTCTGGGCATGCCGCTGCTGCGGTGTGCTCAGAAAAGCCGATGCTGGGGCTGGGAGGGAAGGGGCGGGCATTCGAACAGCTGCCCCTTCCCTGGCTTTTCTGGGCATGCCGCTGCTGCGGTGTGCTCAGAAAAGCCGATGCTGGGGCTGGGAGGGAAGGGGCGGGCGTTCGAACAGCTGCCCCTTCCCTGGCTTTTCTGGGCATGCCGCTGCTGCGGTGTGCTCAGAAAAGCCGATGCTGGGGCTGGGAGGGAAGGGGCGGGCGTTCGAACAGCTGCCCCTTCCCTGGCTTTTCTGGGCATGCCGCTGCTGCGGTGTGCTCAGAAAAGCCGGCGCTGGGGCTGGGAGGGAAGGGGCGGGCGTTCGAACGGCTGCCCCTTCCCTGGCTTTTCTGGGCATGCCGCTGCTGCGGTGTGCTCAGAAAAGCCGATGCTGGGGCTGGGAGGGAAGGGGCGGGCGTTCGAACAGCTGCCCCTTCCCTGGCTTTCCTGGGCATGCCGCTGCTGCGGTGTGCTCAGAAAAGCCGATGCTGGGGCTGGGAGGGAAGGGGCGGGCGTTTGAACAGCTGCCCCTTCCCTGGCTTTTCTGGGCATGCCACTGCTGCAGCGTGCTCAGAAAAGCCGGCGCTGGGGCTGGGAGGGAAGGGGCGGGCGTTCGAACGGCTGCCCCTTCCCTGGCTTTTCTGGGCATGCCGCTGCTGCGGTGTGCTCAGAAAAGCCGATGCTGGGGCTGGGAGGGAAGGGGCGGGCGTTCGAACAGCTGCCCCTTCCCTGGCTTTTCTGGGCATGCCGCTGCTGCGGTGTGCTCAGAAAAGCCGGCGCTGGGGCTGGGAGGGAAGGGGCGGGCATTCGAACGGCTGCCCCTTCCCCGGCTTTCCTGGGCGTGCTGCAGGTGCCGTGGGCCCAGGAAAGCCAGTGCTCCACCCCCCCTGCGGCGCTGGGGCTGGGAGGGAAGGGGCAGCCGTTCGAACAGCTGCCCCTTCCCTGGCTTTTCTGGGCATGCCGCTGCTGCGGTGTGCTCAGAAAAGCCGATGCTGGGGCTGGGAGGGAAGGGGCGGGCGTTCGAACAGCTGCCCCTTCCCTGGCTTTTCTGGGCATGCCGCTGCTGCGGTGTGCTCAGAAAAGCCGATGCTGGGGCTGGGAGGGAAGGGGCGGGCATTCGAACAGCTGCCCCTTCCCTGGCTTTTCTGGGCATGCCGCTGCTGCGGTGTGCTCAGAAAAGCCGATGCTGGGGCTGGGAGGGAAGGGGCGGGCATTCGAACAGCTGCCCCTTCCCTGGCTTTTCTGGGCATGCCGCTGCTGCGGTGTGCTCAGAAAAGCCGATGCTGGGGCTGGGAGGGAAGGGGCGGGCGTTCGAACAGCTGCCCCTTCCCTGGCTTTTCTGGGCATGCCGCTGCTGCGGTGTGCTCAGAAAAGCCGATGCTGGGGCTGGGAGGGAAGGGGCGGGCGTTCGAACAGCTGCCCCTTCCCTGGCTTTTCTGGGCATGCCGCTGCTGCGGTGTGCTCAGAAAAGCCGATGCTGGGGCTGGGAGGGAAGGGGCGGGCATTCGAACGGCTGCCCCTTCCCCGGCTTTCCTGGGCGTGCTGCAGGTGCCGTGGGCCCAGGAAAGCCAGTGCTCCACCCCCCTGCGGCGCTGGGGCTGGGAGGGAAGGGGCGGGCGTTCGAACAGCTGCCCCTTCCCTGGCTTTTCTGGGCATGCCGCTGCTGCGGTGTGCTCAGAAAAGCCGGCGCTGGGGCTGGGAGGGAAGGGGCGGGCATTCGAACGGCTGCCCCTTCCCCGGCTTTCCTGGGCGTGCTGCAGGTGCCGTGGGCCCAGGAAAGCCAGTGCTCCACCCCCCCTGCGGCGCTGGGGCTGGGAGGGAAGGGGCAGCCGTTTGAACAGCTGCCCCTTCCCTGGCTTTTCTGGGCATGCCACTGCTGCAGCGTGCTCAGAAAAGCCGGCGCTGGGGCTGGGAGGGAAGGGGCGGGCGTTCGAACGGCTGCCCCTTCCCTGGCTTTTCTGGGCATGCCGCTGCTGCGGTGTGCTCAGAAAAGCCGATGCTGGGGCTGGGAGGGAAGGGGCGGGCGTTCGAACAGCTGCCCCTTCCCTGGCTTTCCTGGGCATGCCGCTGCTGCGGTGTGCTCAGAAAAGCCGATGCTGGGGCTGGGAGGGAAGGGGCGGGCGTTCGAACAGCTGCCCCTTCCCTGGCTTTCCTGGGCATGCCGCTGCTGCGGTGTGCTCAGAAAAGCCGATGCTGGGGCTGGGAGGGAAGGGGCGGGCGTTCGAACGGCTGCCCCTTCCCTGGCTTTCCTGGGCATGCCGCTGCTGCGGTGTGCTCAGAAAAGCCGATGCTGGGGCTGGGAGGGAAGGGGCGGGCGTTCGAACAGCTGCCCCTTCCCTGGCTTTTCTGGGCATGCCGCTGCTGCGGTGTGCTCAGAAAAGCCGGCGCTGGGGCTGGGAGGGAAGGGGCGGGCGTTCGAACGGCTGCCCCTTCCCTGGCTTTTCTGGGCATGCCGCTGCTGCGGTGTGCTCAGAAAAGCCGATGCTGGGGCTGGGAGGGAAGGGGCGGGCGTTCGAACGGCTGCCCCTTCCCTGGCTTTTCTGGGCATGCCGCTGCTGCGGTGTACTCAGAAAAGCCGATGCTGGGGCTGGGAGGGAAGGGGCGGGCGTTCGAACAGCTGCCCCTTCCCTGGCTTTTCTGGGCATGCCGCTGCTGCGGTGTGCTCAGAAAAGCCGGCGCTGGGGCTGGGAGGGAAGGGGCGGGCATTCGAACGGCTGCCCCTTCCCCGGCTTTCCTGGGCGTGCTGCAGGTGCCGCGGGCCCAGGAAAGCCAGTGCTCCACCCCCCTGCGGCGCTGGGGCTGGGAGGGAAGGGGCAGCCGTTCGAACAGCTGCCCCTTCCCTGGCTTTTCTGGGCATGCCGCTGCTGCGGTGTGCTCAGAAAAGCCGATGCTGGGGCTGGGAGGGAAGGGGCGGGCGTTCGAATGGCCGCCCCTTCCCTGGCTTTCCTGGGCACGCCGCAGGTGCCGCGGACCCAGGAAAGCCAGCGCTCCACCGCCCCCACCATTTCCAGGCCCCACCGGGAGGTTGGCATCCCCGGTGGGGTGGGCGCCCCAGGCTGTCTTCCCTAGGGCGCCCAGACACCTGGGGCCGGCCCTGCAGACAGCCACCATTAAACCAGAGATCAAGGGAAGTGAAAGCAACATGCAGTCTGGACACTGCCATAAAATGCAACACTCAATCAAAGTGGAAGTGGCCTGCAATGTAGATGGGGATTTCTGTTCCAGTGGGGGTTTGGTAAGACAGCGGAGCAAATGCTAGATGCAGATTGGGCCTAATTAGAGCAAAATCAATGCAGCTCCCACTTCTAAGCCTCCTGCCATTTCTGCTGATCTCTTTGTACGCCATAGCTTTGGAATTTTGAGTAGCAGTTTCTCTGCTTGTGCAGAAATCATCTCTCCATTTTTTAAAATCACTCAGTTTTCTTCAGTATGAGGAATTTTCTGCAAACCTGAGGCAAGCCACAGGTCTGTATTCCCCTCGTCCATCTGTGCATGGATTCCCTGTGCAGATTTTATCTTTGATCCACACAGGACTGTGTTCAAAATTAGATATAAAGATGATGCCGACATTCTGTATACCTGACCATGTGCGTTCCAGTTTCCTTGCACTGCTGATTCCATTGCATCTGTCCACACAAAATATATCAAGGATTGCAGACTATACCAAGGGGCATGTTGTACTATTGCCCGTGCACGAGTCCCCTGCCTTCTTGTATCACATCCTTATTCCTTTCCTACCAAACGTGGACTGTGGGAAGCTTCTTTGAAAATTTTTGTAGTTGGACAGTGGGCTTCAGAATTAGGACTATGTATTGAATATAGGATAGCCTTCCAAAGGTTTGACGGAAAGATGCTATATTTATCATTGCCTACTCTAATACATATTCATTTTTCTCTGTCCCTCTCTGGTCAAACAAGTTTTGCAACTTCCTAGTAAAGGTAAAGGTTCCCTTGCTCGAAAGCCAGTCGAATCCGACTCTAGGGTTGCGGTGCTCATCTCCGTTTCAAAGCCGAAGAGCCAGCGCTGTCCGAAGACGTTTCCGTGGTCATGTGGCCGGCATGACTAAACACCAAGGTGCACGGAACGCTGTTACCTTCCCACCGAAGTGGTACCTATTTATCTACTTGCAATTTCTTGCTTTCGAACTGCTAGGTTGGCAGGAGCTGGAACTAGAGACAGGAGCTCACCCTGTCATGCGGCACCCGGGTCTCGAACTGCTGAACTACTGACCTTCCACAGCCTGCAGTTCAGCGTCTTAACCACTTGAGCCACCGCAGCTCCTTGCTGCAACTTCCTGAAGCACTACAAAAGCCCGCAAATGTGTTTGAACAGAGACCACTTTGCAAACAGAAAATAATACATAGGCAGGCAAAAATAGACTTATCAGGCTATCCTGAAAACTCTGGAAATGCTTATTGATGGCAGGGGTGAGATTTAAGTCAAGGTCTACTTGATTTCTCACTCTTTGTAATGGCAGCATTCTTGTTTCCTCCTCTAGTGGTTGCTCCAGGTGCAATTGTCCCTTTCTTTCAACTGATTACCTTCTACTTCGTATATACGAGGAAAAAATGGCTGGTACGTATCCCTAGTTCATATTGCTGCGATCCCTGTAAACAATGTGCATGGAAATCACATTAGCGATATTTGCACACCTGTTTTCTTTTAGGCTGGGTATCCTATATTTTTGAATTGCTGATTTGTTCACAATTGAAAGTTAGCATTCCCCCCCCCCCCGATGTACTTGCATCTTTATAGGCAGTGGTCTTCATCATGACAAGGGAAGTTAGCCAGCTGCCACTCTTAGTGCTTTCTCAGAACATACTGGATTGTTGTTTTCTTAGCTTTCTGATTCAGCAGGCTTCCCAAGAACTTACTGTAATTTGGCGGGGGACGTATACTTCTTGGCAGGACCACTCCTGGGGGGGAAAAGATGCGGCGCACGATGCTGTTGCCAGGAAGTCATGCTGGGTGATGCTCTGGCAATGGGGTTGGAAACTTGATGGTACCATCGAGTTTCCAGCCCCATTGCCAGAGCGTTGCCTGGCATCACTTCCTGGCGATGGCATCGTGCGGCGTGGGTGTTACAAGGCGGAATGTTCTGGCCGGGGACTGTGTGTCCCCCGCCAAATTATGGTAAGTACTTGGCAACCCTATGATTCAGTGAGGGAGGCCAGGTGCCTACAGCTCTTGTCAACCTAGCAAGAAGTTGTGCAGGGGAAAGTTAGGAGGAGTAATTTACAAGGAAAATAGATCCCAGTCAGACCTATCCTTTGGAGGGGGGGTAGTGTGTGTTTATATGTGTGTGTGTGTGCACCTGGAAGTCATGGCGACCTCTGGTGACTGACCCCTACTGGGGGCCTGGAGGATATTCAGAGAGGTGGCTGCATAAAGTCCGCCCCCACCTCCTGCCTCTGGTATTTCAAGGAGGCCTCCCATCCAAGTACTTACCAGAGTTGACCCAGAGTTGCGGCGTGGGTGTTACAAGGCGGAATGTTCTGGCCGGGGACTGTGTGTCCCCCACCAAATTATGGTAAGTACTTGGCAACCCTATGATTCAGTGAGGGAGGCCAGGTGCCTACAGCTCTTGTCAACCTAGCAAGAAGTTGTGCAGGGGAAAGTTAGGAGGAGTAATTTACAAGGAAAATAGATCCCAGTCAGACCTATCCTTTGGAGGGGGGGGTAGTGTGTGTTTATATGTGTGTGTGTGTGCACCTGGAAGTCATGGCGACCTCTGGTGACTGACCCCTACTGGGGGCCTGGAGGATATTCAGAGAGGTGGCTGCATAAAGTCCGCCCCCACCTCCTGCCTCTGGTATTTCAAGGAGGCCTCCCATCCAAGTACTTACCAGAGTTGACCCAGAGTTGCGGCGTGGGTGTTACAAGGCGGAATGTTCTGGCCGGGGACTGTGTGTCCCCCGCCAAATTATGGTAAGTACTTGGCAACCCTATGATTCAGTGAGGGAGGCCAGGTGCCTACAGCTCTTGTCAACCTAGCAAGAAGTTGTGCAGGGGAAAGTTAGGAGGAGTAATTTACAAGGAAAATAGATCCCAGTCAGACCTATCCTTTGGAGGGGGGGGGGTAGTGTGTGTTTATATGTGTGTGTGTGTGCACCTGGAAGTCATGGCGACCTCTGGTGACTGACCCCTACTGGGGGCCTGGAGGATATTCAGAGAGGTGGCTGCATAAAGTCCGCCCCCACCTCCTGCCTCTGGTATTTCAAGGAGGCCTCCCATCCAAGTACTTACCAGAGTTGACCCAGAGTTGCGGCGTGGGTGTTACAAGGCGGAATGTTCTGGCCGGGGACTGTGTGTCCCCCGCCAAATTATGGTAAGTACTTGGCAACCCTATGATTCAGTGAGGGAGGCCAGGTGCCTACAGCTCTTGTCAACCTAGCAAGAAGTTGTGCAGGGGAAAGTTGGGAGGAGTAATTTACAAGGAAAATGGATCCCAGTCAGACCTATCCTTTGGGGAGAGGGGGTTGTGTGTGTGTTTATATGTGTGTGTGTGCACCTGGAAGTCATGGCAACCTCTGGTGACTGACCCCTACTGGGGGCCTGGAGGATATTCAGAGAGGCGGCTGCATAAAGTCTGCCCCCACCTCCTGCCTCTGGTATTTCAAGGAGGCCTCCCATCCAAGTACTTACCAGAGTTGACCCTGCTTAGCTTCCGAGATTTGCCAAGATCAGGCTTGACTGGGCTATCCAGGGCAGGGCAGGCCTATCCTTTGCTTAAAGAAACACACCCCATAGTGCATTGCTTTCAGATAAATGAAGTTTGTGGGCTTGGCGGTAGTGGTGGTAGGGATGGTAGTAGACAGGGATCTTTTTGTAGCAGAAACTCCTTTGCATATTAGGCGACACGCCCCCTAATGTAGCCAATCCTCCAAGAGCTTACAGAGCTCTTCTTACAGGGGCTACTGTAAGCTCTTGGAGGATTGCCTACATTAGGGGGGGTGTCGCCTAATATGCAAAGGAGTTCCTGCTACAGAAAGAGCCCTGGTAGTAGATACTTCTATATGGGGTGGTATGTGTGTGTATGCAACAATTTTGTAATCAACCTTTCAAACACTTGCAAATGCCTGTCAAGTATTTCCAAGTGTTCAACTAGGCTTCCCAAGAACTTACCGCGTGCCAGCAGGGGATGGATACGTCCTCACAGGACCATCCCCAGGGGAAGAAGAGGCACGGAGCACCATGCCGTCGCCAGGAAGGGACGGTAGGTGACGCTCTGGCAATGGGGCTGGAAACTCAATGGTACCATCGAGTTTTCAGCCCCATTGCCAGAGCGTCACCTGGTATCACTTCCTGGCGATGGCATGGTGCGTTACCAGGAAGACTGGTCCGGCCGGGGAGCATTCATCCCCCGCCCCCAGACGGTAAGTACTTGGGAACCCTATGTTCAACAGGAATGTTCACAACCATTACGGGCCTGATCTAACAGTAACTAACCAGGAAAGCAAACTTGGCTCACGGGGAGTAGACTGAAGAAAAGGTTAATTCAATGTGTGGTAGCATTGAAAAGCAAATTCTGTGGTAGGTATTAGTAGGAAAGGGACTGAAAATGAAACAGCTGGTAACCTAATGCATTCATATAGATCTATGATAGAGCAGTATTTGAAATACTGTTGACAATTCTGGTTGCCATATCTTGAAAAGGGTACTGTAGCTCTGGAACAGGTACATAAAGAGGCACTAAAGTGCTCAAGAAAGGCTAAGTAGTTTGGAGCTTTTTGCTTTAGGGTAAATTCAGTTGAGGGGTGACACGATAGACGTTATACATGAAAAAGTAAAGAGAGAACAATTTTCCTCCTCTCCTATAGTCCCACAAACTGAGGGTACCCAGTGAAACCAATGAGCCACAGCTTCAGGATAGACAAAAGGATGTGACTATGCTGCCACAGAATGTGGTGATGCCCACTAGTTTAATTGGTTTTAAGAGAGGATTAGACAGGGAGGATAGAACTATCAGTGGCTACGACTCTCAGTGATGAAAATGGGACTTCTATGTTCAGAGGAATAAATTTCTTGAATACTGGTGGGGGTGGGGGTGGTAAACAACCAACAGGGATTTTAAACCCCATGACCTGCCTGTAATCCTTCTGGGGATTTAGGGTTGCCAGGCCCCAGGTCCAGGCAGAGATTCCCCCGCCTTTGGGGGCTCCAATCTGCCCCCTGGCCAGTTGGCCGGTGTGGGCAGCCCAGCTCCCAAGCCCCGCCCCTCAAGCGTGACCACCTGCCCGGTCACCCCTCTCCCTCTCCTCCTGCCAGATTTAAAGGGCTTCAGCTGATCGGCAGGGACCACGTGACCTGCCAGTCAACTGGAGGGTCCTTTAAACCTAACAGAAGTGAGGGAGAGGGGCAGCTGTGGGTACATGCTCCACTCACAAAAAAGACCCTTTAAAGCAGCAGTTCTCAACCTGTGAGTTGCGACCCCTTTGGGGGTCGAACGACCTCACAGGGGTCACCTAAGACCATCGGAAAACACATATTTCACAATATATAATTACATATTGTTTTGTGATTAATCACTATGCTTTAATTATGTTCAATTTGTAACAATGAAAATACATCCTGCATATCAGATATTTACATTACGATTCATAACAGTAGCAAAATTACAGTTATGAAGTAGCAACAAAAATAATTTTATGGTTGGGGGTCACCACAACATGAGGAACCGTATTAAAGGGTCGTGGCATTAGGAAGGTTGAGAACCACTGCTTTAAAGGTTTTTTTGTGAGCAGGGTGGGGTCTACAACACACAGGGCTGGTTACCCCCAGCCCTGCATGCCGTGTCCCCCAGCCTGCTTGCAAAAAGACCCCGGAACCGCCCCCTCCCTCCCCTTGCTAGATTTAAAGGGCTCTCCAGCTGATTGGCGGGCCACGTGGTCCCCACCGTTCAGCTGAAGCCCTTTAAATCTGTCAGGAGGGCCGGGAGAGGGGTGGCCGGGCGGGTGGTCACACTTGAGGGCAGGGCTTGGGGGCATCCCTGCCCACCCCCAGAATTATTTATTTATTCATTTATTATATTTGTATCCCGGCCTCCCCACTTTCGGCAGGCTCAGGGCGGCTAACAAGCACAGGTATAAATAGAAACGTTAAAACTCCCAATATATATATACTAAAGCCAACATTCCAATTAAAACTACAATATAAATTATAAATACACTGCACATAGCTCCTTTTTACAGGCCCTGCGGAACCGCAGAAGGTCCCGCAGGGCCCTGATGTCATCCGGGAGCTCATTCCACCAGTGAGGGGCAGCCACGGAAAATTGTTGTAGCCAACTGGAGTGAGGAGGGGGCCTGGCAACCCTAATTGGATTGGCCATTGTGTGAAACAAGATGTTGGAGTAGATGGAACATGAATCTGACCAGGCATGACTGCTCCTATATTTGTACATTCATATGTCCAGTATTACATAGTCATTCCACATAATGACTGGAGCTCAGCTTTGTCGATTTATATTTGCCCCTCCCTCTACACTCATCTATACCTCTCCATGGTGGTCAAAGTGAGGAGCTACAGAGGGAGGGCATAATTGTCAAAAATCACACTCCCTCTCTTCCAGGAGTGGAACTGCCTGTCACAAGCTGAAAGTAAATTTATGATCTAAGCCATTGTCTTTGATTACTTATCTTGAGATGATTAATATGGTGGGGGCCAGATGGAAATCCCTTGAAGGCCAAGTTTGGCCTCTGGGCCACCGTTTTCTTGTTCCTCCTTTTTCATTGAGGAGAAAGAAGCATTCTCTTGGGCTAAGTATCCTGTGGTGAAGATGGAGGTATTCTGTTGGACTTTGACTTGGTAAACCTTTAGAGGTGCACTGGAGAGAACTCCGTTTTTAATTAACTATCAGGCCTGTTGCTAATACTATTGAAAAGATGTCTGTGAAGTCATACCTGTGGGATGTATTAGGTCTGAACTGGATCAGCCAACCCTCTGAGCAGAACAGCTGATTCCAGGCATGTCCTAAAAGAAAAGACCCAGGTGAACAACCGATTCTAATTCAATGTTTTCCATTGTATTCTTGCATGGAAATCATTCTGTAAGTACTTCATGCCAGAACAGGTTCTCTGCAATTTTCAGTGGCATAAATAAGCAAACAGGGAATTTGATGTGGGTTGGCAAGGAATTGTGTTAAAACTAAATCTAGACTACGGTTACAAATTATGTCATGTTCAGACCTGAAGGCTTTATCAGTGCCCTTGTCTCTGCCAAGGCGTTCAGGCTGGTGTACATGGGGTTGATTATTACAACGTGGGGTTGATTATTATAACAGTCTTGAGAAGCAGCCTTAAACTATGACAAGGTAACTGGACTGAGGTCACACAGTGAGCTTTATGGTGGGCAGAGATTTAAATCCAGCTTTATGCTATACAAATCCAATACTATAATTATTTTAACAAGCATCTCTCATATAGATTTATAGACTGTTGTGACTGACTGCACTAGAAGTGCTGTACAAACAGCTGAAGGACTTCTTCACAGAAACCGACAGCCTTGAGTGACAAGCTGTTCCAAGTAACCTGATTGGTTAGCATCAGCTGAGCAGAAAAAGTCTTGAGAGAGCTGGATGCTGAGAAGTCAGTCAGATTTCTGCCTTAACTGAGATAACCCTGACAGGAAAAGGGTGTAGTGTTGACAGAGGCCAAATCTGCATTTGCCTTTCCCACCAGTGTCCCTGCCTTTTGACTCCGTCTTCAAAAAAGCTGTCCACATTTGGTGTCGTTTTCACACCTCAACAGTGCTAGCATACTTTTGCACATCCACATATGTTTATCATTCTATCGGGGTGGCTCCATTGTCATTGCACCTCTGCACTACTTTAAAAGAATCTTCTCCAAACATTCAAACAAGCATAGAGAAAGACGGCGTCACAGCAGTATGCAACTGATTTAAAAATGCAAATGCAGATTCGACCAAAGTCAGATTTCTGCCTTGACTGAAGATGGCCTGAATCCAGCCTTAGCTGAGAGCAGTTGAACACAAACAGAGCTGGGAGAAAATTTGGCAAGGAAGTTTTGGTAGTAGGTGAAGACTCCCATTCAGGCCAAGGAAAGGGGGTAAATCTTCTAGAGAAAGAAGAAAATTCCCTACCCAGTCAAGTAGAGTTATCACTGATGGTTACAGAGATCCCTGATCTGGTGTGGTTAGAAACCGCCTTTAGAGACCTTACAATTCAGTTTAAAAACTCAAGACATAAGAACCTAAGAGAAGCCAGTGTTGAATCAGGCCAATGGCCCATCCAGTCCAACACTCTGTCACACAGTGGCCAAAATATACCAGGTGCCATCAGGAGGTCCAGCAGTGGGGCCAGGACACTAGAAGCCCTCCCATTGCTGCCCCCTCCAGCACCAAGAATAGAGTGCATCACCTGTCCCAGACTGAGACTTCCTATCTATACCTTGTGGCTAATAGCCACTGATGGACTTCTGCTCCATATGTTTATCTAATTCCCTCTTGAAACTGTCCATGCTTGTAGCTGCCACCACCTCCTGTGGCAGTGAATTCCACGTGTGAATCACTCTTTGGGTGAAGAAGGACTTCCTTTTATCTGTTCTAACCCAACTGCTCAGCAATTTCATTGAGTGCCCACGAGTTCTTGTATTGTGAGAAAGGGAGAAAAGTACTTCTTTCTTTCTCAACCTGCTCTATCCCATGCATAATCCTATAAACCTCGATCATGTCACCCCTCAGCCGTCGTTTCTCCAAGCTAAAGAGTCCCAAGCGTTTTAACCTTTCTTCATAGGGAACGTTTCAAAAGAAAGGGTTTGGGTACTGGAAAGAGGGTACCAGTCTTCTGGAAACCAAGAAGGTTCAGAGATTACTCAAAGAAAGTATACTGGAGTGTTTGGGGAAAACACTGGGACAAAAGCCTCTCAAAATTCTCATTCATAAGAACAGAAGTCTGTGCTTGTACTGGTTTTACCTCAGGAATTTCAACCCGATTTCACCTGACCTTTCCCCTCTATGTTAACTAAAATATTTTGTTATTTTTGAATTTTTAAATGTCTCAAGTGCCATTTTCAGTGGTTTCAGTTACAATCCTGACCCTTCTCTCAGGTACCTGGGCTGAGCAAAGAGCCAAAATGTTATACTGTGACAAGGTGGGACAGCCGGATTTCTTTAGGAAAGAAGACAGACAATTAGGGTGGCTCAGTCACAACATGGAAAGAAAAATGGAGGGAAAATCTTGCTTCCAAGGGAGGGAAGTGGACGGGGTTGATATAACTGCCTTCTGGCATATAAAGGATAAGTTGTAGTGGTCTAAGAGAATTCCCTTTTTATTAATTTTTATTAAATCTACTATCTGGCAGGAGTTTCTTTTCATGTTGATGTTCTATGTCCGCACCTGTTTCATGTATCTTCCGTTAATGGGATTTAAGACCTTCATGGCACACTACTGGACAGCCAGGTAATAAAACTCCTTCCCGGTTGTTGCTTTTTTAGAGTGTACAGATTTATGGATTACAAAAAGACACATTTCAGAAGGGTGTCCACGTTAAGATGGTATGGCAAAATCAACAGAGCCATCTGGAACATCAAAGATATTCATTTGATGTTAGTTGCGTGTAAGGCCAGAAGAGAGACTCAAGTGCACGTACAGATCAGGTTCTGCAGGAGGGTAGGGGAACTCATGGAAGACTGATGCTCACAATTGCTCTGGTTATGGCTGGCCATTTTTCATTCTTGCTCTAACTTGACTATATGTTCATAGCAAACAGGTTATCTCAATCAGAGGGATTAAGCAAAGTCTCCAACTATACACTCTGCCACTAGAGCATGCTGGGAGATGATGATGATATAATAATATAGGGTTTTTTTGCTGGATCTGACCAAGGTCCATCTAATCCAGCATCCCCCCCACAAACACTAGCCTTTGAGCACTCACAGCCACAGCCACAAAGATGACTGCCAGCTCTTTATGTCTGCCCCTCTCAATTGGTTCAGTTTAGGTCTGTGCAAAATGTTTTGATTTGGCTTTCATTCCATTTTCACAAACTGTTGTGCTTCACTTGTTACTAATTCTCATTATTTTTGTTTGTTTGTTTCCACTGGTTCCAATGGGAAACAGATTTCTGGTTATATCTTTTTTTTTCATCCAGTTTGGATGACATCAACAAACATTATTCCCCCTCTGATCCTAGAGAACCGCCCTGCCAAATTTTAAGCACATCAGAGAAAAGATCCTAGTTTTATGGGCCATTAAAATTCTTGCATCCAGAACAGACAAATGTGCACATTTGGTACCCCAGAAGGTAAGCTGCATTGCAGAACAGGCACAGGGAGGTGCTGGGCACCCAAAGAAAGGAAGGCAAAGCTGCCCAGGCGGCCCAGAGGGGTCATTTGGCTCTTCAGAAAGGCAGACAGCATTGTGGACACAGCAGGCACAGTGGATTGCATTCGCATTCAAAGACAGCTAGGCAGAGTTAGGGGTCGAATCTGCATTTGCATTTTTAAATCAGTTTTGTGCTGCTGTGACGCCGTCTTTGGCCCGATCTGCATCTAGCATTTGCTCCGCTGTCTTACCAAACCCACACTGGAACAGAAATCCCCATCTACCTTGCATGCCACTTTCACTTTGATTGAGTGCCGCATTTTATGGCAGTGTCCAGACTGCATGCTGCTTTCACTTCTTTGGTTTAATGGTGGCTGTCTGCATGGATTTATGGCTGTTTTATGGCCATTCAGGGGTGACTCTGCAGTCAGTGCAGTGTTGGCCCAGGATAGTTGAATGTGGTTTTGAACTGCATCTTTTTCTGTTCCAGTGTGGGTTTGGTAAAACAACTGAGCAAATGCTAAATGCAGATTGGCCCTTTCTCTATGTTTGTTTGAAGAGTTGTTTGGAGAAGATTCATTTAAAGCGGTGTGGAAGCGCAATGACAGTGGAGTCACCAGGATAGGGCGATAAACACATGCAGACATGCAAAAGTATGCTAGCACTGTTGAAGTGTGAAAACAAAAGCAAATGTAGACAGGTTTTTTGAAGACAGAGTCAGAAGACTGGGACACTGGCGGGAAGGACAAATGCAGATTCGACCAGGGAGGGGTCCAGAAGTAGATTCTTTGGTCACCACCTCAGGAAGTCAGGCAGCAACACAACAGAGTGAGCACAACTGACATTTGACTCCCAAGAAGACAGTTGGCATTTGAGAGCCTCACAAAGATTCCCCCTGCTTTGAATGTGGTAACTATCCCAGAGGCAGACCCAACTCCCTGTGTATTTCTCACTGCAGACACAAGATGCACAATGCTTCGGGGAAATTACTTGGATAAGAATATGTGTATCATAAATTAGACCCACAGAGGCAGACTCGGTGGGTTTGTGCACTGACTTCAATCAGTAACTACACAGACAAAATTACTCGTTTTGTATTCTGCAGTTAGATTGCAAGACCTCCCCCCAACAGCCCCAAGACCTACTGTCACGAAAAGGGGAGACTCATAGCCGCAAACCATACAGATTACCTTTTGGCATAAGCGTGGCTCCGACAGGAGTGGGGGAGGCAGCTGTCCAGAAGTGGAGCGAGCACATTCTTGATTCCACAGCATCTAATATTGTATCCCCCTCCTCTAAAACTCACATTAAAAAAAAACAACCCTGGCACTGGGGTGTGCTGTCTGAACATATTCCCTCCCCTATGTTAGGTTGTTGCTGTGAAGATCTTCTGAGTGAAATCCTGCACAGCACTGATCAACTGCAGATAGAGCCAGAGGAGGGGGGAAAGGGATGCTGGTGCCCCCTTCCCAGTTTAGTAACAGATTGGTGCCGTGAAGCCATGGACTCCACCCATTAGAGTACTGATACAATAGGTATAAGAAGAAAGGAACACCTGGACATGAGCAAGAATTATGTTACTGAGCAAACAGTTAATTATCACATGGGCCAGCAAGAGCAAGGTGATTTAAATGTTTTATGGCCATGTTATAACACTGTGTCTGGGGTTTATCAGTGGGTTTGGGGGTTCACAGGACTGGATGCTCCTCCATTAAAAAAATAAAGGGAAAATACCCTCTGTAAAACAACGACGACAAAACTAGAAGCTCCAGCCTTGCCATCTGTGGCACACTGGTTTTCTGTGCATAGGACATATTTTTGTACAGAGAAGCATTGAGTCTCATGAACCCCCCCCCCCTCCCATCAGCCCTGCAGTCTGCAGTAGCATAGCCCAGGCAAGAGTTTACCGCTTCATTGACAGCAAGACCTTTGTCTCCACAGGTTCCTGCAAGCTTGTTGGTTCATCTGGGTCTCACAAATGAACCATATCCCAATGCACATTGACTACGACAAGAATTTGGACTGGGTCTCGGCTCAGGTACTGTCTGTGAAACATCTCTCTGGGACTGGGTACTCCCTCTCCAAACACATATTTTGACAATCTGAAGATGGATTCACAAGTAATTTTTTCTACTAGGGTACACGTACCTGGATATATGTGGATCCTGACAGGAGTGTTTATGTTTAGATTATTACAAGAGGGGGGACCCGCGATATTCGCAAGGGCGGCCCGTCCAGCCTCCCCCTCCCACCCACCCACCCACCCACCCACCCAAACAGCAGGGCGGCGGCGGCGGGAGGCCGGCCGGCCGGCCCGCCCAGCCTCCCCCTCCCTCCCACCCACCCACCCAAACAAACAGCAGGGCGGCGGCGGCGGCGGCGGTGGGAGGCCGGCCGGCCGGCCCGCCCAGCCTCCCCCTCCCACCCAAACAGCAGGGCGGCGGCGGCGGCGGGAGGCCGGCTGGCCCGCCCAGCCTCCCCCTCCCACCCACCCAAACAGCAGGGCGGCAGCGGCGGGAGGCCGGCCGGCCGGCCCGCCCAGCCTCCCCTCCCACCCACCCACCCACCCACCCAAACAGCAGGGCGGCGGCAGCGGCGGCGGGAGGCCGGCCGGCGGCCCGGCCAGCCTCCCCTCCCACCCACCCACCCAAACAGCAGGGCGGTGGCGGCGGGAGGCCACCCGGCCGGCCCGCCCAGCCTCCCCTCCCACCCACCCACCCACCCACCCACCCAAACAGCAGGGCGGCGGCGGCGGGAGGCCGGCCGGCCGGCCCGCCCAGCCTCCCCCTCCCACCCACCCACCCAAACAAACAGCAGGGCGGCGGTGGCGGCGGCTGGGGGGAGGCCGGCCGAAGCCTCCCCTCCTTCCCTCCCTCCCTTTCAAGCGGCGTGGCGGGGGGGGAAGCCGGCCGGCTGGCCCGCCGCCCGCCAAGCTTCACCCTCCCTCCCCAGCGGCGAGGCCGGCTGCTCGCCAAGCCTCCCTCTTCCTCCCTCCCCAGCAGCAGAGGCGAGGCCGGCTGGCCCGCCAAGCCTTCTCCCGCCCTCCCATCCCTTGGCGGCAACGGCCAGTTTTAGAGCGTTCCCTGCGCATGCGCAGGGAGGGCTCTTTTACTTTTTGGGGGATTTAGATATCCCCTTATATTTTTTTTTACTTTTTAGATTTTTCTGCACACGTGGGGACTGCCCCACGTGCGCAGGAAAATCTCCCTGCCCCCCAGGTGCCCCCGATGTGCGGATTTAGATATCCGCACAGGGGGGGCAACTTGGGAATTAGATATATAGATTCTGCTTTAATAACCTGCTGCATTAATATATCGTGATACGATTAATCCCCATTAAATCACAGTTGTAAAATAACTGATTGTAACCACCTTCTGATTAACATAGAAAAATTACCTTGAGGTTTAAAGCCAGCAGCCTGTTTATACAAGGATTGTGAATTTTCCTGCTTTTGCCCCATTCAGCAGTCATGGAACCCAGACAGATTAATAGCTATTCATGTTGGTGGGCTGCAGGGAGGTGGGGGAAGGGTGAGAAATTGCTCCCCGGTCTCTCTTCCTTCCGTGCAGCTGCATCTCATGAACAGCAATTTGAGCCCTTCTCACTGCAGCCCACCAATTCACAAGGTTATTATTCTCTGTGGATTAGGCAGCCCTGGGAATCCACTTTCCCAGAGTCCAAAGGGACTACGTGTGGAGGGGAAAGTAGGTGAGATGTGCTACCTTCTGCGGATGGATTGCTAGATCCAATTTTTTTTTTTTTGCTCAGAAATATAAATGCCAGATTTCATTAGTTAAAAACCAAAGTAAGTCTCCAGACTTTTTTAAAAAGCCCCACAAAAGCCCTCTGGTAGCACAAGGGGGAAGCGGGGAAAAAGGCAGCTGACAGAGGAAAACGTGCGCACAACTCCTGTGCAGATGTGCCTTTGCATTTGTGGTGGTGAGGACAGAGAAACAAAGGATCCTTGCTCCGTGGACGCATCCTTAGTTTACAGAAAGTCTGTAAGCAACAGAGAACTTAGAAGTTGCCATTAGTTATATGTCTGCTCTGCTCATTTTTGTTGTGAGGAATGGGGGGACATTTAATGGATGTTAATATCAGTTAGCGCCTTATGAGGTCAGGTCAGTTTCCAAGAACTGAAATTTAAATTAATTTGCTGTTTTACACATTCAGTAGCTAACTGCCGGTAGCTAGCAGTCATAGTGACTCGGGAAGGGCGGTGAAATAATCCCTACAGCCAAATTAGATCCCCCCCCCAGCACAACTGTTTGACAACCTAAGTCTGAATGACACACGTACAACCTGGCTTGGAATAAACTGGTCACAACTTTATTGGTTACAGCTGTAAGAAGCCTTTGCACAGCATGGGGAACTGGATCCCAGACATTGACTTCACATCGGCTTCCTTTCCCCTGCTCAGCCCAGTCTCAGCCACTGAGACCTTCCTCCTCTTCCCCTTCCCCAGCCCATGACCAGTGGCCCAGGTTTCTGGTGGTGGTGGGGAGAGGAGCTAGCCTGGGCCTTGCCCTTTGCTGGTGAGGCATGTGGGACTGAACTTGTTGCTGTCATCCGGAAGTGCCCTAAAAGGCAAGGAGCCGTTGGTGCTGCCCTGCGAGGCTGCCTCCTAGAAGGCATTCATGGTAGCCGTGGGCCCGCAGAATGAAATATACTGGGGGTTCAGACGCGTTCAAGTGATCAGCTCATATCTTATTAGTGATTCAGCAAGAGAAAGAAGACTGGAAATCCCTGGCCGAAGCCGGATATTTATGCCTGAAAAACCAATGTTCCCTCTAAGCTGCGGAGTCTTGTGAGCAGAAATTCTACTTTGTGAGCTACTGGCATTAAAGTTGTGAGCAAGCACATTAGCTATGACATAAATTAGTTTGCTCTGGAGCCATCCTTCCTCAGCCAAGACAAAAATGTGTGAGCCAGAGGCTAAAAAATGGTGAGCTAGCTCACACTAACTCAGCTTCGAGGGAACACTGCACCCCGCTCCCAACGATAGGCTATTTACACTCTATTGCTTCCCAGTTGGGTTACTCCAGGACCCCTGTCTCCCCACTGGCCCATTCTAGGATCCTAGCAGTCTATTGTCACGCATCCCAAGCGAAGTCCTTTTGCCAGCACAGTTCAGGCTCGATACATAATACAGAACAAGACGCAACTCTTGGCGTTCATGCCGGTGCCACCAATTAAAAGGGTCCTCCTGCCCCACCAGGTGCTTCTCTCTCACTCCCTCGCTTACAAGCGCACAGCTGGGCCAGTCCCCCCTAAAAGGATTCAGATGTGCTGCAAAGCCGAGGTGACCCCCAGCAAAGATCTTGTTAGACAGGAAAGGGTCTCCCTCCTTTCGCCTCCCTCTCGGTCTCTGGCTCTTAGCTCCCAGGCTGACGGAGGGAGGCGGGGGGAACCAAAGACCACCTCAAGGGACTCCTTTGCCCCCCTCTTTTCCTCCCCCCCTCCCCCGTCTTTCCTTCACTCCACTCGTCCAGTTCCCGCCACACCGAACAAGCCGTCTCCCACTCCTCAGCTCATTAACTGTGAACGAGGGAGGAAGCAGTAAAAAGACTGGGGGAGGTGCGTTATTTTCTAAAATTTAGAATTTCAAAAAATAAAAATAGTCAATGATCAGATATCGGGAGAAGGGACATAATCGGCCACTTGACAGTAGCATGTCGCTACTGTGTCACTTCCCCTCCCCACAACAGATACCCTGTGAGGCTGGTGGGGTTGGGAGAGCTCTTTCCAGAACTGTCCTTGAGAGAACAGCTCTGGCAGAACTATGGCTTGCCCAGGGTCATCCAGCAGCCGCAAGTGGAGGAGTAGGGAATCAAACCCGGTTCTCCTAGATTAGAGTCCATGCACTTAACCACTATACCAAACTGGACACAGAGAAACACAATTAAAGATATGATTTTTTATGTAAAATACAAACATGCTTAAAACATTTAACACTCTTGCAGTATTTCTCATACTTAACAGTCTCTGATAACTGACACCCCTTGCTCTGAATTTTTGCATCAAAATCTGGAGACAATGTCTGTGCTGTAGCAATCTTGAGTATGCTGTTCAGGTGTGTATCTGTAAGCTGCAGACATACTTTTGATTTATTGACATTTGTTATAGAAAAGAGCTGTTCACAGACATATGTCGTCCCAGACACAGACAGAATTTTAGAAGCAAAATACTTAAGTTGGGGTAATTAGGACCCAGAAACTGGTAACATTTGCTGTTCCCAACTTCAAAAAGCTTATCTTCCAGTACAGCATCACACTGCAGATCAATTATTTCCATCTTGAGGCATATCTTTTGAGTATAAGAACTGGGGTGGGTTCACCTTTGAAATCTCTGCCAGGTCCGTGCCTAAGACTTCTTGCCAACCCTCCAGGATGTTCTCCTCCCAGGATGCACTTGGGGCCTTTTCCCTACTTGCTGGATGACACCCCCCCCCCGCCTCTGCCATATCCCCTCCACCTTGGGTGCCCCAGTCCTGTCCCCACTCCCCCCACCCCAATCTCTGCTTGGCTAGACACTCTGCTCATGGTCTGCTGCTTCCTCCCCCCCATCACCAAACAATTGGATGCTGCTCTTATCTGAATAACCCCATGTGTTAAGTATGAGACTCAACAACAGGATTCAGCAAAAAGTGATTTCAGCTTTATTTAACAGCAAAACTTCAACTCAGGAACACACAACAAACAAGTGGAGCACAGCTCCCTTTTTAAACTCTCCCGGGCTGTCAAAGCCACACCCACAGTTAGCTAAAGGCCAATCACAACACAGAGATAAAGGCCAATCACAACACAGAGATAAAGGCCAATCATAACACAGAGATAAAGGCCAATCACAACACAGAGATAGAGGCCAATCAGGACCCTTCCCTCTTTGCAACATATTTACAAGATGATTGGTTCTGTACAGAGGTTTCTTAGAAACCAGCCAATAGTAATGCCACAGCTGAAGAGCCACATTGGAAATCAAGCTTAACATAGGAATGTATAGCCCAGATTCACATTCCAATACATAACACCATGGGTTGCCTGGCTTCCTCCTACCACATCTGATGTTTCCACTGTTTCTAGATCTTGATCTAGATTTGGTTCTAGATCTGGGTCAGAATCACCCTCAATGACAATCACAATGTCCTCCACCTCCTCTGCTAAATAAAAATCTTCCTCCGGCTCCCCACTTCTAATGCCTCCGGGGCTTCCTCTTTCTGTGTGCTCTTCCGTATGTCCCACTAAGCCCGCCCAACCCTCTGGTCAGCTTGCTCTGTGATTGGACTCTCTGGCTGGCTCAGATCCAGGCATTATTCCCCCCCCCCCCGGCGGGCTTAACTTTCTTGCAGGAGTTTGTTCAATGTTTAAGAACATAAGAGAAGCCAAAGTTGGATCAGTCCAGTGGCCCATCTAGTCCAACACTCTGTGTCACACAGTGGCCAGAAATACCAGGGGCCATCAGGAGGTCCAGCAGTGGGGCCAGGTTCTACCTCGCAGGATCTACTCTCATTTGGGAACCATTTAGCTCTGCTCTACTGGCTTTTCCTTTAAAACCAAAAGAGGAGACATCCCCCTGCGCCTTTTCTACATCCATCCATGCCACTACTGGTCTTAAAGCTCCCCCCCCCATTCTCCAAATTAAAAGCTGGGTTCCCTGCAGAAAAAAGCCTCTGTGCTGCGCTTGGATCTTTTCCCCTCCACCAGGGCTCTTTTTGTAGCAGGAACTCCTTTGCATATTAGGTGACACACCCCTAATGTAGCCAATCCTCCAAGAGCTTACAGAAGCCCCTGTAAGATGAGCTCTGTAAGCTCTTGGGAGGATTGGCTACATTAGGGGTGTGTCGCCCAGGGCTTTTTTGGTAGAAAAAGCCCAGCAGGAACTCATTAGCATAATAGGCCACACCCAACAGCTGACACTCATTAGCATGTTAGGCCACACCCCTGACACCACAGCTCATTGGCATGTTAGGCCACTCCCCCATGCTACCAGAAGTGTGGTCATCCAGCCACACTCACCTTTTGCTTCTTATTCTGTTTACCTTGTTTGTTGCCAAAACCCAGGGCTTTTTTTAGAGCAGGAACTCCTTTGCATGTTAGGCCACACACCCTGAATATAGCCAATCCTAATGAGTTTCTGCTGTTGTGTGTGGCCTATTATGCTAATGAGTTCCTGCTGGGCGTGGCCAACTTGGGAGCCAGCCGGAACTCCATTCCTGTGCGTTCCTGCCCAAAAATAGCCCTGGTGTCGCCTAATTTGCAAAGGAGTTCCTGCCCTCCACCATGCCCCGTGTGTGATGCTTGGTTTGCTGTCCCTTCCCACCTCCCACCTCCTTCTGCACACCTGACCTTTCCCACTTTGCCAGCCTGCCTCCCCCCTCCCACTTAGCACTTTGACACACACACACCCCAACCCCAGCTGTGTCTGTTCCCAGTCCCACTCTTGTCTTTGGGCTCGCTTTTGCCTGGACGCTTCTCATTCATTTCCCACTGCCTCGCCTTCACACGCCGCTTTTCCCTCCCCCACTCACCCTTTTCTTGGCCAACCAGTCGCGTTCCACAGCTCCTGCCCATCTCCCCTCATTGCCTGAGCCCTGTGCCCCGCTCTTGTAGCCAGTGCCTCAGCCTTCAAATGCTGCATGCTTTGCTCTGCAAACGCACTTTGGGATCGCTTTTCATTTGATCCCCCTTACACTGTAGCAGGGGGAGGGGGAGGAGGCGAGGGGGAGCCGTGGCATGACCAGCCCAACAACAACAACAAAACCTAAGCAGGAAATAGGAGAGGCTAGGGAAGGAGCTGCCATCAGAAGCAGGAAGGAGGCAGCAGTGCAGAGTGAACTGTTCTCAGGCGCGGCCGGATTGCAGGACAGTTTTTAATTCATTATTGGCTGGCGGCGTTGGTTGCCCAGGGGGCCTCAGTAATTTTGGGGGTAGCCTGAGCCTCCCCCCCCCCCATAGTCTACAACTATGAGTGGTACCATAAGGAAACCTGCACAAAGGTCTAGCTCCAAACTCAGCCAGTCTCTGCTGGACAGTCCTGGGAGGTTCCAGCCCTAATACATAATGCAACATATGCAATGTTTTCACCCAGGGTTTTTTTTCCTGCTGCTCAATTGATCAAGTGCAGGTGATTGAGAGCTGGAGGGCTGGTTTGCCTGCTGCAGGCAGGCAAATGGTAAGCCTAGATGGGCAGGAAATAGAAGAAGGAAGAGCAGACCCTGGGCAAGAATCAATAAGACTGTGAAATAAGACTACCCATGTCTTTTTTTCTGACTCTCTTCCTCAGCTGGCAGCAACGTGTAACGTGAAACAGTCTTGGTTCAATGACTGGTATACCGGACACTTGAATTTCCAGATTGAACACCAGTGAGTATGGGACATGAATGAAAGCGGGAGCACTCTGAGAATATTTCTGGCTGAGAACGTCATCAGAATGGAGGAACTGGTTATTAAGGGCCTAACTGCAAGTCATGAAAGATGTTGTGGCCTGTGTGTCTCCCTGCAATTGGTAAAATGGGAGTGCACCAGGGCAACAACAGCATGCTCAGTGACATCGTGTCACTAATTTATTTCACTGCACATTACTTGAGAGACGTGTGGAGGAGGGGGAAAGGATGTGAGCAGCAGCTATAAGTTAGGCTCTTCATATTTCACTGCGGGAACTTCCAAATCGCTTAAATGCTTCTCAAAACCTGAGAGTTTCCAAAACCAGTTGGGTAATTTGGTATTAAACAACTCCCCCGTGTAGGTCTCAGACTGATAGTGATTCAGTTATTACCAGTCATATTGTTGTACGATTCTTTGCAATATTTCAGATATGCTCTGTCTTAGAGGCCAGTTGGGTAAAAAAAATCATGTATTAGAGGTGGTGGAAGCGCCATATAGTCCTATTTCTACGTTTACTGTTTTAGTATTTTGTATTTGTTCTAATTTTCTTTCTGTAAGCCATTTTGAGACATCTGTTAGGATACAAGCGTGCTAAAAGTATTTTAGATCAACCAGCTAATAAATAAAATAACTGCCTCTTCCTCTTTTGTTCCCACAGTCTCTTTCCCATGATGCCTCGGCACAACTACTGGAAGGTGGCCCCTCTGGTGAAATCCCTCTGTGCCAAGCATGGTATTGACTACCAATGCAAGTCACTGCTCTCTGCCTTTGCAGACATTTTACAGTAAGTAGACATAGGCTGAATCTGTCCCCGCCTTTTGTCTCCGTCTTCAAAAAAGCTGTCCACATTTGGTGTCATTTTCACACCTCAACAGTGCTAGCATACTTTCACACATCCACATATGTTTATTGTCCTTTCGGGGTGGCTCTGCTGTCATTGCACCTCCACACTGCTTTAAAAGAATCTTCTCCAAACAACATTCAAACCAGCATAGGGAAAGACGGCGTCACAGCAGCACACAACTGATTTAAAAATGCAAATGCAGATTCAACCACTGGCTGTAAGACCTCAGCTATACATGAATAGAACTCCAAACCCTTTTTTAAAAAAAGAATTGTGCATTCAGGGCAGAGCCATAACTAGCTAATTTTGTGTCTGAGGCAAGAATATAAAATTGAACCCCTCAGGAAAATACATAAATAACAAGAGTAATAATAACACCTCATTATTTTTAGTCATGATAGCCTTTTCTTGCTGCCCTCAGCTTTGTGCGCCCGAGGCAAGGGCCTCCCTTGCCTTGCCCTTGTTCAAGCTCTGCCTCAGGGACCTAAGACGGATGGAGGATGTGAGAGGAGGGGAGGGAGGCTTAAGCCTCCTCCTGGCTCCATTTTCCTGACCTGAAAGCTGGTCTCTGCACACGTGATTGGCAGAAAATAAGAAATGCCGGGGGCTCTGCTCATAGAATCCCCAGTGTTGTGTCTGTTTCAGCCCTAATGGCTTACACAGCTTTTCTTGTATAAATTCATTTTAGCCTCCTCTTGGTTACCTAGTTTACATTACTATATACTTCCTGTGTGTAACTCTGCCATACCATAAATAAATAAATAAATGCTCTACTGATATAGTGTATCTAGATTTCAGTAAAGCATTTGACAAAGTTTCTCATGATATCCCTGAGGATAAGCTGGTTAAGTGTGGGCTGGATGGTGCAACCGTTGGATGGATTCATGGTTGGTTAAAAAATTGTACCCAACGAGTGCTCATAAATGGCTCTGCGTCTACGTGGAAGGAAGTCTCGAGTGGAGTGCCACAGGGCTCGGTCCTGGGCCCAGTGTTGTTCAACTTGAGTTTCCAGCCCCATTGCCAGAGTGTCGCCCAGTGTCACTTCCTGGCAATGGCATCGTGCGGTGTGGGTGTTGCCCGGAGGAATGTTCCGGCTGGGGACTGTGTGTCCCCTGCCGACTTATGGTAGGTACTTGGCAACCCTAATAACCAAGTGCATGTGTGTTGGGTTTTCTTCATGCAACTGTGAAGTTAAAGCATGGTTTCCAGTTGCATGGAAAGCATCACACACACATACATGTTACATTGACTTACCCTATAGCACAGGGTTGCTGTGATCCTGCCTCCTGTATAAGATAGATTTCCCACTTAAAATGTCAGAAAACACCTATGCCTTATCAACTGTACTTAATGAGATACCTCTTCCTTTTACAGCTGTCTAAAGGAGTCAGGAGACACCTGGCTTGAAGCCTATTTACATGCATAAGAAAAGGACAAATCTTCAAAAAGGATAATCTTTTTCATACTGCTGCTTCCACAGAGCTCCGGCATTTTGGGGGGAACGGCAGGCCTGGCTTTGAACTCACCACACCATGAATGAAGAGCTTTCTCTTCAATAGCTGAGACTTGATCTAACCACTGGACCCTGTTGCCTAACAATGAGATATTAGGAATGAGTCAGGCAGAGAATGGACTTTGTTCTGGAATAAGAAGCTACTTTGTTTTGCCTCAGGGTAGATTCTATGAGTTCCTTTCCAACTGGAATTTCTTGGGGGCTTCAGTTGTCTGGAAATTATTAAAAGCTAGTGTGGTGTTGTCGTTAGAGTGGAAATGAAGTTTGGGGAGACCCAAGGTCCAAATCCCCATTTGCCATGAAACTCACTGGAAGATTTTGGGTCAAGTAGTTTTTCACAATCTAACCTATATCACAGGACTGTTGTGAATATTAAATGGAGGAAGGGGGCACCATATATGACCTGACCTCATTGAAGGAAGGGTGAGATAAAAATGTAATATATAAATAAAGTTTTAGAATGGAAATGTTTTGCGTCTAGTTCTAATACGGAGGCCTGCAGGCTTCATCCAATGAAAAAGCATAGTCACTCCAGCCATGCTACCCAGACACTTTCCCTTCCCTTCCCTTCCCTTCCCTTCCCTTCCACCTGATTAAAGCTCCTTGAGTAAAAGTCTTGAGCAATCAAAAACTCTTCTGTTAAGTAGCATCATCTGGCCTTGACACTAACTCAGTGGAAAACTCTTGCAACAGTAAACTTAGGGAATCTGACAGATAAATGGCGTAAAACTAGCAAAGATGAAATATTGTCTAGGTATTGTGTTAAAAATCTATTTCTAAGGCTAATATAAAGAGGACACTCCAATAAAATATGTATTAGGCTGTGGTCACACACACTAAATAATCCACTTTCAGTGCACTTTCCAACTGGGTTTTACTGTGTGTAGTGGCAAAATCCAGTTGGAAAGTGCATTGAAAGTGGATTGAAAGTCGATTATGTAGTGTGTGCGACCACAGTCTTAGGGTGCATTCAGACGTGCCATTTGAGCCGCTTTCGGCACGCCTCAGAAACGGCTTTTACGTGCGCGTTCACATGGCCAACATCTGCGCACTGTCCCCAGCCTTCACTTTCTGGAGCAAACCCCCTTTAAACTGGAGTATTTTGACACCACTTACCCAAGTGGTGTTTTCCTGATTCTCCGTTTCAAGCCGCACCTTCCCCTGTCTGATCGCTCCGTCAAGCCACTTCCGGGTGCTTCAACCCCCCTCCCCTCTGGAAAGCTGCCTCCAGCTTCCGGTTTTAGTCCACCATATTTTTTTTTTTGCCTTAGCGGTGTGTGCTTGAGCAGAGCTCCGCACTTAAGTTAAGTAAAGAAAAGCTTCAATGGTGCCTAGTTTAGGCATTTAGACGACTCCAGGATCTCGGGGAGGCCATTTGCAGGGAGAAAATTTTAAACAGAAGTCTTCATTTAAACTTTAAAGGGACGGGTTGAAATCGCTGTTCTGCGCACGTGCCAAACTTTTCGTTCTGGAGAGGGCTGCCTGTGCGCATGCTCAAACGAGAGGGGGAAAACCCCACCTGCATGAGGACGGCGGGGAGCACCGAAGGAGGAGGTCAGTGTGATCGCGATTCTCCAGTTTTTAAAAAAACACACATCGTGCCGGAGCAGTTTAAACTGCTCCAGCACACTGTCTGAACGCACCCTTAAAGTGCCAATTTTTTCCTGAGAACGATCACAAAGGCGGTCTGAGTAATGAATCTTTCTTAATCTTCCCTTCATAACCAGAGAGGGCTTCACATTCAATGGAGATAATAAGAAAGCTCTAAAATAATTTGGGATAGTTAGATAAAAAGCATAGGGAGGCAGTGATTTTGGTGGAGGAATACCAACAAATAAAGAAGAGCAAACATTGCAGGCACTGGTGTGCAATCTCAGGTGTCATCCCTTTCTTGGATATTCTTCTTGATACAGGATTTAACAACTGTAAATTCCAGTTTAGTCCGATAAGAGAGAGTTTTGTGTCAAGAATCTTGGACCAAGAGGATTTATGAGAATCTGCTTTTAATAAAGATAGGCATCTAGAGTTACTATAGAACACTTTAAGGTACAAACTGAAGGCCAGTTGCCAAGCTTTAGCCTCCAAAGATGGTTGACCCAGTTCTGCTCATAGGGACACTCCAGCTATGCACTTTGGTGTGTTGGTCAACTTGCAAAGGAAGTGGAGGGAGGTCTGAGGATTTTTTGACTGATTGGATCCAGATGGCTGCCCCGAAAAGCAAGATAGGGGCAATTTTCATATTGAAAACTTGAATAGCCCTTGGGTATATATTATCCTCTGCTGTACCTAAAAACATTTAGGATTCCTTCAGGCCAAGGTCCTGCTTTCTTCAGCATGGCTTTTTGATGAGAGGACTAACTCAAATTATATGTGAAAACTATTCCCAGATATGTAAATTCCTTCACTTGTTGGATTCTAACATTATCAATAGACCATCAGTACAAGGGAAGGTTCCTTTCCCTCTGAACTTTGAATTTACCTTAATTAATTTCTAGATCTTCTGAATTACAGTAAATGGCAAATTTGTTCAATAATCCCTGGAGTCCAACAAGAGAGCAGGACAGCAGAACTGCATCATTGGCATATAATAAGGTTGGGATCCCTAGGTCAGCTAGACCAGGAGGGTAACAATTTTTATCAAGGGAGCCAACTACCCAGACACCAAGCCAGTGTGCTGCAGTGGTTCAGAGTGGTGGACTCTAATCTGGAGAACCAGGTTTGATTCCCCACTCCTCCTTCATATAAAGTCTGCTGGGTAATCTTGAGCCAGATACAGTTCTCTCAGAACTCTCTCAGCCCCACCTACCCCATAAGGTGACTGTTGGAGGGAGAGGAAAGGCAGGTAATTGGAAGCTGCTTTGAGACTCCTTAAGGTAGAGAAAAGTGGGGTATAAAAACGTCCTCTTCTTCTTCTATCGCCCAGCCAGCAGAGCAAGCCCAGGGCAAGGTTTGGCTTCGGAGGTAGGTAAGTGCTCTGATGAACAGCTTTTTGCAGGGAAAGGGCGATACAGGCATGAGATAGCAACAAGGCAAGACACAACAGGACCTTCACAGGAAGCTGGGAATAAGGGAAGGCTCAGTTTTTGGCCAGCATCCAGCCAATTAGCTGTGAAAGCAGGACTAGAGCCTATACATCACACACATTGTAGACCATTTCTGTAACTGCACGCCAAACCAGACATAAAGGAAAAAACAGAAACACAGGAGAAAACAAACAAACAAACAGATACAGTTAGACCCAGTTTCAAAACCAGCTATATATACCAGAGCAGAAAAGACTGCAAAGAAAGGCACGCTGCTATAAAACAGCACAAACATGGCATGCATCAGGTCCTTTGTTCATGCCTTGCATATTGTTAGCTTCTGGATAACTTTGGAACGAGTCCCAAGCACAGCTGAGGTTTTGCACTGTTGGATTCAACCAAAGAGCATCTTCAGTGCAGATGTCCCTTCACTGCATTTATAAAGTTCATTACTGCTGCCTGCTGCTGTTCATCCCAACAACCTTTGTCCTCTCTTGTATAATTTATCACACATTAATAAGGATTGTGAACTGTCATGAATTGCCTCTGCTCCTAGGGCCCTTCCACCTGATGCCATGGCCAACGACTAAGGGTCTGCCCCCTTCTTCTTCCATTGGTCTCTGACCACCCCTATCTTGGAAAGCCTTCAGATATGAGTCAAGAGAGAAGGTTCAGTCACCTCCCCCCACCTGCCCTGGCTGAAGCTCCTGCTGCCTTTCTCTCTCAGGTGCACAGCAGTCCAATCTTCCTTCGCCTCCTCCTCCTCAATCATCTGTGTGCTGGCTTTATATCTCCTTCTGTCAGGCCCAATAGCAAGTATGTCCAGGCATTTTCTTAAGAAAGAGAAGCTTTATTGGAATACAGGGATATAGCCCACAGTAATAATGGTCAGGAATGCCCGCCTAGGCCAGGCCAAATGCAATTATAGTATGATGCAAAGCCAAACTAGCGAATGAATATTTAGTGTGCTCCCGGCGGGGTGTTACTTAATGACCGGGAGAACTGCCCCCCCCACCGCCTAGTCACGTAGGACTGGAAACATTCCCTAGGCTGAGAAACTGCTCCATAGCCTCTTCGTCAAGGCCATCCCGATAACAGACGGCAGCAAGGAGTTCTCCCACAGTTGCAGCTGGCCAACTAAGCGCAAGCGCAGAAGCATGAAACAAAACAAGAAACAATGCATACAGTGTACTTGGCAACAAAGGACTCATGGCTGTCTTCTGACATTCTGCCCCCCTAAACCCTTTCCCACATTCTCATTGCTGGAGAAAGTCTGGACCTCCCGGTTTTGCCGGGAACTTGCGATGAAACCGGTGGAGCAAATGGGGTGCATTGATATCTTGCACTTTCACCCACTCCCTGTGCTGAGGCCCAAAATGTACCCATTCAACCAGATAGTGAAGTTGGCCCCGTTTGAGCTTAGAGTCCAGAATATCAGCGAGTTCATAATGTTCACTGCCATCAACAATCAGAGGGGGTGGCACTGGAGGTTCTGGACGCCATCGGTTTGGGGGGTGCCCAGGTTTCAGGAGGCTGTAATGAAAAATGGGATGAATATGTTTAAGAGACTTGAGCAAGTCCAACTCCACAGTCACTTTGTTGATAAGTCTGCGAATCTTGAAGGGCCCAATGTACTTCCAGGCAAGTTTCTTGGACTGCTGGGGAAGCTTCATATGTTTTGTGGACACATATACACAGTCTCCAGGCTGCAGATCCCAACCCACCACCCTTTTTCTGTCAGCCTGGGTTTTGTAAGCAGCCTTTGCTGCTTCAAGTGCTTCACAGATGCGTGGCCAGGAATGACTGAGCTTTTGACACCAGTCCTCTGCCTCCCCCCCGGCTCCCAGTGGGGTTTTAAGGAATGGCAGAGGGGGGCTTTCATAGCCTAAAGCTGCTTTAAAAGGAGAGACCCCCCGTGTAAGAGTGCCATGCATTGTTGTATGCAAATTCAGCTAAAGGTAGAAGTTCTACCCAGTCATCTTGTTGGAAGTTAGTGAAACACCGTAAGTACTGTTCCAGGGTCTGGTTAACCCGCTCAGTTTGGCCATCGGCCTCTGGGTGGTATGCACTGCTCAGAGCCCGTTCAATGCCCATGAGGGACATTAATTCGGTCCATAACTTGGAAACGAAATGCGTGCTGTGGTCGGAAATTATCTTGGCTGGCAGCATGTGCAATCTAACGATGTGTTGCAGAAAAGCCTTTGCCAGTGCCCTAGCTGTGGGCAGCCCTGGGAACAGGATGAAGTGTGCTTGTTTGGAGAACAAATCCACGACGACCCAGATTACAGTCATTTGCTTACTTGGGGGCAAGTCAGTGATAAAATCCATTGATATCACCTCCCAGGGCCTTTGGGGGGTTGGCAACAGTTGTAACAGACCAGGGGGTTTGCCCCCTCTGGGTTTGCACATGCTACAAGTCTGGCACGACTGGACAAAGGTAGACAGGTCCTTTCGCATCTGCCGCCACCAAAAAGTTCTCTGGAGTAAATGTAATGATTTTACATAGTCAAAGTGCCCCACGGGTTTGGAGCCATGCACCAACCGTAACACCTCCCCCCTCAGAGCTTCGGGTACAAACAGCTTTCCCCCTTTATACCAGCAACCATTTCCCCAGCACTCAAAAGAACCTTGTGCTTGCAAGTCTTGTATTTCCATGCTAGTTATCGCTTTGGCAAACCTCTCCTCCCAAGGGGCCCCGGGGCTAGACTGGATTAGTTCGGGCGTAGTTCGTTTTCGAGTCACGACCGCCCCGCTCAATTGGGAGGGAGTGAAGAAGGACTCTCGGATTTCCACCCTCTTGCTATCATGCTGGGGGAGGCGAGAGAGAGCATCTGCCAGCGGGTTGGAATGCCCAGGAAAATGATGGAGGGTAAATTAGAACTTAGAGAAGATTTCTGCCCACCGGAACTGTTTGGCATTAAGGTTGCGGGGCTTCGAGGTTTTTGTGATCAGTCCAGACCTCGAATGGCACCTGGGCCCCTTCTAGCCAATGCCGCCAGGTAGCAAGGGCCAAATGGATAGAAGCTGCTTCTTTATCCCACACGGGCCAGAACCTTTCTGTTTCATTAAATTTACGAGAAACATAAGCTAAAGGGTGTAGTTGCCCGTCAGCCCCTCCTGCAGAATCGCCACCCCATGGCAGTATCAGACGCGTCAACCTGCACCACAATTTTTTTGTCTCATCGGGGTGGGCCAGGACTGGCTCCGTGGTGAAGAGGTGTTTTAATTGCTCAAACGCTTCCTGGCATTTGGGGGTCCACTCCAACTTTGCCCTGGGGTGAATGGCCCCCGCCCCTTTCCCTTTGGTTTTGAGGAGGTCAGTGAGGGGTAGGCTCACTTGAGCAAAGTGGGGCAGAAATTGGTGATAAAAGTTCACAAATCTGATGAAACTTTGGAGCTGCCTTCAAGTTTTGGGGGGCTCCCAGTCTAATACAGCCTGTACCTTTTTTGGGTCCATCGCCAGCCCCTTGGGCGATATACGGTACCCCAGAAAGTCAATGCAAGATTGATAGAACTCGCATTTGGACAATTTTACAAACAGTTTGTGCTTCAGGAGCTTGGCGAGTACCTCTCAGACTTACTGAACATGCGAATCTAAGACCAGGGAGTACAGTAAAATGTCATCCAAGTAAACAACCACACCCTTGAAAAGGTGTGGATGCAGTACCTCATTGATTAGGTTCATGAATACTCCCGGAGCTCCCTGGAGTCCAAATGGCATCACCCAGTATACAAATTGTCCCAAAGGAGTATTGAGCACGGTCTTAAATTCATCTCTCTCCCGGATGCATACGCAGAAGTAGGCATCCCTCAGATCTACTTTGGAAAAGATCTTGCCTTTGGCCACCTCAGCAAGTAGGTCCTTGATCAAGGGCATGGGGTATGCATTCGTAGCCGACACCGCGTTCAGACCCCGGTAGTCTGTACAAAGTCTGAGCCCCCTGTCTTTCTTTTTACAGAACAAGACAGGGGTGGCGAACGGGGAGGAAGCTGGCCGGATGAAACCCCGGGCTAGGTTGTTATCAATAAACTTCCATAACTCCATTTTTTCAGCAGGGCTCATGGCATAAATCTTCTCCTTAGGCATTTGATGGCCTCGGAGCAGCTCAATCACACAGTTGGAATTACGGTGAGGGGGGAGCTCGTTGGCCTCCTTCTCCTAGAAGACATGGGATAGGTCTCTGTACTGCTCTGGTATAAGAGCTACCTCCTCTGCCACTAGGCAGGCTCTAGGGGGCTTGCTATCAGGGGGGTTGCCCCAGGTGGGGTCCCACTTGTGTTCCGCGCACCTCGGAGAAATAAAGTGAACAACCCCATCTTCCCATAAAATATACGGGTCATGGCCATGGAGCCAGGGACTACCCAAGACTAAAGGGAACTTGGCTCCCGGTGCCACCATGAACGAACAGTGTTCCCAATGGTCGCCAGCCCCGACTCGTAACGGTACAGTCTCAAACTTACAGGGCTCCTTCATGGGCGACCCATCCATCTGTGTGAAAACAATGAACTCCTTTAAGCAGACTACGGCCGCATCTAACCCCGACACCAGAGACGGGTTTATGAGTTCCCTCCCGCACCCTGAGTCTATGAGGCCTCGGACCTGAATGTGGGTCATCATGGCCGGGTTCATAATAATTACAGTCACAAAGAAGAGGGATGGGTAATTGCTCACCACTTTAGGTGCTTCGTTCGATGGGTCCTGTTGAGCCATGCCACCTACAACAGGACCTGTTCGTTTCCCGGCAACTCGGCCATCTCTTCCTCACTAGAGTGTGGCTCCGCATAATCGGGATGGGCATGCAGGGCCTGGGGGTTCCGTGGCTTGGCTGTGCCCCTCTTCACCAGGGTTCTGGTACGGTGCTTGTTGTCCTTGCAGGGTGAGGTCTTCCTGACGTCCTCTCCAGGACAGGAGGCGGAGAAATGCCCCTTCTCTTTGCAGTTCAGGCAGAACCCCTGCTTCATCCGCTGGTCTCGGAGGGTGGGTCTCGATGGAGGTGATTTTGCCTTTGGATGAGGAGAGGTGTGGGGGCAACCAGTGCTCAGTGAAATATCCAGCTTCATGGTGCGCAGCTGACTTTTGGCCCTTTCTGCTTCTTCCATCCAACCTTGCAAGGTTCTAGGCTCCTTGGAACTCAGGCCATTGTTACGAACGTCCACCGAGAGTCCCAGCTGGTATTGTTGAGCCAATACCGGGTCAGTCCAGTCGCGAATTTTAGCCACATGCCGCTGGAACTCTGTAGAATACTCTCGGACCGAGAGCTTGCCCTGTTTGAATGTGCGAAGGAAGGCTTCTGCCTTCTGTGCTGCCGTTGGGTCTTCAAAATGGGTTCTCAGCGCCCACATAAAGGCATCCACACTCCCTAATTCCACAACCTCTAAGTCATGGAGTGAGACGTACCAACTGGTAGCTACTCCCCGTAGCCAAGCAGCTATAAAGTCCACCTGTTGCTCCTCATCTTGGAACAGATGGCCCCAGCGCTGAACAAATTTCCCCACTTGCAGGATAAAAAAGGACAGGTTCTCTGGGTCCCTATCAAAAGTAATGTCCAATAAGTCTTTCGGTCGGGGTATGACCTGGGGAGCCACCGGTGCCAGTGGAGGGACTGGCACGGGGGCAGGTAACGCCCCTGGCCCTGGAAGAGGCGGCTGAGGTTGGGGAGCCGGCACGCCGGGCAGAGGCCCTGGTAATGGCTGGGGTTGGGGAGCTGGCACGCCGGGTGGCGCGCCTGGTGGCAGCTGTGCCGGGGGAAGTGGAACTAGTGCCCGTATAGGGGCCAGCACCGAACAGGCACCTGTGCTGGTACTGGAGCTGGTATTGGGGCCGGCCGGCCCGCCATGTGGGTTTGAATCGCCTGATTCATCATATTCGGCAAGTTCTGCAACAAGTGTCCCATGTCCCGCATAATCCTGCGGCAATCCTCTTTCAGCGTATCTAGTGGTGTATCTGTATCCTTGCTCAGACTTGGCCTCACGGGGCCCTGGGGTGTGCGACCTGGCGTTATCCCAAAACTCGGGTGAGGGCCAAACAGGCGGTCCTGGCTCTGGCTGCCCAGCAGTACCTAGGTGGTCTGCGTGGAGTTCCTCAGGTTCTTTGTCCAGTCCCAGGGCTTTCGTTGGGTAACCCATTTGTCCCACTGGGATGGGATGAAGGAGTATTGAGTAAGCGGAATGGCTCCTCCATCCCTCGGTGTGGTCCCCGCTGGGCTGTAGGTTGGTAGAGTAGCCGTCGATACAGGAACCCCGATAATTGTGGACGGTGGGGTTAGAGGTACCGCGGTGGTGCTCGGTGCCGTGGTGGCGGGGATCACAGTGACAGGAACCATCGTGACAGGAACTATGGTCACGGGAGTCGTGGTAATGGAGACCATTGTAACGGGGTCCATTGTAACAGGGACCATTGTGATTGGGACCGTTACCGGTACCCCCCCTCCTCTGGCTCCGCTCATCTTGGTCAGGGAGAAATGTAGCCAACAGGAGCTGTAGTGATTCCTGACACTTTCCCCTCTCCTTGCTCTTCCCTCTTCTTAACTGGAGATGCTGCCCAGTCTTCCTGAGCAGGGGCATCTCATTGGCCAGCATCGATGCATCAGCAGGGGCCTCTTTGCCCCTCCCTGGAGGATCTTCTTTGTTGCAAGGCCTTGTAGCACCTGGGAGTTGGGCCAGACTCAGGTGGTGACCATGGGGCTGTGGTCGGGTGTGGTCAGCCCTGCTGCCAGGGAGGGGTCTAGCTGTGGCTGCATTGTCAAGGAGGCAGTGGGCACTGGACCACTAGCATGCCATGCCCTCTTGGCTTCATCGAGTTTCTGTCTCCCTCCTTCTTCCAGTGGTATTTCCTTCCCCACCATGAGTATGGGGGTCTGGGAGCCATGGCTGCTCCAGGGGGCTATGGCAGATTTGGGCTTTTCGGGGTCGGCCGAACTGCAGCCTGCTGAGGCACAACCAGGACATGAACCTTCTCCTTTCCCTTGCAAGAACGCTCTCAGCCCCCTTGGAATGTGAGTAGGGATGGGCACAAGCCAAAAAAATGTTGCTTCTGTCTGAACCACAAACTGAATTGAATCTGGACATTCATTTATAGGTGTAGACTACAGGGGGCTTCGAGGCTGATGACTTCCCCCAAATTTTCCTTGGTGGACTGAGTCTTCCCCAGGGGCAACCAGTGCCAGCCAGAGCCTTGCCAGCCCCCACGCCCCCAGCCCATTTTGAAAGTGTAGCGTTTTTTCCTTCTGCTTTCTGAGACTTTGGGTGGGTTGGGACTGGGAGGGAAGTCAGGGTGGGGGCTTGCTTCCTGGAAGCTAAGCCCCATCCCCAGCTCCCAGCAGCCCTAATTTTGGCCTGGAGAAGCTGGAGGGCTGCATGTGGAGTGGCTTCACCTTCACTGCTTTCCCGCATCTGCAGAGAAAGGTAAGGAGCTGGTTGGCCTGGGGCAGCGAGGGTGGAGGGGTGTTTTCAGGGGTGGAGGGGTGTTTTCAGGGGTGGAGGTGGGCAGAGAGCATCCAGGCTTTCTTTCTATTTGCTTTCTATCATGTCACCCCGCAGCCGTCATTTCTCCAAGCTAAAGAGCCCCAAATATTTTAACCTTTCTTCATAGGGAAAGTGTTCCAACCCTGTACACAGTACTCCAAATGAGGTCGCACCATTGATTTATACAGAGGCATTATGATACTGGCTGATTTGTTTTCAATTCCCTTCCTAATAATCCCCAGCATAGTGTTGGCCTTTTTTATTGCACTGGCTCGACATTTTCATTGAGTTATCTACTACGACTCCAAGATCTCTCTCTCGGTCAGTCTCTGCCAGTTCGGACCCCATCAATGTGTATTTATATTTAGGATTTTTGGCTCCAATGTGCATCACTTTGCACTTGGCCACATTGAACCCCATTTGCCACATTGATGCCCACTCGCCCATCCTCAACAGATCCCTTTGGAGTGCCTCATAATCCTTCCTGGTTCTCACCACCCTGAACAATTTCACGTCATCTGCAAATTTAGCCACTTCACTGATTACTCCCAACGCCAAATCATTAATGAACAAGTTAAAAAGTTTTGGACTGAGTACTGATCCCTGCAGTACCCCACTGCTTACCATCCTCCACTGAGAAAATTTCTCATTTATACTCACTCTTTGTTTCCTATTAATTAGCCAGTTTTTGATCCACAAGAGGACTTGTCCTTTTATCCCGTGACTATTGAGCTTACTTAGGAGCCTTTGATGAGGAACTTTAACAAAAGCTTTCTGGAAGTCAAGGTAAACAACATCTATTGGGTCCCCCTTCTCCACATGTTTGTTCACCCCCTCAAAAACACTAACAGGTTAGTGAGACAAGATCTTCCCTTACAGAACCCATGCTGAGTCTGCCTCAATAGTTTTTGTTCATCAATGTGCCTACTAATTCTTTCCTTAATAACAGTTTCCACCAATTTACCCAGTATTGATATCAGACTGACTGGCCTGTAATTTCCCAGATGCCCTCTGGATCCCTTTTTAAAGGTGGGAGTAACATCAGCTACCTTCCAGTCCTCAGAAATGGAGGCAGATTTTAATGAAAGATTACATATTTTTATCAAGAGATCCACAAATTCACTTTTGAGTTCTTTCAGAACTCTCGAATGTATGCCATCCAGGCCTGGTGATTTATCAGTTTTTAAGTTGTCTATCAGTCGTAGGACCTCCTCTCTCATCACCTCAATCTGACTCAGGTCTTTCAATACCCCTCCGGATATTAGCAGCTGGAGTGGGCAAGCACTTCTCATCTTCCACAGTGAAGACAGGCAAAAAAATGTATTCAGCTTCTCAGCCATTTCCCTGTCATCCTTCAGTAGTCCTTTTACCCCTTGCTCATCCAAGGGCCCCACTGCTTCCCTGGCTGGTTTCCTGCTTCTATTGTATTTGAAGAAAGTTTTATTGTTGGTCTTTATGTTTTTTGCTATATGCTCCTCATATTCCCTTTTTGCCTGCCTGATCACAGACTTGCATTTTATTAGCCACAGCCTGTGTTCCCTTTTATCAACCTCACTGAGACTAGCTTTCCACCACTTAAAGGAATCCTTCTTACCATTTACAGCTTCCATTACTTTGTTAACCATGCAGGCTTTTTTTTATACCTATGTTCAGGGCTCTTTTTTGTAGCAGGAACTCCTTTGCATATTAGGCAACACACTCCTAATATAGCCAATCCTTCAAGAGCTTACAGTAGCTCCTGTGAGAAGAGCTCTGTAAGCTCCTGGAGGATTGGCTACATTAGGGGTGTGTCACCTAATATGCAAAGGACTTCCTGCTACAAAAAGAGCCCTGCCTATTTGTGCCTTTCCTATCCTGCAGTGTGTGTGTGTGTGTGTATCTTCTAGGATTGTAGTTTTAAACCATCTCCAAGCTTCCTGAATGGTTTTGACCCTTTCTACTTTTCCTTTCAGTTTCTTCCTCACATGTCCCCTGATATCAGAGAAGTTACACCTTTTAAAGTTAAAAGTCTTTCTTTCTTTCTTTTTCTTTCTTTCTTTCTTTCTTTCTTTCTTTCTTTCTTTCTTTCTTTCTTTCTTTCTTTCTTTCTTTCTTTCTTTCTTTCTTTCTTTCTTTCTTTCTTTCTCCATCTATTTACTTTCCTTCCCTCTCTCTCTTTCCTTCCTTACTCTCTCCCCATCTATTTGCTTTCTTTCCACCTCCCCCCTCCTTTGTTAAAACATCCTTAGTTAGGGTTGCCAGGTTCCCCCTGTGACTGTCCACATCTGGGGGATGGAGGGAGGGGTGGCCCAATACAGGTTGGGAAACTCCTGGAGATTTGGGGATGGAGTCTGGGGAGGACTGGGACCTCAGAAGGGTACAATGCCATAGAGTCCACTTTCCAGAACATCCACTTTCTTCAGGGAAACTAATCTTTGTTGTCTGAAAATGAGCTGTTATTCAAGGGATCCCCAGGTCCCACCTGGAGGCTGGTACCCCTAGCTCCAGTGCTGAAACTGGATGCTCTGGTTCTGCTGTGTGAGTTGGTGGATGCAGACCACTTGGCATTGACTTGCATCTGTTGAACCGCCCTGTTTCATGTAGGATGCACAACAGCCAGGTGGAGGAGGGGAGGGGGTGTCATTCTACCAAAAATGAGAGTGTTTGTGTCTCTCTGTGAGTTTAAGGAAAGGAACTGGCACTGAAGTGAGATTGGAAAAGAGTATGTGGCTTTCTGAAAACCCTTGAAGAGGGAATAAATGTGTTGTTGGAACGGGCAGAGCAATATGGATCCCCTTTCCCATTTCTAACAGATGGGGGAGGGGAAGAAACCTTTGCAGGGCATGAGCTTTCATGAATCACTGCATGAATCTTCAAATATGGCTGGAATGTGCCTCCATCTGTTCTTATATCTTGGAGAGTGAAGTGATTTCAGACGCCAAAAGACAACAGCAGGCATTGGTAATGAGAGAAGAAACCTAGGTCTCAATTCAGTCCAGGAGTATGTGTTGTTTTGAGCTTCATGATCAGTTGCAATTCAGCAGTCTGTCTTTCTAGTCTCCCCTTGAAATTCCTTTATAAGAGAACGGCTACTGTTAGGTCAGCAACTGAGTGTCCTGGAAGGTTAAAATATTCCCCCACTGGTTTTTGAATGTTGTGGTTTGTAATAGCAGTAGAAAAAGTAGGAGTCCAGTAGCATCATTAAAGACTAATGAAAGTGTGTGGTAGGGTATGTGCTTTTATGAGTCACTGCTCACTTCTTCAGACTTATTTCCATTTATTCTTTGCATCCTCCTGGACTGAATCCACCAAACTGAGATCTAGGTTTCCTGTCTCATTACCAGTGCTGATGTCTCTGCTCTGCATATCACACCCAATCTGATCAAACTGACTATTGCCATTTAGCCTCTGAAATCATCTTTTTAAAGTTTATATCTCCAGTACTTTGCATTACATTTTATGGCACACATGGTCTGGCCCAACAAAGTGACATTCCCCAGGGTGGAAAAACAGTCCCTAGCAATAGAATCTGTGCTCTGGGACTGGAATGACAGCCCCCGGGGGTTTGCAGAAGCATTCTGGGACTATCATTCCACTCTAGGGCCTGTCATTCCTTCCAGTCCCAGAACACCTCTGCTACTCCCAGGGGCCATCATTCCACTCTGGGGGCTGTCATTCCAGTTACAGAGCACTGAGCCTGTTCCCAGGGGCTGTCATTCCACTCCGGAAATTTAGATGCTGCAGGGATTACATGATTAACATAGCTACCCCCTCCTGTTTTATTATTTGTAATATCTCCTCCTTTGGAATCCTGATATTTTCCTTTGAAGTGTTTTCAGTCCACCATTCCATTCATTTTGCCATGGATAGATTTGTAATTAGAAAGCAGAAGGTCCCTTCTGATGCTGAAGATTCCTCTTGTACACCTACAACATCCTGCAGTATAGACCTGAATGAGAGGCCTAGAGGAATCTCCACCATGCCTTCCTTGACAAGCAATTTAGCCGGGGGGGGAGACTCTTCAGAGAAGAGCACTCCTAATGTGAAGCGAAAGCCAAATGCGTTTTGCAAGTTGATCCTGAAGAGCAGAAAATAACCATGCACAGGAATGCAGTCATTTCCCATAGATTTAATGGTGTGTTTTTTAATTAATAATTAATTTTGAATGTCTGCATTTTAAAGTGGAGTTTCTAAGCAGCGTGCTAAGAAGGCACCTGTTCCTGGGTTAGCCCACCCCAGGGGCATTGCTATGGGGGTTCCCAGGGGTTAGAGTATAAAGAGACCACCAGCTGAACAGTACAATGAAATTATAAAAAAAAGTTGGGATTTAGTACTCAAACACTTTTAAACAATGCTTTTGCTTTTTCAACAGGAATATTTATAACAAAAATCACTCAAAGAACTCATCAAAATTACAGAAAACCAATATGCAGCAACAATGTCCAAGAATATCCAAAAATTAACGAAGTTTCCAGATTACATTCCTTCATTTCCAAACTTCATCAGAAGTATAATTGATGCAGTCAGTGTTCAATAGAACATCAATAGTGTGTTGTCTTATTCAATTGGTTCTAATTAACAAAGTTTACAAGGAGTAGTCAACTTCCACTATGAACAACCAGAAGAACACAGAAGATTAAGTTGGCTTCAGTCTTTGGTGCGAAGGCTACAGGTTGCTGAATAGCCTTACTTCCTAGCATGTGAAATTGACATTTATACCCTTAACACACAAAATTTAAAGGGACAAAGCCAATCATACAGCTACACTCCTAAAAACAGTATTGCCAACACTGGATAACTATTAACAGCAAGAAGAACACCAAAGGTTATGTTGGCTTCAGTCTTTAGTGCTAAATGCTACAGCTAGCTGAATAGGCTTACTGCTATTTAGCAAATTGTAGCAGTAAGGCTATTCAGCAAACTTGAGAGTTTGTAGACCTATTACATAGCTGGACTGTCCCCATTGCACATATTTGCCTAGTCACACAGAAGCCAGACCCCTGGTTGGTTGATATGTAGGCAGAACGAGCGAGGGGAGAACTATGTGTCCATAACAAGGAGAGAAATAATAAGCAGCACATATCCACTCTTGGAGGCTTTCTCTGATTAAGAAGAGAGCTCCTGTTTATAGATCTATATTTTATACAACTTACAAAGTCTCACCAATTTATTTCATCTACTTAGTGATCAATACAAAGGAGCAGGTCTGGGGATGCTGCATGGTCTTGGCCTGCAGTTGGAGACTTAGGTCACCTCTGTGGCATGTCGGGTCTTTTACTGGCGTCAGCTAATATGCCAACTATAGCAGTTTCTTCAAAAGTGTGCTCTGTCCCCACTCCCACCTCCTGGTGCTCTGTGTTCTGATCATATCCAGGTTTGATTACACTAATGCACTTTACATGGTGCTACTTTGAAAACTGTCCAGAAACTTCAATGGATCAAACATGTATTATGTCACTGCACTGACTGTCGCATATGGAACCTGTCTCTTTTAAGAGACAGGCTTATTTATTTATTTATTTATTTATCAAATTTATAAACCTGCTGTTATGTATTAGCTGGAGAAGATGGCCGCCACGGAGGTGGCCTGACCATGCGGTCTGACAAACCTCAGACCTTCGTTCCAAAGACAATAGCTACTTCGGATCCGAAAGCGCACCTATGGGCTCGCCCAGATCCAGAAGAAGAAGAAGAAGAGGAGGAGATTGGATTTATACCCTGCCCTTCACTGCCCAAAGGCATCACAGAGCGGCTTACGAACTCTTTTCCCTTCCCCTCCCCACAACAGACACCCTGAGGTAGGTGGGGCTGAGAGAACTTCTGACAGAAACTGTCCTTGAGAGAACAGCTGTGCCAGAGCTTGTGATTGACCCAAGGTCACATCAGCAGGTGCAAGTGGAGGAGTGGGGAATCAAACCCGGTTCTCCCAGATAAGAGTCCGCGCACTTAACCACTACACCAAACTGGCTGCAGTCGATCTGTTGAAGTGTTGACTTGTAAATAAGGCCAATCACGGGTGATGGGTGTGTCAGTGTGGGGTGGGGCACGCATATGAGCCAGTCACTGCCTGGCCAGTTTATCTTTCATTCCTGATGTAATCCAATAAACAAGAGCTGATTCACTATGCTGAGTCTCTGACCTCAGTACTTTTCACCCACCCTGCCGGCCAAGGCCGGCTCAGGGCGGCTTACCCAGAACAAGACATATAAATTATAGTTAAAACAGTTTTAAAACCAACTGATTTAATAAAGTGCTAGTAATCATGATGCTGTTTAACGATGGCAGTCATTATGCAATGGTCCTTTCTCACAGTCAGCTCATAGGTCTTTCCTGTAGGCGGCTGGCACAGGCTGCTGTTGTTGCGACTCCAAGGAGCAGGGCTCTCCATCGTCCGGCTGCTAAAGGCAGCTCCTTAATTGAAGGCCCGGTGGAAGAGCTCTGTTTTACAGGCCCTGCAGAACTGTATAAACTCCCACAGGGCCCTGATCTCTTCCAGGAGTTCATTCCACC
The DNA here is from genome assembly GCA_029375565.1 of Gekko gecko. NCBI lineage: Eukaryota > Metazoa > Chordata > Lepidosauria > Squamata > Gekkonidae > Gekko > Gekko gecko. Next base: position 97,918,169 of record JAPDNY010000003.1, on the reverse strand, counting down.
AGAACGGAGCTGCCACTGAGAAAGCCCTGGCCCTGGTTGTGGCCAGCCTGGCTTCCTTGAGACCCAGAAGGGCCAGTCAGGGCTTAGGCCCTAACTCCCTCTCTTCACATTAATAGGTGTGTCTTCTAGAATGTGCTAGTTAGAACTGGGTTGTGGGTAGTTAGAACTCCAGCTGTTGTTAGGGTTGCCAGACCTCCCCCCGCTCAGTGGAGACTTATCAGGAGAAAGGAGAAGGCCTAGGCATAGTGGCTGGCATCACAGGCAAAGTGACATCAACCACACTAGTGATATCTGGGCAATGCTCTGGTATTTGTGCAAAAACTCTATGGTAGAAGCCAGCTTTACCATAGAGTTTTTGCCCAAATACCAGAGTGTTGGCCAGTCATTGCTGGCATGATGACATCCCTTCCTGTGCAATGCCAGCGATGAGGTCTAGGCCATTCTTTTTCTCCTTGTAAGTCCTCCCATCCCCCTCCAGCTGCTAGGAGGGACCTGGCAACCTTAGCTGTTGTTAAGTCTATGTTGAGCCCTGCCTTGCTGTTCTGCACACTAAAGGTTTTCGAAGACATCCTGCCTGCTGTGTCTCTGACCATTTACCCACCTCCACAGTGAGTACACTTTACAGAAGTGTCATATACTACAGTGGCTGCCCATTTGTTTCCAGGGTCAATTCGAAATACTAGTTCTTATACTTAAAGCCACTTCCAGCCTACCTGTTAAGATCATCTTCCTAAAACTTCCCTGTGTCTTTGCCTGTAGAGGTGAGACTGGAAGCAACCATAGGTTTTTGTTCAGTGGGCTGCCTTGCCTTTGGATTGGCCTTCCCAGGGCTTTTTTTTGTAGAAAAAGCCCAGCAGGAACTCATTAGCATAATAGGCCACATCCAACAGCAGAAACTCATTATCATAATAGGCCACACCCCCTGATAGCACATCTCATTGACATATTAGGCCGCACCCCCATGTTACCAGAAGTGTGGTCATCCAGCCACACCCACCTTTTGCTTCTTATTCTGTTTACTTTGTTTGTTGTCAAAACTCAGGGTTTGTAGCAGGAACTCCTTTGCATGTTAGGCCACACACCCCTAATGTAGCCAATCCTAATGAGTCTCTGCGGCTGGGTGTGGCCTATTATGCTAATGAGTTCCTGCTGGGCGTGGCCAACTCGAGAGCCCGCTGGAACTCCGTTCCTGTGCGTTCCGGCCCAGAAATAGCCCTGGGCCTTCCTCTTGTGGCTCACCTGAGCAACAGGCCAAAACATTTCTTTTTTGCACAGACTTTTAATTGAGTGGTTCCATCTTTTAGCGGTCATTTTTTACCGCCTGCTTTTAGTCTGAGGGCTGTTTTGTAAATATTATTTTATGTTGCTGAATACTGTTTTAGGCAATGTTTATTGCTCCTTGATTGTTTGATTGCTGGCTTTAATACTGATGATTTTTATGCTTGTAGTGTTATGGTTTTGTTACTGTACTGATTTTACCTTGTGAGCTTTGAGCAGGTGACATGTATTTCTGAACAAACATAAAACAATATTTTTGTCACAACAACACTGATAATACTACTAATAATACTCCGCCTTTCTGCCCTGATCAGGGCCACAAAGCAGGCAATAACTGAAGGAGGCTGAAATTGAAAGCTATTGTAACACTCAAAGAAGTGCTCTGACTGTGGAATAATGAACTGTTGATGCAGATGCAGGAGAATTAAACAAGTCTTTTAAAAGTACCCTTGAGCTATACTTGGCTCAGTGTTTCTAATGAGACATAATCCAAGATCAGCTTTGGAGATTTCTTCTCTGTGATCTTACACCCTGGCATCTTTTGTTAATGAGAAGTGGTTGAACATAGTGACAGACCTTGATTCGTTAATCAGCAGGTTCTTTCTGGGCAGAACTTTCAGCCTGACGGGTTCATCTGCCTGATCTGGGCTGCTGAACATGATATCTCCTTAGAGGTATCAACTTTTCTTACTGACTCCTTTTCCTTTACTTTTAACTAGCGGCAAGGCCCGTTGCGTGCTCTGATGCAACAGGCGCTAACTGGACTCCCTCTGGAGGCCCCATCCCCCTTCTGCACCGGCAGCGGCTGCAGGGCCAGACCAGGTTGGCCTCCCCCTCTCGGTGCGGCTCCGCATTAGTGGAGCGGTGAGTGAGGGAGGCCGTGTCGTTGTTTGGGCTAGCTGCTGGAGGCCCCGTCCCTCTGCTGCCTCCTCCCCACCATGCAAGGCGTTCCCGGCCCCAGGCCCCAGTCGGCCCAAGTCGCTTACTGGGGAGAGCCGCCAGAGCATCCGTCCGGTCTGGCGGCTGGAGGCAGACTGTCCTATAGGCTGTCTGCTGGCTGTGTGGGTGGGACCGAGCCCAAACAGCCAGGCACGTCAACCAATGGCCAGGGTCCAATGGCCAGCCCCCACAGCCAACCTATTTTGCTGTGCATTTTTCCCTTATTTGGACGTGCCTTATTTGGGCATGCCAGCCGACTACTACTTTTTTATATATAAGGAAAGGATACTATTTTGATCTTCAGATATTAACAGGTCCCTGTGCTGATTTCCATGCCGCAAAAAGCTTCATCTGGTTATTCTGCCACATTGCACTTCTGTTGAAGTCACCAAAGCAGATCAGGTAAAAATAAATTTCTGATCAGGTGCCAACCCTAAATCCTACCGACAACCTTTCCTCTGGGGCCCAAGGAGACACAAGATCAACACTGTGTAGTTCAACCCCATTCACTCATTACTTCCTTCCTTAAGTGAGTGAACAATGAAACTGCCTTATACTATGAGTCAAACAAGTTGGTCTATCAAAGTCAATATTACCCACTCAGACTGGCAGCAGCAACTCTCCAAGTCTGCAGCTGGGAGCTTTAACATCATCTATGACTTGATCCTTTTAAACTGGAGATGCCATGAATTGAACTGGGACACTTCTGCATTCAAAGGAGATGCTCTGCCACTAAGCCACTGACTGCCCTTTCCCTTGTACCGACATAGCACAAGCTCACTCAAAACCCAGAGTTCCCTGCAAGATGTAACAGTTCAACAGTCCATTTATTTTCAGTGATGGAAAACTGCCACTATTATTCTTTATTTTCATTTCCATTTCATTTATGAATTCAATTTATACCCTGCCCTCCCCGCGAGCGAGCTCAGGGCAGCTTATAACATTGGCACGAATTGCCGATAAAACCATTTAAGTCATTTTAAAACAATACAACACAGATAAAGTCATAAGATCAATAAGGTGCTAGTGATCATACAGTTCATTGCTTGTGGTGGCGTACTGAGATGTTTACAGCTGATAAATTCTGTCTCAGTGGTCTTCCTGAGTCACTTGATGGAATGAGCCAAATGTTAAGGCTGAGGGCCGGGTTCGTTGATGGTAATAGTGGGGGTGGCTCCTAGCTGAAGGCCTGGTGGAAGAGTTCTGTCTTGCAGGCCCTGTGGAACTGCAAAAGATCCCGCAGGGCCCTGATCTCTTCCGGGAGCTCATTCCACCAGCAAGGAGCCGCCACTGAAAAGGCCCTGGCCCTAATCGCAGTGAGCCTGGCATCCTTGGGGCCCCGAAGGGTCAATCGGTTCAATGACCCTGACTGTGGTGCTCTCTGGGGTATATATGGGGAAAGGCGGTCCCTCAGGTATGTCAGACCCTGGACATATAGGGCTTTAAAGGTAAACACCAGCACCTTGAAGCAAATTTGGTACGCTATTGGCAGCCAGTGCAGCACCTTCAGCACAGGCTGGATGTGTTCCCATCTAGGTAAGCCCATCAACAGCCTGGCTGCGGCATTCTGCACTAGCTGCAGCCTCCAAATTTGCGCCAAGGGCAAGTTTTACATTTGCAAGTTTTTTAGCAAACAATTCAATCTGTTTGTTATATTCTTATCCTGCTCCTCCTCCAAGGAAACTTCCTTCCTCATGGCAATCCTGTGGTTGAGAGACATCCAAGTGGCACCAGATCTGTATCCCCTACATAAGTAAGTTCAGTATTAAACTTTCACCTTTTAGTAATTCTACTCACCTAAAAATCATATGAAATGCAAATAAGAACATAAGAAGTAGAAGAGAAGAGATTGGATTTATACCCCGCCCTTCACTCTGAATCTCAGAGCGGCTTACAAACTCCTTCCCCTTCCCCTTCCCCTTCCCCTCCCCACAACAGACACCCTGTGACAGGTGGGGCTGAGAGACCTCTGACAGAAACTACTCTTTTTTAAGGACAGCTGTGCCAAAACTTGTAACTTACCCAAGGTCTCATCAGCAGATGCAAGTGGAGGAGCGGGGAATCAAACCCAGTTCTCCCAGATTAGAGTCCACACACTTAACCACTATGCCAGACTGGCTCTCAATATAAGATGAGTCTGCTGGATCAGATAAAGCGTCCATCTCGTCCAGTATTTAGTTTCACACAGCAGCCAACCAGCCACCCTGAAGGGCAAACAGAACATAAAGGCCCTCTCCTCCTGCTGCCTCCCAGCACTGGTATTCAGAGGTTTGCTGCCTCTGGATATGGAGGCTCCCTTCAGTCACTATGGCTAGTAGCCAATGATGGACCTCTCTATGAATATGTCCAGCCCCCTTTTAAAGCCACCTGTGCTTATGGCCATCAGTACCTCCACTGGCAGTGAATTCCACAGTTTAAAATTACTCATAGAGTACAGAAGTATTTCCTTTTGTCTGTTCTGAACCTATTTCCCAACAATTCATTGGGTGCCCTGTGCATTTTCCCCACCCCATGCATAATTTTATAAACCTCTATCATGTGTCTCATCAGTCATCTTTTTTTCTAGACTGAAAAGTCCCAGACACTCCAGTTTTCCCTCAAAGGAAAGGTGGTCCAGTCTTTAATCTCTTGGTCGCCACCCTCTGTGCTTCTTCCAATTTTGTGGTGTCCTTTCTGAGATACGGCAATCAGAACTGCACGCTATATTACAACAGAGGCTGCACCATAGTTTTGTGCAAAGGGCATTACAATATTTACCATTTTATTTTCAGTCCCCTTTCCTCATAATTCCTAGAATGGAATGCTAGGAATTTCAGGTAGCTCTACTGGTCTATTGGGGGAAAATATAAAAGGAACAATGCACTTAATATAGTTTATTAGGACCAAATATTTCTTGGCGGCCAGTACCAAGCAGTGGTTTGAGCTAATTTGTCTGGGAGGTGAGCAAATATGTGAAAAGAGTAGTCTACGTGGAATGTAATGTGGATACAGGGGATGAGTTCAGACTGGCAGTTTGAAGCGGGAGCAAGTCGTGGCAAAAAAGCCCCAGAACAAACTGTTCTGAGTTTTCCCGGTCACACTGTGCCAACTGATGCGGGGGCATACCGGGAGGAGGTGCATGGGAGTTTTCAGACTGCTGGCCCGGAGGTGTGGCTGTAAACGGCTTTTTCCTGGTAAATCGGTCAGATGCCTAAGTGTGCATGAGCACATATGTGCTCATGCACACATAGGCATCTGACTGATTTGGGGAGGATCCCATTGCACCGGCACCGCATTGGGTGGTAAAGCAGAGCACAGCCAATCATATCGCTTCTACCTTATGTGCAACGCAGGTTGCTCCTGGCTTTTTGGCTGAGTGTTCACACTTCCCAGAAGCGGAATGCAGCAGGATAAAGGCACTCTCTGGGATTTGCTACCACTTTCAACAGGTATCTTTTAATCCTGGGAGTGAAGCGGAACAGCACAGGTTGCCTACAAGTGAGAATTCCCTTAAAATCATCTCATGGAATGTAGCTGGTTGGTCCCGTATACGAGGGTTGGGCTCCTCTCCCCTGTGTAAGGGATATGACATCCTTCTACTCCAAGAGACGTGGTCTGCTCGTGAACTTCTAGTTGATGGTTACCATTCATTTACAAATGCGGCTATACCAGGAAAAAAACCAGGCAGACTAAAAGGGGGCTTGGGTATTTTAATTTCTACAGACCTCAGAGTGAATTGTGTACATTTAGACTCATTAAAAGAGTGTGCTATGGCAGTTCAGGTTCTTATCAACAATGAAAGACTACTTCTGATAAATGTGTATCTCCCCCCGCAACAGAAGAAATCGGATATAAGGGAAACCTGGAATGAATTGGACTCTTACATCGAAGATCTTATGAACAACAACCCTGTAGATAGGGTACTATTGGGTGGGGATTTTAATGCAAGAATAGGGACAAATAATAGAGCCTTCACAGCCACAATGGAACTTTCCTCCCCTGAGTTAGGAGGTCATGGACATCTCACTTACCTGGCTTTCCAAAGACATGAGAGTAAAGTTTGCTGGCCATTGTTTGATCAAAATGGTAACGAGACATGAGCTTCTAATATTGAATGGCTCTACATCAGGGGACCACCCAGGGGAATACACCTTCCTATCAGGGGACAAGCGTAGCACTCTCGACTATTTCATTGTGAGTTCGAATCTGCTCCAAAAGGTCGTAAACCTACAGATTCTTCCAGAATTCGGAAGTGACCATCTACCTCTTCTACTCCACTTGGGGCTATCATCCCAACAAATATACTGCAATTTTGCCATGGGACCGTGCCTAGTTGCAGTACAGCAAACGGGATGCAGAGTTAAATGGTTGGACACTCTTGCATGGAAAATCACGAGATTACTAGAGAAAGAAGAGGCCTGTATTTGGAGAGCAGTGATCATGAAAAATATCAAGGATCAAAACCCACTGGCCCTTCTAGAAAATCTGCTACATTTGCTAAAACCAACTTTAGCACAGGATGCCACAATTCAAAAATGGATTCAGAAAAGCATCTCGAAGCAGTGGTTTGATAAAGAGTGTCAAAAAGCAAAAAAAGAACTTAATGTGTCTTCTCAAGTATATAAGAATACTACAGGACGAGAAGCATTGGGCGCAGGAGACCACTTGCTACAACTTAAAAAGATCTACAAGAACCTAATAGCATCAAAGAAGCAAGCAGAAAGGAAGAGAATATGGAGTGAAATAATATACTTATCGAAAGAGAAGCTTGCCGTACAGTTCTGGAAACTGATCTCAAATTACTCGTATAATGAGGACTCTCCAATTGACACATTTATTACAATGGATAAATGGGAAGAATATTTTTGCAATCAATATACTGACAACCAACAGCAATTCTATCTTCTGGAACACAATGACTTGCCAACTTGGTCACCAGTTACTGTTTGAGAGGTTAAGTCCCTAATTGGAAAGCTTAGGAAGGGTAAAGCGCCCGGTCCAGATTTCATCCCACTAGAATTACTGATTGAGAATGTGGACTGGTGGGTGCCTCTTTTGGCCTCTCTTTTTACATATGTTGATGCAAGTGGAGTTGTCCCCGAGACATGGAGAAACGCAGTGATTGTCCCCTTCTATAAATCAGGGAAGAGAAATGATCCATCGAACTATAGGCCCATCAGCCTACTGAGTGTGCCAGGGAAGCTATATGCAAGTCAACTTGGCAAGAAGAAGAAAAACTTATCGTACACGAACAAGCAGGGTTTAGGGAGGGGCAATCCACTATGGGCCATGTAATGATATTATCACATTTAATAGATAAATACGTGGTAAACAGCTGGGCTGCTCTATATGCAGCCTTTGTGGATTTAAAATCAGCCTTTGACTCCATACACAGGGCTAGGCTATGGGGAAAGCTAAGTAACACAACAATCGACAGGAGACTTTTGTTCCTGATACAGGCCCTCTGTACTAACACATCTACTAGAGTTAGATGTAATACGCAAGGGCACTTGACAAATGTTATTCCCACTAAGAAGGGAGTCAAGCAAGGCTGTGTTTTAGCCCCCCATCTTTTTGCTTTATATATAAATGACCTGATCAAAAGCTTTGAAATGGTTGACACACATCCCCCCACTTTAGCAAATCGTTGTATTGCAGCCTTACTATATGCAGATGACATGGTCCTTTTATCTAGAACACCAGTAGGCCTTAAAAGGGCATTAAAACACCTTGGTCCCTATTGTGATTACAACATTAGAAATCAACTATCAGAAGACCAAAGGGATGTCCTTTCAAAAGAGGCCAAAATTAGGAACATGGAGCATTAAGGGCCATTGCCTAGAGCAGGTTTCATCCTTCAAATATCTAGGGGTCATGTTTCAATCTACAAGGTCAAGAAATGGCCATCATGAATTTGTGGCAAATATGGGACGGAAGACTGCTAATAGTATTATCAAATTTATTTCAACAAAAGGGGTCATTTTATACCAGTCGGGCTTAAACTATACTCAGCTGAAACAATACCAGAGTTGCTATAGGGTACTCTGCTGGGCCCACCCTCCTCAAATTTTGTACTCCTGGAAAAGATACAGTCTAAATTTTTGAGATCTCTTTTTCATTGCTCAACTAGTGCTTCCAACGCCCATTTACGATTAGAAACTGGGCTGATCAGATTGGAGGCCAAGGTAACTTTGGCCTCCATAAATGCTTGGCTAAGATTATGCCACAGACCATCTGATATCACTGCTTTAATTCTTGCAGACAGCTGTTGCTCTAATTGGCTTAGTGCTGTACACCATAAAATATATCTGCTTGGCTTTTCTTCTGAGCTGCTACAGATAATGCCACTAAACAAGCTAGGGCTATTGTTAAGCAAAGAATATAGGACACCGAAAGGTGTCAACCCTGTAGATAGGGTACTATTGGGTGGGGATTTTAATGCAAGAATAGGGACAAATAATAGAGCCTTCACAGCCACAATGGAACTTTCCTCCCCTGAGTTAGGAGGTCATGGACATCTCACTTACCTGGCTTTCCAAAGACATGAGAGTAAAGTTTGCTGGCCATTGTTTGATCAAAATGGTAACGAGACATGAGCTTCTAATATTGAATGGCTCTACATCAGGGGACCACCCAGGGGAATACACCTTCCTATCAGGGGACAAGCGTAGCACTCTCGACTATTTCATTGTGAGTTCGAATCTGCTCCAAAAGGTCGTAAACCTACAGATTCTTCCAGAATTCGGAAGTGACCATCTACCTCTTCTACTCCACTTGGGGCTATCATCCCAACAAATATACTGCAATTTTGCCATGGGACCGTGCCTAGTTGCAGTACAGCAAACGGGATGCAGAGTTAAATGGTTGGACACTCTTGCATGGAAAATCACGAGATTACTAGAGAAAGAAGAGGCCTGTATTTGGAGAGCAGTGATCATGAAAAATATCAAGGATCAAAACCCACTGGCCCTTCTGGAAAATCTGCTACATTTGCTAAAACCAACTTTAGCACAGGATGCCACAATTCAAAAATGAATTCAGAAAAGCATCTCGAAGCAGTGGTTTGATAAAGAGTGTCAAAAAGCAAAAAAAGAACTTAATGTGTCTTCTCAAGTATATAAGAATACTACAGGACGAGAAACATTGGGCGCAGGAGACCACTTGCTACAACTTAAAAAGATCTACAAGAACCTAATAGCATCAAAGAAGCAAGCAGAAAGGAAGAGAATATGGAGTGAAATAATATACTTATCGAAAGAGAAGCTTGCCGTACAGTTCTGGAAACTGATCTCAAATTACTCGTATAATGAGGACTCTCCAATTGACACATTTATTACAATGGATAAATGGGAAGAATATTTTTGCAATCAATATACTGACAACCAACAGCAATTCTATCTTCTGGAACACAATGACTTGCCAACTTGGTCACCAGTTACTGTTTGAGAGGTTAAGTCCCTAATTGGAAAGCTTAGGAAGGGTAAAGCGCCCGGTCCAGATTTCATCCCACTAGAATTACTGATTGAGAATGTGGACTGGTGGGTGCCTCTTTTGGCCTCTCTTTTTACATATGTTGATGCAAGTGGAGTTGTCCCCGAGACATGGAGAAACGCAGTGATTGTCCCCTTCTATAAATCAGGGAAGAGAAATGATCCATCGAACTATAGGCCCATCAGCCTACTGAGTGTGCCAGGGAAGCTATATGCAAGTCAACTTGGCAAGAAGAAGAAAAACTTATCGTACACGAACAAGCAGGGTTTAGGGAGGGGCAATCCACTATGGGCCATGTAATGATATTATCACATTTAATAGATAAATACGTGGTAAACAGCTGGGCTGCTCTATATGCAGCCTTTGTGGATTTAAAATCAGCCTTTGACTCCATACACAGGGCTAGGCTATGGGGAAAGCTAAGTAACACAACAATCGACAGGAGACTTTTGTTCCTGATACAGGCCCTCTGTACTAACACATCTACTAGAGTTAGATGTAATACGCAAGGGCACTTGACAAATGTTATTCCCACTAAGAAGGGAGTCAAGCAAGGCTGTGTTTTAGCCCCCCATCTTTTTGCTTTATATATAAATGACCTGATCAAAAGCTTTGAAATGGTTGACACACATCCCCCCACTTTAGCAAATCGTTGTATTGCAGCCTTACTATATGCAGATGACATGGTCCTTTTATCTAGAACACCAGTAGGCCTTAAAAGGGCATTAAAACACCTTGGTCCCTATTGTGATTACAACATTAGAAATCAACTATCAGAAGACCAAAGGGATGTCCTTTCAAAAGAGGCCAAAATTAGGAACATGGAGCATTAAGGGCCATTGCCTAGAGCAGGTTTCATCCTTCAAATATCTAGGGGTCATGTTTCAATCTACAAGGTCAAGAAATGGCCATCATGAATTTGTGGCAAATATGGGACGGAAGACTGCTAATAGTATTATCAAATTTATTTCAACAAAAGGGGGTCATTTTATACCAGTCGGGCTTAAACTATACTCAGCTGAAACAATACCAGAGTTGCTATAGGGTACTCTGCTGGGCCCACCCTCCTCAAATTTTGTACTCCTGGAAAAGATACAGTCTAAATTTTTGAGATCTCTTTTTCATTGCTCAACTAGTGCTTCCAACGCCCATTTACGATTAGAAACTGGGCTGATCAGATTGGAGGCCAAGGTAACTTTGGCCTCCATAAATGCTTGGCTAAGATTATGCCACAGACCATCTGATATCACTGCTTTAATTCTTGCAGACAGCTGTTGCTCTAATTGGCTTAGTGCTGTACACCATAAAATATATCTGCTTGGCTTTTCTTCTGAGCTGCTACAGATAATGCCACTAAACAAGCTAGGGCTATTGTTAAGCAAAGAATATAGGACACCGAAAGGTGTCAACCCTGTAGATGTGTTGGGAGATGCGGCACACATTACATGGATGGCACAGCGAGGCATGCGATGGAGGTCCCTGTTGCCCTGGTTGGGGCGCGTAGCAGCGAGGCGCCTCCCTCCCGACGTTCTGCTGCTACAGCTGGGGGAAAATGATTTGACTGAGTGCCCCGGAGTGGCCCTCGAGCGCCAGGTACTGGCCGACCTGGCCTTAGTGCGTGAGATCCTGCCCGGCACTGTCATCTTCTGGTCAGATTGGTTGGAACGGAGGTCGTGGCGAAGCGCAGCTCATCCCAAGAAGGTGGACGTGGCAAGGCGGAAAGTGTCCGGCAGGCTGGGCCGGGCAGTCGAGTCGGCAGGCGGTATCTGGATTCGCCATCCAGACATATCTCACAAGATGGAGGCCATGTTCCGAGCGGATGGCGTACATCTATCGGCCTGGGGAATGGATGTCTGGTTGCACGGAATCAGGCATAACTTGCTTTCTTGGCTGCAGCTGTAAGGGCGTTGGCGGGAACAGGACTAATGGGGGTGTCCTGTTCTTGTGGCGGTAACAGCATGGGGCCGGATCTGTTGGCGGAATTTGGCCTGCGAGCCAATTCCGGAGCTGGGGACCCTTTAAGGGTCTTGGCGTGAGGGCTGAACGGAGCTGGCTAGCTCAAGGAATAACAGTGCTTGCCCTCACAGCCAGAGGGCAGGGGAGCTCACAAAGGGGCAAGCGTCCGTGTGAATTCCGATAACCTGCCCTCCCGCCTTCTCTACCCATGCCGGCTGGCTGGGTAACGGTTAACTCGGCTGGCACATGGGCCAGCCGATAGGTCGGATCCGGTGGACCTATGCTGTGCCAATGCTCTACAGCTGTAACCAATAAAAGTTGTGGCCAAGTTTATCCACCTAATTTTCCAAAGAAACTGGTTGTGTGAGTTCATCCAAAGGGGGGGGGGTGTACTAGGCGAGCCGACCTCGGGGTCCCAGGTAAGACATGGAACCGCAAGCAGAAGGGCCAGGGTGGGCCGGGCCCGCCATTTGCGGGGACGGGCAGGGACAGCAAGGCCGCCGGCCGGAAAGGGGCGGGGGCCTGGTGCGTGACGGGAAAAGATACACCTCCCCCCCCCTTCCCCAGCCAATAGAGGGCAGGGGGTGGTCAGGGAGGGGGAGGCATTAAAAGCTGAAGGGAAGCTGCTCCCCCCTCCCCACTTGACCACGAGGCGAGCCCGGTTTGCCCAGCCATCCCTCCCCAGGTATTATGGTGCTGGGGTTTGGTGTTTGGAAGTTGAGGGAACGCAGAAGGGGTGTTTATTGGGTCTTTGTAGGTATGGTATTGTTAGTGTTTATTTACAGTTTTTCATTGCACAATCTGTCACAACTTTCGGCGATAACAGCATGGGGCCGGATCTGTTGGCGGAATTTGGCCTGCGAGCCAATTCCGGAGCTGGGGACCCTTTAAGGGTCTTGGCGTGAGGGCTGAACGGAGCTGGCTAGCTCAAGGAATAACAGTGCTTGCCCTCACAGCCAGAGGGCAGGGGAGCTCACAAAGGGGCAAGCGTCCGTGTGAATTCCGATAACCTGCCCTCCCGCCTTCTCTACCCATGCCGGCTGGCTGGGTAACGGTTAACTCGGCTGGCACATGGGCCAGCCGATAGGTCGGATCCGGTGGACTCATGTGTGCCAATGCTCTACAGCTGTAACCAATAAAAGTTGTGGCCAAGTTTATCCACCTAATTTTCCAAAGAAACTGGTTGTGTGAGTTCATCCAAAGGGGGGGGGTGTACTAGGCGAGCTGACCTCGGGGTCCCAGGTAAGACATGGAACCGCAACAATTGAACATATTTTACTCCACTGTACATTTTATGAGAGCATTTATCAGAGCAAAAATTATTCATCCTGTTATAAGGAGGTGCCACGGATACTTGGATAAGGAGATAAGTAGGAAGCTATTATTTGATCCTGCTCCACAGATTATAATAAATTGTGCTAAATTTCTAGCAATAGCCCCAAAAATATGTGTTGCACATGTAGTACAATTTTAGAAAAAATTCAGAAGATTTAGGAGATGGAGAGTAGAATTGTATAACCCCTATAATATTTACTCAACAGTTGAATAACAGTTGATAGAGTATTGTAGAAATTTAGAGTTTTAGTTCTTCTGCAATTAACATACGCAGATTAAACACAGTTTTATATTTAATATTTTATATATATTATTGGTATCCTTTTTGTATTGTCTGTAATTGGGCTGATGATATACTGAATAAACTGAACTGAACTGAACTGGTAGAAGACAGAGCCAGGATACAGGATGATCTTGACAGGCTGCAAAACTGGGCTAAAACAAATAAAATGAATTTCAATGGGGATAAATGTAAAGTTCTGTATTTAGGTAGGAAAAGGGGAGACTTGTCTTGGCAGTAATATGTGCAAAAAGGATCTAGGGGTCTTAGTAGACCATACATTGAATATGAGTCAGCAGGGTGATGTGGTAGCTAAAAAGGCAAACATCAAGTCAAGTCAAGTCAAGTTTATTAGTACGATCAAGCGACCAGCCAATATAAAACATTTCCAAAAAAAAAAAAAAGATTGAGTTGTTTTCTGTTGCTCCAGAAAGTCGGACCAGAACCAATGGGTTGAAATTAAACCAGAAGGGTTTTTGGCTAAACATTAGGAAGAACTTCCTGACAGAGCGGTTCCTCAGTGGAACAGGCTTCCTCGGGAGGTGGTGGGCTCTCCTTCTTTGGAGGCTTTCAAACAGAGGCTAGATGGCCATCTGACAGCAATGATGATTGTGTGAACTTAGGCAGATCATCAGGAGGGCAGGAAGGGTTTCCTCAGTGCTTAGTTCTTGTGGCCCTTTCTTACATGCCCAAGGAAATGCTGATGGCCACTTTGGGGTCAGGAAGCAATTTTTCTCCAGGTTGGTTTGGCCAGGGATCCTGAAGGGTTTTTTTTGTCATCTCCTGGGCATGGAACAGTGTCACTGCAGGTGTGTAGGGGGAGGTCTTTGTGAATTTCCTGCATTATGCAGGGGTTGGACTAGATGACCCTGGAAGTCCCTTCCAACTCTATGATTCTATTATTCTATATATCATCTGTTTTCCAACCACACCCTGAAGCAAGGATACTTGCAGTGCAGTCCTAAGCAGAGTTACATCCTTTTAACCCATTAACTTCAACAGGTTTAGAAAGGTGTAACTTTGCTTAGGATTGTACTCGTGGGAACAGAACATCAAACCACACGCCTTTTCGTGGGAACTTGTTCACTTTGTTGGCTCACTCATTTGTTCCTTCTTTGTGGAATATTGATGTTGCAATGGTGTATTTGTACACCAATTGTCATGTGATGAACGTACTCCTAATTGTTGAATCTCCGCCTAATACCATGTACTGCTGTGAAACAATTTATGCTCTATTCTTCATTTCTTAGAATCAAAATCTTGCCTCAGAAAAAATGTCAACTTTGCTCCAATGACTCTTAGTCATTATCATGGATTTCTTTTTCTTTCTTTCTTTTTTAAAAAAAAACCCTGACTGCTTGTGTACATGTTGTGTTCAGTAAGCCTCAAGAGGTTTGCTGTGCTCCCATAGGTATAGCATAGGTATAGTATAGGTTTCAAATATAGGGAGTAAAATAAATAAGCCACATTAATAGTGTTTTGGGTGCCAAGGCCTCATATTTTGGGGTATTTTGAAGAAATCTAGTCAGTAATGTTGAAAGTTCTAGTTAGGGAGCAAGATGCAGTATATAATATGAAGGCTTGAAGGCAAGTCTGGTTCCAGGTTTTGGGGGACTCTGGGCAGACAGTGTCCAAGATCTGCCATCTGCCTACCACCAGGGTCCCCCTCGTGCCCCCCTTTCCACCCCCACACCTGCATGTCTTCACCTGCTTGTGCATCCTTCTTCTGTTTGCAAACCCTCCCATGATCCATGCTGCATTTCCTGCACCACTGCCACCAAGAGGGCAACACTGTGTACCATCTCCATCCCCTTCCTCAGTGCCTCTGGGTAGCTGGGAGCAGGGTATAGACAGGTGGCAGGGCAGGTGTGTGGGTGGGGATCAGCAGCAATGCGTCCCAGACCCTGGCAGCTACCCCACCCCAGGGTACGCTGACACTGGTCCTGCATGGAGGAACATGATGAGGATGAACAAATTAATCTCCTTCGTAAGTCTCATCTTCTCAGCAGTGATGTGACTCAGAGAAGTCCGGCACAAGCAGTTCCTATGGGAAAAACAAACACAGAAGCCTTCTTTTATATGAAATACTACAGTCTTAAGGATCTTTAAAAATTAACCATTGTGGAATAACCTCGGCATCATGCATTTGGTGGTGCAAGACAATACATCCCTGGCACATGCAGAAGGACTAACCCGTAAATATCATGTGACCTTTTCTCACCTGCATCAGTTGCTTATTGAAGTAAGGGAAGCGTTCTGCTTCATTGGCGTTCCACCAGGCCTGCAAATGCCAAGGTGAACCTTTGCTTCAAGAGGGAATTAGATAAACATCTGGAGGAGCAGAAGTCCATCAGTGGCTATTAGCCACAGGGTATAGATGGGGACTCTCAGTCTGGGGCAGGTGATGCACTCTATTCTTGGTGCTGGAGGGGGCAGCAGTGGGAGGGCTTCTCGTGTCCTGGCCCCACTGCTGGACCTCCTGATGGCAACTGGTATATTTTGGCCGCTGTGTGACAGAGTGTTGGACTAGATGGGCCATTGGCCTGATTCAACATTGGCTTCTCTTATGCTCTTATGCTCTTATGTTTGCTTCCCATGTGCACTGTGCAGAGGTAACCAGGCCCATAATCAGAGGGGAGCTGAGGCTCAGAAGAGATAATTAGCCTCCATGCAAAGGTAATAAAATTATAAAATTTCTCTTTGCATTTCTTGCAATGAAGAATGTGGTAAACAAGGGTTACCAAGACTCTTGGAGTTCTTTGAATGGAACTCCTAGATTTTATTTGTATGTGTGTGTGTGTGGGGGGGGGGGTTGATTCTGATTGGGACTGCAGGATGAGGGGAGGGTAAACTTAACCCCCCTATTTTCCTGACTTAAAATGGCCCCAGGAAGCAGTTATTAGCCCCATGGGATCCAACATATAGGTGACTGTCTTTATTGATATGTCTTGGAAAACCATAGCCTTTTCCTCGAACCATAAAACACCAGAAATCAAAATAGAACTCATGGGGCAGCCATGTGCATTTATTCATGTTTCTGCCAGTTATACAGTATATTTGTGAGGGGCTGCTTTTAGATGAAAAGGATTGTGCAAGTCATAGCAGCAAGTCTCTTAGCCTCACCCAACTGAGCTCTGACATTTGAAGCCTATCAGAAGAGCGCGAGGCTTGGAAGGAAAGTGCTGGCAACCACATAGCACAGTATGGGAAGCAGTCTGCAGTTTCCTCACTTGCACAATCCTTTTGCTTTAGAAGGGAAGAGGGTAAATCTGTGTCCCTGCTGAAGGGACCACCTAGACTGGGAGGCTGAGGAGCTGGATGGGAAACCAGGAGACTGAAGAGTCGCTGAAATGCAATGAGCAGTATCCTTCCTGGAAATGTCTGGTGTCTCTTGTGTCCTTGAACTCTGCCCCCCACCCATGTAGTCCACACTGCCCCTCAGAACAGGTAACACTGAAGGTGCGAATAACACTTGAGTATCCTTTTATCTACCAGAAGAAGCTCTCATCTTTTTCTTCCAGTATATTACGATCCACTTCCCCCTTCAAAAAAGCAGAACAAAACTAAACAAAAAGCAGTTGCATAACTTTCGTTCCATTGTTCATATAAAACAAGGGTGTCGAATTCATTTGTAACGAGGGCCAGATCTGACATAAATGAGACCTTGTCGGGCCAGGCCGTGTGTGTCATAAAATGTAATGCCAGGTAGGGGAGATACAAACTTTATAAAGGACACAGACAAACACAATTAAAGATTTTTTTTCCCACTTAAAATAAAAACATGCCTAAAACATTAGCATTCTTGCAATATTTTGTTTCTTTAACAGTCTCTGATAACTGACACCTTTGTCAGCCAGGCGTCTGTGCTACCCTGGCTGCCATGAGAGTGGGGGAATAACTGCTTTGGCTATCTCTCCCTGTAAGCCGAGCTGTATAACCTTGAGTGCGTGGTGTCTTCTTTCTCTTGGGAAAGCTGGCCCGTTAGCTTGGCGGGCTCCTACCTTGTCATCTGATTGGCCCTGAGCCGTTTTGGTCCCCTTTGAATTCTGTATATCGATTAGCTTCATGCGCTTTATCCTCAGTTCTAACACTGGTCTGAATTATTGCATCAAAATGGCTGTGCTGTAGCAATCTTGAGTATGCTGTTCAGGTGTGTGTCTGTAAGCTGCAATCCTAGTTTTGATTTATTGACATTCATTACAGAAATCTCATGGTCAATGCTCTGAGCCTAGGACTCAGGGGAAAACGTGAAATGGCTGGCATTGCGAGCTTTTGTACATAAGTTGCTTTAAGTGCTGGTCAAGAACATGTGAAGGCATCATAACATGGTGGTCCTCGCATCATGCCTCCATTGCAACATTCCTCGAGAAGGCAACATTGTTTCCTTACTTCTGGTCATGTGTGTCCCATGTGGACTGCCACCTAACACCCCACTCCAAATCCACCCAACCCCCAACCCGAAAAGGGAAGCTTAGAAAAAAGGGCAACTCCTAAGACCTGTTTTTGGACTGCAGCCTGACTGCAGAACTGGTGACTGCTTTGCCTAAAGCCTGTTTCTGAATGAGGGAAACCTACGCAATAATTACTGGCTTTCTCCGACAGATATCGCTCCTGGGGCTATTCTCTCTGAGCTTTCACTGGTGGAATGCTTGGCTCTTATTAGAGCAAGGAAGAAACGTGTTACTGCAGTGCAAAGGGTCGGGAACCAGGTTCTTAGAGCTTCGGCGCGTGAGCAGGCATCCATGCTGGAGGCAGCGAAACGGGAGCATGATGAGTTCATGCAGGAAGTCAGGGCCTCCAGACAGGAAGAGAGAAAAGCCAGGGAGTCGACTAGGGAACTTCTTTGCTTAACCCTGCAGGTATTAGGTGGCATAGCCAAGGCCATCACCTGGCCCACCAGCTGGCATCAGAACATGCAGGGTCTCAGTGTTACACTCACGACACTGCTTGATGACCAGCCAGGAACTTCATTGGCTATGGGTACACTGAATAAACGTGCCCCCAAAACATTTTCTCGCAAAGCGGGCTATGCGTACTAATCCCCCCCCCAATTCCCTTTAGTCCACCACAATGAACTCAGGCCCTGAGATGGAGCATGCCTTTTACCACTTCAACTGGGAGCGTGCCTTTTACCAATCGAACCTGGTTCATTTTCTTAATGATGCACCCTTTACTAGTTAATGTTAAAAACTTTGGGTAGTCTAGGATGGAAAACTCGACCTGAGGAGCAGCAGAATGTTGGTGGTGGGTGGGATGGGCTCAGTTGCGATTGACCAGGAAGTAATCGACAGAGGAGCTACTTTTGAAGTAGTGAAAACTGTGTTAGGTGCCTTTAATTTTTGACAATAAAGAACTATTTGCAACTTTAAACAACTTACAATTTTTTAAAAAACAACAACAACAGAACAGTAACTTTAAGACGAAAACATCCAAACCCAGCTCTACTCTGCCTCTTCTTCACCCGCTGTGGCCAGTTGTGATTCTTCCCCAGCTGCTTCCCTACTGTGTGCTAGCCGTGCCACATTCGTCTCAGTCTCCGCACCGCCTGATGCAGCATTGTTATGAGGTGAATCATGTGTTGAACTGTGGTGTGAAGGGGAAATGGGGGGGGGTGCGGTGTCATAGAGGGCATTGATGAGGATTCCCCATGTTATTATTGATACCTGTATCAATCCCGATGTCCACATATACTCTCCATGGATTGGCTGCTTAAAGTGGGCCATTGGGTTCTTATTGGTATTCTACTTCAGGGGAAACATGTCTTCAAAGGCACATGCCTTCAACGCTCAGGCAGGTAGCTCATTTTGAAGAAAAGTCCAGAAGCTGACTTGCAAAGGGGTGCCCATAAACTCTAAATGTGTTGCACTTACACCTGTTATCCACGGTATGTTGGAATTCATTTATCCTCCACTCCAGTGCCTGGCAGCCACTGCAAGGCCTGGGTTCCTCCACCGCCACAGTTGGGGGGGAGAGGGTGATGTTGCTGCTTGTCCGAGGGCCAAAACTGGTAAACGTGAGACCAGGATGACAAAGTGCATAACCCACTAGGTGACTTGAGGATGATCTTACCCGCTGCAGACTCTACAGAGGAGGCTACCATAATTGGTCCAGTGGTCCCCTCAGCTTCCTCATACTCCGATGTAGTTGCACCTGTGTGGGGTAGACTTTGCGTGAGGGGATGTGCTCCCAGAAAATATAAGGAGGTACGATGGTGTGCCTGTCCAGATATGTGAACCAGGAGTGCATCCTAGTTGGTTAAACAACCACCCACCATGTTTTACGTTGTCCTCTTGCAGACAGGGGACATTACATTGGGATAAGTAAAGGTAAAGGTTTCCCTTGCTCAAAAGCCAGTCAAATCCGACTGTAGGGGGCGGTGCTCTTCTCCGTTTCTAAGCTGAAGAGCCAGCACTGTCTGAAGACATTTCCGTAGTCATGTGGCTGGCATGACTAGAGATGCAAAATTTCCAGAAATTTTGAAGCTTGGCAAAAACCCAGATTTTTTCTGGGGTTTTTTTTGGGGGGGGGAATGGAAATTTTCAGAAAAATTGAAAAAATGCTACATTAGCACTTCTTTTTTCTTTTCCAGATTGAAAGTCATTCTGTTACTTTAGAAACATAAAATATGACTATGGACAATTTTACTTGGCATGAAATTATCACAACTAGCATATTAAAAATATAGTGTATCCAAACAATTATTACAAACAGAATTTACTTTTTAAAATAATATTTATTTGTAATTGTAACAAATGGAGCAACAATCCCCCGAACTATTTACTAGTTTATGTGGAAAAGACAAAAATAACTTCCACAAAACAATTCTTAAAAATCCAGAAGTAGCAATTATTCATATTTCCTCTCCACAGTATTAAATAAAAATAAAAAACCCATTCTCATAAAAATAACTGAAGAGGGGGAAGTGTATAGAAGGGAGTGTGGGACTAAGTTTCAATGAATGGGCATGAAATTTAATCAGAATCATTTTCTGAGCTGTAATTATCAGCTTTTCCGATGCTTTGAGGCCTGGTGAAGCCTGAGTGCCAGGAGACCCACCCACATGCAAAAACAAAACTGAAACCTTTTTCTTTTCTTGTGACAACAGCACCTCCTAAAGGAAGAAATGCATCTTGTTCTTGCATTGGAGAGTTCAGTTTGTAACCTAGGTCTTGCTTGTCCTCGGTGCACAGAAATTAGATTAATCTGATACCATACATAGTTTTTTAGAAATGATTTGGAAAATATTTGAACACCTTGTCTTAAAATATTTTATTCATCATGTTAAAATAAAATGTTCCATAATCATTATTTTTCTTTTCTTTTCTCTTTTCAATTTTTCAATTTTTGGGAAAAAAACAAAGGAGGCTTCAGGAAAAAAAATGGAAAAAACTCTGTTTCCCCCCCCAATTTTCCCCAGGTTTTTCCCGGGCCTTCACATCTCTAGGCATGACTAAACACCAAGGTCAGTGTTCCCTCTAAGATGAGTTAGTGTGAGCTAGCTCACAGTTTTTTAGCCCCTGGCTCTCACATTTTTGTCTCTGCTCAGGAAGGAGGGCTCCAGAGCAAAATAAATTTATGCAGCAGCCGAATTGCTTGCTCACAACTTTAAGGCCAGTAGCTCACAAAATAGAATTTTTGCTCACAGGACTCCACAGCTTAGAGGGAACATTGACCAAAGTGCATGGAACTCTGTTTCCTTCCCACCGAAGGAAGGACTACTTGCAGCTTGTTGCTTTCGAACTGCTAGGTTGGCGGGAGCTGGAGCCAGGGACGGGAGCTCACTCCGTCATGCAGCACTCAGGTCTCGAACTGCTGATCTGCAGACCTTCCAGTCTGCAGGATCCCTGACTATAAACTTATCTACCAATGCAAATGTACACATCATCAGCAATCCTCCCTCTAAGCTGTGGAGTCTTGTGAGCAAAAATTCTACTTTGTGAGCTACTGGCACTAAAGTTGTGAGCAAGCAACTTGGCTGCTGCATAAATTAGTTTGCTCCGGAGCCATCCTTCCTGAGCGAAGACAAAAAATGTGTGAGCTGGAGACTAAAAAATGGTGAGCCAGCTCACACTAACTCAGCGTAGAGAGAACACTGATCATCAGTACTTGCTCAGCTGCGGTGCTGGTCCACCTCACCTTCGGCAGTGTCCCCCGCAAGGTATGGTCATAGTCTCTTGTTGTGCTGCTGGCTGGGTGGGTACGGCTGCAGCAGAAGGAGTGAGGAGAAATGCTAAGGTTAGGGTTAAATGTAGATAAAAGTAAAGGTTAGAAATGTGATGTAACTCTGCAACACAGATGCATGAGATGAGGTTGCCAGTCTCTGTTGTCATTCCTTCATACATACAGTCTTTGACATAATTAAGAAGTCCATGGCCACATTTACCTTGACATGCCTCTCTGTCATTCGGTGGAAACTAAAGGCACTCCTTCAACCCCCTGTTAATCAAGGTTCTCATAATGGGTTAAAGCATTAACCATTCACTGCCAACTGAAACATCTTATAATCTTATCGATTGTTTCAACATTTGCATGCATACCAAATTTATACTCACCGTTCCTGGTAAACATGAAGGAACATGCTCTTACACAACAATTATCTTAGCTGAAGACAGAAATATATTGGGCATGTGAAATTAGACTAAGCATCCAAGGAGTCCTGCACCCTGTTTTGCACAGACTGACAATAAAGTAAGCATGAGGCCTAAGGCCATCCCCTGATGCAGGCTCCCAGCTAGCTCTGGGTTGCAGAAGTATCCTTTTCTCAGCGTTTAATGTTTTCATTGAGTAACTAGATTTTTTTCCTGCCATCCACCACCTCTCATCCACCACCATCTGCCACATCTCAAAAAGGATATTATAGCACTGGGAAAAGTGCAGAGAAGGGCAACGAGAATGATAAAAGGGTTGGAACACCTTCCCTATGAAGAAAGGTTAAAACGCTTGGGGCACTTTAGCTTGGAGAAACGACGGCTGAGGGGTGACAGGATCGAGGTTTATAAGATTATGCATGGGATAGAGCAGGTTGAGAAAGAAGTACTTTTCTCTCTTTCTCACAATACAAGAACTCGTGGGCACTCCATGAAATTGCTGAGCAGTCGGGTTAGAACGGATAAAAGGAAGTACTTCTTCACCCAAACAGTGATGAACACATGGAATTCACTGCCACAGGAGGTGGTTGCAGCTACAAGCATGGACAGTTTCAAGAGGGAATTAGATAAGCTTATGGAGCAGAAGTCCATCAGTGGCTATTAGCTACAAGGTATAGATAGGAAATCTCAGTCTGGGGCAGGTGATGCACTCTATTCTTGGTGCTTGTGGGGGGGCAACAGTGGGAGGGCTTCTAGTGTCCTGGCCCCACTGCTGGACCTCCTGATGGCACCTGGTATTTTGGGCCACTGTGTGACAGTGTTGGACTAGATGGGCCATTGGCCTGATTCAACATTGGCTTCTCTTATGTTCTTATGTTCTCTTTTCTGACAACACCATGTAATTTTCCTGTGTGAAGGTAAGTAACATCACCTGGGTGATAGTATCCCACGAACCCTCTCCTATGGAGATTGCTAATATTTTATTATAGGTTTTTGGCAACCCAATGGTAGTCAGATTTTGGGGTGGGGTGCTGTCTTGGCTACCCAGGGAGCATCAAACTGATAACTCCCTCAGGCTTTCTGGAGACCTTTCCGTCTACCGTGGGCAATTCAGAACCCGAATGGGTCCAGAACTTTGTGTAAATTTTGGAACCTTTGGCCATGTGTCAGCCAGTGTTGACATTATAAGGAGAAAGTGATTTTGTATAGGCAGTGGGTACATTAATGAGTGAATAGATCTCTAATGGAATGATTTTTTAAAGAAAAAAAGTATTATTCCCTTAAAGGGAAATCTGTTAAAGGTGCACTGGAAGAGGGGGAATGAGAACTGCAACAGTTCACTTAGGCGCCCACAGTTCAAGATGTGGAGATACTCACAGGACAGACATCTCTGAGTCCAACTCGGTCTTCCTCCCTGTTCCGATAAGCAGGCCGGCAGTTGGAAACGGGGAAGATGGAGTCTGGGGGGGGGGGAGAGCCTTCCCAGTCCTCAAGTACCTCAAAAAACGCTGCTTTCTCTCTTCTAAATTTTGCCTGGCATTGGGTGGCACTTCTTTGGAAGCCCTCCCGGGAAAGCAGCCTAGCAACCCCCTGGAATACCAACAAGGTCTCCAGTTGGGTGCTTGGCATGACCCTCAGTCCAGCCTCCAGGTCATCTCCAGCATGCTCTCCACCTCCTCATCCAGCCAGAATACACCCAACGTTAATGGCATTTTCAAGTTTTGTCGCCGAGCGGTTGTGTGCATGTAATATCAAGCACACGCCCTAGGAGGCTTCGTTAATCAGCACGGAGTGGACTGTTATGAGTGCACCAAGAGTGGATTGCATTTGAATTGATGCCAGAGTTATGTTCCGGAAAACTCTAGCCCTGCCAAGGTTATGGACGTTCAAGGAAACTGTGGAGAGGACAGGCACTTTCCTTTTTTTTTAACCTGCTTGTTTGCTTAAAAACAATTGCCCCAATCTCCGCAAAAGCCCCCCACCCCCCACCAGCCTCGTCTAAATGACCTCTGTGTCAGAATAGCCCTCTCCTTGGTTTCCCCTTGTTTTTGTAATTAGTTAGCTGAGGGAAAGATCTAACAGGTACTGTTTCAAAAGATTCTAAAGTCATGAAGCTTCATGAGCATCTTGGGGATACAGCTGAGGCTTCTGAATGAGAGATATCGCTCCTGTCCTGTGCAATTGCCTGTTCTCCAGTGTTCCCTCTAAGCTGAGAGTTTTTTAGCCTCCGACTCACCCAGTTTTGTCTTAGCCCAGGAAGGAGGGCTGCAGAGCAAACTAATTTATGCAGTAGCCGAATTGCTCACTCACAACTTTAGTGCCACCAGTAGCTCACAAAGTAGAATTTTTGCTCACAAGACTCCACAGCTTAGAGGGAGCATTGCTGTTCACACAAAGTGGTAGTGTATAGACACTGGAATGCATTATTGTACCAGGAAGTGCACGTTAAGAGTAGATCAGTATGCCCATGCCGCCAAGCTGTACCCCATGCTAAGGGGATGCGATCACACTACGCACACGTTCCAAAATGTGCTCTCAGTGACAGACCTGTTTCATGTTTAAGAAACGGTGGAGTACTGATATTGGAAAGACACAAAATGATTTATGGAATATGGGGCTGTTTTGGACTCCATAATATGGAGGTACTTCAACAACTGTGTCTGCTTTTGTGTGAACACTTTTAGGTTGGGGCCAAGTATGTTCACCTAACCTTAGACTTGCTCTTCCCCCAAAAAAACACGGGTCAGGAGCACTCCTGTGATGTGGCCTCCCAGGTTCAGCAAGCACTGAACCTTCGTCACAATGCCATCTCCATGCTGGGGAAGAACTGTGGACGTGTGTACAGGAAAACCCTGTGGTTTTAGTACCAAACCAATGTGTTTGACAGTCAGAAGGCAGGGCAACCCAAATACTTGTCTTCTTCAGTTTGTTGTAGTGGTTAAGTGTGCAGACTCTTATCTGGGAGAACCGGGTTTGATTCCCCACTCCTCCACTTGCAGCTGCTGATGTGACCTTGGGTCAGTCACAAGCTCTGGCACAGCTGTTCTCTCGAGGACAGTTTCTGTCAGAAGTTCTCTCAGCCCCACCTACCTCACAGGGTGTCTGTTGTGGGGAGGGGAAGGGAAAGGAGTTTGTAAGCTGCTCTGAGACGCCTTTGGGCAGTGAAGGGCGGGGTATAAATCTAAACTCTTCTTCTTCATCATCATCTTTTTGACACTGTGTTGGCATGGGCTGTCTTATTCCATGTGCTGCTGGTTGTGGTATTGCTGGATGTGCTGATTCAGAATCTGGCAAACCAAAAATATAGGCCATGTTGAGGACTGAATACACCTTTGAGGAGAAGGTGTCACACCATCTACAGAGAACATCACACTGTAAAGGGGCCACCTAGAACAATGGCATTAGTGTGCACAAAATACCTGTTCCAAACCCCTGGAAACTGCAATGTGACAGCCTTATCCTGTGTCTGTGGAGGGGGAACCATCACAGCGTAACATGTGACCCAGGTAGGGTTGCCAGGTCTGGGTTGGAAAATACCTGGAGACTTTAGGGGTGGATCCAGAAGAGGGCAGGGTTTGGGGAGGGGAGGGGAGGGGCCTCAGCATGGTCCAGTGCCACAAAGCCCACCCTTCAAAGCAGCCATTTTCTCCAGAGAAGCTGATCTCTGTCAGCTGGAGATCAGTTGTAAAAGCAGGAGATCCCCAGGCCCCACCTGGAGGCTGGCAACCCTAGACCCAGGGAGAGATGGGCAGGCAGGCTGTTGGGTTAGTAGAAAATCAAACTCTGGTTTTAAATAACAAGAACGTTTATTGGAACAGCAACAATGGAACGTTTGCATAAGTGTTCTTAATTCGAAATTAAAATGTCTGCTGTATTTCAGTGATGATAGTCCCAAAACTGGTAAGTCCCCATGCCAAGCGTGGATAATGCCATTCATTGGCGAGGCATGCCTCCTGAGCAGCCACTATGTCAGTGCCAATCGCACAGCCTTTCCCTCTTTGGGGTGCCTCCCATCAGCCCAACAATAAAAGCTTAATATAGGCCCCGTTCACACTGAGCATTTGCCCTGCTGAAGGCACGGGAGCCCTGCGGACTTTCCATGCATGATCATACAAGCACATCTGGGAGGCGTTGTGCTCCCGTGGCCAACCCTCGGCTTCCCATGGAAAACGCGGAGTAAAAAACTACTAGGTCTGAAGTACTAGTTTCCGGAAACCCCGGGGCAAAGGCTGGTGTCTGATCGCAGGAGCGCCAGTATCCCACGGCTTCCAACGCCCGCCCATGTCCCAGGGTTTCTGGATGTTGTAAGTTTCCATGGGATGTGCACCAACACTGAACAGCGCATGCGCACACACAAGACACCGACAGCGGCCCGCCCCCCCCATGGCGCATGCACACTTCGCAATACTTCGCACTTGTGTGGTCTGCTGCGCTGCTTTTTTGCTGCTCTGCAGCAGTGCAGTGTGATTGGGGCTCAGAGCTGGAGCGTGGCAACCTGGTGGCCCCTGCGATCAGGCTACCGCACCTTATTTAGCTCCGGAGCGAACTGCCACGCCTCTCCCCCGCGTTTTCTGGCCCGTATGACTGGGGCCATATATAAGCATATAAAAAGAGACATGTATTTATTAACTATTTTTTAAAATATATATATATATAAAAGGGCCCAATCACACCTCATGTAAAAATACCAAATTCTAACACCCAAGGGCTAATGGACTTGACCTGACGCGTTTCGGCCTGCATACGAAGGCATTTTCTGGACCAGAAATTAATACCAGGGAAACACCACTTGGCATGTGATCGCACCTTTGGAGGCTTCATTGTACGTTTATTTTGTGCCTAGTGGTTTCATTTTGGAACAACTCTTTTCTGGTCCTTCTTGTATTTATATTTTGTATCTGTATGATTGTACTGTACTATTACATTAGTCAATATGTTCCTCATGGTGTTTGACCTCTGAAGAAGGCCTACGCAGGCCGAAACGCATCAGGTCAAGTCCTGGCAACCCTAATGTTTTATTGAAAATATAGAAATTTGCATGTTATTAACATTAAATGAGACTGCCAAAAATAAAAACACAAGCGGTAAAAACAAATATTGCTAATGATGTCTGTTCTAGCATCTGCTCAGTATTTGGATGGGAGACCACCAAGCAAAGCTCAGGGTGGTTAGACAAAGGCAGGCTACCGGTTTAGGTCTTTGACCCTAACTGGGCGATCTAATATTAGGTGAAACAAGACAGGAGAGTTATACAGTTTCTAGCTCGAGACTCAGGTTGAATCTGCATTTATCTTTCCCACCAGTGTCCCAGCCTTCTGATTCCATCTTCAAAAAAGCTGTCTACACTTGGTGTCGTTTCCACGCCTCAACAGTGCTAGCATACTTTTGCACGTCTGCACATGTTTATCACCCTCCCGTGGTGGCTCCACTGTCATTGCGCCTCTGCACCATTTTAAATGAATCTTCTCCAAACAACTCTCAAACAAGCATAGAGAAAGACAGCATCACAGCAGCATGCAACCGATTTAAAAATGCAAATGCAGATTCGACCTCATTTCTGTCAAGGCGTAGACTGCCCTTCTGCTTTCAGAAAGCACCCCAGGCACCTTACAAGAACATACTTTAAGGGCCAATCTGCATTTAGCATTTTTACCAAACCCACACTGGAACAGAAAAAGATGCAGTTCAAAACCACATTCAACTATCCCGGGCCAACACCGTACTGACTGCAGAGTCACCCCTGAGTGGCCATAAAACAGCCATAAATCTATGCAGACAACCACAATAAAACCAGAGATCAAACGAAGTGAAAGCAGCATGCAGTCTGGACACTGCCATAAAATGCGACACTCAGTCAAAGTGAAAGTGGCCTGCAATGTAGAGGGGAGTGTCTGTTCCAATGTGGATTTGATAAGACAGTGGAGCAAATGCTAGATGCAGATCGGGCCTAAGTATATGGGGGTTGTGTGTGGAAGCAGCATAATACATGAGCAAAGGGCGGGGGGGGAAGAAACTACAGGAGCCAGGAGAGAACACCCTTTTAAGGTTTCCAGGTTGAACTATTTGTGTGCAGAGGACTTGGCATGCTTGCTACTATTCAGTTTTCAAAAATGGCCCTGCCCCAGTTCAGCACACAGACCTCTGCAGATTAAGCCATTCCCCATCTCCCAGAGGTCAATGCTGCAGGAGGGGATCGTGCATCCTTGGTTTGGCTACCCAAGTTCTAACTTCCAGACAACCCCCCTCCCCAGCCCTGTCACATTCACCGCAAACAGCACCAACACATACACCTCTGTGGCAACACAGCCAAGATCTGGAGAGAAAGCTCTGCGAAAGCACTTTTCTTTTCCACCTGATTCTAAGGATGGTGCAGATGCTCGGAACTAGTGCTTGAGATCAGTAACCGGCTGAATGAGGAATGAACAAGCTGAAACAAAACAGAGATTCTTTGGCTTACTAGAAAAGGAGACCAGCGACTTGACATCTCCCATGTCTTGGATAGGGTTACACTCCCCTTGAAAAGTCAGGTCTGCAACTTGGGAGAGCTGCCTGACAATTTGGTGGTTAGGATCGTGGGCTCTAATCTGGGATAACTGAGTTTGATTCCCCACTCCTCCACATGCAGCTGCTGGGTGACCTTGGGCAAGCCCAGTTCTCTCTGAGCTGTTCTCTCAAGAGCAGTTCTCTCAGAGCTCTCTCAGCCCCATCTACCTCACAGGGTGTCTGTTGTGGGGAGAGGAAGGGGAGTGTAAGCTGCTCTGAGACTCTGAGTGAAGGGTGAGGTATAAATCCTCCTCCTCCTTTTCTTCTTCTTCAAAAACCAGGTGCTGTGATGGCTCAGGTCTTCTGCCCAGCTTCAGCTGGTGCCTCAGCTGTGCCTGTTCCTGGTTCAGTCAGATCTAACCAGAGGGATCCATGCCTTAGTTACATCTAGACTGGACTACTGCAACCCACTGTACTTTGGGCTACCCTTAAGGGGTGTTTGGAACCTGCAGTCAGTGCAGAATACTGCAGCTAGACCAGTGGCCGGGGCCAGCTACTGGGCGCATATGACCCTAATATCACAGCTGTTGCACTGGCTACTGATCTGCTCCTGAGCCCAATTCAAGGTGTTGGATTTGTCCTTGAAAGGCCTCTATGGCTTGGGACCCTGGGGGCACCCGAAGGAGCATCTTCTCCCATATATACCTGACTGGGAATTAAGATCATAGAGAGAGGCCCTCCTGGCTGTCCCATCAATCATTTTGTAAAATACTGGGTTTTGTGCCTCATGACTCGGACGACGACATAAGAGAAGACGCGTTTATTCATACTTCACAACAAAGACACACAGCAACGGCTGGAGGCCAACTATATAAAGTTGGGGGGGGGGACGCCCCACAATCCTATTGGTGGGTTTGAATCTCCCACCAATGTTCCCATAGGCTCCCTTTTGGCGAGCTCAGGAGCCTAGTCCCTATTATTCTCAGGAAGGAGCTCGGCTGCTACTAGCCTGCTCTTGTTCCTGGTCTTAGGACATAACACATTTGGTGGTAAATGAGAGAGGGCCTAAAACAAAGTATTTTATTCTTTTGTGTTATTGCACTGACATGAGCACACTTACACCTCACAGTTTAATGGAAGCTGAAAATGCTGAGGAAATCTGAGGTGCACATTCAACTCCAAAAGGTCAGGGATTGCTTTATTCAGTGCCAGGGATTCATGGATAGATCCTTATTACTTATGCAAAGCATTCCTGGACATAGTTCTTACTCGCATGGACCTCTTTGCGCATACATGCTACAGCCAGAGGAATAGTAGGAATGTTTCAGTTGTTGAGTATGCTAAGTATTTCAACCTCCCCCCCCCGCATTCTTATCTCATTTCTACTGATGAAGCAGAATGCCACCTTGCCCCAGCCTACTACTTTGCCTTGAGTAAAACCAAAGGCCGGCACTTCGCAGCACTAAGAATGGAACACAGGTGGATACTGTGCCAACTGCTATGTTGCAATAGCTATGAGAAGGCGCAAATCTCACATCATGTTTGGAAACAGAGATACCAGGTGCTTGCATCATCAGTCTTGATGCAACCTGTACCTGCTGTTGTTTAAACGAGAACTTGGGTCCCTACCTTATTTTGCAACTGTTTATGTAATAATAACAGCCTGTTGTAGTGCTACACCGACGCCACAGGGCTGCTACCGAGACTTGCAGCATTATCACATCTGCAAGTTCTCCATGGGAAATCCATTAAGAATTACCACTGGAACCTGATTATGGTCAGGGCCCCAGCACAGGGGGAGAAGGAGCCATTCTTCAGACCAAAAATGGAGCTGGAGGGGATTGGTTGCCTGGCTGGGGGAGGGGCTGCACATGTCCTGAATGCTTACAAGTGCTGCTCTCTGATCTGGCAAATGACAGCCCTCATGCTGTTTCAGGCTGAGGAAATGGTATAAGAGGGCACAAGCCCTTCTTGGTGCCCTGTGCCTTTGCCCTCCTGCAGGGAATCTAAGGCTGAGTTCAGACTGGCAGTTTGCAGCGGGAGCCAGTCATGGCAAAAAAACTCCAGAATAAACTGTTCTGGGTTTTCCCAGTCACACGGGGCTGACAGATGAGGAGGAGGCGAGCGGGAGTGTTCAGACTGCTGGCCTGGAGGTGTGGTTGTAAATGGCTTTTTCCTCGATGTGTGTATGGGCGCATGGGCGCTCATGCGCATAAGCGCATCCGGCCGATTTGGGGTGGACCCCATTGTGCCGCTGCTGCCTTATGCGCGGAAACACCCAGTGCACACCACAGAAGCGGGTTGCTCCCGGCTTTTTGGCTTTGCGTTCACACTTCTGGGAAGCGGAATAATGCAGGATAAAGGCACTCTCCAGGATTTGCTACCACTTTTGTGAGGTATCTTTTTAACACAGGAGCAAAGAGGAACAGCACGGGTTGCCTACGGGTGGGGAACGCCAGGCAGATGTGCCTGTGTGAACGCCCCCTTTAATCCGCTTGAGAAACGTGGCTGAAAAGTGGCTCTAGCAGGGCAAATTGCCAGTCTGAACTCAGTCTAAATGGAGTTCCTAAGGGAAACTTGCAGCTGTTCTGTGGCTGCAAGTCTCTGTGGTGACCCTGTGGAAGACACATGTGCAGTTTGGCCCTAAGTCATATGTAACGAAAACACTTAGCAAGACACTAGCAGTGTTCCCCCTAAGCTGAGTTAGTGTGGGCTAGCTCACAATTTTTTAGCCTACAGCTCACATAGTTTTGTCTTCGCTCAGGCAGGATGGCTCCAGAGCAAATTAATTTATGCAGTAACCAAATCGCTCACCCACAACTTTAATGCCAGTCACTCACAAAATAGATTTTTTGCCCACAAGACTCCATTGCTTAGAGGGAACATCGGACACTAGTTGTGTGAGGAAAAAGATCAAGGGGTTTCTGACCCAGCTAATGGGTTGGATCGCGCGATTTGCTCACACAAGGACTGCAGTTCTTCCCTGTTTCCCCCTGTCTCTAATGTCCCCTCTGTCCCTGGGAGAGTTGAACTATGGGACTGTGAGACCTGTGTGGAATAATAGCCATGTAGGTTGGGGGCTATAGTGAGGAGGGGGAGGGGAGATCACTGTGTCCTTCCTCTTCCATCCTTCAGTGCAGGTCTATTGACAGGAGAGGCAGAAAAGGGGATTTCACTTCCCTTGTGTTGGAGTTGCAAGTCTGAATTACTTCAGGCATGAAGGAGTTAACCTGTTAGTTTATGTATGCTAATTGTTAGCTTAGAACCAATGAGCTGTCATGTAGGTATTTCCCATGCTAGAAGGAGAAGTCTTATTCTTTTTTTTATATATATGTATAACTTTATTTTTATTTAAAAACATTTTAACTTACAATTGTATTGTACGACTTTACAATACAACTCCTTGCCATAACTGGTCAATAAAATACAAAATCAACATATTTAGAAGGTAAAACTGACAAAGCATCATTTCCACTTGCTATATATTCAAAAAATACAAACCACTTTTTAACAAAGCAGGATTTCTTTGTAGAGTTTTCAGCCACTGACAATTGCATAGCTAATTTGTCCATAACTAGGATATCCCATAATTTTATAAACCATTGCCTAATGGTAGGTATTTTTTTTTGTTTTCCACACCTGAGCTAGCAGCGTTTTAGCAGCAATTACATTAGAAAAATCAATTCTCCCTTGTCTGAGAAAAGGCAATATTTTCCCAGAGGTTGAGCAAAATAGATTCTAGTGAATTAGGAAGGAGTATACCCAAGACTTTTTTTCTATTTTACAAATAATAATATTCCAATATTCCTGGACCTTGGGACAGGACTACCAACAGTGAAAAAAAAGAACCTGTTTGGCCACAGCCCTTCCAACATTTAGAATCTTTCATTATTTTCGCATGATATAACTTAACAGGCATTATATACCACCTTGAAAAAAGCTTATAATTCTATAGTCCTATATTAAGAGACTTGGATGTATATAGGTACAATGACCAGATTTTTACCCACTGTTCCTGGGTTAAAACTGTATTACAGTCCTGATTCCATGCTTTTTGCTGGGCTGTTTTACACCCTAGCTTCTGAGCTAGAAGCTTATACAGTTTAGAAATAATGCCTTTGTGATCTAATATACCTTTTTCTATTAGGGTTTCAAATACTGTAAATGGTCGGTTTGTACTTTCTACGCAGTCATTACTGATTAACATAGGGGAAAGTTGCTGGAACTGAAGCCAGGGAATTGTGATATTATATTTAAGTTCCATTTGTGGAGCTGTCCATTTTTGGCCTTTGTAACATAAATCTATAATTCTAAATTTACCAGCTTTTCTCCATTTCTGAAAGGCCTTAACATCTTTCCCTGGCAAAAACCACGTTTGGCCCAGGAAAGCTGCCATTGGTGATAGTCTAGGAAGTATATTTCTATTTCTGTCCCAGATTTCGAAGGTATTTTTTTTAAAAAATGTTTTTTTCAATAGACTTTGGTCTGTTCTTTGGCTGGGCCCAGAGGGCTGCATGTAAGAGATGAGGGAGAACATATGATTTTTCAATTTGAGCCCAGTCTTTAGTTGATTCTAACGAAGTATAATGTAGAATATGTTCTAACTGAGCAGCTTCATAATAAAGCTTTAAATCAGGTAAGCTCAGTCCCCCTTCCTTCAAGGGGCGTGTCAAAAGCTGGAAGTTAATACGAGATCTTTTATTGTTCCATAAGAATTTGGAAAGTTTCATTTGCTAGGAGTGGCAGGTTTGATTCTTTATATAAATAGGAAGATTTTGAAATAGAAATAAAAATTTAGGAAATATCATCATTTTGATTAATTCAATCTTTTCTAAAAGAGAGAGATTCAGTTTTGTCCATGAATTAAGTGAATTTACAGTTGAGTTCACTGTTGGTTTGTAATTATGATCAAATAAATCCTCCAGTCTCAACGGAATGTGAACTCCCAAATGTCTCCAAGATTTACTTACCCATTTGAAAGGAAAGTTGCCTGTAATTTCTTGTTTGACTGAGGTATTTAAAAGAATGGGAAATAATTCAGTTTTAGAATAATTCATTGTAAATCCTGAAACTGCACTAAAGCTGTCACAAATGCCCAACCCTCCGGCTAGACGTTCGGGTTACAAAACCAGGCTGCACAATTCCCAAGAGAAAAGTCCCCAAGAGAGTCTAACACTCCCTTAAGTATACAGTAGGCCACCACCAGGTCTTTTTAACAGTCTCTCCCAGTTCTGGAATGCTGCTTCTTTCTTAGCTTTGGTGTTTCCAGATTTTCCCATACTATTTCTGGGTAGAGAAGGTGATTTGCAAGGTGTTTGAAGCCCAGGAGAGTGAGGATTGGCTTGGAGCACTCAGATCATGCATCCACCATCTTGCAGCATCACTCTGACCCCAAGAAGTCTTATTCTTAATGAAGTGACCTTTAGCCTGGTCATTGGTTAATCAATAGTTTGGTGGTGTTACCTGAGATTTTGCACATATGCATTTTTTTGGGGGGGGGATTTCCTCCTCCTTTTGTTCTAAGATCAGAACAGAGAATCCATCATGGAGTAACCAGTAACTAGAAAGATGTAGCTAGTTAGCTAGACTGTTTATTGTTTTTATCATCTCGTGTAACCCTTCCCAATTTCTTGGTAAACTTTCTTTTAGCTAATTTACATGTGTGTGTTGCATCATTGCTTTATGCTGCTAAACATACCACACCTTTCCCTGCAGTCCTTGACTCATATGACTATTGCTCCACACAGATCCCACAACCCCAGAAATCAACTTTCCTGGAGTTGGAAGGGACTGCTGTGGGGAGGAGAGAGCGGGCAAGATCCCCCATCATCTGCTGATGGATCAGTGTATCCAGCCCACTGGGTTGAGGGCATGTCTGTTTATGTATGCAGGCCTCTTTACGCAGCTTAGGGTGGTTTATTTTATCAATGCTTCAAAAAGCTACTATTGCATACCACACTTCCAAGTGCACTTCCCAGACATGAGCCCTCTTTGAAAAAGGGAGGCTCGGTAATTTGTGTTGTACCTGCTTAAACCTTGCTAGCAAGAAGGGGGACATTTCCTTAATTGAGTGTTTGTTCTGATATAAACAATATTGGGCTCAAGAAAGGCATGTTTATTATATTTATTTAGAAGAATCTGTCCATACATACAGAAAATTAAGGCAGAGAGGCCAAAGTCTTTTCTTCTCTCTTTTGTCTATTCTCATAGTCTATCATCTCTCTCCCCATAGTTCAAATAATTATTTCATATACAGTTTTGACCCAAGAAGTTTAGCTCAATCCTTTAGCAGCATCTCAAAACAACTAGACACTCTAGCCATGGGTCTCGAGATTGAATTCACAGTTAAAATAACAAGATTCTTGGTGTCAGCCAGGAACAAAAACACACTGTGTTATAGATGCAACGGACATGAGGTTGAGCAAACTCTGGAGGACAATGGAGGACAGAAGGGCCTGGTGTGATGTGGTCCATGGGGTTGCGAAGAGTCAGACTCGACTGTGCGACTGAACAACAACAACAATGAGCACTATCAAAGGCTAAAAACCACAGTCAAGGTTGCCAGATTGTTATGTATCCCTCACACTACAGCAGTGTGTCTGCATCTGACTGAATTTCAGTCAAAATAATTCTTTAAAACAGTTTTTATTTTAAGTATAAATATGAAAGAAATAGAAAGCCAGGTGAAAATGCTCTATCATTATGCAATGATAAATTAAGGAAGCCTGTATGTAACCTGTAGCTTCTTAAAATATGCAGTTCATTTTAATTTTATTAGATAAAACTTCACAGAACCAGAACTCAATGGTTCCACATGGGAATTATGTATACTCCTAGCCTGAGAGTCTTTAGAAGCAAAGAGAAAAAGTGTCTTTAAGTGAGATGCTTAAATAAACTTTTGCATAAATTGCTCTGATATATGTATCAGGATTGGACCAGTATCTGTGAGGTGATGCTTGTTTTGTACCGTGATCAGTCACTGTGTATCAATGCCTTATGCTATTAATGCTATTCCTCAGCTTTTGTAACCCCTGCCTGCTTTGCACATCTGCCTGTCTTGGTTTTCACCTTATCAGTCCTCCCAAACATTCCTAAGGTGGGGGGGGGAGGGTGTGAATGCATGTAAGGAGTATGGTAGCAGAGAGCTGCTGGTAACATTTCCCAAAGCTGCCCCCATAGTGTTCAGGGAGTCCAGCTGAGCCCATGGCCTTGGGAGACACAAGAGACAAGATGTTGCTAGTTGGGTTGTATATTCTCTCATGACCTGTAGTAGCCTAGGTGCCTGATTGTGATGTATGCATGAGGCTGGTACCCTAACCCCTCTTCCCTTGTTCCTATGCTATTACTTGCCAGTTCTGGCAAAGGTGTTCACTGGTCCAGAAGCCATACTATTGTGTACTGAGTGGTTACTGCAGGATCTTGGCTAAAATATTCAGTTATGAACTTCTCTCCTCCATTTTCTACATTCTTCCAATGAAACAAGGGAAGAGCATGTTTGCCTCTTTCTTGTCATATTTCTTCCATGATTTGATACATCCCTCCCAAAGCTACAAGTGGCTCTTGTGAGAATATTCAGAGATTTAGGCATCATTCTTGCAAATTCAAGTGCAAATTTGGAGACGGGCATTTTACATTGTAGAAGGGGCATGGGAGGAAAGGGTTAACCATCTTCCCCCCCCAGCAACCCTTATGCACACTTCAGAGCAACTTCCTTGGGTTGCAAATAAATATTTAAAAATCATAGAAGTGTCAAATCTGCTTTGGCCAGCACATGGGTCAAAAAGTTTGGGAGAGTTTCAGAGGTGGTGAAATGTAAAATTGGATATGGACCTTCTGTGAGCTTTTTTCAAGAGGGGACGACCAACAGGGTTTCTGCAAACCTAGCTGGACTTTCTCCAGGGTATTCACTATAGATTAGATTTTGATTTTTCTCAGAGCCTCTTTGAAAAGCAAAAGTTAACATTATTGTTGTGTCCTGGGATCAGAGGGCTGAGCTGGCGAAATACAGCCAAGCTTCGCTCTCTGAGAACAATAGGGACTAGGTTCCTGAGCTCGCCAGAAGTGAACCAATGGCAGCATTGGCGGGCGATTCAAACCCGCCAATAGGAATAGAGGGCCGTCCCCCCCTAACTGTATATAGTTGGCCTCCGGCCGTTACTGTGTGTTCTTGTCTTATGTGAAGTACGAATAAACGCGTCTTCTCTTATGTCGTCGTCCGAGTCATGAGGCCCGAAACCCAGTACTTTACAGTGGCGACGAGGATGGGATACTAACGCCTTCCGTGACTCCATGAACGACGAAACGAACACCGCCGAGCAACGCATCGCTGACCCCGAGAGCAGCACCGCACCGCTCGCCGAGCATCGCATCGCTGACCCAGAGAGCAGCACCGCACCGCTCGCCCCGGCGCACGCCGTTCCCGACAGAACCATGGCCGCTTCCCACGTAACCCTGGAGCACTTCGACCAGTCGCAGCCAGAAACCTGGGACGCATGGGTCGACCAGCTCATCAGCTACTTGGAGCTCAACGAAATCCGCCACCCCGACCAGAAACGAGCGATCCTCCTGAACGCCTGCGGCACCCAAACCGTCCGCCTCGCCAAGAGCCTCTTGGTGCCCCGCACGGCCTTGGAGAGCTCGTTCGGGGAAATCCTGGACGTCCTCAATGGCTACTTCAGCCCCCGGCCGACCTTCCTGGCCAAGAGGATGGATTTCCAGAGGCGAGTCCAGACCCGAGGGGAATCCATCGCCAACTTCCTAGCCGCGCTAAGGGCGCTAGCCGTGGACTGCGGGTTTCCGAAGGTGGAGGACAACCTGCTGACACAGTTCGTGTGGGGCCTGGCGGACCCAAAGCTGCGGCGCAAGTTGGTGGGACACCGGAAGCTCACCTTGGACGAGGCCCTCGACGCCGCCACTGCCCACGAGGCCGCAGAAGGGGATCGCCCGGTCGCGGCCGCGCAGGTGGTTGGAAGGAGCCCAAGCCCCGGAAACGAAGAGACGGACGAGGTCTTCGCCCTCAAACCCCAACAACGCCGGCCGGCGCCGTTCCAGCAGGCCAACAGGGAGCAAGCCAAGTATTCCGGCCACCGAGCCATCTGTGCCAGCTGCGGGGAGGGCCACGGCCGGAAATCCTGCAAGTTCCGGGATGCTGTCTGTCACGGGTGCGGTAAGCAGGGACACCTCGCACGGGTCTGCCGGTCCAAGGGCCCCCGGAATTCGAGATCGTCGGTCCCCCAGTACCGCGCATCGTCCACCGCACACGAGACATCGGAAGAGGTCGCCGAGTTGTACCACCTCACCGACCAACCACTGCAGGTACTTCGCCTCCCCAACCCCAACCTCTCCTCTACCCCGAAGATCCAAGTAACCATGCGGATCGAGGGGTCCCCCTGTTGCATGGAAGTGGACTCGGGATCGGCGGCGTCCATCATTTCCCTGGACACTTTAAAAAGACTTTGCCCACTAGGGGACCCCTCTACGTCCATCGCCACTAAGCTTGGTGGACTTTCAAAAGAACCCTGTCCCCATCCGGGGAGTCGGCACTTTCCGAGTGCAGTACCGAGACTTTGAGGGGAACTTGGACTTGGTGGTGGTAGAGGGAAATCTCGCGAGTCTCCTGGGGCGGGCATGGTTCGAGGCCCTAGGCATATCGATTGGGGGAGTAAATAAATGTGGGGTGCGGGACTGGGGGGCGGTGTGCAAGGAGTTTCCGGAGGTCTTTGACGGGAAACTGGGATGTTACAAAGGGCCCCCGGTGTCGCTCCACTTAGACCCCACCGTGACGCCCATCCGTCGGCGCTTCCGCACCGTGCCCCTGGCCCTACGCCCTAAAATAGAGACCGAACTAGACCGGCTGGTGGCCCAGGGAGTCTTAGAGCCCGTTCCGAACGCGAGATGGGAAACCCCGATTGTGACACCAGTCAAGCCAAACGGGGAGATCCGCATCTGCGCGGACTATAAGTGCACTATTAACCAGGCACTTCAGGCGCACGCATACCCCGTACCCGTGGTCAGCCATGTCCTAGCAACACTGGCGGGGGCGCACATATTTGGAAAGCTGGATCTCGCGCAGGCGTACCAGCAACTCCCAGTAGATGAGGCCACGGCCGAGGCACAGACAATAGTGACCCACCGGGGAGCCTTCCGGGTGAAGAGGCTGCAGTTCGGGGTCAGTGTGGCCCCAGGGAGCTTCCAAAATCTAATGGACGATCTGTTAAAAGGGATCCCTGGAGTGACGCCGTTCTTCGACGACGTCCTCATCGCCGCGACCACCCCGGAAAGCTTCGCCGCCCGCCTCAGAACTGTACTGGAACGCTTCCAAGCCGCGGGGCTGAAAGTGAAGCGGGAGAAGTGTCTCCTCGGGGTGCCGGAGGTGGAATTCTTGGGATACCGGGTAGACGCTTCAGGCCTGCATCCGGCGAGGGACAAGGTGAAGGCCATCGTGGAGGCCCCCGCCCCGAAGTCCAAGGCCGAGCTCCAGGCGTTCTTAGGCCTCCTGAACTTTTATCACTCATTTCTTCCCCACAAAGCCGCCGTGGCCGAACCCCTACACAGGCTGCTAGATAAGGCGACACCTTGGGCCTGGGGAGCGAGGGAGGCGGCGGCGTTTCGGGGGTGAAAGTCCTCTTGATTTCAAACGCGGTACTCGCGCACTTCGATGAAAAGCTCCCGGTCATCCTTGCGTGCGACGCATCACCATATGGGGTCGGGGCAGTCTTGGCCCACAAGCTACCGGATGGGAGGGAGGTCCCGGTGGCTTACTACTCCCGCACGCTGTCCCCCGCGGAGCGGAACTACGCCCAAATCGACAGGGAGGGCTTGGCACTGGTGGCGGGGGTAAAAAAATTCCACAATTTTGTGTACGGGCGGCCCTTCACGCTCGTAACCGACCATAAGCCGCTCCTGGGACTGTTCGCGGCGGACAAACAAACGCCGCAAGTTTTGTCGCCCCGGGTGTTGCGCTGGTCCTTATTTTTAGCGGGTTACCAATACCGACTGGAGCATCGGCCGGGCAAGGCGCTGGGTCATGCCGACGCCTTGAGCCGCCTACCGCTGCCGCAGACAGGGGAAGATCCAGCCCCAGCCCCCGCTGTCTTGCTGATGGAGGAACTGCCAAACCCCCCCCTTCAGGCTGCAGACGTGGCCGCCCGCACGTCCCGAGATCCCATTCTCTCCCGGGTCCTAAACTGGGTGGTGAGGGGGTGGCCAGCGGAACAGACAGGGCCAGAGTTCGCAGCATACAAGGCCAGGCGGGAAGAGCTGTCCGCATTGAAAGGGTGTTTACTATGGGGAGACAGGGTGATCATTCCGGGGCCCATGAGACAAGGGGTGTTAGAAACGCTGCACGAGGCCCACCCGGGCATCGTACGAATGAAAGCTCTAGCAAGGAGCTACGTATGGTGGCCCGGGGTGGACGCAGAAATCGAATCCTGGGTCCGAGGGTGCACACGATGTCAGGAGGTCCGCCCCAATCCACCGAGAGCGCCAACCCAAAGCTGGGAGTCTACCCACAAGCCGTGGTCACGCCTGCACATAGACTTTGCGGGGCCGTTCCAGGGGCTCCAGTTCATGGTAACGGTAGACTCTTATTCAAAATGGGTGGAAATAAGCCCAGTGTCCACCACCTCTACCAAGGCGGCAATAAGGGCCCTGCGGAAAATATTCGCAACGCACGGGTTACCCGACACAATCGTGTCGGACAACGGGGCAGCATTCACATCTGCGGAGTTTCAAGCGTTCCTCGAAAGGAACCTCATCAGGCACATATGATCCGCGCCTTTCCACCCAGCAACTAATGGACAGGCGGAGAGGACAGTACGCACCGCCAAAGAGGCCCTGAGCCGCATAACGGAGGGGGACTGGGAGTTCCGGCTGGCCCGCTTCCTTCTCACATACCGCACCACCCCAAACCCCATCTCCGGCCACTGCCCCGCCGAACTATTAATGGGCCGCCGCCCTACCACTTTATTAGACAGACTCCACCCAGACCGAGCCCCCGAGAGAAAGCTGGTCGAGAACAGGGAGGCGCCCCGAAGCTTCCTACCGGGAGACCCTGTCTACTTCCGGAACTACGGAGCAGGGCCGCAGTGGGTGGCAGGGCGCATCCTAAAACCCACCGGGCCGGTGTCATACGAGGTCCTAACCGATGGGGACCGGGTCCTCCGCAAACACATCGACCAGCTCCGGAGGCGACAAGACCCCGATAGAGAGATCGAGTTACCGGGAAATGCCGCCCCGGCCCCATCATCCGATCGACCGCAAGAACCGACAGCGGAACCAGCGCCAGGGAGTCCACGGAATCCGGAGGGGGCCCCAGCAGCCGCTGAACCGCCGCCGCCGCCGCCGCCACCGTTGGCCCCGGTAGCAGCCGAACCGCCGCCGCCGCTGCCGCCACCACCGTCACCGCCTCGGCTACTTCCAGAGGCCCCAGCTCCTCGGGCGGGCGGACCAACCGACAGGGGCCCCGCCAGTCCGGTACCGGCCCCCCGACGTTCGCTAAGAGAAAGGAGGCCACCAGCATACTTAAAGGACTACGTCACCTGATAGGAGACGAACTATGGGGGAGGGGTGTTGTGTCCTGGGATCAGAGGGCTGAGCTGGCGAAATACAGCCAAGCTTCGCTCTCTGAGAACAATAGGGACTAGGTTCCTGAGCTCGCCAGAAGTGAACCAATGGCAGCATTGGCGGGCGATTCAAACCCGCCAATAGGAATAGAGGGCCGTCCCCCCCCTAACTGTATATAGTTGGCCTCCGGCCGTTACTGTGTGTTCTTGTCTTATGTGAAGTACGAATAAACGCGTCTTCTCTTATGTCGTCGTCCGAGTCATGAGGCCCGAAACCCAGTACTTTACAATTATTATAAATGTAAATGCTGTACTGAGTTCATTAGTTATGAAGCAGCTGGCACCAAAGAGGGGAAAAATTCCCTTGAAGCAATGTCTGACTACAAAGCATATTGTGAGTTCATACATGTACATTCTAGGAAGACCAAAACATATACCTGAAGCCATTTTCTGATCATTTCCCTACATCCTACTTAAAGTAGCACTTTAGCATTTTGGACACACATAATTTTTTAAAAGCCCCATAAATAAGTCAAGTATTGTGTTCAGGCCCGTAGCTGGGAACTTTCAAGTCGGGGGGTATTTAAAGTTCTCAGGAGGCACTTAGCACTGTTCAGTTTAGGTAATTTAGTTATGATTATTTGCTGCCTCATTTCTCTCATGCATCCCCTCCCTCCACCCCCGCCGAGGGGAAAAACCCAGGGCCTACGCAAGGCTGAGAGGAGAAATCCTGGCTTTGGGACATGAAAACAAACTGGCAGGGCATTATGGGTACTTGAAAACTCTGCACCTCCTTCAAAGACAGTTCTGGTGGCCACGTATGAGGGCAGATATTTCCCAATATGTAGGCTCCTGCCAGACTTACCTAATGGGGAAATGGAGGTCAGGAACCCCCCCTCCCCAGGAACGCTGCAACCCCTTGAGACGCCAGAGAGACCATGGGCAGTGATTTCAATGGATTTTATAACTGACTTACCACCCAGTAGAGGGAAAACAGTGATTTGGGTAGTGGTCAACACGTTCTCCAAGCAGGCACATTTTATTCCTTGCAAACAACTGCCCTCGGTCAAGTCACTAGCCAAGCTTTTCATGCACCACATTGTGAGGCTGCATTCCCTTCCTCACAAGATAATTTCAGACAGGGGGCATAATTTGTTGCTAAGTTCTGGAGGAAACTGCTGCAGATTTTGGGGGTGGAACAAGGTCTCAGCAGTTCTTACCACCAAGAGACGGACAGCCAAACAAAGCGGGTGAATCAAGTGGTGGAGCAGTTCCTCCGGTGCTTTACCAATTACCAACAGGATGACTGGGTCGACCTCCTCCCATATGCAGAATACAGCTACAATAACTCGATACACAGTGCCACTGGCCTCTCCCCCTTTAAGGCTGTGCATGGGTACGAAGGGGGTCCCCTTCCCACGGTGGCTACCCAGGAGCTCAAATAGGGAGATTTACAATCATGGTGGGGGACCTTAAAGGATCAATGGGCTACAATCCAGGAGTCTCTGGAAAAGGAGAAAGAGAACTACGAAAAGCACACTGATAAAGGGAGGGCCCCTGAAAGGGAGTTGCATCCCAGGGACTCAGTGTACCTCTTGAGAAAAAATATAAAGGGGC
This sequence comes from Gekko gecko, assembly GCA_029375565.1. Lineage (NCBI taxonomy): Eukaryota > Metazoa > Chordata > Lepidosauria > Squamata > Gekkonidae > Gekko > Gekko gecko. The sequence continues at coordinate 97,875,660 of JAPDNY010000003.1, read as the reverse complement.
TCCAGCTGGGGAGGAAGTTGGGGTGGAAGTATATTGGCCCATTCAAGGTGGTGAGAGTCTTGAACAAAGTGGCTGTGGAACCTGATTTACCTAAGACTCTGCATCACATTCACTCCGTCTTTCATTTCAGTCTACTGAAACGGGATCCAGGAACAAACAAGTGGAGACCTCATCCAGTGGCTCCACCTCCTCTAACGTTGGATGGTGAAGCCCACCAAATCATAGAGAAAATTCTTGATACTAAGTTGAAACGGAACCGACTATATTACTTGATTAAATGGAAAGACTTTGATGAATCGCATAATGAGTGGATGAGATGGGACCATGTTAGACCCCCTTCTCTAACCCATGCATTCCATAACAAATACCCCCACAAGCCGAAGGGGTGAGAGATCTGGGGGGGGGGGCAGAATATCAGTCTCTCTGTGAATTTTACAGCTCATCTGCCATTGAGGGAGGAGGCTCCCCTCCCTTTGATGTACCCAAGGCTTGCCACCTTTGTAGAGCCAAATGTCCCAGCTTCTCAAATGTCTGTTATTCTGTTTCCTTGTTATGTAGAGGCTATATATCTATGGGGGGGGCAGTTGACAGTTCTGGTGGGCAAATGCCGGGGGGGGGTGATTGGGTCTTGATCTTTATTGCTTTTGTTTGAACACACTATATCTACAACCTTCATGTGTTCACCTTTAGTCCTAACAATAGATGTGTCCAGGATGGTATCTATCAAATGTCTCAATAAAGTTAGCTTTCTATAAACTGGCTGGTGTTGAGAACTGATTTAACCAGGAACCTGACAATAGGATACTTTCAACGCCTATGCAAGGGGATGGATTATTAGACAAAATGCTTGGATGAGGAAGCATAAGAAACAAAAATTTACCCAGATTGAACAGCAAATTTAAAAAGAGGAAGAGAATATGAAAAGGGAACCCTCTACAGAACAAACAAGGATTAAGATAAAAAACCTACGACATCAAATGAACTGTCTTCTAACTCAAGAAATAGCAAAAAAAAATTACTTATGCAAAACAAAACTATTTTGAGAACGCAAACAAGCCAACTAGATGCTTAGCATACAAATTAAGAAAACAAAGAGAAAAGAAACAAATAAAGATACTGAGAGAGGAAATGGGAGAGGAAAGGAATATTCCTAGAGATTTGAAGAAGATTGTTGAGACATTTTATAAGAATTTATATCAAAAAAGAGAAGCCACCCAAGAAGAAATCAGAGAATTCTTAAAAAAAATATAATGACAAGAAATTGACAGAAGATCAAAGGAAAATCTTAAATGAACCCATTTCCTTTGCTGAAATGACTGAAGCAGTCCAAAATCAAAAGAAAAGGAAACACTGGGTCCAGATGGCCTTCCGGCAGAGTTTTATCAAACATTTGAAGATCAAATAATAATGCCATTAAAATTTACAATACAAAATATTAGAAAGGAGAAGAAAATACCAGGGACCTGGAATGAAGCTCTAATTACCTTAATTTATAAACAAGATATGGATGAGAAGGATATTAAAAATTATAAACCAATATCATTATTGAAATTGAATTATAAAATTTATGCATCTATATTGGCTTTGAGATTGAAAAGCGTTCTTTTGCAAGTCATACATTGAGACCAAGCAGGCTTTTTACCTAAAAGACAGATAAGAAATAATGTAAGGACTATTTTGAATGTACTTAAATACTTTGAAGCACATCCAGAGAAACAGATGGCTTTAGTCTTTTTAGATGCTGAGAGGGCTTTTGACAATTTTAGCTGGAACTTTATGTTAAAACAATTAACAACTTGGAACCATGGAGAAGATTTTTATACAATAGTTAGAGCAAAGATTTTGGTAAATGGGGACCTATCACAAAATATTGAAATACAAAAAGGAACCAGGCAAGGTTGCCCACTTTCTCTGTTACTTTTTATTCTTGCTCTGGAAACACTAAATGATATCGTGAGAAAAGATATTTGAATTAAAGGACTTAAAATAAAAGAAGAAGAATACAAATTACAAGCATTCACAGATGATTTAGTGTCATGATCTGTGTAGGCCTCTGGAGATCTGTGCATGACTGGGAGAAAAGCCTGAGACCTAGGGCCCAGGAGAGGCCTGTGTGGTAGTAGAAAGCAAGCTGCCTACAATTCCCACAATGCCTAGAGCCAGCTGCAACCAATGGGGATACTGGAAGTCTCTGAGGAGATGTGTTCTTGCACTTGGTGGTCAGTTTAACTGACATTCTTTTCTCTGCAGTCTTGCCACGAGTGAATTGAGGAGACTGGTCTAGGAAAAAGTTCCCTCACTGGGAGAGTGAGTACAGAACAAGCCTGGTTTATAGAGGGCTGTAGGGCTGAAGTAGTAACAGTTAAAGTGAAGTAGTTAGTCGTGTTAGGTTTGATTATTTTCCCTTTAAGCACTGTTATGCCTTTTTAAAGCACCTTGCCTTATTTGCCTTGCCCCAGTATTGTTTTAATAAACCATTATTGTATTCTCTGCCTGGTCATCATGCCTGTGCTTTCTCAGCTGTAAAAGGGGCATTTTGGTTGGGCTTGAGAGGGTACCCTGGGCCTTCTCAAGGGACCGTAAGTCCAGGGTGGTGGTGGCGGAAGGTGGCAACCCACTAGGGTCATGACACTTAGTATTCATTTTAGAAGATCCAATAGAATCCACTATTCAACTTATAAATACATTACAAGAATATGGACAGGTAGCTGGTCTTAAAATCAACTTTAAGAAAACTAAAATATTGACAAATCCAACAATTACAGAGTGTTTCAGGCATTGAAGTTCAAAAGAAAGTGAAATATTTAGGAATATCTTTGACAAATAGATGCATGGGAAGAATAGCTGTGGTAAAAACGAACATCTTACCAAGATTCATCTTTTTTATTTCAAACTATACCAATTTTTAAAAAATCAACAGTATTTTAAGGACTTGGATAAACTTATGACATTTTATATGGCAAGGGAAGAGACCTAGAATAAAGATGAAAACACTTCAAGATTCGAAAGAAAGAGCAGGATTTGCTTTATTGGATTGGTCTCTATATTATAAAGTGGCATCTTTGACATGGGTGAGAGATTGGATTATGTTGGAAAATTCAAGACTCTTGAAACTAGAAGGACATGACCTACTGCTTGGCTGGCATGCTTTTGTATGGTATAGTAGAGATAATTCACTTAAATATTTTAAACAACATATTCTTAGAAGCTCATTGTTGAAAACATGGGAAGAGACAAAAAAGCTTTACTATACTACAAAATGGATCTCATCACTTGAAGCTTTCCTAAATCCTAGATTATTTAAAATATATCCAATGTGGAGGTATGAGGACTTGTTAGATAATAAAAGCAATTTAAAAACTCAGGATACTCTCCAAAAACAAGATACTGAATTGAGTTGGTGGGAAAGAGCCCAACTGGAATCCAAATATGTTAAGGATAAACAAACTGGATTTTATGAAAAGGTTACAGAACTGGATAAAGTATTGTATACTGATGAAAAATATTAAAAACTGTATGAAACGTTATTAGAAATGAAAACACAAGATGAGGTGGTGAAATGTGCAATGATTAGATGGACACAAAACTTAGGACATAATATTGAATTAGATCAATGGTCTAAAGTATGGAAAACAAATATAAACTATACCAAAGCAATTTCATCTGAAGAAAATATATATAAACTATTTTATAGATGGTATATGACACCAGACAAATTAGTGAAATTTTATCCTAATATGTCAAATAATTGCGGAAATGTAAACAGAATGTTGGATCCTTTTTTCATATATGGTAGACTTGTGATACATGAGATGTTAAAAAAAATATATTAGAAACAGATATACCTTTTGTACCAGAATTGTTTTTATTGAATACTAGGAATTAGGCCCATTGTGGAAATACATACAATGAGCTCTAGAAAGAGGCTCTGGGCAGGTGCCCTGGTCTTGGGCACTCAGCATCAATTTGCTGTGGTGGCTTCAGCAGGGTATAATGACACAGAGCTTACTGTTTTCTTCAGGGGAACTGATCTCTGCCATCTGAAGAGCAGTTGTAATTCTGAGTGGTCTCCTGCTCTCTCTTGGAGATTGGCAACAATGGTTCCCCAGGAGGAAATGGCTGGTTTAGAAGGTGGAGTCTATGGCATTGTACCTGTTTGAGGTCCCACCCCTCCTCAAACCCCACCCTCTCCAGGTTCCACCCCTCAAATCTCCAGGAATTTTCCACCTGGAGTTGGCAACCCTGTCTTCTTCCCAGCCAACCATCAACCTACCTTTATCTTTCCTTCTGACTTCAGCTTTCCATCTCCTCCCCCTCCCTCCTGGAGAGCAGTTGTATTTCTAAGTGATCTCCAGCCCTCCCCTGGAGATTGGCAGCAATGATTCCCCAGGAGGAAATGGCTGGTTTGGAGGGTGGAGTCTATGGCATTGTCTGAGGTCCCACCCCTCCTTAAACCTCACCCTTTCCAGGCTCCACCCATCAAATCTCCAGGAATTTCCATACCTAAAGTTGGCAACTTTATCTCCTTCCCTCTCGGTAGCCTCTTCCTAGGCAAAGTTCTGTCTTTCTCGTTAGTGGGGAGAAAATCAGCTTACTTCATTGTCCTCTTCTGCTTTGTGATCTGTACAGCAACCCTGCAAGGTAGGTTAGGCAGAAAGTCTGTGGCTGGTCCAAAATTACCCAAGCAGCTTCCATAGGGAGGCTGCTGCTGAACAGGAGCAAGCAGCCAGGACTAGTGAAGTAACGCCAGTGAGGAGGCATGAAGTCACCCTGAGAGTGCTGGCAAGCCTAGGGTTGCCAACAAAGACAGATTCATGCAAAGGAGGATGGCAAAGTGTCCATATCTCTATTTTGCCTTAAATTGGTTTTAATGCCAGTAGAGTGAGAAAATGCCAGAAGCTCTAGATGGGTGCCCCATGGTAAATGGACCAAACAATTTCTAAAGATTTTCCAAAACGCTATTCTGTCAGTAATTCATTTTCTACACTCACAGCATCCCCTGCCAGAACGCAACACATCACCATCATTTTGAATTAGCATCAGAGCTTTAAGCACTCTCCAGCTGTCATCTGGAGATTGGCAACAGCTTGTTTGGAGGGTGAGGTCTATGACATTGTATCTGTCTGAAGTCCCCCTCTTCCTCCTCCTCAGATCCCACCCTCAGCAGGCTTCATCCCTAAAATATCCTGGAAGTTTCCAACCTGGAACTGGCAACCCTATGTCTTTTCCAGGCAATCATCAGCCTACCTTTAGCTGCCTGTGTGTCTTCAGGTTTACATCTCCCCCCCTGCAGCCTCTGCCTAGGGAAAGGGCAGTCTTTCCCTGCAGTGGGAACCAAAGCAGCTGACATCATTCTCCTCTCCCCTGTATAACCTACACAACAACCCTGTGAGGTATGTTAAGGTAGAAAGTCTGTGAATGGTCCATAATCTCCCAGGTAACTTTTATAACATGAACCTGGGACCTGCACACCATCCTCTGAAGTACTCTCAGGTACATATCTGTGGCAGTAATGGGGTGACTGCTGGAACCTTTTCCTATAATTTTTTGCCTTGTGGTATTCTGCTTGTGGTGTGATCTGTCTTTTTTGTGGTGTGTCATGGTTGTGTTACTGGGTTTATTTCTTTTGAAGGGGAAGTGATGTGTTGTGGGTGAGGACATATTTCACCTCAGAATACACCAGGTCGCATATGCAGCTGACAGTTCCAACTGTCTCACTCACGAGGGGGGGGAGTTTGAGGTGCAGAATAGTGTGAAGTCCAATTAGTTTCCATATGCAAATGACCTTGAAATGCTGGCCCAATCAGAGAAGAGTGGCCTAGGCTGCAGTGGGTGGGAGAGAACCCAGGCAACACAGCCAGTGGATAGAGATACCTTGTGATTGATACATCACAGAGCCAACTGATTTTGGCAAGCATAGAACCTTGCCATGCAAAAACACATTTATATATAAGGACAGGATAATACCAGAAAGTTATTAAAAAACAGATGTTTACATGATTATACATGTTGTAACTATTGCTAGAATTCTGTATGCTAAATACTGGCGAAAAGAAGAAATGCCTTCAAAAGAAGAAATAATCTATAAACTTTTAGAAATGGCTGAGATGAACAAACTGACTTTGCACTTACAAGGCAAGAGAGAAGATATAAATGTATTGAGTGGTACCTTAAGTGATAGTTGTGATAACCATTAAAAAGTATATATAGAAATACTAATAGAAACAGAAGCTTCAACTACTATATAGGCATATATAAAGCATAGGTGCAAAAACTACTGATGTACAAAAAGGAAAGTTTAAGCACAATGGAATGTACTCCTGATTTTTGTTTGTGTGTTTTGTACATTGATTATGTGTTAGAAAATGAAAATTATTTGTTTGTTTTTTAAAAAAGTAATGCACATCCCTACACTTTATTAGAGCAAGAACAGAAACAGAAAACCACACTCTTCTCCATTCTGTATGCTCATCTTTCCACACACTGTTTTACATCCCAGTTTCCCTGGAAGTTATCATGTCACCCTGGTCAAAATAGGTGGCACCCAAATTAGTACACCTGAACTTTTGCATATTTGCATATGAGATTGCAGAAGTCCTCATAATATAATTCTCTGTTATGTGGCAATACTGTCACAGTTCACCCTGGGACTGGCCTTGTATATGAAGACATAAGCTTCCCATGTAGCAAGCCGCATTGCTAATTTATTTGTGGTTTCAAAATAACTCCTTTTGAAATACCGATGTCCAAATTTAAGTTCCTATTCTAGATACCTGTTTGATAATGGCTTTATTTGCTACATGTTTTTAAATGAACAATTGAGATTGCAAAATAAAAATGAAACCTTAACAAAGACCTTTTGACTGTACCTTAAGGGAGAGGCCTGGTAGCATTGAGTCAGATAGTAAAAGGGAGAAGTGCGAGGAGATCTGTTGGTGTAAATACAATGGAATTGTTGGATGCAACTATCCTCACCAAGTGGGGCCTCTGTTTATACTACTGGATTCAGATTCTCACTCTGACTGATCACCTCATCTTTCTGAGGGATGACCAGTTTACTCTAAAAAGTCTCTTCGGGGATTGTATCTCTTGTGGATTGAGGATGTCTGCCAGGTATGAATCCCTATCAATAAGTCAGGCACCAGTGCTTTTGGAAGGCAAACAGCTTAATTCTTTATTGACAGAAACTCAGCAGGGGAGGAGAATATTTGCACAGAATATATTGTCGCTGTTTGGTATGAATGTTTCACTCTTCATTAGCATAGGATGTAGTGTTATAACTCTGAGTTCGTCAGACTGACTTTGGTGCCTTGATACCATTTGTGATTTCACTCTCCGGTAACTGACTGTTGTTAGACCTTGGACTTTCTCCATCTGGCTCCCTGAGACTGTCTGGTAAGACTATTCCAGCTTTTCCCAGTCTCCTCCAGACCCCTAGTCCTTCCTTTAACCACCTCACAAGTTCCTTTGGAGGAGAGTGCGTGTTACTTTGTGACTACTGAGGAGTTATTCAGTTTCTTCTCTCCATTCACTATCCTCTCTCATTAGAGGAGACCAGTTAGGAGTGTTATCCAGCCCCAGTTTTCTTCAAACTACTGGTGTGCTTTTACACTTCGCTCCAGAGGCTTTCCCCCCCACAAGAGCTCACCAGCTAACCCCTTAACTGTCAATGGTCAACTCCTAACTGTCACTCCCTGAGAATTCCAAACAACCTGCCCCCACCACTCTCAGTCATGTGACCCAGCAGCTCTCTTTTTTTCTTGCTGCTGATCAACAAACCTTTAGTTCATCACATTGGATGCCTGAAATAAAGTGCACACTACCAGGGCAGCCAAGAGAGGGTAACTGGAGGGGGGCAAAATTCCCGGAGTCCGAGTCAGCTAGAAAGCCCCCAAAGCCAATGTCATTGCTCAGCCTTGAAATGCTTTTACTTTTTATTTTCTTAATGCAGTTCTGCCCTGTAGTTACGAGGGGTACAGGGAAGGCAGAGCACAGTAAAACAGGAGTTGTTCTGACTGCTGGCTCAGCATTTCAGCAATGTTTCCTAGGTCAAATCTGCATTTGCATTTTTAAATCAGTTTCATGCTACTGTGACGGCGGTCTTTCTCTATGCTTGTTTGAGAGTTGTTTGGAGAAGATTCATTTTAAATGGTGCAGAGGCGCAATGACAGTGAAGCTGCCACAGGAGGGTGATAAACATATGCAGATGTGCAAAAGTATGCTAGCACTGTTGAGGTGTGAAAATGACACCAAATGTAGACAGCTTTTTTGAAGATGGAGTCAGAAGGCTGGGACACTGGTGGGAAAGATAAATGCAGATTTGACCCTAGTAGGCTCAGGAAAAACCCTGCTTCTCAGAACCTGCTTAAGCCCATCAGCCAAGCCAGCACTGGAGCAAGGCAACAGGAGCTAGGGCAAGCTACAGTCCTTGCCATGTTGTTATCAAATTGGACTATGATATTACAACACAACTGGAGTGAGACAGTGAAATATTTGGGACTTTATTCCTTATTGTTTTTGTATTCTGGTTACACCTTGGCCATTTCTGTTTACTGAATTGTTATTCTATATCATTATATATCTTCCTTGTTTATTTTCAGCCAGTGGTTTCTGTGCTTCGTTCATGTTGTTATCTCTAGCAGTCTATCCTTTTCCTTTCTTTAGTTCTACCAGACTCCACAGTTTTGTCCACACAGCCAGATCTAGCTAAAAGTAGTATCCTTAATAGCATACAGTAGCAAAATAAACAAACCCTTTGCTGTCTTTTCTCTAACTCTTTTCTCTTACTCTTTTCTCCTCCTTCATTTTACTCTCTTCTTTTCATGATCTGCCATTCCTCTATCCCCACTTCTACTTTTCCTTCCCCAATGTCAGAGAATTGAGACTTGGGTTACTTTTACACTGAGTTCATTGTACTGTGTCTGCTATCTTGTCTTTTGCTTGTGCGCTTGCGTAGTATTGCCAGCTGCAACATGGGAAAATGGTTTTGGCTGCTCCATCTTATCACAGTGGCCTTGGAAAGAGGCTATGGAGTATTCTTTTGTCTAAGGGAATTTTCCAGTCCTGTGAGACCAAGGGGTGGGGGGAAATTGTTCTCCCAATCATTAAGTAGTCTCCCGCTGGGAGTTTCCCGCACGTGCGCTAAAAGTTCATTTGCTAGCTGTGCTTTTGCATCATACTATAATAATGCCTGAGCCCCTTATGCCGCCATTCCTGACAATAACAGTATTACTGTGGGTTACAGCATTGTATTCCAATAAAGCTTTTCTTTACCTGAAGCACGCTTGGATCTACTTGCTATTGAGCCTGACACCCCACCCCATTATTTTTCAGTCTTTGTCTCAACTCCTTCTCATCCATCCTGGTTGGCAACTTAGAATGTACTTAACAGTAGTACTGCAGCAAATTTTTGGTAATATTATGAACAGAATGGGGGTGTTTAACATTTCCCCATAATCTACCAAAGAAGTATTTCCACACATAAAAATAGAATGTTAACCTTCCTTAGTGGTAATAAATGAGGAACAGAAGTTAGAATTAAGCTTAGTTTCCACTGCAAATAACATTGGGGGGGGGGAGGGTCTGGAGATGGTCTGATTCCTTTCATTTTGGCCCTCGAGCTCCTATAATCATCCTGAAGTTGGTGGCCAATTTTGAGATTCCTACCTAGTTTTATTTCCTGATGAGTCATGCTTGCCACAACTGGACAGACAGATGAACATGAATTCTTTCGTTGTTATAGTTGCATAGTAACACTCAGATGATATTTGTTTTGGATCAGGGTCATATTGGGTGGGGGGAGCAGTGATGGAATCTTTGCCCAGATGGCCATGGTGATTCTTGACAGCCCTGCACACCGCTGTTCCCATTAGCCTAAACCTGCAGCTAAGTTAAGGCTGACACTCCTGGCATGCTGACATTTTGCAGGGCTCTTTTTGTAGCAGGAACTCCTTTGCATATTAGGTGACACACCCCTAAAGTGGCCAATCCTCCAAGAGCTTACAGAGTACTTCTTACAGGGGCTACAGTACGCTCTTGGAGGATTGGCTACATTAGGGGTGTGTTGCCTAATATGCAAAGGAGTTCCTGCTACAAAAAGAGCCCTTATGTGAATGTATGTGCAGCTTGAAAAAGAAAGACCTGGCTTTTAAGGAGACAATAACAGAGCAAGGAAAGAAAGGACAAAACACAGGCAATAAAGCAAAAACATACGCAAGCATGTTTTGGTTTATCAGATTTTTGCATTGGTTTATCAAATTTTTAAACCCACTTACTTGCCAGGACTCTTGAAATGACTGCAATGGAGATAGACACAATATAGCACAATACAGTGATGCTACCACAGGTTTTTCCTACGGGCTGCAGAGTCCCTTTGCTGTCCTTTGAGCTGGCAGGAATGGCACAGATGGAAGCATTCCACCTTCTGAGTTTTGGAGCGGTGTCGCAGTGGCATAAGTAGTGGAGGGCCTGCCTCCTCCTGGGCTGTGCCCCTGGTTGAGCTGTTGCTGTCTCTGGGTGTGCCTCTTTTACCATGGAATGCCCACCCAAGCTAAAACACAACCACAAATTATAAAAGAATTGTTCGATTATATGGCTTCTTTCCTCCTGGAAATCACTACTGACAGAAGGATTTCCAGCAGCAGAACTTAAGTTTCTTGTCCCACACACCTTGCTGTAGCTCAAAATGTGCCCAAATGTTGCTCCTGGAAGTTGGGGGATCCCCCAGAAACAGCATTTAATCAGGAGATACGTTCCATGGGATCCAACCCGATGGTAACCCAATAGTTCAATGGTGCTGCTAGTGCACTCTATCAGGTTGTGATTTCATCACAGATTGCAATCCTGAACACGCAAAACTGTTGCAATTATTCTAAACAGCAAAGATGGCTTCTTGTGCCGTTGTGTTCCTACAGTGTTTCATGCCAGCTCTCCTTTGCCCTTTTCCTCTCGTCACTCACTCTGTCTCATCTACCGTACGTCAGATGTGAGAAAGGCATGCTGAAGGAGAAACAGAACAAAGTTTGCGTCCAGTTGGGCACCTTCAAGGCCAACACAGTTTCATTCAAAGTGTGAGCTTCCATGTGCAAAGCATGTTGGAAATGTATGTGCTTGCAAGGTCTGACAATCCAGTCATTATAGGGTTAACTTGTTTACCTAATATTGCTGTTGTTTAGACTGACCTGGAAGGGAAAACTGGCACAGAGCCAATGGGGCATTTGCCCGGGGAAAAGTAACTTCTATTGTGATACAGATTGGTTGTTTGTTTCAGGTGACTTCCTTCCTAGGGGTCAAGAAGAAGCACATCTTCTCCTTTGTCTGTGTGTAGTGAGTAGCCATGACTTGAACAGTAAGCAGCTTAGAAATGTAGCTCTTAGATGTTTGTTTATTTGTAGGTTTCACATATACCTTTTACCCTTAGCAGTAAAAGTTTTTAAACACAAAGATATCTCTTCTTTCCAATAGAGCAAGATCCATCGATACTCTGAGTAATTAAATACTTTTGAATATTTTACAACAAAGCACACTTTGTAAACTTTGCACATGAACGCTTATACCAGGAATAAAACTTTGTTGGTCTTCAAGGTGCCCAACTGGACTCAAACTTTGTTCTGCTGCTTCAGACCAACATGGCTATCCATCTGAATTTGGGGTCAGAAATAATTTTCACATGTGTCTCATTTGCAGGGGAGACTTGGCATTCCTGAGGCAGTCTTTACACAGTTGAGGCAGAAAGTAATTTGTTACTCACATGCACCAGCGTGATGAATGTTACTAATTGTGTAAGCACAAAAAGCAGCACATACATTAAACCGTGCTGTTGTAAGTAGAGTTACATTCTTAGAAGTCCACTGAAATCAATCTGTTTAGATCAGCACTATAAATGTTGATAATTTAAATATTGCATGCCAGGTGTACAGGAACAAAGGGAAAGGAGTTATCTCTCATCTCTGCTTGAAATCCTTGGTCAGTTTAATGACTTGTCTAGGGCCCTGAGGGTACTTGCCTTCATCAATGAATTAGAATGTTCTCTCACTGACTGTACAGATGCTAATGCAACACTTAACTTATAATTCATGAAGTTAATATAACTCAGCTCCCGGTGACCTGGCAACGCCATTGGTCACCGGGGGTTGCTTTGCCACCCTCAGGAAGCCGGGAAGCAACAGAGTCATGACGTCTGGCATCGTGACGTGGGTGGTGGGTGGAGCAGGCTAGTGTAAACAGCCAGGCTCTGCTCCTGCCTGTTTTCAGTTGCTCCGATGTGCTCGAGTCAGAGCACGCAGAGGAGAGCTGCTGGGCCAGCCTTATTGTGGCCTTGCACAGTGGAGGCAGACTGATCTCAGTCCTTTTTGGGTTGGCAGGCAGCAGTGATTGCGGATCGATTGAGGCAGCAGAAACATTTTTCTGTTCGCTCGCCTGGCCGAGGGGGGGTTCCCGTGGCAGCAGTTGCCAGTGGCGGTCCTGCTTTGCAGAGCGCGGAGGCGATCTCTGGAGGCAGCAGCTGGTTCACAGGCTCATGGAGCAGCGTGGCCATATTCTGGGGGCACGGGATCGCGGCAGCCTGTGGGGTGGTGTGACTGTGGCCTTAGTGCTGGAGCAACTTGGAGGTGGCTCGCGGCAGCAAACAGCTTGCTGCGGCGCCTCTTGTTAAACATGACACAAAACATAACACACATTATGCACTAAGGCCTTTAGTTAGTGTGGCAGTTTGATGAGGCTGCCGGGCCCCAGTTCAGGTCTTCCCTTTGCTTGACTCCCCCCATCAGGAGACCTGGAGCAATTAGCCAGCAGGCTGGGGCTCGGGGTGGTGGTGATTTTTAGGACAGTGCAGGGGGCGGCCACCTTGGTTGTTTTTTTTTTCCTGAAGGGCCAAGGTGAAAGTAGCAGCCATTTTAGGTGGCACTTGGTAGTGTCTGCCATTTTGTGGAGGTCCCCTCTAGGCAGCCAATGACAGGAGCTGACATTTTAAATTAAACAAAACACAACAGGTACTCAGTCCCTTGCCTGTTTGATTGCAAAGGTGAAGCCCCACTGTATCTAGGTGGCTTGAATATTTGAGTGAGTGACGTGGGGCAGTTCAGGTCATTAATAGCAAAGTTTTAAGTTATTACTGAGGTTTTTCTTTCAGGTGCTGTTGGCCGTGGGACGGGACAAAGAGTCAATGTCTGCAGCCACAGCATGGTCGTTTGGGCCACCCACAAGGCCAGGAGGACACCCTGGCTGTGAAGGCCCTTGTGCTACGAGCTGAGGCAGACCTTGCAAGGATAAGAGCAAGATGGCCCAGAGTGCAGATAGTCTGGTCGGCTATTCTGCTTCGCCATGAAGGACAAGGCCATGGTGCTACGAGTGGAGTCTGACCTTGCGATGAAAAGAGCAAGGTGGCCTGAGGATGGTCTGGCCAGCTATTCTGCCTTGCCATGAATGACAAGGACATGGTGCTTCGAGTGGACACTGACCTAGCGATGATAACAGCAAGGTGGCCTGGTGTGCAGATAGTCTGGTGGGCTACTCTGCCTTGGTATTACATGTGGAGGGCAAGGTCCTTGATGTTACATGTGGAGACAGACCTTGTGATGAGAAGAGCAAGGTGGCTCAGAGTGCAGATACTCTGCTTGACTATTCTGACTCGCCATGAAGGGCACGGCCTGGTGCTACAAGTGGAGGCTGGCCTTGCGTCGATGAAAGCAAGGTGGCCCAGTTGTGCGGATTGTGGGGTCGGTTATTCTGCCCCACCAGGCATGGCACAATTGAGGAGACCCCACATGGTATAAAGCCACCCGCCAGATGATGAAGGCCCTGGGGGTGGTTGAGTTCCAGGACCTGTATGGAGCTGACGGGGTGCACCTATTAGACAAGGGCTATGGGTTATTTTTGCAGGACTTGTGGCAAGGGATTAGGTCAGCCTTGGCCTTTTTTGGTGGGGAGCAAAGACCAAAGCAGAGGCTTGGTCTTGGCTGTGGCAGGTTGTTGCAGGCAAGAAACAGGAACCAGTGAGCACCTTATGGCATTTTCCCCATTAGGGAACAGGGGGTCATCAGGAACTGCCTTCGGATTTCTAAGGTTGAGGGTGGGGAACGGTGATCACCTCCTCTGGGAACCTCTTAGGGTATGCTCCTCTCTGCAAGTTGGAAGGCTTCAGGGGTAGGCACTCCTAGGTTTGCTGGGCTGCTGGTCACGTGCCAGACCGATGGCTCAAGACCAGAGCTGGGTGACCCGCCTGAGAAAAGGACAAGGAGGTTGGTCAGCAAAGTGACACCTGCCTTGCATGTTCTGTGCTCGCTTAGCTGGTCCCTTGCCGCAATGTTATGTTAAATAGTTAATAAAGTGGCCCTTGTTTACTTCCAAACTGTTGTCTGTCTTGTTATTCCAACTAGGGGGGCAACTCAGCTCCCGGCGACCCAGCAACACTGCTGGTCACCAGGGGCTGCTTTGCCGCCCTCAGGAAGCCAGGCAGCAACAGAGTCAAGACGTCTGGCATCGTGACGTGGGCGGTGGGCGGAGCCGGCTAGTGTAAACAGCCAGGCTCTGCTCCCGCCCATTTTCAGTTGCTCCGATGTGCTCACCCACCCTCCTGCCCTGTTCTCAGTGTAGGCTTTGGCTGGTTGCCTATTGGGGCCAGGTAGGAATTTTTTGCTTTTATTCAGTATTGGCTGAATGGGTAGAGGTGTTTTCGCTTACCTTACACTGAGAGGAGTGGATTGGATAGTTGGTTGTGGTGGTCGACACCTAAATAGGCTGGTCACTTGGCAGGTTAATGCGGGCAAGAAACCGGAACTGGTGAGCACCTTACGGCATTTTCCCCATTAGGGAACAGGGGGTCATCAGGAACTGCCTTCGGATTTCTAAGGTCCAGGGTGGGGAACGGTGATCACCTCCTCTGGGAACTTCTTAGGGTATGCTCCTCTCTGCAAGTTGGAAGGCTTCAGGGGTAGGCGCTCCTAGGTGGTGACCAGTTTGCTGGGCTGATGGTCACGAGCCAGACCAATGGCTCAAGACCAGAGCTGAGTGACCCACCCAAGAAAAGGGCAAGAAGGTTGGTCAGCAGAGTGACATCTGCCTTGCCTGTTCCGTGCTCGCTTAACTGGTCCCTTGCCGCAATGTTATGTTAAATAGTTAATAAAGTGGCCCTTGTTTACTTCCAAACTGTTGTCTGTCTCATTATTCCAACTAGGGGGGGCAACTGGCACACAACCTTCCCATAACCCTGAAGCATACTTAATTTAAGCATGCCAGTACAAATTGTTTATATGGAATGGTGCAAAACTGTTCAAAAAGGCACCCAGTTTGAATTGCAAGCAAACTATCCACTGAGAATATGTTGTCGAAGGCTTTCATGGCAGGAGTTAGCTGCCTGTTGTAGATTTTACGGGTTGTCTAGCCATGGTCTTGGCATTGTAGGACCTGACATTTTGTCAGTAGCTGTGACTGGTGTCCTCAGAGGTATAACACAGAAAGAGAGAACTGAGAACTGGTGAGGTACTCCAGTGGCAATATATGATCCATTTAATCATAGTAAGTTTGATTTCAGATCACATATTAACAAGGTTTATAAGTGTAATCATCTTTAGCAGTTCTTTCATGCTACAAATAAAGGAACAGACTTGCAAGCTCAATTCTCTTTTGTCCAGGGAGGTAAGAAAATCTCACAGCCATCCCAAGTCTTCACTTGGCAGCATCATCCATTTCCTTTATTTCTAGAAGGTACTAAAGTCAAACTGGGTAGTAATTACTGCCACCAGCAAGTCTAGGAGTAAGTCCTGCTGGACAGATTTGCATATCCAGTACTCTGTTCCTGTGATGTCATTTAGAGGCTCTGTCTGGTTACTGTGTCTCCTGCTTCACTCCTACAAGCTAGTATGGTGACGATCTATCTCACTTTTGCAGTTTCACGGTATCGCATTCCAGGGATGGTGAGATTACCCCTTGTCCCTTTTTCCGTTTGTTAGATAACAAGGCAGAATAGGTGTGGTGTGGTGACACAGATCAAGTTTCAACCATTCAAAATATAAGAAAGTTTAATAAACTATAATAAAAACAATACACATGGTCTTCTCAAGCATCTGGCAGAGCAAGGATAAAAAGAAAATGTGAAAACATGCAATCCCTTCACCCTATACTTGGTACTTATCCTAAACAATGTTTAATTAGGACAAACTACTTCTTGAAGTGGCAGCATTTAAAAATCCATAGGTATCCTAGTTCTGAGGGCTGGGACTTCTCCCCAACATCCCTCACCATGCAGCAAGATGGAGACCCTTGGTAAAGACTTAGTCCTTCATGGCTTGTGTCCATCCAAGGAGAAAAGCAAGATAGATGGAGAGAGCTTCTTTGTCATTTCCTGGGAATTTATAATCTCTTATGAGTCTGTCCCCACTTTGGGGTCATTCTGATATTCCTGCCTCAAGAGGAAGAGAAAACTATCTAGCCATTTGGGAGTCTCTGTTTCATTTTGGATGTGACATTATAGCAATGTATGAGGTAGTAAATCTTCAGTTCTAATCCAGCCAAAGTCATTAGCATCTGTAAGCACTAAAGTACACTGTGCTTGGGCTTGATGGCTTATCCTCCAGCTCCTCCTTCCTGCCAGCAACAAGTTTCCTGGATCTCCTCTGGAACCCTTTTTAAAGATGAGGATGATGTTAGCTACCTTCCAGTCCTCAGGAATGGAGGCAGATTTTAAAGAAAGGTTACATATTTTTTCAGGAGATACACAAGTTCACATTTGAGTTCTTTCAGAACTCTTGGATGTATGCTATCTGGGCCTGGTGATGTATCAGTTTTTAAGTTGTCTATCAGTTGTAGGACCTCCTCTCTCGTCACCTCAATCTGACTCAGGTCTTTCTTTCTTTTTTCCTGCTTGCCCAGAATGGGCAAGGTTTATTATTTTTAAAGATTACATTAAAAAAGAGCAATACATTTTAACATATCTAGCCGAGTGTCTCTCCCACAACATCATGTTTACATACATATTACCATTTTTCCCTTGTTTTAATTTGTATTCCACTACATACATCATTAAACCAAAGATCTAATTGCAGTAAACATCTAATTTCCCTGTATCCTACCTGCTATATTTCATTTTATCTATGATGTGCTATTATAAATTATAATTAAAAATAGAGAAGGAAAGAAACAGGTGTTTCTTAGCAGTTTGATAGTTCTAAATTAGGCACATATTTCTTGTATGTTAAGACTCTAGAGCCTTTAAATTATTCTTACATATATTAAGCAATGTTAGCTTTCAAAATCCCTTTTACTTGTACACCTAAACATAGTAGATTGTATTTTATCCACAGTATCAGCTCTCAACCTAACAATGCCAAAAAGCTTTTACCTTACACTGTATCATTCCATCTTTTTTCTTAAGAGAGTTAAGTCATTAAACATTCTCTAGATAAGCGGCTCATTACTTGTAATTTTTCCCTGCAATACACACTCTAAGATTCAAATTGCCCTATATCTTTTATCATCCGTTAGAACATTACATATAAACAAAATATATTGTTTCAAGATGACAAAGCCATTATTTATAACTTTCACTAATCAGTTAAAACAGTACAGATAGTCAAGGTATATAGCTTCAGGTTATGTTCTTAGTCAATTGTATATCAAGTATCAACATAAGTCGAGAAAACAGAACAAAAAAAAGAAAAAAATATAAACAAATATTTCACAACAGTTTAACAGTTTCCCAGTTCCAGTTTGGGTAATCCTTTATCTCAATCAATTAGAACAATACAGAGTATGTTACTTCAGATTACTTATAAAGTTTCAGTTTCTTTTGCTTTCTTTGTAAATGTCTCTTCAGAACTGTTTCCCTTATGTGTCTTTGATCTTTGAAAATCTCATCCCCTTCAAGCTTGCTTGTATGACCAAACAGACAACTTTGTCTCTCCAGCTCTGCAAACACTGTGGCTGAGTTCAGACTGGCAGTTTGAAGCGGGAACCAGTCGTGGCAAAAAAGCCCCAAAACAAACTGTTCCAGGTTTTCCTGGTCACACTGCACCGACTGATGCGGAAGCATACCGGGAGGATGCATGTGGGAGCATTCAGACTGCTGGCCTGGAGGCACGGCTGTAAATGGCTTTTTCCTGGCAAATCAGCTATGTGTGCACATGCGCTCATGCATACATAGCTGATTTGGATTCTGTTGCGCCAGCACTGCATTGGATGGTAGAGTGGAGCACAGCCAATCATATTGCTGCTGCCTTATGCACAACGCGGGTTGCTCCCGGCTTTTCGGGTTGGCGTTCACACTTCCCGGAAGTGGAATGAAGTGGGATAAACAAGCTCTCAGGGATTTGCTACCACTTTTATCAGGTATCTTTTAAACACGGGAGTGAAGCAGAACAGCACGGGTAGACTATGGGTGGGGAACACCAGGCAGATGTGCCTGTGTGAATGCCTCCTTTAATTTGTTCGTAAAATGTGGCTGAAACATGGCTATAGCGGGGCAAACTGCCAGTCTGAACTCAGCCTGTATTATATCCAACTGTCTCAAAAGCCAAGGTCTCTGAAAAATCATCATAGTGACAGGTGAATAAATCTCTCATTACGGGTATCAAGTGTTGAAACAAGCTATGTTGCTCATCGTGTTGTGTCATATGTAGCATCCTCTGTACTTGGTAATCTTGCACTGCCGGGAATACAATCTCCTCTCTCTCAGAACTGGTCAAGATCCCTCCCAGCACTTGAAAAACAGCAGCTGTAAACTTAGTCTCCATCTGTAGTTTTACGAGACCCCAAAAGTCATCTGACAACTGCAATATATCTCTGTTTCCTTGGAAATCCTTCTTTTCAATTGTAGTTAGAGAAGCCATCTCGCTCCTGAGCAGACAGTTTGTAAACAACAGTCAGTATGTAACTACGCAGGCAGAGAGCTCACAGTCCGATACCATTTTAAATCCATAAGCCTGTTTTCCTTTCCATAAGTCAAATAAGCCATTTTAAAAGTAAGATAAGTCCCTGTGAAAATATTTTTCCAGCTAACAGATAGAAGATTTCAGTGTGTTATTTTGCCCCTATGTTTTTGATGTGATAACTCCCCTAAACTCTGCCGAGCCACTGGCCATGGGAGTCTCCACCTCCCTTTGCCTCTGGGAAAGATTTATGGGGGCAATCAAGTGTTCTTTTCCGAGTTTGAAGGTTGAAAAAAAGAGGAAAATACTCACTAAGTCTTTGCTAAGATGATTGTGACGAGGTAGAGGGCCCTTATATGGGATTGTTACAGCTTTCCAGCCCTGCTCCCAAGGCTGGTCTTTCAGAGCTCCTTGCTCAAGACACTCTGACTCCTACTCCTGCTGTTGCCACATGCGGGGGGCTCAGATTTAAAGTCTTCTGCTGCCAATTCCTGCACCCAAGGAACTGGAGGGACCCTTGTCCAATCCGAAAAAATCCAGAAAGGTCAATAATATCCCCTAAAAAGGCTCCAAAAGCTAGTGAGACTCAGAGACTCCTAACTACTTGACTAGTCCGTTGCACAGAAGCCCCGCCTCCCTGACTCACGTCTTTCAACATGCCTCCCAAAATCAGCGGTTCTGGAGTGGGCAAGCACTTCTCATCTTCCACAGTGAAGACAGAGGGAAAAAATGCATTCAGCTTCTCAGCCATTTCCCCATTGTCCATCCATAATCCTTTTACCCCTTGGTCATCCAAGGGCCCCACTGCCACCTGGCTGGTTTTCTGCTTGTAATGTTTTTTGCAATATGCTTCTCATGTTCCCTTTTTGCCTGCCTGATTACAGACTTGCATTTTATTTGCCACAGCCTGTGTTCCCTTTTATCAACCTCACTGAGACTAACTTTCCACCGCTTAAAGGAATCCTTCTTACCTTTTACAGCTTCCATTACTTTGTTTGTTAACCATGCAGGCCTTTTTTCTATACCTATTTGTGCCTTTCCTAATCTGTGGTATATATTTTATCTGAGCTTCTAGGATTGTAGTTTTAAATAGTCCCTGAGCTTCCCCAATGGTTTGATCCTTTTTACTTTTCCTTTCATTTTCCTCTTCACATGTCCCCTCATTTCAGAGAAGTTACCTCTTTTAAAGTTAAAAGTGGTTGTGTTGGTATCCTGGGACTTGCAGCTTTAGAGAGAGAGAAAAATTGAGGTGATAGCAGTATTTCTATCCTTAGCTGTGTATGTATGGGGCGGGGGGACGGGGACTTAGCAGAGACCTAGGGCCCAGATTGTGGACGAAGTTGATTTTGGTATCCTGGTACCTGCTTTAGAGAAAAATAAATTATAGGAGTGGGAATATTTCTGTCTTTAGCTCTTTTTTGTCTCTGTACATCTGTACATGAGGGGGGGGGAGAGATAAAGCTAGTTCTCCAAATATGGAAAATGAGGTGGTTCGGATGTCCTGGAACCTATTTCAGCTAAACAAATGCTCCCATATTTTCAAGCTAGGGTACTGAGATTCTGAGATGCATTTGGAGATTCATACAGAGTATCCAGTATGTGAGCAGTGTAGTTGTCGGAATGTTGGTTCAGGATTGGAGAGACCAGAATTCAAAGCCCCACTTAGCTTTGAAGCATACCATGTGACCATGAACTGGTCACACGCTCAGTGTAACCTGTGAGGAAAAGAGAGAGTGGGGAGGAAATATTTTCTTTTATAAACACATGAAATATTTATTGTCATTGTTTCAGTGACAGAGTTCATGACATCTTTTCTCTCCTCATACAGAGTCCTCTGTTTTTGACTGAGATTCAGACAATTCAAAGTGAAAAAAAATATTTTATAAACCACATGATTAAGTGTTGGTGGCATGTGGTTTTTCAAAAGATAAGTCGTTTCATACTGAAATAATTTAATATAGATTACAAGAATGGGCCTGGGGTGGGTTCAGCCCCATGTTCCTCCCCCAGGAAAATTGCGAAATCTGTGTCCCTGGTGAGGAGATTTCCTCCTGAGGCCCTGCCTTTTCTTAGCCATGCAGATAGGCATCCTCCCAGAGTTCTGATGATTCCTTCAGAGAGCTGCCAAGAGAAAGGGAAAAGGAGTCTCCTTGGTAAATATCACAATGGCTGGCCCTTCCATGCCCCACCACTACTGCTTTCCTGATTTCCCTGTGCGACACTGACCCTCTCACACTCAGCCTTCTCCTCCCTCCCGCTTAATTAGTTGATACTTACCGCAGTATATCTGCAAAGGCAGTGAGCAGGGGTTTGCAGTGGTACTGAACACCATGTTTGGCACAGAGGGATCTCACCAGGGGAGCCACCTTCCAGAAATTGTGTCGAGGCATTGTTGGGAAAAGGCTGCAGAGAGAGAACAAAGGATGGATTGAAGCAAGTATCAGAGAGTGTTGAAAGAGCCAAAAGTACTCCATCCCTGCCCACGATCTTAAATCCCTTAACACCAAAAATGCGTGTCATCCCACATTTCCATGGAAAATCTCTTCCAGACACATTCAGAGAAGTGCCTTTCCCCACACCAGATCTTTCTCTCTGTTTCTTGTACTCACTGGTGCTCAATCTGGAAATTCAAGTGCCCCGTATACCAGTCGTTGAACGTGGATTGGTCCACATTGCACGTTGCTGTGAGCTAAACAAATTTCATTAAAAAAGACTTTAAAGCAGGTCCTTTCACCACCAACATTTTTTTAAAATGTCACTTTTCTCACTGGGACTCAAGGCGGCGCACCAAGCATGGGACAATTGAATCAACAGGAATGGGGCTTCAAATGAACAGTGCAACAGGGTTTGAATGGCAAACTGTTGAAAACACAGCTGAAGCCAAGCTGGGGGGGAAAGCATAAACATGAACAGGACATGTTAAATGATGAAGAAATTACATAGTACAGTCAGTATGTACAGTATGTACTATACATATCTGTATAGTATCTGATGGTCGAAATACACCCAGTAATTGATGGGCAGCCAATGGAGTGCCTCCTCCTGGCTCCTGATAATAAGTGAGCTGTTGCATTCTGTACCAGCTGGAATCTTTCAGTTTACTTCTATGGGAGGCCTATGTAGAGTGCATTGCAATAGTCTAGTATCGATGTTACTGTGGTATGGATCCAGGTTGCCAGATCAGCTGTGTCAAGATAGAGGGCAATCTTCTCAGCTAGAATGAGTTGGAAGACAGCGGTTTTTTGCAGCTGCATTAAGTTGTTTCTCCAGCAGCAATGCTGAATCCAATATAAACACAAGGCTTTTAAACAACTCTGCAAGAGTCAGCTGAGTCCTACTGAAAGTGGGAATCACAATGTCCTCCTCGCCTTTCCAAAAAGTGTCACTTTTGTCTTGTGTGGGTTCAGTTTCAATTTGTTCACTTTCAATCATTTGACCGCAGCAGCCAGGCTATGGCTCAAGACCTCTACTACATCACCAGGGGATTTGGATAGAGACATATAGAGCTGAGTGTCATCTTCATATTGATGACTTCAGTTCCAAAGCTATGAAAAAAAGCTGGAGATGTGGCTGGCAAATTACCAAAAAAAATTTTTAAACTGATGAAACAAGAGAAACTTGAAGATGTTTGGAGAAAATGGAATACTAAAGTAAAGGACTATACTTTTTACTACAATAGACATAACTCTTTTTCCAGGATTGATATGATTTGGATGTCGGAGGAGATGGCATCGAAGACTCAAAAGATTGAAATCTTAACAAAAAATAATTCTGATCATAGCCCCTTACTTTGGATGTCGAGAGAAAAACCTAAACAATTGGAAAATCAATGAGGATTTATTGGACAGAAAAATAGTTAATGAGACATTGCGTAGGGAAACACAGAACTATTTTGAAACAAATTTGAACAAAGGTACGGAATTACAAATTGTGTGGGATGCATATAAAGCGGTTATGAGGGGACTGCTTATTTCATTAAACACTAAAGATAGAAAGCAAAGATTGCAACAGCAAAATGATTTACAGGAAAAGATCTGACAGAAAGAAAAAGAGTTAAAGAAAAAGCCAGGGAAGAAGAAGATTATAAGAGAAATTCATATGCTACAAGACCAGTTAAATGTACTGTCAAACCGAGAATTGTATTGGAATTTAAAGAAGCTGCAACAGAAATCGTTTGAGGGTGCTAATAAACCTGGAAAGTTCTTAGCACAGCAACTGAAAAATAGATGTGAAAGAAATTTTATAAATAAGATAATAGAAGATGGAAAGGATATTGTGGACTTGAACGGTTTAAAGAGGGTCTTTTTCAACTTTTATGCCAAATTGTTTCAAAAGAAATGTATTGATTCACAGAAATTTAAGAAATATTTGGAGAATATTGAAGTACCAATATTGGGACAACAAATGAAAGAAGTGCTTAATGGTCCAATTAAAAATGAAGAAATTGTTAGTGCGATAGAAGAAGCAAAATTGGGGAAAGCTCCAGGTCCAGATGGATTTACTGCAAAATTTTACAAAAAATTAAAGGATGAGCTAACCCCAATTTTTGTACTTTTGTCAAACGAAATAAGAGAGACAAAACGGATTCCAGAGTCATGGAAAGAAGCAAATATTTCGTTTATACCCAAAGAAGGTTTGGACCTAACTAATGTGAAGAACTACAGACCAATATCCCTCCTGAATAATGATTACAAATAGTTCAGAAAGGTAATTTCTGAAAGGCTTAAAAAATATTTGAAAGATGTTATAACAGAAGAACAAGCTGGCTTTTTACTGAATAAGCAAATCAGAGACAATTTAAGAGTGGTGATAGATGCAATTGAATATTGTGACAAACACCCTGAAAAGGAAGTTGGATTCCTCTTCCTGGATGCGGAAAAAGCTTTTGATAATTTGAACTGGGACTTCATGTTGCAAGTGATAGAGAAAATGGAAATAGGTCAATCTTTTTTAAACATGATTACTGCAATTTATTCAGACCAAAGAGTGGCATTGAACGTAAATAAAGAGAAAACGGAATACTTTAAAGTGCGAAAAGGGACGAGACAAGGTTGCCCCTTATCTCCACTATTGTTTATCTGGATATTGGAAGTATTATTGGGGAAAATAAAAGAGGACAAGAACATTAAAGGATTGACAACAAGAGGCTTTACATATAAATATAGAGCTTTTGCGGATGATGTAATGTTTATGATTCAAGACCCAATAGAGAATATACCACGACTGATGCAAAAAATTAAAGATTTCGGAGATTTGGCTGGTTTTTATGTTAATAAAAGCAAAACAAAGGTGATGTGCAAAAATATGACGAAACAGAAGCAAATGGAACTTCAGGAGAAAATCCAGTGTGAAGTGGTCACAAAGACAAAGTATTTAGGGATTGAATTGACTATGAAAAATATAGACTTATTTAAAAATAATTACGAAAAAATTTGGTATAAGATTCAACAAGATATGAAAAAATGGGACACCTTGAACTTATCACTAATGGGAAGGATTGCAACAGTTAAAATGAATATTTTGCCTCAGTTAATGTTTTTGTTTCAGACTATCCCAATACTATGACAAAGTAAGATATTGGATGGATGGCAGAAAGAAATACCAAAATTTGTGTGGGCAGGAAGGAAACCAAGAATTAAAATGAAAATTTTATGTGATGCTAAGGAAAGAGGAGGACTTCAACTACCAAATCTTAGACTATTACGATGCTGTCTGTTTAACGTGGATAGAACAATGGATCAATCTTGAAAATATGAAGCTGTTGGCGTTAGAAGGTCATGACAACAAGTTTGGATGGCATGCGTATTTGTGGTATGAAAAATCAAAAATCGACAATTTTTTTAAACATCACTTTATTAGGCAATCACTGTTCGAGACCTGGACGAGATACAAAAAATTCTTTTATGAAGAACGACCACTTTGGATAGTACCGGCAGAAGTGATTAAACCATATTCGAGACATGAAGGATTAGATTGGTTACGTTATAGAAATCTTTTAAAATCCGAAGGGAAAAGCTTTGTCATGAGAGATAGCGATGATGTGGAATTTGATTATGATTGGTTGAATTATAGACAGATTTATGATTTGTTTAAAACTGATAAGAGAAAATATGGCTTCAGGGCAAAGAATAATGAAATTGAAACTATATGGGTGGAAAAGGGAAAAAAAAATGATCTCAAAAATATATAAGGTTTTATTGAAGTGGTATACAGAGGATGAAATTCTAAAAGAACAAATGATAAAATGTAAATAGTGAAATAACTATGGCATCATAAATGAGAGTATGTCTAGCAAATGTTGGAAATGTAGAAAGAAAGAAGGCTCATTTTACCATATGTGGTGGACTTGTGATAAAGCCATGAGTTATTGGTCAGAGATTCATAATGAAATACAGAAAATTTTGAAATGTACTTTTAAGAAGGATTCACAAATTTTGCTGTTAGGTCTTAAATTGGAAGAGTTAAATGTAACCAAGAGAACATTGTTATGGTACTTGGTCACAACAGCTAGAATGATTTATGCACAATTCTGGAAACAAGAAAAGATACCTGAAACATGGGAATGGATTAAGAAGATGCTTTTTATGGCAGAAATGGACAAATTGACAAGAAAGCTTAATAATGAAGAAGATGAAGCATTTTTTGAAGAATGGAAAGATTTCAAAGACTATCTTGAGAAAAACTGGGATGTAAAAAATAGATTGATTTGCTTTGACAGTTATTAAGGAGAAAATAAGAAAAAGAATGATAAGATTGTTAAAATGTTACCGTAATTTGATAATGGAAGTGATATATTTTGTTAATGGTAATTAGATAATAGAGTCTATAAGGGGGTAAGAGCATTGCGGGAAGCCTTGTATTGGGGGGGGAGGGGAGAAAAGAAAAGGGTATGTGATATTTACAAGATGTAATTTTAAATATGTGACACATATCCAATAATAAATAGGTTTGTTTTTTTTTAAAAAAAGACCTCTACTACATCACCAGGGGATTTGGATAGAGACATATAGAGCTGAGTGTCATCTTCATATTGATGACTTCAATTCCAAAGCTATGAATGTTTTCTCCTAACACAGAAGATAAGAACCCCACAAGACAGCTCCCAAACTGAAGACAGCTGGTCTGCAATGGCAACTGAGTCTGACCTATGAGGGTATTTAAACCAGTCCAAGGTACCTTTTTCTGTCTCCAAATGCCTCAACAGATAAGCATGATCTACTATATCAAAGGATGCAGTTAAATCCAGTAGGAGCAACAAAGTAGCACAGCCTTTGCCTGTATTCAGATGGAGATAATCAAATAAGGCCACAAGTACCATCTCTGTCCTTAAGTTTGGCCTGAAACCAGAATGAAAAGGATCAGGAGCACATGAGTTATCCAGGAAGGCCTTGAGTTGGTCCACAACTGGTGATAATTGGTGATAACTGACTATATCATTTTTCTGTAGGGGTGGTTTTTGAAGTAGTGGACAGATAACTGACTCTTTGAGTAGCTGTCAGACCCTTGAGTTAATCCACTCTCAGTCCAAATAGTCTTTTATTAGAAACAGAGATTTGGATGTGCGCAAGAGAGATCTCTTGTTCAGACTGAAGGACAGATCAAAGGTTAGGTATGGTATATGCAATAGATCCCACAATGCAATGGTCCTGCAGCGCCCATTCTCTTCTTTCACTCCCCCCCTTCATACTACTTTGTACTAAAAGGTTTATATTTCAGCAACCTATGTTTCTCCAAAGATGAAAGGCTTCTTCCAACTATACATCCTGGGGTTCGATCTCATGGGAAAGTTGTCACTATTCTACCCCTCACACACACACACTAGCATTCACATCTACTCTTCTCATTCCCAGAGTTTTATGGCAGAGAGGGTTGGGAAGAAAGGAAAGAAACCAAATGGTCGGGATGACTTTGAAGTGGAGGGAACCTACAAAGGAAAACCTGTGTCACTATGACATTCAACAGAGCCCGATTCTGACAGTAGCTAAGGGAAGATGCCATGAGTTAGTGACTGATTTATTATGTACCTCAGAATTAATGTGGTCCTTACATGATTTTGGCAGCCAGGATGGGCAAAGATTCAGTGCACAAATGAAGATAGTTTCAGGTGGGTAGCCATGTTTTTCTGCAGTAGAAGAGCAAGTTTAAAGTCCAGTAGCACTTTAGACACTAATGAGATTTCCAGGGTACGAGCTTTTGCGCGTAGGGGTGTGCACTTGGTATATACTGAGCCAAATAAATACCCCCCAAATGCCTTATTGGTATTTTTCGGGTACTTCTTCAACCGAATACAGATCAGTGGTCTGTATTTGGCTACTGCAATAGCTGTGCCCAAATAAAAACTGATATTATTCAGGTTTTATTCAGACAAGGCTAGAAGACATTTGAAGAGCCTTCTGAGTTCACTTGCTGAGTGCCACAGCAAGCATTTACACTTGAAAACCCTTCTCCATTATACCCTATGGAGATGGTCCCCATAGGGTATAATGAAGCTGAATAAATTCGGCTTTCCTGAATATTTACCCAAAGCTGACATTGGTATTTGGGAATATTCAGGATACCAACATTTTCTGGGTCCAATAGACCTGAACTGGGGGAAAATGATTCCGCCCCCACACCCCTATTTGCGAGTTAAAGCTCCATTTGTCAGATACATATCTAATAAAAGGAGCTTTGACTCTTGAAAGCTTATACCTTGGAAATCTTGTTGGTCTTTAAGTTTCTACTGGACTGGAATAGTGCATACATGGTAGCTTTCTCAGATCCCAGGATCCTGTCAACATCCCTGGGAGACTTAGATGTGATTAGGGGAATGACTGTCAGTTTACAGCAAGGACAACTGATAGCATTGCCAGATGTCGTACTATAGTAGGAGACCTCCCACCCTGGGCCCCACCACTCCCAGTGCTGCTTGGTGGAGCAGGGGAAACAAAATGGAGGGGGGGATTGAAAATTGGCATTTGCCATCACTTTCAATACAATCCCAAAAGTGATGTCACCACAGCATGGCAACACTCTATGATTCACCCAAAAGCGCTGGACTGGCAACACTATCAACTGACTTCATACCAATTTTTCCTCACAGAGCCAGTGTGATGTAGTGGTTAGCATGCCAGGAGGCCCAGGTTCAAACTCCCATTATGTCATGGAAAATCACTGGGTGACCTTGGGCCAGTCATTCACTCTCTGTCTAACCTTCCTCACAGGATTATTGTTGTGAAGCTAAAATGGAAGAGAGGAGAATGATGTTGTAGATCACTTTGGGGCCCTTTTTGAGAGTACAGGCAGGGTATAAGTGAATTAAATGAAAACATGACTATGGTCCCGATCAGACAGGTCTTTATATTTAAAGGTAATGGCCAGACAGCAACATTTGGGAAATGTGCCTCTTCTGTGATCATCCTGTTTTGCTGCACTTCAGAGCCGTACTTAAAAGATACTAGTTAAAAGTCTGGAGTTTTTGCTTCCTGACAGGTCAATTGCGGACTTTCCCCCGTCTGATCATTCCAGCGTGCAATCCTCCTAGAGGGAGGTACCACTGCCGGTGCTTTAACCATTCAACTCCACGCATGCATGGAAAAACAAGTACACGTTGAGGCATGGATGCGCATGCACAAACAGATTTTAAAAAACCCCAAAAAACGACCATGTGGCTCCTTCAGGTGGATGCCGTCTAGACAATCCACCATGGAGTATGCGCGCGGTAAGGGGAGCTGTCTGGTTGTGCAACGCCAGATAAAAAAGATCGGGATCAAATTAGAGCTGGGCCAATTGTGGTATTAGCTGCCTGTCTGAACACACTCTATGGAACCATGGATTAAATTGTTCTGGAGGAATTTAACAAAAGTAGTATGATCTGGCACTGGGTTACAAACTCATATTCCCAATATATTTATGAATGAAATTATTAGATGAAAAAAGACATTATCTCACCTGGGTAGAGACCCAGTCTAAATTCTTGTCATAGTCAATATTCATAGGAATGTGGTTCATCTGTGAGATCCAGAGAAACCAGCTACTTTCTAGGAACCTGCACAAACAAACAAAAAAATACTCACACATACAAAAAACCCCACAAAACCAATTGCAACATGAATATACTGATCATTAAAATGTCTACCTTATTCATATCTTCCCAAACTAGGACTTATTCTATAAACTCAAAGTCCACCTTTCAAATGTGCAAATAAACCAGACAGTCTTTTAAGGTGCCACAACAGTTTTTAATTATGTGCTATTCACAAGTTAACATAATTATTTATGGATTTCTGCAGTATAAATCTAGCCCATCCCCATCCAGACTTTCTGAAGTTTTTGCCTTTAGAAATCCATTGTTAAGTACTTTTCACTAACAAATAATGAACAGTTATCATTATTGCACTAAGAGGGTATACATAATGCATGGATAGTGTCACAGAATAATAAAACAAGTTCAGGACAAAGTGAATTATTATAGTCTCCAATTAAGTTTTTCATCATCATTGGAAATCAGATCTAAATCTGGGCAGGAACACACAGGAACGGAGTTCCGGCTGGCTCCTGAGTTGGCCACACTCAGCAGGAACTCATTAGCATAATAGGCCACACCCAACAGCAGAAACTCATTAGGATTGGCTACATTAGGGGTCTGTGGCCTAACATGCAAAGGAGTTCCTGCTACAAAAAAAGCCCTGGGTTTTGGCAAGGTAAACAGAATAAGAAGCAAAAGGTGGGTGTGGCTGGATGACCACACTTCTGGTAACATGTGGTGTGTGGCCTAATATGCTAATGAGTTGTGCTACCAGGGGTGTGGCCTAATATGCTAATGAGTCTCTGCTGTTGGGTGTGGCCTATTAAGCTAATGAGTTCCTGCTGAACTTTTTCTACAAGAAAAGCCCTGATGCAGAGTATCACTCTTTCTGATGCCACACTTCACGAATCTATGAGATCCATGCAGGAAAAGAAGTCAGAATTGAGTTTTGCACAATGATTATTACCTGGCCAACCAGTAGAATGCCATGAAACTCTTAAATCCCATTATAGGAACATACATGAGACAGACTCGGGTATTGAAGAGTATAACGAAAATGAGTTCCTGCCAAAGAGAACAGCATTAAGGCAGAAAGAAGCAGAAAAGTTTGCTGCAGCTTCACATCACTGAACCATATGGAGCAACTATGAGGATTATAAAAGCCACAACAAAATATTATGTAGAGCAAAAATAATCTATGCATGCATGAAAACAAGTATCTGGTGAGGAAGGGGAATGATGGTGCCAAAAGGAGGACCGGTAGCAACTGGGATTGGACAAGCCTAATAAATGGATTTTCTGGAGAAATCTACAGTCAAGGTTGCTTCCATGTAGTCACAATTCCTGATAGTGCTCTTATTACAGCTGTGAATGCAGAGACATTTATAGCAGTAACAGAGGCCCATGCAGGGGCATTGTCTGTGCTATCTCCTTGTGACTGCTATTCCCACTACTTTTTGTTGGCTTTTTAAAAAAGGTTATAGGTATATTGCTACAGTGTTACGATAGAGTGATATACCTACTACTACTACTGGGAAAAAGTCAGTAAAAAATCTGTTAGTGTTGGGGGGGGGCAGATACAAGAGGACAGAAGAAATCTGCCAGTGGATGGGGGTGGGGTGGGGTCTGAGAATCCACACTTTCCGGTTCATACAGTGACCAAACTTGCTTTGAATACAATCTTTCACCATGGTATTTAAGTTTCGTAAATCCAGTTATAATACTGATAATATGAAATCTGAAATGCGACATTTGTTGTAGGAATTCTAGTGGAGAAGACTGGAGTGTAAGAAATGAAGTGAGACATACATACTTTTTTCTCTCTCTACTGAAGGACCTCTCTCTAGACCACATGGGTGGTTGTGCCCTCAGGTGCTGGGATCACCAGGCTGCTTGATGGGCTCACTCTGGAGCAGGTCACATAGAACTGTCCATTTAAGAAGCAGTCGTCTGTTAGGTCAGCTCCTGCCACCTTCCATGAAAGTGATGGCCTCTCTACTTGTGTTCCTGGATTGTTTTGCTCATATGGAGACTGTGTTGTTCTGAGCACCTCAGGGTGATCTCGCTGGTACTTGGCCTGTGCAGCTCAGTGCACTGCAGGAGTACTATGTGCAAATGTCTTTGCCCCATTCCTAAATTGCCTCCTCCTTGTAGCATTGGTGTATCTGGCTCAACGTTTGCCAAGATTTTTCTTGGGGGCAGAAAGAGGTGAGAGGTGTGAGGGGGAGTTGGTGTGAGGGAGTGGTGATGTGGTGGACATTTCTTCAGGTTCACAAGGGAGGCATGCATCGAAATGGCTCCTAGAAATGTCCTTTACTATCTCCCCATAAACATTCATTAACTCAATTGCCATACTGGCTTTTTTGAAAAATTTCTATTCAAGAGTCTTGAGTAGCTGATTTCTGTAACTGTCCTCAACTGTCTGCATTCTCTTCTAACTGTGTTTTTACCTCAGAACATTGAGATCCACAGCTGAGCAATCAGAGGGAAGTGGGTGCAAGTAGGCAGGTTTTACCTCAGAACTCTGAACTACACAATTGACCAATTGGCGGCAGGGGCGGGCAAGGAGGTAGCAGCCTGCCAGGCACATGGAAAATAATTGAAAGAACACATTTTGCCCTTTTTTAACCCCCTTAGGGGTCATGTTTCTCAGAAATCTCTTTGGGAGGGATTGACGTCATGGTAGGAATGCACTCCCCTTATTTTGATTTCTTGGTGCAGGGGTTTAGCCTAGGCATTGAATTTGGGGGGGAGGACATACCCCCCCTTTTTACAGAAATGCTTCTCATTTATGTTACATTTTAGAACTGGGACATAACTACATATTCAAAACACCATCCGAGCAATCATATATTAAACAAGTTCATATGAACCAATTTTCTAGAACCTACATTGTGAGAAGTTAAATAACCTAATAAAGGAAACAAGTTTTTTACAAATTTGGGGTATATTTCCATTGTGGGTGGGAGTGTGGCTAAGCTGGGGCAGCAGCACTGCTAAGATGATCCTGCTGGGGCAGCGTCCCTGATGGATTAAAGTACCCTGGCCCAGCTCCTACACCTGACAGACCTCTGCCTGTCTGGTGTTGGGGGGAATTATGTTTAAAGGCACCAGAGGGACTGGGCCAGCAGCACCACTAAGGCAATCCTGCTGAGCAAACCCCTCCAGTGGCTGTAAACATCCCACCTCCTCTCCTAAACCTGACAGGCAGCTGCTTGTCCAATGTAGGAGGGGGAAGAGGGAGGAGTATTAGAAGCCACTGTGGGGGCAGGGGCAGCAGGATCACTAAGGAGGATGGAAAAAACCCTTCATCATTGGTGCTGTGCAATGCCAGGTTTATTAACAACAAAAACCACAACCCTTCGGGATTTTGTGATGGAACAGTGAGCTGACCTGGCGTGTGTGACTGAGACCTGGGTATGGGAGGGCCTGACCATAGCTCTTGCCCAGCTTGCCCCACCTGGGTATTCGGTCCTTCACCAATCATGGACTAGGGGGCAGGGAGGAGGAGTGGCTATCTTCATTCGGGAGGCTTACTCCTTCAGGGTGCTCCCAGCAGTGGAGATCACGGGTGTAGAGCAATGCTCACTCTAAGCTGTGGAGTCTTGTGAGCAAAAATTCTACTTTGTGAGCTACTGACATTAAAGTTGTGAGCAAGCAGTTTGGCTACTGCATAAATTAGTTTGCTCTGAAGCCATCCTTCCTGAGCTAAGACAAAAATGTGTGAGCCAGAGGCTAAAAAACTGTGAGCTAGCTCACACTAACTCAGCTTAGAGGGAACACTGGCGTAGAGTGTGTCAGATTGATGCTGGAGGCTGAGGAGAGTCTGGCGATTTGGCTGGTGTACCGACCACCTAATGCACCGGCCAATAGACTGCCATCCTGGCTGGAGGGCATATCAGGCTGGGCACTGGAGCACCCTAGGCTGATCATCTTGGGTGACTTCAATGTCCATGCTAAGGACGTGACTTCCAGCCGGGCTACAGACCTAGTGTCAGCCATGGTGGCACTGGGACTCTCTCAATTCATCTCAGCCCCTACGCATTGGGCCGGTCACATGCTCGATCTGATCTTCGCTGCTGGGGTGATGGTGGACCGGATTACTGCAGAGGCAGTACCATGGTTGGACCACCAGGCTCTGAATGTTCCACCCCATCTGAATGTTCCACCCTGACCCTATTTAGGCGGCGAGTGGATTTTTGCTTGCCCGCAGTGCCAAATGGACCCAATGCAGCTCCAGATGGCCCTGCGGGATCTGAGGCCCCCTGGCAGCGGTCAAGGCCGCAAAGAGAGATTTCTATGCGTCCATGATTGCATCTGCTAACTCACGCCCGGCCCAATTATTTAGTACAATTCGGTCTTTGAAGGCTCTGCCACAGGGCAGGCCAAATGCTAGGGAACTGGATATTGGCTGTGAGGCTTTTGCGAGCTATTTTGCAGATAAAGTCCTGGCGCTCCGCCATGACCTCCCCGCCACAATTGAAACAGTGAGTGAACTTGAGGCCCCTTGCACATCTTTGGTGCTGGGTTTAGAGTGTTTCAACCCAGCCACCCTAGAGGAAGTGGACGGATCGCTCATATCTGTACACCCAACCACGTGCGACCTTGATCTGTGCCCCTCCTGGCTCATTAAAGCAGGCCACGAGTGGTTCTGAGGTGCATTGTGGAAGATTGTCAACAAGTTCCTCTTGGAGGGATGGTTCCCCGGGGCACTCAAGGAAGCAATGGTCCGTCCTCGCCTGAATAAGCCATCTTTGGACCCGACCGAATTGGCCAACTATCAGCTGGTGTCCAATTTGCCCTATTTGGGCAAACCTATTGAGAGGGCAGTGGCGTTACAGCTACAGGGCTTTCTTGATGATGCTTCTGTCCTTGATCCCTTCCAGTCTGGCTTTTGCCCGGGCCATGGGACAGAGACGGTGCTGGTCACCTTGACTGATGACCTCTGTAGTCATCTGGATTGAGGAGGTGTGGCGGCACTGTTGTTGTTAGATCTGTCAGCCGCGTTTGACACGGTTGACCACCAGTTGCTGGCCCACCACCTTGCTGACGCAGGGATTCAGGGGTTTGCCCTTCAATGGTTTGCCTCTTTTCTCCAAGGTCGGGGACAAAGGGTGGCGATAGGGGATTGGCAGTCCTGGAGGCACCCTCTCGAGTGTGGGGTGCCTCAGGGGGTGGTGCTGTACCTGATGTTGTCCAACATCTATATGTCCCCCTTGCCCAGATTGCCCGGAGTTGTGGGCTTGGGTGCAGGGCCAGCTCCAGGTGTCTGGGCACCCCAGGCAGGACAGCCAGGGGCGCCCCCCACTGGGGATAACAACCTCCCGGTGGGGCCTGGATACCAGGGGTGGCATCAGAGCACTGGTTTTCCTGGACACTCCGCAGCTGCGGGGCCCCCAGGAAAGCCAGGAGGGGGCCGGGGGGTCTAGCCGCTGCCCCCTCCCTCCCAGCGCCAGCTTTACTGGGGGCTCTGTGGCTACGGGACCCCCAGGAAAGCTGGGAAGGGGGCAGAGGTTTAAACCACAGCCCCCTCCCTCCCAGCGCCAACTTTCCTGGGGGCTCCACAGCTGCGGGACTCCCAGCAAAGCTGGGAAGGGGGCGGGGGGTCTAGCTGCTGCCCCCTCCCACCCAGCGCCGGCTTTCCTGGGCACTCCACGGCTGCGGGACCCCCAGGAAAGCTGGGAAGGGGGCGGAGGTTTAAACCACAGCACCCTCCCTCCCAGCGCCGGCTTTCCTGCGGGCTCCTTGGCTGCGGGACCCCCAGGAAAGCTGGGAAGGGGGTGGGGGATCTAGCCACCACCCCTCATTCCCAGCGCCGGCTTTCCTGGGCGCTCCACAGCTGCAGGACCCCCAGGAAAGCTGGGAAGGGTGCAGAGGTTTAAACCACAGCCCCCTCCCTCCCAGCGCTGGCTTTCCTGGGGGCTCCGTGGCTGCAGGACCCCCAGGAAAGTAGGGAAGGGGGTGGATAAACCACCGCCCCCTCCCTCCCAGCGCCGGCTTTCCTGGGGGCTCCGTGGCTGCGGGACCCCCAGGAAAGCCAGGAAGGGGGTGGGGGATCTAGCCACCACCTCCTCCCTCCCAGCGCCAGCTTTACTGGGGGCTCTGCGGCTACAGGACCCCCAGGAAAGCTGGGAAGGGGGCAGAGGTTTAAACCACAGACCCCTCCCTCCCAGTGCCGACTTTCCTGGGGGCTCCACAGCTGCGGGACTCCCAGCAAAGTTGGGAAGGGGCGGGGGGTCTAGCCGCTGCCCCCTCCCTCCCAGCGCCAGTTTTCCTAAGGGCTCCACAGCTGTGGGACCCCCAGAAAAGCTGGGAAGGGGGCAGAGGTTTAAACCGCCGCCCCCTCCCTCCCAGCGCCAACTTTCCTGGGGGCTCCATGGCTGCGGGACCCCCAGGAAAGCCAGGAAGGGGGTGGGAGATCTAGCCACTGCCCCCTCCTTCCCAGCGCTAGCTTTCCTGGAGGCTCCATGGCTGTGGGACTCCCAGGAAAGCCGGGAAGGGGATGGAGCTTTAAACCTCCGCCCCCTCCCTCCCAGCGCCGGCTTTCCTGGGGGCTCTGTGGCTGCGGGACCCCAAGGAAAGCCGGGAAGGGGGCAGAGGTTTAAACCACCACCCCCTCCCTCCCAGCGCCAGCTTTCCTGGGGCTCCGCAGCTGCGGGACCCCCAGGAAAGCCGGGAAGGGGGCAGGGGTCTAGCCGCCACCCCCTCCCTCCCAGTGCCGGCTTTCCTGGGGGCTCCATGGCTGCAGGACCCCCAGGAAAGCTGGGAAGGGGGCAGAGGTTTAAACCACCACCCCCTCCCTCCCAGCGCCGGCTTGCTTGGGCACTCTGCGGGGCACCCAAGCAAGCCTGGGATGGAAGAGGGGGGGCTTTTCATGGAGGGGGCGCCTTTTGGCACCCCTGAGGCCAGCGTGCTCTAGGCAAGTGCCTAGCTCACCTAGTGGGCGAGCCAGCCCTGCTTGCTTCCACCAATATGCAGATGACACCCAGCTCTATCTGATGCTGGGCAGCCAGTCGGACTCTGCCCCGGATGACCTGCATCGGGCGTTACAGGCTGTGGCTGGTTAGCTCAGACTGAGCCAGTTGAAACTAGACCCCGCAAAGACAGAGGTCCTGGGTCTGAGTCGGATCAATTTGAGGTTGGGGCTCCCTCTCCCAACCTTCAACGGGGTGCCTTTGGTGCCAGCATCAGAGGTTAGGAGTTTGGGTGTGCCCCTGGATTCCTCCTTAACGATGGAGGCCTAGGTGGCAGCCACTGCCAAGTTGGCCTTTTACCACCTTCAGCTGGCTTGGCAGTTGGTCCTCTCCTCGACCGTGATGACCCAGCCACAGTGATCCATGCGACGGTCACCTCGAAGCTAGACTACTTTAATGCTCTCTACATGGGGCTGCCTTTGTTGCAAATCTGGAAGCTGCAGCTAATGCAGAACACTGCAGCCAGGCTGCTGATGGGCCTCTCTAGGAGGGACAACATCCGGTCTGTGCTGAAAGTGCTGCACTGGCTGCCAATGGCGTACCGGATTTGCTTCAAAGTGCTGGTTCTTACCTTTAAAATCCTATATGGCCAGGGTCCAGCTTACCTAAGGGACTGCCTTTCCCCACACGTTCCCCAAAGGGCACTATGGACGGGGAGACAAAATCTCCTGGTAATTCCAGGCCTCAGGAACATCACACTTGTGGTTATCAGGGCCAGGGCGTTTTCGGTGGCAGCTCCTACCTGGTGGAATGAGGTCTCGGAGGAGATCCGGGCCCTGCGGGACCTTGGTCAGTTCTGCAGGTCCTGTAAGATGGAGCTCTTCCACCAGGCTTTTGAATAGGAGCTGCCACCACCACTTCTTACCATTGTTATTTTCTACCATCGCTCCCCTACCACCATTGTGTGGGCTTTGGCAGGGTGCGAGACGTCCCTGGATGAAGATGAAGATGGGATGGTTGAATCATGGGGTGGCATGTTGCTGGACTGAAATTAACAACTTTTCTTAGAAACCCATCTTTGAGAGTATTGACATTGAGACCACCGACACTTTAGTATATTGTTTTATTCTGTTTTATCTGTTTTAACTGTGCCATTTATGCCTCTTTAGCTGCCCTGAGCCTCAGGGAAGGGCGGGATATTAATCCAAAAATAAATAAAAAATTTTAAAAAAATACTGCTGGTTCAGGCTCCCTCATGGCTTTAAGCACCCTGCAACCACTGCTGCTCCTGACAGACAACTGCCTGTTAGGTGTAGGAGGTGGGGAGGGAGTGTGTTGGAAGGCTGAGCCATTGCTGCATCTCACAGGTGGTTGTTGGCCATTCCTGATTTCTTCAGTTGTCATGAGCTCTCTACAGTCTCCTGTAACTGTTTTTTAACCTCAGAATACTGAGCTCTGCAGCTGACCAATCAGAGATTGGGGGGTACAAGGAGGCAGCAGCCTGGCAGCCACATAGGAATCAATGGGGGTAGCACATTTTACCCCTTTTGACCCCCTTAGGGGTTGAATTTCTAAAAATTCCTCCTTAGTGTGCGCCTGGTGCACTCTCCCCAAATTTTGTGTTTCTAGATCCAGGGGTTTGGCCTGGGCATTGATTTAATGTGAGGGGACTTTCTTTTGTGTGTGTGTGTGTATATATATATATATATATTTACATTTACATTTACATTTACATTTATTTTAATCCACACCTTTCTCATTGAGACTCAAGGAGGATTACACAATGGAAATCAATGCAATCAATAGCTTGATGCATCTCATCAGCAATGAATAAGACTAGAATTGCAGAAATTTGGAACAAGGCTGTTATCTGAACAAAGCATAACTATTAAACCTGATATGTTAAACAATGAAGTACATGGCAGTATAAGCAGAAACTCATTGTATTTTTCTGGACATGTTAAGTAATACAGAATATGATAGAGTATAAGTAGAAACCAAATGTATTTTCTAGTACCAAACTGTTATGATGTAGCCCTATTTCCTTTACAAAAATATCCTCCTGAACAATTCTGTTTTACACAGTTTGTGAAATGTCAGGACTAGGGATGGGCACAAACCGGGAAATTCGAGGTTCATTTTTGTTCATGAGGCTACATGAGCCATGAACCTTCATGGATCTCCCCCTTTACTGAACCAGTTCATTTTGTGAGGTTCGTGATGTGGTAGAATGCTCCTCCTGTGGGCTAGAGGTGCTGAGGGAGGAGAACCGCACACAGATCCTGAGGTCAGCTTGTCCTCCTGTGGTGCACTTTAAAGCACACCACAGGAGGAGAAGCCATGGCAGCCAGGATTTGCCTGCAGCTGGGAGAGCCTTCCCCACCACATGCACATCCTGGGGTTGCATTTCTCCTGGCCTTGGCAAGCTGTGGCCAGGAGAAAGTGGGGAGGAGGTCTCCCAGGAATGGTCTCCCTTTCTCCCGGATGTGGCAAGACTCATCCAGGAGAAATTGGGGGGGGGGATCTTTGGAAAGGAATTCCATTCCAGCTTTCTCCTGGCTGCAGCAAGCCATGGTCAGGAGAAAGTGGGGAGGAGATCTCCAGGAAGGGTCTCCCTTTCTCCTGGCTGCAGTGAGCCTTGGCCAGTAGAAAGTGGAGGGGGATCTCCTGGGAAGGGATTTAAACCAGTGGTTTAAACCAAAGGGTTTAAATGGATTTCACGTGGCAGCCTGGTGTATCAGGACATATGCCAGTGCCAATTTGTGCCAGAACCATGAGGGTTTAAATTAAAAATTGGTGGAAAACTGGGCAGCATAAAGGGCCTGTCAGGGGAGGAGCAGGGCTTATTTTGCATCCCAAATCTCTCCAGCCCTGGTCATGCCTCTGATGTTGGCATAACAATAAACCAACAAAATTTCTGGTGTAGCTCTAAAAATCTCCATGCAACACATGGAAAGTGAAAAGATGGCAACTCCAACGCCATCTCCAAGCCCCAAAGCAACTCAGGGTACCAACTAAAATGGCAACTAATCATATGATGCTTCCAGATAGATGTTTTACTCTGTTTTGGTTTCCTTACAGCAATACCATTTTCGGGAGCATTCAAATGAC
The DNA here is from genome assembly GCA_029375565.1 of Gekko gecko. NCBI lineage: Eukaryota > Metazoa > Chordata > Lepidosauria > Squamata > Gekkonidae > Gekko > Gekko gecko. The sequence goes on along the minus strand of JAPDNY010000003.1, from coordinate 97,836,769 downwards.
ATAGTCTTCTATCCATCCTGGTGGTGGAAAGTGCCGTCAAGTCATAGATGACAGGGCACCCCCCCCCCATTGGGTTTTCAAGGCAAGAGATGTTTGGAGGTGGTTTGCCGTTGCCTGCCTCCACATTTTCATGACCCATCCAAATAGTAGCCAGGGCCAACCCTGCTTAGCTTCCAAGATCTGATGAGATCAGGTTATCCTGGGCTACCCAAGTCATGTTCCATCCATTCTACTTCTGTGTTTTCACCCACTTTGCTACAAACCTTCTAAAAAACTGGTTTAGTATGATCAAAGCAACTTCGGATGCCATATGGATATTTAGGTGTACCTTTTTGCATGTCCTTCCCACACTGGTGCCATTTTCCTCACCTCATCCTCCTGATGCCACCATTTCCCCTTCCCCCTACCACAAGGTTTTTTCAAAAAGGTCTGTAATTGGTAGACCGCTATAGCGCAATAATGTTACAACTGACTGTTTCCATTATCTACATATTCCCAGCTTAAATTGAAAAGTAATTACCAAGTCTTTAGCCCTCTTCTTTGTGGAGTTACAATCAAAATGTGCATTGCATGCATTCGTAAACATTGAATATTCATAGATAGAGATTCATTTCTACTGCTTGCAACTCACCCAGGAAAGAGGTTGAGGAAAGGCTCTGATGTTTGTGGTGGCTATGCTCTTGCAAGAGAGAGGTTAATTGAATTGAGCAGTCCTGGCATCTGCTAAACCATGCAGCAGGCATGATAGGTGCAGATGGGTACAGACACAGTGAAAAGTTTACTGTGATAAAAGGGAATAATGAACACCCTAATGGTAGCAGGAAGATGGTGCCTCTCAGAATGATGGGTGTGGGAAGCAGCTTATCAGTATGAGCATCCCAGTCCAAGTCATTGTGTCCACTGGGGCAAAATTTCAGTTAGACATGAGACCCCTTTCTGGGCTTCATAACCATATGTAGGACCTGACCCAAGGATCTCCAAAGTGTTATACTTGTGCTTCTCTACGGCACGGTGCTATCCTCTGCAGGTCTTCCTTGGTATATAAGGTTGTGTGGATGTATTTGCAACTGAGGAATTTACACTGCCCTGTTCTGCATGTTTCTCCTGTGTGCCTAGTTGGATGTGTGGTTAGAAGTCTTCTCACAAGTATGCTTCTAGCCTCTGATTTGTTAATTTGGCTTCATTCCAGCAACCATATTAGTGGGATCTAGCCATGATCCCTGACTGACATGTCAATCAGTGGAGCTGGTGCCACACAGACATTGGTGATGCTCTAGTACTGGGGTCTTAGCATGTAGCTGTAATATTCTCATTTATAGAAGAAAGCGTTGCAGCTTCTTGTTTGCAGATTACTTACCATCCATTTTTTCCTAAGAATTGTGAAGCGGAATACTGTCAGCTGCATAAAGACAACAAATATCATCGGGGCAAAGACTATAATGGGGGAGGGAAAGCAAGAACAACACAAAAATTAGTATTTGCCTTGGACTGCAAATCCCCCAAACTCAAATAATGATAGAATACATTGAAGGGTTTTTTTTAATAAAAAATGTCCAATTGCCTATTCTATATTTTAAAACAACCCAATATTAATCACACCTGCCATTGGTCTAATCATCCTGGAGGCATGGACTTAACTGAATGTAACCACTGGAAAATGGCAGATATACTCACGGCTGAAATAGGTGTGCTGGTATTTGTAAGGCATGTATTTCTTTTTCTTTTTCCCAAGCTGCAAATGGACAGCAAAAAAGAGCAATTAAGCTGGAGATATATAAACAGCAAATGAAAAAAAGGAGGAGGGAACTCAACCCAAGATATATCTGTGAACCAAGAGGGTCAAGCTAACACTATATAATATAAAAATACAAATGTTTATTAAGGTGTACACATGTTAAAACATACTATGATTAAAAGAAAGAGTCCAAATTTCAGACTTCTAAAAGTTAGACTTTCTAATGCAAATACACTCGATGGGTAAACACTTTTTAACTTAGGACCAAATGCGTTTCGGCTCCCTTGGGCCTTCCTCAGTGGTCACTACTCTCTATATTGCACTGACACACATCCAAATACATGTATAAAAGGTTTTTTCTATAGACATATATATATATAACCAGATGTTGTTTCCTTATATGCTTATAGTTATGCTACTGGCTTAAGTCTTGGGCCATAAATATAGCCAGGCCAATTCTTCAAATTATTCTGGTATCAGAGATTTCATTGGTCTGGATGTGTGTCACCTCCATCAGAGGTAATGATCAGATTACAAGCTGCTGTAGTTACATCAATATATAGTGAAACCTGGGATGATGCAGTCACCCACATGCATTGCACGATGCTTGCCGAGGAAGAAATTGCAAAATGGGAGGGGGTAGTCAGGAGAGGGAGAGAAAAAAGCCGCATGGGGGGGGGAATAACAAGGTCAGCATAAAAAACTTGGGCCATACCAAAAAACAGCTGAAATTCTGGATCATAGAGGCAGTTCAGACTACTAATCCAAACATGTGCAGAGTGCTACAGAAAAGAGTTATTTTGGATTCACCACCTACAGATGTTGGCTCCCTTAGGACTGAAAGAAGAAGTGGATTGGACTTGCTGTCTTTGAAAACATCTATACCTGTTATTTTGTAGTTTTTTATGCTGACCTTGTTATCCCCCCCCCCACGCTGCTTTTAGAATAATCCTGGATGTTTTAGAATTCTATGAGCAACATCCAGAAAAAAACAATTGCATTGATATTTGTCGATGCAGAGAAGGCATTTGACAACTTAAGTTGGAAATTTTTGTTAGGAAAATTAGAAATTTGGAATTGCGGAGAGAATTTTTTGAAAATGTTTAAGGCTATTTACGACAAACAATCAGCAAACATAATAGTCAGTGGAGACATAACTCAAAAAGTTGAAATTAAAAAGGGCACTAGACAAGGTTGTCCCCTGTCCCCTTTGCTTTTTATTTTTGTGCTAGAAACACTATTAACACATATTAGAAATGAAAAAGAAATTAAGGGCCTATATATCAAAGGAGAAAGTATAAAAGTGCAAGCATTTGTGGATGACATGGCCTTTATTCTGGAGGACCTGCAAGAACCATTGGAATATCTATTGCATACTTTAGATGAGTATGGTAAAGTGGCAGGGCTGAAAGTAAATAAAAAGAAAACCAAGATATTATTGAAGAATTGTAAAGGAACATCAGAAAATGTGCTGCAAGAAATCTCGGGTTTCGATATACAGAACAAAGTTAGATATTTAGGAATATTTCTGATAAATAGGTGCTGTTCCTTGTTCAAAGAAAATTATACAAAATTATTATTGGAACTAAAAAAAGACTTAGAAATTTGAAAAAATCTGCAAATTTCTATATTAGGTAGAATTTCAATCATAAAAATGAATGTCTTACCACATATTCTCTTTCTGTTTCAAACTATTCCTATCTTAAGAAATCAAAATTTCTTTAAAGAATTAGATAAGCTCATACAGGGATTTATATGGCAAAATAAGAGACCTAGAATTAAGTTAAAATACTTGCAAGAAAAGAAGGAGAGAGGGGGGTTCACCCTTCCAGATTGGAGGCTGTATTATAAGGGAGTGGATAATACAAGAGGATGAAAGACTATTGAGCCTTGAGGGGCATGTTTTACAAATGGGTTGGCGTTATTTTCTTTGGTATAATAAAACTTCATCCCTTTTCAAACAACATACTATTAGAGCGGCTCTATACAAAATATGGGATGAGATAAAGGATAAATGTTATAAGAAAATTCCTAAATGGATCTCCCCAATAGAGGCATTTGTAAAGCCCTCTCTCTATGTTAAATATACTAAATGGAGGTATGAAGATCTCTTGGATACAAATGGGAATTTGCTCACCGATGATACTCTTAAAGAACAAGGGACAAATTTAACTTGGTGGGAGAAAAGCCAACTTATCTCGAGATGGTCGTTAGATAAAAAAGTAGGATTCTATGACAATTTAACTGAATTGGATAAGATATGGTTGGGTACTAATGAAAGATTTATTTAAAAAGCATACAACCTTCTGCTAAAATGGAAAATGCAAGATGAGTGGGTGAAACCATCTATGATAGCATGAGCACAAGACATTGAACATAGTTTAGGTTTAGACCAATGGGATAAAATCTGGTCGAGAAACATTAAATTTGTAAGAACAAGCGCATTTAAAGAAAACATATTGAAGATGTTCTATAGATGGCATATTTCTCCTGCGAGATTAAATAAATATAATAAAAATTTAGGAAAGAATTGTTGGAAATGTAACTTTTGTAATGGCACTGTTTACCACTTATGATGGTCATGTAATAAAGCAAAAAAAATTGGTCTATGACAAAAGAAATTATAGATAAAATCTTTGATAAAAAAATTCCACTTATACCTGAATGCTTTCTGTTGAATGTAATCCCGGATAAGTTTAAGAAAGAAGAGATTGATTTAATAATGAAAATTTTGACAGCAGCGAGAATTGTATTTGCTAGAAAATGGAAAGAAAATAAAGTTCCAACTAAAGAGGAATTTATTTTTAAATTATGGGATATTGCAGAGATGGAAAAATTAACTTTCATTATTGAAGAGAAAAGTTTGGGGATTTATGAAAACTCTTGGTCTTATATCTATAAATGGTTAAAAGAATCTAATTTTGGTTTAATATATTGAACTAAGGTTATTTGTTTGGCATGTATAATTTAATAGCGGTACAGGTATAGTTATTTTACGTGTATGATGAAGATCTCTGTAATTATGTATCTATGATTTAAGGACGATGTACTTTTATCTGGTAAATAAATAAAAATATTTTTTTTTAAATATTGCCGTGGTTATATTTATGGCCCAACACTTAAGCCAGTAGCATAACTATAAGCATATAAGGAAACAACATCTGGTTATATATATGTGTATACAAAAACCTTGCCCCCCCCAATGGCCTGGTATTCAAATAAATGGTTTTGGCAGTTAGGCTGGCCAGTCAGCTAGGGGATGAAGGCCTCCGCACCATACGACTAGGGTCACCAGGAGTATAAGAGATGACCTCCTTGTATAGAAAGAATTTTTGGATTCATACATTGGAGTGTCTTTGGAGGGAGGACCTCCTGGTCGAAGCCGAGCTGCAGGTTACATCTGATGCGGCAGGCTCCTCTGGCCTTGGAGTCTATTTCTGTGGACACTGGTGTGCTGAGGACTGGCTTGAGGAATGGTTTCTGGCAGGGTGGGTCAAAGACCTCACCTTCCTGGAATTTTTTTCCGATTGTCATGCCAGTGTGGAGTTGGGCTACTGAGCTCATCAACCATACAGTGCACTTCTGGTGCAACAATCTATCTACAGTACATGATTAATTCATTGACGTCCAAGTCTCCTAAGGTCATGGCCCTGGTCAGAGCCTTCATGCTCTGGTTCAGATGCCAGTAGAGGTGTGGCAGATTGGTGGGCTGCAGCCGTTAGGGCAATAAGCTTAGCTCTCGCCCCTCCCACCTGGAGAACTTATAAAAGGGCGGGTGAGTAGTTCCTGTCCTTTAGGGAGGAAGCAGGTCTGAGACAGGTCTGGCCCACACCAGTGTCCCATTTGATGCAATTGTGTGTATCACTGAGAAGTGAGGGCCTGTCAGCATGCTCCATCAGGGGTAAGCTGCCATCTCTCGCTTATGCCAGCAAGGCATCTGGGTATGAGAAGAAGACGGGAGAGTTTTTCTAAGATGGAATTATGTCCCGTGCAGGCCTTACACCAGTATTTAGCTATGCAGGTTGAGGGCAAAGGCTACAGGATGCTACAAGGGATACGTGCAGGATTGCAAAGTCTAATGTTATGTTTAAGTTATTAATGGGGTTCTTCTTTCAGGTGCTGCATGCTGGTGTTGCAAGCGGAGGTGGACCTTGCAATGATAAGTGCAAGGAGGCCTGGAGTGCAGATAGTCAGGTCAGCTATTCTGCCTCGCCATGAAGGGCAAGGCCCTGGTGTTGCAAGCAGAGGCTGACCTTGCGATGATAAGTGCAAGGAGGCCTGGAGTGCAGATAGTCGGGTTGGCTATTCTGCCTCGTCATGAAGGGCAAGGCCCTGGTGTTGCAAGCAGAGGCTGACCTTGCGATGATAAGAGCAAGGAGGCCTGGAGTGCAGATAGTCAGGTTGGCTATTCTGCCTCGCCATGAAGGGCAAGGCCCCGGTGTTGCAAGCGGAGACCGACCATGTGATGATAAGAGCAAGGTGGCCCAGAGTGCAGATACTCGGGTTGGCTATTCTGCCCCATGAGGTATGGTGCAATTTAAGAGACCCCTGCTAGGCGTAAAGCCAACTGCTATATAAGGAAGGTCATGGGGGGGTGGTTTAGGACAATTATTGTTGCACCCTGACATACGGGTCGAGTTCCAGGACCTGTACAGGGCTGATGGAGTGCATCTATCCGACAAGGGCAATGGACTTTTACAGGACTTACGGCAAGGGATTAGGTCAGCCTTGGGCTGTTAGTGGGGAGCAAAGGCAAAAGTAGAGGTTTGCCCTTGGCAGTGGCAGGTTTGTGTGGGCAAGAAATCGGAACCGGTAAGGGAACAGGGGGTCATCAGGAACTGCCTTTGGATTTTAGGGTCCAGGATGGGGAATGGTGATCACCTCTGGGAACCTCTTAGGATATGGCTCCTCTCTGCAAGCTGTAAGCTTCAGGGGTAGGCGCTCCTAGGTGGCAACCAGTTTTGCTGGGCTGCCAGTGACGAGCCAGATCGCTGGCTCAAGATCGGAGCTGGGTGACTCGCCCCTGGAAAGGGCAAGGAGGCTGATCAGGGAGTGACACTTGCCTTGCTTGTTCCGTGCTCAATTAATTGGTCCCTTGCTGCAATGTTATGTTAAATAGAAAATAAAGTGGCCCTTGTTTACTTCCAAACTGTTGTCTGTCTCATTATTCCGATGGTGGGGGGAAACGGAGCTCTTGGCCTCCCGGTGACACCCCTGGATGCTGGGGGCTGTTTTGCCACGCTGGAGGAGACTGGGACAGCAACAGTCACCACAACGCAGCGTGTCATGACATGGGCAGGGGCAGAGCCGGCCCTATTAAGTGGCTGGGCTCTGCTCCCACCCAGGCGGAACCCGTGCTCATCCACTTTCCTGCCCTGTTCTCAGTGTAGGCTGTTGCTGGCCACCTATTGGGGCTAGGTAGGAATTCTTTGCCTCTACCCAGGATTGGCTGAAAGGATGGAGGTGTTTTTGCCTACCTTGCACTGAGAGCAGTGGATTGAATAGCTGGTTGTGGTGGTCAGGAACCTCTTAGGGTAAGGCTCCTGTCTGCAAGTTTTAAGGCTTCAGGGGGCAGGCACTCCTAGGTGGCAAACAGTTTTGCTGGGTTGCCGGTTGCGAGCCAGATCGCTGGCTCAAGATCGGAGCCGGGTGACTCGCTCATGAAAAGGGCAAGGAGGTTGGTCAGGGAGTGACACCTGCCTTGCCTGTTCGATGCTTGCTTAGGTGGTCCCTTGCCGCAATGTTATGCTAAATAGTTAATAAAGTGGCCCTTATCTGTCAGTATTGAAACTGTTGTCTGTCTTGTTATTCCGACCGGGGGTGGGGGCAAATTCCCCTCTGCATTCCATGCCGCTTTCACTTTCTTTGATCATCGGATTTTTATGGTACCTTCTGTATGGATTTATGGCCATGCAGGGGTGACTTTGCAGTCAGCACAGCATTGCCCCGAGAGATTTGGATGTGCTTTTGAGCTGCACCTTTTCTTCAGTGTTGAGAAAATGTGGAGCAAATGTCAGATGCGGAACCAGCACATGTTACATTTTTCCTGGATACACCCAGGACATGCTCTGTTGCTGCTGCAAATGCCATGTGGAAGTAGCCTCAGGCACACACGCTCAACCTTGTTAGTCATGTGTAGGAAGATGCAGAGAGTAGGAAGGAATCTAATAGTGTAGTCTATATGCACTACAGATAATAAAGTAAAGAGAGTAGAAGAGCTACATGTTAGAGATAAGAGGGTATATTTCTTCTCTTTTATCACTCATTCTCAGGTTGCTCTCATTCAGTACTTGCATTCACCTCCCACCTCCCCACTATTCTTTTTTCCGTTTGACTGTGCTCACCTCTACAGAGAGTGTCTTTCCCAGGGTAAACAGGAAAGGGTGCATGTTGAGATCAGGGTCCTTGCGAAAACAGTTAGGTTTGGCATGATGCTGGTTATGCACATGGTTCCACCAACTGTGTGATCCACCCTGGTTATAAAACAATAATTCTCCATGAATCTGCACAGGACCTTCACTTTAGTAATGAAACTATCAACTACTACAGTTCAGTTGGAAAATCTGAATTGAAAGACACATCCAAAGACATAGCAATCGCTTCTGAAGGCTCAGAGAAGACAGCTGTTCTGTGGGCAGAGTAAGTGGGGAAGCTGAGGGCATGATATCTGACACATCTGTCACACTGGAAGCTCTCAAGAAAAGACCACTCAAATCACATTTAAAGGAATGCAGCACGATTTGCAAGTGCTGCTACAATGCCATATAAAACAAGCAATGGGGTGGCATTCCAAATTCATGGCAGCAGTTAGAGAAGCCAGATATGATATATATAGATCTCCTTATAATAATTATCTTTTGGTTTTGTAAGATTCCATGCATTCCCATTGGCTGTAAAATGCCCTCCCTCAGCCATTGGCCCATCAGCTGCCACGCAAGAGTACTTGCGTGCCATTGGCCGGGTGCTGGGTCTGCTCCTCTTCTCCACCCACTCCCCCTTCAGACAGATTTGCATGTCAGATTTACTGGCAGACCAGCTCTCTCTCCTGAGGAAGACAGTTCTCTTGACTCCTGTGAGGGACTGTCCCCTCAGTGGCTGTTGGTAGGCAACCAAGCTTGGTTCTGTGAGTAAAAAAACAAAGGACTTTCAGCAGAACCCCTCCCCCGCCCATAACCCGCTCCCCAATGGCCACTTTCCTGTCAGAATAAATGGAAAAAGGCTCTTTCTCCTGCTTAGCTTCAGCATGGCTGGCTGGCTAACGAGGTGGGCCAGTGACCATCAAACCATTTTCTTCAACTCCCCGCTGTGCGGCTGACTTTCCCCTAGGGTTGCCAATCTCCAGGTGGGACCTGGAGATCTCCCACTGTTACAATTGACCTCCAGATGACAGAGATCAGTTCCCCGGGAGAAAATGGTTGCTTTGGAGGGTAGACTCTATGGCATTATACCCTGCTGAGTCCTTCCACACACCCCCCAAATGCTGCCCTCCACAGGATCCACCCCCCAAAATCTCCAGGTATTTCCCTAATCAGAGTTGGCACCTGTACTTTCTCCACTGTCAGTAAAAGACCCTTTCCACACCTATGTTGGCCTTTGGGAGAAAACTCATTGGGCCCAGTCCTGATCAGGTTGCCAACTCCAGGTGGGCAATTCCTGGATATTTGAGGGATGGAGCCTGGAGAGGGTGAGGTTTGAGGAGGGGTGGCATCTCAGACAGGTACAATGCCATAGAGTCCACCCTCCAATCCAGCCATTCCCTGATGGGGAACCATTGTTGCCAATCTTCAGGTGGGGGCTGGAGATCACTCAAAATAACAACTGCTCTCTAAGAGGGAGGGGGGAAGAGATGGAAAACTAAAGGTAGGTTGATGGTTGGCTGGGAGGGAGATAGGGTTATCAACTCCAGGTTGGGAAATTCCTGGAGATTTGAGGGGTCAAATCTGGAGAGGGTGAGTGTTGAGGAGGGGTGGGACCTCAGACAGGTACAATGCCATAGACTCCACCCTCCAAACCAGCCCGGGGAACCACTGTTACCAATCTTGGGGGTGGGCTGGAGATCACTCAAAATTACTACTGCTCTTCAGGTAGCAAAGATCAGTTCCTCTGGAGAAAATGGTGGACTCTGTCATTATACCCTGCTGAGATTGCCACAGCAAATTGTCACTGAGTGTCCAAAGCCGGGGCACTCTCCCAGAGCCTCTTTCTAGAGCCTCTTGTATTTATTTCCACAACGGGCCTTATTCCTAGTATATATATAAATGCAAAATTGTGATGCTGGCTTAGTCTCAGCCTCTCGTATCCACAGTTTGAGGGTCAAAATACTAGCCTACTCCACTTTATTTATATATTTAGTGCATTTTTATCCTATCCTTCTTCCAAGGAGCTCAGGGTGGCACACACAGTGCTCTCTTCCCCTTTTTATCTTCTCAATGACCCTGTGAAGTTGGCTAGAATGAGAGGGAGGGACTGCCACAAGTTCACCCAGTAAGTTTCATGGCAAGTAGGGATTTAAACCTGGTTCTTCCTGATCCTAGTTGAATCGTTACTTGATTACTGAGATAACTATTTAAAACACTTTGTTTGGCACCAGCTACGTAAATGCTGTTGGTATTCATACCATTATCTTCAATGCACCACCCAGAAGTGGTCCTTCTTGCCCATGTTGAATGCAGAGAGGACAGTGCTATTTTAATGTCATCCTTACCATCCAAATAAATGAACTACTGCTACATTAATCCATGGTTTCTTACCTTAAGTACTACTGTCAAAATGAAATAAAACCGTCTGTTCCACTTGGGCTTCTGAAAGACTGACATATGTCCAAGATCATGCTGGAAAAATGCATACTGGATCTGGAAGCAATTTTTTAAAAAATTAGATAGTGCTGTGCAGGGGTCTTTTGGGGGGGGAGCACACTGGAGCACAGCTCCGGGAGCTCAGGAGCCAAACCCCGCCCCCAGCCGAGTCTTTCAGGCAGCCGAATGTCAATTTCAGCTCCATTATATCCTATGGGCCATTGAAGTCAATGGTGAAAACATAGGGTATATTCTGGGGGCTGGAGGGGAGGGGGTTTGAGGGAGAGGCTCCAAACTCACAGGGTAGCTGACGGAGCCTCTCCCCAAGATACCCATCAAGTTTCAAGAACATTGGACCAGGGGGTCCAATTATATGGGCTCCCAAACAGGTTGCCCCTATTCCCTCCATGGAAGTTGTCCACACATTGGTTCGAGTTACTCGAAGCATACCCTATATCTGCCATTCTGACCTGGATAACCTGGGCTAACCCAATCTCTACAGATCTTGGAAGCTAAGCAAAGTTGGCTCTGGCCAGTATTTGGACAGGAGGCCTCCAAGGAATACCAGGCTCATGACACAGAGGCAGGCAATGGCAAACCACTGCTGAACATCTGTTGCCTTGAAAACCCCACAGGGCCACCATAAGTCAGTTGTGACTTGATGGCCAAACAACAACAAATATCTATCATTAATTGGGAAAAGCAGCCCCACCTAGGTCTAGGTGCTCAGATGTTAGTGAATAAAAACTATGTAGGACCATGTGAATCTTCATCATAGACAAGACAGCTTCACGGGACGGTATTCATATAGAAAGAACACCCTGTGTGTCTAAATGGACAACGTGCCCTCTGTTTGTGCATCATCATGAGAAATACAAAGGCTTGACTCATGCATAACGTGCATCAATTAGGATGCACTGGATCAAAAAAATGGAAGCTCTTAAATGCTGGAGTAGCATTATGGGCCCTCCTTTTCCTTCACCTAGTCGAGCTTTATATGTTTAAAGAAATAATAGTTGCTTTTCAAGTAGCCACAATCCAGATGCAACAGTATTTACAAGCATTACCTCTTGGATAAACATCTTTCTCTGGTGATTCATTGAACTAGTTTCGATAAAGCACAACCAGTGGTTATAATTAGCTAGGAAGTGTTAGATAGGAACTACGTATCATAGTGCCAGTCAGTCTCATACACAACTGTAACACATATGAGTATGAGAACTTAATATGCCAGGAAGCATTTACTTAGAGTACAATAATTTATTTATTCACTCAGATTTGTATGCCAGCTATTTGGCCTCAAAGTCCTCTGGGTTCATGAGCTTTAACTTTTCCAGGCCCACTGCCCCCCGTGTAAACTTTTCCAGGCCCCCTGCAGGACTGCCATCATACCTGGCCTGCAAGACAAAAAATGTCCCCTCCCTTTAACAGCTGCTTAATGGGATTTCATTTGACCGGTGATGTTATTTACCTTCATGCCATTAAAAAAAACTCCAGCTGCCCATTTCTAAACAGTAAGCCTTTGTTAAAAGGGCAACATTTCCCCCCACCCCCCGGGCCAGCTGGCAACTCTACCTAGGTAGCAACAGGGGACCCACTGAGTGGCAAGCCCTTGATATCAGTCTAACATCAGAATCAGATGGCAGGAAGAAGGCGGAGCCAGAGTCCCTTCGTCTGCCCGTGGTGAAAGGAGATCCTCCCCACCATCAAGAGTAACCTCACCTTGCTGAATTGCTGTTCCTCTCAGCATTGGGCTTGACAACCAAGAGGCAATGGGCTCGACACCCTGGTTCTTTATGTATGTATGTATATATTGAAGGTATTTCCAAAAAAACAATTAAAAATGGCAGCTCCAGGGAGGCTTAGGAAAATTAGGAAAATTGACTTCACAACCCAGCAGTTGCAACTCTATGATGTATAGGCTGAAGCTGACTTTTCTTAGGGTCTGGTCACACTGCCATTTTGATCGGGATTCACTGCTGTTCCCTTGCGCATGTCAGTTTCATGTTCACACGCGCCAATCCGCCTCCCGCTCCCAGCATTGCTTCCATTATTCAAACATCATATAATGCCAGTTAAATCCTTGTTAACATACTAAGTCTACAGGTAACACCCACATAGATATTAGTAACTACTATAAACACCCATTAAATGTAACAATTGTTACATCATTAGTAGTTACCCAAACTGAAAACATTGTCCTTCATTTCCCAATACTTCTGTATGTATTCTCTGAAATCGCTCCAGTCTGCCAAAAAAGTTTTTTCATCTATGTTATTAAGTTTTCTTGTCCATTTGTCCATTTCTGCCATAAATAGCAATTTTCTCAGCCAATCCCATAAGTCAGGAATCTTTTCATTTTTCCAATTTTGAGCATAAATCATTCTAGCAGTCGTTACCATATACCATATCAATGTTCTTTTACTCATACTTATTTCTCCTAACTTGAGACCTAAAAGAAACAGTTCAGGTTCTTTCTTAAAAGTACATTTCAAAAATATGTTTATACTTCAAGTAGACAATACAATGTGTAATATCTCCAGCTGAAGATGTTAGTTTGTGCACATTCTCAGTGCTTGCATGAGGATTACATAATTGCTGTTTTTTATTGACATTATCCATTGAGGTCATATTAAAGACAACATACCTGACCACAGCATAAATTTATGTTAGAATGAATTTTGATAATCTTCAAGGTACCATTGTCTTGTTTATTTTTGTGGCAATCGACTAACACAGCTACCCCTCTGGAATATATTCTCTATAGAATATGGAAAGTTGTACACGTATATTTGAGAAAAAGACAATGCAAAGGTAATTGCGCTTTGTTCCCGCTTTGTTTAAATCAGGAACATTTTTCTTCGCATTGGGCTGACTAGATGCAGCTGGCCCCTCTCTTACAGCACCTGCTCGGCTCCTGCTGCGCTGTCCCTTCAGGTGATCCTGCCGGCCACGGGGAGGCTCAGGTGGCTGCTGCTCCTGCTGCTGCTGGGGGGGGCGCTGCTGCTGCTGCTGCCATTGCCTCATGAAAAAAGGCTCCACTGTCTCCACCATCCTCCTTGCCGGCCCCGTCCAGGCTGCCAGAGCCCCTGCCTCTCGTTCCCGCCTCCAGGGCTGTCTTTGTGTGTGTGTGTGTGTGTGTGTTTTAAAAAAAAGCTTCCGGTTTGAGCACTTGACTAAACATGCGCTTAATAAATCCATTATTAAATGTTAAATGGATTTATTAAACACATGTTTGCTCAAACACTCAAACCGGAAGCTTTTTTTAAAAAAACGCACAAAGAGCAGTCAGACGGCTCTAATTGCAATCATTGCGAAAGATGGGCTCTTCAGATGGGCGAAATCACGCATTCAAACCACAAGTGCCAGGAAAACACCTGATTTTCCAGAGGTCAGGAAAACCCAGCATCATTGCGGGAGTGAGCCTGCTTTGGGACAGGAGGTGGATTGGCGCGTGTGAATGTGAAACTGACATGCTATGTTATTAAGTTTTCTTACAGCAGCGAACCCCGATCAAAACGTCCATGTGACCGGGCCCAAATATTAAAAATAAGAGGAGATAGAGGAGAAAGGAGGTAGAAATCTCCACTCATTTTGCATCTTTGGAGAGAAGTGTATATAAATTTTTAGAGGCTATCATAGATATACCAGTTGCTCTTTCAGAAAGAATTTTTATTCTTATATGGAACATCTGGGAAACTCAGATCACCAGATATTATTTTCTGAGTGTCTATAACAATTTTGAGTACGTGATGCTCAGTTAGCATCGGTGCTATTCCTGGAACTCTGAGAGGGACAATGAATTTTCATTCACTTTGTCAAATAGCTTGTGGGTAACTTTATGGAACATATCATAGTAAACTGGTTCTAAAAGTGCCCAAAAACAGTCTAAAACCCCACTATAACAAGGGACACAGATGCATTACCTGGGCTATGGTGAACAGTGCTATGCCAGCAAGGAAGGGTATCCAGGACTTTCCAAAGAACCAGATTGTGAGCCAGGATGCAATATCTAGCAGGAAAGCATGGAGAAACAGGATAGCGAAGAAGAGATAACTGGGTTTCAGGAGTCCCATCCTTTTCACAGTGCCGTAGAGTTCCCGAAAGTCATTTACCAGCATTTCCTGTGAAAAGTGGCAAATGTTAACTTCTCCCATTTCCAGGTATACATATTTCTGGATACTTTCTCTTTCCAGCAAGCTATAATATTGCTGAAATCCACTGATCAGTGATCGCCCCTAGATTCAGTTGGCAATTGACTCAGTAAACCGAGCTATATTTTGAAAACAGTTCATTTTTTGGAGGGCGGGGGGAGACAAACATGACACTCCTGGTGATGTCACTGTTGCTACCACAAGATTTCTGGATCATTCCCCAAAACCCTGTGAATCCACAAACTCTTCTGGCCACTCCTCCAGATTTACTTATTTGGCTGCAGCTGGAGTTTTTGTGGCTGGGAGAGAGTGAATTGCCCACAATCTTCCTCCTACACTTCTTCCTTTCCCCTTCCATGCCTTGAATGGCACCCATTACCCTAAAAATGAGCACCGGTGTGAACTACATTTCCTAGTATTCTGAGCATACAAGGATTGTTGCCAGGGTAGTTAGTATTCAGGACTCCATGGAAAGAGGGAAAAGAAGTATAGAGAAATGCACCTCTCTGTGTGTGAAGCTGAAGCCACAGGGACATATTCTCCCCTCACCCAGGCCCCAACTCACCTTGAGCACATGTTGGATTATGTAGGCTCCTACAGCCAATATTGGTGATGTTATTTGCATTTGCCTGGGCAAAACAAAATGGCTGCTAAAATTTCCTGACTCTCATGAGATCTTGGAATTATTTTTTTTTTAGTTTATCAGTTCCCTTTTTGTAAAGAAAAAAAGAAAAGATTTTAAGCAAACCCAGGTTGCCCCAGATTTGTAGAGAAATCTACTGACCCATACATGACTGAATTATGTGGAATTTTGCCGATTGGGGGAGGATCCTGCAGCGCCGGCACCGCATTGGGCAGTAGAGCGGAGCATGGCCAATCATATCGCTGCTGCCTTCTGCCCAACGCGGGTTGCTCCCGGCTTTTCAGCTGCATGTTCAGACTTCACAAAAGCGGAGAAGCGCGCAACACAAGTGGGCTTTTGGATTTGCTACCAGTTTTATGAGGTATCTTTTTAATCCGGCGGTGAAGCGCAACAGCACGGGTTGGCTACGGGTGGGGGATGCCAGGCAGATGTGCCTGTGTGAACGCCCAATTTACCCCGGAATTGAATCGTCGCTGGCCTGGGTCCCTACTGGGGCAAATTGCCAGTCTGAACTCAGCCTTTGAATTTTGTTCAGAGTACTGCACTTGCACAATTTGTTATACATTTCAGTTTATTCTCCTTGTTTATATTACCAGTGCACATATGTGCATTGATAAAGCATTACTAAAAATATCTTGAGCTGAATAATCTTCTGCAAAATCTTATAAGGTGGTGTTTTATTAACGTGTATGAAAAAAAGTCTTCTATTATAAGAGAATGCTTTTGAACTGTGGTTTATTAATGCATATGTATATATTGGTAACACAAGGGAAGGAAAAAAAAGATAACAGTAAGCTGAAAGAACAAATAGCTCTGCCCATTGTACATGCTTCAAACCCAAAATTGATTTGATAAGTTATGAAATCCAAAAGACGAATAGAACTCTGGTCCTACTCTACAACACTCTGTCACATTATTATTACCTCATTATGCTGCATATGTTGACCATGCAGCAGAGTCTTAACCAGAATTTGTTGGAAAATATGGAAAACAAAACAATGGCCCACAGACTGGAAACATTCAATCTATATTCCAAGTCCAAAATAGGGAAATGTCAAAGACTGCAGCAACTATCAGACCATCACGCTCATTTCTCATGAGACTAAAGTGATGCTCAAAATCTTACAATAAAGACTACTACCATATATAGAAAGAGAAATGCCAGATATCCAAGCTGGATTCGGGAAAGGAAGAGGCACTAGAGTTCATATTGCAAAGTTACACTGGTTACTGGAGCACACAAGAAAATTTCAGAAGAAAGTCAGCTTGTGTTTCATAGACTACAGAAAAACTTTTGACTCTGTGGCTCATGAAAAGCTATAGACATTCTTAAAAGAAATGTGTGTGCCACAACATCTAATTGTTTTGATGTGCAACCTGTACTCTGGGCAAGAGACCATTGTTAGGGCAGAATATGAAGAAACAGAATGGTTTCCAACTGGCAAAGGTGTCAGACAAGGATTACTTTATCTCACAGTCTGTTCAATCTGTATACAGATTTAGGTGAAAGTAGAGTAAAAATTGGTGGAATGAATATTAACAGTTTTAAATATGCAGATGATACCACATTACTGGCATAAAATAATGAAGACTTGAAATAACTGCAAATGAAGGTTAAAGCAGAACATGCCAAAACATGTTCAGCTGAACATCAAGAAGACAAGAGTAACGACTACTGGGGAATTATACAACTTTAAGGTTGACAATGAAGAGATTGAAATTGTTTAAGATTTTCTATCCCTTGGCTCCATTATCAACCAAAAGGGAGAATGCAACCGAGAAATAAGAAGGAGATTGAGACTGGAAAGCAGGCCTGTTGCCAGGATTTTTAAAGTCAGGGGGCATTTAAATCTCTTAGGGGGCACTGGCTAATCAAATTAATCCAGGGAAGAAGGCCGTGATGCCCTGGGCTGGATGGGAAGTCAGGGGGCCTTGCCAGTAAGTCGGGGGGCCTAGCCCCGAGATGCCCCTGTAGCTATGGGCCTGCTGGGAAGGGAAGCCATGAAGGAGCTAAAAAAAATCCTTAAGGGTAAAGATGTGTTACTGGTGTCCAAGATCAAGATGATTCATACTGTCAGGTTCCTGGTTAAATCAGTTCTCAACACCAGTCAGTTTGTAAAAAGCTAACTTTATTGAGACAGTTGACAGATACCATCCTAGACACTCCTATTGTTAGAACTGAAGTTAAACACGCGAAGGTTACAGATAAAGGGAATTCAAGCAAAAGCACTAATGATCAGGACCCAATCATCCCCCCTCCCGGCATTTGCCTGCCAGAACTAGCCATCAGCTCCCCCCCTTCCCCCATAGGCACGTAGCTGTTGCATAGCAAGGAACCAAGAGCACAGACATTTGAGAAGCCAGGACATTTGGCATCGCGAAGGTGACAAGCCCCAGACACTTCAAAGGGAGGGAGAGAGTGGAGCCTCCTCTCTCAATGACAGGCGAGCTACGAACTGCAAAATGCACAGAGAGCCTGACAATGGTATAGTATTACCCATTACTATGTATGGGTATGAAAGTTGGACAGTGAAGAAAGCGGACCGGAAGAATGCTGATTCATTTGAAATGTGATGTTGGAGAGCTTTATGGACTGCCAAAAATAGAAATTTGTGCTGTAGATCAAATCAAGCCTGAACTCACCCTAGAAGCTCAAATGACTAAACTGAGGCTATCATACTTAGGTCACACTATGAGAAGACATGAATCACTGGGAAAGACAATAATGCTAGGAAAAGTTGAAGGCAGCAGGAAAATACATGAAATGTATTGACTCAGTCAAGGAAGCCATAGGACTCATTTTGGAAGATCTGAGCACATCTGTTAATGACAGGACACTCAGTTTCTTATTAACTACAATAAATCAAAGATCTTGGTATTTCAGAAAACAAGTACATATAGGAAAGTCAGTCAGTCTTGGATAAGCAATGGATAGTTGATAGACCAAGGCTGTGATCAGATGATCAAGAAGAAGAGATTGGATTTATACCCCGCCCTTCACTTTTGAGTCTCAGAGCGGCTTACACACTCCTTTCCCTTCCCCTCCCCACAACAGACACCCTGTGAGGGAGGTGGGGCTGAGAGAACTTCTGACAGAAACTGTCCTTGAGAGAACAGCTGTGCCAGAGCTTGTGACTGACCCAAGATCACATCAGCAGGTGCAAGTGGAGGAGTGGGGAATCAAACCTGGTTCTCCCAGATTAGAGTCTGCACACTTAACCACTACACCAAACTGGCTCTGATGTCATTACTTCTCCCTATCGGATTTTACAGGCATGTCCAGACAACCACATCTATTTAGCGTTCCTCACTCGTAGGCCACTAGTCTTCACCCCCGACTTTGCAAACACCTGAGAAAGTCTGGTAGTGGCTGATCCAAGTAGTCTCGCTGTGCATTTCTGGACATCTGATGTCTTACAATTAATCGTCAATGTGCATGCATGTTCAGAGGGGAAAGAGCTGTGGTCATGAGCGGTTATGCGCATACGCAAACAGCTAATTTGTAATAAAAATTGTGCCTACCTGTGTGCTCCATGGTTACAGCGTGGGAAGTGTGAACACTCAACCACAGAGTGACTGCATGCGGGCACAGGTGATTAGTTTGATGTCTGGATGATATTCTCCAGTATAAATACCTTCAGTTTAAATATAAGTGCGCTCAATGCTCGTAAAACATGATGTCTGATTGCGATCCAAGTGAACTTGTGTTGTTACCTAGGGTTCCACTTTACAGCTTCCAGCACTTGGTCTACTCATCTTAATTATGTCTTGAAAGGAACGAATGTTCATTTAGCTGCTATTCTGATACTCATTTTTCAGTATGGTGGTAAATCAGTTCCAAGAGCAACGGAGGTTTACCGTGCAAAAATTCTGTCCTTCCCATTATATGGCATGCCTTTTCGGATCTTGGCAGCCTTAAGTAGCTTGGAGCATGTGCAGGGTTCTTCCCTATGCACACTTCTGTGCAACTCGGATTCTAATTTATTATTGGCTGTAGTTAATCTTTTTTAATGGCCTGAGCAGTGGCAACAAAATTTAAACTCTTCCTGGCAGAATGTGAATCCTTACCTGAGCTTTTGGAATGGACTCAGTTTAACTCTCACAAATCATCTTGGGATAAGTTAATGGAAGACAAGCTGCTGAGTCTAGTGTGTAATCAGTGTCTGTCCTCCATGGACGCCCCAGAAATTTGAAAGAATTCTCTCAATTTGCTGAGGAGATTAGATCAGGAGGCCATCAATTTAGATGCCAAGAGACATTGTTCCTCTCTCCTCTGGAGCCTTCCAGACCCTCTTTTCCCTGTTTTGCCAGGTCATTTTACATTTTTAATGGTCCCACTTTTTCGCCCACTATTATTCCTGACTGGAACAAATGCTTTACTACTTGCAGAACGGTCAGGTCCCTATAAGGGTATTAGCCACCCCCAGAGACTCTGCCCTTGTGGCAGAGCAGTAGCTGAAACCTTATGCCATTTCCTATTTAGTACTCTTCTATAAAAGCAAATTTCATACTGCTTTCATTGAGCAGGTTTCCCTGCTGCTCACATGATTTCCATCTGCCATATCTTTTGGCTGGCAATGATAGAAGTGTAACTCTGGCCACAGCAAAGTTTATATTCCATGCTCTTAGAATCAGGCTGGTACACATTAAAAATAATAACTCTGGGCTTAAGTACTAGTGGGACTATAGGTTCTATTTGTTTTGCCAAGGTGCCTTGAGGCATATAGGTGTTCAGATTTTTGACACAGGAACAAGATGGGACATTTGAGAAAATTGATTTATAGGGTTGCCATTAGTTGGAAGTGACATGATGGTACTTAATACACGCACAAATACATAGAACATAGAAATTAAGGTGTGAAGACCAAAGACCCTGCACTTGGGTTCTCCAGCAGTCAGCTACTAAGATTCAGGTACAACATGTTATAAAAATGATGGCAATTGCTGTATTCTTTCATACTACATCTGTATTCTCTCATACTCATACTGTATTCATATTGTATTCTTTCATACATTTCAATTTCATTTCAATTTTTTTTTGGGGGGGGGATAATTGCTCTGCGTGAAACTCACATTTTTGATGGGCTCACAGTTAGGTTGATCAGGTGCCAGCTCCCCAATTAGTAGTGGATGCAAGTATTTCTGTACTAGGTCATCATCCTTGTGGAAAGCTGTGAAGGCATCCTGGAAATTTAAAAAGGGAAGGTATTATGAAAGGGAGAAGAAGGCCACTGTGTTAGCAGTCAGACCCCTCCTCCTGCAAAGCAGCAGTTTTTGGGTAGAGAGAGAGAGAGAGAAACACGTCTCCTAATAACACCCCAATATTTGACATGCAGGGCACTGCTTGGGCCAAAACGGACCCAGATGGATGCCAGCCGGGCACTAGCTTGTGGAAACAATTTTAAAATTTAAGTCAAGAGCAGCTGGCTGACTAATACTCCTTCCTTACCCTGGAGAGATGCATGACTTTAGAACAATGCATTGCCCAAGACATATTGATTCACTCAGCATCAACAGCCCAGCCTCACTTTCCCTCCTTGATTAAGTGGCAATTAATCAACACAAATCTTTTCACCTTGCCAATTGCCCTTTCCATCTGGTCCTTGTGGGGCCACCAAGCATCTCATACCTTTTTGTCTACCTCCAGTTAAACCATTAAGCCATTGTTTTCTAGCAAGCATATCATCCCTTCCTAAGGGCATGTTTTGCCCTATAAATATGCTACCTAGCTGACCCAGCTGTGTGTGTGTGTGTTCTTGGATCCTCTGTACACTCTCACTTGTCTGTGGGTCAACTTTTTCGCTGCCCAAAACGCTGGCCGTTTTGCTCTTCAATGCTCTTCAATCTCGAAGTTCAAGATTTATTTCAAACTCTACATACAGAGAACAGGAAGATTTATTAGGCTCTCATTAAAGTTCTGAGTCTTAGAGAAGGTGATAAATCTTGAAGGTATCAATTAGACAGGGTGCTCTCCTGTTTTCTTCACTCAGCAGGTTATTTATGTAGTTAGTTTTAAATCCTTTTCATAACTGCGGTGAAGGTAAGGGCGTGGTGGGGAAAAAATCTTCCCCTCTCCCTTCCAAACTTTTCAAACTTTGAAAGGGGTTATATTATATAGTAGAGTTTCAGATAAAGTTGCTTTAAGAAGTACTCATGGTGATATGCTTCATTGCTCTTGTGGATAAGGTACAAACTTTTAGGTACCTTTTAATGGGTAGTGACAGCTTTTCGTTTCTTGCTGGGGACAATCCATGGGCTTCAACTTGCTTGTCACCACAGGCAGGGGGCCTGGATCACTTCCCTTCCACTGCACCCCCCTCCAGGGAGATCAGCAGAGCTTGGGAGCCCCCGAGTCTCCTCTAAAGATAACGAGAAGCTGGTGGTGCCTGGGAGCAAGTCCCAGCTCTGTCCATCTCACAGTGCTGCGAGTGGTGGGACTGTGGCAAGTGTCTGGATATGTCCCACCCAAGGTTTAATCGGTCCTTGGAAGGAGGGTTTGTTTCTTCCCCTCCTGACCCTTGAGGCCTCCTAGGTGTCAGAAAATGCCTTTGATGTTTCTCACTGAATCCATTGTTTTGTGTTCCCTACCCTGCTTTGCGCTTGCGTAGCTATGCAGGCAGAAACGTGGGAGCTTCTTCCCTGCCGCTTTTCCTTATCACGGTGGCCTTGAATGTAGGCTTTGGGCTATTCTTGTTTTACTGAGAATTTTCCAGTCCTGGGAAGGCAAAGGGAGGGGGGAGTAGTCTCCCGTTCATGAAGTATATCTCCCGCCGGGAGTTCCCGCGCGAGTGCTCAAGTTTCATTTGCTAGGCGCTTTATTGCATCACACTATAAGTTAGCTTGCATTGCTTCGCCCCCCATTCCTGACAATGACCTCCTACTGTGGGTTTTAGCAAGATAATCCAATAAAACCTTTCTTTGTGCAAGAATGACTGGATCTACTTGTTTTTAAACCTGACACTAGGACT
Source organism: Gekko gecko (assembly GCA_029375565.1). Taxonomy (NCBI): domain Eukaryota; kingdom Metazoa; phylum Chordata; class Lepidosauria; order Squamata; family Gekkonidae; genus Gekko; species Gekko gecko. The sequence continues at coordinate 97,814,474 of JAPDNY010000003.1, read as the reverse complement.
GAGTCTAATTATAGTTTAGTTCAAAGATTAATTATATATATATTGTGAATTTATTATAATGAACTAAGATTGTTTGAAAATCTTATAAACATTATCATGTAATAATTTTGGGAGAAGAAAGAAGATGAAGAAGATACAAAGATAAAGCATGCTAGTGAAGTTTTGTTTTTCATAATATTAATGATTTTGGCAGTATTGCTAAATTATAAAATTCTTTCTTCAATAAAACAAAATGCAAATTAAAACAAGAACACAGAGAAAAAGAATGCATTGATTTATTTTGATAGTGCCATTAGTGTATAGGTGCTTTAGAGAAGGGGCGTTGAACGCATAAGGGCTGGATTTGACATAAATTGGACTTTGTCAGGCCAGGCCATGTGTGACATAAAATGTAATGCCAGGTAGCAGAGATATAAACTTTATAAAGGACACAAACACAATTAAAGATATTATGGCAGCTATTCCATTGGAGCCCCACATCAGAAGGGTGTGTGTGTTAAAACTAATATTTCTCTGCAAATCTGAAGTTCCTTGAGTTTGTTGAACTCTATATTTTAAATGTGGCTAGTCCCCCCCCCTTAAAAATATAAACTACAAATATAAATGATCTGAGACTAGGACCCAGGGGAAGAACATGACATGGCTGAGCATTGCAAGCTTCCCCCTCCCTCCTCTCAACTCAGAATGGCAGTGGCTCTCCAGGGTCCCAGGGTTTTTTTTACAGGGTGGTTTGAGATAATAATGTTGGGTACCCTCTTCAGCACTTGTTCTGCTATTATTCCACTGGAGTTCCACATTAGGAGAGTGTGTTAAAACTAATATTTCTCTGCAAAACTAGAGTTCCTTGAGTTTGCAGAACTCTATATTTTAACCCTGGCTGGTCCCAAACCTTAAAACATGCTTGTCTAAATTGGAAGCCAAAAATTTTGGGTTGGTGGGGTATGGGGAAATTTTGTGGGGCAGCAGGGGAGGGGGAGGAGGGAGGGGGAGGGGCGGCCACATGCCTTTTCTGAACTCCAAGTGGCAATTTTGTCATTTGGAGTTCAGGCACGGGCAGGCCCCGCTTGAAAACACCATTTAAAGGGAACCCTTTAGATGCTATTTTACAAGTGTGGGCTGCCCATTGCTAAACTCCTTGCAGCAAAATTGCTGCATGGAGTTCAGGGAAGGTGTGTGGCTGCCCCTCTTCCTTGCAGGAGGTGAGTGAGAGGGGCAGCTGCCAGCTGCGTGCCTTGTTCAGGGAAGGCATGCAGCCAGCAGCTGCCCCTCCCTCACCTCCTTCAAGGGAGAGGAGTGGCTGCATGCCATCCTGAACTCCAAGCAGTGATTTTACCATTTGGAGTTCAGCCGCAGGCAGCCCCTACTCAAAAAACACCACTTAAAGGGCAACTGCAATATTTAAAGGACCCTCCAGCTGATTGGTGGGCCATGTGCTCCCGCTGATCAGCTGGATGTCACAGGAAGGGAGGGAGGAGGAGACAAGCAGCAGCTGTTGTGGGGCATGCCTCACAATTGAGGGGGCAGAGCCCTGAACTGCCCCACTGTAGCTACTGGCCTGGGTGGGGGAATAGTGGGATTTTGTGAGGCAAGTTTTAAAACAAAAAAGAAGTACAAGGATCACAGCAGAAAGACCTGTGAGGAAGACTATGGAGACCAGGCTGGGAAGTTTGCCAGCCCTGCCCTGTGCTTTCTGCTCAGAGGCAGCCCCACCCTCTGCTCTTTATACTCTGAGTCAGGTCAAGCTCAAAATAGCAAGGAAGGGCAGGGGAGGGGGAGAGAAGAGAGCCCACTCCTGGGCCAGATTAAAGGCCTGGGCCAGCCAGTTCCAATCCATGGGCCATAGGTTTGACACCCCTGCTTTAGAGAGTAACACTAGCAAAGCCAAAACCAAAAAAGGATCAATCCCGGCTGAAGACCTTCCAGTCTGGTTGGACTGTGAAGTCAGCCAAAGAAGGAATGGGAAATAAAGTTTATTTGGAAATGGATCTGAATTTGTAATGAAAGAGCATTTCTGTATAACTCATACAGTCCAATCCTTTGCATGTTTACTGTGTGCAAATCAATCCCACTTGGTTCAATGAGTGTGACTTCCAAATACATATGCTTAAGCATTTTGTCTGCGGTCACATGAGCAGTCGGTGCCAATATAGTCGTGTTACTTTTGGGGATTTAAAGAGCACAATCAGATAACAACATCTGCCTTCCATGCCCCAGTCTTCAGCACCCATGTCCAGCCCATCCTGGAAGTGGAGTCTGCCAACACTGGGGAAAGTCTGGTCTTTATGTATGCCAGCGCTTTCACTCCGCTTTTTCCAGTAGGGATGTGTGCATAAGCGCATATGAGCATGAGCTACCCCCATTGCCAGCAAGGGCCGTGCTCCGTGGTTGAGGCGCCAATAATCTGTATGCTTCAGCACGGGACTGGTGCATGGAGGAGCCGCTTTAGGGTGTGCTGTCTGGTTACCCCTTCCGCAATAATTTAAACTGCCATGAATAGAGGTGCCACCAGATCATGTCAAGCCGCCAGTATGACCACAACCATAGTGTGGTGATTTCCCCCCCAACACACACACACTATGTTTCCTTTTGTATTTCTTTCTCTGTTCCTATGCTTTCTGCATTTCTTCAGTAGGGCAATCCTAAAGCAGAGCTGCACCCTTATAAATGCATTAAAGTTAGTGTACTTAGAAGAGTGTGACTCTGTTTAGGATTGCAATGTCCGTTGCATGAGAGTGATAGATTGCTCCAGGCAAAATATAATGCAGAGCCTATTTTATGTGTAGTAATGTCAGTGATAGCCAACATACCTGTTGCATTTAGTGGCTACAATGTTCATATTGCCAGCACAGAACGTTTACAGAAAAAAAAATACATGCTTACTATTTTATTTTTGGTATGAAGTGAAGAGGGAAACTAGAAATACATATCCAATTAAGTGGTCTGTGTGTTTAACTTTAATTTGCCAACAATCCTCTCCACCACAATAATTTGTAATTGTATATTCTTTAAAAAAAATACAAAGGTTGAAAAGACATACATTGATTAAAATGTAAGTCCTTTTCCCCCAAGTGCTCAGCTGAAACATATTTCAAGCCCAGTACCTTTCTCAGAATAGTCTTGATTGCAAGAAAGGCTTTATTAATCTCACAGTTAACTGGCACCCCATGGATTAGAACTTTTTTATACCTTCTAAATATATTGCGGAAATATAAGATTTCTGTTGCAAAATATAGAGGATTGAAATCCTAATGAAACCTATCCTCTATTTTGTTGGAACTTCCAAATTCACTTTGCATTTTACAAGTGAATTTCTGGTGATAACAGGAGCTGCGGTGGCTCAAGTGGTTAAGACGCTGAAATGCAGGCTGTGGAAGGTCAGTAGGTCAGCAGTTCGAGACCCGAGAGTGCCACATGACGGAGTGAGCTCCCGTCTCTAGTTCCAGCTCCTGCCAACCCAGCAGTTTGAAAGCAAGAAATTGCAAGTAGATAAATAGGCACCACTTCGGTGGGAAGGTAACAGCGTTCCATGAGCCTTGGTGTTTAGTCATGCTGGACACATGACCACGGAAACGTCTTTGGACAGCGTTGGCTCTTCGGCTTTGAAACAGAGATGAGCACCGCAACCCTAGAGTCGGATTCGACTGGCTTTGGAGCAAGGAACCTTTACCTTTACTTCTGGTGATAGGTCTTCTACTTTTCACTCCACATTTCATCCAAAGAGCTCAGGGAGCGTACATGGTGCACCCACTCCCCATGTTACCCTCACCGCTACCGTGGCTGAGAGCAAATGACTGGCCAAGGTCACCCAGATGACTATGGCCGAATCTGCATTTGTCTTTCCCACCAGTGTCCCCGCCTTTTGACTCCATCTTCAAAAAAGCTGTCCACATTTGGTGTCGTTTTCACACCTCAACAGTGCTAGCATACTTTTGCACTTCCACATATGTTTATCATCCTTTTGGGGCAGCTCCGCTGTCATGGCACCTCCGCGCTGCTTTAAAAGAATCTTCTCCAAACAACATTCAAACAAGCATAGAGAAAGACGGCGTCACAGCAGCACGCAGCTGATTTAAAAATGCAAATGCAGATTCGACCTTTGTGACCTAACCAGGGATTTAAAGCCATGTGTCTGTAATTCAAGTCTAACACTCTAATTACTGCACTGTGCTGTCTCTCTAGGACTCTGTACATAGCTAGACAGCTTAACATCTTGGCCATTCACCCATGCACAGCCCAGATTTCTTCCTTACCGTCCTATGGCTCAGTGCTCATAGAACAGGCTTTTCCATCTCAATGTGTCTTTATGACTAGGGGACAGAACATCACGGAAATTTAGGGAATAATTTGGCCCAAATCGCACATGCATAGGAAACCACAGAAATGTTGCTCTTGTAAATTAATGTTCCTGCATGGTTATAAATTAATTTGAGAACCTGATTCAAGCACACATAAAACTGCTTTTTAGTTTTTCACTCATACTCCAACAGTGGGAGAAGGCTGAGAAGTGGTTTAAGTGGCATATGTGAATCAGTCTTGATTTCCGCAGGAGAAAACTTGTGTCTGGGGCCATGTCACTTCAGACTGCAAGGGGGTCTCACATGGATAAAGGCATCTTCAAACTCTTCTTTTCAGATTAAGTTCCTCCACATACATAATTACATGACACAGAGATGGGGCTGCAGCCTCATATTCTCCCAGAGGTATCAATGCGGAAGGAATTATTTGTATATAGGATCATTCAGTCAGTTATCAATATGCAGGGAATTATCTGTATATAGGATCATTCAGTCACAGCCCAAATGTATACTTACCAACTAAGGGAGAGCTGGGCTCTAGTAAAACTCTGTGTGGACATATAGAGGTCAGATTCTATGATTTTGCAAACATAAGTAACTCGCACAAGATGATTTTCTCCCTCCTCCTCCTTCCCCCAGCAACTAAGGGAGCTAGCCCCCAAAAGCTTCACAGCATTATAAGGTCCCCTGCTCAGAGGAGGATTTTCGGGGCAGATATGGAGTTGTTGGGGAGGGATGTGGGGCAGAACCTCTTGCACTATCTCCTCTCACTTGTTCACCTCCAGAATTCAGCCCTATAACCATGCACTGCTTTTTACTGAGTCAGAATACTGGCTATTTTGACCTTGCCTGCTTAGATTGGCAATGGTTCTTCTTCACGATTTTAGTCAGAAGTCTTTCCCAGCCCTGTTACCTGAGAATAGTTTGAGATGCCAAGATTGAACCTGGGGCATCAGGCCTACAAAGCATGTTGTCTGCCATAGATTTATATTCCTTCCCAACTGCTCTGGACCCTACAATAAAATCCTACCGTAGCATCCTGTCCTGCATAGTGGCTAATGACGCGTGTACCCCCAGGGTGTCGCCGCTGGAACTGGGTGACATCGTAGACTTTCCTGTTGATGACCAGCCATTTCTCTTGCTTGGAGTTCTTCTGACCTGAGTGGAGACCTATCTCTTCCCAGGTGAAAAGCGGTGAGACACTTGGGCCAGGTTCTGGCCTTAGCAAGCTGCTGCCCGACTGTGGAGGCATTCCAAAACTAGAACTGAGTCTTGCAGCCAAGCCCGGTGCTGATGCGCTATCCAAAAGATTCCGTTCCATTCTGCTGCAGGTGATAGACAGCCTTATATAGCCCTGTTGCAACAACACTAACTACTGTTCGCATTCTGCTGCTTCAGCTTTCAGCACCACCTTGTTTTTCTTCCTGCTCCTCCCTTCTGCTTCATTTCCATGTGAGCATTGTCTGAGTTATTCATGCCTAGATATTCTTTTCATTAACAAAACTTGGACAAACACTCACGTTTTAAACTGGGTCTCAATATGCTATTGAATGATCCTTGCTGGCCAAAAACAAGGTCAGAAGGGGGCCACGGTCAGAAAAAGATTGAGAAACACTGAGATACAGCAAAGCATATTAAGTTATACTACATTCAAACAACACCCCCAGCAGCAGAAGCCAATGGTTACAGTTCGCGCGCATGCAAGGCTTAGGTGGGCAAGCTTAGCAAAACAGTCTAGGACCGATTAGAGTTCCCAGTGATGGGCTCACACAGCTGGAGAGCCAAGGTCAGAGACCTGATTTATTTATTTATTTATTTATACTTTCGGCTTATATACCGCCCTAATCTCAGAGGGTCTCTGGGCGGTTTACATAGTGGTTCTAAGCAACCGAATTTTAACCTAACTAGGGCCACATAGTCTACAGGGTGGTGACTGCCTACCAGCACCCCAGGCTAGTTGTCATTCGGCTTCCTTTCCGCAGCTTCAGATATTGGCGTCCTGGTGCCCTTTTTCTGGAGCCGATCTTCCGGGCAGCTTCCTTCGGCAGGTCTCGTCCTGGTGCGTGGCTTCTGTGTTGGCTGCAGTTCCAGCTATTGTTCATAGGTGGCTCCACTGCGCTGCACCCCACATCACCACGCTCTCCAGGCCTCCACTTCTCCGGGCTCCGCCTTCCAACGTTGCTTCACTGGGCACCAGGAACTGCTCGCCGCCATCAGTGCCGCTGCCAAAACCTCCACGTTACAAGGAGGAGGGGGTGCCCCCTGCCACCTAGGGCAGGTACCCACTTTATCTACTTGCATTTATGATGCTTTCAAACCGCTGGGTGGACGGGAGCTGGGACATGGGCCGGGAGCTCACTCCGGCTATGGTGAGTTTCGAACAGCCATAATGGCTGTTCATTGATGTTACTTTGCAGGCGTTCTTAGAGTGAGAGTGAAACTACAGTGTGGGGGGGAGAAGAGGCAGCCTCCTTCCTCCCTCATTCAATCAACATGACAGGGTTACCTGACATTCTGCCCCCCTAAAGGGGGCCCCCCTCCTGGCTTGTCCAGGTAGTGGTGGTGGAACTGGTGGAAGAGTCAAGGAGTGTTGATGTCATCTACAGCAACCCATTCCCTGTGTTGAGGCCCAAAATCCACCCACTCCACAAGATAAAACAGTTTATTGCGTTTCAACATAGAGTCCAGAATATCAGCAACTTCATAATGTGGCTCACCTTGCATCATAAGCAGAGGGGGGGGCGGGGTATAGGATGTTGCGGCCACCAGGCATTAGTCCCAGGATCATGATGAAGGAGCCTAAGGTGGAAAACAGGATGTATGTATTTCAATGATTTAGGGAACACAAGTTCAACAGTGACATCATTAATCAGGCGTTTGACAAGGAACGGCCCTACAAACTTCCATCCTAATTTACAACTTGGCTGGAGACCTTTAATGTTCTTAGTGGAAACATATACAGAGTCACCTGGTTTGAGGTTCCACCCCTTATCCCACATTTTATCAGCCTGCAGCTTGTAGGCCTGCTTAGCCCTCTCCAAAGTCTTGCACAGGATGGGCCAAGCGGCCTGCAACCGTTTGCACCAGTCACCTTCCTCCCCTTCAGGTAATACATTATACTGCCAGGAAAGGAAGAGGCGGGCCTCATACAGCCATGAAGGGGGAGACCCCGGTAGATGAATTACAGGCATTGTTATAGCAGAACTCAGCTAGGGGGAGGAGTTCTTCCCAATCATATTGTTGAAAGCTAGTAAAGCACCAGAGGTATTGTTCCAAAGTCTGGTTGACATGTTCGATCTGTCCATCTGTCTCGGGGTGATAGGCACTGCTCAGACCCCACTCCACCCCCAAAAGGTGCATAAGTTCCCCCCAAAACTTAGAAACAAATTGCATGCCCCGGTCGGAGATTATCTTCCGGGGCAAGGTATGAAGTCTGAAAACCTGTTGCAAGAAAGCCCTAGCCAACATCCATACCAACGGTAGGGACTGAAATGGAATAAAATAGGCTTGCTTGGAAAACAAGTCCACGACAAACCAAATGACAGTTTCCCCCTTGCTAGGGAGCAGGTCCATGATAAAATCCATGGAGATGACCTCCCAAGGCCAGGTAGGCATAGGCAGGGGCTGAAGGAGACCCGGTGGTTTCCCAGGTCTCGGTTTGCTCATCAGGCAGGCCTTTCTCCGTGGGGCTCATGGAGTATAACTTGCCCTTAGGCAGGGTTTGGTTCAGCAACAATTCAATAGAGCAGTCAGAGTTCCTATGGGGGAGGTAGCTCATCCGCTTCCTCTTCCTCAAAGACTTGGGCTAGATCCCAATACTCGGGGGGAATCGACTGGAGTTCCTCGCTGGCCAGACACACGGGCACAGACAGCACCGGAGGATGCTCTCCCCATTCCTTGTCCCAGTTGTGTGCTATACACCGGGGGGAAATGAATCGAATGATTCCCTCCTCCCACAGTATGTAGGGGTCATGATCACGAAGCCACGGGCTGCCCAGAACTAATGGGAACCAGGCCACTGGCATAATGACAAAAAGACGGCATTCCCAGTGTTGCCCCGCACCCATTCTCAGTGGCACAGTTTCATATTTACATGGTCCTTCATGGTGGAGGTGTCCATTTGGGTAAACACCAAGGGGTCAAGGAGTTTGACTACTTTAGCCCCCAGTCCCATAACCAAGGAGGGGTGGATCAAATCCCGCCCGCACCCCAAGTTGATTGAACCCCGCACCCACACATGGGTGTTAAACTCCAGGTTGATGATAGTCACAGTCACAAAAAGGGGGGGTAACTGCTCACCATTTTCTGTGCCTTGGGACATGGGATCTGCTGGTCAGTGCTGTTCACAGCAGGTCCTGGCCGTTTCCTGCCGGCTGGCAATCCTCCTCACAGGACGAGTCCGTCTCTTCTTGTAGGCTGACTTGCAGAGCATGAGGAGTTTTCGGGTGGGCGGTGGGCTTTTTAGCCAGGGTGTCTGGTCTTTTCTCCTCCCCCATCCATTTTGGAGTAGTTGTTGGACCTGATTCAGGACACGCAGCCGCAAAGTGACCAGCTTCCCCACATTTCAGACACAGCTCTTGCTTCATGCGAAGTTCGTGCGTCCCCTCTTTTGGGTGTGCGGGGGTCTTAGGTTTCATGGGGGTTGAAGTGCTCTTACCCAGGGTGGCTGCGTTGTTGATCTGGATGGTGCAGAGACAGCTCTCCATGTCTGCCGCCTTGCACATCCACGTGAGCAGGAACACTGGCTTGACACTAAGGAAGATCATTCCCTGGATCTCTGGGTTCAATCCCAAATGGTAGTGTTGCGCCAACACCCCATCTAGCCACTCATGTATCTTGGTGGCATGGCGTTGAAACTCTTCTATGTATTCACGTACTGATTTCTTCCCTTGGCGGAAAGTACATAAAAAAGCCTGAGCGGTCTCACTCACATTGGTGTCCTCGTAGTGCGCCCACAGAGCCCATATGAACACATCGACCTTCCAGAACTTCCGACCATCTTCCTGGAGCAGGGTCACATACCAGTCAGCTGCTCCCTCCTGCAAATGGGATGCTATGCAGCCCATGATGTGTTCCTTGTTTGGGAACAGGTGGCCCCAATTCTCCATAAATTTCTCACCACGCACCAGAAAATAGGCCAGCTTCTCCGGAGCTCCATCAAACGTTGCATCCAGCATCTTGCTTGGTGGAGGCAAATCCCTCCCCGACCTCTCGGCACCCTCCTTGGTGCTGGAGGGGGACCACAGGTTGCTGCACTGGCGGTTGCTGCCCCGGGATGCCCTGGGCTGGTGGTGCTTGTCCAGGGGGTGCCTGTTGTATGGGGGGTGCCAGTTGCACAGGACCCGCTGGTTATACGGGCAGGCACTGGTCAAGTTCTCGCTGGACCACCTCTGCTATCAGACCCAGCATCTTTCGAAACAAAAAAAACAAGACACAGAAGCCGGCTTGCAGGCCAGCTTATATCCCAAAGCCAAACCACCCCCAAACACACCCCAACACCCGTGATAGGTCTATTTACACTGATTAGGTTAACTCTAGGATCCTACTCTCCCAATTGGCAGGGGAACTAGGATCCAACCATCTATTGTTCTGGTGAAGCGAAGCTCCTGCTCTTCACGTGACCACATGTGGACTGGCTGAAGCTGGATCATGTACATGGTTGGGTCAGTACACAACAGTATCTGTGTTCCCCATACCAGTTGCAGCCAGTATTCCCTCTAAACTGAATTATTGTGAGCAGGATTGCAGTTCTATAGCCTCCAGCTCACAGACGCCTCTGCTGAGAGGGAGCAATGGTTACAGGTAAGCTTGAATTGGAATCACTACCACAAGGTCAAAGTAGCGTGGTCTTCTGAGGTTTTCAGTGCCCCACATGACAGAACCATGGAGTTTGTTCGGTGTCCTGCTCTAGATCAGGAAAGCACAATTGGCTTAGCCTTGCACCCTAGGAGAAGTGGTAAGTGGGCCCTCAGCAAATTAGCGCATCATACAGTGAGTAAAAGGGGGGACCTGGCCAAGAGAACAGAGCAAAACATATAATAAGCATATTTCCTGTGTCATTTTCAACAGAACTATTTGTGAGCGTGGTGGTGCAGATCGCAGGATTCCGTCTGGAGAGCGATCTAGGTAAATTTAGATGTATTATTGGGAAGTCATCTGTCCATGCACAAGGATCAGTGCCTGGAATGGTAACTGTATCAGGATGTAAACCTGAGTGCCTGACTGAGGTTAAGCATCCCTGGACAGATAGGGATCCAGGGAGATGCCTTAAGGGTCAGCCCCCGGTGTGCTGTCATTCGACGGCACATCACATGGGAAGTGTGTATGTTTGCCTGCCCCTATTAACCTCTGATTTTCAACCACTCATTTTAGGGTCAGTGGACACAGAGACAGCCTCCACCCAGTCAGGGGGGCAGGAAGCAGCACCAGAGGCCATCTCTGAGTCCCCAAGTGGTAAGAGGAAGGGCCATTACTTGACTTGCCAAGGAATAACATTGCACATCCTAACGGCTACCCATTCTCTTGTAGCAGTAGGTGAACCAAGCTACAGGGGCCAGGCTGCTGCAGCAGAAATCCCCCCCAACTCAAGACCAGTGGCTGGACTCCATGCAGGCCACCCTTGAACAGCTCCAGGCCAGCATGGAGCTGCTCAGGGCAAGCATGGACACGACTAGCCAGAACCGTGAGTATCCTTTCCTGCCTGGTCCTGTGATCAACATTAGGAATATGAGAGACATCCAGGGCACACGGGCAGTTATCAGCACAGGTTTTATTGAACAGCCGACACTGGTGTGGTGAACCTAAAGAACCCACAACAACCATAACAACACAACACTGCAGTTTACTGAGAAGGTCAGAGCCCCCCTGCCCCCACCTTTGGAAACCTCACATTTTGTGTTAAGTGGCTTCCTGTGTAGTGGGAAACAGCACCAGTGTGGAACGTCCCTTCTCCCCTGGTGAGTACTCTGTGGGAAATGACAGGGGTTCAAAAATGGCTCTTTGGCTGCAGTGCAAAGGAGAAGACTTCTCGCCCACATTTTGTTTGAAATGCCATTGTGCTCAAGAGGTCTCAGTGACAACTGAGCATGTGTATTTTGTTGGAGTGAGGGAGGCAGTATTGTCGGGGTCAGTGGGGGAGCACTGGAGGGAGCAGCCCGAAAATGGGGCTGGCCAGGGAAGAGGCAGTGCCAGTGTCTATAAGAGTGCCCTGGGAAGGTTCCTCAGGTGAGGAGCACGATCCATCCTGGTCATGGTGCAATCAGGGTATGTCATGGCTCAGGGAATCTGGCCACTGAGTCCCTTGGCCAGGGAGAACCCACTTTAAGGTGGCTTTCAGATGTCCCTTTGAGCATCCTATCCTGTTCACAGTCATACTGGCTAAAGGGGCACGTGGGTTTTTAAGACTCCCTGGTCCATAATGGTGTCAATGCTGAGCACCTACTTGTTATTTCAGAGGACGGACATACACGCCGCATTGAGGTCGTGGAGCGAGCAATGCTGAGACTCTGCAGGGAGTTTCAGGGCATCCGGCTCACTGCAGCGGTGGCAGCCCAGACAGAGGAGCAGGAATCTGAGGGGAGTGAGGAGGAAGCTGGGGCAGAAGGGGAGTAGTTTGTTTGTGTTGTTGTTGTTGTTATCCTGTTATGTTTGCAGTGTTTGAAGGTTTGTAATTATTTCACTGGTTTAATTGTTTAATGTTTGCCAAAGTTATGTATAAAGTTTCATTTTTTCAAAATGGCCTTTGTTATGCCTGGACTGCTTTTGGCCTTGCATCCCCCTATTCCAACCAGGGGACACCCAAACTGACAGAGAGATAGGGAGGGTCTTTTGAGGGAGCAGCACTTTCCGAAGGACAGCTAGCTACTTCAGACAGTCATAGGAGCACAACATGGGTATCCGCAAAGCAGATCTCAAGTATCTCAAGTCTCTGCAAAGCAGCCATGGAGGTCAGCCCTTCATGCTGGACACAGTTGGAGCTAAAGCAGGCGGCCTAACAGACAGCAGCACTGAGGGCAGAGGCAAGCTTGATAAAGCAGGCAGACAACATGGCCAAGAAGAAGAAAAAGCAACACACCTGGAAGGGTCCAATACTGGTTTTATGTACACAACAATACTTACATGTGTGAAGATAAACTTAAATACATGTAATTTTTAAAAAGGAATACCAGAACTTTTTAAAGTCAACTACTGACAACTGAACAATGGGAAGAATCTGCCAAGCAGTGGTCCCATGTGGCTGCCACCGGTTTCCTTGGGGTTTGCATAGAGAGCCACACGAGCTCTAAGAACGTAAGAACATAAGAGAAGCCAATGCTGAATCAGACCAGGTGAGAAAAGGAGTGTTACACAGAAGACTCTAATGGCTGCTTGACTCATTATATCTTGTAGAGGTGCACAGAAAAGACTTCCAGAAAGCTTTTGATAAAGTTAAGAACGTAAGAACATAAGAGAAGTCAATGCTGAATCAGGCCAATGGCCCATCTAGTCCAACACTCTTGTTAGCCAAATTGCTCTATTTTAAATATAGCAATTGGTTTATTATTATTATTGTTGTTGGATTCTCGCCTGTATATACAGAGAATGCTGCTAGTCTGTAATGGTTCCCAGTAAAAGACACAGAGACCAGGTATAATTAATAAAATATTATTTTACTGAATATAATCCTTATTTATTCATTCACAAACACACAAACAGTATTCAAGCATTCACACACATAAAATAGAACTAAGAAAGCAGAGGGGATTGATGGCTTATGGAGAGGTGATACTACCTGTCAGATGTGCAGAAGTCCATGAAGAAGGATTGTGGCCTAAACCCAGAGGGTTCAGGGGTGGGCTGCCATTTTGGCTCATGGCAGAGACACACACTCTAAGGCCATCTGTGTGCTGGGATATACCCACTGTAAGACAATGCAGCCCAATGGGTGGCCCAGGGGGCTGGTCTCAGGTGAGAACAAAAGATTTCCTGGACCAATGATGAGTCCCAGGGGTGTGTGATGTCAGTAGAGGCAGACCTTAGGTATGACCAATGGGCTTCCAGAGAGGCAGGGTCTGGATTTAACAATAGAATCCAGGTGTTGGGTGGCTAGTTGAATGGATTATCTGACTCACTAATGGTCCTGGCCTGGGGGCTGGACAGAGGAAGCTGGCTGGCAGATGATCTGGCCAGGTAGCTGATGGATCTTCCATTGTATGGTTTGGGTGGGGTAAGCACTTAATCCCTTCATGCAAACGACTGGCAGAGGAAAAGTCCTTTGTCTGCTGTATGGCCTTTAATCCGTGTAGGTGACATGCAGCAGGTATGTAATGGAGTCCCTCAGAGTAAAAAGACAGCTTTTTCCTTTCTCTATGGGCTTCTACCTTGGCATCCATTTTACAGTCTAGACAGACCATGTGGCAACAGCAAACAGTCCATAGCAAAGCCCCATAATGGCGTCGGGGCTAACATATCCCCCCTTGCAGACGTGGCAGCGTCAGATGACATCGTCTGCACATACACACTTCGATGGAGACTTCCCGGTATCTTGAGGGACAGAGGCAAGAAAGTCAAAGAAACACAAAAGGCTGGGTAAGGTGCTGAAGAGTGCCAGGTGGCTTCTAAAGACTTACCTCTGGAACTCATTGTTATTCCATGAGCATAATCTCTGCTGGGTGGAGGGGGAAGACTTGCTCTGAGGTCACCTTATGAAACCTGAATATGAAATCCCTTTTGCAGACCACTTGCAGCCCAACTCTGTGGTCAAGCTGAGAGTGCCTGGCTTTTGGGGACTTTGGTTCAGGTTAGAAAGTAGGGCACCCCTGTTTTGGGCCTACCCAAGAATAAAAGGCAGTGCCTCTGGTAACAATTCCCCCCCTTGAAGCCGTCTTTAGGCGTGAGCCAAGATGGCTTCACTTCAAATGATGTTTTACTGCCGTTGGAGTTCCATATGACCAGAAAAGAAAGGACAGCCGAACAAGGTTAGAGAGAGAATTTACAGGGGAAGGCTCGGTGAGGGAGTCAGGCATACCGGCTATAAAAATATATCTTTCTGGGAACCAAAAGGAAAAATTAAAAAAAAATGTTTTAAAATAAGGAAGGGTGAGTGCCTCTGTGTATGTGTTTGCAGGGACCTTCTGCACATCTTCCAGAGAGACATGACTACTGTACATAATGCTACCTATAGCAAATCTAATGAAGGCTTCTAATTATTATAAAACAACAAAAAGGAAATGCAAAACATCCTAATAATTCTAAAAACTTATAAGCTAAAAAGATATCTAACTCAAAGGTAATTGCTTACCAAAATTCCTAAACAATTAGACAAATACAGAAAGCAAAAATTGGTGGGTTAAGCAAACTTAAAGCAGAAAGATAACTAAAAGCAATGCAAATGCTATGCTGGAAGAATTGAGAATGAATGTGTGTAAAAGCATGATTACAAAACATTTAGAACATGTGAGCAACAACATGAAAATGACATGGACCAATGAATAAATACAGTCAGTGATACAAATCAATTTGAGCTTCAGTTGAACATTACAGATAAATGTGGGTAAGGAACATTGATACATTTTTTAAACCACCCCCCTAGGTACCCAAGTTGCCAGAAGGCACAGGCAATCTGAGCCTTAGTGTCATGCTTTCAGGGACCAAAAAGCAATTCTTGGGTCCCAAAGTAATAACTGGGTGGGTGCCATGAGGTATTTGCAGCTGGTTGTGAGAGTTGCCTGCCCTTGAGGTGGCATCCAATGTCCATGAGATGGTTTGCAAGCAATTTGCAGGTCAACAGTGGCTAGAGGACCAGAGAAGGCAGCTGGTAAATTGGCAGGTCCTTTGCTGAAACTGGAGCAAAGGCAAATTAGGAGGCGACTTGGGTGCGTAGCAAATAGGGAGCAATGGCTTTCGCAAGACCGAGGTCTTGTAGGCTGAACAGGAATCTTGGAAAGTCTTTGATGCATATGCATAGCAAGAGTATTCTCCAGGTACAATTGGAAATAGCTGAACGTTCAGTTTTTATTATGGTGACCAGAGCAGAGTTCCAGGTGAAGATGTGCACAGTTTGGAGGCGCCAAGAAGTTATAAAAAAAATGGCCAAACAAAAGAACGTTTAAAAAAAAAAAGGAAGTTAGATTGCCATGGTTGTTGTAGAAAAAGTTGGGGGCCCCCAGGGAAAACTGCCGGCTTATGGGGGTGGGTCATACCCCAAAAACAAAGCTAACTAAAAGCTGGAAAGCAATAATTATTAACATACATATAAAACAAACAATTCCTAAAATAACTTATAAGGTGTGCCTTTACTATCAGGCATAAGACTTCAATTGCAGGTTCAGATTTTCAGTTCCTGCAGATATGAAAGAACTTGAGAGACAGATTAACAGGTTTGCATGGATAGAAAGATGCTCTAGCCATGCAGGGATAAAACTTAAATAGGAGAATAAACTTAGAGCATCAGGTACTGATTGTGTACCTCAAAGAGGAAGCCCTTAAACAAAATAAAGATGAAAGAATCAAGTAGCTAAATTACAGACAGGATTGAAAATCCAAGAGAAGAGAAGAGGCAGTAGCCCTTGATAATTCTGCATGATTTAAGAAGTCGGCCAAAGATCACATCACAAGAGAAGAGGAAAGAAAGAAAAAAAAGTTGTCTCTGGCACAGGCTTTGTGCCAGCAAATAGTTCTTCTGAGCATGTACAGAGTTTCTTTCCTTGCTAGTAGAAACTGGGCTGAAGGGGGCCTGGGCATATAGATTACTAGAACAAAATCAGAAGGGATGTGCTGCCAGACTTAAACCCTTTAAAATATTCTATGGTAGCTATATATAAACTGATACCAAGACTAAAGAAACGCTAGCCCTAAAGGTGGGGCTTTAAGAGAACAACTAATTCCAAAACCAAAAGAGTATTTATAAAACCTTAAAGAGATGAAATAGTTCTAGATCACACAAATTTACCAAGAAATTTTAAAAAGAGATTCCCTTCTATAAGAATGGGAAGATAAGACAAAGCTTAAAATCGAGATGCTGTAATAAATTAATGGAACAGAAACAAATCTATTTTAAAATCTATTTTTAAATGTACCATTTTGAAAGTAAGGGATCTCTAATCATGAGAAATTCCAAGGAAGAGGATGCAAATAAATGTATTTTTAACTTTCTAAAGAAAGATTTCCATTAAAATTAAAAGGGAACAATATTACCATGTAAAAACAATTACAAAACGGACCTTTAAAAAAAACAAAAACTAAACTTTGGAATGGGGGGGAAGGAAGATGACCTTCCTGTAATAGACAAGGAATTACAAATTCAAAAGGGAAGAAAAGATCAGTCTTCTCTATGCATTTTCATTCCCCATCTATGCCTTAAAAACCAAAGGAGAAAACATTTTTTTCTTTCTGTGCTCCCCCCTAGTTCCTTTACAGAAGGAGATTTCTCTTAACAAAAGAAGGAGGTGCAATTGTTACCCTCCAGAAGGGCCATTAATCTAGCTAGGAGCCTTCTTATCTTGTCCTCCTAGCTCTTTGATTATGCTAAATTTACAAAAGGGGTTAACTTCTTTTGCTCAACTTGTTTCTTTTCCCTCAAGGGCAGCTGAAAGGAGAGAGTCTGCCTGGGTTCTGCCAAGCAGTGCTACTTCAGTTTTCGCTGCACTGGAAGCTGGAGGCTCTACGGTTGTGCCCAAAATGAAGATTTTGCTGCTTCTTGCAGACTGCTGGGCCTCCAGAGTTTGAAAATGGGCCACTTAAAACTATTTGCCTCTCAGTTACTCCTGAAGTGGGGCTATTAAAAAAAAAAAATAAACAGAAAGATTTTCCAAATAAAGTGGCATTCTTCTAAAACATATAAAAAGGGGCAGCCTTTAAAGACTTGTTATTATAACACAAAACGGAGACAACACATTAGACATATAGAAATTTCAGATAGAAGAGGTTGTGGGGGGGAAAGGTTTCCTCTTTTCCAAATAGTTTAATGAGAGTTATAGCTGCTTAAGGCTATAATTCTGGGAAACTTCCAGGGCCTACCTGGAAATTGGTATCCCTATGGATCATTGGGAATTTACAGAAAGAATCAAGCTTAGGAGCTTCCATTTCAAAATAAAAATTACCACATTTCTCATCTTATGGTTTTCTGCTGTGATTCCTGCCCATTTACATTTGGGAAGGGGAAAGTAATGTCTCATTTACTTCTCAGGCTGCCAAACTTTTCCTGATTGGGCAAGTTTTAAATTTCCACTCTTTTGGCTGTTTTAAACATGACTGAAATGGATCCAATTCTCTCCCAAAGGCATTTGGGAAGAGAATGGGATTTCTAGAATTCTATCTTTTAAAAGGTAAAACCAGAGGTACAGAATTTTCTCAATTTCTCTCAATTATGCCAGTAATTATAGAAAGACTATTTCTGATGCTACATCTGTATTGGACTTCATCTCTCAAGCATTTAAGCATGTTTTGGGAATTTTGGTGACATAGCTGCACTGTCCACTGAATTCAAGTTCTTTCTGGGGCCTGAGTTCTGCAGCTAAGGTTCTTTACTTATATTAAAGTTACATATTTTTGGACCTGTTGGTCTTGCTAAGCGCTGAGCAAGGCTGCCAGGTCCAGGCAGGAGATTCCTGGAGATCTAGGCTTGGGTCGGAAGAAGGATGAAGACTCCAGTGGGGCAAAAGCCATAGTCTTCCCTCTCCTCCAAACACTCATTTTCTGCAGAGGAACTGGACTCTGCAGCCTGGAGATTTGCTATAACTCCGGGAGAGCTCCAGGTCTTGCCTGGAGGCTGGCACTACCAAAGGGAGATGCTATTCTCTGGGCAATAAGCTAAGGGGTGAGGTTTTTCCTTTCTTTCTCAGTTCTTTCCACAGGGAAGTCCTGTGTGCACTCCATTCCTTGCCCAGTTTGGAGTTGGAATGGGGGGAGGTTTTACTTTAGGCATTCACTGTCTTATTTATTTTGCTCCAGCC
Organism: Gekko gecko; assembly: GCA_029375565.1. Lineage (NCBI taxonomy): Eukaryota > Metazoa > Chordata > Lepidosauria > Squamata > Gekkonidae > Gekko > Gekko gecko. Next base: position 97,796,248 of record JAPDNY010000003.1, on the reverse strand, counting down.
ATTAAGTGGCTGTACTTAATGACTGCTTCTGTTTCTATACTGAGAGTTGGCCTGGTCATTCCCAGAAGTTTCATTCTAGCAGCATCACATGGGGTGCAAATGCAACCAGGGTCTCAAGCTGCTGTTTCAGGGGAATTTAATCTCAGCATGGCAAGACTGGTGACTTACTTCTGCCTGCTGGGTTTTACTTAAGAGGCTAGGGAGCAAGGCAGTTTGATTTCTAAAAAGACTGCCTGGCATTTTGTATATTCTGTTACAATTCTATCACCCTTTCCAGGTCTCCTTCCATTTGGGAAAAGGGGAATTTGAGAGAGAGGATCTTGATTACAAGGTCAGACTTCCTCTTGTTTTTAACTTAGCATTTTTGCTTAACTTCAGATTCTCGGATCTGAGGAACAAATTTACTTTACAAACCAAAAAGGCCAATGGCCACCGAAGGGAAAAAGACCCTGATTCCTGGGGTCTCAAAGTCCATGTGGGATGCTGGTGTGCAGCTACCCACACACAAACACACATTCAGCTTCTGGTTTCCAAGTGTTCTAAAACTTGGATGTTTCTAACCAGTAAGGATTCTACGGCTCACTGGCAGGTTCTCTGGCTTATGGTTCCCAAGTGTTCTAAGACTTGGATTATAGAAGGTTTTAAGGCGTTCCACCCGTGACCAGGAAAACCAACTTAACCCGGGAGAATTTCAGGATATTCCCATCCACTATATAGAAGGTTTTAAGGCATTCCACCCGTGACCAGGAAAACCAACTTAACCCGGGAGAATTTCAGGATATTCCCACCCACTATATAGAAGGTTTTAAGGCATTCCACCCGTGACCAGGAAAACCAACTTAACCCGGGAGAATTTCAGGATATTCCCATCCACTATATAGAAGGTTTTAAGGCATTCCACCCGTGACCAGGAAAACCAACTTAACCCGGGAGAATTTCAGGACATTCCCATCCACTATCCACTAACAAGGAAGAGGGGGGGGGAACTGGTGTGCAGCAGGGCTGCCTTTTATTGGGAGCAACGTGGCTCCATTTCCGAATAGGGATCGAGGGGATCTGTTGTGCAGCAGTGCTGCTTTTTATTGGGAGCAACGTGGCTCCATTTCCGAATAGGGATCCCCTGATCACGTTGCCTCTCCCCTCTTCTGTTTCTGCTCGCGGGTGAGGTGAGCTTAGCTCTTTAGGCCTCGTGGTCCGTGAGTGACGGTTTTTGAAGGCTAGAATTCACTCCCCTGCCTGGATTACCGAAAACCCTTAGATTTGAGGTTTTTAAGGCTAGACTTATGTCCCCGCCGGGTTATTCCCTCAATAACCCTTTCCATCTGGTTTTTCTAGGCTAGACCTCTGTCCCCGCCGGGCTTACCATTAACCCTTTTAATTCGGAGTTTTGAGCGTGGGCTTGGCCTGGGCCTCACGTCCCTTGCCGGATTACTCCTTTAAACCGGTCTTTGGGTTTTGGACACCCTGTCCTGCCAGGATAACCTCTATAAACCCGGGAAGGTTTCAGGGCAACCTACAACCTAGGGTCCTCGGAATAATATACTCCAGCGAGCGGACCTCTTTGCTCACTTTAATTCTACGCTCTGCTAGCTAGTCAAAGCTGAAAGGGACAGGGAAGTGGGCTTCCAGAGACTCTGGAGGACGGTTGGAACCTTGCTGCGGCTCCTCTTAGTTTACAGTTATGGCTGCCTGCGCAGTGTGGTGTGGTGTAGTGTAGTGCTTACCCAAAGCACTAAAGAGGGCTTTTTTCTGGGGGAACGTGCCAGAATGGAGTTCTGGAAACTCTTTAACAAAATGTTTCTTTCTAAACTGTTTATTTCTAAAATGTTTAAAAGTTCATGAATTTTCAGTGTACTGAAGACTTCATTTCCCTCTTTAGAGTTCTGGCACCTCTTTTTCCAAATAAATAAATATATAAATAAATAAAAAAGCAAAAAGCCCTGGCGCTAAGTAAAACCTGGCCTGGAACTACACCAGTCTCTGGTATCTGGTACCCTGAAACTAATACAAATTGGGTTGCCAGGTCTTACCTGGCTTGCAGTGTGTAGGGGTATCCCAGTCCCTCTCCGGGACTTCTTTGGCACGCATGTGACATCATCCAGAGGTGACACATTGGGCACATTGAGGGCAGAGCCACTGTCATTTGAGGGGAAACTATAGAGTTTTCCCTCAAATGCTAGAGCCTCCCCCTACAACGTGCCCCACCGTGATGACGTCACCTCCGGGAGACCTGGCAACCCTCAATACAAAAGGTGCAATGGACCTGAATATTACATAGAGATGTACTCATGATGTGTTGGGAGTGGCCGTGTGTCCTTCACAATGTGTGTGACTGGCAAAAGGGAACATGGCTGCAAGATAATCGAACCTACGTGTGTAGTAGGGATACCAGGCCTTCCCCTACAGCGGGGGGCCTCCCAGCAGATCCCTTTGATTCCCTTTCCCAAGGCACCTGTAGGAGGAGCTGAGAGGGGCAATAGGCCGACTGTGCTGGGATTGTGCCGATGCTCCTACGTCCCTTCCAGCTTAAACTGAAAGTGACACCGGACATGCTAGCATTCCACAAAAAGTATATGGTAAAACTGTCAGTAATGGTTGTTTTATGTTTCACACTGTGTCCATTGTTCTGTGTTCCCTATCTCATCCCTGCTTCTGCGCTTGCATAGGTATGCTAGCTGTAACGTGGGAGCTTCTTCTCTGCTGCTCGGTGTTATCATGGTGGCCTTGAATGCGGGCTTTGGGCTATTCTTAAGTCTATGAGAATTTTCCATTCCTGTGAAGCCGAGGGGAGGAGGGAGTCGTCTCCCACCCATTAAGTAACTCTCCCGCCGGGAGTTTCCCACGCGCGCGCTTTGCTAGTCGCATTTTGCATCACACTATAACCATGCTTGAGCAGCTTGCCCCGCCATTCCTGACAATAGCCTTTACACTGTGGGTTTTAGCACTGTATTCCAATAAAGCCCTTCTTACTCCTAAGAATGCTTGGATCTACTTGCTTTTGAACCTGACAGAAATTGTCAGGAATCGACTATTGTGTTCCCGCCAGCCTACGCCTCTCCTTGCCAGGATGAGCGGTACCGGAGGAACACCGGTGATGGTTCCAGTGACCACAACGCCAGTGACTACGGTTCTAGTGACTACTGTTCCCATTACCACCGTGCCGGTGACGGTCCTACCAGTAACAACGGTTCCTGTGACTACAGCATTGGTCCCGTACTGCCAGGAAGGACCCATTCCAGGGCAACCAGTTCCAGGTCAACCGGTTCCCGGACAGCCAGACCCGGGTGGTCCCTTACCAGGAGGGCCAATCCCTGGGCAGCCGGCCCCGGGCCAGCCTCTGCCGGTTCCCCCGCCTCCAGTCCTGGTGCCAGCACCCCAGCCGCTACCAGCACCTGCACCTGCAACCCCTACCCAGAGCGGGATCTGAGATCAACGCATGAGACAAGGGTTGTGCCTAAAATGTGGGGAGAAAGGGCACTTTGCTGCCTCCTGGCCTAAGGAGGACCCTGGCCGGGCACCACCACGAGAGGAGGAGAGACGGCGTCCAGTACCCCCACCGAGAAAGGGCACTGCCAAACCGCGTAATCACCGGGCTCTCTTTGCCAACCAAGAGACCATGGATCCAGCATTCCTGGAAGAAGAAGAGACTGAGATGCAGGGAAACGAGCAGGTCCTGTTGTAAGTGGCGCAGCACAGCAGGACCCTACCCCCGAAGCACCAAAAATGGTGAGCAATTACCCCTCTCTCTTCTTTGTGACTGTGATCATAATGAATCCGGCCATGATGACCCACATTAGGGTCCGAGGCCTTATTGACTCTGGGTGCGGGAGGGACCTGATAAACCCCTCTCTAGTTACGGGGTTGGAGGCTGCGGTTACCAGATTGAAAGATCCCATCACGTTTACCCAAATGGATGGGTCACTGATGAAGGAGCCCTGTCGGTTCGAGACTGTCCCTTTATGCGTGGGGGTAGGGGAGCACTGGAAGCTCCACTTGTTTGTAATATCCCCGCAAGCCAAGTTCCCGTTGGTTCTGGGTAGCCCGTGGTTAAATGGACATGATATGTACATTTTATGGGAGGACGGAATTGTGCGTTTCATTTCCCCAAAGTGCGCTGAACACAAGTGGGACCCGGACTGGGGGACCCCACCCGATAATGATCCCCCACGGGCTTGCCTGGCCGCAGAAGAGATTAACTGTATCCCCACATAGTACAGGGACTTGGCTCGTGTTTTTGAGGAGGGGGAGGCGGATGAACTGCCCCCTCATCGCAACTCAGACTGCACTATTGAAATTCTCCCAGGGAAAAAATTACCAAGGGGGAAAATATATGCCATGAGTCCCATGGAGAAAGAGGAGTTGCGTAGGTTCATTGATAAAAACCTGGCACGCGGATTTATCCAACCGGCTTCGTCCTCCTTTGTGGCCCCAGTGTTGTTTTGTAAAAAAAAAGGACGGGGGATTAAGACTATGCACGGATTATCAGGGACTTAACGCGGTCTCTGCTACCAATGCCTACCCAATGCCCCTCATCAAGGATTTGCTAGCGGAGGTGGCTAAGGGGAAGGTTTATTCTAAGTTGGACCTATGGGATGCCTACTTCAGAGTATCCATTAGACAAGGTGATGAACATAAGACTGCCTTTAATACCCCACTGGGACAATTCGAGTACCGAGTTATGCCCTTCGGGCTCCAGAGGGCCCCAGGGGTATTCATGAACTTGATTAATGAGGTGTTGCACCCCTATTCGTTTAAGGGGGTGGTTGTTTACTTGGATGATATCTTGGTGTACTCCCCAGATCTGAAAACACACATTGCACTGCTCCGAGAGATCCTTGCAAAGTTGTTAGAGCACAAACTGTTTGTCAAACTCTCAAAATGTGAATTTCACCAGACGCGCATTGATTTTTGGGCTACCGCATATCCCCTGACGGTCTTGAAATGGACCCTAAGAAGGTCCAGGATGTATTAAAGTGGGAACCCCCAAAACCAGATGGCAACTCCAGAGTTTTCTTGGCTTCACCAATTTTTACCGCCAATTCCTTCCCCACTTTGCTCAGGTCGCGCTCCCACTCACAGACCTCCTTAAGACCAAGGGGAGAGGGGTCAAGGCTTCCCAGCCAGGGGCTTGCCTAGAGTGGACCCCTCACTGTCAGCAAGCCTTTGACCAACTTAAGCAACTATTCACAACTGAACCTGTACTTGCACACCCTGATGAGACAAAGAAATTTATTGTACAAGTAGACGCATCAGACACCGCAATGGGGGGGGGGGCGATCCTCCAAGAGGATGCACAAGGGCACCTTCACCCGCTGGCCTATGTATCTCAGAAGTTTAATGATACTGAGAGGCTCTGGCCCATTTGGGACAAGAAGGCAGCCTCTATCCGATTGGCACTTGCCACTTGGCGCCATTGGCTTGAGGGAGCCCGAGTTCCTTTTGAAAAAATCTCGAGGTACTCAGGAAACCCCGGGTCCTCAATGCCAAGCAGTTCCGATGGGCTGAATTTTTTTCTAAATTCCAGTTTACCCTTCATCACTTCCCAGGTAAATCCAACCACCTGGCAGACGCTCTCTCTCGTCTACCCCAACACGCTAGTAAAAAACTGGAAGTGCGAGAATTGTTTTTCACCCCAATCCAACTAACCAGGGTTGTGGTGACTCACAAACAAAGTCAAAAGGCACTGGTTCCCCAGTCCTCCAGTGCGCCCTGGGAGGAATGCTTTGCCAAAGCTATCACTGACCAAGAAAAGGAAATGCTACAAACCCAGGGAGATCTGGTGTGTAAATCTAATGATTGTTGGTACAAAGGAAACAAACTTTTTGTGCCCGAGAGTATTCGGCTGGAAGTATTGCAATCAGCCCATGACATAAAGCCAGCTGGGCATTTCGGGTATGTGAAAACATTGCACCTATTACGGCGCAGTTTTTGGTGGCCCCGCTTGGAAAAGGACTTGTCAATGTACATACAATCCTGCCCAGTTTGTAACCAGTGCAAAGCCAGGGCGGGAAAGCCACCGGGACTGTTACATTGCCAACACCAGGTTGCCCCTGGGAAGTTATTTCCATGGACTATATTACAGACCTACCCCCCAGCAAACACATGACAGTCATATGGGTGGTGGTCGACCTGTTTTCCAAGCAAGCCCACTTCATTCCTTTCCCTGGCTTACCAATAGCCAAGGTGTTGGCAGGAGCCTTCCTACAACACATTGTTAGGCTCCATGCTTTGCCAATCAAGATAGTATCCGCTTCCGGTCGGAGTTAAAATGGCGAGTTGACGCACTCTGCGAACTGTGCAGGGTGGACGATAGCTCCTTTTGACAGTTTGGACCCTTTTCTGGTCCAGCGCAGCACTCCCCAGGTGGGGGGGTGGCAAGCAAGCAGCCAAGTCCAAGTGGGAGTTGAGATTGGCATGGGCAGGCTTCGGAGGAAGTCTGTTTATGCTTTGATCCCCTCCCACAAAGCGGGCAGTTGCGAGACAACACTACAGGAGCTAATTGGGCTGACAATTCAGCATAAACCCGTCATCTACCGACCTCTTTACCATCAAAGTCAACATTAAGTTAAGAAGAAGCAATGCGAAACCCCGAGATCGAACTGTAAGGTAACAAAGAACTTTTGCTTACCGGTTTGAAGACATAGAGAGATTTGAATCAAGCGGCTTAGCGTACAAAAGCATTTCTGATGTAATCCGCTTTCTTTGGAACTGAAAGAAGCTTTCTAGAATGTGAAAATAGCAAAAAAGAAACGTTTGTTTTGCATTCCTGTGGTCAGTTAGAGATTAACGGCAAGCTGTAAAAACGAAACTGATGTGAATCTGTGCTACCAAAAACAAGTTCCGGCTGAGAAAAGACAAGCTTGGGGCAAGAGAGGCATTTCAAAAGACTGAGTAACCGGAAGGAGTAGGAAGAGTTAGTGCGCTGCACAGGAAATTGGATTTTCGGGACGGACACCAAACCGGAAGTTACAAAATAGCCTACTCTTGCCAAAAATCCATAGAGAAATTGCGCCCACCATTTTGAGGAGGACTAATTTTTTTAAATTGAATTTGAACTATAAAATTAAAGAGAAGAAACATATAAAGGCGGAGATTTGATGGAATACTTAGAAGAAAAGAGATTTGGTGACATTTAAAAGTTTTCAAAAGGGATTTGAGGTCAAGACAAAGGGCCGCCTCTACATCAAGTCCCAGAATGGCAGCAAAGGACAAAAAAGAATGGCAGGCAGCAATAGAGGCTATGGAGAGGAGGAGGATGGAGGCAGTGCAGAATCTTGGAAAACAAATGGAATTACAGATTAAACAAATGGAATTACAGATGAAACAACAAATGGAAAAGCAATTGGAGCAAATAGAACAAGTACAAGTGCAAGTACAAGAGAAGATTATTGCAGATATGAAAGAACTGGTCCTAGCAGAAGTGGCAGAGTTTAAAAAAGATACAGAAGAAGTCAAAAAAGAAGTCCAAGGTTTAGCAGCTAAGTCGATGGAGCTAGAACAAAAAATCAAAAATACCCTCCAGGAGAACACAAGGTTAGAATCTATAATGCAGTACAGAGCTACACAAAACCACCTGAGGCTAAGAGGAATTGAGGAGGCAGAAGACCAAGATATGCGCGCATTGGTAATAACAACATTGACGGCATATATTGGTGAGGATCAAGGAGATCTAGACTCAGATTTCGACTTAATTTACAGAGTAAACTCAACGTATGCTCAGAGGAAAAAATTACCCAGAGATGTCATTGTGCAGTTTGTGACAAGAAAAATGAAAGAGGATATTTTCAAGAAGCAATTCACACAACCGTTGGAAATTGACGGCGAAAAGATAATAATATTAAGATAAATCCCAAGGGTGATGTTGCAAGACAGAAAGAAATACAAAAAATTGGTCGACAAATTAAAGGCAATGGGAATTAGATTCAGATGGGAAATACCTCGAGGACTGTCATTTACATACAACTCAGTGAGATTTACGATCAAATCAGAAGGAGACCTGTATAGGTTTAAAGAAAATAATTTTGAAGAGTTTTTGGATATATAAATCAAGACACCATGGATTACAAATTGCTATCTTGGAATGTAAACGGACTTAATTCACCTAACAAAAGAAAATTAGTAAATCATTGGCTGGAAAAACAAAAGAGCAATATAATTTGTTTGCCGGAAACTCATATCAGAAAACAGGACTATAAATATGTGATAAATAAGAAATTGGGAGAAGAATTTTTTTCACTAGCAACTAAAAAGAATAAAGGAACAGTGATCTACATCAAAAAAGAATTGGAACCCAAGCAAATTTTTGTGGACAATGATGGGAGGTATATTGGAGTAGAAATAATGATACACAGGAAAAAGACTTTGATTGTAAATTTGTATGCACCCAATGGAGCTAAAGAATTTTTTTTCAAAGATTTGACAAATGAGATGGAACAATTAATTTATGATCAGGTTATCTTCGCAGGAGATTTTAATGGTACAGTGAACAACTTACTGGACAGACGTTCAAAAAAAAAAGTTGGAGATGTGGCGGGGAAATTACCAAAATTTTTCTTTAAACTGATGAGACCAGAGAAACTGGAAGATGTTTGGAGAAAATGGAATCCCAAAGCAAAAGACTATACTTTTTACTCCAAAAGACATGACTCTTTCTCCAGGATTGATATGATTTGGATGTCGGAGGAGTTGGCATCGAAGACTCAAAAGATTGAAATCTTAACAAAAAATAATTCTGATCACAGCCCCTTACTTTGGATGTCAAGAGAAAAACCTAAACAATTATACTGGAAAATTAATGAGGACTTATTAGACAGAAAAATAGTTAATGAGACATTGCGTAGGGAAACACAGAACTTTTTTGAAACAAATTTGAACAAAGGTACGGAATTACAAATCGTGTGGGATGCATATAAAGCGGTCATAAGGGGACTGCTTATTTCATTAAACACTAAAGATAGAAAGCAAAGACTGCAACAACAAAATGATTTACAGGAAAAGATCCAACAGAAAGAAAAAGAGTTAAAGAAAAAGCCAGGGAAGAAAAAGATTATAAGGGAAATTCACATGTTACAAGACCAGTATTGTCAAATCGAGAATTGTATTGGAATTTAAAGAAGTTACAGCAGAAATCGTTTGAGGGTGCTAATAAACCTGGAAAGTTCTTAGCATGGCAACTGAAAAATAGACGTGAAAGAAATTTTATAAACAAAATAATAGAAGACGGAAAGGATATTGTGGACTTGAATGGCCTAAAGAGAGTCTTTTTCCATTTCTACACCAAACTGTTTCAAAAGAAATGTATTGATTCACAGAAACTTAAGAAATATTTGGAGAATATTGAAGTACCAATATTGGGACAACAAATGAAGGAAGTGCTTAATGGTCCAATTAAAAATAAAGAAATTGTCAGTGCGATAGAAGAAGCAAAATTGGGGAAAGCTCCAGGTCCAGATGGATTTACTGCAAAATTTTACAAAAAATTAAAGGATGAGCTAACCCCAATTTTTGTACTTTTGTCAAATGAAATAAGAGAGACAAAATGGATTCCAGAGTCATGGAAAGAAGCAAATATTTCGCTTATACCCAAGGAAGGTTTAGACCTAACTAATGTGAAGAACTATAGACCAATATCCTTCCTGAATAATGATTACAAATTGTTTGCTAAAGTAATTTCTGAAAGGTTGAAAAATTATTTGAAAGATGTTATAACAGAAGAACAAGCTGGTTTTCTACCGAATAGGCAAATCAGAGACAATTTAAGAGTGGTGATAGATGCAATTGAATATTGTGATAAACACCCTGAAAAAGAAGTTGGATTCCTCTTTTTGGATGCAGAAAAAGCTTTTGATAATTTAAATTGGGACTTTATGCTGCAAGTGATAGAGAAAATGGAAATAGGTCAATCTTTTTAAAACATGATTACTGCAATTTATTCGGACCAAAAAGCGGCATTGAAAGTAATAAAGAAAAAACAGAATATTTTAAAGTGCAAAAAGGGACCAGACAAGGCTGCCCCCTATCTCCACTATTGTTTATTTGGATATTGGAAGTATTATTGGGGAAAATAAAAGAAGACAAGAATATTAAAGGACTGACAATGAGAGGCTTTACATATAAATATAGAGCTTTTGCGGATGATGTAATGTTTATGATTCAAGATCCAATAGAGAATATACCACGATTGATGCAAAAAATTAAAGATTTTGGAGACTTGGCCGGTTTTTATGTTAACAAAAGTAAAACAAAGGTGATGTGTAAAAATATAACGAAACAGAAGCAAATGGAACTTCAGGAGAAAATCCAGTGTGAAGTGGTTACAAAGACAAAGTATTTAGGGATTGAATTGACTATGAAAAATATAGATCTATTCAAAACTAATTATGAAAAAACTTGGTATAAGATTCAACAAGATATGAAAAAATGGGACACTTTGAATTTATCACTAATGGGAAGGATTGCAACAGTCAAAATGAATATTTTGCCTCGGTTAATGTTTTTGTTTCAGACTATCCCAATACTACGACAAAGTAAGATACTGGATGGATGGCAGAAAGAAATATCAAAATTTGTGTGGGCAGGAAGGAAACCAAGAATTAAAATGAAAATTTTATGTGACACTAAGGAAAGAGGAGGACTTCAACTACCAAATCTTAGACTTTATTATGATGCTATCTGCTTAATGTGGATAGAACAATGGATTAACCTTGAAAATATGAAGTTGTTGGCGTTAGAAGGTCATGATAACAAGTTTGGGTGGCATGCGTATTTATGGTACGAAAAATCAAAAATCGACAATTTTTTTAAACACCACTTTATTAGGCGATCACTGTTCGAGACTTGGATGAGACACAAAAAATTATTTTATGAAGAACGACCACTTTGGATAGTGCCGGCAGAAGTGATCAAACCATATTCGAGACATGAAGGATTAGATTGGTTACCGTATAGAAATCTTTTAAAATCTGATGGGAAAAGTTTTGTTATGAGAGACAGAGATGATGTGGAATTTGATTATGATTGTTTGAATTATAGACAGATCTATGATTTGTTTAAAACTGATAAGAGAAAATATGGCTTTAGGGCAAAGAATAATGAAATTGAGACTATATGGGTGGAAAAGGGAAAAAAAATGATCTCAAAAATATATAAGGTTTTACTGAAGTGGTATACAGAAGATGAAATTGTAAAAGAACAAATGATAAAATGGGCTGTAAATGTAAATAGTGAAATAACTATGGCATCATGGGAATGTTTGTGGAAAAAGTCAATGAAAATTTCAACTTGTGTTAATGTTAAAGAGAATTGTTATAAAATGATGTATAGATGGTATATGACTCCAAAGAAAATTGCTAATATAAATGAGAGTAAGTCTAGCAAATGTTGGAAATGTAGAAAGAAAGGGCTCATTTTACCATATGTGGTGGACTTGTGATAAAGCCATGAGTTATTGGTCAGAGATTCATAATGAAATACAGAAGATTCTGAAATGTACTTTTAAGGAAGATCCACAAATCTTGTTGTTAGGTCTTAAATTGGAAGAATTAAATGTAACCAAGAGAACATTGTTATGGTACTTGGTCACAACAGCTAGAATGACTTATGCACAATTTTGGAAACAAGAAAAGATTCCTGAAACATGGGAATGGATTAAGAAGATGCTTTTTATGGCTGAAATGGACAAAATGACAATAAAGCTTAATAACGAAGAAGATGAAGCATTTTTTGAAGAATGGAAAGATTTTAAAGACTATCTTGAGAAATATTGGGATGTTAAAAATAGATTGATTTGCTTTGACAGTTATTAAGGAGAAAATAAGAAAAAGAACGATAAGATTGCTAAAATGTTACCTAATTTGATAATGGAAATGACATATTTTGTGAATGGTAATTAGATAATAGAGTTTATAAGGGGTAAGAGCATTGCGGGAAGCCTTGTACTGGGGGGAGTGGGGAGAAAAGAAAAAAGGTATGTGATATCTATAAGATGGAATTTTAACTATGTGAAACATATCCTATAATAAAATGGTTTAAAAAAAAAAAAAAGATAGTATCCGACCGTGGCACTCAGTTTGTTTCCAAATTATGGACTGAATTGATGGCTCTCATGGATATAGAACGAGCCTTAAGCAGTGCATACCATCCAGAGACTGATGGTCAAACGGAACGAGTTAATCAAACCCTCGAACAATACTTACGTTGTTTCACTATCTATCAACAAGACAATTGGGTTGATTTGCTACCCCTGGCATTGCTAGTTATGTCACTATGTCACCAGTGAGGACCCCCCACCCAGTAAGTCTCCCACTGGTTGCCTGACCATGTTTGACGACTTTAATGTAAGGACTTCCTTGGAGTGTGGATGTAAGTCCTTTTCCCCCAAGTGCTCAGCTGAAACATATTTCAAGCCCAGTACCTTTCTCAGAACAGTCTTGATTGCAAGAAAGGCTTTATTAATCTCACAGTTAACTGGCACCCCATGGATTAGAACTTTTTTATACCTTCTAAATATATTGCGGAAATATAAGATTTCTGTTGCAAAATATAGAGGATTGAAATCCTAATGAAACCTATCCTCTATTTTGTTGGAACTTCCAACTCACTTTGCATTTTACAAGTGAATTTCTGGTGATAACAGGAGCTGCGGTGGCTCAAGTGGTTAAGACGCTGAAATGCAGGCTGTGGAAGGTCAGTAGGTCAGCAGTTCGAGACCCGAGAGTGCCACATGACGGAGTGAGCTCCCGTCTCTAGTTCCAGCTCCTGCCAACCCAGCAGATTGAAAGCAAGAAATTGCAAGTAGATAAATAGGCACCACTTCGGTGGGAAGGTAACAGCATTCCATGAGCCTTGGTGTTTAGTCATGCTGGACACATGACCACGGAAACGTCTTTGGACAGCGTTGGCTCTTCGGCTTTGAAACAGAGATGAGCACCGCAACCCTAGAGTCGGATTCGACTGGCTTTGGAGCAAGGAACCTTTACCTTTACTTCTGGTGATAGGTCTTCTACTTTTCACTCCACATTTCATCCAAAGAGCTCAGGGAGCGTACATGGTGCACCCGCTCCCCATGTTACCCTCACCGCTACCGTGGCTGAGAGCAAATGACTGGCCAAGGTCACCCAGATGACTATGGCCGAATCTGCATTTGTCTTTCCCACCAGTGTCCCTGCCTTTTGACTCCATCTTCAAAAAAGCTGTCCACATTTGGTGTCGTTTTCACACCTCAACAGTGCTAGCATACTTTTGCACTTCCACATATGTTTATCATCCTTTTGGGGCAGCTCCGCTGTCATGGCACCTCCGCGCTGCTTTAAAAGAATCTTCTCCAAACAACATTCAAACAAGCATAGAGAAAGACGGCGTCACAGCAGCACGCAGCTGATTTAAAAATGCAAATGCAGATTCGACCTTTGTGACCTAACCAGGGATTTAAAGCCATGTGTCTGTAATTCAAGTCTAACACTCTAATTACTGCACTGTGCTGTCTCTCTAGGACTCTGTACATAGCTAGACAGCTTAACATCTTGGCCATTCACCCATGCACAGCCCAGATTTCTTCCTTACCGTCCTATGGCTCAGTGCTCATAGAACAGGCTTTTCCATCTCAATGTGTCTTTATGACTAGGGGACAGAACATCATGGAAATTTAGGGAATAATTTGGCCCAAATCGCACATGCATAGGAAACCACAGAAATGTTGCTCTTGTAAATTAATGTTCCTGCATGGTTATAAATTAATTTGAGAACCTGATTCAAGCACACATAAAACTGCTTTTTAGTTTTTCACTCATACTCCAACAGTGGGAGAAGGCTGAGAAGTGGTTTAAGTGGCATATGTGAATCAGTCTTGATTTCCGCAGGAGAAAACTTGTGTCTGGGGCCATGTCACTTCAGACTGCAAGGGGTCTCACATGGATAAAGGCATCTTCAAACTCTTCTTTTCAGATTAAGTTCCTCCACATACATAATTACATGACACAGAGATGGGGCTGCAGCCTCATATTCTCCCAGAGGTATCAATGCGGAAGGAATTATTTGTATATAGGATCATTCAGTCAGTTATCAATATGCAGGGAATTATCTGTATATAGGATCATTCAGTCACAGCCCAAATGTATACTTACCAACTAAGGGAGAGCTGGGCTCTAGTAAAACTCTGTGTGGACATATATTGGTCAGATCCTATGATTTTGCAAACATAAGTAACTCACACAAGATGATTTTCTCCCTCCTCCTCCTTCCCCCAGCAACTAAGGGAGCTAGCCCCCAAAAGCTTCACAGCATTATAAGGTCCCCTGCTCAGAGGAGGATTTTCGGGGCAGATATGGAGTTGTTGGGGAGGGATGTGGGGCAGAACCTCTTGCACTATCTCCTCTCACTTGTTCACCTCCAGAATTCAGCCCTATAACCATGCACTGCTTTTTACTGAGTCAGAATACTGGCTATTTTGACCTTGCCTGCTTAGATTGGCAATGGTTCTTCTTCACGATTTTAGTCAGAAGTCTTTCCCAGCCCTGTTACCTGAGAATAGTTTGAGATGCCAAGATTGAACCTGGGGCATCAGGCCTACAAAGCATGTTGTCTGCCATAGATTTATATTCCTTCCCAACTGCTCTGGACCCTACAATAAAATCCTACCGTAGCATCCTGTCCTGCATAGTGGCTAATGACGCGTGTACCCCCAGGGTGTCGCCGCTGGAACTGGGTGACATCGTAGACTTTCCTGTTGATGACCAGCCATTTCTCTTGCTTGGAGTTCTTCTGACCTGAGTGGAGACCTATCTCTTCCCAGGTGAAAAGCGGTGAGACACTTGGGCCAGGTTCTGGCCTTAGCAAGCTGCTGCCCGACTGTGGAGGCATTCCAAAACTAGAACTGAGTCTTGCAGCCAAGCCCGGTGCTGATGCGCTATCCAAAAGATTCCGTTCCATTCTGCTGCAGGTGATAGACAGCCTTATATAGCCCTGTTGCAACAACACTAACTACTGTTCGCATTCTGCTGCTTCAGCTTTCAGCACCACCTTGCTTTTCTTCCTGCTCCTCCCTTCTGCTTCATTTCCATGTGAGCATTGTCTGAGTTATTCATGCCTAGATATTCTTTTCATTAACAAAACTTGGACAAACACTCACATTTTAAACTGGGTCTCAGTATGCTATTGAATGATCCTTGCTGGCCAAAAACAAGGTCAGAAGGGGGCCACGGTCAGAAAAAGGTTGAGAAACACTGAGATACAGCAAAGCATATTAAGTTATACTACATTCAAACAACCCCCCCAGCAGCAGAAGCCAATAGTTACAGTTCACGCGCATGCAAGGCTTAGGTGGGCAAGCTTAGCAAAACAGTCTAGGACCGATTAGAGTTCCCAGCGATGGGCTCACACAGCTGGAGAGCCAAGGTCAGAGACCTGATTTATTTATTTATTTATTTATACTTTCGGCTTATATACCGCCCTAACCTCAGAGGGTCTCTGGGCGGTTTACATAGTGGTTCTAAGCAACCGAATTTTAACCTAACTAGGGCCACATAGTCTTCAGGGTGGTGACTGCCTACCAGCACCCCAGGCTAGTTGTCATCCGGCTTCCTTTCCGCGGCTTCAGATATTGGCATCCTGGTGCCCTTTTTCTGGAGCCGATCTTCCAGGCAGCTTCCTTCGGCAGGTCTCGTCCTGGTGCGTGACTTCTGTGTTGGCTGCAGTTCCAGCTATTGTCCATAGGTGGCTCCACCGCGCTGCACCCCACATCACCACGCTCTCCAGGCCTCCACTTCTCCGGGCTCCGCCTTCCAACGTTGCTTCACTGGTCGCCAGGAACTGCTCGCCGCCATCACTGCCGCCGCCGAAACCTCCACGTTACAAGGAGGAGGGGGTGCCCCCTGCCACCTAGGGCAGGTACCCACTTTATCTACTTGCATTTATGATGCTTTCAAACCGCTGGGTGGACGGGAGCTGGGACATGGGCCAGGAGCTCACTCCGGCTATGGTGAGTTTCGAACAGCCGTAATGGCTGTTCATTGATGTTACTTTGCAGGCATTCTTAGAGTGAGAGTGAAACTACAGTGTGGGGGGGAGAAGAGCCAGCCTCCTTCCTCCCTCATTCAATCAACATGACAAGGTTACCTGACATTCTGCCCCCCTAAAGGGGGCCCCCCTCCTGGCTTGTCCAGGTAGTGGTGGTGGAACTGGTGGAAGAGTCAAGGAGTGTTGATGTCATCTACAGCAACCCATTCCCTGTGTTGAGGCCCAAAATCCACCCACTCCACAAGATAAAACAGTTTATTGCGTTTCAACATAGAGTCCAGAATATCAGCAACTTCATAATGCGGCTCACCTTGCATCATAAGCGGAGGGGTGGGGTGGGGTATAGGATGTTGCGGCCACCAGGCATTAGTCCCAGGATCATGGTGAAGGAGCCTAAGGTGGAAAACAGGATGTATGTATTTCAATGATTTAGGGAACACAAGTTCAACAGTGACATCATTAATCAGGCGTTTGACAAGGAACGGCCCTACAAACTTCCATCCTAATTTACAACTTGGTTGGAGACCTTTAATGTTCTTAGTGGAAACATATACAGAGTCACCTGGTTTGAGGTTCCACCCCTTATCCCACATTTTATCAGCCTGCAGCTTGTAGGCCTGCTTAGCCCTCTCCAAAGTCTTGCACAGGATGGGCCAAGCGGCCTGCAACCGTTTGCACCAGTCACCTGCCTCCCCTTCAGGTAATACATTATCTGCCAGGAAAGGAAGAGGCGGGCCTCATACAGCCATGAAGGGGGAGACCCCGGTAGATGAATTACAGGCATTGTTATAGCAGAACTCAGCTAGGGGGAGGAGTTCTTCCCAATCATATTGTTGAAAGCTAGTAAAGCACCAGAGGTATTGTTCCAAAGTCTGGTTGACATGTTCAGTCTGTCCGTCTGTCTCGGGGTGATAGGCACTGCTCAGACCCCACTCCACCCCCAAAAGGTGCATAAGTTCCCCCCAAAACTTAGAAACAAATTGCATGCCCCGGTCGGAGATTATCTTCCGGGGCAAGGTATGAAGTCTGAAAACCTGTTGCAAGAAAGCCCTAGCCAACATCCATACCAACGGTAGGGACTGAAATGGAATGAAATAGGCTTGCTTGGAAAACAAGTCCACGACAAACCAAATGACAGTTTTCCCCTTGCTAGGGAGCAGGTCCATGATAAAATCCATGGAGATGACCTCCCAAGGCCAGGTAGGCATAGGCAGGGGCTGAAGGAGACCCGGTGGTTTCCCAGGTCTCGGTTTGCTCATCAGGCAGGCCTTTCTCCGTGGGGCTCATGGAGTATAACTTGCCCTTAAGCAGGGTTTGGTTCAGCAACAATTCAATAGAGCAGTCAGAGTTCCTATGGGGGAGGTAGCTCGTCCGCTTCCTCTTCCTCAAAGACTTGGGCTAGATCCCAATACTCGGGGGGAATCGACTGGAGTTCCTCGCTGGCCAGACACACGGGCACGGACAGCACCGGAGGATGCTCTCCCCATTCCTTGTCCCAGTTGTGTGCTATACACCGGGGGGAAATGAATCGAATGATTCCCTCCTCCCACAGTATGTAGGGGTCATGATCACGAAGCCACGGGCTGCCCAGAACTAATGGGAACCAGGCCACTGGTGTAATGACAAAAAGACAGCATTCCCAGTGTTGCCCCGCACCCATTCTCAGTGGCACAGTCTCATATTTACATGGTCCTTCATGGTGGAGGTGTCCATTTGGGTAAACACCAAGGGGTCAAGGAGTTTGACTACTTTAGCCCCCAGTCCCATAACCAAGGAGGGGTGGATCAAATCCCACCCGCACCCCAAGTTGATTGAACCCCGCACCCACACATGGGTGTTAAACTCCAGGTTGATGATAGTCACAGTCAAAAAAAGGGGGGTAACTGCTCACCATTTTCTGTGCCTTGGGACATGGGATCTGCTGGTCAGTGCTGTTCACAGCAGGTCCTGGCCATTTCCTGCCAGCTGGCAATCCTCCTCACAGGACGAGTCCGTCTCTTCTTGTAGGCAGACTTGCAGAGCACGAGGAGTTTTCGGGTGGGCGGTGGGCTTTTTAGCCAGGGCGTCTGGTCTTTTCTCCTCCCCCATCCATTTTGGAGTAGTTGTTGGACCTGATTCAGGACACGCAGCCGCAAAGTGACCAGCTTCCCCACATTTCAGACACAGCTCTTGCTTCATGCGAAGTTCGTGCGTCCCCTCTTTTGGGTGTGCGGGGGTCTTAGGTTTCATGGGGGTTGAAGTGCTCTTACCCAGGGTGGCTGCGTTGTTGATCTGGATGGTGCAGAGACAGCTCTCCATGTCTGCCGCCTCGCACATCCACGTGAGCAGGAACACCGGCTTGACACTAAGGAAGATCACTCCCTGGATCTCTGGGTTCAATCCCAAATGGTAGTGTTGCGCCAACACCCCATCTAGCCACTCATGTATCTTGGTGGCATGGCGTTGAAACTCTTCCATGTATTCACGTACTGATTTCTTCCCTTGGCGGAAAGTACATAAAAAAGCCTAAGCGGTCTCACTCACATTGGTGTCCTCGTAGTGCGCCCACAGAGCCCATATGAACACATCGACCTTCCAGAGCTTCCGACCATCTTCCTGGTGCAGGGTCACATACCAGTCAGCTGCTCCCTCCTGCAAATGGGATGCTATGCAGCCCATGATGTGTTCCTTGTTTGGGAACAGGTGGCCCCAATTCTCCATAAATTTCTCACCACGCACCAGAAAATAGGCCAGCTTCTCCGGAGCTCCATCAAACGTTGCATCCAGCATCTTGCTTGGTGGAGGCAAATCCCTCCCCGACCTCTCGGCACCCTCCTTGGTGCTGGAGGGGGACCACAGGTTGCTGCACTGGCGGTTGCTGCCCCGGGATGCCCTGGGCTGGTGGTGCTTGTCCAGGGGGTGCCTGTTGTATGGGGGTGCCAGTTGCACAGGACCCGCTGGTTATACGGGCAGGCACTGGTCAAGTTCTCGCTGGACCACCTCTGCTATCAGACCCAGCATCTTTCGAAACAAAAAAAACAAGACACAGAAGCCGGCTTGCAGGCCAGCTTATATCCCAAAGCCAAACCACCCCCAAACACACCCCAACACCCGTGATAGGTCTATTTACACTGATTAGGTTAACTCTAGGATCCTACTCTCCCAATTGGCAGGGGAACTAGGATCCAACCATCTATTGTTCTGGTGAAGCGAAGCTCCTGCTCTTCACGTGACCACATGTGGACTGGCTGAAGCTGGATCATGTACATGGTTGGGTCAGTACACAACAGTATCTGTGTTCCCCATACCAGTTGCAGCCAGTATTCCCTCTAAACTGAATTATTGTGAGCAGGATTGCAGTTCTATAGCCTCCAGCTCACAGACGCCTCTGCTGAGAGGGAGCAATGGTTACAGGTAAGCTTGAATTGGAATCACTACCACAAGGTCAAAGTAGCGTGGTCTTCTGAGGTTTTCAGTGCCCCACATGACAGAACCATGGAGTTTGTTCGGTGTCCTGCTCTAGATCAGGAAAGCACAATTGGCTTAGCCTTGCACCCTAGGAGAAGTGGTAAGTGGGCCCTCAGCAAATTAGCGCATCATACAGTGAGTAAAAGGGGGACCTGGCCAAGAGAACAGAGCAAAACATATAATAAGCATATTTCCTGTGTCATTTTCAACAGAACTATTTGTGAGCGTGGTGGTGCAGATCGCAGGATTCCGTCTGGAGAGCGATCTAGGTAAATTTAGATGTATTATTGGGAAGTCATCTGTCCATGCACAAGGATCAGTGCCTGGAATGGTAACTGTATCAGGATGTAAACCTGAGTGCCTGACTGAGGTTAAGCATCCCTGGACAGATAGGGATCCAGGGAGATGCCTTAAGGGTCAGCCCCCGGTGTGCTGTCATTCGACGGCACATCACATGGGAAGTGTGTATGTTTGCCTGCCCCTATTAACCTCTGATTTTCAACCACTCATTTTAGGGTCAGTGGACACAGAGACAGCCTCCACCCAGTCAGGGGGGCAGGAAGCAGCACCAGAGGCCATCTCTGAGTCCCCAAGTGGTAAGAGGAAGGGCCATTACTTGACTTGCCAAGGAATAACATTGCACATCCTAACGGCTACCCATTCTCTTGTAGCAGTAGGTGAACCAAGCTACAGGGGCCAGGCTGCTGCAGCAGAAATCCCCCCCAACTCAAGACCAGTGGCTGGACTCCATGCAGGCCACCCTTGAACAGCTCCAGGCC
This sequence comes from Gekko gecko, assembly GCA_029375565.1. Taxonomy (NCBI): domain Eukaryota; kingdom Metazoa; phylum Chordata; class Lepidosauria; order Squamata; family Gekkonidae; genus Gekko; species Gekko gecko. The sequence continues at coordinate 97,776,011 of JAPDNY010000003.1, read as the reverse complement.
AGCATGGAGCTGCTCAGGGCAAGCATGGACACGACTAGCCAGAACCGTGAGTATCCTTTCCTGCCTGGTCCTGTGATCAACATTAGGAATATGAGAGACATCCAGGGCACACGGGCAGTTATCAGCACAGGTTTTATTGAACAGCCGACACTGGTGTGGTGAACCTAAAGAACCCACAACAACCATAACAACACAACACTGCAGTTTACTGAGAAGGTCAGAGCCCCCCTGCCCCCACCTTTGGAAACCTCGCATTTTGTGTTAAGTGGCTTCCTGTGTAGTGGGAAACAGCACCAGTGTGGGACGTCCCTTCTCCCCTGGTGAGTACTCTGTGGGAAATGACAGGGGTTCAAAAATGGCTCTTTGGCTGCAGTGCAAAGGAGAAGACTTCTCGCCCACATTTTGTTTGAAATACCATTGTGCTCAAGAGGCCTCAGTGACAACTGAGCATGTGTATTTTGTTGGAGTGAGGGAGGCAGTATTGTCGGGGTCAGTGGGGGAGCACTGGAGGGAGCAGCCCGAAAATGGGGCTGGCCAGGGAAGAGGCAGTGCCAGTGTCTATAAGAGTGCCCTGGGAAGGTTCCTCAGGTGAGGAGCACGATCCATCCTGGTCATGGTGCAATCAGGGTATGTCATGGCTCAGGGAATCTGGCCACTGAGTCCCTTGGCCAGGGAGAACCCACTTTAAGGTGGCTTTCAGATGTCCCTTTGAGCATCCTATCCTGTTCACAGTCATACTGGCTAAAGGGGCACGTGGGTTTTTAAGACTCCCTGGTCCATAATGGTGTCAATGCTGAGCACCTACTTGTTATTTCAGAGGACGGACATACACGCCGCATTGAGGTCGTGGAGCGAGCAATGCTGAGACTCTGCAGGGAGTTTCAGGGCATCCGGCTCACTGCAGCGGTGGCAGCCCAGACAGAGGAGCAGGAATCTGAGGGGAGTGAGGAGGAAGCTGGGGCAGAAGGGGAGTAGTCTGTTTGTGTTGTTGTTGTTGTTGTTATCCTGTTATGTTTGCAGTGTTTGAAGGTTGGTAATTATTTCACTGGTTTAATTGTTTAATGTTTGCCAAAGTTATGTATAAAGTTTCATTTTTTCAAAATGGCCTTTGTTATGCCTGGACTGCTTTTGGCCTTGCATCCCCCTATTCCAACCAGGGGACACCCAAACTGACAGAGAGATAGGGAGGGTCTTTTGAGGGAGCAGCACTTTCCGAAGGACAGCTAGCTACTTCAGACAGTCATAGGAGCACAACATGGGTATCCGCAAAGCAGATCTCAAGTATCTCAAGTCTCTGCAAAGCAGCCATGGAGGTCAGCCCTTCATGCTGGACACAGTTGGAGCTAAAGCAGGCGGCCTAACAGACAGCAGCACTGAGGGCAGAGGCAAGCTTGATAAAGCAGGCAGACAACATGGCCAAGAAGAAGAAAAAGCAACACACCTGGAAGGGTCCAATACTGGTTTTATGTACACAACAATACTTACATGTGTGAAGATAAACTTAAATACATGTAATTTTTAAAAAGGAATACCAGAACTTTTTAAAGTCAACTACTGAAAACTGAACAATGGGAAGAATCTGCCAAGCAGTGGTCCCATGTGGCTGCCACCGGTTTCCTTGGGGTTTGCACAGAGAGCCACACGAGCTCTAAGAACATAAGAACATAAGAGAAGCCAATGCTGAATCAGACCAGGTGAGAAAAGGAGTGTTACACAGAAGACTCTAATGGCTGCTTGACTCATTATATCTTGTAGAGGTGCACAGAAAAGACTTCCAGAAAGCTTTTGATAAAGTTAAGAACGTAAGAACATAAGAGAAGTCAGTGCTGAATCAGGCCAATGGCCCATCTAGTCCAACACTCTGTCACACAGCGGCCAAAATATACCAGGTGCCATCAGGAGGTCCAGCAGTGGGGCCAGGACACTAGAAGCCCTCCCACTGCTGCCCCCTCCAGCACCAAGAATAGAGTGCATCACCTGCCCCAGACTGAGAGTTCCCATCTATAGGTAAAGGTAAAGGTTCCCTTGCTCGAAAGCCAGTCGAATCCGACTCTAGGGTTGCGGTGCTCATCTCCGTTTCAAAGCCGAAGAGCCAGCGCTGTCCAAAGACGTTTCCGTGGTCATGTGGCCGGCATGACTAAACACCAAGGTGCACAGAACGCTGTTACCTTCCCACCGAAGTGGTACCTATTTATCTACTTGCAATTTCTTGCTTTCGAACTGCTAGGTTGGCAGGAGCTGGAACTAGAGACAGGAGCTCACCCCGTCATGCGGCACCCGGGTCTCGAACTGCTGAACTACTGACCTTCCCATCTATACCCTGTGGCTAATAGACACTGATAGACTTCTGCTCCATATGTTTATCTAATTCCCTCTTGAGGGAATTGAGGGAATCTCTACTGCTGGACCTCCTGATGGCACCTGGTATATTTTGGCCGCTGTGTGACAGAGTGTTGGACTAGATGGGCCATTGGCCTGATTCAACGTTGGCTTCTCTTATGTTCTTATGAGCCCTGCCAAAGGGACCAGAAGCTGCACAACAGCAGCATAGCTTGGTGAACTGTGCATTGCATCAACACAACTTACTTCTTAGAATTTCAGGGTGTGCACTGGCTTTAACCAAGATACGGAGCGTTGCCTATTAAATTGCATTATTGCACTCAGGGGGAAGTGGCAGGGTGAGATCTTTGGGTGGTGGTGGGGGTTGGTTATGTGAAGTGTTATGGACAGAAATAAACCATAGCGGTAGACACCCCCTGAGAGCTGGTCTCACCATACCCACCTTCCTGTGGAGAGAAATCCTCCATATTTCCCTCATTGTCTTCCTCGGCCCCTTTCTTGGCCTGTGACAGAGGGATGTCACTGTCTCCCTCTGGAATGGAGAGAAAATGAAGCCTGATATCAATTGACCAGGTTGCTTGAACGGCACACTGTGCTACAGAGGAATCACAGGAATTACAAGCAACCACACAGCCATTCCTGAGATTCAGGTGGCTGAAGCAATAGGAAGGATGAGGAGTCAAATCCTGGACATGTCACAATGGCTGTCATGACAATATTTCTGGGGGGGGGTATCACGGCATACTGTCAGGTTGAGGTCTTTTAAAATTTCCACAAACCTGAAGGTACGTGGAGAATAGCTACATGTTCTGGTTGCCAAAATGCCCCCATTGTAGTATTATGAGAACAGCCCACATTACCGACTATAGGGAGAGATTACCTCAGTCACCAGAGGGCCGAGGCTCGAGAATGTGGGGTGGACTGTTTTGTGACTTGGCGGTGGATCTCTCCCACAATTGTATATGGACCCAGATATATACTCGCCACATGTGCTGCCTGCTCCCTGTTGGTCCAGGGGGAAAAGATCCATGGTGGCTTCTGGGGAGGGAGGGATGCTCTGATGGCTGGTGCTGGGAGCTGTCACTTCCTGGAAGCTGTGTGACCGCCTCCTCCCTGTCACGCTGACACTCCCCTGAAAGATGCAGCTCAGCTCCTCGTAGAAGGGGCAGGTCTGTGTTGAGGCACCGGATGTCTGGTTGCTGGCCACCACTTGTTTGAATTTCAGGCAAAGGCTTTTTGTTTTTGTTCGGCACTCCTCTGCACTTCGCCCGAAACCCATGGCAGCCATCCCTTTCGAAATCTCTCTGAAAATCTCGATGTTCCTAGTGGAATGTTTCAGATCCGCTTGGACTTTAGCCTCCCCCCAGAGAGCTAGGAGCTCCAAGGTCTCCCCACGCCACCAGGAGGTCCCTCTCACACCAGACATTACTGCAGAGTGTCGCTTTCCCTCCAAAAGCCTGCCCTGAGGTGAACATGTGAAATGAGTTCTGGCACAAGACAGATACCTGTGTTACCAAGGCACTATTTCCAATTCAATCCCACCCCTCCAACAAAACACTTCCCTTTAAACTTTTGACCCGAAAATGGCCTCTGTGAGATCCCAAACTCATCTAAATGCTACAACTAGGCACCATTTAAACGCTGGTTTTATTAACTTAAGAGCGGCGCTCCGCCCATGCCTATACCGTCGACGCTTAAAAAAAAATGGCGAGTGAAAAGCAGAAGCCTGTGGCTTCCACGGCAGCTTTCCAGAGGGGAAGGGAGTTGAGGCACCCGGAAGTGGCTCGACACCGCAGGAGCGATCAGACATCGGAAACTGTGGCTTGAAACCGGAGAATCAGAAAAACACCACTTGTGTAAGTGGTATCAAAATATTCTAGTTTAAAGAGGGTTTGAGCCAGAAAGCGATGGCTGGGGACGGTGCACAGATGTTGGGTGTGTGAACACACACATAAAATCCATTCCTGAAGCATGCTGAAAGCGGACTAAATGTCCTGTCTGAACGCACCCTCAGAAGAGCAAATGTGAACACCAAACCGCACAATATATAAGGTAGAAATGGCTTGTTGGGGTTTTTTTTGCCTTGCCTGGTGAAAGGCCACTTAGCCCCTGCATCCAGTCCAAGTCCTGAAGCCTTGTGCAGGAGAGGTCTTGGGTGTTTTATCTGGGCTGCCTCTGCTGAGCGCCCTATAGAGCGTAAGGATGCTACAGTTACTCAGGAACATGTTGAGGGTCGTGTTGAGTAAACCCAGCATAACTTTATTCACAACAAAAAACAAAAGAACCCCGGGCCAACTAGTGAAGAGTCCTTCACAGCAGCTTGTCTAGCCAGCTTACCCAAAGCACTAAGGAGGGCTTTTTTTCTGGGGGAATGTGCCAGAATGGAGTTCTGGAAACTCTTTAACAAAATGTTTCTTTCTAAACTGTTTATTTCTAAAATGTTTAAAAGTTCATGAATTTTCAGTGTACTGAAGACTTCATTTCCCTCTTTAGAGTTCTGGCACCTCTTTTTCCAAATAAATAAATATATAAATAAATAAAAAAGCAAAAAGCCCTGGCGCTAAGTAAAACCTGGCCTGGAACTACACCAGTCTCTGGTATCTGGTACCCTGAAACTAATACAAATTGGGTTGCCAGGTCTTACCTGGCTTGCAGTGTGTAGGGGTATCCCAGTCCCTCTCCAGGACTTCTTTGGCACGCGTGTGACATCATCCAGAGGTGACACATTGGGCACATTGAGGGCAGAGCCACTGTCATTTGAGGGGAAACTATAGAGTTTTCCCTCAAATGCTAGAGCCTCCCCCTGCAACGTGCCCCACCGTGATGACGTCACCTCCAGGAGACCTGGCAACCCTCAATACAAAAGGTGCAATGGACCTGAATATTACATAGAGATGTACTCATGATGTGTTGGGAGTGGCCGTGTGTCCTTCACAATGTGTGTGACTGGCAAAAGGGAACATGGCTGCAAGATAATCGAACCTATGTGTGTAGTAGGGATACCAGGCCTTCCCCTACAGCGGGGGGCCTCCCTTTGATTCCCTTTCCCAAGGCACCTGTAGGAGGAGCTGAGGGGGGCAATAGGCCGACTGTGCTGGCATTGTGCCGATGCTCCTACATCCCTTCCAGCTTAAACTGAAAGTGACACCGGACATGCTAGTATTCCACAAAAAGTATATGGTAAAACTGTCAGTAATGGTTGTTTGATGTTTCACACTGTGTCCATTGTTCTGTGTTCCCTATCTCATCCCTGCTTCTGCGCTTGCGTAGGTATGCTAGCTGTAACGTGGGAGCTTCTTCTCTGCTGCTCGGTGTTATCACGGTGGCCTTGAATGCGGGCTTTGGGCTATTCTTAAGTCTATGAGAATTTTCCATTCCTGTGAAGCCGAGGGGAGGAGGGAGTCGTCTCCCACCCATTAAGTAACTCTCCCGCCGGGAGTTTCCCACGCGCGCGCTTTGCTAGTCGCATTTTGCATCACACTATAACCATGCTTGAGCAGCTTGCCCCGCCATTCCTGACAATAGCCTTTACACTGTGGGTTTTAGCACTGTATTCCAATAAAGCCCTTCTTACTCCTAAGAATGCTTGGATCTACTTGCTTTTGAACCTGACAGAAATTGTCAGGAATCGACTATTGTGTTCCCGCCAGCCTACGCCTCTCCTTGCCAGGATGAGCGGTACCGGAGGAACACCGGTGATGGTTCCAGTGACCACAACGCCAGTGACTACGGTTCTAGTGACTACTGTTCCCATTACCACCGTGCCGGTGACGGTCCTACCAGTAACAACGGTTCCTGTGACTACAGCATTGGTCCCGTACTGCCAGGCGGGACCGATCACCCCTCCAGTGACCAGTACCTTGGGAGCTTCGTACACACTCCCAATCTACAGCCCGGCGGGATTGATCCCAAGCCACAGATGGGCGATACCCCGGACCTACTACCAGAGTGCCCCAATTCCGTGGGACAAGTGGGTCACCCAACGGGAGCAACGAGACTGGACGAGGAATTTATTGGACACTACCCAGACAACATGGTCTTTACCAGGGAGCCAAAGCCGGGACAGCCTAATGGATCCCCATGGAAGCTTTGGCCTACTACCCCAGGGACGTACTCCCCGCGGGCCAGCGAGGGCCAGCCCCAGCAAGGACGTAGATTTGCGGATGGACACTATTGAGGATGACACCCGAAGATTGATGCGGGACATGGGCAAGCTGATGCAATCCCTTCCAGGGATGATGGACCAAGCAATTCGCACGCACCTGCTCGCCCAGTCCAGACCTGCCCCTGGCCCCGGACAACCACCACCGCCAGGACGCCCTCCTCCCAGTCAACCAATTCCCGGACAGCCAGTGCCGGAAGGACCCATTCCAGGGCAACCAGCTCCAGGTCAACCGGTTCCCGGACAGCCGGTCCCGGGTGGTCCCTTACCAGGAGGGCCAATCCCTGGGCAGCTGGCCCCGGGCCAGCCTCCGCCGGTTCCCCCACCTCCAGTCCTGGTGCCAGCACCCCAGCCGCTACCAGCACCTGCACCTGCCCCAGGACCGGGGATGGTGCCCCTCCCGCCAATGATACAACCCAGGGATATGCTGGAGATCACGTTTGATGGAGACCCTGAGAGCGTTTCCTTCTTCATTCTGCAAGTCGGGAAATTTGTGCAGCGGTGGGGCCACATGTTCCCCAATGAAGAACAGCAGGTGGAGTTTATTGCATCTCAGTTCCGGGGAATCGCTACCAGCTGGTATGTGGCCTTGCATGATCTGGAAGCAGTGGAACTGGGGAATGTGGATGACTTCATGTGGGCCTTGAGAAACTGCTTTGAAGATCCGGCAGCTGCCCCTAAGGCGGAAGCCTTTCTCCGCACCTTCAAGCAAGGGAGGCTTACCGTGAGGGAGTACTCTAGAGAGTTCCAAAAGCATGCTGCAAAGATCAGAGACTGGACAGACCCAGTCCTGGCCCAGCAGTATCGAATGGGACTAGCAGTGGATGTTCGCAATAATGTCCTCAGTTCGAAGGAACCACGCACCCTCCAAGGTTGGATGGAAGAGGCGGAGTGGGCTGAAAGCAGACTTTGCATCATGAAGCTGGATATGTCTCTTGGGAATAACCGCCCTACCACTTCCACAACCCAGACTAGGGGAAAATCAACCCCTACCCAGAGCGGGATCTGAGATCAACGCATGAGACAAGGGTTGTGCCTAAAATGTGGGGAGAAAGGGCACTTTGCTGCCTCCTGGCCTAAGGAGGACCCTGGCCGGGCACCACCACGAGAGGAGGAGAGACGGCGTCCAGTACCCCCACCGAGAAAGGGCACTGCCAAACCGTGTAATCTCCGGGCTCTCTTTGCCAACCAAGAGACCATGGATCCAGCATTCCTGGAAGAAGAAGAGACTGAGATGCAGGGAAACGAGCAGGTCCTGTTGTAAGTGGCGCAACACAGCAGGACCCTACCCCTGAAGCGCCAAAAATGGTGAGCAATTACCCCTCTCTCTTCTTTGTGACTGTGATCATAATGAATCCGGCCATGATGACCCACATTAGGGTCCGAGGCCTTATTGACTCTGGGTGCGGGAGGGACCTGATAAACCCCTCTCTAGTTATGGGGTTGGAGGCTGCGGTTACCAGATTGAAAGATCCCATCACGTTTACCCAAATGGATGGGTCACTGATGAAGGAGCCCTGTCGGTTCGAAACTGTCCCTTTATGCGTGGGGGCAGGGGAGCACTGGAAGCTCCACTTGTTTGTAATAGCCCCGCAAGCCAAGTTCCCGTTGGTTCTGGGTAGCCCGTGGTTAAATGGACATGATCTGTACATTTTATGGGAGGACGGAATTGTGCGTTTCATTTCCCCAAAGTGCGCTGAACACAAGTGGGACCCGGACTGGGGGACCCCACCCGATAATGATCCCCCACGGGCTTGCCTGGCCGCAGAAGAGATTAACTGTATCCCCACAGAGTACAGGGACTTGGCTTGTGTTTTTGAGGAGGGGGAGGCGGATGAACTGCCCCCTCATCGCAACTCAGACTGCGCTATTGAAATTCTCCCAGGGAAAAAATTACCAAGGGGGAAAATATATGCCATGAGTCCCATGGAGAAAGAGGAGTTGCGTAGGTTCATTGATAAAAACCTGGCACGCGGATTTATCCGACCGGCTTCGTCCTCCTTTGTGGCCCCAGTGTTGTTTTGTAAAAAAAAAGGACGGGGGATTAAGACTATGCACGGATTATCGGGGACTTAACGCGGTCTCTGCTACCAATGCCTACCCCATGCCCCTCATCAAGGATTTGCTAGCGGTGGTGGCTAAGGGGAAGATTTATTCTAAGTTGGACCTATGGGATGCCTACTTCAGAGTATGCATTAGACAAGGTGATGAACATAAGACTGCCTTTAATACCCCACTGGGACAATTCGAGTACCGAGTTATGCCCTTCGGGCTCCAGAGGGCCCCAGGGGTATTCATGAACTTGATTAATGAGGTGTTGCACCCCTATTCGTTTAAGGGGGTGGTTGTTTACTTGGATGATACCTTGGTGTACTCCCCAGATCTGAAAACACACATTGCACTGCTCCGAGAGATCCTTGCAAAGTTGTTAGAGCACAAACTGTTTGTCAAACTCTCAAAATGTGAATTTCACCAGACGCGCATTGATTTTTTGGGCTACCGCATATCCCCTGACGGTCTTGAAATGGACCCTAAGAAGGTCCAGGATGTATTAAAGTGGGAACCCCCCAAAACCAGATGGCAACTCCAGAGTTTTCTTGGCTTCACCAATTTTTACCGCCAATTCCTTCCCCACTTTGCTCAGGTCACGCTCCCACTCACAGACCTCCTTAAGACCAAGGGGAGAGGGGTCAAGGCTTCCCAGCCAGGGGCTTGCCTGGAGTGGACCCCTCACTGTCAGCAAGCCTTTGACCAACTTAAGCAACTATTCACAACTGAACCTGTACTTGCGCACCCTGATGAGACAAAGAAATTTATTGTACAAGTAGATGCATCAGACACCGCAATGGGGGGGGGGCGCGATCCTCCAAGAGGATGCACAAGGGCACCTTCACCCACTGGCCTATGTATCTCAGAAGTTTAACGATACTGAGAGGTTCTGGCCTATTTGGGACAAGGAGGCAGCCTCTATCCGATTGGCACTCGCCACTTGGCACCATTGGCTTGAGGGAGCCCGAGTTCCTTTTGAAAAAATCTCAAGGTACTCAGGAAACCCCGGGTCCTCAGTGCCAAGCAGTTCTGATGGGCTGAATTTTTTCTAAATTCCAGTTTACCCTTCATCACTTCCCAGGTAGATCCAACCACCTGGCGGACGCTCTCTCTCGTCTACCCCAACACGCTAGTAAAAAACTGGAAGTGCGAGAATCGTTTTTCACCCCAATCCAACTAACCGAGGTTGTGGTGACTCACAAACAAAGTCAAAAGGCACTGGTTCCCCAGTCCTCCAGTGCGCCCTGGGAGGAACGCTTTGCCAAAGCTATCACTGACCAAGAAAAGGAAATGCTACAAACCCAGGGAGATCTGGTGCGTAAATCTAATGATTGTTGGTACAAAGGAAACAAACTTTTTGTGCCCGAGAGTATTCGGCTGGAAGTATTGCAATCAGCCCATGACATAAAGCCATCCGGGCATTTCGGGTATGTGAAAACATTGCACCTATTACAGCGCAGTTTTTGGTGGCCCCGCTTGAAAAAGGACTTGTCAATGTACATACAATCCTGCCCGGTTGTAACCAGTGCAAAGCCAGGGCGGGAAAGCTACCGGGACTGTTACAGCCATTGCCAACACCAGGTTGCCCCTGGGAAGTTATTTCCATGGACTTTATTACAGACCTACCCCCCAGCAAACAAATGACAGTCATATGGATGGTGGTCGACCTGTTTTCCAAGCAAGCCCACTTCATTCCTTTCCCTGGCTTACCAACAGCCAAGGTGTTGGCAAGAGCCTTCCTACAACACATTGTTAGGCTCCATGCTTTGCCAATCAAGACAGTATCCGACCGCGGCGCTCAGTTTGTTTCCAAATTATGGACTGAATTGATGGCTCTCATGGATATAGAATGAGCCTTAAGCAGTGCATACCATCCAGAGACTGATGGTCAAACGGAACGAGTTAATCAAGCCCTCGAACAATACTTAAACGTTGTTTCACTATCAACAAGACAATTGGGTTGATTTGCTACCCTTGGCAGAATTTGCATACAATAACTCATGGCATGCTTCGACAGGGCTGTCTCCATTTAAAGCAGCACTGGGTTATGATAGCCCCCCTCTGCCTTTCCTAAAGTGTGAGGAAACCGGGGGGAAAGCCACGGACTGGTGTAAAACTTTTCGTGATTCTTGGCCAATGATTTCTGCAGCTTTGGATGCCGCCAAAGCTCAGAACAAGAAACAGGCTGATAAAAAAAGGGCGGTGGGTTGGGACCTTCAGCCTGGTGACTATGTGTACCTGTCTACAAAAAACCTGTGCAGGATGAATGTTTTTCAGTGTTTTTGGCAATTCCAGATGTACAGTGACGTTATTTAAACGACGCAGGATTTTGAAAGTTTTTGCTTGGATGTTAGAGAGTTTCTGGTGATGTGTTGATGTCACTTCTGGACTCATGGAGAGTGACACCAGTGCATTGCTAGTTATGTCACTATGTCACCAGTGAGGACCCCCACCCAGTAAGTCTCCCACTGGTTGCCTGACCATGTTTGGTGACTTTAATGTATGGACTTCCTTGGAGTGTGGATGCTGTGTTTCCTTTGCTTCCTCTCTTGTGTTCTGTGTGTAGGCAATGGTCAACTGATGGGGGGCATTGTTTGCATAACTGTGTGCTGGTTGGCTGTTTCTGACTCTTACTGTCACAAGATCATCTTCAGCTCTCCACAACTGGTAGGGCGGCAGTGGCATTGCCATGCAATTGCTATACTCTCCACACCTGGAAAGGGGTCTTTCGTTCATGTAAATTCCCTCAGCTGAGCTGTGGCTAGTGCCACACAGGCATGCCCTGGTGTCAGAGTCTTTGGGCTGCCTTGCTAGGAAAGGAATGGAAGTCATACCCATATGGCTTGCCGTTTCAAGACTAGTGTTACTCAATTTACACTACAATCTCATCTGTTCCACAAACATGATAAAGGAGTTACTGCATTCAGTAGTGGGAGTAATAATACTTTCTATTAAAGTTCATGGATTGTTATCACACACTGTGATAATAAGTTTCAGGAGGGTAGTTGTGCTGGTCTTCAGAAGAACAGCTAGATATGAATCCAGTCGCACCTTAGAGACCAACAAGACTTTTGGGGTGTAAGTTTTTCGAGCCCTGGAATTCAGGAGTCTGCTGCCTCTGAGTACAGAGATTTCCTCTAGTTAACAGTCAGTAGCCATTTAGTAAAGAGGTACTTCCCATTGTCTGTCCTGAATATTTTGCCCATCAAATCTATTGCCCACCATCTTCACAAATATCTGTAATTGACTGCATAAATTCTCAACAGTAATTTCTCCACAGAGAAACATTAAAATGTGGGTGTTTTTTTTTCTTTAGCACTTTAGTGGCTGCGAAGAATCTTGGGCTGAGTTCAGACTGACAGTTTGCCCTGCTATAGCCACGTATGAGCAACGTTTCACCAGTGGATTAACGGGGCTGTTCACACAGGCACATCTGTCTGGCATTCCCCACCCGTAGTCAACCCATCATGTACCACTTCGCTCCCGCATTTCAAAGATACCTGGTGAAAATGGTAGCAAATCCTGGAGAGCGCCTTTATCCTGCTTCCTTCCGCTTCCGGGAAGTGTGAACGCTAACCTGAAAAGTTGGGAACAACCTGCGGTAATAATGTCCACAGGGTGTTTCCGCACATAAGGTGCACTTGATTGCCCTGGAGAGGCAGCAGCGATATGATTGGATGTGCTCCGCTCTACCACCCAATGCGGTGCCAGCGCAACGGGATCCTCCACAAATCGCCCTGATGCACTTATTCACACATAGCCGAATTACCAGGAAAAAGCTGTTTACAGCTGCACCTCCGGGCCAGCAGTCTGAACGCTCCCTCGTGCCTCCTCCCTGGTATGCTCCCACATCAGTCCATGCAGTGTGACCGGGAAAACCCAGAACAGTTTGTTCCAGGGCTTTTTTGCCACGACTCGCTCCTGCTTCAGACTGCCAGTCTGAAGTCAGCCTTTGACTCTGCTGCTTGTTCTTCTATTTCAAACTGAAGTTCCACTATTTGGGTAAAAGAGGGAAATGAAATTAGGGCCAAATATTGAGGTTCTGTTACATAGGTATGGATCTTGATTGAATGGCAGTTATTCTGAAACCTGTCAGCAGTTTAAGGGAATCTTATTCATGTCATTAGTCTGACACTCATTCTTTGTTGTGTAATGTTGTCCAGAGAGCAAAATGTAGGGTGCCATCCCACTCAGAGCAGACCACAGCAGAACTAGAAAACTTGCTAGGATTTGGATCAAGTGCATTCTCTGTTGTGTAGAATGCTTGTTTGGCTCAGCAGTAAAGTTATGCAAAAATATTTTTTTTTAACGGATTGGGTGGCACCCTTTCTCATTGTCAGTCCTATCTTTAGCAATGATTCATGCCGCATATGATTGTTCCTTCTGATCCTTTCTTCTTTTGTTTCTGTCTTTTTTATGGGCTTGCACTGACATCCTTATTAGCACTGGATCATAAGTGGTTGTGTAAGACCCAAGGCCAATTCAAACTTGCTAACACCAACATTGAAGTTGCATATTTTCATGATGAAATTACACCAGGGGTGGCCAAACTTGCTTAATGTAAGAGCCATACAGAATAAACATCAGATGTCTGAGAGCCGCAAGACATGACCAAATTTTACACACATTTTTATTGGAAAATATGCAAATTTGCTTTTTATTAGCATTAAACAAGACTGCCAAAAATAAAAAGGGATAAAAATAGATATTGATGATATTTATTTGTCCAATGATATTTGTTTGCTAATGATATTTGTTGAAGAGAGAGAGAGAGGTGGAAAGAAAGAATGTAAGTGGTAGAAAGAAAAAGAGAGTGAGAAACAAAGAAAGCAAATAGATGGGGGAGGGAGGGGAAGAAGGAAGGAAGAGAGAGAGAGAGATAAAGGAAGGAAGGAGGAAAGAGAGAAAAAGAGAAAGAAAGGTGGAAAGAAAGCAAATAGATGAGGGAGGGGGGAAGAGAGAAACAAAGAAAGCAAATAGATGGAGGGAGAGGGAGGGAGGGAGGGGGAAAGAGATAAAGAACCAAAGAAAGCAAATAGATGGGAGGGAGGGCAGGAGGAAGGGAGAATGGTGGAAAGAATGAAAGAGATGGAAAGAAAGAAGGAGAGAGAGAGAGACAAAGAAAGCAAATAGATGGGGAGGGGGGAGAAAGAAGGAAGGGAGAGAGAGAGGGAGAGAAACAAAGAAAGCAAATAGATGAAGGGGTAGGAAGGAAGGAAGAGAGAGAGAGAGAAAGAGAAAGAGAAAGGAAGGGAGAAAGAGAGAAAGAAAGGTGAAAAGAAAGAAAGAAGTGGAAAGAAAGCAAATAGATGGAGGAAGGAAGGGAGAAAGAGAGAGAGAAAGAGAGAGAGGCGGAAAGAAAGCAAATAAATGGAGAGGGAGGGAGGAAAGGAGAGGTGGAAAGAATTCAATTTTAACTTTAAATGTGTTCTCTAAAAAAACACATGCCCTCTGGCTTGGCTTGGAGAAGGGATTTAAAGAGACAAATGCCTTCTCCAAGCTGGCTGGGAGGAGGGGCTTTGAGAATACATTTAAAGTTAAAATTGCTTTCTTTTTCTTGTCCCTCATCTCAAACGTACCCAGGGAGGGGAATACTGGCTGGGAAAGGGAAGACCAATCGGGGAGGCATGCCTATAATTGTCCATTCCTGAAATCATTGTCCATTCCCGAAAACTAATTGGAAAGTTATTGTTTTTGGGATGAACACATCAGCATAGCCCCAGGGAACATTTTCCCTATAACTGCAGTACTCTGCTCCATAGCAGTGTGTGTGTGTTCTTGGTTCCAGACCTCACCCCCCCCCTTGCATGTGGGCCTTCTCTCGCTCACCTCTCTGTGTAACGCTGGTCATTTCACTCCTGCCTTGTTTGAGACTGGTAATTGTATAGCCTTCCCCGAAATTGCTTTCTCCCTCTCCTCCCTAATTTCCTCTCAGTTAGCTTTGTGTTTTTTAAAGTGTGTTTGTATGTGTGTTTTGCTTTGTTTCCATTTCTTTTTAATAAAAACCTTACTGGTTGAACATCTGAATGGTTTATTTTGAGACCCCATAAACCCCATAAACATAGGTGGAGATCCCAGTTACCCACCTCTTGCTCTGTCTCCTTAAAGCTAATTCCCCCAATCAAATAGGAGACTGCCTCTCTGGGTAACACCATCATGCTGTTTTCACATCCTCAAACAGCCCCATGGAACCACTATTGGTTCTATTGGGAAATGTGATTTTTACAACAGAGCCAACAGCATCTGTTGTAATGTGTAAATAGAAACTCAGTGGAAGAAGCCAGGCTTAAATAAAGGCTTCCAGTTAATGGTAGCAATGAGTAGTTTCATACAAAGGGAGAAAGGGGAAGATACTAGGTTTAAGAATGCTGCTAGTCTCATGATGTAGGCTAGAGGCTGTATCATGACAAGCTCCATGAAGAGTTTAGTGGGAAAAGCAAAAGGCTTCAAAATCCTAGCATTAATGTTAAAGGTTAAGTTTAAAAAGCCAATCAGATTGCCCAACTAGAAGTCATCACAGTTCCCTCTAAGCTGTGCTAGGGGGCGCTGGCACTCAACATTTCAGGGGCCAGCTCAGAGTATTTCTGTTCAGCTCACAACCAAGCTTCCATGAGGATGAGAGCACCTCCTTCTGGGGTTCATAGAGTTGGACCCCCTGGTCCAATATTTTTGAAACTGGAGGTGGGGGGTTAGGAGAGGCACCAGAAGCTATGCTGCAAATTTGGTGCCTCCACCTCAAAAAACAACCCCCTGAGCCCCAGATATCCCCAGATCAATTCTCCATTATAGCCTATGGGGCCCATTAACTATGGCTGATTCTGCATTGGCTTTTCTCTCCATTGTTTTACAAAACCCACATTGGAACAGAAATTCCCCTCTGCGTTGCATGCTGGTTTCACTTCCTTTGATTATCGGGTTTTATGGTAGCTTCCACACTCCATAGCACTTTCGAGTTCTTTGGTTGTCAGATTTCATTGTACTGTCTGCATAGATTTATGGCCATTTTATGGCCATTCAGGGGTGACTTTGCAGTCACTACTGCATTGCCCTGAGGTATTTGAATGTGGTTTTGAGCTGCACTTTTTTCCTCCCAGTTGAGAAAATGTGGAGCAAATTCTAGATGCAGAATCGCCCTTAAATGGTCCTCTTAAGCTATAATTGAGCCGGCACACCCTATTATGCTTTTCAGTGTGATTAATAAGCTGCCGTGAGTCACAGAGGAAAGTGGAATATAAATCTCTGAATAAATAAGTAATTTGGACATGCTGATAACATTTAAGCAACTTCCTGTTTGTTAGGTTAGGCAGGGTTCTGACAGTGATTGTTCCACCTCTGTTATACTTGATCTGTAATCCTGGTTGCCATATTTCACTAAAGAAAAAAAAGTAGACTGCAAGTGGTCCCCCCGCCATGTGCTGTTGTGTTTGCTAAGGGTCAGTGTAGTGTGTTGGCCCAAGGCCAGGTCTACCAATATAGTGGAATGGGGTGGGCAGACCTCTGGAGGCAAGATCTACCAATATAGTGGAGAGGGGTGAGTAGACCTGTTCTCTGGAGGCAAGATGTACCAATATAGTGGGAAAGGGTGGGTAGATCTGTTCCCTGGAGGCCAGGTCTACCAGTATAGTGGACAGGGGCAGGTAGACCTGTTCTCCAGAGGCCAGGGGTGAGTAGACCTGGTCTCTGTAGGCCAGGTGTACCAATATAGTGGAAAGGAGTGGGCAGACCTGTTCCCCTGAGGCCAGGTCTACCAATATAATGGAAAGGGGCAGGTCGACCTGTTCTCCAGAGGCCTAGTCTACCCCTGTAGAGGACAATATTTTGTGTAAGGAAATTTGACTTGATTCTTCTTTCGCTCACGAGATAGAATTTCTGCTCACAAGACTGTGGAGCTTAGAGGAAACATCAGTCTGCTTAAATGTGCTCAGAAAGTTCTGTGAAGTTATAGCAGCACCTGCTGGTGACAAATGGAAATGCCATTTAAAGTATGATGGAAGCATAAATGCCTCCTAAAGTACAACAAAGGCAAATCAATGGGAAAAAACCTTTAACCCCGCATGATTTTTATAGAGTATGGCAAAGACAGCAACTTGGACACATTAAAGTTGTTTTGTATCTTCTTGTTAAAACCAGGGCTGTCAATCATGACTGGTGGGAAAACTAGTGTGTGCATTTCTTGCTACACGAGTAAATGTAGCAAGGGTATTTTCAAGGCTCAAATTATCTTTTGACTCAATGACCAAATATAGTGGACAAAGTGCAAGAAGATACTTTGGCGTCTTAAGCCACTTCAACTCCTATCCTGCTGTCAGGCTCAATAGCAAGTAGATCCAGGCATTCTTCAAGTAAAAAGATGCTTTATTGGAATACAATGCTTTTACCCACAGTAATACTGCTATTGTCAGGAATGGAGGCATGACCTGTTCAAGCATTGATATAGTGTGATGCAAAGCCAAATTAGCAAATGAACTTTTAGTGCGCACGTGGGAAACTCCCGGCGGGAGGATTACTTAATAGGCGGGAATACCACCCACCACCACCACCTAGTCACGTAGGACTGGAAAATTCCCCAGACTGAGGGGAAAAGTTGAGAATAAATATAATTCCATTGAACTCAGTGGTTTACCCCCATACTCCCACCTTCTTCCAGCATACACGGTCACAGCACAGTTTAGGATACCAGCAAAGTCTGTAGCAAACCACACCTCTTTTAAGCAGTATTCAAATCCATTAATTCTGATAAATAAATGGATGCATACATAAATCCCTGCCAGGACACACATGCCTCATATTATAGGGTGCACAGTGTGAGATGATACATTTCTGACTTCCTGCCATACATGCTTAGAATGCATGCATACTTGGGGGTGGGGATTGATTACGGTAATGGAACCTTTAGAGATATGGTACTTCTCATATAAAGGGTGCACTATGCAGGCCCCTAACCAGGATATTTTTTGTTCAGGGGGGATTTAATTTTTTAAGGGGGCTGTTAAATTTGTTGTTGTTCAATTGCACAGTTGAGTCTGACTCTTCGCAACCCCATGGATCAGATCATGCCAGGCCCTCCTGTTTTCTGCTGTCCTCTGAAGGTTGCTCAATTTCATGTTTGTTGCATCAGTGACACTGTCTAACCAACTCATCCTTTGCTGTCCCCTTCTTCTGTTACCTTCAATCTTTCCCAGCATCAGGGTCTTCTCCAGTGAATGCTCCCTTCTCATTTGGTGGCCAAAGTATATGAGTTTCAACTTCAGGATCTGGCCTTCCAGGGAACAGTCAGGGTTGATTTCTTTTAGGATTGGCTGATTTGATCTCCTTGCAGTCTAAGAGACTCTCAAGAGTCTTCTCCAGCACCACAGTTCAAAAGAATCTATTCTTCGGCGCTCAGCCTTCCTTATAGTCCAACTCTCGCAGCCATACATTACTACTGGAAATACCATTGCTTTGACCATGCGGACTTTTGTTGGCAGAGTGATGTCTCTACTTTTTATCATGCTATCTAGGTTTGCCATCGCTTTCCTCTGCAGGAGCAGGCGTCTTTTAATTTCATGGGTGCAGTCACCGTCTGCAATGATCTTGGATCCCAGGAACGTGAAGTCTGTCACTACTTCCACGACTTCCCCTTCTATTTGCCAAGGAATGAGGGGGCCGGATGCCATGATTTTAGATTTTTTGATGTTGAGTTTCAAGCCAACTTCTGCGCTCTCCTCTTTCACCCTGAACAAGAGGCTCTTTTGGTTCTCTTCACTTTCTGCCTTTAGAGTGGTATCGTCTGCATAACTGAGGTTGTTGATCTTTTCCCCAGTTAAATTACAGTTTATTAAATTAATCTGAATGCCTGTCATTAAAGGTGGAGGCTCTGAGCCTGTTTCTAGCCCTTCATTTCAAAGGACAGGGCAGCAAGTGTGTCAATTCTTCGGAAATAAACAGCTCAGAGGGCATTTAATTGCCTTCAGAAGCCTTTGGGGTTCCCTTCCACAGGGCAAGAAAGCTTAAAAGGGCACTCAAATAGTTTGCATATTTCCCAAAGGCTCATTGGAATGCTTTTGAAAGACTGACTTAGGTGGCAGGGCTCTTTATATAACAGGAACTCCTTTGCATATTAGGTGACACACCCCTAATATAGCCAATCCACCAAGAGCTTACAGTGGCCCCTGTAAGAAGAGCTCTGTAAACTCTTGGAGGATTGGCTACATTAGGGGTGTGTCGCCTGATATGCAAAGGAGTTCCTGCTACAAAAAGAGCCCTGCAATAGGTGGTATACAACAGGAGTGGGCTAGCAGAAAGGGGGTATGCTGGGTCTGGCCGGTCGCCACAAATACCCTTCACTGAAAGCTGGATACGCAGTCCAAAAGCAAGCCGAGAAACAGAGCTGAAGGTCAGAATGCCGGGAAATCAGTCAGAGTTTTCAGGAGCAAGGAGCGGAGGCTGGCAGCCGGGACTAGGTCTGAGAATGCACGGTTGCTTCCGCGCCGAGGCAGGTGGGCGGGGTTGTTTATGCTTAAATCTTCCCTTCCCTAGGAGGCACTCTGCAAAAACTCACAGCCCCTCACATTGCCTTTGCAACAGCTGAAGTCTGGCACGCCTCCTTCTCTCTTGCACATTCAGACACTGGCCTGCCCTGTGTCTGAGACACTCAGGTGAGCTAGGTGGGGATTCTGGCCTCGGGGTGTCTCCACCTGGGGGTGCTGGGCCAGGCTCTGGACCAGGCTCTCCCTCTGGCTGCACCTCAGTCTCTTTGCCTTGCTGCCCCTCCTGCGCAGACGCTGGGGCCTCTTCTCCCTCAGGTGCTGGCAAAGTCTGCTCTTCTGGGATGACTCTTCTGGGAAGAGTCAGCCTCAGCGGAGCCGGGAGCCGGGACCCAGGACAGGGGGATTGCTGGAGACGTATCAAAGGTGCCACTCTTGAGTGCCCTCCTAAGCTTTCTTGCCCTGTGGAAGGGAACTCAAATGGCATTGAAATGCCTTCTGAAGGCAATTAAATGCCCTCTGAGCTGTCTTTTCCCAGATCCCATGATGCCCCCCCCCCAATTCCACAGTGAGAAGCAGAGGGAAGCCCGAAGGCAAGCTTTGTCTCATCCTGGCCACTGGGGGGGGGGGTCTCTTCTCAAAAATAAGGTTTCTATACGTGGGCCAGGGCTTTTGATTAAGGAGGCAGGGCCCTGAAATGCCCCACTATAGCTACTGGCCTGGCACGATGTACAAAAGCACAGCGAATATTTTAGCAAACCTCATGAAAGCTGTGTAAGGATAGCTACAAAGCACTAAGGAACATGAATGGAATCTGGACAGCCAATCAGTATGAGTAGAATCATAGAATGTTAGATTTGGAAGGGACCTTGCAGGTCATCTAGTCCAACCCCCTGCACTCTGCAGGAGCGAAGCTGAAAGAGAGCCCTACATACCTACAACAGACCCAAAAGATGGTCGTCCAGCCTCCACTTGAAAATGTCCAGGGAAGGAGCATCCACCACCTCCTGAGGCAGACTGTTCCATTGCTCAACCACTCTTACAGTTAGGAAGTTTCTCCTGATATCTAGCCGGTAACGACTCCCTTGTCATTTCCACCCATTAGATCTAGTCTTGCAATCCGGGGCAAGAGAGAATAGATCTGCTCCATCTTTTACATGACAGCCCTTCAAATACTTGGAGACTGCAGTAATGTCCCCTCTAAGCCTTCTCTTTCCCAGGCTAAACATACCCAACTCTTTCAGCCTTTCCTCATAAGACTTGGATTCCAACCCTCTCACCATCCTGGATGCCCTCTTCTGGACATGCTCCAGCTTGTCAACATCCTTCCTAAAGTGTGGTGCCCAAAACTGGACACAAGACTCCAGGTGAGGCCTGACCATAGCAGAATAGAGCGGAACTACCACCTCCCGTGATCTGGACACAATGCTTCTGTTAATGCATCCTAAGATTGTAGTCCATCCCTAAATGCTGGATCTTTGCTGTCTCCACACGGGGAACCAGAAATTCCATGCCACCAGGCCCTGCCCCCTGTTTCCTCCCAAGGATGCTGGCTGTGGCCTGATAACCCTACTGCTAAGCTGTTCCGCAGTGCTACGATTACTCTGTAGACTCCTGCCCTGATTTCGTTAATGGAAGCTGATGATCTCCATTTGCATGTAGACAAAGGCCACGTGTGCTGGTTTTATCTGTTGCCTTTGATATAGGAGAACAGGACGTTTTGTCGAAACATTTGGAGGCAGAAGTATGTGTCAGGGGATGTTCACTGGATTGGATTAAATCAAAGATGTGCTGTTGGAGATAAGTGTGAGATATATCCTGCAGGGTTCCACAAAGTGCAGTCTTGTCCCCCATGCTAGTCATATAAAACCCTTGGTACAAATCATTCATGATTCATAGATCAGGTTGTCATGTTCCCCACTGTTCATGGGGTTCAGCAGAACCTTGCCAACTCAGTTAAGAGCCTTGGGGTTATACTGGACCCAACATTGCTGCTGGAGAAG
Source organism: Gekko gecko (assembly GCA_029375565.1). NCBI lineage: Eukaryota > Metazoa > Chordata > Lepidosauria > Squamata > Gekkonidae > Gekko > Gekko gecko. Next base: position 97,754,991 of record JAPDNY010000003.1, on the reverse strand, counting down.
CAAGTTAATGCTGCTGGGGAAAAGGCTTTATTTCATCTCAGCCTAACTTGTAAGATGGTCTCTTACCTTGAGAAGGCTGATCTGTCCACCTGGATCTGTGCCACAGTAACATCAAGACTGTAGTGTACTCTACATAGGTCTTCCCTTGAAGTCTACTTGGAGACTCCAGTTGGTGCAAAATGCTACAGCTTGGTTATCATCAGGACAGGAGCTAGCTAGACCACGCATATTATACCCATTCACCAGTCACTCCATTGGCTGTTCATCAGATACCAGGTTCAATTCAAGGTAATGGTAATCACATATGGGCCTTCGTGGCCCTGACACAGATATCTGCAGGACCGCCCCTCCTATGCTTCACAATGACAACTTGGGTCAAACAGGGCCTTATGGAGGTACCACCCTGCAAATGGGCAAGATCAACAACTGCCCATATAAGTGCCTTCTCAGCTGTGGTCCTGATCTTGTGGAATGGCCTGCCTGATAAGGTCAGGAAGGATCTCACGTTTCTGGAATTTCACTGATGATGTGAAACAGAATTTTTTAGGAGGGCATTTTTAGATAGGTTAGATATTAGGAGACATTTTAAGGAAGGGAAGGTATCTGTGGGCTTTACTACTGTACAGTATGTGTTATCTGTTGCCAGGGCTATTTTTGGGCAGGAACGCACAGCAACGGAGTTCCGGCTGGCTTCCGAGTTGGCCACGCTCAGCAGGAACTCATTAGCATAATAGGCCACACCCAACAGCAGAAACTCATTAGGACTGGCTACATGAGGGGTGTGTGGCCTAACATGCAAATGAGTTCCTGCTACAAAAAAAGCCCTGGGTTTTGACAACAAACAAGGTCAACAGAATAAGACACAAAAGGTGGCTGTGACTGGATGACCACACTTCTGGTAACATGGGGGTGTGGCCTAATATGCTAATGAGCTGTGCTGTTAGGAGGGTGGCCTAATATGCAAATAAGTTTCTGCTGTTGGGTGTGGCCTATTATGCTAATGAGTTCCTGCTGGGCTTTTTCTACAAAAAGAGCCCTGTCTGTTGCTATATGTACTATCTTGTTCTCAATACATTATATTTCTGTTTTTGTAATAACATCTACTGCTTGTTTAATATATTGTGTTTAATACTCATTCTTTGTTCAGATTTCTACTTGGTTTCAGATTTCTGCAATCCCAGCCCTATTACATTGCTTATTAGACATCTCATCCTATTGATTACACTGACTTTGACTGACTTTTAACTTGGCTTTCTGCCTTAGTTGACTGGTTCAGATCAGATGAGACACAGAAGATTTGGGTATTAGAGCTGTTCAGTCTTGCTTGTTCATTGGATAATTGGATTTGGAAATATAAAAAGGAAAGGGCAAATCAAGATACTACGCATATTCGTATGGCATTAGCAAAGGCATGGGATCAGTGCAGGAAAAAATTAGGACTGATTAACTCCCCTTAAATGCCAATATTCCAGCATAATGAATTTGCAGAAGCCCTCCAAACCGAATGTTTCAGAGTATGGAAGAATTTAAAATTGACTAGAATTTCTGATTTTCTTAATAATCACGCTATCAGATCCTATGAAGAACTTCAACATGAGGCTGGTGAAAACCCATTGCCTTTTTACAATAACATCAAATAAGAAGTTTTGTTCAGTCTAGATCTAGACGAAACGATATTTACCACCCCTTAAAGAGACTTGAACAAATTTTGGATGACAGAGAACCACACAGATGGTTGGTAGTGGCTATTTATGGGATTTGGGCAGATTCAGAGATTAGGAGAACAATATTTTATAAGGTGGGGAAGAGATTTACAGGAAGTTATCTCTGAGGAACTTTGGCAGGAGTTGTATAGGGATGGGATGGACACAGCAATCCCGAGGTGCGCCTGCGTTGCAGTGCCCTGCCACCGTGCAAGCTTGGCACCGGTTGGCTCCTTAAGGGCCAAGGAATGCTGCAGTGTGTGTGAAGTGCAGCTGGCTGCTTGAGAGGCTGTGTCCATGGCGATTCTGCTGCAGCGTGGCCTTGCAACGTACTGCCATGGTGGTGGGGGGGGCGGCATGAGGGGAGGGGCACTTTGGGTCAATAGGAGTGGGGCAGATGCCATGGGACGTGACAGTTGCGGGTGGGGAAGGGCAGCTCGGGAAGCCCCACCTTCCTCACAGGGTGTCTGTTGTGGGGAGGGGAAGGGAAGGGAGTTTGTAAGCTGCTCTGAGACTCCTTTGGGTAGTGAAGGGCGTGGTATAAATCCAATCTCCTCCTCCTCCTCACTGTCAGTCTTTTAATTCCACTGGACTCAAACATTGCTTTGCACACACACAGATGCGTACACAGTAGCAAGGTGAGGGGAAGAGGGATGGGAGGGGGAAGCAGACCCAGTTGCATCCAGGAGAACTGCAGTGTAACAAACCCAACAGAACACACACAGAGAGAGTGGCAAGGCACAGGAAAGCTCACGTCTTGAAGAACTCTGTCAGTCTTTAGATGCCACTGGACTCAAACATTGCTTTGCACACAGAGAGACGTGCGCACAGTAGCAAGATGAGGGGGAGGAGGAAGAGAGAGGGAAGTGGACCCAGTTGCACCCAGGAGAACCACAGGTGAATAATTTCCCTGTAAGGAAAGGCTAAAGAGTTTGGAGAAGGAAACCAGGTTGGTCTGACAAGATCTGTTGGGGACAAAACCATGCTGACTTCCCCGGACCACTAAGCGGTCCTTCAGATGCTTACAGATCGATCCCTTTAAAATCTGCTCTAATTTCTTCCCAGCAACAGAAGTCAGACTGACAGGCCTGTAGTTCCCCAGGTCATTCTTCTTCCCTTTCTTAAAGATTGGGATAACATTTGCTCTTCTCCAATCTTGTGGCACCTCCCCAGTCCTCCAGGAGGCCTTAAAGATGATGGACAGAGGCTCTGCAAGTTCATTAGACAGTTCTTTGAACACTCTTGGGTGCAAGAAATGCTTGAAAGTATTAAAGAAAATTGAAACTACTCTCTAAATTAATGTGCCTCAGCCAGGTTTCTCTTTTGTCTGTCTGGAGACCTGTGCTGCTGATCTGTTCTTTGAAACCTACTTGTAAATAAATAAATATTTTTGTCGTTAATATATAATTCCTGCCCAGGGCCGGCCCTAGGGTTTTTTGTGCGCTAGGCGGGGCTACCTTCTGGTGCCCCCCCACGTGAGCCCACCAATCATGAGGTTGCCAACCTCCAGGCAGGGCCTGGAGGAGGCAGATCAGCAGGGAAGCAAGTCAATCTCAGTGGGTCTACTCGGAAGCATGGAGGGCTAGGACTGGACTTCTGCCTCCCCTCCCCATCTGCTCGCGGCGCCTGCACTCACAGCCAGTTGCTGGCATTGGCCCACACCCCAGCCTGTGCCCCTCTGCCCCAGGCCCCCCTCCCCTGCCTCTCCACCTCAAGGGTCGCTGGGGCTGGCTGAGCTGGCTGGGGTGACCTGGATCTTGCTATGAAATGGGGAGCCATCCTGGGGAGGAGCCCCCCCCCAGGCGGTCTTGGGATTTTCCCGGCGCATCCTCCAGCTCTAGGACTGGACACCTGCCCACCCGCCGGGGAGCCGCCTCTGTCGTGCTACTGCAGCACCATGCAGTGCCAGGTCCACGGGGGAGGGGGCGGCATGGCCTCTCTCCGCTCTCCCGCCACCGGGGAAGGGAAGGGTCCGGGCAGATCCGGCCAGGCCTCCCCTCTCCTCTGGGGGGAAAAGCCACCCCACAGCAGTGGCCCAGCCCTCCCCCCCAGATTGGGACCTCAGGGCACTGGCAGGGGCGGAGTCCACCTTCCCCCTTTCCGGATCCGAAGGGCTCTGGGTGGATGAGCAGCCCCTTCGCCGTGTGCACCACCCCACCCCACCAGGACCCCCCCGCCTGCCTGCCCACCCGCCGGCGCACCCCAGGCAGCTGCCTTCGCTCCCAGCAGAGGCCTGGCCAGGATGGAGGGGCGGCGGTGGGGGGCTTCAGGCACGCGCGGGTCGCACTGGGAAAGGAGCCCGTGGATTCCTCGAGGAGGCGGCCTGGCTGCCTGTCGGGGCAGAAAGAGGCAGGAGTCTCCATGGCCCCTTCAAGAGGGAGGGGAGCTCACTCTGGCCTGGACTGGAGGAGCCCCCTCCCGGGGCGGAGGGTCACTGGGCCCGTAGGTGGGGCGTCTGCCGAAGAGGAGGAGGAGAAGGAGATGGGATTTATACCCCGCCCTTCACTCAGAGTCTCAGAGCAGCATGCAAATTCCAGGCTCGCCCAGCGCAGAGCTGCCTGGGGCTCTTCGGGCCCCACTTCCAGGCGGGCAGGCAGGCCAGGCGGGGAGGCGGCGGTGGCAGGGAGGGGGCTTTTGGGGGAGGCTGGGGCGCCGTTTCGCACCCCTGAGGGCTGGCGTGCCCTAGGTGAGCGCCTAGTTCACCTAGCGGGCGAGCTGGCCCTGTTCCTGCTTCAGTGACCTCCGTATTCTCCTTGTGTACCACAAAACATACCTCACAGCAATGAACACCTGGTTTCTGAGGGGAAAATTTATAGTTGATAGAAAGGGTCTGGCACAGATAGATCCATCATTGACTACCCATGATGGCTAAATGGAACCTCCATGTTTAAAGGCAGTGTACTGGTAAAAGTTGAAGGGAATAACAGGAGAAGTTCTGGCCTTTCCTTGTAGCCTTCCAAAGCAACTGGACACTATAACAAATTGGATGCTGGACTAGACGGACAACCGATCTGATCACACAGGGCTCACATAGAGTTAAAAATGTTCTATGGTATGATAGAAAAGTCATAAACCTGCAGTGTGCAGCATCGTTAAAATGGAGTACACAAGATGTTGCAGATGTAATAAAGATAGACTGTGCTAGGTGTCGGCAGGGCTATTTTTGGGCAGGAATGGAGTTCCGGCTGGCTCCCGAGTTGGCCACACACAGCAGGATCTCGTTAGCATAATAGGCCACACCCAACAGCAGAAACTCATTAAGATTGGCTACATTAGGGGTGTGTGGCCTAATAAGCAAAGGAGTTCCTGCTACAAAAAAAGCCCTGGGTTTAAAAAACAAATAAGGTAAACAGCATAAGAAGTAAAAGGTGGGTGTGGCTGGATGACCCCACTTGTGGTAGCATGGGGTGTGGCCTAATATGCTAATGAGTTTCTGCTGTTGGGTGTGGCCTATTATGCTAATGAGTTCCTGCTGGGCTTTTTCTACAAAAAAACCCCTGGGTGTCGGGTAGCCCTGCCATGGTTATTCTGTGTAAGGTGGAATGTGTCTCGTTATGCAGCTGTGTTCCTCTTCTCTCACTGTTGGCCTTGAGCGGCCGGCTTCTCTGGTGCGAAGCTGTTACTTTCTCCCACGCACCTCTAAACCGTTTTATTATCTCCCCGTGTTTTTTTACTATTGCTTATTGGCCCTCAAGTGTCAGGGGGTCTCGTATGAAGCCAGTATAACTGCTATAGCCATTTTGTATTTCTCATTCCTGACTCAAGAACATCTAAGATGACTACAACTTTCTCTATCGATAAAGCTGAACCTTTTTAAGGACCGGCTGTTGATGCTGAGTTATTGAAGTCCCTGACACTAGGGAGGAAAAAAATTCCAGAAACTAGGAGTTGCCACATCTGATGCCTGCCTTGGCCTTCCACACATAGGAGCTATGTTTATTCAGTGGGAGAGAAGGAAGGGTACTCAGTCTGCATATGCTCAGAGATACTCTTTGCATTATGAACTGGCTTGGAACTGCTCCTCTGCCTCAAACCAGGCTTGCGATGTGATTGGCTACCCCTTGTACTCATTTGCCCTAACAAAAAATTTCTGGCTACAGGCCTTTGCCTAACTACAGAAGTAAATGTTGGTGAGGGAGTGAATCTTCATCCCCCATTGTCATCTCCTCTGGAACTGTGGTGGCTTCACTCAGGCACCAGCTGACAGCAATCAGCAGGAGAACGGTCAAGGAGCGGTACAGCAACCCATCCACGGTACCCAGAGGTCCTGGAGCCCCATCTTTGACTTTTGCCCAGGACCCCAGAATCAGGAAAACTTCCCCAGCATAATTTGGCCATTTGCTACTTTAATTTGGAAACCAATGAGGATGACAATATTGTGCACCATAATATTCAATACTTCTGTTGACTTATCACTCCAACAAAAGGTTCCTGCTAGCTGTAATTGGTGGTATCCTTAAGAGTAGTGGCAATTTGCGAGATTCTGCATTTGTTATGTAAGATCTTAAGAACTGCATTTCCCCCTAAAAGTTTAGCCTTCCAAAGTCCCGATATAAGGCTCAGGTGGATAGTATTCAGCCCCAAACCAAGAAAGACAAGAACGGTAGAGTAATAAAGTGTATGGTATTTCTAAATAATCCTTGACATGGAGAGCTCAGGCTTGCCTGATCTCATCAGACCTTGGAAGCTAGTCCTTGGATGGGAGACCACCAAGGAAGTCTAGGGTTGCTATGCAGAGGCAGGCAATGTCAAACCACCCCTGAACTGTTTGATTGAAAACCCTATGGGGTTGCCATAGGTTGGCTGTGATTTGATGGCAATTTGTTTTATTTACATCTGTAGCAGTTGAAACAGGCACCTGGAAAGCAAGATCACATCCCACCATGTGCAACGATTCACAGAGGGCATCTCATTTTCTGCTCCCTCACTATTTCCTCTATCCCTTTTATTATTATTGAGAGCCAGTTTGATGTCGTGGTTAAGTGCGCGGACTCTAATCTGGGAGAACCGGGTTTGATTCCCCACTCCTCCACTTGCACCTGGCTGGATGACCTTGGGCAAGCCGTAGTTCGGATCAGAGCTGTCCTTGAAAAAGAGCAGTTTCTGTCAAGAGCTCTCTCAACCCCACAGGGTGTCTATTGTGGGGTGGAAAAAGGAAAGGGGTTTGGAAGCCGCTCTGAGACACCTTTGGGTAGTGAAGGGCGGGGTATCAATCCAATCTCTTCTTCTTCTTCTTCTTTTTCTTCTTCTTCTATTAGCTTCTCCCTTTTTTCTGCCTCCCTCTATCCTTCCCACCCACACTAGCCTAATTACCGTTATCTGCTCCCCCATCTGTCCTCCAGCTTTCATTCCTTCCCTCCCCCTGGCAGCCTCTATCTGGGAAAACTATGGCCCACTAGGCCAGGCCCAGTTGCACATTTGGGAACCTACATGGACTTACAGGGGGCATCTCAATTTACCCTTTATCCCCCTTCACACACTATTTCCTTTGTTCCTGTCGCCTGGCAGCTTTGTTATCTCTTCCCCTCTCCCTGCTTCCTTCTCTTATTCCCATATGCCAGTCAATCTACCTTCTACATGTCTCCAACCTTCAGCTATATTTATTATTTATTTACTTCATTTACACCCCTCCTACGTCTCCAATGGGGCCCCAAAGCAGCTTACATAATTGTCAAGAATTCCCAATCCAGGGGATCCTTGCTATGGGTGGGTAGAGCTCCAAAACGCAAAACCCAGGGGTGTATGTCCACAAACTCACCAGTATAGCAGTCTGCCACCAGCCCCTTGAACTACCCACACAGTCAGAAGCCAAGGGGCAAGCTTCTAACCTTACTGGGAATTGAATAAGAAAACCAACCCTGCAAGGTAGGTCACTTGCAGAATGAGTGTCCACTAATAACCAACCAGTAGATGGACACTCTCAGTCTCAGCTACTGGAATTAGATTGAAGCTTCTAAGGCACAGAACAACCAGATATTTTAAAAGTATCTATTTATTAAAGAGTGCAGAAATATTTCAAAGAACAGAGCAATGAGCAAGAAAACAAGCAATCTACATCATAAATTCTAGCTATACATTATACCCTAAACTATAGTTACCATAGGTTACTATTCTTGAGTGAAGTCTCTTTGTGTGCCAGGCCCATGTCTAACCCATGATAGGGTTAGCCCATTGCCTCCAGAAGAGCTGAAGCTGGCTTGCTCCAACTAACCCAAAAGAACAGGAAAGTTAAACTTCTTAAAGTCTAAGATTTGGACAGGCTAGGGCCCTTTTAGCCAATCCAAAACTCAGATTACTGAAGTTTTCTTGACATGGATCTGTGACAACAAATACCTAAGAAGGGAAACAGTTTTTATGATGGGTTGCTTCCCTTCAGTAATGTAAATTAAAGAAAGAGTGAGACGTGTGTTGGCATCAATTGATTAAATGCTACACAAACTTTTAATGGTGCTATTATAAGTGATTATGAAAGTACATTGTTTAGGAACCTTTCTCAATATATACAATTAGGGATGCTGAAATAACCACTGCAAGTACCTTCTGCTTGCCTGTCGTGATTAGGGAGCTGACTTTTGCTGTGCAATTCAGCAGTTCCTGAGCCACCTGAGCCAGTTCAGTATGCCACTTTTCACAGCAGTATTTCACACAAGCTCATCCTCACACATCTGATATTAATACTAGTTTCCCCCCATCCTGCACAGATCTGTTGTTAATACTCATTGCTCAGCAGCCAATCATATAGAAAAGGGAGCAAGTTGAGCAGTCAGCCAATGATTTTTAAGGTATTTTATTTCTTTCATTTATACCCCACTTTCCTCCCCAGTGGGGACCCCAGCAGTAAGCGAAAGAGCCAATTTCGCCACATTTTTTCCAGCAATATGGTGAGTGTGAAGTCGTCATTTTTGAGTCTTTCTGGTGTGAGATACCAATGTGTAATAATCCTGTGAGTCTGCAGTTTAGTTGAGATGACAGGTGAGGTCATCAGTTTGGATTTCCAGATTAGTGACCATTGCTGAGGAGTAATGGATTTACCACAATCCTGCTGCCATTGCAGTTGATGTTTCATTGGCAGGTCATCCTCTTGATGGATCAGAATGTCATAGGTTGTGGTTATTAAGCCTTTAGTTGTTTCATTTTTAGGATTAATGAGTTTCTCAAACTGGGTCATTGGTTTTTTCATTATTTGGGTGTGGCCCAGGTGTTGTACCATATGATTTAGTTGTAGGTAGAAGAACCACGGGATAGAGTCCTGTAACTTTTGTTCTAATAGCAGTTTAGAAGAGAGGCCATTTCTGGATAAGATGTCATTCAGGCATGTCATGTTTGCTCGTTTCCATCTATCTTTCATTCCAGTGTCACATCCGGGGAGGAACCAGGATTGGGATAAAAAGGAGGTAAATCTGGAGTATCCTGGAGATAGTAACGGCCGACAGGAGTCCCAGTTTTTTAAAATGGCCATTAGGAACATGTGCTTTTTCGCTCCATGAGGACGATTGTCTGACATGTTCGATATAACCTCTTGGATCGACATAGGAGCTATTAAAGTTGATAGAATTTTTACCCAGTCTTAAGTTGTCACCTTGATGTATCATCTTGATTAAAGGGGTCAGCAGCGTTGCTTTGTAGTAAGTAATCAAGTCAGGATAATTTAGGCCTCCCTGTGATCTTCTTTTAAGTATTGAAAAACTTGTCCTGGGGCGTTTACCTTGCCAAAGAAAAGAATTTAATGTCTGCTGCCATTGTTTGATCAGCTCTTTTGAAAGTTCAACCGGGATTGTACGAAATAGAAATAGAAGCTTGGGGAGGACAAATGATTTGATGAGGTGTAGCCTATCTAGATAAGTCAGCTGTATATTTTCCCATTTACGGAGATCCAGTTTGATTTCCAAGAATTTTGTTTGATGATTTCTGGACTTTAGTTCCTCTAGCTTCCGGGGTATTTGAATACCTAGGTACTGAAAGGATTCTTTGGACCATTGATAATCGTGTTGTTCTTTCAGGGTAAGCTCCAAAGTTGATGACAAATTCAGAGGCATAATAATTGATTTAGATTGATTAATCGTAAGTCCTGAGATTGCGCCAAAATGTTTTAGTGTTTGCTGCAGATGGTTCAGAGATGCTTCTGGGTTGGTCAGATAAACCAGCGTATTGTCTGCAAATAGACTAAGTTTGAAGGTGTGAGGGCCCACTGTTATCCCATTGATGTTGCTGTTGTTTCTGATCGCAGTTGCTAAAGGCTCCAGCGCCAAGGCGAAAAGGATAGGTGACAATGGACATCCTTGCCTGGTGCCTCTATTAAGCATGATATTCCTGGATGTCAACCCATTTATCTTGACTTGGGCTGTTGGTGCTTTGTAAATTGAAGAGATGGCTCGAAGAAACATAGGACCAAAAACCATGTGCCGCAATAATGCAGTTAGGTAGGATGTTTCTAGGAAATCAAAAGCTTTTTCTATGTCCAGTGATATGAGAATAGATTACAGTTTCGTTTTTTCACATGCAGAGATTATATTCAACATTTTGAAGATGTTATCCATTATATCCCTACCAGGAACGAAACCTGTTTGGTCCTGCTGAATGTAATTTGGTATAAATGAGTTCAGTCTTTTGGTTAGAAGGGCCATAAAGATTTTATAGTCCTGATTCAGAAGCGAAATACGACGGTAGGATGCTGGGTTTAAGCTATCTTTTCCTGGCTTTGGAATAGCTATTATGGAGGCTGAGTTCCAAGAAGGAGGAATTTGCCCAGTGAACAGGATATTATTGCAGGCATCCACAAGGGGTTTGGCTAATGAGGTGGCAAAACGTTTGTAGAATTCCGGGGGAATCCATCAGGACCCACTGATTTGTTGTTTTTCAGGTTCTTTATTATCTGTATGATTTCTTGAGGCTCTATTGGTCTTTCAAGAATTTCCCAGTGTTCTTCTGTAATCTTCTTGATGTGCTGGTTGGTTGACAAATATTTTTGTATATCTTCACGGGAAGGTTCTGTGGAGGAATAAAGAGACTGATAGAAATCAGCAAAGACTTTATTGATTGCTAGAGAGTCTGTGTGAGTTTTCCCTTTTCGGTCTTTAACCGATAGCACGTGCCTTGATAGCTGTTTGTCCTTGACCCGCCAAGAGAGAAGGCGCAGTGTTTTAGGTGAGTTTATCCAGTATTTTTGTTTAACATATAGTAGGTTTCTCTGTATCTGTGTACTGTCCAAAAGTTCCAATGTTTTACGTTCAGAAATGAGTTTCTGATATATCTTATTGCTCCCTGTTGCTTTATGTTCAACCTCCAGAAGTCTAATTTTGTTGTGAATTTCCTCCCTTAAAGCTATTTTTTCTTTCTTCATTCTTGAATTCAGAGAGATGTAGTGTCCCCTGATGACTACATTAAGGGCATCCCAGAGAATGGAAGATGACATTTCCTCTGTGCGATTTTCTTTTAGATATTTATCAATTTGCTGGTCTATTAATTCCACACATTGGTTGTTGAAGAGTAAGGATTTGTTGAGTGACCATGACTTGGTCTGTGGTTGTTTAGACAATGATTGCAGCACACAGCTTACTGCTGCATGGTCAGACCATGTGATCGAACCTATGTCTGAGCCTAGAACTTTGTGGGTAGTAGTATTAGTAACTAGGATGAAGTCTATGCATGTATATACAGCGTGCCTAGCAGAGTAGAAGGTATAATCTTTATCAACTGGATGAGTATGTCTCCATGCATCTGTCAGATTGTATTGTTGCATTAGTTCCTCCAGTCCTGTTGATTGATTGGATTTTCGTTGATCATCTCCCTGGGTATTGGAATGGTCAATTCCTGGGTCTACTGTTAGGTTGAAATCTCCTCCCAGTATTATTTCACCTTCGTGGAATGAGTCTAAGGCCTTCAAGGTGTCTTTAAGGAATGAGAGTTGAGATACATTGGGTGCGTACACCAAAGCTATTGTGACCAGTTGCTCATTAAGGAGACCCTTAATAAAGATGTAGAGGCCATGAGAATCTGTCAGTGTGGCTTGATGTTGGTAGCGGACTTTATGGGTTAGGAGTATTGCAACTCCTCTGGACTTGGAATTCCCATTAGCATGAAATTGGTATTGGATCCATTTGGCTTTAAGTTCTGGTTGATTCTTGGAATGTAGATGGGTCTCTTGCAGTAGAAGCACTTCTGAGTCAGATTTGGCTAAGTGTGTTAAGACCCTCTTGCGTTTAATTAAATTGTTGAGACCACAAACGTTTTGTGATGTGACCTTCCATGTAGTGTTGGTCATGATCATTTACTATAGGAATGAAATCTATGAGTTATGCCGAGTTTATAAACAATGCCAGGAATAAATATGCTTTGGTTCTGAAGAACAAGAGAAAAGAAAGTACTAAGGTAAAAATCTTGCCTCTGAAGTAATATCTCAATTATGTAGTGCCATTTAATAATTGCTCCATTTGTATCAACAGATGATTATTTTCTAGGTTACTAAATGAGGCCTACTTATGTACAATTAAAGTTTTGTTGGATAATTTGAAAGACAAAACTTTTGTAATTGTAAATATTAATTAAGCAATTATAATTATATAATAGATCACATAGCACAAAATGAATTAAAACAAACAAAAAATACAACAAGATGTTTACACTATTCTTACTTCTAACAATTAAAAATGAACTTGAAAATTGATCTGTACATTTTTTTCTTAATCAACAATAAATATGTATATGTCAATCACACCTTTAATTAATTATAAGTATTTAAGTAATCACACAAGAATAAATTTTGGCACTAATCAGGATAAAAAGCAAAGGATTGTAATTTATGGTATAAAAAGATTAATTAATTATTGATATAAATGAATTTAATAGCTCTCACTGGAAATTTTAAAATAACTACTCCAATTATCAGAAACTGATGCAAACACTTGTATTAAATATATAATTTAATTAATTGCTGAAATTTTAAGACAGAATAGAGAATACTAATATGAGTATAAAATCAGCTAACTCAAGACACAGTTATATTCACTTGTATGATGTGTCAACCCCAGATAAGGGACAAAAAGTGGAAAGGTAAAGGAAAGAAAGGGAAAAAAAGAAAAGAAAAGAAAGGTGGAAGCAATATCAGTATTTTAACTTCTCAAACGTTTTATTCTTATTTCTTCTTTGATTAAGATGTAGAATCTCAACAAGTAACGACTAACTAATTAAATAACCACAAACAAAAAATAACAGTCCTGCTTAGCCTGGTGGGTTTGGTTCTCCCCTCCAAGACTAACAGAGAGTGCTCTGACTACAAAGGACTGCTATATAGAAAGCCAGATGCAAGAACGTTCCCCCCCCATCCCCTGAACTTGGTAATTAATGCACAGAACTTTAAAAATTATAGAACAAACATTTAACTTTGCTGTATCTCAACCTAAATTGAAGATTTCATTAAAGTTCTAATACAAATTACAAACTTTAAGGCATAAACTGTGGTTAATAGAGATCTTCATGCTGATCTCACTGACTAAAACTGAGTTGCGTTATACTACTTGAAATGCCAGTTAGCGTGCTTGCCATCTTTGGGTGGGGATGGCGGGTGCTCTCGTTTCCTGGAGCTTCTGCTGGTGTCCATTTGAGGAGTGATGTTTAACAACTGTAGAAGCTTGAGACCGGCGTTAATATTCTTAATAGTGTGGAGTTCCTCTTTCACATTCACTTGAAGATTTGTCAGATTTTGCCATCTATAGGGGATCTTTGCATGTCTTAGCGCTTCAATGACTTGGCACAGCTCCCGTCTTCTGTTAAGAACTTCTCTTGGAAGATCGGGAAAGATTTGTATGGGGGACCCATTGTAGGTTAAGGAGCCTTTTGCCCTCGCAATTTCTAGGATTTTCTTCCTTGTACGGAAGTCAGGCACTTCAGCTAGAACGTCCCTGGGTCCCCTAAAGCGCGTCGGTTCTGCTGTGCCTATGCGATACACTGACTGGATTACGGGGGCTACGCCATCTTTTAACTGCATTTAAAAGCCATTCTGTCAGAAAAATCTGTAGCTCAGTGTTTTTTTCCATTTGTTCATTAAAGCCTTTAAATTTTAGGTGGTTCTTGCGAGCCGAGGTTTCCAGCGCTACCACCCGGTCTCGCAGATATTCAGTTTCATTATACACATACTACACATCTGCTTTTAAATTGACACTGAGTTCCTGCGCCCGTTCTGCTGTTAAACTAACCTTATTTAAAGAAGCAGAGAGTTCAGCAAATCTTTCATTTAGAGGGGCAATGAGAGCCGACATATTTTCTAGAAGTCTTCGTTCCATTTTTGTAAACATGTTCATTAAAGATTCTTCAGAGATTGAGCTGCTGGGCGGGAGAGCGATCGTTTCATCGGTTGCCATTTTGTCGGAGTTGTCAGGGCCCTCCTTGAGAGGTATGTCGTTCTGCGCCCTCGGGAAGAAGTTTTGTATATTTCTTGCTGCTGAAGTAGGTGCAGTAGTTTTAGTAGAATCGTTTTTGCCCATTCTTAAAAAGATGGTCAAATTCTAGGTTGTGGATTTTTTTAAAAAACCATTTATTATTGGATATGTTTCACATATTTAAAATTCCATCTTATAAATATCACATAACTTTTTCTTTTCTCCCCCCCAGTACAAGGCTTCCCGCAATGCTCTTACCCCCTTATAAACTCTATTATCTAATTACCATTAACAAAATATGTCACTTCCATTATCAAATTAGGTAACATTTTAACAATCTTATCGTTCTTTTTCTTGTTTTCTCCTTAATAACTGTCAAAGCAAATCAATCTATTTTTAACATCCCAGTTTTTCTCAAGATAGTCTTTGAAATCTTTCCATTCTTCAAAAAATGCTTCATCTTCTTCATTATTAAGCTTTCTTGTCAATTTGTCCATTTCTGCCATAAAAAGCATCTTCTTAATCCATTCCCATGTTTCAGGTATCTTTTCTTGTTTCCAGAATTGTGCATAAGTCATTCTAGCTGTTGTGACCAAGTACCATAACAATGTTCTCTTGGTTACATCTAACTCTTCCAATTTAAGACCTAACAACAAAATTTGTGGATCTTTCTTAAAACTACATTTCAGAATTTTCTGTATTTCATTATGAATCTCTGACCAATAACTCATGGCTTTATCACAAGTCTACCACATATGGTAAAATGAGCCTTCTTTCTTTCTACATTTCCAACATTTGCTAGACATACTCTCATTTATATTAGCAATTTTCTTTGGGATCATATACCATCTATACATCATTTTATAACAATTATCTTTGACATTAACACAAGTTGAGATTTTCATTGACTTTTTCCACAAACATTCCCATGATGCCATAGTTATTTCACTATTTACATTTACAGCCCATTTTATCATTTGTTCTTTTACGGTTTCATCCTCTGTATACCACTTCAATAAAACCTTATATATTTTTGAGATCATTTTTTCCCCCTTTTCCACCCATATAGTTTCAATTTCATTATTCTTTGCCCTAAAGCCATATTTTCTCTTATCAGTTTTAAACAAATCATAAATCTGTCTATAATTCAACCAATCATAATCAAATTCCACATCGTCTCTGTCTCTCATAACAAAGCTTTTCCCTTCAGATTTTAAAAGATTTCTATAAGGTAACCAATCTAATCCTTCATGTCTCGAATATGGTTTAATCACTTCTGCCGGCACTATCCAAAGTGGTCGTTCTTCATAAAAGAATTTTTTGTATCTCGTCCAAGACTCGAACAGTGATCGCCTAATAAAGTGATGTTTAAAAAAATTATCTTTTTGATTTTTCATACCACAAATACGCATGCCATCCAAACTTGTTGTCATGACCTTCTAACGCCAACAGCTTCATATTTTCAAGGTTAATCTATTGTTCTATCCACGTTAAACAGACAGCATCATAATAAAGTCTGAGATTTGGTAGTTGAAGTCCTCCTCTTTCCTTAGCGTCACATAAAATTTTCATTTTAATTCTTGGTTTCCTTCCTGCCCACACAAATTTTGATATTTCTTTCTGCCATCCATCCAATATCTTACTTTGTCGTAGTATTGGGATAGTCTGAAACAAAAACATTAACCGAGGCAAAATATTCATTTTAACTGTTGCAATCCTTCCCATTAGTGATAAATTCAAGGTGTCCATTTTTTCATATCCTGTTGAACCTTATACCAAATTTTTTCATAATTATTTTTGAATAAATCTATATTTTTCATAGTCAATTCAATCCCTAAATACTTTGTCTTTGTAACCACTTCACACTGGACTTTCTCCTGAAGTTCCATTTGCTTCTATTTCATCATATTTTTACACATCACCTTTGTTTTGCTTTTATTAACATAGAAACCAGCCAAATCTCCGAAATCTTTAATTTTTTGCATCAGTCGTGGTATATTTTCTATTGGGTCTTGAATCATAAACATTACATCATCCGCAAAAGCTCTATATTTATATGTAAAGCCTCTCGTTGTTAATCCTTTAATGTTCTTGTCCTCTTTTATTTTCCCCAATAATACTTCCAATGTCCAGATAAACAATAATGGAGATAGGGGGCAGCCTTGTCTCATCCCTTTTCGTACTTTAAAGTATTCCGTTTTCTCTTTATTTACGTTCAATGCCGCTTTTTGGTCTGAATAAATTGAAGTAATCATGTTTAAAAAAGATTGACCTATTTCCATTTTCTCTATCACTTGCAGCATAAAGTCCCAGTTCAAATTATCAAAAGCTTTTTCCGCATCCAAGAAGAGGAATCCAACTTCCTTTTCAGGGTGTTTATCACAATATTCAATTGCATCTATCACCACTCTTAAATTGTCTCTAATTTTCCTATTCGGTAAAAAGCCAGCTTGTTCTTCTGTTATAACATTTTCAAATAATTTTTCAGCCTTTCAGAAATTACTTTAGCAAACAATTTGTAATCATTATTCAGGAGGGATATTGGTCTGTAGTTCTTCACATTAGTTAGGTCCAAACCTTCTTTGGGTTTCTTTCCATGACTCTGGAATCCGTTTTGTCTCTCTTATTTCGTTTGACAAAAGTACAAAAATTGGGGTTAGCTCATCCTTTAATTTTTTATAAAATTTTGCAGTAAATCCATCTGGACCTGGAGCTTTCCCCAATTTTGCTTCTTCTATCGCACTAACAATTTCTTCATTTTTAATTGGACCATTAAGCACTTCTTTCATTTGTTGTCCCAATATTGGTACTTCAATATTCTCCAAATATTTCTTAAGTTTCTGTGAATCAATACATTTCTTTTGAAACAATTTGGCATAAAAATTGAAAAAGACTCTCTTTAAACCATTCAAGTCCACAATATCCTTTCCATCTTCTATTATCTTATTTATAAAATTTCTTTCACATCTATTTTTCAGTTGCCATGCTAAGAACTTTCCAGGTTTATTAGCACCCTCAAACGATTTCTGTTGCAACTTCTTTAAATTCCAATACAATTCTCGATTTGACAGTACATTTAACTGGTCTTGTAGCATGTGAATTTCTCTTATAATCTTTTTCTTCCCTGGCTTTTTCTTTAACTCTTTTTCTTTCTGTCGGATCTTTTCCTGTAAATCATTTTGTTGTTGCAATCTTTGCTTTCTATCTTTAGTGTTTAATGAAATAACCAGTCCCCTTATGACTGCTTTATATGCGTCCCACACGATTTGTAATTCCGTACCTTTGTTCAAATTTGTTTCAAAAAAGTTCTGTGTTTCCCTACGCAATGTCTCATTAACTATTTTTCTGTCCAATAAGTCCTCATTAATTTTCCAGTATAATTGTTTAGGTTTTTCTCTCGACATCCAAAGTAAGGGGCTGTGGTCAGAATTATTTTTTGTTAAGTTTTCAGTCTTTTGAGTCTTTGATGCCAACTCCTCCGACATCCAAATCATATCAATCCTGGAAAAAGAGTTATGTCTATTGGAGTAAAAAGTATAGTCTTTTGCTTTGGGATTCCATTTTCTCCAAACATCTTCCAGTTTCTCTTGTTTCATCAGTTTAAAGAAGATTTTTGGTAATTTCCCAGCCACATCTCCAGCTTTTTTAAAACGTCTGTCCAGTAAGTTGTTCACTGTACCATTAAAATCTCCTGCAAAGATAACCTGATCATAAGTTAATTGTTCCATCTCTTTTGTCAAATCTTTTAAAAAAATTTCTTTAGCTCCATTGGGTGCATACAAATTTACAATCAAAGTCTTTTTCCTGTGCATCATTATTTCTACTCCAATGTACCTCCCATCATTATCCACGAAAATTTGCTTGGGTTCCAATTCTTTTTTAATGTAGATCACTGTTCCTTTATTCTTTTTAGTCGCTAGTGAAAAAAATTCTTCTCCCAATTTCTTATTTATCACATATTTATAGTCCTGTTTTCTGATATGAGTTTCCTGCAAACAAATTATATTGCTCTTTTGTTTTTCCAGCCAATGATTTACTAATTTTCTTTTGTTACATTCCAAGATATCAATTTGTATTCCATAGTGTCTTGATTTATATATCCAAAAACTCTTCAAAATTATTTTCTTTGAACCTATACAGGTCTCCTTCTGATTTGATCGTAAATCTCACTGAATTGTATGTAAATGACAATCCTTGAGGTATTTCCCATCTGAATCTAATTCCCATTGCCTTTAAATTGTCGACGGGTTTTTTATATTTTTTTCTGTCTTGCAACATCACCCTTGGGATTTCTCTTAATATTATTATCTTTTTTCCGTCAATTTCCAACGGTTGTGTGAATTGCTTCTTGAAAATATCCTCTTTCATTTTTCTTGTTACAAACTGCACAATGACATCTCTGGGTAATTTTTTCCTCTGAGCGTATGTTGAGTTTACTCTGTAAATTAAGTCGAAGTCTGAGTCTAGATCTCCTTGGTCTTCACCAATATATGCCGTCAATGTTGTTATTACCAACACACGTATATCTTGGTCTTCTCAATTCCTCTTAGCCTCAGGTGGTTTTGCATAGCTCTGTACTCCATCATAGATTCCAACCTTATGTTCTCCTGGAGGGTATTTTTGATTTTTTGTTCTAGCTCCGTTGACTTAGCTGCTAAACCTTGGACTTCTTTTTTGACTTCTTCTGTATCTTTTTTGAACTCTGCCACTTCTGCTAGGACCAGTTCTTTCATGGCTGCCATATTCTTCTCTTGTACTTGCACTTGTACTTGTTCTATTTGCTCCGATTGCTTTTCCATTTGTTGTTTCATCTGTAATTCCATTTGTTTAGTCTGTAGTTCCATTTGTTTCCCAAGATTTTTCACTGCCTCCATCATCCTCTTCTCCATAGCCTCTATTGCTGCCTGCCATTCTTTTTTGTCCTTTGCTGCCATTCTAGGACTTGATGTAGAGGCGGCCCTTTGTCTTGGCCTCAAATCCGTCTTGGAAACTTTTAAATGTCACCAAATCTCTTTTCTTCTAAGTATTCCGTCAAATCGCCGCCTTTATATGTTTCTTCTCTTTAATTTTATAGTTCAAATTCAATTTTAAAAAATTAGTCCTCCTCAAAATGGCGGGCGCAATTTCTCTATGGTTTTTTGGCAAGAGTAGGCTATTTTGTAACTTCCGGTTTAGTGTCTGTCCCGAAAATCCAACTTCCTGTGCAGCGCGCTAACTCTTCCTACTCCTTCCGGTTACTCAGTCTTTTCAAATGCCTCTCTTGCCCCAAACTCGTCTTTCTCAGCCGGAACTTATTTTTGGTAGCACAGATTCACATTAGTTTCGTTTTTACAACTTGCCGTTAATCTCTAACTGACCACAGGAATGCAAAAGAAAAGTTTCTTTTTCACTATTTTCATGTTCTAGAAAGCTTCTTTCAGTTCCAAACAAAGCGGATTACATCAGAAAAGCTTTTGTACGCTTAGCCGCTTGATTCAAATTTCTCTATGTCTTCAGACCGGTAAGCAAAAGTTCTTTGTTACCTTAAAGTTCGATCTCGGGGTTTCGCATTGCTTCTTCTTAACTTAATGTTGACTTTGATGGTAAAGAAGTCAGTAGGTGACGGTTTTATGCTGAATTGTCAGCCTCGTTAGCTCCTGTAGTGTTGTCTCGCAACTGCCCGCTTCGTGGGAGGGGATCAAAGCATAAACAGGCTTCTTCCAAAGCCTGCCCATGCCAATCTCAACTCCCGCTTGGACTTTGCTGCTTGCTTGCCACCTCCCCGCCTGGGGAGTGCTGCGTTGGACCAGAAAAAGGCCCAAACTGTCAAAAGGAGCTACCGTCCACCCTGCACAGTTCGCAGAGTGCGTCAACTCACCATTTTAACTCCGACCGGAAGCCCAGGTTGTGGATTTTATTGGTTCAGGGGGCGGGAAGGAGGGAGCTGGGTTTTCACATGTCTGCCTCCATCGACACCCGAACTGTCTATCAATAGTCCTGATTTTTAAAGTAATTTAAATCCATGATCTTATCAAGGTAATTTCATGCATTGTACATTTTTGTCCAGTTTTATGGGAGTTGTAGTACCTTCCCCCATAAGCACCTACTGTATTGCTGCAAAAGTAGCTTGTGATGCAAACATAATGAACCTGAAACATGACTGTGCAGCTGCACAACTGCACAGCAGCTACTCATCGTGAGTGGCAGTGAGGCAAAGAGATCCAAGGCTTGTCTCACAAGTGAAGGTGGCTGTCAGACAAAGTATCCTATCCAGTGAAACCTGTTCACTCAGAGTTTGTGGCATCTGTATATACAGCAGCTAAATATATTATTGTCACCAGGGCTTTTTTGGTAGGAAAAGCCCAGCAGGAATTCATAATAGGCTACACCCAACAGCAGAAACACATTAGCATATTAGGCCACACCCCTGACATGTACAGTTTATTAGCATATTAGGCCACCTCCCCATACCTTCCCTTGGCTTGCCCGGGCAAGGCCCTCTTGAAGGGAAGGGCTTCCCTTGGCTTGCCCGGGTGCCCCGCAGCTGTGGGGAGCCTGGGCAAACTGGCCCTTGGACAGGCCGGGGAAGGCACAGGGAGGCATTTAAATGCCTCCCTGATTCTTCCAGCCCCCTCGGCCTGCCCGCCTCAGAGTTGTGGGGGGGTTGCTCTCCAGGCATTCCCTCTGTAGCCACACACACAGAGGTTTTGGCTTTAGTGGGTGTGGCCAACTCTGAAGCCAGCCGGAACTCCGTTCCTGTGCATTCCTGCCCAAAAATAGCCCTGCTTGTCACCCATAGCATATGAGCAATGGGACTGAATGTCTTCTCTGGAATAAAGCATGGATTATTTTCTTGAAGATTGTCATTTATAGAAATAAAAGCCAACTCTTATTTCTGTCTACAACCTTCAATATTGGCAGCACCGATTTACTTCCTAACTATCTTGCCCATTTTATTTTACCCCTGGAATACAAACTCTGATCCCCCCCCCAATATAATGTCCCAGGGGAACAACAGGACAAACCTGGAGAACTAGCTGAGCTGTTAGATGAAGATAAGGATCATAACAGGCATTAACCAATTTCCACCAGGACTGAAGTTCAATTGCACTGGTGGTCAAATTCTGTTTACTTAGCTGTGCAGCTTCCATGGGAATATGCCAGTCTGTGGCTTGCTGAATCATGCCCATGCCCATGTCTTGCATGAGGGCCTGTGCTTACTCACACATGAAGTCTGAAGACACAGTAATTTGGAAAGGCTAAACTCTGGAGATTAGTCTATCACTTTCCCACATCGTTTCTCATGTCGGCAATGCTTAACATATCATTTTTTAAACACTAGTCACATATGTAACAGACTTAATGAGGGGATGTGAGATCTTACAGGCTTCTATGGTGGCCTAAGAAAGGTATCACCTCATGACTACCTCCAAGCAAGAGATGTGGCACATCTAAACATAAAAAACATGTTGCAAACTTGGGTGGTGTTTAACATCTACATTTCAGGTAGGTGTCTAATACAGAACCCAACTCCACCCAAAGGTATGTAACACCAATAGTATATTATGCCCACTTGTCAACTTTGATTATAAATGATTAAATTACATCTGTGTTCCAACTGCATGTTCCAGCAGTCATGTTATCTGCATAATCATCTGTATGTACCAAAATTAGTTCTCCCAATATTCCATCATACGCTAGTATGATTAAGAAACAGAATGAAGAGGAAGTCTGAGCAGGTTTCTATTGGGTCCTCAAGAAGGGGTTACAAAACTGAGAACAATTATGGGGGGAGGGGGTGAACCTGGATCACACTGTAGAAAATGGATCAGCGATGACAGGGAGAAACAGTACCCCTTTATTTTCTCTATATAAGGGAATGAATGGCTGGAATTTATTAATGCAGAGAGGGCTGTCCCACATAATACTGGCTGACCCCGCCATCACTGACATTCAGAGGAGTAATACAGGGGTGGCCAAACTTGCTTAACATAAGAGCCACATAAAATAAACATTAGATGTCTGAGAGCTGCAAGACATGAACAAATATCACGCACACATTTTAAATTGAAAAAATATGCAGATTTCCTTTTAATAACATTAAATGAGGCAGTCAAAATAAAAACAAAAGGGGGTAAAACATATATCGATAATGATATCTATTTGTCCAATTATAGTTATTTGTTTGCTAATGATATTTATTTGTCTGAGCAAGACAAAGAGATAGGTGGAAAGAAAGAATGAAAGAGGTGGAAAGAAAGCAAATAGATGGGGAGGGAAGGGGAAGGAAGGAAGAGAGAGAGCAAGGAAGGGAGAAAGAGAGATATAAAAAGGTGGAAAGAAAGCAAATAGATGGGGAGGGAGGGAGGAAGTAAGGGGGAAGAGAAAAAGAAAGAGAAAAAACAAAGAAAGCAAATATATGGGTAGGGAGGGGGAGGGAGGAAGGAAAAGAGAGAAAGAGGGAAAGAAACAAATAGATGGGGGGGAGGGGGAGGATGGACAGATGAACGGAAGGAAGGAAGGAAGGAGGAAATAAAAAAGGAGAGCGAGAAATAAAAAAGAAAGCAAATAGATGGGGAAGAAGGAAAGGAGAGAAAGAGAGGTGGAAAGAAAGTAAATAAATAATGGGAGGAAGGAAGGAAGAGGAAAAGAGAGAAAGGTGGAAAGAAAGCAAATAAATGGGGAAGGAGGGAGGAAGGAAGGGAGAGGTGGAAAGAAAGCTCCTTAAACTTTAAATGCATTCTCCAAGCCCCCCCTGCCCCCTCCCGGTTGGGTTGGCTTGGCTTGGAGAAGGGATTTAAAGAGACAAATGCCTTCTCCAAGTCGGCAGATGGGGCCATGGGGTAGGGGCTTAGAGAATACCTTTAACTTTAAATGTGTTCTCCAAGCCCCCTGCCCCTGCTGAAATGCCTTCTCCAAGCCAGCTGCTGGTGGTGGGGCTTTGAGAATGCATTTAAAGTTAAAGTTACTTTCCTTCTCTGCTCCCCCCCACACACACACCTTAAGCCTACCTAGGGAGTGGAACACTGGCTGGGGAAGGGAAAACAGATTGGGGAGCCACACAATATGTGTGAAAGAGCCACATGCAGCTCCCAAGTCGCAGTTTGGCTACCCCCGAAGTAATATTTCTTCTAAAGGCAATCCTGGGTTTGGGTGAGCGACAATATATTTCTGACTGTTTCACCTCCAATTATTTAGATGGAGATACAGGAGGGAAAGAGAACGCAAGACAGTAACGCCAAAACATTACTTTTTCCATATCCATATCCTTGTTCCTTGGAAAATTCATGATGCAGGGTTTAAAACATAAGCTTGCTTTATTATTCTGTCCTGCTGTCCTTCCTCTTCTCTTCTCTCCATTCCTTTTCTTCTTCACCCACCCCCACTGCAGCACAACTTTCATGGAACACACCCAGAGGGGTGTGTTCAATCCTGTCATTGGCCTGGCTCTAATTTGATCTAGATCTTTTTTATCCAGCCTTGCATGACCAGACAGCTCCCCTTACTGCGCACATACTCTGCAGTGAATTGTCTAGATGACGTCCACCTGAAGCGTCCACCTAAAGCATGGTCATTTTTTTAAAAAAAATCTGTTTGAGCATGCGCATCTGCACCTCAATGTGTACTTGTTTCCCCCCTCATGTGTGGAATTGAATGGTTAAAGCACCACCACTAGTACCTTCCTCTTGTACCATTTCAATTAACACAGTGAATATGGATTTGAGACTTTATAGTAAGATAAAGTATATTTAAATTCCTTGGGGGTTACTGGCTAATTTACTTAGTGGAAAGAGTATGGTTTTTAGAGGAGAAGGGAAGAAAAAGTGAAGAAGAAAGTTTAAAAGGGAGAGAAAATCAGGCACTGCAGTCACACACACTAAATAATCCACTTTCAATCCACTTTCAAACTGGATTTATACTGTGTGAACTGGCAAAATCCATTTGGAAATTGGATTGAAAGTGGATTATTTAGTGTGTGTGACCGCAGCCAGAGAAAAGGACAGTGGGGGGGAAGGGCAGGGAGGTAAAAAGCAATGCCAAAGGAGAGGAAGAGGAAGAAAGAAGGAAGGGAGCAAGAGGAAGGAAGGAAGAAACGACAGCAGAGGAGAGGAGAGAAATGAGCCAAGACAAGAAAGAGAAAAGGGAACAGCCGGCCAAAGGTGAAGAGGAGAGAGAGCCACCAGCAGTTCCCTCTTGTTCTCTCACCCACTTCCCCTTTCCTTGGCCCATGTTCGTCACATCGGCCCTCCCAGCTGACCCATCTGGGTCTTTGGACTGTCAGATTGCCTTGCCGGGGTGGAGTGAACCAGAAGGGCCCCTGGTGGGTGGCGCAGACACCTCTCCAGCAACTGTTCAGCCATGGGGGAAGGCAAGGAGAGGCAGTGGCCATGGTGGCGCAGGGAACATTCGTGTTGGGTGCCATCTGGCTCCAGGCAGCCAACATAGCTGGCCCCTGGACTCGCACCGGACAGCGCAGCTGCACAGGAAGACCCAGCTCCTGCCCCACTCCTGCCACTGCCTCTTCCGCCCTATGTTGCCAGCTTGGGGGGGGACTGGAGCTGGGGCTGGATGAGAAGTTGGGGGGCCTTTGAAATAAGTCAGGGGCCCAGGCCCCAGATGCCCCACGGTAGCTAGGCCTGCTATCACACCTTTCTCTTCCACTGCACATAACTTCTCAGGTGCCCTGATGTTATCATGCTGTGCATTTCCCTGGGGTAAGTAAGTAATATTATGTTCTGTGAGGGAACTTGGTACATGTGGCCAATGAATTTATAACGAAAGCTTCAGAACTGAAAGGTGGATGGTGAGATGTTTGAGACAAGGCAACTTTAAAAACAGGGTCTAATCAAAATTCACCTGCACAAATACCAAGGCACTATACAACAGCACCCAAACTGCATTTCACATAGTTTATCTGATGAGGTTTATGATACTAGGGGATTACAGGACTGTTGCAAATACAAGTATCTTTGTTTTCATCAGTTGAATGCTGGAAGGTATACAATGGATATATTTGTGTAATAAAAGAAAGCTTACTTAGCCAGAAGTAAGTTACAGGGAACTGTTTAATAGGATTGCAGCCTTAAGCTAAGGGTTTTCCCTCTCTGAATAGCACATTTGTGCATTGGTGTTTTTTGTTTTGTTTTTTTTAACCAGGGATCAGATTAAGGTTGCAACTGCAGGTTGGGAAATTCCTGGAGATTTAGGGGTTGAACATATGAGGGGAGGGTTTGGGGGAGGGAAGGGATTTCAACGAGGTCTGGAGTCCACCTTCCAAAGCAGCTGCTTTTTTGAGGGGAATTGATCTCTGTCTTCTGGAGATTAGTTGTAATTCCTGGAGATCCCCAGGCCCCACCTGGAGGTTAGCAATCCTAGATCAGATGTCGCCTTCATGAAGGCATACCTGGGGGCCCTCATGGCACAAAAGAGCTGTGATTGTGATCTTCAGTTTTTAAAATGTTAATTAGCAGCCCTAGGCAGTCAGTTCAAAGATCAATAAAGGGTCACCGCATGAGGTGTTTAACTCTTTCCTCTCATTCCTTTCCCGTGATTTAAAATGTCCTTCCAAAACTGCCATTAGCTGAACACAGACAGGGGAGGAGGGAGACAATGTCAAGTGCTGTCTTTGTAACGATAGTAGTTACCACGCAAAGGCGTCCACTTATGTGTTGAGTGAGTAATTTGGGGACTTCTGCTTAGTTCTAGAAGAAAATTTAAAGACTGCTGTCCACTTCCCTCCCTCAGAGACAAGATTTTCCTTCTGTTTTTCTTTCCATTTACTGACTGAGCTGCCCTAGTAATGTGTTTTCTTCTTTGCTGAAGAGCTCTGGCTGTCCCACCCTTTCACAGTATGATAGTTTGGCTGTTGGCTCAGCCCAGGAACCTGAGGGAAGGATCAGGAGCCTGCTTTAATTTAAACAACTTAAATGACACTCAAGTCATTTTGAAATTCAAAAATAACAAAATATTTTATCTCTCCTTATACATAATTGCAATTTAGTCTGGCAACATTCTATACCCACCAAAATCAGTTGGCCCCATGATGTGTCAATCACAAGGTGTCTCTATCCATTGGCCATGTTGCCTGCGTTCTCTCCCACCCACTGCAGCCTAGGCCACTCTTCTCTGATTGGGCCAGCGTTTCAAGGTAATTCGCATATGGAAGCTGATTGGACTTCACTCCATTCCGCACCTCAAACTCCCCCCCCCCGGCGCGAGACAGTTGGAACTGTCAGTTGCATATGCGATCTGGTATATTCTGAGGAAAAATATGTCCTCACTCACAACACATCACTTCCCTTTCAAAAGAAACAAACCCAATAACACAACCATAAGGTAAAGGTTCCCTTGCTCGAAAGCCAGTCGAATCCAACTATAAGGTTGCGGTGCTCATCTCCATTTCAAAGCCGAAGAGCCAGCACTGTCTGAAGACATTTCCGTGGTCATGTGGCCGGCATGACTAAACACCAAGGCGCACGGAACACTGTTACCTTCCCACTGAAGTGGTACCTATTTATCTACTTGCAATTTCTTGCTTTCGAACTGCTAGGTTGGCAGGAGCTGGAACTAGAGATGGGAGCTCACCCCATCATGCGGCACTCATGTGTCTTGAACTGCTGAACTACTGACCTTCCACAGCCTGCAGTTCAGCGTCTTAACCACTTGAGCCACCGCAGCTCAACCATGCCATACCACAAAAAAGACAGATCACACCGCAAGCAGAATACCACAAGGCAAAAAATAATATGAAAAGGTGCCAGCAGTCACCCCATTACTGCCACAGATATGTCCCTGAGAGCGCTTCAGAGGATAGTGTGCAGGTCCCAGGTTCATGTTATAAAAGCTGCGTGGGGGATTATGGACCATTCACAGACTTTCAACCTTAACATACCCCACAGGGTTGTTGTGTGGATCATACAGGGGAGAGGAGAATGATGTCAGCTGCTTTGGTTCCCACCGCAGAGGAAGACTTCCCTTTCCCTAGGCAGAGGCTGGGGGGGGGGATGTAAACCTGAAGACAGACAGGCAGATAAAGGTAGGCTGATGGTTGCCTGGAAAGGATATAGGGTTGCCAGCTCCAGGTTGGAAACTTCCAGGATATTTTAGGGATGAAGCCTGCTGAGGGTGGGGTCCGAGGAGAAGGAAGAGGGGGACCTCAGAGAGATACAATACCATAGTCCCCACCCTCCAAACAACCCATTTCTTTCTGGAATACCATTGTTGCCAATCTCCAGGTGACAGCTGGAGAGCTCTTAAAGATCTGGTGCTAATTCAAAGGGCTGGGGATGTGTTGCATTCTGGCAGGGGATGCTGTGAGTGTAGAAAATGAATTAGCAACAGAGTAGTGTTTTGGCAAATCTTTAGGTCCATTTACCACAGGGTACCCATCCAGAGCCTCTGGCATTTTCTTACTCTGCTGGCATCAAAACCAATTTAAGGCAAAATAGAGATATGGAGACTTTTCCATCCTCCTTTGCATCAATCTGTCTTTGTTGGCAACCCTAAGCCTGCCAGCACTCTGAGGGTGACTTCATGCCTCCTGACTGGCATTACTTTACTAGCCCTGGCTGCTTGCACCTGTTCAGCAGGAGCCTCCCTATGGAAGCTGCCTGGGTGATTTTGGACCAGCTCGACTTTCTGCCTAACCTACCTTGCAGGGTTGCTGTATAGATCACAAAGCAGAAGAGGAGAATGAAGTAAGCTGCTTTGCTCCCTACCAACAAGAAAGACAGAACTTTGCCTAGAAAGAGGCTGCTGAGAGAGGAGGAGATAAAGTTGTCAACCATAGGTATGGAAATTCCTGGAGATTTGAGGGATGGCTCCTGGAGGGGGTGGGGTTTGAGAAGGGGGTGGGACCTCAGACAGGTACAGTGCCATAGACTCCACCCTCCAAACCAGCCATTTCCTCCCAGGGAACCATTGTTGCCAATCTCCAGGGGAGGACTGGCAATCACTTAGAAATACAACTGCTATCCAGGAGGGAGGGGAAGGACATGGAAAGCAAAAGTCAGAAGGGGAGATAAAGGTAGGTTGATGGTTGGCTGGGAAGGAGATAGGGTTGCCAACTCCAGGCTGGGAAATTCCTGGAGATTTGAGGGGCGGAGCCTGAAGAGGGTGGGGTTTGAGGAGGGGTGCGACTTCAGACAGGGACAATGCCATAGACTCTGCCCTCCAAACCAGCCATTTCCTCATGGGGAACCATTGTTGCCAATCTCCATGTGGGGGCTGGAGATCACTCAGTATTATTTATTTGTTTATTTATATTATTATTTAATACTTTTGATTTATATCCCACCTAGCCAGAAACCGGCTCAAGGCGGTGTACAATAGTTTAAAAAATCATAAAACCATAAAAAATCATAAAACCATAAAATACAATCCATACAATAAAATTCAATAGATAAAATAGACAAAATTACATAAAGTGCTCATATAACAAAAGTGATTCCTATAACTGCTCTTCAGGAGGGAGGGGGGTGGAGATGGAATGCTGAAGTCAAAGGGGCACATAAAGGTAGGTTGATGGTTGGTTGGGAAGGCTTGCCAACTCCAGGCTGGGAGATTCCTGGAGTTTTGAGGGGTGGAGCCTGGAGACAGTGTGGTTTGAGGAGGGGTGGGACCTCAGACAGGTACAATGCCATAGACTCCACCCTCCAAGCCAGCCATTTCCTCCTGGGGAACCATTTTTGCCAGTCTCCAGGGGAGGGCTGGAGATCACTCAGAATTACAATTGTTCTTCAGATGTAGAGATCAGTTCCCCTGGAGTAAATGGTAAGCTCTGTGTCATTATACCCTGCTGAGGTCACCACAGCAAATTGATGCTTAGTGCCCAAGGCCAGGGCACCTGCCCAGAGCCTCTTTCTAGAGCTCATGGTATTTATTTCCACAATGGGCCTTATTCCTAGTTTAACATAGAAGGGAAAGATCAGGTGAAACCAGGGGTTGAAATTTCTGAGGTAAAACCAGTACATGCACAAACTTCAGTCCTTATATTTCAGGCTAATGAGAGTTTCTTAATTTTAAATCTTTATGTTGATAGGCTTTTGTTCAAATGTTTCCCCAAACACTTCAGTAAACTTTTTTTGGGTATTCTCTAACTCTTTGTTTCCAGAAGGCTGGTACACTCTTTCCAGTAACCAGACTTTTTCTCTTGAAACACCCATACTTGTCTTGAGTTTTTAACTAACTTTTAAGGTCTCCAAAGGGAGTTTCTAACCACACCAAACCAGGGAACTCTGTACTCTTCAGAACTAACTCCCTGTAAGGTAGGGAAATTCTTCTCTCACTAGAAGATCTATCTCCTTTCTTTGGCCTGAATGGGAGTCTCTACCTATCCACTCATCCTTGCCAACTTTCCCCAGTTCTTCTGTCTGTGTTAAATGTTTTCAGTCAGGGCTGAATTCTGAAACTGTCAGTACTCAACTCTTCTCAGCTAGGGCTGAAACCAGACTGCATCTTAGCATCCAGTTCAGAAATCTTTCTCTGTTCAGCTGATGCTAACCAATCAGATCTCTTGGAACAGCTTGTCACTCAAGGCTCTCTGATGAATTAACCCTTCACAGTTCATTATCTGTTTACATAGCATTTCTAAGCTTTTAGAGGTGCAATCTGTCACAACTGCTATACAAGATTTCAATTGTTTTTCATATTAAAGTTGTTTTAAGCCATTCCTCATTCTGGTAGGATTCATGTGATGACCTAGAAATATTACCATTGCATTGGAAAGGGCATTTCAAATAATGGAAGAGCATTGAGTGGATATAGTTTAACACCAGCAACTCTTCCTTAGTCTTCAAAAGATGATGCTTGAATCTCCCAATAAACTTTCAAAACAATCATGGAACATCCTAATCACAGATTTTCCATCGCATCTCTGCTTTGGCACTCAACCTTATATGCTTATTCCTCCCCTTCCATCTTTCCTATCCTCATACATAGACTGCTAATTAGATATTTTGCATCAAACCATAGTTTGCTGTTATATCTAAACTGGCAAAGTATGTTTTGTATTTTCTCTGCAAGTCAGGATACCAAGGCAAGATTATCTCAAAGTTTGAAATGCTAATTTTCAAGGAAAATGAGAACACCAGTTTACCAGCTGGGATGCAGTTATGGTTTATCACAGAAGTGGAAGTATCATTTTAGATTGTCTTGCAATAGAGGAGGATGGAGGATGGAAGTCCAAGGATGACCAGACTCATTCAAGTAGTGGCAAACCAGGGTCTGTCATAACATCAGAATCACATCTTTGTCTCCTGAGAGTTGAAAAGCTTTCAGAAATATCCCATGGCATTTGGACAATGCAAAAAGCATGAGTTCCCCCCCCATCGATCTGTATTTCAAAATGCTGCGGTAAACAGTTCCCTTTTTTAAAATAAAAAAGACAAGTCAGACTGTTATTGGGTGTATTTGTGTACTATAGTTTAAAGAGAGGGGCTAATCCTTGGATGGGCCTAGTTCCCTCTTGGCAAGAATCCTTACTACACTGTTCAAAAGACACAGCTGTCACCACTGCAGAGGAAAGTGGATATTCTTGAAATTTTACATTCTTTAAAGCATTTAATTATGTTCTTAATTGCAACATCTAAAGTCAGTGTGGGAACAGTGAATAACCAAGACTGGTACATGCTAGCCCGCAGACCAGGAACTTGTTTTGTAGAACTGCGGGCTGATGTCAGAGGCGTTTTCTAAACACAAACTCTTTCAAATCAGATTGTGATTCATTTTACAAGGTCACAGTTTCTTGGCTGCATTATTTTATTTCCTAATCTGGATTTTTGCCTTTCAGGGTTAAAGTAGGTGTGGCATTGGGAGAGCTGCCTCTTTTATGATTGCACCTGTTGCAACATATGCAGGCACTAATTGAAAAACAAATAGATTGTGCTTTTATCTTTAGAATTATTTTATTTATATGCAATTATTCTTTGTGTTTTCTTAATTTGGGAGGCATCCCTAAATTAAACCATTATTTTAAAAGTCAGCCTATATGGCTGAGCTCCAGTTTCCAGTCTATCATTTTGAAGCACGGTGATTGCAAGGAGTGTGGCCATGCAATCCTTGGCATTTGTAGGCAAAGCTGGTTATCCAGACCCATCCCAGTCTGGTTTTCAAATTGGCATAACATAAGGTGGGGGTGAGGACTTTGCACTGATGTATCATTTTTCTCAAGGGAAAACAGTACCCCACCCCCAGAAGAGAGATTTAGATTGGGGCCATAACACAGAGGTGGGGAGGGGATTAACCCTTCCCTCTCACATCAATCAGTTCCTTGAAGCTGTTATTAGCTCCACTGGAAAGCATAGAGGTATATGATGGACTGTCCTGCATACTAAAAGCAATAATATCCCTAGTAGGTAGCTATGACCAGAGAAAAAACAGGACTGCAACAACTTGAGCTGAAGAAGACTTGGCACATGTACAGATGTACACAGGCAGATAACCTATTATCTCCACTCAGAAAAGTTTGAAGCATTCTGCAGCCTAAATAGACTTCCTCCACATTTATACACTCTTCCTACAGTGGAAGAGCCACCAGTTGGAGGAAGATTTCAAATCTTGCTAATAGGATATAGGCCACTGTTTAAAATGACTCTGAAAACATCATGGGTTGGATCCAAACAGCTTTTCTGCTGGTGAAAAAGGGAGAAGGGAGTTCCCTTCAACCACCAAAAAGGCTATGCTGGCAACCATAGGACTTGAACAGGCAAAAGCCATGTAGGATGAGGACTGTAATAAGGAGGAAAATAAGGCAAGACTGAGCAAAAACAAAACCATGGGACGGCCCGGAACGGGCACGAAACAAACAATAGTGCCACAAAAAACAGAGCCATACATTACAGCCACTCCAGAACAATATTCCAGAAGTGAAAACACGGAACTCCCACACTTTTATTAACCCATTCCAGGACAAAAAGCCTCCAGAACACTCCAGAACGGCCCGGAATGGGCACTAAACAAACAATAGTGCCGCAAAAAACAGTGGCATGCATTACAGCCACTCCAGAACAATACTCCAGAAGTGAAAACACGGCACTCCCACCCTTTTATTAACTCTTTCCAGGCCAAAAAGCCTCTGGAACACCCTAGAACGGCCTGGAATGGGCACTAAACAAACAATACTGCCGCAAAAAACAGTGGCATGCATTACATCCACTCCAGAACAATATTCCAAAAGTGAAAACATGGAACTCCCACCCTTTTATTGACCCATTCCAGGCCAGAAAGCCTCCGGAACACTCCGGAACACCTCGGAACGGCCCGGAACGGGCACTAAACAAACAATAGTGCTGCAAAAAACAGTGGCATGCATTACAGCCACTCCAGAACAATATTCCAGAAGTGAAAACATGGAACTCACACCCTTTTATTAACCCGTTTCAGGCCAAAAAGACTCCGGAACACCCCGGAATGGCCCGGAATGGGCACTAAACGAACAATAGTGCAACAAAAAACAGAGGCATGCCTTACAGCCACTCTAGAACAATACTCCAGAAGTAAAAACATGGAACTCCCACCCTTTTATTAACCCATTCCAGGCCAAAAAGCCTCCGGAACACTCCAGAACACCCCGGAATGGCCCAGAACGGGCACTAAACAAACAATAGTGCCGCAAAAAACAGTGGCAGGCCTTACAGCAACTCCAGAACAATATTCCAGAAGTGAAAACACGGAACTCCCACTGTTTTATTAATTTTTTCAAGGCCAAAAGGCCTCCGGAACACCCCAGAACAGCCCAGAATGGGCACTAAACATACAATAGTACCACAAAAAACAGTGGCATGCATTACAGGCACTCCAGAACAGTATTCTAGAAGTAAAAACATGAGACTCTCATGCTTTTATTAACTCTTTCCAGGCCAAAATGCATCTGGAAGATCCTGGAACAGGTCAGAATGGGCATTCAGCAAGTAACAGCATCACTAAAAATGGTGGGATTTGTTACAGACACTCCAAAACAATATTTTGGAAATCAATACATGGAAATGTTGTGCACTCATTAACCCTTTTGAGGTTGAAATGCCCCTGGAACGGTGTGGGGGGGCGTGTTTCATAGTTGAGTGGATGCATTTCTACCTGAGTGTAATTTTCAGGAGTCATGCTGGGTAGCTGTTGCTCACTCTTTTTGTCTTTCTGCTATGGGGTTCCTGAGATGATTGTACCTGCTTGCATTAGTACCACATTCAAACAAATATTTAGGGCTACCTCCACCAGTTGGTTAAATTATTAGATCACTTTGCTATAACTTCAGCTGATTTCTCAGTGACAGTTACTTTGTGCTTGTAATGTACCCAAGCCAACCATGTGCTCTGACCGGTTCTAACTGGTCCATCATGCAGTCAAGCGAAGTGCCTGAGCTTGGACCTTGAGGACAAAAGACTGAGGGTCTCCAATCAGGGAATTAGGATCCGAGAGGTTAATGCAATTACTGTAAATAGACCACTCATGGGTGTTTGGGGTGTGTGGGGTGTGGTTTCCTTAGGGAATATAAGCCGGTCTGCTAGCCGACTACTTTTCTTGTTCTTGATCTGATAATGTATGTGAGAGCTGAAATCACTCGTCAGTTCCAGTACTTTTCACTGGTGACGAAGGTGGGATGCTACCTCCTATGAACAGAGACCCCGCATCAAGCATTGCATCGAGGCTAACGAGGAGAACCCTTCACGCCGCCTCTCCAGTTGCCACTTCCAGCACCGCTCCTAGACCCGAACATCGCATCGCTGACCCTGAGAGCAGCACGGCACCGCTCCTAGTCCACCGCCACTGCTTCTGAGGCTCCATGTGGAACCCATAAGATGGCTGCTGCCTCTGAGAGCCTCCCTGCCTTCAACATCTCCCAACCTACCCAATGGGAGACTTGGCTGGAGACCCTGGAGTGCCACTTCACCATACACAATGTCATGGAGCCGGGTAAGAAAAAGGTGTACACCTCCTGCTGAAGGACTTAATACATCCCCAGCTGCCCAAAGACGAGTCCTACGCCACGCTGGTCAAAGCACTGACCGACCACCTGGCCCCTAAGCACACAAAATTTGTGGAAAGGATGGATTTTTTTTGCGAAGGTCCAGGGTCTGGACGAAACCGCCTCTGATTTCCTTGTGGCTCTGTGCTGGGCTGCCACGAGGTGTTTATTCCCCGATTTGGCAGACACAATGCAAAAACAGTTCCTTGTGGGATTACAGGACCCCAAGTTGCGGAGGAAGCTGCTTAGCCAAAACGACCTGGATCTCAACAAGGTGATCTGGGAGGCTATGGCATACGAGAAGGCCCACCGAGACTGCCACACCAAGGCGGTCCACCGCACACAAGCAATGGTTGGATCCGACATCTCCGACAACAAGGAGGTCCTACAGTTCTGACCCCACCCGGCCCAGCACTCCCAATGCCCCCTGGGAACCACCATGGCAAAAGTCAGCTCCATCTCCGCACCCTGTGCCAGCTGTGGTGAACCACACGAGCGCCGGTCTTGTAGATTCCGGGACGCCATCTGCTGTACCTGCCACAAGACAGGCCACATCGCCAAGGTTTGCCGCTCAAAGGGACAATGCCAGTGAACAACGGCGCAGCTTGACTCATCGGATCTCCACACCGTTTTGGTCCACCACCAACAAAAGGTATGTAACTTGCCCCCAGACAGCCTAGACAAGGTGCATGTGATGGTCCTTATCGAGGGGTCCCCCTGTCCCATGGAAATTGACTCCAGCTCATCATTTCCCATAACCTTGGCTGAAACCCTCCATTCCTTGTGCCCCAACGGGAGACCCCATCTGCACAAGCCACAGGGTCTCACATTGCAGGACTTCAATAAGAACCCTGTGGCGGTCCGCGACTGGGGCAAGTTCTGGGTCCAGTTTAAGGGGTTCTCGGGACTCCTTGACCTGTTGGTGGTGGAAGGGCACCTCACTAGTTTGTTGGGCCTCTCCTGGTTCGCGCCCCTGGGCCTCAAAATATCAGGGATCAATCAGATCTGGATGACGGATTTGGAAGCAGTCTGCAGAGAGTTTCCAAAGGTGTTTGACAGGACTCTGGGGAGGTACACCGGGGACCCCATCTCTCTGGACCTTGACCCAGCAATACGGCCCATCCGCATTAAGGCACGGCTCCCCCCCTTAGTGATGAGAGCAAAAATAGAGGCCGAGCTTGACCACCTTGTCAAGCAAGGGGTGCTGGAACCAGTAACGTCCATGCACTGGGAGTTCCCCATTGTCACGCTGGTTAAACCGAACAGTGATGTGAGGATATGTGCCAATTACAAGTGAACTATCAACAAAGCCCTGCAAGACCATGCTTACCTGGTCCCGGTGGTAATCTGGATCTGTCACAGGCTTACCAGCAACTGCCGGTGGATGCGGCCACCGCCGAGGCGCAGACAATCACCACACACAAAAGGGCGTTCCAAGTAACGAGATTGCAGTTAGGGGTCTGTGTGGCACCAGGGATTTTCCAATCATTTATGGATTCCCTTCTTAAAGGCATTCCAGGAGTACAACCCTTTTTAGATGATGTGATCGTCGCGGCAGTGGACTCCACAATTTTCATGGACCGGCTCCAACAAATGCTCCAGAGGTTTGACTCCGCCGGTCTCAAGGTGAAGAAAGAAAAATGCCTTCTAGAGGTGCCCCGCATTGAATTTCTGGGGTTTGTGGTGGATGCTCAGGGAATCCACCCCATGGAAGATAAAGTGAGGGCGATCACATGTGCTCCCCCCCTTCCAAGGTGGAACTGCAGGCTTTCTTGAGCCTGCTCAACTTCTACCATGTGTTCCTGCCCTTGAAAGCCGCAGTAGTGGAACCGCTTCACCACCTACTGGATAAAGAGGCAACCTGGGCCTGGGGACCTGAGCACGCAGTGGCCTTTCAAGGAGTCAAGGACTTGCTCACCTCAAACTCTGTCCTGCACCATTTCAGTGAGACGCTCCTGGTGGTCCTTGCTTGTGACGCCTCCCCCTACGGGGTCGGGGCGGTCCTTGGCCACCAGCTGCAGGACAGCTGGGAGGTCCTGGTCGCTTATTATTCACATACTTTGTCTTCTGCGGAGTGCAACTATGTGCAGATAGACAAAGAGGCATTGGCGATAGTGGCTGGGGTCAAAAAATTCCACCACTACCTCTATGGTCGGCCCTTCACAGTATTGATGGATCATAAACCTCTCCTGGCTCCGGACCACCAGACGCCCCAAATGGTCTCCCCCCAGGTCGTGAGGTGGTCCATCTTCCTGGCAGGGTACACCTACACCCTCCTACATCACCGTGGGAAAGCCATGGGCCACGCAGATGCCCTCAGCTGCCTGTCACTGCCAGTGATGGACCCCGACCCTGCTCCCACCCACACAGTTGCCCTGTTGGAGTTGCTTCCCAACCACACAGTCCATGTGAGGGAGGTGGGCCACCTCACAGCCCAGGACAAGGTCCTATGTAGGGTCCTGGCCTGGGTGGGGAGGGGGTGGCCTTTGGCCAAAGAGAGCCCAGAGTTTACACCATTCCTCACAAGAAAGGATGAACTGTCGGCATATAAAGGATGCTTAATGTGGGGAGGCTGGGTGGTGATACTGGGCCTGCTCCAGCAGTGCATCTTAGAGGCTCTGCACGAGCACCATCCAGGGGTCTTAAGAATGAAGGCGTTGGCGAGGAGCTACGTCTGGTGGCCGGGCCTTGATCAGGACATCGAAGAGAAGGTAAAGCAATGCCAGCCCTGCCAAGCCTCTCGCCCTGACCCGCCCAGAGCACCAGAGAGAGCTTGGGAGTTCTCCAACCACCCCTGGTTGCGACTCCACATGGATTTCATGGGGCCATTCCAGGGGCAACTGTTTTTCATTCTTGTGGACTCTTACAATAACTGGCTGGAGGTCTTCCCTCTCTCCGTAACATCATCAAGGGCGGCTATCAAAGTGATGTGGTGGATCTTCAGCGCCCAGGGCCTCCCAGGCACCCTAGTGATGGACAATGGGACAGCCTTCATGTCTGGGGAGTTCCAAGAATTTACCATTACAGGATCCATCACTTGGACAAACGATGGCTGAGAGGTGACATGATTGAGGTTTATAAGATTATGCATGGAATTGAGCAGGTTGAGAAAGAAGTACTTTTCTCCCTTTCTCACAATATAAGAACTCGTGGGCACTCAATGAAATTGCTGAGCAGTTGGGTTAGAACAGATAAAAGGAAGTACTTCTTCATCCAAAGAGTGATTAACATATGGAATTTACTGCCACAGGAAGTGGTGGCAGCTACACACATGGACAGTTTCAAGAGGGAATTAGATAAACATATGGAGCAGAAGTCCATCACTGGCTATTAGCCACAGGGTATAGATAGGAACTCTCAGTCTGGGGTAGGTGATGCACTCTATTCTTGGTGCTGTGGGGGGCAGCAGTGGGAGGGCTTCTAGTGTCCTGGCCCCACTGCTGGACCTCCTGATGGCACCTGGTATTTTTGGCTGCTGTGGGACAGAATGTTGGACTAGATGGGCCATTGGCCTGATTCAACATTGGCTTCTCTTATGTTCTTACATTCTTATGTCCACTCAGCCCCATTCCTTCCCACCACCAATGGGTTGGACTCCATCGATTGGGACTACAAGTTGGCCTCTTTCCTTTTTGGCTAAAGAACAATGCCACACTCCACAATGGGCTGGAACCTGACCAAGCTGCTGATGGGCAGATGCCTCACATCAAGGCTGGACCAGCTCCATCCAGACCGAGCACCTGAGCGAGAGCCGGCCATCAAAACTCAAGAAGCCGCCCAAGGGTTTTTTCCTGAGTATCCCGTTTATGCATGGAACTTCACCAGAGGGCCCCCTTGGATTCCAGCAAGAGTAGTGAGAGTTCGAGGGCCCCGCTCCTATGAGGTCTCCAGTGAGGATGGACAAATACTACACTGCCACATTGACCAACTCCACAGACGAACCCTACTGGTGGAGCTGGAAGACTTCGTGGAACCAGACATGCTTGAGACCACTGATCTGGTAACCACACCGGGCCCATTGGAGGAACCGTGCAGCCCAGCCATCTCTAGTCAGCCTCCGGACCCTGCAGGGCCAACCCAGGGGCCCACCAGTACATAGCCTGTGGACAGCACTCTGCTGAGAATGGCAGTGACGGCTCCAGCTTCAGTGATGTCGAAACCCCACTGCTCAACCCGAGAATGCAAACCGCAACCATACCTGAAGGACTTTATTTGCGGTTATCTAGTTTCAGACCAAGGGGGTAGGGGTGTAATATACCCAAGCCGACAATGTGCTCTGACTGGTTCTGCCTGGTCCACCATGCAGCCAAGCGAAGTGCCTGAGCTTGGACCTTGAGGACAAAAGATCCTCAGCTCCTGAGTCCCCTCCAATCAGGGAACTAGGATCCGAGAGGTTAATGCAATTACTGTAAATAGACCACTCACGGCTGTTTGGGGGGTGTGGGGTGTGGTTTCCTTAGGGAATATAAGTCGGTCTGCGAGCCGACTACTTTGTCTTGTTCATGATCTAATAAAGTATGTGAGAGCTGAAATCACTTGTCAGTCTCAGTACTTTTCACTTTTAGTGATTTTAAATATTATTATAGTGGGCCTTGGATTTTGGGAACTCTTTACCTTGCTATGGAGTCATAATACAGAATATTAAACATGGCTGTTTCTTTTAAGAATGAATAGTATTTCTACTAATATGCCACATATGTGGATTTTTGGTAGCATGCAAATTGATTTGAAAGACACAGGATTACTCAGATAACTATTCTTTACTCAGGTAGCTATTTTTTAAACAAGCACCCCGCCACCGCAAAACTTGAAGACACTTGAATAAAGAGGACTTAAAGTCATTTTCTTTCTCTCTGTTCCTCAGAGGAAAAAGATTACAAACTAGAGGAGGGTATGGATTTTTTCTCCTGTCAAGGTTCCGAGGTGTTCCACAGGCATTTTGGCCAGGAATGGGTTAATAACTGCAAGGTATTTCTGCATCTGGACTTCCAAAATATTCTTCTGGAGTGCCTTTAACACACCCTACTGTTTCTTGTAGGACTGTTGTTTGCTTAAAGGCCGTTCCAGCCCGTTCTGGGCTGTTCTGGAGGCATTTTGGCCCAGAATGAGTTAATCAGTACACAATATTTCTCTGTTTGGATTTCCAAAATATTGTTCTGGAGTGTCTTTAATGCATCCCATGGTGTCTTGCAGAACTGTTCTTTGTTTAATGCCCATTCTGGCCTGTTCCGAGGTCTTCTGGGGGCATTTCAGCACAGAATAGGTTAATAAGTGCAAAATGTCTCTACATTTGGATTTCCAAAATATTCTTCTGGAGTATTTAGTGCCCATTCCGGGCCGTTCCGAGGTGTTCCAGAGGCTTTTTGGCCTGGAACGGGTTAATAAAAGGGTGGGAGTTCCGTGTTTTCACTTCTAAAGCATTATTCTGGAGTGGCTATAATGCTTGCCACTGTTCTTTGCAGCACTATTGTTTGTTTAGTGCCCATTCCGGGCCATTCCGGGATGTTCTGGAGGCTTTTTGGCCTGGAACGGGTTAATAAAAGGGTGGGAGTTCCATGTTTTCACTTCTGGAGTATTGTTCTGGAGTGGCTGTAATGCATGCCACTGTTTTTTGCAGCACTATTGTTTGTTTAGTGCCTGTTCCGGGGTGTTCCGGGGTGTTCCGGAGGCTTTTTGGCCTGGAATGGGTTAATAAAAGGGTGGGAGTTCTGTGTTTTCACTTCTGCAGAATTGTTCTGGAGTGGCTGTAATGCATGCCACTGTCTTTTGCAGCACTATTGTTTGTTTAGTGCCCATTCCGGGCTGTTCTGGGGTGTTCCGGAGGCTTTTTGGCCTGGAATGGGTTAATAAAAGGGTGGGAGTTCCATGTTTTCACTTTTGGAATATTGTTCTGGAGTGGCTGTAATGCATGCCACTTTTTTGCGGCAGTATTGTTTGTTTAGTGCCCGTTCCGGGGTGTTCTGGAGGCTTTTTGGCCTGGAACGGGTTAATAAAGGGTGGGAGTTCCGTGTTTTCACTTCTGGAGTTTTGTTCTGGAGTGGCTGTAATGCATGCCACTTTTTTGCGGCAGTATTGTTTGTTTAGTGCCCATTCCGGGCCGTTCCGGGCAGTTCCAGGGTATTCTGGAGGCTTTTTGGCCTGGAAAGGAAAATAAAAGGGTGGGAGTTCCGTGTTTTCACTTCTGGAGTATTGTTCTGGAGTGGCTGTAATGCACGCCACTGTTTTTTGCGGCACTATTGTTTGTTAAGTGCCTGTTCCGGGCCGTTCCGGGGTGTTCTGGAGGCTTTTTGGCCTGGAAAGAGTTAATAAGAGGGTGGGAGTTCCATGTTTTCTCTTCTGGATTATTGTTCTGGAGTGGCTGTAATGCACGCCACTGTTTTTTGCGGCACTATTGTTTGTTAAGTGCCCGTTCCGGGGTGTTCTGGAGGCTTTTTGGCCTGGAACGGGTTAATAAAGGGTGGGAGTTCCGTGTTTTCACTTCTGGAGTTTTGTTCTGGAGTGGCTGTAATGCTTGCCACTGTTTTTTGTGGCACTATTGTTTGTTTAGTGCCCGTTACGGGCCATTCTGGGGTGTTCCGGAGGCTTTTTGGCCTGGAATGGGTTAATAAAAGGGTGGGAGTTCCATGTTTTCACTTTTGGAATATTGTTCTGGAGTGGCTGTAATGCATGCCACTGTTTTTTGCAGCACTATTGTTTGTTTAGTGCCTGTTCCGGGGTGTTCCGGAGGCTTTTTGGCCGGGAATGGGTTAATAAAAGGGTGGGAGTTCCGTGTTTTCTCTTCTGGAATATTGTTCTGGAGTGGCTGTAATGCATGCCACTGTTTTTTGCAGCACTATTGTTTGTTTAGTGCCCGTTCCGGGCCATTCCGGGGTGTTCCGGAGTCTTTTTGGCCTGGAACGGGTTAATAAAAGGGTGGGAGTTCCGTGTTTTCACTTCTGCAGAATTGTTCTGGAGTGGCTGTAAGGCATGCCACTGTCTTTTGCAGCACTATTGTTTGTTTAGTGCCCATTCCGGGCCGTTCTGGGGTGCTCCGGAGGCTTTTTGGCCTGGAATGGGTTAATAAAAAGGTGGGAGTTCCATGTTTTCACTTTTGGAATACTGTTCTGGAGTGGCTGTAATGCATGCCACTGTTTTTTGCAGCACTATTGTTTGTTTAGTGCCTGTTCCGGGGTGTTCCGGAGGCTTTTTGGCCTGGAATGGGTTAATAAAAGGGTGGGAGTTCCATGTTTTCACTTCTGGATTATTGTTCTGGAGTGGCTGTAATGCATGCCACTGTTTTTTGCAGCACTATTGTTTGTTTAGTGCCTGTTCCGGGGTGTTCCGGAGGCTTTTTGGCCTGGAATGGGTTAATAAAAGGGTGGGAGTTCCATGTTTTCTCTTCTGGAATATTGTTCTGGAGTGGCTGTAATGCATGCCACTGTTTTTTGCAGCACTATTGTTTGTTTAGTGCCCGTTCCGGGCCATTCCGGGGTGTTCCGGAGTCTTTTTGGCCTGGAACGGGTTAATAAAAGGGTGGGAGTTCTGTGTTTTCACTTCTGCAGAATTGTTCTGGAGTGGCTGTAAGGCATGTCACTGTCTTTTGCAGCACTATTGTTTGTTTAGTGCCCATTCCGGGCCGTTCTGGGGTGCTCCGGAGGCTTTTTGGCCTGGAATGGGTTAATAAAAAGGTGGGAGTTCCGTGTTTTCACTTTTGGAATACTGTTCTGGAGTGGCTGTAATGCATGCCACTGTTTTTTGCAGCACTATTGTTTGTTTAGTGCCCGTTCCGGGCCGTTCCGGGGTGTTCTGGAGGCTTTTTGGCCTGGAACGGGTTAATAAAAGGGTGGGAGTTCTGTGTTTTCACTTCTGGAGTACTGTTCTGGATTGGCTGTAATGCATGCCACTGTTTTTTGCATCACTATTGTTTGTTTGGTCCCCGTTCCGGGCCGTTCCGGGGTGTTCCGGAGGCTTTTTGGCCTGGAAAGGGTTAATAAAAGGGTGGGAGTTCCGTGTTTTCACTTCTGGAGTATTGTTCTGGATTGGCTGTAATGCATGCCACTGTTTTTTGCGGCACTATTGTTTGTTTAGTGCCTGCTCCGGGCCGTCCCGGCTTTTACCCTGTTCCCATGTTTCAGGCAGTCTTCGCCTGGCATTCTGGATGCTGCCTGGCACATCTGCGAACTCGCCTCTCTGTCTTTCTCTCTCCCTAGTCTTGTTTCAACTTGCTGGGCTCTGTGTTTCTGCCCCCCTCCATAGCTCCTGAATATCTCTCTGGTTGCAACTCTTCTGCCGCTTCTCTGTTGGAAGGGAAGCTCTGCTTCCTGAAAAGCATCCCCCCAACTGTCTGCCCCATCCTTTGGAAAGAGGAGACAGTGAAGAGCATCCCGGCCTCTTTATGCAGATCTCCCCCACCCCCTCCCGGCCAGCTCTTTGGAACGGCCCCCTGGAGGATAGGGAACTTGTGTGAGACTGCCTTCCCTTGCCCTAGGAGCCAGCCTGACCAGTGCCAGCCTTTGTGTGTGGGTGTGGATGTGTGTTTCAGAGTCCTCTACCCAAAAGCCGTTTGATCTCGGAGCTTTTTTCTTTTCTTTTTTTGAGCTGTGTAGTCTGCTCTTGCGGGCTTCTTACAATGGCACTTGGCAGAGGATGCTGTTTGCCAGCTCTAAAGGTTTGCTCCTCCAGGGGGCACAACTTCTGCTTCTTCTGGCCAGCTTTTGTGTTGTAATGTGGAAATCCTAGGGAAACAGGGTGAGTTCCCGCCTCCTGTGGCCCCCCTTCCCTTTTTATTTTGAAAACCAAAGCAGAAAGAAAGGTGGGGGGAGAGTGTGTGGGTGGGGACAGAGAGAGAAAGAGAGAGGAGTAGAAAAACCTGTGAATTAAAAACAATATATATCTTCTTATCAAGCTTCTTACTCTTTGCAGTGCCCAATAAGTTGAAGCAAAAATGTGGCTTCTGTTTCCCCCTCCCCCTCCAACAGCACACCTTTGCCAAAGTTTGATCCCAGCCCTGTCTCCTGTCTCCTCTCCCTCCCCTCTGTCCT
This sequence comes from Gekko gecko, assembly GCA_029375565.1. NCBI lineage: Eukaryota > Metazoa > Chordata > Lepidosauria > Squamata > Gekkonidae > Gekko > Gekko gecko. The sequence goes on along the minus strand of JAPDNY010000003.1, from coordinate 97,711,955 downwards.
TTTTGGATTTCTCCAGCTTTCCCGCCCTTTGTTTCTTCTTACCTTTTATTTTTAAAAAGAAAGAAAACATTTTTTCCCCTTGCTGACTGCTCAGGTGAGGAAGCGGAGTTCTTGCTCATGAGTTTCCCTGGATCCTGAGGGGGAAGGAGATTTCAGGCTGGTGTGTGTGGGGTGGGGGGTGGGAGAGAAATACTCAAAAGACAGCATATGTAGAACAAAGCTGCAACTCAGGATGTACTAAAAGGAAGGACAGGCTTGCCCACTGGAAACAATGGGAGACGCTTGAAGGCCAGGAATGGGCTCCATTGAAGTACATTACAGGAGAAGTAGAGTTGCAAAGAAAATGCATAATGGATATTTCATAAAGGCCTCTGGGCCCAAAATAGTCATGCCCTAGACTGGAATGACAGCCCCTAGGAGTAAGGGAAGCATTCTGGGACTGGAATGAGAGGCCCCAGAGTGGAATGACAGCCCCAGGGGGTAGCAGAAGCTTTCTGGGACTGGAATTACAGCCCCTAGACTGGAATGACAGCCCTTGGGGGTAGAAGATGTGTTCTGGGACTCTGAATGAGAGACCATGGAGTGGAATGACAGCCCCTGGGGGTAGCAGGAATTTCTTGTCATTCCACTCTAGGACCTGTCTCTCATTCCAGTCCCAGAACACAACTGCTACCCCAAAGGGCTGTCATTACAGTCTAGGGCCTGTCTAATTGGTCCCAGAGACCTTTATGAAAAATCCGTTACACATTTTCTTTGCAGCTTTACTTGTACTGTAATGTATTTCAATGGAGCCTATGCAGGTCAATTGGCATTCCTAGCTCCCATTATTTCCAATGGGCAATCCTGTCCTTCCTTTTAGTACATCCCCTGCAACTCTTGTTTTTCCAGAAGATCCAGTTTGTCTTGATATCAAATCTTTCTTTATTGCTAGCAAATAATGCCTTAAGTATTTCTGAAATATGCAGATAAATCCACAAAGATGCAGCCAACTAATACATTAAAAACAATCAGATTTGTTCATCACCTCTACAGTCTATCACTGTGATTCCCCAGGGTGGTGCCCACTGGCATCTCATCTAACATCCACTTGCATGCAGCAGAAGATGTTTCAGAAGTGCCCAGGAAGTACTGTCAGACTCTTTCTAATTGATGGTAGAATTCTTTAAGACTGGTTTGGGCATGTATTTGTAATATGTAGCAAGCTTAGTGGCCAGTTATGTGTGTTATTCTAAGGTACCCATGTATAATTCTTGTGGCTTATAAAATACCAAGAATGTGCAAGGCCGTGATAAGCAGCAATCTCATGACTGACAGTTTCTAACCTCTCTGCATTTGACAGATCTGATTTTTTAAATTCTGGTGGTATGGTTTTTAAGACTGTCAGATATCCAGGCTTCACCAGTGAATACATAATCACTCATCTGTATAGTTTCTGTTAAGTTTTAAATATTTGCTGTGCAAGGTTTGGGACGTACAAGGCCTGTTTACCACCATTAATTCAAATGACTTTTCTTCTGAGTTTAGAATAAGAAGCAAAAGGTGGGTGTGGCTAGATGACCACACTTCTAGTAACATGGGGGTGGGCCTAATATGCTAATGAGCTGCACTGTCAGGGGTGTGGCCTAATGTGCTAATAAGTTTCTGCTGCTGGGCACGGCCTATTATGCTAATAAGTTCCTGCTGGGCTTTTTCTACAAAAAGAGCCCTGATTTTCAGTATCCACCTGGCAGAACTGTTTAAGGTGGTTAACAGTATTTTTCAGTCTTATCTCCTTGATGGGAGTGAAGAACCTTCAGAAGTCTGCAGTCATCTCTTTGTGCAGGGGAGTTGTGTGTGAGCAGATCCACTCACATCTGTTCCAACTTTGACTCTAGTCCTCTCCACAATCGGTATCAGAGATGTCTTGGACATCTCTTCTGAATGCATCACTTTTAGATGTTACCTGAAGAAGTAGGCATCAGTAGCAAGGGCATTATTCAATAATAAGAAGTTTAGTTTCTGCTGGATAATTCTGAACCAATCAAAGTAATAACATATTTGCTTTTTTCCAAGTGTCAATTTTTTCTTCTAAATCTGTAATACTTACTGATTCTTTTGTTGTTGTTGTTGCTGTTAAAGATAACCAAAGCACAAGAAGCAGGGAACATATCCACTTGTTCGTGATTTAACTGATGCAGGATAGATAACCTACAGAGGATACATTGTTTTCTGCACTTGCAGAGTTGGTGGCATGTATCATGTTGGCACATGACATTCCTTTTAGTTTTCATGTAGGTATGGTGCACTATGAATATTTCAATAGAACAAGCCCTGAAGCACGTCTCTTGTAGTCAAACAAGTTTTTAAAAAGACTAATAGACTAAAACCAGGATAAAACAGCATCCATGGGTGTACAAGGCAAGGCCCCTACAAAATTCATGCCTTCCCTGCTGAAAGGTTTGGGGAATATAAGTAGGGGCTCTAAAGGGGCAGAAGAAGGTGAAATTCACTGGCAATGTGTGCATACCTGGTAGTGTTTTTGCAGAAGAATTGCATGAGAACACACTCTACTATTTTCACTGCCTCTAAATGTCCAGCCCAAGGGGTATTATGTGCTTCTAGGAAGATGACCTCCTGGCATATACTGGGCAGTGAGCACTTATCAGTTGTGTCACTGCAATTTTTGTGGAGCAGGGGTCTTGGGGGGGGGGAGCGCCCCGGAGCACAGCTTCGGCAGCTCACAAGCCAAGTCCCGCCCCCAGCCAGCATCCCCGGAGTCTATCAGGCAGCCAAATGTCAATTTCAGCCCCATTATATCCTATGGGCCATTGAAGTCAATGGTGAAAACATAGGGTATATTCTGGGGGCTGGAGGGGAGGGGGTTTGAGGGAGAGGCTCCAAACTCACAGGGTAGCTGATGGAGCCTCTCCCCAAGATACCCACCACATTTCAAGAACATTGGATCAGGGGGTCCAATTCTATGGGCCCCCAAACAGGTTGCCCCCATTCCCTCCATTATTCTCTATGGTGGGGAAAAAGTTACCTTTTTCCCACGGTGCTGTTAGTAGCTCTGGGGGGGAGGGGGTTTGAGGGAGAGGCTCCAACCTTTCAGGGTAGCTTCAGGAGCCTCTCCTCACATACACCCCCATGTCTCAAAGCAATTGGACCAATGGGCCTAATTCTATGGGAACCCAAACAAGTTACCCCCATTACCTCCATTGTTTCCCTGTCCTGGCTCCTCCCACCCTTGGCTGCTCTGTTGGACCTCTGGGGTGGAGGTATGCTGACAGTGCATCTTAAGGGCTCCTCTCACAGCCCTAACTGCTGGCTGCTACCAATGTTGGTGACTGAGGAGTTGCCAACACTGTGACAAAACTCCAATGAGTTTTGGGAAGCTCTACCCCACTCTTCTCCCCCACTGGCCATTTTTCTGGGTTCTGCAGTGATCCAGGGGGAGATGTCTGACAATCCTCGGCCATCATGGAGTCCTCTGTGTTCTCTCAAGAGCAGTCCTAGAAAGAGCTCTCTCAGCCCCACCTACCTCATGGAGTGTCTGTTGTGAGGAGGGGAAGGCAAAGGAGATTGTAAGCCACTCTGAGACTCCTTCATGTAATGAAGGGCAGGGTATAAATCCAATCTCCTCCTCCTCTCACCAGATGGTAAGGCTGTGGGCTGTCTGGTGAGGGGGAGAGTGTGGACCGAGCTTCAGCTCTGGACACATTCCTCCCTCCCTGAGTGCAGGGATGCCAGAGGGTCTTTCTCAAAGAGTCAGTACATGTAGTACACATTGACATGGTAATTTCCTGGGTGATGATAGTGTTATGTATGTGGACCGCCACCAGGGGTTCGTGGCTAAAGTAAGGAGCTTGGTCCCCAAACACAATAGGGACCCAGGATCCTGGACCACCCTGTGTCCACCAATGGGACCTCTGGTGGGAAATTCAAACCCTCCAATGGGACTGTGGGTGTGCCGGATGGATTTTATATAGTTGGCCCTTGCAGGGCCGTTTTTTAGTCTTGTGTGTAAAGTACAATAAACACGTCTGAACATGTGTCGTAGTCTGAGTCTCCATGCCCAGTACTTTACAGATAGATCACAGATCCTACCAGGGGAGAGGCGATCCTGGATTTGGTCCTAAGTAACGCCCAAGACCTGGTGAGAGATGTAGAAATGATTGCACCACTTGGGAACAGTGACCATAATGTTATTGAGTTCAACATTTGTACAAATAGGGAGTTGCCCAAAAAGACTAACGCAATCACTTTTAACTTTAAAAGGGGTAACTTCTCTGGTATGAGGGGACATGTGAGGAAGAAACTGAAAGAAAGAGTGGAAAAGGTTAAAACCATTGGGGAAGCTTGGAGACTATTTAAAAATACAATCCTAGAAGCTCAGAAAAAATATATACCACAGGTTAGGAAAGGCACAAATAGGTATAGAAAAAAGCCTGCATGGTTAACAAATAAAGTAATGGAAGCTGTAAAAGGTAAGAAGGATTCCTCTAAGTGGTGGAAAGCTAGTCTTAGTGAGGTTGATAAAAGGGAACACAGGCTGTGGCAAATAAAATGCAAGTCTGTGATCAGGCAGGAAAAAAGGGAATATGAGGAGTATATCGCAAAAAGCATAAAGGCCAACAATAAAACTTTCTTCAAATACATTAGAAGTAGAAAACCAGCCAGGGAGGCAGTGGGGCCCTTGGATGACCAAGGGGTAAAAGGACTACTGAAGGATGACAGGGAAATGGCTGAGAAGCTGAATGCAATTTTGCCTCTGTCTTCACTGTGGAAGATGAGAAGTGCTTGCCCACTCCAGAACCACTGATTTCGGGAGGGGGTTTGAAAGACCTGAATCAGATTGAGGTGACAAGAGAGGAAGTCCTATGAATGATGGATAATTTAAAAACTAATAAATCACCAGGCCCGGATGGCACCAAACTCAAATGTGAACTTGTGGATCTCCTTACATTAATATGTAATCTTTCTTTACAATCTGCCTCCATTCCTGAGGACTGGAAGGTAGCTAACGTCACTCCCATCCTTAAAAAGGGCACCAGAGGAGATCTTGGAAATTACAGGACAGTCAGTCTGACGTCAATACCGGGTAAGTAAGTGGAAACTGTTATTAAGGAAGGAATTAGTAGGCACATTGAAGAACAAAAACTATTGAAGCAGACTCTGCATGGGTTCTGTAAGGGAAGATCTTGTCTCACTAACCTGTTAATATTTTTTAAGGGAGTGAACAAACGTGGACAAGGAGGACCCAACAGATGTTGTTTACCTTGACTTCCAGAAAGCTTTTGATACAGTTCCTCATCAAAGGCTTCTAAGTAAGCTCAATAGTCATGGGATAAAAGGACAAGTTCTCTTTTGGATCAAAAACTGGCTTATAAATAGGAAACAGAGTGAGTATAAATGGGTAATTTTCTCAGTGGAGGATGGTAAGCAGTGGTGGTACTGCAGGGATCAGTACTGGGTCCAATGCTTTTTAACTTGTTCATTAATGATTTGGAGTTGGGAGTAAGCAGGGAAGTGGCTAAATTTGCAGATGACACGAAGTTGTTCAGGGTGGTGAAAACCAGGGAGGATTGAGAGGCACTCCAAAGGGATCTGTCGAGGATGGGTGAGTGGGTGTCAACGTGGCAAATGGGGTTCAATGTGGCCAAGTGCAAAGTGAGGCACATTGGGAACAAGAATCTTGACTGTAAATACATGTTGATGGGGTCTGAACTGGCAGAGACTGACCAAGAGAGAGATCTTGGAGTCATAGTAGATAACTCAGTGAAAACGTCTGGACAGTGTGTAACTGCAATAAAGAAGGCCAACGCTATGTTGGGGATTATTAGGAAGGGAATTGAAAACAAATCAGCCAGTATCATAATGCCCCTGTATAAATCATTGGTCCAACCTTATTTGGAATACTGCGTACAGTTCTGGTCGCCACACCTCAAAAAGGATATTATAGCATTGGAAAAAGTGCAGAGAAGGGCAACCAGAATGATAAAAGGGTTGGAACACTTTCCCTATGAAGAAAGGTTAAAACGCTTGGAGCTCTTTAGCTTGGAGAAACGATGGCTGAGGGGTGACATGATAGAGATTTATAAGATTATGAATGGGATTGAGCAGGTTGAGAAAGAAGTACTTTTCTCCCTTTCTCACAATATAAGAACTCGTGGGCACTCAATGAAATTACTGAGCAGTCAGGTTAGAACAGATAAAAGGAAGTACTTCTTCACCCAAAGAGTGATTAACACATGGAATTCACTGCCACAGGAGGTGGTGGCAGCTACAAGCATGGACAGTTTCAAGGGGGAATTAGATAAACATATGGAGCAGAAGTCCATCAGTGGCTATTAGCCACAGGGTATAGATGGGAACTCTGAGTCTGGGGCAGGTGATGCACTCTATTCTTGGTTCTGGGGGGGCAGCAGTGGGAGGCCTTCTAATGTCCTGGTTCCACTGCTGGACCTCCTGATGGCACCTGGTATTTTTGGCCAGTGTGTGACAGAGGATTAGATGGGCCATTGACCTGATTCAACATTGGCTGCTCTTATGTTCTTATGTTACGTTCTTAAACTAAAAAGCAGGGGAGAAAAGTACCACTTGAGGCCCCAGGGGGTTACAATCTTTCATGTGAGCCATCCATACCAAAAGGGCATGGTCTGTGATGAGAGTAAAAGGGTTGTTCCATAAATAGTACTGTAGAGCCCCAACTGCCCACTTCACTGCCAAGGCCTCCTTCTCCACCATAGCATAGCTCCATTCAGCTGGTTGTAACTTGTGATGTATGAAGAATACCAAATGTTCATGCCCCCTCAGTGACTTGGGACAACACTGCCCCCAGGCCAGTGGCAGAAACATCAGCATGGACATCAAATGGTTTATCAGAGTCTGGATTCCAAAGCCATTGGCCAAGACCTTATCTACCAGTCCCTGAAAAGTGGTTGCAGCCTAAAGGGCATCACCCAGAATTGAAACAGTCCCTGAGAGATTGACCCTATTGGCCAGGTTCATGGAGTCTGGTCAGTGGTGAGTGGGCGTCAACGTGGCAAATGGGGTTCAATGTGGCCAAGTGCAAAGTGATGCACATTGGAGCCAAAAATCCTAAATATAAATACTCGTTGATGGGGTCTGAACTGGCAGAGACGGACCAAGAGAGAGATCTTGGAGTCCTAGTGGATAACTCGCTGAAAATGTCTACACAATGTGTAGCTGCAATAAAGAAGGCCAACGCTATGCTGGGGATTATTAGGAAGGGAATTGATAACAAATCAGCCAGTATCATCATGCCCCTGTATAAATCATTGGTGCGACCTCATTTGGAATACTGTGTACAGTTCTGGTCACCACATCTCAAAAAGGATATTATAGCATTGGAAAAAGTGCAGAGAAGGGCAACTAGAATGATAAAAGGGTTGGAACACCTTCCCTATGAAGAAAGGTTAAAATGCTTGGGGCTCTTTAGCTTGGAGAAACGACGGCTGAGGGGTGACATGATCTTTTCTCCCTTTCTCACAATACAAGAACTCGTGGGCACTCTATGAAATTGCTGAGCAGTCGGGTTAGAACAGATAAAAGGAAATACTTCTTCACCCAAAGAGTGATTAACATATGGAATTCACTGCCACAGGAGGTCGTGGCAGCTGCAAGCATGGACAGTTTCAAGAGGAAATTAGATAAACATATGGAGCAGAAGTCCACCAGTGGCTATTAGCCACAGGGTATAGATGGGAACTCTCAGTCTGGGGCAGGTGATGCACTCTATTCTTGGTGCTGGAGGGGGCAGCAGTGGGAGGGCTTCTGGTGCCCTGGCCCCACTGCTGGACCTCCTGATGGCACCTGGTATATTTTGGCCGCTGTGTGACAGAGTGTTGGACTAGATGGGCCATTGGCCTGATTCAACATTGGCTTCTCTTATGTTCTTATGTTCTTATGTCAAGGGCTGTTAAGTATTGTAACATCACCAGTTGCTCAGTGAGGACCTCCTCCCATCTCTCCTCTCTCTTCTCCCCCATCAGCTGATTCCCAGCACTCCGCAGTGATCCAGGAGTGAGGTGTCCAACAACCCTTGGCCATTGCAGAGTCCTCCATCAGACCGGAAGGCCGCAGGTGATCTGGCAAGGGTACGGCTGTCTGACTGTCCAGACCAGGTTCCGGCTCTGGACAGTTTGTTTGTTTTTGATCACTCCCTCCTCTACCACCACATGTTCCTTTATGATCTCCAGAGCATGGACAGAATCCTGTGAAACAGCAACACTTCGTAAAATCTGATATGCTCAAATATACTTAATTTATAAATTTAAATTGACCTGGATTTTAAATCCAAAGTTTCATTCTTCAGGTCCAGTATCCTAGGTGGGTAATGACTGGCTGCTATTCTATTCACAACACTCCCCGATATAACTTTGACTAAATAAAGTTTGCATTTCACATACATAAAGCTACAAACTCATTAGTGGCAGAAATAATGTTTTATCCAATGAGAAGATTCTAGGAAGTTGGAGGGATTACAATAATATAAATGTAGAAATGTGTAATCCTTTTTTTAAATAACATTTTATTTTTAACTAAGATAAACACACATACGCAAATCGCGGGGTTCCATTTCATCATTAAAGTATCTAGTTAAGTATCTCATACAATGTCTAAATATCTATTTTCTATATTCCACCTTATTTTTATGTATATTCTTTTGCCATTGATTTAAAAGAAAGTTCCTGTTCCTTTCAAATTGGTTATGTGTCAGTCTAATTTATAAGATATTAAAAAAATTGTATAGTCTCTCTTGTCCAAAGGGTGTTGACCTTCTTCTCTTGAAAATAAGTGTAATCTCACTTATCCAGAAAGTTTTAACAAAAATAGAAATGCGTAATCCTGAATTCCTTCTCTAAAGGAGCCATCTGAGAAGAAGATAGGTTTCAGCTAAGGACAGGGGTGGGGGAGAGAGGGCAGGCAAAGACCACTATGGTACTAGAGGACACAGGACGGGAGGTGAGGGGGATGGCATTTAGTCAGTGCCTTAATTACCAAAGTGGGAGGTTCCTGAGTTTCACTTGCTTGCATGTCTCCCTCCAATTCACATGGTGCAAAGACATGTTCTGGAGTCCAGTGCCTCCCAGGTACTTGAGGCCTTGATTTGGGTCAGGATGGACATGGACAGGGAGATAGAGTTTAAGCCTCCTGCCCCTTCCCGTGCTGTTGTCCCAACCTAAAATGTCCCCAGGAAACTCCACATTCTGGAACAGGAGGTGGCAGGGTCTCTTTTCAGATATACTTAAGCTGCAACAGGCCAACTGTACCCCTTGTTAGCAGGGTTGGGGGAATAATTCAGTACTGCATGTGCACAGTTGCTTTCAGTACAGTGTACTGCAGCAACAGGCTTGAGAGACCTGCAGAGAAATTTATTTGCAGAGGGGAAACACAATAAAAGGGAAGGGAAACAAGAGAAGAATAAGCGCTGAGCAGTAGTCAGCATGCATTCCAGCTCCCTCTAGTGGTCAGATGGACTAAACACATCCTGTGTTAATATTTATATTGACACTGCTCACATGACATCACTTCTCCAGGATTCCTCAGAGACTCCACAAGAAGAGCCCTTCCCACCTCTATTCTTCTGTTCTTTGATGGGTACCTCTGATACATCACCCCTGTATCAAAGAGAGCAAAGGCAGCACTTTAATCTCACTTTACTTTAATCCCACTCTTCTTCTAAGGTACTCGGGTGTTAAATAGATCCCTCTCCCATGTTATCATCATATTGTAAGCCAGTGTGGTGTGGTGGTTAGAGTGTCAGAGTAGGATTTGGAGAAACCCCACCCTCCCTCCCCACCAGGGCCATTTCTGATCCCAGGAATAAGATCAGCCTTTCTGCCTCTTATGGGAGGAGAGCACCACACAGAAGAGAATGAAAGGAGAGTTTTGCTCTGTTTCTTCTTCTCACCACAGCTGCCAGATCAGTGCAGCTGTTTGTGCATACAAGTCCCTCAATTCTGAGAATAAACTTTCCTGGAATCAGCAGTGGCTCCAGAAAAGATGGGATGGTGAGGAACATCCTACAGTTCTTGCTGCCGTGGATCACAGGTTCCAACCTTCTTGCACATATACACATTGATCTCATAACATCAGACAAGTCATCTTTTCCAGTTACACAGCTATCTCCTTTCTGAATCATAAAATGTGTAACAGCTGGAATTTGTTCCATAGACCATAAAGAGCTACACCCTGCTTACCTGGAGCTGTATTGCATCCGTATATGCAGATTCAGTGATGTCAGCTCCAGTTTTTTTAATTCAGCTGCCCTAGATGCCTATCAAGTTGATTTTTCACTGCAGATTACATCAGGCTAAAGTCATATTGGCAGCCGGACAACTTCTTTTCAAATATGACAGGCTGATATTAAACATACATTCATAAATGGCCTATCTGATGCTGGTGATTCTTCCACTCCTTTTCCACCTTACACAGAATGCCACATGAGTAATGGGTGCACATACTGTCAGGTTCGGATAAATCAGTTCTCAACACCAGCCAGTTTATTGAAAGCTAACTTTATCGAGACAGTTGTTAACTACCATCTTGGACACATCTATTGTTAGGACTGAAGGTAACCACGCAAAAGTTACAGATATAGTAGATTCAAGTAAAGGCACTAAAGATCAGGACCCAATCACCCCACAGTATTTGCCCCCCAGAACTAATCGTCAGCTCCCCCCTCTACCCCATAGCCACGTAGTCTCTACATAGCAAAGAAAACAGAATCACCAATATTCGAGTCCCTAAGACATTTGGCATCGCTAAGGTGACAAGCCTCGGGCACATCAAAGGGAAGCAGGAGAGGACCCTCAATGACAAGCGAGCTGTAAAATGCAAAAGGCACAGGGAGCCTGACACAAAAACTGACCTACTGCCTCATCTCTGTATATAATAATTCTATTTTGGTGTGAATGCTCCACCCGTTCCCACAGCCTTTGGCTCCCTCAGGTACCACTCTGAAGGTATGCCAATCCTCTGGCTGCATTGCCTCGCTGCGTTGCCTCGGTCCCACCCACAGAGCCGGCAGCCAGCGTCTCGCCCTCAGTCTGGAGGGAGCCGGCGGCCAAGAGAGTGGCAACCCCTCCATGGGGGAGAAGGAGGCAGACCTAGTGAGTGGTGGCAAGCAGGGGAAGCACTCACCTTCATGGCCCCTTGCTGCCCGTCTCCCTTGGTCGCAAGGCTGGCGCTTCGTCAAGGTGATAGCTCAGCGGGCTGCACCTCAGAGAAGGCTGCCCAGGGAGGGTCTGGCCTAGAGGAAACAAGCTGCGACTCCTGGAAAGCCAGACTCTCTCCTGAGGAAGACACTTCTCTTGGCTCCTGTGTGGGACTAACTGTGACTAACTGTCCCTTCAGTGGCTGTTGGTAGGCAATCAAGCTTGCTTCTGTGAGTAAAAAAACAAAGGACTTTCAGCATAACCCTCTCCCCTGCTCACTGCCAGCTTGGCCACTTTCTTGTCAGAATAAACTTAAAATGGCTCTCTCTCCTTTTTGGCTCCACTATGGCTGGCTGGCTAATGAGGTGGGCCAGTGACCATCAAACCATTCTCTTCAACCCCCTGCTGTGCAGCTGACTTCCCCCTAGGGTGCCAATCTCCAGGTGGTACCTGGAGACCTCTGGCTGTTACAATTGATCTCCAGATGACAGAAATCAGTTCCCCTGAAGAAAATGGCTGCTTTGGAGGGTAGACTCTATGGCATTACACCCTGCTGAGTCCTTCCCCTCCCCAAACACTACCCTCCACAGGATCCACCCCCCAAATCTCCAGGTATTTCCCTAATCAGAACTGTCAACTGTACTTCCTCCTCAGTGCCTGTTGCTAGGCAACCAAGTTCTGTCAGTAAAAGGCCCTTTCCACACCTATTTTGGCCTTTGGGAGAAAAATCACTGGGGCCAGTCCTGATAGGGTTGCCAACTCCTGGTGGAAAATTCCTGGAGATTTGAGGGATGGAGCCTGGAGAGGGTGAGGTTTGAGGAGGGGCGGGACCTCAGACAGGTACAATGCCATAGACTCCACACTCCAAGCCAGTCATTTGCTCATGGGGAACCATTGTTGCCAGTCTCCAGGTGGGGGCTGTAGATCACTCAGAATTACAATTGCTCTCTAGGAGGGGAAGGGGAGGAGATGGAAAGCTGAAGCCAGGGGGCAGTTATAAGTAGGTTGACAGACTAACTTTTCCCTCAGTGGCTGTTGCTAGGCAACCAAGCTCGGTTCTGTTAGTAAAAAGGCAAAGGCAGGAGGCCCTTTCTAGGCCTTTGTGGGGAACTCATTGGGGCCCTGACTAGAGTTGCCAGCTCCAGGTTGGGAAATTCCTGGATATTTTTTGGTGGAGTCTATGGAAGCCAGAGTTTGGGGAGGGGAGAGGCTTCAGCTGAATGGAATGCCATAGAGTCCACCCACCAAAGCAGTTATTTTATCCTGGGGAACTATTGCTGCCAATCTCCAGGTGAGGGCTGGAGATCACTCAGAATTAAAACTGCTCTCCAGATGGCAGAGATCAGTTCCCCTGGAGAAAATGGCTGCTTTGCAGGGTGGGCTCTGTATTATTATACCCTGCTGAGGTCGCTTCCCTACTGCTTGGGTCCCTACTGTGGATAAAGACTGTACTTTTCCTAGGTAGAGGCTGCAGGTGGGGGCGAGATGGAAAGCTGAAGTCAGAGAAGCAGATAATGGTATTTTGATGGTTGGCTGGGAAGGAGATAGGGTTGCCAACTCCAGGATGGGAAATTCCTGGAGATTTGAGGGGTGGAGCCTGGAGAGGGTGAGGTTTGAGAGACCTCAGACAGGTACAATGCCATAGACTTCATCCTCCAACCCAGCCATTCTCTCATGGGAACAATTGTTGCCAGTCTCCAGGGGAGGGATGAAGATCAGGCAGAATTATAACTGCTCTTCAGATGGCAGAGATCAGTTCCCCTAGAGAAAATGGTGGACTCTGTGTCATTATACCCTGCTGGGTTTGCCGCAGCAAATTTGCGCTGAGTGCCCAAGGCTGGGGCACTCTCCCAGAGGCTCTTTCTAGAGCTTGTTGTATTTATTTCCACAACGGGCCTTATTCCTAGTCCATATATAATTTCCAGTGTGTTAATGTTATGAACTGTCCCTGTTTGGCCTACTCCTTGTGGAGATTCCCCAAGTTCCTTTGACCTTCTGATACCAGAGGTACAGGAAGAATACACCCCAAAATCTTTTGGCCTTAAGTGAGGGGGAAAGCATCTAGTTTAATATTAAGGACAGGACCCTTGATCAAAGAAAGAACTGCTTTAAGCTCTCCAGGTAGGAAGCAGCCTGATTTCCTGGAATACTAGTGGATTATGTCCATAAGGTTTCCTCGAATCTCCAGAGCTCCTGTTGTAACTCAAGATCAGGCTGCTCATTCTTTAATCAGTGATTTCAGTTAATTAGAACAGAAAACAACAACACAGAACACACAGAACAACCCCAACTTATATACAGTTTGAAACTGGCTAAACCACACCCCTAGAACAGTAAGATCCAATCAGAAGTGAGTGCTTAGGACCAATAGGGTTTGTTCCCACTGAAAGTCATAGTCTTCCCTGATTGGTCCATTGCAGAATGGCAGCCAATCAGGCTGTTGATTTCAGGATACTCAGAGTCTATGGAGCTTGTGACTGAAGCTCAGGCTCATTCTACAATTCAGGCTATCCATATAACACAATACATAACTGCTCCTCACACACTTTCCCCATAAACAATGACCCAGGGTTGCAGGATAATAAATTTCCTGGCTTGCAGGTGGGTGAGCCTCAAGGCTGACCACTGGTAGAGAGACCCTTCCTTGTTTTTGCTGAGCCTGAGCTTGACTTTCTCCTCTGAATTCTTTTCTTCTGATCTCTTGAGGAGACCCAGAGCTCTCTGTTGCTGTGTCAAGAGGAAGGACTTTTTGCATACTCCTGGAAAACATCTAGGTCTGGTAGCCCCCCCACCCCGAAGGTCAACGAGTGGACGTTGAGGTCTCCAGTCAGCTAGAAACATCTCAGAAGGCCTCTGCAATTCTCTGTCCGGTCCTCGGAGCCATCAAGACCCTTCAAGAACATTCTTTGGTCTGTGACCAAACTACAACTATTTGTGTGTGTGGTATCTTGTTGCTCTTTTTGAATGAAAGGGGTTGGGAGATGCTGCTGACTGACTGCTCTTGCTGCTCTGACCAAGTGAATTGAACTCTACTCGCCCATAGAAGATAAATTGTCCTGTCCCTAGCCTGTACGATTGATTGTTGTGTACTGATTGTTTTATCCCTACTATAATTCAGATGTTTTCCCATTCATTGGACTAGTTTGCTCTAGTCAATCAAATTGGATCAATTTGGAATAACCTGTAGCTGATTAATTGAATTTATTTTATAGTTGGTTGATTATGAATTGATGAATTTAGATGCTACTGGGGTTATTGGACTATTAGGCACAGCACTGGCTGCCAATAGCATACTGAATTCGCTTCAAGGTGCTGATATTTACCTCTAAAGCCCTATATGGCCAGGTTCCGACATACCTACGGGACCACCCTTCCTCATACGTACCCCAGAGAGCACTATGGTCAGGAACACAACTTCAACTGACCATTCCTGGCCCTAAGGACGCCAGGCTTGCTGCCACCAGGGCCAGGGCCTTTTCAATGGCAGCTCCATACTGGTGGAATGAGCTCCCAGAAAAGATCAGGGCCCTGAGGGACCTTCTGCAGTTCTGCAGGGCCTGCAAGGCAGAGCTCTTCCACCAGGCTTTCAATTAGGAGTTGCCACACCAACAACAACATCTGTGGTTTTGGGTCGGCCCTGGTCTTGGGGGGAACTGCATTATACTATCGCACCAAGCTGAAGATCACCAATCCGGTGAAAAATTGTTAGTACACCATCTGATTTATTTAAAGATTACCATCACTAGCACTTTAATTGTTGGATTGCTTTTAATGCTCGATGTTAATGTATGTATGCTGTTTTAAATTTTTGTACTTGGCTTTTATGGTACAGGGTAAGCCACCCTGAGCCTGCTTGTGGGGAGGGCAGGGTATAAATTGAAATAATAAATAAATATTAGCTTCTATTTCTTGTTTTATTAATAGTATTTATTAGTAGGGTGGGTGTTTGAAGGGTGGTGGCTGGGAGTGGGCTGGATTTGAGATTATACTATGCAATTAAGCTCAGCCAATATTAGTGGATTTGCTAGGCTTAGTTCTACCTCCTGTTGTCATCATCAGATGCTTAGTGGGCCCTATATTGTACCAATAACATCTGGTAGGGAAGGCCATGTTAGAGCCAGGGACACCAGTAATACAGGGGCGGGGGAAGTATGTCAGTGTTGACAAGGTGGTTGAAAGGAAGGAGACAGAGATATGGTAATGCTCGGTCCCATAGAATCATAGAATGTTAGAGTTGGAAGGGACCTTGCAGGTCATCTAGTCCAACCCCCTGCACTCTGCAGGAGCATAGCCAAAAGATAGCCATATAACATACCTGAAAGATGGTCATCCAGCCTCCTCTTGACAATGTCCAGCGAAGGAGCATCCACCACCTCCCGAGGCAGTCTGTTCCACTGCTCAACCACTCTTACAGTTAGGAAGTTTCTCCTAATATTTGGCTGGTAATGACTCCCTTGTAATTTCCACCCATTAGATCTAGTCTTGCAATCCAGAGCAAGAGAGAATAGATCTGCTCCATCTTCTACATGACAACCTTCAAATATTTCAAGACTGCAATCATGTCCCCTCTAAGCCTTCTCTTTCCCAGGCTAAACATACCCCACTCTTTCAGCCTTTCCTCGTAAGACTTGGATTCCAACCCTCTCACCATCCTGGTTGCCTTCCTTTGGACACACTCCAGCTTGTCAACATCCTTCCTAAAATGTGGTACCCAAAACTGGGCACAGTACTCCAGATGAGGCCTGACCATAGCAGAATAGAGCGGGACTACTACCTCCACAATGCTTCTGTTTATGCATCCTAAGATTGCACTAGCTTTCTTCGCAGTCACATTGCACTGCTGGCTCATGTTTAGCTTGTGATCAACCATAACACCTAGATCCCTTTCACATGTGCTGCTGTCAAGCCAAGTCTCTCCCATTCTATATCTGTGCCTTTGATCTTTTTGTGGAGACCCATTTCACATATATATTATGTCTGACTCTTTCCCATACTAACAGCAATGCTTTCTTTATCAAATGATTTTTAAAATATTTGTGATTATCTGTTTTTTGATACCAAAAGAAAAGCATGCCATCCTAGCTTTAAATCATGTCCCTCAAGTTTTAACAATCTAGTATTTTCAATTGTTATCCATTCTTTAATCCATGACAACGCACACACTTTATAATAAATTCCCCAGTCTGGTAGACCAAGGCCTGCACACTGTTTAAAGTCCTGTACTGCCTTCAATTTTATTCTGGGTTTCTTCCCTTGCCACATAAATTTTGATGTTATTTTATACAGCACCTGGAAGTATGTTTGCTTCTGCAAAATTGGAATAGTTTGAAAAAGATATTCTAGGAAAAAGAAGTCTAGGAAGGATATTCATTTTAATCATAGCTACTCTTCCCATGAATGACAGCTGTAAGTTATTCCATTTATCTAAATCTTTTTGGATTTCTTTAAATAGCCTCATGTAATTATCTTCCATCAACTAACTACATTTGTTTGTCAGGAAAATGCCTAAGTATTTCACGCTTCACTCTAACTGAAATCCTGTCTTCTCAACCAGCTCTTTTGTTATGGATTGTATTATATTTTTTGTGATGATCTTTATCTTTTGTTTATTCACTTTCATTCCTGCCATATCGCCAAATTCCATTAAGTCCTTCATCAAACTGTTTATAGAAGTGCTGGGATTCTCTAATATGAAGGCTAGATCATCCGCAAAGGCTTGTACTTTATATTCTTCTGCACGTATTGTTGTTCCTCTAATATTTTTATCTTCTCTGATCACATTATTTAGTACTTGCAGAGTGAGAAGAAACAACAATGTGGATAATGGACACCTTTGTCTTGTTCCCTTCTCGACTGCTATCTCTTTAGTTAGATCTCCATTGATCCTCACTCTGGCACTCTGTTGAGTATAAATTGCTTGAATCATCTTAATGAAGTATTCTCCAGCATCAATCTCACATAGTTGCTCCATCATAAAATTCCAACTGACATTGTCAAAGGCTTTCTCTGCATCTAAAAAAATTAGTGCCAGTTGCTTTTCTAGATGTGCTTCATAGTATTCCAAAATATTCATAATTATTCTTAAATTATTTCTCTCTCTTTTTTTAATAAAGATTTTTATTGATTTTGCATTACTACGGGATATGGGAAAGGGTTACTAAATCCCTACCTCTAAAAATTTTATAGGATATGGGTAAGGGAAGCTAATACATAAACCACTACCAGGATGGGGGAAGGAGACTAAACCCTACCTCTATACACCCTACTGGACATGGGGAAGGGAAGACTAACATGGTGACACGATCTGGTTACATACTGTGTCATTATCACCTGGTGTTACAAAGATTTGTTGCTTATAAAAAGGAAAGTTAACAAAAAATAGTAAAAAGAAAAAAAATTGCAAAAATGGATTAATTAATAAAAACTGCATTTTCAGTGATTATCTTGGTCTTAGGTTCTCTTCTTCTTGCGTTTCTTCTTTCCTTGGGGTTTGGAAGCGGCTGCTCCTTTCTCTGATTCTGATGTATCTGAAAAACTAAAGAGTATTGGACTACTGCTTTCTGAATCCTGTGAGTAGGATTCTTCTTCTTCCTCTTCTTCCTCCTCATCCTTTTTAGGTTTCTTATCTTTGTTGAACTGCTTTACATTGAAGTGTTGATTCACAAACTTTTTAGCCTTAGGAACAGAGTCAATGTTGTATTTTTTATCTCCATATTTAAAACTCAGTCCTTCAGGAAATAATCATCTGTAAGGGACCCCTTTCTTCTGTAGAAAGAGAGTAAGTTTCTTGTAGAGTCTCCTCCGCTTCCTGACTTCAAAGGGGATATCCTTCAGGATTTTTATCTCTTCATTTTTAATTTTTAAGGGGTTCCCCTGTGTAGATTTCAGCACTCGATCTCTGGTAGACCTCATAAATTTCACGCATATTTCTCGAGGGAGTTTATTCTTTTTAATAAAATCTGGATAAGCCCTGTACACCCAGTCCATCTCCTTCAGTAGATCTTCCTGTTTGTAATCCATTATTGGAGCCAAAGTCTCTGATAAGATAGCCTTTAAATCTTCATTCTTTTCTTCAGGAATCCCTTGGAAACATAGGATGTACATGGATCTTTCCAGCTGGAGCTGTATTAATTGGTTTTTATTAGAGAGTCTCTCTTTTTCTGCTTCATCCGCTCTTTTGTTGATACTCTCAGTCTGTTTTTCCATTTTTTTTAGAGTCTTTTCAGTTACTGAGGTCCTTCTGTTCATTTGATTCATCTGCTTTTGCAAGTTATCCATTTTCACATTGAGATTAGTCATCTGCTCCATTAGAGGGCGCAGTGCATTCGCCAGCAGTGTGGACATCTCCGTAGTTACTTCCTGGTTGTGGTAGGGAGTCGTTGGTAGGTTATTTCTGGTTGATGTTTTTTTCTCCAGACCTGGCTTCTGCCCTCTCCCAGCCATAATATCAACAAGAAGTAAGTTTCCCAAAACAAAGTAAAAGTTGGCAGAACTTAACCTGCTTTTCGTTATTATGCAGCTTTTGTTTTTGCTAGTCCTCTTATGCGCATAGCTTGTTTCAAAGTTGTTTTAAACTTCGCTTTAAAAACGCATTGTTTTAAACAGGGGGGGTGAACTCTTGAGCGTCTCCCTCCCCCTATCACTTTGCCCTTAGGCGCTTCTAATTACTACCAAGGCTCTTGTTCGCTTAAATCACCTGAACAGTGCTCTGACTCAGGTCTTTCAACACCCCACCTGAAATCAGTGGTTCTGGAGTGGGCAAGTACTTCTCATCTTCCACAGTGAAGACAGAGGCAAAAAATGCATTCAGCTTCTCCACCTTTTCCCTATCATCCTTCAGTAGTCCTTTTACCCCTTGGTCATCCAAGGGCCCCACTGCCTCCCTGGCTGGTTTCCTGCTTCTAATGTATTTGAAGAAAGTTTTATTGTTGGTCTTTATGTTTTGTGCTATATGCTCCTCATATTCCCTTTTTGCCTACCTGATCACAGACTTGCATTTTATTTGCCACAGCCTGTGTTCCCTTTTATCAACCTCACTGATACTAGCTTTCCACCGCTTAGAGGAATCCTTCTTACCATTTACAGCTTCCATTACTTTGTTAACCATGCAGGCTTTTTTCTATACCGATTTGCAGGGCTCTTTTTGTAGCAGGAACTCCTTTGCATGTTAGGTGGCACATCCCTAATGTAGCCAATCCTCCAAGAGCTTACAGTAGCCCCTGTGAGAAGAGCTCTGTAGCCTCTTGGAGGATTGGCTACATTAGGGGTGTGTTGCCTAACATGCAAAGGCGTTCCTGCTACAAAAAGAGCCCTGCCTACTTGTGCCTTTCCTAACCTGTGGTGTATGTATGTGTGTGTGTGTGTGTGTGTATATATATATACATATATATATATATATATATATATATATATGTATACTTCTAGGATTGTAGTTTTAAATAGTCTCCAAGCTTCCCCAATGGTTTTGACCATATCTACTTTTCCTTTCAGTTTCTTCCTCACATGTCCCCTCATATCAGATGTCCCCTTTCAAAGTCAAAAGTGGTTGTTGGTCTTTTTGGGCAAGTCCCTATTTATACAAATGTTGAACTCAATAACATTATGGTCACTGTTCCCAAGCGGTGCAATCACTTTTACATATCTCATCAGGTCTTAGGCATTACTTAGGACCAAATCCAGGATCACTTCTCCCCTGGTAGGTTCTGTGACCATCTGCTCCATAGTACAGTCATTGAGAGTGTCTAGAAATTCAATCTCTTTTTCTCGATTTGAACACATATTGACCTAATCAATGTGTGAGTAGTTAAAATCACTTATTATGGCACACTTATTTCATCTAGCTGCTACCTTTAATTCATTCATCATTTTATAATCTATCTTTTGATCTGGTGGGCGATAACAAACTCCCAGTGTTAAGCTTCCTTTTGGGCCCACTATTTCAACCCATGGCATTTCCAGAAGCGAATTCAATTTTCTTACCCTCTCAATCTTACTGGACTGTATACCGTCTCTGACATACAGAGCCACCCTTTCCAGGGACAGCAAGGAGGAAGCCAGCACCCACAGTCATATATAGGTCCTGTCTTGCTGTGGTTGAAAGAAGAGAAACAAATATTGTTTGTTGTAGTGATCTCTTTTTCTCTGGGCTTCTTTCTCCCTAGATTGCTCTAAGCTTCCATTCACTGCATGGTCCATTTTTAGGTGAAAATGTCTCTATAGCTTTCAACAGAGACATCAAAAGTTCAGTCACACCATCTCTTTGCAACTGTCTTTACTGCATGTATTCTGACCACATCTTGTCTAAATTAAGCATACTTTCAAGTGTACATGTGAAGCAAAGCCTTAAGCAAGATTTTAGTAATTTCTAACTACCTTTGTTCCATCTTCCTCTGAAGTATCTTTTGCATGTTGCTTCAAGAAGCAGTTTGTGTTCTAACCTATAAACTTTTTACAAGCTATTAAACATTGTATAAATTATTTGCCCAGTTTTCCGGACATTCGATCAAGAGACACCCCTGCTAAGAGTCCTCTGATAGATTTACCACAAACAAAGCTTCTCTTTTCTCTTGTTTTCAGATATTTACCAGAGGGTCTTTCAGCAAGTATCTGTGTCTAAGCCTTAATGCAACTTAGCAAATAAAATAGACCTATTTACAGCTGAAAATATTCCCTTTTCTCAGCTGCAGCCTCTGAGCTCTTAATTCCTTAGACCAGGGGTCATTTCATAGAAAAAGAGGTGCAGAATCTCATTAGCAGAACTCATTTGCATATGCCACACCCCCTGACATCACCGGAAGTTTGTCAGAAGGCAACACCCACCACTCAGGCTCCGCTGGACTCTTTTGGATTGCTAGCTATGGGGGTGGGATACATGCAGATCTGCCTTAAGAGAGGAGGGAGGGCTTGTACCTGAATAAACCTGGGTCTCAAAGGTGCCACTGGACTCTTTTGGATGGCCAGCAAGTGCAGGAAAGTGCGTGGCTGCTTGTGGGTCGAGGAGGGCGGTGCAGAGGACATACATGGCCTTTGACCAGGTAGGGGGCCAGGGTGGTGGTGGGGCAGAAGCCCAGGGATGGCATGAGGACAGGCAGAGCCTGGGCAGGCTGGGTGCCATAGCCCAGGCAGTGATGGAGCAGCTCAAGGGCCAGCTCATGGCAGAGCTCTGCTGGGTCAGCCAATGGGCCAGGAAAGGGGGGGGCTGCTGGGAGCAGGGGGAGGGGCTTGCTGCATGTGCTCCTGTGTGCTCCTACAGGAAATGAGCCCTGCCTTAGACAAATTCTGATGGGCCTGGGGTGGGGCCCATCTTGGACCCTAAATTTGGGAGGGTCACCTGTTACAGTATGAAGAAATATTATTTATTACAATAAAAGCAGAATATTTTATAGCCCCATTAAGAAGGTTAAGTACATGCTGCCAAGCTTTGGTAGAAGAAACTTCAGCAGCTGGGTGTTGAAATAAGAGGCAGAAGTCAAGTGAAAACTGGCAAGGGTTGAGCCTAGGTGGCAAGCAGGGTCCAGAGGGCCAGAAACAAAGAGATAAAAGAGGTGAGGTTAGAATAAATATAGCAAGTATGGTGCAGGTATCTTTGTCTAACTCCTCTTATTGTCATAAAGCCAGTTTGGTGTAGTGGTTAAGTGTGCGGACTCTAATCTGGGAGAACCGGGTTTGATTCCCCACTCTTCCACTTGCACCTGCTGATGTGACCTTGGGTCAGTCACAAGCTCTGGCACAGCTGTTCTCTCAAGGACAGTTTCTATCAGAAGTTCTCTCAGCCCCACCTACCTCACAGGGTGTCTGTTATGGGGAGGGGAAGGGAAAGGAGTTTGTAAGCCGCTCTGAGACGCCTCTGGGCAGTGAAGGGCGGGGTATAAATCCAATCTCTTCTTCTTCTTCTTCTTCTAAATGCCCCCCAACTACAAAATTCCTGGCAGGTACAGGCTCAGTAAGCCACAAAAGATTTCCAGATTGAAAGTTGACAGATTCACTTCAGCTCGATTCAGCTTGGTGAACTATGCCTGCATTTTTGAAGAACTGATATCTGAGTATTGTATAGGGTCAGTCTGTCAGACTAGGGCTGTGATCACGCTGGTGGCTTGATGCAATATGGCGCCACCTCTAAGCAAACCGGGTTAAAGTGTAGTGGGATATATCAGCCACACAGCACACCTTGCTGTGGGTTACCCACGGAAACATCCCATGGTAAAGCATCCACATTATTGTGGCGCCTTAGCCATGGAATGAACAGCCAAAAAAGATATCCAAAAACCATGTCTGTGCATAGGCAATTCTTTTTTAAAAACCACCTCCATAGTGGCAGAATGGATCTGCAGCTTCACACCGCCAGATCCGTTCTGCGTGCGCTCCCCCGTGTTCAGACATCCGGCCATGCACAATGAATGCGCAGGGAAACAAAAATACCACTTCGGAGGTGGTGACTTTTTAACCCAGCTCCAAGTATACTCGGGGAACGCCTGACAGATGTGGCTGTGTGATCGTGCCCATTTAATCCATTTGTAAGATGTGCCTATATCTGGCCAAACTGCCAGTCTGAACACAATCTAGGAAAGGCCTGGAGCAAAGGCGAGCCGGAGAAAAGCCATTCAACCAGAAACAACAACACACAAGCCTGAAAAGAAATGTGTAATTTTGCTGTTTCATGATGAAAACACATAGGCAGGGGTTCTGGGACACAGAGATCCAACAAGTCAAAGTTTTGCAAGCTGTTGCAAACAACTGCCTGGCCACTGGAAGCAGAACAAGAAATGTGATATTGATTCTAGAGAAAGGCCATGGGAGGAGGTGAGAGCCCACTGGGCAATGGAACAATGAGGGATATGTTGTATTTGCAGACTTCTAATATACCTTACCCTTTAATAAAGATGTTTGATATGAGACTCAGGCAGCAGCTCGTTGAACAGTGAAATCAGCTTTATTTACAGAGTGAGAATAAGATAGGACGACAGCAAAACTGGGGAGCAACAGGCTCCTTTTTAAACAGTCCGGGCTTGCTAAACCACGCCCATTTGTGCAGTAAAGACCAATCAAAATATATACATAAAGTCCAATCCCATCGTTTCCCTCCTGCACATATCTTGTATCCTGATTGGACAGCTGCACGAAGTGTCCAATCAGATTTCAGGCTTCAGGATACCAGGCTTTAATGGGAGCTGGAATCAAGCTCCTAGATTTATGTATAGCAATCCATAACAAAGACCCCAAGCAGATGGACAAGAAAAGGGGGAACCTAATGGCTTCAGGTTTTTCCTGACCAAACAAGCCAGATAGATGGATCTTTGAGAAGGCAGAGCTGGTTAATGATCAATATAGTCAAGTTGGGCTAGCATCCCAGAAAGGGGAGAAATGTCAACTCACTCCAAGCTGCAGGGAGTTAGGTAGATTTTAATCCAAGGAAACTTTCCATAAGGAAAGTGTCTTTTTAACTAGAAATACTAGGACAATAGTCCCATTCATGAGAAAGAAAAGATCTTGCTCATGTCCATCGGAGAGTGAAGAAGATGGCGGCTGAGGCAGACGCTTGATGTCGAGCTCCGTGTTTTATCTACTGTTTTGTCTTTCTTTGACCCTGGAAGCTGGAAGGAGGACAGGCAGACGGCTTCTTTATCTTTGCACAGTGAGACTGTCTGAACTTTTTTTAATTTAACTTCATTAAAAGGCTTTTAGTTGATTAGGAAACCATACCAGGAACTTGTTAAATAGTAGCTAGAGCGGTTTCCTTGATTCCCTTGGCGTTGATAGCTCCTACTTTGGCTAAACAGCTGTCGTCGGCTCTCATATCTGAGAGTAGGAGTAAATAAAACTTAAGAGTGAAAAGCCAAGGTTTTTTTATGACTTCAAGGTCTGGAGCTATAAAAAGGAGGAGAGAAGGGGAGAAAGGAGGAGAGGGGGCAGAAAGAGAAGATGATTTACAACTCCCAATAAGCAAACAATCAAAAATTTGTGACTTTTTTGAAAAAGAAAATCCTGTTACCTACAATGTGCCAGTTACAAATTATTTTGCTCCTCTGGCTGAAAGCCATGAGATCTTGGAGCCTGAGTGTGACATACCTGCTGCTGATTGCCATGAAATACAGTGGAAAGAACAACTGGAGTTGCAGGTCTCTGGAAAAGAAATGGCTGGAGAGTCTGACACAATAATCAGCAAGTATGCAGACCTTATGGCTAAAACAGTGACTTTGATTATGGAAAGAATCAGTGAAATACAAAGTAACATCAACAAACTCTCTTCAAAACTTGATCTGCTAATTAAAGATAGAAACTCCCCAGCTGCTTCTTGTTATCAAGAGAGACAGAGCTCATTAGCAAAGGGAGTCAATGTAGTAAAGGGACAAACACAACCGTACAGGGCTGTTAGTCCTATAAACCAGTCCTTAGTCCTTCAAAAGGATAAGATATGCCTAATGATATGCCCATATAGAGGCAGGAAAATCGGGTGGAAAACGAAGAATGACATCCGCAATCATCTTGGAAATTTACTTGGGAGCAGAATGAATTCTATAGATATCATCAGCATAGAGACTCTTAATAGCCTTCCCCAGGTACAAAAAGTGTTGTTAATATTTAAAACAACAAGAATCCCTGCTCTATTGATGAGACAAAAGAGAAGATTAAATCAAGTGGGGATTTTTCCAGATAGAGTCTTTCATAACCTCAACATTGTTCCCTTGTGTGGATCTTCCCCTATACCCAAGCATCCTTGGCCACAGAGTAAAGACCTCAAGGAAACACATGAAACCCAGGAGAAAGGAAAATCACTGATAGACTCTTTGTTAATGGAAACGGAATACCTTGAAAATACAGAAGAAATAGAATTAATGGCGTCATTTAAAGCATTACCAGCAAAAGAACAGAAGGCCATTACTAATAGACTGGATGCCCTGAGGAATAAATTATTAGAAATGGAAGAACTTCCAATGGAAACAGAGGTCCTCTTGAAAAGTCCATTAAAGGATATAAAAGACCTTAAACAAACAACTAACCATACACAGTCAACTCCTGTTGGTGATAAAACCCTCACACAAAATGCCCTCCCAATAGTAAAGCCTGCACCAGAAAAAGAGGGCTCTTCATCTGGAAATAAAATATCAAAGGCTATTAAGAATGGCTGCATCTTTGATGACGAAGCTGGACATTTGAACCTTATTTCGCTTGAGTGACTAGAAGAACGATCCTTAAGGGGGAGGGAAAAGGGACAATTAGCTAAACTTCTGTGCTGGAATATAGCGGGTTGGTCAGCCAAAGTATATGATAAGGGGTTTTTGGATTATTTGCGTCAATTTGAAGTTATTTTTTTGCAGGAAACTTGGATGTTGGAAGATTTTGATATATCTGGGTATAGTGCTTTTCACTCACCAGCGACGCCGAGTAATAAGGGAGGGAGACCCTCAGGTGGTCTTGCTATTTTTATATCTACTGCATTAAATGCAGAGGCTAAAAGAATTTACTTGCCAAATGATGGGGCTATTGCAATCCACTTGAGTTGCTCAAGATATACTGTGGTGTGCGTAAATTGTTATCTAACCCCACAATGTTTAAAGGCCCAAATAAGAAAAACTTGGAATCTGATGGAAGCTAACATTGCTCATTGTCTACAAACATATCCTAATGCAGAGTTAATTATGGGCGGGGATCTGAATGCAAGGTTGGGGGCAAATGATGAGATCCTATTTGATAAGTTTGGGATAAATTCAACGGGTGGGGAAGTTGCGGATGGGTTCAATGATAGATGTTCATTGGATGTTGTTGTGAATTATGCAGGTCTTTGTCTTGCCCAGCTGACCCACAAACTGAATCTTAGGATCCTAAATGGAGTAATTCAAGGTGATCACCCGGGGCAATATACCTTCTGGTCTAGTAACAGACATTCTACTATAGATTATTTGATAACCACCAGTGATATGTTTGAAAGGGTAAAGGGCCTTTATATCGAAGAGAGAGCTGAGAGTGACCACCTGCCTCTTAATTTAAGTTGGGATGTAGGGTTTGTTCCCCTACATAAAGCCCACGGAACCTTCCTAAAAGTAGACAACATAACAAGTAGGCGGAAATCCAACTGGTGTCCCAAGCTGAATGATAAATTTCTAACGTGGACAACATCTGAAATAGGGAGGGATATCTATAGAAAACTATCATCACTAGAGAAAAAGAGGGTTCTAGATGTGAGGCCTCTATTCTCAATAATTATGCACAACTAACGGCCCATTTATCCTCACTTCTATCTTATGAGATTAATAACTCCCATTTGGGGTGCTCCTATAATAAAAGTTGGTTTGATAAGGACTGTGTGCAGGCAAAACAGAGTCTTATCAGGAGCCTTAAAGAATTTCATAAAGCCCCAGTGATTGAAAATAAACTAGAAGTACAAGCTAAAAAAAAGGCCTATAAGCATCTTCTGAGAAGTAAAAAAAATTTGGCTACACAGCTTAGATGGAATACACTAATAGAGGCAGCCAAGAAGAAGGATCATAGGAAATTTTGGAAAATAGTTGCAGGTATTAACAAAGTAGGTAATGCTAACAGGGAGTACATAATTCCTGCAAGAATATGGGAAAATCACTTTGAAGAACTATTCAAAGGAGAGAATCGGGAATCCTTCCCATTGAGAGAGCTGAACAATTATCCATCCTGGGATCCAGTGTCAACTAAGGAGGTGGAATTTTACATTAAAAATCTCAAAAATGGAAAAGCCCCAGGTAGAGATTATATTACAGCAGAGCTATTAAAAGCTAATTTAACCTGGTGGTCCCCGATGTTGGCCAACCTCTTCACATATATTGATCAGACAGGACAAATTCCAGAAGGATGGGGGCTGGCTATAATAATCCCGATATTTAAGAAAAACAACAGAGCTGACCCCAATAATTATAGACCTATTAGCTTGATAAATATTATATGCAAACTTTATACCAAACACCTGTGTCTGAAACTCTGCAGATGGTTAGAACAAGAAAAAATACTTAAAACTGAACAGGGCGGGTTTATAAAAGGCCGTTCCACCCTAGATCACTGTTTGGTCCTGGATTATTTAGTTCAAAAATACACGCATAACCATAAGGGAGTTTTATATGCTGCATTTATCGACCTGAAAGCGGCCTTTGACTCGGTTGTGAGGGAAAGGTTATGGGCTAAATTGGATCAGTCAACTATAGATAGGAGATTACTATTGTTGATGTCTAATCTATATAAAAATACAACTGTACAAATACGATACACTGCTGATGGTAAGCTATCAAAACCCATTCAAGTCCAAAAAGGTGTTAGACAGGGCTGCCTTTTTGCTCCTTTTCAATTTAACTTGTATGTAAATTGCTTGATAATTGGTCTGCATGAAATTGACATCTCAGCCCCCACTTTGGACATGGGAAGAAAGATTCCTGTTTTAATGTATGCAGATGACGCTGTGCTCCTTTCACTATCTAGAGGAGGACTAAAGAGGGCAATGGAAAAATTTAGTGCACAATGCCAAAAAGAGTTACTTACTGTAAATTATTCAAAGACAAAGATCATGCGTTTCCATAAAAAATATAAAGAAATGAAATGGTCAATGGATGGGGTCCCGGTAGCTCAGGTTAAAAATTTTAAATACCTGGGACTAACATACTCATTTAATGGAAGGGCTTCTAGACATCTTCAATATGCAGCATGCTCAGCACAAAGGAGCGCAAATGCTATATTGCGCTTCTTTAGGAAAGAGGGAGCTCAGTATGTACCAGCTGCTCTTAAACTATTTTCGAACAAGGTCCTTCCACAAATGATATATGGAACACAAATACTGGCAGAGAGTAAATTTAAAGAACTAGAGCTAGTACAATCGAAATTTCTTAGAGCACTGTTCAATGTCCCGAAAGGTATGGCAAATCTGAGTTTAAGACAAGAAGCAGGCTTATCAACTGTGACACTGAACGTCTGGATACAGAGGTGTAATTATTGGGTTAAGTCCCATCTGAATCCGGTGGGACTTATCCCTGATTTTTTGACATCTACACCATATCCCCAATGGGCTCTTAGGGTAGTAGATAAACTGAAATCAATCGGGCTAGATCCTGAAAATTTATTAGAGGGAGGATTGAAGCATGCAAAGATTTTAATATCACAAAGATTTATGGATATTGAAGCACAAAACGACTATGCAGCCCTACCTTCTTATTATAAGAGACTGAAGTTGGGACCTAGCTTCAGTGCTGCATCTTACCTTGGACTCATAAAAAATCCTAATCATAGATGGGCATTCACTAGAGCGCGCCTTGATGCGCTACCCTCAGCAGTCCTTTATGGTAGATATACCCGGACTCCCATGCATCAGAGGATTTGTTTTTGCTTGTTAGATCAGGTGGAGTCAGTTTCTCATATATTACTCCATTGCCCTATATATGAAGAAGAGAGGCAGCACCTGTTGATACCCCTTCTCTCACATTTTAAACCTTTGGCAAATTATCTCTCATATGCCGAGGAATGCCTGATGAAGTTTTTACTGGCTGATAATTATGAACCTGTCTCACACAATGTTGCTAAATATTGCTATCTGGTAATAAAAAAGCGCAGATTGTACTGTAACTCGAGCCACTAATGATGAAAATGACCGATCTGGTATTTTAGAAAATACGGCTGAAGGGTCTTTTGTTGTAAGATTCTGTGTTGTATTATTTTAGTTTATTTTGCTGGTCTTATGACTGTTTTAATAAATTTGTTGTTGTTGTTGCTCATGTTCATCTAGAAGCTTTAATAGCCAAACAGCCAATAGTAAAGTCTGAACAGGAGTAGGGAAGTAAAAGCCAGAGAGTCAGTTCAGAGTGTCCGAAGCAGGTTTGATCAGTGTCTGAAGCAGGTTCAGACCGCTGAAGCACAAGTAACCCTCCCTCATCTCCATTTGGAATCTTCCTTATCTACAGTACTTTTCAATGTTACACTTCTATGTAACCACGAAGCTATGCTAGGTTATACAATTTATGTTATGTGTCTGTGTCAGGTAGCCCTGTCATGGGGATGGAATGTGGAGGGAGTACTCTTAGTCTACCAGCCTCTGAACATTACCGTTTTCACTGTCTGTATGTTATCATCTATGTGACCTTGTAGAAGCTCCAGCTGCAGAACTCCTAAGCTGGGAACCAAGGGCTTTTAGATTGTTTGCCTGCTTTACTCATTTGCTTTGCCTGCCCACGCAAACTATACTCATTGGCTTCAGCTCATTAAGGGGGTGTTTGATCGTGGTATAACTTAGGAGGCCCTACTGTTCCCGGGCATTCCTGACACAACTCATACACGTGTCTTTAGTTGTGATTCACCAATAGACAGTTCTCTTCTGATGAAGCCCTGTGCTGTGTGTGCCTGACTAAGGAGCCTGACAGTCGGCATGCACCTGTGCCTTATATCCATTATTGACAGTAGCCAGAAACCACTAAAAGGATATCTTTTCAGGGTAACTGTGAATGTAAAGAAGGATTAACTGTCACAGAAGGTTTGACTCTAAGATGGATTCTGTCAGGAGATAGGCCATGTTTTTCCATAATTTCTGAATGACCCTATGACAATTTTTGCCAAAATATTCTTGGGAAAAGGCTGTCATCAAGAATAGCTGTAGACTCCTGATTGGTTTAGAAGCAGTTAAGCTGAATAAAGTATAAAAATAGGAGTCTCCTGCAGGGTATCAGTGAGGGAGGATACAAGCCTCTCTTCCTCATTCGCTCTCTTTTTCAGAAGGAAAAAGGCCTTTCCAAGGAATAACCTCTTGACCTTCTTCATGTGCACCCTCTTCTGGTGGGTTGATGAGATTACTGTTTTCTTTCTTACAGCTTTGTTCTATGCCGGGGTGTTGAACTCAATTGTTATGCGGGCCGGATCTGACATAAATGAGATTTTGTTGGGCCAGGTCATGTGTTACAACAGGGGTGTCATAATAGGGAAGATGCCATTATTGCCAATGTCTTATCCAAGCACATACTTGCCAAGAAAATGCTGCAGTGGAAAGGGTGATAGTTCTAGGGGGTTTTTTAAAGGCACATACAAATTCATGGCAACGAGGCTATTTGATTTTAGCTATAGTAGTGCTTTGTCCTTAGCTTCAATTGCATATGGCATTTCATCATTTGGGGAAGGCTTCCCCTTTCAGTGGCTTCCCAAATTGCAATCAGGCAGTGCCCAAGCACCAAAGTAGGGTTCCCAAGTACTTACTGCGTGCTGGCGGGGAAAACATGCTCCCCGGCCAGACCATTCCTCCCTGTAACGCACCATGCCATTACCCGGAAGTGACGCCAGGCGATGCTCTGGCAATGGGGCTGAAAACTCAATGGTACCATAGAGTTTCCAGCTACATTGCCAGAGCGTCGCCCAGCGCCACTTCCTGGCAACGGCATCATGCGGCGTGTCTTTCCTTCCCCCGGGGATTGTCCTGCCAGGACATATCCATTCCCCACCGGCATGCAGTAAGTATTTAGAAAGCCCGCACCAAAGAGGGTTGCAATGTTTGTAAAGATACAAGCAAACCCGGACTTAATGAGGCCATTGTAACAAGTGCTGCTTCCTAACACTCCAGCAGCCAACCAGAGAATCATATAATGCAGTCTGGCTACAATATAACAAGATCATTATTTTATGCAAACTTTATTTTTGTTTGCTCACACTGACTTACAGATACCAGCCTCCAGGTGGGGCCTGGGGATCCCCTGGAGTTACAGCTCATCTCCAAACGACAGAGATCAGTTCCCCTGGAGAAAATGGATGCTTGGGACGGTGGACTCCATGGCATTATAGTGGACTGAGGTCCCTCCACTCGCCAAGCTCCAACCTGAAGCCGGCAACCCTACAAAACCCTACATTCACACCTGCTCCTCCCATCCCTCACAATTTTATGACAGAGAGGGCTACAAAGGGGTGAGACCAAATGGTCATGATGGCTTGGGAAATTAAGGGAAACTACAAAGGAAGTAAACGAAAACCTGTGTTACCATGACAATCAACAGAGCCCGATCCTGACACTAGGACAACTGCAGTCAGTGCACTTACTATATACCATATACCAGCAGAGGGAGCCAAAGAAATTTAAAAAAGTTTTGTCCAGCACTGTTGATCTTATCTTCCTGGCTTTCAGGAATCCAAATGAGGCAGATATGTATTTCTTCACTCTCACTTTAAACTATACACTTTGTGCCTTCAGTGCCCAAAGACAAGAAGGTTGGGGCTGCAATCTTAAAATCACTTTTCTGGGAAGGAGTCTCCTTGAATAAAATTGGATTTATGTCTAAGTAGACTTGCTTAGGACTGAAAGTAAATGTTTGTCTAAGTAGACAGAGTAGATAATTTGTCTAGCATCATGACACCTCATAATGCTGTTTAGTTCTTTATTCTACTCTCTTCATTAATTTTAAGCTAGGTATGTCCTGCAAGACTTTACGTCTCAGTTAACTAGCAGGACAGATGTAGCAGGAGTGATCTAAATTAATTTTCCACATGCTGTAAAGATCTTTGTTTTGATTTCTTCTGGCTTTCCCATGCTGTTTTCAATCTAGCACATCCGGGCCAGCAGGAACATTGCTGCAGTTGTATAAATGCAAAGCCATTAAAAAAAAAGAGTAGAATATGTGATTGGACTGGAAAACCATTAGGCAGTTCTTGGATGTCATTAATCTGTGTAGTTTTAAAACATAGTTCCTTAATAACCATTAACCCAGATCACCCAGTTCAGAACACCTCATTTCAGCTGCCTTTTCTGTGCATGCTTGTTCTCATATTGCCTTAACCACTCTCCCTCCTTCATCATCTTTGCTCCATGTTCAGAAAAGCTGACTGAACAAAAGAGACATTTCAGCTCTGCTTGTGGTCCATCTCTCGTTCTAGTCCTGCCTGTCTTGCTTCAGTGTTAACTAGACTTGGATTTCATTTTTATAGAGATCTAGAAATGTCCTGAAATCTTTGTTCCAGAAAATCCTAAAATTCTCAGCTGCATTGTGTGTGTGAAATGCTGTCAAGTCACAGCTGACTTATGGAGACCCCAGCAAAGGGCTTTCCAAGCAACGGAGAAGAAGAGGTGGTTTGCCATTGGGTTCCTCTGCAGTCTTCCATGGTGGTCTCCATTCCAAGTACTGACTCTGCTTAGCTTCCGAGATCTGACAAAACTGGGATGTCCCACGCTGCCTCCCACCTCCCGCTGCCAGCTGCATTAGCCATTTGAAAATCTCTGTTGTGTATTACTAGGGATAATGGAGAAATCTTTCATATAAGGTCAGAACAAACTTTATGCCAAACATTACAAACTGCTGTCACCTTCATACTATCAAAACCACTCACTCTTTCTCGCTTTGAATACCAAACCCATTATATTTGCTTTACTTCTCCACTTCACCAGTGCAGAGGCTATATATAATTATATATATTAGGTGCAGATAAACCACCCTTTTCCTTGGAGGCATGAAGTATGTTTTTTCACAGTACAGATTATCTGTGCTTCCATAAGAATCTATTATATAATCTTTGGGTTTTACTTAAAAGTAGGTTGGGGAACTATGGAATATATGGCTGCAAATAGAAGTAAGAGGCTAGATAAGTTCTTCATTTGTAAAACTGCAGTTTTATGACCTAATACATTTTCCAGTTTGTCCACTTTAAATCTGACTTGACCGTATTAATCACCTGTTTTAGATCATGTCCAAATACATCCTCTTAGAGTATCTAAGATACTTATACCCAGCTGTCTAACTCCTTTATTCAGCCACTGAGAACCTATCATGTTTGTTATAGATATTTTAACCAATTCTTCCTGTTTAAAATTTATCAAATTAGAGTTAGCATTATTTATTTTGTGACCTAATATTTGGCCAAATACTTGCAAAATATTATTCAATGATACTAAAGAATCCTGTTGATTTTTGACTGTGAATACAGCATTGTCTGCATATAACAGAACTTTAGTTACCAGCTTTCATTCCTTGAAGCTCTTCCCATTTGGGCTGGAATTTCTACAGTGGTGTTAAGCAAAATAAGTGGTAATAAGCAACCCTGCCTAACACTACAATGTCAATCAAATCTCTCTTTAACCAGGACTCGAGCTCTTGAAGATTTGTAAAAAGATACCAGTTGGTACAATAGGGACCAATTCCAAGATTCTTTAGCACTGACTATTAAAAAGACAAATTAACTTGACTGAAAGCTGTTTCTGAATCAAGGAAGAAAAAGCCTGCTGGAATCTGTTGACTTTTTACTTTTTACTTTATCCATCATTTCTATAAGACACCTTAATCCATACCATCTGCTTTTTTTAAAAAAAGAGTCTAGTCTAGTCTGATCCCATTCTATATGTTTATTCAGAATCCATATGTAATATTTATCTAGTAATGCAATGGGTCGATATAAAACAATATTCTGTGAGTCGTTATCTGGTTTGGGTATGACAATAATATTAGCATCTGCCTAATATTTAGAAGATAAAACATTTTGCTGTAAATCTTCAAATAATATGTGTAGGAATGATGCTAGTTCATCATTAAACATTATATAAAACAATTATGGCTGCAGTTGCACACACTAAATAATGTACTTTCAATCCACTTTCAATCCACTTTCCAACTAGATTTTTACTGTGTGAACTGGCAAAATCCAATTCGAAAGTGCACTGAAAGTGCATTGAAAGTGGATTATTTAGTGTGTGCGACCGCAGCCTATGAAATGCAAGCATGATATAATTCCATGTATAATTTCAATAATAAGATCCAAGCCAATGTAGATCCACTAGTTCATTGCCTTTGCTTTAAGATCCACCCATGACTAACCTGTTTGGTTCATACTTAGGTTGTGTTCATTCATATTGTATTGCCTCTGTTACCAAATGAAGCGTGCTTGTTTTATCAAACTTAGAAAAAGTTAGGGAGCATGCAGATGACTTTCATATGCCTATCTTTTCCATATTATAGGTCACAAATCTTGTGACTATGACTTTATGTCTGCAACCACTTTTCTAGAATAGATAATTAAACGATACCATTTGTAGCATTGCGGTGTGAATGATGTTAACTAGTAATTGTGACTGTGAGTCTGGGAGCTGTTTCAGAGGCACTGAAAAGTAAACCTACAAACTGAAAGGAAGATGACTTCGGAAAAATCTGATGCACTGTAATGGTTTCATTTTCCTTCTTATGAGTTAGCTGGCAAACAGCTGTCATTTTGCCGGCCATCTCCAGACCATGACCAGAGGCTATTGCATCCTAGCATGGGAAGGAGCTACATCCAGCGGTTCCTCTATGCACACTGTGTGATTGCAACTTTGGGAAATGGACTCCCACATTGCTGAGAACAAGCATGAATCATTCTTGGGTCTTACACAACCCCTTCATATTTCTGTAGGAGTTCTAACATTAATATTCTTGCAAGGCTCCAAGGGACAGTGGGAGAAGAAGCCGAGGAGTGGGAAGCAAGAGGAGTTGCTACTTGCAGCAGCTCATTATTCACCTAATCACAATCTTGTTTGCAAAAGTAATTTTAAAAGACAGAAGCAGCAACGAAAGATAAGCTTACATGGTTGCTTTTTAATAACTTTTTAATTCCGTAATTCATCGACTAAATTAAGAAAAAAAACATTCTACTAAATTAGGAATGCACATTTTAATATGAAAACTAAAATCTGTAAAAATGTGGTACAGCCTTCATAGGGACCCTCATTCTCCTCTACATACCCTGCATTTTGTGCCTGGGGGCAAATTTTTACCTTACAAATTCCTTGAGTTTTGTTAGTGGATTACACAAGGAATTTGTGTCAGTCAGACATGCAGTGTGTCAGGGAACTGCCATGTTTTCTGTATTACCTTATTCCTGGCTTGCATGCATGCGCTTTGATCTGCTTTGTTAAGGCTACCATGTGTCAGTAATGGTTCTGTATTGTTTCACACTGTGTCCATTGTGCTGTGTTCCCTATCTCGTCCCTGCTTCTGCGCTTGCGTAGGTATGCTAGCAGTAACGTGGGAGCTTCTTCCCTGCCGCTTGGTCTTATCATGGTGGCCTTGAGTGCAGGCTTTGGGCTATTCTTCTTTGTATGAGAATTTTCCATTCCTGTGAAGATGAGGGGAGGAAGGAGCTGTCTCCCGCCCATTAAGTAATTCTCCCACCGGGAGTTTCCTGTGCGCGCGCTTGCAGGTCATTTGCTAGTCGCAGTTTTGCATCACAGTATAACCATGCATGAGCCGCTTGTATCGCCATTCCTGACAATAACCTCTACACTGTGGGTTTTAGCACTGTATTCCAATAAAGCCCTTCTTACTCCTAAGAATGCTTGGATCTACTTGCTTTTGAACCTGACACCATGGGAGACATTCCTCTGCCAGACACCGCTGTCAGTGAAACCTTGACAGAAGAATACAATGTACCTGTATTACTTGGCAACAGACTGGTATTCCAATAAAGCATAACTTTCTGAGTGAGGTGTGCCTGGACCTGCTTGTTGTTGAACCTGACACAGTGGGAGTTTTATACCTTCTGGATTCATTCTTGCCCCTTTCTGCTTGTAACTATGGCATGAGGAGAGAAGAAGCTTCAGCCTTTTCCCTTGCACCATCTTTTGCTTTCTCAGACTATTGGCTTGATTATATATTTTTTTAAAAAATCACCATTACTTCGACACCTACACATAATCATCACAGCAGAGCCAATAGCACCTCCAACCAGCAGTTTGAGGATGCAAAAATTGCATGGGAGGGAAGGATGGGTCTGTTTCTGTTATGTATTGAATGTGAATCGCTGCTATCTTTTCACATGTAAAGCTTGAGTCTAAATGTGGCTCCTCAGATGTCGCATTGTCATTGGTCAGTTTCTGCGAAACCTTTGTAAATACCCAATCACTATTTGAGAATGTATCAGAGAGGGAACGGTCCTGATTGGCCTTTATCCCTGCATTGTTATTGGTTCTGATCTGACAATGGGGGTGGCTTTGAGAGCCCGGGAGAGTTTAAAAGAAGGAGCTGTGCTCCACTGTTTTGTGGGTGTTTGTTGGTGTGTTCTGACTTGGAGTTGCTGTTACAAATAAAGCTGAAATCATTTGCTGAAATCAAAACGTTGTTGAGTTCCATACTTAACAGTTTCTTCCTGCACAACACAGTCACAAACATAAATGGATTGTTAGTTGCTGTGCCACGGCCACACAACTCAGAAAATCTACAGCAACTAATGAACTCCGGCCGTGAAAGCCTTCGACAACATAAATGGGTTGATCGCCTCTGAGAGGCACAATACTCCCCTTGCACATATAAGACAAAGTCTTTCTGTTATTCCCCAGCAAATACAAGGACTTTGTAATGTAAGGATTGGCCCTGAAAGCTGCTGGGCCCACCTCCCACATGCTTTTTCTCTGACATGTTTGGAGGAAAAATACTTATAATTACATATCACATCTTGTTTGGACCTCAAGAAAATGCAGAGAGGGAAGGATAGTATGTGTTCAGTGGGAGAACGTGTTAGGAATGGAAGCCTGGCTCTTCTGCACTGGACTCTAATACCAGCATTATCTGCTCTAGAAGCCTTTTGCATGCCCTTTACACCTCTAAGAGGCCACCTATGCTCATCTGCTTCAAAGAAAAGGAAGTGCTAAAATTACGTTAGCAGTGCTATCTGTGCCTCCCCCTCATCTTAATTCAGATTATAAATTCCTCGGGGCAGACTGTGGGCTTGGCATTATCAGTTATACATTTAGTTGTATCTGCGACAGCCTCATTGTCACTTGAGCTTGTTTAGTGAAAGCAGGATACTACCCGAAGCAGATGGAGCAACAATCTACTGCCGTGCTGTCTGTCTGTCTGTCTAAATACTAGTCTAAGGAGGTCACATAAGGTTACACCAAAGCTGAGTGGCTAATCTTTAGGATGGTCCATAGAAAGGTTCTCTCCAGTGATGCTTGCACTTCACTACATATTTGTAACTCCACAGGTCAGGTGAACTCTTCTTATATGGGCTCCTGTGCCAGTATGTTGATGTAAAGTTACTAGATATTTTGCATGCATGGGGGTGGTGATTTTTACCCCCTCCCACCACCAAACACCCATAGAGAAATCTTGGGAACAAGGAAAAATATGGATAGTAAAATGTATATACTACTTACAAATAAAATACGCATTTTGTATAACTTAATTTGCTTGAAATAGCAATGTATGGTATATGTATGCCATCAAAATAAAGTTTAGTTCTTGACAGTTATTGCATATATTGGACCCACATTGTGCAGCAGTTAGAGTGTTGGACTAGGATCTAGGTGACCCACATTAGAATCCTTACTCTGGCCAAATCTGTATTGGTATCCAAACCAAGCATAGAGCTCTTCAGAGTGCTTGGATGGAAGGCCTATGCCTAACATTCCCATGAGAAACAATCAGATCCACAAAAGGTTTACTAGTGGGTTACAGCGAGCAGTTAATAGAATATAAAATATTACTTCGACATTCAAATACAAAAGAGACTGACAGGAGCTATTTCCTTAAATTGGAAACAAAAATTGGCTGAGATGTCACAGCATTTTGATATGAGAGATGCAAAAGAAGTGAAACTCCACAAGGAGGACAAAATCCACTGCCAAACAATAAGTAAAGGTAAAGTTTTCCCTTGCTTGAAAGCCAGTCAAATCAGACTCTAGGGTTGCGGTGCTCATCTCCATTTCCAAGCCAAAGAGCCAGTGCTGTTTGAAGATGTTTTTGTGGTCACGTGGCCAGCATGACTGGACACCGAGGTGCACGTAATGCTATTATCTTCCCACTGAAGCGGTACCTATTTATCTACTTGCAATTTCTTGCTTTCAAACTGCTAGGTTGGCAGGAGCTGGAACCAGAGATGGGAGCTCACTCTATCATGTGGCACTCGGGTTGGAACTACTGAACTACTGACCTTCCAGCCTGCAGTTCAGCGTCTTAACCACTTGAGCCACCACAGGCCCTGCCAAACAATAATCAGTACTCAATTAGAAAATTATTGGATATAGCTACAGTGACCAGGCCAGACAGATCTGTGGCTGTAGGATTTCTTTGTAGGACTGTTTCTGCACCCAACCAAAGCGACTAGAATGCAGTGAAAAGAGTGAGGCTTGAAACGGCGGCTGGCAACCGTAACCAAATCAAAACTAAATTTGTATTTCTCACAGAGGCTCAAGGCAGATTATCCGTAACTTAAAGGCATATGTAAATGTTGATTGGGCTTGGGACACCACTGATCAGAAGTCCACTAGTGGAAACTTGTCTGAATATATAGAAGGTACTGGTTGTCTGGAAACTGGTCTTCCTGTGCAGTTTCTTGTTCAAGTTTTCAAAATTAGTTCAGGTTTTTGGCCTAGTAAAATGGTCTGGTAAAGAGGCCTTGCAAAAGAAAGATTTTTCCCTTTGCAACAAAACAAGCTGTTAGAAGCTTCAGAGACATAGACAAGAGAGATGGGAAGTAACCCAGCTGCAGGTCATTTCATTAGGCCTGGTAACTGTAAGGACATGAGATAGAGGAGGGTGCATCCTTAGTGCCTGAGATCATGGGTGGAGAGAGGTGTTCATTTGAACTTGATGTACTTGAAGAACAGCTGTGTCAGGTAGCCCTGTCATGATGGATGTAAGGGAGGGCGGTGGGCTATGAGTGTAAGGGTGGGCGGTGGGCTGTTGGCGCCTTGATGGCGTGACAACCGGGAGGTTGGAATCCGGGGAGTAGCTGATTTACACCTCGGGTGTGAGAATGGAATGTGGCTTTTATTACTTTTATCTCTGGCAGCCTAGACGTTCTGACCTTGGCAAGTCAGGCTGCCTGTTTCTCTATCGCTAGCATAGATGTAGCAGCTGTGGGTAGGAATGGGGCGATGGGAAATTCATTAGTTTAATAAGTTTCGATTTCCCAGGTGCATGTTACTCATGTAATTGGAGAAGGGGGGTCCCCATTCAACCCCTTCCCTGTATAACCGCTTGCTTTCTGTAACCAAGTCATTCTGAACAAGAGACCTGTTTCAGTGATCTATCTATTGCAGCTTAATAAACGCTACCCTTGCTTGCATCACAAGGTCTGGTGTTTTGCTGACTAAGTTAGGACTTCTGACAGTTTGTTCAGAATCATCATTTACTTTCGGGACTGGTCCTAACCCCACCGCTCCAAAATGAGTGATGGAGAAGAAGACACTCTCCCGATTGAAGAAGAAAAGGACAAGAAGCCTCCTGGGAAAGATGTGCCCAAAGAGACCCCTGACACCTACGTGCCGGGACAATGGGGTCTGGAGCACGACTTTGGAGGGCCCTATGGCGACCCATATGGGGCAGCCTATGGAGGGGTAACTACCCGAGTCGGACGGAGACGAGACTGGGTGAAACCACTGACTGAAACCCACGAGGCGTGGTTCGGGACACCGAGAGCATCCATGGGGATGAGCCACCCCGAGAGGTCGGTACGCAAGCTGATGACCGCCGAAACCCTGGAAGACACCGGCCGAGACTCCGAGGCCCGAGAGAGTGTCGTGGTGAGGCGGAGATGGAGTGGAGAACCAAGCCAAGACCGCATGATGCGCTTCCTGGACGAGTCCCTCGCTCGCATCCCACAGATGATTGCGGAAGGAATTCGGGAGGAACGCGAACGCCAAAGACGGGAAGAACCGCCGGCACAGGTCCCTCCAGACCAGCGCCCAGCACCAGACCAGGGCCAAGGGAACGTACCGGCCGGGCCGCCGGATCAGCCAGCAGGACCAGGGCCGCGGGGCCCGCCGGGGCAACCACCCCCTCGTCCTTGGGGGTTCCTGCCCCCCAAGCCTACAGAGCTCCTAGATGCGGATTTTGACGGAGACCCTGAAAAATTCCCGTTCTTCCTGGTACGAGCCGAGAAGTTCATCGAAACCTGGGGCCACCTATTCCAGAGGGAAGAGCGGATGGTCGATGTCATAGCAGCCCACCTGAAGGGAGCAGCAGCTGACTGGTACGTGGGACTCCACCAAGCCGATGGGCGCGAGCTGAGAGAGATCGACTCTTTCATGTGGGCCATGAAAGAGCAATTCGAGGATGTGCACTCAACTAAAGCCGCAAAAGCAACGATCCGAAGCCTAAAGCAGGGCGCGAGGTCGGTGAGAGACTACACCGCGGAGTTCCGTAGATGTGCCGCTAAGCTCAGAGGAGAAGGAAACCTCCTAGAGTTTTACAAGTGGGGGCTCAACCCGGAGGTCCGCCGCGAGGTCACCCTGAACCAAGACCCAAACACCCTCACCGGATGGATCCAAGCCGCAATCACGATGGAAAATCGGCTGAAGACCATCAAACTAGATGATGCTGCAGCGATGGCAACCCGGGGCGCTGCACCGGCCGCGAGAGGGAAACCCACCGGCCCCAACCCAAAGCCGAGGGACGGGACAAGGGAACTCCGGATGAAGCAAGGTCTGTGCCTTAAATGCGGAGAAGGGGGCCATTTCGCCGCGAACTGCCCAACAACGTCTGCACTACCCGGCACGCAAAAAGGAGCCAAGAAGAAGTTTGACACATCCACACCAAAACAGGTGGCGAAACCGAAGGGGGCGAGAGCTCTACAAGCTAAACCGCTCAGCGAACCATCCGACTCCTCTGATGGTGAGACCGTGCCGCAGGGAAACGAGGCGGACCTGCTGTAAACAGCGCTGAACAGCAGGTCCCACACTCCCAGGCGCAACTCCCGGTGAGCAAACCCCCTCTCTTTTCTTTCTCACAGTGACTTTAATGGACCCAGGGCTATTAACTCATGTGAGAGTACGGGCTCTCATTGACTCTGGGTGTGGGAGAGACCTTATTAATCCCACACTACTAACGGGACTAGGGGCGAAAGTTCTTAAACTGAAGGACCCCTTGATTTTTACTCAGATGGACGGGTCCACAATGAAAGAACCATGCAAATACGAGACTGTACCTTTGCGGGTGGGACTGGGGCAACACTGGGAAGAAAGACCTTTTGTCGTCACCCCTTCCGCCCGTTTTCCCCTAGTCCTCGGCAGCCCGTGGTTCTTTGACCACGATCCCCACGTACTATGGGGGGAGGGGAAGGTTAACTTCATATCCGAGAAATGCCGGTCCCACTCCTGGAAGAAGGAGTGGGGACCCATAGCCGGGGGGCAACTTCTGGTGACGGCGGGGGTAGCAGACGCAGAATTGGAAGGCATCCCCCCGAATATCGAGACCTGGCCCCTGTGTTTGGGGAGGAGGAAGCCGATGAACTACCCCCCACAGAAATTCTGACTGTGCAATTGAAATCTTGCCCAACCAAAAGTTACCCAAAGGGAAATTATATTCTATGAGTCCCTCGGAGAAGGTGGAACTGAGGAAATTCATTGACAAGAACCTCAGTCGGGGTTTTATACGGCCGGCATCCTCCCCCTTTGCGGCCCCGGTGCTCTTTCGGAAAAAGAAGGATGGGGGTTGCGGCTTTGCACTGACTATCGGGGCTTGAATGCAGTGTCCAACACCAACGCTTACCCCATGCCCCTCATAAAAGACTTGTTGGCTGCAGTGGCTGGGGGGAAAATTTTCTCTAAACTTGACCTCCGGGATGCCTACTTCAGGGTCCGGATTCGGGAGGGGGATGAGTTCAAAACGGCTTTCAACACACCCCTCGGCCAGTTTGAATACTTAGTCATGCCGTTCGGACTTCAAGGGGCCCCCGGGGTCTTCATGAACTTGATTAACGAAGTGTTACACAAATTCTTGTTCAAGGGGGTCCTTGTTTACCTAGATGACATTCTTTTATACTCCCCCGATCTAAACTCTCATGTGAAACTGGTGAGAGAGGTACTACAAACGTTGCACAAGCATAAACTCTTTGCTAAGTTGTCTAAGTGTGAATTTCACAAAACGGAGATCCCCTTTCTGGGCTACCGCATTTCCCAAAAGGGAATCGAAATGGACCCTGACAAAGTTAAGGACGTGGTGGGGTGGGAGCCCCCCAAAACACGGAGGCAACTCCAGGGTTTTCTCGGATTCGCGAACTTTTATAGATCGTTCCTATCGAACTTTGCCCAGGTGGCTCTTCCCTTAACTGACCTACTGAAAACCAAAGGGAAACCACCCGAATGCACTCGGCCAGGAGCTAAACTAGTATGGTCTCCAGAGTGCCAGCGGGCGTTCGAACAATTGAAAACCCTTTTTACGTCGGAACCTGTGTTGGCCCATCCGAACGAACTTAAAAAATTCATTGTCCAAGTTGACGCTTCGGACGTTGCTATGGGGGGGGCGATCCTCCAAGAGGGGGAGGATGGCAAGCTACACCCCCTTGCCTATGTTTCTAAGAAATTTAACGAGACTGAACGGAATTGGTCTATTTGGGAAAAAGAAGCGGGATCGATCCGCTTAGCGCTGGCTACCTGGCGCCATTGGCTGGAGGGAGCACGGGTCCCCTTCGAGGTCTGGACTGATCACAAAAACCTCGAACTCCTCCGCTCCCCCCGTTCCTTGAACGCCAAACAGCTCCGCTGGGCTGACTTTTTCTCGAAGTTTAATTTCACACTGCACCATTTCCCAGGGACATCTAACTCGCTGGCCGATGCACTGTCACGCCTCCCTCAACACGACAGCAGAAGGGAGGAGATTCGTGACTCAGTTTTCACTCCTTCCCAGTTGGGCGGAGCGGTGACCACACGGAGGCAGGCCACACTTTCATCCCCGCCACCTACCCCTCCCCCCCTGGACTGGGCGGGGAGATTCTCCACAGAACTGTCGGATGCAGATCGGGAGGAGGTTGCGGGGGAAACTGACATTACGCGCAATGCGCATGGTTGCTGGGAAAAAAATAACAAACTCTTTGTCCCACGGTCCCTTAGGGGGAAGTAATGGGCTGGGCACACGGCTCAAAGCTAGCTGGCCACACGGGGTTTGTGAAATCTCTCCAGCTTCTCCAACGTCAATTCTGGTGGCCGGGACTACGTAAAGATATTTCTCTTTTTACCTCGGCCTGTCAAACATGCTTGATGAGTAAACCTAGGCCAGGTAAACCCCCAGGTGCCCTACAACCCCTCCCCACACCGGCGCGACCGTGGGAAGTGATTTCTATGGACTTTATTACAGACCTACCCCCTAGTGGGGGAAAAACCGTCATCTGGGTGATTGTGGACCTGTTTACCAAACAGGCGCACTTCGTTCCGTTTGCCACCATCCCCTCTGCTAAGAAATTAGCCTCTGCTTTCTTGCAACACGTGGTGAGGCTCCACACTTTGCCCGCTAAAGTGATCTCAGACAGGGGGGTTCAGTTCGTTTCCAAGTTCTGGAGCGAACTTATGTCACTGCTTGGGGTGGAGAGGGGGGTTAGCAGTGCTTATCATCCTGAATCGGATGGGCAAACCGAACGTGTGAACCAAACGTTGGAACAATACCTGCGGTGCTTTTCTAACTTTCAACAGGACGACTGGCATTCTCTTTTGCCTTTGGCTGAGTTCTGCTACAATAATACTCAGCACTCGTCGACGGGGATGTCCCCCTTTAAAGCTGTTCATGGCTACGACGCCCCGCCTTTGCCTTTTTTGACTTCTCCCGACCTCCCGGCGGGAGACGCTGGAGACTGGTGCAAACAATTGCGGGAGGCGTGGGGCTCGTTGGCAAAGACTCTGGAAGACGCTAAAACTGCTTATAAAATCCAGGCCGATAAGAAACGCAGCCTTGCCTGGATTCCAAAATGTGGAGAGTTTGCTTACTTATCCACCCAACATTTGCGTCGCATCCAGCCAAGTCGCAAACTTGGTTGGAAATTCATTGGACCTTTTGAGATTGTGAGGGTGATTAACAATGTGACTGTTGAACTTGCGTTACCTAAGTCTCTAAAGTCTGTTCATCCTGTCTTTCATGTGCGGCTTCTACGCCAGGCGCCTG
The DNA here is from genome assembly GCA_029375565.1 of Gekko gecko. NCBI lineage: Eukaryota > Metazoa > Chordata > Lepidosauria > Squamata > Gekkonidae > Gekko > Gekko gecko. The sequence goes on along the minus strand of JAPDNY010000003.1, from coordinate 97,667,989 downwards.
TGGAGAACAAATGGAGACCGCAACGGCCAACCCCACCTCCGCTGCTGGTGGGGGGGAACCTCACTATGAAGTATCGCAAATTCTGGACTCTAAGATCTCTCGCAATCGCTTGTTCTACCTAGTTGAGTGGATTGACTTTGGGCCGGAGCAGAGAGAGTGGGTACGGGCGGAAAATGTTCTGGCCCCCCGTCTTGTCAAAGCGTTCCACAAGTTGTACCCCCATAAACCAAAGGGGTAGGATTATTTTCGAGGGGGCTGCATGTCAGGTAGCCCTGTCATGATGGATGTAAGGGAGGGCGGTGGGCTATGAGTGTAAGGGTGGGCGGTGGGCTGTTGGCGCCATGATGGCGTGACAACCGGGAGGTTGGAATCCGGGGAGTAGCTGATTTACACCTCGGGTGTGAGAATGGAATGTGGCTTTTATTACTTTTATCTCTGGCAGCCTGGACGTTCTGACCTTGGCAAGTCGGGCTGCCTGCTTCTCTATCGCTAGCATAGATGTAGCAGCTGTGGGTAGGAATGGGGCGATGGGAAATTCATTCGTTTAATAAGTTTCGATTTCCCAGGTGCATGTTACTCATGTAATTGGAGAAGGGGGGTCCCCATTCAACCCCTTCCCTGTATAACCGCTTGCTTTCTGTAACCAAGTCATTCTGAACAAGAGACCTGTTTCAGTGATCTATCTATTGCAGCTTAATAAACGCTACCCTTGCTTGCATCACAAGGTCTGGTGTTTTGCTGACTAAGTTAGGACTTCTGACAAGCTGGTTAATTGACAAGCCCTTTTGATTGATCAGATCATCACCATAGCAAGGGGTCTGGTGGTTAGGTTACATCATTTGCTCTATGCCTGATTGGCCAGTTAGAATCAGGCCAATACTGTGCCTGGGGCATAAAGTGAAGGTTTTCATTCTAGTGTTTAGCTACAGGTTATGTGATGGGCTGCTAGTCAGGAGAGCTGCAAGCCATTGTGTGTGGTATTACATATCACAGTGTGTTGGGCTGCAAGCTAGAAGTGTTGAGCATTAAAGCCATTGCTGGTAGCTATTGTGTTGGCCATTGCGTTGGGCCACAGGCTACTGCCTCAGGAGTTTTCCATGACTGGCCCTATGCTTGGATTAGCCTTGGTGTCATCTTGTTTGGTGAGTTTTACTGACTGTATACCTTATCTTGGAGTTGGACTTTGAAGTTTGGAACCTTGAAGACTTCAGTCTGCTGTTGGGTAATATCTGGAACCTTGAACTATGTCTGTAAAAGTGCTTAGATTGACTTTGTTATTTTATCCTCTCTGCTCTTGCTTTGATTATTTCTGCATGATTTTAAATAAATCACTTTAATTATATTTTGGTGGAGTTCTTGAATTCAGGAGGCTTCAATCTGAATCCAGTACTTTAGCCCTCATTGAGTACAGGTGCCAGAACAAAGTTTGAGTCCAGTGGCACCTTTAAGACCAACAAAGTTTAATTCAGAGTATAAGCTTTTGTGTGCATGCAAACTTCTTCAGCTACCAGAGTAATTGTTTGTGGAATTTCTCTTGAAGGCGTCCTATCCTGCAAGGGTGACTTTCTTGACTTTAGTTCCAGGAGGGACTGTGACTTTGTCCCTTGGTCTCTGGCTGATTACATAGTAAGAAACAGACTGGCGGCAGTTGTCCCCTAAGGTGTTAGGGCTCACATCTCACTTTTTCTGGTTGTTTGTCCTGCTCAGCCAGCCCCTCCTCCTTAAAGACTCCTGCTTTTGTTTGGTGGTTTGGGCTTGAAGTCTTTTGACACTGTTAGTTGGTTTAATCAAAAGACAACCATCACAAGCCAAATATGTTGCAACAGCACAGGCATGTCAGGAGGATGTTTGGATTTGCCAGTTGTTAAATTTGGGATTAGATGCACCTATGTTAATCTATATTAGTCTGTGAAGATAATCTATGAAGTTAATTGGGGATGTATAAAACTAACAAAGAGTGAAAGAATTAATCCCAAAGCATACATATTGATTTCACATTCTGAGAAGATACAAAAGAAAGAAATTATTAACATGTGTTATTGTCCAACTGGAAAAAAATGATTGCAGACAAACGTGCTAAACCATTGCCCCAATAGTGCCATTGGAACCTAACAAATATATTGTGGAATAGTACTGTTACCCAAACTGGACCCAGGGAAAGGATAATTATCTTTAAAAAGGGTTCCAGAAAGGAATAACACAGGACCTTGTAGGGCTACGTATACCAGGGTGGATCTCAGTGAGGATACCCCAAAATAAAATTAGGAAGAGAGTGATTGTCTTTCTACCATTAAACAGTTACCCAAAATAAAATTAGGAAGAGAGTGAGTGATTGTAAACACAGGCTGCAGTAAACACAGGCCTCTAATTGAGCCAGGGGGTTTTGTAACAGAAGAATTCTGATCAGACTCACCCCCTTAGCACTCTTCAAAGCATTTTCATCCCATCCTTGAGCAATCACATACAGCAGCAAAAGAGTGAGGCCATCAACCATTTTTTTGTTTGTCTTTTGAGCATGCTCACAAGTGCTGATGAGCCTGCTGGGATATAAAATTCATGAGGCTGTCAGCTATTTTTTAAAAAAGTTTGTCTTTCGAGCATACACACAAGCACTGATGAGCCTGCTGGGATATGTAGTTCACTGCCATCCTCCCTCTCTAATTTTTTCAACTAACCCCTTCCTCAAAGCACAGAAAAAAGCTGAAATACAGAGCTGTCTTTCTTTGAAAATTTTTATAAGCAAAACATAGTTTTGAGAAGCCCCTGTGGGAAAGGGGGAGAGAGAGAGAGGTGCAAATATGCAGTTATGTGCACATTGCTAACTAGTAAAAAAATGGCAGCTGGAAAACAAGAGACCAGTTAGGCCTGCCTGATGGCTTGGTGTGCAACAGAGTGATCAGACAACAGGAAATCTGTTTTGGAACCAGCTCAGCCCAAAAGGACAGGACTTTCACAGGTATCAAACAAACATGCAGTAAGGGGGGGATGGGGCACAACAGACAGATGTTGCTGTCTGATCATGCATTTTAAATCTATAAGAGAATGACAATGGATCAAATGGACTACAACCACAGACAATTTTATTGTATACGAAATAAAAATGTGAAGACCCTACACAGTGCACCTGAGAACTAATTCCCTAAGCAATCATACACATACACACACATACCAGCAAGAAGGTGCACTTATAGAAAGGAAAAGTGAGGAAATTGGGAAGTTTTAGGGAAGGGTCATTGTTAGCCAAATTGCTCTATTATTTAATAAAGATGGGGAATTATAATTATTAATATACAATTGGATTATGCATAGGATCTGACCTGTGTATACCAGTTAGAATTCCCAAGCACCCAGGAACAGACACAGAAACTGGGTGGCTAAAATAATGATTTCTTTACTAAATATTCTCAAGCATACAAACAATATTCACACAGTATAGCACTAAGGAAGCAGAGGTGATTGATGGGTTATAGAGGGGTGATACAACCTTTCCAGATGTGCAAAGGTCCATGGATTCTGGCCTAAACTCAGAGAGTTCAGGAGTGGCCTGCCATTTTGGATCATGGCAGAAAAAACACGGTCTAAGGCCATGTGTGTGCTGGGATATAGGCACTGGCAAAGAATGCAGGCCAATGGGTGGCCCTGGGGGGCTGATCTTAGGTGAGAACAATAGATTACCTGGACCAATGATGAGTCCTAGGGGTGTGTGATGCCAGTAGGGGCAGACCTTAGGTGTGACCAATGAGCTTCCAGAGAGGCAGGGTCTGGATTTAACAATAGAAGCCAAGTGTTGGGTAGCTAGTTAAATGGATTATCTGACTTACTAATGGTCCTGGCTAGGGTAGACAAAAGGTGGGAGATGTATCTGATTAGCGCCAGGAAGGATTGCTAAACATCTGAATGATTGATTGGTTTATCCCGGTATCTTGAGGGACAGAGCAAGAAAGACAAAGAATTCAGACAAAGAATTACTGGAGACAGAGTTAACTGCCAGATGGCCTCTAAACAGGTATTTAGAAATGTAGATACTTTACCTGGTAGAACCCATTGTCATTCCATAAGCATAATCTCTGCTGGGTGGAGGGGGAAGACTGGAGGCTTGCTCTGAGGTCACCTTATGAAACCAGAATATGAAATCCCTTTTTGCAGACCACTTGCAGCCTGGTTCTGTGGTTCAAGCTGAGAGTGCCTGGCTTTTGTGGACTTAGGTTCAGGTTAGAAAGTAGGGCACCCCTGTTTTGGAGCTACCCAAGAGTAAAAGGCAGTGCCTCTGGCAACATCATGCAACCTGAAATCCTGATCTTGAGGTCTGGAGAGGTCCAAGGAGCAGAGTGGGGGGGGCTGCAACACAGTTGCAGGAGTTGTCAGGTAGTGGGCAAGCCTAGCCCACATTTCACTGACCTAGGATGGTCTTTTTATGGGGAAGAGTCTCATAGATGGACATGGGAACCCATTTTCCTGGGAATATGAGTGGTCCAAGATTAAAAGTTTGAATCTCACTGGCTGGTTTAAAGTTTACTGCTGTCAAACTTTGGCAGGAAAAAGTGGGGGAGGGAATACTTTGATTAGGCTATTGTGAATCTGGGTCTTCATGGCTGTAGCCAGGTGCCTTTATGAGACTCTCTAGGTTCCAGATCGAAGTCCAAACTGAGAGGGGGATCCCACTGACCAATGCTGGAGGAGGGGGTGGGGTCCTTCCAGTAATGCTGTTGAGAAGGGATACTGGAGTGCTGTCTTAAGCAGAGATGTAAAATTTTCAGACCCCTCCCCTTTTTAAAGAAAAAAAAAGGAAATTTGGGGGGAAATGGAAATATATGCAATACTTTCCTATCAAATCTAAACTTCTTTTACTGATTAAACAACATAAAATGCATCATTTCTAACTTAGTTAACATATACAATTGTACCATTTGGCATATTTATGGAATTTAATTGTATGAATATCTTCATTTTGTATGAGAAAAAAATGCAAGTATTATCCAATACTTGAGAAAGAGTTGCATACTCCTGCACCCTATTGTACCATAGCACATATATAGTTAATTTTTGCCACCTGAGAGGTAGGAAAAATTAAAAAAAATCTAGTTTTGTAGTTAAACCACACTGACCTTTCCCCCCTTGTATGAGGGGGTTGATTGCAATAGGCAAAACTATACAAGAGGAGGAGGAAGAGGAGATTGGATTTATACCCCACCCTTCACTCGAAGTCTCAGAGCAGCTTACAAAATCCTTTCCGTTCCCCTCACCACAACAGACACCCTGTAAGGTAGGTGGGGCTGAGAGCACTCTGACAGAGACTGCTCTTTTTCAAGAACAGCTGTGCCAGAGCTTGTGACTGACCCAAGGTCACATCAGCAGGTGCAAGTGGAGGAGTGGGGGATCAAATCCGGTTCTCCCAGATTAGAGTCCGCGCACTTAACCACTACACCAAACTGGCTCTCCAGGGATTGGGGGAAAGAGTTAACTCTCTTTTTCTGCCGCATGGGCTCCATTACAGTTTTCAAATACTGGACAGTTCCAGTCTCTGTCTCTCAGAATCTCACCATGTTGACCTTCCATGGGGATACATATGTTCAGCTCTAGATGGTATGTTAGCTTTGAGCAGGATTGGAGCCAATATATAGACCGTATATAAAGAGAAGAACCTTGTATTTCTGGAGAAAGTAAAGCTCATCAATGAACAACCAACAGTGCATCCTGAACAGAAGTACACACCTCTTTTGTCTATAGGATTGCATTTGAACTGTTCAAGACCGCAAGGAAGACAAGTTTTGTTTATTTAGATTATATGCAGGCTGCCTTTCTTTTGGGGGGCCATAAGGCAACAGAGAGATAAAAAATATAGAATAAAATCACCATAAAACATTGTCCAGGTTTAAAATAACAACCACTGTTCCCTAATTCAGCCTATTTCTAATGATAAGTCTTTAGTGTAATCTAGAAAGCCTGCAGAGAAGGCATCAATGATCAACCTCACCTCCTGGGGGAGAGAACTGCATAGTCTGGCGAACAGCATAGGGGTGTGCAAAAAAAAAAAAAAAAGTTGGTATTTTTTGGCTTTAGGTATATCAGACCCAAAAATTATTGGTAATTATTAGGGAGCGGTGGCACAGGCAGTAAATGAAGCCTGCACAACATCTGGCCAAACAGCTTCAGCTGTTCAAGCCCCACTGCGGCTGGAGTGAGCTCCCGGCCCTAGGTCCCAGCTCCCGCTCACCCAGCGGCTCGAAAACCTGTTAAAGGGCAATTAGACAAAATGGGTCCCTGCTCTTAGAGCGGGGGGGCACCTGCCCTTGTGGCGTGGCGGCAGCAGTGTGAGCGGTGGCGAACGGCAAGTGACAGTGGAAGAAAGTATGGCAGCGGCTGGTGAGGCTGGGCGAGTGAAAGGAGGCTGGGTCGATAGGCGCGGAGGTGGGGCGACATGACAGGCTGGAGTCGGATGGACAGAGGCCGTCAATGAGCATGCACAAAGCGTGCGTTTGACCCGAGCTCGAAAGATGTCACAACAGCCACAAAAACAGCCCTGGGGCAGCTGGAGGAGGGAAGGTAGAAAGGAGGCTTTCCCTGGTCAGTTTCACTACCACAGCTCACTGGTGGGGAGTGAAATTGACTAGGGAAGCCGCATCCTGGGGCAAGTTTGTTTTCAGCTAACCAAAAGCCAAAAAAGCTGAACAAATTAAGGAAACTGTATTTGGAAACCAAAAAGTTTCCTGAATTTTCATTCAGCTTGGTATTTATTCGGTATTTTTTCCAGTTTGGGAAAGCCGAATGCATATCCCTAGAAAGGTCCTCACACAGGTCTCAGTTCACCTAGCCTCCATTAATTCTGATTGCCTCCATTAATTCTGATTGCCTCCATTAATTCTGATTGCCACAAGAAGCATGGATCTCAAAGTCCAGAAGTTTGATAACAGGAGATGTAGTCCTTCAGGACCTCTGGACCCAAGCCATTTAAGGCTTAAAAGGTCAAAAACAGCATCTTAAATGGAGCCTAGAAACAAATTTTAAGCCAGGGTAACTTAAAGCAGAACTGGCATGCCCTTTGAACTATATTTTGCAGTAACTGGAATTTAGAAATGATCCTCAATGGCAGTTTGATGGAGAGCATGTTGCAGTAAGCTGTTAGCTAGCCAAGCATGAATATGCTGCTAGGTTGTCATGCTCCAGGGCCTGGTGAACTAGCCCTAGCTGATAAAATGCACTTTGGGCAATTTCAGATAGTTCTTAGTTTACAGAAAATGTGGCTTCTAACTGTACCTTCCAATATGCAAGCCTGATCTTTTAGTGGGACCTTGTCTAGAACATTGAAACACCAATTTTCAGAGTGCCTTGTTCTGCACCCATAGCACTTTCATCTTATCTGGATTAAGTTAAAAATTATTTACCCTAATTCATTCCTAATACTCTCTCCAGACACCATTTACTACTTCTGCTCCCTCCATAGTTTTAGTTGGAAAAGAGAGGTGCATGTTATTGGCATACTGGTAACACTTCACCCTGATTGCCCAGATGATTTCTCCTAGTATCTCCATGGAGAGTCTGAAACTCATGGGGGTCTAGATTGACCTTTGGATAAATAAATAAATAATCATATGGCACTGTGTGTGGTATAGCCAGGAGATCCTAGGATTGTCTGGCAGCCTAAAGCTCTTTTTTAGCATTATGCAACAAGCTAGGATTACTGGGGGGGGCTGGGAGAGCTGTGACTGACCCAAGGTCAGACAGCTTAGCTTCAAGTGGAAGAGGGCAGGATCAAACCCAGCTATCCAGATTAGAGTTCATCACTCTTAACCACTACACCATGCTGGCTCCCTGACTTTTGGGTACCCTATACATACACCAATGGCCTTTTGGTTTGAACTGAGTAAAACTCAGAGGACAGAGGACAGGCAGGAGGGAGGAAGACAGTTCAATTGCTTTCTGGTTTACCTCAGCCACCTTTTTAGAAATGCTAATAGGTCTAGCAAGAGACAATGGGATGGTCCAATTCCCCCCTCCAAGCAGGGAACAGAGGTTTGGAGGAATTAAGACTAGAAAGTCTTCAGGAAGAAACTCCTGGAGATTTCAGGAAGAGTTGTTTTGATCTGGCCTGACCAGGTCAGTGAGAGGAGAGAGATGATAAAACTCCTGTAAGGAGGAAAGTCTCTTTTGTGCTGATTCTAACTCTTAACTGAAATCTGTGGGATGCAGCCATTGCCATGTGCTGGCCTACACACCTGAAATAGGCTTGAAAGTAATGGAACTCCTGTAAAAGATCTTTCTAGCTAAGGAGCCTGCTTTATATTTAACATCTGATAGGGAGGGACAGAGGAATAGCATTTTACCCATTTCTTTTGAATCTCAGTCTGGTGCTGTGCTGAAAGTATGTATGTGAACATTTTCTTTTTAATAAATACTTCATAACTTTTGATCCTGGTAGTGGTTCTCTGTGCCACACAGACCTCCACTGTCTTGGACATGCTATTTTAAAAGGAGCACCAGGAGGAAGGGGAGGGCTATCAGTTGGCAAGTGGCTACTCCCCCAGTGGCACATAAGAGAGTAAGCTGTCCTGGTGGTAATCAGGTGCTGGGTAATGGAAGACACAGAGGCAAGGCCTCAGAACTTGGAAGGGAAGCTGGTAGGGTTGCCAGGTCTTACTTGGCTGCTGGTGGGGGAGGGGAGTCCATCTCTTCATCCAGGATTTCTTGGTAACAGAGTTTTTTCTTGAACGATAGAGCATCCCCCCCTCCCCGCAATGTGCCCTGCATGATGATGTCACCTCTGGGTGACATCATTGCACCGGGCATGTTGGTGTGAACATTGCATGTTGGGGGCAGGGTTCCCCTGCCAGCCAGATTGGGGCGGGAAGATCAGGGGACTCGAAAGCATGAAAACCCCCACCCCTGTCAGAGGACTAGCAACCCTAGAAGCTGGAAGTCTTGAGCCTGCCAGTGGAGAATTCCTACAAAAGTCAGGTGGTGGCAGCGGTTGAATAGACAGAGAGAAAAGCCCCTCCCAGTGTCAGGAAAACCTTAGAGGGCAGGATGGAACAGGGCCTGCGGATCAGATCACCACCACAGGGCCAACCAAACACTACAGATTGCTCTGCCACAGGGCCAAACAAAAGTCCTCCGGTACCATCTTCTGAAAACCTCCATTCAAGTAAGTTGTGGAACCAACAGAAACCAAATTTCCCACGCCACTCCTGCATCAGCACCACATCCCAATCCAAATCACACCCTCCCCAGTTCCTGGTATTAGTGGAAATACAAGGAGGTTGAATCTCCAATATCTTGTCCAGTTGGGCCCAGTGTTCCCTCTAAGCTGAGTTAGTGTGAGCTAGCTCATAATTTTTTAGCCTCTGGCTCACACACTTTTGTCTTAGCTCGGGAAGGATGGCTGCAGAGCAAACTAATTTATGCAGCAGCTAAATTGCTCACTCACAACTTTAATGCCAGTAGCTCATAAAGTAGAATTTTTGTTCACAAGACTCCACAACTTAGAGGAAAAATTGGTTGGGCCTATTACCTTCATTGGGGAAAAGGTATACACCATGATCCCAAGACAATGAGCTTTACTCATGAGTAGGCTAAGCAGAAGTGAGGGTGACCCCCTATAAAAGTAGAAGGCACTTCCCTCATCATTCCACAGGGTCCCCTGACTGTTAGAAGTAGCTTTCATGGATCACAGTAGGCTATAACAGTAAGGAGGAGGCAGCAACCATGTATTCCAAAAGTGGAATTCTCCTCATATTTCTCAAAGGTGGCACCTACTATTACCTATCAGCTCTACAGTAAGAAAAGTGGGAATAGCTATCTCCCAGTTGGATGATATTGCATGCAGAGCATACATTTATCATTATCTGTCTTACCTGCATTCAGCCCCTCATCCAAGAAGCTCAGTGTGATATAACTGCAGCTATTCAATTTTGTCTTCACATCCCTCTGTGATGATGAGGTATTTGCCTGAGGTCATCCAAATTATTAAATTGGGCAAGTCCAGCAATCTGCCTACTGCACCATGCTGGTTGCTAGTGCTAGAGCCATCACCTGATTCAAGTTGCGCTATTCAGCGAAACGAAACTGCATTTATTTGGTGTAGCATATACATCAATTTCAGCCTCTTTGTCACCACCAAGTTAGTAGAAGTATCAGCATGGTACAACCTTGTGGTTTATAGTCAAGGAGAGAATAGTAAAGTACTGAAAATTACCAACATCAGGAGCGTCTTGTTTAATATTGGACTTTGATCAAGAATAGTGTTTTGTCAATTTTGCTTCGCTGGATCCTTCTAAAGTTTTCTCCTGTCTGCTTGCAGATGTGAGCTTTCCCATGGCTAATCTTCACTAGCCACAAAAGCTACTTAGAATGGAACAGTAAGGAGATTACATAAATAAAGCAGGCAGGAGTGAATGTATGCCACAGGTGAGTCACAATGGCTTTTGTTTTAGTGCCAAAAAGAGCTCACAGTTTTGAGAAATGAATCCATGATGTGACCCCATTTACTCCAGATACTATAGGAAGCAGAATGCCACTTCCTTTTGGATCTGTTGTTTCTAAGGATGAGCCGAAATTTTATTCTTATATTCACAAAAATCCTGCATCACTTTTCAGTGGAAAGCTGAGTAACACACTCCCCACCCCCAAAAAAGTTTTAGGTGGGATAAGAGAAAATAAATAACATTTTCTCTGTGGTCTGTAACAAAAGTAGACCCTGGAACATAGGTCGTATAGAACTATACCCTCTTCCTACTGGAACATAGGTCGTATAGAACTATACCCTCTTCCTACTGAACGAAAATGCTTTTTCTTATATCCCTTATTTTTTAAATTAACTCTCATTACAAAAACATACATAAAAGTTTATTAAATATACTTAATTCAGTTTCTTGAGAGGTAACTGCTTGAAGCAATCTGCTACATTAACAGAACTATACTAAGAACAATATCCAGGGAATATACCCTACTGAATAGACTTGATTAGGGTTCTGAGTAGACCTGCTTAGAGCTGCCCTCTGATAAAATAACCTGAGTGTCAGGTAACCCTGCCATTGCATGGGATGGGGGGAAGACATCTTTCACTGTCTGGAATGCGGGAGTATCGCTAAGGCTCCAGGCGCTCTGAATTACTGTGTCTGTGTAACTTCTTATCAGCACACTTGACCTTGCGTCCCAGGCCTTTTGGCATCAGAGGATTTTCCGGTGAACGTGTTGTTTTTCTTTCTTTTGCCGTGCGCGGGGAATGTAACCATTGGCTTGTAGTGGGGGGGGGCAATTCAAACGGGCTATAATTGAGGCTGGGATGTAATACCAGGTATCACTGACAAAAGCCTTGTTCATGTAACTCTATGATTAGTTTCAATAAACGCTATCTTCTTATGAAGCCTGGTGTTTGACTGACTATCTGGAGAACTTGACACTGAGACAACCTGGAAACATCTTATAGAGGAATAGGTACATTACAAAAAGGACACTATTTCAGTGAAAAACAGCTGGAGAAGAAAGACACTGCTCAAAAAGGAAAGGAATATGGAAGTGGGGAAAGACCTTATCGAATATTACAAAATTAACCCTGTGGTAAGTATAGCATATGATAACAGTATTTTTCTGAGTTTCTGCTGGATTTGTTTAGTTTTGATGTTATTGGATGTTTCATATTCAGGGGTGCTTGAGTAGAAAAAAGAAGACTTGTCCTACAAATCATAACTCATAAAATATAAGAAATGGGCATCTTTTTCTAGATGAGAGACAAAGGTTTCACATTCCGATATCAGTAAATAGACAACAGATTTAAACTAGATGACTTGAAACATGACACATTACAACTGAACACAAAAATCTGGGGGGGGGGAGCTTGTGAACAAACTGAGGGTCAGCTGGCCACAGCACCTGCTTTAAGGAGAGGAGGGGAGGCCACCCCCACCCCACCCCTCTGGCCAAGCCATAATTACACAACTGGCCAGCCCGGGCTGCAGCCAACCACGCCCCCAAGGAGACATATAGTCGGTGAGGAGTCTCCAAACTGCCTTCCTTGCCTTGACCTCCGCCCCAAGCTGCAATAGTGAGTCCATGCTGCACATGTTGTGGCTGAGTCATTGTGTTAATTGGACTAAGACGGGCTATGGCCCCGCAAAGGTATACAAAAGTCTCCATTATCATCAGTTTCCTCAATAGGCTTCATGGAATTTGAATTGAGGTCTTTACAATTTGCACTCTACTCCGCTTTATCTCCCTGGGATGTGCTTGCAATCTGATTACTCCCCATGTCAAAAATAGATGAACTACGTGACAATTTAGGTGAGCCTCAGTTTACTACCACTATGGATCTCACAGAAGGGTACTGGAAGATTCTGCTGGACACTAATGTCAGGCTAAATCTTTCATCAGCCATATGGGCCTGTTCACATTCACTGTGCTGCAGTTGGGGCTCTGTAATGGCCCTATGACCTTTCAGAGGCTGGTGAATAACTTGCTAAATGGAGTAAGCACATATACCATAGCCTATTAAGATGCGTCCATGTTCCTCAGTGCCTGAGGAAATCACCTCAGACATGTAGAGACAATCCTACAGTAGATGTAAGATGCTGTATGAACTGTAAAAGATATCAGTGTCAAATCAGACAGCCAGAATTTATCTTTTTGGGCCACAGGGTGGGGCAAGGACTTGTCCAATCAGTAGAGTCCAAGATAAAAAAAAGTTGAAAAGTGGTCTACTCCAACCTCTAAGAAGCGAATCCACTCCTTCCTAGAAATAATGAGTTGTTTTAGGGGCTTCATCAACCAATACAGTGAATTAGCTGCCACTCTAATGGTCCTGGGTCACAAATGCCTACCAAACAAGGTAGTCTGACCTCAACTGTACCAACAGCATTTTGACACATTCAAAGTCTGCCTAGTAGCTAATCCTGTCCCTCAGATACCTGACTCAAAAGCCTTTTATTCTCAACACTAAAGTTTCTGACAGGGAGGTAGGAGCCAAGTTCTTGCAAGAAGGACCCGACAAATGACTCCACCCCACTGTTTTCCTAAATGAAAAAACTTTTTCCCAAAGACCAAAATTACTCAGTCATAGAAAAGGAATACTTTGCTATTGATTGGGCTATGAATAAACTATAACTTTATAGGACTGTTCTTTCCAAATACAGAGTGCTCCATTCTCAAGCCAGCATGCTATAAAGTATCAGACTAGGGTCTGGGAGACCCGGGGTCAAATTTCCCCTCTGCCATCAAAATTTGCTGGGTGACCTTGGGCCAATCACATACTTTCAACCTGGATGAAGCTTCCATTTTAGATCCCTTCCAGGCCAACTTTCACCCGGGTCATGGGACAGAGACAGCATTGGTCACCCTCACGAATGACCTCCAGAAGCAACTGGATCAGGGCGGACTGGCGGTGCTATTGTTGTTAGACTGGTCAGCGGCATTCAACACAGTTGACCATCACCTACTGGTCCACTGCCTCACCAACAATGGGGTCCAGGGGCTAGATTTGCAGTGGCTTGCCTCCTTTCTCTAAAGTTGGGGACAAAGGGTGGTGCTGGGGGATCAACTATCCCAGAGGCACCTACTGGAATGCGGAGTGCCTCAAGAGGCAGTGTTGTCCCCAATGTGCTTTAACATCTACATGCACCACCTTGCCCAGATTGCCCAGAGGCATGGGCTGGGATGTCACCAGTAAGCAGATGACACCCAACTCCAGCTGTTGTTGGGTGGTCAGTCTGACTCCAAACCAGAAGATCTAGACTGGGCATTACAAGCTGTGGCTGGTTAGCTTAGGCTAAGCCAGCTGAAACTGAATCTGACAAAGACAGAGGTCCTTTGCCTGAGTCGGGGTGATCCAAGGGTAGGGATCCTGCTCCCGACCTTCAATGGGGCACTTTGGGTGCCAGCATCAGAGGTTAGTAGTCTGAGAGTGCTCCTAGATGCCTCCATAACAATGGAGGCCTAGGTAGCAGCCACTGCCAAGGGAGCCTTTTACCATCTTTGGCTGATTAGGAAGTTAAAATAACATAAGAACATAAGAGAAGCCAATGCTGGATCAGGCCAATGGCCCATCCAGTCCAACACTCTGTCACACAGTGACCAAAAATACCAGGTGCCATCAGGAGGTCCAGCAGTGGGGCCAGGACACTAGAAGCCCTCCCACTGTTGACCCCCCCAAGCACCAAGAATACAGAGCATCACTTGCCCCAGAGTCCCTATCCATACCTTGTGGCTAATAGCCACTGATGGACCTCTGCTCCATATATTTATCTAATTCCATCTTGAAGCCGTCCATGCTTGTAGCTGTCACCACCTCCTGTGGCAGTGAATTTCATGTGTGACCTTTGGGTGAAGTACTTCGGGTATTCACTCTTTGAGTTAATCACTCTTTGGGTGAAGAAGTACTTTCTTTTATCCGTTCTAACCCAACTGCTCAGCAATTTCATGGAGTGCTTGTATTGTGAGAAAGGGAGAAAAGGACCTCTTTCTCAACCTGCACTATCCCATGCATAATCCTATAAACCTTGATCATGTCACCCCTCAGCTGTCGTTTCTCCAAGCTAAAGAGCCCCAAGCGCTTTAACCTTTCTTCATAGGGAAAGTGTTCCAACCCTTTTATCATTCTAGTTGCCCTTTTCTGCACTTTTTCCAATGCTATAATATCCCTTTTAAGGTGTGGTGACCAGAATTGTACACATTATTCCAAATGAGGTCGCACCATTGATTTATATAGGGGCATTATGATATTGGCTGATCTGTTTTCAATACCCTTCCTAATAATCCCCAGCATAGCATTGGCCTTTTTTATTGCAGTCACACACTGTCTCAACATTTTCAGTGAGTTATCTACTACAACTCCAAGATCTCTCTCTTGGTCCGTCTCTGCCAGTTCAGACCCCATCGACGTGTATTTATAGTTAGGATTTTTGGCTCCAAAGTGCATCACTTTGCACTTGGCCGCATTGAACCCCATTTGCCACGTTGACGCCCACTCACCCATCCTCAACAGATCCCTTTGGAGTGCCTCACAATCCTCCCTGGTTTTCACCACCCTGAACAACTTCATATCATCTGCAAATTTAGACACTTCACTGCTTACTCCCAACTCCAAATCATTAAAGAACAAGTTAAAAAGCATCGGACCAAGTACTGAGTACAGGCTTTCTTGGTGGTGGCTCCCAGAGGAGATCAGGGCCCTGCAGAATCTATTACAATTCCGCAGGGCCTGTAAAACAGAGCTCTTCCGCCTGGCCTAGAGGAGCCGCTGCCACCTCTAACAACTAGGATGAGAAGCCCTGTTGCCCTGGAACTTATATTAACAACTGCACCTGCCACAGAAGGACACCTGAAAGACATCTATAGAAGATCTGTGCCAGCCATGGGAAGAGAGAGTTGATGGTAGCCATCATGAACTTTATAACAGCAAAACTAGCACTTATCATGGAATTGTGATTTTTTTAAATACTGTTTTAAATGTTTTATTATATTATTTAAATGTTCTTGTTGATTTTATGTAAGCCACCTTGAGCTGGCCTTTGCTGGGAGGGCGGGGTATAAATCTGAATAAATAAATAAATCTACCTCTCAGGATTGTTGTGAGGCTAAAACCCAAGAATAGTAGTTTTGTGTTGGCTTGGGGATATCCCAGAGTGATAAAAGTTTATCTCCCAGAATTTCAGAAGTGTTTTGGGTTTCAGGCAGGTCAGAAGTGGGGTGGGAAGGAGAAGAAGCTGGCATTATCAAACAACTGTTTGTTTGCCCTATAAAACTTAAAGATCCTTTATTTTGGCAAACTGCCTCTGCTCATCTCTTGCCTTGAATACCCCATGGTGAGGGTCACCGTAACTCAGTTCATTTTATATGGGAAAAACTTGCCTCGAAAATCTGGAGTCTGGGTCTACTCCTGCAGAATACAATGATCCTGTAAAATGTAAAGGAATAGGAAATGCAGACTAACAGCTAACAGTCAGATGGTCCTGGTTTCTGGATGCCAGGGGCTCAGTCTACCCCTCGTGACCCTTTAAAGTTTAAATACAAAAGGACCATACTATAGTATTCCCATCACTATGAATGGGTGAGAAAGTTGGACAATAAAGAAAGCTGATAGAAAAACACAGGGATGTTTTGATTGTTGCCAATCTCCAGGTGGGGGCTGGAGATCAATCAGAATTACAACTGCTCTGCAGGAGAGAGGGCAGAAGTCAGCTGAAGTCAGAGGGGCAGATAACAGTAGGTTGATGGTTAGCTGGGAAGGCGATGGGGTTGCCAACTCCAGGTTGGCAAATTCCTGGGGATTTGAGGGGTGGAGCCTGGAGAGTGTGGGGTTTGAGGAGGGGTTGGACCTCAGGCAGGTAGAATGCCATAGACTCCACCCTCCAAACCAGTCATTTCCTCCTGGGTAACAATTGTTGCCAATCTCCAGGTGAGGGCTGGAGATCACTCAAAACTACAACTGCTCTTCAGATAGCAGACATCAGGTCCTCTGGAGAAAATGGTGGACTCTGTCATTATACCCTGCTGAGGTCACCACACTGTGTGCCCAAAGCCGGGGCACTCTCCCAGAGCCTCTTTCTAGAGCCCGTTGTATTTATTTCCACAATAGGCCTTATTCCTAGTCCATATATAATCACCATTACCCAAATAGGCAGTCTCCTGATTAGTTAGGGGAATTAGCTTTAAGGAGACAAAACAAGAGGGGGTAACTGGGATTCTCCACCAATCTTTATGGGGATTTTTCCTTCAAGAGAACTCTTGAAATAAACCAGGCAGATGTTCTACTGGTAAGGTTTTTATTCAAAAGAAATAGAAGGGCAAAACACACACAAACTAGCTAAGAGGAAATTAGGGAGGGGAGGGGAAAGCAATTTCAGGGAAGGCTATAATTACCACTCTTAAAGAAAGAGGTCGGCAGAGGCAACTGCAAAATGACCAGTGTTTCATGGAGAGAAGGCCCATAAAAATTTGGGAGTATGATGTATGGGTCTGAGAATTCACACACACACACTCATGCACAAAATATAGGGCAAAATGCTCCCTGGGGTAAGTTGACATATTAGCCCCCAAAATAATAACTTGATGGGGTTTTTGCAGGTAGACAACACTATGGGAGAAGCTTAATGGGTTTTCCTGAGGTGGACTATAGGTGTAAATGGTGTTTGATGACCCTGTAAGCACCAAATAGAAAAAACTACCAGGTTTGGTCAATAGTTGCTGTAGATTTTCCGGGTTGTGTGGCCATGGTCTTGGCATTGTAGGACCTGACGTTTCGCCTGTAGCTGTGACTGGCATCCTCAGAGGTATAACACAGAGAGATGGAGTACTCTCTGTGTCAAGGTGAGCAGAAAACTGATAGGCAAGTAATTTATTTCTACCCTGGAAGGTGGGGTAGGTCTGAGTCAATTATCTAGTGTAGTTCTCCAGGCTATGAACATGCTAATGGAGGAGCTTTCCTGAGAAAGTTCTTTTGTCTATGGATTATTTCCTGAGGAGGTTCTTTTGTGTGTGGGATGGCTATTGAAACTCTAATCTTATCTGTAGTGCTATTGCCAGCTGTCGAGCATTTTGTGTTTTTCAGGACAGGAAACCATGCCCTATTTATTTTTAAACTCTCTTTAAACTCACAGCTACTGGTGAAACGTCAGGTCCTACAATGCCAAGACCTTGGCCACACAACCCGGAAAATCGACAGCAACTAATGAACTCCGGCTGTGAAAGCCTTCGACAACATATTGGTGAATAGTGTTGCTTAATTCAGGTAAATGGGCAAGGGGAAGTGAGGCTGGACGTTGTTGAAATTAGTCCAATGTGTGGCAATAGGCTCTTGGAAAACCCATTGTCCTAAATGATGCTTCTCCCTAGGGCATGGAGGAGGTAGTTAGCTAGCCAGCTGCTCTTTGTCACACTTCTAAACTAGATGTCCAGGCTTGTCTCTGGTTGGCATCCATTTTGTGTCATTTTGGGCCAGGCAGTGTATTGCACTTATGATATTTGAACATTCCTACTGTTTCCCTATCACTGAAACAATTCCCTGTATGGGCTGGACTTACACATGTTGATACAAAATGCAGGTTTGGACCTCTTTCCTGCAACCACCCTCGTTTGCGGCTGCCCTCTCTTGCCTTCTTTTTCTTGCACAGCAGGTGGATAAGACTGGCATAATGGAAGTCAGTTGTGATTCACCGACGGAAGCATTGCACTGGGGATCCTGATGCCAACAAGAAGCAACTGCTGGTTCCACTGACCCACAGACCCAGGCAGACATGGTCCTGATGTTCCCATTGAAAGTTAAAGAGGGATACTGTTGCAGGAGTGCAGCCAGATCAGGACCAGGCACTGTCATCAAGGCATTCGTGGTATGGTTCCCAGCAATGCCCCCTCTAAGTTGTGGAGTCTTGTGAGCAAAAATTCTACTTTGTGAGCTACTGGCATTAAAGTTGTGAGCGAGCGATTGGGCTGCTGCAGAAATTAGTTTGCTCTGTAAGCCATCCTTCCTGTGCTAAGACAAAAATGCATGAGCCAGAGGCTAAAAAAACTGAGCTAGCTCACACTAACTCAGCTTAGAGGGAACACTGGTTCCCAGCCTCCCAAGACCTACATGACTTCCAGAAGGATGGAAGGAACAGGATCTGCAGAGTTTAACTAAGGTTATTTAAACCACCGTATTCAAAGGCCTAACTGCTAACATTCCTACTGTTCCCCTGTCACTGAAACAATTCCCTGTATGGGCTGGACTTACACATTTGCCTCCCAAGCCGAAATAACGAGGCAGACACAAATATTGGGTTTAACTATAGGGCCACTTTATTAATTGACAATCTTAACTGGAACCAAAGGCAAGGGCAACACAACATTGCCGTATGGTCAAGGCCAGAGGTCAAGGACCCCTCCCTTACCTCTTCAATAGGGCAAGCCACCCTGCCCCAGATGCGAGCCCACCACAGGGGCTCCCATCCAGCCAGCTAGCCATTGCAGGACAACCCTGTAGCCCCAGCCTCCAAGCCACCAGGTTCAAAGAGAGGACCTAAGCAGGGCCATCCCGAAGGCAGTCCGTTTTCCCCACCCCATGCCGCAAGGCACAAAGACTGTACTCACAGGACTCCTTCAACCCCAAATGAGGGGTGTCAGCTGGTGCTCACCGGACCACAATCTGTATACCGCATAGCATCCTGCCAGAACACAAGTGACCGGCCTAACTAACTGACACACCCTCATAAACACCTGCATCACTGCTGCAATACAGGGTAGGCGAAAACACCCCTCCCAAGTACCAATCAGGAAGGGGCAAAAAATTCCTACCCGGCCTCCAAAAACTGGGCGACCAGCAAAAGCCTGCACTACCAATAGGGCAGGAGGGTGGGCCAATGACTGCGTGGGACTGCTGAGGAGGATAGGCGGGGCCTGGCTTTAAGCCTTCTTGGCCCCGCAACCTCCTGATGCCCATATGTGGCGCTCTTGGCACCAAAATCCCAGCCTGCCTCATTCTGGCTGGGAGGCAAAGTCGCCCCCTCAGCCCAATGGCCGGAATGGAGAAGGTCAAAACCATTGGGGAAGCTTGGAGACTATTTAAAAAGACAATCCTAGAAGCTCAGAAAAAATATATACCGCAGGTTAGGAAAGGTACAAATAGGTATAGAAAAAAGCCTGCATGGTTAACAAATAAAGTAATGGAAGCTGTAAAAGGTAAGAAGGATTCCTTTAAGCGGTGGAAAGCTAGTCTTAGTGAGGTTGATAAAGGGAACACAGACTATGGCAAATAAAATGCAAGTCTGTGATCAGGCAAGCAAAAAGGGAATATGAGGAGCATATCGCAAAAAACATAAAGACCAACAATAAAACTTTCTTCAAATACATTAGAAGTAGGAAGCCAGCCAGGGAGGCAGTGGGGCCCTTGGATGACCAAGGGGTAAAAGGAGTAGTGAAGGATGATAGGGAAATGGCTGAGAAGCTGAATGCATTTTTCCTCTGTCTTCACTGTGGAAGAGGAGAAGTGTTTGCCCACTCCAGAAGCACCGATTTCGGGAGGGGTTTTGAAAGACCTGAATCAGATTGCGGTAACAAGAGAGGAAGTCCTCCAAATGATGGACAATTTAAAAACTAATAAATCACCAGGCCCAGATGGCATTCATCCGAGAGTTCTGAAAGAACTCAAATGTGAACTTGTGGATCTCCTGACAAAAATATGTAATCTTTCTTTAAAATCTGCCTCCATTCCTGAGGACTGGAAGGTAGCTAATGTCACTCCCATCTTTAAAAAGGGCTCCAGGGGAGATCCAGGAAATTACAGGCCAGTCAGTCTGACATCGATACCGGGTAAGTTGGTGGAAACTGTTATTAAGGAAAGAATTAGTAGGCACATTGATGAACAAAAACTATTGAGGCAGACTCAGCATGGGTTCTGTAAGGGAAGATCTTGTCTCACTAACCTGTTAGTGTTTTTTGAGGGAGTGAACAAACATGTGGACAAGGGGGACCCAATAGATATTATTTACCTTGACTTCCGGAAAGCTTTTGATACAGTTCCTCATCAAAGGCTCCTAAGTAAGCTCAATAATCATGGGATAAAAGGACAAGTCCTCTTGTGGATCAAAAACTGGCTTATAAATAGGAAACAGAGAGTGAGTATAAATGGGAAACTTTCACAGTGGAGGGTGGTAAGCAGTGGGGTACCACAGGGATCAGTACTCGGTCCCATGCTTTTTAACTTGTTTATTAACGATTTGGAATTGGGAGTAAGCAGTGATGTGGCTAAATTTGCAGATGACACAAAGTTGTTCAGGGTGGTGAAAACCAGGGAGGATTGTGAGGCACTCCAAAGGGATCTGTTGAGGATGGGTGAGTGGGCGTCAACGTGGCAAATGGGGTTCAATGTGGCCAAGTGCAAAGTGATGCACATTGGAGCCAAAAATCCTAAATATAAATACACGTTGATGGGGTCTGATCTGGCAGAGACGGACCAAGAGAGAGATCTTGGAGTCGTAGTGGATAACTCGCTGAAAATGTCTACACAATGTGTAGCTGCAATAAAGAAGGCCAACGCTATGCTGGGGATTATTAGGAAGGGAATTGATAACAAATCAGCCAGTATCATCATGCCCCTGTATAAATCATTGGTGCGACCTCATTTGGAATACTGTGTACAGTTCTGGTCACCACATCTCAAAAAGGATATTATAGCATTGGAAAAAGTGCAGAGAAGGGCAACTAGAATGATAAAAGGGTTGGAACACCTTCCCTATGAAGAAAGGTTAAAATGCTTGGGGCTCTTTAGCTTGGAGAAACGACAGCTGAGAGGTGACATGATCGAGGTTTATAAGATTATGAATGGGATTGAGAAGGTTGAGAAAGAAGTACTTTTCTCCCTTTCTCACAATACAAGAACTCGTGGGCACTCTATGAAATTGCTGAGCAGTCGGGTTAGAACAGATAAAAGGAAATACTTCTTCACCCAAAGAGTGATTAACATATGGAATTCACTGCCACAGGAGGTCGTGGCAGCTGCAAGCATGGACAGTTTCAAGAGGAACTTAGATAAACATATGGAGCAGAAGTCCATCAGTGGCTATTAGCCACAGGGTATAGATAGGAACTCTCAGTCTGGGGCAGGTGATGCACTCTATTCTTGGTGCTGGAGGGGGCAGCAGTGGGAGGGCTTCTGGTGCCCTGGCCCCACTGCTGGACCTCCTGATGGCACCTGGTATATTTTGGCCGCTGTGTGACAGAGTGTTGGACTAGATGGGCCATAGGCCTGATCCAACATTGGCTTCTCTTATGTTCTTATGTTCTTATGTAATTGTGGTTGATACAAAATGCAGGTTTGGACTTCTTTCCTGCAACCACCCTCATTTACTTACTGCTGCCTAGGTTTCAAAATGTTTATTTACTGCTGCCTAGGTTTCAAATTATCAGAGAGGCCTCCCGTACCTAATAAGGTGTCTGTTGGGGGGAGAGGAAGGGGAGGTGATTGTTAGCCACTTTGAGACTCCTTAAGGTAGAGAAAAGTGGGGCATAAAAACCAGCTCCTCTTCATCAGAGGAGGAAGGAGTCCCAAGGAGGAGGAACTGAGTGCTAGCAGTAAACCCTGTGCCTCTAGACCTAAGATATATATTCCCTCTAAGCTGTGGAGTCTTGTGAGCCAGAATTCTACTTGGTGAGCTGCTGGCATTAAAGTTGTGAGCCAGCGATTTGGCTGCTGCATAAATTAGTTGGCTCTGGAGCCATCCTTCCTGAGCGAAGACAGAAATGTGTGAGCTGGAGGCTAAAAAATTGTGAGCCAGCTCACACCAACGCAGCTTAGAGGGAACACTGCCTAAGATCCAGGGAGGAAACTCTGGCAGGAGCTGGGATGAAGATGGAAGCATTTAGGAGCAGAGGGGTCAGACTGGGGTTCACCCTCCGCTGTGTTTTCTGCACCTGTGATATTAGCAACCTGTTTTCTGTACTCCGCAACCCCCCTATGCTCTCCTCACTTGCTTGGGCTAAAGCAGATGTATCCAGCTGCCCACTTATGACTCGCCCTTGCTGACATTCCTGGTAGGAGGGGGGAGAGAGAGAGAGGCTGTGCGAATGTCTGTAATTTAGGGAGGCAACACTGGTAACCTTTTCCCAAGCAGCACCTCATGGAACTTTCACACGAGAGTGTCCTTGAAGGAGATAAGACTTTTGAATGGCTAGTTGAACCATTGTAACTGTCTGGGGCCTTAGGATTGCTTACCCTTGTGACTGTGTGGCGTATGAGTGGAATGTGGGTTTTGTTTATACGCTGGGGTCCTGCTTCTGCCCTTCAGTCCTGACAAAGAGTTCACCTTTTCAGCATCTCAAATCTCTTAATAAACTTTCTCCCAAGAAAGCCTGTGTGGAAAGTGAGTTGACTGGGAACCTGACAAGAGTCTGTCAGGTTTAAAATCAAGTAGATCCAGTCATTCTTGCACAAAGAAAGGTTTATTGGATTATCTTGCTAAAACCCACAGTAGGAGGTCATTGTCAGGAATGGGGGGCGAAGCAAAGCAATCTAACTTATAGTGTGATGCAATGAAGCGCCTAGCAAATAAAACTTGAGCACTCGCGCGGGAACTCCCGGCGGGAGAAATACTTCATAAGCGGGAGACTACTCCCCCCCTCCCCTTGCCTTCCCAGGACTGGAAAATTCTCAGCGAAACAAGAATAGTCCAAAGCCTACATTCAAGGCCACCGTGATAAGGAAAAGCGGCAGGGAAGAAGCTCCCACGTTTCTGCCTGCATAGCTACGCAAGCGCAAAGCGGGGTAGGAAACATAAAACAATGGATTCAGTGAGAAACATCGAAGGCATTTTTTTCTGACATTCTGCCCTTCCCAAAATACCACCCACCCACCACTCAGGAAGGAGAGAATGATGGCCCCCCAGGTTTATTAGGGTATCGAGTGTGAAAGTCTTTCAGGTGATCAGGTGCATTGATATCAGATACTTTCACCCACTCCCTGTGTTGGGGCCCAAAGTGTACCCATTGGATGAGGTACAGGAGTTGTCCACGAAGAATCTTAGAGTCCAAAATATCAGCAATTTCATAGTGCTCCTCATCGCCAACCATCAAAGGGGGGGGAGGTGCCGACATCTCAGCTTGCCATTTAGTCGGGGGTAACGCAGGTTTGAGGAGGCTGTAATGGAAAATTGGATGTATTGCTTTAAGAGATTTAGGCAAATCTAGTTGAACAGTTACTTGATTTATACATCTCAACACTTTGAAAGGACCAATATATTTCCAAGCAAGTTTCCTGGACTGTTGCGCTAGCCGTAGGTTCTTGGTTGACAGATAGACAGAGTCTCCCGGTTGCAGTTTCCATCCACCTGCCCTTTTTTTGTCTGCCTGTTTTTTGTACTGTGCCTTGGCTTCATTCAATGTCTGAACAATTAGGGGCCAAGAATCGCGGAAAATTTTACACCACGCTGAGGCTTTCCCAACATTCTCACCGGGCAGCTTTGAAGGGTGACATTTTTGTTGAAGCGTGCCATGAGTTGTTGTACGCAAACTCCGCCAGTGGCAATAAATCAACCCAATTGTCTTGTTGATAGTTAGAAAAACATCTTAGGTACTGTTCTAAAGTTTGGTTTACTCTCTCCGTTTGCCCATCGGTTTCAGGGTGATAGGCAGTACTGAGAGCACGTTCAATACCCATTAGAGTCATTAGCTCCGACCACAACTTGGAAACAAATTGAACCCCCCTGTCGGAGATTATCTTGAGCGGCAACGTATGTAGCCTGGCAATGCGTTGGAGGAATGCTTTGGCCAAGACTTTGGCTGTTGGTAGACTAGGGAATGGTATAAAGTGAGCTTGCTTAGAGAATAAATCCACTACCACCCAAATGACCGTCATATGTCTAGAAGGGGGAAGATCAGTGATAAAGTCCATAGAGATCACTTCCCAGGGTCGGCTCGGGGTGGGTAGAGGTTGTAAGAGACCTGGAGGTTTTCCCAGTCTGGCTTTGCAACGATTGCACGTTGGACAGGATTGTATATAGAGGGATAAATCCTGTTTCATTCGGGGCCACCAGAAGCCACGTTGCAGGAGTCGTAAGGATTTCACATATCCAAAATGCCCCGCAGATTTTGAATCATGAACTGTCTGCAATATTTGGGATCGGGTAGCTTCAGGGACAAACATTTTATTTCCCTTGTACCAGCAGCCGTTCGGACTACATTTCACATCGTCCCTGGCTTGTAAATCATTTGTTTCCTGTGGGGTGATGTCAGTGAGAAATTGTTTTTCCCAGGTTAATATCTGGATAGGATTCATTGGTGTTTGTTTGGCTTTACGGGTTACAACTGCACCCACCAATTGTTCCGGGGTGAACATAGACTCTCGTACTTCGGCTCTCTTACAGAAATGTTGGGGAAGGCGGGAGAGAGCGTCCGCCAGATGATTGGCTTTCCCTGGGAAATGGTGAAGGGTGAATTGAAATTTGGAGAAAAACTCAGCCCACCTGAATTGTTTAGCATTCAGATTTCGGGGTTTTCGCAGTACCTCAAGATTTTTGTGATCAGTCCAGATTTCAAAAGGTACTTGGGACCCCTCTAACCAGTGTCTCCATGTGATTAATGCTAAACGTATAGACGCAGCTTCTTTATCCCAAATGGGCCAAAATCTCTCTGTATCATTGAATTTTCTTGATACATAAGCCAGGGGTTGTAATTGTCCCTGAGCGTTCTCTTGCAAAATCACCCCACCCATAGCAGTATCCGACGCGTCTACTTGGACCACAAACTTTTTTGTCTCATCGGGGTGTGCTAGTATGGGTTCAGACGTGAACAACCGTTTTAGTTGTTCAAACGCTTCCTGACACTGCGGGGTCCAGTTCAAAGGGGCCCCTGGCACCGAAGCCTTAGATCCCTTCCCCTTGGTCTTTAGCAGTTCCGTGAGGGGAAGGGCTACTTGGGCAAAGTGTGGCAGGAATTGACGGTAAAAGTTGGCAAAACCGAGGAAACTTTGGAGCTGTCGCCTGGTCTTGGGGGGTTCCCACATTAATACATCCTGGACCTTTTTTGGTCCATTTCCAACCCCGCGGAGGATATGCGGTACCCCAAAAAGTCAATGCACTCCTGGTGAAATTCACATTTTGACAGCTTGACAAACAGTTTGTGTTCTAATAACTTTTCCAATACTTTTCGCATAAGGATAGTGTGGGATTCCTGATCCGGGGTATAGACCAAGATATCATCCAAATAAACAACCACTCCCTTGAATAAATAGGGGTGTAACACTTCATTGATTAAGTTCATGAAGACCCCTGGTGCCCCCTGTAAACCGAAGGGCATGACCCGATATTCAAATTGCCCCAGCGGGGTATTAAATGCAGTCTTGTATTCATCCCCCTATCTGATACGAACCCGAAAGTAGGCATCTCTCAAATCCAGTTTAGAAAACACTTTCCCTTTAGCCACCTCTGCCAGTAAGTCTTTGATGAGGGGCATCGGGTAGGCATTAGTTGCAGACACTGCGTTAAGTCCCCGGTAATCCGTGCAGAGTCTGAGCCCCCCATCTTTCTTTTTACAAAACAATACAGGTGCTGCAAAAGGGGATGAGGCTGGTCTAATAAATCCACGGGCCAGATTTTTATCAATAAAACGGCGCAGTTCATCCTTTTCACTTGGACTCATGGCATAAATTTTCCCTTTTGGTAATTTCTGGCCCGGAAGAATTTCAATTGCACAGTCGGAGTTACGGTGGGGGGGTAGTTCATCAGCTTCTTCCTCCTCAAAAACCCTGGTTATATACTGGTAATCCTCAGGGATGCGGTTAAGGTCCTCCGTGGCTAAACAAGCTCGAGGAGGTTCATTGCATGGGGGATTTCCCCACCCTGGGTCCCATTTGTGTTCTGTACATTTCGGGGAGATAAATTGTACATTCCCTTCCTCCCATAGAATGTAAGGGTTATGTCCATGTAACCAAGGGCTACCCAACACTAAGGGGAACTGGGCTTGAGGAGCTATCACGAACGAGCGTAGCTCCCAGTGGTCACCAATGCCTATTCGTAAAGGAACAGTCTCAAATCGGCATGGTTCCTTCATTGGAGACCCATCCATTTGCGTGAAAGTTATTGGGTCTTTCAAGTGGACCACAGCTGCCTCCAACCCCATAACCATAGACGGGTTTATGAGATCCCTCCCGCACCCTGAGTCAATGAGGGCTCGAACCCGAATGTGGGTCATCATTGCTGGGTTCATCACCAGAACAGTCACAAAAAATAGAGAGGGGTAATTGCTCACCAGTTTAGGCGCCTCAGGTGCTGGGTCCTGCTGTGTAGCGCCATTCACAAACAGGACCATTTCGTTTCCCTGCATCTCACTCTCCTCCTCCAGCATCATGGTATCCGCTTGGTCGGGGCTAGCAAAAAGAGCCCGGGTATTGCGTGGTTTTGCTGTACCTTTCCTTGGAGTAGGGGTTGTCCACCTTCTGGGCTCTTCTTGTGGGTGAGCCCTATTGGGATCCCCTTTCGGGCAGGCTGCGGCGAAGTGCCCCTTCTCCCCACACCGCAGGCAGAGGCCCTGTCGCATACGTTGATCTCTCATTCCACTTGGGGTGGACGTTGGTTTGGGTCTGGCTTGGCCTGCCGCAAGACTCGGACGGTTGTTGCCCAACGATAGATCCAGTTTCATCATACGTAAGCGACTTTCAGCTTTCTCGGCCTCCTCCATCCAACCCTGGAGGGTGCGGGGTTGCTGAGAGCTGAGGACATTATTGCGGACTTCTACGGCTAGTCCCATTCGATATTGCTGGGCCAAGACCGCATCGGTCCAGTCCCGAATTTTCACGGCATGCCTTTGAAACTCCCTTGAATACTCACGCACCGAGAGTTTGCCTTGTCTGAATGTGCGAAGGAAGGCTTCAGCTTTTTCGGCCGCCCCCGGATCCTCGAAACGGTTTCTCAAAGCCCACATGAAGTCATCTACATTCCCCAACTCCGCTGCCTCCAGATCATGAAGGGCTACATACCAGCTAGTAGCACTCCCCCGGAACCTGGATGCGATAAACTCCACCTGTTGTTCTTCGTCTGGGAATACATAGCCCCATCTTTGCACAAATTTTCCGACTTGCAATATGAAAAAGGACACAGTCTCTGGATCTCCATCAAATGTGATCTCAAGCATGTCCTTGGGGCGGATTACCGGGGGGGGCCGGCGCCATGACCGGTACTGGGACCGGCTGCATGAGGGGTGCTGGAGCAGGGAGTTGAGGCGGAGGTAAAACTGGCGGCTGGATAGGTCCTGGTTGCCCTGGCCCCGGTCCTGGCGCTGGGGGAACTGGTGCTGGCTGGCCCGGCCCTGGCCCTGGCCCCGGGGGAACTGGTTGGCCCGGCCCTGGACCCGGTGGTACTGGTTGGCCCGGCCCCGGACCCGGGGGGGCAGGAGGTGGCCGTCCCGGTATCAACGGTGGCGCCGGGGCTGGTACCGGTCTAGGTTGCGTCAGTGGATGAGCTCGAATTGCTTGATCCATCATCTGGGGTAGGGACTGCATTAGTTTGCTCATGTCTCTTACCAGCCGTCGGGTATCCTCTTGAAAAGAATCCATGCAGGCATCAGTATCTTGGCTGGACCCCGTTCTGGGAGATCCTCGGGACACTCTCCCTTGGGGAAGTCCAAAACTACCTCTGGGATCCAAAAGGCTGTCCCGGCTCTGGCTTCCCGGCATAGTCCAGGTTGTCTGGGTAGTGTCCAACAAGTTCTTAGTCCAATCGCGTGATCTGCGATAGGTCACCCCTTTATCCCAAGGTGTTGGGGCTCCTGGCACATAGGTTCGTGGAACCGCACCTCCCTGACTCTGTATAGGCCCGGCCGGGCTGTAGATCGGGAGAGTGTACGGAGCACCCAGTGTGCTGATCAATGGCGGGGTAACCAACCCGGCTGCTGAGTGGGGTGTCGGTGCCGCCAAAACTGTAGTTGTAGTCACCGGAACAACGGTGGTGGTCGGGACAGTGACCACTGGAGCTGCCACAGTAGTGACTGGACCCGTGGCTCCTGAAGTCGTAGTCACTGGAACGGCGCCCGTGGCTCCAGCAGTAGTGGTCGCTGGAACTGCGCCCGAGGCTCCCGAAGTAGTAGTCACCGGGACTGTGCCCGTGGCTCCCTTCCCCGCTCCGCTCATCGTGGTAGATGGCGGAAAACTGACGGTGAGGGAATGATGGGGATTCCTGACAATTTCTGTCAGGTTTAAAATCAAGTAGATCCAGTCATTCTTGCACAAAGAAAGGTTTATTGGATTATCTTGCTAAAACCCACAGTAGGAGGTCATTGTCAGGAATGGGGGCGAAGCAAAGCAATCTAACTTATAGTGTGATGCAATGAAGCGCCTAGCAAATAAAACTTGAGCACTCGCGCGGGAACTCCCGGCGGGAGAAATACTTCATAAGCGGGAGACTACTCCCCCCCTCCCCTTGCCTTCCCAGGACTGGAAAATTCTCAGCGAAACAAGAATAATCCAAAGCCTACATTCAAGGCCACCGTGATAAGGAAAAGCGGCAGGGAAGAAGCTCCCACGTTTCTGCCTGCATAGCTACGCAAGCGCAAAGCGGGGTAGGAAACATAAAACAATGGATTCAGTGAGAAACATCGAAGGCATTTTTTTCTGACAGAGGCAAGGAAGACCTTCCAACATATTGTGTGGCAGAAAGTTGGGGGGAGGCAGAACAAGAATGAGACCCTAGATGTTCCATACAGAAATCAGTTTTTGGATTATGGCCCTCACTCCAGTGACGAGTCAGGAGGGAAGGCAGCATGGTAGAGCCCGATCTTGTCAGATCTTGGAAGCTAAGCAGGGGTTGGTACTTGGAAGGGAGACCATCAAGGAAGCCTCTGCAGAGGAAAGCAAATAGCAAACCACCTCTGCGTCTCACTTGTCTTGAACGCCCCTTATGGGGCTGCTATAAGTCAGCTGCAACTTGACGGCACTTTACACACACCCAAGCGATGAGTCAAATTTGTAATAAAGAGTTCCCGTTTTGTTTGTTTTTGTTCAGGATTTTTTTTTTGAAACAAAATTTTTATTGGGATGCATTCAACATTGTTAAACTTTTTTTTACTTGATGGCAACCAGCCATGGAAATGCACCAACCATTGCTGTACAAGTATGATCATGTTGCACAAAGATGACAAAATGGAGTTTCTTCGGAACACCAAGAACTGCGTGACCTTCCAAGTGACAATTACACCATATACTATATCCTAAAGTACCTTCTAGGCTTTGCTCTCTTTCTTTCTTCATTATCTGATCTGATCCAGAATCCATTTTTTCACCTTCATGTAATTTAAGAGTTACCCTGACATCGCAGGTTTTAAAGGGAAGGGTTTCTAGATCAGAAGGTAGTTTTCAGGCAGACTTCAGCCCTGGAGTCTCCTTTGCTAGAAATTAAGCACTGTTATAACAAATGGAATACCTTGGTGTGTATGCATGTTATCAGGACATCTGGGAAATGTAATCCATACCAATTGTGGTGAGCAATTTTTAAAAATCCTTGTGTTTTTAATTATCCCCATTCATTTTAGTTATTTTGTGAATTCCTCCAACTGTTTATCATTATTACTCTTGTGGGGGAAGGGGATACAGGAGAATATGATATGGTCCCCCATAATTCCTTGCAGGTTCCCCTCTTATTCTTAACTATAATGAAATATACTTTAACAGTTTCTAAATTATACAATCTAGTTTGAAAACTACAATGAAATCAGAACAATAGTTTCAACATTTATGTGGCTAGCTGTTAGCCCCAGACCCCTCCTCCTGCCGAAGGGATCGCTTGGCACCCAGAGGGAGAAAGACCAAGCACCCTTCACTCTAATAAGCACCCCAAAATCAAATGTTCTGGGCACTGCCTGGTCTACAAAATGGTTCTAGTGTCACACAAAATGGATGCCAGCAAACACAGGCCAGAGATTCTGGAAGTCATGGGCTTGTCTGCTAATGACCCTGTCCCCACCTTAAATCCATGCACAATGGCATTAATGGGTCTCCAGGAAAAGACAGTGTTTCACTTTAGACTTTAAGGGAGAGAATGACCCCCTGCGGCACTCCACATTCTAGTGGGTACTGTAGGGAGACCAGGGCTCCTGAGTTGGCCACGCCCAGCAGGAACTAATTAGCATAATAGGCCACACCCAACAGCAGAAACTCATTAGGACTGGCTACATTAGGGGTGTGTGGCCTAACATGCAAAGGAGTTCCTGCTACAAAAAAAGCCCTGAGTTTTGACAACGAACAAGGTAAACAGAATAAGAAGCAAAAGGTGGGTGTGGCTGGATGACCACACTGCTGGTAACATGGGTGTGTGGCCTAATATGCTAATATGCTGTGCTGTCAGGGTGTGGCCTAATATGCTAATGAGTTTCTGCTGTTGGGTGTGGCCTATTATGCTAATGAGTTCCTGCTGGGCTTTTTCTACAAAAAGAGCCCTGAGGGAGACCATTTCACCCAGCACCACTCTCTGTGGAGAAAGGAGGAAAACCATTTCAAGGCAGTCCCCTGAACTCCTATGTCGGCGAGGTGGTGGATCAGAAGATTATAACCAACCATATCAAACACTGCCATTAAATCTAATAACAACAGCAGCACTGACCCGCCTCAATCCAGATGTCTACAGAAGTCATCTGTAAGGGCAACCAGAGCTGTCTCCGTCCCACGGCCAGGGCAGAAGCTGGACTGAGAAGGATCAAGGATGAAAGCATCACCCAGGAAGGCCTGGAGTTGTATTATAGGGTTAACTCCCCTGTCTGTCCAGCTATGGTTTGATAACATTTTATCCACTGCTGAGAAACAGCTCCAGCCAAACCATTCTCCTTCCTTGGAATCTGTTGAATTCAAAGTTCCCAAACCTGCTGGTTGATGAGAGAACAGCAACATATATTAAAACAGTGTACTACTAAATTCAAAAGAGCAATAGTCCCCTTGCTCCCTCTCTGTAGATGCTGCAGCAGTATATCAACATAAGAGACAGCACCGTATCAACTGGACCTACAAGAGAGAGTCCAATGTGAAGTGGTGAAAAAGACTAAATACCTGGGAATTGAGGTTACAGCAAAGAGTATAGATCTGTTTAAGAACAATTACGAAAAGGCCTGGAATAAAATCCAACAAGATATTAAGAAATGGAATAGTTTGAATTTATTGGGCAGAGTTTCAGTAGTTAAAATGAACATTTTACCTCGTTTGTTATTCCTATTTCAGATGATTCCAATTGTGAAAGACTGTAAAGTGTTGAACTCATGGCAAAAAGAGATCTCTAAGTTTGTGTGGGCTGGAAGGAAGCCAAGGATCAAAATGAAAATTCTTTGTGATGCGAAAGAAAGGGGAGGTTTTCAACTTCCTAATTTTAGATTATATCATGATGCGGTGTGCCTGGCTTGGTTGGAACAATGGATCAATTTGGAGAACAGACAGTTGTTGGCACTAGAAGGTCACGACTGAAGATATGGTTGGCACGCCTATTTATGGTATGAGAAATCCAAAGTAGATAACCTTTTCAAACACCACTTCATAAGGAGATCATTATTCATGACATGGATGAGGTACAAGAGATTTTTTTTCGAAGCAAGACCAATGTGGATTGTTCCGGCGGAAGTAATAAAACCACTTTCAAGGCATAAAGGGAAAGACTGGTTACCCTATAGAGACATTCTGAAAATTGAGGGGAAAAGTTTCGTGATGAGACCTAGAGAAGAACTGGACTTTGAATATGACTGGCTAAACTACAGACAGATTTATGACTTATTTAAGACTGATAAGATGAGATATGGTTTTAGAAAAGAAAATAATGAAATTGAAATGATTTGGATAGAAAAAGCTAAAAAAATGATTTCGAGAATTTATAAGATTTTGTTAAAATGGTACAGAGGATGAGACTGTAAAAGAGCAAATGGTGAAATGGGCTATAAATGTAAATAGAGATATAGAAATGTCATCATGGGAATGTCTGTGGAAAAAATCGATCAAAATTTCAACATGTGTTAATGTTACAGAAAATTGTTATAAAATGATGTATAGATGGTATACGACACCAAAAAATCGCTAATATGAATGAGAATATGTCTAACAAATGTTGGAAATGTAAGAAAAAAGAGGGCTCATTTTACCATATGTGGTGGACTTGTGAAAAAGCAAGTGTTTTTTGGACAGAGATTCATAATGAAATCCAGAAAATCTTGAAATGTACTTTGAAAAAAGAGCCAGAAATGTTACTTTTAGGACTAAAATTAGAAGACGTTAAAATGGCAAAAAGAACTTTGTTATGGTACCTAATTTCAACTGCAAGAATGACTTACGCTCAGTTCTGGAACCAGGAGCAGGTACCTGATAAATGGGAGTGGATTAAAAAAATGATTTTTATGGCTGAAATGGACAAGTTAACAAGAAAACTTCATGGAATAGAAGACGAAGAATTCTCAGCAGACTGGAAAGATTTTAAAGACTATTTAGAGCTTAATTGGGATGTGAAAAATAGACTACTATGTTTTGATAGCTATTAAGAATAGAAGTGTTGTAATAAGAGAGACTGTAACGGAAAAGTTACCTAATAGTTAAATTAGAAAAAGGAAAATAATGAAATGTATGATTTGAATACTGAAAATGAATCGAATGTAAGAGAATAGTGATTGAAATGTTAATGGGGATGGAGTATCGTTGGAAGCCAGGAGAAGGAGGGATAAAAATTTGTAGAAAAGGATATGTCAAGAATTGTTAGCCACATATGGAACATGTTATTATATCCTGTCAATAAATTTTCTTTTTTAAAAAAAAAACATAAGAGACAGCACCGTAAGTTTTAAAAGTGGTCTTGGACAGGGCTGCAGCAGTCTGTCGATGGGCACAGGAAAGCTTAAGGGGGGGAGTGGAAAGGTGCAAGGAAGGGGAAATGGCTACTGCTCTGAAAAAAGGAGGTGGCTAGAAAGAGGGATGTGATGTGAAAACTGTGGGCTGTGGGCAGGGTCAAATGCACTCCATGCTCTGTCGTGAGGCCCCAGCTCTTGATTTACCAGGCCATGGCAGGGCAATGCGAAACAGACCGGAGCATGACTGGAGCGACATTGGCAGAATAACTCAGGGGATAACTCAGACAGAACGGTATCATGAAGCCCATTTGCAGGCCCATGAGGTGGTAGGGATGGCCGTGAAGAAGACTTGTCTCTCTCCTGCCTTTGGGTCAGCAGAACCTCATCCAGCTCAATTGTTTCAAGTGGTTCATGACTTGATGTGGACAAAATTGAGTGGGTGCTGAAGAAAGCAACAAGGTTGGACAGGGTCCTGAAGATGCCAGCCTCCGGGTGGGACATGGGGATTCCCTGGATTTATGGCTCATCTCCAGACTGCACAGATCAGTTCCCTTAGAGAAAATGGGTGCTTTGGAGGGTAGACTTTGTGGCATTGTACCCCACTGAGGTCCCTGCCCTCTCCGGGTTCCACCCCCAAATCTCCAGGACTTTCCCAAGCTGGATCTGGCAAACCTACCCCCCTTGGTGGACAGGGGAGACTTGGCAACCCCACTGGAAAGCAAGCCCTTTGAGCAAAGGCTGAAGGATTTGGAAATGTTCAGACTAGAGTAGAGGAGGTTGAGGGGAGGCACGATTGCTCTTTAAGTGTTTGAAAATCTGTCACTTAGAGGAGGGCAGGGAACTGTTTCAGTTGGCAGCAGAGGATAGGTGAAAAGTACTGAGTTATTTCAGCTCATACTTTATTCAAAAGATAGGAAAACTGGAGATGGAGATGCAAAGCCAGAGGCCCACTTAAATGCCAGTCCAAACCACACCCAACACCCACACACTCACCCCCGTGATAGGTCTATTTACAGTGTAACCGCAACCACAGGTTCCTTCTCAGATCTGGACCAGCTGATTGGCTAGGTTTAGGATCCTCTCTCTCCATTGTCTCGGGATGCAAAGCTTAGGTCACTCGCATGACCATGTGTAATCCTGACCACGTGCGTGGTCTCCATTAGTACACAGCAATAGGATTCACAATAATTTAATTATGGTCAGAGAGGTACCAGCTGAATATTAGGGAAACTTTCTACAGTAAGAGTAGTTCAGCAGTGGAATTGGCTGCCTTGGGAGGTGGTGAGCTCCCCCTCTCTGGCAGTTCTCAAGCAGAGGCTGGTTGGACACTTGAAAGGGATGATTTAAGTCAATCCTCCACCGAGCAGGGCGTTGGGCTGTATGCCCCCTTCCAACTCTATGATCCGATGATTAAATCCTGGAGGTCTCTCGGGATTATAACTAGATCTCTAGGCAACAGAGATTAGTTCCCCCAGAGAAAATGGCAGCTTCAGAGGGTGGACTGTATCCCTCCAGAGCTCCTTTCCCTCCCCAATCCCCACCTCCCCAGGCTCCGCCCCCAAATCTCCAGGAATTTCCTAAACAGAAGCTGACGATCCCACCTAAGTCCAACCCTGAATGTGATGAAAAGTTTGCCCCCAGATGTTGTATTTTTACAAAGTTCTTTGCTGACAAATCTGACTCATCTGTTCTGTCTTGGAGGCTTAGTTGAGTGCAGGTTTGGTACCTGAGGTGTGAGAAGCAGCTGTTTGTCCATCTGTTATTGACAGTTTCAGACTGATTTTGCTTACAGATGTCGACAGGGTTCTTGGAAGGGTGAAGGCCATCGCTTGTGCTCTGGACCCATGCTCAGCCTGGCTTTTAAAATCTTGTTGGGAAAAGGTGCTGGAGCCATTCGTGAAAATCATCAATTCCTCCCTGATTGAGGGGACTCTACCAAGGCCATTGAAGGAGACAGTTATTAGCTCTCTCCTCAAAAACCTTCATTGGCTGGATATGAGGTGGTTCATTGCAGGCTAGTTAATTACAGGCTAATTACAGCTCTATCCCCTGCCTTTTCAAGGGAAGGTGATAGAGCTTGTGGTGGTAGAGCAGCTCCAGGGCTTTCTGGATGATACATCGGCCCTTGACCCATTCCAATCTGGTTTCAGGCCTGAGTTTGGTAACAAGACTGCTTTAGTTGCATGGGTGGACAATCTATGTTTAAAGTTGGACAGGGAACAATCTTCCCTGTTGATACTGTTGAACCTCTCAGTGGCCTTTGACACAGTTGACTGCTTCATTCTTATCCATTGACTTGAATGTGGAGTTGGTATTAAGGGCACGTCTGCACACACACACACACACACACACACACGGCCATTGAATGAGATTGTCCAGCGCTTTGGGGTTGGGTGTCATCAATATGCAGATGACATCCATCTCTATATTTCATTATCCAAGCCTCCAGATGCACTGGTCTTGGTTCTGACCCAGTTCTTTGAGGCTGTGGTCAGGTGCTAAGGCAGAACCAACTGGAGCTGAATTAAGATAAGACAGCGGTAATGCTGACTGGGAAGGCTGTATTCTAGAGGGACTGAATCCACTTGTCCTAGATGGAGGAATGTTGGCTTTTCCAGAGCAGGTTAAGAGCTTGGGGGTGCTTATGGGCCCTTGCCTTGCTGTTTGAAAAGTAGGTTGGCCTGATGGCCAGGAGCACCATCAACTGCACCTGACTGGCCACCTTTCTCATTACCTAGACTCAGCTGACCTGGCCACTCCAATCCATGTTTTGGTAACCTCACAGTTGGATTACTGTAATGTGCTCTATGTGGAGCTGCCCTCAAAGGCAACCAGTAAAGTGCAACTGGTCCAGAATGCAGCAGCCCAACTACCATCAGGGGCTAGCTGCTTGGGAACATACGTTGCCCATTTTGAAATAGCCACATTGGCTGCCAGTCTGTTTTTGAGTTCAATTCAAGGCCGTTTATAACCTTTAAAACCCTTTACAATCTGGGACCCACATATTACAGTCACTGCCTCCTTCCATATGACTCCGTGCACCAGCTATGGTGATCAGGCAGCCATCTGCTGGCTCTCCCACCATTTAGGGTTGCCCACCTGGCATCAACCAGGGCATGGGCATTTTCTGTTATGGCTTCAGCTCTGTGGCATGGACTTCCTGAAGAGGTGAGAGGGAATCTGAGAATCTGCTGCAAGGCCTGCCAGTTTGCCAGGGCGTTTGCCAGGGCTTTTGAGGGGTATTGAATGACAGGCATGGAGGGGGGGTTGGAGCTTGCTTTTTTGGTCTTCGGTTTTAACTCGAGATGTTTTAACTATTGTTGTAAGCTGCCTTGAACCAAGAGGAAAGGTGGAATATAAATGTTTTAATAAATAAACAAATAAATAAAAATGTACACATTCCTCCCCAAATGTTTCAGGAGTGATCCATTCAAAAACACTGGCGCAAAGGTGGTCTGAGAAAAAATGGGGGAAAGGTGCAAATGATATTGTCTGTAAGGTTTGGGGGGAAATGATGCAGTAAAGAAGCCAAGTGGCAGCAAAAACTCCATGATGTGAAAACCCTCAGTGGCTTGGAACCCACAAATCATTTCCCTTGCCTCTTCCATTCCACTATAGCACCAAATGCTCCCAATGCTGCTCAAGGGGGACAGGGGACAACCCCCGCCCCCCGAATAGCATGCATGGGGAGTCAGACTTCTGTAGGGGAAGAAGGGGAAACAGGTGAAAATCACCTCCTTCCATTAATGTAAAATTTCTGCAAGATCCCATCATAGTGGAGAGATCCAGACAGCATAGTTATGGTGGCCCTTGGATAAAGCAAACCCATCACAAGAGACAGAAGGCCATGACCTCCTGACTCTCAATATTTCTGCACTACCGCAGTCTCTAGGCCAACAAAATCAACTTTCTGTAGACTTAACATTACACAATTTTAATCCTGTGTACAAATGTTTACACAGTAGAAGTAACAGGTGATGAAGATAATATCACGGGAAACCGTCCTCTGTTGGAGTGGTGCTGCACTTCTTGCACAAGGCATAGCCCCAAGCGATAGATGTTTTATCAACTCATTTTATTTCTGAGTTCATTGAAAAACCTTAATGAATTGAAAAACCTGTTTGCTCAGCTCTAAGGTCTGCCAAGAAGCATGAGCAGACACGACTGCGGGATGACTCCAAAAGGGCTGGTGCAAGACTGAGGCAGGGAGGAACAGAAGGAGGCAGTGATGAAAGCCAGTGCCTGGAGCAACATAATGTTAAGGGTGGTTATGGTTGCAATGTGTCTATATAAACCACATGAAATGGAATGGAAAGGCAACCTTGCATTGGACAGAGTGACAGCAGGAAGCCCAGTTCTAGGTGCTCATAATGCCTCCACAATTGGGCAGTAGCCTGCTAAAGCCAGAACCTAGTCCAGATATCTCACGGCCTTTCACCTGGGAAGAGATAGGTCTCCACTCAGGTCAGAAGAACTCCAAGCAAGAGAAATGGCTGGTCATCAACAGGAAAGTCTATGATATCAGCCAGTTCCAGTGGCAGCACCCTGGGGGCAATCGTGTTATCAGCCACTATGCAGGACAGGATGCTACGGTGAGATCTTTTTATGGGGCAAGGATCACTGGAAAGCACCATAGCTCACTGGTAGAGCACATACTTTCTGTGCATGAGATTGCAGGTTCAATTTCTGATTACAACCTCTCATTCAGTGCTAAAGAACCAACGGTCTGACTGTACAAGCCAGCTTCAAATGTTCATTTATGTCTACTTGTTAGTTTTCTATGACAAGAGAAGAGAATGTTAGAACTTTGGAAGACATACCAGAACAGGCAACCCCTCCATTCATTTATAGGAATTTGGGCTACGTTTAGGTGTGACTGGAAAATGAAATAGTCTGTGCCCACAGGTTAACTAAGTGAAAAGGGCAAATAAATTTATAGGTAGCAATCCTCCCAAGCCAGGTTGTTAAATCCAATAGCTTTCATTGGAATTTAAGTTCCAAAACTGTATGCAAGATTGATTTTAGAAACGTGGAATCCTAAACAGAGTTATACTCTTCTAATCCCATTGACTTTGATGCATTTAGAAGCTTGTAACTCTGTTTAGAATTGCACCATCTGTCTTTTAGTTATGTTCTAAGCTTAGTTCTGTTCTAAGCATGTTATGCATAACTAATGTTCAAAAGCAGAATTTAATTTGTTCATAGCATTCATTTTGTTCAGACTGAGGATTTGTTTCACAAAAAATATGAGCTTGAGTGGTGTTGCAATGTGCGGTGTGGCAGTTGATTTGGAATCTGCTATGGATGTACGCTCATGGTTATTGGCTTCCTTCACCTATATAGGCCTCAGGGTTATTATGGGAAAGCCATGTTCAGTTTATAAATTACTACGTTGTGACTTGAGTGTTGCTTTTGTATAGCATAGTCAACAGCCTTCATTAGTTAGCAGCATTCATTGAACTGCTGCATGGTCAGGATTTACTAGATCAAACTACATTTCCCAACTGACTGTGCAAGAACACATAAAGGATTGCAGTGCAATGAAATCAGTTAATACAAATATATTTGATATTGGCAGTTAGGCAGCCTAAACAAGCAATGCTAGAATATTAGTCAACCCCCCCCCCAAAAAAAAGAAAAAAAAACTATGCCAACGAGACTAAGGAACGTGAATCTTTTGTGGGATTTCTTTTTTTAATTAGTCAGATGGATATGGGACAACCATGGCACAATGCTGCAAGAACATGCATGCTTAAAACACTTGTTATCTAGACCCAAACATTCCCATGAATGAAGACTGAGTCAGCTAGGCAAGATGGGAAAGGCTAGAATAAAGAGATAAGCCAGCCAGCTCCCATCACAGACACGCACATAGCCTAGTGGGAACAAACCTCCTCTCCAGTAAAGTCATTAGGATAAGTGCTCGGTGGATGCAGGATGGGGATAGTTACATGGAAAACAGCATGCACAAGTGCATGCCCAAACTATTTTCCAATTAAATTTCAAACAATTTCAAGCATTCCAAAAAAAAAAAAAAAGCAAAGTTTTTTGTAGATTTACGGTCGGTGATAACAGTTTGTGATCTGAACCGAAGGGTGGTCACTCATTTTTTATGTTACGCAAAAACAGGATGATCTCCTCTTTTACCCAAGTGAAACTCAAACTGGATCTGGAGGTTCATCCTCAGCCAAAATGGCTGAAAAGTTTTATACCAGAGTCCCATTAAGACCAGTGAAAATATTTTGAAAGGTTTTTTACTCTTTTTGAGTACAAAATAATTTGTTTCCTGGTAAATTTGCTTTGAATGTTAGTCTTCTATGGCATCTCATTAGAGAAAACCTTTCATTTCCACAATGTATTTATTTACATGAGAGAAAATGTTCTGATGGGTTTTTCCCCCCCCAATTAAATCAAGATTATTATTTGGTGAATACGCGGTAATGGCAAGCCTAACAAACTATATAAACAAAAGACCAACTAAGGAATCTGAGGAGAAATGGAAAGCCAATTATTTTTTTTAGACAAAGGGTAAAATGGGGAATGTGAATTTCTGTTGCTTGGTCTGATTTGTAATCATATAATTGAAATATTGTTTACTGCTGGATGTTTTCACCAGAGGTTATACATTGGTTAATATATCCAAATAACCAATATTAGTATTTTAGATTCTTATACTGTCTCAATATACTAATAGAAATAGAAGATAATATTCAAAATTTTTAAAGAATTTAAAAAAATGTTATATTTCTTTATTGAAAGGTATAATGATGCTAATATGGTTGGGGAGACAAGTTTTTAAAATCTTTCATATTTTCTACATTCGATACATATATGTCTTTACATATTACATACGTACATGTCTTTACATATGTCTTTATATCTAAAATGCCTGCATTATTACTTATCCTTTATATGCAAAATATCAGTGGTATCTCTGAATAATCTTTGATTTCTGTGGACATTTTAAAAAGTTCTTCATTTTATCTGAGCAATCCCCTTTCCCCTTCTTTTTTCTGTATAGTTACTTCCTTTTCTTCTTCTCTAGAAGAAATAAAAATATATTTTAAAAAGATTATTATCTGGGATGAAGAATATTTGGAGAAAGGCTTTTTAAGCCTGGAATTTGTTTGAACTGAGCAGTAAACACTGTTGGCAGGGGACATATCCTTTTATGAAATTATATATGTATTACAATAAAAATAAATAAATGAGGCATCGAATTGAGTGGGAAGACTGCTAAATTAATTTCAGACTGAGGTTGCCAGTTCCCTCCTGGCAACTGGCAGAGGTTAGGAGGGACTTACCAGAAGTGGGAGGGAGGCCCAGGCTATGTAGCCAGGGATGTGGCAATGTTACTTCTGGTGTGTACCAGAAGTAATGTCATCACATTGTGACACTGTGATAATACTATGGCATTTGGGCAAAACCTCTATGGCAAAAATGGCTTTTACCACGGAGTTTTTGCCCAAATACCAGAGTGACACAGTTACATTGCCAAAGTGATGATGCCACTTCTGGTACACACTGGAAATGACATCATCATGTTGCCATCATCATGTCGCCGGTGACAGCGGCCTATGCCTGCTTCCCCTGCTGGTAAACCCACCAGCCAGTGGGATTCTGCCGCCTCCAGCAGGGGGCTGGCAATCCTGTTTCAAACTGAGAACATTTTGCCTTGGATTTGCTAATGTTGTCATAGCATGACTGTGAATTTTAGGCAAAAACAAATTACTACTTTTTCTGTATATTTTTTGTTGCCATTTTATACATTATGCAGAGGTAAACCCAAATTTAGCATAGAGGAAACACTGGAGAGAAACTGCAGCACAGCCACACCTACCTGCTGAGCATGTTGTCTGATGTCTACATTTACATTTAAGTGACAGACAGACGGACATGTTTATTGCATGTAGCCCAAGGCTGTCAGAAAAGGGAATTAAGAATATAGCAGTAAAAAGTCAATCATAATGACAAGAATTAAAAGTAAAATGCAGTGAATTACAAATATTGATATACAGGGTTTCGGTTTTTGGCGTTGTGAATGGCGGCCGCTTCTCGGGATGCTCCCGGAGGCGGTTAGCCCACGCGCAGTTAGGGGGGGTCTTCGCATGTGCGAAAGACCCTAGTGAGCCTTAGGCAAAGGCTCCAAACTGGGGGCGCTTGGGGAGTAGCCTCTTTGCCGGCAGACAGCCGGGAAATTGAGGCTTTCTCCCCGCCCCAATCGGCCCCGCTGCGGCGTGCCCGTAATGGGACTTAGCAACGCCACCGATTTCCACCAGGAGTGAGGAACAGTGATATGAATTGAAGCAAAAAGAAGAAGCGGCAGGAACCGTGAGTTGGAGGTCTGAATTTGAAGCGAAAACCCGAGCCATTCCCCCATAAGCGAATAAGCGTTTGGGGGGAGGGGGAATCCCCCCCCCCATTGAGAAGCGGGACTTGTATAAGAAAGCTAAGGGGGACGAAAGGGAAGAAGGGTTGGTGAAATTACCTTTGGGGTGCCATTGAAGCGAATGAGTTAGCGGGTCTCCTCAGCAACGCGTCACGCACTTTTATAAAGTAAACAAATACAAGGAATGTCGGCCATGAAGAAGGTCCCTTTGAAAATGGAAAAGAAGGGAGGCGGGACTTCTGGTCCGGGTAATCCCCCTCCAGAGCCGACTGTCAGTCAACAGAGCGAGCTACTGCACCCTCTGCTGGTCCAAATACAGAAAATCAGCGAAACTTTAACTAATATGGAAGGTGTTCTCAACAGTCAACAGAGGCAACTAACAGAGACGTCAAAGAAGATGGAGGAGATCGCACAGAAATGTTTAGTCTCGTCGGAAGACATCGGAAAAGTGAAGAAAAGGGTCAATAAGTTAGAAAAGCATCAGGATGTGCAAGAAAAAAGAATTTTGATGTTGCAAATGGAAAAATCGAATCTGACCCTTCGATTTCCGGGCATTATAGAAGAAGAGAAGGAAGATCTCAGATCTATACTTGCGAATGCCTTGGCACCCGTAACTGGCAGAGATCAGCGTGAATTAAAAGAAGAAATTGATAAGGTCTATAGGGCCTACTCCACATTTACAAAAAAAAAATAATCTGCCAGCAGAAGTGGTTGTCAAGTTTGTCAAGCAGAGTACCAGAGATCAAATCTTGCGTGCAGTTTCAGCGGTGCCCTTGAAAATTGGGGAGCAGACCATCAGAATATTGAAAGATGTGCCTTACGAAATCCGGATGAAAAGGAAAGCTTATAAAGGATTGACCACCTTTCTACAAAGAAAACAGGTCATGTACAGATGGACCTTCCCTGAAGGCCTTTTGTTCAAGTACAAGGATAAAGAGAGAAGATTGACTCCATCTTCAAGGCGCAGGAATTTCTGAAGAGACACGCCAGTTCAGAGGAAGAGGCAGCACTCACAATGTGGACAGATTTGAGTAGTGAGGATGACAGCGGCCCAGAGGAGGGAGGTGCCGGCGCGGGAGAAGGAAAAACCAAAGGAGGCCCATCCTATAACCTGAGGGATACCAAAGGAAGACAACTTAAGAAATAACTGTTCGCGAAGCGTTAAAAAGGAGTTGACTAACAACTAACCCCAAAGGACATTACTAACCTCATGAACAGAGTTACTCTGAACTTTTGATAGATGAAAAGAAGACTCTCTAATCACGGAGATTGCCAAAAACTGTATCTATATTGATTTAAACTAACCCTTATTAACAGAATACTCACTCCGCTCTTTTCTTTATCCCTCTATATACCCTACCTCTTTCTATTTACAAAAAGAATAAATTCCTCTCCTTTTTAGGAGGGTTTTGATAAAAAAAAAAAAACAAATATTGATATACAGTAAAATTATAAAATCTGAAGATATATCTGGTTAATGATCAGATTCATCTACTGAAGCAGCGGTCTTGGCCCTAATTTTCCTTGCAGCCAAGGCAAAAAGTGAGACTCTGTAAGCAACAGATGGGTTGGTATCAGATAATAAAAAGACCAATTTATCCAAGTCAGCGGCGAAGCTTTGTCCCTTTAATAGATTGTCAAGAAATTTAATTCTGACTTCCATAAGCCGCTCAGAGACCCCTTCGGGGGTTCAAGCAGGGTATAAGTCAAAGATATAAATAAATAAATAAATAAATAATAAGCATTGAATAGCAGATAATGAAATATGTCCTCTGGAACTGAAGCACCACGTATACAAACACGTAGAGCCATCGGTGTTTGAGAATGCAAACCACATTTAAAATTTTTAGGCATACACTTTAAAATATTAGGCCTATGCTGAAAAAAAATGATGTGGGAATTGAGTTGTGTGGTCTTGAGAAGAAGATTTCTAGAGGAAAGCTGAAGGGCCAGAGGGAGGAATACATCGCCACTCGGTGGGAAGAAAAGGCAAGAAACTTCATCTTCTTATGCTTGAAGGCCAGTTCTGGAGAGAATAAAGGATGATCGCACTTTTGGTCTTGAGTCGCATCTGGCCAGGGCTGACCATTCTACCACATTTTTATAACATCCTTTCTCTGAAAGAATTCAGAGCAACATACATGGTTTTTCTCTCCATTTTATTCCATATAAACTCTGTGAGGAATGATGGACACAGAGGCTGAGTTCAGACTGGCAGTTTGAAGTGGGAGCGAATCGTGGCAAAAGAGCCCTGGAACAAAGTGTTCCAGGTTTTCCCAGTCACACTGCACTGACTGATGCGGGAGCATACCGGGAGGAGGCACGAGGGAGTGTTCAGCCTGCTGGCCTCGAGGCATGGCTGTAAATGGCTTTTTCCTGGTAATTCGGCTATGTGTGCACATGCGCATATGCGCTCCTGTACATAGGCACATCAGGGCGATTTGGGGGGGATCCCGTTGTGCCGGCACCACATTGGGCGGTGGAGCGGAGTACAACCAATCATATTGCTGCTGCCTCTCCAGAGTAATCAACTGCACCTTGCATAGAAACATCCAGCAGACATTATTACCGCGGGTTGCTCCCGGCTTTTTGGGTTGGCATTCACACTTCCTGGAAGTGGAATGAAGCAGGATAAATGCACTCTCCAGGATTTGCTACCACTTTCACCAGGTATCTTTTAAACACGGGAGCGAAGCGGTACACAATGGGTTGACTA
The DNA here is from genome assembly GCA_029375565.1 of Gekko gecko. NCBI lineage: Eukaryota > Metazoa > Chordata > Lepidosauria > Squamata > Gekkonidae > Gekko > Gekko gecko. Next base: position 97,623,638 of record JAPDNY010000003.1, on the reverse strand, counting down.
CAGGTGGGGAACTCCAGACAGATGTGCCTGTATGAATGCCCCCTTTAATCCGGTTGTGAAACATTGCTGAAACATGCCTGTCTCAGGGCAAACTGCCAGTCTGAACTCAGCCAGAGACTATGATCAGCACTGAAGTAAGAACTTGGACTGGACTTAGGGCCAATTCATGTTACAAAGTCTTCCCATCCCCTACACAGCTGCCATGAGGACTTTCAATCAGACATGCCCTAGGAATTCCATGCTCAGAACTCCATTCCCAAGTGAACAGGGAACTGATTCAGATCAGGACCATAACTCATGAGGAGAGGGGGCTTAAGCCTTATGCTATTTTCCCAACTTGAAACAGCTTTGGGATTGTTTTTCATGTTCCTGTACTAGGTTTGCTAACCTCCAGGTGGGCAGCTGGAGATCTCCTGGAATTATAACTGATCTCTGGACTATGTAGGTCACTTATTTACTTTTTATTTATCTAAAATATTTATTGCTCACCTGGAGAAAACGGCTGCTTTGGAAGGTAGACTTTATGGCATTATACACTACTGAGGGTAGCCTCATCGTAGCCCCTCGTCACTCTGGCGGGGGGGGATTTGGGGGCATTCTGGAGTTGACAGGGATGCCCCAAGCCCCACCCTTAAGCTCCAGCCACCTGTGGCCACCCTTCTCCCTCCCCTCCTGCAGAGATTTAAAGGGCTTCAGCTGAGCGACAGGGAGCATGTGGCCCACCATTCACCTGGAGGGCCCTTTAAATCTTTCAGTAGGGAGGGAGAGAGGCTGTCGCCAGCCACAGCTCAGCTTGCAAAAAGACCCTTTGAAGTGTCTTTTTGTGAGTGGGGCGGGGCCTGTGGCACATGGGGCTGATTTCCCAGCGGCGATTTGCTGCTTGGGATTCAGACCTGCGCTGCTGCCCCACTCGCCACTTGCCTCTCCCAGGCAAAATTCTTTCTTTGTACATTTTACTTTCTCAGGCAAAATTCTTTCCTTTCCAACCACCTTTGTTTTCAAAATCCTTTGTAATAGCTTCTCTTTGCATTTTCTGTGTCTCCTCCTTCCTACTTTTACTGGTCTTCTGGGCCTCCTCTTTCTGCTTCGTTCTTCTCCTCAGGTACCACAAATGACTGTCATTCCACCTTCTGTCCTTTGACTGTCAAAAAGGTTTTGCAATTATTACACAAATGCTACACACATCCACTATCACACACATAAATGCATCAGTGACTCTGATCTGTCGCCATTTAGAAAAGCAAATAGAGCAGGCATCCACACTTTCTAAGCTACTTTCCAACCAGAAATTCCCTAACTGAGAACAAACTTCTCTGATTTTCATGTCTATCATTTCATGTCTTCTCCCTCTCATAATCCCCTTCCTTTATGTTTTCCTAGGATGCATTCACAGCTTTCCACAAGGATGAAGACCTAGTAAGGAAATACTTGAAAGCACTGCTAATTGGGGAGCTGGCACCTGATCAACCCAGCTGTGAGCCCAACAAAAATGTGAGTTTCCCCTAGGGCTACTTTTTAAAATAGAGAGATAGAGAGATACTTGAACCTAGAACCCTCCCTTTCAATTCTAGGACTTGCCTTTAGACTGAACATGCAATATTATAACATAGAATATGCTTCAGTCCCCCCACACACACACACACACACATGCCAGCTGGTGGTGATCCTTTTCTGGTCTCTAACTACCAGCTGAAAAGTAATGCTCCCATGTTCTCATAATGTACTTTAATTGACATACATTGTACACTGTAGGTACTAGAAAGTGTGGGTGTAGAACTCCCTTTCTAGCCTTGTATCCTCAATTTTAATCTTTTATAAGTTACAATTCCTTTGAAGAATCTACTTGCTGCAGCTTCCTCTTTTGTGTTTAATTGAATTTAAGATAGAGACTAGGGATGGGCAGAAACTGGCTGATGAACAAAAGTTCATCACAAATTTTGTTTGTGGTTCGTGAACTGACTTTGCAAACTGAAGAACTGCAATGAACTTCCATGAATTTTGGCACAATTTGTGATGGCTTGTGGTGTTTTGTGAACAGCAGAAAACAGGGGTTTACAAGAAACAGCTGAGTGGTTGGGAGCTTCCTGCCCCTCAGCTCTTTGGTTTAAATGGCTCAGAATTACTTAAACAAACAGCTGAGAGTCTTCCTGCCAGCCTAGCTTCAGGCTCTCTTGTGTGGATTCATTTAAAGGGGCTGTTGAAGGGAGCCTAATACAGCTGAGCTTGTGGGGAGAAGCCTCCCTGCCAGACAGCTTCGGGCTTTCTTTAAGCCAGGGAAATCCTCCAGTTTTGGTCCAAGTCACTTTGAAGCAGGGGGGGAGCAAAACCAGAGGGTTAAATATGGGGGTGAAGTGCCCCCCAGGGACATTTCACCCCTTTCTTTCTACTGATCACAGTTCTCCCCAGCCAGCAGACAGGAGGGGATGAAGTGCCCCCTGAACGGCACATCACCTCTTCCTTTCTGTTGGCCAAGGAAAGCCACAGCCAGTAGAAAGGAGGGGCCCCTGGAAGGCACTTCACCCCCATATTTAACCCTCTGTTTTTGCTTCCCCCTGCTTCAAAGTGGCAGGGAACAAAACTGGAGGATTAAATGGCTCCCAGCCATTTAAATCCTTCTGATCTCCTCCCTGCTACTTCAAAGCAGGGGGAGCAGAACTGGAGGGTTTAAATGGCTTGGAGCCACCTAAACCCCTGCTTTCTGCTCCCTGTGAAAAGCCATGTGGATCTAAAAGTAGGGGTTTAAACTTTAAATGGCTCACAAACCTACATGAACCGGTTCAGTTCATGAATTGGTATATCAGTTTGTGTAGGTTCGTGATTTGGTTTGTGGTTCAGCAATGGACCACAGACCAAATAGCAAAAATATGGTTCATGCCCATCCCTAATGGAGACAGTAGTAGAGAGAATTTTATCACATATCTCTGGTAGGATACCAATCTGAACAGGAAACTGTTCTCCTGAGTCTCTGTGCTGAAGCAGAATAGGAGTGTGCAATCAGATATCACTGACCCGATAAAATTCCCCATCTCTTCAATATTGGATTGGATTGGCAATATCCAATAATGTGAAAAGCAATATTTTTTTGATTCTGGAATTTCTTCTATTATTCTATCATCAGTGGTCAATTTCTAGATCAATTTGGATCACTCCAGTTCTTACCAAACATCTATTATCTACTGAACTCTGGGTGGTCCCCTATCAGTTGGCAGATATTCATCCTGAAACCACTCATTTTGTTACAAAAATGACAAAAATCTGGCTTGACCCAATTGTAACGGAATTTAGTATAAATTCAGTTAATATGATTTAAATTAATATTTAAATGAATTCTAGTTTTATTAATGACTTCTGTTTTAACATTTTAGATCTTTTAGATTCGATTATTTTGACTGTAAATTTTGATTGTAAAGTTTGTATTTTGAGGCTAACGTTGTATATCCATGTTTGATAATTGAGCTTAAGACTTTTGGTCATAGAAGCTAATAGACATAAGTGAGAAGGATTCTGGAATTTCACTCTCAATAAGTATCAGAATTAGGAATTATGTCTGGGAGGCAGCAGAAGCAGTTAGGGGGGAGGGAGCATCCTTCAGCTGGGCTTTGAGGCATCAGCCCTAACTGTAAAGAGCCATTATTGTTAATGGAGGACTGACCTGGCCACCAGCTGCCAGAGGCCAGGGATACTGACATAAGAACATAAGAGAAGCCAATGTTGAATCAGGCCAATGGCCCATCTAGTCCAACACTCTGTCACACAGTGGCCAAAAATACCAGGTGCCATCAGGAGGTCCAGCAGTGGGGCCAGGGCACCAGAAGCCCTCCCACTGCTTCCCCCCCCAGCACCAAGAATAGAGTGCATCACCTGCCCCAGACTCAGAGTTCCTATCTATACCTTGTGGCTAATAGCCACTGATGGACTTCTGCTCCATATGTTTATCTAATTCCTTCTTGAAACTGTCCATGCCTGTAGCTGCCACCACCTCCTGTGGCAGTGAATTCATGTGTTAATCACTCTTTGGGTGAAGAAATACTTCCTTTTATCCGTTCTAACCCGACTGCTCAGCAATTTCATTGAGTGCCCACAAGTTCTTGTATTGTGAGAAAGGGAGAAAAGTACTTCTTTCTCAACCTGCTCTATCCATGCATCATCTTATAAACCTCAATCATGTCACCCCTCAGCTGTCGTTTCTCCAAGCTAAAGAGCCCCAAGCGTTTTAACCTTTCTTCATAGGGAAGGTGTTCCAACCCTTTTATCATTCTAGTTGCCCTTCTCTGCACTTTTTCCAATGCTATAATATCCTTTTTGAGGTGTGGTGATCAGAACTGTACACAGTATTCCAAATGAGGTCTCACCAATGATTTATATACAGGGGCATTATGATACTGGCTGATTTGTTTTCAATTCCCTTCCTAATAATCCCCAGCATAGCGTTGGCCTTTTCAGCAAGCCCAGTTGATTTGTGGCACATTGGCTTTTTAAACTTTAAAGGGCCCTAGACTTGAATGGGCCCTAGACTTGAATTTTAAAGGGCTGATGCATCATGGACCAGCTGGAGTATGTCTCATCTCTATGCACTTCTCCCCTTTCCTGCTATCTTGGTGTGTGGGGGAGCAGGAATTTCAGCAGTTATTTTAAGGGGCATGATTATCATTTTGGGATCATTGATATTGTTCCGATAGTCTGACGTGACTTTCTGACATAGCAACAATACTTTAATGAAAGCCATAATCATGCCCTCGCTGACTTTCTGGTGTAGAACTGAAACAATAATGTTTGAAGTGTACACCATTACAGCAGAACTGGTTGACTTTATTCCCATTGTGATAACTTTGGAAGAAGAAAGGATTCAGAAGCAGTTTGGATCATATGTACGCAGAAATTGGAGAGCTTAACTGTTGCTCTTATCACAGGAAATGCTAGTAAACGATTTCCGTGAGCTACACAGGACCGTGAAGAGGATGGGACTCCTGAAACCCAATTATTATTTCTTCATGTTCATGTTTCTTCACCCCATATTGCTTGATGTTGCATCCTGGCTCACTATCTGGTACTTTGGAAAATCCTGGACACCCTTCCTTGTTGGCGTAGCACTGTTCACCATAGGCCAGGTAATGGAAGTTTCTAGATTATTCCTTAGCACTTCTAACACCAGTTAACTCTTATATGGTTCATAATACTCCTGCAAGCCATTCAATAAAACTGGCCTGTTTGTTGGAGTTTTGGGCATAAACACCAACAGAAACTGAGTTTGATATGTTTGTTTTGTAATACTGTCCATAACTATTCAATGTAGCAAGTGCAATTACATCCTTTCTGTCAGAATTTTAGGCTACAGCTCTGATGGTAATTGTCATAAACAGTCCTCATAGTAGGCCCATAGCCAGAAAAAAAATTGGTGGAGGGCACCAGGGGGGCATGATGTCATTTCCAACATTACAAAAATAATAAAATAAAAATAAAGGAAAGAAAAGTCATTGTGAAGTCACCCTGACACGGGCAGAGTGAGGCACTGGGTCAAGCCATTCTGCACTGCCCGCCTCGTCCACATCCTGGCCATGAGTCCTGCACTCTTAAACAGGGTGAAAACAGGTTTGCAAAACTGAGCTCCTCGGACAGCAGGGCAGTGGCCTGCTCTTGAATGAGACTGAAAGACTGGTGCTAGAGAGAGACCGCAGGCCATCTCCTTCCCTGGGCTCACTGGGAACTTCAGAGAGAGACTCCCCTCCCCCAGAACAGGCCTGACCCACCACCGCTCCACACAGTTCGGGCCTGGCCTTTGCTCCTCCCCGATCCTAAAATCCTTCCTGGTCATGGCCAGCTACAGAGAGCCCAAAAGAGAAGTTGTGGTGAGGCTACCCTGGACCAGGCACAGTGAGGCACTGGGGTGGGCCATTCTGCCCTGCCCGCCTTTTCTGTGCCCTGGCCACGAGTCCCACACCCTCACCTGCACCCCCGCCCACTGGGCCCACACCCAAGCTATGCTCCTCCCTTTGTGCTGCCACATCAGAGCTCTCTCTGTACAGGGCTCCTCGGCTGGCTCTTCCCCCGGCTTGGCCTGGTCACTGAGAATGAGGAGCGGGGAGGGGGTGGCTCTGAGGCAGAGGCGAGCACAGTCATTGCCCCAGGTTGGCAGGAGGGATTGGGAGGGGAGGGGGGTCAAGGGACTGGGAGAGGGGGCAGGGCAGATTTGGGCCATGCCACCCCCAGGAACCTCCCTCCACCCGTGGCTATGGGCCTGCCTTACAGGAACCTTGTTCTACTGAGGATGTGGAATTTAGTCAGCTGACCCAGGTCCCTAGCCTTTATATCCTAATGAGGTGGGTGTTGTTCAAGGTCTTGCGCAGATGGCACTGCACTAAGTCTGCTTATGTTTCCACCTCCACATCACTGGGTCGATCTTTGCCCCCAGTGGGGGACTTTGGAGGGGGCATTCCCGGAAGGGGTGGGGCATCCCCAACATGATGATGTCACATTGGGGACGTCCCGGCTCCAAGACCCACCCCCGCTGGGCCCTTTCACCTGGCTGCCTGCACTTTAAGTGCAGGCAGCCAGAGGGACCCACACACACAATCTCCAAGCGGAGATCAGGTACGCCGCATGCAGGATTCTTTCGGCCCAGTTGCCTGCAGACAGCCAGAGAGACCCACACGCACAATCTCCGAGCTGCCTCAAGAGAGAGAGGGAAAGGGGTGGCTGGGGGTGTTGGGGCTTGGGGGCAGGGCTTCCACCACTGGCCAGCTGGCAGGTGGTGGGTAGAACCCCCCAAACCGGGGGGGGGTCTGGCAACCCTACTGGGTCTAAGCAACTAAAAGCTTCAGCAGGGTATTTTACAAACTATCAGATCAATACACATAGGTTCTACCAGGAAACTATATACCATGTGGATAAATATTTCAGACCTTTTAGATGAATTCACGTTCCCTGATATTGCTTGGATCCTGTACATATGGATTAAGCAATGGGTTTTACATTCAGGGTCCCTGCCGCTCTCTTCATTCTGATTCCGGTGGGTCAGCTGTGTTGGTCTGAAGCAACAGTTTGAATCCTCTGGTGCCTACGTAAATCTTTATTTATTATATTTAATTTAGCAATTAGTCCTTACAACATCTTGAAATTAATTGTACTGGCATGGCTTATTACATTCCAGGTCCAATATGGATTTTTCCAGCATGATCTTGGACACTTTTCAGTCTTTCAGAAGCCCAAGTGGAATAGACTGTTTCATTTCTTTGTGGTAGGAGCACTTAAGGTAAGGATCCAATACTGTGATAGTTTTTGTCCAGTAAATGTAGTGATAGCTTTTTTATGCAGCATCTATTCTACTAGGGAAAGAAGGCTTCTTGGGTCATCATACAATTGTATAATTTATACAGTGCATTTATGGCATTCAAAGAGCGCCAAGGATCACATTAATTCTTACAACAGCTGTATGCTGTTGATCAGTATTATTATCCCAATATTGCAGGTTGGGGAGGCTGAAATAGAGAATAATGGTTTGCCCAAGGTCAGCAAGTGATAACTCCAGAGAGAGAGGTTGGTCTAGCATGAAGTAGCTCAGCTGAGAAAAGGAGAGGAAAATACCCATCCTCTTTAGATGTGACACGCTCTCTCTCTCTCTCTCTCTCTCTCTCTCTCTCTCTCTCTCTCTCTCTCTCTCTCTCTCTGCTCCTTTTGCTTCCCTCTCCTATTAAATACAGAGCAGTTTTGGTGATGGATAAGAGACATATGCCATTCAGCTGAGGAAGTACCAATAAGCGATCTTTTCAAATTCACCCATTGCCAAATACATAGGTTGAGTTCAGACTGGCAGTTTGCCCAGCTATAGCGATGTTTCAGCCACATTTCCAAAGCAGATTAAAGGGGGCATTCATGCAGGCACATCTGCCTGGCGTTCCCCACCCGTAGTCAACCCGTGCTATTCCACTTTGCTCCCACGTTTAAAAGATACCTGGTAAAAGTGGTAGCAAATCCCTGAGAGTCCATTTATCCCACTTCATTCTGCTTCCGGGAAGTGTGAATGCCAACCTAAAAAGCCGGGAGCAACCCGCATTGTGCATAAGACAGCAGCGATATGATTGGCTGTGCTCTGCTCTACTGCCCAATGTGGTGCCGGTGCAATGGGATCCTCCCCAAATCGGCTGAATGCCTGTGTGTGCATGAGTGCATGAGCGCATATGTGCTTCTCCAGGCCAGCAGTCTGAATGCTCCTGCGCACCTCCTCCCGGTATGCTCCCACATCAGTCGGCCCCGTGTGACCGGGAAAACCTGGAACAGTTTGTTCTGAGGCTTTTTTGCCACGACTGGCTCCCGCTTCGAACTGCCAGTCTGAACTCAGCCATAGGTTGTCTTACCCATCCCATCCTGTATAACAGTCAGATGTAGGTTTAAGTTTGGCAACATCTGGGTGGGGCTGCAGTTCACCTGAAATTACAACTGATCTCCAGATTACAGAGATTAGTTCTCCTGAAGTAAAGAGAAACTTCAGGGGCAGACTCTATGGCATGACATTCCCTCTGAGCTCCCTCCCCTTCCAAACTCCGCCCTGTCCAGGCTCCACTTCCAAATCTCCAAGAATTTCCCAAGTGAGTTGCAGGTTGTCTTCAATTCTCACACGCATGTTGCCCAATTCAGATTGGGACCACAGAAAGCATGGAGAAGGGGGCTCCCCCAATGCCATTTCCCTGATCTGAAACAGTCTTGGAGAGCACTGTCTGACCAGCCAGGGAAACCTTCCTATATTCCAGAGGGAGACATGGATTTTCCCACCAGGCCAAACAGCCCTCCCAAGACGTTCATGGAAGGAAAAGGGCATTGAGGGTGAGGCTGAAGCCTTTTCTCCATCACAGTGCAGTTCTGATCCAAACCAGGCACGGCATGCAGGAACTGAGGAGAACTGAGGGCAAAGGTCCTCACTGCTCCCCGTCGAGCCAGCAAGCCTGCTCACCTGCTGAACTGGGAATTTTGGGGGGCGGGTGCACAAGTCACTGCTGCCCACTGCCATTGAGCCAGCAACCAGGGAATCAGTCCTTGCCACCACTACCCCTGAGCTGGCAATGAGGTAGCCGGGTGGCAGCAATGGCAAGGGTGGGAGGGATCACGAGTGCCCACTTGTATCTATGTACTTTTAATGATGTGTGGTCCCCATCTGCAGATACCTAAATCTGAGGACTGGGGCCACACAGACACTAAACAATTTTTTAGCAAACTTAGGGGACCCCGAGTTTTCAGAAAAATCTGCAATCTTTAAAAAAATATACCTGGGGGAATTCCCCCCAAAGTAAAATAGCATTCTCTGCACAAGTGCAGACAATGCACCACCTCCAGTAGTTGGAGGAGCTTGAGAGCTGTGCTGGTTGCAGCAACAGCACAGCCTGGGACTCCTTGGTGGGCCTGGTGGCATCCACTGCACATCCCAGGAGCCATGCTGGGTTCACCGGTGGTGCAGCCCAGGGGGAGCATGGGGGGGGGTGCCAATGGGGGCCTGCCAGGCAGGAACTGTGGGACATCCTGGGGGCTGCACCAGGCCAGGCGGCAGCTGCAGGAAAGCCCAGGGGCTGTGATGGGCCTGGCTTTGGCTGCTGGAGAGCCTGGGGACCCACTGGGCCTGGCAATGGCTGCAGGAGAACCCAGGCACCATGCCCGGCTTGACACTAGGAGGAAGCTGAGCCCCATGTGAGGAGAGGGACACATCAAGCTAGCCTGGCCAAGCCCCACACGAGGAGAGGGAGGTGCCCAGGTGTTGGATAATTTAGCAGAGTAAAAGGGAATGACACAGCACACACATGTAAATTAGCAAAAAGCAGGGCTCTTTCTGTAGCAGGAACTCCTTTGCATATCAGGTTACACAGCCCTAATGTAACCAATCCTCCAAGAGCTTACAGAGCTCTTCTTACAGGGGGTACTGTAAGCTCTTGGAGGATTGGCTACATTAGGGGTGTGTCGCCTAATATGCAAAGGAGTTCCTGCTACAAAAAGAGCCCTGGCTAAAAGAAAGTTTACTAAGAAAATTAGGAAGGGTTACATGAGAGGATAAAAACAATAAGCCTAAGTGACTAAGTACATCTTTCTAGTTACTGTTAGCTCCAAAATGGATTCTCTGGTCTGATCTTAGAACAAAGGGAGCAGGAAGAAACCCCTAAAATGCCTACATGCAAACTATCAGGTAACAAGCTATTTATAGCTGAACATCATGGTCCTCATGTTACTGGGTACTGCTACACTGGACCATCAAATAGGAGTGCCATCTGTATGAAATTGTATTTTGCATTTATATTACTTGTATCAAGTATTTTATTTTAACTTTATTGTAATTCTTGCACTGTATGATCCATCTGTGTTTTATTGGATTTTAATTCATTGTTGTTCCCTGCTTGTGCGGACAAGGCAGGATATAAATCGAAATTAATTAATAAATAATAAATAAATAACATCACCCAACTATAGATCAGCCAATGATCAGGCTAAAGGTCACTTCATTATGAATAAAACTTCCCCTAATGTGGGAAATACATGCATGACAGCTCGTTGGTTTCTAAACTAACTAACAATTAACATACACAAACAGATTAACTCTTTCATGACATCAGGAAGTGAACTTGCAAATATCCGAACGCCCCTTCTCAAGTTCATGTACTGAAGTCATGAAGGTTCAGGTTCTTATGCAGTATTGTCCTTGTGAAGAGATGGTAGCTGATATACCCTTCAAGCCACTCATGAAAGGGAACTTTATCTCAGCAACCATCTCTTCAGAGGGACAGTACTTGATCTCAATCAGTCCTTGTTATTGCATCTCTCACACAGAATAATATTTGGCCTCAATATTCTTGATTTTTGCTTTGATGCTCTCAGTCTTGGATAAGGCTATGCATGCCTGATTATCCTCAGACAAAGGTATTGGTTCATCAACACCAGCAATCAGACTGTCTCCATAGAAAAACAGGTAGCCACTTGTTGACTTGTAGTCAGTCTTGTCTTCACCCCAGTCAGTGTCCATGTACCCAACCAGTCTCAAGTTGTCACAAGCTGAGATCTTAAGTTTTAGATCACCTGTTCCTTTGAGATATCTAGCCAGTCCCCTTACAGTGTTCCAGTTGTAATGATTTGATGAATCAGTCTTTCTGCATAGTATCCCAACAGCAGCAGATATATCAGGTCTTGGCACTGTGCTCAGATAAAGAAGTTTGCCAATTGCTTCTCTGTGTTGCTGGTTGCTGTCTAGCAACACTTCATCTTCAAGTTTGAGGTAGGCAGGTTCAAGAGGACTACTGACTCCTTTGGCAGCCTTTAGGTCCAGGGTCTATGCAAGGTCCATAATCTTGTGTCTGACTTCTACCTCTTTGTTCAGGTTATCTGCAATTTCCTGAACATCTTCTTTGGTTGGGCAGCATAATAGCAGTCCATTCTTACATTACAGTACATACTTATACAGTCAAATTGTAAGTCTGGCAAGTAGGCAGCTGTCTGCGTTTCCCTGCTGAAAGCCTCGGCTTTGCAGCAGCACAAGTAATTTCTCAGTCCATGCTATGGCAGCTGTTCCTCACTCCCAGGTTGCACATTTACACACAAGGTGGTACTTATTGCTTCTCTGTGACCATCTCACAGTAGTAGTCTCTTTCTTCTCTGGCTCAGCTTGCTCTACCTTCCCTTCTGATTGTGGAGTGTCTGGCTGACCTGCCTGTGGACAGATGGTCTCTTCAGGCAGCCTAATAACCATATCACAAAAAGAGACTCCATCCTCAGCCTCCTGGATGATTTGCACTGTGGGCTCTATTTGCTTTGAAGCTTGAGCATACTTGCCTTATTAATATGTACCACATTGCATTCTTTAACCCAAAACGTTTTTGGATTCATTACTTTATCCTTTTCCACCTCCAGCCTACCTAAGAAGGGTTCCCATTTCAGCTCTGGGGTCCAGGTTCCCTCTTTTTTCTTTGGGTATATGCACAAAAACTTTCGACCCAAACACCTTCAAATGTCTTAGGGCTGATTTCCTTTTAAACCACAGTTCAAACAGTATTTTTCCTGTCATCATTAAAGGTATTCTGTTGTATAGATAAGCTGTGGTATCTCTTGAATGCTCCTGTTAAGATGCTCAGCAGAGCCGTTTTGCTGGGGAGAGTATGCCACACTCATATTCTGCTCAATTCCCTCTTGCTCCAGGAAACTTTTGGAACTCACTGCTGCAGTACTCAGTCCCATTGTCTGTAAACAGAACCTCTGGAGCCTTATTGATTTTTTTTTTCATGGCTACAACATAGAATTTAAATTTCTCCATTACTTGAGCTTTGGAGCTGATTACATAAACATAGGCATAACAACTTCCAGCATCCAAGAACATCAAGAAATACTTGTTCCCTCCAAGGGAAAGACAGAAAGGGCCAACCAAATCTGAATACAACTTTTGCAAGAGTCCTTTGCTGAGAATACTCTGCTGCTTCTTGTAACTGGGGGTAGCAGCTTTGGTCTTTAAACAAATTTCACAGCAACCTTCCATTTCTTCACATTCAGTCACTTTAATACCACAGTCTTACAACAACCCTTTCACAGTTTGGAAATTTGTATGTCCATGTTTCCAGTGCCAGCCAAGGAGGCAGTCTGAATGCTTGCATTTGCCTTGTCTTATATGATATATAGGTTCAGCATCATGTCTCAGGTAAAGAAGCCTTCAATGTTTTCTGCCACTATTTTAATATCAGATTCTGGGTGAAAGATATGGCACATACTTCCTTTTATCACAAACACCTTTCCTCCTTTAAGATAGACAAAAGATTTTGATCTGCTTGTGGTGCATACACAGACTCCTTCAGAAAAAAATTCAACTCCCTTTGCAGCAACATCCAGCAGTCTTGAGTTCTGCAACTCCAGTGCCACAAACAACCATCTGTCTGTAGGAGATGCTTTCTTTTTCCTTCATGCAATTCAAAAAAATGAGCCTTATGATTGCAGGCATGGGAGAATGAGTCAGAGTCCAGCAACCGTAGATTTCTCATTTGTGATTCTTTACTAGAAACAACACATGCAAACTGTTGAGGAGGTTTCTGTTTTGTATCATCTCTTCTCTTGTTTTGAGTTCCATTGTTAGGTGGAGCACATCTCCCCCTTCATGGTTCAATGCCCCCTTTAATTCTACAGAACCTCACAACATGCCCAGTTCTCTTACAGTTAAACAATAGACTTTTCATTAGCATGCTTCAATTTCAAAATGGACATTGTCTCTATGGTATCAGCCATAGACCTCTGTACACCTTCATCCCTCAAGTAACTCAACATAAATTCCAAATCTCTCTTTCCTTTCAATTCCAGAATGGCTTTCTGATTAGCATATGAAGCTGGGAGACCAATCAGAATAGCAGTATTGACTTCTTCCTGAGACAATTTTATGCTGGCAGTTTTGAGCTCTGAAATTAGCACCATTATTGCATCCAAATGTACTCCAATATTGCCTCCTTCCCACAATTTGAAAGTGTACAATTTCTGACTTCAGAACAAAGTATGCTTTTATGATCGGTGTTCATATTAAGTTTTGAAAGCCTCAGATCTTTTGCAGTTTTACTTTTCACCACAAGAGGGCTCTCTTTATCACCAACTGAGGTGAGAATTATTAGCTGAGCCTTCACGTCCATTTGTAAAAAGACTGATTTTTCGCCTTCATTTAGCAGCAGCCTTTTCAATTGCATCAATTGTATCATCTTGCACACGTAATGCACATAGAACCATAGCCTTCCATATTAAATAGTTATGTTCAGTTAATTTTGACACTGGGAAGAGGCTTTGATTTGAATCATTTATGGTCAGCAGAGCTGTTTGGCCTCCTCTACTGCTTCCCTGGGGGTGGCTGCTGCTGCTGGCTTGATCCTCATCAGACATTCTCCTTGGTGGACTGGTGATTTAAAATCCACTTTGTTGATTCTCTCCTCTTCTGTAGACTGCATACCACAGAAGTTCCTCCTCAGACCAAGCTGGTAAAGCTGGATCTGTAGGAAGAATTTTTTGTTTTGTAATCCAACAGGGGCATGGGGAGGGGGAAAAGCCCAAGAAATTAAAATCTTGATTCCTTCTCAAAAACTCTTTCTACTCTGTGTTTTTTTGTTGTTCAATCGCACAGTCAAGTCCAACTTTTTGCGACTCCATGGACCACATCACGCCAGGCCCTCCTGTCTTCCATCACGCTCTGGAGTTTGCTTAATTTCATGTTTGTTGCATCAATAACACTGTCTAACCATCTCATCTTTTGCCATCCCTTTCTTCTTTTTCCTTCAGTCCTTCCCAGCATCAGGGACTTCTCCAGTGAGTGCTCCCTTCTCATTTGGTGGCCAAAGTATTTGAGCTTCAACTTCAGTATCTGACTTCAGTATCTGTGTTACTTTCTTTATAATTTACACACTGTGCCTCAACAGAGGCTTCCTGGTTCCCATAGTAAAGGGGAAATGTGCTGGAGGCCATAACCTTAGAAGAGTAAAAGGGAACCATACAGCACTCACATATAAATTAGCTAAAAAAAGTTTGCTAAGAAAATTAGGAAGGGTTACATGAGAGGACAAAAACAATAAACAGTCTAATTGACTAACTACATCTGTCTAGTTACTGTTAGCTCCAAGATAGATTCTTTGACCTTAGAACCAAGGGAGCAGGAAGAAACCCCTAAAATGCCTATGTACAAAATATCAGGTAACATCATGCAACTATTGATCAACAAATGACCTGGCTAAAAGTCACTTCATTATGAATAAGGCTTCCCCTTCTAGCTTGGGAAATACATGCATGACAACTCATTGGTTTCTAAGCTAACAATTAACATATACAAACAGATTAACTCTTTCACGACATCAGGAAGTGAATTTGCAAATATCCCAACACTAGGCTGACTAGCTGAGCTACACATGAGGCGAAGGAATAGACCAGCCAGTCCAGCCAAGGGACACGGTGCCTGGTCCATGCAAAGCAAGGGAAGTGACACCCGGCCTGAGCCTGCCCATAGCCTGCCTGAGGAGAGTAAAGCAGAACCCAGAGAATTGGTTAGGCAGGCTGCCTCTTTCTTCCTTCCTGCCCCACTTTGGGAGGCAGGGTCAGGCAGACTACCTCCTCTTCCTCTCACCCTCTCTTCTTTGGGTGACAGGGCCAGGATGGGCTGGGAGAGGGGGCCTTTTCCAGGGTTTTTCACTCCCATTCTACCCATGTTTGCAGGATAATTCTGTGGTTAAAATGGAGGAGATGGAAAATATTGTAAGCTGCTTTGAATCCCCATGGTGGAGAATGGTAAATAAAGTAAAAAAAAATGCAGCTGAGAATGGGGAGCAGGTAAATGTTAGGTTGGTGGGTAGGTGGGTAGGACAGAAGGAAGCAGAGAAGGGTGGGGATATGGAGGTTGCCAGGTGGAGGGAAAGAGGATGAAGGCATCCTCTGCATTTGCTGTGTCAAGCTGTTTCATTCTGCTGTTGCACCAGCTTCCTTTGTCTTCTATTTGGCATAGTATAAGAAGCTCACTGTTTGCATCAGGACAGAAGGAGAGCATGCACAAGAAGGGGGAAGAGTAGCCTTCCGGGGCGCCCACAGGGTGCTGCACTGCACTGTGCTGTGGGGAGGAAACGGCACCTGAGACCCTCCCAGAAAGTAAAGAAGGCAGAGGGGGAACAGAAAAGACAGAATGAGCTGGGCAAAAAACACAAAACACCCAGCAGTTGCGAGGCAGGGTGTTTTGGGGAGTGCCCCAAGAAATAACAAATGGTTCAGGGGTGGGTGTGCTTCCAACCCCCCCCCTCCAAGTATGATTGCAGAAATATGTTCCCTGGCTCTTTTTAAACACAGACAACTGAATTTTCAGCTAACTAGTTTCCTTTGTGACAATTTATCTCCTTAGAAAAGATGGGGGGAGAATTTGGCTCCCTTTGTCTGCTTATCACTCACAGTGGGTTGAGGGCAGGGAGGAGCAATTAAACCACTTTAAAACCAAATCCAAATAACATGGTGGGATACCGTAGTGACCTCAGAGTCACCACTAAATGGCAATATAATGATGCAGACAGCCAATGCTGAGATGAAACAGTAGGAGAGCAGATGCGGCATGAAATGTAGATAGAAGATGAGTTTATATAAATAGATTTATCTCTATGTACTCTGTATGCTAACATAAATGTTATAGACAGGATGGTCGAATCCTTGAAGTTCTATGTATGGTGGCATCTACAGTGTTGCTATGGGTTTGATACAGGTATTTGTGCTGGCTATAGAACAAATAAAATTAGGCTGCGATCACACACACACCTTTAGATCTGACATAGGTGCAAATGCCTGACAGATCTAAAGGGAGTGAACAGACAGCAACATCTGGGAAGCATCCCATAGTCATTGGCAACCCGTGCTGCTCCACTATGGAAGTGG
Source organism: Gekko gecko (assembly GCA_029375565.1). Lineage (NCBI taxonomy): Eukaryota > Metazoa > Chordata > Lepidosauria > Squamata > Gekkonidae > Gekko > Gekko gecko. Next base: position 97,607,261 of record JAPDNY010000003.1, on the reverse strand, counting down.
AGTTAAAAGACACCAAGGAAAGTCCAGTAGTAAATGGGTTCTGACAGGCCACAGATGGACTTTCCCCTGTCTGATTGCTCAAGCATGCTCTCAAGCCATCAGGATGGTCTGATCAGGCCATCCCGGCTTGGTGCCATTGTTTTTTTCTCTCTTTGCAGTATGCACATCACCGCATACTCCATATAGGGCCTTCAGTGCGGGGGTGCGATTCCTCGTTTATGTGCAGGGGAAATAAATGGCAAAAAAAAAAATGACTCACCCGCAGTTGCGTCTGATCACACAGTGACAGCTGTGCCCGCAGCTAGAAAAGGAGGTGTGATCTTGCAACTGTGTGTCAAATTCCTCCAGAGGGAATAGCCTCATTTCCCCTCCGCTCCAGCTGGCGCATGTGACCGCAACCTTATACTACTATGATGACTCTGTATGCTGGAGGAAAGATATATGCTATAACTCATCCCATGAATAAACAAAGTATTTCTATTTTTATTGGATATTCAGGGGGGGCCACCAAGTCAATGGAACTTCATGCATAACCAGCATCACGCCAAACCCAACTGCTTCCGTAAAGACCCTGATCTCAACATGCACCCTTTCCTGTTCACCTTGGGGAAGCCACTTTCTGTGGAGGTAAGAAGGCAGGGACTGGGACTGTAGATGGTCATGAGTAGCTATAACCTCTTGTCTCCTAAGTAAGACCTTTGAGATTGCATGCTGGTACATTCCTCTGAAATAGTAGAGGTGGTAGTAGGAAGAACTTCTATTGAAAAAGTGGTTCTCAAAAGTTTTGATGTGCGAGCCACTTACAAATCTATTCTACTATTCTGGGTCTACTTGCAAAACAATTCCACACTGTTCTCCCTCACTATGATCAAAATTCAAGAATCTCATTTTTCATTTTTGGTATTTATTAATATTGTATGTTATTATGCACATATTTAATTTTTATTTGTTTACTTAAAACATTTGTACACCATCTTTCTTCTCAATTAAGGTTCTCGAGGCAGTGAACACTTAAAAGAGAATAAACAGTACATATAAATAAAATCAACAATTAAAAACAAACAAGGAGGAGGGTCAGTAAGGGTATGCCAGATAAAACAGAAAAGTCTTGACCTGCTGGCTGAAGACAATGATTGAGTTGGATAGACACATCTCCCTGGGGAGGGAATTCCATAATTTTGGTGCCATCCAGCTAGTGTCAGATGATGGGGTCCTCTGAAAGTAGCTGGGTAAGTTTGTATGGGAGTAGGTGCTCCTTAAGGTATGCAAGTCCCAGGCCCTATAGGGCTCCTTAATTTTGTGCCCAGGAGCAGATTGGAAGCCAGTGGATATGGAACAAGACTCCAATCCACTCTGAACAACATTCTTGCTGTTGCATTCTATACCAACTATAGTTTCTGGACATTCTCCAAGGTCAGCACTATGTAGAATTTATTTATTTTATTTTACTTTATTGGGCTTCTATCTCGCCCTCCCTGCAAGCAGGTTCAGGGCGGATTCCATCAATGTTCATACAATATACCAATAACAATTAAAACCATATTTATTATTTATTTATTTGTTCATTCATTCATTCAATTTATACCCTGCCCTCCCTGCAAGCAGGCTCAGGGCGACTTAAGAGAACATAAGAGAACATAAGAAAAGCCAATGTTGAATCAGGCCAATGGCCCATCTAGTCTCTGTCACACAGCGGCCAAAATATACCAGGTGCCATCCGGAGGTCCAGCAGTGGGGCCAGGGCACCAGAAGCCCTCCCACTGTTGCCCCCTCCAGCACCAAGAATAGAGTGCATCACCTGCCCCAGACTGAGAGTTCCCATCCATACCCTGTGGCTAATAGCCACTGGTGGACTTCTGCTCCATATGTTTATCTAATTTCCTCTTGAAACTGTCCATGCTTGCAGCTGCCACGACCTCCTGTGGCAGTGAATTCCATATGTTAATCACTCTTTGGGTGAAGAAGTATTTCCTTTTATCTGTTTTAACCCGACTGCTCAGCAATTTCATAGAGTGCCCACGAGTTCTTGTATTGTGAGAAAGGGAGAAAAGTACTTCTTTCTCAACCTGCTCAATCCCATTCATAATCTTATAAACCTCGATCATGTCACCCCTCAGCCGTCGTTTCTCCAAGCTAAAGAGCCCCAAGCATTTTAACCTTTCTTCATAGGGAAGGTGTTCCAACCCTTTTATCATTCTAGTTGCCCTTCTCTGCACTTTTTCCAATGCTATAATATCCTTTTTGAGATGTGGTGACCAGAACTGTACACAGTATTCCAAATGAGGTCGCACCAATGATTTATACAGGGGCATGATGATACTGGCTGATTTGTTATCAATTCCCTTCCTAATAATCCCCAGCATAGCGTTGGCCTTCTTTATTGCAGCTACACATTGTGTAGACATTTTCAGCGAGTTATCCACTACGACTCCAAGATCTCTCTCTTGGTCAGTCTCTGCCAGATCAGACCCCATCAATGTGTATTTATATTTAGGATTTTTGGCTCCAATGTGCATCACTTTGCACTTGGCCACATTGAACCCCATTTGCCACGTTGACGCCCACTCACCCATCCTCAACAGATCCCTTTGGAGTGCCTCACAATCCTCCCTGGTTTTCACCACCCTGAACAACTTCGTGTCATCTGCAAATTTAGCCACATCACTGCTTACTCCCAATTCCAAATCGTTAATAAACAAGTTAAAAAGCATCGGACCGAGTACTGATCCCTGTGGTACCCCACTGCTTACCACCCTCCACTGAGAAAGTTTCCCATTTATACTCACTCTCTGTTTCCTATTTATAAGCCAGTTTTTGATCCACAAGAGGACTTGTCCTTTTATCCCATGACTATTGAGCTTACTTAGGAGCCTTTGATGAGGAACTGTATCAAAAGCTTTCCGGAAGTCAAGGTAAATAATATCTATTGGGTCCCCCTTGTCCACATGTTTGTTCACTCCCTCAAAAAACACTAACAGGTTAGTGAGACAAGATCTTCCCTTACAGAACCCATGCTGAGTCTGCCTCAATAGTTTTTGTTCATCAATGTGCCTACTAATTCTTTCCTTAATAACAGTTTCCACCAACTTACCCGGTATCGATGTCAGACTGACTGGCCTGTAATTTCCTGGATCTCCCCTGGAGCCCTTTTTAAAGATGGGAGTGACATTAGCTACCTTCCAGTCCTCAGGAATGGAGGCAGATTTTAAAGAAAGATTACATATTTTTGTCAGGAGATCCACAAGTTCACATTTGAGTTCTTTCAGAACTCTCGGATGAATGCCATCCGGGCCTGGTGATTTATTAGTTTTTAAATTGTCCATCAGTCGGAGGACTTCCTCTCTTGTCACCGCAATCTGATTCAGGTCTTTCAAACCCCCTCCCGAAATCGGTGCTTCTGGAGTGGGCAAACACTTCTCCTCTTCCACAGTGAAGACAGAGGCAAAAAATGCATTCAGCTTCTCAGCCATTTCCCTATCATCCTTCACTACTCCTTTTACCCCTTGGTCATCCAAGGGCCCCACTGCCTCCCTGGCTGGCTTCCTACTTCTAATGTATTTGAAGAAAGTTTTATTGTTGGTCTTTATGTTTTTTGCGATATGCTCCTCATATTCCCTTTTTGCTTGCCTGATCACAGACTTGCATTTTATTTGCCATAGTCTGTGTTCCCTTTTATCAACCTCACTAAGACTAGCTTTCCACCGCTTAAAGGAATCCTTCTTACCTTTTACAGCTTCCATTACTTTATTTGTTAACCATGCAGGCTTTTTTCTATACCTATTTGTACCTTTCCTAACCTGCGGTATATATTTTTTCTGAGCTTCTAGGATTGTCTTTTTAAATAGTCTCCAAGCTTCCCCAATGGTTTTGACCTTCTCCACTCTTCCTTTCAATTTCTTCCTCACATGTCCCCTCATACCAGAGAAGTTACCCCTTTTAAAGTTAAAAGTGGTTGCGTCAGTCTTTTTGGGCAACTCCCTATCTGTACAAATGTTAAACTCAATGACATTATGGTCACTGTTCCCAAGTGGTGCAATCACTTTTACATCTCTCACCAGGTCTTGGGTGTTACTTAGGACCAAATCCAGGATTGCCTCTCCCCTGGTAGGATCTGTGACCATCTGTTCCACAGCACAGTCATTGAGAGTGTCTAAGAATGCAATCTCTTTTTCCCGACTAGAACTCATATTGACCCAATCAATGTGTGGGTAGTTAAAGTCGCTTATTACAACACAGTTATTTCGTCTAGCCGCTATCTTTAATTCATTCATCATTTTATAATCCTCCTCTATCTTTTGATCTGGTGGGCGATAAGAAACTCCCACTGTTAAGCCTCCTTTTGGACCCACTATTTCAACCCATAGCATTTCCAGAAGCGAATCCAATTCTCTTACCCTCTCAATCTTACTGGACGGTACACCCTCTCTGACATACAGAGCCACCCCACCTCCAACCCTTTCCCCCTATCCCTCCGATATAATTTATAACCAGGAATCACCGTATCCCACTGATTTTCCTCATCCCACCAAGTTTCTGAAATACCCACAATGTCTATTTCCCCCCAACACCAAGCATTCCAACTCCCCGATTTTACCTCGGAGACTTCTAGCATTTGTGTATAAACACTTATAGTTTCCCATGTTTGTTAAGCCCACAGCCTTCCTCTTGCTGCCTCGAGACCTTGCCAGGCAGTTCCTATCATTAGCCACAGTCTCAGTGGACAATTGTAATCCATTTCCTTGTACAAAAGTAATAGCTACCCCTTCATCTCTTTGAGATGAGCCATCCCGAACCAGAGACTTTTCATCTCCTGTCGGCTTTCCCCCATTATTCAGTTTAAAAACTGCTCTGCCACCTTTTTGATTTTGAGCGCCAGCAGCCTGGTTCCTTCTCGGGACAAGTGGAGACCGTCCCTTTTGTACAGCTCCCTCTTGTCCCAAAAAGCATCCCAGTGCCTAACAAACTTGAACCCTTCCCCCTACACCACCGTCTCATCCACGCATTGAGACTCCTGATCTGTGCCTGTCTCTCCGGCCCTGCGCGTGGAACAGGTAGCACTTCCGAGAAGGCTACCTTGGAGGTCCTGGCCTTGAGTTTCCTGCCCAGCAGCCTAAATTTCTCCTCCAGGACCTCACGACTGCATTTCCCCACATCGTTGGTGCCGACGTGCACCACGACCACTGGCTCCTCCCCAGCACTATCTACCAGCCTATCTAAAACACGCGTAATGTCCGCTACCTTCGCACCAGGCAGGCAAGTCACCATACGGTCAGTACGCGGGTTCGCCACCCAGCTGTCTACCTGCCTAAGGATCGAATCACCAACTACCAAGAGCCCCCCTCCCACCCTTCCCAGGGACGGTTCCTTGGTACGAAAGGATACCCGTTCACCAGCTGAAGAAGAGGTCCCTTCTGAGGGCACATTCCCCTTATCCTCAGCATGGTGCCCCTTTTCCCCTTGACCCTCATGCTCCCTGGCAGCAGCCGGGCTGCCAGATCCAGAGTGGGACATATCTAACAAGTCCCCGAGAGTCTTCCCCGTGCACCTAACTGACTGTCCCTGCTTCTCCAGGTCAGCCACCTTGGCCTCAAGGGAGCAAACTCGCTCCCTGAGAACCAGGAGCTCCTTGCACCGAGCACACACCCAAGACTTCTGACCAGTGGGCAGATAGTCATACATGTGACACTCCATGCAAAACACTGGATAGCCCCCAACCCCCTGCTGGCATTCTGGCTTCATAATTGTTTTTAAACAAATACTTTTCTATAACCCCCTTTTAAAACACTTTGTATTTATATGGCTCCTGTTGTAGGAGTCTACTTACCTTACCTTACCAAGGAGCCAAGGTCCTGGCTTTCTGGCTCTTCCTGGGCTTCTTACAGAGCCCCTAGGCCAAGAGCCACAGGCAAAGAGACTTACATAATTAATCTAAAAATGACCATTAAATTAACATAAAATCAATTTAAAATTTCAAATACAGTAAAAACATAAACTCATTGGGTACATAAGATGGCACGCTGGAAATACCTTGCAGCTAAACAGTTTGCCACTCAATGGTCTTCCTGAGCACAGTCGTGGAGGCCAGATGTTAGAACTATGGGCCGGCTCCTAGTTGAAAGCCTGGTGGAAGAGCTCCATCTTGCAGGCCCTGTGGAACTGCACAAGATCCTGCAGGGCCCTGATATCCTCCAGGAGCTCATTCCACCGGTACGGAGCCACCACAGAGAAAGCTCTAGCCCTAGTGGTGGTGAGCCTGGCATCCTTGGGGCCCAGAAGGGTCTGTCGGTTCTGAGACCCCAACCTCAGTGCTCTCTGGGGTATATATAGAGAAAGGCGGTCCCTCAAGTATGTCAGACCCTGGCCATATAGGGCTTTAAAGGTAAGCACCAGCACCTTGAAGCGAATTTGGTATGCTACTGGCAGCCAGTGCAGTGTCTTCAGCACAGGCCGGATGTGCTCCCCTCTGGGAAGGCCCATCAGGCACCTGGCCGTGGCATTCTGCACTAGCTGCAGTTTCCAAATTTGCAACAGGGGCAGCCCCATGTAGAGAGTGTTACAGTAGTCTAGTCTTGAGGTGACCGTCACATGGATCACCGTAGCTAGGTCATCATGGTTGAGGAAGGGAACCAACTCCCTAATCAGCCGAAGATGGTAAAAAGCCAACTTGGCAGTGGCTGCCACCTGGGCCTCCATTGTTAAGGAGGGATCCAGGAGCACTCCCAAACTCATAACCTCCTGTGCTGGCACCAATGGCACCCCACCGAAGGTCGGGAGTAGGGTCCCTCCTCCCAGACCACTCCAACTCACGCACAGGACCTCTGTCTTCATCAGATTCAGCCTAAGCCAACCAGCCACAGCTTGTAGTGCCTGGTCCAGATCTTCCGGTTTGGAGTCCGGCCAGCCACCCAACATCAGATAGAGCTGGGTGTCACCCTAGCCCATACCTCCAGGCAATCTGGGCAAGGGGGCGCATATAGATGTTGAATAGCATCAAGGACAGCACTGCCCCTTGGGGCACTCCACACTCCAGCGAGTGCCTCGTGGACTGCTGTTCCCCTAGTGCCACCCTTTGTCCCCGACCTTGGAGGAAGGAAGCAAGCCATTGCAGGGCAAGCCCCTGAATTCCCATGTCACCGAGGTGGTGGATCAGTAACTGATGGTCGACCATGTCAAATACAGCCAACAGGTCCAACAATAACAGTACTGCCAAACCACCCCAATCCAGATGCCTCCGGAGGTCGTCAGTAAGAGCAACCAGTGCTGTCTCCATATTGTGTCCTGTGTTATTTAAAACAATAAAATTAAAACAATACAATAATTATAAAATACCATGCGGATCTAATCAATAACTCAGTAGCAAAGATGAAAACTATAGAGTGCATTGCAGTAATCTAAACTAGATGTTACCAGGGCATGTACCACAGTGGCAACTTCTTTTTTACTCAAGAAAGGCCACTGCTGGCTCACCAGTTGAAGTTGGTGGAAGGTGCCCCTAGCCATCACTGCTATCTGTTTATCCAACAAAAGGCCCTGTTCCAGCAGCACCCCCAGCATGCAAACCTGATCTTTTAGGGGGAGTGCAACAGGAGACAACTCACATCCCAGGTTAGTCCTTCTGGACACCAGTAGCACCTCCACTTCTATTCATTTATTGATGCTCTGTCTAGGGTTGGTTTCCATACACACACTCATGTGCATACGCACACTGCTCAGGCCATTAAGGAGCCCCATGACACAGCATGTGAGGAGGAAGGGCAAAGAAGAAGGCAGCTCTGGCTCATGAGGAGGAAAAGAGGGACAGGGCAAGGGGAGGAGCCACCCACGTAGGAACCCCATTGCCCCCCAGAAGTAGTCACCCTGGAAGGCCCAGCCCCTAAAAAACAAGAGATGGGGGAGTCCAGGGTTATCCCACCCCCAGGGAGACCTGTAAAAGGCAGCCTAGAACAGAGCCATGGAGCAAGTGCGAGGCCACTGCCCAGGTTGCAGGGAAGAGGACTGATACGTGCAGGGGAGAGGGTAAGGTTGCCAGCTCTGAGTTCAGAAATACCTGGAGATTTTGAGGATGGAGCTTGGGGAGGGTGAGGTTTGGGGAAGGGAGGGGAGGGACCTCAGCAGCGTGTAACACCATGGAGTCCACCCTTCAAAGCAGCCATTTTCTCCTGGAGAACAGTTCTTGGTCATCTGGAGATCAATTGTAATAGGAGAAGATCTCCAGGTGCCACCTGGAGGTTGGCAACCTTAGGAGAGGGAGCTTGGTGGAAGACACCCCCCTTGCAATTCTTTGCCAGGGTACTGTCCAGGGTGAAGTGGCACCCTTGAGGACGACACAGCCCTGAACTCCTTCCCTGTGCCAAAAGAGACAGACACCCTCATTCATACCCGAAACTGCCTCCAGGCACCTGTTCAAAGTTCCACGACCTCCCTGAGATTCACTGGATGCACAAGACAGAGGTGAGTGTCACCCGTCTATTGGTGGCAACTCAGCCCAGATATCTGGATGACCTTTCCCAGTGATTTCATGTAGATGCTGAAAGGCATGGGGGTAAGATGAAACTTTGTAGGACCCCATAGGACAGTGGCCAAAGGACCAAGCTGAGCAGTAGCCAGCACCCAGACCATCTTTTGAAACCTACCTTTAAGATAGGACCAAAACCACCACAATATGGTGCCCCAGTCCCAATCTCAAAATGCAGTCCAGAAGGACACTATGATCTGCTAAGAGGTCCAGGAGAATCAACAGAGTTGCACTCCCTCTGTACGTTATGCAGAAGCAAAACAAAATTTGCCATCAGCCCTCCCAGAAACTCCTCTCCCAACTCACTCTGTACCATCTTGTCCCTCCTGGCCTTGCAACCTGCCTCCAAGAGAGTCACAGTCTGAGTCCCAACCCACAATTGGTGAACCACTCACTGAGGAGATTAACCATTTCCTCCCTTAGGTTTATATTGGTGTTTCACAGTAATTCTGACCCCTTTTATGGCAGATAAATTGGTGTTGTTTCCTGTACTGAATTCCATAGGAAGAACATGTAGTTTGGCAAAGGACAGGAAATTATTAGATTTGGCTTTTGGACACTCTATGGCCTTCTTGTAACTATATCTTCCTTAACCTTAGTTTTTATCTATCATTGTCCAGGTTACATCACTATTTTTTCATTAAATTGTGAAGGATGGAAGTCTGCGGTTTTTACTGGTGTTTATTTGACCCCCAAGCTTAATTTTTGTGTTCTGTTCTCCATCCACAGCTTGGCAGAAAGAAGAAGAAATACATGCCTTACCAGTACCAACATTCATACTTTTCCAGTGAGTACCTGCCATTTTGCTTAAAAGCCTAAGGTTGCAGTCCTATTTATTAATAAAAATTTATACAACGTTCTTCTAGTCAAAGAGTCTGAAACAGAAAACATATTAAAAATAGTAAAATTAACGCATAAAACTAAATCAATGAGAAATAATCCTCTACGCTCTTAAGAAAGAGTAGCTCCATTTGAAAGCTTTTGGACAATTCTGTAGTATTAGGCTGCTTCCACACGGGACTGCGAAGAGCCAACATGGGACCCCAGACAAAGATTCCATCTGCCCCCACCCCATACAATCCTGATCCAAACTAAATATCATAACAAAATAAATTACTTGGCTGGCTGTTGCCATGCATCTATGTATAAAAAAGAAAGTCCCCTCACCATAAAATCAACACCCAAGCCAAACCCCTGGACCTAGAAACACAACCTTTGGGGAGAGCACTCCTACCATGACATAGATGCTCACTAAGAAGGGATTTTTAGAAATTCGACCCCTAAAGGGGTCAAAATGTGCTCCCCCATTGCTTCATATGTGCTCCCTCCATTGCTTCATATGTGGCTGCAAGGCTGCTGCCTCCTTGCACCCCCCACTCTCTGATTGTCAGCTGCAGAGCTCAGTATTCTGAGGTTAAAAAAAAACAGTTACAGGAGACTGCAGAGAGCTAATAACAATTGAGGAAATCAGGAATGGCCAACCACCTGTGAGGTGCAGCAATGCTGCTGGCTCAGCCTCCCCGATGGCTTCAAACATGCTGCCCCCAATACCTACACCTGACTGGCAGCTGTCTCTCAGGTGCGGCAGCAGGTGCAGGGTGCTTAAAGGTATTAGGGAGCCCATCCTAGCATTAACGCCTTAGCGATCCTGCTGACCCAGCCTTCACAATGGCTTGCAATACCCTGCCCCATCCCCCACTGGACAGGAAGCTCCCTGTCAGATGTGGGAGAGGGAGTGGGATGCTTAAAACCATCGAGGAGGCTTGCTCAACAGAATTGCCTTAGTGCTGCAGCTCGCCCAGCCTTCCCAATGCCTTTAAACACATTCCCCCCAAGACCAGACAGGCAAGTGTCTCAGGTGTAGGAGCAGGGCCAGGGTACTTTAATCCATCAGGGAGGCCACTAGAGCAGAAACACCTTAGCAATGCTGCTGGGCCAGCCTTCTCAATGGCTTTAGACACACTCCCACTCACCCCTCCTCCACCTGACAGGCACAGGAGCAGGGGCAGAGCATTGAAAGCCATCTGGGAGGCTGCCCAAGCAGCATCACCTTAGCAAACCTGCTGTCCCAGCCTCCCCAATTAATTCAGACACACTACCCCTGCTACATCTGACAGACAACTGCCTGTCAAGGGTTGGAAGGGGCACGGAGTCCTTAAAGCCATCAGGGAGGCTTGCTTAGCAGGACTGTCTTAGTACTGCTGCTGACCCAGCCTCCCCAATGCCTTTAAACACAATCCCCCCCTTACACCAGACAGGTGGGTATTTGTCAGGTGTAGGAGCAGGGCCAGGGCACTTTAATCCATCAGGGAGGCCACCCCAGCAGGATCACCTTAGTGATGCTGCTGGCCCAGCTTAGCCACACTCCCAACACACTATGGAAATATACCCCAAATTTGTAGAAAAGTGGTTTCCTGTATTAGGTTATTTAACTTCTCACACCGTGGGTTCTAGAAAATTGGTTCATATGAACTTCCTTAATCTCTGATTATTTGGATGTTGTTTTTAATATGTAGTCATGTCCCAATTCTTAAATGTAACATAAATGGGAAGAATTTTGGAAAAATGGGGAGAGGTATGCCCTGCACCCTCCAAAAAAAATTCAATCCCCAGGCCAAACATCAACCCCCACTACAAAGAGATTTCTTTTTTTTTTTTTTACATATTATTGTTTATTTAGTTTTTCATTCCACCAACAACAAACAGTCACACATAACCCATAACAATACATCACGACAATGAACACTACAAACACTAAACAACAGCAGTCATCCCATCACCCCATTACATATAAAACAAAAATGTACATCGAGTCTTCTTACTAATCTATTTAAATTGTTTTGAGGTCGAAGAGGAATATTAACAATTTTGTCTCATCCATCTGTATACTTTTTCCCATCTATCTTGACATATTGTTTCATCCTTTCCTGAGAGTAACACGTTTAATTTATCTGTCTCAGCTATTTCCATCAGTTTCTCTATTATTTCTTCTTTACTAGGGATAATATTTGTCTTCCAACGTCTGGCTATCCCAATCCTTGCCATCGTAACTATATACAATATCAATCTTACATCCTCTTTCTTGAGTCCTACCGGTACCATATTGAGCAGAAAGATTTCGGGCTTAAATTCTAGGTTTACATTAGTGATTTCCTTAACAATTTTGTTAATCATTCGCCAGAATTCTTTAATTTGTCTACATTCCCACCAAATATGAATATAGGTCCCTACTTTTCCCCCACATCTCCAACACTTATCAGATGCCTTTTTATAACACTTAGCTACTTTATCTGGGGTCCAGTGCCATCTGTAAAACATTTTATAGATATTTTCTTTATAATTTGTTGCTCTTAACAGGTTCAAAGATCTCCAAGCTCTGGACCACTGTTCGGTTGGAATCGTGTGCCCTATGTCTTCCATCCACCTAATCATATTTGGTTTGATAGTTTCGTCCATCATATCTTCTCCTAGGAAAAATCTATACAACTTCTGTATTAACATATCCGCTGATGAAAGCCAAATCTTGTCCAATTGCGTGGGTGTATTTATAAAATTTATTTTTTGGTCTTTAGCAAATCTGGATTTTAATTGTTTTTTTCCCAAATAGTTAGGCTTGCTGTTTTGATTTCTTGCTTCTCTAGGGATTTTAATTCATTCTCTTTTGTCAATAATGTTTCATACGTTAGTCCTTTCTTTTTTTCATATAAGGATGGTAATATGAATGCCTCTAAAGGGGATACCCACTTTGGAATTTTAGTGTAATGCCTCATTTTAATTTCCTTCCATATTTTACTTAGTGGGCCTCTAAATACATGGTTTTGGAATGTCACTTGTTTTTTATCCAAATTATACCAGATGTGGGCATGCCAGCCCATCTGCAGATCATGTCCCTCCAATTGCAGAAGTCTCTCATCTTCCAAGAGGACCCAATCTCTTATCCAACCCATAGCCGCTGCCTGGTAATATAGCCTCCAGTTTGGGAGGCCCAGTCCACCGTTTTCTTTTTTATCTGTAAGAAGTTTTTTATTAATTCTTGGGTTTTTGGCGTGCCAAATAAATCTCCTGACTATACGGTTTAAATTTTTGAGCCATTTCATGTTCCTCAATATCGGGATGCACTGAGCCAAAAAGAGGAAACGCAGAAGAATATTCATTTTTATTGTCGCAATTCTTCCCATAAATGAGATATGCAAATCGTGCCATCTTCTAAGATCCAGTCTTATCTCTTCTAGTAATTTAGTGTAGTTGTTTTTAAATAAGTTTTTATTATTATCTGTCAGAATTATTCCCAGATACTTAATCCTGTCCACTACCTGCATATTTGTGATATTTTGAATTTTCATTCTTTGATCTTCAGAACAATTTTTGGTAAGTATTTTAGTTTTTCTCATGTTAATTCTTAGGCCTGCCACTTGCCCGTATGTCTGGAGATCCTGCAATAAGAACGGTAGCGACGATTCAAGTTCCTCTAGGATAAAGACCAGGTCATCCGCAAATGCCTGAAGTTTATATTGTTCTTTTTTGATTTTAGCACCTGTTATATCTTTATTTTTCCTTACAATCTCATTTAGCGTTTCTAATCCAAAGATAAATAGTAATGGTGACAGCGGGCTGCCCTGCCTTGTTCCTTTCTGGATAGCTATATTACCAGTCAGCTCTCCATTAACAATAACTTTTGCGTATTGTTCTTCATAAATGGCTTTAATTGCGTTTAAAAATTCTTGTCCGCAGTTCCATAACTTTAATTTCTGTTTTATGTATTCCCAATTTACATTATCAAACGCTTTCTCCGCATCTAAGAAGACCAAAGCCAATTGTCTTCCAGGGTTTTGATCATAGTATTCTAGGATATTTATAATATTTCTTATATTATTTTTAATTTGTCTTTTAGGTAGAAATCCTGATTGGTCTTTGTGTATAATCTCTACCATAACCCTTTTAAATCTATTTGCTAAGATTGCTACAAAGATTTTGTAGTCTACATTTAATAATGAAATCGGTCTATAGTTTTTAATGTCGTTTCTTTCTGATTCTGGTTTATGAATGAGGGTAATTAAAGCTTCTTTCCAGGTCTGCGGTATTTTACTGGTGGTCATAACATCATTGACTAGGTCCTTTAATAGAGGTGATATTTCATTCTCTATTATTTTATAGATTTCCGCTGCAATTGCATCTGGTCCCGGGGATTTTTTTTGTTTCTGATTTTTTGATTGCCTCCACTACTTCACACATGGTAATTTTCCCGTTCAGTTGTTTTCTTTGTTGCTCTGAGAACTTGCCCGGTTCATATTTCAGTAAGAAATCTTCAATTTGTTGTTCATCTTGTAGGCTTTGTTTATATAAATTTCTATAGAAATTTTCTACTATATTTTTTAATTCCTGTATTTTAAAATTTTCCTCTTGTCTTTCATTTTTCAATGCCACAATTATTTTCTTGTCCCTCTCCCGAGATTTTATTTGCATTTTCAAAAAAATATGCTTTAGTACATTCTATCTTTCTCGCTATTTCCTGCATTAACCATAGATTTATTTGATGTTGTACTAATTTTATTTTTATCCTAAGTTCCCTCACATCTTTTGCTTTCTGACTCAACTTTTCCATTTCCCTTAGTTCCAAAGTTAGCTTTTTAAACTTTTCTCTTTTTTGCTTATTTCTTCCCGCTTCTTGTCTTATAAAAATACCTCTTATGAACGCTTTTAAGGTATCCCACGTATTAAACAATGATGTATCTTCTCTTTTATTTATTTGTATAAACTCCTTTACCTCTTGTTTAAGTTTTTTGACAAATTCCTTATCTTTAACCAAATTTGTATTTATCCTCCCTCTATTTATTTTCTGTGATCCCTGTAATGCAAGCCACATTGGGTTATGGTCTGCATAGGTATTTGCCAGAATCTCCACTTCCGTGACATGCCTTATTAGATTAATATTCATCCAGATCATGTCTATTCTCAACCAAGACTTGTGTCTGTTTGAAAAGAAAGTATAATCTCTTTTTTGGGGATTTCTGGTTCTCCATACATCTATAAGATTAAACTCTTCTACTAAATCCAAAATTTTTTTTGGTAATACTAGCCCCGCTTTATGAGTTTTCTTTCCCTTTTTCCTATCTTCCTTAGCATCTAGTACTGCATTGTAGTCTCCAACAATGCATAAGTTCTCAGGGTTTTCTTTAGTGATAAGATTAGTAAGTTCTAAAAAAAACTATCTTGGTTTTGATTCGGTGCGTATATGTTTACAACTAGTATATCTGTCTCATTAATCTTAACTTGTACCCCCACAATCCTTCCATTAGGGGACTTGAACCTCAATATTGGATTCAGTTTTTCCTTGACATAGGTAACTACCCCTCGCTTTTTTGTTTCATCTGAGGCAACAAATGCTAGCCCTAATTTTTTGCATAACAAATACTTTTCTTGTTGTTGTTTAATGTGTGTTTCTTGTAGGCATGTAATATCACTTTTTAACTTAGAAGCCTGGTGGAATATTCTTCTTCTCTTTTGGGGACTATTCAGTCCATTAACATTAATTGATACTAAGGATACATTTTTATTTACCATCTTTTTATTATTTCTTTCCCAGATAGCTAAATTTCTTAAGTTGTTGCCTAGTTTGTATTTGAGATTCCGCTCTGTCCTTTATTTGCTGTTTCCTGTAACTTGTTTTCTTTTGTTCTCTTATTGGGGCTACCATGTGGCCCCTAGTCTCCTTTCCTTCCATTTCTTCACTTGTCCTTGGGTCTCTTTCCACTTCTTCATCTTCCAGATCTTCTTCATAATCTGATGGCTTTTGCCACCCCATTTCTTCTCCATACCTTTCTACAAAGTTCTCCAATTTAAATATGGAGTCAATCCTCCACCTTTGAGCTTTATATGTAAATAGCAAGCCTTCTGGTATCAACCACCTGTATTGGTTTTGGCTCTTACGGAGTAACTCTGCTAAACAGTTATATTTTTGCTGCTTTTCCCTCACTCTGAGAAACACGACCCCTAAGGGGGTAAAAAAGGGGCAAAATGTATTCCCAATTGTTTTCCATGTGCCAGGCATGCTGCTGCCCCTGTGCCCCCTGCCCCGATTGTTCAACTGTGTAGCTCAAAGTTCTGAGCTAAAAACTGCCTGCTTGCACCCACCTCTGTCTGATTGCTCAGCTGTTGATCTCAATGTTCTGAGAAAAAACAGTTAAAAGAAACTGCGGACCATTGAGGACAGTTACAGAAATCAGTGATTCAAGACTCCTGAATAGACATTTCCCATAACAGCCAACATGGAAGTTGAGTTTATGAATGTTCATGGGGAAAGAGTTAAGGACCTTTCTAGGAGCTATTTAGATGCGTGCCTTCCTCATGAACCTGAAGAAATGTCCACCACATCACCACTCCCTCAGACCAACTCCCCCCATACCTCACCACTTACTGCCCCCAAGAGAGCTCCTGGCAAATGTTGAGCCAGATACATCAACACTACAAGAAGGAGGCAACTTAGGAATGTGGCAAAGTTCAAGAGGCTACAGTTCCCCCTGCTTTGCTATGAGCATCAAAAAGTCCCAAGGCCAGACACTGAAGGTGGCAGGAGTTGACTTAACAGACGACTGCTTCTCACATGGACAGTTCTATGTGGCCTGCTCCAGAGTGAGCTCACCAAGCAACCTGGTGATCCTAGCACCTGAGGGCAGAACCGCCAATGTGGTCTGCAGAGAGGTCCTTCAGTGGAGGGAAAAACAGCAACAGTATGTATGTCTCACTTCATTTTTTACACTACAGTCTTCTCCATTAGAATTCATACAACAAATGTTACATTTAAAACTTCACATCATCAGTATTATAACTGGATTTACAGAACTTAAATACAGTAGCGAAGCAGGGGTATCAGGCTAGTCTATAATAAAAGGATCCTAAGCAAGTTTGGGAGATGCTCTGAAATTCTCCCATAACAAGTAATCAGCTAATTTTTGATCAGGGATAGATAAAAACTCACAGCATTCATTGTTCACTAACAATATAGTACTAACACAGACTCTAACTGGGATAATGATCTCCTACTCTTGGGTTTTTAGTATAGTGTGGGTATACTTTTCTTTCTCCCTAGTTATTAGTTCCCCTCCCCTCTTTTTCGTTGTAGTTTTAGTTGTCTATTACAAAAAAGCAATAAAAAATCCCTTTTGGGGGGCCAAAATATATATATATATATATATATATATATAATAAAAGGATCCACATGTCCATCTGTCTGCCCATTTGTGGCAGGCAGAACTCATCAGAAAATAAAACTAGGAATCTCAAGATTGGCCACCAGCTTCAGGATGATCTTGGGTGTTCCAAGTCCAAAAATGAAAGGTTTGTAATATCTTGGCTCAAGTTATCTCCAGACCCCCCCCCCACACACACACACACACTATTTGCAATGGAAGCTAAAGTGTCAGAATAGGATCAGGGAAACTCATGTTCAAGCCAACCCTGCCACCTTGCTGGGTGACCTTGGGCCCATCGCACACTCTCAGCCTAACCTACCTCACAGTGTTGTTGTGAGGATGAAATGGAGGAGAGGAGAACAACGTAAGCCGCTTTGGAGAGAAAGAAATTAGAAGCGGGGGTAGACAAATGACAGATTATGAAAGGAAGAGAGCAAAATGGAGGAGAGAAGTGTGGAAAAGAGAGAATGGATGGAAAATTGTTTTTGCTATCACACACCAACATGGTTGCCACTCTAGCCCATGGCTACGGTGGGGCATTTCGGGGCCACATACCTTTAATCACATGCTCCACCCCATAAAACACTTTATTTAAACCCGTAATAATGTTTTTTTTAAGTTTAAATGTCGCCGCACTGCCACACTGCAGCACCCAAGCTTGCCTCCTCATCCAGGCTGCAGCCAGCTGGTCCGCTGTGTTCTCCAGTGAAGAGGGGAGGGAGGAGAGAGAAGCGAGGCATCCCTTGCCAGTCTGGGCTGCCTGCAGGTGAGGGGCCACGCCAGGTGCTTCTTCGCCTCTTCTTTGTGTCACCTGGGGGGGGAGTGCGCGCTCATATGCCAGGCAAGGCTTTGTTGTGGTTGTTTTTTGGGGGGGTGGCACATGATCCTGCTTGCCCGCCCAACTGTCCCTCAGCCCTGTGGTGCTCCATGCCCAAAACAGCAACAGAAACAGCAATAGCAGGCTGCGGCTCAGGGGATCGGAGCAACGCTTCTTCCTCCTCCGCTCCTTCCTCATATTCCCCCCCCCCATGGAGTTCAAGGCAGCAGCTCAGAGAAAAACAGATTTGCTTCCCATAAACTGGGGAGGGGCCTTTCTGCCATTCAGTCCCAGCTCCTCCTCACCCCAGCTTCACTCCTCTCAGCTTCACCTCACATTACCCCACTTGTGTTTCTACTCGGTCTACTCAGAAGTAAGTAAGGGTTCTTTTAAAAATTATCCCCCCTGGAAAAAATTTAAATGCCCCCCCCCCAATGAATCCTGGCTATGGGCCTATTGCCACTTTGCAAGATCTGGCTGTGCAGGAGCTCGGTGGAACTAAAGGAAAGAGGAAACCATAGACAGGTGGAGATTATGACCTTATTAGGAGGCTGCATCCCAGGCCAGGATCATAGCTTGTCCTGGCTGGTCTTGCCTTGCTCCAGTGTTGTCTTGGCTGTTTGGTTTAGCAAGATCTGATCAGCAAATGATTTCCCTCAAGCTCCTTCTAAACTTTGCTAAAAGGCCCAGCCAGAGAGCTCTGAGTGCTTTTTACTGTGCTGTGCCTTCCCTGAGCCCCTAGTGACTGCAGTCAGAATTTCATTAGAAAAAAATTTAACGCAGCATGATACTGGCTTCAAGGGCCCTCCGGCTGACTCAGCCCCCCCTTGAATTTTGTCCCCCCAATCCCCCCTCCTTCTTGGTGGCCCTGCTACCATGACCTTACTTCACACTGCTTCATGGCAATGCTGTGTTATATCCTATTTATTTATTTATTTACTCCATCTCTCTCAGTGGCGCTGCTTCCACACAGAGGTTTATCTCCTCTTCGGCTGTCAAACTGCAGTAGTCTGGGGAGGAGTGGTATAAATCATGTTCCAATAGTCCTTTCCCAGTCCTTGGTATGCTTTTTACCAAGCATAACTTTCTCCAATCTTTTCCAAAGGAGGGCAGAGGTGGAGGAGTGGAAATGGGTATCTGAGGCAAGCGAAAAGTGGGGGGATCTGCTGTGTGGACATTTCATTGCAGCTGTGAACGCCCCAGCAGCTATGAGAGCTACATGAACGGAAGAAGCCTCAGTCTTCACAGTTGGTAAATGTCACCATTTATAAAGCTACGCCTCTTGTTGGAGTCACAGTTCAGTGCAGTTATGCATGTAGAAGGTCTTGTGTACAATTCCTGGCCTTGAAACTCCACTGACAGTCAGAGTAGATAATGCTCAGCAAGGTGGCCAGTGGTCTCACTTGGAAGAAGGCAGTTTTAGATGTGCATATGAAAGAAACATCGGATTTCAAAAATTGCTGTAGCTGGACTAGTATAGCAAGTATTATTTTGCCATTTTGACTTTAGGGTGAAAATCCATGAGAAATATGCTGCTAATTTGCATCTGAGTGGAATACGTTTGAAGAAAAAATTTCAACTTCTATTGTTCTTGTTTTCTTTTTTTTCATCAAAGTCTTAGCTCCGTTGACTTTCATGCTTTTTGTCCAGGGGGCTATAATCCGTTACACAGTTAACAGGAAAAAATGGATGGTAAGTAATTTGCAGACTAATAGTTGCAATTCTTTCTCTTCTGGATAAGTTATTGGGGAATAATGGATGAAACATCTGAGCATGAATCAGTGCCCACCAATAGCCACTAGTGATGCACTGGGGGGGGTGGAATTCTCTCCAAACACAAAACATATATGTATGGATCAAATGTGGAGAGAAAATAATATGGGAATGCATCCTACCACTTCACACAGCAAAGTCTGCAGCTTTCCTCCATCTTTAGCTTTTCAGAAGAGCCATGTAAATTGGAGGAAGTCTCCTTAAATCAGAGGGAGGAGTCATTCGGTCCTTGCTGAGAGGAGTGGTAGCATGGAGTGCTTTAGTAACTAGAGCGTTGCCCAGCAGCTAGTGAAGATTTTAGGGTACAGGAGGATATGGATACAAAACCTTAAAAAAAATTAAACACACTCCAGTTTAACTCAGCTGCTTTTTAAAAGAAATGCTAAATCCCTAGAACTGGCAAGTCCTCAGAATCAAGAGTTTCCATGGTCATGTTTAAGTAACCAAAAATGCCCATGTTTAGCACAAAGCATTCCTAGATACCTAAGAGAGATATACATTGTGGCCTGGGAGAAGGCAAATTCTTAATACAGCCCTGAATGCAGCAGATGCATACTGTGCTCCAAGAACTCTGAACTTGTGGCTGCCACATTCTACAGCAGTACATTCTGCCCAAAAGTCATCAAGGACCAGATTATTATTATTATTATTATTATTATTATTATTATTATTATTATTATTATTATTATTATTAATTATTATTATTATTATTATTATTATTATTATTATTATTATTATTATTATTATTATTATTATTGCTCTCACTCTGTACTGTAACAAGTTTACCGAATCACTGTGGTAGGTTTGGGAGCAGACATCTGTGCAATCTGATCTTTTTAATTTGTTTTCTCTGAGGGTAGGAACATATTCCTTCCTCCACCCCATTCCACACACACCTTTTGAGGTGCTGTAATTAGAGATCTTATTGGATTTCATGACAATTCAGGTTTGATTTGAAAGTCCAAGTTTCGTGTATAGTTTTGCCATACTCAGCTGTTTGTCCTTTTTCCTGACTATATTAATGACATGTGATAGGAATGTTGCCATTAAAACTAATCTTTTTCATGTAAATCTCATATAAATGGCATATAAATAATATCTAACATAAAAAATGGAACAAAAGGTTTTAAAAGGAAACAAAAATGTAGGTTTTTTTCAAAGAAAATAGGTAAGATAAAAATGGTTTTCCCAACAGTGCACAAAATTAAAAGGTAAAACAAACAAACAGATACCCTTAGTCCTAAATCCTATAATGCTTCTTTTCACTTCATTTTGTTCAATAAATATGGACTTCACTGTATCACCACCTACTGGCAGAAAACAAGCATTACTTTTCATTGAGCTCCATTTGATTGAACAAACTACACTCCACCTGTACAGTCTTTCAAGTTTCAGTTTTCATTCTTTAATTAAGGTGAATTGGGGCACAATTGGTGTCAGTGCCGGAGGTTAGGAGCTTGGGAGTGCTTTTGGATGCCTCCTTAACAATGGAGGCCCAGGTAGCAGCCACTGCCAAGTCAGCCTTCTATCATCTTCAGCCGATTAAGCAGTTGATTCCCTTCCTTGAATGCAACAACTTGGCAGCAGTGATCCATGTGATGGTCACCTCAAGACTAGACAACTGTAATGCTCTCTACATAGGGCTGCCCTTGTCTCAAATCCAGAAGCTGCAGCTGGTGCAGAATGCTGCAGCCAGGCTTTTGATGGGCCTTCCCATGTGGGAGCACATCGCCTCTTCTGAAAGCACTGCCCTGGCTGCCAATTGCATACTGAATTCGTTTCAAGGTGCTGGTTTTAACCTTTAAAGCCCTATATGGTCAGGGTCCGGCATACCTAAGGGACCACCTTTCACCACATGTTCCCCAGAGAGTTCAGCGACCCGAAAACAGTTGACCCTCCCAGGCTCCAAGGATTCCAGGCTGGCTATAACCACGGCCAGGGCCTTCTCAGTGGCAGCTCCATACTGGTGAAATGAGCTCACAGAAGAGATCAGGGCCCTATGGGACTTCTTACAGTTCCACAGGGCCTCTTCCACCAGGCTTTTGACTACGAAGCTGCATTACACATCAAGGAATGTCCCTGTGCCCTGGTTTCACCACCTTCCATCTACAGTCTGTGTCTACCGCACATTAAGTTGAGTAAACTGAGCTGGCATGAACACCATCATGAATATACTGTCACTTTATGTAATGTTCTGAATGTAATCTTCTGCTCTTGCTTTTTATTAGCTCTTGTTCCAGCATTTTATGAGTCTTTTAATTGAACGTTTATGTTTGTTTTATGATGGTTTTAATTGTATTTATATGGAATTTTATGTAAGCCATCCTGAGCGGGGAGGGCGGAGTATAAGCTGAAGTTAATAAATAAATAATAAATAAATTGTTCTTTGTAGCATGATAACAATCCTCAGAAATGTCCAAGCATGCACTGATTGCTCCCTGTCATATTGCACAATGGGCTTTGTAGTCTCTGTAGTTACACAACAAAAAGTTTGTACTGAAAATGACAAAGAAAATTGCAACAAATCTCCACTCCCTTTCCCCCCTGCCTTAACACTGTCCTCTTTGGCAGGAGCTTGCTTGCATTGTGATCTACAATATCCGTGTCTGTCTCATGTATGTTCCTTTAATGGGATTTAAGAGCTTCATGGCATTCTACTGGCTGTCCAGGTAATATTAATTGTGCAAAATTTCCTTCTGATTGTTGCTGCTCCCCAGCTCTAAACTTTAGTTGCTCCAAACTGGATTTGGATCTAGCAGCTTTTAAATAGCAATATAGGCCCAATCTGTATCTAGCATTTGCTCCGCTGTTATACCAAACCCACACTGGAACAGAAATTCCCGTCTACATTGCAGGCCACTTTCACTTTGATTGAGTGTCGCATTTTATGGCTGTATCCAGACTGCATGCCGCTTTCACTTTTTTTGATCTCTGGTTTTATGGTGGCTGTCTGCATAGATTTATGACCGTTTTATGGCCATTCAGGTGTGACTCTGCAGTTGGCCCAGGGTAGTTGAATGCAATTTTGGCCCAATCTGCATTTAGCATTTGCTCAGTTGTTTTACCAAACCCACACTGGAACAGAAAAAGATTCGGTTCAAAACCACATTCAACTATCCTGGGCCTACACCATACTGACTGCAGAGTCACCCCTGAATAGTCATAAAATGGCCATAAATCTATGCAGACAGCTACAATAAAATCAGAGATCAAACAAAGTGAAAGCGGCATGCAGTCCAGACACAGCCATAAAATGTGACACTCAATCAAAGTGAAAGTGGCATGCAATGTAGACGGGAATTTCTGTTCCAGTGTGGGTTCGGTGTAACAGCAGAGCAAATGCTAGATGCAGACTGGGCCTATGAACTGCATCTTTTCCTGTTCCAGTATGGGTTTGGTAAAGCAACTGAGCAAATGCTAAATGCAGATTGGGCCTAATAGTACAGTCCTCTTTCCTGGGAGAAAGCCAGGACAGCCAATTGAATAGACCTCAGTAAAATTCTGAGCAGATTTTAGGCTTGCTCTATAAATGTAGTGGCCCTAACCTGTTTTGAAACTCTTAGAGAAGCCAGCCATAGACAACCATTTTCCATCTATCACTGATTTAACAATGAATGATCAGTTGTACATTTGATAAATATCTGCACGTCCATGCAATGGAATCTGCATCAGAATAAGTGCTAGTGCAATTACAGAGCCTTTTTACGTAAGTGGCATATAGACATTTTGCTCCATAGTGTTACAGATTTTAGAGGAAGGGTGCCCTTACTGAAGATTTCTGCATTACACAGGAATCAAGGATGGCCATGCAGTTCACACAAATCTTACGACTTTTCTAGTTAATGACAGCCTCCACTAAAACATCTATGATGGATTTAATGAACTGGAGAGAAAGCTGAGAGATCAAACACACACAACTAAAAGCTCAGCAGCTAAAATGAGAAATTTAAACATGCAAAATCACATTGACCTATCAGAAAGCAAACTCCCTGTTTCATTATCTCTACAGTCTGTCCTAACATTGACAGTAGAAGTGCGTACAAAATTGAGGAACAAAACGCTCCAGAATCACAGAATTAGAATGGAGGTAAAGCTTCCAGTTATCATGAAAGAAATCATCCTAGAAATTAGTGAATCTTCAGCTAAAGTAAGAAGTACGCTGGTAATTAAGAGGTAGAAATTTGCAAATGGGGAAAAAAGAGGACTTCTAGCTTTTAATTATGGCACATGTGTGATCCATTCCTGATACACTTGTGGATTCTTACAGTGCCACTTAAAATGTAACGTGTGATAGTTGAAGAAAACACATGATTAGCTGTTCTTGGTTCACTTCATGTTTATTTTTATTTATTTTTTATTTATTTTTAATTCATTGGTTTATTTGACAAATTTTTAATTGGTGATTTGCTTTATTGTTTCCAAGGAAAACATTGTTTTTCCTAAATGATTTTTCCTAAATAAATTATTTTTCCTAAATAAATGGCTTTTCTTAAATAAAATCTCTGCTGTGAAAGAGATTATCCAGTTTACTGAATCATTTAGAAAGGTGTCATAGAGTTTATGGGAACTGTCCAATAAATTACGAATATGCCCTAGTTTGAGTAGTTAGGAGTAATATTACTGTTTTAATAGGCATCACCATTTTAAAAATGTCTTAAGTGGTGGTGATTATTATCTTTTTGTCTCCACAGGTTCCTAGAAAGCAATTGGTTTCTCTGGGTCTCACAGATGAACCACATTCCTATGCACATTGGTTATGACAAGAATCTAGACTGGGTCTCTGCCCAGGTGAGAAATTCTAGCCAGAGGTATTTCCTTTATTTCTTTTGATTCATAAAGGGGTATGGGCACATCATCAAGTGATATTGCTATTGGGCACATGGTTATGAGAGCCATGCCATAGGCCAGCAATCATGATCACAGCTATTGGAAGAATTGCAGCCATTTTATATACAATATACCAATATACACTGACCCATATAGTAAGGAACAATGAAGGTTCCCATGGCCAATTTGCAGCTGAACATTTTGCATTCATGACCAGGATCTTTGCACAAACCAGGAAAGCTGTGGTTTCAGAGTAGCTGTCAGGTTCACTGTGCGTTTTGCAGTTTACAGCTTGCCTGTCATTGAGAGAGGAAGCTCCCCCATCTCCCTCCCTTTGAAGTGTCTGGAGCATGTCACCTTCGCGATGCCAAATGTCCTGGCTTCTCAAATGTCTGTGCTCTTGGTTCCTTGCTATGCAACAGCTACATGCCTATGGGGGGAAGGGGGGGGAGCTGATGGTTAGTTCTGGCGGGCAAATGCCAGGGGGGTGATTGGGTCCTGATCTTTAGTGCTTTTACTTGAATTCCCTATATCTGTAACCTTCACGCGTTTAACTTCAGTCCTAACAATACATGTGTCCAGGATGATATCTATCAACTGTCTCAATAAAATTAGCTTTCCTCAAACTGGCTGGTGTTGAGCACTGATTTAACCAGGAACCTGACAGCAGCTTGGCCAAAGAGATCAAACTGGAGGAATGTAACATTGCTCTTTCATGTTGTGATCTAGAGGACTATGCAGCTAATTATTCAGAGAGATGTTTCATTTCATTCAATATTCTATTATTTTTTTTCAGTAGTAGTTATTTATTATGTAGCTGTATGTTATTTCTAGGCTGCATGCCAGCCATCAAGTTTCTGGGGGCACTGAACAACGGATACAAAGTCCAACAATGCAAGGACAATATTGGCCAATGGTATATATAATCAATTGCAAATGCAACAACTGATCATCAAGTCTAGGCTGATTTTGCAAGAATCCTAGAAGTCTTAAATAAATCACACATCATACATATATAGCCTCATCCATCCAGGACTTAGTGATAAATACCAAGTCAGCTCGCTATTTTCCCATAGGCTGATGTTCATGCAGTGACACCACATTTACATCAGGGACACCATGAATTTCTCAGCAAATATGTTCAGCACCTGAACTTTGTTGTTTGATGTTTGTATCATAAATCTATCAGGGATATGTTCAGATTGCATCCAGCAACTTGAACGGTTGGCGAAAAAGTTTGTAGATGCCTGTTGATCAGAAGCTGACTGAAAACTGATTGGGGGTCAGCTGGGAGTCAGGTTCTTATTCTGTCCCCATAGCAAAAGGGCTACAAGGTAAGTTGTACAAGAGAAAGGAGGAAGAGCTCTTTTCTCTGCCCTCCTCTCCAAACTGGCTGGGGACAGAAGAAGCAATACTTCTGAGCTCCTCATTGCAAAAGAGAGAGGAGAAAGAGCTTGCTTCTCTCTTTTCCTCTGCAGCTCAAGCTGACAGCCTGAGGTAGGAACACCAGAGAGGAAATCAGCTGGGCTTCTGGTCCCCATGTTCTGCATCTCACCAAGTCTGGAAAGTAGCAACTTTTCCAGGATGGAAGATCAGAAGAACCCACTTTCCAGCTGATGAGTTGGGAGTTGGCTCCTGATTCCCCCCCCCCAAAAAAAAATTTTTTTTGCGTGGTACAGAGCAAAATTTTCCCAGCAGAAGATCAGAAACTGATTCTCAGTTGACCTTCATAATTTGCAACTTGATGCTAATGGCTGCAAGTAGCCTGTTCCTGCAAATACACATGAAGAAGTAGCAAACACCCAAATTGCCCATAGATTAATTGGCTGCTTGATCATCACTGGTGAATGGGAACTGAGCTGAACTGGTAGGTATTCAAGCATCCCTAATTTATGGGGCACATTGACAGGGCTAAGAGGTGTGTTGCAATAATCCTAATGGCCAGAATACCCTCCAAACATGATCACCCATTCTGATCTATCTTACAATCACCACTTTATACACATGAATCACACCAGGCTAACACAGCAGCATCATATAGGTTGTGGATCCTCAGTGCACTTACAGTCTTGGGAGAGATGGGAATCACACACACTAATACAGCCTACAAAGATATGGGAATTAATTAATTTCATTAACATACCATGTGTCTGTCAAGGCAGTTAACAATTTAAAATAATTGCTTATGATCTAAGAGATGTAATGGAGAAGGGCATGGAGCGATGGTTAGAAATACAACTAACTGGAGGACTTCTGGTGGTGCAAAAAGAAAATGGCCACTTGAGCCTTCAGCTCCATCTGACCCACCTCCACCCTCCACCCTCACTGCAATCTAGAAGGCAATCCCAAGCTCTACTTTATGGGGAAAGAAGGCAGATCATCGTTTAAACCGAATCCTACAAAAATAAAAAAAGTTCAGACTTTCTTTGCTTCACAGCCTTTGACCACAAAATCAGGTCAGTGCCTTTCCCTCAATGTTAAAATGGCACCCGGAGCTGACAGGACCGATAAACCTGCAACTCCAGTTACTTCTAGGGATCTGACTGCGGCACTTAGTAGCCTTGAAAAAACAATACTTGAAAATATATCATCGAAGTTCAAGCCTCTCTATGAACAATTGGAAACTATGCAGAAAAATATACTCAAAACTACAAATACAGCAGAAAGTGCTATGCAGGCTTGCCTTGTGAATCAGAATGAGATTCAACAACTACAACAGTTAGAAGATATTCTGGCTGAGAAGGCATTAAAGATGGACCTATCCTCTCGCCAAGACAACTTGAAACTGTGAGGCCTGGCAGAGATATGGGAGACTAAGGATGATTTGGGCACTCTCCTGTCTTAATGGCTGGCTAATGAGGTGAAGGCTTATCGAGTTGGACCCATTCTTAAGATGAGATGTTATCATCACTTTCTTCAACTTACGCTGTAAGAAAAAGATTCTCTTAACTGCAAGAATCAGAGGTCATCTTACTTTCCAAGGAACCAAAATAAAAATCTTCCCGGACCGCCCGAGAGAGGCTCTTCTCAAATGGTGGGAACTTAAACCTATAACGACGTGCCTTCCGGAAGTGGACATTTGATACTCCTGGTCTTCTCTGTTGATTTTGCAGGTCTCACATCATGGCAAAATCCACAGAGTCTCTTCTTTGGGTGAAGGCTTCAATCTGCTTTGCACTCTGGACTTGACTTCCTTGGAACTATGGAAAAAATTGTTAAAGAGGAAATTTCAGTCTCCTCCTCCACCATCTGAGATGAGGACCTTCTTAAAGTGACATAATGAAGCAAGACAGGGCGTCTTATTGAGTATAAATAGTTCTGCTTAAAGTCAATGAAATTGACGTCTTTTATCAGTATTTGGGGAGGGGAAGTTTATTGTTTTTCTCTATGTCTGTATTCGCACTCTATTAGAAATGAAAGTTAAATGGTCATTTACTTAATATGGAAAACATTAATTCTTTCCAGTGGTCTGCTTGTTACCGTGCAGTCGGCTCCTTGTGTAGCTGAGTTGAAATGGGCGGTTTCCCCATTGCCTAGTTCCTTACATTCCAGATTGTTCAAGGTTTTAATGCTTCTCTTTGCACTTTTATTGTTTGAGGGGGAGATGGGGGGGACTGTTGGGTAGTTCTGGTTCTATTGGTCTTAGTTCCCTCTGCTGACTCTCAAGATAGAGTGCAGGGGTAAAGGTTGGGGAAGGGAGAGAAACCACAATAATACCCCAGTCTCCTGCACAACATTTCATACTGCAGGAGGGTTGAGAGTTGCTATTAAGTGCTTTTTATCATTATTGTTTTATATATTACTTTACCAAAGTATTAATTGTGTACTCTTACAACTGTTCTTTTGTCTTTTTAATTTATAGACCCTAATCAATTTGTCTTTTAATCATCAAATTTTTACTTCCTCTGACACCTACACTCTATTCATTCTGTTTTAATTGTTCTCCTCATGAATTATTACTGATTTTTCCTGAATTACTTGATACAAACAATTCCTAAAATTTCTAAATCCATTTTGAGAAGAGATTGTGCTTTCCAGCATTCTTTTTTCCTTGTTCCTTTTACTTCTTTCATTTAGAATGCTGATTTGGTTGAATAGCTTGGTGCAACTATCATTGTGGACGTTACTGTCCTATATTCACATTTTAAGATTTTACTTCTCATATAGACAATCTTATAATCTTAGAATTTATTCTATTCTTAGGATCTTTAGACTTTATAGATACGTAACTGTCTGTAAATCTTTGACTATGTCTCATCTTCCTTTTTGTGATTCATAATCCTCTTATTTGTTGTACACAACAAATTGGTTATCTGCCTTTCGGGAACCCAACTCAGTCTCCCTATTTTTTGGTTTGTAAGTCACTCTATTATTTAGTATATCTAAGTCTGAAAACTTTAATAATGCCTATGGACTTTAATATAATATCTTCGAATGTGTGTGGGCTGAATAATGATGTCTAAATGAAATACATTCTTACTAACTTACAGAAACTAAAACCAGATACAGTACTACTGCAAGAAACTCACCTTAGGAAGACAGACGCACTAGTGTTCCACACTAATAAATTCCTGTATCAATAGCTGGCCTCTGGCACCTCGAAGTCAAGGGATGTGGTGATTCTTCTAACTCATAATATATGCTTCACATTATCTGCAAAAATGAGTGATCCCCAGGGACGATTTCTTTTCATCAAAGGGCAAATTGATACCTGTCCAGTCACCATTGCCATATGCATCTAACAATGGGCAATTGGACTTTCTACATGACTCCCTAACCAAGCTGAAAACATTTGCTGAAGGTGATATCATACTCAGAGGAGATTTCAATTTCATCACTGATAATAAATTAGATCGGTCATATCATAATCTGGGTCAAAAATCTCCCAAAGAGAGATATACCAAACTAGCTACTATTATACAAGATCACAATCTATTTGACTCATGGTGATTGTTATGCCAAACTGAGTGTGACTACACCTATTTCTTAGTATGCACACTAGAACTGACCTCATTTTGCTATCTTCCTCTTTGCATAATCGTGTTCTTTCATCTTTGACTGAACCATCTCCATAGTCAGAGCATTCCTGGCTAAATTGTACTTTGGATTCTAAAGACTGTAGTACTCCACACAGACAATGGTCTTTAAATACATCTTTATTAACTTAGAAATGAGATAGAACAAGACATCATGCTATACTTTGATGAAAACAATCAGGCTGATCTCTCCCCTTCCATCCATTGGCACGCCATGAAGCCAGTCCTTAGAGGAATCTTGATATCAAAAGCCACGTACCTGAAACGACAACGGGAACAGTCAACAGTGGTTATGAAATTTAGCTATTTTTCCTATGATCTAGTTCTGTTGATTAGTCTTTTTAATGATTCCCTTTGTTAGTTTTCACCCTACTTACATCTCTTCCTTGGCTCTAAACACCAGAGCTGTTAACTGCTAGAATGATTTGCTAGAATTAGATTTCTTATTGTCATGGTAATTTTTGTTCTTTAAGCTGTAATACACTAAAAACCAAAAAATATTTTGACATATTTTTTAGCACTTTGTTGTGTAAGAGGTAACTATATTTCTGCTTTCTAAGCATATCAGTTACAAACTGTATTGTACATTATATATTGTAAGCTTGTTCTGTTTTTCTTGTGTTGTACAATTGTTATTTTGTTCAATAAAAACTACAAATTAAAAAAAAAGAAATACAACTAAGTGTAGACACTGTTGTTATAAAAATATATTATGTTGGCAATAATGGAAATCTTGTTTTTATTTATTTAGCTAGCGGCAACATGCAATGTGGACCAATCCCTGTTCAACGACTGGTACACGGGGCACTTAAACTTCCAGATTGAGCATCAGTGAGTATGAGAAACAGAGAGAAAGATGTGGTATGGAATAAAGCACTTCTCTTTTTTTTTTTTTTGCAAAAACCCTCCTAAAAAGGAGAGAAATTTATTCTTTTTATATATAGAAAAAGGTAGGGTATATAGAGGGACTAAGAAAAGGGCAGAGTGAGTATCCTGTTAATGGGGGTTAGATTAAGTTAGTATAGATACATTTTTTGACGGTCACCGCGGTCGAAGAGTCTTCTTTTTAGATTAACAAAAATCCAAAATAGCTCTGTTAATCAGGTTAGTAGTGTCCTTTGGGGTTAGTTATTAATCAACTCCTTTCAGACGTCTCATGAACAATCATTTCTTTGGTTGTCTTCCTTTAGTGTCTCTCAGGTTATACGATGGGCCCTCTTTAGCTTTCCCACCTCCCGCACCGGCACCTCCCTCCTCTGGACCGCTGTCATCTTCGCTACTTGTCCAAGTTGCGAGAGCTGCATCTGCCTCTGAGCTGGCGTGCCTCTTCAGAAACTCTTGTGCTTTGAAAATAGAGTCAATCTTTTCTCTTTTATCCTTGTACTTGAACACTAGGCCTTCCGGGAACGACCATCTGTACGTGATCTGGTGCTTTTGTAGAAAGTTGGTCAATCCTTTATACGCTTTCCTCTTCATCCGAATTTCATATGGCACATCTTTCAGAGTTCTGATAATCTGTTCTCCAATTTTCAAGGGCACTGCTGAAACTGCACGCAAGATTTGATCTCTAGTATTCTGTTTAACAAACTTGACCACCACTTCTGCTGGCAGGTTATTTTTCTTTGTAAAGGTGGAATAGGCCCTATAGACCTTATCCATCTCTTCTTTTATTTCACGCTGATCCCTGCCAGTTACTGGTGCCAAGGCATTTGCTAGTATAGATCTGAGATCTTCATTATCTTCTTCTTTAATGCCCTGAAAACGAAGCATCAGATTCGATTTCTCCATTTGAAGCATCAAAATCCTTTTTTCTTGCTCATCTTGATGTTTTTCTAGTTTGTTGACCTTTTTCTTAACTTTTCCGATGTCTTCCGTCGAGACCAAGCATTTTTGCGCAATATCCTCCATCTTCTTAGACGTTTCTGTCAGTTGCTTTTGTTGGCTGCTGAGGACACCTTCCATGCTAGTTAAAGTTTCGCTGATTTTCTGTATTTGAACCAGCAGAGGGTGCAGTAACTCGCTTGTCTGTTGACTGACAGCAGGCTCTGGGGGGGTTACCCGGGCCGGAAGTCCCGCCTCCCTTCTTTTCCGGTTTAAAAGGGACCTTCTTCATGGCCGACATCTGTTTTATTTGTTTACTTTTTAAAAGTTCGTGACACGTCCCTCAGGAGACCCGCTTACACTCAAGCTTCAGTAGCACCCCAAAGGTATTTTCATCAACCCTTCTTTCCTTATAACCCCCTTCGCTTTCTTTTAAAAGTCCTGCTTCTCACTGGGGGGGGATTCCCCCTCCTCCCAAACGCTCATTCGCTCGAGGGGAAAGGATTCGGGTTTTCGCTTCAAAGTAAGACCTTCGACTCACGGTTCACCGCCGCTTCTTCTTTTGCTTAATTCATATCGCTGTTCCTCACTCCTGGAAGTCGGTGGCGCTGCTAAGTCCCATTACGGGCACAACGCAGCGGGGCCGATTGGGGCGGGGAGAAAGCCTCAATTTCCCGGCTGTCTGCCGGCAAAGAGGCTACTCCCCAGTGCGCCCTCGGTTCGGAGCCTTATCCTAAGGCTCACTAGGGTCTTTCGCATAAGCGAAGACCCCCCTGACTGCGTGTGGGCTAGCCGCCTCCGGGATCGTCCCGAGACGCGGCCGCCATTCGCAACGCCAGAAACCGAAACAAATAAAGCACTTCTCTAAATGTGTCTGAGATATACTTTCCATGCAGTGTGGGATGACATGCATTATTAATGTTAAGGGGTTTGAGATCTTTAGTAGGAATGGAATAGTTTTGTCACTTTCAATGCTCTGTAATAGCCCCTTCAATCCATCCTTTGTTCTCTCTCTGCAGCCTTTTCCCAACAATGCCTCGACACAATTACTGGAAGGTGGCTCCCCTGGTGAAATCCCTCTGTGCCAAACATGGTGTTCAGTACCACTGCAAACCCCTGCTCACTGCCTTTGCAGATATACTGCGGTAAGTATCAATTACTTGAGCGGGAGGGAGGAGAAGGCTGAGTGTGAGAGGGTCAGTGTCGCACAGGGAAATCAGGAAAGCGGTAGTGGTGGGGCATGGAAGGGCCAGCCATTGTGATATTTACCAAGGAGACTCCTTTTCCCTTTCTCTTGGCAGCTCTCTGAAGGAATCATCAGAACTCTGGGAGGATGCCTATCTGCATGGCTAAGCAGGGCCTCAGGAGGAAATCTCCCCATGCTGTCCAGTAACATCACAGAGAAAACAGATTTGGTGTGACAGGATGATCTTAACTATGCAGTTAGGGAATAGGTCAAACCAAAGGATAGCGTAGAATTTCCCCTTTTACACAGGCATCTAGATTTGCTAGTCTCTTGAGCTTCATGCCTATGGAGGCCAGGAGGTGGGCTTCTCCTGAGACAGAGAAGGACATTTAGGACTGGAAAGCACAGCTTCTCAACTTGTCTCTTTCAGTTTACAGGGGAATAAGAGCAAAGCAGCTTTACTTCTGTTTTAAGGTCCTACCATGTTCTGTACTGCAGGATCAGTGAGTCTAGGAGTAGGAAAGAAAAACAGAGTGCGGATTGCTTTGCATTTGGTTTACTTCTGCCAATAAAACCAGTTAAAATGAAGTGGAGTCAGAAGCAAAGCAAGTAGGAAAAGCCTGAGCTATTGTGCAGCTTCTTAGGTCTAGACTGCAAGATACACTCACCATGGAGAGTCTTCTTGATTTCATGTAACCTATTTTTCATTTTAAAACATCCCCCTGTGCAGGGCTCTTTTTGTAGAAAAAGCCCAGCAGGAACTCATTAGCATAATAGGCCACACCCAACAGCAGAAAACTCATTAGCTTATTAGGCCACACCCCCAACAGCACAGCTCATTAGCATATTATGCCACACCCCCATGTTACTTGAAGTGTGGTCATCCAGCCACACTCACCCGTTGCTTCTTATTCTGTTTACCTTATTTGATGTCAAAACCCAGGGCTTTTTTGTAGCAGGAATTCCTTTGCATGTTAGGCCACACACCCCTAATATAGCCAGTCCTAATGAGTTTCTGCTGTTGGATGTGGCCTGTTGTGCTAATAAGTTCCTGCTGAGCAGGGGTCTTTTTGTAGAAAAACAGCTGCAGGAGCTCATTAGCATATCACCGGAAATGATGTCAGAGGGGGAAGCAAAAGGGGGGGAGGCATCTTCAAAAGCCTCCCCTTCCCTTCCCCAGCTGGTCTGGGTGGGGGAGCTAAGAGAAGGGGTTCAAAGTTTAAACTCCTTCTCATGAGAGTTGGGCCACAGAAGGAGGAAAGAGGGAAGGAAACAAGGAAGGAAAGAGGGAAAGAAAGAGAAGAAAAGGGGAGGGAAAGAAAGAGAGGGAAGAAGGAGGGAAACGGAAAGGAGGAAAAAAGGGAAGAGAAGAAGGTGGGAAAGAAAGAAAGAGAGAAGAGAAGAAGGAGGGAAAGAGGAAAAAGAGAGAAGGAAAGGAGGGAATGAAAGAAATTTGGGGGCAATTCGGCCCCATTATATCCTATGGGCCATTGAAGTCAACGGTGAAAACATAGGGTATATTCTGGGGACTGGAGGGGAGGGGTTTGAGGGAGAGGCTCCAAACTCACAGGATAGCTGATGGAGACTCTCCCCAAGATACCCACCAAGTTGCAAGTACATTGGACCAGGGGGTCCAATTCTATGGGCCCCCAAACAGGTTGCCCCTATTCCCTCCATTGTTCTCTATAGTGGGAAAAATATAACTTTTTTCCCACCATACAGAACAATGGAGGGAATAGGGGCAACCTGTTTGGGGGCCCATAGAATTGGACCCCTGATCCAATGTTCTTGAAACTTGGTGGGTATCTTGGGGGAGGCTCCATCAGCTACCCTGTGAGTTTGGAGCCTCTCCCTCAAACCCCCTCCCTCCAGCCCCCAGAATATACCCTATGTTTTCACCATTGACTTCAATGGCCCATAGGATATAATAGAGCTGAAATTGACATTCGGCTGCCTGAAAGACTCCCCCGGAGGCTGGAGGCTGGCCGGGGGCGGGGCTTGGCTCCTGAGCTCCCGGAGCTGCGCTCGGGTGCACTCCCCCACAAAAAGGACCCCTGAGCCTAACCATCCACCTCCCTCCCCCGATAGTTACCCAGCTTGCCTGAGGAACAGTCCTGGAGGCCAGGCAGCAAGGCACTGGCAGCAATTCAGCAGCAGCAAGTGCACATGCTGTACATGCTTGTTGCCACCAGGCAGCCACTTCTTCTTCTACTGGGGGGGCAGGGGTGGGGGGCGGGGGCGGGGGCGGGGGCGGGGCAGGCTTGGGAGCCAGTCAGAACTGCGTTCTGGTGCATTCCGGTCCAAAAATAGCCCTGTGTATTAGGTGTGTTGAGTTGTTAGCTTGTCCCCCTCAGATATTCATCTCAAGAATTCCATAATGATTTCATAATTGGAATGTTTGCATTAGGCTGTGGAGAACAAGGGTTTTTAGTATTTGTTGGCCACGGAGGAATGTCAGCAGTAGAACAACTAGATCTGAGTCCAGTGGCACCTTAGAGACCAACAAGATTGGGGGGGGGATATAACCTTTCAAGAGTCAAAGCTCCCTTGCCAGATTTCAAGATATCTGATGAGGGGAGCTTTGACTCCCCAAAGCTTATACTCCAAAAATCTTGTTCGTCTCTAAGGTGCTGCTGGGCATGAATCTAAAAGAGTGGAGGCTATCTAGCCATCTGTGGGTCTGTGGTTTTCCTTCAGTATAATGGCTTTTACAACTTGCTTTAGGTAGTTAGCAATTATTTGTGGGATATGAAATTTCCAGAACTCCAAGTGAAGGGAAGGGGGAACACACTTTTTGATTTATAAGTATTTTTAAAAATCCTTTACAAGATGCTATGAATATTATCGCTCACAGCAATCAACAATTACCCTTGCCAGAAATTCTGTCATCTGCCAGGACCATGTTCAGCTGTATCATGTATCAGGCCCTATTTTTCCTGTTGTTTCCATTTCCTTTGACTATTTACATCTGTCATGATACCACAAGCTTCAGGTTTATCTCTCTACTGATATTAATCCAGCTCATTTCAAGAATCACCATGTCTCTGTAGAACTTTAGTCAAGTTGATCAAGGATATTATGGTTTGAATTTACCGTCTCCTGATATGAGCCCATATGACAACTTTGCTCAGCACAACAACGTATTTGGGCTGAACTTTCCACAATTTGGGTGCAGGCAGCTGTGGTCTATTTGTGGGCTTTCTCAATGGCTACCTGCTTTATGGAATAACCTCCCAAAGAATTCAGGAAGGCCCCCAAGCAGATGGCATTCTGAAGGGGTAGCAAAACAGAGCTATTCAAGAGGGCTTCAAGGGCTTTTTAAATGTTAAATAATGTACTTTGTTTTAATTAATATTGTGTGTCATAACTCTCTTATCTGCCTTGGGGCCCAGTTGTTGGGGCACAGGAAGATTTATAAATATTTTAAATAAATAAAATACAAAGTCAATAGACCATTATAATGAGTGGTATAATAACCTCACATAGGTCAAATCTGCATTTGTTTTTCCTGCCGGTTTCCCGACATTCAGTCTCCCATCCCCAAAAAACTGTTTACATTTGCTTTCATTTTTGTGCTTCAACTGTGCCGGTATAAATGTGACTGTCCATATATGTTTACTGCCCTCTGATGGTGACTCCATTGTCCCAGCGGCACCACACTGGATTAAATGAATCTTGTTTTATGCTGGTGGAAGACCTCTCTTCTGGTGTCACTGCGGTTCAGAACATGGGCAGATAGTTTTTAGCCCTTGCTCCACTAATTCTTCACCAATTCCACCAGGTGGCGCTTGGTGGGAAACCCCAGTACCTGGTTAAAAACAGGTGGTAACCTAAACTGTAAACAGCATTCCTATATCTATTTCCTCAAGCAAATTGCAAAGAGTTGTGTTCAGCTCTATCACAACACCCTTGCTATTTTTTCTCATGGCAATTACAGTCATAGGGCTCCATTATATTTGCAATCTGTTTATCTCAAACTCATTTATGCTCCAAAAATGCTGGGTTTCGATTATCCCCCTTTCTTTTTGATGAATCACACAAAGCGAGGGAGGGAGGTTTTGGGTATGCCTTTCTCTTCATAATACTTCAAAGCAGCTGGTTAGCTCAGCCTGTTAAGGCTTGTGCCCTTCATGCAGGGGTTGTGAGTTCAAGCCCTGTGGTGGGCAGGTACATTTGGGGGGGGGGGAATTACTTTGTTTTAAAATGAAGAGATGAGTTTAACAATGTTTTAACTATGAGATGATTTTATTGTTAAGCTTTGCTCGCTGGTGAAAAAAATTCACTGAACTGCATTCTTAGGGCATCTGTGTGACTTCCTCCTTTCCTCTTAAAGGTACAGTGTTATATTCTCTCCTGTGTTCTCATGCCCATGCCAGCAATGTTCAACTACGATCCTCTTCAGCTCTCCCCTCCCTCATCAATAGTTGTACTGGGTCACTTGCTGCAGAAACAAGAAACAGGACACCCCGAAACATTTTAAAGACTTTGCAAGATTTTATTCCAGTTTAGGTGGACTGCAGCTGCTTCAGGTGCACTTAAAAATCTAGCATGTGGGTATCCCACTGTCAGAGTGGTCATCTCAGCCTGCATTTGTTTTATGGAGGAACTTTGAAAACATGCCAGGGAGTTATGATTGCCAACCTCCAGGCAGTATAAACCAAGACGGGATCACAGGTATCAATAGGGAATGCCACAAACAAGCAAACACTGTGATATAAATGACAAAGACATTCTGCCACTTATATCACAGTGTTTGCTTGTTTGTGGCATGAACCTCCAGGCAGTGGCTGGAGATTTTCCCACTCGTCCACAGCTGACAGAGATCAGTTCCCCTGGAGAAAAAAGCTACCTTGGAATCGCCCAGATCTGGCAACCATAGTGAGGTCCAGGGGCCAGAAAATGCAGGAAGAACAGAGGGAAACGGTATGTTTGTTAAGTGTCATCAACTTGCTTCTGACATGACTTTATGAATTAATGTCCTCCAAAATGTTCTATCATCAACAGTCTTGCTCAGGTCTTGCAAACTGAAGGCCATGGCTTCCTTCAGTGAATCAATCCATCTTGCATTTGGTCTTCCTCTTTTTCAGCTGCCTTCAACTTTTTCTAGCATTATTGTCTTTGCCTATGAATTAATGACCTACAAAACAGCCTATCATTTTAACAACCTTGCTCTGGTCCTGCAAACTGAGGGCCCTCGTGGCTTTCTTAATGGAGTCAATGCATCTAATGTTGGCTCTTCCTCTTTTTCTGCCACCTCCCACTTTTCCTGGAATACATATTGTCCTTTCTATGGATTCCTGTCTTCTCACGGTGTGAACAAAGCAGGATAGCCTCAGTTGTGTCATTTTAGCTTCTAGAGAGTGTTCAAGCCCTTCCCTACCCATGGAAAAGCACCCCCAGGGAAGGATTGCATTTAAAAAACAAAACAAAACAAGTCTCTTAAAAGGGTCCTGTGGAGTAGTGACCTGAGCACCTCCCCACACTCCAACGGCAAAATATGTTGGACCAGATGCCAAATTCCTACAGGGAAAGGGAAAAATTTCCTCAGGCCACTCCACCTCTCTTCAAAACCATTGTCTGTCTCCAAACTTAGAAACCCATCTGTGGGAGGAAGGGAAGTTCTCTTTTGAGGAAGTTTGGTTGTGTTTGTGCAAGAAACCCAGACCAGGTTCCCTGAGAATGTGCCAGTTCTGCCAGGGCATGTCAATATGTGTAACAGTAAGACATAAGTTGGTGATCCAGAGCTAATGCATCTATTTGACATTTTGACAGCATCTGACTGACAGTCTCATCTGGGGCAAACCAGTTCTGGCTAGTGCTCAAAGGCTGGAGTCAGAATGACTCAGCAGTGAAAGCTGATTGGCTAATGATGTGTATATATGTAACTATGTACAGTATAGCTTATCCCTCTCTTCATATATGGATGTATGGCGAAGCACTTTGTCAGTGTATACCTGCATCATCAACTTCTGTGTAAATAAATCTGTAAATAGTTTCTACACAAGACTGTGTGGACAGTGGCTTCTTTGGACTGAGCTCACTATTATAGACATCAGTGCACATCACTCAACCAGCTGCGCTGAAAGGGTTATGGGCCCAGGCTCCGCTATAACCTGCATCACGTACTGGAATTATTAGCTGAGCCCCTGAGGAGAAGCAGCTGAACTAGGAGAAGCAGCAAGGCACAGGTACCGATGGCACAGGTGGTGAATAAACTCACCTCAACCAATTATAATGTGTGGGCACTGGGCATGAAGCACTACTTTAAGAGAGAAGGTCTGTGGCTTTGTGTCGATGCCCCTCCAGCTGCACCATCTGCTGCTGAAAACACTAGAGATGAAAAAGCTCTGGCAAGTATTGTATTAAGTGTGGCAGATGACCAGCTCATGCACATTGCCAGGAAAATGAGCACCAAGGATGCCTGGGACACCTTGAAGGCAGTTTATGTGCAAAGCACTGCTGGGTCTCTAATTGCTCTAACTTGCTGGCTGTATAGAACTGTGATGAAGCAGGGAGAGTCGGTAAGGGCTCACCTTAACACATTGGCTGATTACTTTCAGCAGCTCGAGCAGAGAGGGAAGATTGTGGGTGAAGAGGATAAAGTGTACATTGTCCTCAGCTCTTTAACTAAAGATTTCAATATACTGATAACAGCGCTGGAGATGGCCGATGCAGCAATGCTGACCTTGGAGTATGTAACTGGCAGGCTGCTGGAAGAGGAAGCAAGGTGAAGAGAATTGTATTCTTCAGAGAGATGGCAGCAATCCAGACTGGGGGAGTCGCCAACGGCCAGCTGTGAAAGTGTTCCAAGTAATGGCAGAAAGCAACGTGGAGAAACTTCACAAGTCATA
This sequence comes from Gekko gecko, assembly GCA_029375565.1. Lineage (NCBI taxonomy): Eukaryota > Metazoa > Chordata > Lepidosauria > Squamata > Gekkonidae > Gekko > Gekko gecko. Next base: position 97,568,246 of record JAPDNY010000003.1, on the reverse strand, counting down.
TTGAAGGTCAGAAAATGCTTTTGCTGTGGAACTACAAAACATTTGCAACGTGCCTATCTGGAGAAAAACAGGCACGGGAGGACTAAAGGTTTATCCCCCAAATCAACAAACGACCAGAGAGCTTCCTTGGTGATTGCATCTGAGGCAGCACCTGGAAGAGTGTGGATATTGGACTCTGGGGCATCATTAAATTTCTGCAACAATGAAAACTTGCTACAGGACAAACATTCATCCACTTTGAATCATGTCAGCCTAGCTGACAGTAGAAACTCACAGGTAACGAGTCAGGGGAGTGTTGTATTTCCTGCTCTCCAGCACACTTTCACTGATGTGTTATGTGTGCCAGCTTTAGAGAACAATCTTTTGAGTGTTCTTGCTTTAAATAATGCAGATTTCAGAGTTTTGTTTGCTGGCCAAACTTGCAAGATAATAAAAGGGGGGAAAGTGTTTGCTGTAGGAAAATTGCATAATAATGTGTATGTCTTAGAGAATGCTTGTGTGCAGGCTCAGGCAGTGACAAATGTGACTCCACATGATAACTGCATACATTTAATGCATAGAAGGCTTGGGCATGCAGGTTTTCATGCTATAAAAAAGACCTTGGAAATCACAGGTCAAGAGGGCATAAAGCAATGTAATCATTTTCTTGACTGTGAAATATGTAAAAGCACTAAATCCAAAGCATCCCCTGTTGCTAGTAAATCTGAAAGGATATCTGTCAAACCACTGATTCTAGTGCATGCCGACTTAATCAGTTCTTTTTGTAAAAGCCATTCCGGAAATAGATATGCTCTGGCAATAACAGATGATTATTCAAAATATTCTTAGGTGTATGTATTAAGACAAAAATCAGATGTCTTCATAACCATAAAATACTGACACTGTATGATCCAGAAACAGTTAGGTGAGGTGTGTTCTTTTCAAACCGACAGAGGAGGTGAATTTATGTCCACAGAGTTCAAAAACTGGTTGATAAAACAAGGCATAAATCACAGGGTGGCTAATGTAGCAATGCCACAGGAAAATGGGGTTGCAGAATACAAAAATGGTGTGTTACGGAACATGATGTTTTCTATGCTATCTGATGCAGATTTGAGCAATACATACTGGGCTGAAGCAATAAAAGCTGCATGTTACATCAGTAATAGGATTTAGTCAAGTGCCATAAATGACATTCCTTACAAATTGTTGTATAATAAACCCCCCAAGTTAGATTATTTGAGAGTGTTTGACATGAAGGCATGGGTAAATATTCCGTTAAACCAGAGGAGGAAAGGGCGAGCACGTGCAAAAAAGCTCCTATTCCTTGGCTATCAGACTGGGATAAAAGCTTATTGGTTTGCTAATGAGCATCAGACATTAAGCTTTAGTAGATCTGCCAGTTTCTGTGAGCACAGTAATTGAAGTAAAATACATGCCAATGAAATGCCAGCACTGGCGGTGGCACAGAGGATTTATCCTCTGGCTATAGTAACATTGAATTGAACAGAACGTCTGTCAGTTCTAGCCCCATGCTGGTGTGAGCTACCAGCCCTGTCCCTAGCTTGCCGTCCACCCAGCGGTTTGAAAGCTTTGGCAAGTAGATAAAATGGGCACCACTCCTTAGAGAGGGTGGGCATACTAACCCCCCCCAAGTGGGGGAGGTGTTCACCAGAAAATCGGGATGTCCAGCTCGTGAGTTCGAAAGTTTAAGAGAGAAATCTGCAGCGTCGGAAGCCTGTGATGGGTCAATCCGGCCAGGCGGTGGCAGTGCGGCACCACGACTTGAAGAAGTCCTGGAAGAACAACTGACATCATCCAGCCGAGCCATCTGAACACCTCTGAATGCCTCTGAAATGTCTCTGGAATATGTCTGACCCTCAGCTGAACATGTCCCGCCGGCTGCAAATCTGTGCAATTTAAAAAGATTTATATTTTGTGTCCTCCCTCATCCCCTATGAATTATTGTTAGTCCACTGTCTACATGAGTAACTGTAATTATCGCTCAGGGCCAGCAGCTCTGCTGGATTGGGCGATTAAATAAATCGAAAGGTATTATTATTATTATTACCAATGTCAGAGGAGGCTGTGAACGTGAAACAGGAAAATGGTTCTTCAGGTCAGCAGTCCTCTGAGGGTGAACAGAGTGATAAATCCCAAGGGTGTCTTCTCGCAGTACAAAAGGGATACCACCAATCAGATATGGTTACTCTGATGTGAATCATGTGTATGTAAATGAGCCACAAAGCTATCAAGAAGTGTTGAATCTGTCAGAACTTGAAAAGCAGGCTTGGTTAACTGCTATGAAAATGGAATATAATTCCTTGACAGAAAACAATGTATTTACCCCAGCCATTCTACCTGCTGATAAAAATGTAATTGGTTGTAAATGGTTATACAAACTGAAGGTATTACCAGATGGTGGTGTGCAATGAAAAGCTAGACTTGTTGCAAGGGGATTTTCACAAATTGAAGGACAAGATTATGATGAGGTTTTTGCCCCCACCATGAAAGCCAATACTTTAAAAGTTGCTTTATGTAAAGCTGGGAAAGAAAGCATGCAAGTGCATCATTTTGACTTCACCACCGCATATTTGAATGCAAATATAGAGGAAGAGTTATATATGGATCAAATACCTGGATTTAAAGATGCAAATAAAAAGCTTGTGTTAAGAATAAATAAAACATTATATGGTTTGAAACAAAGCACACAAAATTGGAACCAATGTTTGAGTAAGGCTTTGATTGATTTAGGATTTACACGAGGAGTTGCAGACCCATGTATGTTTAGCAGAAATACTGGTACAACCAAATGTTACTTGATGGTGTTTGTGGATGACTTATGCTTCTTATTCCATGATGACAAACACCTACAATGGTTTGTACAAAATATTGAAAGGTTGTTTAAAGTTAAACATCTGGGAAATATTAAATATTACCTAGGAGTAGATATCACAAGAAATGCTGACAGTTATTTCATGATGAATCAAGAAAATAAAATAGCCAAGCTACTGAAAAAGTACAAAATGCAAGGTTCACATATTGTAACCACTTCCATGACAAAGAGTTATTTAAAGGAACCACTTTCAGTTACAACTTATAATATTCATTACGTCTTTCACATTTGACAACTTATATATCATACTAGCAAAATTTCAGTTTTAATTTATCTTTTCCATCTTCAGCCAGTCATAAAATAATTTCCATCTGCCCCAAAAATGTTCCTCTGATTTATTTTGTAATATTGTATTTAACTTATCCATTTCAGCTATTCCCATCACCATATTTTTAAGTTCTATTATAGATGGTATTCTTTTGGATTTCCAACATCTTGCTATCAGAATTCTGGCTGCCATTATCTGTGTATGTGCTTTAATGCCTTCCGGTAACATATTTAGTAGCCAGATTTCTGGTTCTAGGGGGATATTTATTTTTGTAACGTCCAGGAGGATTTTTGCAATTTTTCTCCAAAACTTCTGGATTTTGTCACATCTCCACCATATGTGGAGGTATGATCCTACGTTCTTCCCACACCTCCAACAAATGTTAGATACTTTGGGGAAACATTTTGCGACTTTCTTGGGGGTCCAATGCCACCTATATACCATTTTATATATATTTTCTTTGTATTGCGTAGCTCTCATAAATCTTAAAGATTCCCATGTTTTAGTCCATTGCTTTGCTTCTATTGGGTGTCCAATCTCTTTTGTCCATGCTAGCATGGGTGCCTTTATAGTTTCTTCTCGCAAGAAATCCTCTATTAATATAGTATAAACCTTCTGAATAAGTTTATCGCTGAAGGATAACCAGAGTTTATCAAATTCATTTAAGCTAGTATGGAATCCTGGTTTTTTATCTTCAATATACCTCGATTTTAATATATATTTTTCCCACCAGGACAATTTTATGTTTTGTTTTAATAATATCTCATCTGGTTTTAGCTCCGCCTTTTTATTTAATAGATTCCTATATATTTCTTTAATCTCTCCTCTTATTAAGGAAAGTTTTGCAAATGCCTCAATCGGGGAGATCCATATTGGTATTTTAATATACTTTTTGTATTTACTTAAATTCCAAACTTTTATGAGAGAGCTTCTTATTATTTGTGTGTGGAAATTTGAATGAATTTTGTCTTTTCCGTACCATAGGTAAGCATGCCAACCCATTACTAGGTCCAATCCCTCTAATGCTAATGTTCTAGTGTCTTCTAACTTTGCCCATTCCCTTATCCATACCAATGATGTTGCAAAATAATACAATTGCCAATTGGGTAGTGCAAACCCTCCTTGCTTTTTAGAATCCTGAAGATACTTCAGTTTTATTCTTGGTTTTTTGGATTGCCATATAAAGTCACTTACAATTTTCTCCAAATCCTTGAAATACTTATAATTCTTAATTATTGGTAAATTTTGTGCCAAAAAGAGGAATCTTGGGAGAATATTCATTTTTATCGTTGCTATTCTACCTAGTAAGGAGAGGTGCTTTAGGTCTCTATTTATATCTTTTATGAATTGTAAATAATTATTTTCATACAGCGTCGAGGTAGTACTTGCAATCCATATTTCTAGATATTTTGCTTTCTGCACTATCTCTATCTCTTATATTTCTTTTAGTCTTTGTAAAGCTTTTGTGGACAATTTTTGGCTATAATTTTAGTTTTTGAGATGTTGATTCTGAAGCCGGCTACTTTCCCAAATTCCTGGATATCTTCTAATAAATAAGTTAAAGAGTGTTCCAGTTCTTCTAATATCGAAATCAAATCATCTGCAAAAGCTTGCAATTTAAAACTTTCCCCTTTCCCCTTCAACCCTCTGATCATTTCATTTTTTCGAATCCTTTCTGGCAATGATTCTATAGTGAAGATAAACAATAATGGAGATAGGGGGCACCCCTGTCTAGTACCCTTTTGGATTAAAACCTTCTGAGTGGGTTCACCGTTCACTAAGATTTTTGCACTTTGGGTATTATATATAGCTTTTATCATTGTGTAGAAATTACTCCCACATTCCCATACCAAATTTTTTTGTAACATATAGTCCCAGTTGATATCAAATGCTTTTTCTGTGTCTAAGAGTGTTAATATCATTGGCTTTCCTAGATGTAGTTCATAATATTCTAATGTGTTAATTACATTTCTAATATTATTTTGTATTTTTCTTTTCAGTAAAAATCCGGATTGGTCTTTATGTATTACCTGACTTAGTACCCTCTTTAGTCTGTTGGCCAAAATTTTTGCAAATAGTTTGTAATCTGTGTTTAATAACGAGATAGGCCTATAGTTTTTTATTTCCTCACCCTTCGAATTCAGTTTATGAATCAAAGTTATAATGGATTCATTCCATGAAGTAGGAATCTTACTTGATTTTGGGATGCTTTGTATTAATTCTTTAAATGGTTCTGAAATCTGTTCTTCAAATATTTGGTAAAACTCTGATCCCGGAGTTTTTTGTATTTCCCCGCTTTTTATTGCTTCAGATATTTCACAAGGTATGATTGGGTCATTTAATATTCCTATCTGTTCCTTACTAAATTTACCTTTTCCCAATTTTCTTGATAGACTTGCACTTCCATACTTAAAATTTCTGGGGTTTGATACAAGCTTTTATAAAAAATTTCTACTACCTCTTTTATATCTCTTTGTGAGACTTTCTCTTCTCTGTTCTCATTTTTTAGCATTTTAATTATTTTTTTCTCCTTATCTTTTTTCAGTTTATATGCTAACCACCTCGTAGGTTTATTAGCATTCTCAAAGTAATACAGTTTTGCTCTTTCTATTTTTTTTGCTATTTCCTGTGTTAAAAGAAGATTAAGCTGATGTTGCAGTTTATTTAATCTAGATCTTGTATTTTCTGTGGCCTTGTTACCATCCTTTAGTTTATTTTCTTCTTCTTGTATTTTCTCTTTCAATATTTCATATTTTCTGTTATCCTGTTTCCTTCTCCATGAGCTTTGATTTATCCACCAACCTCTTATAAATGCCTTAAAGGCGTCCCGGATTACTTCTGTGGTCGTTTCCCTAGAAGTATTAATCCTAAAAAACTCTTTTATTATATTTTTAGTTTTCTCTGTTATTTCTTTATCCTTCAAGATGTCCATGTTCATTGTCCATCTTGCATTTCTGCTAGAAGCTTTTAATGTTAACATGATTGGATTATGATCTGCAAAGGTGGCCAGTAAAATTTCTACCTCTTCTATATCTCTTATGAGGGAAGTCAATATCCAAGCCATATTGATCCTTGACCACGTTTTATGCCTAGCCGAAAAGAAGGTAAAGTCCTTTTTATCTATATTTTTCGTCCTCCAGATATCTATTAAGGATAATTCCTCTGCCATCTGAAGGAATACTTTTGACAAAGTATTACTTAAGTTCTTAGTACTTGATTTATACGCTTTTCTATCTATTAAAGGGTCATAAACTGCATTGTAATCCCCTATTACACAAACCTGTTCGAACGATGTTTTACTTAAAGTTTCCTGTACCTGCTTGAAAAAATTTGTCTGATTCTGATTGGGAGCATATATATTTAATATTAGAATTCCTTTTAGGTGTCTTACTATTGAAACTACTATTCCTCTTCCCTCCTCTAGGCTAAACTCTAATTTAGGTTGCAAATATTCTTTTACATACGTGGCTACTCCCTTTTTCTTCTTTGAGTTTTCCAGATTAGTAAACATCATTCCTAACTTTTTATCTTCTAAATATTTTTCATCATTTTCTTTTATATGAGTTTCTTGGATACATATTATATCTGCATTATATTCTGATTGGGAGCATATATATTTAATATTATTTAATATTAGAATTCTTTTTAGGTGTCTTACTATTGAAACTACTATTCCTCTTCCCTCCTCTAGGCTAAACTCTAATTTAGGTTGCAAATATTCTTTTACATACGTGGCTACTCCCTTTTTCTTCTTTGAGTTTTCCAGATTAGTAAACATCATTCCTAACTTTTTATCTTCTAAATATTTTTCATCATTTTCTTTTATATGAGTTTCTTGGATACATATTATATCTGCATTAACTTTGTATAGTTCTTGGAATATTTTTCTCCTTTTTTGTGGCCCATTAAGCCCATTCACGTTCACTGAAATAATTTTAATCTTCTGCGACTTTGCCATCTTCTACATCTTTGTTGTTCTGTTCTTTTTTCCTATATTGGAACCTCATTAATACATTAGATACAGTTCTCTCTAGTTTTCTTTGTTCTCTTTTCTTTTTTGGCTCTTGCTTTTCCATTATTGCCACCAATTGAGTACTTACTCCTTCTCCATGCTCTTCTTCTGATGTTTCTAATGTTTCTTCCTCATTTTGTCTTCCTAGATCATGTCCAAATCTTTCTAAAAAGTTCTCCATTTTGAAGATCGAGTTTATGTTAAATCTTCTTCCTTGGTATGTGAATAGTACTCCTTCTGGTAACAACCACCAATAGAGAATATCATTCTTTCTAAGCAGTTCAGTCAGCTTAAAATAGTCAAATCTTTTTTCCCTTACCCACCATGGGGTATCTTTTAGAAATTTGACTTCATGATTATCTACTAACACTTGTGCCTGACTTGAAGCCCGTAAGGTTCTATCCCTTAGTTCTTTTTTTGTTAAATTTGATGTGGACCTCTCTTGGAGTTTTATTTTTTCTAGAGTATGAAGTATTTTTCCTAAAAATTAGGTCAATATTACTTTCTACTTCTTCTTTTGACCCCACGTCAAGCTCTTCTGCCAGCACCTTAGCCATTTCTCCTTTGAGATCTTTCCCTTTTGTTTCTGGGAAGTTCTGGCATCTCACCACTAAAGCTGCTCTTATTATCTCTAATGAGATTAGGGTTTGTTCCATCCTCTCTGTCTTTGCTCTTAACTCCTGAAAGTCTTCTTGGAGTTCTTTGCTATCTTTTTCCAATTTTTGCAAATATTTAGTATTTTTTTCTGTTTCTTGTTTACGCTCTACCATTTGTTTTTTAAGCTCTTCAGTATCCATAAATATAGCTTTCATCTTTTTGTGTATAGGTTCCATTTCTGCCTTAATTATCTTGGGTAAGGTTGTTTCCATTGTTTCCTTTACCGCTTGTGTTACCGTTTCCTTCACTACTTCCTGTACTGTCTGAGTAACTATGTTTGAGACCCATGATTTTAGATCTGCCTTCAATTCTTCCATTGAAATCATAATTGTCGGGTTTATTACGTTCTGGATTTTTGCTTGAGTTTTAGGTTGAGGGAAGAGATGATTTCCTTATACCTGATCCCGAAGCCATTTTTGTATTTTTAAAAAAACTTCTGTTTATAAAGGGCAATCTTTTTTTGTTAACCCTCTTAACTATTTACTAATCAACTTTCTTACTTAATTAAATTAAATTAATTATTACCTATCACCTACCAACTATTTATTATAATTTATATTTATTGTTTAGTATTCTTTTTAAATATTTAGTTTACTTGTTATTTTCCCTTGCTTTACTCTGACTCAATGTCTGGTATACACTAGAGTATACTGGAATATATTGGAATGTCTAACTCTATATCTCTATCTAGGCACTATCCAGTTATTTTTCTAACTTCCCTAACTTCTATTGCTAATTATCGTATACTATTTCCTGACTATTTGGGATTATATGTAAATTGTTTTATTATATATTACTAACTTCCCCCCTATTAAGTACCTTCACCACCAAGATCCTTCAGCAGAGTACAATGCTTTACCAGCAAATCAAACTGAGTCTCTGTTTCCCCAGCTCTTAAGACCAAAAGCCTTCCCCCCTCTCCTTTTGCCCTGACTCCCTCCTGGCTTCACTTATTCCTTCCACATCATCAAGTCTCTCCAAAACAGTTTAGTTACTGGCAGCTTCTCATCGTTCTTGCTTCCCCAGCCTCTGTAATCCACGTCACTCTACTCTCCTCCTCTTTCCTCCGTCGTATCCAGTCCTTCTCTCTCCCACTGCCTCGGTGTTCCTTCTCCTTCTCCCCTTCACGATGCGTCACACTGATTTCTCCAAAATCCAAGCTCCAAAAACCAAACAAAACACAACCGGTCAGTTTATTTTAATTACCTCCTTTCCTCCCTTATCTCTGTTACTCTTTACTTTAAGGCTAAATGTACAATGGCCCACTATTTCAACTAATAAACCCTTTCCGGGAAGGGGGGAGGTGGAGGTGACTAAGTACACCTTAATTAAGTGCAGCTATTTCACTTATTAAGTTTCCCAAGGTTACCATATAGTACTTATCTTCATGTCTGGCTTGAAGAAAACCCCTGTGCTGCTAGCTGGTGTTGCTTCCAGCTGCGACCACAATGCTCGGCTGTTCCCGGCTTGTCGGGTGTCCTCCGGTTCTCCTGCTTCAAGGCAGCTTCAAAGTTTATAAAGTGTTGCCTCACATTCTATATTTGAAGCAAGCCTCTTGCCCTTCCCCCCCTCACTTTGGGAGAAAGACTCGAGTGCTCAACGCCCCTAGGGAGAGGATAGAACCCAGGAAGAGGTGAGCTGTTATGGAGCTACTCCAAACACGTCCACCCTCGTCAAGCTCTGGCGGCCATCCCTGCCCGATCTTTTCCAGGTGCCCCACAGCTGGAGATTGGGAATGGAACCCAGGCATTTAAATCCCCCCCTCCCTGTGTGTCTCTACAGGCAGTGGGTGGGGCCTGGGCTCCTTTCTGCCACAGTGCCACTCCAGGGCACTCTGGCAGGAAATTATCCCTGCTTATAACCTTCCTTTCTCCCCAATGGGAACCCAAAGTAGCTTACATCATTCTCCTATCCTCCATTTGACCCTAACAACAACCTTGTGAGGTGGGTTAGGCTGAGAGTGTTACGGGCCCAAGGTCACTCAGCAAGCTTCCACAGCAGAGTTAGGATCCAAACTTAAGTCTCCCAGATCCTAGTCAATTACTCTAACCACTACACCACACTAGCTATGCTAAAAATTATTCAGGTATTATATTTCAGTATTGCTGAAGTTCTTCAGAGCCAGTTTGGTGTAGTAGTTAGGAGTGCGGACTCTAATCTGGGAGAACTGGGTTTGATTCCCCACTCCTCCACATGCAGCTGCTGGTGTGACCTTGGGTCAGTTACAGAGTTTTTTTAGAGCTGTTTTCTCATAAGCAGTTCTTGAAAGAGCTCTCTCAGCCCCGCCTACCTCACAGGGCATCTGTTGTGGGGAGGAGGAGAAGGGAAAGGAGATTGTAAGCCTCTCTGAGACTCCTTCTGGTAGTGAAGGCTGGGGTATAAATCCAATCTCCTCCTCCTCCTCCACAACAGTGTTGTGTGCTGCCTAGAGAGGCAGAATAGGACCTGGGAGACCCCAGGTTCTCCCATGGAAATTGGCTGGGTGACTTTGGGCCAGTCATACACTCTGACATATCTCACCTGATGATTGTAAGGATTAAATGTAAGAGAGGTGAATGATGAAAGCCACTTTGGTTCCCCATTCGGGAGAAAGACAGGATGTAAATGAAATTATTAATAATAATAGATATGGAATTCCAACTAAAAATGATAAATTTTAGACAAAAGACTGTATTACCTTTAGCCCCTTCCTTAAGAAGGCACTCAAAAGGTGTAAGATGATATCAGAAAATCCCCTTTCTCTGAAGGGAGTGAATTAAATCACTAACTTGAAGGTACTGATACCAATTGATATAAGCACCTAACTTTTTTCTGCTTGCTCTTTTGTGATCATATTTTTCCCTTGAATCCAATCACAGATTCTATCCAACCCCTTAATCCCCCATGGATGTCTAGAATTTGCCATTATGAATTGAGGGAACCAGTCTTGATTGAAAAGGCTACTTAATGGAGAAATATCTGGCACTATCCACTTCCTTAGTTTCTCCCATATTCTTTTTTTTCTTTTTATAAAAACCCTCCTAAAGAGGAGAGAATTTTATTGCTTTTTATAATAAGAAAAAGGTAGGGTATATAGGTGGATTAAGAAAAGAATTGAGTGAATTTTTCTGTTAAAGGATTAGTTTCAGTTAATAAAAATACCGTTTTAGGCAACCACCGTGGTTGGAAGGTCTTCTTTTCACATTTCAAAAGTCCAAAATAACTCTGTTAGTAAGTTAGTAAAGTCCCTTGGGGTTAGTTATTAATCAGCTCCTTTCTGACGTTTCACGAACAGCTATTTCTTATATTGTCTTCTTTTTGTGTCTCTCAAATTGTAAGATGGGCCCTCTTTAGCCTTCACGTCTCCTGCTCCGGCACCTCCCTCCTCTGGGTCGCTGTCCTCTTCGCTGGTTGATTCCAACCAAATTGCGAGTGCTGCATCTTCCTCTGTACTGGCGTGTCTCTTCAGAAATTCTTGTGCTTTGAAGACGGAGTCAATCTTCTCTCTTTTATCTTTATACTTAAACACCAGCCCTTTGGGGAAGACCCATTTATAAACAGTCTGATGCCTTTGTAGAAATGCAGTCAACCCTTTATATGCTTTCCTTTTCATACGGATTTCATAAGGAACATCCTTCAAGGTTCTAATAGTCTGCTCCCCAATCTTCAGGGGCACCGCTGAAACTGCACGTAAGATTTGATCTCTGGTACGTTGCTTAGTGAACTTGACAACCACTTCTGCTGGCAGATTATTTTTCTTTGTAAAAGTGGAATAGGCTCTATAAACCGTATCCATCTCTTCTTTTAATTCTTTCGCTTCTCTGCCAGTTAAGGGTGCCAAGGCATTCGCCAGTATGGACCTGAGATCCTCTTTCTCTTCTTCTTTGATGCCCTGAAAGCGGAGAGTCAGGTTAGATTTCTCCATCTGCAACGTTAAAATCCTTTTTTCTTGCATATCCTGATGCTTTTCTAGTTTGTTGACCCTTTTCTTTATTTTCCTGGCATCTTCCGTCGAGACCAGACACTTCTGTGCAATCTCCTCCATCCTTTTTGCTGTTTCCATTAATTGTTTTTGTTGACTGTTGAGAACACCTTCCATGTTAGTCAAAGTTTCGCTAATTTTCTGCATTTGCTCCAGCAGAGGGTGTAGTAGCTCGCTTTTCTGTTGATTGACAGCAGGCTCTGGGGGGGGGGGTTGCCCAGACTGGAAGTCCCTCCTCCCTTCTTTTCCGGCTTTTGTGGGACCTTTTTGAAAGCCGATATTTTCCCTGTTTGTTTACTTTATCAAAGTTCGTGCCGCGTCTCTCAGGAGACCAGCTTACTCTTGATCTTCAATGAAACCCCACAGGTACTTTCACCAACACTTTTTCCCCTTTACCCCCCTTTGCTTTTCCTTTGAAGTCTCGTTTCTCAAAGGGGGTGGGGATTCCTCCCTCCTCCCAGCCGCTTATCCGCTTACAGGGGGGATTCGCATTTTTCGCTTCAAAGTAAACCTCCAACTCACGATTCGATGCCTGTTCTTCTTTTTATGTTAATTCACATTGCTTATCTTCACTCCTGGAAGTCGGTGGCGTTGCTAAGTCCCATACGGGCACAACGCAGCGGGGCCGATTGGGGCGGGGAGAAAGCCTCAATTCCCCGGCTGTCTGCCGGCAAAGAGGCTACTCCCCAAGCGCCCCCGGTTCGGAGCCTTTGCCTAAGGCTCACTAGGGTCTTTCGCATATGCGAAGACCCCCCCAACCGCGCGTGGGCTAACCATCTCCGGGAGCGTCCCGAGAGGTGGCCGCCATTCGCTCCGCCGAAAACCGAAACTCAGTTTCTCCCATATTCTTAATATACTTTCCAAAAAAGGATTCACCAGTATAGAATACAAGTGGAGACCCGCAAGAAACTTGCGGGATGGTCATCCCATTCCTCACACCTTTGCTTCCTCCCCTCTACCCTTACCTATCTCACATTCTTTCTCCCTTCTGGGGGTGGAGGCATAGACTCAACCCTCCAAAGCAGCCATTTTATCCAGGGGAACTGATCTCTGTCACCCGGACAACAGTTGTAATTCTAGGTGATCTCCAGTCCTCACCCAAAGGCTGGCAATGGTAGTTTTCATGGAGGAAATGGCTGGTTTGGAGGGTGGAGTCTATGGCATTATACTGGTCTGAAGTTCCTCCCCTCCTCAAACCCCACCATCCCCAGGATCCACCCCTTAAATGTCCAGGAGTTTCCCAATCCAGAGTTGGCAACCCTATTTCCTTCCCACCCAACAGCCAACTTAACCTTTATCTGCCTTTATCTGTCTTCAGCTTTTTGTCTCCACCCCCCTCCCCCACAGCTTCTACCAAGGAAAATTATAGTCTTTCTCCACAGTGGGGACCAAAGCAGTTTACATTATTCTCACCTCCTTTTTATCTGCACAACAACCCTGTGAGGTTGGTTAGGCTGAAAGTATGTGACTGGTCCAAAATCACCCAGTCAGCTTCCACCGCAATATGGGGATCTGAACCTGGGTCTTGCAGACCTATTCTGAGGCTCTAACTGCTGCATCACTGCTGGCTTTCATAGGGTGGCTGCTGAACAGCAGCAAGCAGCCAGGCCAAGTTGAGTCATGCAAATTAGGTGGTATCAAGTCACCCAGAGGGTGCTGCCTAGGGATGCCAGCCTCCAGGTGGGATCTGGGGATCCCCTGGAATTACTGCTCAGCTCCAGACTACTGAGATAACTTCCCCTGGAGAAAATTGATGCTTTGGAGGGTGGACTCTAGGGCATTGTACCCCACTGAGGTCCCTGTCCTCCCCAGACTCCATCCCCAAATCTCCAGGAGTTTCCAGACCTGGAGCTGGCAACCCCACTACCCCATCCCCTGCCAGTGCCCATGGGGGGACCTGGCAACCCTAGACTGCTGCCAGGCCTAGGGTTGGCAACCTCCAAGTGGGGCCTGGAGAGTGAACTCCAGAGATCTGTGAACAACAGAGATCTGTCTCCCTGGAGAAAATGGCTGCTTTGGAGGGTGGATTCTGTGGCATGATACCCAGCTGAGGCCCCTCCCTTCCCCAAATCCTGCCCTCCTTGCACTCCACCCCAAAACCTCTAGGAATCCCCCAGCCTGGCCCCAAGGCTCCCTCCCTCCCTCCAAGGCCGAAAGAGGCCTGGAAAGAAAGGGCCCTTCCCCCCACCCTTTTACTGACAGAGCCAGTCAGAAGCCTCCTCTCCCCCCCCCCAACATTCTAATCTCTCACCGTTGATGCCTGGAGTCAGGTCCCTGCAGAGGCCATTTCAAAAGGCTTTTGGGGGGAATTCAACTGTCCCTGAAGGGATTTCCTCACTGTTTGGATTTTTCTACAAACCCAGGAAGTCTATGTAGGAAAAGCTGTTGGGGGAGAGTGAGGCCCCTGTTGGTGGGAATAGGTATCCGCACAGAAAAAAAAAAGTCTGGAATTAGAATAAGGATGATCTCTTTTTGTTAAATGTGACACTCCATGCAAAACACTGGATAGCCACCAACCCCCTGCTGGCATTCTGCTTTTAAAATAATAATTATATATAATCCCCCTTTTAAAACCCTTTATATTTATGTGGTTCTTCTTGTAGAAGTCTACTTACCTTACTGGGAACCCAAGGAAACTTGGGTTCTATCTTTCTGGGTCTTCCTTGGTTTCTTACAGAGTCCCTAGTCTAAGAGTCCCTAGGCTCATGCCTCTGGCAAGGTGCTGTCTTAAATAGAAACTTCCCCCAGCAGGTATTCAAATTCACCCAGGCACTCAATTACAGTCAAACAATTACCCTTTCACACTCTAGCTCAAGTAGCCAGGACTCTACAACAACTCACAACTCACCCACACACTCCCAAACACAGTCCCCCCACACAGTACCCTCTCAGCTAAATCACCTCAGCTGAAAGTAAATAAAAAACACTCACCCCTCTAGCAGCTCTATCTCCTGCTCCTTCTCAGAGCTCAGCTGGGTCACCAAATGAACTGGTTCAATTTGTGGGGTTCATGACATGTTGGAACAGCCTACCAGCATTCTAGAGACATCAAATTCACAGGGGATCTCCAGCTGACTCTCCTCATCCTCCAAGTTTGGTGAGACTGGGTTTATGGGGTTCACCTAAAGAAGGTGCTCAAAGGGAAGTGCTCAGGGGAAATGACAAGCAGAGGTTCAGGAAGTTCAGGGGGGTATAGAAAAGATCCTGTGCAAGCTAGAGACAGAAAAGTCACAGGGGACTTCCTCCAGATGCTTCTCTACCTGCCCTCCAAGGTTGATGTAGATTGGGTTTACAGGGTCTGAGTTATGCCCCCCCCCCAGGATTCCCAGTAAAATGCTTTCTGGGGGAATGACAGGTACAGGAGGTTCAGGAGTGTATAGAACAGACCCTGTGCAAGCTAGAGACATCAAAGTCACAGGGGACTTCCCTTGGATGCTCCTCTACGTGCCCTCCAAGTTCCATCTCCCATTGCTTTGAAATTTGGCAAACATTTAGATAGAGACTGTCTATCTGGAAATGTATCATTCATGAACTGCCATGAACTGCTTGAAAGTTCGTGGAATATTCATGCCAGTTGACTTGCCATGAACTTCAGTTTGTGAAGAACAAACCAGCCAAAATTCATCATGAACTTTAATTCATGAACCAATTCATGCGCATCCCTATTGATGATCCCTCCAGTTTCTCCCACAGCTTCTTCCAGCTGACTGAATCAAGTGCACCCCTGAGGTCCATAAAAGAGTCATCATCAATAGCCGTACGGACTGTGGTTTCATTTTCCTGGGAAGAGAGGTGGGCTGCAGCAGGAAGGCAAGAAAGTGACTGCATCAGCAGCAGTGTACACACCAAGGGACAATATTCAGCCAAATGGGTTCTCATTGATCAGGATAATCTAGGTTTGCTGTTGAAATATGCAAGGTCTATCATGCATAGATAAAATGACAAGAACATCCTGCATGGGGCAGCAGATGGGACAACTCGTTAGCACAGTAACATTTGGGACTTCCTACTATTTTCAACTACTCTCCTTCCTGCCTCCTGATTGGGTCAATAGGGCGTTTTCCTGCTCCTGCTGAGATCTCTTCATTACTGACTCCCTCCTAGCTAGTTAGACAGTTAGACTTCTCTTTCTCTTTCCTCTTTCTTACAAAGTTTGTGTCAGGTTCAAAAGCAAGTAGATCCAAGCATTCTTAGGAGTAAGAAGGGCTTTATTGGAATACAGTGCTAAAACCCACAGTGGAAAGGTTATTGTCAGGAATGGTGGGACAAGCGGCTCAGGCATGGTTATAGTGTGATGCAAAAGGCAACTAGCAAATGATCTGCAAGTGCGCGCGCGGGAAACTCCCAGCGGGAGAGTTACTTAATGGGCGAGAGACGGCTCCCTCCTCCCCTCGGTTTCACAGGACTGGAAAATTCTCATAGACTTAAGAATAGCCCAAAGCCTGCATTCAAGGCCACCGTGATAACACCGAGCAGCAGGGAAGAAGCTCCCACATTACAGCTAGCATACCTACACAAGCGCAGAAGCTGGGACGAGATAGGGAACACAGAACAATGGGTACAGTGTGAAACATCAACATCATTACTGACACTCTGCCCTCCCCAAAATACCTCCTGCCCACTTAGGAAGGGGAAAACAAGGGGCCTCCCGGTTTCACCGGGAATCGGGAATGAAAGTCTCTGAGTTGTTCAGGTGCCTGTATATCTGTGACTTTCACCCATTCACGATGTTGGGGACCGAAGTGGACCCATTCAACAAGATAGTAAAGTTGGCCCCGTAGTATTTTAGAGTCCAGGATGTCAGCCAGTTCATAATGTTCCTCGCCATCCACCATCAGAGGGGGGAGTGGGGGCTCCGGGCGCCACTTATTCGGAGGGTACACCGGTTTGAGAAGGCTGAAATGGAAGATGGGATGAATGTTTTTAAGAGCTTTAGGTAACTCCAGCTGTACAGTGACCTTATTCAAACAACAAAGAATTTTAAAGGGGCCAATGTACTTCCATGTCAGCTTTTTGGAGGTGTGGGGCAGGCGCAATTTTTTTGTAGACAGGTATACATAAGTGCCCGGTTGAAGGTCCCAGCCCACCACCCTTTTCTTATCGACCTGCTTCTTGTACTGAGCTTTGGCAGCATCCAAAGCTTCAGAAATCACCGGCCACGAATCACGAAAAGTCTTACACCAGTCAGTGGCTTTCCCACCGATTCCCTCATGTTTCAAGAAAGGCAGAGGGGGCTATCGTAGCCCAGTGCCGCTTTAAACGGAGAAGGCCCTGTCGAAGCATGCCACGAGTTATTGTATGCAAATTCTGCCAAGGGGAGCAACTCCACCCAATTGTCTTGTTGATAGTGAAACAACGTAAGTATTGTTCTAGGGTTTGATTAACCCATTCCGTCTGCCCATTGGTCTCTGGGTGGTATGCATTGCTCAAGGCACGTTCAATGTCCATGAGAGCCATTAATTCAGTCCATAATTTGGAAACAAATTGAGCGCCGCGGTCCGATATTATTTTGGTTGGCAAAGCATGGAGCCTAACAATGTGTTGTAGGAAGGCCCTTGCCAACACCTTGGCCGTTGGTAGACTAGGGAACGGAATAAAGTGTGCTTGTTTGGAAAACAGGTCAACTACTACACATATGACTGTCATTTGTTTGCTGGGAGGTAGGTCTGTGATAAAGTCCATGGAAATAACTTCCCAGGGGCGACCTGGCGTTAGCAAGGGTTGTAATAGTCCCGGTGGCTTTCCCACTCTGGGTTTGCACCTGCTACAAACTGGGCAGGATTGTATGTACATTGACAGGTCCTTTTTCATGTGGGGCCACCAAAAACTGCGCTGCAATAGGTGCAGTGATTTCACATACCCAAAGTGCCCGGCTGGTTTCAGATCATGGGCTGACTGCAATACTTCCAGCCGAATACTATCGAGCACAAAGAGTTTGTTTCCTTTGTACCAACAGTCATTTGATTTATGCACTAGGTCTCCCCGGACTTGTAGCATTTGTTTTTCTTGATCAGTGATGGCTTTGGCAAAGCGTTCTTCCCAGGGTGCCCCAGAGGACTGGGGCGCTAGTGTCCTTTGACTTTGCTTGCAGGTCGCCACAACCCCAGTTAGTTGGGTTGGGGTAAAGAACGATTCTCTCACTTCCAGTTTTTTACTATCATGTTGGGGTAAGCAAGAGAGAGCATCTGCTAAATGGTTCAATTTACCTGGGAAGTGATGGAGGATGAATTGAATTTTAGAGAAGAATTCAGCCCAGCGGAACTGTTTGGCATTGAGGACATGGGGTTTCCTTAGTACCTCGAGGTATTTATGGTCAGTCCAAATTTCAAAAGGAACTCGGGCTCCCTCAAGCCAATGGCACCAAGTCAGAGGGCCAAGCGGATGGAGGCTGCCTCCTTGTCCCAAATGGGCCAGAATCTCTCAGTATCATTAAATTTCCGTGATACATAAGCCAGTGGGTGAAGGTGCCCTTGTGCGTCCTCTTGAAGGATCGCCCCCCCCCCCATGGCAGTGTCCGAGGCATCTACCTGCACAATAAATTTCTTTGTCTCATCAGGGTGCGCCAGGACCGGTTCAGTTGTGAACAATTGTTTGATCTGGTCAAACGCCTGCTGGCAGGGTGTCAGGTGATCCTGCCATAAGATGTGAGGGAGGGGAGGAGGATGAGATGATCTGTAACTTTTTAGGCTTGGAGGGGGGGGAAGTGGGGAGGTTGCCGGGGCAACAGGGTGTTCCCCAGCCTGGGCTATCTCCTATCTGACCAAATGGCCTTGTCATACGATTTTGGTTTTCCGTTACGGACAGCTGGGCCCCTTTATGGCTCAAACAACTTTCACACCTTTCTCCCGCGAGCGGGCTATGTAGCTATTGGTAGAATGCTTGGGGGGGGGGGGCTAGCTCAGTGGGGTATATCTGTAGATGTTTCTTTGTGTGCTTCATTCCTGACAACGCGACGTTAATGCGCTTTTAGAACTGCGGCTGAATAAACTCTGTCTTCTCATGAAGTCTGTTGTTTGGCTGTCCTTTTGAAGTGCCTGACAGATTGTCAGGTATCATCTTCGATTGGGATAGGTTCTACACCGCACTTCTGTCCCAGAGATGAGTGATGAGGGAGATACCACCCCGATCCCAACCTTGGAGGAGGAGAAGGTTCCGACATCTACTGTGGCCGCGACCACGACTGTGGTCTCAGTTTCCAGTGCCCCAGCGCCATGGGGCCACAACTACGACCTGGGAGGGCTCTACAGAACCGTACGGGGAAGTGTGTGTGGGAGTGACGACCAGGCCACGGAAGCAGCGGGACTGGACGAAGCCGCTCGCAGAGATGCATGAGATGTGGTTCCTCACCCCCCGAGCATCGGTACGGGAGAGTCGGGTCGAGAGACCTGTCTACCGCTTGAGCATGGCAGAGGATGAAGAAGAAGTTTACCCTGACACCCGAGACTTGGAAAGGTCCGTGGGAAGCCAAAGATGGAGTGGGGATTGCAGCCAGGATCGACTCCTGCGCCTCATAGATGAGTCCTTGTCTTGAATCCCGAAAATTATCTCGGATGGCATACGAGAGGAAATGGAGAAGAGACAACCTTCAGACCCAGCGGGGGCCCCAGCGCAGAAACCCCTGTCAGTACCGGCTGGACTGCCACCCGGGGGTGTGCCGGAGCAGCCCGGGGCACCCTGGACCAACCCGTGGGCCCCCCCCATGGGGCCGCCGGCACCGAGGCTGCCAGGGATGCCAAGGGGTTGGGGGCCCATGTTGCCAAACCCAGCAGAGCTGCTGAATGCCACTTTTGATGGTACGCCCGAGAAGTTCTCCTTTTTCCTGGTAAGGGCGGAGAAGTTTATCGAGAACTGGGGCCACCTGTTCCCAGATGAGGAACAGATAGTGGACGCCATCGCCTCCCACCTGAAAGATACGGCGGCCGACTGGTATGTGGCTTTACACCAGGAAGACAGGCGCGAGTTGAGGGAGGTGGATGCGTTCATGTGGGCGATGAAAGACCAGTTCGAAGATGCCAATGCAAACAAGGCTGCCCGGGCGTTCCTCCGGGCCTTTCGCCAAGGGACTAAGTCCATTCGAGAGTATACGGCGGAATTCCGAAGACACGCCGCCAAGATCCGAGGCTGGCCCGATGGCGTACTAGTGGAACAGTACCGCCTGGGCCTGAACCCGGAGATCCGTCGCACGGTTATGCGAGGACGAGACCCGGAAACCTTATTGAGCTGGATGAAAGAAGCGGCGGCCACTGAGACTCGACTGAAAGCCATCAAACTGGATGATGCAGCGGCTTTGGGGGAAACGACCCAATCTACCACCACCCCTCTAAAGAGCAGGCAGACGAACCCTGCGCAGCGGCCAAAAGATGGGACCCGCAAGAGCAGGATGAAGCAAAGGCTGTGCCTAAAATGTGGAGAAGCGGGCCATTTCGCTGCGAGTTGCCCAGGGTCATCCACCCCGCCCAGTGCTGTAAAGGGGCCTAAAAAGAAGTTCGAGACATCTACACCAAAACCCCCGGGAAAGCAGAGGGGCGCAAGGGCCCTGCAGGTCGCCCCCTTGAGAGAGGAAACTGAGTCGTCAGAGGATGAGACCGTCGCAGTGGCGGGAAACGAGACGGACCTGCTGTAAACAGCGCTGAACAGCAGGTCCCGGACTCTCAGGCGCTTAATCCGGTGAGCGAATCCTCTTCCCTTTTTTTCATGACCGTGACCCTAATGGACCCGGGTCTACTGACCCATGTGAGGGTGAGAGTGTTAGTAGACTCGGGATGTGGGAGAGATATTATTAATCCCTCCCTAGTGACAGGGCTAGAAGCCAAAGTAGTGAAACTGGCAGAGCTGCTGGTTTTTACCCAAATGGATGGCTCCACTATGAAAGAGCCCTGTAAATACGAGACTTTTCCTCTACGGATGGGAGTGGGGAAACACTGGGAGGCGCGACCATTCATGGTGACCTCCGCCGCAAGGTTTCCACTTGTCTTGGGGAGCCCATGGTTTTTTGATCACGACCCACACATACTATGGGAGGCTGGGATTGTTAACTTCATCTCCCCACGGTGTGAGACCCATACCTGGAAAGGCGACTGGGGTCCGCGGAAACCTGAGCTCTGCCTTGTGGGGGGGGGTGGCTGAGATGGGCTGCAACACGATTCCCCGAGAATATCGGGACTTGTCTGTGGTGTTCGGGGAGGAGGAGGCGGATGAGCTGCCCCCCCATCGCAACTCTGACTGTGCCATTGAACTGTTACCCAACCAGAAACTCCCGAAGGGGAAGCTATACTCTATGAGCCCAGCCGAGAAAGTGGAGCTTAGAAAGTTCATAGATAAGAATTTAGAGCGCGGGTTTATACGGCCGGCCTCTTCACCATTTGCCGCTCCTGTCCTGTTCCGGAAGAAGAAAGACGGTGGGCTCCGTTTGTGCACGGACTACCGTGGCCTTAATGCTGTGTCTGCAACTAATGCTTACCCGCTGCCATTGATTAAGGATCTGCTTGCAGTGGCGGCGGGAGGGAAGATGTTCTCCAAGCTTGATTTATGGGATGCATACTTCTGAGTGCGCATCAGGGAGGGAGACGAATACAAGACCGCCTTTAACACCCCCCTGGGTCAGTTCGAATATTTGGTGATGCCGTTTGGCTTACAAGGGGCCCCAGGGGTATTTATGAATTTGATTAACAAGGTATTGCACAAATATCTGTTCAAAGGGGTCCTCGTTTACCTTGATGACATTTTACTGTACTCCCCCGATATGAAATCCCATGTGCAACTCGTTAGGGAGGTGCTCAAAACATTACACAAGCACAAACTGTTTGCCAAACTATCTAAGTGCAAGTTCCATCGGTCGGAGATTTCGTTCCTGGGCTACCGTATCTCACAGAAGGGCATTGAGATGGACCCTGCAAAGGTCCAAGACGTGGTGGGGTGGGAGCCCCCCAAAACATGGCGGCAACTCCAAGCGTTCATCAGATTCGCGAATTTTTACAGATCGTTTCTGTCGAATTTCACGCAGGTGGCCCTGCCCCTCACTGACCTACTTAAGACTAAGGGGAAAGGCCCTGAGAGTACCCGGCCGGGGGCCAAACTGAACTGGACTGCTGACTGCCAGCGAGCGTTTGAACAGTTGAAAGCTCTGTTCACATCCGAGCCTGTGTTGGCGCACCCCGATGAGATGAGAAAATTCATAATCCATGTTGACGCCTCGGATGTCGCTATGGGGGGGCCATTTTGCAGGAGGGGGAGGATGGGAAATTACAACCCCTCACATATGTGTCCAAAAAGTTTACAGACACTGAACGGAACTGGTCAATATGGGAGAAGGAAGCAGGATCAATAAGATTGGCTCTCTCCACTTGGCAGCACTGGTTGGAGGGGGCGAGGGTGCCGTTCGAGGTTTGGACTGACCACAAAAACCTTGAGTTGCTGCACTCGCCTCAGTCCTTGAACGCGAAGCAGCTGCAGTGGGCCGACTTCTTTTCAAAATTTGACTTCACACTGCACCATTTCCCAGGGAAGGCAAACTCGCTAGCGGACGCCCTGTCACGCCTCCCGCAACATGACAGCAAGAGGGAGGTGGTTCGAGATTCAGTATTCACGCCCTCGCAACTGGGGGGAGTGGTGACGACTCAGAGCAAAGCCAAGACCCCGCCTCCGCCCCCCCTCACTTCCTCATGGGAGCTGAAGTTCGCATCAGAACTTTCCGAGCCTGACCGCACCTCCCTGGCCAAGGAGGAGAGGGTGGTGAATGATGAACAGGGTTGTTGGCAGAAATACGGAAAGCTCTTCGTTCCACTTTCCCTGCTAGGGGAGTTCATGGGTTGGGCGCACAGTTCTAAACTTGCGGGGCACACTGGGTTTGTTAAATCACTGCAATTACTTCAGAGACAGTTTTGGTGGCCGGGGATGAGAAAAGACTTGTCGTTGTTCACACAAGCCTGCCAGACTTGCCTCATGAGTAAACATCACCCGGGGAAGCCACCGGGACCCCTTCAACCATTACCGACCCCATCCCGCCCCTGGGAGGTTGTATCGATGGATTTTATCACTGACTTGCCACCAAGTGGGGGAAAGACCGTAATATGGGTGGTGGTGGACACGTTTTCCAAGCAGGCACATTTCGTTCCTTTCAAGTCCATCCCCTCGGCTAAGAAATTAGCGAAGGCTTTTCTGCTGCACGTCGTAAGACTCCATACTCTCCCTGGGAAGGTGCTCTCAGACAGGGGGTTGCAATTCATTTCCCAATTTTGGGGGGAGTTGATGACGCTGTTAGGGGTGGAAAGGGCATTAAGCAGTTCGTATCACCCAGAAACCGATGGGCAAACGGAACGGGCGAATCAAACCCTTGAACAGTACTTGCGATGTTTTACTAACTTCCAGCAGGACGATTGGGAATCTTTGTTGCCCTTGGCGGAGTACTGTTACAATAACACGTGTCATGCTTCTACAGGGATGTCCCCTTTTATGGCTGTGCATGGTTATGAAGCCCCACCGCTCCCGTTCTTGGCTTCACCAAATTTGCCGAAAGGGGAGGCGGGGGAATGGTGTAAAAAACTTCAGGTGGCGTGGCCGCTCCTTGCACAAACTCTGGAGGATGCTAAGTCGGTTTACAAGGAGCAGGCTGACAAGAAACGGGACAAGTCGTGGACCCCAAAGCCGGGGGAGTTTTGTGTATCTATCCACGAAGAATTTGAAAGGGCTGCAACCCAGCAAGAAACTGGGGTGGAAGTACATTGGTCCTTTTGAAATCAAACGTGTTTTGAATAATGTGACTGTTGAACTAATACTACCTAAATCACTGAGAGCTCTGCATCCTGTATTCCCCCTCAGATTGTTAAGACGCTCGCCTGGGGAGAATGAATGGAGACCAAAGCGACCTGCTTCCCCCCCCGATGGTGAGGGGGGAACCACACTATGACTCAGATCTCTAGAAACCGATTGTATTACCTGATTGAGTGGGTGGATTTTGGGCCTGAACAGAGGGAATGGGTGAGGGCGGACAATATTTGGGCCCCCCGATTAATCTGTGCATTTCACAAGTTGTACCCATTAAAGCCGAAGGGCGGGGGTTTATCATCAGGGGGCAGAATGTCAGGTGATCCTGCCATAAGATGTGAGGGAGGGGAGGAGGATGAGATGATCTGTAACTTTTTAGGCTTGGGGGGGAGTGGGGAGGTTGCCGGGGCAACAGGGTGTTCCTCAGCCTGGGCTATCTCCTATCTGACCAAATGGCCTTGTCATACGATTTTGGTTTTCCGTTACGGACAGCTGGTCCCCTTTATGGCTCAAACAACTTTAGCATCTTTCTCCCGCACGTGGGCTATGTAGCTATTGGTAGAATGCTTGGGGGGGGCTAGCTCAGTGGGGTATATCCGTAGATGTTTCTTTGTGTGCTTCACTCCTGACAACGCAACGTTAATGCGCTTTTAGAACTGCGGCTGAATAAACGCTATCTTCTCATGAAGTCTGTTGTTTGGCTGTCCTTTTGAAGTGCCTGACACAGGGAGGGGTCCAATCTAAGCGAGCCCCTGGCTGGGAGGCTTTGACCCCTCTCCCCTTGGTCTTTAGGAGATCAGTGAGTGGGAGAGTGACTTGCGCGAAGTGGGGTAGGAATTGGCAGTAAAAATTGGCGAAACCGAGAAAACTCTGGAGTTGTCGTCTGGTCTTGGGGGGTTCCCACGCTATTACAACTTGGATCTTTTTAGGATCCATCTCTAGACCTTCAGGGGATATGCGGTAACCCAGACAATCAATGCGCATTTGATGGAAATCACATTTTGAAAGTTTGACAAACAGTTTGTGCTCCAACAACTTTGCAAGGACCTCTCGGAGCAGCTTAATGTGTGTTTTCAGATCTGGGGAGTACACCAAGATATCATCCAAGTAAACTACCACCCCCTTGAACAAGTAGGGGTGTAATACCTCATTAATTAAGTTAATGAATACTCCCAGGGGCCCCTGGAGCCCGAAGGGCATAACTCGGTACTCAAATTGTCCCAGTGGTGTGTTAAAGGCAGTCTTATGTTCATCACCTTGCCTAATGCATACTCTGAAATAGGCATCCCGCAGATCCAACTTAGAAAAAATCTTCCCCTTAGCCACCTCCGCTAACAAGTCTTTGATGAGAGGCATGGGGTAGGCATTGGTAGCCGATACCGCATTAAGACCCCGGTAATCAGTGCATAGTCTTAGCCCTCCATCCTTCTTCTTACAAAACAATACCGGGGCCACAAAGGGGGATGAAGCCGGTTGAATAAATCTGTGTGCTAAGTTTTTATCAATGAACCTGCGCAACTCCTCTTTCTCTGTGGGACTCATGGCATAGATCTTGCCTCTGGGCAATTTTTGCCCTGGGAGGATTTCTATAGCACAGTCTGAGTTGCGATGGGGAGGTAATTCATCGGCCTCCTCCTCCTCAAACACACGAGCCAAGTCCCTGTACTCTGTGGGGATGCGGTTAATCTCTTCTGTGGCTAAGCAAGCCCGTGGAGGATCATTATCAGGTGGGGTTCCCCAGTCCGGGTCCCACTTGTGTTCTGCACACCTCGGGGAAATGAATCGCACAATCCCTTCTTCCCATAAAATATACGGGTCGTGTCCATGTAACCACGGGCTGCCCAAGACCAACAGGAACTTGGCTTGAAGGGCTATTACAAATGAACGGAGTTCCCAGTGCTCCCCAGCTCCCACGTGCAAGGGAACAGTCTTGAACCGGCAGGGTTCTTTCATAGGTGACCCATCCATTTCGGTAAAGGTGATGGGGTCTTTCAATCGGGTAACAGCAGCCTCTAACCCCGTTACTAGAGAAGGGTTTATCAGGTCCCTCCTGCACCCAGAGTCAATAAGACCTCGGACCCTAATGTGGGTCATCATAGCCGGGTTCATTATGATCACAGTCACAAAGAAGAGAGAGGGGTAATTGCTCACCACTTTTGGCGCTTCAGGGGTCAGGTCCTGCTGTGCTGCACCACTTACAACAGGACCTGCTCGTTTCCCTGAATCTCAGCCTCTTCTTCTTCCAGGAACATTGGATCCATGATTTCTTGGCTGGTGAAGAGGGCCCGGGGATTTCGCGGCTTGGCGGTGCCCTTCCTTGGTGGGGGTACCGGGCATCATCTTTCTTCCTCTCGTGATGGTGCCCGGCCAGGATCCTCCTTGGGACAGTGCCCTTTCTCCCCACATTTCAGGCACAAGCCTTGTCTCATGCGTTGGTCTCGGATCCCACTTGGGGGGGGAGCAGGCTTCCCCTCAGCCTGGGTCGTGGAAGTGGCAGGGCGATTGTTCCCAAGAGACATATCCAGCTTCATGATGTGAAGTCGGCTTTTGGCACGCTCTGCCTCTTCCATCCAACCTTGGAGAGTGCGTGGTTCCTTCGAACTAAGGACATTATTGCGGACATCCACCGCCAGCCCCATTCGATATTTCTGGGCCAAAATGGGGTCCGTCCAATCCCTGATCTTTGCAGCATGCTTTTGGAACTCTCTGGAGTACTCCCTTACGGTAAGCCTCCCTTGCTTGAAGGTGCAGAGAAAGGCTTCCGCCTTAGGGGCAGCTGCTGGGTCTTCAAAGTGGTTTCTCAAGGCCCACATGAAGTCATCCACATTCCCCAACTCCACAGCCTCCAGATCATGCAAGGCCACATACCAGCTGGTAGCGATTCCCCGGAACCGAGAAGCAATAAACTCCACCTGCTGTTCTTCATCTTTGAACAGGTGGCCCCACCGCTGCACAAATTTCCCGACTTGCAGAATGAAGAAGGAAACGCTCTCAGGGTCTCCGTCAAATGTGATCTCCAACATATCCCTGGGTTGTATCATCGGCCGGAGGGGCACCATACCTGGTCCTGGTGCGGGTGCGGGGGTTGGCAGCAGCTGGAGCGCTGCTGCAGGAACTGGTGGTAGGGGAACTGGTGGAGGCTGGCCAGGGACCGGCTGCCCCGAGATGGGCCCTCCCAGAACTGGTTGTCCAGGAACTGGTTGGCCTGGTGCCGGTTGGCCCGGTGCCAGTTGCCCTGGTGCCGGTTGCCCTGGGATGGGTCCTCCCGGCACCGGCTGCCTGGGTATTGGTTGACCAGGAGAAGGACATCCTGGCAGTAGTTGTTGTCCAGGACCAGGGGCAGGTATGGGCTGGGCTAGCATGTGATTGCGAATTGCTTGGTCCATCATCCCCGGAAGGGACTGCATCAGCTTGCCCATGTCCCGCATCAATCTTCGGGTGTCATCCTCGATAGTGTCCATCCATGAATCCACATCCTTGCTGGGGCTAGGCCTCACTGGCCTGTGGGGAGTTCGCCCCTGGAGTAGTCCAAAGCTTCCACGGGGGTCCATCAGGCTGTCCCGGCTTTGGCTCCCCGGTAAAGACCAGGTTGTTTGGGTAGTGTCCAATAAATTCTTGGTCCAGTCTTGTTGCTTCCATTGGGTGACCCACTTGTCCCATGGGATCAGGGCACTCTGGTAGTAGGTCCGGGGTATCGCCCCTCCATGGCTCTGGATCGACCCCACTGGGCTGTAGATTGGGAGGGTGTATGAAGCTCCCAATGTGCTGGTCACTGGAAGGGTGATTGGTCCCACCGGGCAGTATGGGACCAACGCGGTAGTCACAGGAACTGTTGTTACCGGTATGATCGTAACCGGCAAGGTGGTGACAGGAACAGTAGTCACTGGAACCGAGGTGACGGGCGTGGTGATCACTGGAACCATCACCGGCGTTCCTCTGGCACTGCTCATCCTGGCAAGGAGAGGCGTAGGCCGGTGGGAACACTGTGGAGGATTCCTGACAATTTCTGTCAGGTTCAAAAGCAAGTAGATCCAAGCATTCTTAGGAGTAAGAAGGGCTTTATTGGAATACAGTGCTAAAACCCACAGTGGAAAGGTTATTGTCAGGAATGGCGGGACAAGCGGCTCAGGCATGGTTATAGTGTGATGCAAAAGGCGACTAGCAAATGATCTGCAAGTGCGTGTGTGGGAAACTCCCGACGGGAGAGTTACTTAATGGGCAGGAGACGGCTCCCTCCTCCCCTCGGCTTCACAGGACTGGAAAATTCTCATAGACTTAAGAATAGCCCAAAGCCTGCATTCAAGGCCACCATGATAACGCCGAGCAGCAGGGAAGAAGCTCCCACATTACAGCTAGCATACCTACACAAGCGCAGAAGCTGGGATGAGATAGGGAACACAGAACAATGGGTACAGTATGAAACATCAACATCATTACTGACACTTTGTTCTCTTCTTAATAAGCCAACTTAATTATTTAAACAGCTTGTGCTCCCTTTTACTACATATCTACACTCTGCCAACAGTTGCTAACTCCAGATTGGGAAATTCCTGGGGACTTGGAATGGTAGTGTCTGGGGTAAGCAGAATTTAGAGAGGGAAGGGAGCTTAGCAGGGTTGTGAAGCCACAGAGTCTGCTCTCGGAGGCTACTACTTCCTCCAGGGGCACTGATCTCTATAGTCTGGAGATCAGTTGTAATTCCAGGACTCCAGATCCCACATAGAAGATGATAAACCTAGGATCATCCTGATTTACTTCTTGTGCTCAGCATTTTCACTGTATAGTAATCACTGTACTATCTCACTGGCTTGGGAAGGCCTTTCTGATTCTACATAACCATGGGCACTAGTTCCCTGAGGTATTCTGTTACTAGGGGCTACAAATATGCTAGGCTAGGCAAAGGAAATGCTTTAAACCAAAGCAGTTGTGAGAGGCTACATAATAAATAGGCAATTCCCTCCCTGCAAATGATGCCCCTCAGAGAACAAAGGAAAATACTTTACTTGTATAGCTGGTGAATAGGTAGGGCTGCGGAGCTAGGGTAATAGAGGCAGACTCAGGGCCGGCTCTAGGTGCTTCTGCGCCCTAGGCACAGATGCCAACCTCCTGGTGGGGCCTAGAGTCTTCACACTGGCCACCACCCCATGGCTGCCGCCTCTGGGGGGGCCCGCGCTACCGCCACCTTGCAGGGTCTGCGTCCTCCTGGGGGCTGCCACCGCACAGCATCAGCCGCTGCCAGAGCTTCAGGGCACCGGTCACGGGCAACTTGCCGGTCCTGCCCTGCCCAGCCCTGTCCAGCTGCTGCCTGCCTGCCTGCCTGCCTGGCAGTGGTACCTGGTCGTAGATCGTGGAGAAGGAGGAGGAGGAGGTTTCAAGGACTCCTTCCCTGCTTCTGTAAATTGCAGTCAGATGCGGTCCCCCTCACCCACTCCTCTGTCCTCCTTCCCCCCTTAAGAGGAGGGAAATGCAGGAGCAAGGGGAACGAACTGGGGATGTGGTGGTGCAGGAATACCAGCACAGCTTGTATTCAGATCCTGTCATCTGCTATTTTGCAGGGTGTGTAAAAATTGATGTGTTGGATAAATTGTGTATATGTGATTATTCAAGGTATAAGCTTTTGTGTGCACACACAATACCTTGAATAAAAGATTGTTGGTCTTAAAGGGGCCACTGGACTGGACTTGAATTTTGTTCTGTGAACAGGACTTTCCTTTCTTCATGTAGGGTCTGGCGAGCTGCGCTGCCTGGCACACTCGATGGACTGGAGAGGGACTTGCGAACGCCTCTCTGCTTCGCCTCTCCCATTCACCTGGCTACATCCCCCTCCCCTTTTGTCATCTCCACCTCCTCATTGGCTCCAGTCCCTCCATTTTTTTGCATTGGGTAGCCGGACTACTCCACCCTCCCCCTTTTTCTGCTGCTTCATTGGTTGTTTATAACTCGGACTCTGCAATGGTTCCCTTTCCATGGTTTCCCATTGGCTGAGAAGGAGGACCCTCCCAGGAAGTTTTTAAAAAAGGAAAGTGCACGGGGAGAGTTCTTTTTTTAGCCATTCCATCTAATTTACAGCATGACGGTGAGCTTTTAAATACTCTTCCGTGGGGCAACATTGCCTTCTCCAACTGTAGTTCTGCCTAACTTTCTCATAAGGGCTTAGAGGGTGTGTACAGCCTCCTGCACCCCAGCCAGCCAGCCAGGCATTCTTAAGCTGCCTCCTCCTCCACCTAAGGGGGGAGGGGGAGGGCAGGCGAGCCGTGGCACCGCCGCCTCCTGCGCCCCAGCCGGCCGGCCAGCCGGGTGTCCTGTTACTGGCAGCGGTGGGCAGTGGGAGCGAGTCCCCACTGACTGCTGCCATGCTGCTAAGGGGGAGGGGGAGGGCAGGCAATCTGTGGGGTGCAGGAGCGCCCTGGCTGGGGCAGTTTGGTGCCACTGAGGGCCAGCGCGCCCTAGGCAAGCGCCTAGCTCACCTAGCAGGCAAGCCAGCCCTGGGCAGATGCCCTGGATATTCTTGAAATATTTATATCCCATTTTTCTTTCCGGCTACAGCCAGCCTCACTTATATAAAGTAGCAGGCAGGCAGGACAGACAGGTAGTGGCTGATGCACAGATCCATACCAGTTTGCTCTTATGTTCAGAATAGGTAAGTAATGACAGCCTATTGCACACACCAGCAAGCAGTCAGAGCTGTTGAGATGGGAGGGGGACTGCAGCTTCTGCAGTCACATGGCCCAGGGGTAGGCAACAAGCCTGTCGGGGAGGCCAACAGGGAGGGTGAGATAGTTATTTTATTTTATGATTCACTTAATGTACTTAAATGCTGCACAAATAGAGACATAGGCTTGGCCCTCTGTCTCCCTCATGTACACACATGCCTACTTCAAAGCACATGGGATGTGAGAGGTGAGCAAGGAGGAAGGAAAAGATCACCTCCAAGGGTGGCGAAGAACTGCTGATTCAGGGTCTATGATTTTTCAACACCTGTATTTAAAAGAACAAAGCAGACACACACCTTTCACCCCCAAATTCAATCCTTCCCCACCACCTTTCCCTCGACCCATTATTAGCCCTGCTAGAGGGAAAGGCAGGCATCCTTTCCTGTTCACATGTGAGGAAAACAAAGGGAGTATCTTTTAAAATAAAGCCAAGAATGTGTAGGTCAGAGTTAAAGCCTTCCCGTGCACATCAGGGATCGGGAAGCAATATGAATGTTTTGCTAGTATGCCAACAAAAACATTCAAAGCCACATCATGCGGGATGCTGGGTCCATATGGGTGTCATTGTGGATTCAGTATTCATTGTGAATTCCCCTCTTGCCTTGCCAGCAGATCATTCTCTTGTGTTTGAACCATATTTTCTCCCAGATTAAAAAAAATGGGAATTCTGCAGGGATGGGAGGAAAATATTGAAAGAAACAGCACTTACCAAAATAAGACTGGGGGCGGGCAGGGTTCAGTTCTCCTCCTTTGCACAATCTGTTTCTCTAAAATAAACAAACAAAAACTAGAAACCCCCCCCCATCTATTATTATTAATAATTTCATTTACACCCTGTCTTTCTCCCGAATGGGGAACCAAAGTGTTTTCATCATTCACCTCTCTTACATTTTATTCTTACAACAATCAGGTGAGACACGTCGGAGTGTATGACTGGCCCAAAGTCACCCAGCCAGTTTCCATGGGACAACCTGAGGTCTCCCAGGTCTTAGTCTGCCTCTCTAGGCAGCACACAACACTGGCTGTCTACCTTTTAAGGATTCTAGGGAAATCAAGCCTGAATTCTCCCCAGAAACTAAAATGACTAAACTAGGGCCATCACACTTTGGTCACATCGTGAGAAGACAAGAGTAATTGGAAAAGACAATAATGGCTGTGGTCACACGCGTGCGATAATGAGGGGGGGAAGCGAGGCTATTTGCTCTGTAGCAATTTTACCTGCATTTGCAGGATCATACAGTCCATGGGAGCTGCGGGGGCAGTCTGCCACTGCGTGATCAGATGCAAACTGCAGGTGAATCGGGGGGTTTTGCTGTGTGTTTTTGATGCGCTTAAACAGGGGATTGATGAACCGCATCTCCACACTGAGGGCTTCCTATGGCAGTATGTGATGATGCGCATACTGGGAAAGGGAGGGAGGGGAAACAGCACAGAGTCGGGATGGCCTGATCAGACCAACCCAATGCCATGAGAGCACGCTGGTGCGATAAAACAGGGAAAAGTCCATCCATGGCCCGTAGCAACCCATTTGATAGTGGACTTTCCCTAGTGTCTTTTAACTCTGCTCTTGCAGTGGAGCAAAACGGGTTGCCGACAGGTGCGGGGTGCTAGCTAGTTCACATTGGATCGCGCCCATTAAATCCACCCGGCATTTGCACCTATGGCGCGGCTAAGTGTGTGTGTGATAGCAGCTTTTTTTCCCAGTCCAGTTAATTTCTGCTACTGTGGCCAGCCTGGGAAAAAAGTACTGAAGTCATGCAGTGAGGCGGCAGAATGCAGCTCTCTTTGCCTACATGAATACTTTGTTCTTGTCTAAAAATAAACCGCATACAGTCCCTTTCTTTAGCATGCAACAAAGGTAACAGATGTTTCTTTTTAATGAGCCTTCTCCTCTCTAGTGTAGTGTTAAGTATGAGACGTCAGTCGGCTCTTAACAAGTGATTCAGCTTTATTTCAACATGATGGTAAACCAATACGAAACAGGAGAGCAACAGGCTCTATTTTAAACTATCCGGGCAAATGAAACCACGCCCCTAAATAATAAGCAATTAAATTGCTTAGATAACAACCAACAGTTTCTGTTCCCTCTAGAACCTTTCAATATGCTCTGATTGGTCTACTGCGCAGAGTGAAACCACGCCCCTAAATAATAACCAATTAAATTGCTTAGATAACAACCAATAGTTTCTGTTCCCTCTAGAACCTTTCAATATGCTCTGATTGGTCTACTGTGCAGAGTGACCAGTCAGAATGTGCATTTTAGGATACCAGTGTGAAGTTGAAGCTCAGGCATGTTTAGACATAAAACATAACATGTAGCCTCTGCATCTGTCACCATCCTCTGTCTACTACATCTGCATTCAGAGGGTACAAGAAAATCTTAGACTCTGAGCCAGCACCAGCTTGTCAGAAGGGTATACCTCTGGCAAAAACTTTTCCCATTGTCCCTTGCAGGTTCTCCGCCCTTCACAGTGGTTGGATAGCCTAAAGATGTAATATTTCTGGAAAATTTGAAGCTGTGCAGGAGAAAACATGTACCCCCCCCTTGGGAGTTTCAGGGAAAAAATGGAAATTCAGGGGAAATTATTTATTTAAAACATTTGCATGCCACCTTTCCACTTAATGTAGGGATCCCCAAGGCATGAACAATCAAAACAATATTTAAAAACTCAGAAAAATACATTAAACAATTAAGACAATTAAATTAAACATATGAACCCCTAAATACAGAGAGAGACAAACAGGGAGGAAGGCCAATGGGAGTTAATGAGGGGATGCCAAACAAGAGGTCTTTACCTGCTGACAGATGACAAAAATTGAGGGAGACAGATGAATATCCCTGGGTAAGGAGTTCCAGAGTTTTGGCACAATGACCAAGAATTCCCTTTCTTGGGTTGCCCCCTGTCTGGCTTTGGATAGCAGGGTACACAAAGCTGAAGTTGACTAGAGTGGCAGGTAAGTTCATATGGGAGTAGGCAGTCCTTAAGGTATGCTAGCCCCGAACTGTATAGGGCTTTAAAGGTCAATACCAGCACCTTGAAATGGGCCCAGAAGCAAATTAGGAGACAGTGAACACGACTGGAGTTGTATGGTCCCTCTGACTCACTGCAGTCAATGATCTGCCACAGCATTCTGTACCAACTGTCATTTCCAGACAGTCTTCGCAGGGAGTCCCATGTAGGATGCATTGCTATAATCTAATCTAGATATTACTAGTGCATGCACCACAGTGGCAAAATCTTTTCCACCTAGGAAAGTTCACAGCTGATTTACCAGCTGAAGCTGGCAAAAGGTATACCACTGCCACCTGCTTACCCAACAGGAGGCCTAGGCCCAGCAGTACTCCCAAGCTACAAACCTGTTCCTTTAGGGGGACTGCAACCCAATCCAGAACAGGAGACACCCCAGTTCCTGGGTCAGACCTTGTCACCCAAATACCCTAATGTATGACTCTGCTAGTTATTTGGAGCATCCTCTGTGTGTGTCAAGTGCAGAAAATTATACTAAGGGACCTAGGCATACTGGGGTCCTGAATCCGGGACAGCGCACAGTAGTGCACAGGAAAACAGGGGGCACATGCTCACCCAAACACACACACAGTAAACCCTATTGCCTAAACAATCTCACATTGGACCAACTCACTAGAAGAAACTAAGAAAGGGGCCAAACAAAAACATACCAGTCTGCCCTGAAAAGATGAAGTCCCAAAGTTTCCAGTGGGAAGGAAAATGAAGGAGGACCCAAAGCAGCACTGTGAGATCAAAAGGGGAGGGAAGACAAGAGCGGCAGAGACGGAGATGGGCTCTAAATCTCTGGGGGTTTTCCTGTGGTGAGGCACAGGGACAGAAGATCGAGGATCCAAAAAACTGGAACAAAACTCTGGGGTTTGCAGGGCTATATTTGTACAGAAAAAAATGACACAATTGAGACATTGGGTGTGCTCCAAGACTGGGACTGGATTGGAGTCTGTAATGTATCCACTTGAGAACATGGGCTCAGGGCAGCCATGTGCTGGGACTGGTTCTAACCGGTCCACCATGTGGCCAGGCGAAGGGCCTGAGCTTCACCCCAAAAGACAATGGACTAGAGGATCTTAGCTCCCCTCCAAATGAGGATCAGGAGATAATTCAATCAATGTAAATAGCGAATCACCGGGTGTGTGTGTGTTTGGGGTGTGGGTTCACTTGGGAATAAAAGCCAGCCTGCGAGCCAGTTTAGGTTGTCTTGTTCTGCAACTAATAAAGTATGTGAGAGCTGAAATCACTCGTCAGTCTCAGTACTTTTCAGAGTCAAAAAGTCTGAATTCTGTTGGTCCACCTGGATATAACTGATAGGCAGGAAAAATCATGTATAGCAAAGTATTACACAGCAAAAAGAAAAGAAAAAACTGGGGTAAGTGACTGGAACATCAACCTTCCCCCACCAGTAGTGCCTGCTTTTTGTTGGGAATAAATTTCAGTTTGTTAGTTTTCATCCATCCAAAAACTGCCTCCAGCCACTCTTTTACTTCCTGGGATCTACTGGAAGCATGAGATAGAGCTGAATGTTATTTGCAGATTGGTGGCAACTCCAGCCCAAATCTCTGTCAGCAGCTTCATGTAGGTGTTAAAAAGTATGGTGGACAAGATGAAACCTTACAGGATTCCAGAGGCCAAGTGGCTGAGCATCAGTCCCCCAGCACCACAGTCTGAAACCTACTTTTCGCCACAGACCAGTCTTGACCCCTAAAGGCAGCCCAGAAGGATACCATTGTAGTGAAAGCCTTCAAGCAGTCCAGAAGAATCAAGAGGATCAGAATCCCCCCTCCCCAGTCTATTTCCGAGCACCCACAATCCAGCAGGGTGACCAAGGCCATTTCAATTCCATGATGAGGTCTGGAACCAGATTGGAATGTATTAAAGAATCCTTAAACTCCATTAAGGAATCCTTAAAGTTGCTGAGGCTTCTGGTTTTGGCAACTCCCTGGACGGGAGCGCTCCATCAAGCTCTGATAAGAGCACCCCAAATCACAGTGTATGGGAGGGGTCTCAGATGATTCTGAGCCCTCCTAGAGCCCTCGTAGGGGGCTCGTAGCCTGGGGTGTGAGGGAATGCCTCTTCCAAGGTGACGGCCAAGGAATTGAGGCTCCCCTTTACCCCAATAGGTCCCACTACCATGAGGCCAATATGGAGTACAGAGGTGCACACCGGATGAAGCGAGCAAGTGATCAAGCGCTACACTGTCCCTTCTACTCTCTGAAAAATTGCTAGAATGAACTGTGAGTCTAAGCAAATCCCTGTAAGCTAAACAAGTGGCCAAGCAGTGAACCGATCCAAAGCCCCAAGCTGTTTTTGGAGGGAGGAAAGGAGCTGGAGAATCCCCGCCTGCCCCCCCCCAAAAAAAAATAACGGTTTCTATGCGATGCTAGGAGGCAAATGACAGTTCCAATCAGAAAACTTTCAATGTAGCCAAATGGGGGGCAAAATAGTCTAAAGCAGATTAAAATAGACAGACTTTCAGATTGTTTAAAAGGATTTTACCTTGTGTAAACAATGTTGATGAGGGGAGACAAAATGGCATTGAAAAAAGAGCTTCTCCAGGAACTGCCAGTTTAGCGACCTCGGCTCTTAAACTGGAAGCAGTTACTGACTTTCCATACATGATGGCTATGGCATTGCACCCTCTGTTGGACCAGATGACCAACATCAATAACAAGCTGGACTGTTTCCAGAAACAATTGTTGGAAACAGCTAAAAGGGCAGAGGAAATGGATAAGGCTGTGAAAAAGTTGATGTTAAGGCAAATGCTATTAAATGGAGACTGGAGGTTGTGGGAAAAGAGCGGATCTCTGATAAAGAGCAACTATTACAGCTTCAAATGGAAAAATCACTATATGTCCTGCAGTTTCAGGGCATCCCGGAGTAAAATGGCGAATTGACGCACCTTGCGAATGTGCAGGATGGACGGTGGCTCCTTCCGACAGTTTGGGCATTATATATTGCCCAACGCAGCACCCCCCAGGTAGGGGGCTGGCAAGCAAGCAACAAGGTCCAAGTGAGAGTTGAGATTGGCGTGCACAAGTCTCGGAGGAGGCTTGTTTACGCTTTGATCCCCTCTCCCGAAGCGGGCGTTTGCAAGACAGCTCTAAAGGAGCCAACCGAGCTGAGGAATCAGCATAAATCTGTCATTTCCCAACTTCTTAAGAGAGAAGATCAATTGGAATACAAAAAGAAGCAATGTGAAACCCCAAGATAAACATGCAAGGTAACAGAAGTATTTTGCTTACCGGAATGAAGTTCTAGTGAAAATTGGAGCAGACGGTTAAGCGCATAAGACTTATAAAAAAATAATCTGAGCATCATGGATTTAAAAAGAGTTCGTCAAAGCACTAAATTAGTGAAAAATTGACTTTGTTTAACATTCCTGTGGTTGTGGGCTTCCGGCCGGAGTTAAAATGGCGAGTTGACGCACTCTGCAAACTGTGCAGGTTGGACGATAGCTCCTTTTGACAGTTTGGGCCTCTTATCGGTCCAACGGAACACTCCCCAGGCGGGAGAGTGGCAAGCAAGCAGCCAAGTCCAAGCGGAGGTTGAGATTGGCGTGGGCAGGCTTCGGAGGAAGCTTGTTTAAGCTTTGATCCCCCCCCCACGAAGAGGGCAGTTGCGAAACAACACTACAGGAGCTAATCGGGCTGACAATTCAGCATAAACCCGTCATCTACCGACCTCTTTACCATCAAAGTCAACATTAAGTTAAGAAGAAGCAATGCGAAACCCCGAGATCGAACTGTAAGGTAACAAAGAACTTTTGCTTACCGGTTTGAAGACATAGAGAAATTTGAATCAAGCAGCTAAGTGTACAAAAGCATTTCTGATGTAATCTGCTTTGTTTGGAACTGAAAGAAGCTTTCTAGAACGTGAAAATAGTGAAAAAGAAACTTTTCTTTTGCATTCCTGTGGTCAGTTAGAGATTAACGGCAAGTTGTAAAAATGAAACTGATGTGAATCTGTGCTACCAAAAACAAGTTCCGGCTGAGAAAAGATGAGCTTGGGGCAAGAGAGGCATTTCAAAAGACTGAGTAACCGGAAAGAGTAGGAAGAGTTATTGCACTACACAGGAAGTTGGATTTTCGGGACGGACACTAAACCAGAAGTTATAAAATAGCCTACTCTTGCCAAAAAACCATAGAGAAATTGCGCCTGCCATTTTGAGGAGGACTAACTTTTTAAAATTGAATTTGAACTATAAAATTAAAGAGAAGTAACATATAAAGATGGCGATTTGACGGAATATTTAGAGGAAAAGAGATTTGGTGACATTTAAAAGTTTTCAAAACGGATTTGAGGCCAAGACAAAGGGCCGCCTCTACATCAAGTCCCAGAATGGCAGCAAAGGACAAAAAAGAATGGCAGGCAGCAATAGAGGCTATGGAGAGGAGGAGGATGGAGGCAGTCCAGAATCTTGGAAAACAAATGGAACTACAGACTAAACAAATGGAATTACAGATGAAACAACAAATGGAAAAGCAATTGGAGCAAATAGAACAAGTACAAGTGCAAGTACAAGAGAAGATTAAGGCGGATATGAAAGAACTGGTCCTAGCAGAAGTGGCAGAGTTTAAAAAAGATACAGAAGAAGTCAAAAAAGAAGTCCAAGGTTTAGCAGCTAAGTCAACGGAGCTAGAACAAAAAATCAAAAATATAAGGTTAGAATCTATGATGGAGTACAGAGCTACACAAAACCACCTGAGGCTAAGAGGTATTGAGGAGGCAGAAGACCAAGATATATGTGCGCTGGTAATAACAACATTGACGGCATATATTGGTGAGGATCAAGGAGATCTAGACTCAGATTTCGACTTAATTTACAGAGTAAACTCAACGTATACTCAGAGGAAAAAATTACCCAGAGATGTCATTGTGCAGTTTGTGACAAGAAAAATGAAAGAGGATATTTTCAAGAAGCAATTTACACAACCGTTGGAAATTGACGGCAAAAAAGATAATAATATTAAGAGAAATCCCAAGGGTGATGTTGCAAGACAGAAAGAAATACAAAAAATTGGTCAACAAATTAAAGGCAATGGGAATTAGATTCAGATGGGAAATACCTCAAGGATTGTCATTTACATACAATTCAGTGAGATTTACGATCAAATCAGAAGGAGACCTGTATAGGTTTAAAGAAAATAATTTTGAAGAGTTTTTGGATATATAAATCAAGACACCATGGATTACAAATTGTTATCTTGGAATGTAAACGGACTTAATTCACCTAACAAAAGAAAATTAGTAAATCATTGGCTGGAAAAACAAAAGAGCAATATAATTTGTTTGCAGGAAACTCATATCAGAAAACAGGACTATAAATATGTGATAAATAAGAAATTGGGAGAAGAATTTTCTTCACTAGCGACTAAAAAGAATAAAGGAACAGTGATCTACATTAAAAAAGAATTGGAACCCAAGCAAATTTTTGTGGACAATGATGGGAGGTATATTGGAGTAGAAATAATGATGCACAGGAAAAAGACTTTGATTATAAATTTGTATGCACCCAATGGAGCTAAAGAAATTTTTTTTAAAGATTTGACAAATGAGATGGAACAATTAACTTATGATCAGGTTATCTTCGCAGGAGATTTTAACGGTACAGTGAACATTGGAGATGTGGTGGGCAAATTACCAAAAATTTTCTTTAAATTGATGAAACAAGAGAAACTGGAAGATGTTTGGAGAAAATGGAATCCTAAAGCAAAAGACTATACTTTTTACTCCAATAGACATGACTCTTTCTCCAGGATTGATATGATTTGGATGTCGGAGGAGTTGGCATCGAAGACTCAAAAGATTGAAATCTTAACAAAAAATAATTCTGATCACAGCCCCTTACTTTGGATGTCGAGAGAAAAATCTAAACAATTATACTGGAAAATTAATGAAGACTTATTAGACAGAAAAACAGTTAATGAGACATCGCATAGGGAAACACAGAACTTTTTTGAAACAAATTTGAACAAAGGTACGGAATTACAAATCGTGTGGGACGCATATAAAGCGGTCATAAGGGGACTGCTTATTTCATTAAACACTAAAGATAGAAAGCAAAGACTGCAACAACAAAATGATTTACAGGAAAAGATCCGACAGAAAGAAAAAGAGTTAAAGAAAAAGCCAGGGAAGAAAAAGATTATAAGGGAAATTCACATATTACAAGACCAGTTAAATGTATTGTCAAATCGAGAATTGTATTGGAATTTAAAGAAGTTACAACAGAAATCGTTTGAGGGTGCCAATAAACCTGGAAAGTTCTTAGCATGGCAACTGAAAAATAGACGTGAAAGAAATTTTATAAACAAAATAATAGAAGATGGAAAGGATATTGTGGACTTGAATGGCCTAAAGAGAGTCTTTTTCAATTTTTAAGCCAAATTGTTTCAAAAGAAACGTATTGATTCACAGAAACTTAAGAAATATTTGGAGAATATTGAAGTACCAACATTGGGACAACAAATGAAAGAAGTGCTTAATGGTCCAATTAAAAATGAAGAAATTGTTAGTGCGATAGAAGAAGCAAAATTGGGGAAAGCTCCAGGTCCAGATGGATTTACCGCAAAATTTTACAAAAAATTAAAGGATGAGCTAACCCCAATTTTTGTACTTTTGTCAAACGAAATAAGAGAGACAAAACAGATTCCAGAGTCATGGAAAGAAGCAAATATTTTGCTTATACCCAAAGAAGGTTTAGACCTATCTAATATGAAGAACTACAGACCAATATCCCTCCTGAATAATGATTACAAATTGTTTGCTAAAGTAATTTCTGAAAGGTTGAAAAATTATTTGAAAGATGTTATAACAGAAGAACAAGCTGGGTTTCTACCGAATAGGCAAATCAGAGACAATTTAAGAGTGGTGATAGATGCAATTGAATATTGTGATAAACACCCTGAAAAAGAAGTTGGATTCATCTTTTTGGATGCAGAAAAAGCTTTTAATAATTTGAACTGGGACTTTATGCTGCAAGTGATAGAGAAAATGGAAATAGGTCAATCTTTTTTAAACATGATTACTGCAATTTATTCGGACCAAAAAGCGGCATTGAACATAAATAAAGAAAAAACGGAATACCTTAAAGTGCGAAAAGGGACGAGACAAGGGTTCCCCCTATCTCCACTATTGTTTATTTGGATATTGGAAGTATTATTGGGGGAAATAAAAGAAGACAAGAACATCAAAGGACTGACAACGAGAGGCTTTACATATAAATATAGAGCTTTTGCGGATGATGTAATGTTTATGATTCAAGACCCAATAGAGAATATACCACGACTGATGCAAAAAATTAAAGATTTCGGAGACTTGGCTGGTTTTTATGTTAACAAAAGTAAAACAAAGGTGATGTGTAAAAATATGACAAAACAGAAGCAAATGGAACTTCAGGAGAAAATCCAGTGTGAAGTGGTTACAAAGACAAAGTACTTAGGGATTGAATTGACCATGAAAAATATAGATTTATTCAAAAATAACTATGAAAAAATTTGGTATAAGATTCAACAAGATATGAAAAAATGGGACACTTTGAATTTATCACTAATGGGAAGGATTGCAACAGTCAAAATGAATATTTTGCCTCGGTTAATGTTTTTGTTTCAGACTATCCCAATACTATGACGAAGTAAGATATTGGATGGATGGCAGAAAGAAATATCAAAATTTGTGTGGGCAGGAAGGAAACCAAGAATTAAAATGAAAATTTTATGTGACGCTAAGGAAAGAGGAGGACTTCAACTACCAAATCTCAGACTTTA
The DNA here is from genome assembly GCA_029375565.1 of Gekko gecko. NCBI lineage: Eukaryota > Metazoa > Chordata > Lepidosauria > Squamata > Gekkonidae > Gekko > Gekko gecko. The sequence continues at coordinate 97,527,208 of JAPDNY010000003.1, read as the reverse complement.
TTACGATGCTATCTGCTTAACGTGAATAGAACAATGGATTAATCTTGAAAATATGAAGTTGTTGGCATTAGAAGGTCATGATAACAAGTTTGGATGGCATGCGTATTTATGGTACAAAAAATCAAAAATCGACAAATTTTTTAAACATCACTTTATTAGGCGATCACTGTTCAAGACCTGGATGAGATATAAAAAATTCTTTTATGAAGAACGACCACTTTGGATAGTGCTGGCAGAAGTGATTAAACCATATTCGAGACATGAAGGATTAGATTGGTTACCGTATAGAAATCTTTTAAAATCTGATGGGAAAAGTTTTGTTATGAGAGACAGAGATGAGGTGGAATTTGATTATGATTGGTTGAATTATAGACAGATCTATGATTTGTTTAAAACTGATAAGAGAAATTATGGCTTTAGGGCAAAGAATAATGAAATTGAGACTATATGGGTGGAAAAGGGGGGGAAATGATCTCAAAAATATATAAGGTTTTACTGAAGTGGTATACAGAAGATGAAATTGTAAAAGAACAAATGATAAAATGGGCGGTAAATGTAAATAGTGAAATAACTATGGCATCATGGGAATGTTTGTGGAAAAAGTCAATGAAAATTTCAACTTGTGTTAATGTCAAAGAGAATTGTTATAAAATGATGTATAGATGATATATGACTCCAAAGAAAATTGCTAATACAAATGAGAGTATGTCTAGCAAATGTTGGAAATGTAGAAAGAAAGAGGGCTCATTTTACCATATGTGGTGGACTTGTGATAAAGCCATGAGTTATTGGTCAGAGATTCATAATGAAATACAGAAAATTTTGAAATGTACTTTTAAGAAAGATACACAAATTTTGTTGTTAGGACTTAAACTGGAAGAATTAAATGTAACTTGGTCACAACAGCTAGAATGACCTACACACAATTCTGGAAACAAGAAAAGATACCTGAAACATGGGAATGGATTAAGAAGATGCTTTTTATGGCTGAAATGGACAAAATGACAAGAAAGCTTAATAATGAAGAAGATGAAGCATTTTTTGAAGAATGGAAAGATTTTAAAGACTATCTTGAGAAAAACTGGGATGTTAAAAATAGATTGATTTGCTTTGACAGTTATTAAGGAGAAAATAAGAAAAAGAATGATAAGATTGGACAAACGTGGTTTGATTTGTTTTGACAGCTATTGAGGAGAAATTGAAAGAGATTTAGACCTTTGAATTGTTACCATTAGTAAATGAAAATAAGTTTAGTAGTAAATGTAACTAAATAGAGAGTCATTATGGGGTTGAAGCATTGCGGGAAGCCTTGTTTGGGGGGGAGAGGGTGAAAGAAAATGGATATGTATTGGTTTGTTTAAACTGTATGAACATGAAAATATATCCAATAATAAAATGTATTTACCAAAAAAAGATTGCTAAAATGTTACCTAATTTGTTAATGGAAATGACATATTTTGTGAATGGTAATTAGATAATAGAGTTTATAAGGGGGCAAGAGCATTGCGGGAAGCCTTGTACTGGGGAGAGTAGGGAGAAAGGAAAAAAGGTATGTGATATCTATAAGATGGAATTTTAACTATGTGAAACATATCCTATAATAAAATGTTTTTTTAAAAAAAAACATTCCTGTGGTTGTGAAAAGATAGAGAGTGGAGTCAGAGACCGAAACTAACAGAAAAGATCGCAAGACTGGAAAAGAGAGGTGTTGCAGGCAATTGTTTCCAGCTGGAACTGTGACTAGGGAATCAAGAAAGAAGGCTGGAGCAGACCCTGGAGGACCAGAAGACTGGCGGAGTGGAAAGTTTCCTGGAGGACAGTTTATAAGGAGGGGCAGGAAGCAGGAAGCTCAAAAAGAGCCTACTCTAGCCAGAAAAATCATAGAGAAATTGCGCCCGCCATTTTGAGGAGGACTAAACTTTAAAATCTAATTTTAAAACTGAAATAGACTTTAAAGATGTGACAAAAGGTGGCGATTAGAATAAATACATACAGAACAGTTGGAATATATAGAAGAGAAGAACCTGGAGCAACTTTAAAGATTTCAAAACGGACCCAAAACAAAGGCAAAGGGCAGCTTCTGCAGTGAGTCCGAGTATGGCAGTGAAAGAAAAGAGAGAATGGCAAGCTGCAATTGATGCAATGGAAAAGAGAATGATGGAGGCAATTCAAGGACTGGTAAAACAGATAGAGCAACAGCTGGAGAAACAAATGGAAAAACAGTTGGAGTAGCTGGAGGAAGTACAAGAGAAGAATGTGGCGGCAATGAAGGAATTAGTTATAGCAGAGGTGGCAGAAATTAAAAAAGAAGTGGCAGACATAAATAATCAAGTTCAAGGTCTGGCAGTAAAATCGACAGAATTGGAGCAAAAATCACAAGCTATAGATAAAAAAATGGAAACAACATTACAAGACAATCGGAGACTGGAGTCAGTGATGGAATACAGAGTGATGTTAAACCATCTGAGGCTAAGAGGGATTGAGGAAACAATGGACGAAGACATACGTTCGGTGGTAATGACAGCATTGACAGAGTATTTGGGAAAAGATCAAGGAGAGCTGGATTCTGATTCTGATTTAATTTATAGAGTGAACTCAGCATATGCTCAAAGAAAGAAACTACCAAGAGATGTGATTGTACAACTAGTAACAAGGAAGATGAAAGAGGATATTTTTAAGAAACAGTTTACACAATCCTTGGAGATTGATGGCAAAAAGATAATAATAATGAGAGAACTCCCAAGAATGATTTTACAAGATAGAAAGAAATACAAGAAGTTGGTTGACAAGTTGAAGCAGCTTAACATCAGGTTCAGATGGGAAATACCACAAGGTCTGTCTTTTACCTATCATACATTAAGATATATGATTAAGACACCAGAAGAAATGCATAGGTTCAAGGCAGATAATTTAGAAGATTTTGGAGATATATAAGACAAGACACAATGGATTACAAATTTTTATCACAGAATGTAAATGGACTTAATTCACCCACTAAAAGAAAGGTAGTAAAATATTGGTTGGAAAAACAAAAATGTAATATTTGTCTACAAGAAACCCATATTTAAAAAAAAGGACAGTAAGTATTTGATCAATAAAAAAATAGGAGAAGAGTTTTATTCATTGGCAGAGAAAAAAAAAACAAAGGAGTTGTGACTTATGTAAAAAAAGAATTGGATCCAAAAGAAATTTTTAGGGATAAAGATGGGAGATATATTGGAGTGGAAATTACAATGCTTCAGAAAAAAACATTGGTGGTTAATTTATATGCGCCTAATGGAGCAAAAGAATTTTTTTAAAAAGATCTGATGAAGGAATTGGACCAAGTGAATTACGATCAGATAATCCTGGCTGGAGACTTTAATGGTACTGTAAATAACAAATTGGACAGGAAATCAAAAACTACTGATGAAAAGATCGGAAAATTACCAAAAGTTTTTTTTAAACTGATGGAGCAAGAGAAATTGGAAGATGTGTGGAGAAAATGGAATCCTGGAGTTAAGGACTTTACTTTTTATTCCAATCGACATAATTAATTTTCCAGGATTGACATGATCTGGATGTCTGGAGATATCGCATTAAAAACGCAAAAAGTGGAGATTTTACCAAAGACTAATTCTGATCATAATCCGTTGATATGGATGTTAAAAGAAAAGGTTAAGCAGTCTCAGTGGAGAATAAACGAAGATTTATTAGATAAGAAAAAAACAATTGAGATATTGCGTAAAGAAACCCAGACATTTTTTCAAATGAATTTAAACCAAAATGTGAAAATACAGACTGTCTGGGATGCATATAAGGCGGTAATGAGAGGAGTACTTATATCCTTAAATGCGACTGACAGGAAACAAAGTATGAAACAACAAAATGATTTGCAAGAAAAGATCCAGCAAAAAGAAAAAGAACTAAAGAAAAGACCAGGGAAAAAGAAAATTATTAAAGAGATACAATTTTTACAAGAACAATTGAATGTGATACTTAATCGGGAACTGTATTGGAATTTAAAGAAATTGCAACAAAAATCTTTTGAAGGAGCAAATAAGCTAGGAAAGTATTTGGCATGACAACTAAAAAATCGAAGAGAAAAACAAAGAAATTGTGGATATGAATGGCTTAAAAAGAGGTTTTTTTAAGTACTATGCGAAATTATTTCAGAAAAAGAAGATAGACCCGGAAAAACTAAAGAATATTTGGACAAAGTAGAAATTCCAAAAGTAGAAGCAAAGATTAAGGATATGCTGAATGGTCCAATTCAAAAAGAAGAAATCTATAATGCGATAGACGATGCAAAGTTGGGGAAAGCCCCAGGTCCAGATGGATTTACTGCAAAATTTTATAAAAAGTTAAAGGAGGAACTGACTCCAATTTTGGAACTTTTATCAAATGACATATGGGAGACTAAATTAATACCAGAGACGTGGAAAGAAGCCAATATATCACTCATACCAAAAGAAGACAAGATCTAACAGACGTAAAAAATTACAGACCAATTTCTCTTCTTAATAATGATTATAAATTGTTTGCCAAAATAATTTCAGAAAGATTGAAGAATTATTTGAAAGATGTTATAACAGAAGAACAAGCCGTTTTTTTACCGAACAGACAAATTAGAGACAATCTAAGAATGGTGATAGATGCAATGGAATATTATGATAAACATCCAGAAAAAGAGGTTGCTTTTCTATTTGTAGATGCTGAGAAAGCCTTTGACAATTTAAACTGGGACTTTATGTTTCAAGTGATTGAGAAAATGGACATTGGACAGCCCTTTTTAAACGTAATTAGGGAGATATATTCAGAACAGAAAGCGTCGTTGAATGTAAATAAAGAGATGACGGAGCATTTTAAAGTTCAAAAAGGCACCAGACAAGGTTGTCTGCTATCCCCTTTATTGTTTATTTGGATTTTGGAAGTATTGTTGGGGAAGATAAGAGAAGAAAAGGACATAAAGGGACTTACGACTGGAGGCTTCACGTACCGCCTGCCTTTTCTCTTTTCTCTGTGAGGGGTGGGAAACTGCTTGAATTCTTTTGCTTTCACAAGGCATTTTTGGTTTGACTCCAGGGTTGTCTGTTTCCTTGACAAGTCAAACAGCAGAGTCACCCCACTCCTTCTGTGGGTTCTGCAAGCAGCTATTTTTTCAGCCAGCTGGCAGTGGGATTTGACTTTTCTGCTCATGCCAAAAGGAAACCCGCTCTCCCTTGGCCAGCTGGTGACCAACCATCCAACCACTCTCAGGGGGAAATTGGTGACTGCCCTTAGATAACATCACGTGGAAGTGACATCATCATGCCAAAGACGTTGTACAGTGTCGCTCTGGTATTTTGGGAAAACTCTATGGGGCTTTGCCCCAAATACCAGAGCATTACACAGTGATGCCCCCGGCATGATGACATTACTACTGTGCGACATTGTCATGTCAGGGACATCACACCAGGTCATGGCTGTTGGGGATGGGGCTTCCCCCTCTGGCCAGCTGGCTGGCAGCAGGCAGGAGCCCACAAAATTGGGAGATCCCCTGCTCCCACCGGGGGGCTGGCAACCCCACAATAAGCCCTTGGTCACCTGGAAGAGTTCCACCAGGCTACACTGTGTGAATGCAATGGTTTGGGAGAAATATTATTTCTTTGCTGCCATCACCACCACAGAGTAGTTTGGAATGAGCTTTTCATCACAAGTCTTTCTTCACTCTCACTCTAGCCATCTCATTTCATGTTTCATTGGCCACAGCCCTGCAGTAAATCAATTGATAAAGTTAGAATGACTAGTTTGAATCCAGAAGAGCTTTTTTATATGGGCTTGAATAAAGCAAAGGCCGTGGTATTACAAAAATGGGGTGACATTGAACCTCAAAAGGATAAAGCCGTGCTCCCTATGAACTACAGCAGTTTTGAAAACATGGCCGAATTATACATCAGCTCCATACCTCTCAAATATCATTTATGAGAGATATAGACGGGCCTTTTCGAGAGTATGCTTCAATGCATTTCCTTCTGCAATACTATTTGGCAGATTTTCTCAGCTGCCTCTGCAGAAGTGATCTTGTCCCTGTTCTGGAAAAATGATTGAATCTGTTACACATATTCTCCTGCATTGTGAATTTTATCAAGAAGAAAGATTGCAGTTAAATATTCCACTCCTCTCTAAATTCATATTATCAGCTTTAGGTCTGAAGTACTCTGGAAATATCTCTTAGAAGATACACATTAATCTGTAACTTACGTGGTAGCAAAATTTTGCACTATAGCAATTAGAAAGCGGAAATGTTTGGAATTATCATAATAGTTTTTCTGAGCTCCAAGTTTTATGAGTTTTAGACGATTTTAAGAGATGTATTGCTCTTATGCTGGTTTTAGACCATAATAAACATTGACTTGAGGCTGTCTAGGCTTTTAGACCTGAGAGTGGGGAAAGTATAAATGGAAAAAAAAGTTTTTATAACAACAAATGAACAAAAGAACCACTTTCCTGCATTTTTCTGTTTCTTTTTAATGAGCCTCCTCATATCTAGTGTAGCCTCTACGTCTGTCACCATACTCCATCTACTACGCCTGCTTCATAGGGTACAAGTAAATCTCTTTGCCTTTGTGCAGGTAAGAAGGTGCAATGTGAGAAAACAGCAAGGAATGAGCGCTCACTGATGCTTTTATAAATTTGAAAAATTCTCAAAAAGCCACTGAAAGCACAATGATTGGTGGAAGGTGGAACTGCTGTACACGCGGTCACCCATTGAGCCACCCCCTTAGGCTGGAACATTGGAAGCGGCTCATCACTTAGATTATCAACTCATCTACTCTCCCCACCCTCAGTGCCTTTTCCATTACCCTCATGCAAGTATGTAAAGTAGACAGTGAGGCATAGCGGCTATTTCCAAATATTCCTGGAGATTACCAATTGCAAAATTAATAGCAACCAAATTAACTATACTAAATACATTGAAGAAACGAGAAGATTTGGTCTAGAATTTCATTAGTTAATCTCCATGTGCACATCTCAGATCTCACATCAACTACAGGCCAGCCAGACCTTGAACAGATTGCAGAATCTTCAGCGGCTTCCACAATACACTCTGGAAGATCATATTGCCAGAAGATCTGCCAGAACTCTTCAGGATAGAATCAAGTGGTTCCATTCGTCCTTGATTTAAGTACAAAGTGATACTATTATACAATATCCCAGTGATCTGTTTCCCAACACTGCTTAATTGTGCAAGGTCTTGCAGCATTAGTGCAAATTTACATGTGTAAATAAATACAAAGCCAAAGCACTGCTGAGAAAGTATTCCTCATTACAATATTGACACTATGCTTATATGCCCACTTCAAATCCTATCAACAACTCTACATTCGACTGCCCTCTCCCATTCTCATGAGTTTGTTCTAATTCTTCAGCCTTGTTCCTAACAACGCACCCACATTTCAACAATATCCCAACAATGTCCTCTCTGTAGATTTGCTGTTGCTTAACTGAAAGACAACTATATATCAGAGCACGTAAGGAACCAGAATCATATAATCATAGAATGTTAGAGTTGGAAGGGACCTTGCAGGTCATCTAGTCCAACCCCCTGCACTCTGCAGGAGCAGAGCCGAAAGAGAGCCCTACATACCTACAACATACCCAAAAGATGATCATCCAGCCTCCGCTTGAAAATGTCCAGGGAAGGAGCATCCACCACCTCCCAAGGCAGACTGTTCCACTGCTCAACCACACTTACAGTTAGGAAGTTTCTCCTGATATCTAGCCGGTCACGATTCCCTTGTAATTTCTACCCATTAGATCTAATCTTGCAATCCGGAGCAAGAGAGAATAGATCTGCTCCATATTTTACATGACAGCCTTTCAAATATTTGAAGACTGACATCATGTCCCCTCTAAGCCTTCTCTTTCCCAGGCTAAACATAACCAACTCTTTCAGCCTTTCCTTGTAACACTTGGATTCCAACCCCCTCACCATCCTGGTTGCCCTCTTCTGCACACACTCCAGCTTGTCAACATCCCTCCTGAAGTGCGGTGCCCAAAACTGGACACAGGACCCCAGGTGAGGCCTGGCCATAGCAGAATAGAGCAGAATAGGGAATAGAGAAAGAAAAAATCTTTATCAGCAGAATCAGTGCAATTAGAGGTAAAAGAAATTACTTTTAAAACATATTTATCTCAGTTGCAGCAGTCTGCAAAAATGACAACAGAAGACAAACCCAGAAGTAAATGAACTTTTATTATAGTGTCTGTTGACCTGTTCTCACATCCAGACAAGTTAGGGCTTCTCTTTTCTTTTAAAAAATACTTCAGGTATTTCAGGCTTGTTTATAGGCTCTAGGGTTTGGCCACATTATGTCTGCCCACACACCCAATAATCTGCTGACTGGGTTTGTGTATTTAACTTGTACATTCTAATCCATATCTGCTACGCATTCTTTTTTCACCAGACTAGTCAGATTTTGGGAAAATATGGAAAGTGAAGGTATTTTCAGGGGGAATTAGTGACAATGAAGTGTTTAATCTGTTGTCGAAGGCTTTCATGGCCGGAGTTCATTAGTTGCTGTAGATTTTCCAGGTTGTGTGGCCATGGTCTTGGCATTGTAGGACCTGACGTTTCGCCAGTAGCTGTGACTGGCATCCTCAGAGGTATAACACATAAAAAAGGAGTACTCTCTTGTGTCAAGGTGAGAAAAATGGTAGGCAGGTAATTCATATCTACTCAGGAAGGTGGGGTGGGGATGAGTTATTATCTTGTAGGACTTACCTGCCTACTATTTTTCTTCTCACAGTATAACAACCTCAGGCCACCTGACCCTTATGGCCTGAAAATCTTCCACAGCCTGCACCACCAAGGCTTTACCCTTCACCAGGCACAGGTTGTTAACCCCCAGGGGAATAAGCAGCACATGGGGTGGCAGGCGAGAAGGTTCCTGAAACAACAAAGGCATGAGGCCTGACCAATGAAGGCCCCGGCGCCCCTGCCATTCAATGGTAGCCCAACGGCTAAGCCCCAGCTGAGATCAGACTGAAGTTCTCCGGGCACAATGAACAGCCCAAAATACAAAGCTGTGGCCATAGATGAGAACCCATCTTCTCTCAGTGGGAACCACAGCACCTAAAAAGAAAACAACAGTTAACCAAGCTAACACAGTTACAAGGAAACAAATGGGCGAACATAAGACCTATAAACAGCTGAGCGCCACCTGCCTAAATGCTGGATATCCTGAGGTGAGTACCCCATTGCTGCAGCCATAAAGGCTGCACCTATTCGAAAGGAATGGGTGCCAAACTTCACTCCTGAGAACCCCAAGCTGGATAGAGTCCACGTGGTCACAGCCCAGAACTGATGTTTAGTCAAAGGAGCACCATCTGAGTGGTGGAACAAGAACCCATTGCCCCAACCGCAAACTGCCAAATAGCCTATGAGGGCCAAAACTGGTCAAAGCTCAGGGTCAGAACAAGGACCTAAAGGAAGCACCAGGCCCCGCTGGCACTGGTCAGTCTTGAAGCACAGCACCATGATGTGGGCTCTCCCCAGTGCCAACCTAAGGTCCAACACCATCAAAGCCTGTCCAGAATAGTCCTCCTGAGACTGGGCCACTAATTCACCAACCCAGAGGGCCCCAAAGAATGCCACCAAAGCCGCTGCGTGAAAGAGGCAAGCTTCGAACTCAGACACACACACCTCATACCAAGCCTGTCTCAGCCCTTTGAGGACTGAAGGGGATAGGAGTTGCCATGAATCTACTGGCCGGCCAACCTCCCTGGACCAGCCCTCGAGCATCTTCCGCAGCCAAAAGTTGTTGGTTACTTCACGAAAACCCAATGCCTTATGGGCAAAAGGCAGAGCTGACAGGTGCCCCTTGATGGAGTGCACCGCTAACCCTCTACCTTTTAGGTCCACATAATAGTGGAGCAACTGCTCCACCAGGAGGGGCTGACTTGCCTGATACCTGCCTCTGACCTAAACTCCTCAAACTGGCAAACTGCACACTCATACGACTTCCTGGTGCTGGGGGCTATGTCAAGGCCTATAGCTCTGCAGGCCTCAGCTTTCCAAGCATCCATAGCTTCGAAGGAATTCTTGCTGGATGAAGATCAACTTCTGGGGCCAACTGACAAAACCCCTCCATCTGTTTGCAAGAGAGCACATCAGCCACCCTGTTATCGACCCCCAGCACATGTCTGGCCAAGAACAAGATGTTAAGCCTGAGGCAGCACAGCATAAAGGCCCTAACCTGCACCATGAATCTTGGGGACCTAGAAGATAGGGAGTTGATGACGTGAACCACTGCTAAATTGTCGCACCAAAAGTGGACTCTGTGGTTCGCCAGCCCATTCCCCCCAAAGCCATACCGCCACCAGTATGGGAAAAAGCTCCAGGAAGGTGAGGTCCCATGTAATACCTGTGGCTACCCAATCTTCCACACACCAGTGTCCCCAAAAGTAGGCCCCAAGGTCTAGAGAACCAGCTGCATTGGAATGCGCCTGGAGATCTGCATTGAGCCGCAAATCGTCCCTCCAAAAGGAGACCCCATTGAACGGCCTTAAAAACTCCTGCCAAACCAAGAGGTCAGAACACATAGAGGCTGTAATTCATGTCCTATGATGCGGAAGGTGCAGGGTTGCCATAGCATCACAGAACCTCTACAAAAAGGCCCGTCCAGGGGTGACCACCTTGCAGGCAAAATTAAGATGTACAACCAGCTGTTGCAACTCCAACAGGGTTACCTTTTGCCTACCAAGAAAGCTAGTCACACGGGAAAATAAGTGCAGTACTTTAGTCTCAGGCAAACAGGATAACTGTGCAATCGTGCCGAACGCCACACCCAGAAGGGTCAATGAAGATGCAGGACCTTCTGTCTTCTTGTGTGCCAGCAGCACCTCTAACTCGGCAGCCAGACCAAAAAAATTATTAAGAAGCTGCCCACAATGACCAGAACCTGCCGGTCCCAAGAAAAGAAAGTCATCCAGATAATGAACCACATCCCACAACCCGGACCTTTCCCGAACTGCCCACTCCAAGAAGGAGCTAAAACTTTCAAAGGCAGCACATGACACAGAGCAGCCCATCAGCAGGGCTCTGTCCATATAAAAGCAACCATCAAAGGAAAAGCCCAGCAACTCAAAATCAGCTGGATGGACAGGGAGCAGGTGAAAGACCAACTTGATGTCACATTTGGCCATTTCCGCACCAGGTCTGCAGTACTGCACAATTCGGACCACCTGGTCAAATGTCATGTACCGAACAGAGCACAGATCATCCAGGATCCCATCACTGATGGACCCCCCACCCCCTGGGGGAATGAAAGATGGTGAATTAAACAAAATTCACCCAGTGCCTTTTTAGGCACCACCCCCAGAGGTGAAACCCAGAGATTGGGAACTGGGGGAGTAGTCAAAGAACCTGAGACCCTACTTTCAACCCTCTCTTTGTCAATTTTTGCTCTAACGACATCCTCCATTCCCCTAATGGAACACAGGTTCTGAGCCAGGAACAGGCCCCTTGGTCCCATAAACAGAATGCGAAAACCAAACTGAAAACCTTCAAGCAGATATTTAGCATCAACTTCATTGGGGTAATTAACTAACCATGCCTCGAGAACCTTCAGGTTTAGGGGGCTGGGGCCCTTTACCAAAAGATTGGTTACCTCCAGCCCCACCTTGCTTCCTCTGTCCATGCTGTGGCCTGGCTCTAGGGCAGTTGGTAAAGGATTGGGAGCCATTGCAAAGGGGACATTCATGTTTGTACTGAGAAACCTTCCTGTTGCAGACTCCCTGGGACCCAAATTCCCAACACAATAGGTGGGGTTGAACCGCCTGCCCCGTGGGTTCACGGGGACTGAGCACAGACTAGGCTTGCTGCACCAAATGGCCACTATGAGAGCGCTCACCAGTAACTGGGTGCACCAGGGACATGACCTGTAACCATACAATGGGGTGAACCTGGTCCCACGGCAACATGGGATACCGAGCTGCCCACATGTGAAACTCTTCATCATATTGCAGCCAGGCGGCACCTGAAAATCCTGTGTTACCCTTATATATAATGCCCATATACTGGATCAAAGATGCAGACCAATAGGGCTGTGCCCAAGCTATAACCCCTGCATATATAAAATACCTTGACAGCCAAGTAGCCCAGGTCCTGCCCACAGTCCCCTGCTTCAATTTTTCCTTGTCCCATTCCTCAAGGTCCTCCTTATCCTTCTTTTCCAACTCCTGATACAGGAGGGGGGAAACATCCACAAGCTCCTCCTTGCAGATTTTTCCCCGAGTGCCCGACAACAGGTGATCACCCAGTGGCAAGGCTGTGTTGCCAAACAGCATATCCTTAGCCAGCACGTGTGCAGCTGGGCCACCACACAGCACCTGTGAGCCCCAAGACCCCCAGGGGACCATGGGAGGTGGGGGGGCATCTCATGCCATCTCATGCTGACGAAGGAGGAAATTGTCCTGTGGACCAAATCTGCAGCTGAGGAGGAGCAGAACCCCCAGCTTGAGTATTAGGCTGTGATGAGGCAGAGGGCTTGGATACACCTGCCTGACCTCCGGGCCATAAGAACATAAGAGAAGCCAATGTTGAATCAGGCCAATGGCCCATCTAGTCCAACACTCTGTCACACAGCAGCCAAAATATACCAGGTGCCATCAGGAGGTCCAGCAGTGGGGCCAGGACACTAGAAGCCCTCCCACTGCTGCCCCCTCCAGCAACAAGAATAGAGTGCATCACCTGCCCCAGACTGAGAGTTCCCATCTATACCCTGCGGCTAATAGCCACTGATGGACTTCTGTTCCATAAGTTTATCTAATTCCCTCTTGAAACTGTCCATGCTTGTAGCTGCCACCAACTCCTGTGGCAGTGAATTCTATATGTTAATCACTCTTTGGGTGAAGAAGTATTTCCTTTTATCTGTTCTAACCCGACTGCTCAGCAATTTCATGGAGTGCCCACGAGTTCTTGTATTGTGAGAAAGGGAGAAAAGTACTTCTTTCTCAACCTGCTCAATCCCATTCATAATCTTATAAACCTTAATCATGTCACCCCTCAGCCGTCGTTTCTCCAAACATTTTAACCTTTCTTCATAGGGAAGGTGTTCCAACCCTTTTATCATTCTAGTTGCCCTTCTCTGCACTTTTTCCAATGCTATAATATCCTTTTTGAGATGTGGTGACCAGAACTATACACAGTATTCCAAATGAGTTCGCACCAATGATTTATACAGGGGCATGATGATACTGGCTGATTTGTTTTCAATTCCCTTCCTAATAATCCCCAGCATAGCGTTGGCCTTCTTTATTGCAGCTACACACTGTCTAGACATTTTCATTGAGTTATCTACTACGAATCCAAGATCTCTCTCTTGGTCCGTCTCTGCCAGTTCAGACCCCATCAACGTGTGTTTATATTTAGGATTTTTGGCTCCAATGTGCATCACTTTGCACTTGGCCGCATTGAACCCCATTTGCCACGTTGACGCCCACTCACCCATCCTCGACACATCCCTTTGGAGTGCCTCACACTCCTCTCTGGTTTTCACCACCCGGAACAACTTTGTGTCATCTGCAAATTTAGCCACTTCACTGCTTACTCCCAATTCCAAATAATTAATAAACAAGTTAAAAAGCATCGGACCGAGTAGTGATCCCTGTGGTACCCCACTGCTTACCACCCTCCACTGAGAAAGTTTCCCATTTATACTCACTCTCTGTTTTCTATTTATAAGCCAGTTTTTGATCCACAAGAGGACTTGTCCTTTTATCCCATGACTATTGAGCTTACTTAGGAGCCTTTGATGAGGAACTGTATCAAAAGCTTTCCGGAAGTCAAGGTAAATAATATCTATTGGGTCCCCCTTGTCCACATGTTTGTTCACTCCCTCAAAAAACACTAACAGGTTAGTGAGACAAGATCTTCCCTTACAGAACCCATGCTGAGTCTGCCTCAATAGTTTTTGTTCATCAATGTGCCTACTAATTATCTCCTTAATAACAGTTTCCACCAACTTACCCGGTATCGATGTCAGACTGACTGGCCTGTAATTTCCTGGATCTCCCCTGGAGCCCTTATTAAAGATGGGAGTGACATTAGCTACCTTCCAGTCCTCAGGAATGGAGGCAGATTTTAAAGAAAGATTACATATTTTTGTCAGGAGATCCACAAGTTCACATTTGAGTTCTTTCAGAACTCTCGGATGAATGCCATCCGGGCCTGGTGATTTATTAGTTTTTAAATTGTCCATCAGTCGGAGGACTTCCTCTCTTGTCACCGCAATCTGATTCAGGTCTTTCAAACCCCCTCCCAAAATCGGTGCTTCTGGAGTGGGCAAGCACTTCTCCTCTTCCACAGTGAAGACAGAGGCAAAAAATGCATTCAGCTTCTCAGCCATTTCCCTATCATCCTTCACTACTCCTTTTACCCCTTGGTCATCCAAGGGCCCCACTGCCTCCCTGGCTGGCTTCCTACTTCTAATGTATTTGAAGAAAGTTTTATTGTTGGCCTTTATGTTTTTTGCGATATGCTCCTCATATTCCCTTTTTTGCTTGCCTGATCACAGACTTGCATTTTATTAGCCATAGTCTGTGTTCCCTTTTATCAACCTCACTAAGACTAGCTTTTCACCACTTAAAGGAATCCTTCTTACCTTTTACAGCTTCCATTACTTTATTTGTTAACCATGCAGGCTTTTTTCTATACCTATTTGTACCTTTCCTAACCTGTGGTATATATTTTTTCTGAGCTTCTAGGATTGTCTTTTTAAATAGTCTCCAAGCTTCCCCAATAGTTTTGACCTTCTCCACTCTTCCTTTCAATTTCTTCCTCACATGTCCCCTCATACCAGAGAAGTTACCCCTTTTAAAGTTAAAAGTGGTTGCGTCAGTTTTTTGGCAACTCCCTATCTGTACAAATGTTAAACTCAATGACATTATGGTCACTGTTCCCAAGTGGTGCAATCACTTTTACATCTCTCATCAGGTCTTGGGTGTTACTTAGGACCAAATCCAGGATCGCCTCTCCCCTGGTAGGATCAGTGACCATCTGTTCCATAGCACAGTCATTGAGAGTGTCTAAAAACTCAATCTCTTTTTCCCAACTAGAACTCATATTGACCCAATCAATGTGTGGGTAGTTAAAGTCGCCTATTACAACACAGTTATTTCGTCTAGCCACTATCTTTACTTCATTCATCATTTTATAATCCTCCTCTATCTTTTGATCTGGTGGGCGATAACAAACTCCCACTGTTAAGCTTCCTTTTGGACCCACTATTTCAACCCATAGCATTTCCAGAAGCCAGTGTTCGGTGTGCTATTAGACTCACCAGACAGAACTGGAACTGCCGCTGCCTCCGAGCCCATGTGCTGCACCTGTCCACCAGTCACAGGAGGTACCCCAGCTGCCGAGTCATCTGCACTCACTTCCCCTCCATATCCAGAGGGCTTGGCGACCCAACCTTCAAGAAGAGATAAGCGCATTAGAACTGTCACCTGAAACTGGGCACTGGAAGGAAACCGTGTCTGCTTTGCACTACCCATGTCCCTGCCAGATGGTGCTGGGGGTGGAGGAAGGCCGGAGGCCTGCTCCAAAGCATAATCTGCTCTAAAATAGCCTGTTGGACAAGGTCCCCCCTTCTCCTCCTCCAAAGAGAAGGGGCTTTACGAGCGGGCTGCTTGCCCTCAGACTTGCCCATTCCCTTCTTCGGGGCCATCCAGAAGACAGCTACCATGAATGCAGGAGTGGAAGCTGACACAAATAAAAAAATAGTAGCCCTGCCAGGTTTAGATTATTTTCCCTTGGCCACTTGACCATGGCTTCTAGACAATGACCAAGTGCGGAGGCAACTGACTCTGGCAGCTTAGTTGTGGGGGTGTTATATCAGACGTAACAACAACAGACAAAACAAAAACAAACAAATATACATACAAACATATATTGGAAGAATCTATCCATCTGTTAAGTTTCCCATACATCTTCTAAGAAAGAGGGTAAATTTCTACATCTTATATTGTTAATTAAAACTTTTGCACAGAGGGTGTTCTTGCTATCTTCTGGTTAGGTTGTATAACAGTTTAATTATTGTATTGTTCAATCCATCTGTAGAATCTCAACCATGTATTTTCAAAGTTTTCCTCTTTTTGTCCCTTCAAAAATAAAGTTAATTTATCCATCTCAGCAGTTTCAAGTAGTTTATTTATTATTTCTTCTTTTGAAGGTACTTCTTTTCTTCTCCAATATTTAGCATACAATATTCTAGCAGTTGTAACTACATGCAAAATAAGATAAGAATCCTGCCTTTTACAATTCTCTGGAAGTATGTTCAATAAAAACAGTTCTGATACAAAAGATATATTATTTTCTAAGTTTTTTTGCAATATTTAATGTATCCAAGCCCAATCTGTTTTACTTTTATCACAAGTCTACCACATGTGGAAAAAGGAACCAACATTCTCTTGGCATTTCCAGCAATAATTTGACATATTAGGGTAAAATTTTGATAATTTATCTGGTGTAATATACCATCTATAAAACATTTTATAAATATTTTCTTTAAAAGAGATTGCTTTAGTAATTTTTATATTTGTTTTCCATATCTTTAACCATTGATCTAAGTCAATATTATGTCCTAAATTTTGTGCCCCTTTGATCATAGAACATTTAACCACTTCATCTTGTGTTTTCATTTCTATTTTACTATACAGTTTCTTAATAAGCTTTTAATCTGTATGAATCAATATTTTGTCAATCTCTGTTAACTTCTCATAGAAACCCATTTGTTTATCTTTGACATATCTAGAATCTAATTGTGCTCTTTCCCACCAACTCAACTTAGTATACTGCTTTTTGAGATTTTCTGTTGATTTCAATTGGTTTTTATTGTCCAGCAAATCTTCATATCTCCACAATGTTGTTTTTTTTAAAAAAAAAAACACACACAACAAATTGGGATTAGTGAAGACTTCGAGTGGTGAGACCCATTTTGGTATCTTAGTGTAAAAGAGTCTTTTAGTCTTTTCCCATATTTTCATTAAGGATCTTCTAAGAATATGATGTTTAAAATACTTATGTGTATTGTCTCTACCATATCACACAAATGTGTGTAAACCCAGTAATAAGTCATGATCCTCTAACTTTAATAACCTTGGGTTTTCTAGTGTAATCCATTCTTTCTCCCACGTCAGTGAGGATGCTTCATAATATAAAAGCCAATCTGATAATGCAAATCCAGCTCTTTCTTTTGCATCTTGTAAGGCTTTCAGCTTTATTCTTGGTTTCTTGTTCTGCCATATAAATTGTAACATCAGTCTATCTAGTTCTTTGAAATATTGCTGATTTTGAAAAATTGGAATTGTTTGAAATAAAAAAAATCAGCCTTGGTAAAACGTGCATTTTTATAGTAGCTATTCTTCCCATTAAACATATTTGCAAGTCTTTCAATTTCTCCAAAACTTTCTTAATTTCTGACAGAAATTTCAAATAATTGTTCTTCAATAAGGAACTGCATCTATTTGTCAGATTTATTCCTAGGCATTTTACCTTCTTCTGGACTTCAATACCTGAGATTTTTTGTAGCTGTTGGATTTGTTCTTTAGTAATATTCTTTGTTAAAAATTTTGTTTTATTAAAGTTAATTTTCAATCCAGCCACAATCATATTCTTGTAACATTTTTAAGAGTTGCATAATAGAATCTAATGGATCTTCTAAAATAAATACTAGATCATCTGCAAATGCTTGTAGTTTGTACTCTTCTCTTATTTTCAGTCCTTTAATCTGTGTACTCTTCTCCTCTTATTTTCAGTCCTTTAATCTGTGTACTCTTCTCCTCTTATTTTCAGTCCTTTAATCTGTGTATCCTCTCTGATCATATCATTCAAAGTTTCAAGCACAAAAATAAACAATAATGGAGAAAGTGGACAACCTTGTCTAGTTCATCCAGGCCAGCATTTCAAATGATGAACTCTGCATATAAATTAAATAAGCAAGGTGACAATATACATCCTTGTTGTACCCCTTTTCCTATGCTCAACCAACCAGTTGTTCCATATCAGGTTCTAACTGTCGCTTCTTGATCCTTATACATGTGAGGTGGCCTGGTACTCCCATCTCTTTAAGGACTTGCCATAGTTCATTGTGATCCACACAATCAAAGACTTTAGAATAGTCAGTGAAGCAGAAGTAAATGTTTTTCTGGTGCTCTCTTGCTTTCTCCATAATCCAGCAAATGTTGGCAATTTGATCACTCGTTCCTCTACCTCTTCAAAACCCCGCTTGTACTTCTGGCAGTTCTCGATCCATGTACTGCTGAAGCTTAGCTTGTACGATCTTTAGCATGACCTTGTCGTACTCCTTTTCCTATGCAATTGAGTGATAGTTTGAACATTCCTTAGCATTGCCCTTCTTTGGGATTGGAATGTAAACTGACCTTTTCCAATCCTGTGGCCACTGTGGTATGTGTGTATGTCTATGCGAAGCTTGGATACTAGCATTGTGGGGATCACAGTCTAGCCACTTTGCTTTCTTGCATTTCTGTTTCTTTGGGATGGTGGTGATTGCTGCCTCCTGAACAATGTCACGAACCTCTGTCCATAGTTCTTCAGGCACTCTGTCTATTAAATCTAGTCCCTTAAACCTATTCTTCACCCCCACTGCATATTCATCAGGGATGTGATCTAGTTCAAACCTGAATGGCCTAGTGGTTTTCCCAACGTTCTTCAGTTTAAGCCTGAATTTTGCAATGAGTAGCTCATGATCTGAGCCACAGTCAACTCCAGGTCTTGTTTTTACTAACCGTATAGAGCTTCTCCACCTTTTACTGCAAATGATATAATCAATCTGATTTTGGTGTTGCCCATCTGGTGATGTCCATGTGTAGAGTTGCTGCTTAGGTTGTTGGAAGAGGGCAGGGGTCATTTCATAGAAAAAGAGGTGCAGGAGCTCATTAGCATAACTCATTAGCATAACTTATTTGCATATGCCACACCCCCTGACCTCACCGGAAGCTACCCTACAACAAGCATGAAAATACAGATCAATATAGTTTTGCTATTTATTTCTGTGGTAGTCGCTATACAAAGCCTCCTGGGTTTAGCTTTTTAAAACCCAGTTTTCTTAGAAGGGCAAATTAGCAGTGACCTTTGCTATATATGAATGGGGTTGGTTTGTTTTGTAAAAGGAAGTTACTTTCTTATAACACCAATGTACCTGTATAATTACATGAAAAATAAATTATTGCAACAACCCTGTCCATATAAATGGTCTACTTGTATGAACAGTACAACATTAGAGAATGGGACTTGCGCAAGATCACGGCTTTTTTTATAGGCTCAGCAAAAACTTTTAATAATGGAAGAAAAGCCACAGTCTCATGAAAGTTTCTCTTTCAGTCACTTGCAAACACTCCAGCAAGTGGTACACATTCTGCATGCTCCAATGTTTCATGGGGCTAGCAGATCTACCATCTGGAAAAGACATTCTGCCTTCTCTAGTAAATTATGAATAACCTGATCCCTTAAAAGAGAGTTGTGCCTAAAACAGAGTTACACGCATGACACATATAATAACATTAAATAATATTAAATACATAACCAAGTTGCCTTCTCCAAGTGAATACAAACTAAGCTTTGCCTGTTGCTGTGAGCAAGACAATTCCCAGGGCTTTTTTTTCTGGGGGAACATGCCAGAGCAGAATTCTGGAACCTCTTTGACAAAATTCTTTTTGAAGGACCCACTGAAGACATCATTAACCTGACCTCCTTTGAAATGCAGTTAAGTGGTACTTTAATGTGCCAGCATTCTGTTGTTGCCCTGGCCTGGATGGCCTGGGCTAGCCCGATCTTGTCAGGCCCTCTGAAGCTAAGCAGGGTCAGCCCTGGTTAGTACTTGGATGGGAGACCACCAAGGAAGCCCAGGGTTGCAACACAGAGGCAGGCCATGGCAAACCACCTCTGAGCAGCTCAGGCCTTAAAAATCACTACAAGGTCACCATCGGTCAGCTGCGACTTGATGGCACTTTCCACCAACAATACTGTTGTTGCATAAGAAAAAAGCCTGACAAAACCCTTGGGGCTGTGCACTTTGCACACACACAAAGGGGCAGAGAGAGACACACACACATAAACACACACACACAGAGAGGGGCAGAGCGAGACACACAAACAGAGAGCGACACACACACAGAGAAGCAGAGAGAGAAACAGAGGGGCAGAGAGAGACACACACACACACACACACTCTCAGGGGCTAAGAGCGACACACATAAGAGAACAGCGGGGCAGAGAGAGACACACACACACACAGAGTGGCAGAGAAAGAGATACAAACAGAGACACACACACGGAGGGACAGAGACACACACAGAGGAACTGGGGGCAGAGAGAGACACACACAGGGGCAGAGACACACACAGAGGGGCAGACATACACTTACACACAGAGGGGTAGAGAGAGAAACAGAGGGGCAGAGACAGAAATACACACACAGAAGGGCAGACACACACACACAAAAACACACACACACACAGAGGGGCAGAGAGACACACAGAGGAACAGAGGAACACTGAATTTTAGAGGTGAAAGAAAACACCCTATATATGAGAAGAAGCTGGGGCAGATGCAATTTCTGTAATCAAACAAAAAGTTTACTAGGTATCATCGAAGAGTAAATAAAAAACTAAAAGAGAAACTATTACAGAACCCATGACTACAGTGGAACCTAGTGTACTGGCTTCACCTCTGAATGTAGAATGGTGCAATTTAATGGCAACTAACATTCTGCAGAATTCTGGATTAACCATATATGACTAGAACACTGTTGCATGTTTATCAGCTTCCCAAAACAATTATTTTGTCATTTAAAAAAACCACTTCCAATTTAAACCCAAATTATAAATATGTTTCGTTCAGGGAAGCCCTCGGAGCCCTTAATGGGGAAAGATTATCTGGCAAGTCCTCTATGTAGAAAAGCAAAAAGAAGAGAAAGCTTATTTGATTAGACAGGCTTATTTGACTAGGCAAGAACCTTGGCTTTACTAACAGGAATAGTACATGCTCAAGAGCAGCAAGCCATTGGGTTCCTAAGTTTGATACTTAGACTGTTAAGGATGCCTTTGCATTAGTTTCATTGTACAGCTGAAACCTTTCGCTAACTCCTTACACAGAGACTCAGATACATTGCACTCCGAAAATCTGGCAGCAACTCATGGACGATGATCAAGTAAAATCAGTAACATAAAATTGACAGTAAAGTCAAAAAGAATTAGAAGGAAAGTCAATTAAGTTAATTATTGGATTGGGATCTTGAATCAGTAAATTCAGTGTACACAGTTGGAGAATCATAATGCCATAGCACATATGAGGACCAATGTTCCCTGTAAGCTGTGGAATCTTGTGAGCAAAAATTCTACTTTGTGAATTACTGGAATTAAAGTTGTGAGCAAGCAATTTGGCTACTGTGTAAATGAGTTTGCTCTGGAGCCATCCTTCCTGAGCAGAGACGAAAATGTGTGAGCCGGAGGCTAGAAAACTGTGAGCTAGCTCACACTAACTCAGCTTAGAGGGAACACTGATGAGGACCCTGTCCCTGTGAGTCACCTTGGTGAAATGTTGGCTGACTTCAGACTGGCAGTTTGCACCACTATAGCCACGTTTCAGCCACATTTTACAAGTGGATTAAAGGGGATGTTCACACAGGCACATCTGCCAGGCCTTCCCCACCCGTAGTCAACCCGTGCTGTTCTGCTTCACTCTGGTATTTAAAAGATACCTGGTAAAAGCGGTAGCAAATCCCTGAGAGCCCATTTATCCCACTTCATTCCACTTCCAGGAAGTGTGAACGCCAACCCGAAAAGCCGGGAGCAACCCACGTTGCGCATAAGGCGGCAGCAATATGATTGGCTGTGCTCCACTCTACCACTGCATTGGGATCCTCCCCCAATCGGCCATATGCGCTCAGGCTCACATGCACACATAGCCGAATTACCAGGAAAAAGCCGTTTACAGCTGTGTCTCTTGGCCAGCAATCTGAATGCTCCCGCACTCCTTCTCCCGGTATGCTCCCGCATCAGTCAGCGCAGTGTGACCGGGAAAACCCGGAACAGTTTGTTCTGGAGCTTTTTTTGCCACGACTGGCTCCCACTTCAAACTGCCAGCCTGAACTCAGCTGTTGAAAGTCAAAAAGGAGCTAAAAACAGCTGAGGCAAAAAGGGGCCAAGATATGGGTTTTGGTAGAACAGGAAAGAAAAATTTCTATTGAAGACAGAGCATTTCAAAAGAAACATTCTACAGTTATCAGATTTTATAAGTTTAATGCAATGAAGCATTCTGACTACTGAAAGAGAACATCTTACCTGTGCTGATGACATTGTGTCTGAAGGTTCAATGATTAATCTGAAGATCTGAGTCATCTGCTGTTAATAAATCAAGTCAAGTAGGCATCTGAAAGAACTGGGAGACATAACAAGGGATGGTGAAGCCTCATCTTTTATGAACCCTATAAACCCAGGCTCATTTTCTGGGGAGTTGTGTGTCCAAGAGAGAACTCATAGGGGAAAGTCATACTAGACAGGGATTGTTTGACAAAATTTTTCACGATAGGGTGATGGGAGAAGGTAACCTGACTTGGCATTCAGAAATAGAACACAGATTGAAGGAAATTTGTACTGACTCTTTCACGCGGAATTTGCAAGTTTCCCCATAACATCAAATGTTCATACAGAGTCCATGCCAAGTTCCACACATCTTTATTGGAAGACCCTCAACCATTACAGATCAAAGTATTGGACCACAGGTCATACCTGGGGCTTTAAAATGCCAGATAAAACAGAACTTAACCATTCTTTTTAAAACCATATGTTAACTTTCTCATGATAAGGTGAGATACTTCTGGGAAATACATTGTGAAATACTCTAGATGAAATTGCAACTCTACGTGGGAGGTACAGGATTAATAATTCTATTGTGGTGAAATCTGGATGGTACCTATAGTACAGTAGTTTTATTGTGTCATGTGAGTGGGAAAGTTTGCATCTGGAAGAAAAGTTGAGCAGAGGACATTGGGATGATAGGAAATGCTATGAATAATTTAGAAGAATTTAAACTGGATTTTTTTTTAAAAGGCCGATTCCTTTTTATGGAGGACTGTAAAAGCAAAAAAAAAAATAAATTTAAAAAAAATCAGCAGATGACTGGTTAACAATGGCTCAGCACAGATATAATGAGAAACCATTGTTTATTGTAACAATCAGGGCTATTTTGGGGCAAGAACGCACAGGAACGGAGTTCCGGCTGGCTCCCGAGTTGGCTGCGCCCAGCAGGAACTCATTAGCATAATAGGCCACACCCAATAGCAGAAACTCATTAGGAGTGGCTACATTAGGGATGTATGGCCTAACTTGCAAAGGAGTTCCTGCCACCAAAAAAGCCCTGGGTTTTGACAACAAACAAGGTAAACAGAATAAGAAGCAAAAGGTGGGTATAGCTGGATGACCACACTTCTGGTAACACGGGGATGTGGCCTAATATGCAAATAAGCCGTGCTGTCAGGGTGTGGCCTAATATGCTAATGAGTTTCTGCTGTTGGGTGTGGCCTATTATGCTAATGAGATCCTGTTAGGCTTTTTCTACAAAAAAAGCCCTGGTAACAATGTTTAGTTTATGAAACCAAGAATCATCTAGAACAGCGGTTCTCAACCTGTGGGTCGCGACCCCTTTGGGGGTCGAACGACCCTTTCACAGGGGTCGCCTAAGACCATAGGAAAAAACATAAATTACAGTTATTGAGTAGTAACGAAAATAATGTTATGGTTGGGGGTCACCACAACATGAGGAGCTGTATTAAAGGGTCGCGGCATTAGGAAGGTTGAGAACCACTGATCTAGAAGATGATCACTCTAATTCTGATTTGCCTCAATGAATGCTAGTTTCATAATCTTCTGTCTGGTCGGATGTCTCATAGTCAAGGGAGTGTCCAAGGGCAGTGCTGAGGATATTCTCAGATGCAGATGCACCAAGTACTTAACTGCCAGAGAGCTTGACACTTCCATGCTTGACCCATTCCAGTCAGGCTTCCAGCCAGGTCATGGGACCGAGACTGCACTGGTCGCCCTCACAGATGACCTCTGGAGGCATCTGGATTGAGGCGGATCGGCAGTACTGTTGTTGTTAGATCTGTTGGCGGCATTTGATAGTCAACCATCAGTTACTGATCCACCGCCTCGCTGATGCTGGAATTCAGGGGCTTGCCTTGAAATGGCTGGTCTCCTTTCTTCAGGGTTGGGGGCAGAGGGTGGCGCTAGGGGAGCAGATGTCCCAGAGGCACCCACTGGTATATGGGGTTACCCAAGGGGCAGTACTGTCCCCGATGTTATTTAACATCTATATGCACCCCCTCGCCCAGATTGCCCGGAGGCATAGGCTAGGGTGTCATCAATATGCAGATGACACCCAGCACTGAGGTCATGCTTATGTTTTTATGTATATGGGTTTTATGATGTTGTAAGCCACCCTGAGCCACCTAGGTGGGAGGGCAAGATAGAAATGGAACAAACAAACAAATAAATAAATAAAATATCTGTTGTTGGGCGGCTGGCCTGACTCCACCTCAGAGGACCTGGAACGGGCGCTCTATGACGTGGCAGGTTGGCTTAGGCTGAGTCAATTGAAATTGAATCCAATGAAGATGGAGATCCTGTGCCTGAGTCTGAGTGGATCAGAGGTAGGGATCCCACTCCCGACCTTCGATCGGGCACCATTGGTGCCAGCGCCGGGGTTTAGGAGTTTGGGAGTGCTCCTGGATGCCTCCTTAACAATGGAGGCCCAGGTAGCAGCCACTGCCAAGGCAGCCTTTTTCCATCAGCAGCTGATTAGGCAGTTGGTTCCCTTCCTTGAACGCAATGACCTGGCTACAGTGATTCATGCTATGGTCACCTCGAGATTAGACTACTGCAACGCGCTCTACATGAGGCTGCCCGGGGCTCAGATCCGGAAGCTGCAGCTAGTGCAGAATGCGGCAGCCAGGCTGCTGATGGGTCTCTCTGTATCACATCCAGCCTGTACTGAAGGCACTGCATTGGCTGCCAATAGCTTACCAGATATGTTTCAAGGTGCTGTTTTTGACCTTTAAATCCCTATATGGTCAGGGGCCTGCCTTTCCCCATATGTGGCCCAGAGAGCACTGAGGTCAGGGATACAGAGTCATCTGGCTCTTCCTGGCCCAAGAGAAGCCAGGTTGGCTGCTACCAGGGCCAGGGCCTTTTCAGTGGTGGCTCCACACTGGTGGAATGAGCTCCCAGAGAACATCAGGGCCCTGCAAGACCCTCTGCAGTTCCACAGGGCCTGTAAAATGGAACTCTTCCAACAGGCCTTTGATTAGGGGCCTCCACTGATTAAATGTTACCATTGAAACACGCTATGGTCTCATGAACATCATGTGGAGATTGCCGCTGGTTAGGGGAAGGTAAACTGAGGCCGCCATTAGTTTGTTCCGTTGTCTAGTACTGTCAGTTTTTAGGATGTTAGGCAGAATGTTGATGTATATTTTAATGTATTTTAACACATTGTTTTATTGACTGAATGTTGTTAGGGTGTCCCAATTCTGTGGCTCAATTCAAGTAGAGCAAGATTCCGATATATTGTATTTAAAGTACCCAGTATCTGCTTTTGGTTAAGAGTTGCCTAGAGTTGAAATCCTTACCAGGATTTACTGAGTTGAAACTGATTTTTAAAAGTGAGATAAGAAGAACAAATGCCCCATGAGCATCCTGGGTTAATCCTAAAGTTATATGAAAAATCAGCAAGCACTTAAATGGGAAATTATTTATAAGCTGGTGATTATTATTACATTAGATCTGTTGGGGGATCAGGTTTTGTAAACTTTTGTCTTCTCCTAGATTGGACACATCTAAATCTTAAACTGAAGAACCAAATAACCTACAGTGGAAAACTGGAGGCAACAATTTCATTTCATTTTTGGGAACATTAAAAGAGGTACTCTTTGATTTATTTAAGATTCAGAATAGGACAGTAATACCTTTGAAACATGCTTAAAATCTATATACTCCAAAATACAGAAGGCAAAGAAAGACAGAACCATCTCCTTTCAGTTCTAGACCATCACCATCAAGAACCTCCGTACTAAATAACTCAGTATTAGAACCTCTCCTGGGAGATGTGAAGGTGGGGGATTTCCTTATACTTTGGAGGAAGGCATCCTGTAGCATAAGGGCTGCAACCAAAAAATCTTGACAAATGGATTGCAATAGACTAGACCTTTGTACATGGAGGGATTTGGAGAAAGAACTGATGAATGGAACTGCCACAGAGGGAGAAGTAATCCTTCTATTATGTGGGGCCCAGGTCATGAGGGGCTTTAATAATAAGATCCAGTGTCTTGAATTGGGGGGGGGGAACCCATGCAACCAATGTGATGAACTTAAAGCTGGGGTAATTCAAAAAATGTGAACATAGCCAGTTTGGTATAGGGGTTAAGTGCACGGAATCTTATCTGGGAGAACCGGATTTGATTCCCCACTCCTCCACTTGCACCTGCTGATGTGACCTTAGGTCAGTCACAAGCTCTGGCACAGCTGTTCTCTCAAGGACAGTTTGTGGTAGAGTTCTCTCAGCCCCACCTACCTCACAGGGTGTCTGTTGTGGGGAGGGGAAGGGAAAGGAGTTTGTAAGCCGCTCTGAGACACCTTTGGGCAGTGAAGGGCGGGGTATAAATCCAAACTCTTCTTCTTCTTCTTCATAACGAATGGGCCACTGTGATTTAAACCAATTAAAGCTTCCAAGCTGTTTTCAATGGCAATAGTCATGCCATGCCTCAAGGTATGAATCAGTTTGGCCTGGTCAGTTGAGTCCAAGAAGAAAGATGGGATAAATGACATATGGGATAAATGACACCAGAGGAGAAAAGCATTTTATCAACTGTGCTGGCCTGCTTTTCCACAGTGGAACTCCCAGGCTCTTAACCAAATATGCCAGGGAGAGACTCACTCTATCTGAGAGAGGACACATAATCCCATAAAGGAATTAAACATACAGAAACCAGCATACAGAGGGAAAGCAAATGGAGTCTCTTACTACATTGAGTAATAGGCTTCAATAGACAAAAGGGCTTAAGAAATATTATGAAGCTCACTGGATATTTCAAAACTATGATAACCAGGAGGCAATGGATGTCACCATCAGTGATATGATGATATTTGATAATGGTTTGATAGGTCAGCAAATCAAACTCTTTACCTTGATGGTTTTACTTTCTGTGTCTTTCAGTTTCATAACAAGAAATCAGAAGTGTTGCTACAGCTGTCTCCACATCGATTTTCCATGTTCCTTCAATTGCCACTGTGGATGCAAAGGTGTTCGCAGCAGCAATGGAGCATTCATGTTAGTTTTCCCTGCATTTTCCTTGCCCCAGCCTCTCACTGCCACTTTTTCTTGCCCGGTACTACTGGTTATTGACATATCACTATATTGTTGCTATAGTGATATTGGGCTCTTTTTGTAGCAGGAGCTCCTTTTGCATCTTAGGCGACACACCCCTAATTTAGCCAATCCTCCAAGGGCTTACAGTAGCCCCTGTAAGAAGAGCTCTGTAAACTCTTATAGGATTGACTACATTAGGGGTGTGTCGCCTCATATGAAAAGGAGTTCCTGCTACAATAAGAGCCCTGGATATCAATTACCTGTTATAAATCATAGTGACATATCATTTACACTTGGGATAAGCTATGGATTAAATCCGTCAATTACTGATTTAAAAACAAATCCCTCTGTTACTGCAGGGAAGGAGAAGCGTGGTCACAGGTAACGGAGGGAATGAAAATTGTGCTGACGTGGGTAATCCTTTCTGTCCACACAGTGTGCAAAGGCGCTTTGCAGCCTTGTCCAAAAGATTGTATCACATCAGGTTTGAAAGAGAGTGCAGTAAATTGGGGGTAGAAAGGCAGAAATTGGATGATTAGGGGATTTGCATGAATGGTCCAAAAGTCTTGCTCCAGTTTAGACATGGTACAGGAACAAAATCCACGCTTGGAAGCAGCCTATGTTTGTGTTAGAACATATTGTTTTAATTGTTTGTATTTTATTTAAATTGGGTTTATAGCATTTGTTTTAAAATCTTATTTTAATAGTTTGCCACCTTTGGGACCTTAGTTTGGGAGAAAAGCATTATAAAATGATTAAATAAAGGTATAAATAAACTATTATAGATAATTAATATTGACTAACTATACTGTATTAAGGGACCTTCAGTAGTTAAGACGCTGAACTACAGGCTGGAAAGTCAGTAGTTCAGCAGTTCAAGACTTGAGTGTGGCGTGATGGAGTGAGCTCCCGTCTCTGGTTCCAGCTCCTGCCAACCTAACAGTTTGAAAGCAAGAAATTGCAAGTAGATAAATAGGTTCCGCTTCGGTGGGAAGGTAACAGCATTCCGTGTGCTTCAGCGCCTAGTCATGTTGGCCACATGACCATGGAAACGTCTTCGGGCAGCGCTGGCTCTTCAGCTTGGAAACAGAGATGAGTACCACAACCCTAGAGTTGGATTCGACTGGCTTCCAAGCAAGGAAAACCTTTACCTTTACCTATACTGTATTAATGTTGCCACAGTACACCATACTTTTTGTGGTGCCGTTCCTCTCAAAGGATGTGGGGCTGTGTATGTTGCTCCTCACTGGAAGATATAGGCTTATTATTTGTCATAGGGATGGGAAACTATTTTCTTTTCTTCGGGGAGTCAGATCCTGCTGATAAAAAGCCTTAATAATCCAGTATTAAAATATAAACAAAATGAGCAGAGAGTGATTAAAGCAAGGAAAAAATGAGAAAACCATGATTGAGATGGCTGAAGAAATAGAAAATATGGGACAGAATTCATGATTGGAGACTCCTATGAGATGGCTGGCAATGCTGGCTTCTTAATAGCCCAAACTGAGCATCTTTATTGACCCATTCTCACTCTGATTACTGTTTGCTGTCGCTTTTAATTGATACAGATATTGTTTTAACGGTTTAATTAATATACTGCCATTGTTAGGATCCCTGTGTGACTGTGACCCACTCTGAGCCCGCTTGCGGGGAGGGCGGGATAGAAATCAAATAAATAAATAAATAAAATGGTAACCCACTGACAAAGGAGAGAAATTTGGGAGAACAGTGGATGGAAGGCACTCATTTAAAGTTTTTGGAATGAGTGAAATGAAGGACAAGCTTTTGCTCAAAATGTGTAGCATGCTATTTCTTTATGTACGACAGTGCAAGTGCAAGGTGATGCACATTGGAGCCAAAAATCCTAACTATAAACACACGTTGATGGGGTCCGAACTGGCAGAGACTGATCAAGAGAGAGATCTGGGAGTCGTAGTAGATAACTCACTGAAAATGGTGAGACAGTGTATGACTGCAATAAAAAAGGCCAATGCTATGTTGGGGATTATTAGGAAGGGTAATGGGTTGAAATAGCGGGTCCAAAAGGAGGCTTAACAGTGGGAGTTTGTTATCGCCCACCAGATCAAAAGATAGAGGAGGATTATAAAATGATGAATGAATTAAAGATAGCGGCTAGACGAAATAACTGTGTTGTAATAGGCGACTCTAACTACCCACACATTATTGGGTCAATATGAGTTCTAGTCGGGAAAAAGAGATTGCGTTCTTAGACACTCTCAATGACTGTGCTGTGGAACAGATGGTCACAGAGGAGAGGCGATCCTGGATTTGGTCCTAAGTAACACCCAAGACCTGGTGAGAGATGTAAAAGTGATTGCACCACTTGGGAACAGTGACCATAATGTCATTGAGTTTAACATTTGTACAGATAGGGAGTTGCCCAAAAAGACTGACGCAACCACTTTTAACTTTAAAAGGGGTAACTTCTCTGGTATGAGGGGACATGTGAGGAAGAAATTGAAAGGAAGAGTGAAGGTCAAAAACATTGGGGAAGCTTGGAGACTATTTAAAAAGACAATCCTAGAAGCTCAGAAAAAATATATACCGCAGGTTAGGAAAGGTACAAATAGATATAGAAAAAAGCCTGCATGGTTAACAAATAAAGTAATGGAAGCTGTAAAAGGTAAGAAGGATTCCTTTAAGCGGTGGAAAGCTAGTCTTAGTGAGGTTGATAAAGGGAAAACAGACTATGGCAAACAAAATGCAAGTCTGTGATCAGGCAAGCAAAAAGGGAATATGAGGAGCATATCGCAAAAAACATAAAGACCAACAATAAAACTTTCTTCAAATACATTAGAAGTAGGAAGCCAGCCAGGGAGGCAGTGGGGCCCTTGGATGACCAAGAGATAAAAGGAGTAGTGAAGGATGATAGGGAAATGGCTGAGAAGCTGAATGCATTTTTTGCCTCTGTCTTCACTGTGGAAGAGGAGAAGTGTTTGCCCACTCCAGAAGCACCGATTTTGGGAGGGGGTTTGAAAGACCTGAATCAGATTGCGGTGACAAGAGAGGAAGTCCTCCAACTGATGGACAATTTAAAAACTAATAAATCACCAGGCCCGGATGGCATTCATCCGAGAGTTCTGAAAGAACTCAAATGTGAACTTGTGGATCTCCTGACAAAAATATGTAATCTTTCTTTAAAATCTGCCTCCATTCCTGAGGACTGGAAGGTAGCTAATGTCACTCCCATCTTTAAAAAGGGCTCCAGGGGAGATCCGGGAAATTACAGGCCAGTCAGTCTGACATCGATACCGGGTAAGTTGGTGGAAACTGTTATTAAGGAGATAATTAGTAGGCACATTGATGAACAAAAACTATTGAGGCAGACTCAGCATGGGTTCTGTAAGGGAAGATCTTGTCTCACTAACCTGTTAGTGTTTTTTGAGGGAGTGAACAAACATGTGGACAAGGGGGACCCAATAGATATTATTTACCTTGACTTCCGGAAAGCTTTTGATACAGTTCCTCATCAAAGGCTTCTAAGTAAGCTCAATAGTCATGGGATAAAAGGACAAGTCCTCTTGTGGATCAAAAACTGGCTTATAAATAGGAAACAGAGAGTGAGTATAAATGGGAAACTTTCTCAGTGGAGGGTGGTAAGCAGTGGGGTACCACAGGGATCAGTACTCGGTCCGATGCTTTTTAACTTGTTTATTAACGATTTGGAATTGGGAGTAAGCAGTGATGTGACTAAATTTGCAGATGACACGAAGTTGTTCAGGGTGGTGAAAACCAGGGAGGAGTGTGAGGCACTCCAAAGGGATCTGTTGAGGATGGGTGAGAGGGCGTCAACGTGGCAAATGGGGTTCAATGCGGCCAAGTGCAAAGTGATGCACATTGGAGCCAAAAATCCTAAATATAAATACACGTTGATGGGGTCTGAATTGGCAGAGACGGACCAAGAGAGAGATCTTGGAGTCCTAGTGGATAACTCAATGAAAATGTCTCGACAGTGTGTAGCTGCAATAAAGAAGGCCAACGCTATGCTGGGGATTATTAGGAAGGGAATTGATAACAAATCAGCCAGTATCATCATGCCCCTGTATAAATCATTGGTGCGACCTCATTTGGAATACTGTGTACAGTTCTGGTCACCACATCTCAAAAAGGATATTATAGCATTGGAAAAAGTGCAGAGAAGGGCTACTAGAATGATAAAAGGGTTGGAACACCTTCCCTATGAAGAAAGGTTAAAATGCTTGGGGCTCTTTAGCTTGGAGAAACGACGGCTGAGAGGTGACATGATCAAGGTTTATAAGATTATGCATGGGATAGAGCAGGTTGAGAAAGAAGTACTTTTCTCCCTTTCTCACAATACAAGAACTCATGGGCACTCTATGAAATTGCTGAGCAGTTGGGTTAGAACAGATAAAAGGAAATACTTCTTCACCCAAAGAGTGATTAACATATGGAATTCACTGCCACAGGAGGTGGTGGCAGCTACAAGCATGGACAGTTTCAAGAGGGAATTAGATAAACATATGGAGTGAAGTCCACCAGTGGCTATTAGCCACAGGGTATAGATGGGAACTCTCAGTCTGGGGCAGGTGATGTACTCTATTCTTGTTGCTGGAGGGGGCAGCAGTGGGAGGGCTTCTAGTGTCCTGGCCCCACTGCTGGACCTCCTGATGGCACCTGGTATATTTTGGCCGCTGTGTGACAGAGTGTTGGACTAGATGGGCCATTGGCCTGATTCAACATTGGCTTCTCTTATGTTCTTATGTTCTTATGGTATTGAAAACAGATCAGCCAACATCATAATGCCCCTGTATAAATCAATGGTGCGACCTGGATTTGGAGTACTGTGTACAGTTCTGGTCACCACACCTTAAAAAGGATATTATAGCTTTGGAAAAAGTGCAGAAAAGGGCAACTAGAATGATCAAAGGGTTGGAACACTTTCTCTATGAAGAAAAGTTAAAGCTCTTGGGGCTCTTTAGCTTGGAGAAACGATGGCTGAGGTGTGACATGATCGAGGTTTATAAGATTATGCATGGGATAGAGCAGGTAGAGAAAGAGGGACTTTTCTCCCTTTCTCACAATACAAGAACTCGTGGGCACTCCATGAAATTGCTGAGCCATCGGGTTAGAACAGATAAAAGGAAGTCTTTCTTCACCCAAAGAGTGATTAACACATGGAATGCACTGCCACAGGAGGTGGTGGCAGCTACAAGCACGGACAGCTTCAAGAGGGAATTAGATAAGCATATGGAGCAGAGGTCCATTGGTGGCTATTAGCCACAAGGTATAGATAGGGACTCTGGGGCAAGTGATGCTCCGTATTCTTGGTGCTTGGGGGGGGGCAACGGTGGGAGGGCTTCTAGTGTCCTGGCCCCACTGCTGGACTTCCTGGTGGCACCTGGTATTTTTGGCCACTGTGTGACAGTGTTGGGCTGGATGGGCCATTGGCCTGATCCAACAATAGCTTCTCTTATGATCTTATGAGATTTGTAAGATTATGCATGGGACAGAACAGGTAAAGAAAGAGGTACTTTTCTCCCTTTCTCACAATACAAGAACTCATGGGCACTCAATGAAATTGCTGAGCAATCGAGTTAGAACAGATAAAAGGAAGTCCTTCTTCACCCAAAGAGTGATTAACACATGGAATTCACGGCCACAGGAGGTGGTGGCAGCTACAAGCATGGACGGCTTCAAGAGGGAATTAGATAAGTATCTGCAGCGGAAGTTCTCTTGACCCACAAGGCCTTCTTTATTTTTCTCCTCCCCGGAAATTGTAGTAGCATTCTTTAGGGGTTCCCCATCCTAGTTTCAGAATACTAGAAAACAGTAACAAGGAAGATTTCCCGCACCGTTCATAGTGATACCTGTGCAGGTCAAAACCCTTGGTTTTAGGACACCAAGAGAGAATTAAAAGATCCCCATCATGTTCAGAAAAGGCACCAGTTTGGACAAGCTTGAAAAGTAGCTTGCCAAATGAGGCAGAAACCCATGGGAGTTTGGTTCCTTCAAGGGACCAAACCCCCTTCAGACACCTTTCAATACACCTTAGGGATACCTTTCAAGACTTCTGTGAGAAGTCCAAACTTTGTAGCTCCCAAAAGGACCCTTTTGTGGCCTGGGAGCTGTGGGAGGCTTTGCATAACTGCATGTCCTTTGCCCATTGAACTTGCCCATTGCCCAAGAGACATCCGCTAAACTAGAAGCTGTAGAAAAAGAGGCAGAAAAGTTGAGAGCATAAAAAAATGACCTGATGGTAGACAAACGAGCCTTTGGGTCCACTGCTTTGGACATTAAACAAAAAGCTAGAACAGTAGCTCAATGAAGCCCAAATCACAGCCAAATATCTTGCTGCCCGGAGTAAAACCCACCGTGCTGAGGTTAGCCACAAAGTGTGCCAAAAAGAGATATAGGCTGAGTTCAGACTGGCAATTTGCCCCACTATAGCCACGTTTCAGCCACGTTTCCCAAGTGGATTAAAGGGGGCATTCACACAGGTACATCTGCCTGGCGTTCCCCACCTGTAGGCAACCCGTGCTGTTCCACTTCGCTCCCGTGATTAAAAGATACCTGTTGAAAGTGGTAGCAAATCCCAGAGAGTGCCTTTATCCTGCTGCATTCCACTTCCCAGAAGTGTGAACGCTCAGCCGAAAAGCCGGGAGCAACCCGCGTTGCGCATAAGGCAGCAGTGATATGATTGGCTGTGCTCCGTTCTACCACCCAATGTGGTGCCATGGGGCAGGTGATGCACTCTATTCTTGGTGCTGGGGGGCAGCAGTAGGAGGGCTTCTAGTGTCCTGGCCCCACTGCTGGACCTCCTGATGGCACCTGGTATTTTTGGCCACTGTGTGTCAGAGTGTTGGACTAGATGGGCCAATGGTCTGATTCAACACTGGCTTCTCTTATGTTCTTATGTTCTCCCCAAATTGTCTGGATGCCTATGTGTGTATGAGCGCATGAGCACATATGCACTCATACACACATAGGCATCTGGCCGATTTACCAGGAAAAAGCCATTTACAGCTGCGCCTCTGGGCCAGTAGTCTGAACGCTCCTGCATGCCTCCTCCCGGTATACTCTCGCATCAGTCGGTGCAGTGTGACCAGGAAAACTCGGAACAGTTTGTTCCGAGGCTTTTTTGCCACGGCTGGCTCCTGCTTCAAACTGCCAATCTGAACTCAGCCATCATTTCTCAAACAGCAATTAAGACTCCAAAGAAACCTAAATGTGTCAGTTCACTCTGAAACCCTTATTAATCTCCTGGAGGAAGTTCCCTATGAGCTCCTGCCATAGAGGTGCCCTCTCAAATACACCATTTAACCCTGGTGGGGAAATCCCTGTCCCTCTTCATCCAGTCAATCCTAAAACAGTCTCCACAAGGTCGGCCAATGGTTGACTTCAAACACCAGAAGTCGCCGAGAAGATCCCATGGAAATTCACAGAGGTCCAAGTGATTGCAGAACAGCTAAGTCCCCTCAATAAAGATACAGGAATTGCATGGCTCACTGTGGTGTCCCGCAAATAAACAAGCACTGCACAAATAACGCAGACCACAAGTGCTCAAAAAGTTATGCACAAAAATCAATTTATAAAAGAGGACCACATATATCAGTGAAACCAAAATTACATCATATAGTATGCAGGTCCAAAAATAGTACAAGTCCATAAATGGTATACAAACAAAATGAATAGTACAAGTCCATAAATGGTACACAGACAAAATAGACGAAGACTCCGGATTTTGATCTTCGTTTCGATAATTCTTCTTCAATAAGTTCACACTACTACAATTGCAAATAAAACCAAATAATTATTATCATATATTACAGCCAAACCCATGTTCTGAATACTAACAGAATTTTTTTTTTACCTTCATACAGTACTCATAGTGTACAGAAGACTCTTAGAAGGAAAACTCCTTAGTATAGCACTCACAGTGTATAAAAGCCTTCAACTCAATATTACAGGAAAAATTCTGAAACAAGGAAAAATAAGGAAAATGCTCTTATAATATTATTATTTGCAGTTACAATATACAAAGAAATATCAAAAGGGTCACTATGCTCACCATTCCTATTATAATCATCCAAAGCCCGGCATCCGATCAACAATAGCACATGCTCTGCAATAGTCGGTAAGCTTCAAAGAGTAGTCAGCACCCAAGGCTTAATATACTATAGCTTATCTCTGTTAGGCAACATAGCAGTCAAAGGTTTAAAGTGACAAAGAGTTGAAAGAACCATTACTATTTCTACTCGTAAGTAACGACTATGTGGCAGCAACTCATAAGTAGTAGCCAAGTTCCAATCACTGATTAAAACCATAAACCAGGAACTATTTCTACAGCTAAATTACAGAGGTAAGTTGCAACAACAACAACTTACCTCCATGACAGTTTCAATCCTTCCCCAAAATACAGCCCCAGGAACAGAAGTCAGAATCGGGCCTCAGTTCACAGACAGGTGCAACACACCCCAGAGCAACACCGTTCCCACTCACCCCAGCCACCTGGCTTGTATGGTTACCACCACAAGATCTGGGGTCAACTCAAGGATACTAGGGCAGACATATCTCAGTGAGCCAGTTTGGTGTAGTGGTTAAGTGCGCGGACTCTAATCTGGGAGGACCAGGCTTGATTCCCCACTCCTCCACTTGCAGCTGCTGGATGACCTTGGGTAAGCCATAGTTCTATCAGAGGTGTTCTTGAAAAAGAGCAGTTTCTGTCAGAACTCTCTCAGCCCCACCTACCTCATAGGGTGTCTGTTGAGGGGAGGGGGAGGGAAAGGAGTTTGTAAGCTGCTCTGAGACACCTTTGGGTAGTGAAGGGCAGGGGGTATAAATCCAATCTCTTCTTCTTCTTCCACCTCACAGGGTGTCTGTTGTGGGGAGGCGAAGGGAAAGGAGTTCGTAAGCCACTCTGAGACTCCAAGTGAAGGGTGGGGTATAAATCCAATCTCCTCCTCCTCCTCTTCTTCTTCTTCTTCATATTCTTCTTCCTCTTCTTCTTCTTCTTTTTTGATGGGCAGCCCACAGAGTTGCTTGCTGATGCCCTATCTGCAGCCCTGGACAATCAATGAAAGACCACCTGACCCGTAGCCACCATGACAGAGGCGCTTGCATTTTCCACTCCCCCTCCACACACACTTAGGTGATTGTTGCTAGGGATGCTTGAGGTCCACACCTCTTCCCCAAGAGGCAAACTGGTACCAGACCACTGGGAGAGACACAAAGTAATAGCAGGAACTGGGATCTCTGGGCAGAAGAAGCCTGCCATTCACCTAGTATGCAAACACAGGAGCCTCTCCTAGCCCCTTTCTTCCAGGGCCGGATCGCCCATAGGGCGAACTAGGTGCCCTCCTAGGGCGCCCCGGCCTGAGGGCGCCGCCAGACCCCCGCCCCCTTCCCAGCGGGGCCAGCAGAAAAGCCGGCGCCGGGAGGGAGGGGGCGGAGGCTAGACCCCCCCGCCCCCTTCCCGGCTTTTCTGGGGGCAGTCATATAACTGCTACCATATCACATACATGTGATGTAAATGCTTTATCTATCAGGACCCTGGGGTGCCAGGTGGGTGTTTGGCCACAATATCTCTCAGGCAACCCCTTGGGTCTGGGCCTCAATTTAAACTGGGGCTCAGGGTCACTCTGGTAGCGTGCTTCCCTTATCCTGAGTCCCCTTCGTTTACAGAGCCAGCCGGCTCAGCTTAGGAGAAGCAAGGAGGGCACATAAACAGTCTCTACTGCCCAAAGACTTGTTCAGACTCCCGGCTTATAAAACATAAAGGTTTATTCAAGAAAAGTAAAAACAGATAAGGGGGAGTTGTGGAATAAAACGGACAATAGACAAAACTAATCCTAACTATCTAGCTACTATATACAGATGGTTTGTTGATCCTTTCTCCCTGAACGTCCGGCTCCCTCTGGCTTAGCCACTTGCTTCAGGGTTTACACAGAACTGCCAAGACTCACTTGCTTGCAGACACTGGCTGTCTTCTGAGCAGCTCGTGCACCCGGACTATACCTCACGGTGAGCAGTTCAGGAAGATTCCCGCCACAGTCTCTGGCTCTTCAAGGCCATGTGCAGCATTCCTGGCATTCGTCAAGTTGTCGAGAACCTCTGGTCTCACAGCTTCCTCCGAACGCGTAGATGTGTGCGTGTTCAGGCAAGTCAATCAGTTCCTCTGGTTCTTCTGATTCCTCTGGCCTTCTTGGACCGGATTCTTATTTTTCACTTCCCCAATCCCCGTCCTAGACTAATTAGAGATTGCTGCCTTGACCCAGCTGTCTCCCATTTGCTTAACTCACTGGACGTGCTGATCCTGACTAAACTTACAGGCATCTTATCCATGATGATTCTGCAAATCAGTATCTCTGGCATGACACCCGCAGCCGCGGGGCCCGCAGAAAAGACGGCACCGGGAGGGAGGGGGCGGAGGCTAGACCCCCCTGCCCCCTTCCCGGCTTTTCTGGGGGTCCGCAGCCGTGGGGCCCACAGAAAAGCCGGCGCCGGGAGGGAGGGGGTGGAGGCTGGACCCCCACGCCCCCTTCCCAGCTTTTCTGGGGGTCCTGCAGCCGCGGGGCCCACAGAATAGCCGGCGCCGGGAGGGAGGGGGTGGAGGCTGGACCCCCCCACCCTCTTCCCGGCTTTTCTGGGGGTCCCGCAGCCGCAGAGCCCGCAGAAAAGCCGGCGCCGGGAGGGAGGGGGCGGAGGCTGGACCCCCGCCCCTTCCCGGCTTTCCTGGGGGTCCCGCAGCCGCGGAGCCCCCAGAAAAGCCGGCGCCGGGAGGGAGGGGGCGGAGGCTGGACCCCCCCGCCCCCTTCCCGGCTTTCCTGGGGGTCCCGCAGCTGCGGAGCCTCCAGGAAAGCCAGCGCCCCGCCGACGCCCCCGGTCTCCAGGTCCCACCGGGAGGTTGGCATCCCCAGTGGGGGGCGCCCCAGGCTGTCCTGCCTAGGGTGCCCAGACACCTGGAGCCGGCCCTGCTTTCTTCACCCCAATCTAGCCTCTCAAAAACACCCGGCTCCCATGGCAGCAGAGCTTGCAGGGAATGGCAGTGGATCCCTTACAGCTACTGCTTGGGAAGATTTCCCCCTTAAGGAAAAAACAAGGGAACTCACGAGCCTTCATTAGGAAAAGGACTTAGAAATCAAGCAGTTTACTAGGAAAAATCAGGAACTCCAACAAAAATTATAAGACATTATTAAAGGAGGAATTGCAGGATGAACTTGTTAAGGTAAAAGCTCAGCTAGAAGAGAATGAAGCTGTAATGTACTCAATCCTGACCACATGGCAAACAGGGGGCTCCACGCGGTCCCGCTAACCTCGGAGCTTCACTTCAATGAACAATAGACTAAGCGGATCCTAGCCCGCACCTATCTGAGAGCTAGGCTCCCGGCCGATGAGCCTATGGAACTCACGGCCACTGTAAAATAGCCTATGATTGTGTATGGGTGTGTTTTGGGGTGGGGTTTTCACGGAATATAAGCTGGCCTGTGAACCGGCTAAAGTTGTCTTGTTCCTGAGCTGAAGTAAAAGTATGAGCTGATTTCATTCTGCTGACGCATCCATCTCAGTACTTTTCAGAAGCAGATACTGCTAGTTTGAGATCTCATTTGCAAAGTGTACTGGGAATCCAGAGAAGTATGGAGAATAGACTAAAAATTCTAGAGGAACTTAGTGAAACAAAATGCAATAAGGCAAATAGCAGTGCTGTACAGGCCTCAACTTTCCCTCTTTCCCATGAGAATGAGAGAATAGTCAGCAGGGAAAAGCTTGCTCCAGACACCTTGGCAAAGGCAAGCTTCCTTCTTGTTACAAAGAGCTTTCTGTTTGTAGCCTTTGTCTTCTTCACTAATTCCCCCCAACTCAAATAGGAGACAAGCCCACTTTTGGGGCAACACATAGCATTTGGGGTAACAGCACCACCCAGAAACTCTGAGCATACTGAAATATATTTGCAAAGTGTACTGGGTGGGAATTTTAGCATCCCTACTAATCAGCAGGAAACCTAGAAAAGACCATTATAGAAACAAAGTACTTAAACATCAAAAATCGTAAATGCTGTTTGTTCAGTCTGCTAACAATGCTTCTGTTTAACTGCAGTTAAGCTCTCACTGATACAGGGAAATAAGTTTGCGTAAAGTAGGGCTGCCCCTTGAGGTGGGGCCTGAAGGCCTCCTAAAATAACATCTGTTTTCCAGACTATACAGATCAGTTCCTCTTGAGGAAATGGCAACTTCAGAGGGTCGAGCTCCTTTCCCAAAAACCTTTTCTTTTTTTTGTCATTTAACCCCATTTGACCGGGGAATTTTATTATTTTCAGAAAGAAAGAGAAAAAAAAACCTACAAGAAACATACAACAACAACAACACAATAACAACACATAACAACACATAACAACAGATCAAACATAGCAACAATAGTGGAGCTCATACTTAACTTCAGATTAACAGTTCAAGTATAGTTGAATCTTAACATGTTTTACACACCTATACTGGTTTTATCATCAATAACTTTCATATTCAAATCATTTTCAGAATCTGTATATATTTCATTCAGTCCATCTGTAAAATCTCTCCCATGTTTCTTCAAACAGTTCATTCTTTTTTCCTTGCAATTATAAAGTTAATTTGTCCATTTCTGCTGCTTCAAACAGTTTTTTTAGAATTTCTTCTTTCGTTGGTGTCTCTTCTCCCTTCCAATACCTTGCATAAAATGTTCTAGCTGCTGCCACAATATGTACAATCAAATATATCTGTTGTTTTGTAAAATTCCATGGAATAACATTTAATAAAAACAATTCTGGTTTCCATGGAATATTTGTCTCCAGTATTTTCTGTACTATTTCATGTATCCAGACCCAGTATGTTTTAGTTACCTTACATGACCACCATGTGTGAAAATAAGAACCAATATTATTTTTACATTTCCAACATAAATTTGACATATTAGGATAAGAAGAAGAAGAAGAGATTGGATTTATACCCGCCCTTCACTGCCCAAAGGCGTCTCAGAGCGGCTTACAAACTCCTTTCCCTTCCCCTCCCCACAACAGACACCCTGTGAGGTAGGTGGGGCTGAGAGAGCTCTTGACAGAAACTGCTCTTTTTTCAAGAACAGCTCTTATCAGAACTATGGCTTGCCCAAGGTCATCCAGCCAGGTACAAGTGGAGGAGTGGGGAATCAAACCCGGTTCTCCCAATTCCACACTCTGGACCATTCCTCCAGCTGAGTGTTGTGACCTAAGTTTTGAGCCCACTTAACCATTGATTCTTTTACAATTTCATCCTGCATTTTAATATCTAACAAAACATTATAAATTCGCTTTATGTATTTCCCTTCCATCCCAAACAAAATTTTGTCAAGTTCCAGAAATGAGTCATGAAAACCAATTCTTTGATCTTTGCTAAATCTGGGCCGAAGACAGACTGGCAATTCGCCCCGGTAGCCAGTCGCGGCAAAAAAAACCCGGATTAAACTATACCGGGTTTTCCCGTCCACACAGCGGGGCACACTGCCAGAAGATACGGGATGGAGGTGCACGGGAGCGTTCAGACTGCCGCGCCGGAGGTGTGCTATATTCGCCATTTCCCCATTAATTCGGCTGTGGGTGTATGGGTGTATATGCGCATGAGCGCTCATGCGCATAAATGCATTTTGCCGATTTTTTTTTTTTGTCCTGCAATGCCGGCACCACATTGGACAATCACAGTGCTGCTGCCTCATGCCCAACGTGGCTTCCGCCCAGCTTTTCGCCTGCGCGTTCAGACTCCCTGGAAGCGGAGAAACGCGCGACGAACGCAGGCTTTTGGATTTGCGACGGCTTTTATCAGGTGTTTTTTTAATCCGGAAGTGAAGCGCAACAGCACCGGTAGGCTACAGGTGGGGGACGCCAGGCAGATGTGCCTGTGTGAACATTCCATTTAATCCGATATTGAGTCGTTGTCAGCCCGGGTCCCTTCCCGGGGCAAATTGCCAGTCTGTCCTTGGCCCTGGAA
The DNA here is from genome assembly GCA_029375565.1 of Gekko gecko. Lineage (NCBI taxonomy): Eukaryota > Metazoa > Chordata > Lepidosauria > Squamata > Gekkonidae > Gekko > Gekko gecko. The sequence continues at coordinate 97,485,832 of JAPDNY010000003.1, read as the reverse complement.
TCTATTTTTGCTTTTCCCCACCAGTTTAAGCAGATACCTCTTCTTCTAAGTTCATCCTAATTATACATTAGATTTTGTTTATTTAACAACTTCTCATACGTCCACATCAAGTCCTTTGTAAATAACATAGGAGGTGTAAATGCTTCTAAAAGAGAGACCCATTTAGGTATTTTAGTATAATATACACTTTGTATCTCTTCCCAGGATTTCAGTAGTGCAGCTCTTAATACATGTTGATGGAAGTATTTATGGGCCATACTCTTCTTATACCAAACAAAACCATGCCATCCTAATTGTATATCATGGCCTTCAAGTCTCAGTAATCTTGGGTTTTCTAATGTGATCCATTCTTTCATCCAAGTTATATAGGCTGCCTTGTAGTACAATTTCCAATCCAAAAGTGCAAAGCCTCCTCTTTCTTTTGCATCTTGTAAACCTTTCAACTTAATTCTTGGTCTTTTCCCTTGCCAAATAAATTGTCTCACCAGTTTATCTATTTCTTTAAAATACTGCTGGTTTCTCAGAATTGGTATTGTTTGAAATAGAAAGATTAATCATCACTATCCTTCCCATAAAGAATATTTGTAACTGTTTCCAGGTTTGTAGGTCTTTTTTAATCTTTTCTATAAGTTTTGTGTAGTTCTCCTTAAACAAAGAGGTACACCTATTTGTCAAATGTATCCCTAAGTATTTTACAGACTTCTGCACTTCAATCTTCGAAATATCTTGAATTATTTAGATCTGGGTTTTAGTACAATTTTTTGTTAGAATTTTAGTTTTCTTAAAATCAGTTTTTAATACTGCATGTTGACCATATTCTTGTATTATATTAAGAAGTGGTTTAATTGTTTCTTGTGGATTCTCCAATATGAAAACCAAATCATCTGCAAATGCTTGTAGTTTATACTCTTCTCCTTTAAGTTTAAGTTCTTTAATGGATTCATGTCTACTTACCATATCACAAAGTGTCTCTAAGGCAAAAATAAATCATAGAGGTGCCTTGTTGCTTTCTGATTTGCTATATTTTGTGAAAAATCTCCATTTACAATTATTTTGGCCGACTGATTAGTATATATTGTTTTTACCATTGTATAAAAATCTCCACATTTCCAAGTCAGTAATTGTTCTAACATAAAGCCCCAGCAAGACTGTCGAAAGCCTTCTCTGCATCCAAAAATATCAGCGCCATTTGTTTCTCAGGGTGGGCTTCAAAATATTCAAGTATATTCAGTATTGTTCTTACATTATTTCTCATTTGTCTTTTTGGTAAAAATCCTGATTGATCTTGGTGTATTATCTCGACCAGCACTTTCTTCATTCTGGTAGCTAATTTGGATGCATATATCTTGTAATCCATATTAAGCAGTGAAATTGGTCTATAATTTCAAATGTCCTTTTCATCTGTATCTGGTTTATGTATCAATGTGATCAAAGCTTGATTCCAGGTCTCTGGTATTTTCCTTTCCTTAACAATCTTTTGTATTGTCAGTTTTAATGGTGAAGCAATTGGATCTTCAAATCTCTGATAAAATTCTGCAGGCAGTCCATCCGGGCCTGGTGTCTTCTTTTTCTTCTGAGTTTTAACTGCTTCGATCACAAATTGGCTCATTTAGTATTTTCCTCTGTTCTTCTGTAAATTCTTTATTCACATGCTTTTTAAAAAAGTCTCTTAAATGATTTTGGTCTAAATTGTTTTGTTGGTACAAATGTTGATAAAAGATCTCAATAATCTCTTTCAAATCTTGAGCATTTTTTTCTTCACCTCTTTCATTTTTTAAAATATTTATATGTTTTTTTCCCAAATCTTTCCTTAATTTATAGGCAAGCCACCTTGTGGGCTTATTTGCATTCTCAAAGAAATTTTGCTTGGCATACATTATCTTTTTTGCAATCTCCTGTGTGAGTAAACAGTTGAGTTGATGTTGTAGTTTTTTAATCTTATTTCTTACATATTCTTCTAGGGGTTTCATCTTTAATGTTTGTTCTTCTTGACCAATTTGTTTTTCAATTTGCATATAGTCTTGTTTCCTTTTTCTTCATTCCCATATATCTTGTTTAATACACCAACCTCTTGCAAATGCTTTAAAGATATACCATACAATATTCATATCCATATCAGGTTGAATATTAACTTTGAAGAATTCCTGGAATTCAGTTTTCATTTCATTTTATTTTTTTTACAAAATCTGGATTTCTTAAGAGTCTTCCAGAGTCAAATGCACAGGGTTATGATCAGCAAATGCTGAAGGCAAAATTTCTACATCCATAATGTCATTAATCATATTTTTTTGAAATCCAAGCCATATCTAATCTTGACCAGGATTTATGTCTCACTGGGAAAAAGTATAACCTTGTTTTTTATGTTTCTTATTCTCCATGCATCTGCCAAGTCTAATTCTTCCACCAAGCTTAAAAACACCATAGGCAATTCATTTCCTTTCTTCTGTCTTCTTTTTTGGTTTTGTCTATCAATAGTTCTATCAAAAACTGCATTGTAGTCTCCAATTACACAAATTTCTTCATATACTAGGCTCGATAAAATATCATGTAGATTTTTATAGATATTTTCATGATATTGGTTTGGTGCTTAAATGTTTACTATAAGAACAGTCTTGGCTTGTCTTTGAATTTTTACAATCAGTAATCTTCCATCTTCTGATTCATATACCAATTCAGGATGTGTGTTTTCACATAGATTACCACCCCTTTTTTCTTTTTTTGTTTATCTGATGAAGAAGAAAAAATCCAAGTTTTTTAATTTCCAAATTTTGAAATCCGTTTCTTTAATGTCTGTTTCTTACAGACAAACCACATCAGTCTGCAATTTTTTTATCTGATGAAAAATGTTCTTTCTCTTTTGTAGTGCATTCAAACCATTGACATTGACGAAATCAATTTTCAACTTCTTATTGCCCATCTTTAGTTTCTTTTTTGGATCCATTTTTTTCTCTTTCCAAATCTAGTTACAATGTGGCATAGAGGGATTATCGGTCTTTTCTTGATGTTACCTGGTTTCTTACTTGTTGCACCTTGTTGCTTTTCTTCTTCTTTGTCTCCATCCTTTTGTCCTTGTTCTTCATTCTATTCCTCCTCTTCTTCTTCCTGAAATCCTAACTCTTCTCCATGTTGTTTTAGGAAGTCTTCCACTTTAAATATTGAGTTAATTCTGAGCCTTTTCCCCTCATAAGTAAATAGTACTCCTTCTGGAAGTAACCACCTGTAATTGATTTTGTTTTGTCTTAGAAAGTTGGTAAATTGTGTATAATCTCTTCTTTTTTTCCTTACACTCCATGGAATCTCTTTCAGAATCATAACTTCTAAATCCTGTATCTTCAGAGCCTTTTGATTTGCCATCCTTAAAATGTGATTTCTCATGGCTTTTTGATGGAACCTTATATGTACCTCCCTTGGTTGTTTATGTCTTCTTACATAAGAAGATTACATTCTATAGGCCACATCTATATCTTCAATTGTAAACTGTGTTTTCTCTCCTTCCAAATATTCTGTTAAAAATTTTGCCATGTTTTCTTTGATATCGTCTCCCTTATTTTCTGGTATGTTTTGAAATCTCAGTAGAAAAGCAGCTTTCTCAAGTTCCAGTTTCATCGCAATCTTCCAAGGATTTTTGTCTAATTTTCAGATCTAGTGTTCTGTAGTCTAGCTCTTCTGTTTTGTCCTGTAATTGAATGGTAGTCTGTTTCAAGTTAGTAATCTGTTGGGTATTCTCCAAAATCTGTTACATCCCAGACCATTCAAATGACCCTAGTCAAATATTCTTACTACAGTTCATGATTGTCAAAGTTCATAAGATCCAGATTCAGTTTTTAGCCTTACCAAAGTCCTTCAAACCACAAAATCCTTCTTAATGTATGTAAGATAGTTCCATAGAAAAGTAGTTTCCATAATCCCAAAATTATAAAGCTAATGAATATTATAAATCCAGTTAGTTGCTATGTAGCTCTTCCTGGGACAGTGCAATCTAAGCAAGGGTCAACAGAACAGTAAAAAGGATTTCAGTTTATTGGTATATCCTCTAGGAAAAATCAGCAAATTTGAGATCCATACCAAGAAATGAAGAAAAAAAATGAAAAATACACAAAAGACCAAATTGCAGGTTATATTTCCATATAGAGTCTTTTGCCAGTCCATCAAAGTATATATCCAGAAATTCCAAGGGGAAAAACCAGGAAATCCATAAAAGGGAACAAGAAGATACACAAAAGATCAAATTGTAAGTTACATTTCCATACAGAATCTTTTACCAAGTCCATCAAAATGTATATCCAGATATTCCAAAGGAAAAAACTAGGAAATCCACAAAAAAGAACCAGGAAAAAACCAGGAAGTCCATAAAAGAAAACAAGATGTTAAAAGGAGAACAAGATGTTAAAAATAAACTCCAAGAAGGGGCTGTATTCTTACACCACAATATCAAGTCTCCAGATTCTTTTATTTTATATAGGTTTCAAGAAATATCCAGTTTACAAGTCCAAAAACTGTCTCTATTATTTCCAATCTTGCAAAAGTCACACCAAGTTATATAAGAGTATAAAGTATAGAGAGAGTCCAAGCCAAGTAAAACACTTCAAAATAAGTTTAAAAGTTATAACCTCTTACTCTAAGCCAGTCAAAGAAAGTCTCTTTTCAAAATTCCTTAAGCTTTTCTTACAAATTTACCACTAAAAAGGTCAGCCCGCTAGCAAAGGGAAACAAAAAGCAGCACATCCATTTGCAAACTCTCGATAGCAACAGTCTGGCTGTCCCTTCCAAGCCGCAAGAAGAAGGGGGAGTATTTTTGCACCCAGGTCTTTAAAGTTTAAATAGCCATTTCCCTTTAAATAAAGAAAGCCAAAATCCAATTGCACTACAAGTCCCAAAGTACTCACAGTGTTTCAGTATTAGTTAGATGATAAGTAGAAAGTTGTAGATTCTTTAGTTGAAGTAGAGCTCCAGGAAGTGGCTGCTCTCACCTTCGTACTCATGGCTGCCATGAATGCTCACTCTCTGGACCTTGCATTGGAGCAATGAGGGGTCTCCTCAGGCACCGCCGTGCCTGTGAGTCCCCAAATCAAGCTCCCTACTTAAGCCCCCCTCCAGGGTAGCTTGTGGGAGACCGAAGTGATTGGATCTCCTGCTAGGTCCGGGAGTCTCAGGGGTTCCTTGGGAGCAGTTCCTGGGAGCCCTCTGATGCCGGTGGAACACAGACCAGAAGTCCCTCCTTTCCCCAAATTCTGTCCTCCCCAGTCCCTGCCCCCAAAGCTTCAGGAATTCCCCAACCTGGAGTTGGAAACTGTAGGTTTGTCCTAATTCAGGTTCAAAGGACTAACATTGCTTGTGTTACAAGTAAGATGATGGTGATACATAATAAACGCCATGCAAAGGAAATGTATAATATTCCTTTAGCTGTGGGGACCCTGGCACAGCAACAGATGAACTCCTTGGGCCCTGGGTCTGGGGGGCATGTCCATACATCCTTCGGTGAAGTATGAAGAGATATTTAAGATAGGGATACAGAATAAAAGAAGGGTTAAGGGGAAACATAGGAAAAAAGAAGAAAAAAATCAATTTTTAACACATATTAAGGACAAATCACTAATATGAAAATATAAAACATGAAAAAATTGTAACAAATCGCTGTAACAATGTAAGCAGCCTATCCTACTATTTCCATATAACATATTTTCATTATTTCCTATCTGTAGGGCTGTGACAAAAAACAGATGAGCTAACTTTGTATATAGTTTTAAAGTAACAGTATTAGACGATAATGAAGAAAGAACAGAAGATATTTTTCCATATAGAAACTTTCATATAAAAACTAATTAGATATATAACTGAGAGGAATTAATTAAAATGACTGCAATAATTGCTATAATTATACTGATTTTTTAATTGTTAATCTGTTTAAATCCCTAGATGATATGTCTTCTCTTACAGTTTTATCTATAATAGGTATAAAAAGCTCTCCAGTTGTTCTCGGATTCAATAATCTGTCTTTTATTTATATAATTCATCAGTTTTGTCATAACAGCATATTCTTCCATTTTATCTCTCCAGTTCTCAAGATTTAAGCAAACTGCAGTTTTCCACTTAGTTGCAAGTACTACTTGTGCTGCAGTTAGCTTATATCTAAACAGTTCATGTGTTGATCTGTTTATGTTATCTGGTAAAATTCCTCATAGTCTTAGGTTTCATAGCAAATTTTAGATTCAAAATTTTCTGAATTTCAGCACGTATTTCTTTCCAAAATTTGCTTGTCTTTTTACAGAACCATCACATATGATAGAAGGTACCATCCATCTCTTTATATTTCTAGCAAATTCCTTGAGATAAAGGCTTTTAGAGCTTTTATGCAAACTGAAACTGCTTTCTCAATTATAAAGAAGCCAAGTCACCACTCTCATCCACTGATAAAGATTCACAGATAGGTGCTCTGTCTACAGCTGTTCTTATCTATGGTAAGTGCTTACTACACTCCACCAGGCACAGCTCTAACTAGCTAAGAACCTCACCAACAGGCTGCAACCATGTATGTATTTGTGAGTTCAGAAAAATGACAAGATATATGTAGTCCTAAACATATGTAACATGTAAACAATTCACTACGCCTCACCGTAAAATTAATCTTCTGGTTCCGTTCCCAAATACATTAGCATGCACATATTTTGAGCATTATATTCTACATTTTTGTTTCAGTGTCTCCACCCCCCCCCAATGATGGGCTTATAGCTATCTACTTCCTGGCTCCCCTAGACTTGGGTTGCCACCAAAGTCCTGGTGACCACTAGGAACCCATTTGCAGGCAGGGTGCAACATCACACAATGAATCACAATGTTGTGATGTTACTTCTGGTTTGTACCTGGAAATCATGACACTCTAGGAATTCATCCATCTCTATGGTAAAAACCCATACATATGGATATATTCCTAGAGCATTGTGATGTCACTCCCAATACAAACTGGAAGTGATGTCATGCTTCCTGCCCCTTGTTCCTATTGGAGCTTGGGTTGTCAACCTCTGCTGGTGGCGGGGGATCCCCCACCCTGCGCTCCGCTGATCAATGGAGGGGGACTTACCATCAGTGAGGAGACATCTAGGCCAGCATTGTTGATGATATCATGTTGCCAGCAATGCAGGATGCTCTGGCTGGATAGGGCCTGGAGCTTGTTCACCTTCCCTGGGGAAATGGTAAACCTATCTAGGCCTCTGGACTGAAGTAAATTGTGGGCCCTGCCCATGGTCCTGCTCTTCAGGTGCTCTAGCGCTGAGCCTTCCTCCACCCCCAAGCACAGCTGAGACAAAGTTGGGCCTTGCCACCTGCCAATCACCCATTTTATCTTCACTTTAGAACCTATCGCAGGCAGCAGGTCTGACTCTGATATCAAAGGCAAGTAGTCTTGGTAGCTGGCTGTAGATCCATGCTCACAGGTAGCACAGAAGCAAGCTACCCACTCAAACTGCTTGAACTGACAAGGCTTTCTGTTTAACCGAGGGTTTAAATATCCTTCAACTGTGGCCTCGGGATCTAGGTGCTCTGCATCTGGAGGGGGTCCAGTGGTCTTGGATTTTTCTTTCAAGGTAGTCTTCTCTTTCAAGGTAGTCTTGTTAATCTTCTGAGGAACCTGTTACTGCATCTGCCTGGGGGTGGTTAATTGCAACAAGCACTGAGACTAGGAGGGGGAAGGAGAGATGTGGTATTTATAGTGTTCAAGTTGGAGAGGTGGAACATGGGAAGAGTTCAGGTATGGGCAAGGAGGGTGAAGCCAGAAGAGAGTGTTGTAGAAAGTAAGGCTGGGAAACTGCTATTTAGGTTAGGTGAACTGATAATGATGTATGGCAACTGAAAAATGTCCCTTGATAAAATGAGAAATTGATCAACTTGCATTTTCATCTAATTTTTGTTGAAAAAAATCTTTTGAAGAAATAACTGACTCAGCATTGTGAGGTGGTTAATTGGGTAATAGTGTTCACCTTCATCATTTAAAAAGCTTTTAAAATGGTACAATCTTATTTAAGTAACTGTATTGTAGAATCTGGGAGGCTCGGGCTCAAATCCCCATTCTGTCCTGGTGGTCTTGGGCTTAATGTGTGGAAATGAACAGCAAAACTTTTTTCATGGTGAAAGCAGAACTCAGTCTCTGTAGAGCAGAATTCTGTCATCTGGCTGCTTAAGTTCACACTGAAGGTTGTTACTTAAGAAAGAAAAAGAAGTTATTTACTGTAAGGACAACTATGGAACTGGACAAGGAAAAGTAAGGAAGAAGCCTATCTAGCTATTTACTGAGTCTCTCCTACCCTGCCCTGAGTCTCCAGTGTCTGTGCTAGAATTGACATTACACAGTCCATTCTCTCCAACACCTTGTCTTCATGGAGTATGCGCTACTAGGGCACAAAGTCCATCTTTTCTCATAGGTACTGGAACCAAACTTTGGAAAGTGGCTTGGGTCAGTCCATCTGAGATCATTTCTTCTGCTGGACAAGAAACCATTTTGATGTACTTCTTTGCTTGCAGTTTTCTTACATGGTGATTCTTGACATCAATGTGTTTGGTGCAAGTATTTACTTTTTGTGTTTCAGAATGCCTGATGCATCTTTGATTGTTTTCCAGGATTTGCATGGACTTTGGTTCTTCTGTTCCTAGATCTTACAATAGTCAGTATAGCCAGTCTATTTCTTGACAGCCGTGGGCAGCTGAGATACACTCTGCTTCAGCGGATGAGAATGCAATTTCATTCTGCTTCTCACTTGACCAGCTTACGGCCACCTCTCCATATAACAATATGTGTCCACTGGTGGACTCTCTTTTCTGTGATGTCTCATTCCCACTCTGCATCTACTTATCCTACCACCCTTGGCTCACCTGTAGCAGATAGTTTGAAGTGGGCAGTACCTATTAAGGACCTCAACATTCTCTTGACTGCAGTTTTTCTTATGGGTGACTGAGCTGAGCTGAGCTGAAGAGAAGAGGAGATTGGATATATACCTCACCTTTTACTACCTGAAGGAGTCTCAGAGTGGCTCACAATCGCCTTTCCTTTCCCCACCCCACAACAGATACCCTGTGAGGTAGGTGGGGCTGAGAGAGCTCTTTCAAAAACTGCTCATGAGAGAACAGCTCTGAAAGAACTTGTAATTGAACTAAGGTCACACCAGCAGCTGTATGTGGAGAAGTGAGGAATCAAACCCGATTCTCCCAGATTAGAGTCTGTGCTCCTAATCACTACACAAACTACACCAAAAAAATACTGCCTGTGATGTCATATCTAGTAACTGTGCTAATGAACTGGAGCGTACCAATAGTTTCACTATACTTGTTGGGTTTTGGCAAAAGTCCTGTGTCATTTATCTGTTTCATGTAGCTTTCTTCCGCAGAAATAGGTGCAGATTTTCTGCCTTCCATGCCAAAGGACCTCAGCTCTTGTAAATTTTGCCTTTTATTCAGGTTCAGGAAATAACTTCCATCTTCTTGTCTGTCTGTCTGGATCCTGAGATAGTATGCTTCACCTCTGCTTGACCATTGAGGTCCTTTACCACTTCTTTGCAGTCATTTGGATTTTCACATGCCAGGGTCGAGTCATCTATGTAAGTTAGGATGTAGGGCCATTTTCCATCTCTGTGTCCAGTTTCATTTAGCTTGAAGCCTTGTTGGGTAAGCACTTGGTTTAGCTTTTCATTCCGGGCTCTAGCAATCTGTTTAATTATATAGGTACTTTTCTGCCGTGTGCATATAAGCCCCACTTTACTGGATTCTAGGAATGTAGGAGATTGTTCCATGTAGATGTCTTTCCATCTCTCCATGTAGGAAGGCAGTCTTCACATCTAGGTGTTCAACTTGCATTCCCTTGCTGGCAAAAACACTCATAAGCAATGTTCCCTCTAAGCTATGGAGTCTTGTGAGCAAAGATTCTGCTTCGTGAGCTCCTGGCATTAAAGTTGTGAGCAAGCGATTTGGCTACTGCATAAATTAGTTGGCTCTGGAGCCATCCTTCCTGAGCTGAGACAAAAATCTGTGAGCTGGAGGCTAAAAAATGGTGAGCTAGCTCACACTAACTCAGTTTAGAGGGAACATTGCTCATAAGTATCCTTGTTGTTGTAAGTTTGGCTACAAGGGCAAATATCTTGTCAGAATCCACCTCAAATTTTTGTGAATGTCCTTTTGCTACTAGTCTTGCTTTGTAGTGTTGGATCTCCCCCTCTGCACCCTGCTTTATCTGGAAAACCCATTTGCATTCCACAGTGTTCTTGTCAGAAGGTGGTTCTGTCAGGGTCCATGTGTTGTTTTTGGATAGAGCCTCCAGTTCCTCTTGTGTGCTTTCTAGCTTAATCTTCAGGCATCTGGGCTAATTCTGTCCACATTTTTAGTTCATGTACTTCCACCAGCCTTGTGAGATATGACAATCTCTTTGCAAGGGCGCCTATGGTTAACTGAGATTATCACTGCAGCCTCTTCAGCTTGCTTCTCTGCATCAGGTATCATGGATGGAGTGCTAGATACTGCCTGGCTGACCAGGATCATCTCTGGATCTCATTTCTCTTCCTTCAAACAGCTCACATCAGAATACTGCCGGTGGCTATGCATTTCAGTGTGACCTGCCTCTTGACATGGAGGGTAGGTTTCTCACTCTTGTCAGACAGCCCTGCTGATGGTGACCTTGTGTAAGTTGGCACACTCAGACCCCCGAGGCTTCTACCCTTAGCTGTGATGGAGGACAAAAAAGGAGCCACTGAGGCCTCAGAATGAGGGGCAAAGGAGTTGCTTCTCCTCCCTTGGCATGTGCCACTGGAGCTGTTTGAGTCTTTCTCTCCCCGTTCCATGCCCAGGCTCCAGCCTCTCTTTCCTCCCCAGCCTCAAAATCCTGTGCTCCTCTTATAGTCCACTGTGTCCCTCCCCCTCCCCTCTCTGCCTCTCTGAATAGTCCCTCCCTCTGCTTGTCTCCCATCCTTCCCCATTGGCTGGGGTTACAGGTCTTCTTCTAGCTGTGGCCTCGCCCCCTTCCTCCTGCCTCCCTGGGTTGTCCCTACATTCAGCAGTTACTAGGGTGGGGCCCAGCATCGGAGGTTCCAGCTGCCACTTCCTCCACCTGTTGGGTCTGTGGGTGAGTACAGGTTGGCCCATTGGGCTCATTTGCTCATCACCCCATATATATCATGCCTGTTCACAGGGTTGGTTTCAGCCCATGCCTCTGCCCATTGGCTGCATCTCTGGCTCCCACCTTGGGGCCTCTGCTGGCCAGCTCCATTCTGCACATCAGGGCTGGGGTTGTGGGGCCCCACAACTCAACATTGCAGCATGGGCGGCGGGGCCATGGCGGCACAGACATGTGCACATCAGGTCGGGTCCTGCCCACTCATCCTGTGGCCCTGTCCCCACCGCCTCTTCTTCCCGGCCACTGCAACAGTCTGGGAGTGTGTCCACACCCAGACACCTTGTATGTATGTATGTGGGTCCAAGATTCTGTACCCTTTGCATTTGGCAGAGTAGCCTGCCAGAATCTTTTCTACAGCCCTGTCGTCTAGTTTTGTCCTTTTCTCCTTTGGGATGTAACCATAATGCTTGCAGCTCAACAGTCTAAGTTGCTGCTAGGCTTTTACCCGTGCCAGAATCCATATGGTGTGGCATGCATGGACTTTGTGTGTAGCCTGTTCTGTATGTGTATGTGTATGGATGCAGTGACTTGGAAAGACCTCCATCCTTAACACCACTAAGCTCTGCCCATGATAAGCCGTGAGTAGCTTTACAACCACTTTGTGGCTCCGAGAAAGGTGGACCCCCCCATCCAGAGAAATTAGGTAAGACGATGCCAGCGAAACACAGGTAAAGTTTTCCTACATTGCAGGTTATTTGAATGTTAATAAAGTCATGTCTTGCTGTGTTATTTCTAGGTTTACACACATTGAGGTCTCACAGCATCTTCACACAATAAATATTTTATTAATTATATAAAGTACTGAGTTCCGTACATCAGGACTCGGACCACGACATAGGCGAAGACATCATGAACAACAAATAACAGCCGGGTGGCCAACTATATACAAAACGGGGGGGGACACCCCATTGTTTTTTTTTGGTTTTTTTGAAACAAAATTTTTATTGGGATGCATTCAACATTGTTAAACATCATTACCAATACAATTTAAAAATATTTTCACCCCCCCCCCAATAGGCTTCCAACACTGCTAATAACAAAAAAGAAAAAGTTAAAAGGTAATCAAGTTTGGACTTGTAACAATCGACAAACCAGGTAACCCAATTTCAAATACATAAAAGCCTGACTTTTACAAGCATGATTTCCAATAAAGGTACAGTACAATCAAGTGTTCATTTCATTTCTCATTCAGTTTCAATACAAATCAAGATTGTACATTTTCCCTTTCATTCTATATTCAGTTTCCATATACAATTTCAGGCCTTCCCAGTCTTTTAAATATTGTTCTGCCATTTGTCCATTTAGTTTTTTCGTCATTTTGTCCATTTCGGCTAAAAACAGCAGTTTTCTTAACCAGTCATGTATATCTGGCACCTTCTCCGCTTTCCATTGTTGAGCAAAAGCCATTCTCGCCGATGTAATCATATACCATAATAGTGTCCTTTTTTCTTGTGGAATTTTTTCCATTGTCAAACCTAAGAGAAGAAGTTCCGGACTTTTCCTAATAGGAATTTTTAATATTTTCTGCATCTCACAATGTACATTTGACCAGTATACCTTTGCTTTATCGCATGACCACCACATATGGTAAAAAGAACCCTCTTTTTTTTACATTTCCAACACTTATTGCTCAAGTTCTTATCCATACTAATGTTAGCAATCTTTTTTGGTGTCATATACCACCTGTACATCATCTTATAACAATTTTCTTTTACATTGACACAGGTTGACATTTTAAAAGCTTTTTTCCACAAAAATTCCCATGTTTCCATAGAAATTTCTTTGTTCATATTTATGGCCCATTTTATCATTTGCTCTTTAACAGTTTCATCCAAAGTATAAACAGTCAACAAAGTTTTATACATCTTTGATATCATTTTTTTGCTCTTTTTTCAACCATATATCTTCAAACTCATCGTTCTTAGCTCTAAAACCAACCTCTTTACAGTCTTTTTTGTAAATATCCCGTATTTGACAATATTGTAACCATCCATACTCAAATTCTAATTCATTATTTGGTTTTAAAACATATTTTTTCCCTTCCTTTTGAAGCAACTCTTGGTATTTCAACCAATCATTACCTTTATGTTCTGAAAAGGGATGAATAACTGCAGCAGGAACAATCCACAAAGGCCTCTCATCAGGAACTGTGTTCTTGTATCTGGTCCATGCATCAAACAGTGTTCTTCTTACATAATGATGCTTAAACATTGAGTCTACTTTATTTTTCCCATACCAAAGATAGGCATGCCAGCCAAATCTGCAATCGTGACCCTCAAGGGCCAAAAGTTTTCTATTTTCCAAATTAACCCAGTCAGTTAACCAAGACATACATACTGCTTCATGATACAAACGCAAATTCGGGACTTGGAAGCCACCTCTGTCTTTGATATCATACATTATTTTCATTTTAATTCTTGGCTTCTTTCCTGCCCAGATAAATTAAAAAATTTCTCTTTGCCATTTCACCAACACTTTCACATCTTTTACAATTGGTATTGTCTAAAACAAAAACATCAACCTGGGCAGTACATTCATTTTGACAATGGCAATTCTTCCAAGAAGAGATAATCTAAGTTTTTCCCACTTTTCTAAATCATGCTTTATCAAAACCCACAATTTTTCATAATTATTCTTAAACAAATCAATATTTTTCATTGTAATGTCAACTCCCAGATATTTAACCTTTTTAACCACTTCACATTCTGTCAGATTTTGTAAAATTTGTTGCTTTGTAACATTCATGTTTTTACACAATATTTTTGATTTATTTTTATTTACATAGAACCCTGCGAGGTCACCAAACTCTTTTACTTTTTCAACTACAAAAGGCATGTTATTAACAGGATCTTCAACAATAAACATAATATCATCAGCAAATGCTCTTAATTTGTATGAAAAACCTCTAATACTCAAACCTTTTATATTATCATCATCTCTAATCATTTGCAGCAGAATCTCCAAAATCCAGACGAATAACAATGGCGATAGGAGACAGCCCTGTCTAGTCCCTTTTCTGACCCGGAATGCTTCTGTTGATTCTGCATTTACAATCACCGTAGCCTTTTGTTCTTTGTATATTGATTTAATCATTCTTGTAAATTCTGCGCCCATCTGCAATTTTTCAATCACTTTGAACATAAATTCCCAATTCAAGTTATCAAATGCCTTCTCCGCATTTAAAAATAAAAAGCCAACCTCTTTTTCTGGGTGCTTATCATAGTACTCTATTGCATCTAAAACAACCCTCATGTTGTCCTTTATTTGCCTACCTGGCAAAAACCCAGCCTGATCTTCGCCAATAGTGTCTTTCAAATACCTTTTAAGACGTTCTGCTAAAATTTTTGCATAAATTTTGTAATCATTGTTCAAAAATGAAATTGGTCGATAATTTTTAACATTAGTTAAATCTTGAGTTTCTTTCGGTATTAAGGTGATTGCAGCTTCATTCCAGGAATCTGGAATCTTCCCGCTTTGTCTAATTTCATTTAAAAGAATCTCTAGAACCGGTACCAGGTCTTCTTGAAGTTTCTTGTAGAATTTGGCTGAAAAACCGTCTGGTCCTGGAACTTTGGAGATTTTTGCCTCTCCTATTGCTTTGCTGATTTCTTCTTTAGTTATCACAGCGTTTAACATTGCTTTTATTTCTGAGCTTGGTTGTGTCAAATTTACTTTTGATAAATAGTCTTGAATTTTTTGTTGATCCATTTGTTTTGCGTGAAAAAGAGTAGCATAGTATTTATAAAATTCTCTCCGGATCCCTCCTGAGTCTATGACTTCTCTAATCCCATCTTTCAGTTTAATTCTTGTTTTGTTCTCTCTTCTTTTCTTCAATTGCCATGCCAAATATTTCCCAGGTTTATTCGCTCCTTCAAAGGACTTCTGTTGGAATTTTTTCAAATTCCAATATACTTCTTTATTTAACCTCGCATCGTATTATTCCCTTAGGATCCTCAGCTCTCTCAAAATTTTCTTTTTGCCAGGTCTCTTCTTGAGTTCTTCTTTCTTTTGGATATTTTCCATAATTTCTTTATCTATTTTGAATTGTTGTTTTCTTTCATTGTTGTTAATTGCAATTAGATGTCCTCTCATCACAACTTTATATGCCTCCCATACCGTTTGCGTCTGTACATCTTTATTTAAGTTTAGTTGAAAATACGTTTTGGTTTCCGTCCTTATTTTGTCCACAATATTTTGTTTGTCCAGTAAATCCTCATTGAGTCTCCATCGAAATTTCTTTCTTTTAACATATGTTGACTACTTTACTGGGCTGTGGTCAGAAAGAATTCTAGGTAATATTTCAATTTTACGTGTTTGCAAGATCAAGTTCTCGGTCATCCACATCATGTCTATTCTTGAGAAAGACTCATGTCTTGATGAGTAAAAAGAATAGTCTTTGTCTTTAGGATTTTTAGTTCTCCATGCATCTTCCAGGTGCTCATGTTTTGCCATTTGAAAAAATACTTTCGGAAGTTTACCTATACCTTCATTTCCTTTTTTTGATTTTCTGTCAATAGCATTATTAACAGTACCATTAAAATCACCCATCAGTATCATTTGCTCATAGGTTAACTGTTGTAATTGTTCCCACAAATCTTGAAATAATTTTTCCTTGGCTCCATTCGGGGCATAGAGATTTACAATTAGGGTCTTTTTATTCTGAAGCATAACTTCCACTGCCAAGAATCTTCCTTCTTTGTCTTTAAAAATTTCCTTTGGCTCCAATTCTTTTTTTACATATGTAACAACTCCTTTTTTCTTTTGTGAGGAGAGGGAGTAAAATTCCTCTCCTAATCTACTTTGAATCAGAAATTTAACATCAGTCTTTTTAATATGTGTTTCTTGCAAACAAACAATATCACATTTTTGTTTTTCCAACCATAGCCTAATATTTCTTCTTTTTTGGGGTGAATTAAGTCCATTAACATTCCAAGAAATAATTTGACTCTCCATGTTGGCTTTGTATTTATTTATCAGAGTCTTTAAAATTGTCTTTAATGAACTTGGTCATTTGCTCTACTGACTTGATGGTGACTCTCTTCTGTTTAAATGTAAAGCTGACACCTTTTGGAATTTCCCATCTGTATCTAATGCCCTCTGTTTTCAGTTTGTCGGTCAGATCTTTAAAAAGTCATCTGTCCTGAAGAATTGTTCTGGGTAGTTCCTTTAGTATCATAATTTTCTTGTTGTCAATTGTGAAATCTTCCTGAAATTGTTGCTTAAACAAGTCTTCTTTCAATCTTTTGGATATAAACTGGACAATCACATCTCTGGGTAATTTTTTCTTTTGTGCAATCGCAGAGTTGACTCTGTATACCAAATCAATATGTGCCGCCACCCTCTCCTCTTCTAGTTTTAAAAAATCTGCAGCAGCATCCACCATGACTGAGTGGATATTCTCATTTTTATCTTCAGGGATTCCCCTAAATCTCAGATGGTTAAGCATTCCGTTGTACTCCACCATTACATTGGCTTTTGATGCTTCTTTAGCAACCTCAGATACACCAGTTTCCACTCCTTTCACTCTCTCCTCCACCTCGTCTGTTCTTTTGTTCAACGTCTGTATTTCCTTTGTAATCCCAGCCAAGTCTTTTTTCAGGTCAGTTACTTCATCAGCCACTTTTCCTAGAGTTTTTTCCATTTTTTGTATAGCATCCATCACCCGTTTTTCCATGGCTTCCATCATGCCCTGTAGTTTCTTCTCCTCTTTAGCAGCCATTTTCGGGGAGGACCAAGAGTTCGCCCTCTGTCGTTGCCGAAGATCGTAAGCCGTTGTTTACAATTATCACAAAACTTACATCAAATTAAAGCTCTTCTTGTGCCCAGTTAAACCGCTCTATTTTCACTTTTTTCTGTTAAGTCTTTTGGCTAAAATCCGAATAAATCGTTTCGACCTTCTCAAAATGGCGGGCGCAATTTCTCTATGGTAAATAGCTCTTCCTGTTGTTTACTTCCTGTCCGGCAATCTTAATCGTCCCCCTTGACTTCTGGTTTCCTCCCTTCTTCCGGCCTCCTTGGTCGTCTCTAGGAAATGCTACTTGTCTGGTCTGAGGTCACTTCCTGTTCTGGTGATTTCTGTCGCAGCTTGAGTAATTTTCCACACTGATTCTTGTGGGACTTGGTGTTAGTTTCTATTTTAAAGTCAATATCCCGACCGCAGGAATGATCAACAAACCGGCTTTTTGGCCTTTTTTTGCTGTTTAACCGCGTTTTCCGGAGTCGGTGTTAGTACACAGAATACAGCACGATCATGCGCTACATTGGATGTTGTTTATTCTCGGGATCAGCGCGTTTCCAGTGAGCAATTTTGAAGTTACCTTCAAAGTCCGTGTCTTGTTATAGCAGTGTTTCCTTGGTATCAGTTTCCGTAGAATGTCTTGTAGGTCTGGGTCATGCGTTCTTATGTTGAGAATCCAACTCGGTGGGGTCTTTTAGAGAAATTCCGAAGTGCCCTCTTGGGGGGAGGGGATCAAGGCTGGTCGCAGCGCTCTTTAAAGCCCCGCTATCAGCCGATCTCAACTCCCACTCGAGCCAATGCTCGTTGCTAGTCACCCCCCTGCCTGGGGAGATCTGCGGCAGGCTGTATAGCCCACCCTGTCATAAAGACCCTCCGTATGTTCTGGGAGCAAAGCCAGAACACGTCAGGACGCCATGTATCCCAGACCGGAAGCCACCACCCCATTGTTCTATTGATGGGTTCAAATCTCCCACCAAGGTTCCTTTTGGCTCCTTACTGGGAATTCAGGAGCCTAGTCCCTATTGTTTTCTAGACTGAAGCTAGGCTGCTTCTGGCTGATGCTTGTCCCTGGTCTCAGGACATAACAAATTACATCACAATTAGTGACATCCACTGCCTTCTGGATATCCTTCATTGGTAAATTGGTAAGCAGAATAACTTTACTTCTTAAACTGAAGAAGAGAGCTATTTGATCTTAGAATGATTCATCTACATGCGTGAACATCTAATAGTTCTTTGTGGCTGAGGGCAGTTCTGGCAGAAGCCTTTTGCAGACTCTGTTTTGGGAGTAATGCATAATTCTGCCCTTAAGGAACTACTTAATGAATTACATAACTCTGGGGCAGCTTGGTTTTCTTTTATCTTCACATTACAAACAGATTTGAGCCCTAGGCATGAAAACACCCTCAGGAGAGTTGTACTAACAGCTCTCTAAATATGCTTAAGTCCACTGATTTCAATGAGCTTAGGCACACCTAGTTCAGCATGGAATGGGGCTGTGAGCAGAGCAGTTGGGAAGGGAGACTGGATGGTCATGGTTTTATTAGCCCAGCCCAAGAACAACCACTGCAGAGTACCCCTGCTTTACATCCCCTACCAAATGGGGGCAGAGGGTGCTATTGCAGTTTTGCTGGTGGTGGGAGGGAAGATATCAAAAAGGAGGTGCTTTGTGATATGAGAGAGTGGGTTGTGTGACACGTCCAGGAAGCATGAATGGGAAAGTCAGCCTAAACCACAGGGCTTGTACAGGGCCAGCAACAGGAGAATGTAGCACAAAGCTGAAAGTAGAGGGGTGTGGGGAGAATTTTTCTATTAAGGCATATAAATAATAAGTTTGACTCCCCAATAATGAATGCGTCTAAAATACATGACTTTCCAGGATCAGTCTTTAGTCTCTCCTGTTTGCCAGTTGATGGGAAACAGATCTCTCCCCGCCCCTGGGAACAACAACAGGTTTCTTGTTTATTAGGCCATCTGGCCCTTGAAGTAATGTATCTGTAACCTGTATTTTTAGATGTACTGACATGCAATAGGTAATTTAGTTTGAATCCCTCTTATTAGCATTGTAAAGTGTGAAAGGGCCTGGCCTTTCATACCTTCCATTCAAGCAGCAGAACACCAGGCCCCGAAACATCTTGTTATCTCTATGATGGGAACATCCAGAAACATCCTGACAGGGTCCATTTCAATGTAATAAATCAATCTTGTAATTGTTTGGGAACATCTTTGTAACAACAAATGGTCTTCCTATGTCAGAATTTAAAACAAGATTTTTTGGGCAATTGATTACACATCATTGACACTACCTATTAAGAAAATAATATACAGACACTGGCACATTGTTAATGATGTGCCAGGATGTAAGCAAAGACCCTCTATAGGTTTTAGAAGAACAGCTACCATTCGGGACTTATTAGTCCATGCTGATTTAAAATCAGAAGCCAGGGAACAGAATTTACCTATTGGGCATTTCAAATGTTTGCACTGTTCAGCATGTCCATTAAGTTGGGAAACCAAAAATGTGGACTTCCCAGATATTAATTTCAATATGGAATTGATGTCCTATTCCTCATGTGCAAGCAAATGAACAGTCTACATGGTGGTGTGCCCATGTAATTTGAGGTACATTGGGAAATCTCTAAGGTCTATAAGAACTCGGATATTAGAACATAAATCTAAAATAAAACATAAATATCTGGAGGCACCATTGACAGATCATTTTATTAGTAAAGGCCACAGATATGATGATTTTAAATTTGTTGTCTTGGAGGTTATCAAGCCCAATATGTATAATAGACAAAATATGGATAGAATTCTTCTACAAAGGGAAGCATTTTGGATTTTCAAATTGAACACCCTTCAACCAACTGGTTTAAATACATCTTTAGACCTGTCTTGCTTTCTGTGATAAAAATATAGAGGTATAAATATTGGAATGTAAGAAGTTGGCTGACGACTCTGTTTCTAAGTTTTGTAAGGACTAGACTCTCTTTTGAGGAAAACAGCATCTTAAGGTTGGTCAATGTTTCATAGTTGTTAAGGCATTCAGATGTGTGTAATGAGAAGGTTCTGCATGTATAGACAATTAGAGGAATGGTGGTAGTGTATGTTTTGAAATTGAACACTCTCCAATTGACTGGTCTAACTGCACCTTTAAACTAATCATGATTTTTGTGATACATATAAAAACTGCAGAGTTACTATACTGAAATCTTAAAGGCCAAGAGATGGCAACCTTGGTCTAAGTGTTGTAAGGATTAGGCTCTTTTTGGGAGAATAATACTTAATGTCAGCTACTATTCAGCAATTGTTAAGAGACTTAGACTTGTCCGGTAAGAATGTTCCACTTGTAAAAATGGCTAGAGAAATGTGGGTAAGTTAAGTTTTCATTTTATTTTTTGAGGTTGAAGTTATATTTAATTGTTCAATAGTTATGTATGTTATTTATTTCATTACATTATACTACAATGGAATTTTGTATATGAGACTCTGTCCCATTAAGAAGAGTTGTTAGACATTGAATTGTAAGAATGAGTTTTATTGTAAAAATATTTTTGAAATATTTTTGATATGTTTTTGTACATTGCCAAATAATAATAGTATTATGTACATGTATGAATTATTTATAAGGTTTCACTCTACTCAGAAGAAGACGTTCATTGAAACGGCTCCACATTCCGGAGACCACTGTCAGACTTCACAGACTTCACCCTTTGTATTTCTGTTATATATTATTATATATAATATTCATAAATTTTGTTTAATTTTTCAGTATCACAGTTCCTTTTTGCTTCTTATTAACAGAATTTAAAAGAGAACATCCATTGCATATCTAACAGATGATTGAAGTGAAGATTGATGTAATTCACTGAGGTGTCAATTCTTGTGAAACCTTTGAAGATTCTGTATAAAACACGGCACCTTGCAGGCCAATCTGTGTCCACTCGTTGGAACAATGAGAGGCTTCCACTCTTCTTGTTCCTCTGATTGGAACCGAGGTCTCCTTGTTCTGTGTGCTTGTTATTTTGTTGCTATGTCTTATTCCTCCCTCATGGATCACTGCCTTGTCATGGCGAGGGGGCTTGTGTGGTTCGATGAGGCTGTGGGCTATGCCGTGGACGGACAGGCCACAGCAGAGAACTCAGACCAGAGACAGACAGGACGGACAGGCCACAGCAGAGAACTCAGACCAAGTGTGGTCCACTGGAGAAGGAAATGGCAACCCACTCCAGTATCTTTGCCAAGAAAACCCCATGGACAGTAACAAAAGGCTAAAAGATATGATGCCGGAAGATGAGCCCCTCAGGTCGGAAGGTGTCCAATATGCTACTGGGGAAGAGCAGAGGGCAAGTACAAGTAACCCCGGAAAGAGTGAAGCAGCTGGGCCAAAGCCAAAAGGGCGCTCAGCTGTGGATGTGTCTGACGGTGAAAGGAAAGTCCAATGCTGCAAAGAACAATACTGCATAGGAACCTGGAATGTAAGAGCTATGAATCAAGGTAAGCTTGATGTGGTCAAAAATGAGATGGCAAGAATGAACATTGACATCTTGGGAGTCAGTGAACTAAAGTGGACAGGAATGGGCAAATTTAACTCAGAAGACCATTATATCTACTACTGTGCTCAGGAATCCCATAGAAAAAATGGTGTGGCCTTTATAGTCAACAAGAGAGTGAGAAAGGCAGTATTGGGACACAATCTCAAAAATGATAGAATGATCTCGGTCCGAATCCAAGGCAAACCATTCAACATCACAGTAATCCAAGTCTATGCCCCAACCGTTGCTGCAGAAGAGGTTGAAGTGGACCGGTTCTATGAAAATCTACAGCACCTCATACAACTAACACCTAAAAATGATGTCCTCCTCATCATAGGGGACTGGAATGCTAAAGTAGGAAATCAAAAAGTAACCGAAATAACAGACAAGTTTGGCCTTGGAGAACAAAATGAAGCAGGGCAAAGGCTAACAGAGTTTTGTCAAGAGAACACGCTGGTCATAGCGAACACCCTTCTCCAACAACCTAAGAGGCGTCTCTACACATGAACATCACCAGATGGGCAACACCGGAATCAGATTGACTATATAATTTGCAATCAAAGATGGAGAAGCTCTATCCAGTCAGTAAAAACAAGACCTGGAGCTGACTGTGGCTCAGATCATGAGCTACTCATTGCAAAATTCAGACTTAAACTGAAGAAAGTTGAGGAAACCACTAAGCTATTCAGATTTGACCTAGATTGCATCCCTGATGAATATACAGTAGAGGTGAAGAATAGGTTTAAGGGACTATATTTGATAGAGTGCCTGAAGAACTATGGACAGAGGTTCGTGACATTGTACAGGAGGCAGCAATCACTGCCATCCCAAAGAAAAAGAAATGCAAGAAAGCAAAGTGGCTGTCTGATGAGGCTTTACAAATAGCAGAGGAAAGAAGGAAAGCAAAAGGCAAAGGTGAAAAGGAAAGATTTGCCCAACTGAATGCAGATTTCCAGAGAACAGCAAGGAGAGATAAGGAGGCTTTCCTGAATGAAAAATGCAAAGTGATAGAGGAAAACAATAGAATGGGAAGGACTAGAGATCTCTTCAAGAAAATTGGAGAAATCAAGGGAACGTTCCATGCAAAGCTGGCCATGATAAAGGACAAAAATGGTAGGGACCTAACAGAAGCAGAAGAGATTAGGAAAAGATGGCAAGAATACACAGAAGAACTATACAAGAAGGACCTCAATGTCCTTGACAACCACGACGGTATAATCACTGACCTCGAGCCAGACATCCTGGAATGCGAAGTTAAATGGGCCTTAGAAAGCATTACTAACAACAAAGCTAGTGGAGGTGATGGTATCCCAGCTAAGCTATTCAAAGTCTTAAAAGATGATGCTGTTAAAGTGCTGCACTCAATTTGCCAACAAATTTGGAAAACACAACAGTGGCCACAGGATTGGAAAAGGTCAGTATACATTCCAATCCCAAAGAAGGGCAATGCCAAGGAATGTTCAAACTATCGCATAATTGCACTGATTTCACACGCTAGCAAGGTCATGCTAAAGATCCTACAAGCTAGGCTCCAACAGTACGTTGATAGAGAACTGCCAGAAGTACAAGCTGGGTTTCGAAGAGGTAGAGGAACTAGAGATCAAATTGCCAACATTCGCTGGATTATGGAGAAAGCAAGAGAGTACCAGAAAAACATCTACGTCTGCTTCATTGACTACGCTGAAGCCTTTGATTGTGTGGATCACAATAAACTATGGCAGGTTCTTAAAGAGATGGGAGTACCAGACCATATCACATGTCTCCTGAGAAACCTGTATAAGGGTCAAGAAGCTACAGTTAGAACCGGATATGGAACAACGTATTGGTTTAGCATAGAAAAAGGAGTACTCTATTCTTGGTGCTGGAGGGGGCAGCAGTGGGAGGGCTTCTGGTGTCCTGGTCCCACTGCTGGACCGCCTGATGGCACCTGGTATATTTTGGCCACTGTGTGACAGAGTGTTGGACTAGATGGGCCATTGGCCTGATTCAACATTGGCTTCTCTTATGTTCTTATGTTCTTATGAGTACGACAAGGATGTATATTGTCACCGTGCTTATTTAATTTATATGCAGAGTACATCATGTGAAATGCTGACCTGGACGAATCACAAGATGGAGTTAAGATTGCTGGGGAAAAGAGCAATAACCTCAGATATGCAGACGATACCACTCTGATGGCAGAAAGTGAAGAGGACCTCAAGAGCTCAGGGTGAAAGAGGAGAGTACAAAAGTGGGCTTGAAGCTCAACATCAAAAAAAACTAAGATCATGGCATCCGGCCTCATCACTTCTTGGCAAATAGAAGGGGAAGTCGTAGAAGTAGTGACAGACTTCACGTTCCTAGGATCCCAGATCACTGCAGATGGTGACTGCAGCCATGAAATTAAAAGACGCCTGCTCCTTGGGAGGAAAGCAATGGCAAACCTAAACAGCATGATAAAAAGCAGAGACATCACCCTGCCAACAAAAGTCCGCATGGTCAAAGCAATGGTATTCCCAGTAGTAATGTATGGTTGCGAGAGTTGGACTATAAGGAAGGCCGAGCGCCGAAGAATAGATTCTTTTGAACTATGGTGCTGGAGAAGACTCTTGAGAGTCCCTTGGACTGCAAGGAGATCAAATCATTCAATCCTAAAAGAAATCAACCCTGACTGTTCCCTGGAAGGCCAGGTCCTGAAGTTGAAGCTTAAATACTTTGGCCACCGAATGAGAAGGGAGCACTCACTGAAGTAAGTGGGCCAACACCCTGATGCTGGGAAAGATTGAAGGTCAAAGAAGATGGGGACGGCAAAGGATGAGATGGTTAGACAGTGTCATCAATGCAACAAATATGAAATTGAGCAAACTTCAGCGGACAGCGGAAGACAGGAGGGCCTGGCGTGATCTGGTCCATGGGGTCTCGAAGAGTCGGACTCGACTGTGCGACTGAACAACAACAACAAAATGTCTTATCTGTGGTATGTGTGTATGTCTATGTGAAGCTTGGATACCAGCATTGTGGGGGTCACAGCCTAGCATCTGGCGGACTGTGCC
The DNA here is from genome assembly GCA_029375565.1 of Gekko gecko. Taxonomy (NCBI): domain Eukaryota; kingdom Metazoa; phylum Chordata; class Lepidosauria; order Squamata; family Gekkonidae; genus Gekko; species Gekko gecko. The sequence goes on along the minus strand of JAPDNY010000003.1, from coordinate 97,461,379 downwards.
CCAGCCTTATTTTACTAACCTTTAATAAAGAAAAGCTTGCTTGTTTCACTATCGGTGTGAATGTGTCTTGGAACTGTCAAAAGACAGGTCTGTTTTTGTATTTCCTCACCACACTAAGCCCTTGGTAAGTGGGCCAACACCTTAGCCAACTAACCTTATTAAAGAAGGGGTGCTACCCCAAAATTCTCATGACAAGGGGGACCTAACATCAGGAGCATACACCTACCATCTGGAGCTGAGTTGGACTTGGGAGGAAGGCTGTAATGCTTTTAATTCACTTCTATCCAATGTGTGTATAGAGACAACTCGGTAAGTAGCCAAGCTTTGCTCTCAAGTGATTAAACTGCATTCCATTAAGATCTTGCAAGGCTATGAAGAAAAAAAAGACCTGTTTGTGACATCTAATACCTTAATTACCTGGCGTGCATGACCAAGACCTGGGTGTGAGACAGGGAGACAGTAGCTCTCTCCAGGGCTTTTTTTGTAGAAAAACCCTAGCAGGATCTCATTAGCATAACAGGCCACACCCAACAGCAGAAACTCATTAGCATATTAGACCACATCCCAACAGCACAGCTCATTTGCATATCAGGCCACATCCCCATGTTACCGGAAGTGTGGTCATCCAGCCACACCACCTTTTGCTTCTTATTCTGTTTACCTTGTTTGTTGTCAAAAACCAGGGCTTTTTTTGTAGCAGAAACTTCTTTGCATGTTAGGCCACACACCCCTAATGTAGCCAATCCTAATGTATTTCTGCTGTTGGGTGTGGCCTATTATGCTAATGACTTCCTGCTGGGTGTGGCCAACTTGGGAGCTAGACGGAACTCCGTTCCTGTGCATTCCTGGCCAAAAATAGCCCTGGCTCTCTCCCAGTTGGCTCCTCCTGGGTTCTTGGTCCTCTACCACTTGTGGACTAGGGGGCAAGGGGGAGGAGTGGCTTTGTTCATTCAGGAGGCTTGCTCCTTCAGGGCGCTCCCACCACCAAGGATCATGGGCATAGAGTGTAACGGCTTCGTGTAGGAAGCCGGGGAGAGTTTGGCAATTTGACTGGTGTACTGACTGCGCAACACACCAGCCATTAGCCTACCATCCCAGGTGGAGGCCATGTCGGGCTGGGCACTGAAACACCCCAGACTGATAGTCTTGGGAGATTTCAATGTCCATGCTGATGATGCGGTCTCTACCCAGGCAACACACCTGGTGTCATCCATGGCGGCACTAGGACTCTCCCAATATGTGACGGCTGGGGTTACAGTGGACTGGATTACTACTTTGGCAGTACCATGGTCAGACCACCTTGCCCTGAAGGTCCGTCTGAATGTTTCATCCTGACCCTATTTGGGCAGCGAGGGTATTTTGGCTCACCCATGGAGCCAAAGGGACCCAATGTAGTTACAGATGGCTCTATGGGATCTGATACCCCCTGGTGGCTTTTTTACAGAAGAGAACTGGAGCTGCAAATGGGGAGGCTGCCGGCCGAATAAATCCGCTGGCAAGGTTTTTATCTATAAACTTTCACAACTCCTCCTTCTCCATGGGGCTCATGGCATAAATCTTCCCTCTCGGCATTTTATGCCCGGGCAACAACTCAATTGCACAGTCAGAGTTGCGATGAGGAGGGAGCTCATCCACTTCCTCTTCCTCAAACACCCTTGACAAATATCTGTATTCCTTGGGAATGTGGGCCAGTTCCTCCAAGGCCAGACAAACCCCGGATAGTGGGCACTCCCCATGCAGGTTCCCAGACGTGCGTTTGACACTTTGAGGATATAAAACGGACTATGCCTTCATCCCACAATATATATGGATCATGGCCATGGGGCCACAGGCTGCCCAACACCAAGGGGAACTTAGCTCCAGGGGACACCACAAAGGCACGGTGTTCCCAATGATCTCCAGCCCCCACCCACAACGGCACAGTCTCGAACCTACAGGGCTCCTTCATCTGAGACCCATCCATTTGGGTGAATATCAGGGGCTCCACCAAATGGACCACAGCTGCCTCCAAGCCCAACACCAGGGAGTGGTTGATGAGATCCCTCCCACAGCCCGAGTCTATGAGGCCGCGTACATGAATGTGCGTCTTCATAGTTGGGTTTATAATAGTCACTGTAAAGTACTGGGTTTCGGGCCTCATGACTCGGACGACGACATAAGAGAAGACGCGTTTATTCGTACTTCACACAGGACAAGAACAAACAGTAACGGCCGGAGGCCAACTATATACAGTTAGGGGGGACGGCCCCATGTTCCTATTGGCGGGTTTGAATCGCCCGCCAAGGCTGCCATAGGTTCTCTACTGGCGAGCTCAGGAACCTAGTCCCTATTGTTCTCAGAGAGCGAAGCTTGGCTGTATTTCGCCAGCTCTGCCTTCTGATCCCAGGACACAACACCCCTCCCCCCATAGTTCGTCTCCTATCAGGTGACGTAGTCTTTTAAGTATGCTGGTGCCCTCCGTTCCCTTAGCGATCGTCGGGGGGCCGGTACCGGACTGGCGGGGCCCCCATCGGGTGGTCCTCCAGCACAAGGAGCTTGGATCTCCGGTCGTAGCTGAGGCAGTGACAGTGGCGGCTGTAACGGCGGCGGCAACGGCGGCGGCGGTTCAGCTGTCTCCGGGACCCCCTCCGGATTCCGTGGACCTTCCGGCGCGGGCTCCGCTGTCGGTGCCTGCAGTCGATCGGATGCTGGGGCGGCCGCGGCGTTTCCCGGTAGCTGGATCCCTGTGTCGGGGTCTTGCCGCCTCCGGAGCTGGTCCACGTGTTTACGGAGGACCCGGTCCCCATCTGTTAGGACCTCGTATGACACTGGCCCGGTGGGTTTTAGGATGCGCCCGGCCACCCACTGAGGCCCCGCCCCGTAATTCCGGAAGTAGACAGGTTCCCCCGGGAGGAAGCTTCGGGGCGCCTCCTGGGTCTCGACCAGCTTTCTCTCTGGGGCTCGGTCCGGGTGGAGCCTGTCTAACAAAGTTGTGGGGCGGCGGCCCATCAATAGTTCTGCGGGGCAATGACCGGAGATGGGGTTTGGGGTGGTGCGGTATGTTAGGAGGAAGCGGGCCAGCCGGAACTCCCAGTCCCCCTCCGTTATGCGGCTCAGGGCTTCTTTGGCGGTGCGTACCGTTCTCTCCGCCTGTCCATTTGTAGCCGGGTGGAAGGGCGCTGATCGTATGTGCCTGATTAGGTTCTTTTCGAGGAACGCTTGAAACTCAGCAGATGTGAACGCTGCCCCGTTGTCCGACACGATTGTGTCTGGTAACCCGTGCGTCGCGAATATTTTCCGCAGGGCCCTTATTGCCGCTTTGGCAGAGGTGGTAGACACTGGGCTTATTTCCACCCATTTTGAGTAGGAGTCTACCGTCACCATGAACTGGAGCCCCTGAAACGGCCCCGCAAAATCTATGTGTAGGCATGACCACGGCTTGTGGGTAGACTCCCAGCTTTGGGTTGGCGCTCTCGGGGGATTGGGGCGGACTTCCTGACACCGTGTGCACCCTCGGACCCAGGTTTCAATTTCTGCATCCATCCCGGGCCACCACACATAGCTCCTGGCCAGAGCTTTCATTCGTACAATGCCGGGGTGGGCCTCATGTAGCGCTTCTAGAACCCCTTGTCTCATGGGCCCCGGGATGACCACCCTGTCCCCCCATAACAAGCACCCTTTTAAGGCGGATAACTCTTCCCGCCTGGCTTTGTATGCCGTGAACTCTGGCCCTGTCTGTTCCGCTGGCCATCCCCTCACCACCCAGTTTAGGACCCGGGAGAGAATGGGATCTCGGGACGTGCGGGCGGCCACGTCTGCAGCCTGAAGGGGGGGTTTGGCAGCTCCTCCATTAACAATACTGCGGGAGCCGGGGCCGGATCTTCCCCTGTATGCGGCAGCGGCATGCGGCTCAAGGCGTCGGCATGACCCAGCGCCTTGCCCGGCCGATGCTCCAACTGGTACTGGTAACCCGCTAAAAACAAGGAACAGCGCAACACCCGGGGCGACAGTACCTGCGGCGTTTGTTTGTCCGCCGCAAACAGTCCCAAGAGCGGCTTATGGTCGGTTACGAGCGTGAAGTGCCGCCCGTACACAAAGTTGTGAAACTTTTTAACCCCCGCCACCAGTGCCAAGCCCTCCCGGTCGATTTGAGCATAGTTCCGCTCCGCGGGGGACAGCGTGCGGGAGTAGTAAGCCACCGGGACTTCCCTCCCATCCGGTAGCTTGTGGGCCAAGACCGCCCCAACCCCATACGGTGATGCGTCGCACGCAAGGATTACCGGGAGCTTTTCATCAAAGTGGGCGAGTACCGCGTTAGAAATCAAGAGTACTTTAACCCCCCGAAACGCCGCCTCCTCCCTCGCTCCCCATGCCCAAGGTGTCGCCTTATCCAGTAGCCTGTGCAGGGGTTCGGCCACGGCGGCTTTGTGAGGGAGAAAGGCGTGGTAAAAGTTCAGGAGGCCTAAGAACGCCTGGAGCTCGGCCTTGGACTTCGGGGCGGGGGCCTCCACGATGGCCTTTACCTTGTCCCTCGCTGGATGCAGGCCTGTTGCGTCTACCCGGTACCCCAAGAACTCCACCTCCGGCACCCCGAGGAGGCACTTTTCCCGCTTCACTTTCAGCCCCGCGGCTTGGAAGCGTTCCAGTACAGTTCGGAGGCGGCCGGCGAAGCTTTCAGGGGTGGTCGCGGCGATGAGGACGTCGTCGAAGAATGGCGTCACCCCAGGGATCCCTTTTAACATCCATTAGATTTTGGAAGATCCCTGGGGCCACACTGACCCCGAACTGCAGCCGCTTCACCCGGAAGGCCCCCCGGTGGGTCACTATGGTTTGCGCCTCGGCCGTGGCCTCATCTACCGGGAGTTGCTGGTACGCCTGCGCGAGATCCAGCTTTCCAAATATGCGCGCCCCCGCCAGTTTGGCTAAGACATGGCTGACCACGGGTACGGGGTATGCGTGCGCCTGAAGTGCCTGGTTAATGGTGCACTTATAATCCGCGCAGATGCGGATTTCCCCGTTTGGCTTGACGGGTGTCACAATCGGGGTCTCCCATCGAGCGTTCGGGACGGGCTCTAGGACTCCCTGGGCCACTAACCGGTCCAGTTCGGCCTCTATTTTCGGGCGGAGGGCCAGGGGCACGGTGCGGAAGCGCCGTCGGACGGGCGTCACTGTGGGGTCTAAATGGAGCTACACCGGGGGCCCTTTATAACACCCCAGTTTCCCGTCAAAGACCTCCGGGAATTCCTTGCACACCGCCCCCCAGTCCCGCACCCCGCACTTATTCACTCCCCCAATCGTTATGCCTAGGGCCTCGAACCACGCCCGCCCCAGGAGACTCACGAGATTTCCCTCTACCACCACCAAGTCCAAGTTCCCCTCAAAGTCTCAGTACTGCACTCGGAAAGTGCCGACTCCCCGGATGGGGACAGGGTTCCTTTGAAAGTCCACCAAGCTTAGTGGCGATGGACGTAGAGGGGGTCCCCCTAATGGGCAAAGTCTTTTTAAAGTGTCCAGGGAAATGATGGATGCTGCCGATCCCGAGTCCACTTCCATGCAACAGGGGGACCCCTCGATCCGTACGGTTACTTGGATCTTCGGGGCAGCGGAGAGGTTGGGGTTGGGGAGGCGAAGTACCTGCAGCGGCTGGTCGGTGAGATGGTACAACTCGGCGACCTCTTCCGTCGTCTCGTAGGTGGTGGACGATGCGCGGTGCGGTGGGACCGACGATCTCGAATTCCTGGGGCCCTTGGACCGGCAGACCCGTGCGAGGTGTCTCTGCTTTCCGCACCCGTGACAAACAGCATCCCGGAACTTGCAGGATTTCCTTCCATGGCCTTCCCCGCAGCTGGCACAGACGGTCCGGTTGCCGGAAGGCTTGGCTGGCTCTCTGTCGGCCTGCTGGAACGGCGCCGGCCGGCGTTGTTGGGGTCTGAGGGCGAAGACCCCTTCCGTGTCTACATTCCCGGGGCTTGGACTCCTTCCGACCACATGGGCGGCCGCAGCCGGGCGTTCCCCTTCCGCGGCCTCGTGGGCTGTTGCGGCGTTGAGGGCCTCGTCCAAGGAGAGCCTCCGGTGTCCAACCAACTTGCGCCGCAGCTTGGAGTCCGCCAGGCCCCACACGAACTGTGTCAGCAGGTTGTCCTCCACCTTCGGGAACACGCAGTCCACCGCGAGCACCCTTAGCGCGGCCAGGAAGGTGGCAATGGATTCACCTGGGGCCTGGACTCGCCTCTGGAAATCCATCCTCTTGGCCAGGAAGGTCGGCCGGGGGCTGAAGTAAGCATTGAGGACATCCAGGATCTCCCCAAACGAGCTCTCCAAGGCCGTGCGGGGCACCAAGAGGCTCTTGGCAAGGCGGACGGTTTGGGTGCCGCACGCGTTCAGCAGGATCGATCGTTTCTGGTCTGGGTGGCGGATTTCGTTGAGCTCCAAATAGCTGATGAGCTGGTCGACCCATGCGTCCCAGGTTTCTGGCTGCGACGGATCGAAGCGCTCCAGTGTTACATGAGAGGCGGCCATGGTTCTGTCTGGGAAGGCGTGCGCCGGGGCGAGCGGTGCGGTGCTGCTCTCGGGGTCAGCGATGCGATGCTCGGCGAGCGGTGCGGTGCTGCTCACGGGGTCAGCGATGCGGTGCTCGGCTGTGTCCTTTTCGTCGCTCATGGAGTCACGGAAGGCGTTGAAATCCCATCCTCATCGCCACTGTAAAGTACTGGGTTTCGGGCCTCATGACTCGGACGACGACATAAGAGAAGACGCGTTTATTCGTACTTCACACAGGACAAGAACAAACAGTAACGGCCGGAGGCCAACTATATACAGTTAGGGGGGACAGCCCCATGTTCCTATTGGCGGGTTTGAATCGCCCGCCAAGGCTGCCATAGGTTCTCTACTGGCGAGCTCAGGAACCTAGTCCCTATTGTTCTCAGAGAGCGAAGCTTGGCTGTATTTCGCCAGCTCTGCCTTCTGATCCCAGGACACAACAGTCACAGTCACAAAAAAGAGGGGTGGGTAGTTGCTAACCACATTAGGTGCTTCGGACGATGGGTCCTATTGTGCTGCGTCACCTACAACAGGACCTGGCCATTTCCCGCCTGCTCCCCTATTCCCTCATCACTCGACACCGAGTCCAACATCTCCACAGTGGTATGTAAGGCACGGAGTTTTCGCGACTTTGCCGTCTCCTTTTTTCAGTGGGGTGTCAGCCCGATGCTTCTCACCCCCTTTTCCCGATGGCCCAGCAGCCTCTCCTGAAGGGCAGTTAGCTGCATAGTGGCCCCTTTCCCCACATCTCAGACAGAGACCTTGCTTCATTCATTGGTCTCGGGCCAAGACTTTTGGCGGGGGCGGCTTAGTTTTTGGATGGGGCGTAGAGGGTGATCTTCCAGCTGCAATTGCACTATCTAGTTTCATAGTGCGCAGCCAGCTTTCTGCCCTCTCCGCCTCCTCCATCCAGGCGCACAAGGTTCTTGGCTCTTGGGAACTCCTGACATTATTTCGAATGACGGCTACTAGCCCCAGATGGTACTGTTGAGCTAGAACCGGATCGGTCCAGTCACGGATCTTGACAGCATTCCGTTGGAATTCTGCTGAGTACTCCTACACCAAGAGTTTGCCTTGTTTAAACGTGCGTAGGAAGGCCTCCACCTTCTCAGCTGCCGTTTGATCTTCAAACCGAGCTCACAGCACCCACATGAAAGCATCTACACTCCCAAATTCCACAGCATCCAAGTCATGTAAAGACACGTACCAGCTGGTGGTGGCTCCCCTCAGCCGGGAAGTGATAAAGTCCACCTGTTGCTCCTCATCCTGAAATAGATGTGCCCAGCGTTGCACAAACTTCATCACTTGCAGGATAAAAAAAGAGAGTCTCTGGGTCACCATCAAAGGTGATGTCCAATAAATCCTTGGACTGGGTCATCATTTGTGGGGCCCCAGGGACGGGTCGTTGCTGAGGGGGAGGATGGGGAGGTGGCGGCACTCCAGGCAGCAGGGGAGTGGGTGCTGGAAGGGGCGGCAGTGGCAGCGGTGGCGGCTGTGGAGCTGGCACGACTGGAGCCGGCAACACGGGAGCTGGTGGCAGCAGGATGGGGCCAGGTAGTGGTAGCACGGGAGCAGGCAGCGGCTGACCCGAACCAGGCAGAGGGGGGGCAGCTGGAACCCCCTGCTGGGCTATCATGGTGGGTAACGTTTGTAATAAATGTCCTAAGTCTCTCATTATCATGCGGCAATTGGCTTCCAGGCTATCCAGCCACACGTCCACATCTCTCCCCAGGCTTGGAGTCTGCCACGGGGGAATCTTGAGGGGCCGGCTCGGAGTTGTGCCAAAACTCCCCGTACTCAGACGAAGGGCATACATGCTGTCTCGGCTCTGACTCCCCAGCAACCGCCAAGTGGTTTGCATGGAGTCTCCCAGGTGCTTTGCCCAGTCTCGCGGCTTTGGCCGAAACGTGATCCCTCTAGCGAGGTGCAGGGGGATAAAGGACGTTGTAGACTGAGGGATGGCCCCACCATCCACCGTTGTCAGCCCTTCCAGCCTGTAGATTGGCACCGAGACCGTTGACACTGGGACCCCTGCTCCCATTGACAATGGGACCCCGCCCCTGTAGAGACTGGAGGGGTGGCCGGCGCTGCCGTCGTCATTGGGGTCGTGGTGATCGGGGGAGTGGTTGTGGAAAGGACCGTGGTGGGTACCCCTCCTGCGCTGGAAACACTCATCTCAGCTGAGAGAGATATGGCCCAGCGGCAAACGATGATTCCTGACAATTTCTGTCAGGTTCAACAGCAAGCAAGTCCAAACACACTTCACTCAGAAAGTTATGCTTTATTGGAATACCAGTCTGTTGCCTATTATTGCAGAGTCATTGTCAGGAATAATAGATAGGGCAGAAGAAGCTGTGTATATACTCTGATGCTTCAGCTAGCTAAGCGAATGAAAACCAAGCACGAGCGGGGGAATTCTCCCGGCGGGATATTACATAATGAACTGGAGACAACCCCTCTGTAGGGGGGAGGATCGAGACATTCACACCATCTGAGAACCTAAGGCCTCCCTTCTGTTCAAGGCCAGAGATAGTGGCTGGCTAGAGGAATGTTTTCCACAGTTCTATAATCAAAGCAAAGTGCTGCGCATGCGAGAAAGCAAGCAAGCCAGCCATGAGATCATACAGAAAACATGACAGTTATCTGACACTCGTTAGATGAGCTTGTGGAGGATAGGCACAGCTGACTCTCAACAGCCATTGATGAGATTGCCCCCAATGCCCTCTGCACCCTTGTTCTAGGCTTGCTCCATGGTTTACCCAGGAGCTGCAGCTGATGAAATGAGGGTTAAGACAGCTAAAGAGACAGTGGCGGTGCACCCATGACGAAGCCACAAGAACATCTTATAGGACATTTATGAGAGCCTATGAGATGGCAATCAAAGCTGCAAAGCGAGAGTATTATGTGGCTGCGATTGCTCATACCAAGCCCAATTGTTTAGAATGATTCAGTCTCGTACTGCCTTACCACAGGGCAGCCCAAATGCTAGGGAACTGGAGATTGGCTGTGAGGTTTTTGAGAGCTATTTTGCAGATAAAGTCTTGTCACTCCACCGTGACCTCCCCGACACAGTTGAAACAATGATCAAACTCGAGGCTCCATGCATGTCTTCTAGTCAGGTTATGGATCATTTCAGTCCACTCAGCCTAGAGGAAGTTGACAAATTGCTCCTAACTGTACAGTCCACCACATGCTCCCTAGATCCATGCCCTTCATGGCTAATTAAAGCTGGCCATGAGGATCTCTGTGGTGCCCTAAGGGAGATTATTAACAAGTCCCTCTTTGAGGGACTGTTCCCTGGGGCACTCAAGGAAGCGGTGGTCCGCTCTCTCCTGAAAAAGCCATCCTTGGGTCCAGCCGAATTGGCAAATTATCAGCTGGCCTCCAACCTGCCATATTTGGGCAAGATAACAAAGAGGGTGGTGGCAGCTCAGTTACAGAACTTTTTGGATGAAGCTTCCATCTTAGATCCCTTCCAGTCCAGTTTTTGCTTGGGCCATGAGATGGAGATGACACTGGTTGCCCTCATGGATGACCTCCAGAGGCATCTGGATTGGGGTGGATTGGCGGTGCTGTTGTTGTTGGACCTGTCGGCAGTGTTCGACACAGTCGACCATCAGCTACTGATCCACCACCTCGCCGACACTGGAGTTCAGGGGCTTGCCTTGCAATGGCTTGCTTGCTTCCTCCAAGGTCAGGGACAAAGGGTGGCACTCAGGGAACAGCTGGGTTGTGGAGTGCCCCAAGGGGCGGTGTTGTCCCCAATGCTTTTGAGCATCTATATGTGCCCCCTTGTCCAGATTGCCAGTGGGCATGGGTTTGGATGTCACGAATATGCTGATGACACCCAGCTCTGTTGTTGGGCAGCCAGTCTGACTCCAAACTGGAAGATCTGGACCGGGTGTTACAAGCTGTGGCTGGTTGGTTTGGACAGAGCCGACTGAAACTGAATCCAATGAAGATGGAGGTCCTGTGCCTGAGCTGGGGTGGGCCAAGGGTAGGGATCCTGACCCTGACCTTTGATGGGGCACTGCTGGTGCCAGCACTGGAGGTTAGTAGTTTGGGAGTGTTCCTGGATGCCTCCTTAACAATGGAGGTAGCAGCCACTGCCAAATCAGCATTCTACCACCTTCAGCTGATCAGGCAGCTGGTTCCCTTTCTTGAATGCAATGACTTGGCAACAGTGACCCATGCGATGGTCACCTCAAGACTGGACTACTGCAACACTCTCTACATGGGGCTGCCCTCGCCTCAAATCTGGAAGCTGCAGCTAGTGCAAAATGCTGCGGCCAGGCTTTTGATGGGTCTTCCTATGCGGGAGCACACGTAGCCTGTGCTAAAAGTACTGCTCTGGCTGCCAACAGTGTACTGGATTCATTTCAAGGTGTTGATTCTTACCTTTAAAGCCCTTTATGGTTAGGGGCCTGCATACCTGAGGGACTGCCTTTCCCCACATGTTCCCCAGAGAGCACTGCAATCAGGATTCTGGAACCAACTGACCTTTCTGGGTCCTAAGGAAGCCAGGCTGGCTGCAACCAGGGTGAGGGCTTTCTCGATGGTGGCTCCATTCTGGTGGAATGATCCCCCGGAGGAGATCAGGGCCCTGTGTGACCTTATACAGTTCTGCAGGGCCTGTAAAATGGAGCTCTTCCACCAGGCCTTCAATGATGGAGCCGCCACCAACAACTGAAGAACAGAGAGCCCATTCCCCTGGTGTCAGTGTCACTAACAACAGCAGCCTGTGTCAACCTCCTGAAGGAAAGACCATGAGCCGACTGCAAGAAGGGTCCATGGAGCAGCGACAGCCATAACCAAACAGCATAAGGATTAAGGATTATTAGCACTTTATTATATTAGACTAGGAATAAGGCCCACTGTGAAAATAACCCTAGGTGAGGATCCCTTCTGGTGCCCCCCCCCAATTGGTGCCCACCAATTTTCAAAAGTAAATGCGTTTTAGGAAGAATGAAAAAAAACACAAATTTTGAAATTGCTAATTTCTTTTTTTAATTGTGAGGAAAAAGACAGAAAAACACAAATTACAAAGCATTTTGAAAAATCCTTTTAATTGTTATGTTGAAATTTAAAATCTCTTTAGTGTTTCCATTTCAGGCACATCAGAATCTCATTTTGCGTGCCTTTTCTTTGGCAAGCTATAAATCAGAAGGGGCCTACTCCTTCAGCATTGTAGGCGGTCGTGGAAACGTATGAGCAAAAAGACAGCAATTCACTTTCATATAATTAACACAGTTTGAATTAGATTTGTGTAAGCTGGCAGCAGTTGGCTGTTATATCTGTTGCATGTGTGCTATCAAGCCAGCTGTTAATTTTCTGGTGTGGAAAGGAGTGTTTGCGCAAACAAAACAAAAAAAGCTCACAAATCCACATGTTGCCAAGAAGAGCTGGGACAGGACATTTCACTTGAAACAAATATTTTCTGGAGTGTGGGTCAAACCCCAAAATGCACTTTCATCCAGCCTTAGAACCCACTTGGGTGAACAAAACCCTTACTTTCCAGTGTTACAAAGCATGAAGAAACAGAGAAGCAAAAGCAATTACTACAAGGAGTTTGTATTTTCTCCCCATTTACCTTCTGATTTTGACATCTCAGGATACACTTTGTTTCTCCATTGCAACCAGGAAAAATTCAGAGAATGTGGGCCACTGATCGGATGCATGTCTCCCCCTCCCTCCCTAGATTTATTATTTTATTATTATTGTATTTACTTCATTTATAGCTTGCCCTTCTCACTGAGAATCTTCAAGGCAGTTCACAGCTAACATCATAAGGACTGCAGCAGACCTTTATTAAGCATATGAACCACCACTGTGGGTGTGCCGGGCTTCCTGAACATCCCTGTATGGAAGCCTGAAGCAGCAACAGCAATGCTTAGTATGTTTTAAAGAACACAATGAAGTCAATCGTACACATTCAATCTTCCTTCCCGTACATAAGCCCCATCCATTTTTATGATGTTCTGTTTTGTAAGTGTACATCATGCAGCTCCCTTAATAAATCCCTTCATTAAAGTGTAGGGTTAGGGCTGCCAATAACCTGGAGCAAAATAATTTCTGTCCCTTTAATAGAAGATTAATGTGTGGAAACTGGCAGGTGAAGCTTTTCATGGCACCTGGTAAATAAGATCCCACTGAGTCTCTGTTACAGGACGCTTTCTCTGACCAATAAAAGCATATCAAATATTAATACGCATGATGGGTCAACACTATCCAACTGAAGACCAAACACGTTTCGGCCTCAAAAGGCCTTCCTCAGTGGTCACTATTACAACATAGTATAGCCACACATTCACGCATATGTATACAAGGTCTTTAGTATACTGGTATAATGACCAGATGTTGTATTCTGAAATTATAAAAATTAAAGGAGGGAAACATGGGAAACAAATTAATATTTCAAATGTATGCCAAATCCTTATTAATTTCCACAATTAATTATTTCAACCTATATATGTTTTGTAATTGGGTCACTGGTATTAATGATGGGCCATAGGTATAGCCATGTCCATTCCAATTATTCTAAATAAAAACCACAACATGAAATAATGAAATCATTATATTAATAGTTCCAATTATGTATTTAAAGTAATCTAATAACTATGAATAATTAAAATGACCAAAAAACCTGGTAACTGAGATTTTATAAGTCTGAATGTGTGTCACTCCATCAAGGTAAAGATTCTGTTATAGGCTGCTGTATTGGCTACCATATATAGTTATTCTAAGGTGATGCAATCACCACTTAACATTGCACCATGTCAATCAGGTGAGATACAAGATGGGAGGGGGTAGAGAGGAGAGAAAGACCAAGAACCTCTGGGGAGGAGGGGGGGAAACAGGTCAGTACAAACAATATTTTTTGAAAGCAGATACAGATGCTCATAAGCAGCAAGTCCAGTCCAGATCTTCATTTAATCCAAAAGGGACCCACGTCTGCAGTTGATGAATCCAAAACAGCCTATAACAACTTCAGGGGGGCTTGAGGGCTGAGGCTACCTCCGAAATTTTCCAGGGATGACTGAGCCCCCCCCCCACCCAGGCAACCAGTCTCACAAGCCTTGCCACTACCACCCCATGCTACCCCAAACCCATTTTGAAAGCAGAGGGATTTTTCCCTCCGCTTTCTGAGACTTCAGGTGGGGTGACAGGAAACTCAGGGCTTGCTTCCTGAAAGCTAAGCCCCACCCCCAGCTCCCAGAAACCCTCAGTTGGGCCTGGTGGAGCTGGGGGCTGCACATGTTTTCAGTGCTTTCAGCTTTCCCGCGCAGAAAGGTAAGGAGCTGTCCTGGGGCTCCAGCGAGGGGGGGGTGTTTTCAAGGGTGGGGTGGTGAGCACTAGGCAGAGAGTGCCCAGGCTGGCTGGCTGACCCCAGCCTTGGGGTGGCTGGGTGCCCAAGCACCTTTCCTGCGGCCTTGTGCCACTGCTGTTGCTTTCCCGCTCCCTGCAAGTCTTGCCTTGCAGAGAGCCATGAGAGAAGGTTGGGGGGAGAGGCTGGTATCCTTGGAGGATTGCCAGCCTCGGGGAGGCTGGGCACCCTGCGCCCTTGTTCTTCTAGGCTTTTTTTCCTCTCTCCCTGCAAGGCTTGCCTTGCAGAGCCATGCAGGGAGGTCAGGAGGTGGGGGAAGTGGGGGGAGGCCAGCATCCATGGAGGTTTGCCCGCCTTGGGGCGGCTGGACTCTTGGGCACCTTTTCTGCAGCCTTGTGCTGCTGCTGTTGTTCTCTCACTCCCTGCAATGTTTGCCTTGCAGAGAGCCATGAGAGGAGGTTAGGGGGGAGGCCGGCATCCATGGAGGATTGCTGGCCTTGGGACGGCTGGGCGCCCTGCGCCTTTGTTCTTCTGTTTCCCCAAACAAACAAAGCTTGTCTTGCAGAGCCATGCAGGGAGGTCAGGACAGGGGGGGAGGCCAGCATCCATGGAGGATCTCTGGGAGGCTGGGTGCCTGGGCACCTTTCCTGCAGACTTGTGCCACTGCTGTTGTTTTCCCACTCCCGAGTTCGCTACTTAACCAGACACCTTTATTTCCTCCAAGAGGAGACTCTTCTGAGTTCTTTGTTGAGCTCCACCCCTTCCCTTGACAGAGAGAGGATATTAGGAAAGCCAGGAATCAGCAGTTTACAGTCACTGAAATCGCATACACAGCCCGTGCAGGGGGAGGGGGGAGGAGGGCAGGTGAAACCTTGAAGAGTTTAAATGCATACATTCAAGATCAACTTTCCCCTGAACTCCTGGATGAATTATGGAGAGGGATTTCTATTTTCTTTCTTTTCATTTCTCCCCTCCCTCCCCTCTTCTTTCCTTCCTTCCTTCCTCTCTTCCCATCTATTTGCTTTCTTTCCACCTCTCACCTCCCTCCCTCCACAGAGCCCATCAGTGTATCCTTCCCACCCGTCTCAGCAACAGCTGAGGAAGAACAACGCCCGGCAGACAGCGCCCCTGATTTGCCTCCAGCTTATGGAGCCGGCTCCACCAGGACTTAGCATCCCAGCAAAGGGAGGCGCGCCTGCACAGCAGGCGATCCCTTAGCCCTGAGTTCTAGCGGAAGCTGGGATGCACACGCTGAGTACTAACTGACAGCGGCACCTGCGGGGTATTTAGCTCCCCACCCGACACTGGTTCCTTGTGCCAGCAACTAGTCAACTTGATGATACTTCTGCACCCACCTCGCCTGTGTATCTGTTTCCTGATTTGTGCTCTGAACTCTTGGCCCCTCGACCCGGCTTTGAATGACTACGCTCTTGGTTTGCGCTTTGGACTCTTGTTATCAGGCTCCTGTTTTGCTACCCCTCTGCTCTGACCTCGGACTGGACTCTCTCTCTTGCTGCCTGCACCCCAGTCTGTGACAGGCTCCTGCTTGCTTGGGCATGGTGGGGGGAGGCAAGTCTGAAGGGGCTTGGATCTAAGAGATCTTTCAGACTTGCCCTTGGCTCCCATGGGCTTGGAGGGGGAGGACCGAAAGGCAAGGTTGGGGATGGTGGATGGATTGGGGAGCGGTGGTGCAAGGCGTTAAAGCCTACAAGGTTATCTAACTGAACAGCCAATGGTTGTTCGAGTCCCACCGTGGCCGGGGTGAGCTCCCAGCCCGTTGTCCCAGCTCCCGCCCACCCAGCGGTTCAGAAACCCATATGGGCAAGTAGATAAATGGGTACCTGCTCCTTACGAGCGGGGGGCACCCTTCCCTCCCTCCCTTGGGATCGGTGTTAGCAGTGGCTGAAGCAGTGGCGACAGGCTAGAGAAGATGGCAGCAGCAACAGCAGCGAACAATGAGTGGTGAGCGCAAGCACTGAGACTGGTCCCAGAGAGGCATGATGGCACAGCGAGGCTGGAGCCGATTGGACGAGAAGCCGAGTTCTGCAATCACGCACTGAGGGGGCCGTTTCCAGAAGAAGTCGCTATTGCAAGAAGATCTGTGCCTCGGCATCGAGATGTCTTCACCCAAAGAGAGAAAGAATCTACCACTGAAGCCAATAGATCCTGCTGTCGGGTGTCGTGTTAGGCATACACCTCCCCTTATCACTGTGCCCCTAGTATAGATCAAACTATGTGTTCTGTAAACCGCTCTGAGCCATATGGAGAGAGCGGTATATAAATCGCAAATGTAATGTAATGTAATGCAATTTGCCTCCCCACATCTTCCCCAGCCCACCCACCAGAGAAGGCAGGCTGGTGTCAGACTCGGGCCCTTGAATTATGGTTATTGATCTTTGTAGTGCTAATGCTTAGTTTCACTTTTGTATCCCTGCTTGCTTGGCACATCTGGCTTTGCTCTACACCCTTATTGATAAGTACGAGACAACACACCGGAGGTAAATTCAAGAAGTGATTTCAGCTTTATTCAGCTCCAAGTTAGACCAGCTAAGGACTAGACCAGCTAGACAAGTAAACAGTCCAACACAGCAGTTTATATACACTTCAGGCTGTAGTAGCCACACCCACAGAATGTAAAACGCGCCAATAACATTTGAACAAGGCAGCCAATCAAGATGCAGTTATAAGGACCAATCATATTCCATAACAATAGCCAATCAAATGATGTTTCCTCCATGAGCCCTTTGATTGGGCAATACAAGACAGTTTCTGAATCCGCATAATGAGCACCTGCTCAGCTTATGCTGTCACTTATGTCTCTGAAGACATAACAACTCCTCCCCCCTTAGATGGAACACACTCGTAATCAGACAAGTGGGGAGGGGCCCTTCTGCTTCGCTGTGACCGCCTTAACTCTGGGGCTACAGATGGTTCAGGGTCTGCACTAGGCTCAGCGCCAGGCATTGCTGGGCTGTCAGGCTCTTCAGGGTCCGAGAGTGCAGGGGTCTGCCCTGCCTCAGGTTCTTGACGAGAACCAGCAGCACTCACCTCGACCGGAGGCAAGTGGGACTGCTCCCTGGGCCTGAAACAATCTCCGGCTTCAATCTCCTGGTCCGCAGGAGACCATCACTGCCGGAGTTGGTCTATGTGGCGGCGTATCTTACGGCCGTCAGATAGCCTCACCACATACATCCTGGACCCTAGACGGTGGGTGACTTCGGCGGGAAGCCACCGGTGCCCCTCGGAGTAGTTTCGGGCAAAGACCCAGTCTCCGGGCTGAAACTCTCTGGATGGCGTGGGCGGTTCGGCCCGTACAGCTCTGCTGCCATCCAGATCCGGGTGCAGGCGGTCGAGGAGAGTTGTCAGCCTTCTCCCCATTAGAAGCTCGGCCGGGCTTTTCCCTGTAGCACAGCTTGGAGTGACGTGCTGCCACAGGAGAAAATCGGCCACTCGATGGTCCCAGTCCTCGCCAGGCAGTCGGGCGAGGGTCTCTTTCGCCGTGCGAACCATCCGCTCTGCCTGGCCGTTAGAAGCGGGATGGAACGGGGCTGTGGTGAAGTGCCGGATTCTGTAGCCCTCTAGGAAGCCGGCGAACTCCCTAGAGGTCAGTTGAGGGCCGTTGTCACTGACCAGTACTTCAGGTAGCCCATGGGTGGCAAAAAGTTGGCGCGAAGCCTTTATTAGGTTTGCCGATGTTGTGGACCTCATGGGAACTACCTCCAGCCACTTCGAATAAGAGTCCACAACCACTAAGAGCATTTGGCCGTTGATTGGCCCCGCAAAGTCAAAGTGCAGCCTTGACCAAGGCTTTTCAGCTCTGTCCATGGGTGCTGGTGGTGTGTGCGGAGGGTCAGGCCGTGACTGCTGGCAGCGCACACAGCCTCGAACTTGCTCTTGGATGTTTGCATCGAGCCCAGGCCACCATAAGTACCCCCTCGCCAAGGCCTTCATGCGAACAATCCCTGGGTGCCCGGCATGCAGGGACTCAAGAACTCTTTCTCTTAGTTTGGGGGGAATCACGACTCTATTTCCCCATAATAAACAACCCTTAGCAATGGACAGTTCAGACCTTCTGTCCCAGTACGCCCTGAACTCAGGCTCTGAACAGACACTCGGCCACCCCCTCCACACCCAGTTTAAAACACGAGATAGTATTAAGTCCTTCTGGGTGAACGCGGCAACGTCCTCGGACCGAAGTGGAGACTCCAATAGTTCATCCAAGGCGCAAATGTCCGCTGTAGGAGCCGGATCAAAACCAGTCTCAGGCAGAGGACAGCGGCTCAGGGCATCAGCGTGCGCGATACATTTTCCAGGTCTGTGTTCCAAGTCGTATTCGTACGCTGCCAGGAACAGGGCCCATCTCAGCATTCTGGGCGACAGTATGTTGGGCGTGGGGCGGTCAGGGGCAAAGATTCCCAGTAGCGGCTTGTGGTCAGTCACCAGAATGAAATGGCGGCCATACAAAAAGTCATGGAATTTCTTGACCGCACTTACAAGCACCAAACCCTCTTTGTCTATTTGCGCGTAGTTTTTTTCTGCACCACTCAATGACCTCGAGTAATATGCAATCGGTGCCTCAGCCCCGTCAGGCATTACAAAACTGCCCCAATACCGAATGGCGACGCATCAGCCGCCAAAACCAACATTTTACCCTCATCAAAATGAGTCAGCACGCTGTCAGAAGTCAGTAACGCTTTAACATTTTCAAATGCCTTTTCTTGTAGCCGTCCCCAAACCCATTTTGCGCCTTTATTCAACAATCGATGCAATGGCTCGGCTACCGAAGCTTTGTGGGGCAGAAATGAGTGGTAAAAATTGATAAGCCCTAAATATGCTTGTAACTCCGTTTTATTTTTAGGTCTGGGTGCATTGTGTATAGCTGCTACCTTTCCAGGTGTTGGGTGTACACCTTGCTCATCAATCTTGAACCCAAGGAACTCGACACTTGAGACCCCAATCGCACATTTTTCCCGTTTTACTCGCAACCCAGCCTTATTGAAGCACTTCAGAACACTCCGGACCCTTTCAAGCAACTCTTCATCACTCTTTCCCACAATAAGCACGTCATCAAAATAGGGAATTACTCCCTTGATACCTCTGAGCAACCCCTCCATTAAACCCTGGAAGATCCCAGGTGCAACGTTAACCCCGAATTGTAGGCGCTTAACTTTAAACGCACCTCTATGCGTAACGATGGTTTGTGCTTCTGCAGCATTGTTATCTACGGACAACTGTTGATATGCCTGGGCAAGGTCTAATTTTGCAAACACCTTTCCTCCCCCAAGAGATGCAAGTACATGGCTTATTACCGGTACAGGATAGGAATGCTGTTGTAATGCCTTATTGATTGTACATTTATAATCTGCACAAATACGTATGCTTCCATCAGGTTTGACAGGAGTCACAATGGGCGTTTCCCATTTGCTGTACGGAACTGGCTCCAAGACCCTTTGCTCTAGGAGCTTGTCAATTTCCATTTCAATCTTGGGTTGCAATGCTAATGGCACCTTCCTATATTTTAGCCTGATAGGCCTAACATTTGGATCCAACTCAAATGAAACCGGGGGACCCGTATAAGTTCCCAGCCCTTTTGCAAAAACCTGAGGAAACTCGTCATACAAACAATTCCATTTTTCATGACATACCGTATTAATACCAGAAATAGCAATGCCTAATGGCTCAAACCAATCGAGCCCCAACAAGCTTACCCTGTCCCCTTCGGCAACAATCAGGGACAGAGCCGCCTTACGCTCTTTGAAACGGACGTCAAATTCCGCCTCACCTGCCAATGGAATTCGGTGCCCTTGGAAATCTGCTAGACAGGCGTCAGTGGGCAGGAGGCGGCGGCGGCTTTGGCTCAGAAAAAGACGATCCAATGTGCACGTTGAAATGATTGTTCTAGCCGACCCGGAATCGACTTCAAACGGGCAGGGAATTCCATCGAGGAACAAGGTGACGAAAATCTTCTTCCTCCGGGGTGCTCCCGTGGTGAGGACGGACGATGAAGAGGGGTTGGACGACAGGGTCGGGTTTTGGGATGACAGGGATGAAGAGCAGGTTGTGTTGACCTTGCTTCGGAATTGAGAGCGCTGCGGAGGCGACATAGGCGGCGATCTCTTCGACTTGCAAACTCTGGCGATGTGCCCGCGTTTTCCGCAAGCCCGACAGACCAACCCTTTGGCCCAACAGGTGTCGCGCTCGTGCTTCCCGCCACAACCAAGGCACTGACGCGCTGGCGCAGTCTTCACTTGGGTTCGCGGCTGGCTGCTGGAACAAGGCTCTCGTACGTCATCCACGGCGGCCGGCGGCTCACGGTCCTCGACCTGTTGGTGAATGCTGGATTCGGCTGCTGCAGGCTGCTGTCGCACTTCTCGCGTCGACCTTTCAGCAGCTTCAGCGGCGATGGCTTCCTCGAACGCGACCTTGAACGTCAGCGTCTTTAGGGCGAACAGGCGTTGTTGCAGCTTTGCATCGCGGTGACCGCAGACCAGCCGGTCTTGCAAAGCTGTCTCGAGATCGGTGAAGTTGCAAGCCCTTGCCAACTTCCTCAATGCCGCCACAAACTTGGCTACTGATTCACTGGAGCCTTGCCGCCTTTCGTAGAACGCATGCAGGGAAGCGATCTCTGAAGGCTGCGGTGCGAAATGAGCCTTCAACTTCTCCGTCAGCGTGGCGTACGGCACAGACTTGATGTCATCAGGCGTGACAAGTGAACGAGCAATGTCGAACACCTCTTTGCCACACGAGCTAAGCAGTGCAGCTTGTTTCTTCGCAGCATCCGTCACCCCGCCGCTCTCGAGGTGAAACTCGAACCGGGTGAGGTACGCCTCCCAGTCCTCGGTCGCAGGCTCGAACGGCTCGAACCGGTGCTTGGAGCTCATCGCGGCGCTTCCTGGAGCGGACGGCCCCCTCGGAAACTCACGGTCGATCGGAACTTCCTCCGTGGTGTCTCAGCGGGGCTGCCTACCCGCTATATCCCATCCTCGTCACCAGTTGATAAGTACGAGACAACACACTTTTAGCCCTTGCTGACATGTCATTCCTAAGGGGGGGAGTGAGTGCGAGTCTGACTGTCTGTAGGTGTAAGGATGCCCGATTGTAACTCTTCTCCACGCAACCCCCAGGAAATTCTCAGGTTTTCACATGGGAGTCGACCATGGGAGAGACAAGACTCTGGACATAGCTAGATGGGTCATATAATTTTCATCACCTGTAGTAACGCTGGTGTGTGTGACTTATGTATGGAATGTGGGACCTCATCTTTATTATCAATTCCTTGCCCTGGCATCACCAGTTCTGACAAAGGAGTTTGTCTCTACCGTTAACCAAATCTTCTCAATAAACTTTCAAAAGATAAATTGTGTTAAGAGTGGTTCTACTGGAAGCCTGATAGCTGGGGATGGCTGGAAGAATCAGGGAGGCATCTTTACTTTAAATGCCTCTCTGATCTAGCCTTCCCCAGCCTGCTCACTAGGCGAACTAGGATTTTGCCTAGAGTGGGCCAGCCCTTAGGGGCACCAAACTGCACCCAGCCCCCCTGCCAAAAGCCCCCCCCCCGCCAAAAGCCCTGCCACCTCTTTCACCCTGAGTCCTACCAGGCTACCTTTCCTACCTGGAAAGGGCTCCGTTAGCACCGGGTGCAGCAGCAGCAGTGTCATGCTTGGGGGAGCTGGCAGCCCCCCTCCTGGTCAGAAGGTGCCCTCCCCCCCTTGCCTTTGTTCCTCTGCTTGCCCGCCAGCTGCCCATCCGTCCTCCACTTGAACTTTTCCCCACAGTGTGTGCACCCCGCCCTCCTCCCGAGCCTGCCCCTCTGCTTCGCCCAACTTTTGGGGTGAGAGGGGGCAGCCGTACCTCGATCTGCTTGGCCAGCGCTGGTGGTTTCACATGGCTTGTCTCCAATGCTCAGTCTAAGCTGCTCAAACACGCCTAACATGAGTGCGAGAGAGTGATGTAGCAAAGTGCCAGGAGTTCAGAAAGCACCTAACGTACAATGCAAAACCGGGGCAGCAGGGGGGTGGGGGAGGAAACACGGGGGTTGGGTGGTTACCGCGGTGGGGGGGGGTTAATAGATTTCTCTCTTGCACTCTCCCCCCCCCCGGAACATGAAAGAGAAATGCTGAGTTTTGCCCTCTCTTTGCCTCCTCTGTAATACTCTTCTGGGGAATTCTTTCCCTCCCACCTATCCCCACCCCACCCCCTTCCCGTCCATAAACGGCAATTCTAGACTGGCTTTTTCTCCCTTTCCAAGTTGACATTTAGCTGAATGTTTATTAGGACAATATAAAGTGAACTTTTAAGTTTGTTCAAAGCAGGTCAGGGAGTATCTTTATCTGGAAGGCTTGTGTAGAAGGTGCTGAGCTTGGGGGGGGGCGATCCTGGACTTATATATATGCATGCATATCTCTCCTTATAAATAATTATCTTTTGGTTTCACAAGATTCCATGCGCTACCATTGGCTGTAAAATGCCCTCCCTCAGCCATTGGCCCATCAGCCGCCACTCAAGAGTATTCGCATGCCATTGGCCAGGTGCTGGGTCTGCTCCTCTTCCCCACCCAATCCCCCTGGCAGACAGCTCTCTCTCCTGAGGAAGACAGTTCTCTTGACTCCTGTGAGGGACTGTCCCCTCAGTGGCTGTTGGTAGGCAGCCAAGCTTGGTTCTGTGAGTAAAAAAACAAAGGACTTTCAGCATAACCCCCTCCCCCGCCCATCACCCCCTCCCCAACCCGCCACTTTCCTGTCAGAATAAATGGGAAAAGGCTCTTTCTCCTGCTTAGCTTCAGAATGGCTGGCTGGCTGGCTAACGAGGTGGGCCAGCGACCATCAGACCATTTTCTTCAACTCCCCGCTGTGTGGCTGACTTTCCCCTAGGGCTGCCAATCTCCAGGTGGGAACTGGAGATCTCCCACTGTTACAATTGACCTCCAGATGACAGAGATCAGTTCCCCGGGAGAAAATGGTTGCTTTGGAGGGTAGACTCTATGGCATTATACCCTGCTGTGTCCTTCCACACACCCCCCCCCAAATGCTGCCCTCCACAGGATCCACCCCCCAAATCTCCAGGTATTTCCCTAATCAAAGTTGGCACCTGTACTTTCTCCTCTGTCAGTAAAAGGCCCTTTCCACACCTATGTTGGCCTTTGGAAGAAAACTCATTGGACCCAGTCCTGATCAGGTTGCCAACTCCAGGTGGGCAATTCCTGGAGATTTGAGGGATGGAGCCTGGAGAGGGTGAGGTTTGAGGAGGGGTGGCACCTCAGACAGGTACGATGACATAGACTCCACCATCCAATCCAGCCATTCCGATGGGGAACCATTGTTGCCAATCTCCAGGTGGGGGCTGGAGATTACTCAAAATTACAACTGCTCTCTAGGAGGGATGGGGGAGGAGATGGAAAACTAAAGGTAGGTTGATGGTTGGCTGGAAGGGAGATAGGGTTGTCAACTCCAGGTTGGGAAATTCCTGGAGATTTGAGGGGTCAAACCTGGAGAGGGTGAGTGTTGAGGAGGGGTGGGACCTCAGACAGGTACAATGCCATAGACTCCACCCTCCAAACCAGCCACTCCCTCCTGGGGAACCACTGTTACCAATCTTGGGGGTGGGCTGGAGATCACTCAAAATTACTACTGCTCTTCAGGTAGCAAAGATCAGTTCCTCTGGAGAAAATGGTGGACTCTGTCATTATACCCTGCTGAGATTGCCACAGCAAATTGTCACTGAGTGCCCAAAGCCGGGTCACTCTCCCAGAGCCTCTTTCTAGAGCCCATTGTATTTATTTCCACAACGGGCCTTATTCCTAGTTATCTATACATCCATCGCCTTTTCCCAAATCTCTGAATGAAGAACATATAATTTAAAGACACCATGAGACTTGAGTTCGTGTAAAGGCGTTTCTGGCTCCCTTATGTATGTATGTATATGTATGTGGGTGTGTATATATATGCATACATGAATTCTATGGGCCAGAGTTTGCACAGAGGAAAGTCTTCCTTCTCTCCAGGCACCGCCTGGAGGTTTGCAGCCCCGTAATTGGTGGATGCAGGGGGGCACCAGAAGGTAGCCTTGCCTAGTGTACAAAAACCCCTGGAGCCAGCCCTGCCTGCTGGGAGAGGCTGGATCCAGGAGGCATTTAAAGATGACTCCTTGCCTTGTCCTCAAGCCACTTCAGACTCACTCGCCGCTGCAGACTGGCTAGGGAAGGTGTGGGGAGGCATTTAAGGACGCCTCCCCCATCTTGTCTCTCTTCTCTAGGCGGCGGCGGCTTTGGCAGGCCAGCTAGAGAAGGGAGAAAAGATGGGGAGGCATTTAACCCCCCCCCCCGTAGTCCAGCCGGGGGGGCAGGCTCCCATCATTGAAAGGAAAGCAAATTGCCTTCCCTTCAATGTAGGGAGCATGCCGCTTCTGCAGCGCAACTGCAGAGATTCAGGGGGGTTGAACTTTAAACCCCCCTGAGTCTCTGACGTTGCACCACAGAGGCTGCATGCTCCCTTCATTGAAGGGAAGGCAATTTGCCTTCCCTTCAGTGATGGGAGCCTGCTGCCCGGGCAGGAACCTGTGGGGAGAGAATTATTATACCCTATGGGGATGGTACCCATAGGGTATAATTGAGCCAAATAAATTTGGCAATACTGATAGTTCCCGAACCCCAGTATCATACCGATACTGGGATTCGGGAATATCGGTAAATTTTGCTCTTAGTTACCTCCATGCTTGAAAGGAGACAGATGGAGTGTAACAATAAGGTCTCAGGTAATTACTCTTAAGGTAAAGGTAAAGGTTCCCTTGCTCAAAAGCCAGTCGAATCCAACTCTAGGGTTGTGGTGTTCATCTCCGTTTCAAAGCCGAAGAGCCAGCGCTGTCCAAAGACATTTCCATGGTCATGTGGCCGGCATGACTAAACAGCAAGGCGCACGGAACGCTGTTCCCTTCCCACCGAAGTGGTACCTATTTATCTACTTGCAATTTCATGCTTTCGAACTGCTAGATTGGCAGGAGCTGGAACTAGAGACGGGAGCTCACTCTGTCATGAGGCCACTCAGGTCTCGAACTGCTGAACTACTGACCTTCCACAGCCTGCAGTTCAGAATCTTAACCACTTGAGCCACTGCAGCTCTTAGCCAGCCACAATTAAGAATGACAGATTTACACATCTATCTCCAATTCTGACGTATTTATTTGCTTCACTGCCCCCCCCCCCAATTAAAGTCAAACATGGTGACCTTATAAACCCAGCTTCTTATTCTGGTTTGCACCTGTAAAAACATCTTTATTATGCGGTATGCTAATTTGCTGCTTAACCTCTGCCTTATATGTATGGACTGGTAACTTCCACTCAGGCCTGTAGCCAGGATTTATCCTGGGGGGCTTGTGGGAGGGGTGCTGCTGACGCCAGGGGGGCTTAATTGAAAATAAAAACTTAAACCCCACGAGGGTTTAAATGTGCCTCCCCCCCACTAGCCAGCAGAGCAGGGGGGAAGGGGGGGCTTGTCCGTGGCCTCCATTGCCAGCTGCAGAGACTTTTTCCTGCTAGCAAACAGAGCTGCAAAGGTGGAGGGAAATATTATGAGGCTGTCCCTTTAAGTGAGGGGGCTGAGCCCCCAATATCCCTACCAGAGTGACAGGCTGGCTTCCATTTCAATGTATCTGAGGACGTGGGCATGCACACAAAAGCTCATGCTTTGAATAAAACATTACTGGTCTTATAGGTGCCACTTGACCCAAACTTTGTTCTGTCTGATTACCTCATATCTGTCTGTATTGTCTTTTGTCTTTCTACCTGCTTTCCAACCGGGACTTTGCTTTTGTCCCAGGCTGCATCATGAGCAAAAAAAAGGCAAATCCATTTGGCGATCAAAAGGACTCTCTAATGAAACAAAATAAACATCAGATCCTGGTAAATAAAATTCTGTATTAAGGGCCAGAACATTTTTTCCCCACAAGGCATATAATCATGCATGAATTGAGGCCAGGAAGGGGGGGGGGACTCACACCAGAAATGGGAAGAGAGCTTACAACTGGATGCAAGTGGGAACAAAACAAACCACAACATTTTTACAAAATGGAAATTGATGTGCCCAAAATCTGGACTCTGTCACCTGTACCTCCCCCTCCCTATGGCTGGAATCCCAGCCCCCATGTTTCCCTTCCCAGGTGACTGCAGGAGTGTGGCGCCTCTGCAATGAGAAAAGCAGGGATGGCTTAATCCTTTCCTCACTGTATTTACTGGATGATGGTCTTTACCTCCAAGCCCTTTTCCACGCATGAAGCTTCTAGGGACAGGGACTGGATATTTTTCTTCAGAACTGCCAGGAAACCTAATAATATACACAGTGCAATTTACTTACATATCATCCTTCAAGACCATTCTTCACACATACATAGCCTCAGATTGGAAACTGGCAGTGCTTTTCACATGGTAGAAATAAGTGAGTTCTATGCCCACCTACCATGTATAATATAATATAAGAAAGGGTCCTCTGCACAGAAACCTGTATACACCGTTCCTCCAAAGAAAATGGTAGCTGGATTAAAGGGGAAAAGGCAATCAACAATACAAAACAAACATAAAATTAACATGTCCAGCGAAGATCAAGCCACAGCATCCTGATAGATCAGTTACCACTGAAGCGGGACTCTATGTTACATCTACAGTACACCATCTTTAAATTCGATTGAAGGACCAACATCACTGAGCACTTTAATTGTAAGATATGATTGTTTCATCTTGTTTTTATATATTTTATGTATTTTGGCACATGGTGCCCTTAATTGTGAGCCGCCCTGTGAGGGCGGGATAGAAATTTAAGAAATAAATAAAATAAGAGGGAAAATTAACTAGGGCTGTGGTCACACCACTAAATAATCCACTTACAGTCCACTGTCAATGCACTTTCCAACTGGATTTTGCCAGTTCACACAGTGAAAATCCAGTTGGAAAGTGCACTGAAAATGGATTATTTAGTGTGCATGACTGCAGCCTAGGTAAACTTTGATTACTAAGACTTGCATATGGAAAGGAAAGTAGAGCAAAAGTAAAGAAAGGGAAGAGCTAAATACGGGGTGGAACTTAATCCTGAAAAGCAGATAAAGTAAAATAACAGCAAGCAAGCAAAACATAAATTAAAGCGTGACAGAATGAACACCCGTATAATCTCATGAAACACAGTCATTCCGGTTGATAGATTTCTGAGGCATGATGGTACAAGCTCATTACTACTAGAATAAAGCGCAGTGTAAAGGTATCTCTTTGGTTCTTGGACATGATCAAGTTGTCTCCCCCTCTCCCATCTTCCGGCACGATACTCGTCGTCTGGTCGCCCGTTTCACATTCTTCCTCAAGACCCTTCTTCTTTTTCCCCCATTGCGAGAGAAGAACAGACAAAAGGTTGAACAACCCAATCTCTCTCCCCCCCACCCCACCCCTTCCTTTCCCACGGCTTCCTGGGCGATTTTAGGGGAGCGCCAAAAGCACTTCGAGGGGGAGGGAGGGAGTGACGACCCGGTTGCCTTCCTCCGGCGAAAGAACGAGAGACGCGACATGCCGGGAGGCGCTGGCACCGCGCATCGCTAGCCAATAAGAGTGCCGAAAGAGCGGGGCGCTCCCGGAGGCTGCGCAGTTCCCCCGCCCCGCACGCGGTCCTGAAAAGGCCAGGGCCGGCTCCCCGGGCTGCCCACTCCCCGCTGGCTCGTGAGGAGCATGTCTCCGCAGCTAGAGGCGGGACGGGGGCGCCCCGAGCCCCGGGTGGAGCTGCCCTCCCCGCGCCTCTTCACCTGGGAAGAAGTCAGCCTCCGCAGCGGCCAGGGCGGACCGTCTCGGGAGCGCTGGCTGGTGATCGACAGGAAGGTCTACGACATCTCCCGTTTCCACAGGAGGCACCCGGGGGGCTCCCGCGTCATCTGTAGCTACGCGGGCCAGGATGCCACGGTGAGAAGGGGAAGGGCAGAGTCAGTGGCAGATGGGCTGAGGGCACCAGGGCCAGAGGGGGCACCACAAAGTTGGGGAAAGGGTGAAAAGGGGGAAAAAAGAATGAAGATTTGTAAAAAAAGGGGTGGGAATGGATAAAACTGGTGCAAATTGATCATGGTGCCACCCTAGGGGTTATCTTCTATTTTTTGTTGGCGAGGTGCAGTGTCATAAAGGTTTCCTTGCTTGAAAGCTAGTGGAATCCGACTCTAGGGTTGTGGTGCTCATCTCCGTTTCCAAGCTGAAGAGCCAGCGCTGTCCGAAGACGTTTCCGTGGTCATGTGGCCAGCATGACTAAACACCAAGGTGCACAGAACGCTGTTCCCTTCCCACCAAAGTGGTACCTATTTATCTACTTGCAATTTCTTGCTTTGGAACTGCTAGGTTGGCAGGAGCTGCGGTGGCTCAAGTGGTTAAGACGCTGAACGGCAGGCTGTGGAAGGTCAGTAGTTCAGCAGTTCAAGACCCGTGAGTGCCGCATGACGGGGTGAGCTCCCGTCTCTAGTTCCAGCTCCTGCCAACCTAGCAGTTCGAAAGCAAGAAATTGCAAGTAGATAAATAGGTACCACTTCAGTGGGGAGGTAACAGCATTCCGTGCGCCTTGGTGTTTAGTCATGCCGACCACATGACCACGGAAATGTCTTTGGACAGCGCTGGCTCTTCAGCTTTGAAACGGAGATGAGCACCGCAACCCTAGAGTCGGATTCGACTGGCTTTCGAGCAAGGGAACCTTTACCTTTGCAGTGTCATAGGCTATGTTTAAAAGCAAAAGGCATGTGTTTAAAAGTAAAATGATGGAGCCAAATTCAGTTGTCAGGACAGTCGTTTCAATGACCCTCTCTGCCCCTTTTTAATTTCAGCCCCATGTTTTTGTAGAACTTTATGTCGCCAAAGCTTGGCTTAGTTTGTACGGTATATTGGGTTATCCTGTGAATAGATTTTTGCGTTGCTGCAGCCTGCCTTGTATATCTGGTCAGACAGGTCAACAACTAAAACGGACTGGGTCAGTGTGGAAAGGGGGGGGGGCACCAAGATGGGTCTGTGTCCAGAGAGTATATTAGTCTCAAGGTACCTGCCACTTTGGGGGGTTGAGTGTCCCCCCCCCATTCTCAAGTTTACTTAACTTTGATCCAGCCTTGCGATGGCTAGCACCTCTCTCATATCTTGATGAGGCGTCTGGTGATTCTTCCTGGTGACCATGCATGGGTGATTCTGCCCAAATAAAATAAAGATTTCCTCATAAAGCTGAGTGAGTTATTTTAAATATATAAACATTTTAAGAACTTAAATCTTCTTATATCCATGCGTGTGTTTGTGTATGAAAGTTTGTGTGAGGGAAAATAGTGAACAGCAACTTCATGAAGTGTTGTAAATATGACTGCTTTTATGTTTCTCTGTGGTCTTTAAAGTTGCAGAAAGCTGTAAGATTGTGGGGATCCAGTGTGAGCAAGACCTGAAGCAATTGTGGGGATCTTAAAGCAGGATTACCTGGAATCCGGACTTTGCTTAGCAAGGCAGGGGCTGCAAACACTATCTGGAGGATCAGTACATTTTAGATTGTAATCTCCAAAGAACAGAGCATTTCAGTATCTCTTTCCATTTGTACACACCAGTTAGAATGGGAACTGAGCATGCAAATGGGGCCCATTTTAGTTCCCAGGTGCATTCAGGTTCTGGGTAGAGAGTGTGATTCTGATCATGGGGCGGAGAACTTTTATGCTCTGAATCCTGTTATTGTGAAAAAATTCAGAAGAATATCTCTATCTGCATGTTTCTGGTAAGTATTTACAAACTTGGGTAATGCTGTATGGAATATGTCCATTGGCGGTTGGGGGTGAGATAATGTTAAAAAAAAAAAAATCATTTGCTATCACCATCCAGTAAACAATAAGACAAATCAACTGTATTGAGACCCTTCACCTCCCTCCTCTTCCACCCTTATGATCAATGGATCAGGCTTGTGTAACTTTTCATTCACATTTGTGGTTTAGGACATGCACCTTGCTATCATGTATTCCACTATTTTCTCTTTTATTACACAATGCCAATATGGGCTACATCTAACATTATTGCAAGCTGAAAAGCAAACCATTTCCAGCAACAGCCTTTCCATCACTTGCAATTGTCAGGTGTCATGTTTCTTCACTGTTTCTTCCCTGTCTCACCTTGGATACTGTGTTCGTTGTTTTGTTTTAATTAATTGGCTCGCATGCGCATAGGTTGCTTGGCTGTAACTCATGGGAGAAGGAATCTGCCACTGCCTGCTATCTCGTGTCCTTGAGCTTCAAGACACAGGCGCCTTTCCCAGCCAGTGGAAATATTCATGCCTTAGATAGTGGGAAGGGAGGGGGTCCTTTCTCCCAGTCATTATGTATTCTCCCACCGGGAGTATTCCCGTGCGCGTGCTCAGAGTTCATTCGCTAATAGAGCTTATGCATCATACTATATCTGGAGGCCATTGTGCCTGGTGGAATATTCCTGACAATGACTGTGCTAATAAATGGCAACTTACTGGTATTTCAATAAAGCATATCTTTTATGAAGAGTGTCTGGACTTTCTTGCAGTTGAACCTGACAGCAATAAGGGGTTATAAACACCAGTTTGGTGTAGTGGTTAAGTGTGCGGACTCTAATCTGGGAGAACTGGGTTTGATTCCCCACTCCTCCACTCGCACCTGGCTGGATGACCTTGGGCAAGCCGTAGTTCTGATAAGAGCTGTTCTTGAAAAAGAGCAGTTTCTGTCAAGAGCTCTCTCAGCCCTGCCTACCTCACAGGGTGTCTGTTGTGGGGAGGGGAGGGGAAGGGAGTTTGTAAGCCGCTCTGAGACACCTTTGGGTAGTGAAGGGCAGGGTATAAATCCAATCTCTTCTTCTTCTTCAACTGAAGATATTGAAAGAATGTATGCTCAAATCCCAACATCTTCTGGGTAACCTCTTCATAAGAGAAAGTATGGTTCCCATTAACTCCTTGAATCTGCAGCAGCAGCCATATAGCATCCCTTCTACAAACAAACCCAAAATATTATGTGTATTTTATGATGTACTGCAGGATACAATGGGGATATAGTGGTCTAAACAAATCCCATGTGTTGGTGTTTTGTTGTGTTTTTTATAAACTCAGGCTATTAATGTATTTTGCAACTTTTCTCTTCAACTACAAAAATTATTTTATTGGAACAAATATTCCACCCTGTTCTAAATCAAACCCTGGATTACTCTTATCTCAGAAATCCTGTTCTAATCCATGTGAATTGAGCAACCTCATTGACTAATCTCACTTTTGGAACTGCTAAACCATAGTTTTGCTTTCTTTCTTTTTTGCAAAGCTGAGAAACTAATTCTAATCTCCTTTCCATTTCTAGCAAAACTCTTAATCTGTATTCTTCTTCCAAGAAACTCAGGGCAGCATACAGGGCTCTCTTCCACCATCTTTACATCCTCACAACAACCCTTGGGTTTAAAGGAAGTAACAGAACCAAGGTCACTCAGTAAGCTTCTCCAGAGTGGGAATTTGAACACAGGTCTCCCAAGCCTTAGTCTAACACTGTAACTACTACAAAACACTGTCAGCTTTAGGAAATTGTTGTAATCAGTAATTTGTTTTTATTAATTGATTTATTAAAACATTTACGACCTACTTTTCTTCATGGTCAATGGAATGCAATTAAATAAAAATATAATTTAGGCACAACATTTATTTTTATTACAATTCTGGCAGCCTTTCTAGCCCCAAAAACTTCCAATTCTTCCATTGCAGCTTTAAACATTATGTAAAGAATTGCCTTCCTATAATTTACCTACTTCATATGAGCTCACTGGTTTTTGCTACACAGCTCAGCTGCTGCTTCTTTCTAGGAGCAATGATGTTGCTGCACAACCAGATCCTGCTGGCTTTGGTGCAGCATCATAATTCCCAGAAGGAGAAGATTAGGGTTTTTTTGTGTGTGTGTGTGTTTAAAAGAATTTATGTCAAAGCAGTAGCTGGCTGGGGATCATGGCCTAGGACCCTGAAAGATTGGGTGGGAGTCCAGAAAATGTCTGGGAAGAGAATGTCTCTGTGTCTCCACTAGACAAATATTTCCTCTTTCCGCACCTTCAGGGGGGAAAAATCCCTGTTAAGAAGGGACACTTTTCATATGTGAAAAATGTCCGTTCTCATTTTGGCTCAGCAGTACCCATGTGCCAATGGCACTTAAGAATGCCTTGAGGCTGCAATATAAATTAATGCTTGTGCACATATGTGTACTGTATATAAACTATAATCCCCAAAGCCAGAAGGATTATGAAAGCACTTAAAAATATGCCCGGTGGAGTGCAGTCTTGTATTTCAGATGAATATTTTATTGCGGTCTTATTTCATGGCGATAATTTTTGTCAGGTTGATTTGTTGCAGCCTGATGGGCAAAATGGCAAAAATATCTGGAATGTCCAGGGAAGTTGTGACTGTCTAGGAAGTTGTGACTTTCCTAAGAGAGAGGTGTAGCTGCAGAATATTCTTGTGGCACCTCAAGACTAATGTTTTTTTAATTGTAGCATCAGCTTTTGCAGACCAGGGCCCACTTCATCAGATGCATGTGGTGAGTCCTCAGTAAGCAGACCGAGGGGCACACGTAACATTTCAGTCTTTAAAGAGTTGGGTCCAGGTTCCCCCAGCTTTATAACAACTTTATAATTCCATTTTTAGTGAGGCTGGGTCCACTCTTTGGGACTCCCTACCAAAGTAGATTCACCT
Source organism: Gekko gecko (assembly GCA_029375565.1). NCBI lineage: Eukaryota > Metazoa > Chordata > Lepidosauria > Squamata > Gekkonidae > Gekko > Gekko gecko. Next base: position 97,428,841 of record JAPDNY010000003.1, on the reverse strand, counting down.
CTATTTTTAGACTCAGCCATCCAGTAAAATCTCTTGTATTGCCCCCGTACCCCAAAATGAAGCCGTCAGACAAAATATATGGGTTAAACTAGGGCCTGTTAGTTACAAGACGAACTACACATTAAACTCATGCCCTCAGTTGTGCACACGCCTTAAGGGGCTGCCCGTTGTGTTTGCCAGCATTGGGGCAACTCGCCCTGGCTCCACACTTGGTATGGCTCCAAGTCATGCCTGCTTTTCCTTGCTCCACCAAACTTGTGCCAAGAGATGTTGCACATGAGCCCCGTCTCTCCACATTGTCTAGCACGAAGTTTCAAGCACTTTTGTGCAGCACCAAGGGGTTGACCCCCTACAAGCCCTTTTTGACCATGAAGCCAACAGTGCCAGGTGTGGGTACCTCCCCCCAGCCGTGGGTGCCTCAGAGTGCCCCAGAGTGCAAGCTAATTAAGCAACAAGCACCCACTCAAATCCTGCCAACCCCAGGGAAGGCTTCACCATCCCTTCAGGATCAGGCTATTTATAGAACCCAATCTCACAACAACAAATGTGAAACAGGTAGGGATACCATAGCCCACACATTTTTTGCTAGACCTCTTAGATATAATTCTAGAAGAAAACTTTTTTAGATTTGACAGCGATTATTATTTTCAGATAAAGGGGGTGTCCATGTTGCCCCTTCTATTGCGAATTTATACATGTCTAAACTGGAAGCAGAAATCATTTTAAATCCAGGAAAAAATCCCTACTTTGAGCAGGTGATCATGATTTGGAGATACATTGATGATTATTTTCTTTTGTATAGGAGTAGTGAGACCTTAGCTCAGTTTTGTGACTGGATGAATTCAACTGATGTGAACATAGTATTGTCAGGTTCAATAGCAAGTAGATCCAAGCATTCCTTATGTGAAGAAAAGCTTTATTGGAAAACAATGCTGTAACCCACAGGAACACGATTATTGTCAGGGATGGCGGCACAAGCTGGTCAGGCATTATTATAGTATAGTATAGGGTGAGAGCAAAAGGGTGAGGCTCTTTGCCTGTAAGAAGCCCAGGAAGAGCCAGAAAGCCAGGACCTTGGCTCCTTGGGTTCCCAGTAAGGTAAGTAGACTTCTATAACAGGAGCCATATAAATACAAAGTGTTTTAAAAGGGGGGTTATAGAAAAGTATTTGTTTAAAAACAATTATGAAGCCAGAATGCCAGCAGGGGGTTGCGGGCTATCCAGTGTTTTGCATGGAGTGCCCACTGGTCAGAAGTCTTGGGTGTGTGCTCGGTGCAAGGAGCTCCTGGTTCTCAGGGAGCGAGTTTGCTCCCTTGAGGCCAAGGTGGCTGACCTGGAGAAGCAGGGACAGTCAGTTAGGTGCACGGAGAAGACTCTCGGGGACTTGTTAGATATGTCCCACTCTGGATCTGGCAGCCCGGCTGCTGCCAGGGAGCATGAGGGTCAAGGGGAATCGGGGCACCATGCTGAGGATAAGGGGAATGTGCCCTCAGAAGGGACCTCTTCTTCAGCTGGTGAACGGGTATCCTTTCGTACCAAGGAACCATCCCTGGGAAGGGTGGGAGGGGGCTCTTGGTAGTTGGTGATTCGATCCTTAGGCAGGTAGACAGCTGGGTGGCGAACCCGCGTACTGACTGTATGGTGACTTGCCTGCCTGGTGCGAAGGCAGCTTAACCCTCTCATTGGCTGAATTACACAAAACAGTCTTTCCTCTTCCCTCCCCTCCACCAAGTCTGGTGCTTCCAAGTCTTCCAAAGGGGATGGGTGCAAAACCACCATTAAGACAGAAATGTGCTTTTTGAATGACTTAATTGGCTTTTGCTGAAGCTGTGTGATGCCTCGTTGGCTTTTGTTTAACCAGGCTTTATAGGGGGGGGGGTTGTTTTTTTGATTGACTTACCACTGGTTGGAGCCTACATTGGCTGAAAAGTTTACTTCTAAGTAAATAAATACATTTCTTGTTTCTGTTACCACCAGGGCCAGCTCGAGGTGGCTCTGCTCCCTAGGCGGGCGCAGATGCCAACCTCCCAGTAGGGCCTGGAGACATCCACCATGCCGCCCCCACCTCCTCTCCCCCCCAGGGCGGAGGGGGAGGGCGGGTGAGCCGCAAGTCAGGGACGGGGCAGGGTTTTTAACCCCTGCCCCTTCCCTCCCAGCACCAGTTCTGGACACTCTGCAGCTGTGGGGCGCCCAAGCAAGCCAGGGAAGAGGTGGGGTCTTCCCTCCCAGTGCCGGCTTCCCGAGGGGGGAGGGGAGGGCAGGCAAGCTCCGCTGACGTCTCCTGCGCCCTACGAGGGCATTCTTCACTGGTGGCGGGGGGAGGTGGTGGTGATGGGGGCTTTTCATGGGGGGTGGGGTGGGGCGCCTTTGGCGCCCCTGTGACCAATGTGCTCTAGGCAAGCGCCTAGCTCGCCTAGCAGGTGAGCCGGCCCTGGTTACCACATCCACTGTCACTTTGCTAAGTTTGTAAATCCCCTCTCTGTGTGTAAGAACACGTGTATGCACACAGAAAATTAGAGTTTGTTTGGGTATAAATAAGGGCAAAAATATAAATGATTACCCACATCTTTTATGCAAAACCAATCAAATTATTTGCCTCCATTTCCCACATCTGAACATATTTTATGGGAGAGGACGAGGGCTGAAATCTTCCCTATGTTCTGATGCAAAAACACCAGTATTAGGAATGCAGACACTTACTGCTGACACAGCCTATCCATAAAGTATCACCCTGTTGAAGGGAAAAGAAGAATATGTGCAGTATAGTGCTGTTTGTGTCACTTCTTGCTCAGGGTTATGTCTAAAGACAAACTGAGTGTCTGTATAATTATGAGTGCGAATTAATTATCATCCTTCAGGCTGCCATATAATTTCCAACATAAATGTCAAGACCATATTAACCAGTCTAGAAAAGAAGCTCAACAAGTTGAGGTAGGATGGAAAAATTATTAATTTCTTCTCACATTTGTTTTCATTATTTATAATTAAAGGTCAGTGCAATTCAGGATAACATAAATTTTAAAGTATTATTTTACCAAGGAAAAATAAAATATTCAAATTAAAAAAACTGATTTTAGTACAGAGATTGTGAAGAAATCCATTTTGGGGCAGAGGTCTGAACTGAGTAAAACCTTCACCAGGAGTTTTTGAAAGTTTTTCTCTCTGGGCAGAGAACAAGCAGGAAGGGGGAAGTTAGTTCAGTGGCTTTCTGGCCACAACTCAGCTGCCTCTTAAGAAATGGTAATAGGTCCAACTAGGATGGTTCAGTCCCCCCCCCCCAAAACAATGGAACAGAGATTTGGAGGTATTAAGTATTAGAAGAACTTCAGGAAGAAATTTCTGGAGACTTCTGGAGAGCTTCTTTGACCCAGTCTGACCTGGTCAGTGGGTGGGGAAAAGAGGATGATAAAACTCTTTGGAGCAAAGAGAAGGGTTTCTCTTTGTGCTGATTCAATCAAGGCAGATGGAACTCTTAACTGAAGTCTGAAAGAGGTGGCCATTGCCATGTGCTGGCCTACACAATGGGCTTGAAGATAATGGTACTCCTGTAAAAGTCTGTAACTTTCTAAGCTAAGGAGTGTGCCTTATATTTAACATCTGATAGGTCCTGTATAGAGGGAGAGTCAGAGGAATTGTGTTTTACCCTTTTCTTTTGAATCCCTTGCTCAATCTGATGCTGTGAACATTTTTTTAAATAAATGTTTTATAACTTTTGATCCTGGTAGTGTTTCTCTGTGCCACATAGACCTCCACTGTCTTGGACATGCTATTTTAAAAGGAACACAAGGATGAAGCGGAGGCCAGCCAGTTGGCAAGTGGTGGACAAGGCAGCAAGCTGTTCCTGTAGTAAACAGGTGCTGGGCAGCAGGAGACACAGAGGCAAAGTCTCAGAACTTGGAAGGGAAGCTGGGAGCCCTGACCCTCCCAATGGGCAATTCCTACAAAGGTCAGATAATGTGGCAGTTGAACAGAGAGAGAGAAAAGCCCCTCCAGGTGTGGGGAAAACCTTGGAGGGCAGGGTGGAACAGGGCCTGCAGGTCAGAGCAGGACTGTTCCACCACAGAGATGTTTGTTTTTTTACTCTCTATCTACCAACAATGAAGTTCATGATCACCAGTAGAAGGAATGGCAATTTAGTGTGTAAGTTTATGTCAAGTCCTATAAGCTATAACTTGTCTTCCATGGCCTCTGAATCATCTTCAGCAGCACACAATGCTTACGTTCAATGCAGGGCGGAAGCCGCAGCTCAGCACCTCTGCCTCAAAGTAGGGATGTGCATTCAGTTCATCTGAACCGAATGCACCCCCCAAAATGGCCCATTCAGGCCCCTTCCGGGCTGCTGAGGGCTGATTCAGATTCTCTGATCTGAATCAGCCTGCCGCCGAATTGCCGCCGAAATTTCGGCCCCGTTATATCCTGTGGGCCATTGAAGTCAATGGTGAAAACGGTATATTCTGGGGGCTGGAGAGGAGGGGGTTTGAGGGAGAGGCTCCAAATTCACAGGGTAACTGCTAGCACCTCTCCCCAAAGATACCCACCATGTTTCAAGAATATTGGACCAGGGGGTCCAATTCTACGGGCCCCCAAACAAGTTGTCCCCATCCCCTCCATTGTTCTCTATGGTGGGAAAAGTTACTTTTTTCCCACGGTGCTGTTAGTGGCTCGGGGGGGGGTTGAGGGAGAGGCTCCAAATTTTCAGGGTAGCTTCAGGAGCCTCTCCCCACATAAACCCCCATGTCCCAAAGCAATTGGACAAGTGGACCCAATTCTATGGGCACCCAAACAGGTTACCTCCATTACCTCCACTGTTTCCAATGGGGAAACCCAGCCAGCAGCACTTAAGGCAGGCAAGCAGGCAGCACCCAGCAGTCAGACTCTCCCAGAGAATCTCAGGGAAAGTGGACTGTCTTTGGAGGTGCTTGTTTGCCATGCGAACGAGTGGCACACTCCTGTACAAGTGGCACTGTGGCAGTGCAAGCATGCCACAGTGCCACACAGAAACCCCAAAAGACCAACAGGAACAACATTTATACAGGCCCTGTCCTGTATAAATTGATGGTGCAACCTCGTTGGACCACTCACACCACACACACCTCAAAAAGAATACTTATAGCACTGGAAAAAATGCAGAAAAGGACAACTGCAGATGAAAGGAAGTACTTCTTTACTCAAACAGTGATTAACGCATGGAATTCACTGCTACAGGAGGTGGTGGTGGCTGGCATGAACAGCTTCCAGATGGAATTTGACAAACATATGGAGGCTGGAGCAGACAGGGGAAAAACAAACCGACCCCCCACCCCCAGCAACAGCAACCGGCAGGACTTTTTAAAGTTGTAATCCTGTAAAAACCAAAAAACCTTCCATCTAACTTCTAACCTGACTGCTCAGCAATTTCATTGAGTGCCCACGAGTTCTTGTCTTGTGAGAAAGGGTGAAAAGTACTTCTTTCTCTCCCTGCTCTATCCCAGGCATAGTCTTGTAGACCTCTTATCATGTCACCCCCTCAGTCATTGCTTCTCAAAGCCAAGAGCCCCAAGTGCCTTAACATTTCTTCATAGGGAAAGTGTCCTCCTTTTATCATTGCAGTTGCCCTTTTCTGCATTTTTTCCACTTGGGTGGGAGGATGGCCACTTCGTGAAACAACATCTACCTGAGTACACAACACATACCTCATGATCACTTTAAATTCCTTTCTGTCTTTCAAAACCTCCCTTCGGTGAATTGGGGGGGGGGGCTGTTCGTGTGGGAGGATACTTGGCTTGCCTCAAGTGTGTGCCTGAGGGGCGAGGTCTGCCCAGGTGAAGTTTCCCTGTGAGTTTGGTGTCACTGGCTTGTCCCTGAGCCTTTCCAAAGACTCCTATGACAGCAGCTGTCTTTTCCAGAGAGAGCACTGGGGGAACTTTTTTTGGGGGGGGGTCTGTAACCCCAGAAATGTGATCTTGGAGAGCTTGTAGGGGAGTGGGCAGCAGGGTGAGGTTCCTGTGCATTTGGTATGTGTAGCTTGCAGGGGGTCCATTCTATACACTTTTGAACCTGTGCCTGACATTTTCCCCAAAAGCACTTTCCTGGCTTGACCTTAGTCCTGTTAGGTTTCTACTGCCACAGCAGCACTGGTTCTGCTCGACTTGCAAAAATGACCCTCCACCTTCAGTTTTTCCGGAGACATTCTCTGGGATTTTGATTCTGGGCTTCTATTGGCCTTGCCTTTGGGAAGAGGCTGTTTTCCCCTCCACTGAAGACAGAGATCTGAAGGGTCATAACTAGGACCCCATAAATCCAATCCTCACCAAACTCAGAAGGTAAGTAGAGAAGAGTCAGCCGGAGGCCCGCTGTAAGTCTGGTGTCTCTAGCTTTCACAGGATCCATTCTATACACGCCTGAGCCTATATCCCCAGAAAACACTTCCCTGGGGGCACTTTCTGGGGGTGTAACTCGGACCCCATAAATCCAATCCTCACCAAACCTGGAGGTCAGGTAGAGAAGAGTCAGTTGGAGAACTCTAGCAAGTTTGGTGCCTCTAGCATGCGAGGGGTCCATTCTACCACCGGTTCATCTAGTGTAAAAAAGTTAATGATGGTCCATGGTTCGCAAACCTTGCATGAACCATGCACCTGGTATATTTTGGCTGCTGTGTGACAGAGTGTTGGACTAGATGGGCCATTGGCCTGATTCAACATTGGCTTCTCTTATGTTCTTATGTTCTTATGAACCAATCCACATTTCCCCGGCTCATGCCCCTCCCTCTCTGTTTCCTCCGATAGGAGCCTCTTTATATCAGTTGCTGGGGAGCTTGGGTGGGGGGAGGCTTTTGTCACCCTGCTGGTGGGCTTCCTAAAGGTAGCTAGTTGGCTAATGTGTAAACAGAAAGCTGGGCTAGATGAGCCCTTGGTCTGATCCAGCATGGCTCCTCTTATGTCTTGTGTCTCAGTCATGCTTTCCCAGACCATATCAGTCTAGCCGAACTGCTGTTCCCTGTTTCTTTGGATTTTAAAAAATGAAAATCTGGACCAATTAAAAAGTGAGATGCTTCACATGGTATTTAATGTTTTTTAAATGCTTGTTTGTATAGCTCTTTTTATCAATTCAAGTGAGAGTAATAAAGGGATCTAATATTATATTACAGTATAAATGTGTAGTGTACAGTATAAATCCTCAGCATTGTCATTTTGGGATGCTGTTTTTGCATTGAATATGTTAGTGTACAGTTTTGTCTTCCATTCCTTAGATGACGTTTTTCCCTTTCCCTTTTGGTTTTTCTTTGTCTTAGGATCCTTTTGTAGCATTTCACGTTAATAAAACGCCAGTAAAGAAGCACCTGAAACAACTCATGATTGGGGAGCTGGCACCAGATCAGCCCAGCTTTGAGCCCAGCAAAAATGTAAGTGTGTCTTAAAATTCACCATTGGAATAAAAATTATAACCAAGCAGAATTTCCAGTAACTCTGTGTAGTGCTGTACAAAACTGATTCCCATATAAGAATGAGAATGGTATCTTTTTATAGGCTTCGTCTAGCGTGACTATGGCCTATATCAAGTTTCAGCAATTCTAACTGGGAAGGAAGGCCTAAACCCAGCTACAAAGACCAGTCTAGAAAAGGGTATACATCTGCTATGGTTCTCTGAATCCTAAGGCAGCTACATTGCATATTTAAAGGCACAGGGGGGAAAAAAACCTGCAAAATTGGATCTCTCCACAGAAATTATTAGTAGAGGACTTCCGAGAGCTACAGTCCACTGTTGAGAAGATGGGACTCCTGAAACCAAACCCATTTTACTTCTTCGTGATTCTTCTCCACATCTTACTGCTGGATGCTGCAGGATGGTTTGTCCTATGGTACTTCGGGACATCTGTGACTACTTTTATTTTTGCTACAACTCTGCTGCTGATTGCTCAGGTAATTTTCCCAAGTGGCCTATGTACATTTACTTAGTGGCAGATGTATATCCTTCTGTTAAGCCCATGCCTCGCTTGTCATGGACTCTGTGGCCTCAAGAGTTAATTGCTTCTCTTTCCTTCTCTCTTTCCTTCTCTAGGCTGTTTATCCTTTTGACTAAAGGAGGGGGTGTGTGAGTGTGTGAGTGTCGGCTTACACAGTGCCTGGGAAACTCATGATTTCAGTGCCCCCTTAGACCTTGGGAGCAGGGAATTTCTAGATAGTGCAGCGGCTAGTAGCAGGCGTGGGGAGTGGTGTATTGGGGAAGTTTGGATCTTGGGCGGGCTGAATGCAGATAGTGATTGGGTAGTGCACTGTAGGGGGGATGTCCTGCATAGTGTATAGGTTCTGTCCTGACACCCGGGTGTCAGTTCTGACACAGAATATGTCTATGCTTGGAACCTGTTTCACTTCTCAATAAACCTTGCCGATACAAGAGTGTGGCAAGAGTGACTGCGTCCGAGACCTGACACCTTCTTGCCTGGACCTGGATAGTCCAGGCTAGCCCAATTTCATCAGATCTTGGAAGCTAAGCAGGGTAGGCCCAGGTTAGTATTTGAATGGGAGACCACCAAGGGAAACCAGGGTTGCAATGCAAAGGCAGACAATGGCAAAATCACCCCTGAATGTCTCTTGCAATGAAAACCCTACGGGGTCACCATAAGTCAGCAGAAACACAATGGCAATATAAGTGTATATCATTACATTGTCTTCAAGTCATAAGCAAGGGATATGGGTCCTGACTTCGATGTAGCTCATACCAAGTTTCCTGAATCCCCTCTCTCTTTTTTAGTCCCAGGCAGGATGGCTACAGCATGACTTGGGGCACCTTTCCGTCTTCAGCAATACGAAATGGAACCACATTGTTCACGAGTTTGTGATGTGCCATCTGAAGGTGAATTTATTGATAATCTAGTTGTGTTTTAGAACAAAGTTTGAGTCCAGTGGCATCTTTTAAAAGCCATATACCGTTATTGAAGGTATGCACACGGAAGCTCCTCCCTTGAATTACACTTGGTTGGTCCCACTGGACCCCCAATGGACTCAGAATGTGTTCTGCTGCTTCAGACCAACACGGCTACCCCACCTGGATCTAGTTGTGTTTTGTAACACTGGCCAAAGAGGAAGTATGAAATATACCTGAAAGGGATTCATAAGAATACCATTGTCACTAAAACAATAGATTCACAGCTTAGGAGACTGTTGTATACACGCCCACAACTGAAGCCTCCTCTGTGGCCCAGAACGATGGTACCGGACTTCAGCAGTTTTGATAGCCGCCACCCTTCCTTGAGAAGTGTGATCTGGCTACAACTATCCATGCTGGGATCACCACGTCCAGGTTGGATTAATATAATATAATACAATTTACATGAGGCTGCCTTTGGAAATGGCTTGAAAGCTTCAGTTGGGTATAAAATGTGGCAGCAGAATAAATTACCAGGAATCTGTATCTTTAAAAAAGAAAAGAACTGCACTGGCTCTTGCTTTACTTCCAGGCACCATTAGAATTGTTGGTCGTGACCTGTAAAGCCCTTGAAGAGCCTGAGATCAGGATATTTATTTATTTATTTATTGAGATTTCTACCCCGCCCTCCCCGCGAATGGGCTCAGGGCGGCTAACAGACAGGGGTAGCATGTGCCAATGCATAAAAACCAGATAAAACAAGATAAAAGGGAGTAAACGTCAAGAATTACATAAAGGGCTCAATGCTGTTACTCTTAAATTAAAACAAGATGGTGTCCAATAGATGTTGCCTCCATCCCCGTAATTAAAGGATGACCTGTTCTCATATGAGAGTCACCCATTACGATTGTCCCTGGAGGTCCTGATCTTTGTGCTGCCACCCCCTGAAGGGGATGTGGCCAGTAGATGGCCTTGAACACATATGAAGCTGCCTTATACTGAATCAGGCCATTGGTCCGTCAAAGTCAGTATTGTCCACTCAGACTGGCAGTAGCCCTCCGGGGTCTCAGGTAGAAGTCTTTCACATCATCTACTGCCTATTCCTTTCAATTCGGAGATGCAGGGATTAAACTAGGAACGTCCTGTATGGAAAGCAGAGGCCCCTCCCCTTCTCTGTGTAGTGTCTCACTGTAGAACTTGCTGCACGTTGCATATGGTGCCTGTATGCTCATTTTTTCCATGCTGGAAAAGATTTTGGGGGTTTTTTTGTCTAAGGGTGGAGTTTATCCACTTCATTTTTTAAAAATCTCTGGCCATGCATCCTTGTGTTGACCTTTTTGATTATTTTCGTACTGCTATTATTTTGTTTCACTGTTTTACTATTTTGTTGACTTTTCCCATAATAAATGAATGAGCAGATTTATTTCTTCAGAATAAGGAGGAAGTGTAAAACATCCAAGAAGGGGGCCGTGACCTGACTTCTCTGTCCCCATCTTTGCCTGCAGGGGCTTTCAGCCAACTGGTGGAGTTTCCACCATTCTCAGCACCATGCCAAACCCAACTGTTTCCTGAAAGACCCGGATATTGAAATGCATCCCACAATTTTTTCTTTAGGGAAACCGCTTTCTGAAGAGGTAAGAAGTAATGGCATCTGTGGGAATGTTTGAATGAGATGGGGTGGGGGTGGGATCATGCCAGCAATTATTCAGAGTAGGAAATGGCACTCGTGTCTCTGGTGGACAGAAAGAGTGACTCCGCTTATTGTTCTTGAATTTTAGCAGTATTGATACAGTCCAGTACCAAATTCCCAGGTGAGGCAGCAGTGGTGGGGGTGGGGCTTTCAGGGGCTTAGGCTAGCGTGCTGGCAGTGACTGTTTCTCCCAGGCAAGAATACCGCGTTGGTAATCCACACTTAGGTGTAGTGGTTAAGTGCGCAGACTCTAATCTGGGAGAACCAGGTTTGATTCCCCACTCCTCCACTTGCACCTGCTGATGTGACCTTGGGCAAGCCATGGTTCTGTCAGAGCTGTTCTTGAAAAAAGGGCAGTTTCTGTCACTCAGCCCCACCTACCTCACAGGGTGTCTGTTGTGGGGAGGGGAAGGGAAAGGAGTTTGTAAGCAGCTCTGAGACACTTTTGGGTAGTGAAGGGCGGGGTATAAATCCAATCTCCTCCTCCTCCTCCTCCTCCTCCTCCTCCTCCTCCTCTTGCATAGGGTATTGTAACCAGGATTGCCAGTTCCAGGTTGGAAATTCCTGAAGATTTGGGGGTAGAGCCCAGGGAGGGTTGAGTGTGGGGAGGGGCGGGACCTCACCGGGGGATGGGAGGCCATACGGTCCATCCTCCAAAGCAACTATGAATGAATGAATGAATGAATGAATGAATGAATTTTATTGTCACGGCATACAGCCAGCGGTATACAACCCTACTTACAAGTAATTACCATGTCAATAAATTACAAAAACAAATAGTACCCAGATGGTAAAACTATTAAGATAGGACAAGGTTAATAAGAATAAAATTGTACAAACGTTTTGATCAGTAAAACCAAGGTTCGGTGAAGTATAGGACAAAATTAGATCTTAAAAAGGATAAAATAGCGATGATAAAAAAATAAAACCAATAAAATTAGGACCGGGTAGTCGAACCCAAATGGCTGCCTGGACGCTGATGAGCTTTTACTGTTAAGATAAGACAAGGTTAATAAGAATAAAATTGCACAAGCATTTTGATCAGTAAAACCAAAGGTTCGATAAAATGTGGGACAAAATTAGATCTTAAAAAGGATAAAATAACGATGATAAAAAAATAAAACCAGTAAAATTAGGATCGGGTAATCCTAACCCAAATGGCTGCCTGGACGCTGATGGGCTTTTACAACCAGAAGACAAAATTTCGCTATCTGATGCAGCGCTGTATGGTCAAAGTTAGATAACAGTTTCTCTATCTTATCCTGATCTGAGAGGCCAACCAAGAGAGGGTCAATGAGCTTTGTGCGAGCCTCAGTATATAATGGACACCTCAGGAACACGTGTTCCTGAGATTCGATCTCCCCAGACGCACACATGCATAGCCTCTCATTTCGGACCAGATTACGCCAACCCCTCAAGGAGTTTGCCTCCAAAGCAACTATTTTCTCCAGGAGAACTGGCCTCAGCAGTCTGGAGATCAGTTGTAGACTGCGATCACATGCAGAATTAGCCCCGCCATAGGCGCGAATGCCGGGCGGATGTTAAGGGCGTGATCAGACGCAAACATCTGGGAAGCATCCCGCACCTGTGGGCAACCCGTTTTGCTCCACCGTGGAAGCAGAGTAAAAAACACTAGGGAAAGTCCAGTAGCCAGGAATGGACTTTCTCCCGTGTGATGGCGCCAGGGCACTCTCATGGTGTCAGGATGGTCTGATCAGGCCATCCCGATTCCATGCCATTGTTTTTTCCCCCCGTTTCAGTATGCACATCATTGCCCATTGTGTAGGGAGCACTCAGTGCGGAGATGTGGATAATCGATCCCCCGTTGAAGCACACTGGAAACATGCGGCAAAAAACCCCACCCAATTCACCAGCTGTTTGCGTCTGATCACGCAGTGGCAGGCTGCCCACGCAGCTCCCAGGGACTGTGTGATCATGCAACTGCAGGTCAAATTACTCTGGAGCAAATAGCCTCGCTTCCCCCACACACACACATTATCTCGCGTGTGTGACTGCTTCCGTAATTTGGGGAGAACATCAGTCCCCTTCAGGGGTCATTTTGTAGAAAAAGAGGTGCAGGAGCTCATTAGCATAATGTATTTGCATATGCCACACCCCCTGACATCACCGGCAGCGTGTCAGAAGGCAGCACCCACCGCTTAGGCTCCACTGGACTGTTTTGGATTGCTAGCTGTGGGGGGGAGAACACGCAGATCTGCCCTCACAGAGGAGGGAGAGCTTGTACCTGAATGAATCTTGGTCTTAAAGGTGCCACTGGACTGCTATGGATTGCTAGCTGTTTGGGGACACACACACAGATCTGCCCTCACAGAGAAGGGAGAGCTTGTACCTGAATAAACCTTGCGTCAGGTTCAACAGCTAGCAAGTCGAAGCACACTCAGGTATAATAGTGTTGGGCTTTATTGGAATACAAGTCTGTTGCCCATTGTAGCAGATTCATTGTCAGGAATACCTGTGTAAGCATTGTTATCTGTGTATATACTCTGCTGCGTAGCTAGCCAAGCAAATGAAAATTCAGCGCGTGCGCGGGAACTCTCCTGGCGGGGTTCTACATCATGGGTGGGAGAATTGTTCCTCACTGCAGAGGGCTGAAATATTCCCAGCAGCTGGGAACGCAAACCCTTAGTGCCCAAGGTCTTCAGATAATGGGACTGGCAGAGGAATTCTCCCACGGTTACTGAAAGCAAAGCAGAGCAAAGTGCAAGCGTGCTGGCAGACATGAGATCAATCAGTAAACATGGCAGTTAGCTGACACCTTGGTCTCAAAGGTGCCACTGGACTGTTTTGGATTGCTAGCTGTTGGGGGGGGACACGCAGATCTGCCCTCGCAGAGGAGGGAGAGCTTGTATCTGAATAAACCTTGGTCTTAAAGGCGCCACTGGACTTTTGGATGGCTGGCAAGTGCAGGAAAGTGCGTGGCTGTTCGTGGGTTAAGGATGGTGGCGTGGAGGACACACATGGCCTCGAGTAGTTAGGGGGCCAGGGTGGTGGCAGGGCAGAGGCGCAGGAGGAGGCTGAGTAGGTGCAGGAGGCTGGGGCGGAGCTCCTCACAGGCCTTGTGAGAGTAGCCAGGGCCCACCTTGCAGAGATGCCACGCCAGGGCTGGCATGAGGATGGGCAGAGCCCTGGGCGGGCTGGGTGCCATGGCCCAGGGCAGTGGTGGAGCTGCTCGAGGGCCAGTTTGCGGCAGTGTTCCACTGGGTCAGCCAACAAGCTGGAAAAGGCGAGGAGGGCTGCTGGGAGCAGTGGGCAGGGCTTGCTGCATGTGCCCGCCCCCTGGGCTCCTTACTGTCGGAGCTTTGCTCCTGTGTGCTCCTGCAGGAAATGAGCCCTGGTCCCCATCTAGAGCTTAGTGACCCTAATTGCAACACACACTACATAAGGTTGGGTTTGATGACTTGGAGCTTGGAAGAAGAAGATAAGAGATTGGATTTATACCCCGCCGTTCACTTGGAGTCTCAGAGCAGCTTACAAACTCCTTTCCCTTCCCCTCCCCACAACAGACACCCTGTGAGGTAGGTGGGGATGAGAGAACTCTAACACAAACTGCTCTTTCAGGAACAGCTGTGCCAGAGCTTTGTGACTGACCCAGGGTCACATCAGCAGGTGCAAGTGGAGGAGTGGGGAATCAAACCTGGTTCTCCCAGATTAGAGTCCGCGCACTTAACCACTACACCAAACTGGCTCTCTAGCTAGTGTAAAATGCCGCTGCTTGTCTCTTGACATTTGTCCATTCAGCATCTGGTATTCACTCCACATCTCCTCAGCACTGAGGAAAAGGTGCAGCTGAAAGTCACATTCAGATACCCTGGGGGGCAACGCCTTAGGCTCAATCTGCATCTAGCATTTGCTGCACTGTTTTACCAGACCCACGCTGGAACAGAAAAAGATGTGACTCAAAACCACATTCAAATACCCCGGGCCAACTCCGTACTGACTGCAGAGTCACCCCTGAATGGCCATAAAACAGCCATAAATCTATGCAGACACTTCCATAAAACCGAGAGATCAAACAAAGTGAAAGCAGCATGCGGTCTGGACACGGCCATAAATTCCGACAATCAATCAAAGTGAAAGTGGCATGCAAGGTAGACGGGGATTTCTGTTCCAGCTTGGAGTTGGTAAAACAGCGGCGCAAATACTAGATGCAGGTTGGGCCTTACTGACTGTGAAGTCTCCCCTGAATGGCCATACATCTATGAAGAAGGTACCATAAAACCGGAATAACAAAGAAAGTGAAGGCAGCATGCAGTGTAGAGGGGAGATTTACGACCTGACGTGGCTGTGGGAAAACTGCAGGGAAACAGATGGGTGCAGAATCAGCCCAGGGCTCATTTCAGGCTCAGCAGTATTTGTGTCCTATTAGTTTCTGGGCCCAGCTTCTTACCTTTAAAACCTTACATGCCCGAGGCCTGTGTACCTTAAGGAGTGCCTCCTCCCACATGTACTCCTTTGTTCCTTGAGAATGATGGGAAGCATTGTTACATGTCCTGCCCTGAAGGGGTTTGAGAAATATCTATGCTCAAGCCCAGACATTCTATAGTGGCACCAACCTTCTTAAAATGCCTTCGTAACGGAGTGTTCTCATGACTGGATTTCTGAAGGCTGATGTTCCCTGTTCAGAAGACTTTACTTATTCACTAAGGGATTGGTTATTACTGCTGGAGATTTTACTGCTTTATTATTCAATTTTGTGTCATTCAGGCTTTTTTAGCTTAATGGATGATGATTTTAGATGTTTAATTGTTTTTTTTTTGTTGTTTGATTGATTCGGTTTATTACGATCAAAGATCAGCAAATATTTATTATTGTTAGTACTATACAATATTGACTTTATGATTGTTATGCTCCTTCAGGAGTTACTTCGGTGCTAGGGAATGTGGTCTATAAACTGAAAATACATGCCTTCACATTTGGTAGGATTTCAAGTTCAGGAGCCAGTGGGAAGATGTATTCAAAACATAGTTGCATTAGGGTTGCCAGTCTCCTGATGGGAATGGGGGATCCCCGGCCTCTTGTTTCCTGCCACTGTTCAAAGCAGCCATGGGAGGAAAAATTAAAAAATGGCTGTCAGACCAATGACGTGATGCATTTCTAGGAAACACTGGAAGTGACATCACACCTCTTAGGAATTGCTGATGATTCCTAAAGAGGACCAGTGTCCTTTGTAGGAAACTGGTGGTTCCTAGAGGAGCATGAGCTCACTTCTAGGGTTTGCCTGGAAGTGGTCAAGGCACCCCCTGCCCTCTGTCCCCTCCCCCTGGTCTCCCGCTGGTTGCCAGACTTGGACTTGGCAAGCCTAAGTTGCATATAATAATTTGTAGAGATAAAAGCCAGTGTGATGCGGAAGATGGATGGAAAATGTACTGCTTACGGTTAATGTTCTATTGGCAAAATACTAGGAAAATCTTATACTTCACAACAGACAAGAAAGGTAATGATAATGAATACTCTTGCATATTTTGGACTGAAAGACCCATTCTATTGATTCTTTTTCTGAAATATGGAATGTCGTGCTGAAACAGAAATAGATCAGAGGAAAATCTGGAATAGCAGTTGTAAGTTAGTTCTTTGGATCCACCAGTAATTGCTGTGAACAGAAAGGATTTACATATATGGAGCATGACTTCCTCACTTTCTCAGTCTCACTGCAGTCCCTTTGAGATGCTTCTCCTGGGGTGGCCGGGGACTCCCAGGAACAGTACGAGGGGGGAAATCAGAGGTTTGCCATAGGAAGGGGAACTGGCAGCTATCGCTCCCTTCCATCTGCAGAGATCCTCCATGGGATGCAACCCCACGGTTAAATTTTTGTTTAATTTTAATATATTTTTAATGTTCAGAAGTTGGTTGATATGTCATTATTTATGAAATTACAAATAAGGGGGAGATTTTGTTTTTCCCTCTGCCATAACTCTAGACCTTGGAGCCTCTCGATTAAATAGTTTTCATGTTGTTGTTGTTGTTCAGCCACACAGTCGAGTCCGACTCTTTGCGACCCCGTGGGCCACTTCACGCCAGGCCCTCCTGTCTTCCGTCGTGCTCCGGAGTTGGCTTAATTTAGGTGTTATGGTTGATCACAAGCTAAACATGAGCCTGCAGTGTGATGCGGCTGTGAAGAAAGCTAATGCAATCTTAGGATGCATTAGCAGAAGCATTGTGTCCAGATCACAGGAGGTGGTAGTTCCGCTGTATTCTGCTATGGTCAGGCCCCACCTGGAGTACTGTGTCCAGTTTTGGGCACCACATTTTCAGAAGGATGTTGACAAACTCGAGTGGGTCCAGAGGAGGGCGACCAGGATGGTGAGAGGGTTGGAGTCCAAGTCTTATGAGGAAAGGCTGAGGGAGTTGGGTATGTTTAGCCTGGGAAAGAGAAGGTTTAGAGGGGACATGATTGCAGTCTTCAAGTATTTGAAGGGCTGTCATGTAGAAGATGGAGTGGATCTATTCTCTCTTGCTCCGGATTGCAAGACTAGATCTAATGGGTGGAAATTACAAGGGAGTCGTTACCGGCTTAATATCAGGAGAAACTTCCTGACTGTAAGAGTGGTTGAGCAGTGGAACAGACTGCCTCGGGAGGTGGTGGATGCTCCTTCGCTGGACGTTTTCAAGAGGAGACTGGACAACCATCTTTTGGGTATGTTGTAGGTATGTAGGGGTTTCGGCTGTGTTCCTGCAGAGTGCAGGGGGTTGGACTAGATGGCCTGCAAGGTCCCTTCCAACTCTAACATTCTATGATTCTATGAATTTCATGTTCGTTGCCTCAATAACCCTGTCTAACCATCCCATCCTTTGCCGTCCCCTTCTTCTTAGACCTTCAGTCTTTCCCAGCATATAGTGCATCATTAACTTATTGCATTTCTTACCAGAGATGTGGAGATGACCATTGGCTTTAGGTGGCTTTAAAAGAGGATTAGACAGATGCCTTTAAGATATCTCTGTCAATGGCTGTTTGCTGTGCTAGCTAAATTGAACCTCCAGCTACTAGCCAGATTAGCAATCTGGGACACGCATGGACGTGCCCATCCTCCAACTTGTTTGCTTTGGAGTTCAGGGTAGCCTGTGGTAGGTACTTTCAGTTTATTGGCAAATAGTTCATTTTGTCCAGACCTGATCCCCACGGCTCCCTAATTCTTCTGTGACTCATGTGGTGTTTATGAGCTGGAGAAGAATTGGCAACCCTACATCTTCCTCCTGGCACCATGGACATTGTGCATTCAATGGGCCTAATGTAGTCTGAGAAACATTGTTCTTAGAATAATGGGATATCTAATGCCCTGGATTCCTCACAGACAGCTGCTGAAGGAATGGGGAGATGGGAAACATACTTCCTCGCCAGCACCTTCCATTGGCATTGTACTGAATCCGGCCCAGTTAAATTATTAACAATGGATTAGCTGGTATGTCTTCATGACTTTTAATCCTCTTTTTTTTTTTTTTACAGCTGGGCAAGCAGAAGAAGAAGTACATGCCTTACAATCATCAGCACAAGTACTTCTTCATTAGTGAGCATCTCCACTTTTCTCACACACCCTTTCGATCAACATCTGCGACCAGCTTGCAGTTTCACCCTCTCAGATTATTGATTTTATGAATACCCTGTTATCATCCTTCACCTTTGTCTTATCGATCTTACTTAATGTGTACACTGGAGATGGGAAGGGGGAAAGGCCATTTAGTGTTTGTGTCTGACACATAATCAGCAGTTTTTGTAAAAAAAGAAAAAAACCTGTACCATGAGCAGAGGCCTCCTCTGTGTTCCTCACGTTCAGAGGTACAAGAGGAAAGCAACAGACTGTGATTTTTGTCCTCACAGTCTCTAACACCAAGCCTGCTAACCAGGGCTCTTTTTGTAGAAAAAGCCTAGCAGGAACTCATTAGCATAATAGGCCACACCCAGCAGCAGAAACTCATTACCACAGCTCATTAGCCTATTAGGCCACACTCCCATGTTACCAGAAGTGCCATCATCCAGCCACACCCATCTTTTTCTATTTACCTTGTTGTCAAAACCCTGGGGCTTTTTTTGTAGCAGGAACTGCTTTGCATGTTAGGCCACACACCCCTAAATCCTAATAAGTTTCTGCTGTTGGGTGTGGCCTGTTATGCTAATGAACTCCTGCTGGGCGTGGCCAACTTGGGAGCCAGCCGGAACTCCGTTCCTGTGCGTCCCTGCCCAAAAATAGCCCTGCTGCTAACAATATAAAAATATTTTACAATGCCCACTGACTTAAGAAAAAACTCCCTGCAAGATTAAAAAGAGCACAGAGGCCTTTCCTAGAGAAGATTAAAAAGAGCACAGAGGCCTTTCTCCAATTATGTGCTAGTTCTTTACTTGCAGAGATATTTTTTTTTCATATGGGGAAAATAAGTCACTACTCTTTAACAGTAAGACTTATTAGATCAGATCAGCTCTCTAGTCACCATATTCTGCTACATTAGTAGATCTGACCTTGAATTCTAGTGTGCGTGTGGGGATCATACATTGGACTTTTTCCCTGATAAAAAGCTCCCTGCAATATAGCACATGATACAATTAATGAATACTACTACCTTAGCCTACCAGTGCACTGTGTAACATGTAGATCAACACTTCAGAGTAAACTTCCTAGGATTTAGTGGAACTTACTAGTTCTGAGTAAACATCCACAGGATGAGGTTGATTTTCAGATTTTCCATCAGCCACTGTAAGAAAGGACAAAATTACCTACTAATGCAATTTGTTAAAGTGTGCAGGGCTTTGCACAAGACGAGCTCATCCACACGAGCAGCCTGAATGGCACAATTCAGGTGGAGGCCGCCATGCGGGAAACAAGAATTCTTCGTTCTTTCCTTACTTGGCTCCCCATTTACAGTATGGAGCGATATGTTTCCGAATCCTCTCCATCATTTCACGGGTTTTTGGAAAACTCAGTCTGGGGGAGGTTGTTTTCGTTGTGCTTGTGCCCAACTTCAGCTGGCAAATCAAACAAAGCTTAAGCAATTGTTGGCCAGTATGAAACTTACATAAATTTTATCTTAATTGTTTGCTTGATTTACACTTCAACTTTCTCCCCAATGGGGGCTCAAAGGCTGCAACCAGACAGGTCTGGCTGCACCTCTAATTTGGTCCGGGTTTTTTTGTACGAGGAAAGTCATAGTCAGACGTCAGACTGATCACCATGGGCACTGGCAGCTCCTCCATGGCATAAGAACATGAGAGAAGCCAATGCTGGATCAGGCCAACGGCCCATCCTGTCCAACACTCTGTGTCACGCAGTGGTCAAAAATACCAGGTGCCCTCAGGAGGTCCACCAGTGGGGCCAGGACACCAGAAGCCCTCCCACTGCTGCCCCCCCCAAGCACTGAGCTTGCTGCCACCACTGCCTTCTTGCTGGCCTCCCCCTCCAACCCTGCCCATCCATCTTGCCTCTTTGTCGCCCTGCCTATCCTTGCCCACTCACTCCTGGGCTTGCATGAGTGTTTTTAAACAAGCCTTGGATGAATAACCGCTTCTGCACTCATCGCTAAAAGGTAAAAAAAAAAATTGCAGCAAAACCAGAAGTGAGCAATCTGACTTCCTAAAAGGCTTCACCCTGCAAGAGAGCAATCAGACATCCACAGAAGCAGGGCAGCTTGGGACAGCTTGGGCAGGACAGCTTGGGGCGCCCACCCCACTGGGGATGCCAATCTCCCAGTGGGGCCTGGAAACCGGGAGGGCGGCAGAGTTCCGGCTTTCCTGGGCGCTTCTAGCCCCCACCACTTCCCTCCCAGCACCAGCTTTCCTGCAGGCTCCACAGCTGCAGGGCCCCCAGGGAAGCCAGGGAAGAGGCAGGGGTTCTAGCCCCTGCCCCTTCCCTCCCAGCACCAGCTTTTCCTCCCAGCCCTTCCCTTTGAGCCCCAGTGGGCGCTCAAAGGCAAGCCGAGTGCCAGCTTGCCTTTGAGCACCCGCTGGAGCGCTCTTCAGTGCTGGCAGCCACCCCCGCCTTCTCTCCCCCCCCACTTTCTCTCCCCCCCAGGGGGGAGGGGGAGGGCAGGCAAGCTCTGCCACCGCCTCCTGAGCCCTGCTGGGTGCTCTTCGCTGGTGGCGGTGGTGGGAGGCAGCAGCAGTGGGGGCTTTTCGCGGGGGTTGGGGGGGCATTTGATGCCCCTGCGGGCCCGGCACCCTAGGCAAGCGCCTAGTGGGCAAGCCAGCCATGCACAGAAGTGCTGTGAAACTGGTAGGATCTGTAAATGCCAGACTTTCTGTGGTGTCAGGGAAGTCAGGGGTGAGCTCAGGGGTCTGACGACTGGGGAACCAGGAGCCAGAGGTGGCTGTCTGGGCACGCAAGTTAAATCCATTGGGGAGAAGCAACAACAATGGATCAGACAGCTTGTCTGATCGCACCCAAAGTGGTTTACACCATTCTTTCCTTCTGTCAGGGACAACAACAAGCCAGTCGAGGCACTCTTCACAAGAAAGATATGCTTTATTGGAATACAAGTAGGTTGCCACTGGTAGCAGAGTTATTGTCAGGAATACCCCACCAGGTATGAAGGCCTACAGATATAGTATGATGCAGTAGCTGAACTAGCAAATGAAATCTGAGTGTGCGTGCGGGAATTCTCCCGGCGGGAGTTTACATAATGACCGAGAGAACGGCCCCCTCCTTCCCACTATCAAAAGGCAAAAATATTTCCACTGGCTGGGAAGACATGCCTTTGCCTCTTGTTCAAGGCCACTTAGATAGCAGTTGGCGGGTGACAGAGAGTTCTCCCACCATTTCAGCGAAGCAAACTATACGCATGCGTACAATCTAATTAAAACAAACAATGGGAACAGTGTCTAAGGCAGTGAAACATGGCAGTTTATCTGACACCTTCTCCATTTTATCCTCACAACAACCCTGTTGATTTAGGTTAGGCTGAGACTATGGGACTGGCCCGTGGTAATCCAGCAGGCTTCCGTGGCAAAGTGGGGATCTGAGCCTGGGTCCCCCAGATTCTAATCCAACACCCTATTCACCACACCACCCTAGCTGTCTCATAAGTATGGAGCTGAAGCTAATCAAGGCACACCTCAGGCGCAACTGTGTGTTAGTCACACCACATCCGACTGGTGGCCAAAGCCCAAAGAAAGTAGGAGAAGCATTAGAGGGAGTAAAGATACAGTGAAGGTCTAGCACTAGTGTGGTACAGCATAGTACTTATGGTTTATCACGTAGGCCTATTGTGAGGTTAAGATGAGAGAGGACTTCCAGAGAAGTAGCTACCACTGCATTATGATAAGAACATACAATAGTTCCTTAGCGGCTGCTCCATCAGTGCAACATCACACATCAGGGCTGCCGTTTCCCCACGCGGGGTGGAGGATGCCCTGCCACCACTGGGCACTTCCCTGCCACCAGTTAGCTGGCAACAGAGGGGAAATGGGGGGGGGACATCACAGTGTCACAGTATTCTGACAGCACTCTCTATGCACCTAGAAGTGACATCAGCACATCACCAGGGGATACTGGGGACACTTTGGTCTGAGCATCCTTGGTGGCCCCTTGGAAACATGCTGATGCGCAGGGCATCATTAGTGCATCACTGACAAAGTCATCACTAGCAATGGCCCCTATCACCGGTACACCCTCCCTCCCGCTGCTTACCTGGCCCCGCCTGGCAACCTTATCACATGTTGCGAAATTCTGCTGGCACTGCAGAGAGGTAGTACTGACATTCTAGCGTAAAAGGCTTATAAAATCACATTGTTTAAGGAAATAAGCAGTTAAAAATACCCATTTCAGTCTGGGTGTAACTTAAAGTATGGGAAGCCGACATGTGTTTTTTGGATGACTTTCTGTGATTACAGAAGAATGATTAACCATTCTTTCCATTTTGTTTCCTTCCATAGCAATGCCCCTGGCTGTAATTCCAATATTTCAAATTTATTCGATTTATTTCATATTCCAGCGTAAACTATGGAGGGTGAGTATTGTAATTCTTCCCAAGGAGCAAGATGCCTTTTTTGCACTTTAAAATGATCTCAGGGGGAAAGCCCTGAGAGATGGTCACATAGCTCTATTTTGGGGCATGGTTTCAATCTGTGCTGACCAAAGAATTTGCAGGCAAAGAATTAGCTTTTCCATTAACAGGTATCACTGAAAAGCTTACTATGAGTTTCATGGAATCTTTGCACACTGTCCTTCATGGGATCACTCGGTACCTGAACCTCTGAGCAACTCAGAGGAAAACCAGGCAGCAATTGGCCAGATCGCTTCCATTGGTTCACTCTGAAAACAACATTGGACTCAAGAAGTATGAATTGAACACCAGCAGTGTTCCCTCTAAGCTGAGTTAGTGTGAGCTAGCTCACAGTTTTGTAGCCTCCAACTCACACATTTTTGTCTTGGCTCAGGAAGGAGGGCTCCAGGGGCAAACTACTGTATGCAGTAGCCAGACTGATTGCTCACACCTTTAATGGCAGTAGCTCACGAAGCAGAGTTTTGGCTCACAAGACTCCACAGCTTACAGGGAACTTTGATCACCAGCATAGCTATGGGAACTTATCATGTGTCGAGTTTGATGCCTAACATGAAACTGGCATTGGGGGGGGGCTGTGGGAATCCCACCCCCCAGTAAGTATGTACCAGTTGGAGAACCTGAGCCTGCTGGAAATGTTGGCTGTGGGGCCAATGGGACATTGCATCAATGTTGGGACTGGAGCTTTTGAAGAATACTTCTGACCCATTTACCATGCTCATGTAGTAGGCTCGGGGATTCTAGAGAGTCATTGGGATTGGGTATCTCAACACATAGCAGTCCATACACAATGAGACATGTGGGAACTGTGTTTAACCTGGGTGGGGTGTGTGTCTGCTTAAGGAACAACATCTGCTATTCTAACCCAGTCCTTTCTCTCACACAGGAGTTGGCATGGAGTGCTACGTATTTCGTCAGATTTTTTATTACCTTTGTGCCCTTACTGGGAGTGAAAGTTGTTTTGGGACAACTTCTTCTGCTCAAGTACTGTTCACCATATTTCATTGTTCCTTTTGATTTCAGTTCTTCCTTTGTTGTTATGGATTGATCTTTCTCTCCCTTGGGATCCCAATATCAAGCCTTCTTACCACACCAAGGATTAGTGTTAGGAAACGTTTATTTTCTCCCCCCAAATAATGGCAGCATAAAAGGATGGATTGTATGCAGACGGAACTTTCGTATCGTCTGATATCATGCCAAACACTCAGTGGCTGAGTTCAGACTGGCAGTTTGAAGTAGGAGCCAGTCATGGCAAAAAAGCCCTGGAACAAACTGTTTCAGGTTTTCCCGGTCACACTGCGCCAACTGATGTGGGAGCATACTGGAAGGAGGCCCATGGGAGCGTTCAGACTGCTGGCCTGGAGGCACGGCTGTAAACGGCTTTTTCCCGGTAAATTGGCCGGATGCCTATGTGTGCATGAGTGCATGAGCGCATGTGCGCTCATGCGCTCATGCACACATAGGCATCCGGCCGATTTGGGTAGGATCCCGTTGTGCTGGCACCACATTGGGCGGTAGAGCGGAGCACAGCCAATCATATCGCTGCTGCCTTATGTTCAACGTGGGTTGCTCCCGGCTTTTCGAGTTGGCATTCACACTTCCCAGAAGTGGAATGAAGCGGGATAAATGGGCTCTCAGGAATTTGCTACTGCTTCCACCAGGTTTCTTTTAAACGCAGGAGCGAAGCGGAACAGCACGGGTTGACTACGGGTGGGGAACGCCAGGCAGATGTGCCTGTGTGAACGCCCCCTTTAATCCGCTTGTAAAACGTGGCTATAGCGGGGCAAACTCCCAGTCTGAACTCAGCCAGTTTTTTAGTCGAGTCGATATGCACGTTCAGCTGCAAGGGTCAAAATCAAGTAAAACACACATATGGATGAGTCCACCTTGAATCAGCCGCTACTTCCCATTTTCAGGCTTTGCCGCGCTCTCGACTTACTCCTGATCTTCTTGGCAGTCAGTCCACAAGCTGGAATCAGTTTGGGCACAGTTCTTCCACACTGGTGTGTAATTGTATCCTCCTTAATTGTGGGATGCTAAGAGGAATTGACTGGAGACCCTGTTGTTATGCCGCGTCCCTCTCCTCTCAAGCATGATCGTAACTAACAGCATCCTGTTCTTTGAGGCACAGTGCTGTATCTCCTCTGTCACCAGAAAAAGACTGGGGTAAAAGGGGTCTCAAAAAGAACTATAAAAATTGGAAAATAACAAAAAAGAAGATGCAGAAATTAAGGGCACAGAACTGTGTGCAGAAATCAGGATAAACCGAAGCGGCGTGGGGGACAGAACTGACTGAAAAACCTCATGCGGCAAAGCCCTTCATTTTGTTTTTTCTTTAGTACATTCATGTTTGTACAGAGCCTGAGCAGACCATTTCGAAAATGAAGATGAGTTTTTCAGCCGGACAGCTACAGGTTTAAAAAGGAAGGCCTTAGTATGTTTATACCTTTACCAATCCCTATTTATGTTTACTCAGAAATAGATGCCAGCAAATTAAGTATTCCCTGTGTTCAGAACATGAGATTTTGTGGCTCATAATGCTTACCTCACATTCCAAATGCCTCTGACGGAACCAGAAAAGAACTCCCCCCCCCCCCGCTTTTGCTCTGCCTCTTCCATTCATCCTCTAACAAATTCCCCTGTGCTCCACCCACCCCCCACCACCCCCCGTGGGAGCAGCAATGGAAAGTGGCAGCTCCCTCCCAATATCCTCCCTCCTTCCTCAGTGCCTCAAATTTTGTATTCCGTACCCTAGGCAATACATCTCCAAGGTGGCTCTGGGTGTACCACAGAGACTGCCAAAACCATGCCCAAGGTACGACTGACCAAGCAACCACCAGCAGCTGTAGTTACCACAGCAAAGTTGCCAACCAGGGCTGGCTGTTGTGTGAAACAGTGTGCTGAACTAGATGGACCACTGGTCTGATCCAGTAGGCTGCTCTACTTATGTTCTTGAGTCGTTTCTTTTTAGAAGAAAACAAGTGGAGACCCGCAAGAAACTTGCAGGATGTTTATCTCATTCGACACACCTTTGCTTCCTCTCCTCGCCCCCTACCCCTCTCACACTATTTCTCCCCTCTGCCCCCCTTTTCTTACTCTCTATTTCTCCTCCATGCATGTGACTTCCTCTCTCTTTCTGACCTGTCATCTTTCTCTTTGTTTTTCTGCCTCCCCACTTCATCACTCTTTCTCTCTCTTTCTGCCCCCCACCCCATCATTCTTTCTTTCTGCCCCCATCACTCTCCCAGCCTCCTGCCTGCTTCCTCCCCCACTCCGCAGAGCAGCAGCAACAGTGGTGGCAGTGCTCTCAGCCACCCACCTGCTTCCTCTCCCCCCACAGCAGCAGTGGCAGCACTCTGGGAATCGCAACGGATCTCCCAGCTACAGAGAGCAATTCACCTTAGGGCTGCCAGCTCCAGGTTGGGAAATTTCTGGAGATTTGGGGGTGGAGCCTTGGGACAGTGAGGCTTGGGGAGGCAAGCAGCCTCAGCAGGGTATGATGCCATAGACTCAACCCTCCAAAACAAGCCATTTTATCCAGGGGAACTGATCTCTGTCGCCTGGACAATAGTTGTAATTCTGGGTGATCTCCAGTCCTCACCAGGGGACTGGCAATGGTGGTTCTCATGGAGGAAATGGCTGGAGGGTGGAATCTATGGCATTACACCAGTCCGAAGTTCCTCCCCTCCTCAAATCCCACCCTCTCCAGGCTTCACCCCTCAAATGCCCAGGGATTTTCCAACCTGGAGTTGGCAACCCTATTTCCTTCCCACCCAACAGCCAACCTACCTTTATCTGCCTCTCTGTCTTCTGCTTTCCATCTCCACCCACCAGCCTCTACCTAGAAAAATTACAGTCTTTCTCCACAGTGGGAACCAAAGCAGCTTTCATTATTCCCTCCTCCTTTTTATCTGCACAACAACCCTGTGAGGTTGGTTAGGCTGAAATATGTGACTGGTCCAAAATCACGCAGTCAGCTTCCACTACAAGATGGGGATCTGAACCTGGGTCTTGCAGACCCTACTTTGAAGCTCTAACTGCTGCACCTCACTGGCTTTCATAGGGTGGCTGCTGATGAATGGTGGCAAGCAGCCAAGGCTAGGTGAGTCATGCAAATCAGGGGGGACCTGGCAACCCTAGACTACTGCCAGGCCTAGAGTTGCCAACCTTCAAATGGGAACTAGAGAGCCCCCAGAATCACAACTGGACTCTAGACAGCAGAGATCTGTCTCCCTGCAGAAAATGGCTACTTTGGAGGGTGGACTCTGTGGCATTATACCCAGCTGAGGCCTCTCCCTTCCCAAACCCAGCCCTCTTTAGAGTCCACCACAAAATCTCTAGAAATCCCCCAGCCTGGCACTGGCAACTCTTGTGAGGCCTGGCCCCAAGGCTCCCTTCCTCCCTCCCTCCTGCCAGTTACAAGTCCCCTCCCCCCCAAACATTCTAATCTCTCACCGTTGATGCCTGGAGTTAGGTCCCTGCAGAGGCCATTTCAAAAGGTTTTGTGGGGAATTCAACGGTCCCTGAAGGGATTTTTTTAGTTTTTGGATTTTTCTACAAACCCAGGAAGTCTACTGACTATGTAGGAAAAGCTGTTGGGGAAGAGTGAGCCCCCTGTTGGTGGAAATAAGTATCCACACATTTTGGCAATTAGTATAAGGATTCCACTGAGTCTTTTGGGCTCTCTTCCAAGTTAAGAGTGCGTAGCCTGAGAACAAAGACTGAGTCACCTGGGCTGAGTAAGCTTCTGAGTGTGCGTTTAGCCACCTGGAGCTCTGCAAGGGATAGGCGGCTAGTAAATGTTTTAAATAAATGAAAATAAATTAGACCTTACCCTCTCTCTCTCTCCCCCCCCCTCCCTCAGTGTTCTAGAGAGTATCTTGTTTACATGGATATCACAACTCAACCATATTCCTATGCACATTGATTACGATGGTAACATGGACTGGTTCTCTACACAGGTATGTGATCCTTCCTCCATTCTCACCAGAAACTGTGGATATGTGCCCATATGCCAGCAATCTGAGTAGAGTATTTGACCATGTACTGTAGTGAAAATGAAGTGCATCAAAGAGCCCAGAAGCTGGTAGCAGGAACTTATGGAAAGAGACTGAAGGGGGGAATTGGAGTTGGATATGTATGTAAGCTGGTTCACCCATGCTGCAGATTTGAGTACAGTGACCTCAGATTACAAACTGCTTATGTGAAAGAGTGAAAATAGTCTGACACTGAGGGTAATAGTGGAGTCTGTTCACACAATCAGCTGCCACTAATATTGCACCTTGGATTATATGTGGAAAACAAATTGAACAAGTGCAGCATTTTAAATATTTAGGCATTTGGTATAGCTTTAATCTGGACTGGTCTTTTCATATCCAGGCAAGCACTGATAAGGCTAAATGTTTATTGATGATACTGAGGGATTTTTTACCTCAGGGGTGCTAAACATATTCCTGTCCTCTTGAAAGTTTGTGAGGCTTTATTAGTCTCCAGTCTGACTCACGGTGCTCCAATCTGGTTCCAAGGCCACACTGATAAATGCAAGCAGGGTGGCGATGTGGGCCTGAATCTCAAGTAGTGAATAGCTGCTGGGAAATCAGCCCTGTGCACCACAGCCCCCACCCCGCTCGCAAAAAATCCCTTTAAAGGGTCTGTTTGCAAGTAGAGCTGCAGACAGCAACAGCCACTCTCCCTCCCTGCTGAAAGATTTGAAGAGCCCTCCAGCTGATCAGCAGGCCACATGTTCCCCACCGATCAGCTGAAGCCCTCTGAATCTCTGCAGGAGGGGAGGAAGAGGGGTGGCTGTGGCTTGTGGGCAGGGCCGGTTCTCCCATTAGGCCAACTTAGGCAACCACCTAGGGCAGAGACCCCAGAGAGGCACAGAACTGCCTATAGGCTCGCCCCTCCCTGCACCCGCTTCTTGCCAGGCCTCCTGGCTGCCAGCCAGATCGGAATGGAGAGGGGGTCGGGGCTGGCCCTGCTCCTCAGGTATCCCCCCATTGCCCACATCTCATGCCCCTTTGCCAAGGCTGGTAAGCCAGTGAGGCAGAAGTGGAGAAAGAGGAGGTGGCAGAGGATGGCAAGGGGGCACCCCCGGGCGGGCACCGGTCCCCGCTTCTGGGCTCGGCTCGGCTGGGCTGCTGCTGCCTTCTGACTGCCTATATCTGGATGGACTTGGACTTGCTGTGCACCAGGCTCTGCCTGCACACGGCTGCCCTGCTGCTAGGACAGGAATGGAAACAGCTGCTTCCCCCCCTTTTCCCTCACCGCCTCCTTTAAGCCTGGATAGGCGCACATTCCCCCTGCTGCTGTCTCTCCCTCAAAAGGTTGGTGGCTGGGCCTCAGCTCCTTCCCTTGCTAACTTCCCCCAGTGGCGGCTCTCTGCTCTTCCCCTTCCCATCATGAAGCCCTGGCTCTTGCTCAGCTTGTTGCTGCTGCACCCAATGCTGCAAAATGATGAGTTCAGCAATGGGGAACATCTCTCCTCTCGCATTTCCCCCCTTCCCCGCCTGCACCAGCCTCATACTCTTCCCCGCTTAGAGTCCTTCAACTTAAAGTCCTCTAATCTGAAATTACCGTCCCCCCATTTAACTCATTGCCTGCTGAGGGGTCGTGGATGCCTTAGGAAAGGGAGTGGGGTTAATTATGCCCCAGCATTCCCCTCAGATGAAAATGGGCACATTTGTTTTCCATTATCTGGCAAAAGCGCCTCTTTCTGAAGCAAGCGTTGGCTGCCAGCAATGCAGTCTGTCGACTGGCGCTTGCCCCATTAAAGAATTTTGAGAATCTGGCCATATCTCCCCCCCCTCCGGCTTTCATTTATCCACTTCAGCTCTGCAGCTCAGCCTGTCTCACATATAGGTGTAAAGTATTGGGTTCATTGCATGGAGACTCGGACTACGACATGCGTTCAGACGCGTTTATTGTACTCCACACACAAGACTGAAAAACGGCCCTGCAAGGGCCAACTATATACACTCCACCCGGCACACCCACAGTCTCATTGGAGGGTTTGAATTTCTCACCAGAGGTCCTATTGGTGGACACAGGGTGGTCTCGGATCTCTGGTCCCTATTGTGTTTTGGGACCAAGTTCCTTACTGCGGTCGCAGACCCCTGGTGGCAGTCTGCGTACATAACATCCCTCCCCCCAGAGTTCAAAACCAACCTATGTGACGTAGTCCTGCAAATAGGCTGGTGGTCTGCGCTCTTGCAGGGAATGTCAGGGTGCGGGGACAGGCTCACTAGTGACTGCCTCTGGGTGGCTGGCCATTCCAGGTGGCTGTGGCGGCAGTGGCTGCTCCTCTGGTCCCAGTGGTGCAGGCATCGGCTTGACTGCTGGTGCCATGTTGGGGTTTGGTGGGTCAGTCCAGGCGCTTACCTTGGGGGTGTAGAGTTTGGGCGCCATGAACCTCAGGGGTTGCTCCTCTGTGACGAGGAGCTGTCACCACCAGAGTTGGTCAATGCGTTTCTTTAGGAATTAACCATCCTCTGTACACACATTGATGACACTGGGCCAGTAACTCTCATAATTCTACCTGCCAGCCACGGGGGGCCCCCTCCCAAAGTTCCTTAGGTAGACGGGGTCTTCTGGAAAGAACCCCCTAGCAACTTTCCATTGTTCTGTAAGTTTCCTGGAGTCCAGCGTCCAGTCTGGGTGTAGCCAGTCTAGCAAGATGGTGGGGCGATGGCCCATCAAGAGTTCCACGGGGCATCTGCCACTGATGGGATTTAGTGTTGTCTGCTGGATCAGGAGGAAGTGGGCTAGTCAGAACTCCCAGTCTTTGTGATCTGGCTGAGGGCTTCCTTCGCGGTGCATGCCATGCACTCTGCTTGCCCTTTGGTCGCGGGGTGGAAGGGCATGGATCAAATGTGCCAGATCAGGTTCCGCAGAAGGAAGTCCTGGAATTCTGCTGACATAAAGGCTGCCCCGTTGTCTGAGACAATTGTGTCCAGCAGTCCATGGGTGGCGAAGATCCTGCAGAGCACACGAATAATGGCTTTCGTGGACATGATGGTCATGGGGCTTATCTCCAGCCATTTGGAGTATGAGTCCATGGTTACCAAGAATAGGAGTCCTTGGAAGGGGCCAGCAAAGTCTATATTGTAGCCAAGACCACGGCTTGTGTGTGGACTCCCAGGGTTGTGTGGGTGCACTTGGCAGATTCGGGCAGACCGCCTGGCAGATCTGGCACCCCGCACCCAGGACTCAATCTCAGCATCGATCCCTGGCCACCAGACATAGCTCCAGGCCATAACCTTCATCCTGACTATCCCTGGGTGTGCCTCATGAAGTGCATTGAGGACCCGCTGTCTCAGGGTGTTGGGGACAACCACACTATCCCCCCACAGGAGACACTCCTTAAGGGCTGAGAGCTCATCCTTGCGGGTGGTGAAGGCAGTGAACTCTGGGCCCACAGTGGCCATGGGCCACCCCCTCACCACCCAGCCCAAGACCGGGAGATGATGGAGTCACGAGCTGAGTGGGCAGTGACATCAGCAGCCTGCAGGGGACTTTCCGGGAGGTCCTCGAGCAGGAGTACCCCAGAGGCAGGAGCAGGGTCAGTGTCCACAGACAGAAGCGGTAGTTGGCTGAGGGCATCTGCGTGCCCCATTGCCTTACCTGGGTGACGCTCGAGGCGGTAGTTGTAATCTGCCAGGAAGAGGGACCAATAGAGAACCCAGGGTGAGAGCTCCTGGGGGGTTGCCTGTCCGCTGCAAACAGGCCAAGGAGCAGCTTGTGATCCGTCACGATAGTGAAGGGGCACCCACATGCAAAATTGTGAAATTTTTTCACCCCTGCCACTATCGCCAAACCCTCCCAGTCGATTTGGGCATAGTTGCGCTCAGCAGCCGACAAGGTCTGGGAGTAGTCGGTGACCGGGATCTCACGGCCATCAGGAGGAAGGTGACCCAAAACAGCGCCCACACCGTAGGGGGAGGCCTCACAAGCGAGGATGACCAGCAGTGACTCGTCAAAGTGGGCCAGCACTTCATTCGATATCAGGAGCGCCTTGATCCCCTGGAATGCCATGGACTCTCTAGGGCCCCAAGACCACTGTGCTGATTTGTCCAAGAGTTTGTGCAAGGGCTCCGCTACTGCCACCTTGTGGGGCAGGAAGGCATGATAGAAGTTCAGGAGGCCCAGAAACGCCTGGAGTTCTGCCTTGGATTTGGGTGGAGGGGCCTCCACAATGGCCTTCACTTTGTCCCTTGCCAGATGGAGGCTGGAAGCATCAACCCAGAACCCCAAGAAGTCTACCTCTGACATGCTGAGGAGGCATTTTTCCTTTTGACCTTAAGGCCTGCGTTGTCGAACCGGCAGAGGACGGCGCGGAGGCAGGAGGCAAAAAGTATAGCTGGGGTGGCCGTGGCGATAAGGACATCATCAAAAAAAGGTGTCACCCAGGGATCCCTTTGAAGAGAGAATCCGTTAATTTCTGGAACAACACCGGGGCCACACTCACACCAAACTGCAATCGCTTCACCTTAAATGCACCCCTGTGGGTGACAATGGTCTGCATGGTGGCGGTGGCATTTTCTACCAGCAGCTGCTGGTACGCTTGTGCGAGGTCCAGCTTGCCGAAAAATTTAGCCCCTGCTAGTGTGGCCAACACATGGCTAACAACCGGGACCAGGTAGGAGTGGTCGTGGAGGGCCTTGTTTAAAGTGCACTTATAGTCCGCACAGATGCGGACGTCGCCATTGGGCTTCACTGGGGTTACAATGGGAGTTTCCCACAGTGCATGCAATATGGGCTCCAGGACCCCTTGTGCCACCAAGCGGTCGAGTTCCACGTCAATCTTCAGTTGTAGAGTGATCGGGGCGTGGCGGAACTGCATGTGAATGGGGGCTACCTTGGGGTTGAGCTGTATAACACTCCAAAGCCCCATCAAAGACCACAAGGAATTCCCTGCAAACAACTGCAAAATTCTACGGCACGCCTGGCTTGACCCCTCCTATGGTGACGCCCAGCGGTGCAAAACACGCCCACCCCAGGAGGCTAACCAAGTTCCCTTCAACCACTATGAGGTCTAAGTTGCCCTCAAAACCCCGGTAGCATACACGGAAGGTCCCCACACCCTGGATTGGAACAGAGTTCCTCTGGAAGTCCACCAGGTTCAAGGGCGAGGGACATAGGCTGGGGCCCCCATGTGGACACAGTCTGTTTAGCATTTACATGGATATTATGGACGCTGCTGACCCAGAGTCCACTTCCATAGAGCAGGGGAACCCCTCTATCTGAACCTGGACCTGTATCTTTGGGGCCGCTGACATGTTGGGGAGGTGAAGTATCTGGAGTGAGGATTGGCTGGTCAGGAGGTAGAGGTCATTGGTATCTGCGGTGGCCTCATGGTGCGCAGTGGCTTGGTGGCATGGCTGCTGCTGGGATTGCTGGTTCCGGGCTCCCTTGAACCTGCAGGCTTGGGTAAGGTGTCCCTGTTTGTAGTGTAAATGCGCTTCAAATAAAAATCCATCTCTGTCCATTACTGGGACACTGGGAACTAGTTAGAGAGAAAATTAGCATTTTGCAAGGATATTTGAATTAGTAGAACTTGCTGTTCCTCCCCAAGAAATCAAAAAGTATAGCTGGAATTAATTTGATAGGCAATGAAATATACAGAGCGAGAGATCTACACTCAGTTTTCTCTCTCCTTCTCTGTTTCCCCCCCTCCCCAACAGCTCCTGGCAACGTGTAATGTGAACCAATCGTTCTTCAATGACTGGGTAACAGGGCATCTGAATTTTCAAATTGAGCACCAGTGAGTACAGATATAGGGAAATGGGGGGGAAAGATTCCCAAAAGCAACACTGACAAATTGTCTTGTTACAGTAGACGAAAAAAGCAATCTAACATAGCTTCCTTCTTTTTCCCCTCCAGCCTTTTCCCTACAATGCCTCGGCACAACTTCTGGAAGGTGGCCCCTTTGGTTAAATCTTTGTGTGCCAAACACAGTATTGAGTATCAGTCAAAGCCCCTGCTTTCTGGCTTTGCAGATATTATATAGTAAGTATGATGCGGGAAAAATATCACAGTATGTAGAGGTGCTGAGGACTAGTGTTGCAGAGAAACATATGAGATTTGGGGAAGCCCACTGGCATAAAGTATAACTGACCAGGCCAGTTTGATGATTCTCACTGCTGCTGCAAATGCATAGTAGCGTCCACACAGAAGGTTCCCCGGCACTGTCTTTGCCTCAGGTCTCCATAGCTGCCATCTCCACCATTTTCAGGCATTTGAGCAGTCTGTTGCAACAATATGCTTGTTCCCAGATATAATTAAGAGAGAGAGAGAGAGAGATTTCCAGCCCTTCTGATCATGCAGTTACAAGAAGAAATGTGCAGCCAATACCTTTCCCCTTATTAAAAACAGATTGTTATAATACTAGTGACACAGTTATTACCAATTTTTTAAAAGCCTTGGCAGGTTGGCTGCTGCTGGGACTGAGATAAGGAAAATGGCATCAGTGTGGGAAAGAAAAATGCACACCTTCCTGTTTGCACCTGACTGTGATCTTTCCCAAAAAAATGGTATCAAACCAGGTTTGGAAAAGTTGGATGGAAAACCCAGAGAAAGGAAAAATAGAGGGCTGTCTCATGTGCCTGCTTCCCAAAACAGCACTGGAATAAGGAAGCCAAGGTGACGCAAAATATCTGTGTGGAAACAGATTAAGGGAAATAAATAAAACTAACCATTCACCCGTTTTTTTGTTCTGAGAGGGTTAGTAGGTGAGGTGCCACCTCTCCCTTGGAAAAGCGAGTATAGAGATTGGGTCACTTTGGACACAGACCTCAGAAAAGATCTTGCCTAAATGATTATTTGCATCTACAAAGTGAGGGTTTGTGTAGATTTGTTTAGGAAATGTCCAAATCTGGTCTCAGAACATGGGATTCTTCAAGAATGTTTCCTCTGCATTGCTAGTTAATGTGGAGAGGAGAAAATTGAGTTGAGATGTCTATTGATTCTGAATAAACATAGCATCCAACCTATGGGCCAATCTGCATTTAGCATTTGCTCCGTTGTTTTACCAAGCCCACACTGGAACCGAAAAAGATGCAATTCAAAACCACATTCAACTATTCCGAGCCAACACTGTACTGACTGCAGAGTCCCCCCCGAATGGCCATAAAACAGCCATAAATCTATGCAGACAGCCACCATAAAACCAGAGATCAAAGGAAGTGAAAGCAGCATGCAATCTGGACACTGCCATAAAATGCGACACTCAGTCAAAGTGAAAGTGGCATGCAATGTAGATGGGGATTTCTGTTCCAGTTTGGGTTTGGTAAGACAGCAGAGCAAATGCTAGATGCAGATCGGGCCTATGTCTCAATTCCCTGTGGGCGTCATATGGAAATTCACACAACTCAATTGTTTTCTTGAAGAGCTGGGTTTTACGTTCAAGTTCTTTCTCAAATCCGTATTGTTACCAGGCACTGAACAGTGCTCTATAAAATAGTCACTGTCGCAGAATGGCATTCACTTTGATATAACATTCTTATTTAAAGAAAAATTATGTGATGAAGGATAGGGGGAATGAATACTGCTTACGAAATAATCCCCATATTTGGATGTTCACACTGGCTCTGGCTTACTGAAAATGTACTTCATGTGACATCTGGACAGAACCTGTTTGCAGTGTAAATCCCAGTGCCTGGCTTTAGCTAATGGAAAAAGTTGTCACCAGCTTACAATACCTTCCTCCTCTATTTAAAAACTACACCAAGCTCATTTTCACCCCAGTATCCCTGGCTAGCTCAATCTCAGCAAGTCTTGGAAACTAAGCAGGGTCTACCCTGGTTAGTGTTTGGGGGGGAGACCATCAAAGAATACCAGGGTAGCCACACAGAAGCCGGCAGTGACGAAACCGCCTCCGAATGTCTCTTGCCTTGAGAACCCCACCATAAGTCAGCTGCGACTTGATAGCTAAAAATTTTAAAAGCTCATTCTCAGATTAAAACAACAACAAGCCCATGCATGAACATGCAAGTTGGATTGATCCTAGCAAAAGGTATTACTGCAGGGCTCTATTTGTGGCAGGAACTCCTCTGCATATTAGGCGACACACCCCTCATGTAGCCAATCCTCCAAGAGCTTACAGAGCTCATCTTACAGGGGCTTCTGTAAGCTCTTGGAGGATTGGCTACATTAGGGGGAGTGTCGCCTAATATGCAAAGGAGTTCCTGCCACAAAAAGAGCCCTGTATTACTGTATAGTTTTTCTTTTGGATCAACATTTTATACGAATTGCACGTGGCTGGTGGGCTACATTTGATTCACAGTTTTCTCCCACTGTATATAAAACAGCAGATAAAGCAAAACACAAATGGGAAAAGAGAGTATTGAGGGGGTGGAAATAACAATTACCTCTTAAGTAATAGTGTACTGAAAATATTAATAAGAATAATATTTTATACAGATAAAAAGGGAAAAGATATAGCAAAACTAATATTAATAATGTTATCAAGTAGTCAGTTATCAATTAATATTAGACAAATAATGAGAATGCTTTGCCAGTGGGAACCAAACTCCCATAAATAATCCTGGCGTTCATTACTGTTGATTAATTGATGGGTCAGTTTTTCCATAAAAATATAAAAAACCCTAACTTTAGTTAACAACTGACCCTTAGAAGGGATATGATTAGTGTGCTATCTACTACCCAGAGTCCATTGTTGAAAACTAGACTTTTTCCTGAAGAAGGAGGAACAATCCTGGTTTCTCGTAGCAGCAAGTGTATATCTGGCGAAGTTTCAATTCTCAAAAACTTATACCCCCAAAATCTTGTTGGTCTCCAAGGTGCAATTGGGCCCAAATCTAACAGGTTTCTGTGAGTGACTCTTCCTGTTGATGTTGTTGGTTTTGGGGTTTTTTTTAAAAAAAGACTTTAAGATGGCTTGTTTATCAGAAAGAAAGGCATTCAAAGGGTCAAAACCACTGGGGAAGCTTGAAAACTATTTAAAACTACAATCCTAGAAGCTCAGGTTAGGAAAGGCACAAACAGGTATAGAAAAAGGCCTGCATGGCTAACAAACAAAAAAGGAAGCTGTAAAAGGTAAGAAGGATTCCTTTAAGCGGTGGAAAGCTAGTCTCACTGAGGTTGATAAGAGATAACACAGGCTGTGGCAAATTAAATGCAAGTCTGTGATCAGGCCAGCAAAAAGGGAATATGAGGAGCACATTGCAAAAAACATAAAGACCAACAATAAAACTTCCTTCAAATACATTAGAAGCAGGAAACCAGCCAGGGAGGCAGTGGGGCCCTTGGATGACCGAGGGGTAAAAGGATTCTTGAAGGATGATAGGGAAATGGCTGAGAAGCTGAATGCATTTTTTGCCTCTGTCTTCACCGTGGAAGATGAGAAGTGCTTGCCCACTCCAGAACCACTGATTTCGGGAGAGGTGTTGAAAGACCTGAGTCAGATTGAGGTGATGAGAGATGAGGTCCTACAACTGATAGACATCTTAAAAACTGATAAATCACCAGGCCCGGATGGCATATATCCGAGAGTTCTGAAAGAACTCAGATGTGAACTTGTGGATCTCTTGACAAAAATATGTAATCTTTCATTAAAATCTGCCTCCATTCCTAAGGACTGGAAGGTAGCTAATGTCACTCCCATCTTTAAAAAGGGTTCCAGAGGAGATCCGGGAAATTACAGGCCAGTCAGTCTGATGTTGATACCTGGTAAGTTGGTGGAAGCTGTTATTAAGGAAAGAATTAGTAGGCACATTGATGAACAAAAACTATTGAGGAAGACTTAGCAAGGGTTCTATAAGGGAAGATCTTGTCTCACTAACCTGTTAGTGTTCTTTGAGGGGGTGAACAAACATGTGGACAAGGGAGACCCAATAGATGTTGTTTACCTTGACTTCCAGAAACCTTTTAATAAAGGTCCTCATCAAAGGCTCCTAAGTAAGCTCAATAGTCATGGGATAAAAGGACAAGTCCTTGTTCATTAATGATTTGGAGTTGGGAGTAAGCAGTAAAGTGGCTAAATTTGCAGATGACATGAAATGGTTCAGGGTGGTGAAAACCAGGGAGGATTGTGAGGCCCTCCAAAGGGTTCTGTTGAGGATGGGCGAGTGGTATACACGTACAGACAAGGGCCGGTTTCCCACAAGCGCTGCTCCGTGCTCACTCTTCCCGTTTGCTCCCATGGAACGTGTCAATTTCACACTAAGTGCTGCGCGGCTGCATTTTGCTGCAGCTTCAGGTGATTTTCCCCACGTCTATTCCATCCTCAAAAAACAGGATTGAGTAGACATGGGAAAATCATATGTCTTGTGGGAACGCTTGTGGGAAATCGGCCAAGGTTTCAGTTCTGGAAAATATCAGTAGCAGAAGAGATGCCAAAACTCAGCCTTTTGTAGTACTGGAGACTTATGTAAGTGGTACAAGTGGTGACACATTTTGAATCTGAGTGAAGTTCTAGTTGCTGATATCCAGCATTAAGATCAAGTTTGGAAAATATATCTGGTCCATTCAGGTCTGTAATGATGTCAACCACCATGGTTGTGAAGTGACATTCTCACTTTACAGCTTGGTTATAAAAAGGTTCCCCTTGCTCGAAAGCCAGTCAAATCCAACTCTAGGATGCTGTGCTCATCTCCGATTCCATGTCAAAAAGCCAGCACTGTCTGAAGAAGCTTCTGTGGTCATGCGGACGGCCTGATTAAACGCTGAGGCTCATGGAACACTGTTCCCTTCCCACCGAAGCAGTACCTATTTATCTACTTGCAATTTCTTGCTTTCGAACTGCTAGGTTGGCAGGAGCTGGGGCCAGAGACGGGAGCTCACTCCGTCATGCGGCACTCGGGCCTTGAACTGCCGAACTACAGGCTTTCGGGTTTGCAGCTCAGCATCAGAAAATTTATACTGCACAGAGTTAAACCCTTCTAGTTTTTTTCCTGTTAAATATGTGAAATACCTCAAAGCTGACAGGATGGATGCCGCTTTTCTCGCTTCTTGGATTTCTTCTTTGCTGAAATCAAAAGTCGTCAAGTGTACAGTCTTTCTTTGTCTCATCCTACCTTGTAGCAATTAATCTGGCTCTTGTCTGTTTTCGGTAGTTCTTTGAAGGATTCAGGAGAGATCTGGCTTGAGGCTTTTAATCGTGCCTAAGAAGAGGGTTCCCAGAGTGATGGCAGTTATGAAGATACGGCAGATAGAACTAAAGGCAAAAAAGCTGTGGCCACGAAGATGGACCTAACGTATTCTGTGGAATAAGAGCACTGAAGATATTTAATTGTGAATGTGGGGATTACAAAACAATATTTTATGTTCTCCCGAGGCGGGGGCTTGGATACAATATTAGTATGGGAATGGGGCAAAATCCCTTGCACTGGTAGAGTACTCTTGCACTAGTAGGGGAAGCCTCGGACCCAAGCTTCATCTGCTACTGCAAGGGGGAGGGGAGCACTGTTCCCTCTAAGCTGCGTTAGTGTGAGCTAGCTCACAGTTTTTTAGCCTCCAGCTCACACATTTTTGTCTTAGCTCAGGAAGGATGACTCCAGAGCAAACTAATGTATGCAGTAGCCAAATCTCTCGCTCACAACTTTAATGCCAGTAGCTCACAAAGTAGAATTTTTGCTCACAAGACTCCACAGCTTAGAGGGAACATTGGAGGGGAGCAGTTCCTGTCACGTGTGCTCTTACTTATAAGTAAGCCCCATTGCACTTAGTGAGATGTATTTCTGAGGAAGCTGCATAGGGCTGGGCTGTAAATAGAACATTACTACATCCGCTGTTCAACTCTCCTGGAGCCTTTCTAAACTGTTTATAATTTTGTTGTGATATGATATAGGCTTTATACAATAAACTATGCTAACAAAACACCAGACTCTTAGCTTACTGGGGGGGAAAATCTGTTTAACTCTTTGAAATAATGGCCAATGTCTGCAGATTTTATTTGCAATAGCATGAAAAAAGTCAATGGATTATAAGAGTTCATGAATATAAAAGTCTGGACTGAGAAATAAGACAAGAATCCAGTAGCATTTTAAAGATTCAAAAATTAATCCCAGCACAAGTTTCCATGAACTGGAGTTCAAGTTATCAAAAGCAACACCCTAAGCTTTGCTGGACATCCAAGTGATGACAACATTGCACGAGTAACACATTCATGCTCCAGTATATTTCCTACTGAAAATAATGGTCCCCAAGCACCCTAACTCGAGAAGCCACACCGATTTGCATCCTGAGCCAGCAATGTGCCACATGAACATAAGCAATTATTTTTATAAAACATTTTTTCCTGAAACCCAGATATGGAAACATAATGAAATTTTTCTTGGTGTACCCTCCATGTCTGCTTAATTGGTGCTGCTCAACCACAGCCCACCAGATGGGGGGGTGGGCAGAATTCTCCAGACTTGGAAACTCCAATAGGAGCCCTCCAAAGCTTAACAGGCACTGCAGGCCACCAATCACAGAGTTCCCATTCTGCCACCAGAGACGCCAACAGCACCGGCCAAAAGGGCCAAGGGGTCAGCTCAGGAAGCACTCACCTCATTCGTGAGATGATTGCTGTGGATGGCCAACCCTTCACCCTCGTGGATGATGTAGCCTTGCGCCGGCTGCTGCACCACCTGGTGCTCCCTGGTACTCCATCCCCCCACAGAGGACCATGAGCTGGCAAGTCTTGCCTGCCATGCACCTCTCCACAGTGGCGATGGTCACAGTTGAGCTTTCCAAAGCTCAAGGCCAAATCCTCCACTTCACTGTGGACCTCTGGAGCAGCCGGTAGCACCACTCCCTCTCCCTCACCACCCACTGGTGGCAACCAGAGGACCTCACTGTCTGTACTGCCAGACCCCAGGAGAGACAGTCCTGCCACCTGGCTACAAAATGATTCTACCCAATGCACAGAGGATGGCTGCAGACCACACCATACAAAACACGACTGCCATGATACAGAGTAGCCTGGGGGAGTAGGTGGGTGGCAGCAACATCATCCATGGCCACGGACACTGGTGCCAACGTGCTGGAAGCAGTGAAGGCTGTGCACCTCAAGGGCATTGTCTGCCTCGTGCACAGGGCTGTGGAGCACTCTGAGGCCCACCTGGGATGCTGCCACCTTTGAACTGCCGTCCCTGCTCGAGACCTGCTAGCACCTGACTGCCCACTTCTCACGTAGCATCAAGTCTGCACATCTCCTGAGCAAGGGGTAGGGGGATGAACCTGAACACCAGTTAATCCAGGACCTACCCACCTGCTGGAACTCCACCTATACCATGATAGTGCATTTGATAGAGCAAAAAAGCATGATGTAGGATGTCATCTCCTCTGTGACCATTCAGTATGGGGAAGGGGAGCTCAGCATCACCTCCAACAACTGGCTGACCTTCTCCCAAATGGTGCATGTCCTGAAGCCCTTCCAGGACACCACTGACATGCACTGCCCCCATATGGCCAGCCCAGGGAAGTCAGTCCCCTGGTGAGAGGGTTGGACTGAGTGCTGGCCTCCACAATGCAGCCAGGCCCCAAGGGGACCGCTGTACAACCCCACGTCCAGGCCTTGGCAGAGAGGTTGTAGGTGGGCATTGCCACCAGGTGGCATCCTCTCTGCAAGGAATGGTAGTACAAGCTGGCCTGTATCTATGACCCACGAATGAAAGGCAGCATTGCTTTCTGTAATGCACAGCTCGTGGAGTGCAAGTTGGAGCTCTGCAAAGAAATGCGAAGGCTTCAGGCCAGCAGATAGGGCCAGAGGGCACAGCAGGTGGAAGAGGCTGGGGAGGAGGGGGAGGGGAAACTGCAGCCTAGCACCTCTGCCTCCAAGAGCCCCGGCAGAAGCCCCGCGACTGGTGGTCAGTGCTGAAGTGGGGGGTCAGTAGCAGCAGTGGGGAGGCCAGGCATGTCCTGACAGGATTCGGCAGAGCTGGTGATGAGGGAGTACTTGGCTGAGTTCCCTGGTGTTAGGAGATGGACTTTTAAAATGCTTTTATTTGTTGTTTTCTGACCTGCACGCATGTTTGAATGGTGCTTGCAAGTGTCTTTGGTTTGGGAGAATTGTGTGCTTTGCTGGATGTGACTCCCTGCACTAGGAAAAGTCACACACACACACATACATGCACATACATCTACCCATCATGCACTGGGAACGAGAAAAGCATCTCCATTATGGTCTGCCAGAAGGATGACAAAAACAACAACCTGTCTACCATCAAGGAATTCGAGGTCCACACGTAACCCACAGGATGCTTGGCTTTTGCATGTGTTAAGACTGTTTCCTGTTTATGTCTTGGACCAAGCTAGAGTCATCTGCTCTTCTAAGGTTTCCATGACAACCCATCTTCACACCTTGGACCAAATGTCTCTTTAGTGAAAGGTGTAGATTTTCAATATTGCCCCACCTTAGTAGGAGGGTACCCCACATCCTATAGACCAATGGTATAGGGATGGGACGGACTGGAAGAAGACCCTAATGCCAGCCCCCAAAGGTACCTGATAAAAACGAGGTTCAACCTTTGTTCTTGCGCTGACTAGCTAGCCACCCAACCTTACCCCACTAACCTAGAGTCCACTATAGGTAACTCTAGCGTGCTTTCTTGGACTGCAGCCAAGGAGCCCACACGTGTTGGCTGGTTCCAACTGTGTGCAGTAAGAGTTTCACTTAGATAGATCTCTACTCTTGTATTCTTCATTGTGAAGGTCGAGTTTCAGGAATCAGATAAGTATCACGTGATTTCCCTCTCCCTAAATATCTTCTAGTTTAAAACCCCATATTGTATTCCATTTCTAATGTATCTAAAGGAACTTGGTTGTATGTGTGTATGCATCTGTTTTGTTTGCCTGTGAATCAAAAGATATTATTCAGTAAAGAGAATAACTGATTTTACTTAAGAAACCTTGTCATGCGTTCTCTTTGGGAAACAGATTCTTTAGGGCGAAACTGCTTTCTCTGTATACATAGACCAGAATTCATTTAAGTTTGACCGATTAATGCGTAGATAAGCATTTCGGCCAACACTGGGCCCATCAAATCAATCCCCTCAAATGCAAGTTGTGCAAGGCTGAGAGCCAGTTTGGTGTAGCAGTTAAGTGCGCGGACTCTAATCTGGGAGAACCGGGTTTGATTCCCCACTCCTCCACTTGCACCTGACTGGATGGCCTTGGGCAAGCCATAGTTCTGGCACAGCTGTTCTTGAGAAAGAGCAGTTTCTGTCAGAGCTCTCTCAGCCCCGCCTACCTCACAGGGTGTCTGTTGTGGGGAGGGGAAGGGAAAGGAGATTGTAAGCTGCTCTGAGACTCCCTTGGGTAGTGAAGGGCGGGGGTATAAATCCAATCTCTTCTTCTTCATCGTCATCATCTGCGCTGACCTCTCTTGTATGGCCATGAATCGCCTCTCCTGCCCTCCCACCAGCATCCAGAGCAAGCGAGTGTTCTCCCACCTGGGAGACATTCTCAGCCTCCACAACTCCTGCCTGGACCCAGCTAGGGTGGACAAGTTGGCCTTCCTGAAGTCAACCCCACCCCGCCCCCCGCTGACCCATCCCACTCTAGACTTGGTGGAGTAACATCCAGGCCTCCTGTTTATCCCCCTCCCACGTGTGTCCCCCCCCCATTCCTCCTCCTCTCCGGGTGACCCAGCATGTGGCCTGTGGGTTGTGCCCTTGGCATCTGAGTGGGAGGATGGTCGCCTCTGCCAAATAGGGGTGGGCTGGTCCCACACCCAGCCCAAAAAGCATCTACCTCATAACAAAACACCGATCTCATGAACCGATGTCTACTTCGTAACAAAATATCTATTTTAGTTCTTATTTTTAATGGCAGTTTTTTAAATTGGGTTTATCGGGTTTTAATTGGATGTTCACTTTTTTTGTTTGGCTTTATCATTTGTAGGTTGTTGGTGGTTTGAGGCTCGTTCGCTGGGATAAACGGGAACCCCAGCTCCCCTCCCTGTTCCTGAGGCCTGGCCTTGGGGTCTCCTGCTACCCGCTTGGTACCTTGGGTGCCGCGGGGACCAGATTCAGCTTTGGGGATCCCCTTGGTAATAGCCACGTGCCCACCAGGGGTGGTGGTCTTTCAATAATAAAGTCAACTTATCCATTTCTGCTGTTTCCAGTGTTTTGTTTATGATCTCTTCTTTAGTAGGATTTTCCACTTTTCTCCAATATTTTGCATATAAAATTCTAGCAGAAGTAACTACATATAAAATCAAATAGGAATTATTTTTTTACGGCTTTCAGGTAAAATGTTTAACAAGAATATTTCTGGTACAAAGGGTATAGAACATTTTATACTTCTTGTGGAGTTATAGAATTTTCTAACATTTCTCTATGAGCCAAAGTAAGGGATTTAAGCTGAAATTGTTTTTGGAAATATGCATTAACCTCTGTGACATCTGGGTCTGTTAATGCTCTGTAAAATTCCAAAAATATTTGTGTAATTTTAGAAGAACTTGTATGTAATATGCCTTTTTTATCTCTCGTAGTGTGAACCTGTCTATTTAGTTTATGTTCTTTCACCCTCCAAGACAGCAACTTCAATGTCTGTGGAGATCTTTGCCAATATTCTGCTTGAGATATAAAAGATTTTTTTGTATTTGCTCGGCTTCCAAATTTTGCAACATTTTCCTTTCTTTTAACAAATCTTTGTATGTCTTCTTACCACCTGTTTTTTTATGTAGTTGTTCAAGAGATATAATATTTTCTAATAATGTGTCTGTACTTTCCCTTTTCTCTCTTAAGGTGTGTTCCTATAGAGATCAATTGACCTCAGAATGCAGCTTTAAAAGCATCCCACACCATAGGATGGGTTACCTCATCATTGCTGATGATTCCAAAATAGTCTAAATTCTGCACAACAGTATTCCTAAAATGCTTCTGGATTTTGACCTCACATCTTTGAAGTGGAAGAGAATAGGACTGATGGAAAACGCTCACAGCATAATGTTCCTAGAAGTCTTTTTAGGTAAAGGTAAAGGTAAAGGTTCCCTTGCTTGAAAGCCAGTCGAATCCGACTCTAGGGTTGCGGTGCTCATCTCCGTTTCAAAGCCGAAGAGCCAGCGCTGTCCGAAGACGTTTCCGTGGTCATGTGGCCAGCATGACTAAACACCAAGGCGCACGG
The DNA here is from genome assembly GCA_029375565.1 of Gekko gecko. Lineage (NCBI taxonomy): Eukaryota > Metazoa > Chordata > Lepidosauria > Squamata > Gekkonidae > Gekko > Gekko gecko. The sequence continues at coordinate 97,384,230 of JAPDNY010000003.1, read as the reverse complement.
AACGCTGTTACCTTCCCACCGAAGTGGTACCTATTTATCGACTTGCAATTTCTTGCTTTCGAACTGCTAGGTTGGCAGGAGCTGGAACTAGAGACGGGAGCTCACTCCGTCATGCGGCACTCTCGGGTCTTGAACTGCTGAACTAATGACCTTCCACAGCCTGCAGTTCAGCGTCTTAACCACTTGAGCCACCGCAGCTCCCAGAAGTCTTTTTAGTTTATATCAATTATTGATGGTGTCAGATTTAAGAAAACTGCTAGATGTTTTGTTGCCTTTTTCTTAGATGACTAGTCAATATGCTTTTCCCTTATATAAAAATATATCCAAAGAATTCTTCTTTCATTCCTTCTGTGTGACTGGAAGAAGTTCATCAAAACACGCAACTTACCTAGGAGACACACAGTCTGTGCAGGATTCAGATTGCAAAAGAAACCACTCTGTGTTACAGATATTTAATTCTGATATTGAAATCTGTATAATGTTTGTTTATACAACATTGTTGTGGGAGCTGAATTATTTTGGAACTGTCCCTTTAACTTGCATTGTAAAGGACATATTGGTGGCAACATTGTTTCTGTGAATGCTTTCATGCAATTGGGAATTGTATGCTGTGATTAGCAGAAGTCATTTCTGTAAGCTTCTGTGATTGAAAGAATTTTTAAACCTGAGATTATGGCTGAGTACAGACTGGCAGTTTGCTCCGGTAGCCAGTCGTAGCAAAAAGGCCCCGGAATAAACTATACCAGGTTTTCCTGTTCACACAGCGGGGGCCGCTGCTGGAAGATACGGGACGGAGGCGCGCGGGAGCATTCAGACTGCCGCGCCAGAGGCATGCTGTATTCGCCGTTTCCCCATTAATTTGGCTATGGGTGTATGTGCGCCAGCACCTCATTGGGCAGTGGAGCAGAGCACAGCCAATCACACCACTGATGCCTTCTGCCCAACGCGGGTTGCTCCCGACTTTTTGGCTACGCGTTCAGACTCCCCGGAAGCAGAGAAACGCGTGACACATGCGGGCTTTCGGATTTGCTACAGGTTTTATCAGGTATCTTTTTAATCCAGCAGTGAAGCGCAACAGCACGAGTTGGCTACGGGTGAGGGGCGCCAGGCAGATGTGCCTGTGTGAACGCCCCATTTACTCCAGGATTGAGTCGTTGCTGGCCCGGGTCCCTACCGGGGCAAATTGCCAGTCTGAACTCAGCCTATAACAACACTGAAATTGCTTAGATGCTTTATTGTTTATCTGATTATATAATTTATAAATATTACACCATTGATTAAAAAAAAGTTTGGATGCACTGGAATTAAGTGCTTGTGACGGCTACACACTCATAAGAACATCAGAGAAGTCAATGTTGGATCAAGCCAATGGCCCATCCAGTCCAACACTCTGTCACACAGTGGCCAAAAATACCAAATGCCATCAGGAGGTCCATCAGTGGGGCCAGGACACCTGAAGCCCTCCCACTTGGTGATTTATGTCTCTATAAAAATTGTAATGGCAAAACTGTACTGAGGATGGTGTGCTATACTGACCCATGTAGAACCACAGCTAAAGTTCTTCATCCAGTTGATAAGGGAAGAGCAATACAACAGCAATGCTAAAAGATCCTCGTATGGAAAGCACCTCTAAAGAATACTAGAATGACTGGGCTGGAAGGAAGCCAAGGATTAAAATGAAAATACTTTGTGATGCGAAAGAAAGAGGAGGCTTCCAGCTTCCTAATTTTAGACTATATCATGATGCGGTGTGCCTAGCTTGGTTGGAGCAGTGGATCAACTTAGAGAATAGACAACTGTTGGCACTAGAAGGACATGATCGAAGATATGGTTGGCATGCTTATTTATGGTACGAGAAATCCAAAGTAGATAACCTTTTTAAGCACCACTTCATAAGGAGATCACTATTTATGACACGGATGAGATATGAGAGATTCTTTTTTGAAGCAAGACCAATGTGGATTGTTCCGGCTGAAGTAATAAAACCACTTTCAAGGCACAAAGGAAAAGACTGGTTACCCTACAAAGATATTCTGAAAATTGAGGGGAAAAGTTTCGCGATGAGATCTAGAGAAGATTTGGGTTTTGAATATGATTGGCTAAATTATAGACAGATTTATGATTTATTTAAGACTGACAAAATGAGATATGGTTTTAGAAAAGAAAATAATGAAATCGAAAAGATTTGGAGTGAAAAAGGTAAAAAAATGATTTCTAAAATTTATAAGATTTTGTTAAAATGGTATACAGAGGATGAGATTGTAAAAGAGCAAATGGTGAAATGGGCTATAAATGTAAATAGAGATATAGAAATATCATCTTGGGAATGTTTGTGGAAAAAGTCGATTAAAATATCAACATGTGTTAATGTTAAAGAAAATTGTTACAAAATGATGTATAGATGGTATATGACACCAAAAAAAATTGCTAATATGAATGAGAATCTGTCTAACAAATGTTGGAAATGTAAAAAGAAAGAAAGCTCGTTTTACCATATGTGGTGGACTTGTGAAAAAGCAAATGTTTTTTGGACAGAGATTCATAGTGAAATTCAGAAAATTTTGAAATGTACGTTGAAAAAAGAACCAGAAATGTTGCTTTTAGGACTAAAGTTAGAAGAAGTCAAAATGACAAAAAGAACTTTGTTATGGTATCTCATTTCAACTGCAAGAATGGTATCTCATTTCAACTGCAAGAATGACTTACGCTCAGTTCTGGAAACAAGAGCAGATACCTGATAAGTGGGAATGGATTAAAAAAATGATTTTTATGGCTGAAATGAACAAACTAACAAGAAAACTTCATGGAGCAGAAGACGAAGAATTTTTAACAGACTGGAAAGATTTTAAAGACTATTTAGAGCTTAACTGGGATGTGAAAAATAGATTACTTTGTTTTGATAGTTACTAATAACAGAAGTGTTATAACAAGAGAGACTGTATTTGAAAAGTTACCTAATTGTTAAAGTTAAAAAGAAAAATATTGAAATTTAAGATTTGAATATTAAGAACAAGTTGAATGTACGAGAATATTGGGTGAAAATGTTAACGGGGGCGGAGCATCGTGGGAAGCCAGGGGAGGGGGAGATAAAAATTTGAAAAGGATATGATAAGAATTGTAAACAAAATGTGGAACATGCTATTATATATCTGATAATAAATTTTCTTAAAAAAAAAAAAAAGAATACTAGAATGACCATTCCATTGCCTGGAGACAAGCTGCAATTTTTTCCTTCACTTGCGGGATAACAGCAGTGATTGAGAAATCCTGAATCTCAGCTTAGCTCAGACCAGTGTTCCCTCTAAGCTGAGTTAGTGTGAGCTAGCTCATAGTTTTTTAGCCTCTGGCTCACACATTTTTGTCTTAGCTCAGGAAGGATGGCTTCAGAGCAAACTAATTTATGTGCTAGCCAAATCACTCGCTCACAGCTTTAATGCTGTGAGAATCACTGCCCCAACATGGCGTCTCTCATGTTCTTATGTGTGGGGCAGTGATTCACAAAGTAGAATTTTTGCTCAGAAGACTCCACAACTTAGAGGGAGCATTGGCTCAGACCAGGCAGCAGTATGCCCCCACCCACAATGGCAGAAATAAAGAGAGGAGATGATGAAGCTCTTTCTAACTCTGGTTCACTTCATGTAACTATTTTTTAAAAAAAAAAATTACAGCCCTGCTACACACTGCACTATTATCCCCATATTGTTGGCTGGAGCTGAGAGAAGGCACCCAAATGTCCATGTCCATAGCACCCAAATGTCCATTGTTCTATACTTATTTCCATACATAATTTATGCACTGCATTAAAAAGCCCCCCAGCAAGAGAATAAAATAGAATAAAACCACTAAGAAAAAAGGTTCATCAAATATCAGAAAGATGATTTTCTCATGGCCAATAAAGGAAGCAGCAACTGGGGGGAAACCCCACAAGGAAAAGCAGGATATACATGTCTTAATAAATTAATTAATTAATTAAACAAGCAAACATACTGAAGTTCTGGCCCCACTGGTGAACCTCCTGATGGCACCCAGGTTTGGGCCACTGTGTGACACAGAGTGTTGGACTGGATGGGCCACTGGCCTGATCCAATATGGCTTCTCTTATGTTCTTATGTCTGGGGCAGTGATGCTCTGTCTTCTTGGTGCTTGTGAGGCAACAGCGGGAGGTCTTCTTGAGTTCTGTCCCCACTGGTGGACCACCTGATGGCACCTGGGTTTTGGCCACTGTGTGACAGAGTGTTGGATTGGATGGGCCACTGACCTGATCCAACATGGCGTCTCTCATGTTCTTATGTGTGGGGCAGTGATTCTCTGTATTCTTGATGCTGGGGGGGCAACAGGGGGAGGGCTTCTGGCATTCTGGCCCCGCTGATGGACCTCCTGATGGCACCCAGGTTTGGGCCACTGTGTGGCACAGAGTGTTGGACTGGATGGGCCACTGGCCTGATCCAACATGGCTTCCCTTATGTTCTAAAGTCATGTTAATTCACCATCCCAACCTCCCATGGGAGGGTATTTCATAACTAGGAAGCTAGAAAAGAATCTATCTCTGGTATCTGGCATCTGGAGGTCAGCCAGAGAAGAACATTCGGACACCGATCTTCAAGACTGGGAGCTTCATTTATATTTATTGTTACTTTTTGCTATCAAGTCACAACTGACTTATGGCGACCCTATAGGGTTTTCACGGCAGAAGACATTCAGAGGTGGTTTGCCATTGCTTGGCTCTGCATAGTGACCCTGGTCTTCCCTGGTGATTCTCCCATCCAAACGCTAACCAGGGCTGACCCTGCTTAGCTTCCAAGATCCAATAAGATCAGGCTTGGCAGGGCAGTTGCATAGGACAGCATTATTAGCCTCATCGATCTGGTGAAGACCCATGAAGACTGACCTCTGGGTCAGTCGTCGGAGAGCTGATGTACAAAAACAGCTTTGATTGTTTTAAGAAAGTGCTGCGCGTTGAAGGCTTTTTTGGCCTTTACAAAGGCTTCCTTCCACCGCTTATTGGCGTTGCTCCCGAAAAAGCTTTCAAGCTTACAGTTAATGACTTTGTCGGAGGCAAGTTCACACAGCGAGATGGCTCCATTCCAATGTTTGCAGAGATCCTTGCTGGAGGCTGCGTAAGTACTGAGATGTCAGTCCCCACATCAAATGCTGACTGTACGCTCGCTGTAACTGATTGCTCCTAATACCTCATCACTGTGGTACAAATTGTTCACTAGCACTTTAGGCTGATGGCTTTTATATTCATATTTATAATTGCATTGTTTTATCTATGTTTTAAATTTTGTTTTAAAGTTCTTACGTAAGCCTGCAACAACAAGAAGTAACTTTCAATCTAAATGGCTGAGAGCAGTTCATAATAAATTATATGAGCTTGGTTTTCCCCCCCCCAGGCGATTTTGGGTATGCATTGGGATGTAGCAAAATCAGCCCTAAAACGGAGAATGATGGACATGGAGGGACAGATAGATCTCGGTAGATGTCCTAAGTTTAGAGCCCCGGATTCTGTCAAATATCGCTTGCAACCCATGTCCTATATTTCACAGCTGGATACTCACAAGTTTAGGAAAGCCTTCACGTTAGCCAGATGTGAGGCTTTCCCCTCCGCGGTGCTTGAGGGCAGATTCAAAAGGATCCCCACTGAATACAGATTTTGTCGATGAGGCTCAGGAGAGATAGAAACCATTGAGCACATGATGCTTAAATGTAACTGGTATAACAAGATCCGTGACAAATATATCACTCCCCTTATAACAGATATGGTGGGACAATCAGGTGCTGAGCAGTGTAACCGACTGTTAATTGATGGGAACCGGACAATTACCGAAACTGTGGCAAAATTTTGGGTAGCATGCTACTGCATCCAAAATACACGATCAGATATATAATAATAGCTGCCTAATAGTCTCTGTTTTATTTTTTTATTTTATTTTATTATGCTCAACTGTATTTTTATAGAGTTTTATTTTACTGTCCTAAATCCAGTTATATGGATGTTATGAACGTTATATTTAAGCATGTGTGTTCTATGGCTCGTTGCCGTAATAAATGACTGAGGAGCCGATAAATAAATCCAATAAATAAATAAATGTCGCAAACCGAGTGGGAGGGTGAGAACCCACTGCTGATGGCACTTCCCCACTGTTAATAAATCCAGGATGGAGATGGGCCTAAGCAAGATGAAACATGCGGTTTGCAACCAATGCTCCCTCTAAGCTGTGGAGTCTTGTGAGCAAAAATTCGACTCTGTGAGCTACTGGCATTAAAGTGATGAGCAAGCGATTAGGCTGCTGCATCAATTAGTTTGCTCTGGAGCCCTCCTTCCTGAGCGAAGACAGAAATGTGTGAGCCGGAGGCTAAAAAACTGTCAGCTAGCTCACACTAACTCAGCTTAGAGGGAACACTGTTTGCAACAGTTCTACAGCATAATCAAATATTGCTGCCATATTCAAAGGAGTCTGAAACTGGGACCAAATTCTTTATAGCAGCTCTGCCAAATAGTCTGAAGTTCTTACCGGCTCAAGCCCCCTTTAAAACGGAGTATTTTTTTACCAGTTCCCCAAGTGGGTGATGTTCCTCAGAAGCCTTCAGCTTGTGATGTTAACTCTTAGAACTGTCCATATCATAACAGCTGTGTCACAGGACTTCCTCAGTGATAGAGTCAGCATTCTGGAATGGCTGAGGGAGTACCTTCATTGTATATATTTAAGAAGGCATTCAAGATAGTTCTGTTTCAGAGGGTGAACTGTTCTTGCAGGTTTGGTTGTGTGTGTTTTTTTTAATGGTGTGTTTCTATCTTGTTAATGACGCTTGTGTTTTGTGTCTTTGCAACTTGTTGCATTGTGAGCTACCTTGAATCCAAGGACAGAAGGCATGACATAAGAACATAAGAACATAAGAGAAGCCAATGTTGAATCAGGCCAATGGCCCATCTAGTCCAACACTCTGTCACACAGCGGCCAAAATATACCAGGTGCCATCAGGAGGTCCAGCAGTGGGGTCAGGGCACCAGAAGCCCTCCCACTGCTGCCCCCCCCCTGCACCAAGAATAGAGTGCATCACCTGCCCCAGACTTAGAATTCCCATCTATACCCTGTGGCTAATAGCCACTGATGGACTTCTGCTCCATATGTTTATCTAATTCCCGCTTGAAACTGTCCATGCTTGTAGCTGCCACCACCTCCTGTGGCAGTGAATTCCATATGTTAATCACTCTTTGGGTGAAGAAGTATTTCCTTTTATCTGTTCTAACCCGACTGCTCAGCAATTTCATGGAGTGCCCACGAGTTCTTGTATTGTGAGAAAAGGTGAAAAGTACTTCTTTCTCAACCTGCTCAATCCCATGCATAATCTTATAAACCTCGATCATGTCACCCCTCAGCCATCATTTCTCCAAGCTGAAGAGCCCCAAGCATTTTAACCTTTCTTCATAGGGAAGGTGTTCCAACCATTTTATCATTCTAGTTGCCCTTCTCTGCACTTTTTCCAATGCTATAATATCCTTTTTGAGATGTGATGACCAGAACTGTACACAGTATTCCAAATGAGGTCGCACCAATGATTTATACAGGGGCATGATGATACTGGCTGATTTGTTTTCAATTCCCTTCCTAATAATCCCCAGCATAGCGTTGGCCTTCTTTGTTGCAGCTACACACTGTCTAGACATTTTCATTGAGTTATCCACTACGACTCCAAGATCTCTCTCTTGGTCCGTCTCTGCCAGTTCAGACCCCATCAACGTGTATTTATATTTAGGATTTTTGGCTCCAATGTGCATCACTTTGCACTTGGCCACATTGAACCCCATTTGCCACGTTGATGCCCACTCACCCATCCTCGACACATCCCTTTGGAGTGCCTCACAATCCTCCCTGGTTTTCACCACCCTGAACAACTTCATGTCATCTGCAAATTTAGCCACTTCACTGCTTACTCCCAATTCCAAATCGTTAATAAACAAGTTAAAAAGCATCGGACCGAGTACTGATCCCTGTGGTACCCCACTGCTTACCACCCTCCACTGAGAAAGTTTCCCATTTATACTCACTCTCTGTTTCCTATTTATAAGCCAGTTTTTGATCCACAAGAGGACTTGTCCTTTTATCCCATGACTATTGAGCTTACTTAGGAGCCTTTGATGAGGAACTGTATCAAAAGCTTTCCAGAAGTCAAGGTAAATAATATCTATTGGATCCCCCTTGTCCACATGTTTGTTCACTCCTCAAAAAACACTAACAGGTTAGTGAGACAAGATCTTCCCTTACAGAACCCATGCTGAGTCTGCCTCAATAGTTTTTGTTCATCAATGTGCTTACTAATTCTTTCCTTAATAACAGTTTCCACCAACTTACCCGGTATCGATGTCAGACTGACTGGCCTGTAATTTCCCGGATCTCCCCTGGAGCCCTTTTTAAAGATGGGAGTGACATTAGCTACCTTCCAGTCCTCAGGAATGGAGGCAGATTTTAAAGAAAGATTACATATTTTTGTCAGGAGATCCACAAGTTCACATTTGAGTTCTTTCAGAACTCTTGGATGAATGCCATCCAGGCCTGGTGATTTATTAGTTTTTAAATTGTCCATCAGTCGGAGGACTTCCTCTCTTGTCACCGCAATCTGATTCAGGTATTTCAAACCCCCTCCCAAAATCAGTGCTTCTGGAGTGGGCAAGCACTTCTCCTCTTCCACAGTGAAGACAGAGGCAAAAAATGCATTCAGCTTCTCAGCCATTTCCCTATCATCCTTCACTACTCCTTTTACCCCTTGGTCATCCAAGGGCCCCACTGCCTCCCTGGCTGGCTTCCTACTTCTAATGTATTTGAAGAAAGTTTTATTGTTGGCCTTTATGTTTTTTGCGATATGCTCCTCATATTCCCTTTTTGCTTGCCTGATCACAGACTTGCATTTTATTTGCCATAGTCTGTGTTCCCTTTTATCAACCTCACTAAGACTAGCTTTCCACTGCTTAAAGGAATCCTTCTTACCTTTTACAGCTTCCATTACTTTATTTGTTAACCATGCAGGCTTTTTTCTATACCTATTTGTACCTTTCCTAACCTGCAGTATATATTTTTTCTGAGCTTCTAGGACTGTATTTTTAAATAGTCTCCAAGCTTCCCCAATAGTTTTGACTTTCTCCACTCTTCCTTTCAATTTCTTCCTCACATGTCCCCTCATACCAGAGAAATTACCCCTTTTAAAGTTAAAAGTGGTTGCATCAGTCTTTCTGGGCAACTCCCTATCTGTACAAATGTTAAACTCAATGACATTATGGTCACTGTTCCCAAGCGGTGCAATCACTTTTACATCTCTCACCAGGTCTTGGGTGTTACTTAGGACCAAATCCAGGATCGCCTCTCCCCTGATAGGATCTGTGACCATCTGTTCCATAGCACAGTCATTGAGAGTGTCTAAAAACTCAATCTCTTTTTCCCGACTAGAACTCATATTGGCCCAATCAATGTGTGGGTAGTTAAAGTCGCCTATTATGACATAGTTATTTCGTCTAGCTGCTATCTTTACTTCATTCATCATTTTATAATCCTCCTCTATCTTTTGATCTGCTGGGCGATAACAAACTCCCACTGTTAAGCTTCCTTTTGGACCCACTATTTCAACCCATAGCATTTCCAGAAGCGAATCCAATTCTCTTACCCTCTCAATCTTACTGGACGGTATACCCTCTCTGACATACAGAGCCACCGCACTTCCAACTCTTCCCCCCCCCATCCTTCCGATATAATTTATAACCAGGAATCACCTTATCCCACTGATTTTCCTCCTCCCACCAAGTTTCTGAAATACCCACAATGTCTATTTCCCCCCCCCCAACACCAAGCATTCCAACTGCCTGATTTTACCTCGGAGACTTCTAGCATTTGTGTATAAACACTTATAGTTTCCCACGTTTGTTCAGCCCACATCCTTCCTCTTGCTGCCTCGAGACCTTGCCAGGCAGTCCCTATCATTAGCCACAGTCTCAGTGGACAATTGTAATCCATTTCCTTGTACAAAAGTAATAGCTACCCCTTCATCTCTTTGAGATGAGCCATCCCGAACCAGAGACTTTTCATCTCCTGTCGGCTTTCCCCCATTATTCAGTTTAAAAACTGCTCTGCCACCTTTTTGATTTTGAGTGCCAGCAGCCTGGTTCCTTCTCGGGACAAGTGGAGACTGTCCCTTTTGTACAGCTCCCTCTCGTCCCAAAAAGCATCCTAGTGCCTAACAAACTTGAACCCTTCCCCCCTACACCACCATCTCATCCATGCATTGAGACTCCTGATCTGTGCCTTTCTCTCTGGCCCTGCACGTGGAACAGGTAGCACTTCTGAGAAGGCTACCTTGGAGGTCCTGGCCTTGAGTTTCCTGCCCAGCAGCCTAAATTTCTCCTCCAGGACCTCACGACTGCATTTCCCCACATCGGTGGTGCTCCTCCCCAGCACTATCTACCAGCCCATCTAAAACATGTGTAATGTCCGCTACCTTCGCACTAGGCAGGCAAGTCACCATACGGTCAGTACGCGGGTTCGCCACCCAGCTGTCTACCTGCCTAAGGATCAAATCACCAATATATGACGTAAACAAATATTTTAAAATAAATTATCCCAAAATAAATTGCCTCAAATGCTCAATTGCATCAGGGTATTGTCCAGAGGCAGTATCTCTTTGCTTTCCAGATTCTGGGGATAGATAACAGAAGCTGTTCGTTTCCATTATACTTTGCCTGTGACCCTCTGGCTTTGGCCCAGAGAGTCAGGTTTTAAGGAGGCTGGATGAAATTACCAGCTTATGGTAACTATTTATTTATTTATTTCGATGTTTATCCTGCCCCTCCCCCAGCAATTGGGGTTCAGTGTGGTTAACAACATAAATGCAAAACATAAATAAAAATACAAATATTCTCTGAAACCACTTAATATACTGGCACTCTGTCATTACTTTTCATTGGAAACAAGAGGCACTAACAGCTCAACTACATTTGATAGCTAGCACTTAGTTAATGTAAGAAGCAAGATATAATTGCAGTATCTACCACAGGAATAGAGTACATATCAGCTGCACAAGGTTGTCAAGAGATACAGCTACTGACAGATTGAGGTACAGACCTACCACAATCCATACAAATATATGAAGACAACCAAAGCTGCATCCAACTATCTAAACAAGAAGATGTGAACATGCACACTGCATGTTTAGATAGCTAGGCTATAATTCTTTATTATAGGAGTCGATTTCTAGATAGGATAGTGAAGGGATAGGTTCTCTAATCTAATCTAGCTAGCTAGATGGATGGAGACACAGGAAAGCATCCTGCTCTCATGATGTCAAGATGGAGAGTCATCACATTGTGTACAGAGAGAAAGTGTGACTGGAAGGAAGTTTCCCCTAAGAGTAGCAATCTACATGTCAAAGGGATAGCATCAGAGCGTATTAGAAGCAAGGGTGATCAGTGTCTTGCTTATCTAGCTCTCTGACTCTCTTATAGTCTTCCTCTGGAACCTGAGGCAAAAAGACAGATTTGAGTTTCAATAGCCATTCCACACACAAAAGAACCTCCTTAAGAAACAGGAAACTTCCTCAGGAAACAAAAGAACCTCCTCAGGAAAGCTCCTCCATTAGCATGTTCATAGCCTGGCGAACTACTACAAGATAATGACTCAGCCCTACCCCACCTTCCTGAGTAGATATAAACTACCTGCCTACCATTTTTCTGCCAAGGACCCTTGGACCATTTTTCTGCTCACTTTGACACAGAGAGCACTCCATCTTTCTGTGCTATACCTCTGAGGATGCCAGTCACAGCTACTGGCAAAACATCAGGCCCTACAATGCCAAGGCCACACAACCTGGAAAATCTACAGCAACTAATTTCCATGTTACCTTTGTAAAGACTGTGTACAGAACAGTCCATATCTTCACAACCACATGATTGTGAGTACACACATCCACAGATACCATGTGGCACAATGGGAGGAAAGGTGGCCCGGTACAGCTTGATCCTGTCAGATCTGAGAAGCTAAGCAGGGTCAGCCCTTGGACAAAAAACCACCAAGGAAGACCCTGCAGAGGAAGGAATGCATTTTTCCCCTTGGAGGTTTTCCTTGGAGAGCCCTGATCCCCTGAATCCTCCAATTACTGCCCAAACTGATCACCCAGGATAACCTAAGGAGATCAAGGAACTGACGGTATGACGAGGAAACTAAGCACTAGCACTTTATTATATTATTATATTTATGGTTTTAAGAACTCTTGTGTATTAGCGGATGTTACACTTTATATTATACTGTTCTTATGTAAGCTGCCCTGAGTCAGCCTGCCAGGAGGGCAGGGTAAAAATCTAATCAATCAACGAGCAAAACCTCCACTCTGAGTTTTAAACGTTTTTTTTTCCCCCTTTTCTCTGGGCAGAGAGCAAGACAGGAGGGGGAAGGCAGGCCAATTGCTTTCCAGCTTACCTCCAGACAAATGCTAATGGATCGAGCTGGAGAGATAACGGGCGGGTCAGTCTTCTCAACTAGAATATCTGGTTCTAGAGGAATCATTGGCCTGAGATAGAATGAATCCTCAGCTTCAATAGGAACAATAGCATTGGGGTCTTCTCATACATTTATAACACTAGTTTGAGGGGGGATGTAAGGAGGGAAAGGATTCTTCAGCACTAACAGCATAGCAGGAACCAAAACATCTTGCAGTTCATTATCACATTTTTTCTGAGGCAATGGTTTTCAAATTTGAATACAATACTTGGGTGGGTAAAGCTCTTCCTCTTCTTCTAGGAGGGAACAGAGATTTGGAGGAATGAACTACTAGAGAGGCAACAGGAAAGAAAATTCTGGTGGATACAGGAAAAGCTTTGCTGACCTGGCCTGACCTGGTCAGTGGGTGGGGGAAAGAGAGGTGATACAACTCAGGTGAGTGAGGAGGAAGTTCTCTTTGGTTGGCGTGGAGTCCATGAGATCAGACAGAACTCTTAACTGAGGAGGCAGCCATTTTGACCATGTGCTGTCTCAGAGAGCTGTGGAAAGCTTCAAGGTAATGATAACTCTGTAGAGGTTTGTAACTCCCTAAGCTTTAGGAACCTGTCCTATTTTAATATCTGAGAGGGCATGTGTAGAGAGAGGGACAGAGGATTTGCATGTGACCTTTTTCTTTTGGAACCCCTTGCTCAAACTGGTGCTGTGCTAAAAGTATGCTTGTTAACATTTTTAAAATAAATACTTTATAACTTAAGATACTGGCAGTGGTTCTCTGTACCATGTTGACCTCCACTGGCTCAGACACGCTATTTTAAAAGAAGTGCAGTTGGCAAGTGGCTATTCCTCCACGGGCGCACAAGGCTGCAAACTGTTCCCATGGTGACCAGGCATTGAGCAGTGGGAGGCACAGAGGCAAGGGCTCAGAACTTGGGAGGGAAGCAGGGAGCCCTGACCCTCCCAGTGCGTAATTCCTATAAAGGTCTGGTGGTGGTGGTGGTTACCAGAGAAAGAGAAAAGCCTCTCCAGGTGTTGAGAAAACCTTGGAAGGCAGGGTGGAATAGGGCCTGCAGGCTGGAGCAGGCCTATTCCACTACAGCAAACCACCTCTGCTTCTCACTTACCTTGAAAACCCTTGCTGGGCTTTAAGTTGGTTATGATTTAAGTTGGTGGTATGTTGGATGTATTTCTTCTAATTCTAGGTGAACTCAGCTCTACTTGTAAGAGTAAACTCCCAAGACATCTGTTTATCTCTAGAGGGAAGAGACTGTGATCGAACCTGACATACATTACGTCTGACTGCAGAAAGATCTTCATACTGCAGAGGAAAAAAAGCCGCACACCCCAGGCACTTTGCCTTGCCCCGTGTGGTGGAATTCACCAGATCCATTGTCTAGCCATAGGTCCCAAATAGGCAGACAATTGGGTGACAAGTTTAAAGATTTATTTTCCAGGCAAATGGGGATCACAGAAATGAGTCTGCAAAGAGAAATCACACACCCCCTTCCATGTGCGTTCCTTTCAATTATACTCTTAGGTTACACAGCATTGCTTATGTGCAAAAGCCACAGCTAGAATCAAAACTTAAGACTCCTGTTGTACATATTTGATTCCATATCAAAAATGAAGTCAAATGAGGAGGAAGATCTATGTTTTTATTTCAGTTAACAGGAAAACAGTTGGACCAAATAAGTCCATCCAAAATTGACTGCTTTCTTCTCAGCATATTTGGGAGATAGGCTTCAATTAACAGGAAAACAACTGGACCAAATAACTCATCAAAAAATTGACTATTTTCTTCTTTTTCTTCTTCATCTTCTTCTTGAACATATTCTAAGCATATTCAGGAAATACATGACATTTTATACATGGACCGACATCATCAAAAAAACAGTATTCAAAAAGCATAATTGGTTACATAATTTGGATAATAAGCCTTTGATTTGTCAGATGTAAAGAAACATATATCTACATCAAATCTATGCAAAACCTAAGTGTTTACTTAACCTAACCTAAATGATAATGGGCAAGGATTCTTCGTATCCTAAACAAAGGTGTTTGTTGTTCCTGATATGAGACCAAAACCTTATCTGACCCAGACATTGCAAAGTTTTGCCCTTAAGGACTACAGAATCATGAACTTTGTACCTATTATGTTGTCTGCTAACCATATCAGACTTACAAGAGGAAAGCCCTCTACATAACAGGCCTTTCTAATATCCTAATAAAATATTACTTAAAAGAGAAATCCATAAAACCGAGAAAAAAATATGAATATGAACAATCAAGAAGAAAAAACCTATATAAAAAAATCTTTATATTCCCATTCATGCTCCACTTCCGAGCAACATTCCCTTTCGGACCCCCACACACATTCCAAGAGGCCCTGTGCACAAATCGGCATCCTTGGTGCCTTCTACATTCTCTTGCAGTTGTTTACCCCGATGGTCTGAGATGACTCCCCTGGATAAGCTAATCTTAGCGCTTAGCACAAGCTTGTTCTTTTGTGTGGCCCGCTCTCCAGCCGAAGCCCATTTGCAAGTTGGAAAATTATTAAAGATGGTGCTGGCTATGCCGAGCTATCTTTTAATACTTCAGTTTCCCCCCTTCGGTCCTGAAGGGCACATTGGGAGCAAAAGGCCATCCTTAGGGGAGAGGCACGCATGCGCTAAACCAAGTCGGACGCTGAAACTCCGAGCTCCCCCGTAAACTAAGGAATTTACAGCTCAAAGGATTGTAAACAGCCAAATACTGGCATATAACCAGGTGGGAAGATAAGAAGGATCCAAACAGCAGCAGAGTCTGGAAACAGCAAGTAAAAAAACCCTTTATTTACAACCACTCAGTGAGATAACGCTCACACAGCAAGAGCCTAGCTCATTAAGCCTTAATTAAACAGCTAAGGATGGCAAAAAATATCAAGGAACTGTCAGAACAGATAGCAAACCTCCAGAAGATATTCCTAGCATCTCAGGAAAAAATTAGCGAAGAAATTAAGGCTGTACGAGTAGATATGGCTAAGATAGGGAAAGAAATTGCCGACATAAAGCAAACAGCAAATTTTGCCAGGGAAAAGGCTCTGGCTAATGAACAGAGGATTGGCTCCCTAACAAAGCAGATAAATGACCTCTCAGACAGGAATAGGAGAGCAAACTTGATTTTGACAGGAATCTCTGAAGAGGTTTCTAACAGGAACCTGGAATGCGTAGTGACAGAATGGCTGACAACTAATGGAATCAGGATTCAGTCAGAAGACGTCGAAAGAGCTCACCGCCTGCAAAGAAAAGGCAAGGGAGGAGCCCCTCGTGACGTTATTATCAAGTTCTCCAGAGAAAAAATACAACAACAAATATATAAGGAGCTAAAAAAGAGGAAGGACTTGAGCTTCAGGGGCAGGAAAGTTTGGGTGAGACAGGATTTTTGCCAGGAGACACTTAGGCAAAAGAACTTAATGCGCCCCTATGCCCAAAAACTATATGCAAACAATGTAAAATTTACCTGGGGCTATCCTGCTTCAATCATAATATTCCAAGAAGGGAAGAGGCTCATGGCACGGAACGCCCTTGAGGCCAAAGAACTCCTTAAACAACTCAGAATAAACACTGAAGACATAAGGGAAGAGGGAATGGAAGAAGAGCCAGAGGGGGAAGCAGACCCAGAAGAAGGAACTGCAGAGAGAGGAGAAAAGCGCCTCAGGACAGACTCACTAGAAGAAGACACCTAAAGGGAAGTATCCAAGTATAAGTTGAGCTAATGTTAATATTACAAGTATAAGGGGGAGGAGGGGATGTGTGCACCTCATGAAGTGGAGAGGGGGAAGGTTTCTTATCCCCACAAGTCTACTCTACCACAGGGATGGGAGGGAAGGGGGAGGGGTAGTTTAAGAATATGCTTAAAAATCCCAGGGCCACGGGAACTCAAAGTCCAGAATCATAAAGAATATGGATAGAACAATAAGATTACTTACACTGAATGTCAATGGATTAACGTCAAACCTTAAAAGGTACAGGATAGCTAAGCTGGCAAAAGATCAAAAGATTGATGTTTTATGCCTCCAGGAAACACATAAGAAAAAAAGATAGCAAGCCGTTGCTAAACGATCCGACTTGGGAGATACTAGCAGAGGCCAGAGGGGATGCCAAGGGTAAAGGAGTAGCAGTACTGATTCATAAGAAATTTAAACTAGAGGTTATGGAAAAAAAGAGGATAGGAATGGTAGATATCTGTTAGTAAAGTTTAAAATGGATGATAAGAAGTATACCATAGTAAATATATATGCCCCAAATAAAGGACAAAAGAAATTCCTGGGTAAAATATTTAAAAAAACAAAACAATTTTCCGAAGGAGAAGTGATTATAACAGGTGACCTAAATATAGACATAACAAAAGATAAATCATTCAAGTTAGGAAATTGGGGCCTGATAGAGGCACATGAGTCTGTGGGGAACCGGCCTAAACCCACACATATATCTAGTAGGCATAAAACAGTATCATGTATAGACTACATAATTTTAGAAAAAAATAGTAATATGATTATCAAAGGAATTACAACCCACCCAATATGGATATCTGACCATGCTCCAATAAGCGTTGAAATAGAATTCACACAGCAACCAACAACCAGAACATGGAGATATAATAACTTAATAATGGCCACAGAAAGGGATAGACAATACATGTCTGAGCAGATAAAGCTATATTTTGAGGAAAATAGAGGAACAGTACCCACCAATATTCTATGGGATGCTGCAAAGGCAGTCATAAGGGGGCACTGTATAAAGAAAGAGAAGAATATAAAAAAGGAGTGGCATCTAGGAAGACAGGCCAAAATCCAAGAAATGGAGAGGCTACAAAGTAAACTAATGCAAAAATACAATCCTATGATACAGAACCAAATATTAACAATTAAAAAACAATTGGAGGCCTTAGACTCAGCAACAATATGGAAAAGGGAAGCCATGGTGAGAAACGAATTCCAAAGAAATAGCATAAATTCAGCAAAAAGACTAGCAAATTACCTGAAAAATAGGAAGGAAAGACAAAGGGTGAAAAGTATAAAGGTAAATGGTCAAAAATCTCAACATCCCATTGAAATAAGGGAGGCGTTCGAGTCTTTCTATAAAAAATTATATAAGAAAAGGGACACAACAGACTTTGTAGAGGAAGTTAACATAACACTGAAGGAGGATGAGCAAGCCAAATTACAAGAGGAAATTACAATACAAGAGATAAAGGATGTAATTAAAGAATTGAGAAAGGGAAAATCCCCTGGGCTAGATGGGTTCACAAGTGAATTTTATAAGGAAATGATAGACATTCTTGCCCCAGAACTCCAAATGATCTTCAACGAAATCTTGAGGGGGGAAGGGCCCCAGATTCATGGAGACAAACAGAAATAATAGTAATTTTGAAACCAAATAAAGACCCTGAAGAGGTAGGTTCATACAGACCTATAAGCCTCCTTAACCAAGACTACAAGATCTTCGCAAAAATGCTGGCAAATAGATTAAAGAAGTTTAGTCCCAAAATAATAAAAGAAGACCAACATGGATTTGTAAAGGATAGGAACATAGCCCACCCTATTAGGAATATAATAAACGTATTACAACACGGTCAAAAAAAAAAAGTTAGGTCTTTTAAAATTGGATGTCTATAAAGCCTTTGACACCCTATCTCAGGAATACTTGTGGCAGATTATGAAAAAGCATGAGATAGGAGATAATTATATAAGAGCAATTAAGAAGATATATAGAGAGGGAACAGCAGTGGTAAAGGTCAATAATGCCAAATCACAAACTTTTCAGATCCAGAGAGGGGTCCGACAGGGGTGCCCGCTCTCACCGGTCTTATTCATTATAGCAATAGAACAACTAGCTGAAAGGATAAGAAACTGTGTAAGGATAGAAGGTTATAAGGTAAAGAAGGAAGAAATAAAAATTAATTTATTTGCAGATGATATTATAGTAGTTATGACAAATCCCAAAGAAGCGATAAAAGAAGTAAAATTATCTTAGAGGACTTCGAATGCTGTTCAGGGTTAAAGGTTAATATGGCTAAATCAGAAATCATGTACCTCAATGTGAACAAAGAGGAAAGAAAAGAAATAAACAAAATTACAAATATTGGAATGGGCACCAAAAAGTTCAAATACTTAGGTATAGTGTTACAAAAGAAGATCGATAGAATATCGGAGGTGAATTATAGCACGATATGGAAGAAAATAAAGAATGAAATGAGAAAGTGGAAAAATAAAACTCTTGGTATATCTACTAGAATTAGGAGTGTTAAAATGTTCTGGTTACCTAAACTAACATACTTATTCCAGACGATACCATTAGAGGCCCATAACAAAAGGTTAGAACAATGGAATAGGGCAATTAGAGAGTGGATATTTGGCAGTAAAAAGTGTAGAATTCAAAAAAGGTTGATACATGGTCTCAAGGAGGAGTTGGGTTGGGGAGTCCCAGAGCTGAATAGATATTATGAAGCCTTTCAAATAAAGTCGCTATTAGAGATAGGTGAAGGAGAGGAGCAAAAATGGGTTAGATTTGAAAATGAGATAAACAACAATATAGGAAGATTCGGGATTTTCTCTAAAGCCACAAAAAAAGATCTCAAATTGATTAAAGGCCCCAGACATTCAGCATTAGAATCTTGGAGCAAGTGGCAAGCGAAATGGCTAAGAAGAAACTCAAGATGGACACCACTAGAATTAATATACAGCGAAATAAAAGAGAATAAATGGTGGGAATATCTTAAAACTAAAGGGTATTATAGGTTGGAAGACATGTTTAGAGGACGTAACTTAAAACCGGTGCACGAGATAGTGGAAGAGGTAGGTAACCAACACTGGTTAAAAATAACAGGCCTATATAGTATGGTTAATAAGATCAAGGAAAAAGAGAAAATATGGATAGAGGAACCGATAGAAGAACTATACAAAGGGATGCAAAAATCAAAACAAGGATTAGCAGGGAAAATCTATAGGAAAATGATATCAAATACAGACACGACAATATCTTACCTACAGAACACTTGGACCAAAGAAGGTCAGGTATCAGAAAACTTGGCAAGCAAAATAATGGAAGGAATAGAGGGAATTAAAGTGATCAAATTTAATGAAATGGAGCATAAATTCTTTACAAAATGGTACAAAACACCAGCGCAAATAGCAAACATGATCCCAGGAATGAGCCCCATGTGCTGGCATTGCAAACTGGCTAAAGGATGGTTTTCCCATATGTGGTGGGAATGCCCAGAGGTCAGTGTCTTTTGGACAAAAATATTGCAAATTATAAGGAGAACATGCAAAGTTTCACTGTCCATTAACTTTAATTTAATGTTAATGGGCATAATAGGGAACCCAGGAGTAAGTAAAGAGAACCAAGCTATATTCAAAGCAATGATATTAGCAGGAAAAGCAGTGATTGCTCTGGGTTGGAAGGACAAGAGTAAATGGACAGTAGAAATCTGGCATAATTATTTGTTTGATTTCATACAGTCAGACATAATAGAGAAACTGAACTGGAAGACCAAATGGTCAGACAGGACTACAGCAATCAGCACGAAATGGAAGACCTACCTGGAGTGGCTACCAACAGAAGGAAGAAAGGACATTCAGTGCAAGATTCGGACCTTGTGCCCGTGGCTGGGAACAAAGGACTAAAGCATTGGAAAAGCAGAGGGGGGAGGAGGGAGGGAGAAGGGATAAAAAACCGTTACGAAATGTACGGGATAAAAGATAATATGTAATACTTACCAAAAACTATATAAAAACTATATTAAATAAATAAATAAATAAATAAATGTGATCTTGGCTGAACAACAGTCAATGTAGAGATAAAAAAAAAAAAAAAAAAGGCCATCCTTAATTGGAATAAATCATCCTCTTGCCGTACATGAGGGCATTGAAACAAGGACAGAACAACAGGACAGTGTTGCATGCAGCACGCTGCAAGACAACAGAAGGCACCACCAAGCCCACTAGACCCACGAAGACCACAAGAGCATGCTTTAGCTACCCAAAGTCAAGCAACCAACTGGTTAACTATGACTACAGGTTGGATCTGCCCAAGAACCCATAACAGGGATTTCTGGACTCCGCGTGAGCCAGCTTCATGATGTGCTAGGCCCTGCCCAAGGTGTTATTGTAAGTATCAGTGTGGGCCCCATGGGCATAGAGGGTCCATAGGCGAGGAATTGACACAGACCACCTTGAATTGGAGGGTAAAGTGGCCACAGCTTTTATTGATTATATTGTAGAAGCAATGGCACCACATAGAGATGGATCCTGAATCAGGTGACCCGCCTGCCACCTGATGCCACCTGCACTACTGGGGTGCTAAAAAGGAGTGGCAACCCCCTGGAGCTGTGCAGACCCTGGCCACTGCGTGGTTCCCTTGCCACCTGGTGGTGAGAGCCCCACTGACAGCCCCTGAGCTGGGCATATAATTGAACTGGCTCTGCCCCAAGACACTTTAGGGGACTCTCCACAACTGCGGGATGTGGGCATGGAGGCACCAACTCCCTAACCAAAGGGATCCATCCCATGCCCAAACTGCACAAAACTGTGCACATTCATGAAAAGTGTCCTCTTAACCTGTAACAACCAATGCACAGGGAGAGTGGGAGGGCACGCCATTGCGGACAGAGGGTGAAAGGGCATGTGGCCACCTGGCTGAATAGGGAAGAGGCGGGCAGGCAGGGCCCCGGAATGCCCACCCCCTTTCAGCCCACCTGACATGAGCCATGCTGCCAGGACGTCCCGCCCCTTGTCCCCTGGCTCTGGCCACGCAGTCACTCCTTTGGTTGCCTCGCCAGCTTCCCCTGAGCCCCAAGGCCACAAAAACAGTGACAGAGTAAGTCTCAGCCATGTCTTGACACAGCATTCCTGACCAATTAGAGCACAAATTCCCCCTTTTGGGGCTAGGCTGATGTTTAGAGTGAAGGAATTCTGAAGTGCCAGCTGCCTATTCTCACACTGCTCTTGGGCTAAGGATATGAGACTCTCCCCTGTTTCATGGGCCATGGTTTCTAGGATCCCTTGAAGGCTAATGAAGGCCATTCCCAACACTCACATGGTACCTTATGATTTAACTGGATTAGCAAATGACACAGGGGATGTAAAGGAATAGTACCTATAGGCAAGATACAACTTAACCCACCTTGATGCAAAAAGGAATCAGACCCGTAGATGTCAGAAAACATCAAAATAAATAAAGGCAATACAGAAAATAAAAACGTACCGGCCTTGCCGAGGACTGCTGTCCATGAGAGCAAGGCTGCAGATGGTCCAGGATAGACCAGTGCTACGAACAAGAGAATTGTTATTGTTAACAGAGTAACGAGAACAACACAAGAGTACTCTTCAGAATCCATTAATGTTCAGCGAGTCAGTTTTAGTTTTGTGTCAGACAAGGGCTGTCACTTCCAGGTGCCTCCTGCTTCCGGAGCCTCCTTTTTGCAGTCGGGGTCTTGCTTCTGGAGAAGGCAGTTCCTTCCCTGTGATGCTCTTCTTCTTTGCTCTTGAACAATAGATCCAGGCATCTCTTTCACTCACTCTCATGGCTGTAGGCATCGTCAGGAGAACCAGGTAGGGACCTTCCCACTTAGGAGTTAGGGTCTGTTTCTCTTTCTTGAAGGATTTCACATGGATGAATGGATGAATGGAACGGACGGCAGCATCTGCTTTTAGGGGCGGGAATCCTGCAGCATATCTAGAAAGAGGTTTTAACTGGGACTGCAAAGAGAGCCTACAGCTTGCAGCACTTTGACCACTAGATGGTGCCACGACACAACTTTCTAAGTTCTAGAGCACTATAGTAACAGATGTTTCCTGGAATGTTAGTGAGACTGATGTAAGGATTCAGAACAATATTATGCCTTGGTTGCATGCGTGCATTTATGGGGCAGAGATCCTGAAAGAATCTCCACACCAGTTCTCCATTGAGACCCCTTTTTGGTTTCTTGACCGGCAACACGGGAGTGTTGCAAACAGACTGGCAAGGAACCAAAATTCCCTTTTCTAAGTAAGAGTCCATCAAGGACTACCCCAACTTCCTCAGAATCCGAAAATGGATTTATCACACAATCTGGAATTTCCATCGAAAGAAGGTCCTCAGATCACTCAGACATATCTTCATGTAGCGTATCCAAATGGTCATAAAAAAACAGGCAGAACATCATCTTGTATCCAACCTTTCTCTTCTAGTTCAGACAGAGTTGAAAATTGGTATAGCTCACAACAGCCTATATTACACTTGAACAGAGATAACTCTGAATTAAATGTTCCACATTTTCAGCCATTTCATCTTCATAAAGATTTGTCTAAATTTATTTTTTTTTTGCTGACTAGAATACCCATTTTCCCCTCCAATGTATTTATTTACTGTATTTACCATATTTTTTCCTCTTATTACTGGAATTTTTATTATTTATATGCTAAATTTTACCTCAATTACCTAATTTTTTCCTTCCACCCCTAAATTTTTCCTTAACCAGCCCCCTTTTTTACTTTTTGAAAAAAGTTATTGAGAAATTTTAAACCCTCATATAACCTAGAAATATTAATATTGGGAGGGCCGCAACAAAAATAACGCTTATATAGTTCAAAAGCACACTTCACAAAAAACAACAGGTTCAGTAACCAAGAACATGGGGTGGGGGGGAAACACTCGACACAATTATGTTAAGGCCTTACCAGCAAAAACTTGAAAAATGACAAAGAGACAAAACACATGTGGTGACGACAGCTTCCCAAAATGAGGTATACCGGTCTGATTGGAGCTCTGGGTGTATTTACTAAAAATCCCAATGGTTTCCACCAGATTTCAGCACTATGCAAAGACAGAAACTTGTAAATAATTGTAAATAAATGAACAACAGTAGTTGAAGGAACCCACCTCCAGAGGCCCCCTTCTTCTTAGAGCCCCCCTAAGCAATCCTACCACCCACCATGGGGGTGGTACCATCCACTCTGGGAACCACTGATGTATTCCATACAGCGGAGGTGTTATGTCCTGAAGCTGGAATCTGTCCTATCTCTTCCTATGTTAAGCTTCAGACATAAGATGGGATTGTAAACTGCAACATTCCCATTGGTCGGTTTCTGTGAAACCTTGAAAATAGCCAATCGTAACTGTACATAGCTTTGTGGAGGGAACAGACCTCATTGGTCTTTATCCATGTTTTCTTATTGGCTGTTAACGTATTTATGGGTGTGGCTTTGACAGCCGGATCATTTAAAAAGGGAGTTGCACTCCACTATTCTGTGTGTGTTGTTGAGTCGAGTTTGCTGTTACAATAAAGCTGAAATCACTTTGGCTGAAATCCAATCATGTTGAGTTGCATACTTAACAGGAGGTGTCAATCTCATTTGTTACAAGGGCTAGATCAGACATAAATGTCACTTTGTCAGGCCGGGACATGTGTACCTTCAAACGTCATGCCAGGTACCGGAGATAAAAACTGAATAAAGGACAGCAGCTGGTGAGCTCCAAGTTGCTGTATCCTCACTGCAAGGCCCCCTGGGCTGGGAGGGGGGTGCAGAGGAAAACCCACATAGGTGGACTGGAGAGGCAGCCCTGCAGTGCTGGGCAGATGCCCCCATGAGGCTTGCCTGCTTCAGATACGTCATCCTGCCCTGCTGAAGCCACAATGGAGGGGCTCCTCCCACTCCCCCCCCCCCAATATTCCCTCCCTCACAGGCCGCAGGAGAGCCCTGGACGGACTGGCTCTGGCCACTTACCATAGAGACAGTATCTTGTTCATCATCCAATATGGAATAATTAGAGGGATGGCTAAAGAAAGAAATAGGAATTTAGCAGGAATTACCATTCCTTGCGTGGCTTGTAGGGGTGTTGCTCTGAATCAGAAACACTCTGGCCAAGCTACCAGCACCCGCTCAGCCTTCTTTTTGACAGCCTCACTGGAGTCAGTGAAAGACATTTTCCTGATTGTGGAGTTTCCTATCTCTGGAAGGTTCTGCAAATACCATGGAGAAACATAGGCCAGGCGTGACATGGCGGTTGTCTCTGTATAGGAATGTGGACTGAGGACCTTTGCACGCCCTTCCAGTCTATGGCTTCACTGGGGTTTCAATCAGAACCCATCTGGAATAGCCCTCAAAATAATTGTTTACCTGTTTTCCTATTTAGATCCTAAAGGTAACAAGTGAAACCAGTTGGGGGGGGAATTGCAGGTTCTGACTGTATACCCCATATGATAAAGATGCTTCTATTTTTGTGCGTTTGTAAGTAAATATTTGTATTTTATTATTTTAAATATAAAGTATCTCTGGCTTCAAAACATGCATGACCTGCATTGGGCAGGGGGTTGGACTAGATGGTCTGTATGGCCCCTTCCAACTCTATGATTCTATGACCCACCCGTGCCCCCTGTTGGTAATTTAAGGAACAGCAACTGAACAACAACAAAAACCATTTTGATTGCTGAAATCCTTCCTACCCAAAAAATTCCAATTCAATTAATCTTTTCAAACCTGCTTCCATATTTTCAGTCACAGGTTTTTGTTTTTAAAAGTTCCAGTTAACAAAATGGCAAATTATTTGATAGCTGTTTGTTTCCATTGTGATCTGTTTCCATTGTGATCTGGTTATATTAGCTATATATCCTCCCTTAATTAACCTCCAGCATTAAAGTCCATCATCACTGACTTCTGGAGGGTTTTTTAATATCCATAAATTGCACAGAAGCTCTGTACAAAGTGTGTAAGATTTCTCAGAAGTCGCAGAGGCTCCTGCGTTAAGAAGACGGCAACATAATTAGCATATAATGTGGCATTGTTTTAGTTGGTTTTCTGACCACACTTTCAGTGTCCTTATTTAATGTACTACTTGAACAAGAATTTCAGTAGGGAGACTGAACAATAATGGTGACAAGAAAAATCATAATCTTACTCCCTATTGTAACTGGAAATTGGAAGAGAAACAATTTATACAATATATTATGAAGTATGACTATAAATAGGAGCTGCGGTGGCTCAACTGGTTAAGACGCTGAACTGCAGGCTGTGGAAGGTCAGTAGTTCAGCAGTTCGAGACCCGGATGCCGCAAGACGGAGTGAGCTCCCGTCTCTAGTTCCAGCTCCTGCCAACCTAGCAGTTCGAAAGCAAGAAATTGCAAGTAGATGAACAGGTAACACTTCGGTGGGAAGGTAACAGCATTCTGTGCGCCTTGGTGTTCAGTCATGCCGGCCACATGACCACAGAAACGTCTTCGGACAGCGCTGGCTCTTCGGCTTTGAAACGGAGATGAGCACCGCAACCCTAGAGTCGGATTCGACTGGCTTTCGAGCAAGGGAACCTTTACCTTTACCTTTTATGACTATAAATAGGACCCAGTTTGGTGTAGTGTTTAAGTGCGCAGACTCTAATCTGGGAGAACCGGGTTTGATTCTCCACTCCTCCACTTGCACCTGCTGGGTGACCTTGGGCAAACCATAGTTCTGGCACAGCTGTTCTTGAAAAAGAGCAGTTTCTGTCAGAGGTCTCTCAGCCCCACCTACCTCACAGGGTGTCCTGCTGTGAGGAGGGGAAGGGAAAGGAGTTTGTAAGCCGCTCTGAGACTCGTTTGGGTAGTGAAGGGCAGGGGATAAATCCAATCTCCTCCTCCTCTTCTTCTTCATCTTCATCTTCTTCTAAATTTTATCCAAATGCAAAAGAATCTGCAAGTGGTCTTATAAAATTACAGCTTTTTTGGCATCAACAAGAAATAGTGCTGCAGGTGCCTTAGATTCTAATATTCCAGAACAATGACTGCACTTGTTAAATTACAGAATAGTCTTCATCACATAATGGATTAAAGCTTCATTCAGTGTTTTAACCAGAACATTTTCTCAGATTGTTCCCAGTTGTTTATGTTAAAACTGTATTTGCTTCTTCCCAGGAATCTGGGTAGTACCATTAGACACAAGAGATCTAAACAGCTTGACCAGAATGGGGATTCATTTGAAAGCCCATCTAACCTTGGAACTTTTGTTACCTTTAAACTTTTTAATCTCTTGTCTTACCTGTAGGGTACAGTCTTTATATATAGTCATGATGGATGTCTGAAATCTGAGGAATCTTTTATTCAAAAAAGTTCTCAGTGGCCTCAGGCTGGGTGTTATCTGGTTCATACGGATTCTTTTTTTAAAAAGTGCACATGCATTAACAATTAGTCAGTGATTTTCTCTCCTCCTTCCTTGTGTAACCTTTTTTCAGTCCTAAAAGGGCCCAATCAGTGGCCACAGCATTGTGGATGCCCCATTCAAAACCTGAACAGCACTTAAACAAATAGCTTTTATTAGACCTGGGGAAACAATGGGTTCAGAACGGGGAGTCTTAACACAAAACACTGAGAATAATAAAATTATCCTGAGCAGTCCTCAAGTCAAGGTGAAAAGAGACGGAAATCTCCTTTGGGCTCTGGGCTCTGACTCACAAGCCACAGGCAGGTGGCGCTGTGCACTGTGTGAGGTTTCTCTTCTGCACAAGGTCTGGGAAGTCACTTTCCCTCACAATCACAGCATGGGAAGTCCCACAAACTCTCAGGATCAACCGTTTATGGTCGAATCTGCATTTGCGTTTTTAAATCAGTTTCATGCTGCTGTGATGCTGTCTTTCTCTATGCTTGATGGCGTCACTGCAGCATGAAACTGATTTAAAAATGCAAATGCAGATTCAACCTACATCAGCTGATGGATACTCTTCTGCCAACTGCCTTTGTCAATCTGTGCAGACTTTCTCTGGAATGTCTTCTTCAGAAATTCTCTCCGTTTCTTCTCTGCTGTTGTCAGGCAACCATTCACCCCAACCTGGCTGTTGGAAGTCCCCTCCCTCTAGAGGGCAGTGTTTCCAGACATGGGCCAATTATGTAGGTGAAAACATGTCACACACTTTTTAATAAAAAATCAGTATTTTTACAAGGCTTACAATTGTATGTACAAGATACTAATATATCAGGTTGTTTTCTTGCAAAATAACTTGATGCACACACCTCCTTTACTGAAAACTACCTGTTTTGAATTACATTAAGATCCTGCTGCACTATCAGCATCAATAAATTTTGGCTTGTCTTTCACCATTTCTAATCTCAGTCTGTTTTAGGTAACACTGGCTGCCTATAGCATATCAAATTCGCTTCAGGGTGCTGGTTCTTACCTCTAAAGCCCTTTATGGTCAAGGGCCAGCATACCTGAGGGACCGCCTTTCCCCACATGTTCCCCAGAGAGTACTGCGCTCAGGGACACAAAACCTTCTGGCTCTCCCTGGTCCTAATAAGGCCGGACTGGCCATCACCAGGGCAAGGGACTTTTCTGTGGCAGCTCCACACTGGTGGAATGAGTTTCCCGAGGACATCAGGGCTCTGAGGAGCTTATTACAATTCCGCAGGGCCTGCAAGAGGGAGCTTTTCCACCAGGCATTCAAGTGAGATGCCACATATAACATCTTAATCTAAAACCAGAGCCTTACCCTGGAATTTTACCATCGACTATTACCATTACTGAATGACATCTGTTATAGATAATACTCAGAAATTTGTTGTTTTACCATCTGATATGTAATATCTATGTACATCACTTTAGAATCATTTGTATGATTTTATTCTGTTTAAAAAAAAATTATGTAAGCTGCCCTGAGCTGGCCTAGACAGAAAGGATGGGATATAAATCTAACAAACAAACAAATAAACATTTTATGTTTGATTTCATGTTTATTTCTTATACAGCTTCATGATGGAAGTTGTCCACCTGAATAGTTTTACCTAATCTTTCCTTAAATGGATTATTTAATCTGTCCCCATTAAGTGACAGACTTTTAAATCTATTTGTCATCCTATATATATAATTCCCTTATGTATTGGCCATTTCCATCTCTCCCATTGGCTGTGCTATGCGTTCTATCAGCCATTGGCCCATTAACCGCCACTCAAGAGTACTCACATGCAATTGGCTGGGTGCTGGGTCTGCTCTTCTCCCCCACCCACTGCCAGCCTGGACACTCTTCCCTCATAGAATAAACTATCAAAACGGCTGTCTCTCCTGATGAAGACATCTCTCCTTTTTGGCTCCTGTGGAACTAACTTTTCCCTCAGTGGCTGTTGCTAGGCAACCAAGCTTGGTTCTGTCAGTAAAAAGACAAAGGAAGGAAGCCCTTTCCAGGCCTTTGTAAGGAACTCATTGGGGCCACTCCTGACTAGGGTTGCCAGCTCCAGGTTGGGAAATTCTGGGATAATTTGTGATGGAGTCTACAGAAGCCAGAATTTGGGGAGGAGAGAGGCCTCAGCTGACTAGAATGTCATAGAGCCCACCCACCAAAGCAACATAATTAGCAGTTATTTTCTCTAGGGGGGAGAGATCTGTTGTCTGGAGTTCAGTTGTGATACCCGGTGATCTTCAGGCTCCAGGTGTAGCAGTTAGCGCTTCAGAGCAGGGTCTGCTAGACCCAGGTTCTTGCTGTGGAAGTTGAGTGGGTGATTTCGGACCAGTAACAGATTTGTTGTGCACGTACCTCACAGAGTTGTTGTGCAGATCAAAAGGGAGAGAGGAGAATGATGGAAGCTGCTTTGGTCTCCACTGTGAAGAAAGACTGTACTTTTCCTTCTGGGGAACCATTGCTGCCAATCTCCAGGTGAGGGCTGGAGATCACTCAGAATTAAAACTGTATTTATCTATCTATCATCTATCATCTATCATCTATCTATCTATCTATCTATCTATCTATCTATCTATCTATCTATCTATCTATCTATCACTGCTCATACGGCTATCACCTTAAGCAGAAATTAGAACCAAAGAAAATATTTTAAAAGACCTTACTTAGTATTATTTCTCTTATATTTGATTATTGTGCCTATGAATTTTGCCACTAAGAGGGTGACACGATCATCGGTAGTTCCAGCTCCTGCCAACCTAGCAGTTCGAAAGCAAGAAATTGCAAGTAGATAAATAGGTACCACTTCGGTGGGAAGGTAACAGCGTTCCGTGCGCCTTGGTGTTAAGTCATGCCGGCCACATGACCACGGAAATGTCTTCGGATAGCGCTGGCTCTTCGGCTTTGATATGGAGATGAGCACCGCAACCCTAGAGTTGGATTCAACTGGCTTTCGAGCAAGGGAGCCTTTACCTTTACCTTACTATGATACTTTATTATATCTGCCCTCCAAAACTGCTGAGGGAAGAGCATTCAGTCTTGCCAAAGTAAAAGCTCTTCTTAGTTTTGGGACTGTCAATTGATAAAAATAATTCAGCAGTTGTATTGGGAGGGCAATTCCCAAATGGAGTGTTGAACATACCCTGCGCACCCTAATAGATGTACTTGTAACATCCAATTTCCTTACAGATTTTTAAATTTGTCTTATGTCTTTAGTTTCTGTATTTTTAATCATATCATTTGTTATTCCTAGGCATTTCATTTTCTTTTCCAATAGTTGATCCCATTGGCTGTAATGTGTATCTGCCTGGATAAGCCCAAGTAGACTAGATCCTCTGTCAGATTTTAAAACCTTTAAAGAAAATGCTTTAATCCAAGCCCTAGCTTCAATTGATAATTTGCCTAGTTCCGCTCTCAGTGCTATGCCCAAGACACATCTAGGAGTAGCTAATAAGTGTCAGAAAAAGTCATATTGGATGGAATCCATTTTTTCAGAAGAAGCCTGAATCCAAATTTCCGTACCATACAGGAATTGATTTAGACCCTTAGCATTAAATACCTTTAAGGCCGAGGGGACGGATTGACCTCCTGATGAGTAGAAGTATTTTACAATTGTCTTCCCTACTATCAAGGCTGTGTTCTTTGCTAGATCCTGATTAAATCAGTTCTCAACACCACTTTGAAAATTTAGTTTATTGAGACATTGAAGAATACCAATCTGAACACGAGCTTTGTTAGGACTGAAGGTGAAAGCACGGGGATCGCAGATATATTGTGTTTAAGCAAAGGCACTAAAGATCAGGACCCAATCACCCCACAGCATTTGCCCACCAGAAACAATGGTCAACCCCCCCCCGACAGAGCACATACCCCTCTACAGAAACAAGGCAAAACAATAGGTCTCTGCGACACATCAAAGCCTTTAGGAAAATGAACGCATTTGGTTTCACACCCCTCTTCCCCCCTTCCTTCCTTTATGGCAGGCAAACTATAAAATGCATGCTGAGCCTGACATACTGCCTCCCCCAAGGCCCCTCACCCCTTCGGTTTGTGAGGGTATTTGTTATGGAATGCATGGGTTAGAGAGGAGGCTCTAACATGTTCACATTTCACCCACTCATTATGCGATTCATCAAAGTCCTTCCATTTAATCAAGTAGTACAGAAGGTTCTGTTTCAACTTAGAATTCAGGATCTCTTCCACCTCCTGGTGGGGTTCACCATTCACCATTAGAGAAGGTGGAGCAGCTGGACGAGATCTCCACTTGTTCAGGCCTGGATCCCTTTTTAGTAAACCGAAATGAAATACAGGGTTAATATGCCTCAGAGTCTTAGGCAAATCAAGTTCCACAGCCACTTTGTTCAAGACTATCAACATCTTGAAAGGGCCAATATATTTCCACCTCAATTTCCTCCCTGGCTGGAGTCCCTTCAGAATTTTTGTGGAGAGGTATACTGAGTCCCCAGATTGCAATTCCTATTCAGGTGCTCTCCCCTTATCAGCTTGCTTTTTGTAGTCCTCTGTCACCTTTCTCAGAGTCTCCTGGATCATGAACCATCTATCCTTTGTCCCCTCCCCACGATTGCAAATCTTCCTGTTTGGGCTCCTGTGTAGTCACCATGGAGAGGGGGGAGCCCTTCATACCCGTGCACAGCCTTAAAGAGGGAGAGGCCACTGGCACTGTACATTGAGTTATTATAACTGTATACTGCATAAGGAAGGAGGTTGACCCAGTTGTCCTACTGGTAATTGGTGAAGCACTGGAGGAATTGCTCTACCACTTGATTCACCCTCTCAGTTTGCCCATCCATCTCTGGGTGATGGGAGCTGCTGAGACCTCATGCCACCCCCAAAACCTGCAGAAGTTCCTTCCAGAATTTGGTGATGAACTGCGACCCCCCCGTCTGAAATTATCTTGCGGGGGACAGAACACAGCCTCACAATGTGGTGCATGAAAAACTTGGCTAGTGACTTGGCCAAGGGCAGTTGTTTTCAAGGAATAAAATATGCCTGCTTGGAGAACATGTCAACCACCACCCAAATCACTGTTTTACCTTTATGGGGTGGTAAGTCAGTTATAGTCCATAGAAATCACTGCCCATGGTCTCTCTGGCATTTCAAGGGGTTGTAAGGTCCCAGAGGGCTTTCCTGGCCTCCATTTCCCCATTAGACAGGTTTGGCAGGAATTCATATATTGGAACTCACATATCTGCCCTCATACGCAGCCACCAGAATTGCCTTTGAAGGAGGTGCAGGGTTTTCAGGTATCCAAAATGCCCCACCAGTTTATGTTCATGCCAGAGTCAGGATTTCCTCCCTCAATGCTTTAGGCACGAACAGCTTCCTGCCCCTGAACCAACAGCCATCCCCACTCAGCTTCGCTGAATCATCAGTTTCAATGTCCTCCATGTCCCCCTCCATAAAAGCTGTTTTAAAGTTGCAAATCCAGGGTTCAGCTTCAATGGGGGTTTCTGCTTTTGCTCAGCTGTGAATTACTACTGCCCCCGCAACTGGATGGGTGTGAACATTGAGTCTATGACTTCTTCCCTCTGGCTGTCATGTTGCAGGAGGTGGGATACTACATCAGCCAAAGAGTTCGATTTCCTGGGGAGGTACTGGAGTGTGAACCAAAATTAAGAGAAAAACTCTACTCACCAGAGATGCTTGCCATTTAGGCACCTGGGAGTGCATAATACCTCCAGGTTTTTGTGATCCATCCACACTTCAAACGGCCTCCTTGCCCCCTCCAGCCAGTGCCTCCAGGTCATAAGGGCCAGTTTGATGGCAGCCACCTCCTTGTCCCAAACAGCCCAGTTCCTCTGGAACCCTTTTTAAAGATTGGAGTGACATTACCTACCTTCCAGTCCTCAGGAATGGAGGCAGATTTTAATGAAAGATTACATATTTTTGTCAGGAGATCCACAAGTTCACATTTGAGTTCTTTTAGAACTCTCAGAAGTATGCTATCCGGGCCTAGTGATTTATCAGTTTTTAAGTTGTCTATCAGTCGTAGGACCTCCTCTCTCGTCACCTCAATCTGACTCAGTTCTTTCAACACCCCTCCCGAAATCAGCAGTTCTGGAGTGGGCAAGCACTTCTCCTCTTCCACAGTGAAGACAGAGGCAAAAAATGCATTCAGTTTCTCAGCCATTTCCTTATCATCCTTCAGTATTCCTTGTACCTCTTGGTCATCCAAGAGCACCACTGCCTCCCTGGCTGTTTTCCTGCTTCTAATATATTTGAAGAAAGTTTTATTGTTGGTTTCATGTTTTGTGCTATATGCTCCTCATATTCCCTTTTTGCTTGCCTGATCACAGACTTGCATTTTATTTGCCACAGCCTGTGTTCCCTTTTATCAACCTCACTGAGACTAGATTTCCACCTCTTAAAGGAATCCTTCTTACCTTTTACAGCTTCCATTACTTTGTTTGTTAACCACACAGACTTTTTTCTGTACCTATTTGTGCCTGCGGTATATATTTTTCCTGAACTTCTAGGATTGTAGTTTTAAATATGCTCCAAGATTCCCCAATGGTTTTGATCCTTTCTACTTTTCCTTTCAGTTTCCTCCTCATATCAGAGAAGTTTCCCCTTTTAAAGTTAAAAGTGATTGTGTCAGTCTTTTTGGGCAACTCCCTATTTATACAAATATTGAACTCAATAACATTATGGTCACTGCTCCCTTTTACATTTCTCACCAGGTCTTGGGCATTACTTAGGACCAAATCCTAAATTCTAAATCAAAGTTTATCCACACTTGATATACTCTGTTGGCAAATGCAAAAACAATTTCTGATTGATAGAATTATAGGTTACATTATTGAAGGTAGGTATTTAGTGTGTCCAAATTGCCAAATTCAGAAATCATGGCAACATAGAAAGTTTTTTATTTTATAAGAAATGAACAGACAAGCAAACATAAATACATACAATCCAGGGTTTCATATACTTCTTTGGTTTAACTTTTGTATTACTTCATACACTAACTGTTTAAAATATTTTTTATCTTCATCACAGTGTATTTTAAAAAGTATTTTGCATTATGTTTAGATATACCTTTTATTATTTATTATTTATGTTGATATTGTTCATTTATTATAGTATTTCAATCAAGTATAAAATCTTGCCCATGTGTTTTCAAAACTTGTTTCATCTCATCCTCTGAGAAGTAAAGTCAGTTTATCCATTTCAGCAGGTTCGAGTATTTTATTTATAGTCTCTTCCTCCGAAGGTACTTCTTTCTTCCTCCAATACTTGGCATATAATATTCTTGCAGTAGTTACTACATGTATAATAAGGTAAAAATCTTGGTTTTTACAGTTTTTTGGCATTGTATTCAGAAGAAACAATTCAGGTGTAAAGGGTATAGTGCATTCTAACATTTTTTGTAACATTTCATGAATCCATTGCCAAAAAATGTAACTCTATCACAAGTCTACCACATATGAAAAAATGAGCCAACACTCTTTTGACATTTCCAACAGTCATTTGGTAAATCAGGATAAAACATTGCTAATTTATCTGGAGTCATATACCAGTAAACATTTTATATTTATTTTCTTAATGTAAAATTGCTTTAGTAATATTTATATTTGTTTTCCATACCTGTAATCATTTATCTAAATCAATATTATGACCTAGGTTTTGTGCCTATTTAACCATAGAATCTTTAATTACTTTGTCTTGTGTTTTATTTCCCAATATTATTACATACAGTTGCTTAATTAATTTCTCTTCAATGTGTACCAATATCTTATCCATTTCTGTTATTTTTGCATAGAAGCCTATAAATTTGTCTTTAGTATATCTTGACTCTATCTGTACTCTTTCCCACCAGGTTAAGTCAGATACCTGTTTTTTAATACTTTCTGTTGGTTTAAGTTCATTGTTGTTATTCAGTAGATGTTCATATCTTAGTGTGGAATAGGTTTGGGTTGGTAAACACTTCTAGTGGTGAGACCCATTTTGGTATCTTAGTATAAAAGAGTTTTTTCACTTCTTCCCATACCTTCAACAAAGATCTTCTAATAAAATGTTGTTTAAAATATTTGTGTGTATCAGCTTTTCCATACCATATAAATGTGTGCCAACTTAATAGTAAATCATGTCCCTCCAAGGTAAGCATCCTTGGATTTTCTAATACAATCTATTCTCTTAACCATGCCAATGCTAAAGCTCTATAATATAATTGCCAATCTGGTAAAGCAAATCCAGCCCTTTCCTTAGCATCTTGTAATGCTTTTAGTTTTATTCTCAGTCTCTTGTTCTGCCATATAAAAAATTTCATCAATTTATCAAATACTATAAAATATTTTTTATTTTGAAGAATTGGAATTGTTTGAAATAAAAAAAATCAATCTTGGAAAAACATTCATTTTTATTGTGGCTATTCTTCCCATCAGGGATGTTTGTAAATTTTTCCATCATTCCAATTCTTTCCTAATTACCAGTATAAGTTTCATTTCTTCTATCAGAGAGCTACATTGGTCTTCAAAGGTTTGGTAAAATTCTGCTGGAAAGCCATCAGGACCTGGAGTCTTCCCTTTTTTTGTTTTTTTTAGTGCATCTATCAATTCTGAAAAGGTTATTGGTTCATTTAAAATTTTCCTTTGTTCTTCAGTAAGCTACTTTAAGCTATATTTTTCTAGAAAGTGTTTAATATGTGTAGCTTCTCTTTTTTGATATAGTTTCTCATAAAAGGCTTCAATAATCCTTTTTAGCTCCTTGGGCATATTTCTCTCTTCTCCGTTATCCCTCAGAATCTTTATATTTCTTTTTTCTTTCTCTTTCCATAGCTTATAGGCTAACCATCTAGTTGGTTTATTGGTATTTTCAAAATAATTTTGTTTTACATAAGTAGCCATTTCCTGTGTTAGCAAACTATTCATTTGGTGCTGTAATAATTTCAGTTTCACTCTGGACTGTTAATTTGAAGATTTCTGTTTCATATTTTCTTCTTGTTTCTTAATTTGTATAAATTTCTCAGTCTTTTGTTTTCTAATATGAGCAGCTTCTCTAATTATCCAACCTCTCGCATAAGCCTTGAATGCACCCCAGACAGTTCTGATAGATATATCTGGTTGTATGTTTTGTTTAAAAGAACATCTGAAATTCCCTATTAGTCTCTGTTACAAATTTTTTATTCTTCAGTAAAAAAAAGTATTTAAAGTCCATCTGCTTTTCTTTGGTGTATCTTGAAGTGTAAGCAGAACAGGGTTGTGATCTGCAAAGGTTGCAGGTAGTATTTCCACTTGTATTAAATCATTTACAGTTGCTGATGATATCCAGCACATGTCTATTCTTGACCATGATTGATGTCTAGCTGAGTAGAACGTAAAATCATTTTTACTTGGATGTCTGACTTTCCAAGAATCCACCAAATGATGTTCTTCTGCCAATTGTAGAAATGCCTTGGGAAGTTCATTGCCTTTTTTCTGTTTCCCAGTTATTGTTTTTCTATCTATGTCTATCAAAAACTGTATTATAATCTGCAATCAGACAAATCTCATCAAAGTTTTGTTTTGAAATAAGTTCTTGCAAAGATTTATAGAATTTTTCTTGATGTTGATTTGGTGCATATATGTTCACAATCAAAGTTGTTTTACCTTGTCTTTGTATTTGGATTATCAACATTCTGCCATCTTCAGAGCTATAAAGCATCTCAGGATGTAGATATTCTTTCACATATGTGACTACACTTCTTTTTTTCTTTCTCTTATCTGCAGAAATATTTTTGGTCTGATTGTTTTATGTGGGTCTCTTGTAAGCATATGACATCCAGTTGCATCTTTTTTAATTGCTGAAATATCTGCCTTCTTTTTTTAGCTGCATTTAAACCATTGACATTTATTGGGATTATCTTAGTTTTTCTTCTATCCATTTTGTGACTGTGTGTTTGTATCTTCTTTACTCTTGTGTTGAAGTCTTGTAACTGTTCGTGATGCTGGAATCTTTGTTACTTTCTTGGTTTTTGTGGTTTTCCTGGTTGTCCCTGCTGCTCCTTGTACATCCTGGTCTTCCTCTTCCATCAGTTCCAGCTCTTCTTCCTCAGTTTTCAGTTCTTCTCCATACATTTTAATGAAGTCTTCTGCCTTAAACGTTGAATTAATTCTGTATCTTTTCCCCTTAAAGGTAAAGAGGATGCCTTCTGGAAACAGCCATCTGTATGTAATCTCATTTTTCCTCAAAATGCTTGTTAAGTCCATATATTCCTTCCTTTTTTCTCTCACTCTCCATGGAATCTCTTTCAGGATTTTTATTTCTGTGTCTTCTATTTGGAGTGGAGTTCCATTTGCAAATTTAAGGATTTCATCTCTTAAAATTCTTTTATGGAATCTTACACGAAGTTCTCTGAGGAGATTATTTCTCTTTTGCATATGCTGAGTTCATTCTGTCGGCCACATCAATTTCATTGTAGACTTCATCTATATTTTCTGTGTTCATTTATTTAGCTAAAATCTGGGCCATCACAGTTTCCATATTTTCATTCTTGTTTTCATGCACCCATGCGCTCATACACACATGCACCCATGCACTCATACACACATAGGCATCCGGCCGAATTACCAGGGAAAAGCTGCTTACAGCCGCGCATCCAGGCCAGCAGTCTGAACGTTCCCGTGTGCCTCCTCCCGGTATGCTCCCACATCCGTCGGCCCCGTGTGACCGGGAAAACCCAGAACAGTTTATTCCAGGGCTTTTTTGCCACGGCTGGCTCCCACTGCAAATTGCCAGTCTGAACTCAGCCAATGGTGTTATAACCCTGCTGAGGTCATTTCCTTCACCACACCCTGCCTTCCTTGGGCTCCACCCCCAAATCTCCAGGAATTTCATAACACTGAGTTGGAGACCCTATCCATTAAAGGCTCAGCATATTTTTTTCTCCAGGCAGTTGTTAACCCTATGTACTTCTGAATGCTGACTTGTGAGCATGGAGTCTACACATGTAGGAAGCATTCACATGAAGACGTAGAGTTGCCAGCCTCCAGGTGGGGCCTTGTCAGGTTCCTCAGTCAGCTCACACAACACAGGGCTTCTTCAGAAGGCAATGTTTAATGGTGAATCAGAACTAAAAACACGTGTACAGTTTGTGTCTGTGATGGCCACATACAGTAGGACCTGCTAAGATATACTACATTCAAGTACCCCCCCCATATAGCAGAAGCCAATGAATAACATTCATGCGTGCGGGCAAAAGCAGCGGGCGAGCAAGCGAAGCAATCTAGAAACCGTTTGGTTCCCAGCCAAAACTCCAGCAGCTGGAGAGGCAAGGTTGAAAACCTGATAAGAGACAGTGAATGAAAGTTCAGAGGATGAGAGACTGGAGTACTCCCTCTGCGTACCATATACATGAAAGGGCTATCTGACGGGCCTGGAGATCTCCCAGAATTTCAACTGATCTCCAGACTACAGACTAGTTTATTTACTGCCGTCTATGTCATAAAATAAAGATACTTTAAACAGCGTACAAGACTCAGAGACAATAATATGACAAAATTTGTAAAAACAGTCCATTTAGAAACTGTGCAGTGGAATAAAAATACAGCCAGGTATCATTACATTTAGCCTCCTCACTGTCCTCCGTCATGCACTTTCTTCCCTTCCTACTTTCTACATCTGTTATTGCGAGTCCTATCTTTGAAGGGATCAGTAAGAACCTCCGAAGTAAAGCTTTTCTTAGTATGACTCAATTGTATTGCTTGCTTCAGGGAGATTTCAAGAGGCAGAGGTGTGTCACATTCACACCCAGTTACCTCACTGTTCAGTCTTTGATGAAACCAGGCCAACATGAGGAATAGAATCTGAAATAGTCTTCTCCTGTATCCAGGGGCTACTTTGTCCCTCTGCAACATTGTTTTATGGGCATTCATCCTGTAAAGTATGGAATCTATTAGAGGTTTCAATCCCCCCAAAGTAAAAAAAAAAAAAGTATCTAGCTTTGTTTTGGAGTAGAGCAATTAATGAAAGGACAACCCCTTTTCTAAATATCTATGATTGATAGCATATAATGTAATCAATAAAATAGTTTTAAAAATAATTATTTAAATAGTTAAATTATTTAAATAGTTCAAATAGTTAACAGTTGTAAATTTAAAATACTAAAATGGTGGTAGATACAATAAAATTGGTGAACTATTGTGATTTATTCTTAAGCCTTTTAAAATTTATAATATAGTTCACCGCTTTTAGCCTTATCACTAAAACAGTGAAGAAAAGAAAACAAACAGTGATTTTTTTTTTTTGGTAAATACAATTTTATTATTGGATATATTTTCTACGATCATACAAATTAAACAAGTAAATACATATCCATTTCTTTTCACCCACTCCCCCCCAAACAAGGCTTCCCGCAGTGCTCCAACCCCATTGATATCTCTTATTCAGTTACATTTAACTAAACTTACTTTGTCTTACTAATGGTAACAATTTAAAAGACTAGTCCCTTTCAATTTCTCCTTAATAGTTATCAAAGCAAATCAAACCATGTTTTACATCCCAGTTTTTCAACAAATATTCTTGAAAGTCTTTCCAATCTTCAAAAAAGTTTTCATCTTCTTCGTTGTTTAATTTTCTTGTTAATTTGTCCATTTCTGCCATAAACAACATCTTCTTAATCCATTCCCATGTTTCAGGTGTTTTTTCTTGCTTCCAACATTGTGCAAAAGTCATTCTGGCTGCTGTAACCAAATACCATAATAATGTTCTCTTGGTTACATTTATTTCTTCCATTTTAAGACCTAACATTAACATCTGTGGGTCTTTCTTAAAAGTACATTTCAAAATTTTTTGTTTCTCATTATGAATCTCAGTCCAGTAACTTACAGCCTTATCACAAGTCCACCACATATGGTAAAAAGACCCTTCTTTTTTCTTACATTTCCAACATTTGTTAGACATGCTATCATTTATAATAGCAATTTTTTTAGGAGTCATATACCATCTGTACATCATTTTATAGCAATTCTCTTTAACATTTATACAAGTTGAAATTTTCATTGACTTTTTCCACAAATATTCCCAAGATGACATAGATATTTCATTATTTATATTTACTGCCCATTTTATCATTTGTTCTTTTACTGTTTCATCTTCAGTATACCATTTCAGTAACACCTTATAAAATTTTGTAATCATTTTTTTACCCTTTTCGACCCATACAGTTTCAATTTCATTATTTTTCCCTCTAAAGCCATATTTCCTTTTATCAACTTTACATAAATCATAAATCTGTCTGTAGCTCAACCAATCATATTACACAAACAGTGAATTTTTAAAAAGCCAGCCATTGGGTGCACTGGCAGACCAGGCAGGGAGGGGACCTGACTTAATTGCCATGTGAATATGAATTTGCTGCCAACAAAGACACTGATAGTTTGCAAGTTGTAAACTGCGGCAGAATATGCTACTTCAAACTTCCTGCCTGAACCCTCAGTGTATTTACTAAGAACCCAGGCTCCCTCTATATTGGCAGACCAACCAACCCCCTCCCCCAACCAACTGTACCATAACTATAACAACTATAACAATAACATTTGTAAAGTTTACAAAGAAAATAGCATAACCCCCCAAAATAAATAAACATTCAAATATCTTAAAACTTTAAAATAAACAGCCCATAGCCTCTGTGACAGAATGCCTTTCGCCCTCCTCCACTCTGAGTTTCAAAAGTGTCATGTTTTGTCTCTGCTCTCTGGAAGGGCAGGAAGCGAGGTCCATTACCAGCCATAGGCCCTGGTCACACGGGCCAGATAACGCAGGGAGGAGGCATGGCTGTTCGTTCCAGAGCAAAATAAAGCACAATAGCCCGATCACACAGTCCCCCGAGTCTCTGCGCTTAGGCTGTTAGCTGCCGATCACATGGCAATGCTGAAGCGTGGCAAAGGAGCAGTGTGGCATGATCACACAAGCGGCGATCGCAAGCCACCGCTTCTGGATCCCGGTTTCACATTTGTGCGCATGAGCCATTCTGTGAAGTGGCACTGCTTTCAGTTTCGTGTTTGTGTGCATGTGCAGTAAAACATCCAGTTTACGATGGGACGTGGGCGGGTGCCGGATGCCACAGGATACTAGGGCTCCCGCAAGCAGATGCCCGCCTTTGCCCCGTGTTTTCTTTTTAACTCCACATCTTCAGTGGGATGCCACGGGTTGGCCATGGGAGCTCTATGCTTCCCAGATGTTGTGGTGTGATCGC
Organism: Gekko gecko; assembly: GCA_029375565.1. Classification (NCBI taxonomy): domain Eukaryota; kingdom Metazoa; phylum Chordata; class Lepidosauria; order Squamata; family Gekkonidae; genus Gekko; species Gekko gecko. Next base: position 97,343,410 of record JAPDNY010000003.1, on the reverse strand, counting down.
GCCCCAAAAATCCGCCTGACATCCTTGCCTTCCACACAGCAAATTCTCCGTGAGACCGGGGCCATAGTTATGCAATTGACTTGGCTTGAAAAAGAACTCAGAAGGCTTGCCCCGCTGAGGGTGGGGGAATCCCCGCTTAAAAAACCTCTTATCCGCTTTTCTAAAATTTGGCCCCAGGGGACAAAATGGTGGCCAGAAAAGTGACGCTCTAGCATTTAAGTCCTCCAAGTCTCTATGGCTATGAAAGCCATAGAGACGAGGGCTAGAGTGTTCCCTCTAGTGTGTGCAGTGAGCCAGTGTGAGTCCCCCCTCCAGCTTCAGCACAGCCGCCAAGCAAGTCAGGTCTCCACTGGCTGGAGGAGTGGGCTCCGCCCCAGCAGCTTCATAAGGGCACACCCAACTCCCAGCAGCCCCTTGCTCTCTTGGTCAGGTGTTGTGGTGGGCATTGGCTGCTTTTTTGTTGCTGCTGCCACCGTGGCCAATGGCATCCTGATGCCTCTGAGCCTCAGAGGCAGTCAGGGCTGGCCCAAGGTTTTTTGATGCTCTAGATGGGGCTACCTTCTGGCGCCCCCCCTCCACTGCCAGGGCTCCCCAGGGCGAGGGAGGGCTCCCCTCCTCCTCCTCCTTCCCCCTCTCACCCACCACCAGGGCATGCTGGCAAGCCAGGGAAGGGGCGGGGGTTTAACCCCCCATCCCTTCTGTCTGAGCGCCAGCAAGCCAAGGGGGTTTAAAGTCCCGTCCCTTTCATCTGAGCACCGGCTTGCCAGTGTGTCCCACAGCCGCGGGGCATGCTGGCAAGCCAGGGGAAGGGGCGGGGCTTTGGCAGGGCTTTGACGGGGGCCTAGTGAGTGAGCCGGCCCTGGAGGCAGTTGCCTGGCCTCGCAGAGAGCTGCACACGGTTCCTTGAAGCCCACCCAGCTGACACCCAGCTGCCTGCTGGCCTGCCTCCCCCCCTCTGGCCATGCAGCCAACAGGTGGTTGAGGCCAGATGCCACAAAAATCCCTGCATCATGGATGCTGCCCAGAAAGTTGGCCAAGAGGTTTGTGCCTATGCCCTGATGACTGCAGGAAACCTGAACATTCAGGCTGTAGAAATGACGGCAGTTTTGGTACACCTGCAGCACTTCCCGGGCGGCAATATGGGTGCAGTCCACAGCACCCACAACGTCCGCGAAGCCTGCAGCTGCCACAGACGCTGCTCAGATGGGTGCCAGCTCTGTCTCTTTTGTGGGAAGGTGCACATCTTCTGTAGGTGGGCCAGCATGGTCTCCAGGAAGCCATGCAAATTGCCAAATACTGGGACACCTCAAGGACCTTAGCCACAACCCTGTGGAAGGAGCCAGTGGCCAGGAACCTTAGGGAGAGCAGGACCTTCAGTAGGACGGGGATGGCATGGGGGGCAGGAGCTTGGCCCTGGAGACCTAGCGCTAGCCCCTTGCCCCAGACTTGGATGGCCACCCGATCCAGGTAGATGCTGTCTGACAGATGGAGTGTGCTGATGCTTTGGACCCCAGGATCCTTTGCCCTGTTTTTTGCAGCTGGTGCTGTGGACCATCTCCACACCCTGACCCCCAGTAGGTGAGCTGTGGCAGCTGGCCCAGTTGTCTTGCAGACACTGGGCATCACAGCATCCCCAGGGCCAGCAGCTGAGGATGAGCTTAGGCGGCCGGCAGACTCAGTTCTTCTGATGGTAGCAGAGGGGGGAAGAAAGGACTGGGGATGGTGCAGGAGCCGGACATGAATGACATCTTCCAGAGCCAGGTGGTGTGGCTCCTGGTGTCCCAGGTGAGTGGGGGACTCTGGCCCCTGGCCTGGACCCCGGGCACAGGGCCTGCAGCTGGCTTAGCCTATCCCCACCCCCACCCTCTCATCCACGGGGGTGGCAATCAAGCAGGAGCAACTGCAGAGCCTCCGAGAATGGTGGGAAGCCTTCCCCAGGGGTCACCATTGGAAGAAAGGGCTGGCAGTGCCTATGATAGTGGCTGCTGGGCACCTGAAGGTGCAAACGTGAGAGATGTTGGGGAGGGACAGGTGCACATCAAGAGGCTGCTGGGGGAACCTGCTGGAGGTGCTGTGGGCCCTTCACCAGCACCCACCCTCCTGCTCAATGGCCAGCGGGGGGGGTGGCACGGGGGCACCCTTGATAGCAAGGGCATCCTGATGGAAGGTGTGACCACAAGCAGAGAGCACTTGTGATTTCACACTCTCTACAACATCTCACCCTTCCCCTTCTGAGGTGTGGGCACCTTTTGCTCTGTGTCGGATGGGGACAAGCTTGGGGTGTCTATGGGGGAGTGGATGCGGAGGCCCTCGCCAACACTGTCAGGTGCCCAGGGGACTTGTGAAGGGACTTGGTCCCTGTCAGGTAGTCCTGCCATGATGGATGGAGTAGGGGGGGAAGGACGGGTCATGGGCGCCATTGCGGCGTGGAGGGCGGGAGGTTGGGATCGTGGGGGTGTAGATTTATGCACCTGGAGGAATGTGAGTCTGGCAGGCTCTATCTCGGGTAGACCTAACATTCTGACCTTGGGAGAGACAGGCTCTGCGCTTCCTATCGCTTTCAAAGTTGCAGCTTGCCTGAGAATAATGGGGGCGGTGGGAACTTCATTAGTGTAGTAACTTTCGATTCCCATCCGCATGTTAATCCCTGATTGGTGGAGAAGGGGGGTCCCCATTCACCCCCTTTCCAGTATAACTGCTTGCTTTGTGTAACCAAGTTATTCTGAACAATGTATCTGCTCCAGTAACCTTTCCATTGCAGCTTAACAATAAACACTATTCTTGCTTACAACAACGAGACCTGGTGTTTGGCTGACTAAGTTAGGGCTTCTGACAGTTTGTTCAGAATCATCAATTTTCGGGACTGGTCGGAAACCCGTGACTCCAAAATGAGTAGCGGTGAAGAAGACACTCTCCCGGTTGAAGATGAAAAGAAGGAGGATAAGAAACCTCTTGGGAAGAACGTACCCACGGAGACCCCTGACACGTATGTGCCGGTAACACGGGGGCAGAAGTACGACTTTGGAGGGCCCTACGGGGATCCGTATGGGGCACCCTATGGTGGGGTGACCACCCGAGTCAAACACAGACGAGACTGGGTGAAGCCCCTGGCAGAAACCCACGAGACGTGGTTTGGAACCCCAAGAGCGTCGGTGCGGGCGAGCCACACCGAGAGGTCGGTCCGCAGGCTGGTTACAGCCGAAGGACTGGAAGACACCGGCCGAGACTCCAAGGCCTTGGAAGGCGCCGTGGTGAGACGGAGGTGGAGTGGGGAGCCGAGCCAAGACCGCCTGATGCGCTTCTTAGATGAATCCCTCGCCCGCATTCCCCAAATGATCGCGGAGGGCATCCGAGAAGAACGAGAGCGGCAACGGCGAGAGGAACCACCCGATCAACCTCCTCAAGACCAACGTCCGGCGCCAGGCCCAGATCAGCCGAACGTACCTGCTCTACCCCCTGCTCAACCCGCGGGACCGGGGCCGCAGGGGCCGCCGGGGCAGCCTCCCCCTCGCCCATGGGGGTTCCTGCCACCGAAACCTGCGGAACTCCTTGATGCGGACTTTGACGGGGACCCAGAAAAATTCCCTTTCTTCCTCGTGAGGGCTGAGAGATTTATTGAAACCTGGGACCACCTATTTCAACGCGAAGACCGCATGGTAGATGTTATAGCATCCCATTTGAAAGACGCGGCAGCGGACTGGTATGTCGGGCTGCACCAGGCTGACGGGCGGGAGCTGAGGGAAATCGACTCCTTCATGTGGGCCATGAAAGAGCAATTTGAAGATGTGAATGCCAACAAGACGGCTAAAGCAACAATCCGGGCCATCAAGCAAGGCGCGAAATCAGTAAGGGATTACACAGCGGAGTTTCGCAGGTGTGCGGCCAAAATCCGAGGGGTGCAAGATGGGACCCTCGCGGAGCACTACAAGTTGGGGCTCAACGCCGAGATTCGTCGGTCGGTCACGAAGACCCAAGACCCAGACACGCTGACAGGCTGGATACAAGCGGCTATCACTATGGAAAACCGCTTGAAAACCATCAAATTGGATGATGCGGCAGCGATGTCTAACAGGGGCCAGTCGGGCCCTACACCGGCCGGGCGCGGGAGAAATCCCACACCGAACCCGAGACCGAAAGATGGTACGAGAGAACTCCGGATGAAGCAAGGTCTGTGCCTTAAATGCGGAGAAGGGGGCCACTTCGCAGCGAGCTGCCCAAGCTCCCCTGCATCACCGGGGGTGCCCAAGGGAGTTAAGAAAAAGTTTGACACATCCACACCAAAGCCAGTGGCGAAACCAAGAGGGGCGAAAGCCTTGCAAGCCAAACCGCTCAGCGAGGCATCGGATTCATTGGATGGGGAGACCGTACCGCCGGGAAACGAGACGGACCTGCTGTAAACAGTGCTGAACAGCAGGTCCCGGACTCCCAGGCGCAAATCCCGGTGAGCAGACCCCCCTCTCTTTTCTTTCTCACGGTGACTTTAGTGGACCCGGGTCTATTGACCCAAGTGAGAGTGCGAGCTCTCATTGACTCTGGGTGTGGGAGAGATCTCATCAACCCCACACTAGTGACAGGACTGGGGGCAAAAGTAGTTAAACTAAATGATCCCCTGATTTTTACGCAAATGGATGGCTCCACCATGAAAGAGCCTTGCAAATACGAGACTGTCCCCTTGCGGGTGGGGATTGGGCATCACTGGGAGGAGAGGCCCTTCGTTGTTACCCCGTCGGCCCGCTTTCCCCTCGTGCTCGGGAGCGCGTGGTTCTTCGATCACGATCCACATGTTTTATGGGGGGAGGGGAAAGTGAACTTCATTTCCAAGAAATGCCAGTCCCACCTATGGAAGCAGGAGTGGGGTGCCATGATGGGGGGAGCCCCTAGTGACGGCGGGGGTGGCAGAAGCAGAACTAGAGATGATTCCATCAGAGTACCACGATTTAGCTTCCGTCTTTGGGGAAGAGGAAGCCGATGAACTGCCCCCCCATAGAAACTCGGACTGTGCGATTGAGATCTTGCCTAACCAGAAATTGCCTAAAGGGAAGTTATACCCCATGAGCCCTTCAGAAAAGGGGGAACTGAGGAAATTTATTGACAAGAACTTAAGCAGGGGGTTTATACGACCTGCATCCTCCCCGTTCGCAGCTCCCGTTCTGTTCCGGAAAAAGAAGGACGGGGGTCGCGTTTGTGCACCGACTATCGAGGCTTGAATGCAGTCTCCAACACGAACGCTTATCCCATGCCCCTGATCAAAGACTTGTTGGCGGCGGTGGCTGGGGGGAAAGTTTTCTCGAAGCTAGATCTCAGAGATGCCTACTTCAGGGTGCGAATAAGGGAGGGGGATGAATTCAAAACGGCGTTCAATACACCCCTGGGTCAATTTGAATACTTAGTCATGCCGTTCGGGCTTCAGGGAGCGCTGGGGGTCTTCATGAATTTAATCAATGAGGTGCTCCACAAGTATTTATTCAAGGGGGTCCTTGTTTACCTTGATGACATACTTTTGTATTCCCCTGACCTGAAATCCCATGTGAAACTGGTGCGAGAAGTTTTACAAACGTTGCACAAGCACAAACTCTTTGCTAAGCTATCTAAATGTGAATTTCACAAGTCGGAGATCCCTTTCTTGGGCTACCGCATATCCCAAAAGGGGATTGAGATGGACCCTGACAAAATAAAAGATGTGGTGGGGTGGGAGCCACCCAAGACTCGGAGGCAACTCCAAGGGTTCCTCGGATTCGCGAACTTTTACAGATCATTTCTCTCGAACTTTGCTCAAGTGGCTCTCCCCTTGACTGATCTGCTTAAAACGAAAGGGAAGTCACCAGACTGTACTCGACCCGGGGCCAAGCTAGATTGGACTCCGGAATGCCAACGGACGTTTGACCAATTAAAAGCCCTTTTTACATCGGAGCCTGTGTTGGCTCAGATTTTGGACTCTAAAATCTCTCGCAATCGCTTGTTTTGTCTGGTGGAGTGGGTGGATTTTGGGCCTGAACAGAGGGAGTGGGTGCGGGCGGAAAATGTTCTGGCCCCCGGATGATCCAGGCTTTTCATAAGCTGTACCCCCACAAGCCAAAGGGGTAGATTTATTTTCGAGAGGGCTGCATGTCAGGTAGTCCTGCCATGATGGATGGAGTAGGGGGGGAAAGGACGGGTCATGGGCGCCATTGCGGCGTGGAGGGCGGGAGGTTGGGATCGTGGGGGTGTAGATTTATGCACCTGGAGGAATGTGAGTCTGGCAGGCTCTATCTCGGGTAGACCTAACATTCTGACCTTGGGAGAGACAGGCTCTGCGCTTCCTATCGCTTTCAAAGTTGCAGCTTGCCTGAGAATAATGGGGGCGGTGGGAACTTCATTAGTGTAGTAACTTTCGATTCCCATCCGCATGTTAATCCCTGATTGGTGGAGAAGGAGGGGTCCCCATTCACCCCCTTTCCAGTATAACTGCTTGCTTTGTGTAACCAAGTTATTCTGAACAATGTATCTGCTCCAGTAACCTTTCCATTGCAGCTTAACAATAAACACTATTCTTGCTTACAACAACGAGACCTGGTGTTTGGCTGACTAAGTTAGGGCTTCTGACAGTCCCTTTAACAGGGACCCTTTTTTCCCTGCTGGCTGTCCCCTAAACAGAGCCCATAGGGAGCAAACTAGCAGCACTGTAGTTATGCTGTGGCCCGCTGCCGCAGCGCAGGTAGCCCCTGGGGGTTGTCTGTGTCGTGTCCGCAGACAGTAACTAGCCTGAGTCCAAGCTCAGTCCGAGACACAGGACCCTAGGCCCACCAGTAGGATCCCTGGAGGGAATTCAAACCCAGCAGTAGTAGGAGGGAGGCAGACTAGGAAGGGGTTTTGGGGACCCATAAATTCAGGACCTCGCGGGCTACTCGTTGTTGTTGTTGTACATGTGCCAATAAACAGAGCTGATCACTATGCTGCCTTACTGAGGTCAAATCTGCATTTGCATTTTTAAATCAGTTGCGTGCTGCTGTGACGCCGTCTTTCTCTAGGCTTGTTTGAATGTTGTTTGGAGAAGATTCTTTTAAAGCCGTGCGGAGGTACAATGACAGTGCAGCTGCCCCGAAAGGACGATAAACATATGTGGATGTGTAAAAGTATGCTAGCACTGTTGAGGTGTGAAAAGGACACCAAATGTGGACAGCTTTTTTGAAGACGGAGTCAAAAGGCGGGGACACTGGTCAGAAAGACAAATGCAGATTCGGCCTGAGTCTTCATGCAATGGACCCAGTATACAACCGTCTGCCTGTCAGCTGTTTTCATTCTGAGGCCCAGAGAGAGGTGATCTGTCTCAGAGCCCTGGATGCAGCTGGATGCAGCTGGGCTGAAGGCCAACCCTAGGAAAAACTGCCTCACCTTCTATGAGTTATGATACGTGGTGTTCCTCATGGGGGAGGATCAACTGAAACCCTTACGAGAAAAGATCACCACTTATTGCAAAGTCAACTGCCCCAGATAAAAATGCAGCTGCACAGGTTTCTTGGCCTGATTGGCTATTACAGCCACTTCATCACAAAGTTCACTGTTTCTTTGATATGCAGATTGTGATGTCAGGACCAATTTCCCTTTCCTGCTTCTCTCTCACTCTGAATGAAGACTTGCTCTCTACCAGCATGCACCAAGAAAGGGACGTACTATCCTCTCTTGGCACCATGAGGCATATGGGTCTCTCACCATCCACCATCATCCTTTAGCTAGTAAGTTAGTAATCTATCAGTCTCTCCTCTTTCCTACCCAAAGTGTACTTCTCAAATAAAGAGAGAAGTATTTCTCTTCTAAACTTGCAGTGTGGCTCTGTGTATCTTTGTAAGCTGAGTAACCTGGTAAAGTGATGCTCCAGCATTTGTAGCTTTATTTAAGCACTCTGCTAACTAATGGTGATTGGACCAACCACATCAATTAACCTCAATAGGTCATGGGCCCAGCTCTTTAACCAGGTAAACCAGCTTAACTAATACCGATACCACTGGAAAGGTCTGTGGGTCCGAAGTACTGAATCTGCCTCCCTCAGCAGCTAAACGAGAAAGCTAGCTGACAGGCTTGATTTTCTTTTGCAAGACAAAAGCATTGAAAAGCTGCTGGAAGCAGCCTGTTTGTAGATGCAGAGCCTTTAATTTGTGAGAGAGAGACAGAGAAAAAGAAAGCATTATGGCTGAGACTTAGGACCAACGAAGACCCTTAGTTTCCCTCACAAGGAGCAACTTTGTAGAAGGGCGTGTGCATCTGAGGTTTGCCTTATGATCCCAACTGCTAGAAGCTCACCTGGAGAGAGACACTCCCCCAGGTGGCTCATTGGAGGCGGAAAAGACCAAGTGGGAAGCAAATGACCGCCAAGTCCAAGACATTATAGTGAGTTCTTTGTCTGCATCTTCTTTTTCTAAAATACAGAACTCTGAAAATGCTAAACAGATTTACGATGAATGGCTCAGATCTCATATTCAGAAAAGATAGACTCTTAGGTTAATGCTGAGAAATCATCTGGACAGTCTGAAGTATAGAGAGACTTAATGTTTCCAAACACATTTGAGCTCCATGCAGGATATTTTCTCTCAGCTTGTTGATTCAGGGGAGACCCTGGACGAACCAGATAAAACCACTGCCTTGTTTTGTCATCGTCCCCCCCCCCAGTTCATTCCAGACAAACCCAATGATTTCAAAGGGAAATCTGATCACAATTTTAAACATAGAAACTATTCTATTTTTGATAATGAACAGAGTGGATAAATATTTTTAGACTCTGGAGCTACGCAGTCACTATTTAGCTCAAAGGAATTGTTTACTGAAATACAAGAATTTAAAAGGCCTATCAGGCTGTATTTGGCCAATGGGAACTTTGTGAAAGCAAATCATGTTGGAACTGTGATTTTACCAGTGAATGATGCTAAAAGACAACTTAGAGTTGAGAAAGTCCTGCTGATTACCGAACTATAAACAGATATCCTATCAATAAGTGAACTGGCCAAACTAGGACTTGATACACTTTTTACTGATCATGGCTATTTTGTTATAAAAGATCAACAGACCTATGTCTTTTTTTAAAAAAAAACAAAAACAAATTTTATTGGGATATACCATACTTCACAATTTAGATAAAATAAAATAAATCATATCCTTTTCTTCAACTTCCCTCCCCCCCGTTGGCTCCCAGCATTGTTTCCACCGTTTTATCAATACATAATACATATTAATTCACTGTTATCATATAAATTCTACAGGTAACGCAGTTTACTTATTTGCAAGTACTACTAGTACTTATTGATTGCATACGTTTGTTACATCTCTAGTAGTTTTCCAAACTAAATATGCTATCCTTCATTTCCCAATGTTTCTCTATATATTCTTTAAAGTCATTCCAATCTTCCAAAAAAGTTTCTGCTTCTAAATTGTTAAGTTTTCTTGTCCATTTATCAATTTCTGCCATAAATAGCAGTTTTCTTAACCAGTCCCAGAGTTCAGGAATTTTTTCATTTTTCCAACTTTGAGCATAGATCATTCTGGCAGTTGTTACCATGTACCATATCAATGTTCTTTTACTCACGTTTATTTCTTCTAGTTTTAGAAGAAACATTTCAGGTTCTTTCTTAAAGGTACATTTCAAAAAATTTTCCATCTCTGTATGTATTGCAGTCCAGAATATTTTTGCTTTATCACAAGATCACCACATATGATAAAAGGAACCTACGGCATGTTTACATTTCCAACATTTGTTAGACAGATTTTTCCCTATATTAGCTATCTTTTTTGGTGTCATATACCATCTATACATCATTTTAAAACAGTTTTCTTTAAGGTTGGTACATGTAGATATTTTCATAGCATTTTTCCATAAGAATTCCCAAGATGACATAGATATTTCCTTATTCATATTAATTCCCCATTTAATCATTTGCTCTTTAACTACTTCATCTTCTGTATACCATTTTAACAAAATTTTATACATTTTCAATATCATTTTCTTCCCTCCCTCCAGCCATAGATTTTCAATTTCGTTATGGTTTCCCCTGAACCCAACCATTTTTTATCAGTTCTATACTAATCATAGATCTGTCTATAACGCAACCAATCATATTTAAAATCTAATTGGCTTTCTTCTTTTATCATATACGATTTCCATTCAGGTCTCAACAGTTCACTGTATTTCAACCAGTCCTGTCCCTTGTGTTCTGAAAAAGGTTTTATTACTTCTGCTGGTACAATCCACATTGGTTTTTCTTCAGGAAAATAATTTTTGTACTTAATCCATGAGTCAAAGAGTGTTCTTCTGATATAGTGGTGCTTAAAAAAGTTATCCATTTTCGACTTACCATAGTAAAGATATGCATGCCAGCCAAACCTGCAATCGTGTCCTTCTAATGCCAATAATTTTCTATTTTCAAGAGTAATCCACTGTTCTAGCCATGTCAGACAGACTGCATCATGATATAGTCTCAAGTTTGGTAGTTCAAAGCCTCCTCTTTCCTTTGCATCACACAAAATTTTCATTTTGATTCTCGTTTTTTTCCCTGCCCACACAAATGTAGAGATTTCCTTTTGCCAAGAATTAAATGCTTTCGGGTCTTTTACAATGGGAATCATCTGGAACAGAAACATAAAACGTGGCAAAATATTCATTTTAACCACCGAAATTCTGCCCAACAAAGATAAATTTAGTGTATTCCATTTTTTAATGTCATTTAGAACTTGTGACCATAATTTTTCATAGTTGTTTTTAAAAAGATCAATAATCTTCATTGTCAACTCTATACCTAGATATTTGGTTTTTTTCACTACTTCACAACTTATAGACTTCTGCAGCTCCCTTGTCATATTTTTACACATCGCCTTAGATATCTGTCTGTTCACATAGAAGCCTGGCAAATCTCCAAATTCTTTTATTTTTTGTAGTAAGAGCGGTAGGGTTTTCAATGGTTCCTCTGCTAAAAACATAACGTCATCAGCAAAGGCTCTATACTTGTATGTAAATCCCTTAATTGTCAGACCTTTAATTTCCTTATCTTCTTTAATGTTCCGAAGCAAAACCTCTAGGATCCATATGAACAATAACGGAGAAAGCGGGCAGCCTTGTGTTGTTCCTTTTTGCACTTTCTGTTGTTTCATTGTTGATCACTATTGTTGCTTTTTGTTCCGAATATATTGCTTTAATTATATTTTAAAAAGGTTCTCCAATATCCATTTTTTCCCATAACTTTAAACATAAATTCCCAGTTCAAATTATCAAAAGCTTTTTCTGCATCAACAAAGAAAAAGCCGACCTCCTTTTCTGGATGCTTGTCATAATATTCAATTGCATCTACTACCATCCTGATATTATCCTTTATTTGTCTGTCTGGCAAAAATCCAGCTTGTTCTTCTTCAATTAAGTCTTTCAAATATATTTTTAGTCTCTCGGCCATAATTTTGGCAAATAACTTGTAGTCATTATTTAAAAGCGCAATTGGCCTATAATTTTTCACATTTGTTGAGTCTTGTGCTTCTTTTGGGATAAGAGAAGTGGTTGCTTCTTTCCAAGAATCTGGTATTTTCCTTGTATCTCTGATCTCGTTTGTCAAAACTTCAAAAATCAGGGCTAGCTCCTCTTTTAGTTTTTTATAAAATTTAGCTGAAAAGCCATCTGGACCTGGAGCTTTCCCCAGTTTTGCAACATCAATAGCTTTATAAATCTCCTCTGTGGTAATAGGGCTGTTAAGCATATCTTTTATTTTTCCTGGAGGGCTTGAGATTTTTAAGTTCTGCAAATATTTTGGCCTTTTACTTGATCCATTGGATTTTCCTGGAAAAGCTTTGCATAATATTTAAAAAATTCTCTCTTTATCCCTTTACAGTCCACAATTTCTTTATCTCCTGTCACAATTTTGTTTATTACCTTCTTTTCCCTTCTTTTCTTAAGTTGCCATGCCAAATATCTTCCTGGTATGTTAGCTCCTTCGAAAGACTTTTGTTGAAGTTTCTTTAAGTTCCAATAGATTTCTTGATTTAATATAACATTCAGTTGATCTTGTAAGATTTGTATCTCTTTCAGTATTTTCTTTTTCCCTGGTCTTTTCTTTAATTCTTTCTCTTTTGTTCTGATCTTTTCCATGAGGTGACTCTGTTGTGCCCTTTTTTCTTTTATTTCTTTGTTATTTAACGAAATTAATATTCCTCTCATCACTGCTTTATAGGCATCCCATACCGTTTGGATCTGTATATCTTGATTCAAATTTGCCTGAAAGAAAAGCTTTGTTTCTTTTCGCAGGCTTTCGATTATAATCTGCTTATCCAGTAAATCTTCATTCAAAAAAAATTTCTGGCCATAAACTGAGTTAACTCTATAAATCAGATCAATGTTGTATTTTATTTCTTGTTCTTCCATTTTCAGATAGTGTCAATGCTTCAATGATCACATTATAGATATCCTCATTCAAATTTTCTTCAATGCCTCTTAGTCTAAGGTGTGTCTCCATTCCCCTATATTCCATCATTGTATCGATTTTGTGGGTTTCTTTTGTCACTGTTTGGACATTCTTTTCCATTTCTTGCATCTTGTTCTCCATATTAGTAGATTTTTGTGTAAGATTCTGTAGTTCCTGGCTTCCGGTCTGGGATTCATGGCGTCCTGACGTGTTCTGGCTTTGCTCTTTGAGCTCCCAGAGCATACGGAGGGTCTTGACGACAGGGAGGGCTTCTCACAACCCTCCGCAGATCCCCCCAGGCAGGGGGTGACTGGCAGCGAGCTTTTGGCCCGAGAGGGAGTTGAGATCGGCTGATAGCGGGGCTTTAAAGAGCGTCGCGACCAGCCTTGATCCCCTCCCCCAGAGAAGGCACTTCGGAAATTCTCTACAAGACCCCACCGAGTTGGATTCTCAACATAAGAACGCATGACCCAGACCTCCAAGACATTCTATGCAAGCTGATATTAAGGAAACACTGCTATAACAAGACACGGACTTTGAAGGTAACTTTTTTAAAATTGCTCACCGGAGATGCGTTTTGGCCGAAAGTAAACAACATCCGATGAAGCGCATGATCGTGCTGTATCTGTCGTACTAACATCAAACTTGAAAAGGTGCAGTTAAACAGCTTAAAAAGGCCAAAAAGCCGGTTTGTTGATCATTCCTGCGGTTGGATTATTGACTTTGAAATAGAAACTAACAACAATCTCCGCGAGAATTAGAGTGGAAAAGTACTCGAGCTGCAGCAGAAATCGTCAGAACAGGAAGTGACCTCAGACCAGACAAGAAATCGTCCTAGAGAAGTCCAGGGAGGCCGGAAGAAGGGAGAAAACCAGGGACAAGGGGACCTTTAAAACTGCCAGACAGGAAGAATGGCTGCACAATTCTAGAGCTCTGCTCCTTCTCGCCCCAATACCTCCTAAATCGCACCACTTTTGATTGCAAACGACTCTAAATATATGGGGAGATCCAGTGAGAGACCCAGGAACCAGAAAAAAGATACAGAGCGACCACTTACTGACTACTTCCAACTTGCTACAACGACTGCAGGCCGATCTGCTTCTAAAACTACTGAAGACAAGATGGCTGACGGCACTCAGCAACAAGGTACAGATGATTTGCAAATTGACTCTCAAAATGTTTTAAAACAAATGAGCAAAATGGAGACAAGAATTTTAGACTCCATGAAGGCATTATTTGAGCCTATACAGACCCAGCTAAATGATATAAAACAAGCTCTGCAGGAAGTTGATAAAAAAGCAGATCATGCAACTTCTTTAGGTTTAAAAGCTGCAGAAGCAATTAAAACTTTTAAAACTGAAGAGACAGTAACTCAGAAAAGACTGTTGGCTCTAGAAATGGAGACCAGGCAATATAATTTGAAATTTCGCGGTTTTCCTGAGGACACTGAAGAGAAAAGTGAATTACAAATATTTCTGGCACAATGGCTTGCATCTATTCTTAAGCTTGAAGATGGTGTGGCCCCTATGATTTTAAAAGCTCACAGATTGGGACAGAAAAACAAAGATAAGCGTAGAGGACCAAGAGATATTCTGGCAACGTTTCTGGATGCAAGAACCAAAAATAAAATACTAACAGAAGCCAGAGTAAACAAAAATCTTCCCTTTTTGGATATTAAAATAGAAGTTTTCCCTGACTTACCCCCGGATGCTATTGCACAGAGAAGGACTCTAAAGCCGATCACCATGCAACTCAGGGAAGCAAACATAAGATATAGATGGTCTGCTGCTGCAAAATTGCAAGTATGGCACAAAGGAACATTGTACACAGCTACAGACCTGGAATCTGGTCAAACATTACTGGAACTCCTGGAAATCACCCAGCCATCTATGGAGACTGACAGACAATCTTTTAAAAGAAGACTGCAGTACAATCTAACTCCACATAAGGAAAACAAAGTAATGGCACGTCCTTGACTTATAGCTCACTGAGAGTAAATGTATAATTATCTGCTGTATGAAGGTTTCATAAAGTGGTCATTTATTCTAATTGTTTAAAGATTATTACGTTAAATATGTATACAATATTCTAAAGACCATATATGGTATTGGGGGGGAAGGGGGAGCAAGTAATATTCACACCAGTTCCTTCTATAGTTAAAGTCTGGATATAGTCTCAAATTCATAACTTCGATCCTTGTTCTAAGGAGTGAGAGATTTAATCTCACTACCTCTCCCAAGTATTTGGGGAAGGGTTACAGGAAGTTCTTTTTCTTTTACCCTTAGTCTTTTTATTTTGGTGTGTGTTTTCAGTTAGGGGTGGGGGGGTTGTTATTAGAGTTAGATATTGAGTATAGTTACCAAACAGGTTAAGTTAAGTAAAGTTACTGTTACACAGTTGATAAGGCAGGTAAGGCAGTATTAGTCTCCAGGAGAGTAGTTAAAGCTAGTTACAAAAGTAATATTTTCCTTGACTTTTCATTTCTAGGAAAGAGTGATAGTAATTCCTTGGTTACGTTGCACGCATTGTTTTATTATATACAATAATCAGGTAGAATATATGTAAGATATACCATTTACATCTGTGCAAAAGTATTGTTATTTTGTTGATTCTATAAAATGTCAAAACTACTTAGATGCATGACTTATAATACCAGAGGCATGAGCAACCCTGTGAAACGTAAGCGTATTTTTGCGCAAATAACTAAAGAACATCCAAATATTGTTTTTCTTCAGGAAACACACAACACTGCTAAGTATCCATGTCTTTTTAAATCACAAAAATTCAAATATCAATGGCAGTCGTATGGCTCCTCTAAATCTCGAGGTGTAGCCATCCTAATTTCAGCTAATACTAACTTCACGCTTAAGAAAATACTCAAAGACCCTGTAGGTAGATTTTTATTTGTGGTAGGAAGTGTTGATACAACTGTTGTAACTCTAGCTGTTTTGTATGCACCAAATACAAATCAAATAGCTTTTATGACTGAAGTCCTAAATAAGCTAGCCAACTTTCAAGAAGGTGATTTAATAATCGGGGGAGATCTAAACTGTATTATGGATTATTCCTTGGATAGATCCTCCTTCAATAAGATGCAGAAAAAATGCATACAGATTGAGAAGAAACAACCCCCCTTGCGAGGTTGATCCAACAATATTCTTTAATAGATATCTGGAGACAGTTACATATAGGAGAACGTGACTACACATATTATTCACAGAGACATAAAACCTATACCAGAATTGATTACATATTAGCTTCACCATCTATAATAAATAAAATTAAATCAGCCCAAATTGGGAATCTGCAATGGTCTGACCATCATTGGGTCAGCTGTGATTTAGAACTAGGTATGGAAGTAAGACAAAAAACATGGAAGCTGAATACAAATTTATTAAAAAATCAAATCATAGCAGCTGAGATAGAATCAGTCATTAAAAATTATTTCATAGACAATAACACAGAAGATGTATCCCCAGCAATTATTTGGGATGCAATGAAGCCTGTCGTAAGGGGTGAGTTGATATCCAAGGCAGCTTATCTAAACAAACAAAGAAAGCAAAAAAGAGAAAAACTGTTAACAGAAATAGCTGTGCTGGAAATGAAACACAAACAAACAGGCAATAAAAAAGCATACAAGAAATTATTAGCCATAAGACGGGAGCTAGACACACTTGACATCAATCAAATACAGCAAAACTTACTCTACTTGCAACAAAAATCATGGCAAAACACATCGAAGGCACTGAAAGTTTTGACTAGAAGAGTCAGACAGAAAAGGGAAG
Source organism: Gekko gecko (assembly GCA_029375565.1). Taxonomy (NCBI): domain Eukaryota; kingdom Metazoa; phylum Chordata; class Lepidosauria; order Squamata; family Gekkonidae; genus Gekko; species Gekko gecko. The sequence goes on along the minus strand of JAPDNY010000003.1, from coordinate 97,327,218 downwards.
CCAGATTAATTACCTCAATAAAGGACAGACAAGGTAAACTACAATTTGAAACACAGCAAATAACAAAGGCTTTTTTAGAATATTATAAACAATTATATGAAACAAAAGAAATAAATGCAACCTCAATTAAAATATATCTAGAAAAATACTATAACAATATTAAATTGTCAGAAGAACATAAAGCAGTAATGGAGAGTCCTATTACTGAAAAGGAAGTGATTGCAGCTATTAAAAAATCCAAGTGTAATAAAGCTCCTGGCCCGGATGGCTTTAGCTCAGAATTATACAAAAAATATCAGGATACCATAGCTTTACCCTTTACTAAAACCTGCAACTATGTCATGCAATATGGAATTTTACCCCCTTCGTGGCTGCAAGCCTCAATAATAGTTATTCCAAAAGCAGGTAAAGATTTGACTGATGTTGCCTCTTACAGGCCAATTTCCCTTTTAAACAGTGATTTTAAGTTCTTCTCCACTATAATAGCATCACGTCTAAGCTCATTTGTGACGCAATATGTCCATCAAGACCAAGTTGGCTTTATGCCCCATAGAGACATTACGGACAGTACTTATAAAACACTGAGTTTAATTAATTTTTGTAAACAAAATAAATTACAATCCATTTGTGTTGCCTTAGATATACAAAAAGCCTTTGATTCAGTTAACTTTATATATTTAAAACAATTGCTAAAACATTTAGGCTTTGGTGAAAGCTTTATACGCATAATTAATGTAATATATGATCAACCTACAGCTCAACTTTGTATAAATAGCTCTATTTCGGATAAGTTTAATTTAAAACGGGGCACTAGGCAGGGATGCCCATTATCTCCTCAATTATTTGCTTTGGTAATGGAGCCTTTAGCCTCAAGGATTAGAATGCATTCAAATCTACATGGGATACATATAGCAAATAAAATTTTTAAATTAGCTTTATTTGCAGATGATATTTTATTATTTTTGACTAAACCTACAATTTCTTTACCATCGCTTCAAAAAATATTGGAAGAGTTTGATAATGTATCAGGATTACAAGTCAATATTGCCAAATCCTCTATTTTTCCAATATACTTAGAGGATGATACTGTGAAAAAGCTTAAAAAATCAGTCCTTTATAAATGGACCACAAAATATTTGAGCTATTTAGGGCTTAAAATTCCTTTGCAACTTAAAGATATACATTCAGTTAACTATGATTCCTTAATAGAAGAACTAAAGAGAAAATTTACTCAATGGCATAAAATGTCTCTTTCTTGGCATGATCGCCTAAACATCATTCGAACATATGTATTACCTAAGTTCTTATTTCTTTTTAGAATTCTACCAATAACAATATCTAAGAAACAAATTGAGGTATGGCAAAAAATCTTATTAAACTTTTTTTGGGCTTATAAACGCCATAGGGTTAGTGTGGAAACATTAACCAAGCATAAACTTAAAGGGGGACTAGGCTTTCCAGACCTATATAAATACTACCAAGCTAATCACCTAGCCAACATTCTCAAAATGCTACATGATTACCAAAATAAGGATTGGATTATAATACAAACACACTATACCTACCCATATGATGTTCCGGAAACAATCTGGCAAACACCTTCAGAACGTTCCAAAAAAATAACTGATAGTCTGATCCTGCAAACCTTCTTAGCCACCTGGGAAAATAAAAGAAAACAATTGATCCCTGGACTTTCAAAATTCCAACATCTCTTTAATCAAAAAAGTTTATTACCTCCAAATTTCCCAATACACCAGGAAACATGGAAAAAAGCAAACATTACAAAAATTGAAGATATTGTAGAAAACAATATTTTAATGAATAAAACTCAATTAGAAGCAAAACTGGGTTCTACTATCTCTTGGATGCAATTTCTACAAATATCCCACTTTTGTTCTCAAATACATTTAAATAATATCATTAAGCATCCTTTATCAAATTTTGAAAAGATATATAAATGGATGAATACCTCTAGAAGACAACTTATGGCTAAACTATATTTAGAATTAATGGAAATAGAGTCTCACAACTTATTGACATATCAGAAAAGGTGGCATTCTATCTGTAATTCTATTTTATCTGATGACGACTGGCACTACATATGGAGGACGTTTCCCTTTAATACGAATATTATAGAAATAAAATTACAAACTTTTAAAATACTTACTTTTTGGTATTTAACACCTCAGAAATTATCGCATATAACATCTGCTGTTTCTCCTGCATGTTGGAAGAAATGTGGAGGTGTGGGAAATTATGTCCATTGTTGGCTTGAATGCCCAAAACTAGAGCTGTTCTGGACAGAAATAACTCAGGTTAAAAATATAACTGGTTATGAATTGCAATGCACAGTGGAACATATACTACTAAATAGATGGCAAATGCATATACAATCTAGTAATACTATGAAAAGAATAGCCATTTTGTTGGCAGCAGCTAAAAATGCAGTAGCCTTATTTTGGAAAGACACTAAAAGTCCTCAACAACATCATTGGCATGCTAAACTTTGGAAGTTCTATATAATGTCAAAAATAACGGAAAATGTAGATGGAAGAGATGTATACAAATCTTCTTTAGATCACGCTATGATTTGGTTCCCTATTGTGGAATATTTAATTGATCAGGGTGAAATCCCTACTACAGTTAATGACTTAAATTTATGGTAAGATGTGAATGTCTCCTTGATTTGAAAAATGTAAACTGATACTGTAACTTTGAAAATGTAATACTCTTTTTAGTAACTCTAACACTCTTTTCGTGTATACTCCAACTTACCTGTTTTGTTAATTGCTATTTTCCTTTTTTGCATTTATTAATAAAATGTTATTAAAAAAAACAAAAAAAAAACTGCCAGACAGGAAGTGAGTACCCGGAAGATCCATTTACCATAGAGAAATTGCGCCCGCCATTTTGAGAAGATCAAAAAAATTTATTTCGATTTTAAACGAAAGACTTAATAGAAAATAGTGAAAATAGAGCGATTTATGTGGGCACAAGAAGGACTTTGATTTGATGTAGGTTGGAGGGAAATTTTGAACAACGGCTTACGATCTGCGGCAACGACAGAGGGCGAACTCCTGGTCCTCCCCGAAAATGGCTGCAAAAGAAGAAAAAAAGCTACAGGGCATGATGGAAGCTATGGAGAAACGTGTGATGGACGCGATTCAGAAGTTGGAAAAAACCCTTATAACAGAAGTAGCAGAGCTGAAAAAAGAAATGTCTGGGATTACAAAAGAGATACAGACGTTGACTAAAAGAGCAGATGAGACGGATGAAAGAGTGAAGAGAGTGGCATCTAATGTTGCTGAGGTTACTTTAGAAACAGAAAAAGTCAATGTGATGGTCCAATATAATGCAATGCTTAACCACATGAGATTCAGGGGGATCCCTGAAGACAAGAGTGAGAACATCCATTCTGTTATGGTGGATGCTGTTGCAGATTTTTTAAAAATGGAAGAGGAGAAGGTGATTGCGCAAAGGAAAAAATTACCCAGAGATGTAATTGTCCAGTTTATATCTAAAAAACTGAAGGAGGATCTATTTAAGCAACAATTTCAGGAAGATTTCATAATTGACAACAAGAAAATTATGGTCTTAAAGGAACTACCCAGAACAATGCTCCAGGATAGACGACTCTTCAAAGATCTGATTGACAAACTGAAAACAGAGGGTATAAGATACAGATGGGAAATTCCTAAAGGTGTCAGTTTTACATTTAAACAGAAGAGAGTCACCATCAAGTCTGTAGAGCAAATGACCAGATTCATCGACGATAACTTTAAAGACTCTGATAAATAAGCAGAAAATCAACATGGAGAGTCAAATCATATCATGGAATGTTAATGGACTTAATTCACCCCAAAAAAGAAAAAATGTTAGACTTTGGTTGGAAAAACAAAAATGTGATATTGTTTGTTTGCAAGAAACACATATTAAAAAATCTGATGCCAAATTTTTGATTCAAAAAAGATTAGGAGAGGAATTTTACTCCCTCTCCTCCCAAAAGAAAAAAGGAGTTGTTATATATATCAAAAAAGAATTGGAACCAAAAGAAGTGTTTAAAGATAATGAAGGGAGGCTTCTGGCAGTAGAAGCCGTACTGCAAAATAAAAAGACTTTAATTGTCAATCTCTATGCCTCAAATGGTGCGAAGGAAAATTTTTTTCAAGATTTGTGGGAACAGCTACGACAGTTAACCTATGAGCAAATGATTTTGATGGGTGACTTTAATGGTACCGTTGATAATATTGTTGACAGAAAATCCAAAAAGGGAATTGAAGCCATGGGCAAACTTCCGAAAGTCTTTTTTCAACTGACTAAACATGAACATTTGGTAGATGTTTGGAGAGTTAAAAACTCCAGGGACAGAGAGTATTCCTTTTATTCATCAAGACACGAATCCTTTTCAAGAATAGACATGATGTGGATGACGGAGAATTTGATCTTGCAGACACGCAAAATTGAGATGTTACCTAGAATTCTCTCTGACCATAGTCCGGTGAAATGGTCAGCGTATGTTAAGAGAAAGAAATTCCGATGGAGACTTAATGAAGATTTGCTGGACAAACAAAATATTGTGGATAGAATAAGGACAGAAACCCAAATATATTTTCAACTGAATTTAAATAAGGGTGTACAGACGCAAACGGTATGGGAAGCTTACAAGGCTGTGATGCGAGGACATCTGATTGCAATTAATAATAATGAAAAGAAACAACAACTGAAAATAGATAAAGAGATTATGGAAAACATTCGGAAAAAAGAAATGGAACTTAAGAAAAGGCCTGGCAAAAAGATTTTGAGAGAATTGAGGATCTTAAGGGAGCAATATGAGGCGAGGTTGAACAAAGAAGTATATTGGAATTTGAAAAAATTGCAACAGAAATCCTTTGAAGGTGCAAATAAACCTGGCAAATACTTGGCATGGCAATTGAAGAAAAGAAGACAGAATAAAACAATTACTAATTTGAAAGATGGAAATAAAGAGATTTCAGACCCAGGAGGGATCAGGAGGGAATTTTACAAGTACTATGCGACTCTTTTTCAAGCAAAACAAGTGGATCTGCAAAAGATGCAAGATTATCTATCCAAGGTTAATTTGATACAAAATCCTGAAATGAAAGCATTCTTAAATGCTGTAATAACTAAAGAAGAAATTAGTAAAGCAATAGGAGAAGCAAAGATTTCTAAAGTTCCAGGCCCGGATGGCTTCTCAGCCAAATTTTATAAAAAACTTCATGAAGACCTGGTTCCGGTGTTGGAGATACTTCTAAACGAAATTAGAAGGACAGGAAAGATACCAGATTCCTGGAACGAAGCTGCAATCACCTTAATTCCTAAAGAGACTCAAGATTTAACAAATGTAAAGAATTATCGGCCTATCTCATTATTGAATAACGATTATAAGATATTTGCAAAAATATTAGCAGAGCGCCTTAAAAGGTTTTTGAAGGACACTATTGTTGAAGACCAAGCTGGATTTTTACCAAATAGACAAATTAAAGACAATATGAGGGTTGTTTTAGACGCAATTGAGTATTCTGATAAGCACCCCGAAAAAGAAGTTGGTTTTTTATTTTTGGACGCTGAAAAAGCATTTGACAATCTGAACTGGGAATTTATGTTTAAGGTGTTTGAGAAATCCTTGATGGGCGCAGAATTTATAAGAATGATTCAATCAATTTATAAAGAACAAAAAGCTACGGTGATTGTGAATGCAGAACCAACAGAAGTGTTCCGGGTAAGAAAAGGTACTAGACAGGGTTGTCCCCTGTCACCATTGTTATTTATCTGGATTTTGGAGATTTTGCTACAAATGATTAGAGATGACGAAAACATAAAAGGTTTAAATATTGGAGGTTTTTCATTTAAACTAAGAGCATTTGTGGATGATATTATGTTTATTGTTGAAGATCCTGTTAATAATATGCCCAAGGTATTTGAAAAAGTGAAAGAGTTTGGTGATCTCGCAGGGTTTTATGTTAACAAGAATAAATCTAAGATATTGTGTAAAAATATGATTGGTATAAAGCAACAAATGTTACAAAATGTGACAGAATGTGAAGTGGTTAAAAAGATTAAGTATTTGGGAGTTGAAATTACAATGAAAAATATAGATTTGTTTAAGAATAATTATGAAAAACTGTGGGGTTCGATAGAGTGATTTAGAAAAATGGGAAAAATTAAGACTATCTCTTCTTGGAAAAATTGCCGTTGTCAAAATGAATGTACTGCCCAGGTTAATGTTTTTGTTTCAGACAATACCAATTGTGAAAGATGGGAAAGTGTTGGTAAAATGGCAAAGAGAAATCTTCAAGTTTATCTGGGCAGGGAAGAAGCCAAGAATTAAAATGAAGATAATGTATGACATTAAAGATAGAGGTGGCTTCCAAGTCCCGAATTTGCGTTTGTATCATGAAGTAGTATGTATGTCTTGGTTATCTGAGTGGGTTAATTTGGAAAATAGAAAACTTTTAGCCCTTGAGGGGCACGATTGCAGATTTGACTGGCATGCCTATCTTTGGTATGGGAAAAACCAAAGTCGATTCTATGTTTAAGCATCATTATGTAAGGAGGACATTGTTTGATGCATGGACCAGGTACAAGGATAAAATCTCGGATGAGAGGCCTCTGTGGATTGTTCCAGCAGCAGTTATACATCGGTTTTCAGATTATAAAGGTAATGACTGGTTGAAATATCATGAATTGTTGCAAAAAGAAGGGAAAAAATATGTTTTAAATCCAAATAATGAACTAGAATTTGAGTATGGTTGGCTACAATATTGTCAAATAAGGGACATTTATAAAAAAGATTGTAAAGAGTTTGGTTTTAGAGCTGTAAATGATGACTTTGAAAATATATGGTTGAAAGGAGAACGGAAAATGATATCAAAGATGTATAAAATCTTGTTGACTGTATATACTTTGGATGAAACTGTTAAAGAACAAATGATAAAGTGGGCCATAAATATGAACAAAGAAATTTCTATGGAATCATGGGAATTTTTGTGGAAAAAGATCTTTTAAAATGTCTACCTGTATTAATGTAAAAGAAAATTGTTATAAGATGATGTATAGATGGTACATGACACCAAAAAAGATTGCTAATATTAGTATGGATAAGAACTTGAGTAACAAATGTTGGAAATGTAAAAAAATGGAGGGTTCTTTTTACCATATGTGGTGGTCGTGTGATAAAGTGAAAGCATACTGGTCTAATATACACTGTGTGATGCAGAAGATATTAAAAATCCCAATTGAGAGAAAGCCAGAACTTCTTCTCCTTGGTTTGACAATGGAAAAAATTCCACAAGAAAAAAGGACATTGTTATGGTACATGATTAATTACGTCGGTGAGAATGGCCTTTGCTCAGCAATGGAAAATGGAGAAGGTGCCAGATATACATGATTGGTTGAGAAAATTGTTATTTTTAGCGGAAATGGACAAAATGACAAAGAAATTAAATGGACAAATGGCAGAACAGTACTTAAAAGACTGGGAAGGATTGAAACTGTATCTAGAAACTGAATATAGAATGAAGGGGAAAATATATAACTTGGATACGTATGGATATTGAACGAGAAGTGAAATGAATTTTGAACTGTTTGTACTGTTATTTGAAAATATGTTGAAATTGTAGAGGTTATATATAATTGAAATGTGTTACCTGGTTTGTCGATGCATTTAAGTCTAAGCTTGATTACCTTATAATTTTTTTGTTTGTTATTAGCAGTGTTGGAAGCCTATTAGGGGGGTGGGGGGTTGGGATGGGGATTTTCTTTTTCAAAATTGTATTGGTAACGTAATTGGAAATGTTGAGTGTATCCCAATAAAAATTTTGTTTAAAAAAAAAAAAAAGATTCTGTAGTTCCTTTGTAATTCCTGAAAACTCATTTTTAAGTCCAGCAGCCACTTGTCTAAATTCGAGGTTTGGACTTCTTCCATCTTCTCCATTTGTTTCTCCAACCCTTGTATCGCCTCCATCATTCTTTTTTCCATCGCCTCCATTGCTACTTGCCAATCTTTATCTTTTTTCTGTGTCATCCTTGGTGAGGACCACAAGCCCGCTCTCTGCCTTGGTCTTAAATCCGTTTTTAGTATTTCAATCAAGCGGTTTAACAAGCCTTGTTTACTGTAGTTTTAATCAAGTATTAAGGCTTGAGAAACTTAACATCAGTGTCCTTGTTCTTTAGCCCTTTATGTGCTTAACCAAATCACCTGCTTTTCGCATCACCGAACTTACAGATTACTTGGCAATTTTAGATTAAAGTTTTAAAATTTAGACCTTCTCAAAATGGCAGGCGTCTTTTCTCTATGGTATAAGGTCAGAGTCCACCACTTCCTGTTGCTTCTTCCTGTCCATCTGCTTTTCTTGTCCTCCTTACGTTTCCAGATTGTCCCTTCCTCTTTTGAAGTAGTCCTCCCCAAGCCTGTCTCTTACAGTCCTCTTGTCTCCTCTGGTAGCAGTCGTCACATCCAGTTATAAGATCCGTCAATCGAGGCCGCCCAGCCAGAAAGTCTTGCATTAAAATACGTAGTTTCCAGCCCCTTATCTCTCTGCTAGCTACAGGAATGGTAAACAATCTGTCCTTTTTGGTTATTTTAGCTTGAAATCTCAACTTTTTTCATGGGAAAATACACATTTTATTACGCTGCAAATGCTTCTCCGGATGATTTTACCAATCATTCCTTACTGTTCCCGGTAAGCAAATCGGTTTTCGTTACCTTTGCTGCTGCTTCTAAGGTGTACACAACGCTTCTTCTTTTATACTCTTTCTTCTTGTCTCAAGAAATCGGAGGGTGGTGGTTTTAAGCTGGATTTCCAACCCGGCTCAGTCCTCTAGTGATGATCGCAACGCCTGCTTCAAGAGAGGGGATCAAAGCGAGAAACAAGTCTCCTCCAAGGCTTATCTCTCACCAAACTCAACTCTCTCTTGGGTCTTCAGTGCTTGCTGGTCTTTCCCCTGCCTGGGGAAAGCTGCATTGGGCACAGAATTTGCCCAAACTGTCAGAAAGGGCAGCTGTTCACCCTGAGCAATTACAGGGTGCGTCAAATCATCTTACCCCAACCGGAAGCCCATCAACAGACCTATGTCAAAGGTAAATTAGTAAATGGACATTATAGTGTGGAAAGAAATGAAGATTTTTGCATAGATTTCTACTCTCCGAATTGTATCATGAGAATTCTGAACTGTTTGAAAATGATGACTTAACTGTACACAAAGCCAAAAAGGAATATAATGAGATGCCAGATGAATGCAATGAAACTCCAGAATATGAAGATATGGCAAAACTTGAGTCAGACAGTGACTATGAAGAGGAGCCACTTACCCAAGAAGTAAATGTTGCTAAAACCTGCAAGCACAATGGATGCATTACCCTGTGGCATAGGAGAACATGTCATAGGAATATTCAAAACATTAAGGACATGCAGAATAAGAGTTTGGTGAAAATCATGAACTTTACTGAACCCAACTTGTGCTTGTTGTTTATAAGGAAAAAGCATTAAACAACCATTCCCTCAGCACAGCACAAGGAAGACCACAGCCCCCCTGCAGCTGATCCATACTGACCTAGGGGGACCTCTTCCTGCCACCCTCAGGGGGGTACATTTACTACTTAATGCTCATAGATGATTTTTTAAGGTATTTTGTATCTTCTTAAAAATAAATCTGAAGCTTTTGATAAGATAAAGGAATATATAGCAATGGTTTCTGCTAAGTTCAACAGGAAACCAGAAATTCTGTGCTCAGATAATGGAGGAGAATTTTGCTCAAACATGATAGAGCAGTTCCTGAAATAGCACGGCATACAGCACCAGATGACTGTGCCCTGCAATCCATAACAGAGTGGTGTCACAGAATGCAAGAACTGCATTCTCCTATATGCGATACATACAATGCCCAGAGACAGTTGCTTACCTGTACAATTTTGGGGTGAAGTATTGTCACAGTGAATTACACACAGAATAGGCTAGTCACAAGAGCTACAGGTGTGACTCCTTATGAACTGTGGGTTGGTCATAAGTCATCCATGGACCACCTGAGAGTGTTCAGCCTTCACACACATCCCTAAAGAAAAGCAATCAAAGCTTGATGGTTGTGCAAAGGAAGGCAGATGAGATGGCCCAAGATGCTCCACCAGCCATACCTGAACCACAGATGCAACCCAGAGAGATCAAACAACCAATGGTGAGATAATCATTGCACTCCAATAAAGGTGTTCCACCCCTGAGAATGAATCTGCTTGCAGAGACAGTGGGAACATCAGACTCATTGTGTGTCCTGAATGTTGCAGCACAAAAGGGGATGGAGACTGAATACCTGACTGCAGCAACCACATCCAATCAGGCTGCAAAAGCCTGGGATACAGAACTCAGCACCACACTGCTCCAGGGAGACTTCAAGAAAAGTGAATCTGAGCCTTGCCTGTACACCAAATGCAAAGATGAAAAATTGACTTATATCCTGACTTGTGATTACAACCTACTACTAATGCATGCAGATCCAGATTACAGAAAGGAAATCATGGATCATCTAAGCAAAAAAGATGAACTTAAGCAACTTGGCAATGTTGCACATTACCTTGGCATACAGATACAGAGAGAGCCAGATGGCAGTTTTCTTATCGGCCAGGAACAGAAGATTAGAGACCTAGTAAGAAGCCTGAAACCGGATGATGCTCCACCCACATTCCCATGGAGCCAAACTAAATCAAGCAGGGAGAAGAATCTGCAGAGCTACCTGGAGGCAACCGATCCCGTGAAGCACTAGGTAAGCCTTTGCATATTTCCACTTTGACCAGACCAGACATTACGTTAGCTGTGGTACTATTATGTAGAAAGAATGCAAAGCCCACAAAAAGAGTCTGGAAAGCTCTTATAACACTTGTGAGATACCCAATGACCACTGCAGATCTTAAACTTAAGTTGTCTGCAACTGGCAGCTCTAAGCTAGTGACCTGTGTGGATGCAGATTGGGCTGGAGGCTTAACAGATAGAAAGTCTACCAGTGGCAATATAGTTTTCTTTGGTGGAAGACCTATAAGTTGGCTGAGCAAGAAACAAAGTGCAGTTGCAAGTTCCACCGCTGAAGCAGAATATGTGTCAGCAGCACTAGGCTGTCAAGAGATACGTTGGCTGGTACAACTACTGAAAGACATGAACCAAGATGTACCAAAGCCTGTTACAGCATATGACGACAACAGCTGCACCTGCATTTCTGAGAAAGGAGATGTGAGCCAGCACACCAAGCACACTGATGTGGAGTATCACCTGGTGAGACATCTGCAGCAAGAAGGAATTGTCAAACTGATCCACTGCCCAACGAAAGAGATGGCTGCAGATGCCCTCACCCAGCCTCTACCCAGAGAAGGATTTGAATTCCTGAAAGATGGAATGAAACTGGTCCAGCTGAGCCACGGTCCATCAAGAGGGGGTGCTGGAAGTTCCAGATGCGAAATGTCCCCTGCCTCAAGCCTCTCCAGACTGAGAAGCAAGAGAGACTAGATAGATAGATAGGCACACTGACCTTTCTTCCTGTATCTACCCTCCCTTCTGCCACTGTCCTCTTTGATATGCAGATTGTAATCCCAGGAACCAATTTCACTTTCCTGCTTCTCTCTCACTCTGAATGAAGACTTGCTCTCTACCTGCACGCACCAAGAGAGGGACATGCAGTCCTCTCTTGGCACCATGAGGCAGATGGGCATCTCGCCAACCGCAACCATCCTTTAGCTAGTAAATTAGTAATCTATCAATCTCTCCTCTTTCCTACCCAAAGTGTACTTCTCAAATAAAGAGAGAAATATTTCTCTTCTAAACTTGCAACGTGGCTCTGTGTAGCATTGTAAGCTGGGGAACCTGGTAAAGTGATGCTCCAGCGTTTGTAGCTTTATTTAAGCACTCTGCTAACTATTGATGACTGGACTGACCACACCAGCTAACCTCAATAAAGTTCTTCTTCCCTTCTCTTTGTTCCCAGTTTCTCAGACCACGAGACCAGCCACATGAGGACAAATTGGGTCACTTTACAGAAAGTGTGAAGTTAATGCTGGAATTCCCTATCAAACAGGAGAGGTACATTTCCTGAGTAGAGAGGGCAGCAGCCCCAAAGTTGGGTTCTGTATCTACCCATCTAGACAGACTCTACTAGCCATTGCTAGTCACGAGGTAAACTTCCACTCTGGGTCTTCTCGCTGCCTTAGGCACACAGAATGTGCATGCTGAGGCCCGGGGTTGTGCCATCTGAAGTGAGAATTAGGGAGTATGAATTAGGGAGTGTGAATTAGGGAGAATTAGGGTGAATTAGGGAGAATTAGGGAGTGTGAATTAGGGAGTGTGAATTAGGGAGAATTAGGGTGAATTAGGGAGAATTAGGGAGTGTGAATTAGGGAGTGTGAATTAGGGAGAATTAGGGTGAATTAGGGAGTGTGAATTAGGGAGTGTGAATTAGGGAGTGTGAATTAGGGAGAACTTACAACATATATCACAGCTCTATTGAGTATTTCCAGATTTAATGAAATTTCAGCATCAATGAAATTAGTATCTCACAATTCTGATTCTGATGTCAGAACTGAACCTCAGTTCCCATTATGACTTGATTGTTAGACTGAAATTAATAGCTGAATTTTTATACATTAGTACAAATCATTAGTAATATTGGAATGGATCTTAGCCCTATCCTAGGGTTGCCTCTAACACTACCATTCCACTGAGTAAAATTTGAAGCCTTCCTCCAGCCGAAGGAGCATTCCTCCAACTTAAGTAGCTCGTCCATTGAAAGAAGAATAACTTAAGTTGGAAGAGATGCCCTGGAGCCAGGTCAGATGCATGCTGCTGTCAGATATTGATGGCTACTGCATGATAGCAATTGGGTGGTGTCAAATGCTGATAAACTGGCAAAGACTTTATGACCGGTGTAAAATATTGTCCTACATTTGATGGCTGGATATCAGGTAATGTGAGTGGCAAATGCTGACTATTGCGGTATGGGAGCCACACAATGAAGCTGTTGAAATGCTGATGCTGAGAATCAAATATTTGCCAAATATGAAATTTTAAAAAGTGATATCCCATTTTTCTTCCCAATGGGGCCCCAAAGCGGCTTACAACATTCTTCCTCTCTCCATTTTATCCTCACAACAACATTGTGAAGTAGGTTAGGCTGAGAGTCTGTGACCGGCCCAAGGTAGCTCAGTAAGCTTTCACAACAGAGAGGTGTTGCAAACTTGGTTCTTCCAGTTCCTAATCTGACACTCTAACCACTATACAGTGCTGGCTCTCATATGTATTCTAAATATTTGCATTGCAAAAGACTATTTGAAGAATATTTCACCACCAAAATCTGCATGGAAGAATGATGTCAGATTCCTTTTGGCTCTGTTTCTACACCTTAGGGTATTTCAACATTGTTTTTGCATACCAAAATAGTCATAAGCATGCAAGATGTGGCACAATAATGAACAACAGGGATAGGCATTTTAAGGATATACTGCTAAAATTAGACAAGAATAATAAAGTCGAGTGTGGTTACAGTCAGTGTTCCCTCTAAGCTGAGTCAGTGTGAGCTGGCTCACAGCTTTTTAGCCTCTGGCTCACACCTTTTTGACTTCGCTCAGGAAGGAGGGCTCCCGAGCAGACTAATTTATGCAGTAGCCAAATCACCTGCTCACAGCTTTTATGCCAGTAGCTCACAAAATAGAATTTTTGCTCACAAGACTCCACAGGTTAGAGGGAGCATTGGTTACAGTGTTGAATCAGGAAGACCAATGTCCAAATATTGGCTTAGTCACAAAAGACAAAGAAATTTTAAATCCGTGGACAAACAATATCAGAGATGGATTGTTGTTGTTGTTGTTCAGTCGCACAGTTGAGTCCGACTCTTCGCGACCCCATGGACCAGATTACGCCAGGTCTTCCTGTCTTCCGCTGTCCGCTGAAGTTTGCTCAATTTCATGTTCGTTGCATCGATGACACTGTCTAACCATCTCATCCTTTGCCGTCCCCTTCTTCTTCGACCTTCAATCTTTCCCAGCATCAGGGTCTTCTCCAGTGAATGCTCCCTTCTCATTTGGTGGCCAAAGTATTTGAGCTTCAGCTTCAGGATCTGGCCTTCCAGGGAACAGTCAGGGTTGATTTCTTTTAGGACTGAATGATTTGATCTCCTTGCAGTCCAAGGGACTCTCAAGAGTCTTCTCCAGCCCCATAGTTCAAAAGAATCTATTCTTTGGTGCTCGGCCTTCCTTATAGTCCAACTCTTGCAGCCATACATTACTACGGGGAATACCATTGCTTTGACCATGCGGACTTTTGTTGGCAAGGTGATGTCTCTGCTTTTTATCATGCTGTTTAGGTTTGCCATCGCTTTCCTCCCAAGGAGATGGATTAGCCTATTGAAATGACCCAGAAGCAAGCTGAAGTGAATGGCTCCTATAGGTATAGGGTTTGGGACAAGCGTAGTAACAGGCACAGCTGTTTTGTTCACTCCCATGGCCAGGTTGTCAGAAACGCAATTTGTTCTTACCAAGAAAGAACTTCCGGAGACAGACCTTTTCAGTGAATCAGGATAATCTTTCTATTGATTACACTCTTGCAAGGGTGGATGCACAGCTCAAAAGAACTGAACACACCTCTTGATTTGAAAGCACACAGTTAAATACTTCCTTGCTCGACACTTTGACAATAAGAAACGCCCTGTTCTGCTTCTCATTGGTTGAGGAACTGAACTTACAATCTCCAATTGCGATTCGCCTTTGGCCCCTCGTGACGGAACGCCTCTGATTACTGTTCTGCTTTTTCTAATTAGTGCCAACCTCTAAATATGCTAAAATCTGTTTTACTTATTCCTAAAAAGGTATCAACCTTCCCAGTCTTCCCCTAACACTTCTTCATCATCTACCGCAACTTTCACTCTTGGGTAAGCGTGGTCAGCCTTTGTGTTACGTCTTCCTGTCGCTTGAGCCTCCAGACCGCAGAATGTTCTATTCTGTCAGAGAACTGCCATGATTCTTTCTGTTGCCATGTACACTGTGTTCATTGTTTGCTGTATCGCTTCCTGCCCTTACGCTTGTGCACAGCTTGCCAGCTGCAACTGTGGGAGACCTCTTTCTTGCCGCCTGTTATCGGCGTGGCCTTGACAAGGAGGCTTTGGCATATTTTCTCAGCCTGGGGAAATATTCCAGTCTTACGTGACTAGACGGTGAGGGGATAGTTCTCCCGGTCATTAAGTAACATCCCGCTGGGAGTTTTCCCTCGCGCGTGCTAAGAGTTCATTTGCTAGTCCAGCTTTGCATCATACTATAACTGTGCCTGGCCTGGCCGGGGAAGGCATTCCTGACAATAGTGTTATTACTGTGGGCAACATCCTTGTATTCCAATAAAGCATATCTTTCTTTGAAGAGTGCTTGGACTTGCTTGCTATTGAGCCTGACATATTCTCAGGTTTAGGGCTGGCTGCCCATCTCGCAAGACTTGTTTGCCAGAGACAACTTCTCATTTCTGCAGGTCAGCAAAGAGCTAAGAATATAATTGCAAGAGGATCAAGAATAACAGAGCTTATATCTCTAAGTGCCGACTATTGTGCTGCTAATTAATTCTTGGCTGATGAAGCTTAGGTACTTTTCCAGTTACTAGGAGTAACTAGACATACTGCCCTTTTACACTTCTTGCTTTCTGGCCCAAAGGCCAGTTTTCACTTTTGGGTCTGTCTGGCCCTATTTCCCTTTTCTAACAAGTCCCTGTAGCACAGCAAGCAGGTTTAATCTTTCAACATTATAAAGTAATGCATTTGATGATTGTTATTATTCCCAAAGCCAACATCTTAAGCTTTCAATTAAAAATCTCCATTCTTATTTCTCACAAGGTCAGAGCTGAGTGGCCTTGGCCCTAAGCCATTGCTAGTCCTGCTGGGGCTTGGGCCTATTGACTTTCTCCTTTCACTTTTGCAGAATGCTACATTTTTTGGTGCTGTCACTTTTCTTTGGACCTATGACAGAATAAAGTTAAGGTTTTTTTTTGCTGATTAAAAAGGTTTCGGAGCCCCCACTCCAGGAGGATTTGGCAAAGGAGATTTAAACAAAGTTACAAGGTATTGGTAGTCCCTGGCCTGAAAGATGTCTGCTTAGCCTCAACCAGAGCCAGGGCCTTTTCTACCTTGGCCCCGGCCTGGTAGAACACACTCCCACCTGAGATCAGAGCCCTGTGAGACTTATTCGTTCCGCTGCACAGGGCCTGTAAAACAGAGCTGTTCCACCAGGCCTTTGGCTGAGGCAGTGGATGTTCAACCATCTTGGCCTCCCCTGCTCACAGTAACTTATTATCTAACATCCTGCAAGGAGGCACTATGGAATGCCCTGGAGCGGTTGTCTTTGTTTTAGTTGCTATCCTGTTCTGTTTGCTTTAAATCAGGCTTTGATTATATGTTTATTGCTTTTATCTTTTACATGTTGTGAGCCGCCCTGAGCCCACTTGTGGAATAGGGCAGGGTATAAGCTTGCTTAATAAAATAAAATAAAACCTATATTTAGACAGCAGTGGTGTTTGTCTCTGTTATGCTGGCTGCTTTAGACAAGTCTTTTACAGACACCACCCAGAGGTGGCAGAAACCCCGTGGACAGTAACAAAAGGTGTCTTCATTACAAAAGGCTAAATCTAAATGCTTTCTGTCTGTAACAGGTTCACCCAGATACTGAGCATCATTTAACCCCAGCAAGAAAACAATCAATGCAATCGTGCCAAGACGACTACCTATGACAATGTATCCAATCCTAATCTGCCAGGACACAGTCAAATTACTACACTGATGTAGAAAGCAATGATATTGGGGGGAAATAGCCAAAGAAGTTGAACTTGTTGGTTAAAAGGGCCAGATCTGACATGTCACTTTGCAGGGCCAGACCATGGGTGCCATAAAATGTCATGCCGGGTTCTGGAAATAGTTTACCACTGACCGTGACCCCCACCCCTCCTCAGCACCTTAACCAACCACCCTTTGCTCGATGTGCACAAGACGTTTTGCATAGCACAGGGCGCTACCGCCTGACAATCCAAATGCGAAAACCAGAGACTCTTGCAGCTCTCTGAAGACTAACTCATGTCAGAAGCTTTTGATGAGCTGGAGCACGAAGGGTTGCATTCTATTGCCACAGGTGCCACAGCCAAAGACAGGTGGCCAAGTGGCATCAACCAGGGGACCCAATACGCCCTGCCTTAAAGAGATCGCTGCAGTCGACAGGCTGTGGGGTGGGGAGGGTAGAGGGTAGAGTGTGAGGCAGCCGCACAATCCCACACCTCCCTTTTTTCAAAGTCCCAAATTCGGCAACGAGCTGGAACTGCGATGCTCCCCAGCACAAGCAATCTTCAAGTGTTGCCACTGACCAAAGAAGCCAGCTTCATTTTAATTGCCTTTTGCAGACTCTTATTTTGTGCCAGCTCAACAGCATTATCCAACCACCCAAAATATTGCTTCTCATGTGCAAGTGCAGACACACACCTGGAGCCCGCCTCTACCACGTGCAAGCCCGGCATTCTTTTCTGAATACCTGCTCCCTTCCCTGACCTTTGCCTCCCCCCTTCCTGTTACATAAGGCAGCACTTGTGTGCCAGGAGCCCGGGGAGCACGCGTGCATTTCAACTGTGCCGCTTATTTAATCCTCCCTGTGCTGCTGGAGGGAGGGAAGCTGGAAAGGAGCAGCACACATTTGGGTCAGCAGGTTAGCAGGCTTTGGCTCGCTTGACTGTGGACTTCCTCCACCCCCAACCCCCATCATTGTGCATGCGTAGCACCCCTTACATAAGCACCAGGCTTTCCTCTCTCACTTGGGTTGCTGCACACAGCGTGCCCGGTGCTGCCAGCCGCTCTCCATCCACCACTTCAATAAACAGGGCTTGGCAAGCCAGCCGGAGGCTTTCCACAGGCGCCTATGCCCATGGGCGCCTTTCCCATGCTGCCTGCAAATGGGAAGCCTCTCAGCTGGGCTTGAGGATGTTAGACACAACCTGTGTCTCTAGCTGTGTTTTCCCAACCCAATTTGAGAAACATGCAGTAGTTCTGTAGAGAGGAAACACTAAAATATTTATTCATTAAGAAAGGAAGACTACAGATATCAAGGTCTGGAACCCCTGAATACCCAACAGACTCTTCAGCGTTACAGAGGGTGACATGGAATTTTATACTCAGTGTGACATTAGCAAGCAAACATTGTTATTGGTTCCATCAAACATCAGCACTCTGACCTCACAGGCCTCTGATCGGCGGAAAGTCTTTTGGGCTGAGCTTTCCCAAGTACAGTTCATTCTACCTTTTACCCTTTAATAGACAATGGGCGCTTCTCTCCCCCAGACTGCGAAGTTGGAAAAGTATCTTTTTGACTTAATATAAGACAGGGTGTCTTTGTTCACCATTTAGCTAGGCTAGCTGATATCAGAAATGTGTTCTGGTTATTGCTGAAATGCAAGGCCATGAGGCCTGTCTATGGGTTAGGCTTCAGCAAAATAATGGTATGTTAACAGCTTTTTATTCTCCCAGCATGCATCTTTAAGCAGTGGCCATTAATGAACAACAGTTAATATCTGAATATATGTCCATGGTCGATTTCTGTTTGTATGATTAGAATCATCAATGGCACTCAGCATATCATGGAAATGCTAGGTGTACCTACTAAGGTAACCTGTTAGTCAGTGGCAGAGTACAACAGTGTTTCATAAACTGTACGTACAACAAGGAGGTGGGGCCAAAGAGACTCCGCCTGCCACACATGAACAGCCAGCTCAGGGGGCAGAGTCAGGAGCCCGGCGTGTTCTGGCTGGAGGGGGAGAGGCGGCAGAAAGAAGCTTGCCCCGGCCTGGAGCCTCAGCTAAGGGCAGCAGGCAGGCCCCAAGGGGGCTGCCTGCAGAGACCTTGGGGCCAAACCAGCTCTCCTTGCCCCTTATCGTTGCCAACTCTGGGTTGGCCAATACCTGGAGATCTGAGGGAAGACCCCAAGGAGGGCCTGTGTTTGGGGAAAGGGAGGACTTCAGCAGGGAGTCCCCCCCCAGTAGTTTGCAGAGCGGATAAAAGCTCTGGCCCACAGGCCAGTTCTCGTCCACAGGCCATATATTGGACATCTGACATAGGCTGTTACAGTTTTTAAACAGCAAACCATACATAATGTTTGTTATCCACCCATCACTGACAGCCAGGTTAGTGTTGGACGAGGATCTGGAAGACCCAGATTCAAATATCTGGTGTGTTCTTAGTGCTGGGTATCCAAATAAGGAAGCCGCATGTTTTCAAACCGGAGCAGCTCACTAAGTCCAGTGCTTTCTCTGGCTGGAGCTGGTGCATTCAGCGTCCTTTCTCCCGGTTCCTGCCCACGCCCAGGCCTGGAGTGGACTAGGGCAGTCTCAAACACTGGCCTGGAGAGAACAGAGTCATCGCAACACCACCACCCTCTTTGCCATTGACCCTTGCAGGGTGAGCCTGGGCAAATCACCCTCTCAGACTGATCTATCTCGCAGGGTTGTGGAAAGAATAAAATGGAGAGGAGAATGTTGTAAGCTGCTTTGGGTCCCTATTGGGGAAAAAAGCAGAGTATAAGTAAAATAAATGAAAGATTAAACCAACAGGTGATCATTCCAGCAAATTGCACTAGATTTTAAGTGGATATTTCCATGTTTCTGTGTACTGAGAAGTCTTCTGCTTCTTGACCCAGACTGCCCCATAACTGCTTCTTTGATGGCACAAATAGGATTAACATGCACTTCTCTCTGCATCCCGTATGTGCGGCGCAGGCCCCAGGACCAAGCCCATCCAAAGCCAAAGACGCATGCCAATTGTCATGTTTACTTCCCCATCTCATTCCAGGGAATGTCTTCTTGGATGTTCCTCTGCCCACTCCCCTTTCATAGCAGGTTGGAAGGGGTCAAATTAGGTGGGACTCTTCATATGCTGTGGACACGGTTTAACCAATCAGTCATTTCCTGAAGCGCAACACAAGAGAATCTGCAAAACAGTGTATCCATGTACAGCGGGGCCTTGCCGCAACTAGGCATGCGCTGTGACTTGTGGCAGCAATACAAGGTGACTAATACGTGGGCTCCTTCCAGACTTGCCTAATGGGGAAACGGAGACCAGGAAAGCCCCCTGGGACTTTACAACCCCTTGAAACGCCAGAGAAAGCTTGGGTAGTGATTTCAATGGACTTTATAACTGACCTACCACCCAGGAAAGGCAAAACAGTGATTTGGGTGGTGGTCGACATGTTCTCCAAGCAGGCATTTTATTCCTTGCAAACAACTACCCTCAGCTAAATCATTAGCCAAGCTTTTCATGCACCACATCGTGAGGCTCCACTCTGTTCCTTGCAAGAACATTTCAGACAGGGGGTTTGCAGTCAGGGCCGGCTCGAGGTGTTTCCAGGCTGGGAAACTCCTGGATCACCGTCCAGAACAGCTGTTTTCTCTGCAAGGGAACTGACCTCTAGTCTGGAGATGAGCTGTAATTCGGGATCTTCAGTTCCCACCTGGAGGCTGGCATACCGACTTGCAAATCAGGCGAGGTGCCAAAGGGCGTTCTTTCCTGGCGGCAGCAGCCCCTGCCTCCTCTCCCCCCCAGGGGGAGGGGGAGGGCGGGCAAGCTCCGCTGCTGCCTCCTGCGCCCTGCTGGGGCGCTCTTCGCAAGCGGCGGGGGAGCCTTTCGCGGGGGGGGCGGGCGGGTGCAGTTTGGCACCCCTGTGGCTGGTGCACTCTAGGCGAGCACCTAGTGGGCGAGCCGGCCCCGGTTGCAGTTCCCCACTAAATTTTGGAAGGAGCTGCTGCAGGTGTTGGGGGTAGAACAAGGTCTCAGCAGTTCCCATAACCCAGAGACGGACGGACAAACGGAGAGGGTGAACCAAGTGGTTGAGCAGTTCCTCCGGTGCTTCACCAATTACCAGCAGGACAACTGGGTCGGCTTCCTCCCTTACGCAGAATACAGTTACAATAACGCAGTACATAGTGCCACTGGCCTTCCCCCTTTAAGGCTGTGCGTGGGTACGAAGGGGGCCCAACCTCCCTACAGTAACCCCCCAAGAACCCAAACCGGGAGATCTACAATCATGGTGGGGGGACCTGAAGGAGCGATGGTCCACAATCCACAAGACTCTGGAAAAGGCAAAAGAGGACTACAAAAACAAGCAGATAAAAGGAGAGCTCCTGAATAGGATTTGAAGCCTGGGGACTCCGTGTACCTTTCGACAACGAATCTGAAAGGGATCCAACCGGGGAGGAAATTGGGGTGGAGCTACATTGGCCCATTCCAAAAGGGATCTGGGCCCGAACGAGTGGGAGACCTCGTCCAGCTACTCCACCTCCTCTGATGATTGATGGTGAACCCCACCATGAAGTGGAAGAGATCCTTGATGCTAAGTTGATATGGAGCAAACTGTACTATTTGATTAAATGGAAGGACTTTGACGAATCGCATAATGAGTGGGTGAAATGCAAACGTGTTAGCGCTCCCTCTTTAACTTGGGCATTCCATAACAAATACCTGTGCAAACCGAAGGGGTAGGAGGTCTTGGGGGGGGGGGGCAGTATGTCAGGCTCCCTGTGCATTTTGCATTTTACAGCTCGCCTGTCATCGGGAGAGGAGGTTCCTCTCTCTTTCTCTCTCTCTTTGATGTGCCCAGGGCTTGTCACCTTAGCGATGCCAAATGTCCGTGATCCTGTTTTCCTTATTATGTAAAGGCTACGTGCCTAGGGGGGATGGGGGGGGAGCTGATGGTTAGTTCTGGCGGGCAAATGCTGGGGTGTGTGTGTGTGATTGGGTCCTGATCTTTAGTGCCTTTACTTGAATCCACTATATCAGCAACCTTCGCACGTTTAACTTCAGTCCTAACAATAGATGTGTCCAGGATGGTGTCTATCAACTGTCTCAATAAAGTTAGCTTTCTTCAGACTGGCTGGTTGTTGAGAACCTGACACTTCTTTAATATACGAAAGAAAGAATTCTAGGTGTGGGTAGTGAAATGGCAGCTTCTTTTCTTCAATAATTTTGTGTCCCTATTACTAATAAATGAAGCACTCAGACCCCCACTCCAACTTTACCTTTAAAATACAGGGCATGAGTTTCTCAAATCGTATCAGTGCCTATGCTGGAGTTAACACGCACAGAACAGTCATCCACACAAACATTGAGCCAATGAATTTTATGAAACATATTAACAAGAACCATACAAATAAATAAAAATATGTACACAAGGTGGTGTACAACCTAAGGGGGGGAGTGCTAAAGAAGACCAATGCTTTCAAATCTGTTTAGAAACAATATGAATGCAAGACTTTCCCATCATGCTGCTAGAAGTTATCACCGAACGAGAATCGGTCGGATCATCCATTAGGAGGAGGAGGAGTTGGTGCTCCTGTGGTGGAGGAGTGAATGGGGGCCCTTCCTCTTGTGTGCACTTCAAACAGTATGCAAACTGAGGCCTCCACACTGGACCAGATGGCAGGCAGTTTCTTTCCTAACAAGGAAAGCCTGAAATTGCATGAACTGTATGATTGGGGATCAGCATGTGGGCCCTCGCTCACATGCGCTTTGAAGTGCCTGGTGGAGAGGAGTGGCACTCACCACCACATGATGGGAAATAATGATAACATAGAACTCAATGAGATCTATTCAGCTACTAAAACTCTATGTGGAACCTTTTACTTAAGCTCTCTGTCATTGAAACTTGAAAAGACACCTCCGCTCTTACAGCCAAAGCAGCCATCTAAACAACGCTCCCCTAAATTACCTGTGGCTGTCACAAATGTTATCACTTTTCATTTTCACTCTTCAGCAGGGCTGTTCTTCTGCTTCTAACTGTCTGACTCACAAAGCTTCTCCCCCATGAAGAGACAGTCAGATTTCAGTCTTACACTAACAAGTGGGATGTTCCTCATAAATGAAGCACAACAGAAGTGCCTTCTTTCTCATGCCTCTCTTGCATTTAGACCCTATTCTACAAAGGCCAAAACACAAACAGAACTTGCACAAAAGGAAACACTGAAATAACATCTTCAGAATGCCCCAAATTCATGAACAGCTGCCTGTCTCACCCACCAGACCCCAAATCCTTCCTCAGCACGTTAACTGCCCTCAATCTGTGATGTACTCTTGAGGAACTTCCTCTCATGCGTGCACATATGCATCATACCAGGCTTCTCCCGAATCCTTCAGAGAGCTGCAAAACAAAAAATATGGCTTTTACTAAGCAAAAAGGACGGTAAACTTAAGAAAAAGACAGACAAGCCAAAAAGACATTTCTGATACAGTAATGACAATATAAACAGCATGATAGACGGACCCACAACTGTTAATATCGACCCAGATAGCTCATTAGAACTATTGAGAGTGGCAGTTCAGTATTATATTTGGATATAAACAATAAAATATAAATTATGCAATTCTTTCTTGTTAAGGAGGAACATATAACAGACTTTCAAATCTAAAAAGATCCAGTATGCTCCCCCCCCCAATAATGATGTTTTATACAGATGAAATAAAGAGGAGATGGTTCACAAAAATCAAAATGGAGTAGGACAGACAAGCAAAATTTAAGATCTTTTTATGGAAGAATTATAGCTATCAAATAAATTCAAATAGCCAAAATATAACTTATTGCATAATATTCCAACAGCTGTTTCAGAAAAGATAATAAAAATTGGCAGCAAACAATTACTAACTTTATGTGGAAAAAGAAAACACCGAGGATTAGTTTCAGAACTCTTAAGCAAAACAGAAAAGAAGGCATTTTAACAGTACTGGATATTTGTGATCTTATGGTAACTGTATAAGTTAATGGTGTTTTCAGCAGCCTATTATATTAACTCCAGGTTATAATGAATGAATCTTAAGCTCTTTCACTAGTTAAAATAATAGATTTGAGGAAACAGCATAGTTTTATGTTATTTTCCAAATAAAGCTGTGATTGGTACATCAATTATGGAAAACTTTGATTTCTTTGGAACGATAGCTCCCGAGAGAAAAGCCAGAATAATTTCTCTTTAAACACTGTCCCCTGCTGTGTGTGCAAATAAACTCCAGACTTCAGTATCATGTAAAACTTTCTAACAAGCTTAACTAGAAACTTTTGGCTATAGGTGCTATTGAGGCAATTCAGGTCAGGAGGTCACACAATATAGTATGACTATATAGCAAAGACATAAATACAGTATTATCGGATTTTATACAGGATTAGAACAGTGGACACTTGAAGGTGAGGAGGAAGAACCACTGAATGATTCTAGTATGTTAGTACATTGAACTAAGGCTCTGCAATACAGTTTCAATCCTCCTTTATGGGCAACATGCACATCACTTTACACTCAATGACCTTTCTCTGATTCTTAAGTCTGGCTGCAGTCCCACTGGTGGCTTGGCATGGTATGGTGGTGCCTCAAATTGTACCAGTTTAAAGTGTAGCAGAGCATTTCATCCACACCACACCCACTGTGGAGGGTTACCCATGCAGCCATCCCATGGGGGAGCATCCATATTTTTGTTGCGCTTCAACTACGGGATGAGCTGTAAGGGTGGGTTTTATTTAAATGCAGGTGGATGGATGCGCTCATGCGCATACAGGCAGCAACTAATGCACCACTGCCCCCCATGGTGGAAACGGACCTGCAAGTTCAGATGTCTCTCCTGGTTTCCTTTCACAGCAGGAGAGTTCAGTTGCTGGAAAACCCGGAGAGGAACTGTGAACAATCTGTTAATACTGGACTTTCCCCAGTATCTGTTTATCCTGCTTCCACTGCGGAACAGCATGGGCTGCCGATGACTGTGCTACGGGAAGCAGGTGTCCTCGTCTGGAAGGCCCATTTATTCTGCTCACTATATCGCCACAAACTGCCCATGTGACCACAGCCAATATCTCACCTCTTCTCGCCCAGTTAATCTTTTTCCATTACTCTTTCTTTCTCCACAGCCTAGAAGATGATACATGTTTCTTATGTCTTAGCCTTCTTCCCTTCCTCTCTTAACTCCCTACAGTCTAGTTACTGTCTTCACTCAAACAGAAGCCACTAATGAAAACAGCAATAGTCCCCCTTATATACCTTACCTAATCCTTCCAATGCATGAGCTTAGACACTGAAAAAATTAGTGACTGAGGTGCATATGATCATAGAATGTTAGAGTTGGAAGGGACCTTGCAGGTCATCTAGTCCAACCCCCTGCACTCTGCAGAAGCATAGCCGAAAGGTAGCCCTACAACGTACCCGAAAGATGGTCGTCCAGCCTCCACTTAAAAACGTCCAGTGAAGGAGCATCCACCACCTCCCGAGGCAGTCTGTTCCACTGCTCAACCACTCTTACAGTTAGGACTCCCTTGTAATTTCCACCCATTAGATGTAGTCTTGCAATCCGGAGCAAGAGAGAATAGATCTGCTCCATCTTCTACGTGACAGCCCTTCAAATATCTGAAGACTGCAATCATGTCCCCTCTAAGCCTTCTCTTTCCCAGGCTAAACATATCCCACTCTTTCAGCCTTTCTTCATAAGACTTGGATTCAAACCCTCTCACCATTCTGGTCGCCCTCTTCTGGACACGCTCAAGCTTGTCAACATCCTTCCTAAAATGTGGTGCCCAAAACTGGACACAGTATTCCCGGTGCGGCATGACCATAGCAGAATAGAGCGGAATTACCACTTCCCATGATCTGGACACAATGCTTCCATTAATCTATCCTAAGACTGCATTAGCTTTCTTCACAGCCACATCGCACTGCAGGCTCATGTTTAGCTTGTGATCAACCAGAACACCCAGATCCCTTTCAGATGTGCTGCTGTCAACCCAAATCCCTCTCATAACAAGCTAAGGATTCTCCTGATTCCTGTTTGTGGAGAGAGGAGGAGGTACAGAGACTTTTGTGACTTGGTTCTCATGGGAGGGAGTCAGTAGGTACAGTCAATGTTGCTGGGAGCTCCTGTCCTTGCATAAGGTCAAAATATGTCCCTTCTTAGATACTGATTGCCTACTAGGGCTCTAGTGATGCTTGCACTTCTCCTCCGCCTGCTTTTTGGAACACAACAGAGGCCCAATGTGGCCTAGTGGTTAGAGTGTTAGACTACGATCTAGGAGGCTCACGTTTGAATTCCCACTGTGCCAGGGAGTCTGGTTGGGTGACCTTGGGCTAATCATACATTCTCAGCCTAGCCTACCTCACAAGGTTGTTGTGAGGATAAAATGGAGGCAAGAAGAACAATGTAAGCCACTTTTGGTCCCTCTTGGGGAAAAAGTTGGAGTATAAATGAAGTAAATAAATAATAAACAGCAACAGTTCGTTATATTTCTGTCATACTTACTGCAAAATGTCTCCGAATGCAGTGAGCAGAGGTTTGCATTGGTAGGCAATGCCGTGCTTGGCACAGAGGGATTTCACCAGAGGGGCCACTTTCCAATAATTGTGTCGAGGCATTGTGGGGAAAAGGCTGGAGAGAGAGGAAAAGACATGGTTTCTGTAGAATCAGATCACATCACAATATAGGGCTATACAAAGGATTTTGTTGCCCTCAATGGCCTTACTGGTGTTCAATCTGGAAGTTCAGATGGCCGGTAAACCAGTCGTTGAAAAAGGATTGATCCACATTGCAGGTTGCTTGGAGCTGTGGAAAAACAAGACAGAATTAGGAGCAACGGATACAATCTTTGTTTTCTGCCGCGGGCAAATGGCAAACCACCCACCAGGTTATCAGTCTAAAATTCCTGGTTCAGGAGGAACTGTGTAGGTTACCCTCTCTAGATAGTACAAGGAATCCATTAAACTAGTTTTTTGAATTGCAGAGATTTTGTGCCACTGGGCTTGCTGGAGAGAGAGGGGTAGACATTTTAAATAAATAGACAGAAGAAGAGCAAAAGTGACAGCAAGGATGACTAGTGAAAGCTAAAGTTTCACCTTAAGTTCCCCTGGTTCGTGTCTACAGTGAAGTCTTCTGAGCGTGGTGCCAAACAATTAAGAACAGAACGGGAATGTGGAAGAAAAGCGACTGACTTGATTTGTGACAGCTTGGAGATTCCCTTCTGAATAGCAATGGTAGCAATGAAGGAGCTCAGAAACCAGAGGCTTGTAGAACTAGAAAGAGCCTTACCTGCATAGACAACCAGTCCGCGTTTTTATCGTAATCAATTTGCATCGGGATGTGGTTCATTTGTGAAACCCAAGTAAACCAACAGGTCTCAAGAAACCTGTGAAGTCAAATGCACACAGGGTATGTTATAAACTCCACACTTCTGATAACTGTCGTGTCACGTAATTTGGTTTATCAATGTACCCTTATTCAAACTGATCACTTCGATTAGGTCCAATTCTATAACAAATTCAGCGTAACAGATTAGCCTGGAGTTGTAAATTACATGTGAGAAACATCTTCCCTCCAGTATCATAGTTTACCAGCACTGTAAAATATGGACATGGCTTGCTTTATATAGCCTGTGGGCGTGTGTGTGTAGTCGCAGATGACATATGGAGATCCCAGCAAGGGGCTTTCAAGGCAAGTGAGAAGCAGAGGTGGTTTGCCATTGCCTTCCTCGGTGGTCTCCCTTCCATGCAACAACCTGGCTTAGCTTCCAAGATCTGAGGAGACTGAGCTATACTATGCTGCCTTCCACAAACAACTGATACGTATGCAATGCATAACAGGTTACAAGGCTATTCTGTGGATACAATGCAGATGCAAATTAATTTTGTACAACTAAATGTCAGATGAACTGCCATATTTCTCTTCTGTCTTTAGACAGTATCTGTATTGTTTGTTTTAATTAGCTGACACGCCTGCGTATAGTCTGCTTTGCTGGAACTTGTGGGAGAACTCTCTGCTGCCGCCTGCTATCTTAGTGTCCTTGAACAAGAGAGACACAGGCTTGACTTCCCAGCCGGTGGAAAATTTCTTGCCTTAGATAGTGGGAAGGGAGGGGGCCTTCTCCTGTTCATTATGTATCCTCCTGCCGGGAGTATTCCCGCGCGCGCGCTCAGATCTCATTCACTAATAGGGCTTATGCATCATACTATACCTGTAGGCCATTATGCCTGGTGGGGTATTCCTGACAATAACTCTGCTAACAAGGGCAACTTACTTGTATTCCATTAAAGCATATCTTTTATGAAGAGTGCCTGACACTAAAGAATTTAACCTAAAATGGGAAGGCTCCAGTCACTGGATGTCAAGCACAATCAAAGCGCCTTATAACTGGTAATGGAAGTATAAAATCTGGTAAATGATTTATAAAGTTTCAGAGCAAAAAGAGGTCTTAATGTTACCTGGACAGCCAGTAGTATGCCATAAAACACTTAAATCCCATAAGGGGTATGTACATTAGACAAACTCTGATGTTGTAGGTCACAATCAATGCTAGCTCCTGCCAAAGATGAGAAAGAAAAACGATAAATCTTGATCACATTATGCAACAGACCTCCCCATGAGATGGTTCACAAAGCCGCCCCCCACCCCCCAAGTCTTGTTTCCAGACAATGAGAAGCAGGCTTACCAGCCATTCTTTCCGCTTGATTGGGAAGTAGAATACAGAGAACTGGAAGAAGGGAAGCAGCAAACCTGGACCTGTAACTGTTGAAAGAAAGAAAAATCCAACAACCATTAAGACCTGTCTGTTTGCCCTCCCACGAGGATGCTCTGAGATAATGATTCAGTATTTAATAGGGTTGTGCACTAGCACCAAAAACCAAATTCAGATTTCTGAATTAGGACCCTTTGGTTTTGCAATTTAGAAAATACACAATTTCTGAACGTCCAGAATGCCATTAAAGTCACTAGGAATAGCCATTTCCCACTAAAACTCTGAACAGTCAAAATGCCAGCAGGGCAGGATTGGGCAATACACTGGACAGCAGACGACAGCTGGTGCTGGGGAGAGGACAAATACCCTCGGCAGCACTGGCAGATGGACTGGAGAACCGGACAGCATATAGACAGCGGTGGTGGGTCAGAACTTCCCCAGCCAGTACTGGTCACAGCCAATGCTCCCTCTAAGCTGTGGAGTCTTGTGAGCAAAAATTCTACTTTGTGAGCTACTGGCATTAAAGCAGTTTGGCTACTGCATAAATTAATTTGCTCTGGAGCCATCCTTCCTGAACTAAGACAAAAAGGTGTGAGCAAGAGGCTAAAACTGTGAGCTAGCTCACACTAACTCAGCTTAGCGGGAACACTGGTAACAGCACAGCTGAATGAGTAGCAGTTGAAAGAAAGGGGCAGCAGGGGAGACAGCAGACAGAAGGGTGGCATACCCTATCCTGTGGACAGGAATGTGCCAATCTCTTATTCAAAGGGCACTTCAGGGAAGCACAGCACCATGCACCAACTTTCCTCTGCCTGCTTTTTCATATTAATGGCAGACTCTCCCCAAAACACAACAGTCTGGTTCTGCTACAGCATGAAAAAAGAATCACACACACACAAAGAATCTATTATCTAAATCTATCAGACCTTATCCATATCTCTCCTTATATATAATTGTGGTTTTGGGTGGCATTTGCTGAACATTCCATGCGCTCCCAAATCAGTTGGCTCTCTGATCTGTCAATCAGAAGGACTCCCTATGCACTGGCTGCGCTCCCTGAGTCCTGCCCACAGAAGCAGCACCCGCCAAAATTCACCTCAGAAGACGGTTGCTTCACTCTGATGAACACAGTGACTGTCTTCACTCTGGCGATGACGGCTCTGTCCTGTCCCCAAGACCAGCCAGGCTGGAGCCTCCCCCCGCCCCCCGGCTTGGCCCAATCCAGACACCAGAGCGGCTGCAGGGGGGGCAGGCAACAGACAGCTGCCCCCCCCCGGGCACCGAGCCTGCAGCAGGCCTCAACCCTCAGGGGAGCGAACTGTAATCCAGTCCTCGGGGGAGGATTTAGCACAAGACGCACCGGATGCCTGGGACAGGCCTTGGGAGCCCTGCCGTTCTGCCCGCTCTCTCTGCAAGACTTGCCATGGCCTTGGTGGCCTGGCCTGCTCCCAACACCCATGTCCCATTCAGGCCAAACCAGCACCGCACCTCCCCAGTGTCTTGCCCTTCTCTGCGGGTGTTGCGTGGCCGCTCCACCTGGATCAACGGAGGCCCCAGAGGGCAGCCCTGGCCCCTGAAGCTGCATTCAAGGCCCGGCCTCAGACCCGGAGGCACCAGCAGAGAGGCCCCTACTTTTAAAAACATCTGATGTTTTCCAGCCATCTGCCTACACAAAAGGGTTTGCAGTGAGAGCAGGGCTGCCCTAGGCAGGTTCCAGGGCAGCCTCTGGAGCAACCAAGATGGTAGCGGTGCCGGTGCTGCCCCACTCATGGCTGTCTCCATCGGGCGGGCCACTGCTGGGGCTGGAGCACTGGTTCCTGTGGCTGGGGGCACTAGGTGCGGAGGGCTCACTGCCCAAAGACATGGCCGCCTCCCCGCTCGGCCATTCAATGCGTGTCCTCACCCTCAGCGGGAACCGCTTCGCCTGCCTGCCCGACACCCTCCTCGGCCTGCAGGGCCTCAGCCTGGGCAGCAACCACCTCCACAACCTCACCTCTTTTTAGAGCACATTGTGTTGCTTTTACAACAGGCTTTTCTGCTAGTGTCTAATATAATGCCAAAGAGGCCTAACTAAACTCAATGTAAAATTTCCCTATGAATCTACAGTCTAGTTAATCTATATTATCTCTATTATATACTGATGGGTAGAGAGGGAATCAAATGTAAAAAGGGACACAGAGTGTTTCAGCATGTAGAGCAAATGGCCAGGATACTGCATGGAATTACATAAGCAGCTATGCTAGGAAAGGACCAGTGTGAAAGAACCTTCTTGATGGTCTATGCCTGCTTCAGGATTTCATGAGTGCAGACAGACATTGCTCACAGGCTTTGTTCTCACCCCATTCCCTCCTCCCTTGGCGAAGACCATGAAAGCACCAATCAAGGGTCATGGAACTCTCTACCACCACCCTTGCTGCCAGAACTATAAAAGATTGATTTGGAATTATTTGTAACTGTTCTGAATATAGCATTATTCAGAGCTTCCAAATATTTCTGAATTTGAATTGCACATCCATACCAGATCCAGGTAGTCAGCCATGTTGGTCTGAAGCAAATTTAGAGTCCAGTGGGGGCACCTTTAAGACCAACAAAGGTTTATTCAAGGTATGAGCTTTTGTGTGCATGCACACCTTTTCAACTACACTGGAATGGAAGGTAAGGTTCAAACTTATAGACGGGCTGAACAGCAAATTAACGTGTAACATGATGAAGATGTGTGAAGACAAACAAAATAACAAGCTACGATTATGAAGTTAACAGTTATAAAGCAATAAATATGTCAAAATAATTCTGAGACTCTCTATTCACTTCTAGAGTGTGGAGGTCACTTAACAGCATATTTACTTTATTTTTCAAGGTGGGAGCAGTGTATGTCAGCCAAACATTCCAATATTCCTTGTATTACATTCAATATTCTAATATCCTATTCTGAAAAAGAAATACACTAAAATACAGAGGATGTATAATCCCTCTTTATGCGAATACATATGTGAAGACTGAGTTAGCACATGTAAGGAGATAAGAAACCAATATCCCTGTTGAGTCCTGGGGAGGTGTTGTAATACTAGCTCCTTCTCATGCTGTTGTTTGTCTCGTCTTACTCCACAAATTCCCAGATTTTTGCCACACTGCACTGTTTCATAATAAATCTCAACCATTTGCATTTGTCCAACATCCTTTGACTATGGATTTGTGCTGGCTTGGGGAGCTAGAGTAGTCTGGGTCTAGAGCAGTACCCTATACCTCATAGAAAGTATTACATCAGGTCTAAGAGGTTAAGTGGAAAATAAGTGGAAAATCTGATATTTTTGAACAACAGGGATACTCACTGAAGAAGTACTTGTGTTGATGGTTGTAAGGCATGAACTTCTTTTTCTTCATCCCAAGCTTTGAAGAAAGAGATACCGGCAGTTCAGCAAGACTACAGATACCCACTTGATTCCCTGCCATTCTTTTCTCAATCTCTGAGTGACTCTAGTTACACTAGACCATAGGTATCCTCATTTTTACATCTCCCTGAGCTACATACTAGGGTATTTGGGAAATGCAAATGAAATTGTCATCGAGGCTAGATCATTACCTTCTAAGAGCAGAGATTTCAGCTGCTGTGTGCTCTGGTCAGAGGAAGGGTGGATAAATGAAAACCATTAAGGAAGGCTTGCCTCCAGAAATGTACTTTGCCTCAGCCGACCATAGCTGCTTTTCTCCCCTCTCACTGCAGGACTTTTTAAAAAAATTAGCAACTGATATATCATTAAAGTGTGATAAGGATCTAACTGTAAGGTTCTCTGATTTCTCAGTCTTCATTAAATTAAAAGGAAGACTTAACCCGGGCATGTCGTGTCAAAAATGCAGCCCGTGGGCTGGAACTGGCCCATGAGCAATTGGTCATTACCTTTATTGCCAGATGACAGAGGCTGCGCATTATGTCCCTGCACACTGCCCCAGTGCTAATATGTAACAGGCGGTAGAAGTGGGAGGGCAGGCATCAGGGAGATATTTTAAGTAGATATGGTTAAGAGTGTTAATGTTTTAAGCATGTTTGTATTTTGAGTAAAAAATAAAATCTTTAATTGGGTTTGCCAGTGTCCTTTATAAAGTTTATCTCTCTGGTACCTGGCATTACATTTTATGGCACACATGGTCCAGCCCAACCAAGTGACATTTATGTCAGATCTGGCCCTCGGAACAAATGAGTTCGACATCTCTGCTTTAGCCCCACTTGTGACGAATATGTCTCTATTGGGAAAGGGGCTGGAGACTTATTTTGTTTTTAAATGAAAGCTGGAAATTCAGATGGTCTAGTTGATAGATCTTTATAATACTACGGCAATATATCAATTGCTGATCCCTCCCCACCCCAAACACGACACACCCAAAAAAGTCTTCCAGTGGGGGTGGGACAGAATAGCAACCATGAATGGACAGAGGCAAGGAACATAGTATTGATGTGGCCAGGACTTGCAAAAACATGCACAGTGCGTACAAACATGCTTTGAATGAGATCTCTCAGGAAAGATGATGTCCAACCAGGTTTAAAAAACACTGCAGCAAAGTGGGGGGGGGGTATTAGAAAGAGGACAATTAAGGGATGATGCCATGGATGCACAAAGGAACGCTGTCCGATTAGGATGCCAAAACAGAGCAAAACCACTCTGTGGAAGCAGCCTTTCAAGCAGGCATGCACAGGACTGTTCATGGTGTTAAAAGAGAAAGAAAAATGATCTCTGATAGGAGTAGAGCTAGAGATCAGAAAAATGATTAGAAATAAAAAAAAGAACTCTGATATGTCTATTCTGTGCCTAGCATAATTGTCTGATAAGAGATTAACACCAAAGAACAGTCATATTAATTTATGCTGTTTTAAGTCATAAAAAGCTTTTGTAAGCTCTTTGTTTTGCTTATTTTTCCAGTGTAACACCAATACTTGCAGGGTTTCCCCAGGCCCAAACAATGTAAACCAAGAATTCTGCAGCTACCATTGCATACCATCCTGTCCTTATATATAATTGAGTTTTGGCCACCATTGTTCTATGCGCGCCAACAGTGGTTGGCAGCCCGCACTGCTACTCAGCATCTGCCTGCAAATCAGGAGAAGCATGCGTCCCACCCACACCACCACTGCCCGCGAAAATTCAGGGGCAGGCAGGTGAATGCTGATGGTGGCGCTGAGCCGGCCACCACGGGCCCATTTACGCCACTCCCCCCCTTCAGAGGCATTGGGGGGGGGGCAGGTGAAGGCTGTCAGCGGTACTGAGCCAGCCACCGCAGCCCCGTTTTCACCATTCCCACCCCCCAGCCTTCCAAGACATTCGGGGGGGGAGGGGAAGGCTGACAGCATCGCTGATCCAGACGCCATGGGCCCGTAATCGCCACTCCCCCCCTTAAGAGGCATTGGGAGGGGCAGATGAAGGCCAGCGATGGCGCAGAGCCGGCCACCGTGGACCCATTTCCGCCACTCCCTCAGCCCTGATCTTCAGAGGCATTGGGGGGGGAAGGTGAAGGCCGCCGGCAACACTAAGCCAGCCACCGCAGGCCCGATTTCGCCACTCCCCTCCCCTCGCACCAAGATACATTCAGGAGGAAGGCCGGGTGAAGGGCTGCGGCGGTACTGAGCCATGCGCCAGGGGCCTGTTCCCACCACTTTACCCCCACCACACACTCTTTCTCTCTTTCTGACTCTCTCCCCCATCTTTCTTTCTCTCACTCTCCCCCTCAACCGTCCTTCCTACCTTTCATTCTCTCTCTCTCCCAACACTACCTGTCTTCCTTCCTTCCTCTCTCTCTCTCCCCCTTTCTTTCTTTCACTCCCCCCTCTACCTTCCTTCCTTCCATTCTCTCTTTTCTATCTTTCTCTCTCTCCCCTCCTTTCTTTCTTCCTTCCTTCCATCCTACCTTCCATCCTTCCTTCCTCCCTCCCTTCTATCCATCCATCCTCCCACCCTTCCGACCTTTCTAGGGCCCATTGTCTTCCTCCACAATGGGCTTTGCTCCCTAGTTTATAATAAAGCACAAATCAGTACTGCTTCACTTACTCCACAGGGATAAAAATGATACAGTCATCTTGAACATTTTGATGCAAAGGTGGTATAAAAATCTTTTAAATATTTAGGTACTTAAACAATTATCTGCACAAAATATAGTGGGTGTAGGGGGCCCTTTGAATGGATTAATCAATTAAAAAGTCTCAGTTATAAGACAGCAAATAATTCTGAGCAAAACCCTTTTAAGAAATTTCACTAGTCTTATATTGTTTTCCTTCCCTCAAAGTTTCTTTTTGATTGAACCTTTAATCAACATCCAAATTCACCTCCAAGAGTCACTTTAGGAACAATCTGGAGGCAACCCTTCCCTCTGAATTTTAGATATGGCTTCCTAGCTTAGGCAGAAATGATAATAAAACTGTGTTATGGAAACTGAGATCCAAATCCCTGGGCTTACAAAAGGCCTTTGTATCTTTTTCCTTTGCAATAGCCTAATACGACTCCCTTACTTGGGAGAGGGATACTGCTTTCCATTCTGTCTTTATGTTCTGGCCACCCATGTGAATGGTAGCAAAAGAGATTCATTCTCACCTGACTCTAGAACTTTCAGTTCTTACATCAGGTCTCAGAGTGGGAGACAGTCTGCTGGACAGAAATGGGAGGGCATGAAGGATTGCCACAGAGCTGAATTAGAGCTATTGCTATGAAGATTCTAACCCAGATCTGGGGGTGGGGAAGGCAGGATACTCCCTCCCCCAATAAACAAGGGTGTAGCAGAAGAGCAAATCCTTTTACAGATTGAGAAAGAAAGAAAGTGCATGCATATCTAAGAGGCTTCTGCAGCACCTGCACTCTGCTTAACTTACTCCACAGAAAGAACATGGAGGAAAATGATGTCAGCTGCTCTGAATCCCCACTGGGGAGAAAAGTAGAGTATAAATTAAGTAAATAAATACACTGGAATAACAACTCATCAAATGTACCTCTACAGATAGTTTCTTCCCCAAGGCAAACACAATGGGGTGCATGTTGAGATCAGGATCTTTACGGAAGCAGTTGGGCTTGGCATGATGCTGGAAATGCAGGTTATTCCACCATGTAGCTGGCATTCCCTGTAAGAAAGGAGAACACAGAACTGAGTAAAATTCAAGTTCACGGGGCTACTGGAGAGGAAATTATATTCCTCATTGCTCTAAGGCAGGGGTGTCGAACTCATTTGGTATGAGGGCCGGATCTGACATAAATGAGACCTTGTTGGGCTGGGCCGGGTGTGTCATAAAATGTGATGCCAGGTAGCAGAGATATAAACTTTATATAAAGGACACAAACACAAAGGTGGGTTTTTTTACTTAAAATAAAAACATGCTTAAAACATTACCACTCTTGCAATATTTTGTTTATTTAGAAGAAGAGGAGATTGGATTTATACCCCCTGCCCTTCACTACCCAAAGGTATCTCAGAGCAGCTTACAAACTCCTTTCCCTTCCCCTCCCCACAACAGACACCCTGTGAGGTAGGCAGGGCTTAGAGAGCTCTTGACAGAAACTGCTCTTTTTTCCAGAACAGCTGTGCCAGAGCTAGGGCTTGCCCAAGGTCATCCAGCCAGGTGCAAGTGGAGGAGTGGGGAATCAAACCTGGTTCTCCCAGAGAGTCCACGCACTTTACCACTACACCAAACTGGCTCTCGTGTCTGATAACAGTTAACAGTTTCTGATAACAGTTAACCGTGTCTGATAGCTGGCGCCTCTTGCTCTGAATTATTGCATCAAAATGTCTATGCTGTTGCAATCTTGAGTATGCTGTTCAGGTGTGTATCTGTAAGCTGCAAACCTATGATGACACAGCAGCAGCATAACTGGAAGGAGAAGCAGAAGACAGCCAGTTCCACTGCGGGTCAGATAGAAGCCCTCCAGGGGCCTGATCCAGCCCCCAGGCCACATGTTTGACACCCCTGCTCTAAGGCAAAGAATACCTACTTTCACTACACCCATTAAGATTCTGTGTACCAGATGATTCCACTTTGAGTTGCTAAAGACAGAAAGGTGTCCTAAGTCATGCTGGAACCAGGACATCTGGCACTGAAAGAGAAAAGTGATAGTTACAAAAACAATTTCACTGCTCAGTTCACGCGGAACAAGAGCAATGAAGACATACTTTACACCTGTAGGCGACAAACTCATTTGTTTCGAGGGCTGGAACTGACATAAACATTAATTTGTCAGACTGAGCTACGTGTGCCATCAAATGTAACACCAGGTACCGGAGATATAAACTTTATAAATGACACAGGGAAACTCAATTAACAATATTATTTTTTACTCAAAATAAAAACAAAAGCAATTGATTCTGAGCACGGAAAGCAATTGATTTACTGGGAAATCCACAAAAGCTCCAATAAGTCTATTTAATCATATGCAAGACTTAGGTTTTTTCCAAGGGAATACAATAAAGGGGCGTATCTTATATTTCCATACAAATTAAGTTACTTTTTGTATATATAGCACTTTTAGGAGACAAATCATCTACCTTGCAAGTAAATAAAGCAGTTTTTCAGCAGCACCCCCCCCCCACGCCCAGCCTCAGCAGCCAAGCACAGCTATGATACATCTCTCATTCTTTGTTTCCTCTCTTCCCCTGTCTGACCTCTGAGGATTTTGAGGAGGCACACCAGACTTCTCCCTCCACCACCACATCCCCACCACCATCAACAACCCTGTGAGGTGGTCCAGGCTGAGCAACAGGCCCTGGGTGACCCAGATGACAGGGGGGGCCTGGCTCAGGAGGGAGGGGTCTGACCCTGGCTCTCCCAGATCCCCCCCCCGCTGCCAGTTCTCATCCTTCTTGCATTTCTCACAGAAGCATCGAGGCTGAGGTGAAGGCCTCATGAAGAGGCCGTTTCCGAAACCTCCAGGGGGTACTTTTTGTCCTCTTCTCAAGGCCTTTTCCTTCACGGACTGAGAACAGGTGTAGGGAAGGAAGGCCGCCGTCCCCCTCCCTCCCTCCCTGACCCTCACTCTGCCTCCCGGTTCCATGGCTGTTCAGATGTGTGATGGCAACAACAGCTCCCCTTTTTCACTTCACTCCTCCACCTGCTTCCGAGGCTGAGACATCTGTCCCCTCGGAGCGGCACACGTAAGACAGCCCAGTTGCCTCCCAATCCACGTGCCAGTCTTCTTCCTCTTCCTCTCTCCCCTGCCGGCCCCGTCCCTTCATCGGCAAACTGCTGCTCTGTGTGCCTGTTCTCGCTAACCCCCCCACCTTACAATCTCCATTTGGCGTGGCAACAGCGGCCGCTCGGCTCTGCCCCCCACATAGGGGCTTCACCAATCCTCACTGAGCTGAGGCTGGAGGGAGGGAAAAAACAGCACACCTATTTCTTTACTTCCACTGCCATTCCCAACCACACTATTTTATGTCAGCCTCATAGTCCTTTCCCCTAGCAGTTTCCTTTCTATTTCTTCAACCACACACACACACACCTCACTGCCTGTGCCCATTCACACATACACCCCCCTGGAAGCAGCCCCTTGCCTTCCCTCCCTTGTACCAGTTGCTTGAGGGCCAGATAAAAGCCCTGGACAGGCCAGTTCGAGCCCTCGGCCCTTATGTTGGACACCCCTGATCAAGGGCTCGGTCACACAGACGTTTTGATCGGGGTTCGCTGCTGTTCCCTTGTGCATGTCAGTTTCACGTTCACACGCGCCAATCCCCCTCCCGCCCCGAAGCAGGCTCACTCGCGCAATGATGCCGGGTTTTCCTGACCCCTGGAAAATCAAGTGTTTTCCTGGCACTTCTGCTCTGAATGCACGATTTCGCCTATCTGGACAGCCCATCTTTCGCAATGGGCTGTCCAGATTAGGGCCGTCTGAACGCTCTTTGTGCTTTTTGAGGAAGTGGAAGGGGAAGCAGGCGAGCTGCCTCCTCATCGTAAGACTGACTGTGTTACTGAAATCCTGCCGGGCTGCAAATTACCAAAAGGGAAGCTTTATGCCATGGGCCCAGCTGAGAACGGGGAATTGTCGAGGTTTATTGACAAGAACTTGAACTGGGGATTCATCTGGCCTGCTACCTCCCCTTTCGCAGCCCCAGTACTGTTCAGGAAAAAGAAAGATAGGTGGCTGAGACTGCACACATTGCAGAGGGCTGAATGCAGGATCCATGTCAAATGCCTAGCCCCTCCCCCTCATCAAAGACTAGTTGGCAGAGGCATCCCAAGGGACCATTTTCATAAAGTTGGATTTACGAGATGCTTACTTTAGCGTGTGCATCTGGGAGAGGGATGAGCATAAAACCGCCTTCAACACTCTGCTGGGGCAGTTCAAGTATGTGGTTATGTCATTTGGACTGGCTGGAGCCCCGGGGGAGTTTATGAACTTAATTAACAAAGTGTTGCACAAACACCTATTAAAAGGGGTGGTTGTTTATCTAGATAATGTGTTGATATAGTCAAACTATAAGGAGTCACATGTAAAACTGGTGCAAAAGGTTCTGAAAGCCCTCTATAATAATCATCTATATGCAA
This sequence comes from Gekko gecko, assembly GCA_029375565.1. Classification (NCBI taxonomy): domain Eukaryota; kingdom Metazoa; phylum Chordata; class Lepidosauria; order Squamata; family Gekkonidae; genus Gekko; species Gekko gecko. Next base: position 97,288,198 of record JAPDNY010000003.1, on the reverse strand, counting down.
AGCTCTCCAAGTTGAGTTCCATAAGGAGGAGCTGGACTTCCTAGGGTATCATATATTGGAGAGGGGCTCGGGCATGGACCCCAAAAAGATTCAGGACGTGGTGGGGTGGGAGGCCCCACGAATGAGGCAGCAGTTATAATCTTTCTTAGGATTCACACATTTCTACCGTCCTTTTATTCCCAGTTTCGCCCAAGGGACATTACCCATTACTTGTTGAAAATGAAGGGTAAGGGCCAGGAGTGCAAAAAGGAAAACAGCCGCCTGGACTGGTCCCCGGGATGTCAGCAGGCATTTGAGAAACTGAAAACCCTATTTACATCAGAACCCGTTTTGCACCACCCCGATGAAACCAAGCAATTTATAGTACAAGTGGATGCATCTGATGTGGCCATGGGGGGCATTTTGCAGAAGGGGGATGATGGAAAGTTACACCCCTTAGCATGTGTTTCAAGGAAGTTTTCTAGTACTGAAAGAAATTGGCCTGTATGGGAAAAAGAGGCTGCGGCCATTAAGCTGGTGCTAGTAACTTGGAGACACTGGTTGGAAGGGGCTCAGGTTCGATTTGAGGTATGAACTGACCATAAAAACCCAGAAGCCCTCAAAGCCCCTAAGCGCCTGAACGCCAAACAGTTGTGCTGGGCGGAATTTTTCTCAAAGTTTCGTTTCACTCTTAAACACCCTGCTGGCAAGTCAAACTTCCTGGCTGATGCTTTGTCCCGCCTCCCTCAACACACCAGCCAACGTGATGAGGTAAGTACACGCTATGTTCACACTCACTCACTTGGGAGGGGCAGTGGTGACATGTAGTCAGGCGAAGGGGGAGGCCCACGTAGATTCACAGCCATGGGCGTAGAAATTCAAAGCCGCTCTCTCTGACATAGACAAGGCGGAGATTGAGAAGGAGGGAGCTCTAACCCAGCAAAATGATGGGTGCCGGTACTGGCAAAATAAACTGTTTTTCCTGAAACCTTCAGGGGGAAGTGTTGTTGATGGGGCATGACAATGAACTGCCGGTACATTTCGGATATTTAAAGACTCTGAACCTCATTCAAAGACAGTTGTGGTGGCCCCGCATGTAGGGGGACATATCGAAGCAAGTGGCTTCGTGCCAAACCTGCCTGATGAGTAAACAGCAGGCGGGGAAGGTTCAGGCGTTATTGCAACCAGCTGAAACCCCAGACCAGCTGTGGTCAGTGATCTCAATGGATTTCATCACTGACTTACCTCTGAGCCAGGGAAAGACTGTGATTTGGGTAGTGGTGGACTTGTTTTCAAAAGAGGTTCATTTTATTCCTCGCAAGCAGATGCCAACAGCTAAAAAGCTGATGCAAAGGTTTACACAACACACTATATGGCTCCATGCCCTGCCACACCATCTGGGGTTCACAGTTTGTTGCAAAGTTCTGGAAAGAACTGTTGAAACTTTTGTGGGTGGAGCAGGGACTGAGTAGTGGCTACCACCCTGAGACCAACGAACAAACAGAACAAACCAACCAGGTCTTGGAGCAATTCCTGAGATGTTTCATCAATTACCAACAGGATGATTGGGTGGACTAGCTCCCATTTGCAGACTATAGCTACAATAACTCCGTGCACAGTTCCATTGGCATTTTACCCTTTAAGGCTGTATATGGATACAAAGGGGGCCCTCTACAAACTCTGAATCCAGACCACCCAGACCCTGGTGATGCCCATACTTGGTGGTCTAGTGTAACTCAGGAGTGGCCGGCCCTTCAAAAGACTCTGGATAAATGCTATGCTGACAAGGGGAGAGGCCCAGAATAGGATCTCAAACCAGGGGATTTGGTGTATATTTGTGCCAAACACCTCAAAGGCATACAAGTTGGAGAAAAATTGGGGTGGAAATATATAGGCCCTTTCAAAGTAGTGTGCCTCATCAATAAAGTGTCTGTGGTTGCCAAAAAACCTCCATCATGTGCACCCTGTGTTTCATTTCAGTCTGATGAAGAAGGATCCTGGAAACCACGCCCTCCAGTTCCTCCTCCCCTGACGGTCGACGGCGAGGCCCATCATGAAGTGGAGATTCTAAGCTGAAGAGAGGGTGCCTCTACTGTCTAGTCCAGTGTTTTTCAACCACTGTGCCGTGGCACACTAGTGTGCCGTGAGATATTGTCTGGTGTGCCGTGGGAAAAATTCCAATTTCATCCGTAACATATGAACAATTATAAAATAAAGTATTATTATTTCATAATAAAGTAATTATAAAATAATTTCTTTGTGTTTATTTGATTCCTATTCAAGAGAATTACTTTATATATAGTCAATATAGGCACAGAGTTAAATTTTTTTAACATTTTCTAATGGTGGTGTGCCTCGTGATTTTTTTCATGAAAAAAGTGTGCCTTTGCACAAAAAGGTTGAAAAACACTGGTCTAGTCAAACGGAGGGACTTTGATCCATCCCATAATGAATGGGTAGAAACCCAGCATGTAAAAGCTACCAAATTAACTCATGCTTTCCACAAATGTAACCCCCTCAAGCCAGGAGGGTGAGAAGGTGCTTGAGGGGGGCAGAACGTTAAACCTTGTTTCACTTTGCTCGTTTGGGTTATCAGAGTTATTGCGGGGAGGGAAGTCCTGTGGGGAGGGGAGCGGGGTCTGTACGCTGAGTGAGTGGGAACCTTTGCTTTTAGGAGCCATAGCTTACCTTGCAAGTTGTGCCTCCTCTCTCTTTCCCTGGGAGGGGTGTCCTTGAAGCTTTGGTACCAGCCATATATTTTCTCACTTGGTTGGGAAGGCAACGCTAGGCATGGTATGCGTGACGTGTGCATGAGGGGAAGGGAAGGGGCTGTTTGAATTACCTATATTAAGCATATGCCCTCCAAAATCTTCAGTTTTAACACAAATGATGTTCTGGATCATGCATATATCTCAATAAACATATCACTGCCAAAGAGAGTGATAGTAATTTGACTGGGAGTCTGACATCTCCCCTCCCCCATCTTTAATAAGGTATACAAGTGGAGACCTGCAAGAAACTTGCGGGATGGTTATCTCATTCGTCACACCTTTGCTTCCTCTGCTCACCCCCTACCTCTCTCACACTATTTCTCCCCTCTGCTCCCCTTTTCTTACTCTATTTCTGCTCCATGCATGTGATTTCCTCTCTCTTTCTGATCTGTCATCTTTCTCTTTGTTTTTCTACCTCCCCACTTCATCACTCTTTCTCTTTCTGCCCCCCACCCCATCATTCTTTCTTTCTGCCCCCAGCCTCCTGGCTGCTTTCTGCCCCCAGCCTCTCTCCCAGCCTCCTGCCTGCTTCTTCCCCCACTCCGCAGAGCAGCAGTAGCAGTAGCAGTGGTGGCAGTGCTCTCAGCCACCCACCTGCTTTCTCTCCCCCCCACAGCAGCAGTGGCAGCACTCTGGGAATCACAATGGATCTCCCAGCTACAGAGATCAATTCACCTTAGGGTTGCCAGCTCCAGGTTGGGAATTTCCTGGAGATTTGGGGGTGGAGCCTTGGGACAGTGAGGCTTGGGGAGGCAAGCAGCCTCATCAGGGTATGATGCCATAGACTCAACCCTCCAAAACAGCCATTTTATCCAGGGGAACTGATTTCTGTCTCCTGGACAACAGTTGTAATTCTGGGTGATCTCCAGTCCTCACCCAGAGGTTGGCAATGGTGGTTCTCATGGAGGAAATGGCTGGAGGGTGGAGTCTATGGCATTACACCAGTCCAAAGTTCCTCCCCTCCTTAAATCCCACCCTCTCCAGGCTTCACCCCTCAAATGTCCAGGGATTTCCCAACCTGGAGTTGGCAACCCTATTTCCTTCCCAACCAACAGCCAACCTACCTTTATCTGCCTCTCTGTCTCCTGTTTTCCATCTTTACCCCCAGCCTCTACCTAGGAAAATTACAGTCTTTCTCCACAGTGAGGGCCAAAGCAGCTTTCATTATTCCCTCCTCCTTTTTTTCTGCACAACAACCCTGTGAGGTTGGTTAGGCTGAAATATGTGACTGGTCCAAAATCACACAGTCACCTTCCACTGCAAGATGGGGATCTGAACCTGGGTCTTGCAGATCCTACTTTGAAGCTCTAACTGCTGCACCTCACTGGCTTTCATAGGGTGGCTGCTGATGAATGGTAGCAAGCAGCCGAGGCTAGATGAGTCATGCAAATCAGGGGGACCTGGCAAGCCTAGAATGCTGCCAGGCCTAGAGTGGCCAACCTGCAAATGTGCCCTGGAGACCCCCAGAATTACAACTGGACTCTAGACAGCAGAGGTCTGTCTCCCTGCAGAAAATGGCTGCTTTGGAGGGTGGAAACTGTGGCATTATACCCAGCTGAGGCCTCTCCCTTCCCAAACCCAGCCCTCCTCCTTAGAGTCCACCACAAAATCTCTAGAAATTCCCCAGCCTGGCCCTGGCAACTTTTGTGAGGCCTGGCCCCAAGGCTCCCTCCCTCCCTCCCTCCAAGGCTGAAAGAGGCCTGGAAAGAAAGGGCCCTTTCCCCACCCCTTCCACCGACAGAGCCAGTCAGAAGCCTCTCCCTCCCCCTCCCCCTCCAACGTTCTAATCTCTCACCGTTGCTGCCTGGAGTTAGGTCCCTGCAGAGGCCATTTCAAAAGGCTTTTGGGGAATTCAAGAGTTCCTGAAGGGATTTCTTCACTTCTGGGATTTTTCTACAAACCCAGGAAGTCTACTGACTATGCAGGAAAAGCTGTTGGGGGAGAGTGAGGCCCCTGTTGGTGGGAATAGGTATCCACACTTTTTGGCTATTAGAATAAGGATGTAAAATGGGATTTTAATGTGTCAGAAATTATCCTTAGAAATGAAACAACAATAATCCAGGTACTGAGATCAAAGTCTTAGGTCACTTCCACATGGAGCTCTTTCTCTGCCCCCCCGGCAGTGTTTTTTAATTTCAGCTACTGAATAAATATAGTTGTATAACCTTGTGGGTTTTCACTGGCCCCACCGCATTTTCCACAAACCTGCTTCGGTATGATCCTTCCCAAAGCATGTCTGGGGAAACTGTACGGAAAAGTGTGCATTTCTGTATCTCCTCACCCCACATTTGGCATCATTCTCCTAGCATGTGCCCTCCTTGACAGATAGGGTGATTGTTTTTCTAATTAATAGTAGAAGACATATAGCTATACTATTCTAACATTTTTGCTTTATATCTACTCCCAATTAAAAAAAGAAAAACACACCAAAAAGCCTGCCAAGTGACAGGGGATATGGCAGGCAGGAGGGGAGCCTCAATCGCTACTCTGAATGCATTTGCAATGAGAGGAAAAAGGGGGGATCTACCTGTGCATAAGCCACCTTAGTGGGTCTAAATCAGGTCAATCTACAGATTCACGAAAAGGCCAGCAAAAGTTTGGCTTTTCACTTCTTGACGTAAACAGCAGCCCACCCGCTGTTTTGAAAACTGCTAGAAGTCTTTGAAAAAGGTTAAACCTGCAGTACCACAAAGAACTAGTTGTGTGGTCCCATGGACCTTTGCCTGAATTTGTGAAACCCTTTGAATTCTTGAAAGTGTATGGAAGATCAGATTAATTTCCAGGATAGTACAGAACTTTCAGTACTGTACCTGAGCAGTCGTAAATAATGCAACACCTATGAAGAACGGTACTAAAGATGATCCAAAGTACCAGATAGTCAACCAGGCACCAATATCCAGTAGCACGATATGAAGGAAAATCAGAGAGAAGAAGAGACCATTGGGCTTCAGGAGTCCCGTGTTCTCCACAGTGGACCGCAGCTTCCGGAAGTCCTCTATGATCGATTGCTGTGGGGAAACACAAAGACTTTCTTGTTTCATGTGCTACAGTCTCACTTGACTGGGGAGGGGGGGAAGAGACACACAACAGGCCGCTGAGATGACCCCCCCCCTTTTTTTGAGGCTGTCACTCAGAAGGCTGGGATTTTTAGAGGAGAATTTCAGCTTATCATCGTAGGGATGCACAGTTTGCTCAGCCTAGGGGTGTGCAAAAAAAAAAAATTCGGTAAAATTTGGATTTGGGCATATTGGACCTGAATTTTTTCGGTATTCCCGAAAAAACCCGAATACCTATACCGGTAAAGCATTGAAATCCGAAAATTTTTGGGATTCCCGAAAAATTCGGGTCCATTATATCCAATGGGGCCATTGACTTCAATGGCAAAATTTTCTGGAAAGTTTGCAGGGGGCTGGAGAGGGGGGTTTGAGGTAGAGACTCCAAATTTGGACTGTAGCTGCTGGAGCCTCTCCCCAAAAGACCCCCAAGTTTTGAAAAGATTGGACCAGGGGGTCCAATTCTAGGGGCATCCAAAGAGGGTGCCCCCAGTTCGCCATTGTTTCCTATGGGAATGGATCAGGCAAGCAGATTCTCCCTGTAAAAAAACCTGAGAGGTGTGGTGGTGGTGTGAGGGGGCATGTTTGCCAAGCCAGCAGCAGACCATGTGCAATCACCACCCCACCAACCTCAGGTCTCTCCCAAACCAACCCTAAGGAAGAATAAAATAAAGAGAAAAGAAATTAAATTTAAAAGTGCCCTAATAAATCAAACCAGTCTGAAGTCTTCTGAGGTATTGATCCGAGGTCCATGAAGAGCAGGGAGGAAAGCAGGGCAGACTCAGGAGCAGGGGCAGCAGAAGCCAGCCAGCCACAATCTCCAACAGCCAAGCCAGGCAGCTCTCTCTCACCAGCCAGCAGGATCCAGGAACACAGCAATGAGAGTCAGCCCAGAGACTGGCTCCTTTTATGCTCTCTGAGCATACACAGAAGGATTTCAAAAAGGAAAAACCTTCTGTGATTGGCCAGAGAGCAGATGCCAGAACCCTATTGGCCACCACAGTGCTCCTTCCCTGGGAAAGGAGCAAACTGGTGGTTGGGCTGCAGGCAGCAACAACAGCCTTGCAAACTTGCAAACTGCAATGCATTTTGCAAATGCATTGCAGTGATTGGCTGTCTGGAGCCTCCTTCCCCCCCTCCTGGAAACAGGAGGAAAAGGCAGGAAATAGGGGGAAACGGCGGGAAAAGGAATTCCCGGGCCCTTTAACAGTTTAAAAACCCCCACAACGCCGTTTTTCGGCAATGCCGAAAAATGCCGAAAAAATCCCGAATTTTCCGGGATTTTTTTTTTGGAATTCGAAGATTACAGTGAATAGCCTGTCCGGGATCCCGAAAGCCGAAAAAAACCCAAAAATGCTTTTTTCGGGTTTTTTTCTGTTTTGGGATTCCCGAATGCACACCCCTAGCTCAGCCCTCACACCTGCTGCAATTTATGCAGTGCTAAGTACTGTACTATGGCATCGCCTTTATCGCCAACCCTGGTGATCTGATCACCACAATATCTGAGGAAACTCCTGGTTTTCTGTATCTACACATCTTCATTGACTTGTATCATTAAGGAGAAGCCACAAGCCGCTTGAGATTATCTATCCATAGTACAGAGCTTACAGTTAATACTGTAATTAATTTATGCAATTAATTTCTTAGCTCCTTCTCATCAAGATAGAACTGATAAGCGAAGCAAAGATCAGATTGCTTATCTCTTATTGCTGTCCTTATCTCGGATTGCTTATCTCTTATTTGCAGTGATGAGCTCTGCAGCTACACAGAACTATGAAGTGGAAATTTCCAGAACTAGATACATCTCTGAGGGGGATGGGATTTTTCATGCCTAAAAGCAATGATGAGTTTAATTGTTGTGGTTTCTTCCCCAAAAATGCTGGGATCCGATGAGGATGGTGTGATTTCTCCAAGAGTTGGGTTGAGGTGGTGGACATCCAATCCATTCTGGCCTTCCCTGTACACGGTCTTTGTCACTGTATTTCATCCAAACTGACCCTGCTAGAAGACTGTCAACTGCAGGAGGCATTTGAATTTTCCATTTTGTTGCCATATGCCATCGTTGCTTCTGTTCATTTTAAATTTGTCTTAGTTTTTTATGTTAAATGTTTTTATGGTTGTTAACCTATAGATTGTTACCCACTCTAAGCCTGCTTGCAGGAGAAGGCAGGATACAAATCAAATCAAAACAAATACATAAAATATTTAGAGAGGCCTAACCCTTCTAATGGGACTGTCTTGGAAATGTATCCATGGCCCATTTAAGATGGCAATTTGTGCCCAGTCTGGAAAACTCAGTTGGCCTTAATAAAAGGTATTGCATAGCTTTTTTTTTTTAGTTTACTTGGGAATAAGTTCATTGAATATGGCGGATATGAACAAATATGTTTAGGATTGTGCTGTACAACTACAAGGACTATGCTTCAACAACATACAGCCTTATGAAAATGTTATGCAATATGATATGTATGTGATGGTTAAGAATTCTTATAGGTCTCCTGCCAGGTTTCTTGATGATAACTGTGAAGGCCTGGAAGAAAACCAGAAATATTTGGCAGAGACATTTTTGTCCAGTCTACCATGATGCCAATTTTGCAAAATTTCCAAAGGAAAAAATTGGAATCTTGAGAGACATTAGTAAAACTCCAACTAAGCATTTTATCTTTTGAAATAAACAAAATGTTTTTAGAAAAAATATTCCCCCACCCATCAAAATTATGTATTTTACAAGAGGCGGGACCTGCGATACTCGCGGGGGGGGGGAGTATTCCGGCCGCCAAGCTTCCCCCTCCCCCCCCCAGCAGCGGCGGCGGCAGCAGCGGCGAGGCCAGCTGGCCCGCCGAGATTCCCCCTCCCCAGCAGCAGCGGAGGGGCAGCGAGGCTGGCCGGCCCCTCAAGCCTCCCCCTCCCTCCCCCCCAGCAATGGCGGCGGCAAGGCCAGCCGGCCCGCCGAGATTCCCCCCCCCGGCAATCCTCCTCCTTCCCCCCACCCCCCAGCTCCGGAGGCGAGGCCCGAGCAGCTTCCAGCCGCCGGGCCCACCGATCTCCTCCCCCCCCAGCGATCCTCCTCCTCCCCCCACCCCCGGCTCCGGAGGCGAGGCCCGAGTGGCTTCCAGCCGCCGGGCCCGCCGATCTCCTCCCCCCCTTCAGCTCTCTCCTCTCCCCGGGGGGCTCCGGTGGCGAGGACTGAGCAGCTTTTAGCCGCCAGCCACCGCAGACTTCCCAGAGCATTCCCTGCGCATGCACAGGGAACGCTCTTACTTTTTGGGGGATTCTGATATCCCCCCTAGACTTTTAAACACTTTTTAGATTTTTCTGCACACGTGGGGACTGCCCCACATGCGCAGGAAAATCTCCCTGCCCCCCAGGTGCCCCCGATGTGTGGATTTAGATATCCGCACACAGGGGGCCACTTGGGAATTAGATATATAGATGTTTTTAAAGCAGTAAAGTAGGTTTAGGGTTGACAAAAACTAATACTGCATAGTTTTCATTTTTCCCAAAGGTCTGGTTTTTTTCCTCCCAAGAAAAAAATTCACACGGCGTAAACATTTCTGGACATTTTATAACTTCGTTTCTGACCTATATGCAACACTGCAGCCTCAAAAGCCCCTAAGCATTCATGAGGCTGAATCATATAGATTATATAGAAATGTGCAGTTGATGTTTGAAGGAAGAGTGTCTTGTGTTTTAGATCACACATTAAATTTTCTAATAAAAGAGAATGCTAGGTTCATTTTATTTTTCTGCAGGATCTACTGGGCAAAGAGTTGCCAGCAGGCCTGGAGAAAATGACCTTTCCCTTTGATAAAGACTGTATGTGTGAAAATGAAGCCTTTCATGGCTTGGAGACGAATGACAGACCATTAAGTCATTATTAAAAAAGGGACAAGCAGTTTCCCCCAAGAGGTTGGTAACCCTAGCTGATCATCCATCACATAGAAGAGAACAGGACTGTAATGCAAATATAGTAAGTGTGGACAGAAATACAGTAACTATTGGCAGAAAGATTCCTCATTGTAGGTTTCAGGTCATAAGGCCGCTATTCTACTGTTGGCTTCTTGGTTGCTGTATTATGTAATGCAGATTAAGATTATGCTTTTAGAAATCCTAGAACACTGCACTGATAAAATGATGTAACTCACTATTCAGTGTAGACCAGCAGGCTCCAATCTTTTTACACCTTTAGATTTCTGACTCAGGGTGGTAGGTGCAAGCACAAAATGGCGGCTACAGGAGGCGGAGCCAACCACAAAATGCCAGGGAGTGAGGTAATGCATAATTCTAAAAGCAAATTTTCATCATCTTCAGGCAGTAGCTATGTTTAACAAGATGCCTTTTAAAATAAGCATATTGTTTAAAAAGTATTTTCTTGCTTACACACAGCTTACATACAACCCATCTTCAGTAGCCAGTCAGAAGCCCTGTTGGGTAAAAGCCCCATCTGGCCTTGCCCACTTGCTAAAAACACTTGGTGGGCACTATGCTGGGGGGCCCTGGTGTAGAGTTTCATGTGCGCCATACACTGAGATGCAGTATTTCATCGACTAACATAAGTCTGGGTTATTTGATACCTCCAAACTATGAAATTACACATCATTTTCTCATTCCGACCTTGGAAGAACACTCACATTTTTGTTGGGCTCAGAGTTAGGTTGATCCGGTGCCAGCTCCCCAATCAGCAATGGCTTCAAATACTTGCTCACTTGGCCTTTGTCAAGGTGGAATGCCATGAATGCATCCTAAGGAGGGAGGAAAGGTCACACAATAAAATATAATGGTCCCTCCTGTTAGAAGATTGCCCAGTACCAGATTGGTAATATTTTAGGCACCATGCTCAATTCCATGAGCCTTGGTATGATCTGTATCTATCCATGAAATCTCTGGTTCCTTTTCATCATGGTTAATGTGCACATGATTTTTAAGCAGGGTTGTCAGCCATGAAGTGGGAAACTCCTGGAGGTTTTCGGGGTGAAGCCTGAACAGGGTAAGATAAGATGGGGGGGGACCTCAGCAGGGTAGAATGTGATAGAGTCCACCCTCCAAAGCAGCCATTTTCTCCAGGGGAATTGATTTTGTTCACCTGGAGACCAACTGTAATCGGGGGGGGGATCTCCAGGTTCCACCAGGAGGTTGACAACCCTGTTCTTACACTGTGTTTTATAGTTATTGTTTTAATTGACTTGTCTTTAGATTTGTACATAATAGTCACATAGGTAGCATTTTCAATTTACACATAGCAAAGATTAAAATACTGTACATCTCCTTTTGCAAAAGTCCCATTTCACAAAAGACTATTTAGCCTTTCTACTGTGAATTCCATTGTATGTCTAAGGGCCTTAAAGGGCCCATGTTTCTCCCACCAATGAATTTAATTAAAACATTTCTATCCCCCCTGACCACCTAAATTGTAAGGCAGCTAACAAGAAATAAAATGTATATTATTTATTTGGAGAATGTACATGCTGCCACTCTAGAGACTTGCTTGAGGTGGCTCATAAAGTAGAAACAAACATAACATCATTTTTAAAAAGCAATACAATTATCTATATTAAAATAAGCCATGGATGCCTCTAATGCTTTGTGCGGTTGCATACTTGTCTGTGAAGTTGAGCAATAGTAGCTGAATACCATAATACTGTAATTTACAATGACTCACAACAACCTGCTAAGCAGAGTTACACCCTTCTAAGCCCCCTGACTTCAGTGAATTTAGAAGGGCGTAACTCAATTTAGGATTGCGCTGATAGTCACACCTTTCTTCTAAGCAAGGATGGGCATACATTCATAATTCATCATTTTCATGCACATTTTACTCACAAGCATGACAATTAACACCTACTACACGCCACACTGCTCAGTACATATGTACAATAGCACAACTCCCTCTCTCACAAATACATACACTCTTCCTGCATGCAAAAAAGAGAGAGAGAGAGCAAATAGCCTGGAAGACAGTGTTAGAAGCACAAACTAATTTTCTTCATAACTTCCACTGCAGAGTTGGTTCACGACTGCCATTGAACCACTTTATTGAAAATTATTTTCAGCAATTAACAATTATAACAATAAAAATCTCAAAAGCTAGGAACTATATAAGGGTTATAGGTAGAGGGGAAAGGACGCATAAAGAAGGAGAAGAAAAGAGAGTCAGAGTTTAATAGTCTAGGGGCTTGGGAGATGAGGTGCATTTTCAAATACTGTTTAAATCATTGCAAGGAAAAAGAGGTGTAAACATCCAGAGAGTTCAGTGCAAAGAGTGCCAGAGTACTAAGTGGCAAAGTTATACAGCCAGGCCATATAGGGACAACCCACAAATTCAACTTCTGCTGAGGTATGGGGTTTGGTTCATCTATTGATCAAAGTAATGGAAGGAAGGAGGTAGCTGCAGGCATGCCTCTGCTCAGTAAGTCTAAAATCACATTCCTATGCACAGTCCAAGTTTTGTTCCACTTGTTCTCCTCTGGTTCCAAACTTGTCCTTGAAGCATCTTTACAAATAAACTTCAACTATAACCACAGTGGCCCTAGTGCTCTGTGCAGACAGTCATGTAATCAAAGTAACCTTGGTACCTACCAACAAGAGGTACAAATGAATGCTCACACATCAACTTAGTCAGTAAAGTATGGTGTAAGTAGTTGTCTCAGTAGTTATTGTGTAAGTGTATTTTTGTAAGCTACTGTGTAAGAATATATGTGTGGATAATAAGGCAGGCAGAATTTACAAAAAGGTTTTGTCTTCTTTTGCGCAATTAATGACTAATACTGGGGTGTGGGGGAAGGTGCATTAGAGAGGCTGGATTTGACCCTTTTAGAGAAGTGGGCAATATTTCATATAGCAGCTCCCTCCTCTAAAAAGCCAGCTGAGACAATAGGGAAGATCCTGGTACTTGATGATCTTTTTAAAGTAAAGGTAAAGGTTCCCTTGCTCGAAAGCCAGTCGAATCCGACTCTAGGGTTGCGGTGCTCATCTCCGTTTCAAAGCTGAAGAGCTAGCGCTGTCCGAAGACGTTTCCGTGGTCATGTGGCCAGCGTGACTAAACACCAAGGCGCACGGAACACTGTTAGCTTCCCACCGAAGCGGTACCTATTTATCTACTTGCAATTTCTTGCTTTTGAACTGCTAGGCTGGCAGGAGCTGGAACTAGAGACGGGAGCTCACCCCGTCATGCGGCACTCTCGGGTCTCGAACTGCTGAACTACTGACCTTCCGCAGCCTGCAGTTTAGCGTCTTAACCACTTGAGCCACCGCAGATCTTTTTACCAGATACTAAAAAAGTAGGAGACAGCTGCAAGAGGGCTGGTGGGAAATGGGGCAGCCCCTGGATAGGTAAGCGGGACCCAGAAGGGAGGTGAGATTTCAAGAGTTTGCTGAACAAAAGGTAGGATGAACAGAGACTTTCTGCAGGCTTTATGTCTAGAATACACACAAAATCTTAACATTAAACAGTCAGATCCTCTGATACATATAAGGACTCACTGATTTAACAGTATAGTCCCAAAAAAAGGCATTTTGGGGTGGGTTTTTAAAAATAACGTATTGTAAAAAAAATTAACATGGACCATATTAGAGAAATAATAAGGGACCTTGAAAAAGCAGAAGTCGAGTTGAGACTATACACCTGAAAGGCATTTTGTGACATCTATTTAGCAATTTTTCACACCACTTCACCAGGATTCCTAACATTATCACCTACTTGCGTTGAATGAGGATCGGAGGGGACCTGGAAGAAGCGGGAAATTACCGAATTGCAGCGGTGTGGGCAGTCCGCCTAACGAAACGACCATGCGGTGTCATCCCCGTGCCAAGGTTACAGCATCCTAGGAGGAGTGTCGCAAACCGGCCGAGGAGGGAGCTTTTAATTAGGCTTGGGAAAGCTTCTTCTCCTCGGCTGGAACCGCCTCGCCGGCGTCTGAAAGGTGCTGATCTAACGGTTCAGGCGGGCGAGTCCAACTGGCGGCTCCTCGCAGAGGAAGAACAGAGACCGCAGGAATACTGGGGGGGTTGGGGGGGGCATCCAGTGTGCCCGTCACGAATCCCGGTGTCCCCTCTAAGCTGAGATAGCGTGAGCTAGGTCACAGTTTTGTAGCTTCCAGTTCACCCATTTTTAGCTTCGCTCAGGAAGGAGGGCTCCAGAGCCAACTAATTTGTGCAGCAGTCTGCATGCTCACAGATTTAATGCCAGGAGCTTACAATGCCAGTAGAATTTTTGCTCACAAGGCTCCACAGCTTAGAGGGAACATTGGTCACGCCACTGCAAAGAGAGGAGGAGGAAGAAGAAGAAAGAAGAAGAAGAGGAAGAAGAAGAGGAGGAGATGGGATTTATATACCCGGTGCCCTTCACTCCCCGAAGGAGTCTCAGAGCGGCTTGCAAGCTCCTCCCCCTCCCCCTCCCCAGCGCAGGCACCCGGGTGGGCGATGCTCCCTCTAAGCCGGGGAGTCTTGTGAGCAAAAATCCTACCTCGTGCGCTCCCGGCATTCAAGTGGTCAGCGGGCGAGCGGGGCTGCTGCACGACTTAAGTTTGGCCCCGGAGCCCTCCCTTCCCGGGCAGAGACAAACAACGTGTGTGAGCCGGAGGCTGAGAAACCGTGAGCTCGCTCGCACTCAGCCCAGCTTGGAGGGAACACTGAGCGAGGCGCTGCCAGAAACGGCCCTTTTCCCCAAGGGCAGCTCTGAGAGAACTGTGGCTTGCCCCAGGTCATCCAGCAGCTGCATGTGGAGGAGTGGGGGGGCTCGGACCCGGATGTCCCAGATCAGAGTCCGCCGCGCACTTAACCCACTGCACCACACTGCCCCCCCCCTCAAGCCATCATGCCGGTCGCAGCAGCCCCCCCCGCCCCGCCGCCGCCCTCACCGTGGCGTCCTGCCCGGCGTAGTGCCTGATGACGCGGGAGCCCCCGGGTGCTGCTTGTGGAAGCGGCTGACGTCGTAGACCTTCCTGTCGATCACCAGCCAGTGCTCCGCGTGCGGCGGGACCCGGCCCGTGCGCAGCGCCACCTCCGCCCAGGTGAAGACGCGGCGCCCGCAGCTCGGCCCCCCGACGACGCCGCCGCCGCCGCCGCCCTCCGGGACGCCCGCCTCGCCCGCCGTCGTCGTCGTCAGCTGTGGAGGCGCCATCCCCGCCGCCGGGCCAAGGCTCCCCTGGACGCCGGCCGCCCCGCTTCTCTCACACAACCGCTGCTGGGAGACGCATATATCGCCGCGCCTGCCCTGAAGACGGGTTCTCCCCGGAGATTCTTCGCCCGGAGAGCCCCCTCTTTGGCATCTGATTGGCCGCTCCCCGGACAGGGCCTGCTTTCCGAAGATCCGATTGGCTCCCGTGCGCGCCTCGAGGGCTCGCGCGGGTTCTTAAACCGCGCCTTTCTTGGGGAGTCAAAGAATTCCGTCCCGAAGGGCGGTGCGCTTCAGTTCCTTTGGCGCCGGTGCAACTCCAGTCTCCCTTGTCCGTAAGGCAAAAGCAGCCTGATCCAGCTGGCGCGGGCTCGCTAGACCTCATCAGATTCTGGAAATTGAGCAGGCTGGGCCCGGGGTAGTAATTGGTTGGGAGATCACCAAGGAAATCCAGGAAATCGACGTGCAGCTTGTGACTTGACGGCATTTCCCACCCACTGCCTCCAAGAACAACCACTCCTGGCGATGAATGTGCCTATCCCATTTGATTAGGCTGGGTTTTACAATTTACTTGATGCCATCCATCCAAATGTGCTGCTAGATATTCTTAGCAGTAGATCCTTGCTGTTTGTTTTAGTGAGAGAAGATCATGTTCGGTGAAACGACCAGAAGAGCCTTGCTGGATTAAAGATCCACCTAGTGCAGCATTCTCCTCCTCATCCTAGCTAGCTAGATACCCCAGGAGACACCGAGGAGAAAGACTGGTTTGCCTCCCAGCAACTGTCAATTAGGTGACCATGGAAGTTCTTTTTATAACTGATGGACCCATGTTCCATGAATTTATCCCATTGGAAAGTCGTTTAATCTAGCAGTCATCACTACATCCTGTGCCAGAGAGTCCCATAAGTTAATTACCAGTTGTGTGAAGGAGTCCTTTATCTTGGTCTGTCCTGTATTAATGGGGTGCCCCTTTCCAGTATTATATTAACAGTTTTATAAACCTGAATCCTTAGTATTCTTTTGTCTAAATTTAAAAGTAAAGATTTCCCTTGCTTGAGGGCTGATCGAATCCCACCCTAAGGGGCGGTGCTCATCTTCGTTTCCAAGCCAAAGAGCCAGTGCTGTCTGAAGACGTTTCTGTGGTCATGTGGCTGGCATGACTAAACACCAAGGCGCACAGAACACTGTTACCTTCCCACTGAAGCAGTACCTATTTATCTACTTGCAGTTTCTTGCTTTTGAACTGCTAGGTTGGCAGGAGCTGGGACCAGAGACGGGAGCTCACTCTGTCATGCGGCACTCGGGTCTTGACAAAAGGCCCTGGGGCAAAAGTCCAGGATGGGGCCCCAGAATCACCGCCCCCCCCCCCTATGCTTGCCACACACACACCCCACACACCTGGGCTTAAGAAAGGTGGGTCAGAACCCTTGAGGGGGCAGCTCCCCTTCCACGGGGCAGGGGGGCAGGATTGTGGGCGCTCAGGAGCCCATCCAGTCTTGTGAGCAAAAACTCTGCTCTGTGGACTACTGGCATTTAATTTGTGAGCAAGCAATTTGGCTACTACATAAATTAGTTTGCTCTGGAGCCATCCTTCCTGAGCTAAGACAAAAATGTGTAAGCCAGAGGCTAAAAAACTGTGAGCTAGCTCACACTAACTCAGCTTAGGGGGAACACTGCTTTGAACAGAGTGATATGATCCTGTAGGATGCTTAGTACTAATGCATTTTATCAGCTAAACACACCTTTCCCCCTCAGGCTACAGGTTGTTTTTTTTAACAAGGGTTATGATAATTATTTGCCCATGTGGTACTATTTACCCGTGTGGTACACACTCGTTTCCTGTGCTCTTATCATCTGGTATGAAATATTATTTAATTTTATTGATTTTTTTCCCGCCCATCCGGCCTAGGCTGGCTCATGGCGGCTTACAGCAGAATAAAAATTCTCATCTCTCCTTATAATAATTATCTTTTGGTTTTGCAAGATTCCATGTGCTCCCATTGGCTGTAAGATGCCCTCCCTCAGCCATTGGCCCATCAGCCGCCACTCAAGAGTACTCGCGTGCCATTGGCCGGGTGCTGGGTCTGCTCCTCTTCCCCACCCACTCCCCCTGGCAGACAGCTCTCTCTCCTGAGGAAGACAGTTCTCTTGACTCCTGTGAGGGACTGTCCCCTCAGTGGCTGTTGGTAGGCAGCCAAGCTTGGTTCTGTGAGTAAAAAAACAAAGGACTTTCAGTATAACCCCTTCCCCGCCCATAACCCCCTCCCCCAACGGCCACTTTCCTGTCAGAATAAATGGGAAAAGGCTCTTTCTCCTGCTTAGCTTCAGCATGGCTGGCTGGCTGGCTGGCTAACAAGGTGAGCCAGCGACCATCAGACCATTTTCTTCAACTCCCCGCTGTGCGGCTGACTTTCCCCTAGGGCTGCCAATCTCCAGGTGGGACCTGAAGATCTCCCACTGTTACAATTGACCTCCAGATGACAGGGATCAGTTCCCTGGGAGAAAATGGTTGCTTTGGAGGGTAGACTCTATGGCATTATACCCTGCTGAGTCCTTCCACACACACCCCAAATGCTGCCCTCCACAGAATCCACCCCCCCCGAATCTCCAGGTATTTTCCTAATCAGAGTTGGAGTTCCTAAGACAGAGTACTTTCTCCTCTGTCAGTAAAAGGCCCTTTCCACACCTATGTTGGCCTTTGGGAGAAAACTCATTGGGCCGAGTCCTGATCAGGTTGCCAACTCCAGGTGGGCAATTCCTGGAGATTTGAGGGATGGAGCCTGGAGATGGTGACGTTTGAGGAGGGGTGGCACCTCAGACAGGTACGATGCCATAGACTCCACCCTCCAATCCAGCCATTTCCTGATGGGAACTATTGCTGCCAATCTCCAGGTGGGGGCTGGAGATCATTCAAAATTACAACTGCTCTCTAGGAGGGAGGGGGAGGAGATGGAAAACTAAAGGTAGGTTGATGGTTGGCTGGGAGGGAGATAGGGTTGTCAACTCCAGGTTGGGAAATTCCTGGAGATTTGAGGGGTCGAACCTGGAGAGGGTGAGTGTTGAGGGGGGGTGGGACCTCAGAGAGGTACAATGCCATAGACAAACCAGCCACTCCCTCCTGGGGAACCACTAATACCAGTCTCCAGGTGAGGGCTGGAGATCACTCAGAATTACTACTGCTCTTCAAGTAGCAAAGATCAGTTTCTCTGGAGAAAATGGTGGACTCTGTCATTATACTCTGCTGAGATTGCCACAGCAAATTGTCACTGAGTGCCCAAAGCCGGGGCACTCTCCCAGAGCCTCTTTCTAGAGCCCGTTGTATTTATTTCCACAACGGGCCTTATTCCTAGTAATACGTAAAACACGATTCATTACGTAAATACGATTTCTAAAAAACAATACTACAACAATATAAAAACAATGTTAAAATCAAACATGGTGTTAAAGTGCTAGCAGATTCCAATTTTTGCTTTAATTCTATTGGTCTGCTTCAGTTAGGGGAGGCTACCCTTATTATCTCCAAGGCCAGTGCTGGGAATGCGGTAATTAGCTTCTCATGAGAACCTGTGGCCTACAGGATGGGAGGGGGAAATCTGGAGTGATGAGGTAATTTTCTAGAGGGTTCCAGCGAGAATGCGTCCTGATTGGGTGTCATCATCATCTGATGCTGCTTGGCCAAAAAACTATAATTGAGCTTGGGGTCTGGTGAAAGACCCTAGGTTGGATTCTGATGGACTGAAGGCCTGGACTATAATACGCTTCTATTGTATACAGCAATGTAGAGAACAGGTGACCTGTGGTCTTTAATGCTTGGATTTAAGGTTTGTGCCTTCTGATGCAGGTTCTGGAAAAGTGTGTTAGATAGTTAAGCCAGTTTTCTTGTTTTTCTGCTGTTAGAGTATTGTGCTGCTTGCAAATTACATCTTTTGTTTCGACTGAAATTAAATACAACCTCATATAATTTTAATAAAATTCAAGGAAGGTCTGGTCAGGGGTCTTTTTTTGGGGGGGTGCACCGGAGCACAGCTTTGGGAGCTCAGGAGCCAAGCCCCGCCCCCAGCTGGTGTCCTGGGGAGTCTTTCAGGCAGCCGAATGTCAATTTCAGCTCCATTATATCCTATGGGCTATTGAAGTCAATGGTGAAAACATAGGGTATATTCTGGGGGCTGGAGGAGGGGTTTGAGGGAGAGGCTCCAAATTCACAGGGTAGCTGATGGGGCCTCTCCCCAAGTTACCCACCAAGTTTCAAGAACATTGGATCAGGGAGTCCAATTCTATGGGCCCCCAAACAGGTTGCCCCTATTCCCTCCATTGTTACTTTTTCCCACCATAGAGAACAATGGAGGGAATAGGGGCAACCTGTTTGGGGGCCTATAGAATTGGACTCCCTGATCCAATGTTCTTGAAACTTGGTGGGTATCTTGGGGAGAGGCTCCATCAGCTACCCTGTGAGTTTGGAGCCTCTCCCTAAAACCCCTCCCCTCCAGCCCCCAGAATATACCCTATGTTTTCACCATTGACTTCAATGGTCCATAGGATATAATGGGGCCGAATTGCTAATGAATTTCTTTCATTCCCTCCTTTCCGTCTCTCTTTTTCCTCTTTCCCTCCTTCTTTCCCTCCTTCTTTCCCTCCTTCTTTCCCTCTTTCTTTCTTTCTTTCTTTCTTTCTTTCTTTCTTTCTTTCTTTCTTTCTTTCTTTCTTTCTTTCTTTCCCACCTTTTTCTCTTCTCTTTTTTCTCCTTTCCCTGTTTTCCTCCTTCTTCCCTCTCTTTCTTTCCCTCCCCTTTCCTTCTCTTTCTTTCCCTCTTTCCTTCCTTCTTTCCTTCTCTCTGCTCTCTCTCTTTCCTTCCCTCTTACCTCCTTCTGTGGCCCAGCTCTCATGAGAAGGAGTTTAAACTTCAAACCCCTTCTCTCTTAGCTCCCCCACCCAGACCAGCTGGGGAAGGGAAGGGGAGGCTTTTGAAGATGCCTCCCCCCCTTTTGCTTCCCTTTCTGACATCACTTCCAGTGATGTCAGGGGGCGTGGCATATTCTAATGAGCTCCTGCAGCTGTTTTTCTATGAAAAGACCCCTGGGTCTGGTTACATGTGTACAACAACCTTGGGGACCCCTCAGAGTTCAGTTTTGGACTCCTTGAGAACCCTAGACATATGTCAGTGTGAATGTGGCCCAGTTTCTAATTCAACCTGAAATGGACACCAAAGGTGGTTCGTCTGCTGGCTTGCATTCTAACGCTGCTGGAATAGTTGAAACATCTGGTTTAAGGAACGTCCCAAACCCAGGCAGTGACCCACACAAATAAGGGATCTGTTGATCAAATGGCAAAGATCCTCGACAGGTCTGAAGGGAATACTGAGTACAAGCCTGGAAGAAGTACTGAGTGCAATCAGTAATAAAGCTCACTAAGGGGAATTATCCAAATATCTGGCATGGAGAATTAACAGACTCAAGCAGTCCAAATAATTTCAGGTGTACAGTAATAATCTCCAGCACGAAAAAGCCCGTGTTAACTGCCAAAATACTCTAAAACATACACCCCCACACAGGCTGTGCAAAGCACTCGACTCGAGAAGGAGTGGGAGGCAAGGGGTGAAGCAGGAACTAAGAAGATAAAACGGGAACCATAGCTATCTGTACATGCAGATCTGGGAAGGGCCTGATTCCGTATGCAGGGGATCAAATATCCAGATAGGCCGTAATCTACGAAGGTAATCCAAAAACAAAGACACATGAATATCATTAAATGCTTTGCAGATTCTGCTTCCTGTTATCAGACAAGAGGCTAGTCAAAGGCAGAACGTAATTTTCCTTTTAAGCTTGGGAAGAAGTGAGTGAACAACGTGGGCTGGGGCAGGCATCCCACCTGCATGGCTAAAAGTGATGGTGGTCTAGGGTCCCCCTGGGAATGTTTCCAAAAAAGATGTCTCCAGACAGGGAGAATGTACGTTTATAGGCAGGGCTCTTTTTGTAGGAAAAGCCCAGCAGGAACTCATTAGCATAATAGGCCACATCCAGCAGCAGAAACTCATTAGCATAATAGGCCACACCCCTGACAGCACAGTTTATTAGCATATTAGGCCACACCCACATGTTACCAGAACTGTGGTCATCCAGCCACATCCATCTTTTGCTTCTTATTCTGTTTACCTTGTTTGTTGTCAAAACCCAGGGCTTTTTTTTGCAGCAGGAACTCCTTTGCATGTTAGGGCAATGTAGCCAATCCTAATGAGTTTCTGCTCTTGGGTGTGGCCTATTATGTTAATGAGTTCCCGCTGGGCATGGACAATTTGGGAGCCAGCCGGAACTCCATTCCTGTGCGTTCCTGCCCCAAAATAGCCCTGTTTATAGGCAGTATGAAGACCTAACTACATAATACATGGTTGTATTTCTGCCACTTCTAGCCTTTCTGGCCTTTAAGAAATTTCCATATTGACTCTGGCAGACTTAGGCTGCAGTCACACACACACTAAATAATCCACTTTCAATGCACTTTCTAACTGGATTTTACTTGTATGAACTGGCAAAATTCAGTTGGAAAATGGATTACAAGTGGATTATTTAGTGTGTGTGACTGCAGCCTTACTCACCTCAGCCTGTGAACAGTATCCGCATTTCTGAAGAACAGATATATGTGTACCTGAGGTTGTGAAACCCATGGATGCTTACTTTCTGGTGAAACTGTTTGTGCAAAAGCTTGCCATGTGTCAGGTTCAACAGCAAGCAAGTCAAGGCACACTTTACTCAGAAAGTTATGCTTTATTGGAATACCAGTCTGCTGCCCATTAATACAGAGTCATTGTCAGGAATATCAGCTGTTGCGTGGGGAGCTGTGTATATACTCTGATGCTTCAACTAGCCAAGCAAATGAAATCCATGTGTGCGCGGGAAATCTCCCGGCGGGACATTACATCATTAATGGAAGTTCACACACACATACCCCATAAGAGGGCCGATATATTCCCACCGACTGGGAACCCAAGCCCTCCCCTCTGTTCAAAGTTACACAGATAGTGGCTTCCAGCAGAGGAATTTCTCCCACGGTTTGCCTTAGCAAAGCAAAGCTATGCGCATGTGGGAAAGCAAGGAACGAGGTTTACAGAAAACATGGCAGTTATTTGACAGTAACACTTTAAGCTTTATTCTTGGTCTCTCTCCTTGCCAGATAAACCATCTCAGCAGTTTCTCCACATCTGTGAAGAATTTTTGGTTCTGAAGGACTGGAATAGTTTGGAATAAAAACATCAATCTTGGCAGAATGTCCATTTTAATGGTAGCAATTCTGCCCATAAAAGAAATTTGAAGGTTCTTCCATTTATTTAAATCTTGTTTTATTGTTTTCAGTAATTCCATATAATTATTTTCCATCAAAGAACTAGATTTGTTTGTCAGATTAATCCCAAGGTATTTGATCTCCTTTTGAGTTTCCAGTCCTGATATTTCCTGCAAGAGGCTCTGTCATGTTTTTTACCAGTATCTTTGTCTTGTTTTTTATTAACTTTTAGTCCAGCTACTGCTCCATATTCCTGAAATCTCAATAACAAAGTCTCTATTGAGTCTAAAGACTCCTCCAAAATAAACGCCAAATCATCCACAAAAGCTAAGAGTTTAAACTCCTCTCCTTGTATTTTAAGTCATCTAATTTGTTTTTCAGCTCTAATTACATCATTTCTAGTTTCAAGTCCAAAAATAAATAACAGGGGTGAGAGTGGAGAACCTTATCTTGTCCCTTTTTGGATTTCAATTTTTTGTGTTAAATCTCCATTAATTAATATCTTTGCCTGCTGTTTCATGTAAATAGCTTCAATCATTTTGTTAAATTCTTCTCCAGCTTGCAAATATTTCAATAATTCTATCAAGAATTTCCAGTTAACATTGTTCAAAGCCTTCTCCACGTCTAAAAAGATTAAAGCCATTTGCTTCTCTGGGTGTGCTTCATAATATTCCAAGGTATTTAAGATTATCCTCACGTTATTTCTAAGTTGTCTTTTAGGAAGAAAACCTGCTTGATCTTTATGTATGGTTTGTACAAGCACTTTCTTCATTCTTGTTGCTAAAATGGATGCAAATATTTTATAATCTACATTTAACAATGAAATAGCTCTATAATTTTTAATCTCTTCCCCATCTAGGCCTTACTTATGTATAAGCGATATTATCACCTCATTCCAGGAGTCTGGTATTTTATGGTGAGATGTTACATTTTGACATGCTTCCTTCAATGTGTAGGTCAGTTGATCTTCAAAGACATGACAGAATTCTGCTGGGAGCCCATCCAGCCTGGGTGACTTATTCTTCTTTTGTGTTTTTTAAGGTTTCTATTACTTCTGCCATGGAAATTGGTTGATTTAATATTCTTCTCTGTTCTTCCGTGAAAATTTTTGGATTGTATTTCATTAAATATTCTCTAATTTGTTCTTGAGGTATTTCTGTTCCCTTATATAAATTTTTATAAAATTGTTCCACAATTATCTTTAAATCCTCTAGCTTATTTTTGTCTTCCCTTTTTCCATTTCTGAGAGTGCTTATAAATTCCTCACACTGATTATGTATTTTGTATGCTAATCACCAGATCAGTTTGTTTGCATTTTCAAAGTAGTTTTGTTTAGCATACTTTGTCTTCCTTGCCATTTCTTGAGTTAAAAGACAATTAATTTGATGTTGTAATTGTTTAAGCTTAGTACACTCTTTAAGTTTCTTCCTGTTCTTTTATTTGTTTTTGTAATTGGAAATAATTTCCAGTTCTCTGTTTTTTTCCTCTAAGAAGTTTCATCATTCATCCTCTTGCAAAAGCCTTGAACACATCCCAAACTGTATTTATAGACATCTCTGGTTATGTTTCTTTCAAAAAACTCTTGAAATTCTGCCTTAGAGCCCTTTACAAATCTTTCATTTCTTAAAATTGTAGTATTTAGTTTCCATGTACTTCTTTTAGGAGCATCTTGAAGTTCTAAAGTAATGGGATCATGGTCAGCGAACGGCTGTGGCTGTATTTCTGCTTCCAATATTTCATTTGTCATAGTGGCCGAGATCCAACACATATCAATTCTTGACCAGGATTTATGCTCGCCTTACAGTTAAAGACCAATGCAAAGTGAGAGTTAAGTAATTCCTCTTTGTCTTCATCTCTTGTTAAGGCTTGACCTACTTCCTCTAGCAATGAGCTTACCCCATTCCCTGTTCTTCTTTTTGCTCCAAACATAGGCATAGAAACCTTTCTTGTTATTTTTAGCATCCCTTGCAAGCCTCAGCTCCATCTGCACTTTAGCCTTTCTGACACCATCCTTACAGATTTGAGCCTGCTTCTTGTACTCACCCTCAGTAATTTGTCCCTCCTTCTATTTCCTGTACATTTCCCTTTTTAGTCTCAGCTCTTCAGAGAGTTCCTTGTTCAGCCACTTTGGCTTCATTACCCGTCTCCCACCTTTCTTTCTCATTGGGACAGTTTGTGATTGTGCCTTAAGCACTTCATTTTTTAAAAAAAAATTAATTAAGCTTTATTTGAATAAACATATATAACAAAAATAATTGAAACATGAAGTATAAAACAACAAGTGATAAGGATAATTGAAACATGAATTGAAGGATAATTGAAGGATAATGAAGGATAATTGAAACATGAAGTATAAAACAACAAGTGATAAGGATCAAATCACAATAGTACACTTTGTGCATCAGAAGGGTATCATTCCAACTTCCAGTTTTTAACCACAAAGCCAAAGAAAAAAAACCAACAACATTAATTATTGAAGATTGTGCTACCTCTGTTGTTTTAATAAAGCCCAATTTGTGAATGCTTGTGTGTTAAAATAGGTTCTAACCTTTGTCAAAAGAGAGCTCTGTATTTGTTGCAGTAGGAAACTAGAAAGAAAGCCAAGAAGAGTAAGTGGTATTGGTAGGAAGAAGTTCTGTGTCCATCATGTACTGCAGCCATGGAAACCATGTGCGTACAAATTTGGAGTAAGTCGTGATGGTTCTTTGAAGTGAATCAGAAATTTTACACATAATAAACTGATCCCAAACTTCATTTCTCCATATGGTCAACGTCAGAGGGGAAACAGACTTCCAAGTGGTAGCTATAGCCAGACAGGCCACTGCCAATATAATCAAGGTAAGTTCATTATAGCTGTATTGAGAGTCAGATGCTTCTTTTAACTGAAGTAAGATAACTTCTGGTTTAAGAGGAATCGCTTGAGAAGTGATCTTATTTATTTCCGCAATAACATTTTTCCAAAAGTCATTGATATGTGGGCAGTCCCACCAACAGTGGAAATAACTCCCTTTGAGCCCGCACTGTTTCCAACAATATTGACTATAATTGAAGTTAAGATGAAATAGCTGTTCAGGTGTGTAGTACCAGTGGGTAACTAGTTTGTTTGCAGGTGGATATTAAAGATCTTGAAGACTTTCTTTGAAGAGTTCCAACAGGTTAACCACTGCTCGTTCGATATTGGTATTTGCAGATCTCATTCCCAGGCTTTTTGGTAAGTGGAGGCGTAAGAGCTATCATGTTCTATAAGGAGCTTGTATAGCTTAGAAAGAGTCCCTTTGGTAGAATCCGGATAGTTCTCTAGGATCAGTTCAAATGCCGTCTTCAGTCTTTTGAATATACCCTTCTCCGCTAAGGTTTCCGTGAGGCTCTTAACCTGATAGTACTGGAGCCATGATATAGTGCGCCCGATGCTTTCCTCAAAGTATGCTTTGCTGTTAACCTTTCCATTTTTTATTAAGTGCTGAAGTCTAGTGATGCCTGCATCTGTCCACACCTTGAATGTGTTTGGTTCCATCCCTGGTAAGAACCATGGCTGAGAAGTGAATGTGGATAGAGGAGATATTGGTGGAGCTATGCTTTTCTGTCTGCGATCCCATATTTTCAGCGTTGTGTATAAGAAGGGATTCTCAAGGAGGCTAGAGGGTTGCTGTGATGCTGGAATCCAGAATATTTCTTGGAGTCTGAATGGGGATACATATGACTGCTCAATATGCACCCATTGTGCCTCTGGATGTTGTTGAGACATTTTAGGGATGTTGGAAAGAAGAGCTGCGTGGTAATAAGTTTGGAGTCGAGGCATATTGAGACCTCCCAGTGTCAGTGGCTTGGAGAGGGAGCGACTGTCTATGCGAGATTTCTTGTAATTCCAAACAAACCGTTGGATCTCCTTCTGCCAGTTATTTAGGTTTTTCTCTGGTATGAATATTGGCAGCATTCTAAAAAGGAATAGAAAGCTCAGAAAAACAAAAGTTTTAATTAATTGAATGCGATCCGCCAAAGAGAGTTTAAGTGCATTCCAATTCTTTATCTTCTCTTGAAACTCGGCAAAAGTTTTATGAAAATTGCATGCTAGTAAGTTGTATAGTTTAAGAGGAATTTGGACCTAGGTGTCTCCAAGTAGTGTTCACCCATCGAAATAGTACAGATTTCAGTTTCGTTGGAAAGAGTAACAGGGTATATCTCCGATTTTGTGGTATTCAGGCGTAGACCAGATAATGCACCAAATCTAGAAAGAGTATCTTGAATGGCAGGTATAGACCATTTGGGATTAGAAATATATAGGGTGATGTCATCAGCATACATCGTTAGTTTATGTTCTTGCCCATTAATGCAGATACCAGTAAAGCCCTGGTTATGACGCAGTTCATTTGCTAGTGGTTCCACTGCAAGCACAAAAAGCAGAGGTGAGAGTGGGAATCCCTGCCTAGTTGCTCTGGATGTAGAGAAGAAGTTTGAATTGTAGCCGTTCACTCATATTCTAGACTTGGGATGAGCATATAGTGTCTTTAAGGTGTTGAGAAAGTTCTGGCCAAAGCCCATTCTTTCCAGAAGCTTAAGAAGATAGGTGATTTCTAGGGAATCAAAGGCTTTTTCAAAGTCTAAAGCCATAAGAACATAAGAACATAAGAGAAGCCAATGTTGAATCAGGCCAATGGCCCATCTAGTCCAACACTCTGTCATACAGCGGCCAAAATATACCAGGTGCCATCAGGAGGTCCAGCAGTGGGGACAGGACACTAGAAGCCCTCCCACTGCTGCCCCCTCCAGCACCAAGAATAGAGTGCATCACCTGCCCCAGACTGAGAGTTCCCATCTATACCCTGTGGCTAATAGCCACTGATGGACTTCTGCTGCATTTGTTTATCTAATTCCCTCTTGAAACTCTCCATGCTTGTAGCTGCCACCACTTCCTGTGGCAGTGAATTCCATATGTTAATCACTCTTTGGGTGAAGAAGTATTTCCTTTTATCTGTTCTAACCTGACTGCTCAGCAATTTCATGGAGTGCCCACGAGTTCTTCTATTGTGAGAAAGGGAGAAAAGTACTTCTTTCTCAACCTGCTCAATCCCATTCATAATCTTATAAACCTCAATCATGTCACCCCTCAGCCGTCGCTTCTCCAAGCTAAAGAGCCCCAAGCATTTTAACCTTTCTTCATAGGGAAGGTGTTCCAACCCTTTTATCATTCTAGTTGCCCTTCTCTGCACTTTTTCCAATGCTATAATATCCTTTTTGAGATGTGGTGACCAGAACTGTACACAGTATTCCAAATGAGGTCGCACCAATGATTTATACAGGGGCATGATGATACTGGCTGATTTGTTTTCAATTCCCTTCCTAATAATCCCCAGCATAGCGTTGGCCTTCTTTATTGCAGCTACACACTGTCTAGACATTTTCATTGAGTTATCTACTACGACTCCAAGATCTCTCTCTTGGTCTGTCTCTGCCAGTTCAGACCCCATCAACGTGTATTTATATTTAGGATTTTTGGCTCCAATGTGCATCACTTTGCACTTGGCCACATTGAACCCCATTTGCCCCGTTGACGCCCACTCACCCATCCTCGACAGATCCCTTTGGAGTGCCTCACACTCCTCCCTGGTTTTCACCACCCAGAACAACTTCGTGTCATCTGCAAATTTAGACACTTCACTGCTTGCTCCCAATTCCAAATCATTAATAAACAAGTTAAAAAGCATCGGACCAAGTACTGATCCCTGTGGTACCCCACTGCTTACCACCCTCCACTGGGAAAGTTTCCCATTTATACTCACTCACTGTTTTCTATTTATAAGCCAGTTTTTGATCCACAAGAGGACTTGTCCTTTTATCCCATGACTATTGAGCTTACTTAGGAGCCTTTGATGAGGAACTGTATCAAAAGCTTTCCGGAAGTCAAGGTAAATAATATCTATTGGGTCCCCCTTGTCCACATATTTGTTCACGCCCTCAAAAAACACTAACAGGTTAGTGAGACAAGATCTTCCCTTACAGAACCCATGCTGAGTCTGCCTCAATAGTTTTTGTACATCTATGTGCCTACTAATTCTCTCCTTAATAACAGTTTCCACTAACTTACCCGGTATTGATGTCAGACTGGCCTGTAATTTCCTGGATCTCCCCTGGAGCCCTTTTTAAAGATGGGAGTGACATTAGCTACCTTCCAGTCCTCAGGAATGGAGGCAGATTTTAAAGAAAGATTACATATTTTTGTCAGGAGATCCACAAGTTCACATTTGAGTTCTTTCAGAACTCTCGGATGAATGCCATCCGGGCCTGGTGATTTATTCGTTTTTAAATTGTCCATCAGTCAGAGGACTTCCTCTCTTGTCACCGCAATCTGATTCAGGTCTTTCAAACCCCCTCCCAAAATCGGTGCTTCTGGAGTGGGCAAGCACTTCTCCTCTTCCACAGTGAAGACAGAGGCAAAAAATGCGTTCAGCTTCTCAGCCATTTCCCTATCATCCTTCAGTAGTCCTTTTATCCCTTGGTCATCCAAGGGCCCCACTGCCTCCCTGGCTGGCTTCCTACTTCTAATGTATTTGAAGAAAGTTTTATTGTTGGCCTTTATGTTTTTTGCAATATGTTCCTCATATTCCCTTTTTCCTTGCCTGATCACAGACTTGCATTTTATTTGCCATAGTCTGTGTTCCCTTTTATCAACCTCACTAAGACTAGCTTTCCACCGCTTAAACGAATCCTTCTTACCTTTTACAGCTTCCATTACTTTATTTGTTAACCATGCAGGCTTTTTTCTATACCTATTTGTGCCTTTCCTAACCTGCGGTATATATTTTTTCTGAGCTTCTAGGACTGTATTTTTGAATAGCCTCAAAGCTTCCCCAATGGTTTTGACCTTCTCCACTCTTCCTTTCAATTTCTTCCTCACATGTCCCCTCATACCAGAGAAGTTACCCCTTTTAAAGTTAAAAGTGGTTGCGTCAGTCTTTTTGGGCAACTCCCTATCTGTACAAATGCTAAACTCAATGACATTATGGTCACTGTTCCCAAGTGGTGCAATCACTTTTACATCTCTCACCAGGTCTTGGGTGTTACTTAGGACCAAATCCAGGATCGCCTCTCCCCTAGTAGGATCTGTGACCATCTGTTCCATAGCACAGTCATTGAGAGTGTCTAAAAACTCATTCTCTTTTTCCCGACTAGAACTCATATTGACCCAATCAATGTGTGGGTAGTTAAAGTCGCCTACTATGACACAGTTATCTCGTCTAGCCGCTATCTTTAATTCATTCATCATTTTATAATCCTCCTCTATCTTTTGATCTGGTGGGCGATAAACTCCCACTGTTAAGCTTCCTTTTGGACCCACTATTTCAACCCATAGCATTTCCAGAAGCGAATCCAGTTCTCTTACCCTCTCAATCTTACTGGACGGTATACCCTCTGACATACAGAGCCACCCCACCTCCAACCCTTCCCCCCTATCCTTCCAATATAATTTATAACCAGGAATCACCGTATCCCACTGATTTTCCTCATCCCACCAAGTTTCTGAAATACCCACAATGTCTATTTCCCCCCCAACACTAAGCATTCCAACTCCCAGATTTTACCTTGGAGACTTCTAGCATTTGTGTATAAACACTTATAGTTTCCCACGTTTGTTAAGCCCACATCCTTCCTCTTGCTGCCTCGAGACCTTGCCAGGCAGTCCCTATCATTAGCCACAGTCTCAGTGGACAATTGTAATCCATTTCCTTGTAGAATAGTAATAGCTACCCCTTCATCTCTTTGAGATGAGCCATCCCGAACCACAGATTTTTCATCTCCTGTCGGCTTTCCCCCATTATTCAGTTTAAAAACTGCTCTGCCACCTTTTTGATTTTGAGCGCCAGCAGCCTGGTTCCTTCTCGGGACAAGTGGAGACCGTCCCTTTTGTACAGCTCCCTCTTGTCCCAAAAAGCATCCCAGTGCCTAACAAACTTGAACCCTTCCCCCTACACCACCGTCTCATCCACGCATTGAGACTCCTGATCTGTGCCTGTCTCTCCGGCCCTGTGCGTGGAACAGGTAGCACTTCTGAGAAGGCTACCTTGGAGGTCCTGGCCTTGAGCTTCCTGCCGCAGCCTAAATTCTCCTCCAGGACCTCACAACTGCATTTCCCTACATCGTTGGTGCCGACATGCACCACGACCACTGGCTCCTCCCCAGCACTATCTACCAGCCTATCTAAAACACGCGTAATGTCCGCTACCTTCGCACCAGGCAGGCAAGTCACCATACGATCAGTATGCGGGTTCGCCACCCAGCTGTCTACCTGCCTAAGGATCGTATCACCAACTACCAAGAGCCCCCCTCCCACCCTTCCCAGGGACGGTTCTTTGGTACGAAAGGATACCCGTTCACCAGCTGAAGAAGAGGTCCCTTCTGAGGGCACATTCCCCTTATCCTCAGCATGGTGCCCCGGTTCCCCTTGACCCTCATGCTCTCTGGCAGCAGCCGGGCAGCCAGATCCAGAGTGGGACATATCTAACAAGTCCCCGAGAGTCTTCTCCATGCACCTAACTGACTGTCTCTGCTTCTCCAGGTCAGCCACCTTGGCCTCAAGGGAGCAAACTCGCTCCCTGAGAACCAGGAGCTCCTTGCACCAAGCACACACCCAAGACTTCTGACCAGTGGGCAGATAGTCATACATGTGACACTCCATGCAAAACACTGGATAGCCCCCAGCCCCCTGCTGGCATTCTGGCTTCATAACTGTTTTTAAACAAATACTTTTCTATAACCCCCCTTTTAAAACCCTTTGTATTTATACGGTTCCTGTTGTAGGAGTCTACTTACCTTACTGGGAACCCAAGAAGCCAAGGTCCCTGGCTTTCTGGATCTTCCTGGGCTTCTTACAGAGCCCCTAGGCTAAGAGCCACAGGCCAAGAGCCTCACCCTTTGGCTCTCACCCTTCGGCTCATGCCAAAGGCTCGTGCCTCTTGCAAGCTTCCTGCCTTAAATAGAAGTGTCCCCCAGGAGAGGGTGTGGCCAGCAGCTACTCAAATTCACCCAAGGCACTTAATGACAGGCAAACAATGACCCTTTCACACCCCAACTCCAGCAGCCAGGAGTCTGCTATTCAGTTTCACCCAGGCACTTAATTTCAGGCAGACAATGACCCTTTCACACCCCAACTCCAGCAGCCAGGAGTCTGTTACAACTCACCCACACACTCCCAAATACAGTCCCCCACACAGTACCTTCTCAGCTAAAGCACCTCAGCTGAAAGTAAATAAATAAAAATACTACTCACCCCTCTGGCAGCTCAAACACCTTGCTCCTTCTCAGAGCTCAGCTGGGTCAGCCAGGATTACAGAATCAGAAGCAGAGGTTTTCCCATAGGATATGACATTAAGCGTTCGTCTGACATTATCCATTATCTGCCTATTTGGAATGAATCCAGTCTAATCCGGGTTAATATAGTCTGGCACCAGTTTTTTTAGTCTATTAGCTAATATTGAAGTGAATATTTTTGCGTCATTATTTAGCAAAGCAATTGGGAGGTATGATGCAGGATCCGATGGATCCTTCTTATCTTTAGGAATTACAGAGATCGATGAGTCATACCAGGACAGGGGTACCATTCCTGAGCATAAAGCTTCATTGCAAATATTTAGAAGGTAAGGTTCCAATGTTGAGCGGAAGGTTCTGTAAAACTCTGCGGGAATTCCATCTATGCCAGGGACTTTATTTAGCTTCAAGACCTTTGATAGTGTCCATGAGTTATTTCTGGTCTATGGGTTTATCCATAAAGCTAGTGTGTGCTGCTGAGAGCATTTTTAGATCCGGTAAAGTGTCCAAGTAGGTTGCAATATCATTCGTCACTGGTTCTTGGGAGGAGTATAGTTTGGCAAAGAAGTCAGCAAAGCCTTCTGCTATTGCTTTAGGGGAGGTATAATGTTTTCCATCCAAAGTTTTCAGTGCAGTCACCAGAGCTGCATTTCTTTTTTCTTTGACTCTCCATGCCAGCATGTGTACAGTTCTAGGGGATTTTTGCCAGTACTGTTGTTTTAAATAAACCGGGTTTTTTTGAATTTGTGATGTCTCCAGTGTTTCTAAGATCTTTCTTTCTGCCAAT
This sequence comes from Gekko gecko, assembly GCA_029375565.1. Classification (NCBI taxonomy): domain Eukaryota; kingdom Metazoa; phylum Chordata; class Lepidosauria; order Squamata; family Gekkonidae; genus Gekko; species Gekko gecko. The sequence continues at coordinate 97,255,924 of JAPDNY010000003.1, read as the reverse complement.
AATTTAGCGTAGATTTTCCTACTCCCTGTGTCTTTATGTTCAGATTCCAGCAGGGCAATCCGATCTAACTTTTCTCTTCTGATTTTTTCTCTTTTTTCCCGTAGATGTGATGTAAGAGAGATCATTGACCCTCGAAGGACAGCTTTCATGGCATCCCAACGCATGGAGGCAGAGATTTCCAATGATGAGTTTTCCTGAAAAAAGTTCCTAATATCAGTCTCCAGCTTGTCCTTGATTGAAGTGTCCAATAAAATGCTTCTATCCATGGACCATTGTCTATCTGGCTTTGTGTTCGCATTTTTCTGTAGTTGGCAGTCTAGCCATGCATGATCCGTCAAGTACCTAGGACCAATGGACGCTAGTTCCAGTTCTGCTGATAGTTGTTCAGACATTAATATATAATCAATCCTTGTGAAGGTCTGATGCTGTGCTGAGAAGTATGAATAATCTCAGTCTGTCAGGTGTAGGAACCTCCAGGTATCTATTAATCTGAATTCAGAAAAAAAGTCTGGATAGCCCTGTGCTTGTTCCTGTCTTGATATATGATTTGGTTTTTCTCTTCACAGAGGATCTATCTAGAAGGTATTTTGTCTGCAATGAAGTTTAAATCTCCACCTATGATCAGCTCACCTTCTTTGAAAGCCTGTAACTCGGAGAAGGTGGATTTCAAAAAAGCAATTTGGTTCAAATTTGGGGTGTATATTGATGCCAGTGTGTATTTTCTGTCATCAAGAGATCCTTTGATAAAAAGGAAACCAGAGGTGGTCTTTTTAAATTGGAGGCAAAGAGACCCACTTCCCCCCTCCCCTCTCTCCCCACAGTAAAAGCCAAACAACAAGTTTAAACAAACCAACATCTAAGTCTTGCCAAAGTTAATGTATTGTGTGCAGTTCTAGTGTAAAAGATATAACATTAAAAACAAGAGAAGAGCTAAGCTTTACAGTGCTAAGTTATAAGGGGCAGACTTCTAGTGGTTAAACAGGGCGGGCAGGAAATCCATCCGCCGACATTGAAGAGCTGGAGTCCTGGGATAAAATCTTGTTGTTATGTTCCAGGGTGGTTGGAGAGCACGATTTTCGTTTTGTGGACCTACAATAAGAATTAGAGCGTCTTGAGAGATGTAGCTTTTCTAATAGTTCAAAGCCCGAGTCTTCATCTGACGCTGTGAGAAGAGAGCCTCGGTGCAAGACTTGCAGGCAACCTGAGAGGAGCCATCTGTAGCGCACCTTTTCTTCTTGTAGTCTGCTAATGACCAGCTTTAAGTTTCTTCTGATGTTGAGAGCTTCCTGTGGCACGTCAGGGAATACTAAAACTTTAAAATCTTTGAAAGGTAAGAAGCCTCGGGCTCTTGCTTCATCTTGTATTCTTTTCTTAGTTCTCCAGTCAGCTAATTGTATGAGAAGATCTCTCGGGGCAGTACGTCTCGGGTTGAGGGGAGCACCCAGCTGGATTGCTTTTAAAATGACTGGGGCTATCCCCGATTCAAAACTAAATATAGAAGCCAACCAGTTTGTCACAAAACAAATTGTGTCCATGTTTTCCTCTGCCCCCTCCGGCAGCCCTCTCAGTTTCAAATTTAGTTGTTTCATTTGCAACTCAAGAGTTAGGAGCTGTTCCCTTGAGTTTAAATCCTGCGCCTGAACCTCCTTAACATCCTTTTTCAGCGCTGTGCTCATGTTGATAGCTTTTTCGGCCGTTTTTACAGTATTTTCTAAGGAGGTCTACATTTGTGTTAGCTGCTCTCTTATGGGCTGGAGAGAGTGCTGAATTTGTTCACTTAAGCGCTTCTCCATTCTTTCCAGTTTACCTGAAAAGTCTTGTTTAGCCAATGCTTCTTCCAGTAATTGTGCCAACGATTTATCATCTGCCATCTTGGCCCCCCCGTCTCGGCCAGTTTTCTTTTAGTTCGACTTTGTCTTGGAGCGAAAAAGTCTTGTGGTGATTTTATAACTTTTTTAGTGCCCTGAGGGTTGGTACCACCGTTTTCCCCCATAATATGGTGCTTTTAGCTAGATGAAGATTGAACTAAGTACTGTGAGGGTAGGAAGAGAAGTAGAGCACGTAGATCAAACAACCGCCATCTTCCCTGGCGTCACCATGCCCCCCTCACACTTCATTTTTCAACATCTCCCATCCTTCCTGTGCAGATTTCCTCCTCAGCATTTCCAGCCATGGGATCCTACCTAATATTTCTCTGAATTTTTTTAAAATCAGCTTTTCTAAAGTCCAGGATACAAGTTCTACTATGTCCTGGTTTCACATCCTTCTCTTTTTCAAACTCCAAGCTGATATGGTCAGTATGTCAGCATTCACTTGCTTCAATAAGACATAAGCTGGCGATGAGTTTGATCTATTTGACAGTTCTAGGCAGTCAGGTGAGCAGGAATGAACTGGTTCTGTCCTGTTCTGTCTTGTACTGTGCTACCAAGTCAGAGTGACTAAGCAGTCTTTACCTGATTGGCTGATATGTGTATATAAGTGTTCATGCAGTGTACATATTTCTCTCTCCTGATGAACCTGTGTATTGCGAAGCACTCTGTCGGTACATATCATGATATATATGCTTCTGTAAATAAATATGTAAATAGTTTTACACAAGATTGTTTGGTCTACTACTTCACCTGGATACTTCTAGCAACCCCAATACCACTGGTATGGGCAGGTATGCTACACTAACACAGTATTCCACAAGGATCCCACAACGTTCACTTCACCAACCAGTTTTTCTCTGTTAGTCAGGATTAAATCCAGGATAGCAGATCCTCTGGTTCCCACCTCCACCTTCTGAGAAATGAAGTTGTCCACAAGATTATTCAAGAATCCGCGGACTGCCCCATGTCTAGCAGAGTTAGATTTCAAGCAAATATCTGGATAGCTGAAATCTCCCATAACCACAACACCCTGTCTCTGTGAAAGTTTAACAAGCTGTTGTACAAATGCATCATCCAGTTCCTCCAGTTGGTTCAGAGGTCTGTAGTATACCCCCAGAACAATATCCCCTTCTTTTTCCCCTCGCTCTATCCTTACCCACACACTTTCAACAGGGCAGCTCTCAAAATCCTGAATTTCAGTGCAAGTGTATTCATTCTTGACATATAGTGCCACCCCGCCTCCTTTTCTGTTTATTCTGTTCCATTTGAACAAGGTATATCCTTCAATTGCTGTGCTCCATATATGAGACTCATCCCCACCTGGGAACAGTGATACCTATCAGATCGTACTTACTTTCCAATATTTGAAGTTCAAGTTCATCCTGTTTATTTCCCATACTCTGTGCATTAGTATAAAGACATCTCAAATTACTGACATCCTTTCTTGCCATAGGTCCCTTCGAATTTACCTGAAAATTACTGAACTCACCTCTCTCCTGTTCATTTATTCTCCCTTTCTTGAACTTAGTGTTGGGGATGCCACACAACATCAGGCTTTTTCTTCCCACCCCCGATGGCTTCAGTTTAAAGCCCTCCTGATCAGGTTCACAAGTCTTCCAGCAAAGAAATTCCTCCCATTCTTTGTACAGTGCGCTCTATCCATCGCCAACTGTCCCTCATGCCAGAGGTACATACCATGGTCCAGGAAGCCAAATCTCTCTCAACAGCACCATCTATGTAACCAGCCATTCACCTCCAGTATCCTGTGAAATGAAACTTAGAAAAAAAACTCCACCCATATTAACTGTATGGCATTTAGGCACCGAGGAGCTTTTAGCACTTCCAGGTTTTTATGATCGGTCCAAACCTGGAAAGGGATCTGGGCCCCTTCCAGCCAATGTCTCCAGGCTGCTAGCGGAAACTTGATGACTGCTGCCTCTTTATCTCACACCGCCCAGTTTCTTTCAGTGCTCAAGAACTTTTTGGGTACGCGAGCCAATGGGTATAGATTCCCATCCTCCCCTCTCTGTAAAATTGCAACTCCCATGGCCACATCCGACGCATCCACCTGCACCAAAAATTGCTTAGTTTTATTGGGGTGCTGCAAAATGGGTTCTGAGGTGAACAAAGTCTTTAAGTGCTCAAACACTTGCTGGCACTTGGGGGACCATGGCAAGTGGCTACTCAGCTTCTGACTGTTGGGACCCTTCCCCTTCATTTTCAGAAGATCAGTGAGGGGAAGTGTATCCTGGGTGAAATTGGAGATGAGTGGGCAATAGAAATTGGCAAACCCCCCAAAGAATTATAGTTGGCGCCAGGTCTGCAAGGGCTCACACCCCACCACATCCTGGATTTTCTTTGGGTCCATGCCCAGTCCCTTCCCAGGAAATCCAGCTCCTCTGTGGAACTCACACTTGGAAAGTTTGGCAAATAGGTGATTCTCATAGAAGGCTTTCAGAACATCCCACACCAACTTGACACATGACTCCTTATCTTGCAAATAAATCAAAATATCATCCAGTTAGATAGATATATCTTTATTCGGCCAACAACCAGTACATGTCAGAGTTAAAACTTTGCAATGATTTCATACAAAAATAAAATTGATCTGATCTTTTGGCAACAATTAGTTAAAATCTGAACATATAATTTCTCTGCAAATTCTACAGGCGACTGAGAAAAATTTGGCACAGCTGATGGTAACCTGTTGAGTAGCACCCATTAACAATTTCTTTAAGATGAATTCACCCGAGCACCCTGTAAAATTATTGAGAAGAGAGGAAATTATATTTAAGCAAGCTTCCTGATAGAAGCAACAATAAAACATTACGTGCTCGACTGTTTCCACCTTAGTGGAACCACACAGGCAAATCCTCTCCTCCACGGGAGTCTTTTTGTATCTCCCCTCTAGGGCTGCAGAGGGGAGGACTCACCATCTCGCCAAAGTAAAAGCTCTCTGTTGACTGGGCACATCCCGGACAGAGAGATAAGGTGCTGGGGCAATTACATATTTAAGTTTCTCTGGTGTCAGGAAGTTTGGAGCATAGTTAATGTGTCTCTTTGATGTTATGCGTCCAACACCCTTTGTTTGATCATTAATTTTGCTTGGTCAAGACCCAATTGCAGAACAAAGTCAGAAGAGAAACCCAAATTCTGCAAATTAAGATGAATAGCCTTTCCCCAAGAGGACTGAAAATGATCTTGCAAGACTAATGCCATTAAACCCCGTGGGTTATGAGATATTTTGAACCAATAGTTGAGGGAAGCAAGGCATACCTTAGCTTCTACCTTGATCAACCCTGACTCAAGTCGTAGGCTGGCATTAGATACATAGGTAGGTACCTGAAATAAAGCTCTCAGAAATCTCAACTGAATTTTTTCTAGAGGGGAAAAGTGGGAAGAAGGGGATCCAAGTGTTGTCCCATATATTAACTGAGGCAATGTTTTTGCCTGGAAAAGCCGAAGAGCTGCTGTAACATACATGTCTCCCTTGGTGCGTGCAAAACTAAGAATGGCCTGTGCAGATTTTTGACCATTTGATGCTGCATAATCATGGTGAGTGATTCTGCTACCTGTGGAGTGAATCATCACTCCTAATTATTTAAAATAGGATACCTGTTCCAGCTTATGGCTATTAATGATCCAAGACTTCTTTTCTGCCCTTTGCCAAATGAAACTATTTTAGTTTTTTGGTAGTTAATCTCTAGTAGGGACTCTTTACAGTAACAGCTGAACGCCTTAAGCACTCTTCTCAAGCTCACTGGGGTCCTAGACAACAGAACCGTATCGTCAGCGAAAAGCAAGGCCGGGATTTTCCTATTAGCTAAAGTAGAGAGGGTGAGTATCAACAGAATTTATGCTACTAATCAGATTATTAATGTATAAGTTAAACAACATTAATGCCAGGACACACCCGTTTTACTCCTTTAGCTGTGGTTACCAGGTTGGAGAGGTGCCCAGCCCTATCACATCTGACTCTAAGGGAAGTATTTGTATAGAGGGTTTGTATTGAATATAAAAGTCTAAGATTCATAGCTTTCAATTTTTCCCACAACGGACTCCTAGATATGGTGTCGAAAGCTGATCTCAAACCGAGAAAGGCAGCATATAATGAAGCCGACCTACTAGACGCTAATTTCTCTATCGGATGTTGCATAATTATACAGTGGTCCGGCTTAGATCCTCCCTCCCTGAAGCCCACCTATTCCAAAGCAAGGATTTCTTCTAGATCAATCCAACATTTCAATTTGTCCGGTAAATGGCTGGCATAGTTTGCCTATAATGCTTAGTAAACTTATAGGTCTGTAGTAGTTGGCTGGGTCATCTCTCCTCCCTTTCTTAAAGAATGGAATAATGATTGCCTGCCTCCAGTCCTCTGGCATACACCCTGTTGAGTCAATGTATGAGAAAAGTGAGGCTAGAAGTGGTGCCCACCACTCGATGTTATTCAATAGGAAATCAGAGGGTATATTGTCAACACCTGGGGCTTTCCCTCTCTTTAGTTGCTTTATAAGTGCTGTGACTTCTTTTATTGAGACTGGAGGCCAGTTCGATAAATCTGATGTTCTTTGCAAGTGTGGATCGCATGTACAATCCGCAAAGATCTTTCGGAAGTAGGATTCCCAGATGTCGGCTGTGATTACTGAGTCTAAAGGTGAGGAAACTTTGAAGGAGTGTTTGGAGGCCAATTTCTAGAACAAACTGGAGTTTTTGTCTTTAGCTGGATCAATTTCCCCCATATTTCCATTTTATTTGCTTTCCTCTTTTTGGCCACAGTTAGTTTGTAAAATTTCTTTGCATTCAAATAGGATTGATAACGTGCTGGGCTTTCTGGATCAGATGCAGATTTGTAGGCATAGAATGCAGAGATACAGAGATACAGAGATGCAGAGATACAGAATCCTTTGGCATCTCGGCAGTCTCTGTCAAACCATTTCCTGGAGGAGCGTCTGGATTTCTTAATTTGTAAATCGATGTTGTGTGATAATAAAGGCTTTAATCTTTGGATGATGTTGTCATAGAGGATCCTCTCCCTCGGGGCAGTCAGTGATGGCTGCTCTGCTTGCCATGCAATCCTCCTTGACTAAATGTTTCAGTTTTTGCCCTAATTGGGGTGTCCACTTGGTTTGACAGCCTGTTTGTTCTGTAGGTATGATCTGTGCCCTAATTTGAGTTTTCAGATAACTCTCATGAGATAGGGGGTTGAGGCATAGGAGGAGGGGTAGATGATCACTCTCTAGGGTGGGTAGGACCTGTAGGCTTCTCACAAGTGTTAGCATGTTTCTACTTACAAGAAAATAACCAATGGTCCTGCACCTGTTTCCCATCATATATGTGGAGCCCCCTGGAAAATTCCCATCTGTGGATCCATTCAAAATATCAAGGTTTGCTCTTCCGACCATCCCAGTGAGGCATAGGCCAGCAAAATTTGCTTTGGCATCTTTGGAGCAGCGCTGATACTGGGTATGGATTAGATCTTCTTCTATTGGTATTCTAGAATCTTCGTAGGTGTCATATAAGAACTGGTCATTGGGACCAATTCTTGCATTGAGATCTCCTCCAATTATAACTAAATCAGCTGAGTTGTTCATAAAAAGTTGCCCGTTCCCCTCTCAGATGCACACTTGGAAATTGGCATCTCATAAATCTAGTTTGGTAAAGATCTGGCCCCATGAGGCCTCAGCTAGCAAGTCTTTGATGAGCGGGAGGGGGTAGGCATTTGACATAGACACTGCATTCAACCCTCTATAGTCCGTGCACAGCCTCAACCCCCCATCTTTCTTCTTGTGAAATAACACTGGTGCTGCAAAAGGGAAAGCCGCTGGCCGGATGAACCCCTGGGCCAGATTTTTATCAAAGAACCTTCGTAACTCTTCCTTCTCTGTTGGGCTCATTGAGTAGATTTTCCCCTTGGACATCTTATGTCCCGGCAATATTTCAATTGCACAGTCTGTTTTACGATGAGGGAGTAGCCCGTCTGCCTCCTCCTCCCCAAAAACCCTGGCCAAGTCCTGGTATTCAGGCGGGATCAGATTTAACTCTTCCCATGTCAGGCACACGAGCTCAGCCACAGGGTGAGGCTCTTCCCCCCAGTCAGCGTTCCAGAGATGCTCCTTGCATCGGGAGTCTAGGAATGTGAGAGTCCCCATACTCCACTGGATGTACAGATCGTGGGCCTGAAGCTATGGGCTCCCAAGCACCATAGAGAACTTCACAGAGGGATTCACCACAAAAGAGCATAGTTCCCAATGAGAGGCCACCCCCACCGGCAGGTGGACAGTGCGGTACTGGCAGGCCTCCCCCCTCATGGGCGTCCCATCCATCTGGGAAAATACTGTTGGTTCCTGCAACTTATGTACTTTGGCCTCCAAGCCCATGACTATGACATGGCTGATTAAGTCACAGGTACACCCTGAATCAATTAGGGCTCTGACCCTAATATGCGTCGTCCCTCCCTCTGGATTGATCATGGTCATAGTCAAATAGAAGAGGGGGAAGGTCTCACCGAGTCTTGTGCCGGAGACTTTTGGACCTGCTGGCCGGCGCCCTTCACAGCAGGTCCCAGCCTTTTTCCACCGGCTGAGGAACATTGCTTTCCCTGGAGGAGGTGCCCTCTACTGCATCTCTTGCTGCTGCTTGCAGAACCTTGGACAGCTTGGGGTGCTGGCTTGGGGTCTTGGGCCTCTTCAGCTTTACTTTTTCCTTGTGTGCCTTCTCAGGGCTCTTGCTTCCCAGTCACTTTACAGTGTAAGTGCCCCGGCGCCCCGCACCTCAGACACAACCCCAGATGCATTCATTGCTCTCGGTCGCCTCCAGTCACCAGACCCTGTCTGTGCTGGTCTTTGAGCCCCCGGACGCCTTACCTGGCATCTTGTGTTGATACAGGCACACCCGGTTGCACCTGTTCTCCACCTGGATCCAGCCGCTGAGTGTCGGGAGCTGTCTTGGGCCCGCATCTTCTCCGAAATCGTAGTGTTCAGCCCGGCCCAGTAGAACTCGATGAGGACCTCTTTGTGCCATCCTTGCAGCTTGGCTACATAGGTCTTGAACTCATCAGAGTACTCTTGCACTGACCAGCCCCCTTGTCTCAAGCCCCAGAGGTGGGTCCACGCCTTCTCCTATTCCATGGGGTTTTTGTATTGGTGCTGCAGTGCTTGCATGAAGGTATCTACATTATGCAGTTTGGGGGCTCTGACGCTATATAAGCCCACAAACCAGTCAGCCACCTGGTCTCGCAGCCGTGACCCCATGTAATCTACATAGTGCTCATCGGATGTGAAGGTGTGCCCCCACTCTCTCAGGAACTTCTGCACCTGCAGCATGAAGAATGCCAGCTTCTCAGGGTTGCTGTCAAATGTTGCTTCGAGAGCATCTTGGGGTTGCTCTCAGTCCTGGACCGGTCCCATCAGAGGAAGGGCCGGGGGTCCTGGCGGCTGTCTCCGCTGCTCTTCCTCCTCCAGCTCTTCAGCCTCTTGTTGCATGAGCACTCTGATGACTCCAAGGAGGTTCTCGATGAGGTCCTGGAGGCCCTCCTTGAGCTCCTTCAGTTCCGCTCTGAGCTCCGCATTCGCTCACTCAGTGCTCGTCTCCTCTCCCAGAGCCTCCATTGCTTTCAGGTGCTTGGGGTTGTCCTGGAAGGTATGGGAGGCTCTTCTGCCTTCTTGCTCCCTATATGCCTTCGTGCCCCTGAAGCCCGGGGTGCTCACAAGCCATGCCAGGTCATCTCAATGGTTGTGGCCACTGCGGTGGTCTTTGGGCTTTGCCTCCATGTCCCAGTACACTGTGTGCTTCTTGGGTATGGGGCCAGCTGGCTTCTCAATCTTCTTTTCAGGGGCCAGGAGTTAAGCTTCAGATCTGGTGCCCGTCCCTGTGCCTTCATCAGCCATCACTTCAGTGGTGCGACGGTAGAAGGAAGAAAGGGAGTTCTGACACTATGTTAGACTCCTGGTCAAGAGACTCCCAACAACACTCTCTTTGGCAGTGATTTGTTTATTGAGGTATCAGCATGACACAGGTTAGAACAGTACTGTGTCAGAACTGAGATTCTGACAGGAAAGTCCAAAGATATAGACAGTTCAAATGGGGCCCCCTGGGGAATAGCCAGTCACACATTGCAGCCATCCTGCCTAGCTCTTGCATACACCTGAGAACTTACGATCCCATTATCTACAATAGCAAGCTGGCACAGCTTCGTTCTCAATGACGTTCCTCTAGAAGGAAGGCATCTTAAGGAAGAGTTACAGTGCCTAAGATACAGTCATTCACTTCCCCCTTCAGGAATTTCCCTCCCCCTGGTAACCTTGGCAAACTGAGTTTGACACATAGGAGATACTAAAGCAGATTCTTCAATGGCTTCATCTGGAGAAGGATCTGGCGGCGTGGTGGATCTGAGCTCTGATAAAGCCAAACCATTGTCTGATTCTGAAGCACATGGTTCTGACTGCAGAGGTGGGGGAAAAGCCACCAACAATGTCAAAGGTCCAGGTTGGGGGCCAACTTCTAGAGCTGGAGTCAGTGTTGGAGATGGTAGAAAGAACCCTATGGCAGTCCCTAGTAGGACAGAACTGATGAGGTAGGTGGCTCCACTAAAGTCAGTTTGCACTTCTTAGGCCGGAGGTGGAAGGAGATGATGATCTCATGAAAGAGGGCGCTGTGTGGCCCTCGGTGGTGGGAAGAGATTTGTGGCAGCATAAGTTGGATGAAACCAATCCTTGACAGCAATTCCTGTCAAGCAGATAAGTCTTTGCTCCTATATTTGGACTTGCTGAGGAGCTGACCCAGCTGAGCTCTGAGAAGGAGCAAGGTGTTTGAGCTGCCAGAGGGGTGAGTGGTATTTTTATCTATTTACTTTCAGCTGAGGTGCTTTAGCTGAGAAGGTACTGTGTCAGGGACTGTATTTGGGAGTGTGTGGGTGAGTTGTAACAGACTCCTGACTGCTGGAGTTAGGGTGTGAAAGGGTCATTGTTTGCCTGTAATTAAGTGCTTGGGTGAAATTGAATAGCAGACTCCTGGCTGCTGGAGTTGGGGTGTGAAAGGGGCTTTGTTTGACCGTCATTAAGTGCCTTGGGTGATTTTCAGTAGCTGCTGGCCACACCCTCTCCTGGGAGACAATTCCATTTAAGGCAGGAAGTTTGCAAGAGGCACGAGCCTCTGGCACGAGCCAAAGGGCGAGAGCAAAAGGGCAAGGCTCTTTGCCTGTGGCTCTTGGCCTAGGGGCTCTGTAAGAAGCCCAGGAAGATCCAGAAAGCCAGGACCTTGGCTCCTTGGTAAGGTAAGTAGACTCCTACAACAGGAGCCATATAAATACAAAGGGTTTTAAAAGGGGGTTATAGAAAAGTATTTGTTTAAAAACAATTATGAAGCCAGAATGCCAGCAGGGGGTTGCGGGCTATCCAGTGTTTTGCATGGAGTGTCACATGTATGACTATCTGCCCACTGGTCAGAAGTCTTGGGTGTGTGCTCGGTGCAAGGAGCTCCTGGTTCTCAGGGAGCAAGTTTGCTCCCTTGAGGCCAAGGTGGCTGACCTGGAGAAGCAGGGACAGTCAGTTAGGTGCACGGGGAAGACTCTCGGGGACTTGTTAGATATGTCCCACTCTGGATCTGGCAGCCCGGCTGCTGCCAGGGAGCATGAGGGTCAAGGGGAAAAGGGGCACCATGCTGAGGATAAGGGGAATGTGCCCTCAGAAGGGACCTCTTCTTCAGCTGGTGAACGGGTATCCTTTCGTACCAAGGAACCGTCCCTGGGAAGGGTGGGAGGGGGGCTCTTGGTAGTTGGTGATTCGATCCTTAGGCAGGTAGACAGCTGGGTGGTGAACCCGCGTACTGACTGTATGGTGACTTGCCTGCCTGGTGCAAAGGTAGCGGACATTACGCGTGTTTTAGATAGGCTAGTAGATAGTGCTGGGGAGGAGCCAGTGGTCGTGGTGCACGTCGGCACCAACGATGTGGGGAAATGCAGTCGTGAGGTCCTGGAGGAGAAATTTAGGCTGCTGGGCAGGAAACTCAAGGCCAGGACCTCCAAGGTAGCCTTCTCGGAAGTGCTACCTGTTCCACGCGCAGGGCCGGAGAGACAGGCACAGATCAGGAGTCTCAATGTGTGGATGAGACGGTGGTGTAGGGGGGAAGGGTTCAAGTTTGTTAGGCACTGGGATGCTTTTTGGGACAAGAGGGAGCTGTACAAAAGGGACGGTCTCCACTTGTCCCGAGAAGGAACCAGGCTGCTGGCGCTCAAAATCAAAAAGGTGGCAGAGCAGTTTTTAAACTGAATAATGGGGGAAAGCCGACAGGAGATGAAAAATCTGTGGTTCGGGATGGCTCATCTCAAAGAGATGAAGGGGTAGCTATTACTTTTGTACAAGGAAATGGATTACAATTGTCCACTGAGACTGTGGCTAATGATAGGAACTGCCTGGCAAGGTCTCGAGGCAGCAAGAGGAAGGCTGTGGGCTTAACAAACATGGGAAACTATAAGTGTTTATACACAAATGCTAGAAGTCTCCGAGGTAAAATCGGGGAGTTGGAATGCTTGGTGTTGGGGGGGAAATAGACATTGTGGGTATTTCAGAAACTTGGTGAGATGAGGAAAATCAGTGGGATACGGTGATTCCTGGTTATAAATTATATCGGAAGGATAGGGGGAAAGGGTTGGAGGTGGGGTGGCTCTGTATGTCAGAGAGGGTATACCGTCCAGTAAGATTGAGAAGGTAAGAGAATTGGATTCACTTCTGGAAATGCTATGGGTTGAAATAGTGGGTCCAAAAGGAGGCTTAACAGTGGGAGTTTGTTATCGCCCACCAGATCAAAAGATAGAGGAGGATTATAAAATGATGAATGAATTAAAGATAGCGGCTAGACGAAATAACTGTGTTGTAATAGGCGACTTTAACTACCCACACATTAATTGGGTCAATATGAGTTCTAGTCGGGAAAAAGAGATTGCGTTTTTAGACACTCTCAATGACTGTGCTGTGGAACAGATGGTCACAGATCCTACCAGGGGAGAGGCGATCCTGGATTTGGTCCTAAGTAACACCCAAGACCTGGTGAGAGATGTAAAAGTGATTGCACCACTTGGGAACAGTGACCATAATGTCATTGAGTTTAACATTAGTACAGATAGGGAGTTGACCAAAAAGACTGACACAACCACTTTTAACTTTAAAAGGGGTAACTTCTCTGGTATGAGGGGACATGTGAGGAAGAAATTGAAAGGAAGAGTGGAGAAGGTCAAAACCATTGGGGAAGCTTGGAGACTATTTAAAAAGACAATCCTAGAAGCTCAGAAAAAATATATACCGCGGGTTAGGAAAGGTACAAATAGGTATAGAAAAAAGCCTGCATGGTTAACAAATAAAGTAATGGAAGCTGTAAAAGGTAAGAAGGATTCCTTTAAGCGGTGGAAAGCTAGTCTTAGTGAAGTTGATAAAAGGGAACACAGACTATGGCAAATAAAATGCAAGTCTGTGATCAGGCAAGCAAAAAGGGAATATGAGGAGCATATCGCAAAAAACATAAAGACCAACAATAAAACTTTCTTCAAATACATTAGAAGTAGGAAGCCAGCCAGGGAGGCAGTGGGGCCCTTGGATGATCAAGGGGTAAAAGGAGTAGTGAAGGATGATAGGGAAATGGCTGAGAAGCTGAATGCATTTTTTGCCTCTGTCTTCACTGTGGAAGAGGAGAAGTGTTTGCCCACTCCAGAAGCACCGATTTCGGGAGGGGGTTTGAAAGACCTGAATCAGATTGCGGTGACAAGAGAGGAAGTCCTCCGACTGATGGACAATTTAAAAACTAATAAATCACCAGGCCCGGATGGCATTCATCCGAGAGTTCTAAAAGAACTCAAATGTGAACTTGTGGATCTCCTGACAAAAATATGTAATCTTTCTTTAAAATCTGCCTCCATTCCTGAGGATTGGAAGGTAGCTAATGTCACTCCCATCTTTAAAAAGGGCTCCAGGGGAGATCCGGGAAATTACAGGCCAGTCAGTCTGACATCGATACCGGGTAAGTTGGTGGAAACTGTTATTAAGGAAAGAATTAGTAGGCACATTGATGAACAAAAACTATTGAGGCAGACTCAGCATGGGTTCTGTAAGGGAAGATCTTGTCTCACTAACCTGTTAGTGTTTTTTGAGGGAGTGAACAAACATGTGGACAAGGGGGATCCAATAGATATTATTTACCTTGACTTCCGGAAAGCTTTTGATACAGTTCCTCATCAAAGGCTCCTAAGTAAGCTCAATAATCATGGGATAAAAGGACAAGTCCTCTTGTGGATCAAAAACTGGCTTATAAATAGAAAACAGAGAGTGAGTATAAATGGGAAACTTTCTCAGTGGAGGGTGGTAAGCAGTGGGATACCACAGGGATCAGTACTCGGTCCCATGCTTTTTAACTTGTTTATTAACGATTTGGAATTGGGAGTAAGCAGTGATGTGGCTAAATTTGCAGATGACACAAAGTTGTTCAGGGTAGTGAAAACCAGGGAGGATTGTGAGGCACTCCAAAGGGATCTGTTGAGGATGGGTGAGTGGGCGTCAATGTGGCAAATGGGGTTCAATGTGGCCAAGTGCAAAGTGATGCACATTGGAGCCAAAAATCCTAAATATAAATACACGTTGATGGGGTCTGATCTGGCAGAGACGGACCAAGAGAGAGATCTTGGAGTCGTAGTGGATAACTCGCTGAAAATGTCTACACAATGTGTAGCTGCAATAAAGAAGGCCAACGCTATGCTGGGGATTATTAGGAAGGGAATTGATAACAAATCAGCCAGTATCATCATGCCCCTGTATAAATCATTGGTGCGACCTCATTTGGAATACTGTGTACAGTTCTGGTCACCACATCTCAAAAAGGATATTATAGCATTGGAAAAAGTGCAGAGAAGGGCAACTAGAATGATAAAAGGGTTGGAACACCTTCCCTATGAAGAAAGGTTAAAATGCTTGGGGCTCTTTAGCTTGGAGAAACGACGGCTGAGAGGTGACATGATCGAGGTTTATAAGATTATGAATGGGATTGAGCAGGTTGAGAAAGAAGTACTTTTTTCCCTTTCTCACAATACAAGAACTCGTGGGCACTCTATGAAATTGCTGAGCAGTCGGGTTAGAACAGATAAAAGGAAATACTTCTTCACCCAAAGAGTGATTAACATATGGAATTCACTGCCACAGGAGGTCGTGGCAGCTGCAAGCATGGACAATTTCAAGAGGAAATTAGATAAACATATGGAGCAGAAGTCCACCAGTGGCTATTAGCCACAGGGTATAGATGGGAACTCTCAGTCTGGGGCAGGTGATGCACTCTATTCTTGGTGCTGGAGGGGGCAGCAGTGGGAGGGCTTCTGGTGCCCTGGCCCCACTGCTGGACCTCCTGATGGCACCTGGTATATTTTGGCCGCTGTGTGACAGAGTGTTGGACTGGATGGGCCATTGGCCTGATCCAACATTGGCTTCTCTTATGTTCTTATGTTCTTATGTCCTAGGAACTGAAGTTGGTCTCAGTGGCCAAAGCAGACCCAGCTCTGATGTCAGCACCGAACACACTGATCCCACCAAACAAGTACAGGCCCATTTTTTTGGCCCACCTTCCTGGTGGGCTGATCTTTTTCTTGTGCCCCCGGGGCTTTTCCCTGCAAGAATGCCTTGTCTGGGAAACCCTCACCTGATGGGCCTTCGGTGTAAATTGATGGAAGCTGAGGCAGGCCTCAGAATTATGGGACTCTCCCAAACACATAGGCCAAGTTCATGATCCTTGGCTTGGGCCATTTTTGGCCCACACTCTGAACGTTTCTTGAACAGAGCCCTATTGAAAAAGGAAAATATTGCCTCACCACAGAAAAAAGTTGCTGAGGTAAAAACTACAGAGAATGCTAGGCAAACATTCCTATCTACATGGCAATGAGAAGGGGACTGAGGGATGAGTGCTCTCCTCACCCCCTTCATATGTTGGTTTTGGGTGGGAGATGGCCTGTGGCGTGAGAGGTGGAGAGAACGCCGAGAGCTTTAGAAACAGTTCAAAAGTTTTGGAAACTTGTCTTCGCAGCTTGCCTACACAATCTCATGTATGCCTGCAGAGAAGCCATGAAGATGAATTACAATGTAAATGCAGATAACTTAAAAAAGTATGCAACTTGAAGGGACCATTCCAACAGTACCTCCCATGTCCCACCAGCCATTTTTGCCTAGGCGTTAGGTACATTTTAACCACTTTCATTTCAATAACTCCTCTACTACATAAAATGACATTTCTTTTTAATAAACTTCTATTTAATTCCAAATTAATGTTTTATAAATGCTGTAATTGCTAGTTTCTTATGTTATTAAAATATTTATTTTTATTATATTTTTATTCCGCCCCTCCCTCAGAAGGGAACTGGGGCAGCTAACAACATAATACAATAACAGTAACAAAATAATAATTCCAATAACATCCAATTAAAACTCAACACACAGCTTTTGGAGCAATAATGAAAAATCCTTGATCCCTTTCGTTAGTCACCTGGATTTCCTCAATATACAATACCACCTCCATTACACTAATGAATACACGTTAGTTTCTATACAAGCCTGGCTCCTTGTTTGGACAATAAAATACACCTTTTGTAGACACTATAGTCTACTGAGACTGTAAGTGGCTCTTCAGAATCTCAAACAACAGGTAACACAGTGTAGAATCTACAAGAACATCTTCAATAATATATAATTGTCTTACGCATTGGCCATTTCCAGCTCTCCCATTGGCTGTGCTATGCACTCCATCAGCCATTGGCCCATCAACTGCCACTCAAGAGTACTCACGTGCCATTGACTGGGTGCTGGGTCCACTCCTTTTCCCCGCCCACTGCCACTGTTCCCTGTCAGAATAACTGCCAAAACAGTTGTCTCTCCTGAAGAAGACACTTCTCCTGCTTGGCTCTTGTGGGACTAACTTTCCTCAGTGGCTGTTGCTAGGCAACCAAGCTTGATTCTGTCAGTAAAAAGACAAAGGAAAGAAACCCTTTCCAGGCCATTGTGAGGAACTCATTGGGGCCAGTCCTGACTAGGGTTGCCAGCTCCAGGTTGGGAAATTCCTGGGTATTCTGTGTCTAAAGAAGCCAGTCTAAGGAAGTCAGAGTTTGGGGAGGGGAAAGGCCTCAGCTGAATAGAATTCTTTGGGGGGGGGGAGAAATCTGTTATCTGGAGTTTAGTTGTGATACTCAGTGATCTTCAGGCTCCACCTGGAGGCTGGTTACCCAAGGCACAGCAGCGCTTCAGAGCAGGGTCTGCTAGACCCAGTTTCTTGCTGTGGATGGGTGATTTCAGACCAGTCACAGACTTTCAGCCTAACCTACCTCACAGGGTTGTTCTGCAGATCAAAAATGGGAGAGGAGAATGATGTAAACTGCTTTGGTCTCCACTGTGGAGAAAGATTGTACTTTTCCTCAGGGGGAATCATTGCTGCCACTCTCCAGGTGAGGGTTGGAGATCACTCAGACTTAAAACTGCTCTCCAGATGGTAGAGATCGGGGCAGATAACAGGAGGCTGATGGTTGGCTGGGAAGGAGACAGAGTTGCCAACTCCAGGTTGGCAAATTCCTGGAGATTTGAGGGATGGAGCCTGGAGAGGATGGGGTTTGTGGAGGGGTGGGACCTCAGACAGTACAATGCCATAGACTCCACCCTCCAAACCAGCCATTTCCTCCTGGGGAACCATTGTTGCCAATCTCCAGGGGAGAGCTGGAGATCACTCAGAATTACAACTGCTCTTCAGATGGCTGAGTTCAGTTCTACTGGAGAAAACAGTAAGCTCTGTGTCATACCCTGCTGAGGTCGCCACAAGAAATTGACACTGAAGTTCAAGGCCTGGGCACCCACCCAGAGCCTCTTTCTAGAGCTCGTTGTATTTATTTCCACAACAGGCCTTATTCCTAGTATGCATATAAAGCTTGAATCCGGAACCAGTGGTTATACTATGTGTTAAAAATCCAATCTCTCACATCAAGCACAGAAAGCTTCACATCCTTTGGTCTTTCCGGTCTGAAATTTACTGTGCTTGATGTGAGAGACTGTTTTTTTAACACATAGAATAACCACTGGCTCCAGATTCAAGCTTTTTGTGATAATGTGACTTTGATGAAGCACTGAAACGAGAATCAACCTAGGAATCTCGTCAGTCAGGCAAAGTTATATCAGTTGAATTTTACAGCAGAGTCGCAGGCACAAACTGCAAATATTTGTGTTTGGAGGCTAGTCGTAGCCAGAGGTTGCAGTTCTACTTCTTCGGAAGCTGACATCTGAATCTTTGTACACTCCATGTTGATTGAATATGTTTCCTCACGTATTGGTGATAGCATAAAGGACAAAAATGGACACTTGCTGAATAATTTTGTAACTTTTATTAATGTTGTTGTATAAGCTTTGACATTCAGTGCAACTGTACAATAGTCTAATAACTACTTACAAAAATCATACTACATTGTAATTACTTTTTACACAGTGTTTTGCATATGTTCTACAGGATCTCAGGCAGAGGTCTTTCACATCACCTACCACCTCATCTCTTTACCTGAGGATTGAACTTTGGACCTTCTGCAGGCCAAGCATATGCTCTTCCACTGAGCCATGTGCCCTCTTGCCTTTGAAAGAAGTGATGAGATTCTTGGCTGCTCTTCTGCAAGAGCCTAGCAGTGCATTTCTGGGACGGGGCAACTCATTCCAACTTTTGCATTGCTCCAATAGTGTACTACTTACATACAGGAAAGGAAGAATTCCAGGCATGGATAATGAAACGGCAGCTCCTTTTCCTCACTCAGTTCTAATCCCTATTGCTTCTGTGTGAAAAACTCAGACCCTACCCTCCTTCCATCTGAAATACAGGACATGAGACTCCTGCATCCTGCCTATGCTTGAGTCAGCACGAAACCAGACAGCCCCTCCTCACTGAGCCAATGTTTATGAAACATATTTTTAAAAATCACACAAATAAATATTAATATTACACATGAGATGGTATACAACCTAAAAGGGCTGTCCTAAAGAAGATCAATACTTTCAAGCTTTTATTGAAACAATAAATACTTAATACTTTTCAATCATGTTGCCAGAAACCATCACTGAATGAGAGTCAACCAAATCATACATTAGGAGTGGTAGTGTGTCCCCCCCCCCATGGTAGAGGAGTAAGAGGGTGCCCCTCCTCTCCACCATGCACTTCGAACAGTGTGCCGGCCAAGGCCTCCTCATTGCACCAGAGGGCATGGGGACCCTACCCACACAGCTTCTCTCCCTCAAAAGAAAGGGTGAAATCGCATGCACAGGCCCCCTGCAAGACTGGGCATCAGTACAGAAGCTAGAGAAGTAAAATTTCAAAAAAAAATTGAAGCCATAGACAAAATGAATTTTCCAGGGGGGAAATGAAAATTTGGGGGAAAATATTTAGGTAAAGGTAAAGGTTCCCTTGCTCGAAAGCCAGTCGAATCCGACTCTAGGGTTGCGGTGCTCATCTCCGTTTCAAAGCCGAAGAGCCAGCGCTGTCCGAAGACGTTTCCGTGGTCATGTGGCCGGCATGACTAAACACCGAGGCGCACGGAACGCTGTTACCTTCCCACCAAAGTGGTACCTATTTATCTACTTGCAATTTCTTGCTTTTGAACTGCTAGGTTGGCAGGAAAATATTTACTCTCCTATCAAACCTTTTTCCTATTCTGCTGCTTTCCTGAAAATCCTGATGATTGACGATGAGGGGGGCCAGGCGCGCCTCCCTGGGGAGGTTGTTCCATAATTGTGGGGCTGCCACGGAAAAGGCCTCTTGTGTACCCACCCACCAAACATCTTTAATTGGTGGACGGTCAGGAGGACATCTCCCTGTGATCTTAATTCCTGGGCAAGAATGTATGCAAGATCGTCCTTCAGATACCCTGGTCTCATACAGACCTTCAAAGGACAAAACCAACACCTTGAATCGGGCTTGGAAGTGGATTGGTAGCCAGTGTCATTGCTGTAATATTGGGGACATAACGGTCTTGATATGATCTGGCCGCAGCATTCTGGACTAGCTGTAGCTCCTAAACATTCTTCAAGGGTAGCCACAAGTACAGCACATTGCAGTAGTTTAGATGTAACTGATGCATGGATCACTGTATCTAGAAATGAGTGACCCAAGAACAGATCTAGTTGATGCATCAGCCAGAACTGGCCAAATGCATTCCACCAGCCACCTGGTTTTCTGAGATGACCACTGCATCAAGCAGCAATCCCAAGCTGCAAATCTGGCTTTTCAAGGAGAGTATAACACCATCCAAGACCAGGAATACTGAGGTCCCTGGTCTGCCTCTGCCTACCTCTGCCTAGCAACCCTGGACTTCCCTGGTGGTCTCTCCTCCAAGGATTAACTGGGGCCAAACCTACTTATAGCTTCCAAGATCAGGCTAGCCTAGAGCACCTGTGCCAGGGCATTTATAATTTAGTTAGTATACTAAACTACATTAATTGGCATATTTATGGAATTTAAAATATAGAAGTGCCAATTTAAGCAGTTACACCATTGTAATCCAATTGACTTCACTGTGTGTAAGAACATAAACATAAGAACATAAGAGAAACCAATGTTGAATCAGGCCAACGACCCATCTAGTCCAACACTCTGTCACACAGCGGCCAAAATATACCAGGTGCCATCAGGAGGTCCAGCAGTGGGGCCAGGGCACCAGAAGCCCTCCCACTGCTGCCCCCTCCAGCACCAAGAATAGAGTACATCACCTGCCCCAGACTGAGAATTCCCATCTATACCCTGTGGCTAATAGCCACTGATGGACTTCTGCTCCATATGTTTATCTAATTCCCGCTTGAAACTGTCCATGCTTGTAGCTGCCAACACCTCCTGTGGCAGTGAATTCCATATGTTAATCACTCTTTGGGTGAAGAAGTATTTCCTTTTATCTGTTCTAACCCGACTGCTCAGCAATTTCATGGAGTGCCCACGAGTTCTTGTATTGTGAGAAAGGGAAAAAAGTACTTCTTTCTCAACCTGCTCAATCCCATTCATAATCTTATAAACCTCAATGATGTCACCCCTCAGCCGTCGTTTCTCCAAGCTAAAGAGCCCCAAGCATTTTAACCTTTCTTCATAGGGAAGGTGTTCCAACCCTTTTATCATTCTAGTTGCCCTTCTCTGCACTTTTTCCAATGCTATAATATCCTTTTTGAGATGTGGTGACCAGAACTATACACAGTATTCCAAATGAGGTCGCACCAATGATTTATACAGGGGCATGATGATACTGGCTGATTTGTTTTCAATTCCCTTCCTAATAATCCCCAGCATAGCGTTGGCCTTCTTTATTGCAGCTACACACTGTCTAGACATTTTCATTGAGTTATCTACTACGACTCCAAGATCTCTCTCTTGGTTCGTCTCTGCCAGTTCAGACCCCATCAACGTGCATTTATATTTAGGATTTTTGGCTCCAATGTGCATCACTTTGCACTTGGCCACATTGAACCCCATTTGCCACGTTGACGCCCACTCACCCATCCTCGACACATCCCTTTGGAGTGCCTCACAATCCTCCCTGGTTTTCACCACCCGGAACAACTTTGTGTCATCTGCAAATTTAGCCACTTCACTGCTTACTCCCAATTCCAAATCATTAATAAAAAGCATGGGACCGAGTACTGATCCCTGTGGTACCCCACTGCTTACCACCCTCCACTGAGAAAGTTTCCCATTTATACTCACTCTCTGTTTCCTATTTATAAGCCAGTTTTTGATCCACAAGAGGACTTGTCCTTTTATCCCATGACTATTGAGCTTACTTAGGAGCCTTTGATGAGGAACTGTATCAAAAGCTTTCCGGAAGTCAAGGTAAATAATATCTATTGAATCCCCCTTGTCCACATGTTTGTTCACCCCCTCAAAAAACACTAACAGGTTAGTGAGACAAGATCTTCCCTTACAGAAACCATGCTGAGTCTACCTCAATAGTTTTTGTTCATCAATATGCCTACTAATTCTTTCCTTAATAACAGTTTCCACCAACTTACCCCGTATCGATGTCAGACTGACTGGCGTGTAATTTCCTGGATCTCCCCTGGAGCCCTTTTTAAAGATGGGAGTGACATTAGCTACCTTCCAGTCCTCAGGAATGGAGGCAGATTTTAAAGAAAGATTACATATTTTTGTCAGGAGATCCACAAGTTCACATTTGAGTTCTTTCAGAACTCTCGGATGAATGCCATCCGGGCCTGGTGATTTATTCGTTTTTAAATTGTCCATCAGTCGGAGGACTTCCTCTCTTGTCACCGCAATCTGATTCAGGTCTTTCAAACCCCCTCCCGAAATCGGTGCTTCTGGAGTGAGCAAACACTTCTCCTCTTCCACAGTGAAGACAGAGGCAAAAAATGCATTCAGCTTCTCAGCCATTTCCCTATCATCCTTCACTACTCCTTTTACTCCTTGGTCATCCAAGGGCCCCACTGCCTCCTTGGCTGGCTTCCTACTTCTAATGTATTTGAAGAAAGTTTTATTGTTGGCCTTTATGTTTTTTGCGATATGCTCCTCATATTCCCTTTTTGCTTGCCTGATCACAGACTTGCATTTTATTTGCCATAGTCTGTGTTCCCTTTTATCAACCTCACTAAGACTAGCTTTCCACTGCTTAAAGGAATCCGTCTTACCTTTTACAGCTTCCATTACTTTATTTGTTAACCATGCAGGCTTTTTTCTATACCTATTTGTACCTTTCCTAACCCGCGGTATATATTTTTTCTGAGCTTCTAGGATTGTCTTTTTAAATAGTCTCCAAGCTTCCCCAATAGTTTTGACCTTCTCCACTCTTCCTTTCAATTTCTTCCTCACATGTCCCCTCATACCAGAGAAGTTACCCCTTTTAAAGTTAAAAGTGGTTGTGTCAGTCTTTTTGGGCAACTCCCTATCTGTACAAATGTTAAACTCAATGACATTATGGTCACTGTTCCCAAGTGGTGCAATCACTTTTACATCTCTCACCAGGTCTTGGGTGTTACTTAGGACCAAATCCAGGATTGCCTCTCCCCTGGTAGGATCTGTGACCATCTGTTCCACAGCAGTCATTGAGAGTGTCTAAAAACGCAATCTCTTTTTCCCGACTAGAACTCATATTGACCCAATCAATGTGTGGGTAGTTAAAGTCGCCTACTACGACACAGTTATCTCGTCTAGCCGCTATCTTTAATTCATTCATCATTTTATAATCCTCCTCTATCTTTTGATCTGGTGGGTGATAACAAACTCCCACTGTTAAGCCTCCTTTTGGACCCACTATTTCAACCCTTAGCATTTCCAGAAGTGAATCCAATTCTCTTACCCTCTCAATCTTACTGGACGGTATACCCTCTCTGACATATAGAGCCACCCCACCTCCAACCCTTCTGATATAATTTATAACCAGGAATCACCGTATCCCACTGATTTTCCTCATCCCACCAAGTTTCTGAAATACCCACAATGTCTATTTCCCCCCAACACCAAGCATTCCAACTCCCCGATTTTACCTCTGAGACTTCTAGCATTTATGTATAAACACTTATAGTTTCCCACGTTTGTTAAGCCCACAGCCTTCCTCTTGCTGCCTCGAGACCTTGCCAGACAGTTCCTATTATTAGCCACAGTCTCAGTGGACAATTGTAATCCATTTCCTTGTACAAAAGTAATAGCTACCCCTTCATCTCTTTGAGATGAGCCATCCCGAACCAGAGACTTTTCATCTCCTGTCGGCTTTCCCCCATTATTCAGTTTAAAAACTGCTCTGCCACCTTTTTGATTTTGATCGCCAGCAGTCTGGTTCCTTCTCGTGACAAGTGGAGACCGTCCCTTTTGTACAGCTCCCTCTTGTCCCAAAAAGCATCCCAGTGCCTAACAAACTTGAACCCTTCCCCCCTACACCACCGTCTCATCCACGCATTGAGACTTCTGATCTGTGCCTGTCTCTCCGGCCCTGTGCGTGGAACAGGTAGCACTTCCGAGAAGGCTACCTTGGAGGTCCTGGCCTTGAGCTTCCTGCCCAGCAGCCTAAATTTCTCCTCCAGGACCTCACGACTGCATTTCCCCACATCGTTGGTGTCAACGTGCACCACGACCACTGGCTCCTCCCCAGCACTATCTACCAGCCTATCTAAAACATGCGTAATGTCCGCTACCTTCGCACCAGGCAGGCAAGTCACCATACGGTCAGTACGTGGGTTCGCCACCCAGCTGTCTACTTGCCTAAGGATTGAATCACCAACTACCAAGAGCCCCCCTCCCACCCTTCCCAGGGACGGTTCCTTGGTACGAAAGGATACCCGTTCACCAGCTGAAGAAGAGGTCCCTTCTGAGGACACATTCCCCTTATCCTCAGCATGGTGCCCCGTTTCCCCTTGACCCTCATGCTCCCTGGCAGCAGCCGGGCTACCAGATCCAGAGTGGGACATACCTAACAAGTCCCCGAGAGTCTTCCCCGTGCACCTAACTGACTGTCTCTGCTTCTCCAGGTCAGCCACCTTGGCCTCAAGGGAGCAAACTCGCTCCCTGAGAGCCAGGAGCTCCTTGCACGGAGCACACACCCAAGACTTCTGACCAGTGGGCAGATAGTCATACATGTGACACTCCATGCAAAACACTGGATAGCCCCCAACCCCCTGCTGGCATTCTGGCTTCATAATTGTTTTTAAACAAATACTTTTCTATAACCCCCCTTTTAAAACTTTGTATTTATATGGTTCCTGTTGTAGGAGTCTACTTACCTTACTGGGAACCCAAGGAGCCAAGGTCCCTGGCTTTCTGGCTCTTCCTGGGCTTCTTACAGAGCCCCTAGGCTGAGAGCCACAGGCCAAGAGCCTCACCCTTTTGCTCGTGCCTCTTGCAAGCTTCCTTCCTTAAATAGAAGTGCCCCCCAGGAGAGGGTGTGGCCAGCAGCTACTCAAATTCACCCAAGGCACTTAATAACAGGCAAACAATGACCCTTTCACACCCCAACTCCAGCAGCCAGGAGTCTGCTATTCAGTTTCACCCAGGCACTTAATTACAGGCAAACAATGACCTTTCACACCCCAACTCCAGCAGCCAAGAGTCTGTTACAACTCACCCACACACTCCCAAATACAGTTCCCCACACAGTACCTTCTCAGCTAAAGCACCTCAGCTGAAAGTAAATAAATAAAAATACCACTCACCCCTCTGGTAGCTCAAAACACCTTGCTCCTTCTCAGAGCTCAGCTGGGTCAGCTGGTTACACCATTGTAATCCAATTGACTTCACTGTGTGTAAGAAGCATGTAAGATCCATGCACAGAAGGACGGGAGATTTCTTCCAAGTACTCCTCAAAAATTTCCATTGGAAAAATTCAAAAACGTACTTAGGGGAAAACTCATGCCCCAATCTCCCCCCCTTTGCATCCGGAGGCCCCAGCTCACATGTTCTTTGAAATGCATGATGGAAAGGAGGGGCAATCATCACCAACATATGAATGGAGGGAATGAGATGCTAAAAATATACATAGAACTCCCCCTCCCCCTTAAGCTCATCATCAAGGAAATGTGAAGTAGAAAGCTTGTTCCCTCAGATAACCTATGGCTTTCATGTTATTGCTAACTCCCCACCAGCCCTGTTCTTCTGCTTTAAACTGTTCCCCTCCCCACTCCCAAAGCTTTTTTCCTCCCATGACGAAAAAGATTGTCAGATTTCAGTCTAATGTGAACAAGTGAGATGCCCTCATAAATGTGTTGGATGTGAAGGACTTAACATTGTCTCATAGCCTCAGACTTCAGAGGGGGCTACAACAGAGTCAGAGAGATAGATTGGCTAGGCCTGATTACCCTTCCTTTCTACTGCTCTGATACTATCTCTTTGATGTGTAGATTGCTACTCTCAGGGAATCCTCCTTCGGGCTTGACACCTTCACTCCACACTGTGCTAGTTTTTCTTCATCTTGGCACCATGAGGGCAGGGCATGCTTCCTACATCACTATCCATCATAGCTAGTTAGACAGAATTAGAATCCTATCTCTATTCTATCCTGTCTAGAATGGAGTTCCTTACCATAAAGGACTCATAGTACTTTTACAAAGATAAAAAGGCTCCATGTGTAACTTCTGTTTCTTGTCAGCACACGCTAACCAGGCTGGCTCTAGTTGCATTATGAGTCTTGAGCGCTCTGATACCCTAAACAACCCTTCAAAATGAAAAACTGCAGAAGTGCCTCCCTTCTCATGCCTCTCTCGCATTTAGTCTGACCCTATCTTATGATGGAGTGAGCTCCCGTCTCTGGTCCCAGCTCCTGCCAACCTAGAAGTTCGAAAGCAAGAAATTGCAAGTAGATAAATAGGTACCACTTTGGTGGGAAGGTAACAGCGTTCCGTGTACCTCGGTGTCTAGTCATGCCGGCCACATGACCACGGAAATGTCTTCGGACGGTGCTGGCTCATCGGCTTGGAAACAGATGAGCACCACCCCCTAGAGTCAGATTCAACTGGCTTTCAAGCAAGGGAAACCTTTACCTTTACTTTATGAACGCCACAACAGAACTAGCATAAAAGGAAAAGGGGGAAAAAGACATTTTTCAGAATGTCCCAGTTTGATTAATGTCCCAACATACCCACCAGACCCCAATTCCTCGTTAGCATGGCCCATTATACACACACATCTTACTGCAGATTTTCAGAGCAGTAAGCCTTTAATCTTGACTTCGGATTGTATGCCTGCCTTACACACCATTCTTTTTCCTCTGGTGCATTTCTTCTGCAGCTACAATTAAAAAAAAAAAAACTTTTCTAAATCAGGGCGGAACATCACTTGTGTGGGGTGGTGGTGTCCAAAGTTTTTATAAAAAAATATGCAATTGCCCTATCGCAGCTGTGCAGTAGTGTCCAGCAAGCGCCTTCCATTTAAATCCTTGTGGTTCAGATCTTGCACATGCATTTTAGTGTTAGTTCATGGAATGAAAGGGAACAGAAAGGAACACAGGCAAAGGGGGTATACCCACTGTTGAAACTGACCAGATTTTTTCTGAAACTGACAAGCAGTTGCCAAGCCCCGTTTTCCATATTGCTGCACACTAGGGGATTCTCTGCTGTGTTATCAGCCACTGTGAAAAATGGGAAAGACTTGCACGATCTCATAATATGAGGAAACATGTTGAGTATACAGAATACATGGCAGAACCTACTGACACTGGAATTGCAAGCTGTGATCACTGGCAATATGTGTGTGTCCATGCATGCACCTGTGCAAAGTCAGCTGCAACTCCACCACATTTCTCACAGGGTTGCAATTTGTATGGGGGAGGAGTCCTCTGGCAGAGCCTCTGGAGAGTTTTTTTAGTCTTGTGCCACTAAATAAAAAAAATGGGGTATTTTCACCGATGCCCTAGTGCAGCTGCATAGTAATGGTAATCTCCTGCCCTTTCTTGCAAATTTGCATGGTTTTCTCTTTGTGATTATCTAATTTGATCCTGTACACTCATCGTGATCTTGGCAGTTTTTTAGAGCCTATCCTGTTGGAATTGCACTCTTCCTCCAAATGTATTGATCCCAAGCTATTCTTAAGTTTGGCAGTTCACAGAAGGTCCACGTGGTTAGCCCCCATTTTAATGTTAGGCTTCCAGGGACTGGAGACTGCCAAAATGCCCCCCCCCCCCAAAAAAACCCTTTGTATACTAAAGCACTAAAAGGAAACATGTTTTCAAAGCTTTAGCATTCCCATCCCAGTGTCTCTCTCTCTTTACATCTCATGTCAATTTCATTCCCCACTGATGATCCCCCCCACTTTATTTTGTTTGCATGGAGCACTGACATCCCCCCCTTTTTTGCACTGGGGACAATGTCGTTTGCCTCCTCTCTGATCCCCCTTTCAAGTCCCTGCCAGCATGGAACTAAACCTCGTGCAGCTCCTTTTAAAATTTCTCCGTCATTTTATTTTATTTTATTCAGCAATCAGAGACTAGCGATAGTCTCACATCGCTAGACTCATGCTGCTTGTAAAAAAATTTAAAAATAAAAACAAGAGAAAAATTGAGCTTGTAGACCAATGAAGGGGGAGGATGATGGGAGGTGCAGAGTGGGTGGAACAAGCTCAATATGGGTGGGAAGTGACCTTCAAGGAGCAGCAAAAGGTGTGGAAGAAATCCGAGGGAATATGTATGCTTTTGAGTTACCTTTCCCTTAGAAGCTAAATAAGGGGAAAATCGGCACAAAAGCACTCTCAGAAAACGTGGGGAAACAGTGAACAGAAAGCAAACTGAATGCTGAAGGGAGGAAAACCAATGCAGAATGACAAAGAAAACCCAACAAACATGCACAGTGAAATGAGGGAAAACACCCATGCATAATAGGCCCGTGTCAACTGCCCCAGTCTATGATGTATTTTCATGGCTAATGATGGAATTCTTCAAGAGTTTCTCCTTCTTATCCATGCATATATGCATCATACCAGGTTTGCCCGGAATCCTTCAGAGAGCTGCAAGACAGTGAACAGGGATTTGACTAAGCAAAAACAGAGGACAGTGTACTTGGGCTCTTGATACATTAAAAGTAATTTTCTTCCCCTGCCACTTGACTTCACATTTATTTGATCAACATATAATCAGATATTTAAAACTAGTTCTCTGCGTTTCATATTTCACACATTTCTTCTTCCTCTTGGCTGTTCTTTCACTAGCCAAGGACCTTCTTAAATTGTAGCGCCTAAGATGGCTCCATCCAGGATCATGACAAGTATTCCAGACAACTCTCAGTCGTTTCAGACTTTCTTAAGAGATACAGAGAGATGCTGTCTTATGTTCAAAGGCCCAAAGCTACCTTCTTAGCATAGAAGCACAACTCTGCAGAATAGGTGTGTTGTGTGTGGGTGTATGTGTGTGATGGTGCTAATAAGTTGGTGAGAGAAGCTTCTTTCCTAAATAATTTTTTTGATAGCAGCTTCGGTGGCTTTTAAAGAAATTACTGATTAAAATATTAAGGAAAGAATTGCATGTTACATGTTGTTTATCATTCTTATTGGGGACATTTTGTTGGAATGAACTACTCAGTATGCCTGGACATTGGGGGCCACTACACCACTCTAAGGGTGTGTATAATTGTTATCTCCTTGAATGGGATGCCTTTTTTTGTCTTAACCTGGGAGCTGCCCTCTGACCCCCTCCTCTCTCTCTCACTTTGTCCTCTCACTTGCTGCACATGGCCTTCCATGGAGACACATGTCTCTGCAGGTCTCTCATGTAGATACAGTGCCCTCATATTCCCACACACATGATGTTGGACAAGCTGGCCATTTGTAATAGGGTATTAGATTAGGGTTCTTTCTCTTCTCTCAACTGTGACCTGAAATGTATCTACTTGAATAAATGTATCTTTACCTTTTTGCAATCTACTTCTTGGGAGATTTATTTACTGCACTCAATATCAGACTTCTATGACTGGGCAAACTGCCATATTAACCAAATATCCCAATACATTTCCCGTCCTGCTGAAAAATGCCTCCAGCAAAATTAAAGCTGCTGGTGGGAATGGTTTTCATGGGAAGAAGCAAGGTTTATAATCACTTTTTCAGACTTTAGAGACTGGCTGCATCAGAGAGTCTAATTTCTCTCCTTTATTGTAATAATCAATTATTCTCTGCTATATTAGCTAGGCATTTGGACAATATTCTTGTCAAAATAATGATGATAGTGAACATGAGTTATTTTAAACTGGAAGACTGTGCAGCAACAGAAGAAAATAAAAAAATTACTTATAAT
Organism: Gekko gecko; assembly: GCA_029375565.1. Lineage (NCBI taxonomy): Eukaryota > Metazoa > Chordata > Lepidosauria > Squamata > Gekkonidae > Gekko > Gekko gecko. The sequence continues at coordinate 97,226,320 of JAPDNY010000003.1, read as the reverse complement.
GTAAACTAGGGGAAAAATGTGAATAAATACTTTATGGTGCAGAAAAAGTGTTTGAATGAGATTATTACAAGTACTGAAGTTCTGCATGAACTACAGACAAACCTTTGATTTCTTCAAAACAACAGCTTCTGCATGAAGAGTTAGAATAACCTCTATTTAAACAGAATCTCCAGTTCTGTGTGTAATATAACTCTAGATTTTGGCATTCGATAAAAGTTTCTAAAAAACTTTACTAGGGCTGCGGTCACACGCACCAGTTGAAGCGGAGGGGAAGCGAGACTATTTCCTTCAGAGGAGTTTGACACGCAGCTGCAAGATCACACCTCCCTTTGTGGCTGCGGGTTCAGCCCGTCACTGTGTGATCAGACGCAACTGCGGGTGAGTCATTTGTTTTTTGGCTGTTTGTTTCCCATGCACATAAATGAGGAATCACACCTTCGCATTGAGGGCCCCCTATGAAGTATGCAATGGTGTGCATACTGCGAGGCGGGGAGCACCAAGCTGGAACGGCAGGATAGACCATCCCGATGGCATGAGAGCATGCTTGCACGATCAGGCAGGGGAAAGTCTGTGCATGGCCCATTGGAACCTGTTAAGAGCTGGACTTTCCCTGGTGTCTTTTAACTCCACTTCTGCAGTGGAGCAGCACAGATTGCTGACGACTGCGGGACGCTTCCCAGATGTTGCTGTCTGATCGCTCCCTTTAGATCCATCAAGCATTCGCATCTATGTCAGATCTAAAGGCGTGTATAATCACAGCCTAGATTTTTTTTTTTTGCCATAGGTGAAGTCAGGCCATTAAAGGAGGGGGGGAGCCTTTAAGCCTTTAACATCAAAAACAGGAAAAGCTTTGTGATTTGGCACCTGATTATCCAGAACATTCTGGCTTCAGTCAGGGGGCAAGCTCCTCTCCCCCTTCACCATCTTTCTGTGCCTTCAAGTGCACACATTCTCTACCCCTGTCTCTGCAGCCAGCCAGCTGAACGTCTTTGGCCAGTCCTGGGATTCTGACAGCTGGTGCTGCCAGGTGACATCATTGTTAAGCGTGCCTCCTTCCCCTCACCCTGCCTCAAGGAGGTGTGCAGGGCCAGGTCTGCTGGAAAGCTCCAAGACAGCTGGCACAGTTGCCTGCCAACTTCATAGGGTGGCTATGTGGCTTGGGGAAGGGGAGAGGGCTTGTTGCCATGATGTTCGAAACAGGGTGAGCCGGCTGCTGCAGATTCCTCTGGGGAGGCAGGGCAGAGCAAGCCACGTCGGTGTTTGGAACACAGGATTAATCAGCAATCTCAATTTCACTTGTGTGCAAAAGAACAAAGCATTCACTATATGATATGATATAGCAAAGACATAAAATGCACATCCATTCATACTACAGACCCTGTCATATTTCATATAGGATCAGAAAAAGACAATGGGTGCGGGGGTCAGGGAGAGGGAGAAGCAGTGAATGACTTTGTATGGTGACTGATGCTCTGGAATACAATTTTAATTTTCCTCCAGAGGTGACATTCACATTACTGTAAACAAGGGGTTGGACCGGCCTGCTTTCTGACATGCAACCGTTCATAACATGCCTGTCACACTTACCGCACAATGTCTCCAAAGGCAGTCAGCAGGGGCTTACATTGGTAGGCAATGCCGTGCTTGGCACAGAGGGATTTCACCAGAGGAGCTACTTTCCAGAAGTTGTGTCGAGGCATTGTGGGGAAAAGGCTGTAGAGAGAGGAAAAGACACGGTTTCTGTAGAATCGTACCACATCGCAATAGAGGGCTACACAAAGGATTCCGTTGCCCTTGGTGGCCTTACTGGTGTTCAATCTGGAAGTTCAGGTGGCCGGTAAACCAGTCATTGAAAAAGGATTGCTCCACATTGCAGGTTGCTTGGAGCTGTGGAAAAACAAGACAGAATTAGGAGTGATGGATACCATAGCTCTGTTTACTACTGTGGGGAAATGACACTTCACTCTCTAGATAGCCAATGTAAAAATTCTAGTTCAGGACAAATAGGGTATAAATCGCAATCAGCTTCAGCATACAGATTAGCTTAATCTTGTCTCTCCAGGTACTACAAGGCATCAACAAAATTACTTTGCAGCAGTGAAAGTGTGTCTGGAAATCCAGGTAAGGCAGGGTATTTTGATAAGTGCTTTGGAGAAGACAAAAGCCCTCCTTGAGGTACAGCACAGGTCACATAGTCCCTGGGACCCACAGTGTTCTGAAAACGGAAGGAGCTGGAAGGGAGGAATATAAACTTTTAAAAATGTATAGCCATGAGAAGGTGAAAGCCTGCAGCACGGACTAGTGAAAGCAATAGACTCATCTTAAGAGCCTTCAGTTCTTGTGTGCTATGAAGTCTTCTGGGCAATGGTGCCAAGTAATTAAGAGCAGAGCTGCAATTTGGAAGGAAAGCGACTGACTTGATTTGTGACCGCCTGGAGACTCCCTCGTGAACATCGACAGTAGCTATGATGGATCTCAGATATTAAAGGACAACTGGAAAGAGCCTTACTTGTGTAGACACCCAGTCTGTATTCTCATCATAGTCAATGTGCATTGGGATGTGATTCATTTGTGACACCCAGATAAAACACCAGATCTCAAGAAACCTATGGAGCCAAATGTATACAGGGTATGTTACAAACTCCACATTTCTGATAATTGCCTTGTTTGGCGTGTCAAATTGATAAAACCTCGTACACCCATAATTAAGGACTACTTCACACTTTACCACAGGACACATATTAAGGCTGAGTTCAGACTGGCAATTTGCCCCGGTAGGGACCCGGGCCAGCGACGATTCAATCCCGGAGTAAATTGGGCGTTCACACGGGTATATCTGCCTGGCATCCCCCACCCGTAGTCAACCCATGCTGTTGCGCTTCACTGCCGGATTAAAAAGATACCTCATAAAACAGGTAGCAAATCTGAAAGCCCGTGTGTGTCGTGCATTTCTCCACTTCTGGGAAGTCTGAACGCGCAGCCGAAAAGCTGGGAGCAACCCACGTTGGGCAGAAGGCGGCAGCGATATGATTGGCCGTGCTTCGCTCTACTGCCCAATGCGGTGCCGGCGCTGCGGGGTCCTCCCCCAATCGGCAAAATGTGCTTATGCGCATGAGCGCATGAGCACTCATGTGCACATACACCCACAGCAGAATTAATGGGGAAATGCCAAATACAGCGCGCCCCCGCGCGCGGCAGTCTGAATGCTCCCGCCCGGCTCCCCCCGCATCTTCCGGCAGCAGCATGTGCTGACTGAATGGGAAAACCCAGAACAGTTTATTCCGGGGCTTTTTTGCTATGACTGGCTACCGGGGCAAACTGCCAGTCTGAACTCAGCCACAAGTTCATGCTACTGTACCAAAACACATAAGGCGGCAATTTCTTAATGCACGCACCTCAGAATCATGTCAGGAGCCGCCATACGTCAGCGAAAAGAGACAGAACAACCTCACATATTATTGGAAAAAGCAGGTACATGCTAAATATGAAAAATATACTGGCTTCCACTAGAATAATGAGCAAAAGAACCTTAAGAGACTCCCTGCCCTGCAAGTGCAAGCAAGAGAAATAAAATAGGCTTTAAAATGTGTTTAAATGTATAAAATAATTAACTTGTTTAGACTGAAAGAATCAAGCTGAAAACTATTTTAGTATCAGTGTACTAGAGAGGGTAATGTACCTCTGAGAGTCAAAACTTAACATAATTAATATCCAGGAAAGCATATTCAATACATAAACTTTTAGAAACATCAGATCCGATTAAGCCAATTAAAAATTATGCAAACTACATTTAGACAAAAATCATCAAAGTACAAGGTTTGCTCCTGGTTCCACTATTATTTAACATTTTCCCGACTTTTATATATTACCTTCAGTGTGGCTTGCAAAAACATAATGAATTAGCAACACACACTCTAGCATCTTTTCCCCAGTTCTCAAGACCTTCCTGCCATTGCTGTTCCACCTTCAAGATGTGGAGACATGGGATAAAATTATTTGCTCCTTTGGATTCAGGTTCCAAGCCATCAGATATAGTCAGTCTCTGTGAGTGTAAAGCTCCTTCTTCTGTGCACACTAGAGGGGTGCCTTAATGTCACCTCCCTCTCCTTAGGATGGTCTCAGCAGTGGCATTCGGAAGCTGAAGGCAGGATCTTCAGCTAGGCCTGGGCTAGTGACCCCACTAGCCTCCTCCACCCGCAGCTACACAGGCCACACTCAACATGTCAGACCAGCCCAGAATCTGAATTTCCAACAAGATATTGTGGTGGACTGCATTTTTTAAGAAGCTTAGAAGTGATGTGCCATCAGCTAAAGGACTGTGAAGGGTTAATTTTTCACACAGCCAGAGAGCCTTGAATGTTAGGATTCTCTAAACAATCTGATTAGGTTAGCATCAGCTGAGAGGCAAAAAAATCTTCAGAGAGCTGGATGCTAAGCAGATTCAGTCAAATTCTTGCCTTAATTGAGAAGAGATGTGTACTGAAACCGGTTGAGTATAGCCCTGACAGAAAAAAAGGGTTTAGGGCCGACAGAGTCAGATTTCAGCCTTGACTGAATGCAGTCTGAATTCAGTATTACCTGAGAGACAGAGAACTGGGGGAGAGTTTAGTAAGGAAGTTTGGGTAGTAGAAGAGACTCCCATTCAGGCAAAAGGAAATGGGAGAGAACTTCTTGAGAGAGAAGAAGATTCCCTATCCCATCAAACAGGGAGAGATATCTCTAAGAAGAACAGAATTCCCCAGCCTGGTGCAATTAGAAACTGCCTGTAGAGACCTTAAAAGTCAGTGAACAACTCAAGAAGAGTACTGGTGTTCCAAGAGAATGGATTTGAGTACTGGGAAGAGGGTACACCAGTCTTCTGAGCACCATTAGTCCATACTGCAAGTCCCAGCCATACGCTTTCCATTTAACTCTTAACTTTTAACGGTTTATTTTGGATTTAATATTGCATATTTTTTGTGGTCAACTGCCCTGAGCCTTGTGAATTCAGGGAAGGGTGGTATACAAACAGAAATGATAAAATATATAAATAAATAAATAAAAAGAGTCAACAATTACTCAAAGTGAATTGGAGTGTTTGAGGAAACACTGGAACAAAAGCCTATCAATATAAAGATCTAAGTAACTGTAAATAATTTAAGAACCTCTCATTAGCCTGACATATAAGAACAAAAGTCTGTGCTTGTACTAGTTCTACCTCAGTAATTTCAGTCCCTGATTTCACCTGACCTTTCCCTTTGATGTTAAATAAAACCTTTTGTTATTTTTGAATTTTAAAAGCATCTCAAGTGCCATTTTCAAGGATTTAAGTTAAAAGGCAGGACTTAGCATAGTGAGCAACACAGCTCAGTACAGAAGCTGTTGCAGATGATCACTTTGGCCAGGCCCAGCACTATAACATACTTAACATAATGGATTATTCTGCCGGTCATAGCTTCAAAATTATACGCATGAAATAACTTCCTTCCAGTATCATAATTTACCGACACTGTAAAACACTGACATGGCTTACTCTAACTAGTAGCTTGCATAAACAACCCAAACCTATGTGACACATTATGGGCGATTCTGTATTGGCTTTTTCCCTCTGTTGTTTTAGCACAGCCATGTTGAAACAGAAATTCCCCTCTGCATTGCATGTTGCTTTCAGTTTCTTTGATCATCAGGTTTTATGGGATCTTCTGCATAGATTTATTGCTGTTTGATGGCCATTCAGGGGTGACTTTGCAGTCAGTACAGTGTTGAGCTGGGGTATAGGAATGTGGTTTTCAGTTGCACCTTTTCCTCAGTGTTGAGAAAATGTGGAGCAAATGCCAGATGCAGAACCAGCCAATAATAGGTTTCACATGGCTACTCTGCTGACACAATGCATAACTGAAAAATTTAACCCAAAACAAATAGAAGGCTGTAATGGCTGGAAGCCAATTATATTCAAAGTATCGTATAACTGGTAACAGAATTATAAATTCTCAGTGGTAAATTATTTATAAAGTTTCAGAGCAAAGAGAGGTCTTAATATTACCTGGACAGCAAGTGGTACATCATAAAACACTTAAATCCCATAATGGGTATATACATGAGAGATACTCGGATGTAGTAGGTTATCAATAAGGTTAGGTCCTGCCAAAGATGAGAAAGAAAAATGATAATCTTGATCAAGTTATGCAACAGACCTCCCCATGAGATGGTTCACAAAGCTGCTCCCCCCCCCCCGCCTTGTTCCCAGACAATGAGAAGCAGGCTTACCAGCCATTCTTTTCGCTTTATTGAGAAGTAGAATACAGAGAAATGAAAGAAGGGAAGCAGCACACCTGGACCTGAAACTGTTGGGAAAAAACAGAAGTCATGCAGAATATTTACCAAACATATGTGCAACATAACATTTCCCCTCCTTGCCAAAGCAACAAGTATACTAACATGAGATTTGGTTTTCATCTTTTTCTCACCTTATCGTGCTCATCTTCCTCTTTACGCTTCAGCCCTCTCTTGTATCAGCCATTCAACAGCCATTAAGATCAAATACCTGTCTGTTTCCCCTCCTATGATGATGCTTTGAGTTAACCATTAAGTATTTAATGCTTCTCATCTTTTAACCTCTTTCCGCACGGCCGTTTGTCTTTTCTCCCACCAAGCCTTTTAATTGTGCTTGTGTGTTTGTGTGTGGCACCCAACCGCAGATATCTAAATCTGCAGATTGGGCAGCACTTACCCCAAACAGATTTTTCTGCAAACATGGGGGACCCCCTACCTTTGCAGAAAGATCAGCCAAGCTGGGAGCTGGAGAGGACGGCTGTTGGGGAGCCTGGCGGCAGCAGAGCTCAAGACCTCTCTGGGCCCAGCTGCAGGGGTGGCGGATGCCAGGAGCCACTCCAGGCTCGAAGCAGCAACCAGATACTGCCGCTGCTGCAGCTGGGCTCCAAGATGATTCATGCCAATAGTGATGGGGAGAGGAGGAGGAGGAGGAGGTGGGATTTCCCCTCCCTGTGAGTTGTGCGGGGAGGGGGTCTCTTGCATAGAAACGAAGTGGTGGTGGTGGTTAATCCATACTGCAAATCCCAGCCATATGCTTTCCAGTAAGTAAGTAAGTAAGGAGGCACCCTGCAGTTAAAATTAGAGGCAGGTCTGTAAGGAATAGCTGCCATTAAGCCTTTCTGTTGTTTGGGTTTATCACTTTCCTGAGGCTGTCAGTTTTGGCAGGCCCCCTGGCCCAGCCTGCTAAAAGCCACGTGCTTGTTTTAACTACATTCCCCTGCGGCTTTTAGCTGTTAACAGAACTGTCCTTGGGAGTCTCCCTAAGTTGCTTCAGCCTACCAATGCCAATTAGTTAAATATGCCCTGATTGGCTAATGGATTCATGGGACATCTGAAAGCATGCCTCGCTCGGAGAGTGGGAGGCCAGCTATTTTAAGGTGAGGTTTCATCTTCTATCCCCCCATGACATGGACTGTCTGGCATGGGATGAACTTTCTCTCTCAAGCTTGTGAGCAAGAACCATGTGATGGACCCACATCTGATGAGCTAGCCAGTAAGCTTTTAATGAATAGTAAGATAGCTTTGAGCCAGATGTAATTCAGTACTATTCTTTCTTTTATTTGCTATTGCATGTGCCTTAAGAGTGGCTTCTGCCCAGCATATACTCTTTGTAATCTAAGCAGTTTACTAAAACTGGAATATTTTTCCACCCTCTAGTGCAGGGATGGCCAAACTGTGGCTTGGGAGCTGCATATGGCTCTTTCACACTGGGCCACTGGGGAAGTGAAAGGAAGACCCTGATTGGTCTTCCCTTCCCCAGCCAGTGTTACCCTCCCTGGGTAGGCTTGAGGTGGGGTAGGGCAGAGAAAGAAAGTATTCTCAAGCATTCCCTCTGTTGGCAGGCTTGAGAAGGCATTTGTTTCTTTAAATCCATTCTCCAAGCTAAGCCAGCTGGCATAAGGGGGGGCTTGCAGGACACTTTTAAAGTTCCTTTATTTCCATCTCTCCCTCCTTCCCTCCCCCATCTATTTGCTTTCTTTCCACCTTTCTTTCTTTCTCTCTCTCTTTCGCCCCTTCCTTCCCATCTAAAGTTAACTGTGTTCTCCAGGACACACTGGCTGGCTTGGCTTGGAGAAGGTATCTGTCTCTTTAAATCCCTTCTTCAAGCCAAGCCAGTGCAGCAATAGTTGGCAGGGGGCTTGGAGAAGGCATGTATCCCTTTAAACCCCTTCTCCAAGCCAGCAGGCATGGGAGCATGGGTGTGTGTGTGTGTTGGAGAACACATTTAAAGTTGCTTTCTTTCCACCTCTCCCTCCCTCCCCATTTATTTGCTTTCTTTCCATTTCTCTCTCTCCGTCTCTTTCCCCTGACCTTCCCCCATCTATTTGCTTTCTTTTCATCTTTCTTTCTTTACTATTTTTTCTCTCTCTTCCTTCCTTCTTCCCCTTCCGTCACCTATTTTCTTTCTTTCTTTCTTTCTTTCTTTCTTTCTTTCTTTCTTTCTTTCTTTCTTTTTCTTTCTTTCTTTCTTTCTTTCTTTTCTTTCTCTCTCTCTCTCCCTCCCTCCCTCCGTCTATTTGCTTTCTTTGTTTCTCTCTCTCCTTTCTTTCTACCTCTTTCATTCTTTCCACCTTTCACTTTCTCTCTTCCTTCCTTCCCCTCCATCTATTTGCTTTCTTTGTCTCTCTCTACCCCCATCCCATCTATTTGCTCCCCCCCATTTCATTCTCTTTTTCTCTTTCTCCCTTTCCTTCTCTCTCTTTCTTCCTCCCTCCCCCTCCTTCCCCCATCTGTTTGCTTTCTCTCTCTCTCTCTTTCCACCTCTTTTATTCTTTCTTTCCACCTCTCTCTCCCTTGGACAGATAAATATCATTAGCAAACAAATAAATATTATCAGTATCTGTTTCTACCCCTTTTGTTTTTATTTTGGCAGTGTCCTTTAATGTTAATAAAAAGCAAATTTGCATATTTTCCAATAAAAATATGTGTATAATGTTTGTTCATGTCTTGCAGCTCTAAAACATCTGATGTTCATTCTATGTGGCTCTTACATTAAGCAAGTTTGGCCACCCCTGTTCTAGTGTCTGGAGTTACTTACTGAGTGCATGCAGATAACCTCAGAGGAGACCCTGGGAAGCTGAAAGCCTCTGGTAAAAGGTCTAGAACCCTTGAGGCTCCTGGCTGGCCCAGGTGGCTGTGGTTTCAGTGCCTGCAAACAGGAGTAGGACTCTCTAGGACCACACAGGGTCCCGGTCTGGATCCTGAGAACAGGGAGGGAGCAAGACCTGAAACCAGCTACTCCAGCATGCATTGGACGCAGCCCTCCATCCAAATCATGGGGGTGGGCAGGATTCCTTTTACTATGCAAGGGAATCCCTCCGTATGATCTGTATCCCCATGCTCTTTTCAATGTGGTACTCAGTCCAGTAAATATATCCAAGGACTTTAAGCTTCCAATCTGACCTCTTTGCTGACCCTCAAAAAAATCTCTGGTGTTTATATTTTTTTAAAAAAACCAAACTGTTCACCAAGCAATTCGCCTTAGGTAGGTGTTCTGCTTTTTTGGCCACAGAGGAGGTTTGGGTCTCCTGTTTATACTTTGAACTTCTGTGTGGAGATGTGTACAGCCCTGCTTCTGGAAGACAGATGGTCTCCCGTACTGAATGCTGCTTCTTCAAGGGAACACTACAGTTCACCCAGTCATTTTGCTCTGGAGTAACTGCACTGAGTTTTGTTGCAATTTATCTTGATTAGGAGGAGACAAGGTGGCTAGAACTGTGAAGCCAGAGCCTCAGCTGTGGTCTCAAATAGTGCAGTTTTGGAAGGCAACAACAACAACAAATGTATTAAAACAGTCATAAGACCAGCAGAATAGACTAAAATAATACAACACAGAATCTTACAACAAAAGACCCTTCAGCCATATTTTCTAAAATACCAGATCGGTCATTTTCATCATTAGTGGCTCGAGTTACAGTACAATCTGCGCTTTTTTATTACGAGATAGCGATATTTAGCAACATTGCGTGAGACAGGTTCATGATTATCAGCCAGTAAAAACTTCATCAGGCATTCCTCGGCATATGTGAGATAATTTGCCAAAGGTTTAAAATGTGAGAGAAGGGGTATCAACAGGTGCTGTCTCTCTTCATCATATATAGGGCAATGGAGTAATATATGAGAAACTGACTCCACCTGATCTAACAAACAAAAACAAATCCTCTGATGCATGGGAGTCCGGGTATATCTACCATAAAGGACTGCTGAGGGTAGCGCATCAAGACGTGCTCTAGTGAATGCCCATCTATGATTAGGATTTTTTATGAATCTAGTTTTGGAAGGCTTCAAAAGCAACAAAAATTAACTCCTGACCTTAAACATATTTACATGGCACCATGATCCATTTAAATAGGGGAGGGGGAGAAAAAGGGGGAAGATTGTTAGAGAAGAGGAAGAGGGAAGGAAGCAAATGGGGGGAAGGGATGCACCCTCTCCACAAGTTTTTTGCAGGTCCCCACTTGTTCATATCTCATATGAACATAAAAAGAGCCCTGTTGGATCAGACCAATAGTCTGTCTAGTCCAGCATCCTGTGTCACACAGTGGCCAACTAGTTCCTCTGGATGGCCAACAACAGGACATAGAGGCTGAGGTGTTCCCCTAATGTTGCCTCCTTGCTCTGGGATTCAGAGGATTTCAGGAAAGGGTAAGAGGTAAGAATGGAGGAGGGGGAAATAACTCTTGCAAGTCCTTGCAGGTTCCCACTTGTATATTCTAACAGTCAAGTCAGCCTGAAGATACTTAAATGCAGTGATTGGAGCTGTGAATGGGCAAGACAGATTTTTCTACAAACCTGAAAAACAGCCTAGGTTTGCAGAAAAATATGAAATATTAAAAAAAACCTGGATGCTTCCTTGACAATGGAGGCCCAGGTAACAGCCACTGCCAAGGCAGCCTTTTACCATCTCCAGCTGATTAGGCAGTTGGTTCTCTTCCTTGAACGCAACGATCTGGCTTCAGTGATTCATGCAATGGTCGCCTCGAGGTTGGATTACTGCAATGCTCTCTACATGGGGCTGCCCTTGGGGCAACTCCAGAAGCTGCAGCTGGTGCAAAACACAGCAGCCAGGCTGTTAATGGGCCTTCCTGTGTGGAAGCACATCCAGCCTGTCCTAAAGTCGCTGCACTGGCTGCCAATAGCATTCTGGATTCACTTCAAGGTGCTGGTTTTGACCTTTAAAGCCCTATATGCTCAGGGGCCTGTCTACCTGAGGGACCGCCTTTCCCCGCATGTTCCCCAGAGAGCACTGCAATCTGGATCCCAAAACCGCCTGGATCTCCCTGGCCCAAAGGATGCCAGGTTGACATCAACCAGGACCAGGGTATTCTCCCTGGCGGCACCGATGTACTAGAATGAGCACCCTGGTGAAATCAGGGCCTTGCGGGACCTCCAGCAGTTCTGCAGGGCCATGAAAATGGAGCTTTTTCGACAAGCATTCCAGTAGGAGCAGCACCTACCAGCTGAGCCAGCGTCGACTGGCCAGTTTAAGTTATTTAAAGTGGTTGCACCGTGGAATGGTGCTGGATGCACTTTACTATATTGAGCCACCAATGATTTACAAATGGTTTTAAATTGTTATGTATTTTTATAGTGAAATGTACTCTGCTTTACTGGTTTTATGTAAGCCGCCCTGAGCCGCTTCGGTGGGGTAAAAGCTAAATAAATAAATAAATGATAAAAGCACCTGCAGCTTTAAGAAACAGATTCCCTCAGTGGCCATAGGTAGGCAACCACAGCATTTAGGATTGCAGCTTTAAGAAACAGGTTCCCTCAGCGGCCATTGCTAGGCAACCACAGTGCTTTAGGACTGGTTTCTGTGTGTAAAAGGCAGAGGGAAGGGGCAGTGTCCTTTTCAGGGTTGTTTTGGCCTTTTAGTGTTGCCAGCTCCAAGTTGGAAATTCCTGAAGATTTTGGGTGGAGTCTGGGGAGAGGAGGGGCCTCATCCGAACATAATGCCATAGAGTCCACCCTCCAAAGCAGCCATTTTCTCCGGGGGGCAGACCTGTCATCTGGAGATCAGTTGTAATTATGGGAGATCTCCACATCCCAACTGGAGGTTGGCAATCCTAGGCCTGGCAGCAACTACCAAGTGACTTGAAATCACCTGACTTGTATGACTCGACTAGTCCTGGCCGCTTGCTACTGTTCAACAGGAAACACCCCATGAAAGCCAGTGTGGTGTAGCAGTTACAGCTTCAGAGTAGAGTCTGGGAGACCCAGGTTGCAATACTCATCTAGCTGGAAGCTCTTTGGGTGATTTTGGGCCAGTTGCATACTTTCAGTCCAACCTACGTTACAGGGTTGTTGTGAGGATAAAAGGGAGAGGAGAATAATGTAAGCTGCTTTGGATATGGAGATTACCAGGAGGAAGGAAAGAGGAAATAGTGTGTGTGTGTGTGGGGGGGGGATGAGCTGGCCCCTGCAAGTCCTTGTGGGTTCCCCTTGTTATAATATTTTAGCCTTGTTACATCTCAGTTTCATAGTGTACTCCAAGAATCTGCATTTGTCCTACTTCCTTTGGCCTTGAATTTCTGCTTGCTTGGGATGCTATAGTCTGCACTCTCCTGTGTCCCTTAGGCGGTATTCTCAGGACTAAATTAACAGTGCAATCCCCAGTACACTTTCCTGGGAGTAAGCCTCACTGAGTAGACCCAAGTGGGATTCTGTATAGAACTGCCTCAGATTGCTCTAAGTGATGAATGAATGGAAACGCTGTGGTATTTTTGAAATGCAGGGATACTTACTGAAAAAGTACTTGTGTTGATGGTTGTAAGGCATGAACTTCTTTTTCTGCATCCCAAGCTTTGAAAAAAGAGATACAAGCAATTCGGTTAGGTTACAGACATCTACTATATTCTCTGCCACAGTTTTCTTAGTCTCTGGGTGACACCAGTTATACTACCATAGATAATCTCCGAATATACATATCAGTCACCCACTTGATATCTCCTCAAGCTACATATAGGAGTATTTGGGAAATGCAAACGAAATCATAATCATGACTGGATCATTACCTAATAAAAGCACAGATCCCTGCTGCAGTATCCTCTCATCAGAGGAAGACTGGGTGAGGGATCAGCCAATCAGGAAGGCTTGTCTCCAGAAATGTATTTTGTTTATGACATTTGTAAGCTGCCTTCTTGCCCGCCAGGGTCCTTAAGAGTACGGGTCGACTGCTTCTGCCTTAAAGATCAGCTGGGGGCAAATTTGCCTAGAAATTGGGATATATCCTTGTGCCTTGTTTATAGTCTCTCACCGAGATTCAAGGCGGATTACACAGCATAAGGGCTAAGCTAGACATTTTTTATATGAGTTCACCATGGATACTTGCAGCCATAGCGCCTCTGTAAGTCCCCCTGGCCTCCCCTGTATAAAAAGTGCAGATGCCCCCAATTCTGTTTGGGACCGCAGCGCAGGAGAAGTCGTAGTTCCCGCCTTCCCCCCCCCGCACCATTCTTGGCAGTAGAAACAGGCGGGCACTATTTGCTCCGTCAGGAGTTTGCAAACTCACTTCAGAATTTCACTTCGGACAGAATATGGCAACCCTGTTTCTGAATTTTGGATGCTGACCCTCAGTTTAGGCAACTAAGTGAAAGTGAGAACTCAGTCCCTTTGGGCCCATTTCTTTACCATATTGCCACGGTATACATGGCCGAGGAACCACCTTTTATTCACTGCAGCCTCTGGCCTTACAAGAGCCCTTTGTATCTTTCTTCCATTGCCGAAGCTCAGCCTGGCTTCCTAGCGACTAGTACTGAGAAGCACACCGTTCTTTCCATTGTGTCCCGGTGGCCATCCACGTGAACGGCAGCAAGAGGGGCTTGCATATGGTTTCTGTGGTGCCTGATTGATGACGGCATATGTTAAACCCGTGCTTGTAACAATGGCTGTCTCATGTAACTTGTCTAACGCTGATGAAATAGTTTGTCCTCAGTTCCTTCTGTCTGCCCTTCTTAGCACACCTTCAGCAATAGATTACAATATAAATGCTGCAAATGTACCTCTGCGGCCAGTTTCTTCCCCAGAGCAAACAAAAGAGGGTGCATGTTGAGATCGGGGTCTTTACGAAAGCAGTTGGGCTTGGCGTGGTGCTGGAAATGCAGGTTATTCCACCACGTTACTGAGAATCCCTATAAGAAAACAGAACACGGGGCTAAGAAGAGAGCATAGTTCAAGCCCAAGTGCTAAAAAAGAAGCGGTTTTCTTCTTTGTTCTCTCAGAGCAAAGGATACCTACTTTCATTAGGCACATTACAACTGAATGTAGCATGTGATTCCATTTTGATTTGCTAAAGACAGAAAGGTGTCCTAAGTCATGCTGAAACCAGTCCATTTGGCACTGTAAGAAAAAAGGGATAATTGCAGAAAGAATGTCACTGTACGATCCATGCAGAATGACAGTACAGGTTATGCAATTTACATATATCAAGGCAGAACAAAGAACTAATGTATCACGGCAATCATCATTTTTGTCATCTTCTGGGCATGGAACAGCGGTCACTGCAGGTGTGGCAAGGGGAGATATGTGTGAATTTCCTGCCTTGTGCAGGGGGTTGGACTAGATGACCCTGGAGGTCCCTTCTGACTCTATGATTCATTGCCCTGTTATGTCCCCCAGGCATGGATCCCTTTCCAAACTGATAAAGACTAGATTCAAAAGACATCATTTAAATATATGTACTTTTCACAAACCAGAGCTGCAACGGAGATCCCCCCCATACCTACTTCACAATTTGTTTAACAAATAATGGTGGGGCCCAGCTAGAGATCAATGTTTTGTCACGGAGCCCCTATACCCTAATCATCTATTGCTGAGGATGAGCCTCCTACCTGGCTTTCAGGTCATACATACTCTAAGCCAGGGGTCCTCAAACTTTTTAAACAGGGGGCCAGTTCACTGTCCCTCAGACCGTTGGAGGGCCGCCGCGTTCGCCCCTCCCCCCACCAGCCTGCTCGCCCCGCTGCCGCGTTCGCCCCCTCCCCCCACCAGCCTGCTCACCCCGCCGCCGCGTTGGCTCCCTCCCCCCACCAGCCTGCTCGCCCTGCCGCCGCATTGGCTCCCTCCCCCCACCAGCCTGCTCGCCCTGCCGCCGCGTTGGCTCCCTCCCCCCACCAGCCTGCTCGCCCCACCACCACATTCGCCCCCTGCCCCCCACCAGCCTGCTCGCCCCGCCGCCGCGTTCGCCCCCTCCCCCACGACCAGCCTGCTCGCCCCTTCCTCCTCCTCAGCTCCTGGGCGCTCTTGCCGCCCAGGGCTGCTGGAGGAAGAAAGAGGCTGCGGGGGCGCTGCTGCTGCGCTCGAGGAGGCGGTGGCTCCGGGCGGGGGGGGGCGGGCATAAACACTCGGCAGGCCGCATAAATGTCCTTGGCGGGCCACATGTGGCCCACGGGCCGTAGTTTGAGGACCCCTGCTCTAAGCAATCTGAAGGGAAAGAGAAAAGAAGCCCCAGTTCATGTATCTTTTTAAAAATCATTACGTATTATATGTGGTTCACTGGCCTTCACAAATTAAACAAGATTACTTGTTCTATAAAAAAATCCAGTGGGACAAAACAACTGTACATAAGGAAATGTCTAATCAAGAATCAGTGAAACGGAGACTACAAAAATACAGAAAATTATAATTACTGAACAGTTTACCTTTTTCAGTCGTCATCTTATGCTTCAGTGTCAATACTAAATATTTCCTGTATGTATAGAGACTAAGCACCACAGTAGTCTGTCTGCTTAATACCGCACATCAAAACCTTTAGTATAACTTTATACCTTCCCACAATGCTACTGTTGTGTGTAATTTATTTTTAGCTAATTTTCTTCAGGTGACAAAAATTCATTATCAGAGTAAGCCAGTCTGGTTATTCCTCAAAAAATCGCTCTCAGTAATCATTTAGATTTAAATATGAGTACGGGCACTTTAAAAAAAAGAAAAGAAAAAAGTACTGCTTCTGACAGCTTTGTAAAACTCTTCTGTTAAACCATCCAGCCCTGGGGATTTATTAGCTTTCAAATATTTAATAGTTTTCTGTACCTCTTTAATAATACTTATCTTTTCTTTACCTTCGAATGATTTATTGTATTCTGTTTTCCTTAGAAAATCTTGAATCTCATACAAAGGCATGCCGTTTTCAATACTATTTACCAAAAAATGAGGCTGTTCCTTTATATTCTTTGATCAGTCTTTCCTCTGCCTCAGAAATGCAATTGTTTGTTGGTGGTGGTGTAGCCCAGAGGTGGCCATTTTGGTTGAAAAATAATTCCATCCCTCAGTGCTCCAGCCACACCCACAGGAACCCTAGCAGCTCAGGATACCAACTAAGGGTACCCCCAATCATCACCCTCCACTATGCCAGCCTTGCCCCCTCCCCAGCAACCAATCTCGCCCCCCATAAATGCCTGCAGGAGGGGATTCTCCCCACCGTAGTGAACGGCCGGGGTATCGAGCTACTATGCGGTGAGTGTCATGGGTCCTATGGCTACCTAGCTCTTGTTTGGGGTCCCACCACCTGCCACCTACAGCCTCCCCACGCCCCCTGGCTGTCCTGACTCCTTCCCTCCCCACACAGACAACTCTCAGGGTGGGGATGCTGTCGTGGGACCACCCTCAGAGATCACCGAGGGGAGCGCCAGGCCCAGCAGTGGCCAGAGCAGCAGGCTGACAACCCCATCCCCCGAGGAGGAGGAGGAGGGGGGACTCCATCACTGTCATGCCCCCCAACTTCACAGCCAGGATGCTCCTTGGACACCCCAGGGACCTTGCACCGGGGGCCCATGCCCGCACGTCCAACCAGGAGGAGATGGCACTGAGCAGCAGAGACGAAGAGATGGAGCTGAATGGCCGAGATGACCACCACGAAGCCCAGGCTCCTGAGGCGGTGGCCATGAGAGGTGAGGTGACTCTGAGGGGAGCTCGTGATGCAGATCTGCAAGCCCCTGCTAGGCCACTCAGCCGGACTCTCCTCTCTCTGTGCCCCCCACCCGAGGATCCTTTTCCCTGACGTTTGCAGCTGATGGACCACCTTTATGTCCTGTCCTCCACACAAGTAACAGCAGTGGCCTCCATGGTCCAGCGGATACTGGGCATCTCAGAGTTCCCTGGGCCACTGGCTGAGGGTGATGCAATGCAATGGGGAGACTCCACATGTTTGGATGGCAGTGGTGCTGGGCTG
The DNA here is from genome assembly GCA_029375565.1 of Gekko gecko. NCBI lineage: Eukaryota > Metazoa > Chordata > Lepidosauria > Squamata > Gekkonidae > Gekko > Gekko gecko. The sequence continues at coordinate 97,209,123 of JAPDNY010000003.1, read as the reverse complement.
CCAGACACTGGGGAAGTGAGGGGTGGAAGGGGTGAGGCATGTCCTCCTGAGCCAGGTACCACGTCAACAGGTGGGCCAGATGATGGAGATTCTGGCTCCTTGTTGGGGCCCTGAGCATGGGGCTCACACAGAGTGTGGCCTTTCCCCCCAACTGTCATCCATGTGGGCAGCAATCAAGTGGGAGCACTTGGAGAGTGGTGGTGAGTGTCCGGAAGCCTTCTCCAGCATACAGCAATGGATGGAGGGGCTGGCAGCATCTGTCACAGCAGCTGGAGAACCTGCTTGCTGTCACAAGGGGCACACGTGAAAGACAGGGGTACATCAAAAGTCTGCTGGGGAACCCGCCCGAGGGGCTCCTGCCCCTGGCACCCCCTGTCCACTCCACCTGAGGGGGGCACGGGACATGGGGGTTGGTGCAGGGATGCCCTAGGCAACACAGCTGAGCTCTGAGAAGGAGCTAGGTGTTTGAGCTGCCAGAGGGGTGAGTGGTATTTTTATTTATTTACTTTCAGCTGAGGTGCTTTAGCTGAGAAGGTACTGTGTCAGTGACTGTATTTGGGAGTGTGTGGGTGAGTTGTAACAGACTCCTGACTGCTGGAGTTAGGGTGTGAAAGGGTCATTGTTGCCTGTAATTAAGTGCTTGGGTGAAATTGAATAGCAGACTCCTGGCTGCTGGAGTTGGGGTGTGAAAGGGGCTTTGTTTGACCGTCATTAAGTGCCTTGGGTGATTTTGAGTAGCTGCTGGCCACGCCCTCTCCTGGGAGACAATTCCATTTAAGGCAGGAAGTTTGCAAGAGGCACGAGCCTCTGGCACGAGCCTCTGGCACGAGCCGAAGGGCGAGAGCAAAGGGCGAGAGCAAAGGGCGAGGCTCTTTGCCTGTGGCTCTTGGCCTAGGGGCTCTGTAAGAAGCCCAGGAAGAGCCAGAAAGCCAGGACCTTGGCTCTTTGGTAAGGTAAGGTAAGTAGACTCCTACAACAGGAGCCATATAAATACAAAGTGTTTTAAAAGGGGGGTTATAGAAAAGTATTTGTTTAAAAACAATTATGAAGCCAGAATGCCAGCAGGGGGTTGGGGGCTATCCAGTGTTTTGCATGGAGTGTCACATGTATGACTATCTGCCCACTGGTCAGAAGTCTTGGGTGTGTGCTCGGTGCAAAGAGCTCCTGGTTCTCAGGGAGCGAGTTTGCTCCCTTGAGGCCAAGGTGGCTGACCTGGAGAAGCAGAGACAGTCAGTTAGGTGCACGGGGAAGACTCTCGGGGACTTGTTAGATATGTCCCACTCTGGATCTGGCAGCCCGGCTGCTGCCAGGGAGCATGAGGGTCAAGGGGAAAAGGGGCACCATGCTGAGGATAAGGGGAATGTGCCCTCAGAAGGGACCTCTTCTTCAGCTGGTGAACGGGTATCCTTTCGTACCAAGGAACCGTCCCTGGGAAGGGTGGGAGGGGGCTCTTGGTAGTTGGTGATTCGATCCTTAGGCAGGTAGACAGCTGGGTGGCGAACCCGCGTACTGACCGTATGGTGACTTGCCTGCCTGGTGCGAAGGTAGCGGACATTACGCGTGTTTTAGATAGGCTGGTAGATAGTGCTGGGGAGAAGCCAGTGGTCGTGGTGCACGTCGGCACCAACGATGTGGGGAAATGCAGTCGTGAGGTCCTGGAGGAGAAATTTAGGCTGCTGGGCAGGAAACTCAAGGCCAGGACCTCCAAGGTAGCCTTCTCGGAAGTGCTACCTGTTCCACGCGCAGGGCCGGAGAGACAGGCACAGATCAGGAGTCTCAATGCGTGGATGAGACGGTGGTGTAGGGGGAAGGGTTCAAGTTTGTTAGGCACTGGGATGCTTTTTGGGACAAGAGGGAGCTGTACAAAAGGGACGGTCTCCACTTGTCCCGAGAAGGAACCAGGCTGCTGGCGCTCAAAATCAAAAAGGTGGCAGAGCAGTTTTTAAACTGAATAATGGGGGAAAGCCGACAGGAGATGAAAAGTCTCTGGTTCGGGATGGCTCATCTCAAAGAGATGAAGGGGTAGCTATTACTTTTGTACAAGGGAATGGATTACAATTGTCCACTGAGACTGTGGCTAATGATAGGAACTGCCTGGCAAGGTCTCGAGGCAGCAAGAGGAAGGCTGTGGGCTTAACAAACATGGGAAACTATAAGTGTTTATACACAAATGCTAGAAGTCTCCGAGGTAAAATCGGGGAGTTGGAATGCTTGGTGTTGGGGGGGAAATAGACATTGTGGGTATTTCAGAAACTTGGTGGGATGAGGAAAATCAGTGGGATACGGTGATTCCTGGTTATAAATTATATCGGAGGGATAGGGGGAAAGGGTTGGAGGTGGGGTGGCTCTGTATGTCAGAGAGGGTGTACCGTCCAGTAAGATTGAGAGGGTAAGAGAATTGGATTCGCTTCTGGAAATGCTATGGGTTGAAATAGTGGGTCCAAAAGGAGGCTTAACAGTGGGAGTTTGTTATCGCCCACCAGATCAAAAGATAGAGGAGGATTATAAAATGATGAATGAATTAAAGATAGCGGCTAGACGAAATAACTGTGTTGTAATAGGCGACTTTAACTACCCACACATTGATTGGGTCAATATGAGTTCTAGTCGGGAAAAAGAGATTGCGTTCTTAGACACTCTCAATGACTGTGCTGTGGAACAGATGGTCACAGATCCTACCAGGGGAGAGGCGATCCTGGATTTGGTCCTAAGTAACACCCAAGACCTGGTGAGAGATGTAAAAGTGATTGCACCACTTGGGAACAGTGACCATAATGTCATTGAGTTTAACATTTGTACAGATAGGGAGTTGCCCAAAAAGACTGACGCAACCACTTTTAACTTTAAAAGGGGTAACTTCTCTGGTATGAGGGGACATGTGAGGAAGAAATTGAAAGGAAGAGTGGAGAAGGTCAAAACCATTGGGGAAGCTTGGAGACTATTTAAAAAGACAATCCTAGAAGCTCAGAAAAAATATATACCGCAGGTTAGGAAAGGTACAAATAGGTATAGAAAAAAGCCTGCATGGTTAACAAATAAAGTAATGGAAGCTGTAAAAGGTAAGAAGGATTCCTTTAAGCGGTGGAAAGCTAGTCCTAGTGAGGTTGATAAAAGGGAACACAGACTATGGCAAATAAAATGCAAGTCTGTGATCAGGCAAGCAAAAAGGGAATATGAGGAGCATATCGCAAAAAACATAAAGACCAACAATAAAACTTTCTTCAAATACATTAGAAGTAGGAAGCCAGCCAGGGAGGCAGTGGGGCCCTTGGATGACCAAGGGGTAAAAGGAGTAGTGAAGGATGATAGGGAAATGGCTGAGAAGCTGAATGCATTTTTTGCCTCTGTCTTCACTGTGGAAGAGGAGAAGTGTTTGCCCACTCCAGAAGCACCGATTTCGGGAGGGGGTTTGAAAGACCTGAATCAGATTGCGGTGACAAGAGAGGAAGTCCTCCGACTGATGGACAATTTAAAAACTAATAAATCACCAGGCCCGGATGGCATTCATCCGAGAGTTCTGAAAGAACTCAAATGTGAACTTGTGGATCTCCTGACAAAAATATGTAATCTTTCTTTAAAATCTGCCTCCATTCCTGAGAACTGGAAGGTAGCTAATGTCACTCCCATCTTTAAAAAGGGCTCCAGGGGAGATCCAGGAAATTACAGGCCAGTCAGTCTGACATCGATACCGGGTAAATTGGTGGAAACTGTTATTAAGGAAAGAATTAGTAGGCACATTGATGAACAAAAACTATTGAGGCAGACTCAGCATGGGTTCTGTAAAGGAAGATCTTGTCTCACTAACCTGTTAGTGTTTTTTGAGGGAGTGAACAAACATGTGGACAAGGGGGACCCAATAGATATTATTTACCTTGACTTCCGGAAAGCTTTTGATACAGTTCCTCATCAAAGGCTCCTAAGTAAGCTCAATAGTCATGGGATAAAAGGACAAGTCCTCTTGTGGATCAAAAACTGGCTTATAAATAGGAAACAGAGAGTGAGTATAAATGGGAAACTTTCTCAGTGGAGGGTGGTAAGCAGTGGGGTACCACAGGGATCAGTACTCGGTCCGATGCTTTTTAACTTGTTTATTAACGATTTGGAATTGGGAGTAAGCAGTGATGTGGCTAAATTTGCAGATGACACGAAGTTGTTCAGGGTGGTGAAAACCAGGGAGGATTGTGAGGCACTCCAAAGGGATCTGTTGAGGATGGGTGAGTGGGCGTCAACGTGGCAAATGGGGTTCAATGTGGCCAAGTGCAAAGTGATGCACATTGGAGCCAAAAATCCTAAATATAAATACACATTGATGGGGTCTGATCTGGCAGAGACTGACCAAGAGAGAGATCTTGGAGTCGTAGTGGATAACTCGCTGAAAATGTCTACACAATGTGTAGCTGCAATAAAGAAGGCCAACGCTATGCTGGGGATTATTAGGAAGGGAATTGATAACAAATCAGCCAGTATCATCATGCCCCTGTATAAATCATTGGTGCGACCTCATTTGGAATACTGTGTACAGTTCTGGTCACCACATCTCAAAAAGGATATTATAGCATTGGAAAAAGTGCAGAGAAGGGCAACTAGAATGATAAAAGGGTTGGAACACCTTCCCTATGAAGAAAGGTTAAAATGCTTGGGGCTCTTTAGCTTGGAGAAACGACGGCTGAGGGGTGACATGATCGAGGTTTATAAGATTATGAATGGGATTGAGCAGGTTGAGAAAGAAGTACTTTTCTCCCTTTCTCACAATACAAGAACTCGTGGGCACTCTATGAAATTGCTGAGCAGTCGGGTTAAAACAGATAAAAGGAAATACTTCTTCACCCAAAGAGTGATTAACATATGGAATTCACTGCCACAGGAGGTCGTGGCAGCTGCAAGCATGGACAGTTTCAAGAGGAAATTAGATAAACATATGGAGCAGAAGTCCACCAGTGGCTATTAGCCACAGGGTATGGATGGGAACTCTCAGTCTGGGGCAGGTGATGCACTCTATTCTTGGTGCTGGAGGGGGCAGCAGTGGGAGGGCTTCTGGTGCCCTGGCCCCACTGCTGGACCTCCGGATGGCACCTGGTATATTTTGGCCGCTGTGTGACAGAGTGTTGGACTAGATGGGCCATTGGCCTGATTCAACATTGGCTTCTCTTATGTTCTCTTATGTTCTTATGTTCACAGGCAACCTGCCTGACAGCACCAGCCACCAGGGAGCACAGGGCACCTACAAATCAGCGGTGTTGTGATGATGACCCCCTTTTCCCTTCTGCACTTGGACACCCTAGCTCTGTGCAGGCAGTAAGGCAGGCTGGGATGTCCACTGGACAGACGGCTTACACCCCCTCCCCAATGTTCGATGGCTGGGACTTCGGGTGGGAGTTGTTCCCTTTAAGGGATGTGTGCGCTGCTGATAGCTAGTAGTGAGACTCCTGTGGTCCAGCCCTACTGGGCCTCCCGCCTGTGATGGGTTGCTTGGCTTGATCCCCTTGCCACATGGCCGGAATGTTCCCAGCTGCCCTATCGTGCTGCCACCACCTAAACCGCAAGGCTGCCACAAAAGAGAATGGCATGGTTGCCGTGGACACAACCACAGCTGTGCCCAGGGAAAAAGAAGGACAGCTCTGTTTTTCAGCCGGCTGCCACATAACCTACCGCCAAAGGGAATGAACTAGCAGTGCCACAGTTACACCACAATCGGCTGCTGCAATGCAGGCATGGCAGAAGATTGTTCTGCCAAAATCTGAAAGGATTACTTTGTTAATTGCCTTGGCTTTCAATAAAGAAATAACCGTCACCTGCCTAGAGCAATATTTTCCTGTTGGCACTTGGGGATTTAATTGCCTGAGGGTCATTATTCTGACATATTCTTACAGCTAGTACTTCAGCTACTAAACTATATAGTAGAGAGGTGCCTCACTCCACGCTGAAGCTGGAAAAGAGTGAAGCGACTGCTATTAATCTGTACCCTTGAAAGCGGGTTAGCATATATTCGATTTAAATTCTGATACCCTAATAACCTTCAGCAAATGGTCCCGACTTCATTTTGTACCCCTTTTCATATGCAGCAGTCTGTATGATCGTGTCTCTCGTGTCTGTATGATCGTGTCACTCATACTCTTATCCAATGCTCCCTCTAAGCTGCGGAGTCTTGTGAGCAAAAATTCTACTTTGTGAGCTACTGGGCATTAAAGTTGTGAGCGAGCGATTTGGCTGCTGCATAAGTTAGTTTGCTCTGGAGCCCTCCTTCCTGAGCTGAGACAAAAAGGTGTGAGCCAGAGGCTAAAAAACTGTGAGCTAGCTCACACTAACTCAGCCTAGAGGGAACACTGCTCTTATCCCAACCCTGGGAAGGGCCCTGCATCTCTCCCCTGGTGAAGGAAGGACTGAGCAGAGCTGACACCATCTCCATTACGCACCTCCCTGCCATATGTCTCACCTGGGCCTGGCAGAAGCTAGCAGGCAAGTCTCCCGGGTGACTGGTTATTGCTCAGCTTGGCCAAGCCTTGTTTGGGTAACTTGCTGCTGCATGACTCATCACTGCATGACTTTTACCCCTGGGCTGGGCATTTCCTGGGGACATCTTGCCAAAGGGTTGCAAAGGGGAGTGGATGAAGGAAAGCTGAAGAGTGGGTGTGGATGTGTGTGGGTGTGGATGTGTGTGGGTGTGGATGTGTGTGGGTGTGCGTGTCTTAAGTGCCATCAGGTTGCTTAGGACTTATGGCAACCTTATGAATTAATGAATTCATGACCTCCAAAACTTCTATATGTAACAGGAGGGACAGAGAAACGCAGATTGGCTGATGGGTGGGAAGGATGGAAGGAAGCAAGAAAAGGGGAGATATTTAACGGGAGCTGCCGGAGGAACTGAAAGGGGAAATGATATGGTGAGGGGGCTAGTGGGAAATTAGACATCCCCCACAAGTCCTTGCAGCCCCCCTCCCCGCTTGTTAACTGTTCTATGGAAAGCTAGCAGTGTAATCCTAAGAAAACCTTCATGGGAGAAGGCCTGTTCAATAGACAGGATTCTGAATAGATCTGCTTACGATTACTAACTCAGAATGCAGTTGTCAGAACACAAGGAGACTTAATTCCGAGTAAACATGCATGGTATTGCACTGTAAAGGTCCAGGACCTCCTGCCAGTCTCTCAAAGAGAGCCTACAGCCCCAGCACCAGTAAGGTTCTATTGGCGTGGTTGGCATCTGCATTATGCCTGGGGCATCCTCTCACTGGCACAGGGAAGGGCATCTGCCAAGTATGCTCTGCTTGCTTGTTTTGATGATGTCATGACTTGAACAGCTTGGAAAGTCTGGTTGTCTGGGCAAAAAAAAAACAAACGTAAAAAGGCCAACATTGCCCTATGGAGCAGTGGCAATAATGTCTGGGATAGGTTGAGGTGCCCCTCTCATTTTTAATAAGATATCCATGCAACTATATTAATGTCTCATTTCACATTTATTAAACTAAACCTCAGAAATGAGAACAGTTACTGAGGCCCTAGTAGGGCTGCCAGCCTCCAGGTGGGGCCCGGAGATCTCCCGCTTTTACAACTGATCTCCAGGTGACGGAGATCAGCTCCCCTGGAGAAAATGGCTGCTTTGGAGGGTGGACTCTACGGCACTGGACCATGCGGAGGCCCCTCCCCTCCCCAAACCCCGCCCTCTCCCGGATCCACCCCCAAAGTCTCCAGGTATTCCCCAATCCAGAGCTGGCAACCCTAGGCCCCAGTCTTAGTTGAACCTGTGTCAGATTAATCTGTGGGTTCATATAAAGGTCAGCAAAGGTTGAGCGTTTCACTTCTTGATTTAAACAGCAGCCCAGCCCAAGTGATAATGCGAACTGCTCTGGAAACTGCCAGAAGAGATCCTAATAACTACTGGCTAGTGAGTCTTTTAAACATATTAAGCAAACTTTATACCAGCCGGTTGAAGAGGAAATTGAATGAGTGGATTGAACAAAACAGGATCCTCGGAAAGAAACAGGTGGGATTTAGAACAGGTTGCTCTGCTCTGGACCATGGTGTAGTTCTAGACCATCTTACAACTAAATACTCCATTAATACTTCCTCCTCCCTGTACACAGCCTTTATTGATTTTAAATCTGCTTTTGATTTGGTACATTGGGGCCTTTTATGGGGAAAGCAGAAGGGGACTGGAATTTATGGGAGACTGTTGGCCCTAATGAAGGCCTTATATAGGAATACCAAAATCCAAGTGAGAACTGACCCTCAAGGCCATCTCATGGAAGCGATTAATGTAGAGAAGGGTGTCAAACAGGGCTTAATACTGGCACTTTCCTTATTTAATCTTTTTACAAATGATCTGGGGGAGCATTTAAACTGCCCTGAGGTGCATGTCCCTAAAATTGCCGAGAAACCTATCCCCCTTTTACTTTACGCTGATGATGCGGTGTTGATCTCTAGGACTTCCATTGAGCTTAGTGCAATGAAAATCTTAGCTCTGTACTTCCAGTCCAATCATGTTAAATGGTCTCGAAACTGAAGGTCCTAGTTTTTGCAACGAATCCCAAACTATATCAATGGCAAATCAACTCAGTAGATATTGAGCAGGTTCATTGTTTTAAATATCTAGGGATAATTTTCCAGTCCTCAGGTTCCAGAAAGGCGCACGTAGATTATGTTACTTCATGCACAACAAAAAGTGTGGGTGCAATTGAGAAATTCTACTGGAACTCAGGGGGACGGAATACAGCTGTGGCAGTTGGGATCTTTAAGGCCAGACCTCTTACCCAATTACTCCCTTGAGCATATCTTCATATCAAATTTATTGGCAAGCATTCGAAAAAGTTCAATCCAAGCTTTTATGGCATATCCTACAGATCCCATCTGGTGTTTCAAATGCACTCATTCGGGTGGAAACTGGCACGGTTACCCTAAAGACTCGATTTTGGATTGCTGCTGTCCTATATTGGTTCAAATTAGTGCCCAAGCCCAACTGGTTTAACAAGCTCGATATTGAGAGACTCTATGACACCTTATTGGATCAAAGAAGTTGAGTTTAAATTGGGTTACTATGGGCTCTCTAAACAGTTTATGATGCAGCTGGAATATAGTTCCGTTAAACCTTTTCTTAAACAAAGAATCCTGGATATTGAAAGACAGCACAATCTGTCCCAGATTAACTGCTGTCTTCCAGGTACAGAGAACTTGAACCCAAATATCACCAATGCCATAACTACAGGATTTAGATAAAGCGGAGTATAGAAGAGCTGTCCTCTTATGAGAGCAAATATGCCTCCTTCAGTGGTTACAGAGGGTAAATACAAAAGGCATCCCTATGAAGAATGTTTGTGCATCCGCAGGGATGGAAGGACTGAGTCCAGGGAACACATTCTTTTTGAATGTAAACTCTACCAGAACTTCCATTCTGTTTATTTAGTGTCAGTCTATCTCCAATCCCCGGGGATAAATTTTAGATTTTACTTAGACAAGCTTTTAGCCAACAGGAATCAAGAGATTACTCTAAGGGTGGCAATGTTTGCCGTGAAGGCCATGAGATATCGCCAACATTTTTTAGATGGAAATGCTTAGTTTGATTTTATGTTTAAGATTTTATAGGGAGGGGTTGGGGGTTGGGCTGAATTGTATGCCCTGTCTGTTTTATGGCTTTGGTGCTTATTTGATGGGTCTTTGACCGTATTAAACACTTGACGACGATGAGTCTTTGTCATATGGCAGCAGGCAATTATATCTGTAAAAGGTCAAACTTGCAGCACCACAAAGAGCTAGTTGTGTGGTCCCATGTACTTTTGCCTAAATTCGCGAAACCTTTTTGAACTCTTGAAAGCATATAGAAGATCAGGCTAATTTTCATGATTATACAGTGCTTTCCGTCAGGCCCATAGTTAGGATTTTTTAAATTCAGGGGGGCCTTTAAATAAGTCGGAGGGCACCCACCCACGCCCCGCACTCCCCCCAAGCAAGGAGCCCTGCCCCTGGTGAGCTGCTGCTCCTCCTCCTCCGTAAGACCATAGCACAGATCCCTCCTTTGGGACAGGGTTCAAAGAAGCAGCCCTGTTGGAGCCAAGGACTGGTGGGACAGGTCCAGCTGACAAAGGGAAGAGGTCCTTGCCGGGACCCCCGGTTTGTGCACAAAGGAGAGAGGGTGGGGGGAAGGGGCTGCCGTAGCGGGTGGGGGGAGGCAGCCCAGCACTTACCCAACAGGGAAGGAAGTGCACCTCCCCCCCGGCCGGGTCCATGCTGTCTGCCGGGGGGCGGGGCTCTGCAGCAGCCACTGCCCGAGGGAGTGGGGCACAAGCGCAACACTTGGGGCGCTGAGTCAGCCTGCTAGGCGGTGCTCGGCACTGTAAGGCAAGCAGTCTGGAGTGCTTTGTCCTGGGCTGCACTTTGCAGAGAGGCAGCTGAGTTTGGGGAGCCAGCAATTCAGCTGGGCGGTGACAACTTGCCCGGCCTTTGTGCCCCCTGCAACGGTGAGTCGGGGAGCTCTACTGCTGCTTTTCCTGGAAGCCAGGGTATAGAAGAGCATTTCCCCTCCTCCAAACTACTCATCCCCACTTTGGAAGCCACCTTGGCAGACTCCTGTAGCAGCTCCAAGGGAAGTGTCATGCAGCAGGTACACACCGCGCTCTCCATCCTGAAGTACAGAGGTTGAGACCCGGGGGGGGGTGTGAAGAAAGGGTAGGCAGCCTTGTTCCAAAGGATTTTTTTTGTGTGGCAGGGCTACCAACTTCTTCCACTGGCCCCATTCTTGCAGGAACCCAAGGGTGCACCTTCCCCCTGGCCTGGTCTGTGCTGCCCACCGGGGGGCTCTGCAGCCACAGCCTGAGGAACGGGGCGCAAGCACTGACCCCGCTGCCTCCACCGCCGCCATTCTTGCAGGCCATGGCAACTGGCTAGGCCGAGGCTGCATCTTCACATCCATGGGCCAGAGGAAGGGACGGAGGGAGGTGGGGGCAAGCACGCCGGAGGTGGAAGCAGCTGCCGGGGAGGCACAAAGCAGCTTGGCCATGATAGAGGCTGGCTGCTGCAGCTCTGCAACAGAGCCAGCCTCTTCAATTTTTTTTTTTTAAAGTCAAGAGGCCCCACTGTAGCTACAGGCCTGCTTTCAGTACTGTACCTGAGCAGTCGTAAATAATGCAACACCTATGAGGAACGGAACTAAAGATGATCCAAAGTACCAGATGGTCAACCAGGCACCAATATCCAGTAGCACAATATGAAGGAAAATCAGAGAGAAGAAGAGACTGTTGGGCTTCAGGAGTCCCGTGTTCTCCACAGTGGACCGCAGCTTCCGGAAGTCCTCTATGAGCGATTGCTGTGGGGAAACACAAAGACTTTCTCTCTGCTGTTTCATGTTCCTCTCTGTTGTTTCATGTGCTACAGTCTCATTTGACGGGGGGGGGGACAACAGGCAGCTGAGACAACCCCCCCCCCTTTTTTTGAGGCTGTCACTCAGAAGGCTGGGATTTTTAGAGGGTAATTTCAGTTTATCATCATAGGGATACACAGTTTGCTCAGCCCAATTTATGCAGTGCTAAGTACTGTACTATGGCATCGCCTTTAATGCCAACCCTTATGATCTGATCACCACAATGTCTATCTACATATCTTCATTGACTTGTATCATTAAGGAGACGCCACAAGCAGTTTGAGATTATCTATCTGTAGTACAGGGTTTATAGTTAATACTGTAATTAATTTAAGCAATTAATTTCTTAGCTCCTTCTCATCAAGACCTGATAAGCGAAGCAAAGATCAGATTGCTTATCTCTTACTGCTGTACTTCAAATGGTTATCTCTGTATTTGTAGTGCTGAGCTTTGCAGCTACACAGAACTATGAAGCGGAAATTTCTAGAACTAGATACATCTCTGAGGAGGATGGGATTTTTCATGCCTAAAAGCAATGATGAGTTTAATTGTTGTGGTTTCTCCCCTTAAAATTTATTTATCTATCAAATTTAAACCCTGCCCTCCCCGCCAAAGCAGGCTCAGGGGTCTAATGAGGAGGGTGAGAGTTCTCCAATGGTTCAGAGAAGCCTAAGCCTCCTCATGGAACTGTGTTCCCACACTTCCTTGATAAATGCCTCCTTAGACAATTTAAAAATGGAAATTTATGCTTAGTCTGAATTCAAAAGCTTGCACATTATTGCAAAATTTATATCCTGCTTTTCTGCCTTCACCAAGGCAGCTAATAAAATCACATTTTAAAACCATTAAAATCAATGTCTCCCAAACACACATCATTAAAACAATTCACAACAGACTTTAAATATGTACAAGACATAAAAACAGCAATTTAAATACTGGTTAACAAAGAGAGATCATGGAGGGGGAAAAAAACCCTCTTCACTTGCTGGTGGAAAATAGCAACAGAAGGGGACAAACAATTCTCCCTGGGAAGAGAGTTCCAGAGCTTTGGTGACACAAGTGAGGCAGCCGCACAATCCCACATCTCTCTCTGTCAAAGTCCCAAATTCAGCAACAAGCTTGAATCACAAGGGGAACTGTGATGCTCCCCAGCACTACAAGCAATCTTCAAGCGTTGCCACTGTCAAAAGATGCCAGCTCCACTTTAATTGCCTTTTGCAGACTTTTATTTTCTGCCAGCTCCACGGCACTATCCAAAATATTACTCCTTATGTGCAAGCACACTCATGCACATCCAGCACCTGACTTTACCATGTGCAAACCCAGTGTGCTTTTCCAAAAGCCTGCTCCCATCCCTGATCTTTGCCCCACTCCCATTCAGATCCACATTACTGCTATTTGCTCTATGTGAGACTGCCCTTGAGAAGTTTTCATACACGTCAACTGGTTCAAAATGCTGCAGCCAGGATGTTGAATTTGCCACTTGGAGTTCAGGCGTGCGTGGCCCCTGCTTCTTGCAAACAGCATTCAAAGGGTCCCGTGCAATGCTGTTTGCAAGAAATGGGGGATTGCCTGAACTCCAGCAATGCATTCGACACCTGGAGTTCAGGCGTGGAAGGTGCCAGTTTCCCACATGATGATGTCTGTTCTGTGTGATGTCATTGCATTGGGGATGTCTCCACCGCCACCAGGAACGCCCCCCCAAAGTTCCCCATCAGCGACAAGGAAGGACCTGACAACCTTAGGAGTTTGTCTTGTGTTATTTTGGATGGTCTTATCAAAGGGATTGCAAAGGGTTTTTTTTAGAGTTTATTTGGAAATCAGTTCATTGAATACGGACAGTTGGAATATTTAGGATTGCACAGTTACAGGGCTGACGTGCCTCATGACATACAGCTTTATAAAGACATTATGCAATATGTTATGCACATAAGAATTCCTAGAGGTTTCCTGTTCAGGCTTCTGATGATAAATGTTTTGGGGGTAAAAGGGGTCTGTATTTCAAGTTTTCTAACAAAATAAATGTGAAATTTTGAAGAGCACTGAAAGAGAACTCCAATGAAATATTTTCTCTTTTGGAATGAATGAAATGCTTTTTATGATGTGGTTTTACTCAGTTAAAATCTGTAGTATGAAATTTATATGTAAAACATTTTACAGCATTAGATAATGATAATTCCTTTTTAAGTATCTGCTTATTGTTTAAATGTGACTGATTTGGTCCATGGAAAATTTGCTATAAAGCTACTTTGAGTGCCAAAAGGTAGAAAGGCAACTAATAAACATTTTAAATAAATAAACATAATACATTACTGAAGAGTTTGATGTTTTCCATGTTATAATCTTAATTTCCCAATAGGCTACTAATCCTGCTGTGACTGTATTTTTCTGTCCAAATACTAAATTTCCTTTTGTTTACTACAAAATTTGTATATTCTATTTTCAACATTTATTTTTCCCTACCTCTCCAATAGCATACTTTGGGAGAAGGTAGCAAGAGGGCCTCTCTCATGGATCACTGCCTTGATGTGGCGAAGGGGTTTGTGTGGTTCGATGAGGCTGTGGGCTACGCCATGGAAGGCCACCCAGGATGGATAGACCACAGCAGAGAACTCAGACCAAGTGTGATCCACTGAAGAAGGAAATGGCAACTCACGCCAGTATCTTTGCCAAGAAAACTCCATGGACAGTAATAAAAGGCTAGAAGATATGACGCCGGGCAATGAGCCCCTCAGGTTGGAAAGTGTCCAATATGCTATTGGGGAAGAGCAGAGGGCAAGTACAAGTAACCCCAGAAAGAGTGAAGTGGCTGAGCCAGAGACAAAAGGATGCTCATCTGTGGATGAGTCTGATGGTGAAAGGAAAGTCTGATGCTGCAAAGAACAATACTGCATAAGAACCTGGAATGTAAGATCTATGAATCAAGGCAAGCTTGACATGGTCAAAAATGAGATGGCAAGAATGAACATCAACATCTTGGGAATCAGTGAACTAAAGCGGACAGGAATGGGTGAATTTAACTTCGAAGACCATTATATCAACTACTGTGGCCAAGAATCCCGTAGAAAAAATGGTGTGGACTTTATAGTTGACAAGAGAGTGTGAAAGGCAGTAATGGGATACAGTCTCAAAAATGACGGAATGATCTCGGTCCAAATCCAAGGCAAATCATTCAGCATCACAGTAATCCAAGTCTATGCCCCAACCACTGACGCAGAAGAGGCTGGACTGGTTCTATGAAGACCTACAACTCCTCCTAGAACTAAAACCAAAAAAAGATGTCCTCTTCATCATAGGGGACTGGAATGCTAAAGTAGGAAGTCAAAAGGTAACCAGAATAACAGACAAGTTTGGCCTTGAAGAACAAAATGAAACAGGACAAAGGCTAACAGAGTTTTGTCAAAAGAACATGCTGGTCATCACAAACACCCTATTCCAACAACCTAAGAGGCAGCTCTACACATGGACATCACTAGATGGACAACACCAAAATCAGATTGATTATATCATTTGCAGTCAACGATGGAGAAGCTCTATACAGTCAGTAAAAACAAGACCTGGAGCTGACTGTGGCTCAGATCATGAGCTACTCATTGCAAAATTCAGACTTAAACTGAAGAAAGTTGGGAAAACCACTAGGCCATTCCAGTTTGACCCAGTTCACATCCCTTATGAATATACAGTGGAGATGAAGAACAGGTATAAGGGACTAGATTTGATAGACAGAGTGCCTGAAGAACTATGGACGGAGGTTCCTGACATTGTACAGGAGGCAGCAATCACCACCATCCCAAAGAAAAAGAAATGCAAGAAAGCAAAGTGGCTGTCTGATGAGGCTTTACAAATAGCGGAGGAAAGAAGGAAAGCAAAAGGCAAAGGTGAAAAGAAAAGATTTACCCAATTGAATGCAGATTTCCAGAGAACAGCAAGGAGAGATAAGAAGGCTTTCCTGAATGAACAATGCAAAGTAATAGAGGAAAACAATAGAATGGGAAGGACTAGAGATCTGTTCAAGAAAATTGGGGAAATCAAGGGAACGTTCCATGCAAAGCTGGCCATGATAAAGGACAAAAATGGTAGGGACCTAACAGAAGCAAAGAGATTAGGAAAAGATGGCAAGAATACACAGAACAACTATACAAGAAGGACCTCGATGTCCTTGACAACCACAATGGTGTGATCACTGACCTTGAGCCAGATATCCTGGAGTGCGAAGTCAAATGGGCCTTAGAAAGCATTACTAACAACAAAGCTAGCAAAGGTGATGGTATCTCAGCTGAGCTTGTCAGAGTCTTAAAAGATGATGCTGTTAAAGTGCTGCAATCAATATGCCAGCAAATTTGGAAAATACAACAGTGGCCGCAGGATTGGAAAAGGTCAGTTTACATTCCAGTCCCAAAGAAGGGCAATGGCAACTTGGAATGTTCAAACTATCGCACAATTGCACTCATTTCACATGCTAGCAAGGTCATGCTCAAGATCCTACAAGCTGGGCTTCAGCATACATGGACAGAGAACTGCCAGAAGTACAAGCTGGGTTTCGAAGAGGTAGAGGAACTAGAGATCAAACTGCCAACATTCACTGGATTATTGACAAAGCAAGGGAATACCAGAAAAACATCTATTTCTGCTTCATTGACTACACTAAAGCCTTTTGATTGTGTGGATCATAACAAACTACAGCAAGTCCTTAAAGAGATGGGAGTACCAGACCACCTCACATGTCTCTTGAGAAACCTGTATAAGAGTCAAGAAGTGACAGAACCAGATATGGAACAACTGATTGGTTTAGCATAGGAAAAGGAGTACGACAAGGATGTATATTGTCACCCTGCTTATTTAATTTAAATGCAGAGTACATCACATGAAATGCCGGCCTGGGTGAATCACAAGCCAGAATTAAGATTGCTGGGGAAAACATCAACAACCTCAGATATGCCAAAGATACCACTTTAATGGCAGAAAGTGAAGAGGACCTAAAGAGCCTCTTGCTAAGGCTCAAAGAGGAGAGGACAAAAGTTGGCTTGAAACTCAACATCAAAAAAACTAAGATCATGGCATCTGGCCCCTTCATTCCTTGGCAAATAGAAGGGGAAGTCATGGAAGCAGTGACAGACTTCACATTCCTGGGATCCAAGATCACTGCAGATGGTGACTGCAGCCATGAAATTAAGAGACGTCTGCTCCTTGGGAAGAAAGCGATGGCAAACCTAGACAGCATAATAAAAAGTAGAGACCTCACTCTGCCAACAAAAGTCCATATGGACAAAGCAATGGTATTCCCAGTAGTAATGTATGGCTGTGAGAGTTGGATTATAAGGAAGGCCAAGCACCAAAGAATAGATTCTTTCGAATTATGGTGCTGGAGAAGACTCTTGGGAGTCCCCTAGACTGCAAGGAGATCAAATCAGTCAATCCTAAAAGAAATCAACCCTGACTGTTCCCTGGAAGGCCAGATCCTGAAGCTGAAGTTCAAATACTTTGGCTACCAAATGAGAAGGGAGCATTCACTGGAGAAGACCCTGATGCTGGGAAAGATTGAAGGTCAAAGAAGAAAGGGATGGCAAAGGATGAGATGGTTGGACAGTGTTATCAATGCAATGAACATGAAGTTAAGCAAACTCTGGAGCACGACAGAAGACAGGAGGGCCTGGTGTGAAGTGGTCCACGGGGTCGCAAAGAGTCAGACTCGACTGTGCGACTGAACAACAACAACAAAAGCAAGAGGGTGCAACAGTCTGTGGTCCCCTCTTTGTAGAGAATGGTCACAGTTTTGTAGAAAACTAAGGAATTTATTATTTCAAATGTCGTAAATATACCAGTTTCATATGCTAAGTTTAAAATTTTATAGTGTATGCTTTTAAAGCAGAAAAGTAATATAAGAACATAATGGCTTATCTGGTCAAGCATCCTGTCTCACACAATGGCCAACCAGTTCCCCTGGAGGGCCAGCAATAGGGCATAGAGGCCAAGGCCTTTCCCTGATGCTGCCTCCTGGCTCTGGGATTTAGAGGTTTAATACCTCTGAACATGGAGGTTCCCCTCAGTCACCGTGGCTAGTCGCCACTGATAAACTTATCTTCCATGAATCCATCAAATTCCCTTTTAAAGCTGTTTATTCCTGTGGCCCTCACTACATCTTCTGACAGTGAATTCCACACTGTAATCACTCTCTGTGTAAAGTATTTCCTTTCTTCCATCCTGAATCTATTGCCCATCAACTTTATTAGATGCCCTTGAGTTCTATTTTTTTTGGAGATGCAGAAAATTTTCTCTCTCAGCTCTCTTGACCCCATGCATAATTTTATAAACCTCTAAACCTCTTTAGTCGTCTTTTTTCTAAACTGAAAATAATGTTTGAATAAAGTAGGTACTGCATATATTTCATTTTGCCACATATGTCTGATTTCCATAGGGAAAAAAATACCACAATGAACACTTCAGCATTTCTGGGCATTTTCAACAGTGCATTTTCGAATGTTCTCATACTGTTCACTTATGCTGCAACTTGCAACTTATGTAGAAAAAGCAGCTGGTGTTGGAAAAAAATTCTCATATGAATTAGTTCACACATTAGATTTTTCAGCAAAAGACAATGCTACACTCATCTTATTTTTCTATGGGACCAGCTGGGCACCTGTTACACAGAACATTATAGACTAATTTGTACGTGTAGATGGAAAGATTCTTTATTAGGTTACGTGCCATAAGGCTACTGTGTAGTATCACCTCCTTAGTTGCTATATCAGGTCTTGCTATGGCTACCAACCTCAAGATGGGGTTTGGAGTTCTCCTGGAATTTCAAGTAGGGTTGCCAGGTCCCCTCGGGGGGCAGGGAAACCCCCACTCAAAGCATCCATTCCCCACTGGCCTGGATTGGGCCACTGGGGGAACCCCACCCCCAAAATGCTGGCATCTCAGAGATGTCACATCATCATGCCAGGCACATTGCAGGGGGACGCTCTATCATTTGAGGGAAAACTCTATGGTTTTCCCTCAAATCGTAGTGGTCCTGCCCCCAATGTGCCCAATGTGATGACGTCACTTCTGAGTGATGCCATTGCGGCGCGCACACTTTGTGCATGCACCGAGGATCTCCAGGAACAGAGCATGGAGTCCCCCGCTATAAGGTAAAGGAGGCAACCCTAATTTCAACTGATTTCCAGATTACAGAGATCAGTTCTCTAGAAGAAAGGGCAATGTCAAAGGGTTGACTCATGGTAAACCATAGACTCTAGGACAAATGGAATCCTCAAATGGCTATAGAAGGCCGCGGCAGCTTTAGGGCTTCCACAGAGATCAGTTCTCTAGAAGAAATGGCAATGTCAAAGGGTTGACTCTAGAACAAATGGAATCCTCAAATGGCTATAGAAGGCCGCCGCGGCTTTAGGGCTTCCACTTCTCCTTCGGTATGCCACACAAACTGGGATAAAATGATTGATTGTTGACTTGCTAAAAGCCAGATTGGGATAGGGATGGGACTGCTGTTGGCTGAACACCTCGAGGAAAATCTGAAACGGGTTTTGAGATTTATTTATTTATTTTAGATTGCGTGAAATATAACTGGATATCAGGCACTTATACCAGCTCAAATATTTAGCACCAGAGGATTAGCATATAGAACACACACAATGTAGAGATTATAAGTGAGGTACAGTGGAGGAAAAGGTAGGGGTAAGTTCTATGAGGTAGGAAATTTAAATTTAAATTTAAAACTTCAGTTTTGGTGGGGGAAAGTGACCTCATAGGATGGGGAAGAGCTGACCTTTGACCTGAATGTGACATCAATATGTGGCTTCAAAGGGCATGATATTATACTCCTGCTGACCTCTGTCCCCAAGCTCTGCCCTTCCTGGGCACCACTCACAAACCTCCAAGAATTTCCCAAGCCAGAATTGGCAGCACTATGGATAGCAGATGAGAGGACATGTTTAGAAATCCCAGAACACTCTGCTGACAACAGAACAAATCACCGTACAAACAATAAATGAAAGTCTGTGGTCTTCTCCACCTCTGCACTATCAAACTTTACATCATTTCCTCCTTTGCACCTAGGGAAAAACTCACATTTTTGTTGGGCTCAGAGTCAGACTGATCTGGTGCCAGCTCCCCAATCAACAACGGCTTCAAGTACTTGCTCACTTGATTTCTATCAAGGTGGAATGCCATGAATGCATCCTAGGAAGGGGAATCACAAAATAAAACAGAATGATATGCAGAGGACAAGGGTGAAATGTTGCTTCAGACAGGCAGACCTTTCAATTTGCCTATAACACGACATAAATGCTTTTTATACTCATTTCCATTACAGGATTAAAGGACTACCAGTTGTGCAACCAGTCTACAAAAAGTGGACAAACACCAGACACAAACCCTGTTAGGGCACCAGGACTCCAGAAATCCTTCCTCAAAAAGCCTTGCTAGGTACTAAGTATGTAATCTTTTATGCAACATGTGACAACGTTTTCATTCTCCCAAGCCTTAATATTATCTGAATGCCACAATGAAGTCTTTTAGGATGAATATTTTTATATATATACTAGGGAGCAAAACCCGTTGTGGTGGAAGACAACGGGCCCTAGAAAGGAAGGGAGGGAGGTGGAAGGGAGAGAGGGTTGGAGAAAGGAAGGAAGGAAGGAAGGAAGGAAGGAAGGAAGGAAGGAAGGAAGGAAGGAAGGAAGGAAGGAATAGGGGGAAGAGTGAAAGAAAGGAGACAGGAAGAAAGGAAAAGGGGGAAAGGAAGGGAAGAGGGGCAGAAAAGGGCTTCTCTGGGCCTACTGCCCTCATAGAAGGCCCAGAGGATGATGTGTGGGGGACAGAAAATGGCTTCTCTGGGCCTACTGCCCCCATAGAAGGCCCAGGGGATGGCATGTGGGGGGCGGAAAAGGGCTTCTCTGGGCCTAGTGCCCCCATAGAAGGCCCAGGGGATGGCGTGTGGGGGGCGGAAAAGGGCTTCTCTGGGCCTAGTGCCCCCATAGAAGGTCCAGGGGACGGCGTGTGGGGGACGGAAAAGGGCTTCTCTGGGCCTAGTGCCTCCATAGAAGGCCCAGGCGATGGCATGTGGGGGCGGAAAAGGCCTTCTCTGGGCCTAGTGCCCCCATAGAAGGCCCAGGGGATGCCGTGGGGGGGGGCGGAAAAGGGCTTCTCTGGGCCTAGTGCCCCCATAGAAGGCCCAGGGGATGGCGTATGGGGGACGGAAAAGGGCTTCTCTGGGCCTAGTGCCCCATAGAAGGCCCAGGGGATGGCGTGTGGGGTGGGGCGGAAAAGGGCTTCTCTGGGCCTAGTCCCCTCATAGAAGGCCCAGGGGATGGTGTGGGGGGGTGGAAAAGGGCTTCTCTCACTTGCCTCAGCCTTGAGGGCCTGTCCCTGTGCTCACACTCCAGACGGTCCTCCCCTGTCGGAGGACTGGAGCAGACTGAGCTGAAAACACTGACCGGGGCTGACGTGGGCAGGACTTTGCGAAGCAGCCAGTCAGCCCTGGCCAGTGTCTTCTGACTGCCAGTTCTTGAACCAAATCAATTATGGCAAGCATAGAATGCTGTGGAACCAAAATTCAAATATATATAAGGACAGGATATAAGGCAAGCCATGCTGGCAACGACTCACCTACTCTCCCATTGGCCACTGAGGAGGTTGCCTTGGCATCCTATTGGTATGTCCCATTTTTAGACCCCCCCACTTTCAACGCATTGCACCTTGGGAGTTGTAGTTCTCAGCTGGCCTTAGTGCAACCACAGCAAAGCGAAGTAGAACTACAACTCCCAAGTTAGGAGTCCCAAGAGGCTGTAGACGGGACTCAGTTGAAATGTTAATCGGTTAAACTGTGACATGGGGATTGGGGGGAAGGGGAGGCCTGGACATCTCCCTGACTTATATCTCCCCATGGAGAAAATGGTTGCTTTGGAGGGTGAGCTCTATGGCAGTATACCTCACTGAAGTCCTTCAACAAACCTGGCCCTCCCCTAAGTATTGCCAACTTCCAGGTGGCACGTGCAGACCTCTAGCTACTACAGCTGATCTCCAGAGATGACCGAGATCAGTTCTCCTGGAGAAAATGGCTGCTTTCGGCAGTAGACCCTGCGGCATTATGCCCTGCTGAGGTCTCTCCCCACCCCAAGCCTTGCTCTCCTGAGGCTCTGCCTCTCAAAACTACAGGTATTTCCCCAATGCAGAACTGCCAACCCTGTAACTGGGTGCGGAACCGCTTTCCAGACTCTTGGAACCCAGAAGACATGGCACAGGAGGAAGTGCTTTTCTACCTTAGCTGCCAGTGCATAGCCCCACATCAACATAAGTCAGGGATGGAGGGAACCATACCTGTTACCTTGAGGTTGTCCTCCCATACTACCCGCTTAGGGCAGCAGAATGACTTGAAACAGTCCTGCCTTATAGCTAAGCAGAAGGAAATAAACATGGCTCACCTCCCTGTATTTTCCCCTTCCCTCTGCCGCCCCACCAGCCACAGGGAGGACACTCACCTGGAGCCTCCTTCTAGAGCCCCTTCTATTTCTTCCCACAACAGGCCTCACTCCTGGTCCCTAATAATTTCCCCAGCTAACTTGGTGAATAATTTAGTTCAGTGCAACTCTACTGCCTGTTTAGAAAAGCCCTCTATGATTCCTTTTTGCCTTGGTGAATGCTGAGATCTTTTTGGTTATGTTTTATGGTTATTGTTTCAACAGATCTATGTTTAGGCTTGCCCATTAACAATGCAACCCATTTGGGCAAGGCCTAATGTGTAACTACTGTCAGGAGCACGAGATGTACCCACAGCTCAATGGGCTCTCATACCACTGCCATAACATACAAAATAGTAAAAAGCTCAGTAGCACCTTTAAGACTAACAAACTGTATTGTAGCATAATTACTACTGTAGCACAAGGGTTTTCAGAAAGCCACACACTCTTTTCCAATCTCACTTCAGTGCTGGGTCCTGTCCTCAAATTCACAGGGAAACCCAAACACTCTAATTTTTGGTAGAATGACACCCCTCCCCTCCTCTACCTGGCTGTTGTGCATCCTATACGAAGCAGGGTGATCTGGCAAATGCAAGCCAGTGCCAGTGGTTTGCGTGCACGGTGCACCAACTCACACAGCAGAACCACAGCTTCCAATTTCAGCACTGGAGCTAGGGATGCCAGCCTCCAGGTGGGACCTGGGGATCCCCTGGAATTACAGCTCATTTCCAGACTACAGAGACCAGTTTCCCTGGGGGGGGAAACTGATGTTCTGGAGGGTGGCCTCTATGGCCTTGTCCCCCACTGAGGTGGTCCCTGTCCTCCCCAGACTCCATCCCCAAATCTCCAGGAGTTTCCCAACCTGAATTGGGCCACCCCTCCCCTCATCCCCCAGAGGTGTCCAGGGGGACCTGGCAACGCTAACTAGGGCTATTTTAGCAAGGGAGGGGAGAGGTGGAAAGAGCGCATTCTGGTGCCAAGGAACCCTCCTGCACACAAGTGCATGTGCAGGCACCCAACTCCACCCCACCCCTACAAAGTTCCCACCCTGCCCCACATTTTGTTAGTCCTGAAGAACAGAGAACAGCCAGAGGAACCCCTGGAGATACAAGAAAGAAAGAAACAAAGCCCTCTTCCAACCAACATGGAACCTGTGTGGAAATGCCCTGTGCAGCTCCCCTCTTTTCCCCCATCTCTCTGTCACTCAACGCTTCACCACCAAGTCTGCCAGGTCCCCCCCCCCACTGGCTTTTGGGAGCATTCAAGCCTGGCTAGCGAAGGAATGGGGGGGGGAGCGGGACCCGGAAAAGGGCATTGCGCTTCCTCTTAAGACTCCAATTCTTCTGAACAGCCAAAGTTGGGGGTGGCTCCAGAGGAATAACCCCCATGTGGAAGGGAACGGGGGGGGGGGGCCTGCACACCCATCCGTACCTCACCCAGAGAGCGGAGTTGCCAGCCGGCCGGGAGAAAAACGCCCGTCTGTTGCATGGAGGTGCAGTGCGTGTGAATGGGCAGGCGAGGCTTTCTCACAGCCTGGAGGAAGATCACATTCCCCTGGCTGACTGGGAAGTTAAGGAGCCCGCTGGAGAGACCGGGGGGGGTGAAAGCTGGCGACCCTCAGTGAGAGGCAGGGCAACTATAGAAGATGAGGGGCTCCCTGGCCAGCTGTTGGGCTTATATAATGGGGGGACCCTGCTCAGGATATTGCACCTGCCATTTCCAGCAGCCCCGTAAAGGGGGTGGGGGATCCAAAGGGCTGAACCCCACACAGCAAATGGAGTTCCTTGACTTTGCCCCTCTTCTGACTCACCAGATTCGAGATCCCTCTCGAGTCAGGAAATTCACGTGGCCGCTGACTTGTGCCCAAATTTGCTCTTTCGCTCCCTCCCTCCCACTCTAGGACTCGCAATTCCCCCACATGGCTGCCCAGCCCACCCCCACCTCTGAAAACATCCCCAGCCCCACCCTCGCTACCCCAGCCAGCTCTAGTCCTCACCTTTCTCTGCAGTCTGCCTGCGCGGGAAAGCAGTGAAGGTGAAGCCATGTGCAGCAACTTCCAGGCTCCACCTTCTCCAGGCTGAACTGAGGGCTGCTGGGAGCTGGGAGGTGGGGCTTAGCTTCCAGAAAGCAAGCCCCCACCCTGACTTCCCTCGCAGTCCCAACCATCTGACAGAGAGCAGAGGGGAAAAACCCTCCGCTTTCAAAATGGGGTGGGGATGGTGGCAAGGCAGTGGTTGCCCCTGGGAGGGCTCAGAAAGTTCGGGAGGGTGCCAGCTCCCCAGCCCCCACAAAGTTGACACCTATGACTGGAGCATGGTACAGACTGGTATGGAGTACTGGTAAGAAAGAAGGAGGAAGAGGAAGAGATTGGATTTATACCCTGCCCTTCACTACCCAGAGGAGTCTCAGAGTGGCTTACAATCCCTTTCCCTTCCCCTCCCCACAACAGACACCTTGTGAAGTAGGTGGGGCTGAGAGAGCTCTCTCAAAAACTGCCCTTGAGAGAACAGCTCTGAAAGAACTTGTGACTGTCCCAGGGTCATACCAGCAGCTGCGCATGGAGGAGTGGGGCATCAAACCTGTTTCTTCCAGATTAGAGTCTATACTCCTAACCACCACACCAAACTGGCTAGACAAAGCGCTACGTTCCACCTCTGCTTCAAATCTCCTGAAGGTGACAGTACCAGTAAAAAAAAGTGCAAGTTCGTTTCTCCCCTCCATTCAAGTAATTGTACTTAAGATTGCATGGTCAGTCACACCTTTTCTTCTAAGTATGTATGGACAAACAGTCACACCTCATCACTTGCACATCTTTCTCATCGCAACCATGATGATTAATACCTACCAGACACCATAGTAGAAAGTGCCATGAAATTGCAGCTGACTGATGGTAAACCCAGGGGTTGTCCAAAGCAAGAGATGGACAGAGGTGGCTTTGGCCATTGCCCGCCTCTGCGTGGCAACCCTGGACTTCCTCGGTGGCTTCCCATCCAAGTACTAACCAGGGTTGGCCCCGCTTAGCTCCTGAGATTTGATGGGATCAGGCCAGCTTGGGTCATCCAGGTCAGGGCGCTGTATGCCATACCCTTAAAACATATGTACGGGCTGCATACCTCCTTCTACCACAAATATATACCTTCCTGTGCACGTGGAGAGCAAACCCCCAGGGAGATACTGGGAGAAGGGACAAATCAGTTCTCTCTCTAACTTGCACTGGAATATAGGAAAGTCAGTTAATCATTGCTCCTAAAGCACCTTGCTGAAAGATTTTCAGCCATTAATAATATTGATTGATAAAATATCTCAACAGCTAGGCGCCGTAAACAAAACATTTAAAAGAGCAAGCCCTGTCCGCAAGCTCCTCTGTGCGTGTGTCTGTGAAGTGTCATCAAGTCACAGCTGATTTATAACTACCCTGTAGGGGTTTCAGGGCAACTGATTAAGCAGAGAGGGTCTGCCATGGCTTTCCTTTGCACAGGCTTCCTTGGTGGTCTCCCCCCCTGTTTAGCTACCGAGATCTGATGAGATCAGGCTATACTATACCATGCCACATCCCAGTTCACAGGCTTACAAACGAACGAACTAAAAAAACATCCGCAAGAAAAGAGGAAGGGATACAAAAGTAAGGGGAAGGAAGGAGGTGAGCCTTGCGAGAAGAGGCACATTTTTAAAATGCTGTTTAAAGTGCCGCAAGGACAAAGAGGTACAGGTGAGTTCTGGAGCAAAAGTTAGTCATTGCAGTAATATAGCCAGGACATGTAGCAGCGACCCCACAAATTCAGCCTCTGCTGATGGCTTCTCCTAAAGGGTTTGATCTACCCACTCAAAGTGAGGGGAAGGAGGAGGGAGCTACAGGCATACCTCTACTTTACTTCGTCTAAAATCACATCCCTGTGAATCCCAAGTTTTAACCCACTTTTCTGTACTAATGTGGTCTATTCTGATTTGCCCCCCTCCTGTTCCAAATGTTCTCCTTGCCAAAATAGCTCAGGACATCCTTAGGCTGCATTTGGACAGATTAACTTTAGATATTACCGTGATCAACATCATTCTACAAATATGTCATCAAAATAATCTATACATCAGGTACTGAAAAAAAATCTATATTCAGACATCAACTCAGTCAGGAAAACAATATACTAATAGCTTGTAAGTAACTGGGTTTTTTTTGCTCACGTGTAAGAATACGGTTACTTCCAGGTGGAGGTTTTGCCCTGATTTGGCATCCAAACTGGAGAAAGCTCTTTTGGAACATTCCTATGACATCATCATCTGCTTTCTAGGTTTGTTCTGCTGCACTCTTTGCCACCACTTTGGATATGATATTTTTGGAAAGAATGTAGTGGATGGGAAGGTGCACATTTTTTAAGCTTATACCCAGATTGGCATCATTTCCATTGCCTCAGTGGAGGGCTTTTTAAAAATCAATAACTGCTAGATCACTATATTGTTATGTTATAATGAACTACTGACATAATCTACTAGCTCCTCTGAATTCCCAGCTTTTATTTAAAAAGAGAAAAAAGTCCCTAGGGCAAAGATGACAGTATAATACTTTCTCCACAAAAAGGGCTTGAGAATTACTTTTAAAAAATGAAAGCTAGGAATTCAGAGACTGTTAAGTCTTTGCAACAGATCATTCTAGAGATCTAGCAATTACTGGTGTTTTAAAAAGCAAAAAATAGCCCTCCAGTGGCACAGAGGAAACAAGTATTGGGGGGGGGGGATGTGTGGTAAGAAAAGTGTGTGAGAAAACAGATCCGTGGATGTTCCATTGCTGATGTGAATGGCCTGGGGCATTCATGGCAGCAAGGAACCCTACAGTGGACTCAATGCTGTGTGGAAGAAGAATGTGTCAGAGACAACAATCAGAGAGGACATGGAAGAAGCGGGAAATGACTGAATTTTAGCGGTGTGGCAGTCTGCATCATAAAACGATCCTGTGGTCTCACCATGCCAACGTTGCAGCATCCTAGTATTACAAACTGGCCGAGGGAGCTTTAGACTTGGGAAAGCTTCTCCCAGGCTGGAACCGCCTTGTCGGTCTCTGAAAGGTGTTGATCTAACGGTTCAGGTAGGACAGCTAACTGGCGGCTCCTTGCAGAGGAAGAACAGAGACCGCAAGAATCCTGGGAGGCTTGGGGGGAGGGGTGTTTCCCCCCAAGATCCCACTTCACCCCATGGTGGGCAAGGAGAGCCCCCCCCCTTCTCCTGGCATCCAGTGTGCCAGTCACGCAGGGGCGGATTAAGGCTCCCTGGTGCCCTAAGCACCAACCAATCTTGGTGCCCCCCCTCCTTTCCACACTGACCCAGAGTCCATTTTAGTTGTTGACCTGTCTGACCAGATATACAATGCAGGTTGCAGCAGTACAAAAATTTATTCATATGAATGTATTCATTTATTCATACTGTACAAACTAAGCCAAACTTCGGCTACATAAAGTTCTACCAAAATGCAATACAACATCTATTCCAATATTTCACAAGTTCAATGTATCAAGGTTCCAATATTCATGACCTGAAAGGCATTTTTCTACCTTTTGTTCACCCTCTTCCCAACTTTGCGGTGCTCCCTTTGGCCCTGGCGCCCTAAGCAGGTGTTTTGTCTGCTTAATGGTTAATCTGCCACTGATGCCAATTTACAGCATCCTAGTAGTGTTACAAACTGGCAGAGGGAGCTTTAGACTTGGGAAAGCTTCTCCCAGGCTGACACCGCCTTGTCGGTCTCTAAAAGGTGCTGATCTAACGGTTCAGGTAGGACAGGTAACTGGCGGCTCCTCGCAGAGGAAGAACAGAGACCGCAAGAATCCTGGGGGGTGGGGGGTGTTTCCCCCCAAGATCCCGCTTCACGTCCCCACCGCCGGCGAGGAGAGCCCCCCCCCCCCCCCCGCTATCCTGGGTGCCGGTCACGACAGTGCAAAGAGAGAAGAAGAAGAGAAGAGATTGGATTTACACCCCGCTCTACACTCCCCGAAGGAGTCTCAGAGCGGCTTGCAAGCTCCTCCCCCTCCCCACCACAGACACCCGGGTGGGCGATGCTCCCTCTAAGCTCCAAGTCTTGTGAGCAAAAATCCTACCTCGTGCGCTCCCGGCATTCAAGTGGTCAGCGGGCGAGCGGGGCTGCTGCACGACTTAAGTTTGGCCCCGGAGCCCTCCCTTCCCGGGCAGAGACAAACAACGTGTGTGAGCCGGAGGCTGAGAAACCGTGAGCTCGCTCGCACTCAGCCCAGCTTGGAGGGAACACTGAGCGAGGCGCTGCCAGAAACGGCCCTTTTCCCCAAGGGCAGCTCTGAGAGAACTGTGGCTTGCCCCAGGTCATCCAGCAGCTGCATGTGGAGGCGCGGGGGACTCAGACCCGGATGTCCCAGATTAGAGCCCGCGCTCCTAACCACTGCCCCCCCCCCTCCCGCCGCCCGCCTCTCACCGTGGCGTCCTGCCCGGCGTAGTGCCTGATGACGCGGGAGCCCCCCGGGTGCTGCTTGTGGAAGCGGCTGACGTCGTAGACCTTCCTGTCGATCACCAGCCAGTGCTCCGCGTGCGGCGGGACCCGGCCCGTGCGCAGCGCCACCTCCGCCCAGGTGAAGACGCGGCGCCCGCAGCTCGGCCCCCCGACGACGACGCCGCCGCCGCCGCCCTCCGGGACGCCCGCCTCGCCCGTCGTCAGCTGTGGAGGCGCCATCCCCGCCGCCGGACCAAGGCTCCCCTGCGCGCCGCGATCCCCGTCCTCCCCGCCGCTCGCCTAAACAACCCCGCAGAATGACTGCTTGCCGCGCTACAAATAAGGCAACGGGGGTTCTCGGGGGCGATTCTCCCTCTTCTTCCCCGGAGCGCCTTCTCTTCGGCGCCCGATTGGCTTGCTCTCCGGCGGAGGAGGAGGAGGAGGAAGAGCCCGCTGACTGCCTCTCGTCCCCCGAGGGCGCGCGCCTGGAGCCAAACTTCCGCTTTCGAGGCAATCAGATCTAACGTTTATTGTTCTTTCGAGGTTTCGGGCCGGTTGATGTAATGATGGCCTTTCCCGCTTTAGGACTGAATTAGCTGCTTCTGAGTGAGGCATTGCCAAGTCCGCAGGGCAGCAAGTTGCCTGGGGGTTGCTGCGGGGCCCAGACACCTTAAGCCCTTCCACAAAGGCCAGAAGAGTCCCCGAAAGGACCCTGTCCCCGCCCGCCCTCCTTACAGACACAGACCTGGAGTACTGGGGAAACTCTGATCATTGCTTAGGGACAGCCACTGAGGGCATCCCTTTCTCAAACCTGCATGTGCTGATTTTATCATTTTGGGGTTTGCAAACCTGGGGCACTTTTCAAGGTTGTCAAAAGATCCCTCTTTGCCATTCTCAGATTTACCTATCCTCAGATTTAGCCAACTTGGCTGTTTAGGATGATGATGATGATGATGATGATGATGATGATGATGATGATGATGATGATGATGATGGGCAAATTTGCCGGCAACCTGTGGTAGTGAGTTCCAATTGTGACTATGTGAAGTACTTTTTTCATATAAAAAAAGTAGAAAGTACAATTAACAAAGTCTCAACAATTTGTAACTGCACTGAAGATAAATAATAATGAACAGTGTGTTATGAATTTATAAATGGAGCATAAACAAGCTTGCATCCTGAAGAATAGAAATGTACATTGTCACCATTGAATATAACCCTAATACAATTATAACAAACTAGGGAGCAAAGCCCTTTGTGGAGGAAGACAAGGAGCCCTCGAAAGTAACAGAGGGAGGGTGGAAGGGAGGGAGGGTTGGAGGAAGGAAGGAGGGGGGAGTGAAAGAAAGAAGGAGAGAGGAAGAAAGGAAAGGGGGGAAAGGAAGGGAAGAGGGGCGGAACAGGCTTCTCTGGGCCTACTGGGCCCTGAGAAGGCCCAGAGGATGTTGTGGGGGGGGCGGAATGGGCTTCTCTGGGACTACATGGCCCATAGAAGGCCCAGAGGATGGTGTGGGGGGCAGAACAGGCTTCTGTGGGCGTACTAGGTCCATAGAAGGCCCAGAGGATGGGCTTCTGTGGGCGTACTAGGTCCATAGAAGGCCCAGAGGATGGGGGAACAAGTTTCTCTGGGCCTACTGGGCCCTGAGGATGGGGGGTGGGTGGCGGAATGGGCCTCTCTGGGCCTTGAGAAGACCCAGAGGATGGTGTGTGTGGGGGCAGAACAGGCTTCTCTGGGCCTACTGGGCCCTGAGAAGGCCCAGAGGAGGGGGGCAGAACAGGCTTCTCTGGGTCTACTGGGCCCTGAGAAGGCCCAGAGGATGGTGTGGGGGGCAGAATGGGCTTCTCTGGGCCTACTGGGCCCTGAGAAGTCCCAGAGGATGGTGTGTGTGTGGGGCGGAACGGGCTTCTCTGGGCCTACTGGGCCCTGAGAAAGCCCAGAGGAAGGGGGCGGAACAGGCTTCTCTGGGTCTACTGGGCCCTGAGAAGGCCCAGAGGATGGGGGGAAGGGCTTCTCTGGGCCTACTGGGCCCTGAGAAGCCCCAGAGGATGGGGGGGCAGAACGGGCTTCTCTGGTCCTACTGGGCCCTGAGAAGGCCCAGATGATGGTGTGGGGGGAGGTGGAACGGGCTTCTTTGGGCCTACTAGCCCAGAGGACGTTGTGGGGGCGGAATGGGCTTCTCTCACCTGCCTCAGCCTTGTGGGCCTGTCCCTGCACTCACTCTGCAGACGGTTCTCTCCTGTCAGAGGATCGGAGCATACTGAGCCAAAGACACTGGCCGGGGCTAATGTGGGTGGGCCTCCACCAAGCAGCCAGTCACCCCTGGCCAGCATCTTCTGACTGCCAGTTCTTGTGCCCAATCAATTGTGGCAAGCACAGAATGTTGGTGGTCAAAATTCAGTTATATATAAGGACAGGATTTTACCAGTAATACTCAGCTCAGAGTAAGTGACTATCTTTACCAGCGTCACAAGTCATCCGTTACAGAAGGGATGTCTTGTTGTTTGGAGAGAGATTCTAAAATAGGAAACCATGTAGAAAGAAAATTGGTACGGGTGGGACATTTATCAAAATGCGTAAGATTGTCTAAGAGTTTAGCCATGATATATAAATCCCACAACTTTTTATGCCATTGTGGGAGAGTGGGTGTCATTGTCATTTTCCAGTGTGTGGCCATGACAGTTTTAGCTACAAAAGGCATTATTGTTGCTTCCCGCCACGAGTCTGGAATCTCTTCCCCCTCCATAATTCTCTTGCATATCTCTTTCAATTACGGGAGGGTTATTTCTTCAAATATCCCATAAAATTCTATTGGCAAACCATCTGGACCCAGTGCCTTACCTTTATTCTGCCTTTTCGATGCTTCCACCATCTCCATCATCATAACTGGTTGATTAAGCTTCTTTCTTTGTTCCTCTGTAAATTTTTGAACTTGGTGTTCCTCCAAATAATGAATTATTTGTTCAGTCTTGGTATCGTTCTTTCTATATGTTGTTGTTGTTCAGTCACACAGTCGAGTCCGACTCTTCGCGACCCCATGGACCAGATTACGCCAGGCCCTCCTGTCTTCCGCTATCCGCTGAAGTTTGTTCAATTTCATGTTCGTTGCATCGATGACACTGTCTAACCATCTCATTCTTTGCCGTCCCCTTCTTCTTTGACCTTCAATCTTTCCCAGCATCAGGGTCTTCTCCAGTGAATGCTCCCTTCTCATTTGGTGGCCAAAGTATTTGAGCTTCAGCTTCAGGATCTGGCCTTCCAGGGAACAGTCAGGGTTGATTTCTTTTAGGATTGACTGATTCGATCTCCTTGCAGTCCAAGGGACTCTCAAGAGTCTTCTCCAGCACCACAGTTCAAAAGAATCTATTCTTCGGCGCTCGGCCTTCCTTATAGTCCAACTCTCACAGCCATACATTACTACGGGGAATACCATTGCTTTGACCATGCGGACTTTTGTTGGCAAGGTGATGTCTCTGCTTTTTATCATGCTGTTTAGGTTTGCCATCGCTTTCTATATAGATCCTTGTAAAAATTCTTCACTATATTCTTTAAGTCTTGAATTCTATTTACCTCTTCTCCATTTTTCTTTCTTAGAGTTTTTATATATGCCTTTTCTTTTTGTTGCCTGACTTGATAAGCTAACCATCTTGTCGGTTTATTAGCATTTTCAAAGAAGTTCTGTTTAGCAAAAGTCAATTTCTTTGCTAGTTCACATGATAGAAGGCAATTCATTTTTTGTAAAAGCAATTTAATTTTGTTCCATCTTCCTGTCTCCACTCCTTTTTCCATTATCCTCTTCTCTTGTTCTTGGATTTCCTTTTTCAAATTCATATATTCTTTGTTTCTCTTCGTATTTATTCATGCAGCTTCTTTTATTAAGTGCCCTCTAGCATATGCCTTAAATGTATCCCATACAATTCTCATAGGCATATCTGGTTGAATATTTTCCTTAAAGAGAGAATTCTCCCTGCAAAGATTTTATTACTTTCCTGTCCTTCAATATTAAAAGATTTAAAGTCCATTATGACACACGCCCCTTCTATACAGACAGTACTGTATGGATCTGCGTGTGGCGCCTGGTCAGAGCTGCTGCTGATTTCTTCTGACCAGTCCTCTAAGCAAATCTATAATAGTCTCTTCGGGGTAATTGTTTTACTTCTTGGTCAGGGATATTTAAAAAGACCACTGCTAAGTGTATTTACAAAGGAATAGATAGGCACCACAGCTTGCTAACATTAAAACTGAACAAGCTTTATTTACAAATAACACAACAGGGGGATGGAAGTTGTACACCTTACTTACAGCTCACTTAGGCTGTATATTTATTACTTTCAGTTCAGTACCTAGATGTTCCTTCAGTTCACAACACACACCTCAGATCTCACTCTCCGGTCACTCCTTTAGTGGTTAACTTTTGGCTGGCCCTTCGAGTCTAACTGGTCCCCTAACCAGCCTTTCAGACTCCTCTCTTCAGACCCTCTAGCCTTTGCTCAATCACTTTATAAGTCCCTGTGGAGAAGTGTCTTTGGTGTCTGTGACCACTCAGGTCTTATACCTTTATTCACCTCAGTATATTAGAAGAATCAGTGCAGATTGCTCTCAAGCCCCAGTTCTTTACATAAACTGTTCACAGGCTGTTTCCACAGAGCTACAGAGATCTGACTTCTTCGGTTCACTGACAGACTCCTTGTCCGCTCTCTGTCTCACAACAAACTCCTTGCAGCTTCTCAACTGCCAATTCCAAACGGAACATGTGGACTGTTAAATGTCAATCACTGAGGGTTCCGAGCTAAATGGCCCCCTCCTCACTTAGTTATGTGACTCAGCAGTGTTCTAGGTTTACTTTCTGCTGGTCCCAGATCTTTAAGTGCGTCACATCCATCTATTTCTGGGTCTTGTTTGTTGTAGCGCCATAGTGATTGGGTTATGGTCTGTATATATGCCTGCTTCAAATTTCCGATTCCAGCAAATCTTTGACCACTGTAGTCGAAATCCAGCACATATCCAATCTTGACCAAGAGTCATGTCTAGCTGAGAAGAAAGTATATTGCTGCCTTTTTGGGTTTCTTACTCTCCAGGCATCTATTAGTTGCCATTCTTCTATTATCTGGCAAAGTGTTTTCCAGAAATTCATTACCTCTCATTTTCCTTCCATAGATATTCACTTTTCTATCTTCCTTTTTGTCAAAAACCACGTTGTAGTCTCCAATAATACACATTTCTTGAAATTCCTGTTTCAAAATGAATTTTTGAAGATTTTGGTAGAATTTTTCCTGATTTTGGTTTAGTGTGTAGATGTTAACTATCATTGTTCTTTTTGCTTGTCTCTGAAGGGCTACCATTAAGATTCTTCCACCATGAGAGGCAAATACTAATTCCGGTTGCAAATGATCTTTAACATATGTAACTACTCCTCTTTTCCTTTTTCCTTCTCTGCTGAGGGCTCCTACCCTGGACCTGTTGTCATGGGGCTCCCCTCCCTCCACTGGTGCAGATGCTTGATCATGCCATGTGTGTGTTCCCTGCCATGCCCACCCACTGTCTTGCTATCATCCACTGCCGACCATGACTGTGGCCAGTGGGGGGGTGTTCGAACATGGCCACAACCAGATCACAATTGCGTGGATGGACTTTATTCATGAAGGGGAATATGCTGGCAGGGATCCAGTGCAGGAGTCATGGTGCCATGAGGGTGACTACACTCAGGGCCGGCTCTTCCACTAGGCCAACTAGGGTGACAGCCTAGGGCGCAGATCTCCAAGGGGTGCAGTGAGGCCCCTGCTGCCACCTGCCTGCCCCCAGCATGGCTTTCTGGGTGCCTGCTCCTCAGTGCGCCCCTTCCCTCTGGCTTCGCCTCACACCCCGCCTCCTCCCTCCTGCTCAGCATGCCCCTTCCCCCAAGGCGCTGCCACTGGACTGGGCTACAAATTCCTGGGGAGCTGCAGCACCCTTCGGCCAAAGGACAGCCGTGGGAAAGGGCAGGAAGGTGGCAGCTGCAAGAGTGATGTGGCCAGTGGGTGCAGCCAGCCAGCTGCCCTGCTCGCAGGACTCGCCACCTGAAATCCCCGCTGCCCTCTGCAAGCTCTTAGCCCTTTGCGTGGGACTCCTGGGCAGGAAAGGTGTGAGCCCCAAAACACTCCCCCTCTCCCGGCTTTGCTGGAAGGCACGGACGGCTCCAGGAAGGTATTTTTCACTCATCCAGAAACAGGACCTTCCAGTACCTGTAGAAGGGTCTGGGCAGACTAGCGCTGCTGTGCAGGTTTCTGGGGTTGGCTTTCCTGCAGTGAAGGAAGGGCTGGAGCTCTCCTGTGTGGAGACGGAGACTGTTCCGAGGAGGCAGGACAGCGACTGGCCTGAAAGAGCCCCCCCCCCCGCGGTTTGTCCGAAATCTGGTTTCCATCGAGCAGGGAAGCAATGCCGCCCAGCCCCTGCGGTTGCCAAACCTGCCCGGCAGTCTCTCCGAGGAGGCTGGAAGCGTGGCCCGGTGAGAGAGCTCCTTCCAACATGCCACAGCTGGGGCAGGGCTGCCAGGCACCCACAATTCCCTTAGCCCACCCACCCACTGGCCCCAGTTCACCCTTGGAGCCGCTCCCTCCTCCTCTGGGCTGGAGGGAGGGAGCAAGGGTGGACAGGCGGGGGCTGTTGGCCGGCAAGGTTGCCTGGGTGAGGCGGCTGTCAGCTGTGATGGATCCCAGATGCCGGCGCTACTGTAAAGCGGATTGAGTTTCCCCAGTGAAACCTCGCGTCCTTCCATCTGCCAGCCTTTTCTCCCACGCCGTCTTCCAAAAGCCTCCCCCAGACCCCGCCAGCCCCACTTGAATGGCTCAAAGCTCCGACAGGGCAAGCTGCCCACCGCTTCAAAGCCCTGGGATCGCCACATGGAGGAGGAGATGCCAGGTAACCACGGGCCCCTCGGGCAGATCCGGCTGCCTCTAGAACTTAGGGGTACTTTGGGCCACACATATGTAAAATATAAGACATCTAGCTTCTCCTAAAATGCATTTATGTTTGAAAATTGGTGGGCGCATGGGGGGGGGGATGTGCCAGAAGGTAGCCTCGCCTAGTGTGCAGAAAACCCTGACTGCACTGCCACCTCACCATCTTCTGAGTCTCATGAGCCATATGGTTATGGCTTCCTGCACAAAGTGCCCTTCTCTCACATTTCTGCTAATCCTCCTGTGTGTTGGCAGTTGTTCCCCTGAGAGTGTGGTGGATGGAAGTCTCCGAGGTAAAATCGGGGAGTTGGAATGCTTGGTGTTGGGGGGGAAATAGACATTGTGGGTATTTCAGAAACTTGGTGGGATGAGGAAAATCAGTGGGATACGGTGATTCCTGGTTATAAATTATATCGGAAGGATGGGGGGGAGGGTTGGAGGTGGGGTGGCTCTGTATGTCAGAGAGGGTAAGATTGAGAGGGTAAGAGAATTGGATTCACTTCTGGAAATGCTATGGGTTGAAATAGTGGGTCCAAAAGGAAGCTTAACAGTGGGAGTTTGTTATCACCCACCAGATCAAAAGATAGAGGAGGATTATAAAATGATGAATGAATTAAAGATAGCGGCTAGACGAAATAACTGTGTTGTAATAGGCGACTTTAACTACCCACACATTGATTGGGTGAACATGAGTTCTAGTCAGGAAAAAGAGATTGAGTTTTTAGACACTCCCAATGACTGTGCTGTGGAACAGATGGTCACAGATCCTACCAGGGGAGAGGCGATCCTGGATTTGGTCCTAAGTAACACCCAAGACCTGGTGAGAGATGTAAAAGTGACTGCACCACTTGGGAACAGTGACCATAATGTCATTGAGTTTATCATTTGTACAGATAGGGAGTTGCCCAAAAAGACTGACGCAACCACTTTTAACTTTAAAAGGGGTAACTTCTCTGGTATGAGGGGACATGTGAGGAAGAAATTGAAAGGAAGAGTGGAGAAGGTCAAAACCATTGGGGAAGCTTTGAGACTATTTAAAAAGACAGTCCTAGAAGCTCAGAAAAAAATATATACCGCAGGTTAGGAAAGGTACAAATAGATATAGAAAAAAGCCTGCATGGTTAACAAATAAAGTAATGGAAGCTGTAAAAGGTAAGAAGGATTCCTTTAAGTGGTGGAAAGCTAGTCTTAGTGAGGCTGATAAAAGGGAACACAGACTATGGCAAATAAAATGCAAGTCTGTGATCAGGCAAGCAAAAAGGGAATATAAGGAGCATATCGCAAAAAACATAAAGGCCAACAATAAAACTTTCTTCAAATACATTAGAAGTAGGAAGCTAGCCAGGGAGGCAGTGGGGCCCTTGGATGACCAAGGGGTAAAAGGAGTAGTGAAGGATGATAGGGAAATGGCTGAGAAGCTGAATGCATTTTTTGCCTCTGTCTTCACTGTGGAAGAGGAGAAGTGCTTGCCCACTCCAGAAGCACCAATTTCGGGAGGGGGTTTGAAAGACCTGAATCAGATGGCGGTGACAAGAGAGGAAGTCCTCCGACTGATGGACAATTTAAAAACTAATAAATCACCAGGTCCGGATGGCATTCATCCAAGAGTTCTGAAAGAACTCAAATGTGAACTTGTGGATCTCCTGACAAAAATATGTAATCTTTCTTTAAAATCTGCCTCCATTCCTGAGGACTGGAAGGTAGCTAATGTCACTCCCATCTTTAAAAAGGGCTCCAGGGGAGATCAGGGAAATTACAGGCCAGTCAGTCTGACATCGATACCGGGTAAGTTGGTGGAAACTGTTATTAAGGAGATAATTAGTAGGCACATTGATGAACAAAAACTATTGAGGCAGACTCAGCATGGGTTCTGTAAGGGAAGATCTTGTCTCACTAGCCTGTTAGTGTTTTTTGAGGGAGTGAACAAACATGTGGACAAGGGGGACCCAATAGATATTATTTACCTTGACTTCCGGAAAGCTTTTGATACAGTTCCTCATCAAAGGCTCCTAAGTAAGCTCAATAGTCATGGGATAAAAGGACAAGTCCTCTTTTTTTTTTAAAACAAAATTTTATTGGAATATATTCAACATTGTTAAACACCATTACCAATTCAAATTGACGATTATATCCCTTCCCCCCTCCCCCCCTAATAGGCTTCCAACACTGCTAATAACAATATAAAAAAATTGAAAGGTAATCAAGTTTAAACTTATAACAATCAGTAAACTAGGTAACACAATTCTAATACACAGAAATCTGACTCTTTCTAGCATAGTTTCAAATAAAACTACAGTACAATCAAATATTCATTAGTTTTCACACTCAATTTCAGTAAGAATCAAGATTGTACATTCTCCCTTTCATTTTGTATTCAGTTTCCGTATACAATTTCAGATCTTCCCAGTCTTTTAGATATTGTTCTGCCATTTGTCCATTTAATTTTTTCGTCATTTTGTCCATTTCGGCTAAAAATAGCAATTTCCTTAACCAGTCCTGTATATCTGGCACCTTATCCACTTTCCACTGTTGCGCAAAAGCCATTCTCGCCGAAGTGATCATATACCATAATAATGTCCTCTTTTCTTGTGGAATTTTTTCCATTGTCAAACCTAAGAGAAGAAGTTCCGGACTTTTCCTAATAGGAATTTTTAGTATCTTCTGCATCTCACAATATACATTTGACCAGTATATTTTTGTTTTATCACATGACCACCACATATGGTAAAAAGAACCTTCTATTTTTTTACATTTCCAACATTTATTACTCAAGTTCTTATCCATACTAATATTAGCTATCTTTTTTGGTGTCATATAGCACCTGTACATCATCTTATAACAATTTTCTTTTATATTAACACAGGTTGACATTTTAAAGGCTTTTCTCCACAAAAATTCCCAAGATTCCATTGAAATTTCCTTATTCATATTTATGGCCCATTTTATCATTTGCTCTTTAACAGTTTCATCCAAAGTATATACAGTTAACAGGGTTTTATACAACTTAGAAATCATTTTTCACCCTCTTTTCAACCATATGTCTTCAAACTCGTCGTTCTTAGCTCTTAGTCCTCTTGTGGATCAAAAACTGGCTTATAAATAGAAAACAGAGAGTGAGTATAAATGGGAAACTTTCTCAGTGGAGGGTGGTAAGCAGTGGGGTACCACAGGGATCAGTACTCGGTCCGATGCTTTTTAACTTGTTTATTAATGATTTGGAATTGGGAGTAAGCAGTGAAGTGGCTAAATTTGCAGATGACACGAAGTTGTTCAGGGTGTTCAGGGTGGTGAAAACCAGGGAGGAGTGTGAGGCACTCCAAAGGGATCTGTTGAGGATGGGTGAGTGGGCGTCAATGTGGCAAATGGGGTTCAATGTGGCCAAGTGCAAAGTGATGCACATTGGAGCCAAAAATCCTAAATATAAATACACGTTGATGGGGTCTGAACTGGCAGAGACGGACCAAGAGAGAGATCTTGGAGTCATAGTAGATAACTCAATGAAAATGTCTAGACAGTGTGTAGCTGCAATAAAGAAGGCCAACGCTATGCTGGGGATTATTAGGAAGGGAATTGAAAACAAATCAGCCAGTATCATCATGCCCCTGTATAAATAATTGGCGCAACCTCATTTGGAATACTATGTACAGTTCTGGTCATCACATCTCAAAAAGGATATTATAGCATTGGAAAAAGTGCAGAGAAGGGCAACTAGAATGATAAAAGGGTTGGAACACCTTCCCTATGAAGAAAGGTTAAAATGCTTGAGGCTCTTTAGCTTAGAGAAACGACGGCTGAGGGGTGACATGATCGAGGTTTATAAGATTATGAATGGGATTGAGCAGGTTGAGAAAGAAGTACTTTTCTCCCTTTCTCACAATACAAGAACTCGTGGGCGCTCCATGAAATTGCTGAGCAGTCGGGTTAGAACAGATAAAAGGAAATACTTCTTCACCCAAAGAGTGATTAATATATGGAATTCACTGCCACAGGAGGTGGTGGCAGCTGCAAGCATGGACAGTTTCAAGAGGGAATTAGATAAACAAATGCAGCAGAAGTCCATCAGTGGCTATTAGCCACAGGGTATAGATGGGAACTCTCAGTCTGGGGCAGGTGATGCACTCTATTCTTGGTGCTGGAGGGGGCAGCAGTGGGAGGGCTTCTAGTGTCCTGGCCCCACTGCTGGACCTCCTGATGGCACCTGGTATATTTTGGCCGCTGTGTGACAGAGTGTTGGACTAGATGGGCCATTGGCCTGATTCAACATTGGCTTCTCTTATGTTCTTATCCCCGTCTTGCAGGATGAGAGCGTGGTTACGCTCCTGATATACATGGTGCAGAATCATGCAGGTTGCAACCACTGGCACTAGGTTCTCCTCCTGGACCTAAAGCCTGACTTGCATCTAAGTGGAGGGAGAAAGGGATCCCTTCTATTCAAACAGGGAAGCTTAAATTATGGGATTATTTTATTTTTGATAAAATTACAGCTGAAATTCAAGGCATAGCTCTACCCAAAACTAGGCTGAGTTTTATCAATAAATGGTTACCTTTTATTACAAAGGCAATTGAATTCAAATATGCTAAAGATGTTAATGTAATACAAAAGATGGAAGCTGATATTTTGATATCTTATTGATAACAGTTTTGCATAAAAAATTATTGTATTATTGTATTTATAATGGTTTACTATTTTGTAAGTTGCTTTACATTTGTTTCATTCATTAAAACTTCAATTAAAAAAAAAAAATATATATATATATATATATATAATTTAAAGCCTGACTTGCAAACGATGCCACTGTGCCTTCAGCTGGCCAAATGCACGTTCCACGACACTCCATGCCCAGCTGTGCACCCTACTGGAGGTGGCTTGCCACTGATCCACGGCACCTGTGTATGGGGTGATGAGCCACCTTCAGGTTGGGTAGGCTGCATCTGCCACCACATGGGGTGGTACGAGAATGCCCTCTATCACCACTATGGGGTTGCCTGGCACAAAATCTCCAGCATCCATCCTTTTATGAATGTGTGAGTTCTGGAAGACCTGCGCATCGTGGAACTTCCCACTATGGCCCACACAGGCATCGATGAATCTCCTGCAGTGGTCCACAGTTCCCTGGAGGACCATGGAGTATGTGTCCTTCCTGTTCATGTACTCGTTCGCCTGGTGCATTGGGGCCCTTATGGCAATGTGGCTGCCATCCAGGCATGCCGATGCAGTGTGGGAATCCCAAGGCTGCAAACCCATCGGTGATCTGTGAACAGTGTGACGATCAGGCTGCTGGTTCCCACACACACCCTGCTTCTCAGCTGTGTGCCCCTGCCTCCTCCACCCTTGACTTATGGGGCTGACACTCCCAGCCATGCGTCCGACTCCCAGCCCACTGACTGGCATCTTGTGGTGATCCAGGGGTGCCTCTGTATGGAGGGCCATGGGGAACGGATGCATTGAATCCTCACTGCACTAGATGGAGCCTCACCCTACCTGGTGGTCCCAGACAGATGGTTCTGCTCAGGAGCTCCTTCTCAAAGGCCAGGCACACCTCCACCACAATCCCGGCAATGGTGGACCTCACCACACCAAACAGCTCACTGACCTGCCTGTAGCAGTTTGTGTTTGCAAGCCACCAGATGCTGATGGCCACACGCTCCTCCACAGGGATGGCTTTCCTCATAGTGGTTCCTTGCTGTTCAGTTGTGGGCTGCAGTGAGTGGACTAGTCAGCTGAATGTGACCCTGGTCAACCTGAAGTTCCTGAGCCACTGTTCATCCTCCCACACTCTCTGAATGGAGGTCTTCCACCACTGCATGGCATGGGGTTAGGGGGCACCCTCTTGGGCCAATCTTTAAAGGGTGACCCTGACACGGGAGCATGCAGCTATATAGCTCCTCTGTCTGGCTCTCCAATGAGCCAGGTATGGTCACTGGATGGCTGCCCTCCTGGCTTGGATTCTGTTGATTCTTTCTATCTTCCAGGAAAATCAAGTAAAACCATATGCCAAGCAGGAGGACTGCAAAAAGCATTTCTTGGGACTCCATGGCCAGTGGTCCCTC
The DNA here is from genome assembly GCA_029375565.1 of Gekko gecko. Classification (NCBI taxonomy): domain Eukaryota; kingdom Metazoa; phylum Chordata; class Lepidosauria; order Squamata; family Gekkonidae; genus Gekko; species Gekko gecko. The sequence goes on along the minus strand of JAPDNY010000003.1, from coordinate 97,167,899 downwards.
TGCTCAACTCGATGTGGAGGGGGGCGGCCAGTTTCTGCTGAGAGCACTTCTGTGTTTGTCCACTTCTGCGCATGCGCAGGGACAAAAGATGCTGCAGGCAAACTCTGATGCCAGGTGGGATAGCTGCAGAATGCTTTTCATCAGACTCCCTGGTCATGAACTGCTCTGCTGCATTGTGGGGGAGGCCACTCCAGACACTGGGGTGATATCTAGAAGGCCCATGCAGACCTATGAGGGCAAAGGGGTTATCAGAATTCTACGGGGGCTGACTGAGCTCCCTGATGGAAGTGCATCTGCACTTGTTTGCTTCTGCGCATGCACAGAGGGACTTAGAAAAAAAATTCTCATTCAGCTGCAGGTCTGTGGTGGTGGCGTGTTAGTGCTGTGAAGTGCCCACCACAGGCCTGTGGCACTATGATGCTGGCTTTGGGGGCGCGGTCTGATTGACAGAAACCACCCCAAACTCACATGGCTTATTTAAAGCTAAGACACTGGCACAGCTACCTGCCTATCTGATCACACCCTTTGCTTGGATGCAATGCATGGAATTCCTTTCCATTGTGCATTTATTTGTTTGCATGCCTTTTCAATGCCTTTCCATTGTGCATTTATTTGTTTGTATGCCTTTTCGATGCCTTTGGTCAAATTCTGGCTCTCAAGTTGGACAATTGCATAATTATCTCTATGCCCAAATCTTTGGTGCATAACATAGAACTCTCGTATGATTGCAACTTTTGGTCAAATTTGCACTTTGTGTGCACATGTCCAGAGCATATAAATTTTCATGCACTCTCCCTGTTGCATTCAGTTCACCATCTTGTTTGATAAGTCATCTTTCCCCAAATGAGGTCTCCATTCCTCTTTTTGCAAGAACTGTTACTGAAAGCAAGTTATTTGCCGGTTGTGGAACATATAAACAGTTCTCAATAAGGATTTCTCTGACCTGTCCATCTGGGAGTCTGCATTTTATAGTTCCTGATCCTACCCCTTCTGATACAACTGATCTCCCATCAGCTACACTTAGTCTCTCTCTCTTTTTTCATTTAGCGTTTCAAAAAAGTCTCTGTGTGCACTCGTGCATTGAGCATGCACTATCTAAGATCCATCTGTAACTTTTGGTTGCATCTTTAGTTAATGTGAAACACTTCTTCAGGGGTTTCAAATTCTCCCCTTTGATTTGTCTTGGAGGCACACTCTTCTTTTTAAAAGCATTGCAGTCCTTTTTAACATGCCTGTTTTCCACATGAATAACAAGTTACTTTCCTTTTATTATTTACATATAGAGCTACTTGGTCAGCATTCTGCTTTGCCTTTCTGTTGGGCTTCTCAAACTGTTTGCATGATTGCTCCCATTCATTTATCACATTTGATAGAGAGAGATTTCCTTTTAACTCTATTTGGCATGCAACATTTTCATAAGTCTTGGATAGACTAACTATTGCTCTGCAATATCTTTGCCAACACTTCTTAGCTTGGCTCAGAGCAAGCATTTGGTATAAGTGCTCTCACAGATTAGTCTCCTCAGTCATCCTTATGCTAAATAGGTTTGTTTGGATATAGAGCTGGCTCTTTAGAGAGGAGTTAACATAAAGTCTCTCCAATTCATTCCAGACTGCCTTTGCGGTTTGCATTTAGATGACTCGCAGAGCATCTCTATTGGACAAACCTTTTAATAATGCACCTCTTGTCTTCTCATTGTGCATGTCCCAGGACTTCTGCTTTGTTGGGGTGTCATCTCCTGGCCAAGATGTCGTCTTTGACGATATACCAGAGTCCCATTTCAAGCAAGTGACTTTTCATTCTCTCCCTCCAGATGAGAAAACTGTTGTCAGTCAACTCATCTAGTAGGTTGTTCTGTTGCGCTGTGCAGGAAGCAGCCATTTTGCAGTTTCTTCTCTTTTTTTGCCTACTGTTCTATGTAAACTTTTCCCTTTTTCACAGCGGTGCTCATGCTGGGCCCAGAACCTTGTTGGCAGAGTTCAAACATGCAGAGGAACGAAGCACCATCTGTTTAAAGAAAAATAACTCAGTTTATTAAAGAAGAAATAAACTCTGATAGAACAAAGGAGAGGGGGAAGAGGCTTAACTGACTAACTGCTGTGAGAGACAGGAACAAAAATGGGGAGGGTTCAGTTGGAACAGGAAGTCTCCAAAGATCTAATCAGGAAATTGTGAAATTGCGGGAAGTCCCTAATCTACCTTTGCTAACTAGCAGTCCTTCAGCTGTCCCCTATAGACTGTTCTTCTGATCTTCTTCAACTAGGTGCACTAGAGAACTTGTATATTCCAACATTTAGTACCTCCAGATCTGTTTCCTGCTTGGAGGGGGAGACTGGACCATCTCTCTCTCTCTCTCTCTGTCTCATTACAAATGCTGATTTCTCCATGCCTATTACCAGGCCTGTAGCTACAGTGGGGCCTCCCAGGGCCCTGCACCCCAACTTACTGTCATTCTAGTTGTATCTGAAGACGTGAGCAGTGACTCACAAAAGCTCATACCCTGCCACATATTTTGCTAGCCTTGGTGCTACTGGACTCTTGCTCTTTTCTAATGTAGGGTGGAGAAAGGGTTGCTGAGTCTCCCTCTTTAGTGGAAGATCTCCTCTCTGCAGACCACTCTTCCAGCCAACACTTGAAGCATTGGCAGGGGGAAAACACCCCCCCCAAAAAAAAAATCACCATTGGGCCAACGGCATAATGTCACTTCCAAGTTTTCCCTGGAAGTGACATCACACAGCTGGACCTGTAAGCATTACTTAAGAGGTAGCTGAGGTGAGGCTGTAAAGCCATTGAACTGACTTCCTCCTTCCTGCCTGTTCTCTGCCCAAAGAGGAAAAACTTCTAAAATTCCTGGTGAAGGTTTTACTCAGTTCAGACCAGTGTTCCCTCTAAGCTGAGTTAGTGTGAGCCAGCTCACAGTTTTTTAGCCTCCAGCTCACACATTTTTCTCTTCGCTCAGGAAGGAGGGCTCCTGATTTATGCAGTAGCCAAATGGCTCGCTCACAACTTTAATGCCAGCAGCTCACAAAGTAGGATTTTTGCTCACAGGACTCCACAGCTTAGAGGGAACATTGGTTCAGACCTCCACCCCAAAAATGCATTTCTTCAGAGATTTCATTATAACACAAAGATACATCAGGAGGAAACCTTGAACTGTTTCCTAATTAGAGCCAAGCTGAACAGTAGGTAGAAAGTGAAACTGCTCTTGCAAAGAGGCTGAGTCCCAGTAATGGCCAAGATGCCAGTGCACAATAGGGGTAGTTCTTACCTTGGCAGATTGTTAATATGAGAGGATGTTTGTGCACTTAAAAATGACATTTGAGAGACCTAGATCAATGGTCTGATTGTCTGACATGAAGCAAGGCTTAGCTTTTCTCTGGAAGAACTATTCTCCTTAGTAAGTGTAATGAGATTAGTATGGCCCTGCTCTGCCTTTTGAAGTGTTAATGGCCAAAGACTTTATTTCTTTGCTTCCTTGGTGAAGGGAAAGGGCCCCACATCAAAATGGAGAGTTGATAGGAAGACAAACCAGAATGGAATCTTGATGGCAACAACAGCCCTTTAGAAACAGAGAGTAGCCTTGTTTACAAGTCCTAGTGAATGCATGTACAGTTGTCAGGCACTTCAAAAGGACAGCCAAACAAAAGACTTCATGAGAAGATAGAGTTTATTCAGCCGCAGTTCTAAAAGCGCATTAACGTTGCATTGTCAGGAATGAAGCACACAAAGAAACATCTACGGATATACCCCACTGAGTTAGCCCCCCTAAGCATTCTACCAATAGCTACATAGCCCGCGCGCGGGAGAAAGGTGCGAAAGTTGGTTGAGCCATAAAGGGGCCCAGCTGTCTGTAACGGAAAACCGAAATCGTATGACAAGGCCATTTGGTCAGATAGGAGATGCTCAGGCTGAGGAACACTCTGTTGCCCTGGCAACCTCCCCACTTCCCCCCTCCAAGCCTAAAAAGTTACAGATCATCTCATCCTCCTCCCCTCCCTCACATCTTATGGCAGGATCACCTGACATTCTGCCCCCTGATGATAACCCCCCGCCCTTCGGCTTTAATGGGTACAACTTGTGAAATGCACGGATTAATCGGGGGGCCCAAACATTGTCCGCCCTCACCCATTCCCTCTGTTCAGGCCCAAAATCCACCCACTCAATCAGGTAATACAATAGGTTTCTAGAGATCTTCAAGTCCAGAATTTGCGCTATCTCATAGTGTGGTTCCCCCCTCACCATCGGGGGGGGGAGCAGGTCGCGTCGGTCTCCATTCGTTCTCCCCAGGCGAGCGTCTTAACAATCTGAGGTGGAATACAGGATGCAGAGCTCTCAGTGATTTAGGTAGTATTAGTTCAACAATCACATTACTCAAAACACGTTTGATTTCAAAAGGACCAATATACTTCCACCCCAGTTTCTTGCTGGGTTGCAGCCCTTTTAAATTCTGCGTGGATAGATACACAAACTCCCCTGGCTTTGGGGTCCCATTTCTTGTCAGGCTGTTCCTTGTAAACCGACTTAGCATCCTCCAGAGTTTGTGCAAGGAGCGGCCAGGCCACCTGCAGTTTTTTACACCATTCCCCCGCCTCCCCTTTCGGCAAATTTGGTGAAGCCAAGAACGGGAGCGGCGGGGCTTCATAACCATGCACAGCCATAAAAGGGGACATCCCTGTAGAAGCATGACACGTGTTATTGTAACAGAACTCCGCCAAGGGCAACAAAGATTCCCAATCGTCCTGCTGGAAGTTAGTAAAACATCGCAAGTACTGTTCAAGGGTTTGATTCACCCGTTCCGTTTGCCCATCGGTTTCCGGGTGATACGCACTGCTTAATGCCCTTTCCACCCCTAACAGTGTCATCAACTCCCCCCAAAATTGGGAAACGAATTGCAACCCCCTGTCTGAGAGCACCTTCCTAGGGAGAGTATGGAGTCTTACGACGTGCAGCAAAAAAAGCCTTTGCTAATTTCTTAGCCGAGGGGATGGACTTGAAAGGAACAAAATGTGCCTGCTTGGAAAATGTGTCCACCACCACCCATATTACGGTCTTTCCCCCACTTGGTGGCAAGTCAGTGATAAAATCCATCAATACAACCTCCCAGGGGCGGGGCAGGGGCGGTAATGGTTGAAGGGGTTCCGGTTGCTTCCCCGGGCGATGTTTACTCATGAGGCAAGTCTGACAGGCTTGCGTGAACAACGACAAGTCTTTTCTCATCCCCAGCCACCAAAACTGTCTCTGAAGTAATTGCAGTGATTTAACAAACCCCGTGTGCCCCACAAGTTTAGAACCGTGCGCCCAACCCATGTCCTCCCCTCGCACGATTTAGTGCCTGAGAGTCCGGGACCTGCTGTTCAGTGCTGTTTACAGCAGGTCCTTCTCGTTTCCCACCGCCGTGGTGGTCTCTTCCTCCGACGACTTGATTCCCTCTCCCAAGGGGCGACCTGCAGGGCCCTTGCGCCCCTCTGCTTTCCCGGGGTTTTCGGTGTAGACGTCTCGAACTTCTTTTTAGGCCCCTTCGCGGCACTAGGCGGAGTGGATGACCCTGGGCAACTCGCGGTGAAATGGCCCGCTTCCCCAAATTTTAGGCACAGCCCTTGCTTCATCCTGCTCTCGCGCGTCCCGTCTTTTGGCCGCTGTGCAGGATTTGTCTGCCGGCTCTTTAGAGGGGCGGCGGTAGATTGGGTCGTCTTCCCCAAGGCTGCTGCATCATCCAGTTTGATGGCTTTCAGTCGAGTCTCCGTTGCCGCTGCTTCTTTCATCCAGCTCGATAAGGCTTCCAGGTCCCGTCCTCGCATAATCGTGTGGGGGATCTCTGGGTTCAGGCCCAGGCGGTACTGTTCCGCTAGTATGCCATCGGGCCAGCCTCGGATCTTGGTGGTGTGTCTTCGGAACTCCACCGTATACTCTCTAACGGATTTAGTCCCTTGTCAAAAGGCCCGGAGGAATGCCCGGGCCGCCTTGTTCGCGTTGGCATCTTTGAACTGGTCTTTCATCGCCCACATGAACGCATCCACCTCTCTCAGCTCGCGCCCGTCTTCCTGGTGTAAAGCCACATAACAGTCGGCCGCCGCATCTTTCAGGCGGGAGGCGATGGCGTCCACTATCTGTTCCTCGTCCGGGAATAGGTGGCCCCAGTTCTCGATAAACTTCTCCTCCCTTACCAGGAAAAAGGAGAACTTCTCGGGCATACCATCAAAAGTGGCGTCCAGCAGCTCGGCTGGGTTTGGCAACACGGGCCCCCAACCCCTTGGCATCCCTGGTGACCTCGGCGCCGGTGGCCCCGTAGGTGGGGGCCCCACGGGTTGGTCCGGAGGTGCCCCGGGCTGCACCGGCACCCCCCCCGGGCGGCAGTCCAGCCGGTAAGAGCAGGGGTCTCTGTTCTGGAGCCCCCGCTGGGTCTGGAGGTTGTCTCTTCTCCATTTCCTCTCGTATGCCGTCCGAGATCATTTTCGGGATTCGAGACAAGGACTCGTCTATGAGGCGCAGAAGTTGATCCTGGCTGGGATCCCCACTCCATCTCCAGCTTCCCATGGTCCTTTCCAAGTCTTGGGCATCCAGGTGAACTTCTTCGTCATCCTCTGCCATACTCAAGCGGTAGACCGGTCTCTTGACCCAACTCTCCCGTACCGATGCTCGGGGGGTGAGGAACCATGTCTCATGCTTCTCCGCGAGCGGCTTCGTCCAGTCCCGCCGCTTTCACGGCCTGGTCATCATTCCAGCATACGCTCCCCCGTATGGTTCTCCGTAGAGCCCTCCCAGGTCATAGTTGTGGCCCCATGGCACTGGGGCACTGGAAACCGGGACCACAGTTGTGGTCGTGGGCACAGTAGATGTCAGAACCTTCTCCTCCTCCGAGGTTGGGATCGGGGTGGTATCTCCCTCGTCACTCATCTCTGGGAGAGAAGTGTGGTGTAGAACCGATCCCGATCGAAGATGATTCCTGACAATCTGTCAGGCACTTCAAAAGGACAGCCAAACAACAGACTTCATGAGAAGATAGAGTTTATTCAGCCGCAGTTCTAAAAGTGCACTAACGTTGCATTGTCAGGAATGAAGCACACAAAGAAACATCTACGGATATACCCCACTGAGCTAGCCCCCCCCCCCAAGCATTCTACCAATGGCTACATAGCCCCCGCATGGGAGAAAGGTGCGAAAGTTGGTTGAGCCATCAAGGGGCCCAGCTGTCCGTAACGGAAAACTGAAATCGTATGACAAGGCCATTTGGTCAGATAGGAGATGCCCAGGCTGAGGAACACTCTGTTGCCCCGGCAACCTCCCCACTTCCCCCCTCCTCCAAGCATAAAAGTTACAGATCATCTCATCCTCCTCCCCTCCCTCACATCTTATGGCAGGATCGCCTGACAACAGTCTGTGTTCTTGTTCTCTCTCCCTCTCTCTCATCCATCTATCTATCTATCTATCTATCTATTGCTTAACACATGTACAGCTGAATTTGTGACAGAAACCTAGTTCTAGTCCCTGATGTCAATTGCAAAGTGAACATGCATTGGCTCTTTCTTACAAACAGATGTACGCATGTACATGCAGGAAGTATGTGTGTTCATTGTAACATGTGAACAGGGCTGGTAATGAAAGGGAAGAAATCCTGTGGGCTCTCTTGTCCAGGCTTTAAACTTTCAGGCCTTTCTATGTTCTACATTGCTGTCCATTGAGGAAACTCTATACTTTCCCATGGAACTTGTCTGTATTGTGGAGGATTCTGGGAAGTAGGGATGCCAGCCTCCAGGTGGGAGCTGGGGAATCCCCTGAAATTACAGCTCATCTCCAGACAACAGACAGCTGTTCTCCTGGAGAAACAGAGGCTTTGGAGAGGGAACTCTGTGACATTCTACCCCACTAGTGTCCCTGTCCTCCCCGGGGTCCATCCCCAAATCTCCAGGACTTTCCCAGCTTGGATCTGGCCACCCTACCCCCTCATCCCCCACTAGGGGCCAGAGAGGACTTTGCAATCCTACCGGGAAGTCTTCTAGTGCACACACTCATTTCATTGGCCACATGTGTTGGGCCTTAGTGTTACCTATCTGAGTTATGGGTAGGCATCGATAACCCTCCTCTACGGCTATGTGTTTTAGGCGGTAATCAGTTACCGTAGGTGAGTTGTTGAGAGATTTCTAATCAGTTTCTAGGGAATGCCGGGTTCCTTGGACCACAGTCTGAAACCTATACATCTGTTTTGCCAAAGGGTTCTTTTCCTCTAAGAGATACAGAGGCCATGAGCACACAAATGGCGAAGGAAAATAGATTTTATTTAGTACTGTACGGAAGAAAACTACATCTACAGAAGAATCAATGCAAGAAAATAATATGCTTACATCTCTTCAGCTGTTGGAAATCCCTAGAAAATGACAAAGGATGGCCCTCCTGGAACTGGCCAGCTGCACAGGAATGTTCTGGGGTTTCAGGCTGTGCTCAGGTTCCAATCTCAGGGCTACTTCTGAGGCTTTATATACTATCTTAAGATTCATTAATTTAACTTATGCTTGTAATAATACAGACCTGACCTTGACAGGAGTGATACTTCTCAAGACTCTCCCAAGGCCAACTGATTAGCAGTGGTATGTGGCAACCATCCAACATACATAACTGTTATCCTCCCGCTACTCTTTTTACCCCATTCCAGATGCATAAGTTATAAGCAACATACTCCCTAGTTTGGTACATCAACTGGAGCTATGTGCAAAGCAAAAGAGGCACCATTGCTCATTCCACTTTTGCCTCTGGTACACAAATTTTGTAGTTTTGTAACCTGCAAAACTCTGTTCGATGAGAGATGATAATAGGACAAAAGAAATCTTGTATTGGACAAGAGAAAATTTGTGCAGTGCGAGGTTCATGTAACCAAATGTATCTCTCATTTTTTCCATGCTCTGATTTGTAAAGGGGGTGTTGATCCAGGAGGGTCCTGCATTGGTGATCAGACTTTCCCAGACTTTCCAGAGCCTCTAGGATGTGATTCTGGTTTCATGACGGTGGTTCAAATATCATAATCACATCAGGAATTATTCCTTCACCATCATAGTCTCAACCAGCAAGAGAGCCAGTTTGGTGTACTGGTTAAGTGTGCGGACTGTAATCTTGGAGAACCGGGTTTGATTCCCCACTCCTCCACTTGCACCTGCCGGATGACATTGGGCAAGCCATAGTTCTGTCAGAGCTGTTCTTGGAAAAGAACAGGGTGTCTGTTGTGGGGAGGGGAAGGGAAAGGAGTTTGTAAGCCACTCTGAGACTCCTTTGGGTAATGAAGGGTGAGGTATAAATCCAGTCTCTTCTTCTTCTTCTTCTTCTTCTCTGGTGTGTATCTGTCCCCTGCCCTTGCTGTGTCCTGGCTCAGTACACAATTCCAGAAGAATAATCTATGCATTCAGGCCACTGAATCCACTGGATGGCCTGCTGGAAGGCTTGAAGAGCTATTCCCTCACTATGTAGCCCCATCTCAATCAGCTGCAGTTATAAACATAGGATATGGTAGAGAGAGCAATCTACATGTGCAGAATCCACAGGGGTGTCAGGTTCAAAAGCCAGTAGATCCAAGCATTCTTACAGTAAAGATAAGCTTTATTGGAGTACAGTGCTATAACCCACAGTAACAAGGTTATTGTCAGGAATGGTGGGGCATATTGCTCAGGCATAGTTATAGTGTGATGCAAAAGCGCAACTAGTGAATGAACTTTTAGCGTGCGTGCGGGAAACTCCCGGCAGGAGAGTTACTTAATGGTCGGGAGAACACTCCCTCCACCCCTCAGATTCACAGGACTGGAAAATTCCCGTAGACACAAGAATAGCCCAAAGCCTGTACTCAAGGCCACCATGATAAGACCGAGCGGCAGTAGCGAGGCTCCCACATTGCAGCTGGCAATGCTACACAAGCGCATAAACAGGGATAAGATAGGGAACAGAGAACAATGGATTCAGTGTGATGCTAGACTCAAGTTGCCATTTCTGACAAGGGGCTGGGTTGGTGTGCTGGGTTGGGGGGGGTGTCTGCATATGTGATCTTCTAGGCCATTTCAATATATGCAATCGCCTCCACAACATAAGAATCCAAATAAGTGAGCCCCTCTAGAGATCCCCACAGCAATCAGTAATTACACCAGATGGAGCTAGCTAATGTTCCATCATCCTAACATTAAAGGGAAAGGGAAAGCTGTGGGTTTAACTGGGTCCTCATCAGTTTAAATTAGTTCAAAGCCTTCTCTTGCATGATTTTCACTTTACCCGTGGCCAGAGCACCCATAGACAGAATTAGGCACCCTCCTAGAGCGCACCTCCAAACTAGATGACGAACCTGTATCTCTAAACTCCACTCTATGAATAAAACAAAAATAACAAAGCCAGTAGCCCTAACATTAACGTGTTCTATATAACTATTAAACCAACTGTGTATTACAAGCCTCAAATAGAACTCAAATAGTAAACAAGAAATTTCTCCCCCCTCCCTCCACCCCAATACCCAACCCCAACAGTAAAGAAGAGGGGGAAAGTACCAATTGTGAAGAAAAAGCCCACCTATACAGCCCAACATGAACAGAGTGCACACCTGAACCACAGGACAAACCCATGTCTTAGAAGGAACCCACCAATGAGAATCCCCCCCTCCCCCCGCTTAGTAGATAGGAAAAAAAATCAGATCTTTCCTGGGCTACTTAAAGCATATTAACAATGAATAAGTATTAAAGCATCAGAGACAACAGAAAAAGAAGAAAACAAGTTAATGAAAAGGAAACTTAATCATTATAGATTAAAGAGAAATGCTCTCTACCCTCTGAGTCCATTTAAGTGGAAGCAGGTATAGGGATCTGGCTTCCCTTATGCCGGGTGGCTGGCTGATCTAACTTCCTTTTAAATGCTTTCTTTAGTTGGTCACTGATAGGCTCCACATTAAGTAGCTGCAAGAAGTTGCTCCCCATAGCAAAGTCCTTGGTATAATATACTTTTCCTTGATGTTTTGCCTTCAGTGTTCCTGCTCCCACCCCAGACAGAAGAGACATTCAGCTCCCTCAGCTTGGATGTCATCGGCTTCAGATCTCGTCTCAAAAATAAGGTTTCAGAGGATAAATCTTGCAGTACTTGTACTTGTTTGTCCCCAAAGAGTAAATAGCCTTTTTCTCTAGCCGCTGATATGGTTTTTCTTTTGACAGAGAGAGAGGAAAATGAGGCCAAAATGTCTCTCGGGGGTCTTATTTTCGGATTTGTAAGAGAGCCCATTCTGTAAGCATAGTCAATAAAAAAGGAGGTACCTTCCTCAAATCGCACCACAGTAGACAGCCATTTGAACAGAAGGACACACAGGTCCAATGAGTTCTCTAGTTGCTCTTCCAGACCACAAAATTTTAAGTTGGTACAGTGGGAGAAGTCATCCAGGCTTGTGGTTTTAATTTTAAACTCGCTGCAGTTTTTTTTCAACCATTGCATTTCATCCTGCATGGTGTAGCCTAACTGTAGTGCTTAATCCACTGTTTTTGCAACCTCCTGAAAGGACAGGGTAAGATCCTCCAGTCTTGCTGTCAAAGGATCAATTATTCTCTTAATTTTAGTTGATATGGAGCCTTCAAATATGTCGAAGAGACCCATCAGATCAGATTTTTTAATTGGTTCCTCGCCGTCATGGGCCATAGACGTTGCAGCCGCCATTTTACCTCTGGCCTGTTGTGTAAACCTTGTTTTCTCTCATCAGAGGGAGAGGGAGACCCAGGCATCGATGGGATTAGTTTTGATTTGGTGCCAGTCGATTTGCCCATCACAAGTAAGATTAAAAGTGTGTCTCCAAATGCTGTAAATATCTGCAAGGGCAGGTCGGGATCGGGAACTCTACTCCGCTGCATCTACCATCCACTCGTGATGCCCCACCCCCGCCGTGTTACTCCCTCTGGGATAGTTGATCCCCCAGTGCCACCCTTTGTCCCTGACCTTGAAGAAAGGAGACAAGCCACTGCAAGGCCAGCCCCTGGACCTCAACGTTGGCAAGGCGGTGGATCAGTAGCTGATGGTCAGCCATGTCAAACACTGCTGACAGGACTAACAACAACAGTACTGTTGATCCGCCCCAATCCAGATGCCTCTGGAGGTTGTCTGTGAGGGTGACCAGTACCATCTCCGTCCTGTAGCCCGGGCGAAAGCCAGACTGGAAGGGGTCTAGAATGGAAGCATCAGCCAAGAAGCCCTGTAGCTGTTTGGCCACATCCCTATTATCTTGCCCTAGAAGGGCAAGTTGGAAATTGACCTATAGTTAGCCAATTCAGCCAGGTTCAGGGATGGTTTTTTCAAGAGACAGCAAACCACTGCTTCCTTAAGTGCCCCAGGGAACCGCCGCCCCCCTCCCCCAGGAGGGACTTGTTGACAATCTCCTATAGGGGAGCTCGGAACCCCTTGCGGCCGGCTTTAATTAGCCACGAAGGGCACAGATCATGGGAGGAAGTGGTAGGGCATACAGTTAGGAGCAACTCATCAACTTCCTCTAGGCTGAGTGAGCTGAAATGATCCATAACCAGACTAGAAGACATGCATGGAGCCTCGAGTTCACTTACTGTATTAACTGTGGCAGGGAGGTTACGGCGGAGCGACAGGCCTTTATCTGCAAAATAGCTTACAAAAGCCTCACAGCCAATGTCCAATTCCCTAGCATTTGATTTGCCATGTGGCAGAGCAATAATCGACCAAATTGTTCTAAATAATTGGGCTGGGCATGAGTTTGCAGACACAATCGCGGCCGCATAATATTCTCTCTCAATGGCTTTGATTGCCATCTCATAGGATCTCATAAATGTCCTATAAGATGCTCTTGTAGCTTCATCGCGAGCACGCCACCACTGTCTCTCTAGCTGTCTTAGCCCTCGTTTCATCAGCCGCAACTCCTGGGAAAACCATGGAGCGAGCTTAGAGCGAGGGCGCAGAGGGGAGTGATCTCGTCAATGGCTGTTGAGAGTTGGCTATGCCAATCCTCTACAAGCTCATCTAGCAAGCCACCATGGGGCATCGGATCCTGGAGAGCCATCTGAAGCCACATAGGGTCCATTTGACTCTGCAGGTGAGCCAAAGTAGGCTTGCCGCCCAAACAGGGTCAGAGTGAGACATTCAGATGGGCCTTCAAGGCAAGATGGTCCAACCATGGTAGTGTGAGAGCAGTAATCCAGTCCACTCTAACCCCCATATCTATCAAGATGCTCGCATCCAAACCATTACTGCACTGATCAATAGAATACCTGGAAGAATGAGCTTGGGATACATTAGGTTACTCCTTGAAGACGGAAATCGAACAAATACAGCCTCAGTTGCAAAATCTTGTGGAACAGCCTATAAAATCCACCAGTTGCTTTTGTTATTGGGGTTTATGTAAATACCACCCATTTATATTGCTGTCTATTTATATTATTGTCTATTTTAATTTGTGTTACTTTTTTACTATATTAATTTATCCTTGGTTTTTTGTGTGTAGCATTTTATCTAGGCTGGTCTTTGACCATACAATAAAAAATTTGATTTGATATTTCCAAATATTGGAAACAGAAGAGAAGTCTCCAGTTGGGGACATGTTGTGTTTCTGGGTAGTCTTGGTCTAATCATTGGTATGTGGCCTTGGTGGCAAATTCCAGTTGTCTTAATCAGATCAGTCTAAGAAAAGAGAGCTTTGGAGGGTGGGTGCTAATGCAGTAGGCTCTTTAGGATGCCAAAGTCATGCTTATTGATGTGCTGGGAGGCTTAACTATTAGACTCATTGTGTGATACCGGGCAAGTGCTCTCCAGAAAGCCCGGACAGCTATTTTCCTCTCATTAATGTGATTAAGATAGGCCTCATCCTACTTTCACAGCTTTCTGGCCAGAAATTCTGTCTCTTGACTTCACGTGAGATGCAGAGAAAAGCTGATACTAGCATAAAAAGGGAGGGGGGGGAAGAAGAAGAAAAAATAGAGCCCCAAATGGAGGCTGGATGGCAAAACTAGCTTGTAGAACCCTGTGGCAGAATGTAAATTCCATTTTGCATACTGGTTAAAACCTCAGGCAAAAATGGACCAAGCATATTCAGGCAAAGTGGTTCACTCCCTTTGCTGATAATAGTTTCAGTTGTTAAAGATGACTTCCTCCAGATACTATCAGGTATTAAGTGGTATTAAGTGGCGCATTTGCAAAGAGACCTTGATATATTTTTCCTGAGGAAGAAGAAAGAGAAATAAATATTTTTTTTGAGCCATTGGGAAGAGAATAGGAGAATGAAAAGGTAATCATATCCAGAACCTGTCTTCCCTACTGTAGCTGTATGTCAGGCACTTCAGAAAGTCAGTTAAACACCAGGCTTCATAAGAAGATAGTGTTTATTAAACAGCAGTTCTAAAGGCACACTAACATTCTATTGTCAGGAATAAAACACATAATGAAACATCTTCAGATATACCCTCCTGGTTCGCCCCCCCCTTTGGAATCTACCAATAGCCAGCAAGCCCGCACGCGGGAGAGAAAGGTGCAAAGTTATAAAAAGCTGTAAATATCCCAATGCCTGAGCATCCCAGGGAAAGGAAAAGAAAACATTTTCTGGGAAAACCAAGGCTGTTTGGGCCTTTGTAAATAACCCGGACTGAGAATCTCTGCATTGCCCGGGCAACCTACTCACCTCCCCACATACCAGACATGAAAAGACACAGACTGTCAGGTTCCTGCCCCGGTCCTGGAGGTGCCCCGCCTTAGCCGTGGTTCCGAGGCTCGCGGGCGGAGCGCCGGCCCTGGAGGTGGGGCCAGGGGGTAAGTTGGGGTTAGAGGTAAAGGCCTCAGAACGGCCAGACCTGAGGGTTAGCTTCACCCCCAGGTGCTCCTGGCCCCCGGTCCCGGGAGACCTCTCACGGAGACGTCCTCTCTCGCGCGTGTCACCGTAGCGAGTGAGTCCCTGAACTGATCTTCCTCCCCGGCCCTTCCTTTCTCCCCGTCCTTTATTCTCCCGGTCCTCCCTCCAGCACTGCCCCACCATTCCGCCGGCCACCACCCTCTCTGGCTCCACCCCCCTTTATTAACCAAGACACCCTCCTCCTTCCAGGAAGGCTGTAGGCGTGAGTCCGGTGGTGGTCTTGTTGGCCGGGAGGCCACGCTGCTGGAGCTGTCATCTGTCGTTTCCTGCTTAGCGGCCCCGCCTCCTGGTGCCACCCATGCGGCCTGACCCTGGGGCCTCGCCCACCCTGTCGCGGTCCTTGCTGTCGCTGAGGGGCTTCTCCCGGGAGATCCTGGGAGCGTTTTCTTGGCCTGGCCATTGTCTGTCGGCTGGTCCCTGCTGCTCCGGAGTTCGTTGTCGGGTAAGGACGGGGGCGGAGGTGCGGTTGGGTGGGGTGGCCCCCCCTCCAGGCCCGGGGATCCGGGACACACACACACCCTTGCTTCCACAGCCGCTGGATCACTCTTGAAGAGCCGGGACAGGTAGTCCACCACCCCGTGGTCCTTTCCCGCCTGATGCCACACTGAAAAGCAAAAGGGCAATAAGGACAGGTACCACCTAAGCACCCTAGGGTTGGACTCTTTCATACGGGCTAACCACAACAATTGGGCGTGGTCAACAACTAGCTGGGTTATTTGTTAGGTAGTACTGCAGCGCCCCCACCACCCATTTCACCGCCAGCGCTTCCTTTTCCACGGTGGCATAATTGCGCTCCGCCGGCAATTGGCGCTTCGTGCGAGGGCGAGGTTGGCCTTCCAACGTGACTACCTTATCAGGCAATGGACGTATGACCCCACGGCCCACCTGATAGCCTAAGTATTTCAGCTCCTGGAAGCCTAGCCGACTTTTGCTGGGGTTGGCTGTTAACCCGGCATCACGGAGGGCCTGCAAAACGCGTTGGAGATGTAGCAGGTGCGTGTCCCAGTCGGGGCTACACACAATTATGTCATCCTGATATGCCTGGGCGAAGCCGCGGCAGAGCCGGGGCCGGCCCCAGGTGTCTGGGTGCCCTAGGCAGGACAGCCTGGGGCGCCCACCCCACCGGGGATGCCAACCTCCCGGTGGGGCCTGGAGAGGGCCCAGCCTTGTCCTAGGCACCTCACAGCTGCGAGGCGCCAGGGAGAGCCAGTGAAGGGGTGGCGCGGCTCTCCCGGGCCCCTCGCAGCTGCGAGGCACCAGGGAGAGCCGGGGAAGGGGCGGCTCAGCTCTCCCGGGCCCCTCGCAGCTGCGAGGCACCGGGGAGAGCCGGGGAAGGGGCGGCGCGGCTCTCCAGGGCCCCTTGCATCTGCGAGACGCCGGGGAGAGCCGGTAGGGGCGGCGCCCGCCCCTTCCCTCCCAGCAGCGGCGCAGCTCTCCCGGGTGCCTCGCCACTGCGAGGGGCCTGGGGAGAGCCGGGAACGGGCAGGCTTGGAACGCCCGCCCCTTCCCTCCAGCGGCAGCGCAGCTCTCCCGGGCCCCTCACAGCTGCGAGGCACCGGGGAGAGCCAGGGAAGGGGCAGTGTGGCTCTCCTGGGCCCCTCGCAGCGGCGAGGCTCCCGGGAGAGCTGGGGAAGGGGCAGGCTGAACGCCCCCGCCTGCCCGCCCCGCAGCCCAGCCCAGCAACCCCAGCCCCATGGTCCAGCACTGGGCTTGGGAGGGCTAGGGGGGGAGAGAGAAGCCGCTCCGCCGCCGCCTGCCCGCCCCACGGCCCAGCCCAGCAACCCTAGCCCCGCAGTCCAGTGCTGGGCTTGGGAGGGCTGTGGGGGGGGGAGAAGCCGCTCTGCCACTGCATGCCTGCTTTGAGCGCTGGCTAGGGCGCTCTTTACTGGCACGCCAGTTGCCGCCCCTGCCTCCTCTCCCCCCGGCTTTGGGGAGAGGGCGGGCAAGCTCCGCTGCCGCCTCCTGAGCCCCGGCGGGGCGCTCAGGGAGGCGGTGGGAGCAGGGGGGGCTTTTCCCGGGAGGGGCCGGGGCGCGGTTTGGCGCCCCTGCAGCCTGCATGCCCTAGGCAAGCGCCTAGCTCACCTAGTGGGCTAGCCGGCCATGGGCAGGGCCCCAGAGCACCATCCACCAGCCACTGGAATGTAGCGGCGGCCCCGTGGAGCCCAAAGGGCATCTGTTTGAAGTGGAACAGGCCGTCGGGGGTAGCGAAAGCCGTCTTTTCTCAATCTGGGGGATGCATTGGTACCTGCCAGTACCCTTTCGTAAGATCTAAAGCTGAAAGTTACCTGGCCGTGCCCAGCTGATCTATCAAGAGGTCCGCCCGAGGCATGGGATAGGCGTCAATGCATGCCAGCTTATTTACCTCCCGGTAATCGACACAAAACCGGACGCTGTTGTCCGGCTTGGGTACCAACACGACCGGGCTATGCCATGGGCTTTTGGAGGGTTCAATGACTCCCAACTGTAACATCGTGTTCACCTCGCGTCGGATGATGTCTTGTAATTTCAGCGGAATGGGCCTCCAGGGAGCTCTGGCTACCTGCCCCGGGGCGGTGGGAATGCGGTGGGTGGCAAGGGGGGTACATCCCGGTAGGACCGAGAACACTCCCGGACATCCCTGCAACACTCTTCGGAGGCCTTGCCATGGGGTATGCCTTCTGCCAGTTCACCCGGGACCGTGGCCAAGTGGGTGGTCTCACAGTCGCCTCCTCGGTCTTTCCGGGAAGCGCGTGGCGTAGTCTACAATTACTAGCAGATAGCGGGCCCCCCGGGGTGTGCGTGGGAGGGGACCCACAAAGTCCATGGCGACCGGCTCAAAAGGTGCTTCCCGGATCGGCAATGGCGACAAGGGGGCCCTGGGTTCTGCTCACGCCGTTGCCCGTTGACATATCTCACAGGACCGACAGTAGGCTTTCACATCCCGTGCCACAGCGGACCAGAAAAACTGGGCCAGCACCCGAGTCAAGGGGTTTTTCATGCCCTGATGGCCGGCCCAGGGGTGGTCGTGTGCGGCCCGAAGGACCGTGGGCAAATAAGCATGGGGTACTAGTAACTGGCTATACGGTCCTAACCTTCCCTGCACCTTGTGGAACCACACCCCACCCTCCTGAACAATGCGGGGAAGCCGGTGTTCCACTCGGGGGTCCATTACCTGCCTGTTGCGTGCTGCGGCATGCCGTCGCAAGAGTTCCAGAGCCTCGTCCTGCTCTTGTTGTTGGAGGAACTCCGGATCTCGAACCCATCCGTCACACGTGTTTCCCAGGTCCTCGCCTGTCTCGGCAGCATCCTCTCAGCTGCTGGGGCCGCCACTTCCTCTTGTGGTTCTTTGCTGGGTTCTGGGACGTAGTCCGGCGGTCGCGCAGCTGCCAGGGCTGCCCAGAACTGCAGGGCATCCCACCCTAGCAGGAGGGGAAAAGGCAACCGCACCACCCGTGCCAGCGGGACCTCCCACCTGTGGCCTAGGTAGGTCACCAGGACCACCACTACGGGACACCGCTCCTCGTGCCCGTGAAAACAGACCACGGTGGCTGTCCGCACCACTGACAGCCCCTGGGGTAGTAAATGGGAGCGTATGAGGGAGAGGGAACTTCCTCTGTCAACTAGGGCTTTCAGCTCTTGGCGGCCCAGCAACATGGCTACCTCATGCCCCAGGTTGCACTCCATCAATGGGCGGTCTCTACGGAGGTGCCCCCACTGCCCACACGTGTAGCAGGGCCCCGGGCCCCCAGGGGCTCGTACCGCTGGGGCGGGAGTGGCATTTCCTGCCTCTCCTCGCCCCATCGGGGGACGCCTGGCTAGTGAGAAGGGGGGCCACGGAGGCGGGTTGCTGTTTCCGGCGGCTCCACCTCTGGAGAGGTTAGGACGTGCCCGTCCCGTCCTTCCCCCGTCTTCCCTGCCCTGGGAGGAAAAGGAGCGAGGCAGCCCCTTCACAGGTGGCGGCCCACCCCACGTTGATCGGGGGTTGACACAGACCCACTGTCACCCTCACCCCTCCCTTCCACCCTATGGTAGGGTCACCTGACATTCTGCCCCCCTGATAACAAATCCACTCCTTTTGGCTTCAAGGGGTACAACTTGTGAAATCGGCGCAGCAATTTGGGGGCGTGAACATGTTCCTCCCTCACCCACTCCCTCTGTTCAGGCCCAAAATCCACCCATTCAATCAGATAATACAAACGGTTCTGTGAAATCTTGGAATCCAGAATTCGCGCAACTTCGTAATGTGGTCCCCATCACTACCATCAGAGGGGGGGGAGCAGGTCACTTCAGTCTCCATTCGTTCTCTGCAGGCGAGTGTCGTAAAAGCCTTATATGAAATACAGGATGAATAGATCTCAGTGATTTAGGCAAATTAAGTTCAACCGCCACTTTGTTTAACACTCGTTTGATCTGAAAAGGGCCAACGTACTTCCACCCCAGTTTTTTGCTGGGTTGTAACCCTTTCAAATTTTGTGTGGAAAGGTACACATACTCCCCTTGTAGTGGGGTCCACGTTTTATCCCGTTTCTTGTCAGCCTGCTCCTTGTAGGCTGACTTAGCATCCTCCAGCGTTTGTGCCAACAGTGGCCATGCAGTTTGAAGTTTTTTACACCAATCTCCCACCTCCCCCCTTGGTAAAGTTTGTGAAGCCAGGAAGGGAAGTGGCGGAGCCTCATAACCATGTACAGCCATAAAAGGGGATACTCCCATAGAGGAATGACACGTGTTATTGTAATAAAACTCAGCCAAGGGCAATAACGATTCCCAATTGTCCTGCTGGAAATTGGTGAAGCACCAAAGATACTGCTCAAGAGTCTGATTCACCCGTTCTGTTTGCCTGTCAGTTTCTGGGTGGTACGCACTGCTCACCGCCCTCTCCACCCCCAGCAGTGCCATTAATTCCCCCCAAAACTGGGAAATGAACTGGGACCCCCTGTCTGAGACCACCTTCACAGGAAGAGTATGGAGTCTCACCACATGTTGCAGAAATGCTTTCGCCAGCTTCTTGGCTGATGGGATAGATTTGAAAGGAACAAAATGTGCCTGCTTAGAAAACATGTCAACCACAACCCATATCACTGTTTTCCCCCCGCTAGGTGGTAAGTCAGTGATAAAGTCCATAGACAAAACCTCCCATGGTCGAGACAGGGTCGGGAGGGGTTGCAAAAGTCCAGGTGGCTTACCGGGGCGGTGTTTACCATTAGGCACGTTTGGCAGGCTTGCGTAAACAAAGACAAGTCTTTTCTCATTCCCGGCCACCAAAACTGTCTCTGAAGTAACTGTAAGGACTTAACAAAGCCTGTATGACCCACCAGTTTAGAGCCGTGAGCCCATTCCATGATCTCCCCCCAGAGGGAAAGAGGGACGAACACTTTCCCATTTTTCCGCCAGCAGCCGCGCTCATCCCTCATTACCCCCTCCTCGTTTGCTAAAGAGGCGCGGTCAGCATCGGAAAGGGCCGAGGCTAATTTCAGTTCCCACAGGGAAGCAAGCGGGGAGGTAGGCGGGGTTCTAGTTTTGCTACAAGTCATCACCACCATCCCCCAGTTGCGAGGGCATGAACACCGAGTCTCTGATCTCCTCCCTCTTGCTGTCATGTTGGGGAAGGTGAGACAAGGCGTCCGCTAACGAGTTTGCCTTCCCTGGGAAATGGTGAAGTGTGAAGTCAAATTTCAAGAAAAAATCAGCCCACCTCAATTGCTTCGCATTTAAGGACCGGGTGAGCTCGAGGTTTTTGTGATCAGTCCAGACCTCGAATGGCACACTTGCCTCCTCCAGCCAGTGCCGCCAAGTCGAGAGGGCCAATTTTATCGACCCTGCTTCCTTCTCCCACACTGACCAGTTCCGTTCTGTGTCATTAAACTTTTTGGAGACATAGGCGAGGGGGTGTAACTTCCCGCCCCCCCTTGCAGGATAGCCCCCTCCATAGCAACGCGTCTACATGCACTATGAACTTTTTCAACTCATCGGGGTGTGCCAACACAGGTTCAGAGGTAAAAAGGATTTTCAATTGTTCAAATGCCCTCTGACACTCGTCAGTCCACTCCAAATGGGCCCCGAGTCGGGTGCTCTCCGGGCCTTTCCCTTTCATCTTAAGCAGATCAGTTAGGGGCAGGGCTACCTGGGCAAAATTCGATAAAAACGATCTGTAGAAATTCGAGAATCTGAGGAACACTTGTAGTTGCCGCCGCGTCTTGGGGGGCTCCCACCCCACCACGTCTTTGACCTTGTCAGGGTCCATCTCAATTCCTCTCTGTGAAATGCGGTAGCCTAAGAATGAAATCTCTGACTTGTGGAACTCGCACTTGGACAGTTTGGCAAACAACTTGTGCTTGTGCAACGTTTGGAGTACTTCCCTAACAAGTTTCACATGGGCTTTCTTATCGGGGGAGTATAGTAATATGTCATCAAGGTAAACAAGGACCCCTTTGAACAAATATTTATGCAATCCCTTTTTTTAAAAAAAACACCAAGATTTTTATTGGAATATATTCAACATTTTTAAACATAATTTCCAATTCAAGTTATAGATTATATCCCTTCCCTCCTTCCCCCCCTAATAGGCTTCCAACACTGCTATTACCAATAACAAAAAACAATAAAAGTAATCAAGTTTAAACTTATAACAATCTATAAACCAGGTAACTTATATTTTATATACAAAAATCTAACTTAATCTAACGTAACTTCATTTTCAATAAGAATCAAGGTTATACATTTTCCCTTTCATTTTATGTTCAGTTTCCATATAGATTTTCAAGTCTTCCCATTCTTTTAAGTATTGTTCTGCCATTTGTCCATTTAGTTTTTTAGTCATTTTGTCCATTTCGGCTAAAAATAGCAGTTTCCTTAACCAGTCCTGTACATCCGGTGCTTTATCCGCTTTCCACTGTTGTGCAAAGGCCATTCTCGCCAACGTGATCTTATACCATAATACTGTTCTCTTTTCTTGCTTAATTTTTTCCATTGTCAAACCTAAGAGAAGAAGTTCCGGACTTTTTCTAATAGGGATTTTCAATATTTTCTGCATCTCACAATGAACATTTGACCAGTATACTTTTGCTTTCTCACATGTCCACCACATATGATAAAAAGAACCCTCTATTTTTTTACATTTCCAACATTTGTTACTCAAGTTCTTATCCATACTTATATTGGCAATCTTTTTTGGTGTCATGTACCACCTATAAAGCATCTTAAAACAATTTTCTTTTACGTTAACACGAGTTGATATTTTTAGAGCTTTTCTCCACAAAAATTCCCAAGAATCCATTGAAATTTCCTTATTCATGTTTATGGCCCACTTTATCATTTGCTCTTTAACAGTTTCATCCAAAGTATATACAGTTAACAATATTTTATACAACTTAGAAATCACTTTTCTCCCTTTTTCCAACCAAATATCTTCAAACTCATCATTTTTAGCTCTAAAACCCACCTCCTTACAATCTTTTTTATAAATGTCTCGTATTTGTCCATATTGTAACCAACCATATTCAAATGTCAATTCATTATTCGGTTTTAAAACAAATTTCTTCCCTTCTTTTTGAAGCAGCTCTTGGTACATTAACCAATCATTACCTTTATATTCTGAAAAAGGATGAATAACTGCAGCAGGAACAATCCATAGAGGTCTTTCATCGGGAATTGTATTCCTGTATCTGGTCCATGCTTCAAATAATGTTCTCCTTATATAATGATGCTTAAACATTGAATCCACCTTGTTTTTCCCATACCAAAGGTAGGCAAGCCAGCCAAATCTGCAATCGTGGCCCTCAAGGGCCAATAGTTTTCTATTTTCCAAATTAACTTAATCAGACAACCAAGACATACATACAGCTTCATGGTACAAACGCAAATTCGGGACTTGAAAGCCACCTCTTTCTTTTGCATCATACATTATTTTCATTTTAATTCTTGGTTTCTTTCCTGCCCAGATAAATTTAAAAATTTTTCTTTGCCATTTCACTAGCACTTTCATGTCTTTCACAATTGGTATTGCCTGAAACAGAAACATTAACCTGGGCAGAACATTCATTTTGACAACAGCAATTCTTCCAAGAAGAGATAGTTTAAGTTTCTCCCATTTTTTCAAATCATGGCTTATCGAAACCCACAGTTTTTCATAGTTATTCTTAAACAAATCAATATTTTTCATTGTAATATCAATTCCCAAATATTTAGTTTTTTTAACCACTTATATTTATGCAATACCTCATTGATCAAGTTCATAAACACCCCAGGGGCCCCTTGTAAGCCGAACGGCATCACCAGATATTCGAACTGCCCCAGGGGGGTGTTAAATGCCGTTTTGTACTCATCACCTTCCCTGATGCGCACTCGAAAGTACGCATCACATAAGTCCAGCTTGGAGAAGATTTTCCCCCCTGCTACCATGGCTAGCAAATCCTTAATCAATGGCAGTGGGTAAGCATTGGTCGCTGAAACAGCATTGAGGCCACGGTAGTCAGTACACAACCTCAGGCCCCCGTCTTTCTTCTTCCGAAACAAAACGGGGGCGGCAAAAGGCAAAGAGGCCGGTCGGATGAAACCCCTCTCTAAATTCTTATCTATGAACTTCCTGAGTTCCAGTTTTTCGGCAGGGCTCATGGAATACAGCTTCCCTTTTGGGAGTTTCTGGTTCGGCAACAGTTCTATAGCGCAGTCTGAGTTTCTATGGGGGGTAGCTCGTCCGCCTCCGCTTCCCCGAATACCGCGGACAAATCCCGATACTCTCATGGGATTGCGTCCCATTCTGCCTCCGCCACCCCCACCAGCACTGGGTTGGCCTCAGGAGGTTGGGACCCCCACTCGCTATTCCAGGTATGGACCTCACACCTTGGTGAGATGAAATTAACCGTTCCGGCCTCCCACAATATGTGCAGGTCATGATCGAAAACCCACGGGCTCCCCAGAACCAAAGGGAACCTTGCGGCGGAGGTCACAACAAACGGTCTCACCTCCCAGTGTTTCCCCACTCCCATGCGTAGGCGCACAGTCTCGTATTTACAGGGCTCTTTCATAGTGGAGCCATCCATTTGAGTAAAAATCAAGGGCTCTGCTAGTTTCACCACCTTAGCCCCTAAGCCAGTCACTAGGAAAGGGTTGATGATGTCTCTCCTGCAGCCCGAGTCTATGAGGGCTCTTACTCTTACGTGGGTCTGTAGACCCGGGTCCATCAGAGTCACAGTTAGGAAGAAAAGGGAAGAGGATTTGCTCACCGGGTTTAACGTCTGTGAGTCTGGGACCTGCTGTTCAGCACTGTTTACAGCAGGATCTTCTCATTTCCCACCACCGCAGCGGCTTCCTCCTCCTCCAACTCCGTTTCCTCACCCAAGGGGGCGATCTGCAGGGCTCGCGCACCCCTCGGCTTTGCTACAGGTTTCGGAGTAGACGTCTCGAACTTCTTCTTTGGTCCTTTTCCTGAGCTGGGTGGAGTGGAGGTTCCCGGACAATTCACGGCGAAGTGGCCCGCTTCTCCACATTTTAGACATAGCCCTTGCTTCATCCTGAGCTCACGGGTTCCGTCCTTCTGCCGTTATGGGGTGATCGCTTGCTTCCCTCTCGGGGCTTGGGCGATGGCAGGTTGGGTGTTCTTCCCCAGAGTGGCCACATCGTCGAGCTTGATGGTCCCCAAGCGGGTCTCAGTGGCTACCGCCTCCTTCATCCATCCCGACAAGGTTTCTGGGTCTCTCCCTCGCATCACTGTCTGGCGAATCTCCGGGTTCAACCCCAAGCGGTATTGCTCAGCCAGTACTCCGTCTGGCCAGCCCCGGATCCTCGCGGCTTGTCTTCGGAATTCGGCCGTATATTCTCTCACCGTCTTTGTCCCCTGCCTGAAGGTGCGAAGGAACGCCTGGGCTGTTTTATTCACATTGGCATCTTCAAACTGGTCCTTCATTGCCCACATGAAAGCGTCAACTTCCCTCAGCTCTCATCCGTCTTCTTGGTGCAGGGCTACATACCAATCAGCTGCGGCATCCTTCAGGTGCGAGGCAATCGCATCTACGATCCGCTCTTCATTCAGGAACAGATGGCCCCAGTTCTCAATGAACTTTTCAGCTCTCACCAAGAAGGAGAACTTTTCTGGGGTGCCATCGAAGGTTGCATCCAGGAGATTGGCCGGGTTCGGCAGCAACGGTCCCCAGCCCCTGGGTACCCCCTGCAGCCGTGGTGCCGGCGGCCCCAGAATGGGGGGCCCCACTGGTGGGTCTGGAGGTGCCCCAGGTTGCCCCAGCACACCCCCAGGTGGTGGTCCGGCCGGTGCGGGGGGAGGTCGTTGGTCCGGCTGCCCTTGGGGCCCCGGTGGTTGCCTCCGCTCCATCTCCTCTCACATTCCATCCGAAATCATCTTCGGGATGCGGGACAGGGACTCGTCTATGAGGCAGAGTAACCGATCTTGGCTGGGATCTCCACTCCATCTCCTGCTTCCGGTAGTCCCTTCCAGCTCTCTGGGTTCCGGGTGGGTTTCTTCTCCACTTTCTGCCATGCTCAGGCGATAAATCGAACTGGCTCTCTCGGATCGAGGCTCGGGGGGTGAGGAACCATGTCTCGTGCGTCTCGGCTAGCGGCTTTGCCCAGTCCTGCCGTTTCCGCGGTCTGGTCGTCACCCCGTCATACGCTCCCCCATAGGGGTCTCCGTAGAGACCTCCCAAATCATAGTCAGCACCCCATGGTGCCGGTGTGCTGGTGATCAGGTTCTCCAAAAGGACAACCGCGGTT
This sequence comes from Gekko gecko, assembly GCA_029375565.1. Taxonomy (NCBI): domain Eukaryota; kingdom Metazoa; phylum Chordata; class Lepidosauria; order Squamata; family Gekkonidae; genus Gekko; species Gekko gecko. The sequence continues at coordinate 97,142,341 of JAPDNY010000003.1, read as the reverse complement.
GTCGTCGCCACGGTCGTCATCGGGATTTTCACTTCCTCCGTGGAGGTAGGGATTGGGATGGTTTCTTCCTCGTCACTCATCTCTGCGAGAGAAATGCAGTGTAGAACCAGTCCCAACCGAAGAGGATTCGTGACAATCTGTCAGGCACTTCAGAAAGTCAGTGAATCTCTGCGTTGCCCGGGCAACCTACTCACCTCCCCACATACCAGACATGAAAAGACACAGACCAACTGTCACCCTCACCCCTCCCTTCCACCCTATGGCAAGGTCACCTGACACTGTATTTCAGTTAATATCCCCTTTCTTCCTTTTAGTTTACTATTCTACCTCTGAGTCTAGAATGTTCTTGGAACCATTGACTCTCCAAGGCAATGTAATGTTTCCAGAAGATTTGTTGTATTTTAACTATAATTGTTATAATTGTTGTATTTTAATTATGGATAATTGTTGTATTTTAACTATGTTTTATTTATGTATTTTATGTCGACTGGAAGCCGCCCTGAGCATGCCTCGTGGGGAGGGCGGGGTATAAATTTCATAATAAATAAATAAAGATTGAATGCAAGAAGTCTGTCTTCTTAACAAGGTAGCTGTTTCAAGATGTATATAGTCTAAACAATGTGCTCTTGCATGTAATTGAATTCTACACACCTTTTCTGCAATGTACAAGCGGGGAACCCACAAAGACTTGTGGGGGTTATGTCATTTCCCCAAGTATTCCCTTGCCTACACTATTTCTTCTCTGTCTTCTCCTGGCAGCCACCATAGCCTCACCTTTCTCTGCTTCTTCCTCTCCTTCCTTTCACAGCCCAAATCCAGCAACTTACCTTTTCCCTGCCTCCCTGTACTCAGTTTTCTCCCTTCCTTTCCCCTTACTGATCTTGATCTGGACTTCCATGACTCCCCTGAAAAATTCTTGTCAAGTTGCATGGTGCCAACTGCTGGGCGATTTGGACAGTGGAGAACCTGCAAGGAGTTGTGGAAGGTTTTCCACTCTCCACTTTCTCCTGCATCCCCTCCTCACACTATTTCCTCTTTTTCTCCTCCTGGCAGCCCCCATATCCTCACCTTTCCCTTCTCTCCTTTCCACCCACCAAGCAGCCTAGTTGTTACCCTCCCATTTTCAGCTATGCTTATTTAACTCAGTTATATCCTGCCTTTTTCTACAATGGGGACCCAAAGCAGCTTACATCATTCTCTTTTCCTTTATTTTGTCCTCACAATGTCAGGCTTGGCTAAATCAGTTCTCAACACCAGCCAGTTGATTGAAAGCTAACTTTATTGAGACAAATGATAACTACCATCCTGGACACATCTATTATTAGGACTAAAGGTAACCACGTGAAAGTTACAGATATAGTGGATTCGAGTAAAGGTGCTAAAGATCAGGACCCAATCACACCCCAGTATTTGCCCACCAGAACTAACCATCAGCTCCCACCTCTGCTCCCACAGTCACGTAACCTCCACATAGCAAAGAAAACGGAATCACAGACATTTGAGATGCTGGGACATTTGGCATCGCTAAAGTGACAAGCCCCGGTCACATCAAAGGGAAGAGAGAGAGGATCCTCTTCTCTCAATGACAGGTGAGCTGCAAAATAAATAAATAAATATAATAATAAAAATTTAAAATTTAGAAATTTAAAAAATGCAAAAAGGGCACAGGGAGCCTGACACACAACAACACTGTGAGGCTTGGCTAAGAGTGTGTGACTGGCCCAAAGTTCCTCAATGAGATTTCACAGCAGAGAGGGAATTCAAACCTGGGTCTCCTAGATCCTAAGGTGAAACATGAACCACCCCAGCATTTGTACGGTGGCTGCTGTTAACAATAGCAAGCAGCTGGGCCCAGGTAAGTCATTCTAGTTGTATGGTAGCAAATCATTTACTGGCCCCATAAGTCTTCTCTCAAAGGCCAAAACAGCCCCTCTCCTGCCTTTGCCCTTTCCTGACAGAAACCAAGTAATGCAAAGGCTGGCAATATTGTTGTGATTGCCTAGCAAAGGCCACTGAGAGCATCCATTTCTTAAAGCTACAGGTGTGCCAATATGTTGTTGAAGGCTTTCATGGCCAGAGTTCATTAATTGTTGTAGATTTTCCAAGCTGTATGGCCATGGCCTTGACATTGTAGGACCTGATGTTTTGCCAGCAGCTGTGACTGGCATCCTTAGACGTATAACACAGAAAGATGGAGTACTCTCTGTGTCAAGGTGAGAAGAATAATGGTAGGCAGGTAATTACAGGTGTGCCTTTTATCATTTTTGATGGGTTAACTCCCCCAACTATTTTTTTTCCTTTAGATTTCAATTTTTTCTGCAAACCTGGTATGTATTTCATGTTTGCAGAAACATCTGTCTTGTCTGTGCATGGCCCCATTCTCTAGATTTAAGTATCCCCAGATGAGGTCATGTTGAGAACTGGAGATGATGATGATGATGATGTGGATTGTTTACTTAATAATTCCTTTTTGACTTAAATGGCTTCAAAAGGGACTGTGACAAGAGGTGTTAGCTCAATTTATTCATAGCTGCATGAACCAGTAATGATAGAATTCTATGGGACAGAGACAGCTGGGAAATGACCATTACAAAAGCAGCTGAGGGAAATTAGATTCTTTGTGATGGTTAAGCAACTTGCATATAAAGCCTGCTGATGAAATCCATGGCAAGTATTAATGATCCTGAATTCTGCTTTACCTAAAGTTCAATTACTTAGTATATGTTATGTTATTTTAAAAGTAAATCTTTCAATAGTTGAGAATTTTGGGGGCAGATTGAACTCACCCATGCTTATGCCAGAATTTTGGCAGGTTACAGAACAGAACCTATTCTGTTCCCAAGTAAAGTCCTGTTAGACACCCCTAGAAAGAACTCTGGAAGGAAGGTCCCAAAGTGAAGTGGATTGCTGGGGACCCTCACCACCCCCCACATCACAGACAAGTTCATGGACAAATAGAGCCTTCAAGGGCTACTAGGCCATGTTGCTAAGTAGAACCTCCATGTTCAAAGGCAAGGTACTTCTAAATACCAGCTGCTTCAGGATAACAACAGAGAAAGATCTGGACTTCCATGACTTGTTTGTTGGCCCTCTGAGGGTATCTGGCTAGCCACTGTAGGAAAGATATTGCTGGACTAGATGGACCATTGATCTGATGCAGCAAGATTTCTTCTTAAGTTTTAAAGCACTTTTGATGAAACTTGGTACCCCTTGTTGACACCTTTTTTCTTGTCAAGAATCCTGTGCCTTCGAAAACTACAGGACAGATAAAAAAATTCATTTGGTAAGGTTTTGCATCACTACATCGTCATACTGCAGGCCTATTTCATTGTTAAATCAGGACTACAAGATATTTGCAGCATTGCTGACTAGGAGGCTTAGTTGTATTATTCCCCAATATATTCATATTGATCAAACGGGGTTTATTCCCAATCATGATATAATGGATAACATTTATAAAACCTTGGACCTGATACATTTTTGTAAATCACAAACTGTTGGCCCATCGTTGTTGTTATCCTTAGACGTTGAGAAGGCATTTGACCAGGTGGAGATGAAATACCTTTTCGCTCCACTGGACCATCTGGGAGTTGGTCCCAACTTTCAGAGGGCTATCCAGTCGATTTACTGAGATGGTCCACCTGAATGGTATGTCTTCTTCCGGGTTTCCTATATCGCAAGGGACGAGGCAAGGGTGTCCACTTTTTCCCTTGCTGTTTGCACTGGCATTAGAGCCATTGGCTGAGGCTCTACAGGCAGACCAGGATTTTCAAGGCATACGAATACAAGATAACCATTATAAGCTTAGCTTATTTGCTGATGATATGGTACTGTATATGGTGAACACTGGTACCTCATTTCCTGCCGTAGAAAAGATCCTTGATCGCTTTCATCAAGTTTCAAGCCTTAAGACAAATAAAGACAAGTCGTTGATCTTCCCGCTCAATATCTCCAGTGCAGAAGAAGTAAGGTTAAAAGAGTCTTATCCATATTTTTGGGTAAAGGACACATGGACGTATTTGGGAATAAAAAATCCCTTTACAACTCACAAAATTGGCTAAGGTAAACTTGGAAGACCTCAATGTTTCAGTACAACGTACTCTTAAGTCCTGGAATGATATGACCCTTAGCTGGTTTGAGCAGATCCAAATAATTAAAATATTGATTTTTCCTAAATTTCTTTTCCTGTTTCGAGCCCTCCCTCTAGTCCTTCCCAGTAAAATGATACAACAATGACAGAAGTCGCTGATGAATTTTGTCTGGCAGTTTAAACGTCATAGAATTTCCCGTGCAACCCTAACTAAACCCAAGTTACTTGGTGGTCTGGCTTTTCCTGACCTTTCTCGTTATCGAGATGCCACACTTTTATAAATACTTTTAAAGCTGTACTCATCTAACTACTTGGCTGACTGGAAAACCATTGAGAATATAGGGCTGCACCCTAAATCGCTGGAGGAAGTAATGTGGATGCCGCCATCATCCTGCCCTGGAAGATCAGGATACAGTGAGCTTTTGCAGGCGTCCCTCAGGGTTTGGGACCGACTTAAAACTTACCTAGTCTCTCCATCTTCACCACTGCAGACATTTTTGGACCAGATCTGGTTCAGTCCGGGGGAAGATCCTTCAGCTTATCGTTGCTGGAGAAAACACGGCCTTACCAGATTTTGCGACATCATGGCTGGGGGCTGCTTATATACTCAACAAGAAATAGAACACAAGCTACAGGGACAAACAGTATCCTGGTTTGAATATGAACAAATCAAACACGTAGTGTGCCATGACTTGCATACCCATCCGCCGGACATGATTTTACGCCCGTTTGAAGACCTTATGGCGGCCCAGTTCCTACCTAGCAGGGGACTGGTGTCAAAAGTCTATTATCTTCTCAATTTTCAACTTAAAGAAGACCAGGCTGGATATTAAAAAAATGGCATAGAGATATTGGTCAGGTGCTTACGTCCTAACAGTGGACTGCGATCTGGTCCTCTTCTCTTTGCCGTTCCTGTTCCACCAATATACAAATGCTAACTTATAAACTTCTATTTCGATGGTATTTGACCCAGCATCAGCTGCATGGCATCAACCCCATGATTTCAGACAGATGTTGGAAAAATTGTGAGGACTGTGGCACCTATATTCATTGCTGGTGGGAGTGCCCCAGGGTCCAGACTTTCTGGAGAGAAGTCAAAACCCAAATATTTTTAATTACAGGTTGTGCTCCACAACTACAACCCTCCTTGTTCCTTCTGAATCACTGGAACAACCCTGTTCCCAATGGACTTATGAGAGAGCTAATAGAATTATGTCTTGCGGCTGCTAGGAATATTATTGCACATTACTGGAAATCTAAGAAGACCCTGCTATTGAACGATTGGTATCTGAAATTGTGGGACTTTTTTCTACAGGGCAAAGTCTCCACCAGAATCCTTTGATCTGAAAACCCACCCCATTCCTGACAACCTCCAAGAAAAGTGGATGCCCCTCTTAGAAGCATCAGCAACACACAAAATCAACACCTCTCTGTTTGCTCAGCACAAACATCAGGATTTACTTTCTTATTTTTAATTGTTCTTTTAATAAATAAATAAATAAATAAAAATTAAAAAATCTTCATACTAATAAAAACTCATGTTGCAGTTCCTAAATATAACTAGGAACACATGAAAGAAACTATGGGTACTTGTCAACTGAAGCAAAGAGACACTTTGGCCCTGGTCACATGGGCTGGATAACGCAGGGGAGAAGTGTGGCTCTTTGCACTGGTGCAGTTAGACCCACCAGAACGCGATCAGATGCGATGGCGGCACACCGCAGTTTTGTCCGTCAGCATGTACGCATCAAGGAGGACAGCCAGAAAAAAAAAAGGAGGACAGCCAGAGGGAAAGCCGTGCGCCAGCATGATCACACAGAACAATTTCATCGGTAGCCCATGGCAAACTATTTGCTAGTACATTTGTTGAGATACTTTTTAACTGCGCAGCTTCAGTGGCACACCACGGGTTGGCCATGGGAGTGCTATGCTTCCCAGATGTTGTGGTGTGATCACACCCTGAAACTCCGCCTGACATTCGTGCCTTCTGCACAGCAAATCCTCCATGTGACCGGGGCCTTTAAATATTTAAAGAGAGATTTTCATTAAAAGCAGCACTTTGATCCATTAATGTTAATGTTAAATGACCAAGACAGCACTGGTCACTTGGGTTGATTATCTCAGTTTACATCTGGGTAAAGGCATGCTTAGCTCTGTTGATCCTTCTGGATCTATCAATGGCCTTCGATACAGTTGACTATTTGATCCTGATCAACTGCCTTGCCTCCCTGCCTTTAGTTGGGTTCTCTTCGTTCCTCCAGGGACACTTTTGGAGAGTTGCTATTGGGGAGGACAGATCTTCCTGACAAGACCTGAATTGTGGGGTGCCACAGGATTTGATCCTCTCTCTGATGTTACTTAACATATATCTGCACCCTCTTGCTGAGATTGTCAGGAGATTTCAAGTTGGATGCCATCAATATGCTGATAACACTCAGCTTTCCCTCCTGCTGGGTAAGCAGCCAGCAGCAGGGCTGTTGGCACTATTATAGTGCCTGGATATGGTAGTCCAATGGTTAAGGGCCAGAAATTTTTGGCTGGTGGGGCAGGAGCCAGGGCACTGGGGTAGGGGAGTGGGAAACTTAATTAGATTACCCAATAGCATGTGGGGTGGGAGTAGAGAAAGAAAGAGACGGGGAAGGCACACCTTTTCTCTCTCTCTCTCACCCCCCTTCCTCAGCCCCTCCCCCTGTAGTGGTGGGGGCTGGGGAAGGAAAGGGAAGCCATCCTGCCGCTTCTGGTCAGTTTCACTCCCCGATGAACAGCTGTTAAACCTGGGTCAGACCTTGCCACATCGATCCATGCAACGGTCACCTCCAGAATGGACTACTGCAATTCGCTCTACATCAGGCTACCCTTGAAAACACTTCAGAGACTGCAGACAGTCTAGAATGCAGCTGCCAGATTGCTGATTGGAACATTATGGCTAGCTCGTATTACTCCAATTCTGTAGCAGCTGCACTGGCTACAAATTAGTTTCTGGATCCAACTCAAGGTGTTTGTGTTAACTTTTAAAACTCTCATACCTACAGGACCACCTCTCTTGTTACCACCCCCTGTACTCCCTTCAATCATTGTCTAGGGGCCTCTTGCAGATGCCTCGCCCAAGGATGGTTCAGTTAGCTGCCACCAGGGGAAGAGCCTTCTCAGTTCTGGCCCCTACCCTGTGGAATGCACTCTTGGACGACACCTGTATCCTCTCAGACTTGTGTAGTTTCCACAGGACATGCAAAGTTGTATGGTTTAGGTTGGCCTTTGGAGGGTAATCCATATGTTTGGATTGTTTTTATTAGGGCTATGGTGCTCTCTACATATTTTAATATTTTAATATTTTAATGTTAATATTTTATATTTGTTATTTGTTTTTATGTTGTTTTTACCTTATAGGGTTTTAATGTTGTAAGCTGCTACAATACCCTTTGGGTGAGCAGTGACTTAAAAAAATCTAATACCTAATAAATAAAATCAATAATAAAGCAATTACTTATTATAATGTCCCACTGGCTGCAAATCTCTGTGTAAGACTAACATCTTCTATTTCCTTCTGGGAAAAGGTGGACAACAACAGACCATGGATTGTAACAGGCTGTGCCAGTCTTGTTCAGAACAATATTTTGCTGTATAGTAGTTATCTATATTGTCATAGTTATATGATCCATTACAAGATTATAAAATGATACTCTTCTAATGGGTGGTATGGCTGGAAAGAAGTGCTCTCTCTCTCTCTCTCTCTCTCTCTCCCCCCTCCCCCCCCCTCCTGTAAACTTTCACTTGTGCTAAAAGTTTTTGCACCATGGCAGAAGTTACGAGGAACAGCTGGCAAAAGCACCTTGAGTCTAAGGAGAGAAGTTGGGGCATAAATGTTTTAAACAAATTAAATAAAAAAGCACATAGCTATATCACTCTGTTGAGTGAATGGATGTGAGAAATTTCCCAAGCTTCATCAACAAGTTCACTACCTTTATCTGAGAACAGTGGATGGCACCATTCCTGTGTAAGCAATGGCTAATAGCAGATGACATGATGCCCTGTCTTGTTCAATGTAGAGTTCCAAAGAACTCAAAAAATTGTTTATGGCTTTGTGATAAATTTGACTGGACCTAGAAAATTGTACTACACTGCTGTTTTTTTCATGGTATTTTCCCAGTGAACCAACATAGTGACTTACAATGTCATTCTGTGCACTGGGATATCAGTGTTTTAATTTCAACATGAGAGTGTTTGGTGTATTTGGTGTACAGTATTTGAAAATTGACTTCAAAAATCTGCATTGTATTTGAACTTACTACTTTTGTATTATAACCCACTAGTTGTCATCACCACTTAGATATTATCATCCATTCAGATTTTAAGAGATGAATGATATTAAAATAGCCCAGTGGAATGCCAGCAATTTATCACTGTCTCTGATCTTGGTTTCCTGTAATATGGGAACTCATCAAGAGAATTTGCATTTTGGTTCTAATACGCGTGCATTATAAGCACTCCTTAACCATAAGTTGTGTGTTTTGCTGAATAAGGTGTTTCCAGTACTTCCTGTCTCTGGCTTTCCAACAAAGTACAAGTTTGTCTGAAGCCTGTGAAATGAATTACAATAAAGGAACTCTCAGTCTGGGGCAGGTGATGCACTGTATTCTTGGTGCTTGGGGGGGGTAACAGTGGGAGGGCTTCTAGTGTCCCGACCCCACTGCTGGACCTCCTGAGGGCACCTGGTATTTTTGGCCACTGTGTGACAGAGTGTTGGACTGGATGGGCCATTGGCCTGATTCAACATTGGCTTCTCTTATGTTCTTAACATCTGGCAAGCGTCCCGCACCCGTCGCCAACCCGTTTCACTCTGCCAAAGAAGCGGAGTTAAAAAAAATACCGGGGTATCAAATGGGTTGGCAAAGGGCCACAGACAGACTTCCCCATGTGATCGCTCTGGCGCACTCCCATTGCATCAGTGATCCCTCATTGCAGCATGCTGGAAACATGCAGCAAAGGAAAAAAACTGATTCACCCGCCGCTGTGTCTGATCACGCAGTGGTGGGTCAAATTATTATGGCGCAAATAGCCTTGCTTCCCCTTCCCATGTTATCTGGCACATGTGACCGCACTCACGGTTAGCCTTTTCATCTTTGAAGGAGTGTGGGTAATAAGTCCTCATCTGACAGACTTCCAGGACAAGTGTATTATACCTGGCATAAAGAAAGTGATCACCTTTTTTTTCAGCTTCTTTGCTATCTTCTCTGTCTTTGTTGAATTTTCTTTAAGCTCTTTCTGCAACTTGTCAAACTTTTCATTGAGGTTGGTCATCTGGACCAGTAGAGGGCATAAAGCTGCAGCCATTATTTTAGGAAAGTCTGTGGTTTCCGGTTTGGTGGCCGGAGATGATGCGCTGGCAATTCCTGCTCCGTGTTTTCCTTTAGCTGCCGTTTTTTCTGCTTGCTGCGCCATTGTTTATATTAAGAGAAAAGTTTTTAAAAAATCTCTGAAAGCCTGTATATTTATTGGTTTCTTGCTGCTTTCGTCACCCTAAATTGGATATACGCTCCTTTCAAGCCGCCTTCTCAGACCCCGCTTTAAATTCAGACTTTTGAGGATTGGGCATTCCCCTTCCCCTTCCACTTGATTGGGATTTAGCGTGGCTTTACTATCATTGATTCGGTGGATTGTTCACTAATACATGGATCAACTCACATTTTTATTCACACTTCAGAAGGTAGGAAAGATCACCTTTCTTTAGATCTCTTGCGCGCTCTGTACGGTGTGCACCTCTTGTGTCATTGCCATCTCCATGCTGCGGGTACCTATCAGGGCAAAAGGAGCCTCAATCCCTTGACTTGCTGCCTTAGGAGAGGACTCCCACATGCCCCAGGCTATGACTCCCCTACAAGGAGTCAAGAGGGTCAAAGATCAACTTGGACCCTTCCCCATTGGCACATTTTGTGGGTCGCTCACATCAGAGCTGTGATGGAACATACCTGCCTGCAAGCTGCCATAACCGGAAGTTGAAGTTAAGTCAAAAGAATTTGGACAAAGACTGGAGGTAGTGGAAAAAGAAAAAAAGAAAAAAATTCTGGACAACAGCAATTGCTTCTCCTCCAAATGGAAAAATCAGCATATGTCTTGAGATTTCAAAGCATCCTGGAACAGAAGGGTGAGAATTTAAAAGAGATTCTAAGTGAAGAATTGGTTCCCATGATGGGCTTAACAGTGGAAGCTCTATAAAATGATATTGACTTGGTTTATCACACATATCCAGAACTACCCAGGGAAGTATATGTGAAATTCTCCAAAAGATCAACAAGAGATACAACATTGAAAACGACAAATGGAATACTCCAGAAAATTAAAGGAGAAGAAATTAAAGTACTAAAAGATATACCATTCGAGATCAGGAAAAAGAGGAGACAATACAGAGACTTGGCAATGTTCTTACAGCAAAATAACACACCATACAGATGGATAATACCGGAAGGGCTCATCTTCAACTTTAATGAAAAGAAAAGAAAAGATTGACTCTGTTTCCAAAGCGAAAAGGTTCTTAAAACAATAACAGAAAGCAACGGAGGGATCTGAAACAGTGGAGGATAACAAAGTACCAGAAGCTGAAGAAGAAAAAGAGGAGGAAAGCTCTGACAACAGCTCAACAAGCTCGGCAGAATCATAAGAACATAAGAGAAGCCAATGTTGAATCAGGCCAATGGCCCATCTAGTCCAACACTCTGTCACACAGCGGCCAAAATATACCAGGTGACATCAGGAGGTCCAGCAATGGGGCCAAGACACTAGAAGCCCTCCCACTACTGCCCCCCCAGCACCAACAATAGAGTGCATCACCTGCCCCAGACTGAGAGTTTCCATCTATACCCTGTGGCTAATAGCCACTGATGGACTTCTGCTCCATATTTTTATCTAATTCCTTCTTGAAGCTGTCCATGCTTGTAGCTGCCACCACCTCCTGTGGCAGTGAATTCCATGTGTTAATCACTCTTTGGGTGAAAAAGTACTTCCTTTTATCTGTTCTAACCTGACTGCTCAGCAATTTCATGGAGTGCCCATGAGTTCTTGTATTGTGAGAAAGGGAGAAAAGTACCTCTTTCCCTACCTGCTCTATCCCATTCATAATCTTATAAACCTTGATCATGTCACCCCTCAGCCGTCATTTCTCCAAGCTAAAGAGCCCCAAGCATTTTAACCTTTCTTCATAGGGAAAGTGTTCCAACCCTTTTATCATTCTAGTTGCCCTTCTCTGCACTTTTTCCAATGCTATAATATCCTTTTTGAGATGTGGTGACCAGAACTGTACACAGTATTCCAAATGAGGTCATCCAATTTTGAAGCAGATTTAGGGGCTGCGGTTCCTAAACCTCTAAAAGTTAAATTGGATTTTGATAAAAAGAAGCTTAGAGGAAAGAAAAAAGCAAAACAGTCTAATTTTGACAGCCTGTTACGCATTTAACATTTGGTCAGAGCAGACCAAATACATACAATTTTTGAAAGGGATTGGGACTGTTTGCTTCATACTTTATACTTTTATATAACACTCACTGTTTAATATGTGGGCAAGAGGGAAACATCAAAACTTTAATCATTTATATTATGATCCTTGCTACTCTTTGTTTTAGTTTGTATCCCTTCCCCAGACCCTGTAGGATGGTAGTTTAGAAAAGCAAAATAAAAAATTATAAAAAAGGAAAAGAAAGTGATCACCTGGGCCCACTCTTGTGTGAAGGTCTCCTCCCAGTAGGATGAGTTCAGCTGGATAGTTCAATGAGAGATCTTTGACGTAACCACCTAGTTCTGTCTGTGTTAGTTCCAGACTGGCTTTTTTTTTTGCTGAGGAGGTAGGTAGGCATTAATTACCAATAGCACTTCTGAGATGAATTGGAGATGAACTGCCATAGCTTGATGTTGTGAAGCAGACAATGATGTACAACTTGCTGCCAAGGATGTAGATATCACAATACCTAGGCCAACTTTTAGTCTCCCGGTACCTGGGCCAGGGGTTGCCTCTACTTTGAGAGACTGATATCCATCTACTTCAAGGTATTTTATCATCCAGGTTTCTTGGATCAAGATAATATCATATTGTCTTTGGAAAAAAGATTTCTCAATACCACATGCCCAGCCTGCAACATTCCATATTGAAATTTTTAAGAGTATAATTGTGTCCATATCACACTGGTCTGTATACTGTCATGCTGTTGGTATCATACTCTGTGTTATTTTTGGCTCAGAGGTGTCTTCTATAATCATACAAAACTCAGGATTATTTTTGGGGACAGCCAGATTGGTATTGGCATTTCCTCTATTATTGGCCATTGTACTGTCCACCTAACACACCAACCGATAGCCTGCCATCACTGGTCGAGGCTGTGTCGGGCTGGGCATTGGAGTACCCTAGGCTGATAGTCTTGAGCGACTTCGATGTCCATACCGACGATGCAGCCTCTGTACCAGTGATGGACTTGGTGTCGTCCATGGTGACGCTAGGACTCACCCAATTCGTAATGGCCCCTACTCATCAGGCCGGGCATACACTCAACTTGATCTTCGCAGCGGGGGTTACTGTGGACCAGATCATTGCTTTGGCAGTGCCATGGTTGGACCACCATGCCCTGAAGGCCTGTGTGAATGTATCGCCCTGACCCTGTTTGGGTGGCGAGCATATTCTGGCTCGCCCACAGAGCCAAATGGACCCTCAGCGGCTTCAGATGCCTCTGTGGGATCCTATGCCCCCTTGTGGCTTGTTAGATGAGCTTGTCAAGGACTGGCACAGTCGGCTCTCAGCAGCCATAGAAGAGATTGCTCTCTGCACCCTCGCTCTAACTGGGCTCCTTGGTTCACTGAGGAGCTGTGGCTGATGAAATGAGGGCTTAGATGGCTAGAGAGATGGTGGCAGTGTGCTCGTGATGAAACAACGAGCATCTTACCGTACGTTTTTTATATAAATATATATTATATTTATAACTTTTAACTTTATAACAGCGAAATCTCAAAAAGAGTTAAAATGCATTCTGAACATAAGAAACATAACAGTATACAGAAATAAAAAAAGAGCAACAGTTGAGATTAATTATTATAGTTCACAGCACATACTTCAGAGTCATTATGGTATTGTAAGTGGTAATATAACAATATAACAAGCTATTAAGTGTCATCAGAACATTGAAATAATTTCGAGATATCTTTTACGTATGGTGCAGGTAGGAACAATGGTGTTAGCATAAGTCGTTTCTAAGAACAGAAGCCATTTAGAGTAGAATTGGGATTGAGCTTTGTAAGTACTAGCAGGAGGTACAGAAATAGCTATTTTTTCCATTGTATAATATTCCCATATCTGCATGTACCATTGGTGAAGGGTTAGAGTTCTTCCAGTTCCTTGTAATAACAGATTTGGCTGCCATTATTAACAGTGATATTAATTCTTTTTGTATTTTAGGAATCGCTATACTGTCCCACAAATCAAGCAATACTAATTCAGGAGAATAAGGTAAGTCAATATTAGTAATCAACTTAATAGTACATAGGATTGTGACCCAAAACGTTTTAATTTTTTTTGCAGGTTCACCAACAATGATAGTAGTTTGCCACCTCATCACAGGAACGCCAGCATAAAGGTGAGTATTTCTTATCAATATGGTGTAGTTTAGCAGGTGTAAGGTACCATCTTAGTATCAATTTAAGAGCTTGAGTTCTTATATTTAAGGATCAAGATGACAGACTGGGTGATGACCAAATTTTGAGCCTGAGTTCCAAGCAATTTGATATGTTGTTGATTCTTTAGAGGAATGAGATAATAGCTCCTTATAAAGGATTGAAATCATACCCTTACAGGATTTAACATCCACGGAGAGAGTTTTTTCAAAAAAAGTAAAAGGCCTGGTTTCTTCAGTTTTGAAAGTAGACTTTGTCTTATTTGAAGATATTCGAACCAGTTAATTTTACAGCTGTATTTGTGTTCTATTTCAGATTTGTCAAGGAGGGCAGAATTGTTACTTATATTAAAAGATATGATATTATTGTCTCTCCAGAGTTGAAAAGAGGCATTGAGGAAGCCAGGAGCAAACCATGATTGGCCTATGAAGTTGGTAAGTAGGGATGTGGAGCTAATACTGATTTCAATTTGTCCCACACTTTCAGAGGGTTAGATAAAAATATCTTGTTGTGTAAGCTTGTTGGCCGCTGGGAAGGTTTATTCCAGAGAATCTCCTGGAAAGATCTTGAGTTTAAATAGGAGAGTTCCATCCATTTCCAGTCAGCGTTATAATTTTTGCTATACTGCTTTATAATTCCTAGTAAGGTGGAAGCTTCATAATATAAAGAGAAATCTGGTAAGGGCAATCCACCATTTTTAGGTAATCTTCATAATGTTGCAAAGCTGATTCTGTGGAATGGTTTGTTCCACACATATTTCAAAATGCTAGTTTGCCAGCATTTTATTTATTTATTTATTTATTTATTACTTTTTATTTATATCCCGCCTAGCCAGGAAACTGATGAATATGGGATTGTTATTGGAATAGCTCTGAAGAGATATAAAATTTTTAGGAATATAAAGGACTTTATGACTTGTATTTTTTCTATCCAAGACAAAAGAGATGATGAAGTAGATTTAGGCAGTTTTTAAAAAGTTTTTGCAAGTGCAAGAGTGTAGCAAAGATTGTAATTCTGGTAAGGATTTTTCTGGTTGTATTAGAAACAGTGTCAAATTGTCCACGAAAAGACTAAGTTTTAGATGGTGGTTTCCTGTTAAAATGCCATGGATCTGCGGGTTAGAACAAATTGTGTGTGCTAATGGCTCGATGGCTATTGCAAAGAGTAATGGTGAGATTGGACAACCTTGGCGGGTACCTCTGGAAAGTTTGAAGTCTTCTGAACAGATTCCATTTGTTTGAATACAGGCTGATGGTGAGTGATAGATGGCATTGATCAGGCATAAAAATTTGGGTCCAAAGTTTATTTGTGCCAAGAGAGAATTCAGATAAAGAGTTTCCACCCCATCAAAGGCTTTTTCAAAATCAATTGACAAAATAAAGGAAGACTGAATGCAGTGTTTTTGATAGTATTGGATAGTGTTTAGTACTTTTCGTGTGTTGTCAGTGATTTCCCTATGGGGGATAAACCCTGTTTGGTCTGTGTTGATGTAGGATTCAATTACATGGTTAAGTCAGAATGCCATTGTTGCCGTACAGATTTTGTAGTCCTTACAGGATGTTTATGAGATCCTATGAGATGGCAATCAAAGTCGCAAAGAGACAATTCTACGCGGCCACGTTTGTGTCTGCTAGTTCACGCCCAGCACAATTGTTTAGAACTATTAGATCGCTAACAGAGCTGCCTCAGAACAGACCAAATACTAGGGAATTGGATATTGGTTGTGAGGCTTTTGCGAGCTATTTTGCAGATAAAGTCTTGCTGCTCTACCATGATCTCCCTGCCACAGTTGAGACAGTGAGTGAATTCAAGGCTCCATGCATGTCTTCTGGTTCTATTCTGGATTATTTCAGTCCACTCAGCCTTGAGGAAGTCGACAAATTGCTTTCAACGGTATGCCCAACCACGTGCAGCCTTGACCCGTGCCCTTCATGGCTCATAAAAGCTGGCTGCAAGGGTTTACGAGGTGCCCTCAGGGATATTATCAACAATTCCTTTGCTGAGGGACTGTTCCCGGGGGCACTCAAGGAAGCGATGGTCTGCCCTCTCTTGAAAAAACCATCCTTGGACCCGGCTGAATTGGCCAACTATTGTCCAGTCTCCAATTTGCCCTATTTGGGCAAATTACTTGAGAAAGCAGCGGCGATTCAGTTGCAGAGCTTTATGGATGACACTTCCATGCTAGACTAATTTCAGTCCAGCTTCCGGCCGGATCATGGGACAGAGACGGCACTGGTCGCCCTCACAGACGACCTCCGGAGGCATCTGGATCGAGGCGGTACAGCAGTGCTGTTGCTGTTAGATCTGTCAGCAGCATTCGACACTGTTGACCATCAGTTACTGATCCACCGCCTTGCCGACACTGGGATCCAGGGTCTTGCCTTGCAATGGCTTGTCTCCTTTCTCCAAGGTCAGGGACAGAGGGTGGTGTTAGGGGAGCAGATGTCCCAGAAGTACCCACTGGTTTGCACAGTTCCTCAAGGGGCAGTACTGTCCCCGATGTTATTTAACATCTACATGTACTCCATCGCCCAGATTGCCCAGAGGCACAGGCTAGGGTGCCATCAATATGCAGATGACATCCAGCTATATCTGTTGTTGGGTAGTCAGTCTGACTCTACCCCAGATGACCTGGAGTGGGCACTTCATGACGTGGCGGGCTGGCTTAGACTGAGCTGATTGAAATTGAATCCAACGAAGATGAAGGTCCTGTGCCTGAGTTGGAGCAGATCAGGGATAGGGATCCCACTCCCAACCTTCAATGGGGAGCCATTGGTGCCAGCGTTGAGGGTTAGGAGTTTGGGAGTGCTCACTTTAACAATGGAGGCCCAGGTAGCAGCCACTGCCAAGGCAGCCTTTTACAATCTCAGCTGATTAGGCAGTTGGTTCCCTTCCTCAAACGCAATGACCCAGCAACAGTGATTCATGCTATGGTCACCTCGAGATTAGACTACTGCAATGCTCTCTACATGGGGCTGCTCTTGTCTCAGATTCGGAAGCTGCAGCCAGTGCAAAATGCGGCAGCCAGGCTGCTGATGGGTCTCTCTGTACGAGACCACATCCAGCCTGTGCTGAAGGCATTGCAATGGCTGCCAATTCATTTCAAGGTGCTGGTTCTGACCTTTAAAGCCCTATATGGTCAGGGGGCCTGCCTACTTGAGGGACCGCCTTTCCCCACATGTGCCTCAGAGAGCACTGAGGTCAGGGACACAGAATCACCTGACTTTCCCTAGCCCAAGAGACGCCAGGTTGGCTGCTACTAGAGCCAGGGCCTTTTCAGTGGTGACTCCATACTGGTGGAATGAGCTCCTGGATAACATCAGGGCCCTGCGGGACCTTTTACAGTTCTTCAGGGCCTGTAAAATGGAGCTCTTCCACCAGGCTTTCGATTAGGAGCCGTCACTGACAAATGCACCACCGGAACACACTACAGCCTGCATGAAACACCGGTGGATATTGCCTTCCTCTGTATATTGAATGCCTCCATCATTTGCACTGTTTTTTGTTAGAATTTTATGATGATAGGTAGTTGTTATTTATGTTTTATTGTATGTACTGTTTTATTGCTTTTAATGCTTGTTCGCCACCTTGAACCAGTTTCCTGGCAAGGCGGGATACAAATTGAAAATAAATAATAATAATAAATAAATAAATTATTAGCACAGTTTGCTCAAGATGGAGATGGTTTTGTCTTGGAAGGCTAGGAATAGCAGCCCCTGAGCTCTCTTTAGGTGGATTAAAAGTAGCCAGGCAGCTATTTAAAGTTCTTTCCTCTGAGAAAGAATCCTGCTTAGTTTTTCTTAGGGAGGCTAATACTTACATTTGTTGTAGAGAAAATTGGAAACCACCTTTTATTTTATATGGTTTTTTGTTACTTCTCTGTTATTTGTTATTCTTTCTGTCAATAAAAAATTTAAACACAAAAAAAATATAATAATGTGACAGGGTGGGACAGCCATAAACCTTCAAATAAGAAGAAAAATCAAAGTCAGACAGAAAGGAAGAAAAAATGGAGGGAAAATCCTGTGTATGAGGGAGGGAAGAGGGTGAGGTTGTCATAAGAAGGAAATAAGGGAAGTGACTGAAACAGGTAATATTAGGATACTGGGTGTTTTCAGGTACCCTCACATTAACTGGGTAAACATGTGCTTGCGTCATGCTGTAGAAATGAGATTCCAAGATGCTATAAATGAGTGTGCAATGGACCACATGGTCACAGAGCCAATGAGTGCTGTAGTGTACAGATCTCAAGACCCGATGAAAGATATAGAGGTTGTTGCACCAATGGAGAGCAGTGACCACAGTGGTATTAAGTTCAGTATTCTTGTTAATGGAAACCCTATGTCAGGTAGCCCTGCCATGATGGATGGAGGGGAGGGGAGGATGGCAATGGGCGCCATAGTGGCGTGACAGGCGGGAGGTTGGAATCCGAGGGGTGTTGATTTATGTCTAGGGTGTGAGAGTGGAATGTGCATCTGGTAACCCCTATCTCTTGCAGACTGAACATTCTGACCTTGAGGAGTCAAGCTGCGAGCTTTACTGTCGCTTTCAAAGTTCCAGCTTTCCTGAGAATAATGGGGGCGTTGGGAACTTTATTAGCGTAGTAACTTTCGATTCCCAGTCGCATGTTATTCCCTGATTGGTAGAAGGGGGGGTCCCCATTCACCCCCTTCTCGGTATAACCACTTGCTTTCTGTAACCAAGTCATTCTGAACAATGTACCTGCTACAGTGACCTTTCTATTGCAGCTCTATAATAAATGCTATTCTTGCTTGAACCGCAAGGCATGGTGTTTTGCTGACTAGGTTAGGGCTTCTGACAGTTTGTTCAGAATCCTCATCAACTTCGGGACTGGTCAGAAACCCGCAACTCCAAAATGAGTAGCGAAGAAGAAGATACTCTCCCGATCGAAGAAGAAAAGAAAAAGGAGAAGAAACCTCCCGGGAAGGACGTACCCAGAGAGACCCCTGACACATACGTGCCGGGACAATGGGGTCCGGAGTACGACTTTGGAGGGCCCTACGGGGATCCATATGGGGCGGCCTATGGAGGGGTGACCCACCGAGTCGGACGTAGACGAGACTGGGTGAAACCCCTGGCTGAAACCCACGAGACATGGTTTGGAACCCCGCGAGCATCGGTGGGGGAGGCCACCCCGAAAGATCGGTCCGCAGACTGATTACGGCGGGAGCCCTGGAGGAAACCGGCCGAGACTCCGAGAGCCTGGAAGGTGCCGTGGTGAGACGGAGGTGGAGTGGGGAACCGAGCCAAGACCGCCTGATGCGCTACCTAGATGAATCCCTCGCCCGCATCCCACAGATGATCGCAGAGGGCATCCGAGAGGAGCGTGAGCGACAAAGGCGAGAGGAGCCACCAGACCAAGTTCCCCAGGATCAACGGCCGGCACCGGATCAAGGCCAGCAGAACGTACCAGCCGGGCCTCCGGAGCAACCCGTGGGGCCAGGGCCGCAGGGGCCACCGGGGCAACCACCCCCTCGACCTTGGGGGGTTTTGCCACCGAAACCAGGGGCCATCTATTCCAGCGCGAAGAGCGGATGGTCGATGACATAGCAGCCCACCTGAAGGGAGCGGCCGCTGACTGGTATGTGGGACTTCACCAGGCTGATGGGCGTGAGTTGAGAGAAATCGATTCGTTCATGTGGGCCATGAAAGAGCAATTCGAAGACGCGAACTCTAACAAAGCGGCAAAGGCAGCGATCCGAGCCCTCAAGCAACGCACGAGATCGGTGAGAGATTACACGGCGGAGTTCCGTAGGTGCGCGGCTAAAATCAGAGGGGTGCAAGATGGGACCCTCGTGGACTACTACAAGTTGGGACTCAACGCGGAGATCCGGCGAGAAGTCACCAAAACCCAAGACCCAGACACCCTCTCGGGGTGGATACAAGCCGCCATCACGATGGAGAACCGGCTGAAAACCATCAAACTAGATGATGCCGCAGCGATGGCCAACAGTGGCCCTGCGCCGGCAGCGAGGGGGAAACCCCCTACCCCGAATCCAAAACCAAGGGATGGTACGAGGGAACTTCGAATGAAGCAAGGTCTTTGCCTCAAATGCGGAGAAGGGGGCCACTTCGCCGCGAACTGCCCGACCGCATCAGCATCGTCAGGAGCGCCCAAGGGAGCCAAGAAGAAGTTCGACACCTCCACGCCGAAACCGGTGGCAAAGCCGAGGGGGGCGAAAGCCCTGCAAGCCAAACCGCTCAGCGAGGCATCCGACTCATCCGATGGTGAAGCTGTGCCGCAGGGAAATGAGACGGACCTGCTGTGAACAGCGCTGAACAGTAGGTCCCGGACTCCCAGGCGCAAACCCCGGTGAGCAAACCCCCCTCTCTTTTTTTCCTTACCGTGACTTTAATGGACCCGGGTCTATTGACCCATGTGAGAGTACGGGCTCTCATTGACTCTGGGTGCGGGAGAGACCTCATCAATCCCACACTGGTGACGGGACTGGGGGCGAAAGTTGTTAAACTAAACGACCCCTTAATATTTACTCAGATGGATGGCTCCACCATGAAAGAACCCTGTAAATACGAGACTGTGCCCTTGAGGGTGGGAATTGGGCAGCATTGGGAAGAAAGGCCTTTCGTTGTTACCCCGTCTGCCCGCTTTCCCCTAGTACTCGGAAGCGCGTGGTTCTTTGATCACGATCCACACGTCCTATAGGGGGAGGGGAAAGTGAATTTCATCTCTGACAAATGCCGATCCCACTTATGGAAGAATGAGTGGGGACCCATGACGGGGGGCAACTCCTAGTGTCGGTGGGGGTGGCGGAAGCCGAACTGGAAGGCATTCCACCTGAGTATCATGACCTGGCCCCTGTCTTTGGGGAGGAGGAAGCCGACGAATTGCCCCCCATAGGAACTCAGACTGTGCGATTGAAATTTTGCCTAACCAGAAACTACCGAAAGGGAAGTTGTATTCTATGAGCCCCTCAGAAAAAGTGGAACTGAGGAAATTCATTGACAAAAATCTGAGTAGGGGTTTTATGCGGCCAGCATCCTCCCCGTTTGCGGCTCCCGTGCTTTTCCGGAAGAAAAAGGATGGGGGGTTGCGGCTGTGCACCGACTATCGTGGCTTGAATGCAGTCTCCAACACAAACGCCTACCCCATGCCTCTGATAAAAGACTTGTTGGCTGCGGTGGCTGGGGGAAAGGTTTTCTCGAAGCTAGATCTCCGTGATGCCTACTTCAGGGTCCGAATTCGGGAGGGGGACGAATTTAAAACGGCGTTCAACACCCCTCTGGGCCAATTTGAATACCTGGTCATGCCGTTCGGGCTTCAGGGACCCCCGGGAGTCTTCATGAACTTGATTAATGAGGTGCTCCACAAGTATTTGTTTAAGGGGGTCCTTGTTTACCTTGATGACATTCTTTTATATTTCCCCGACATGAAGTCCCATGTGAAACTGGTGAGGGAAGTGTTACAAACGTTGCACAAGCATAAACTGTTTGCAAAACTGTCCAAGTGTGAATTTCACAAAACAGAGATCCCTTTTCTGGGCTACCGCATATCCCAAAAGGGGATTGAGATGGACCCTGAGAAAATCAAAGATGTGATAGGGTGGGAGGCCCCCAAAACACGGAGGCAACTTCAAGGGTTCCTCGGATTCGCGAACTTTTATAGATCGTTCCTATCGAACTTTGCCCAGGTGGCCCTTCCCCTAACTGACTTATTGAAAACCAAAGGGAAGCCACCCGAATGCACTCGACCCGGGGCCAAACTAGAGTGGTCGCCACAGTGCCAGAGGGCATTTGACAAATTGAAAGCCCTTTTTACGTCGGAACCTGTGCTAGCCCACCCGAATGAACTTAAAAAATTCATTGTCCAAGTCGACGCTTCCGATGTTGCTATGGGGGGGGCGATCCTCCAAGAGGGGGAGGATGGTAAATTACACCCCCTTGCCTATGTTTCTAGAAAATTGAACGATACTGAACGGAATTGGTCAGTGTGGGAAAAGGAAGCGGGATCGATCCGCTTAGTGTTGGCTACCTGGCGGCATTGGCTAGAGGGGGCGCGAGTTCCGTTCGAGGTATGGACTGATCACAAAAACCTCGAGCTTCTCCGCTCCCCCCGTTCCTTGAACGCCAAACAGCTGCGTTGGGCTGATTTCTTCTCCAAGTTCAATTTCACACTGCACCACTTCCCGGGAACATCTAACTCGCTGGCCAATGCACTGTCACGCCTCCCTCAACACGACAGCAAGAGGGAGGAGATTCATGACTCGGTCTTCACGCCTTCCCAGTTGGGAGGGGCAGTAACCACTCGGAGGCAGGCCAAACATTCCCCCCCATTCCCAGACCCTCCTACCAATGACTGGATGACGAAATTTTCTACAGCTATGTCAGACGCTGATAGAGAGGAGGTGGGGGGGGAAGAAGGAATCTCCCAGAATGTGCATGGCTGCTGGACTAAAAATGACAAGCTATTTGTCCCATGTTCCCTTAGGGGGGAGGTGATGAGCTGGGCGCACGGATCGAAACTGGCTGGGCACACGGGGTTTGTAAAATCTCTCCAGCTCCTGCAAAGACAATTTTGGTGGCCAGGGCTTAGAAAAGACATTTCACTTTTCACGTCGGCTTGCCAAACGTGCTTGATGAGTAAACCTCGACCTGGTAAACCCCCGGGGGCTCTGCAACCCCTCCCCACACCGGCTCGCCCGTGGGAAGTAATCTCTATGGACTTTATTACTGACTTACCCCCTAGTGGGGGAAAGACTGTCATATGGGTGATAGTGGACCTGTTTACGAAACAGGCTCATTTCGTTCCGTTTGCCTCTATCCCCTCTGCCAAGAAACTAGCCTCTGCGTTCCTGCAACACGTCGTGAGGCTCCACACTTTGCCTGCTAAAGTGATCTCGGACAGGGGGGTGCAATTCGTTTCACGGTTCTGGAGCGAATTGATGTCACTGCTTGGGGTGGAGCGGGGGGTCAGCAGTGCGTACCATCCAGAATCCGATGGGCAGACTGAACGTGTAAATCAGACTCTGGAACAATATTTGCGGTGTTTTTCCAACTTTCAACAGGACAATTGGCATTCTCTTTTGCCTTTGGCTGAGTTTTGTTACAACAATACTCAGCACTCGTCGACGGGGATGTCCCCGTTTAAGGCGGTACATGGATATGACGCCCCGCCTCTGCCATTCCTGACTTCTCCCGACCTCCCGGCGGGAGATGCTGGAGACTGGTGCAAACAATTGCAGATGGCGTGGTCATCGTTAGCCAAGACTCTAGAGGACGCTAAGACTGCTTATAAAGTCCAGGCTGACAAGAAACGCAACCTTGCCTGGATTCCAAAGTGTGGGGAGTTTGCTTACTTGTCCACGCAACACTTGCGTCACATTCAACCGAGTCGCAAACTTGGTTGGAAATTTGTTGGACCATTTGAGATTGTGAGAGTGATTAACAATGTGACTGTCGAATTGGCATTGCCAAAATCTCTAAAGTCTGTTCATCCTGTTTTTCATGTAAGGCTTCTTCGCCGGGCACCTGAAGAGAACAAATGGAGACCACGACGACCAACCCCGCCTCCGCTGCTGGTGGGGGGGGAACCTCACTACGAAGTATCGCAAATCTTGGACTCTAAGATCTCTCGCAATCGCTTGTTTTATCTGGTTGAATGGATTGACTTTGGGCCGGAGCAGAGGGAGTGGGTGCGGGCGGAACATGTTCTGGCCCCCCGGCTTATCCGGGCGTTTCACAAGTTGTACCCCCATAAGCCAAAGGGGTAGAGTTATTTTCGAGGGGGCTGCATGTCAGGTAGCCCTGCCATGATGGATGGAGGGGAGGGGAGGATGGCAATGGGCGCCATAGTGGCGTGACAGGCGGGAGGTTGGAATCCGAGGGGTGTTGATTTATGTCTAGGGTGTGAGAGTGGAATGTGCATCTGGTAACCCCTATCTCTCGCAGACTGAACATTCTGACCTTGAGGAGTCAAGCTGCGAGCTTTACTATCGCTTTCAAAGCTCCGGCTTTCCTGAGAATAATGGGGGCGTTGGGAACTTTATTAGCGTAGTAACTTTCGATTCCCAGTCGCATGTTATTCCCTGATTGGTAGAAGGGGGGGTCCCCATTTACCCCCTTCTCGGTATAACCACTTGCTTTCTGTAACCAAGTCATTCTGAACAATGTACCTGCTACAGTGACCTTTCTATTGCAGCTCTATAATAAATGCTATTCTTGCTTGAACCGCAAGGCATGGTGTTTTGCTGACTAGGTTAGGGCTTCTGACACCCTAAAGTCCAAAACAACCGTATTTGATTTCAAAAGAGTGAACTTTACAAAAATGGGGGGGCTAGTTAGAAAGATACTGAAAGGGAAATATGAGTCAAATCCCAAGAGGATGTTTGGAAGCGATATAAAATCATGCAAGTTGCAGCCCAGGTAGAATGCATTCCCCAGGTTCAGAAAGGTAATGCCAATTCTAAAAGAATGCCTGTATGGTTAATAAGCCAAGTCAAGGAAGTCATAAAAAGCAAAAGGCTTTTAAAAAGTGGAAGGTCCACCGCAATGAAGTGAACAGAAGGGGTCACAGGGTTTCGCAAAAGAAGTGAAAATCAATAATCAGGTATGTGAAAAGAGAATTTGAGGAGCAGATTGCTAAAAGCAATCATTTCTTTAAATATATCCCAAGCAGGAAACCAGCCAAAGAAGCAGTTAGGCCTTTGGATGACCACTGAATAAAAGGATTACTAAAGGAAAAAGGGGAGATGTCAAGAAAGCTAAATGAATTCTTTGCATATGTACCCAGGCTACAGCCTCTATTTTTAGTAAGGAAGTCTGAAAAAATGAGTCAAATTGAGGTGACAAGAGATGAAGTTCTAGACCTATTGGGGACTTTAAAAACCAATAAGTCTCCAGGTCCTGATTGTCGGGTAGCCCTGCCATGGTTGTACTGTGTAAGGTGGAATGTGTATTGCTATGCAGCTGTGTTTTTCTAACTGTCTCGCTTATCTTGCCATTGGCCCTGAGCACCCGGCTTCTCCTGTGCGAAGCTGTTCTCATCTCCCATGCACCTCTGATACGTTACTTGCCTCCCCGCATTTTTCATTTATTGCCTGTTGGCTCTCAGGTGTCAGGAGGTCCTGTATGAAACCAGTATAATTGCTTTAGCCATTTTGTATTCCCCATTCCTGACTCGATAACGTCCAAGATGACTTCACCTTTCTCTGATCAATAAAAGCTGAACCTAATTCAGGACCTGCTGTTGAACTGAGTTATTGAAGTACCTGACAGAGAGTCAGGAATCAGCATCCCCTCTACCTGTATTGTCAGAAAGATAAGTGGTGAAGAAGAGGGACAGCCAATCCCAAAGGAACAAGATGTACTCCGGTTACCACCGCGCCAGTCACCATGACCTTGCCGGTGACTACGGCTCCAGTGACAACTGTGCCACTGCAACTACCTATTGCCCGGAGACTGGGTCTGGGAGCAGAATGCAGATACTTTGGACTGCCTTGTGAGTCACAGAAGGGGTTCGAGTGGTCGACATTTGATTCGAGTACCCAGGAAACATGGTCAGTAACTCTGGATTCAGTGAGAGAAATGCAGTGTAGAACCAGTCCCAACCGAAGAGGATTCCTGACAATCTGTCAGGCACTTCAGAAAGTCAGTGAATCTCTGCATTGCCCGGGCAACCTACTCACCTCCCCACATACCAGACATGAAAAGACACAGACCAACTGTCACCCTCACCCCTCCCTTCCACCCTATGGCAGGGTCACCTGACACTGTGGGTGATTTCCCACTACAGCTGCCTCGGGGTTGCGCCGCCGTTCGCCCCGATGCTATTTGTCAATTTCACACCCGAAGCCGCGGGGCTGCATTTTGACCCGCGGCTCGTCCGATTTCCCCTGCAGTTTCGTAATCCTCAAAAAACAGGATTAGGAAACTGCGGGGAAATCGGGCGAAGCCGCAGGTCAAAATGCAGCCCCGCGGCTTCGGGTGTGAAATTGACAAATTTTATCGGGGCAAATGGCGGCGCAACCCCGAGGCAGCTGTAGTGGAAAATCACCCAGAATTTCAGTCAATATCCCCTTTCTTCCTTTTAGTTTACTATTCTACCTCTGAGTCTAGAATGTTCTTGGAACCATTGACTCTCCAAGGCAATGTAATGTTTCCAGAAGATTTGTTGTATTTTAACTATAATTGTTATAATTGTTGTATTTTAATTATGGATAATTGTTGTATTTTAACTATGTTTTATTTATGTATTTTATGTCGACTGGAAGCCGCCCTGAGCATGCCTCGTGGGGAGGGCGGGGTATAAATTTCATAATAAATAAATAAAGATTGAATGCAAGAAGTCTGTCTTCTTAACAAGGTAGCTGTTTCAAGATGTATATAGTCTAAACAATGTGCTCTTGCATATAATTGAATTCTACACACCTTTTCTGCAATGCACAAGCAGGGAACCCACAAAGACTTGTGGGGGTTATGTCATTTCCCCAAATATTCCCTTGCCTACACTATTTCTTCTCTGTCTTCTCCTGGCAGCCACCATAGCCTCACCTTTCTCTGCTTCTTCCTCTCCTTTCCTTCACAGCCCAAATCCAGCAACTTACCTTTTCCCTGCCTCCCTGTACTCAGTTTTCTCCCTTCCTTTCCCCTTACTGATCTTGATCTGGACTTCCATGACTCCCCTGAAAAATTCTTGTCAAGTTGCATGGTGCCAACTGCTGGGCGATTTGGACAGTGGAGAACCTGCAAGGAGTTGTGGAAGGTTTTCCACTTTCCACTTTCTCCTGCATCCCCTCCTCACACCATTTCCTCTTTTTTTCCTCCTGGCAGCCCCCATATCCTCACCTTTCCCTTCTCTCCTTTCCACCCACCAAGCAGCCTAGTTGTTACCCTCCCATTTTCAGCTATGTTTATTTAACTCAGTTATATCCTGCCTTTTTCTACAATGGGGACCCAAAGCAGCTTACATCATTCTCTTTTCCTTTATTTTGTCCTCACAATGTCAGGCTTGGCTAAATCAGTTCTCAACACCAGCCAGTTGATTGAAAGCTAACTTTATTGAGACAATTGATAACTACCATCCTGGACACATCTATTGTTAGGACTAAAGGTAACCACGTGAAAGTTACAGATATAGTGGATTCGAGTAAAGGTGCTAAAGATCAGGACCCAATCACACCCCAGTATTTGCCCACCAGAACTAACCATCAGCTCCCACCTCTGCTCCCACAGTCACGTAACCTCCACATAGCAAAGAAAACGGAATCACAGACGTTTGAGATGCTGGGACATTTGGCATCGCTAAAGTGACAAGCCTCGGTCACATCAAAGGGAAGAGAGAGAGGATCCTCTTCTCTCAATGACAGGTGAGCTGCAAAATAAATAAATAAATATAATAATAAAAATTTAAAATTTAGACATTTAAAAAATGCAAAAAGGGCACAGGGAGCCTGACACACAACAACACTGTGAGGTTTGGCTAAGAGTGTGTGACTGGCCCAAAGTTCCCCAGTGAGATTTCACAGCAGAGAGGGAATTCAAGCCTGGGTCTCCTAGATCCTAAGGTGAAACATGAACCACCCCAGCATTTGTATGGTGGCTGCTGTTAACAATAGCAAGCAGCTGGGCTCAGGTAAGTCATTCTAGTTGTATGGTAGCAAGTCATTTACTGGCCCCATAAGTCTTCTCTCAAAGGCCAGAACAGCCTCTCTCCTGCCTCTGCCCTTTCCTGACAGAAACCAAGTAATGCAAAGGCTGGCAATATTGTTGTGATTCCCTAGCAAAGGCCACTGAGAGCATCCATTTCTTAAAGCTACAGGTGTGCCAATATGTTGTTGAAGGCTTTCATGGCCAGAGTTCATTAATTGTTGTAGATTTTCCAAGCTGTATGGCCATGGCCTTGGCATTGTAGGACCTGATGTTTTGCCAGCAGCTGTGACTGGCATCCTTAGACATATAACACAGAAAGATGGAGTCAAAGTGAGAAGAAAAATGGTAGGCAGGTAATTACAGGTGTGCCTTTTATCATTTTGAAGGGTTAACTCCCCCAACTATTTTTTTTCTTTAGATTTCAATTTTTTCTGCAAACCTGGGATGTATTTCATGTTTGCAGAAACATCTGTCTTGTCTGTGCATGGCCCCATTCTCTAGATTTAAGTATCCCCAGATGAGGTCATGTTGAGAATTGGAGATGATGATGATGATGATGATGTGAACCATGTGGATTGATTACTTAATAATTCCTTTTTGACTTAAATGGCTTCAAAAGGGACTGTGACAAGAGACATTAGCTCAATTTATTCATAGCTGCATGAGCCAGTAATGATAGAATTCTATGGCCAAGTGTAAATCAATAATCAGGTATGTGAAAAGAGAATTTGAGGAGCAGATTGCTAAAAGCAATCATTTCTTTAAATATATCCCAAGCAGGAAACCAGCCAAAGAAGCAGTTAGGCCTTTGGATGACCACTGAATAAAAGGATTACTAACGGAAAAAGGGGAGATGTCAAGAAAGCTAAATGAATTCTTTGCATATGTACCCAGGCTACAGCCTCTATTTTCAGTAAGGAAGTCTGAAAAAATGAGTCAAATTGAGGTGACAAGAGATGAAGTTCTAGACCTATTGGGGACTTTAAAAACCAATAAGTCTCCAGGTCCTGATTGTCAGGTAGCCCCGCCATGGTTGTACTGTGTAAGGTGGAATGTGTATTGCTATGCAGCTGTGTTTTTCTAACTGTCTCGCTTATCTTGTCATTGGCCCTGAGCACCCGGCTTCTCCTGTGCGAAGCTGTTCTCATCTCCCATGCACCTCTGATACGTTACTTGCCTCCCCGCATTTTTCATTTATTGCCTGTTGGCTCTCAGGTGTCAGGAGGTCCTGTATGAAACCAGTATAATTGCTTTAGCCATTTTGTATTCCCCATTCCTGACTCGATAACGTCCAAGATGACTTCACCTTTCTCTGATCAATAAAAGCTGAACCTAATTCAGGACCTGCTGTTGAACTGAGTTATTGAAGTACCTGACAGAGAGTCAGGAATCAGCATCCCCTCTACCTGTATTGTCGGAAAGATAAGTGGTGAAGAAGAGGGACAGCCAATCCCAAAGGAACAAGATGTACTCCGGTTACCACCGCGCCAGTCACCATGACCTTGCCGGTGACTATGGCTCCAGTGACAACTGTGCCACTGCAACTACCTATTGCCCGGAGACTGGGTCTGGGAGCAGAGGGCAGATACTTTGGACTGCCTTGTGAGTCACAGAAGGGGTTCGAGTGGTCGACATTTGATTCGAGTACCCAGGAAACATGGTCAGTAACTCTGGATTCGGTGAGAGGGAGCTGTTACGAGTACCAACCTCCCCACGAGACAGGAGCGAGGACTCAGTACAAAGAGAAGGTTTGGGAGGAACGCCTCACCCGAATTCAACGAGCCCAGGAGTGGTTGCTCCAGGCGGTGGAAGATGCCTTGATGGACATTCCAGGCACGGTGGCACAGCTGGTGCAAGTCGAGATGCATCTGCAACAACAGCAACCCCCAGCTCAGCAGCAACCACCACCCCGTCCACCACCAGGGGACCAGCAAGCACCTATCCTGGTTCCAACTCCAGTAGGGCCAATCCTGGCTCCCAGATTGCTGGAAATTTTGCCCAAAGGGTTGTTGGATGCGAAGTTTGATTGCACCCCTGAGAAGCTGGCCTTCTTTGTAGTACAGGTGGAGAAGTTTGTCCAAACCTGGGGCCACCTGTTTCCTACTGATGCCAGAAGGGTGAACTACATCGCAGCACAACTCAGAGGTGGGGCAGCTGACTGGTGCATGAGCCTGTACAATGCGTGGGGCCCTGAGCTGCAAGAAGTAGCCGCGTTCATGTGGGCCCTTAGAACAAAATATGAGGACCCGCTGGAGAGCAAATGCACGTAGAACCACCTCTGCACCCTGAAGCAAGACAGACACACGGTCCATGAATACACAGAAGAATTCGAGAGGTATATGACTAAGTGCAAGGGTGGCCAGACAGGGTGTTAGCCGAGCACTACCGAGTGTGCGCCTCATCTCTTTTAACGCATGGGTGTGAGAAGCTACCAATGCCAAGGCCTGCCTGCAGATGATCAAGATTGATGGGCCTGCCCAAGCACCTCAAACAGGATCCATGGGAGCGAAACCGAAGCCCCCAAAACCGAAAGACAACACCAGGGAGGCGCACACGAAGCAAGGCTTATGCCTCCGCTGCGGAGAGGCCAAGCATGTCGCCGCAGATTGTCCCAGAGCCATGGGAGCGTCTGCTCTGGCTAAAGACCAGGGGAAGAAGAAGTCAGATACCCTGTTCAAGAAGGGGACTGCCAAAGCCAAGGCGCAACAGGCCCTTCAGTTTGGGGTGGTGGAAGAACCATCCAGCTCCACCAGCAGCAAGGAGGATGAGCCGGCAGGAAAAGGTCAGGACCTGCTGTAAGTGGCACTGAACAGCAGGTCCAACACACACCCGTGCTGTGCATGGTGAGCAGTTACCCCCCTTTTTTCCGTTACTGTGACTACAATGAACCAAGACTTGGGCATGTAAGTAAGAGTCCGAGCCCTCATCAAGTCAGGGTGTGCCAGAGACTTAATAAACCCCTCCCTGGTGACAGGGCTGGGGGCTCCAGTGGAGAAACTGCCAGAGTCCATAGTGTTCACCCAAATGGATGACTCTTCCATGTAAATACCAAACTGGGCCATTGAGAATGGGAGCGGGGGAACATTGGGAACACTGCCCCTTTTTCATCACCCCAGCAGCTGCATGACCTGCAGCTGCGGGGTGCTCTGGCAAGCTGGAGCTCCGATGGAAGGGATGGGGGTTAAAG
Organism: Gekko gecko; assembly: GCA_029375565.1. Classification (NCBI taxonomy): domain Eukaryota; kingdom Metazoa; phylum Chordata; class Lepidosauria; order Squamata; family Gekkonidae; genus Gekko; species Gekko gecko. The sequence goes on along the minus strand of JAPDNY010000003.1, from coordinate 97,111,793 downwards.
CCCCACCCCTTCCCTGGCTTGCCAGTGCTCTGACGGAAGGGACAGGGGTTTAAGCCCCTGCCCCTTCCCTGGCTTGCCGGCACTCAGATGGAAGGGATGGGGGTTTAAACCCCCACCCCTTCCCTGGCTTGCTGGCATGCCCTGGGGATGGATGAGGGGGGAAGGAGGAGGAGGGGAGCCCTGCCTCACCCTGGGGAGCCCCAGCAGCTGGGGGGGGGGCACCAGAAGGTAGCCCTGCCTAGGGCACAAAAAAACCTTGGGCCAGGGAGTTTCAGTTTCGGTGGAGCGAATGGCGGTCGCTTCTCGGGACGCTCCCAGAGGCGATCAGCCCACGCACAGTCGGGGGGGTCTTCGCACAAGCGAAGGACCCTAGTGAGCCTTAGGCAAAGGCTCCGAACCAGGGGGCACTTGGGGAATAACCTCTTTGCCGGCCTGACGGTCAGGAAATTGAGGCTTTCCCTTTGCCCCAACGGCCCCGCTGTGTAGTGCCCGAATGGGATGTAGCAACGCCACCGACTTCATGGAGTGAAGCAGCGGATATGAACTAATAAAAGGAAAATCGGCAGCAAATCGTGAGTTGGAGATCTGTTTGAAGTGGCATAAATGCGCTCCCCCCTATAATCATATAAGCGCATGGAAGGAGGGAGGAATCCCCACCCCCCTTAGAAATCGGGACTGGAAAAGAAAGAGAGAAGGGGGGCAAAGTAAAAAAGCTGATTGGAAAAGATACCTTTGAGGGTTTTATTGAAGCTAGAAAAAGAAGTTTGTCTCCTGAGGGTCGCGGCACGAACTTAGTTTAAGTAAACAATAAAAATGTCGGGGCAGAAAAAGGTCCCAGAGAAGCTGGTAAAGAAGGTGGGAGGGACTTCCGGTCCTGGCAGCCTCCCCCTAGAGCCAGCTGTCAATCATCAGAAAAGTGAGTCACTGCGCCCTCTGCTGGACCAAATGCAGAAAATCAGCGAAACCCTCTGTAACATGGAAAGTGTGCTCAGTAGTCAACAGAAACAACTAACAGAAACGGCAAAGAAAATGGAGGAAATTGCACAGAAGTGTTTGGTCTCTACGGAAGACACCAAGAAAATTAAGAAAAAGGTCAACAAGTTAGAAAAGTATCAAGATATGCAAGAAAAAAGAATTTTAATGTTGCAGATGGAAAAATCAAACTTGACTCTTCGCTTTCAGGGCATAAAGGAAGAAGAGAAAGAAGATCTCAGAGATATCCTGGCGAATGCCTTGGCACCACTAACTGGCAGAGAAGCGCAAAATTTAAAAGAGGAGATGGATGTAGCCTACAGAGCCTACTCCAGCTTTACAAAGAAAAATAATCTGCCAGCAGAAGTGGTTGTCAAGTTTACTAAGCAGCGTACTAGAGATCAAATTTTGCGAGCGGCATCAGCAATGCCCTTGAAGATTGGAGAGCAGACTATCAGAATATTAAAAGATGTTCCATATGAAATCCGTACGAAAAGGAAAGCATATAAAGGACTGACCTTGTTTCTACAAAGACATAAAATCAGCTACAAATGGTGGATCCCCGAGGGACTGGTGTTCAAGTTCAAGGACAAAAGAGAGAAGATTGACTCCGTTTTCAAAGCTCAAGAATTTCTGAAGAGACACGCCAGTTCAGAGGAAGATGCAGAACTCACTAATTGGACAGTTTTAAGTAGGGAGGAGGACAGTGGCCCAGAAGAGGGAGGAGCAGGAGCGGGAGACGAAAAGGCAAAAGAGACTTAAAAGGGAGAAACCCCAAGATATAACAGCTGTTCGTGAGACGACAAAATGGAGCTGATCATCAACTAACCCCAAAGGACTTTACTAATCTATCTAACAAATGTATTTTGGACTTTCAGTAAGATGAAAAGAAGATCTTTCAACCATGGTAGAAGCCAAAAACTTCATTTGTACTAACAAAAAAAAAAAAGCACTAACATTTTAACAGAGAATTCACTCATCCCTTTTCTTTATCCATCTATATACCCTACCCTTTTTCTGTATAAAAAAGCAATAAAATTCTCTCCTTTTTAGGAGGGTTAAATTTTTTTTTTAAAAAAAAAAACCTTGGGCCAGCCCTGGTTGCACAAGCATCTGTTCAGGGGGGCTTTGGTTTACTGCAGAGTGCAGGGGGTTGGACTAGATGACCTGCAAGGTCTCTTCCAACTCTAACATTCTATAATTCTGTGATTCTATGATACTGTACTCCCCCGATAAGGAATCTCATGTCCGACTGGTGAGGGAGGTACTTCAGACACTATATAAACACAAATTGTTTGCTAAGCAAGCCAAGTGTGAGTTCCATAAGAAGGAAATAGATTTTTTTGGCTGCCGCATTTCTTCCCGGGGGTTGGAGATGGACCCTACAAAGGTATGGGATGTCCTGGGGTGGGAGGTGCCCCGCACTCAGAGGCAACTCCAATCCTTCCTTGGATTTTCCAATTTTTGCAAAAATTTCATTGCCAATTTTGCCCAATTTCGCCCTTACTGACTTGTTGAAAACTAAAGGGAAAGGACCAGATGGCACAAAACCAAGTGCAAAATTGTTGTGGACTAATGAATGTCAAGTGGCTTTTGACAAACTTAAAGCATTGTTCACATCTGAACCCGTGTTGGCCCACCCCAGCGAAAACAAAAAAATTGTGGTACAAGTTGACGCTTTGGACGTGGCTATGGGGGGGCTATCTTGCAAGAAGGGGAGGATGGTAAATTGCACCCGTTGGCCTATGTCTCTCAAAATTTTAATGCTACTGTACGCAACTGGGCTATATGGGATAAGGAGGCTGGGGCCATCCGACTCGCACTATCCAGCTGGAGACATTGGCTAGAGGGGGCACAAGTACCTTTTGAGGTATGGACTGATCATAAAAACCTTGAGGTTCTTTGCACCCCTCCGGAACCTGAACACCAAGCAACTCTGGTGGGCTGACTTTTTCCCTAAGTTTCAATTCACTTTGCATCATTTTCTTGAGAAAGCAAATTCTTTGGCTGACGCCCTCTCATGCCTCCCTCAACATGATAGCCAGAGAGATGGGGTGATCAACTCCATGTTCACACTCGCCCAACTGGGAGGGGCGGTGACGACATGCAGTAAAGCGAAAGCAGTTGCAAACACCAGGGGACGGGACTGGACTACCGAATTTGCCTCTGCCTTTTCTGATTTTGACCGCTTGGAGGTTGAGTCTAATAGGGGGCTCAAACAAAAGCAGGATGGGTGTTGGTACAAAGATCACCGCCTGTTTATTCTGGGTTCCCTGCATAGCTGAATCATGGAAGCAGGTCACGGACCTAAGCTGGCGGGGCATCTGGGCTATTTAAAGATGTTGCACCTCTTACAAAGGCAGTTTTGGTGGGCAGGGATGCAAAAAGACATTTCATTGTTCATACAATCCTACCCCACCTGCCTTATGTGTAAACCCCACCCTGGAAAGCCTCCGGGACTGTTGCAACCACTTCCCGCCCTGACTAGACCCTGGGAGGTGATTTCTATGGACTTCATTACCGATTTGCCACTGAGCATGGGGAAAATGGTGATATGGGTGGTTGTAGACATGTTTTCCAAACAAGCCCATTTCTTCCCCCTCAAGCAACTCCCTACGGCAAAACACCTGGCTAAGCTGTTTATGTATATAATTGTTAAACTCCATTCCCTCCCTAGAAAGGTGGTCTCCGACTGGGGGCTGTAATCCGTTGCCAAATTTTGGGGTGGATTAAAGCCCTGGGCATAGAATAGGGTCTAAGTAGTACATATCACCCGGAAACTGACGGTCAGACTGAACGTGTCAATCAAATGTTTGAACAATATTTGCGTTGCTTTACTAATTTCCAAAAAGTTGCTACAACAATGTGGTGCATTCCTCCATAGGGGTCTCCCCGTTTCAGGCAGTACACAGTTATGAAGGTTCACCACTGCCCTGGTTGCCTTCGGACTCCCTGGTGGGTGGGTAGGGTGGATGACTGGTGGCACCACATTAAGGTGGCTTGGCCTCTCCTTCAACAGACACTCGATAAGGCCAAAGCTGCTTATAAAGCTCAAGCTGATCGCAAATGTCTCCCTGCATGGGCGGTGCAGGCGGGAGACACTGTGTACATTTCCACCAAAAACCTCCCCAGTCTGCAACCTAGTTGAAAACTAGGATGGAAGTTTATTGGACCTTTTCCTGTTGTTCGAAAGATCAATGATGTCACTATTCAATTGGACTTGCCAAAGACTTTTAAACATGTGCACCCTGTATTTCACTTTTCTCTTCTCAGAAAGGATCCAGACCTGAATCCAGGGGTGGGATGTCAGGTAGCCCCACCATGGTTGTACTGTGTGAAGTGGAATGTGTATTGCTATGCAGCTGTGTTTTTCTAACTGTCTCGCTTATCTTGCCACTGGCCTTGAGCACCTGGCTTCTCCGTTTTTCATTTATTGCCTATTGGCCCTCAGGTGTCAGGGGATCCTGTATGAAACCAGTATAATTGCTTTAGCCATTTTGTATTCCCATACCTGACTCATTAACATCCAAGATGACTTTACCTTCCTCTGATCAATAAAAGTTGAATCTAACTCAGGATCTGCTGTTGAACTGAGTTATTGAAGTACCTGACACTGATGGCATACTCCCAAGGGTTCTTAGGGAACTCAAATGTTAGCTGGTTGATCTACTAACCAGTGTAGGCATTTATGGCTTCTAATATAAAGAAAAAGAAAAGAGGTGTGGTGACATATGTAAAAGAATATCTCCAGCCAAAAATGGTGTATGCATCTCAAGATGGACGCATTTTAATGGTTCAGATACAAACAAAAAAACCTCTCCTTGTAAATATCTATGCACCAAATCATCATCAAGAAAATTGGTATAAAACTCTACAAGCCTTCGACAACATATTCTACAAGAAATGATGGTGAAACAAGAATACCTTGTATAATTGGAGACTTTAACACAGTGTTTGAGGGAAGCCAGTACAGAAAGAGTCTGAAGAAAAGAAAAAGGAAAAGAAAACATGAATCACCACCATCATTTTACCACTTAATGGAAGAGAATGGATATATAGATGCATGGAAAGCCAGGAATCCACATAAGAGAGATTATACTTTTTATTCAGCAAGGCATAAATCCTGGTCAAGAATTGATATGTGTTGGATCTCAGCCACTATGACAAATGAAATATTGGAAGCAGAAATACAGCCACAGCCGTTTGCTGACCATGATCCCATTACTTTAGAACTTCAAGATGCTCCTAAAAGAAGTAGATGGAAACTAAATACTACAATTTTAAGAAATGAAAGATTTGTAAAGAACTCTAAGGCAGAATTTCAAGCATTTTTTGAAAGAAATATACAACCAGAGATGTCTATAAATACAGTCTGGGATGTGTTCAAGGCTTTTGCAAGAGGATGGATGATAAAAGAAACTTCTTACAGGAAAAAAACAGAGTACTGGAAATTATTTCCAATTACAAAACAAATAAAAGAACAGGAAGAAATTTAAAGAGTGTACAAGGAAGGATTAAGCTTAAACAATTACAACATCAAATGAATTGTCTTTTAACTCAAGAAATGGCAAGGAAGACAAAGTATGCTAAACAAAACTACTTTGAAAATGCAAACAAACTGACCCGATGGTTAGCATACAAAATACATAAGCAGTCTGAGGAAAGATTTATAAGCACTCTCAGAAATGGAAAAGGGGGGAGACAAAAATAAGTTAAAAGATTTAAAGATAATTGTGGAACAATTTTATAAAAATTTATATATGGGAACAGAAATACCCCAAGAACAAATTAGAGAATACTTAATGAAATACAATCCAAAAAATTTCATGGAAGAACAGAGAAGAATATTAAATCAATCAATTTCCATGGTGGAAGTAGTAGAAACCTTAAAAAAAAAAAAAGAATAAGTCACCCTGGCCAGATGGACTCCCAGCAGAATTCTATCATGTCTTTGAAGATCAACAGATTTACTCATTGAAGGAAGCATGTCAAAATGTAACATCTCACCATAAAATACCGGACTCCTGGAATGAGGTGATAATATTGCTTATACATAAACAAGGCCTAGATGGGAAAGAGATTAAAAATTATAGAGCTATTTCATTGTTAAATGTAGATTATAAAATATTTGCATCCATTTTAGCAACAAGAATGAAGAAAGTGCTTGTACAAACCATACATAAAGATCAAGCAGATTTTCTCCCTAAGAGACAACTTAGAAATAACATGAGGATAATCTTAAATACCTTGGAATATTATGAAGTACACCCAGAGAAGCAAATGGCTTTAATCTTTTTAGATGCGGAGAAGGCTTTTGACATTGTTAATTGGTAATTCATGAAAGAATTGTTGAAATATTTGCAAGCTGGAGAAGAATTTAGCAAAATGATTGAAGCTATTTACACGAAACAGCAGGCAAATATATTTATTAATGGAGATTTAACACGAAAAATTGAAATCCAAAAAGGGACGAGACAAGTTGTCCACCCTCGTCCCTGTTATTTACTTTTGGACTTGAAACTAGAAAAGATGTAATTAGAGCTGAAAAACAAATTAGATAACTTAAAATACAAGGAGAGGAGTTTAAACTCTTAGCCTTTGCGGATGATTTGGCGTTTATTTTGGAGGAGCCTTTAGACTCAATAGAGACTTTGTTATTGAGACTTCAGGAATATGGAGCAGTAGCTGGACTAAAAGTTAATAAAAACAAGACAAAGATACTGGTAAAAAACATGACAGAGCCACAAGCATGACTTTTGCAGGAAATATCAGGACTGGAAAGAAGATCAAATATCTTGGGATAAATCTGACAAACAAATGCAGTTCTTTGATGAAAAATAATTATATGGAATTACTGAAAACAATAAAACAAGATTTAAATAAATGGAAGAACCTTCAAATTTCTTTTATGGGCAGAATTGCTACCATTAAAATCAACATTTTGCCAAGATTGATGTTTTTATTCCAAACTATTCCTATCCTTCAGAACCAAAAATTCTTCACAGAGGCCGAGGACAGACTGGCAATTTGCTGTCCACACAGCGGGGGCCTCTCCCGGAAGATACGGGACGGAGGCGCGCGGGAGCATTCAGACTGCCGCACCAGAGGCGTGCTATATTCGCCGTTTCCCCATTAATTTGGCTGTGGGTGTATGTGCGCATGAGTGCATGAGCGCTCATGCGCATAAGCGCATTTTGCCGATTTTTTTTTTTTGCCCTGCAACGCTGGCACCGCATTGGGTGGTAGAGCGGAGCACAGCCAATCACACCACTGCTGCCTCATGCCCAACGCGGGTTGCTCCCGGCTTTTTGGCTGCGCGTTCAGACTCCCCGGAAGTGGAGAAACGCGAGACGAACGCAGGCTTTCAAGATTTGTGCCGGCTTTTATCAGGTGTTTTTTTAATCCGGCAGTGAAGTGCGAGAGCACCGGTAGGCTACGGGTGGGGGACGCCAGGCAGATGTGCCTGTGTGAACATTCCATTTAATCCGATATTGAGTCGTTATCAGCCCGGGTCCCATCCCGCAGCAAATTGCCAGTCTGTCCTCGGCCAGATGTGGAGAAACTGCTGAGACAGTTTATCTGGCAGGGAGAGAGACCAAGAATAATGCTTAAAGCATTACAGGACTCAAAAGAAAGGGCTGGCTTTGGCCTAGCAGACAGTATTTTGTATCATAAAGTGCCAGCATTGGCTTGGATTAAAGATTGGATTACATTGGATAACCAAAGGCTCCTTAAACTAGAAGGGCATGACATGCAACTAGGTTGGCATGCCTTTTTATGGTATGGGAAAGTAGGCTCACACAAATATTTTAACCAACATTGGTTAAGGGCTTCATTGTTGAAAGTTTGGGAACCAATTAAGAAATAATTTTACACTAAGATCTCAAAACTGGTAGCACTTCTGGAAGCATTCACAAATCCAAAGATGCAATCAGAAGAATCAGTTAGAAGATATCATGACTTATTGGACCCTAACTTTAACTTAAAACTTCCCGTGGAACTTAATTGGTGGCAAAAAGTTCAGGTTGAATCAAGATACACTAAAGATAAAGCAACTGGTTTCTATGAGAACTGGTTAGAAATAGATAAGTTAATACTTTCCGCTGAACAGAATTTTATAAAGAAAATGTATGCTTTGCTATTGGACTAAAAAATGCATGATGAAACTGTTAAAAATGTTATGATACAGTGGGCACAAAATCTGGGTCATAATATTCAGCTAGATCAATGGTCTAAATTATGGGAAAAAATATTACAATAACAAAATCAATTGCATTTAAAGAAAACATTTATCAGACGTTTTATAGATGGTATATAACACCCAATAAATTAGCCAAATTTGATACAAAATGTTCAGATAAATGTTGGAAATGTGAAAGTAAAATGGGTACATTTTATCATATGTGGTGGTTATGTGAAAGAGCTAAAAATACTAGATATGGATACATGAACTATTACAGAGTACACTGAAATGTAGAGTACCTTTTACTCCATAAATATTATTGTTGAATATTTTGCCTGATGACTTCGAAAGGGAATACTCTTATCTTGTGTTGTATATTACAACTTCTGCTAGAATACTCTACGCTAAGTATCAGAGGAGCCAGGACATGCCGAGTAGAGAAGAGCTTATTAACAAAATACTAGAAGCAGCAGAGATGGACAAGCTTACTTTATTACTGAAGAACCACACAGAAAAGACTTTTGAAAATACATGAATAAGATTTTATAGATGGTATGAGAATTATATCTCCAGGATGACAAGATACACAAGCTAATTGAAATAACAGTGATGCACAAATAGTTGCAAAAGCATTTACAAAATTAATTTCCATTGTAAGGTATAAGCATAAAATGGTATATAGATGGCCATAAACTATGTATACTTATAATGTATCCCCAATTTTATGTTAGTGTGGATGTGTGTTATGTTTGCCTTATATGTATGTTGTAAAAAATAAAAAACTTTCTTTAAAAAGAAAGAAAGAAAAAGAAATTGGTTTATACTTTTTTGCCACCATTTTGTTGAGAAATAATTGAGAAATTGCTATTGGGATTGTCCAAAACAAGAAAAGGTATTTGGGGAGAATAAAACTCTTCAGAAGAGTTAGTCTGTCCGGCCATTGAGTCCTAAGAAATTCCAGTTCGACATTTGTGCTTTAGTTTCTGTGTATATATATTTGAAGTTTATATTGTGCAGTTTTGAGATATCCGTCGGGATGTGAATGCCCAGATGATGCCAAGAGGATGTGGTCCAGTTAAAAGATATCAAAAATAATGGTTAAAATGATATAGCCAGAATCTCCATTTTATGTGTATTTAAGTATTTTTTGTTTGTTTTATATAATTGAAATATTAATACATTAAAAAAGAGAGTTTTGTCATAGAATGTGCCAGTGTGAGAGGGTAAATTTCAGATTTTCGTTGATTAAACTTGAGTCCAGAAATTTGTGTAAAGTTGGAGGTGATCTGTTGCACCTTGCGGATGGAGGGAAGGGGATCAGTTAGATATAATGTGAGATCATCAGCAAAGAGTCCAATCTTATGTGTTTGGGGTCCTTTAATGGCGGAGTTCTTCCAGATCTCCTCAGCTAATGGCTCGATGGCTAGAATGAACAACAATGGAGATAGGGGGCAACCTTGCCTGGTTTCCTGAAGTAAGTGAATTTTTTGAGAGAGACTTCCATTGACTCTTATTTGTGCCATCGGGTCATGGTAAATTGCTTGGATGGCATTTTGAAATTTAGTTCCGAAGCCCAAAGTGTCCAGCACAGTTTTCAGATATGGTATTACCACACAGTCAAATGCTTTTTCAGCATCTAGTGATAGTATCAATGCTTCAATTCAACACAATTTGCAATAGTCAGTGAGATTTAGGGAACAGTGTATGGTGTCTGCAATGTTTCTCTGAAGGACAAAGCCAGTTTGATTGTGATTTATGTAATTTGGGAGAAAAGTTTTCAGTCTGTTGGCTAGTATCTTCATAAAAAAAATTGCATCCATATTTAGGAGGGCTGTAGGATGGAAGGATGCCGGATCTGATTGATCTTTGTTAGGTTTTGAGATAAGAGTAAGTATGGCTTCAGACCATGTGGGAGGCATATGTCCACTTTCCAGGATTTCATTGCAAAGGTTTTTAAGTGGTTCAGCCAATTCGGATTTGAAAGCTTTGTAATATTCCATTGTGTACCCATCGTTTCCAGGTGCTGTAGATGATTTAAGTTGGCAGATAGAGTCAAGAACCTCTTTTGTAGTGATAGGGGTATACTAGATGTTTCTGTGGTCCAAAGAAAAAGACTTTAATAGGTTGTTGTTTTTCAGGTGTTCTCCGATTAAGATAGGGTCTGGGTTTGTAGTAACATATAGTTTATAATATTCGGCTAAGATTTGCAGTGTCTTGTTTGTATCTCCATTGAGGTGTCCAGTAGAGTCTTTCAGGGCGTATATATGCTTTGTTGCTTTCTTTTCTTTTACTCTCCAGGCTTTACTCAGTGATTTGGGGGACTTTTGCCAGTATCTTTGTTTTGTATAAAGTAAGTTTAGTTTGATAGCAGTGGTTTCAGTAGATTCTAGAATCCTCCTCTCTGTAAATATGGGAACTTCCAGTGCATTTGTGTAAATCTTGTAAGTGTTTTATATTGGCTAGTAAAAATTTCTTTTTATGTTCTTTTTCTCTTTTCAGGTGTGCGGTGAGGGATATTACTTGGCCACGGATTACTGATTTTAGTGCTTCCTATTGAGTTGCTTTGGATACCTCACAGTTCGCATTGTCTTTAAAGTAATGTTGTATTCCCTGAAGAATCTTGTCTTTTTGAGTTTCTTGCAATAAAACTGAGGAATTAAATATCCATCGCTTGTGTATTTGTTTTTGGTCAAAGCCCTTGAGGGTGCAAAGTATAGGTGCATGATCGAACCAAATTTTGAGCCCTATAGAAGCTTCAGTTGCACAGGATAATATAGCCTGGGAGACCAAAATATAGTCAATTCTTGAGTAGGTGTCAAATCTTGGGGAATAATATGTGTAGTCTCAGGACTGTTGATCAGAGAGGCCATTTCGTTTAAGTAGAGTATGTAGTTCTGTGTGTGAATCAGAAGTGTTCCATCTAGAACTAGTTATGTGAGACTTATCCAGGTGTTTGTTAAGTATATAGTTTAGATCCCCTCCCAGTATGATTTCACCAGCCTGGAAGGACTGAAGAATATGTAGAGTTCACTCCAAGAATGTGATTTGAATTGAATTAGGAGTATAAATTGAGCCCAGGATAACTAGGTGTCCACAAATATGAATCTCCCTTCAAAACGTAATGATTTCACCAAAAGGATGGCTACTCCATAAGATTTTGATGTTTCAGGTGCTCAATATTGTGTAGTGTATCAGAAAGATTTCAGAACTGGATGATTGGGTGGTTTGATATGGGACTCCTGAGTAAAGATTACATCTGGTTTAGCTTTTAGAATCTGAGATGAAATGCACTTTTGTTTGATGTTGTTGTTTAAGCCGTGCACATCGAAAGACATAAATTTGATAGGTGGCATGCTTGTTGTGGGTTTCAGTAAGCATATAGATTGAGAGGGAGCTCAGATGGCAGCTAAATATAACCAGCAAACCTGTGAGAATTTCAGGTACCCAAGTTACTAAGACTAATTCTTATACAATTAGTTTGAAATAAATTGTGATCAAATATCAATACAAAAAAGAACAGGTGAATAATAATTGTACCCTGGTGATGAAGGTAATTTACTGATTCTTGGATAAATCTCACGAGATAGGAGCCAGTTAAAATTTATAGCATTATATGGGATCCGAGACTGCATCTAAGTCAAATGTTTTAAACTGTCTACAAATTAATGTAAATACTATTTTATACTGTGAAGTCCCACTCAGTGGGAGAGTTAGAGTGATCTACAATTCACTGAATTGGTGGAGTAATCTGGGAAGAGTATGTGTCCTAAATACTTAGTTGACTTTAATTTAGGATAAACTTAGAAGTTACAGTGGTCTAGAGACTATACCTATTTATATATGAAATTCTCCACAGGAGAATTATTTTATAGTCCTAACCTAGGTATGTCAGAAGTATTTTAAGATTATAATTATCCTAAAGACCTGATCTGCCTCAAAGAAAGGTTTCGTAGAGGATTATGTTAATAGAAAGTTCTAAAAGCTCAGTGCTTTGAAGTATCTGCTGTGAAATATATTTATCCTAGAGACCTAGCTTATCTTGTCCTTATATATAATTGAATTTTGGTCACCAACATTCTATGCTTGTCACAATTGATTGGGTGCAAGAACTGGCAGTCAAAAGACGCTGGCCGGGGCTGACTGGCTGCTTGGTGGAGTCCCGCCCACGTCAGCCCCAGCCAGTGTCTTCGGCTCAGTCTGCTCTGGTCCTCTGACAGGAGAGGACCGTCTGCAGAGTGAGCGCAGGGACAGGCCCTCAAGGCCGAGGCAGGTGAGAGAAGCCCGTTCCGCCCCCCACACACACACCGTCCTCTGGGCCTTCTATGGGCCCAGTAGGCCCAGAGAAGCCCATTCTGCCCTCCCTCCCACCATCCTCTAGGCCTTCTGTGGGCCCAGTAGGCCCAGAGAAGCCCGTTTTGCCCTTCCCCACCATCCTCTGGGCCTTCTATGGGCACAGTAGGCCCAGAGAAGCCCATTCTGCCCCCCATCCTCTGGGCCTTCTATGGGTGCAGTAGGCCCAGAGAAGACCATTCTGGCCCCCCCCCACACACACACCATCATCTGGGCCTTCTCCCAGTAGGCCCAGAGAAGCCCATTCAGCCCCCCACAAACCTTCCTCTGGGCCTTCTCAGGGCACAATAGGCCCAGAGAAGCCTGTTCTGCCCCCCCACACCATCCTCTGGGGCTTCTGAGGGCTCACTAGGCTCAGAGAAGCCTGTTCCCCCCACACCATCCTCTGGGCCTTCTCAGGGCCCAGTAGACCCAGAGAAGCCTGTTCTGCACCCCCCCCACCGTCCTCTGGGCCTTCTCAGGGTGCAGTAAGCCCAGAGAAGCCTGTTCTGCCCCCCCTGGGTCTTCTCAGGGCCCAGTAGACCCAGAGAAGCCTGTTCTGCACCCCCCCACACCGTCCTCTGGGCCTTCTCAGGGTGCAGTAGGCCCAGAGAAGCCTGTTCTGCCCCCCCATCCTCTGGGCCTTCTCAGGGCCCATTAGGCCCAGAGAAGCCTGTTCCACCCCCAAACCGTCCTTTGTGCCTTCTATGGGCACAGTAGGCCCAGAGAAGTCCATTCTGCCCCCCACACACCATCCTCTGGGCCTTCTCAGGGCCCAGTAGGCCCAGAGAAGCCCATTCTGCCCCCCCATCCTCTGGGCCTTCTCAGGGCCCAGTACGCCAAGAGAAGCCTGTTCCACCCCCCCACAATCCTCTGGGCCTTCTCAGGGCCCAGTAGGCCTAGAGAAGCCCGTTTTGGCCCCCCCCCCATGGTTAGATCTGCAGTCAAGCAGTCTGCCAAAGAATAAGGTGGGCGAGGGGGCAGATCAGGGCTGGAAAGATCAGTTCAGACATGCACCATGTTCCTTGGCACCGCACCACCCCCTTCGAGTCTCTGGTCTTGAAAACCCTACAGGGTTGTCACAAGTCAGCTGCGATTTCACAGCACCGTCCACACCAAATATGTACTGCTATTAGTATATTAATATTTTGACTGTTGTTTCTAAGTTTTTGTCAGCATTTTTAAAAAACAAAAAGCTGCCATTAAATGCCAAAAACACAAACAAACTGAAACTATTAGGAATGTAAATGCAGCACATCAGGCTTCAGGGTTTTTTTGGGGGGGAAGAGAGGTGGTAGACACATATTTTTACCACCTCTCAAGTCACTACGATATGCTACTTACTACAGCTCCTATGATACCCTCTGTTCTCTCAGGTCTTTCTTGTTAGAAAGCTATGTTTCTCCCATATGTCTGGTGGTTTTCCAGGTAATGAGAAAGTGCACAACCCTGCCAAAGCAATGGGGTATTAAAGTATTTAACTTGGTCTGGATTTATGCCCATGATATTCTTGTAATTTCTTGCTGTTCTGAGTAGCCGTGTGATCTCACCTGCTCATTTGAATGCCTTCCAGCTCCCACATAGTTCCCAGGAAAGAAACTGAATGTTGCAATAATAAAAGAGCTGCTGTTCTAAGGGCAAAATGGGTATGCATGATACGCACCTGCTGCTTCAGGTATATCAAAGCTCTCGATAATAACTCGTTTTCATTTGCAGAGTTGTATCTATTCTCCTATCCTGAAGCACAGAAACCGGTTCAGGAATATAATAGGTGCTGTAAACTAGATACAATGCAATTTTTTTGCTGGGGAAACTGTTAGGAAGATACTGTATTCTTCCATGGTGAACTCCATCAGAGATAATTACTCACACCATAATAATTTGTTGTGGTTAGGCTGGTGGTTGCTACACCCTTGTTATCTGTATGTATTCATATAAAGTTAGTAGACACATCAGCTCTGGTTTTAAGACTGCCTCCTTCCCTGTGATCGAATTCCAGTGCTATTCAAAGCTTTATTGTAGACAAAGAGTTTTATTAGCTTTGGGAAATACCAGTAGAATAGAATGAATCTATTTAACACCACCCAAAGAACACGGTACAACACAAGAAGATCTCTGCTGCATCAGACCACTGATCCTTTTATTCCAGCGTCTCGTTCCCCATAGCAGCCAATCAGCATCCTTGGAATATTATTTATTTATTTATTTATTTTTTGGTAAATACAATTTATTATTGGATATATCACATACTCATACATTTTCAACCAACATATATATCCATTTTTCTAATTTCCCTTCTACCCCCCCAAACAAGACTTCCCGCACTGCTCCAACCCCATTAATACAGTTACAGTTACATCTAAACCTATTTTCTCTTACTAACGGTAACAATCAAAAATCTAATTCTATTTCATTTTCCTCTTAATAACTATCAAAACAAATCAAACCACGTTTAATGTCCCAATTTTTCAACAAGTATTTTTGAAAGTCTTTCCAGTCTTCCAAGAACGTTTCATCTTCTTCGTTGTTTAACTTTCTTGTTAATTTGTCCATTTCTGCCAAAAACAACGTCTTTTAATCCATTCCCATGTTTCAGGTACTTTATCTTGTTTCCAACATTGAGCAAAAGTCAATCTTGCAGCTGTAGTCAAGTACCATAGTAATGTTCTCTTGGCTACATTTATTTCTTCCATTTTAAGACCTAACAATAACATCTGTGGGTCTTTCTTAAAAGTACAATTCAAAATTTTTTGTATCTCATTGTGGATCTCTGTCCAATACTTTGCTGCTTTATCACATGTCCACCACATATGGTAAAAAGACCCTTCATGTTTCTTACATTTCCAGCATTTGTTAGACATACTTTCATTTATGATAGCAATTTTTTTAGGCGTCATATACCATCTGTACATCATTTTATAACAATTCTCTTTAACATTTACACAAGTTGAAATTTTCATCGACTTTTTCCACAAATATTCCCAAGATGTCATTAATATCTCATTATTAACATTTACAGCCCATTTTATCATTTGCTCTTTTACAACTTCATCCTCAGTATACCATTTCAATAACACCTTATACAGTTTAGAAATCATTTTTTTATCTTTCTCAAGCCATACAATTTCAATTTCAATATTCTTTTCTCTAAAACCATGTTCTCTTTTATCGGTCTTAAATAAATCATAAATCTGTCTATACTTCAACCAATCATATTCAAATTCAACATCAAATCTATCTTTTAACACAAAATTTTTCCCTTCAGATTTTAGAAGATTTTTATAAGGTAGCCAGTCTAGTCCTTGATTTCTTGAATATGGATTGATCACTTCAGCTGGTACAATCCAAAGTGGTCTTTCTTCTGAGAAGAATTTTCTATATCTCATCCATGTCTCGAACAGTGATTGTCTTACAAAGTGGTGTTTAAAAAATTTGTCCATTTTTACTTTTCCATACCATAAATATGCATGCCATCCGAATTTATTATCATGCCCTTCCAGGGCCAGTAGCTTCTTATTCTCCAAATTAATCCACTGTTCCAACCAAGTTAAACAGACGGCATCATAATACAGTCTTAGATTTGGTAGTTGTAGACCTCCTCTTTCCTTTGCATCACACAAAATTTTCATTTTAATCCTTGGCTTTCTTCCTGCCCATACGAATTTAGATAATTCTTTCTGCCACGAATCCAATACTTTCCTTTGTTTTAGTACTGGAATAGTCTGAAATAAATACATCAAACGCGGTAAAATATTCATTTTTACAGTCGCGATTCTTCCCATCAATGATAGATTCAAAGTGTCCCATTTCTTCATATCTTGCTGAATTTTGTGCCACACCTTTTCATAATTGTTTTTAAACAAGTCAATATTTTTCATGGTTAATTCAATTCCAAGATATTTAGTCTTTGTAACTACTTCACATTGAATTTTCTCTTGAAGTTCTATTTGTCTTTGTTTCGTCATATTTTTGCACATCACTTTGGTTTTACTTTTATTAACATAGAATCCCGCAACTGAACCAAATTCTTCAATTTTTTCCATCAGTAGAGGTATTTTCTCGATTGGGTCTTGAATCATAAACATTACATCATCTGCAAATGCCCTATATTTATAGACAAAACCTTTCACTGTAAGTCCTTCAATACTGTTATCTTTTCTTATCGCTGTCAATAATATTTCCAATATCCAAATAAACAACAACGGGGATAACGGGCAGCCTTGACGTGTTCCCTTTTGGACTTGGAAGAAGTCCGTCTTTTCTTTGTTTATATTCAAAGCCGCTTTTTGTTCTGAATATATTGCCACAATCATATTTAAAAAGGACTGTCCAATATCCATTTTTTCAATAACTTGCAGCATAAATTCCCAATTTAAGTTGTCAAAAGCTTTTTCCGCATCTAGGAAGAGGAATCCAACTTCTTTTTCAGGATGCTTGTCATAATATTCAATTGCATCTATCACCACTCTTAAATTGTCTCTGATTTGTCTGTTTGGTAAAAATCCAGCTTGTTCTTCCGCTATTATGTCTTTCAGATATTTTTTCAGTCTCTCTGAGATTATTTTCGCAAATAATTTGTAATCATTATTTAATAGCGATATTGGCCTGTAATTCTTTACTTGAGTCAAATCCAAACCTTCTTTGGGTATCAATGAAATATTTGCTTCTTTCCATGAATCTGGGATCCGTTTGGTCTTTCTTATCTCATTCGACAGAAGAACCAAAATAGGGGTTAGCTCCTCTTTAAATTTCTTATAAAACTTTGCTGTAAAGCCATCTGGTCCTGGAGCCTTGCCCAACTTCGCATCTTCTATCGCCATTGTCACTTCTTCTTTCGTTACTAAACCATTTATTTATTTATTTATTTATTTATTTATTTATTTATTTATATATTTATTTATTCCATTTTTACCCCGCCCTCCCCGCAAACGGGCTCAGGGCGGCTTACAATGAGGCGACTAAGTGCCGAAGATAACAGCTTAAAAACATATAAAACAAATAAAACATTCCAAAAAGGTATTCACCATAAAGTGCTCAACAGTTACTCACTCGACTCGACCCAATGACATTAGACTCACAGAGGCTGCCATTCGATATTATTTGGCCCCATCTGGTGGTATTGGCCCCATCCGGCGGTGTTGGTCACAGCGGGACCAGATAGATCTTCCTCGGCTGTCCCCTCCCTCCACCACATAAGATGGTAGAACTAGCGGCAGAGGGGGGTGGCGGCTCCTACTCAAAGACCTGGCGGAAGAGCTCCGTCTTGCAGGCCCTGCGGAACTGTGAGAGGTCCCGCAGGGCCCTGATCTCCTCCGGTGGGAATGAGGTGGGAAAGAAAGGCAGAGCTGCGTATCATTCACAGAATGGTGACACAGCAGCCCAGTCCTCCTAATGGCCTCTCTCAGCAGCTTCATATAGATATTAAATAGCATGGGGGCTACGACTGAACCCTGTGGAGCCCCATAGGTCAATGGCTGTGGGGCAGAGCAGGAATCCCCAACACCACCCTCTGAGATCAACCCCCCAGATAGGATTCAAATAATCATAACACGGTGCCCCCCCCAGTCCCAGTGCTGAGAGGCAGCTTAGTAGAATACTAGAGTTGATAGTATCAAAGACCTCTGAGAGATCCAGCAGAACTAGCAGGGTCGCATTCCCCCTGTCTAGTTCTCAGTAGAGGTCATCAGCCAAGGCAACCAAAATAAAATACCCACTGCTGCCCTCTCAGACTCTGTTAACAAATAGGGTGTGTCCTCAGGTTGCCCAATAGTTTATTCTTGCAGACAGCTGAAGTGTATCTTTAGATCTACAACTACATATGTGTAGCATGAGTAACTAAATGCATACAGGGTAACTCTACACAAACCCAAACTTCTGTGCCTTTGTTTCAGCCACAGCTTCCAGACTTAGTTCTACTGGTATTTCTCAGCCTAATCTGGGACACTGACCACCCAATTTTGCTCCATAGTTCATTGTGCTACAGCACCTAAAGGAAATCCAATGTTTCAAAGGCCTTATGGTCTTGGGGCAGTGACTTCATGTGGGTACATCCTGATGTCAGGTAACCCTGTCATGTTAATGGTATGCGGGAGGAGTGCTGCTGCCTCCTTCCCAAATTGTCTGAAGTTTTCCACACAGTCTCTTATCAGGTCCTTGACCTCGTTGTTGCTCCAGCTACTGGAGCCTTACGCTGGGAACTATAACGGTTTCTAGAATGTTTTGCGTAATTGCCCGCCCAAGCCTCCCGCGCGCATGAAATGTATCAATTGGCTTCTGCTGAAGGGTGTGTGTGTTTGAATGTAGTATAACCTAGTAGGCTCTGCTGTATCTAGTCATTACTGACACAGAGAATGTACACGTGTCTTTAGTCCTGTTCCATTATTAAACACTGTCTTCTGAAGAACCCCTGTGTGGTGTGATTGACTGAAGGACCTGACACCCACTTGCGATTAAAAGCTTTTTTTCTTCTCTCTTGCCAAGCTTAGAGATGCCAGTCACCTAGCAAGGCTCTTCTCTTCAGCTGAAGTTCTTTAAAGCCTGGAAGTAATGTCTACTCTGTGATGTCCATAGCTTGTTTTGCCAAACGCCAAAATATAATCCTCTAATTGCATTTTGTGTGGTTGCCATTATAGTACTGTGGACACATTCCTTTGCAGAACAGGAAATTATCCAAAAGCCAGGCCCCTGCCCTGAGGCATTTCCATGCTAAACTTAGTGAGAGGTAGAAGAGAAGCGGAGGCAATAGTAATGTGACCTCCCAGTTTAATAGAAGTAGAGTACAATCTGAACAGGTCTGCTCAGAAACCTATTCATGGCTACTCACTGGGGCACAGGGAAGTGTCTTTAGGATTGCAGGGTTAATCCTAAAATGTGCTTTATTGGATTATTTTATATATTACACTTTGCTGTAACAGCAAGAAACTAGCACTCGTACTCCTTACTGGAAAATCTTCATTCTGTTCTTTATTCTGTCTTCATTCTGTTCTTCATTCTGTCTTCATTCTGTCTTCATTCTGCCTTCCAGTCACCAAAAATCCAGTTATAAAATATGCAGTAATGATGATAATCATGATGGATTATGTATAAAGGACTTTTTCTTTTCCTCTTTTAACCCTGAATTACTATTTTGTATCTATGTATATTTTTTAACCTAGCCTAGGAATTTTAATGAACCTGTCCAAGAAAGAGTAAAGGCCAGGAAGACAAGGGGAATCATTGGAGATTTCAGTAAATTGGGGCAACTTTTTTCTAGATCGTTTCACAGGGCCCATACTTGGAGGTCTTCAAGACCAAAAATTCCCCAAAAGCAGAGCATGTGTTGTGATTAATCTTTATAGTTCACAATAACGGTAGCAATGCCCTCAACACACGCCAAAGGGCCTTGTGCCTTTGTCATTCATTCTATTACAAATTCCAGTTTGTTTATATAACAACAGTTAGCTGGGCAAATGAGGAAGTTGTTCAGAAATGTAGGTGTGCTCCTGAGGAACAGTTAGTTTAGGGTTGCCAGACTGCCTGGGGCGGGCAGAGGTCTCCTGCTTCTGGGCACTCCCCCCCCCAAAAAAAAATCACCCCTCTTACTGGCAGGAACCCAGAAATCATTGCAACACGCCTACGAAAACCGGAAGTGACATAGGCATGTTGGGGATTTGGGGAGGGGTGATGCTCTTGTTTTGGGGCAAAACGCTATGATTTGAAGCGAATTCTATCATACAATTTTGCCCCAAAACCAGAGCATCACCCCTGACAGGCCTGTGTCACTTTCTATTTACATATGCATGCTGTGACACTCCTCCGCATGTTGTGAGAGCCAGTTTGGTGTAGTGGTTAAGTGCACAGACTCCAATCTGGGAGAACCGGGTTTGATTCCCCACTCCTCCACTTGCACCTCCTGATGTGACCTTGGGTCAGTCACAAGCTCTGGCACAGCTGTTCTCTCAAGGACAGTTTCTGTCAGAAGTTCTCTCAGCCCCACTTACCTCACAGGGTGTCTGTTGTGGGGAGGGGAAGGGAAAGGAGTTTGTAAGCCACTCTGAGACGCCTTTGGGCAGTGAAAGGCGGGGTATACATCCAATTTCTTCTCTTCTTTTTCTTCTCCTCACTTCGGGAAAGTTCCTCCCCCTCCCCCACTGGTGCAATGACTGGTCCTGGCAACCCTGAGAGAGTTACATTTAATCTGAAAAACAGCCCCCTGCCTAAATGGCACCCCCGAGAAGAGGAAAAGGTTTGCAGTCAATGACACGGCAGAACTAGGTTCCCACACGGACCCTTATGAATATGCGCTGTGTGTACCATTTTGCAGTGTTTACCAGCTCACCTGGTGCCAGTGGTCAGGGAGACCAAGATGAAGGTGGCATGGCAGAATAGTCTCCATAGCACCTATCCTGATTGGCTCCTGAGAGGTGTATCCATGCTCATTTTAGGACAGCTGGGTTTGCCTTCTGTGCTGTCCTTGACCATAGCAGCTACTTTCCTACTAATATGATCTGCAACAGCACAGGCCTCGATAGTTTCATAGCACATACAGCCAGTTTGGTGTAGTAGTGGTTAAGAGTGCGGACTCTAATCTGGGAGAACTGGGTTAATTCCCCATTCCTACACATGCAGCTGCTGGTGTGACCTTGGGTCAGTCATAAGTTCTTTCATAGCTGTTGTCTCAAGGGCAGTTCTTGAGAGAGCTCTCTCAGCTCCATCTACGTCACAGGGTGTCTGCTGTGGGGAGCGGAAGGGAAAAAGATTGTAAGCTGCTCTGAGACTCCTTCGGGTAGTAAAGGACAGGGCATAAATCCAAACTCTTCTTCTTCTACTAGTATAAAACTTCAAGGTGAACTCTTCCTTCAGCAACCAATCACATTTCTTTGTCCAAGATTGGTGTGGATTTTAGCCACTGTCAATGGAAAAGCCTGAAGCCCCAAGTTAACTTAAATTGTTAACTAACTTGCGTCCCACGCCATTGCCTTCACTGAAACACAATGTTACTTCCCCTGGAATGGGACCTGAAAGGTTTGCTCAGAGAGCTGTTTATATACATTTGGCCATAACATCAAAGGCTGTTGATACAATACATGGTTGCAGGGGTCATTTCGTAGAAAAAGAGGTGCAGGAGCTCAATAGCATAACTTATTAGCGTAACTTATTTGCATATGTCACACCCCCTGACATCACTGGAAGTGTGTCAGAAGGCAACACACACCGCTCAGGCTCCACCCCAAAAATCTCCAAGTATTTCCCAACTCAGAGCTGGTGAGCTCTTCAGAAGACCAAAGCTGCTGTGACATAGTAGAAGATGCAGCCTCTCGTGAAGGGCCTTGTGCATGGTAACCAGTACCTTGAATGGACCCAGCGACCAATGGGGTGACTGTAGGACAGGTTATTCTAGAATGAACGCAAATGAAGCTGCCTTATACTGAATCAAACCCTTGGTCCCTCAAGGTCAGTACTGTGAACTCAGACTAGCAACCGCTCTCTAGAGGCCCCGTTCACACGGAGCATTTGCCCTGCTGAAGGCACGGTAGCCCTGCGGACTTTCCATGCGCGATCATACCAGCACATCTGGGAGGCGTAGCACTCCCGTGGCCAACCCACGGCTTCCCGTGGAAAACGCAAAGTAAAAAACTTCTAGGGTCAAAGTACTAGTTTCTGGAAACCCCGGGGCAAAGGCCGGCGTCTGATCACGGGAGCGCCAGTATCCCGCGGCTTCCGATGCCTGCCCATTCCCAGGGTTTCCGGATGTTGTAAGTTTCCATGGGATGCGCACCAACGCTGAATGAGGCATGCGCATACGCAAGACACCGACAGCGCCTCCCCCAATGGCACATGCGTCCTTTGCAACAGCGTGGCTTGCTGCTCTGCTGCACTGCTTTTTTGCCGCGCTGTAGCAGTGTTGTGTGATCGGCGCTCGGCGCCGGAGCGTGACAACCTGGTGGCCTGTGTGATCGGGCTACCGCGCCTTATTTTGCTCCGGGGCGAACTGCCACACCTCCCCCCCGCGTTTTCTGGCCCGTATGACCGGGGCCAGAGTCTCAGGCTGAGGTCTTTCACTTCACCTACAATTGCCTGGTCCTTTTAACTGGGGATGTCAGGGATTGAACCTGGAACCTTCTGCATGACAAGTAGAAGTTTTTCCAATGAGCCACAGCCCCTCCACAGATGTGACATGTATTTCCTGCTCTGCACCCACTAGTAATTGGGCTGCAGGTTTTTGTATCAACTGAAGTACAGCTGGTCAGCTTTTCCGCAGTAGTCCCAATAATACCTGGGGTGGGGAAGGAGGTGGCGCACCCCCCAGCAGTTTTAATCTCTGGGGAGCCAGTGCTTTTATTTAGGCTTCCTCCCCCATCCCCAAGAAAGCACATGGTAAGCTGCCCGGGTATTTTTAGGGCTTCTATACAAATAGTACCTCTACAAAGAATACATAGTCCAGTGAGACAAATGGACCATAAATGACAAATAAACTCATCCCTAGAATAAAACTTCATTGGTCTTAAAGCTGCCAGTGAACTCAAACTTTGTTCAATCAATCAGTCAAATAATAACTTATTTTACACAGATCGCAGCATAAACTCAATTTAATGCCTGTAGAGTGTACTCATCTGTTTTTCCTTTCAAGTGGCTGAGTTTAGCCTGGGAAAGAGAAGACTTAGAGGGGACACGATGGCAGTCTTCAAGTATTTGAAGGGCTATCATGTAGAAGATGGAGCAGATCTATTCTCTCTTGCTCCAGATTGCAAGACTAGATCTAATGGGTGGAAATGACAAGGGAGTCCTAACTGTAAGAGTGGTTGAGCAGTGGAACAGACTGCCTCGGGAGGTGGAGGACGATCCTTCGCTGGACGTTTTCAAGCGGAGGTTGGACGACCATCTTTTGGGTATGTTGTAGGTACGTAGGGCTACCTTTCAGCTATGATCTTGCAGAGTGCAGGGGGTTGGACTAGATGACCTGCAAGGTCCCTCCCAACTCTAACAGTCTATGATTCTCTGATTCAATGAATATTCCAGAGGATCAAAACCACTCAGATGCTGCTGCTTTATAAAACATGACTGAAATCCTGTAAAGATTTCACATAATGAGTTATTAATACTTCAGCATAATTAATTCAAAACACTGTGTGAGCTAGAGATGGGTGTGTGTGTGATATATGTTCCAGCCTTCAGTGGTGGAAATAAAGGTGCAAAACGTTTCCTTTGCAAGCACATTGTTTAACAGAAGTTGTTTGTCAGCCCTGAGAAGGAAAGCAAAAAAAACAAAAAATCAACTGTGGGAGAAAAACACAAGAGCGCGAGGATCAAATATAAGAAACGAGTCTCTTACTCTAACGGATCAGAAGACGGAAGATCCACCAAATCAGTCCCAGGCTGCAGCAACTCCTCCCTGCTCTGTCCCTGAGGGGGTGAGCGGGGGTGCTTTGTGGGATGAGAGTCAGGGAGGAAGTTGCAGGCTGGGAAGGCCAGTCTGGTCAGCGGTGAGGGGCCTGCAAACACACCCTGGCTCCACAGCATGGTGAAAAAAGTGCATGCCCACTTCAGAGCATGCGTGGCCGGCCTGGGGCCAGGCAGGCGAACTTCCTGGTGGCGGCAGCAGCGGCGATTGAGGGTGAAGGGGTGTGCATTTCCCATCCCATAGCGCCCAGTTTCTGCAATGTGAACCAGGGCCTGGGAGCGAAACCACCCCAGCAGCTGCCCCCCCTGCCCCCCTCCAGCTTGCCTGGATGGCCGGCCCAGGATTGCTTCCTGGCAGCACCGACCCAGCAAGGAAAAGCCTGCTGTCGTCCCCATCCCGCCCCCCCCGGCTCTGACTGATCCTCCAAAGTGCAGCAGCCGGGGGAAGGATGGATGGGCCATCCACCACCTTGAACCATGGCTGGTTGGCTGCACTGACTTGCCACCCACCTGGCCCTGGCCCAGGGACCAGCCCAGGACAGCTTGGCAGTGGCGGGTGGCAAGGAGAAGCCCGCTGCTGCATCCCCTCCGCACTCCATTGCTTCCACTGAGCTGTGCACTGGCAGGGAGGGGAGAATCGGTGTGCTAGCACAGGCGGTTAGGGGGAAAGGCAAGCTCCGCCCTCCAACGAGCGCCAAGTCCTCCAGCAGCTTATGCTCTAGCCTTCCCCCTCTATGGAGGAATTCCTAGAGTGGCACCTGGTGCTGCCATTCCCCCTGCTCAATTCTTGTAAATTGAGGGAAGGCTTGTAAAAGTGGGCATTTCCCCGCCTGCCTGGAAGGGCTGGTAAGCCTAGCTCCTGCTGCCATATGCGCCCACTCCTGTTACTCCTGGAACGGCGTTCCTGCTCATTCCTGTTTGAAATCACCCCTGTGTGGCTGCAAACCCAGATTTGCCACCTGACTGCGTAATGGACATATGTGTTGATATATATATTGTATGATGAAAATATGTATGTACTGCATTCAAGCATGTTTCAGACATACAATGCCGAGCGCCGAAGAATAGATTCTTTTGAACTATGGTGCTGGAGAAGACTCTTGAGAGTCCCTTGGACTGCAAGGAGATCAAATCATTCAATCCTAAAAGAAATCAACCCTGATTGTTCCCTGGAAGGCCAGATCCTGAATGTCAGAAATACGTCTTGATGTTTCTCACTGAATCCATTGTTATGTGTTCCCTACCCTGCTTTGCGCTTGCGTAGCTATGCAGGCAGAAACGTGGGAGCTTCTTCCCTGCCGCTTTTCCTTATCACGGTGGCCTTGAATGTAGGCTTTGGGCTATTCTTGTGTTGCTGAGAATTTTTCCAGTCCTGGGAAGGCAAAGGGAGGGGGAGTAGTCTCCCGTTCATGAAGTATATCTCCCGCCGGGAGTTTCCGCGCGCGCGCTCATATTTCATTTGCTAGGCGCTTTTTGCATCACACTATAAGTTAGCTTGCTTTGCTTCGCCCCCATTCCTGACAATGACCTCCTACTGTGGGTTTTAGCAAGATAATCCAATAAAACCTTTCTTTGTGCAAGAATGACTGGATCCACTTGTTATTGAACCTGACAGAAATTGTCAGGAATCACCATCATTTCCCCACCTTCAGTTTCTGCCGTCTACCACGATGAGCGGAACTGGGGGGGGAACCTCAGGCGCAGTCCCAGTGACTACCGCTTCGGGAGCCACGGCCCCGGTCACCACCGTGGCAACTCCAGTAGTCACCACTCCGACTACTACCGTTGTTCCAGTGACTACAACTTCGGTATTGGCAGCGCCGACCCCGCAATCCGTGGCAGGATTGGTCACCCCTCCATCGATCAGCACAGTGGGAGCTTCGTACACTCTCCCAATCTATAGCCCGGCCGGGCCAACGCAGAGTCAGGGGGGAGCCATTCCATGACCCTACGTGCTGGGGGCCCCAACACCGTGGGACAAAGGGGTGACCTACCGCAGGTCGCGCGATTGGACTAAGAACCTGTTGGACACTACCCAGACGACCTGGTCCATGCCGGGGAGCCAGAGCCGGGACAGCCTGCTGGATCCCAGAGGGAGCTTCGGACTTCCCCAGGGACGGATGTCTCGAGGATCTCCCAGAACAGGATCCGGTTCCGATCCAGAGGCTCGCATGGACTCTATTCAAGAGGATACCCGACGTTTGGTACGGGACATGGGCAAACTAATGCAATCACTACCGCAGATGATGGATCAAGCAATTCAAGCCCATCCGCTGACGCAACCAAGACCAGCACCAGCGCCTGCACCACCGGTGGCACCGGGACCACCACCTCCTGCTCCACCGGCCCCAGGGCCGGGCCAGCCGCCACCGGCCCCACCTCCACCGGCCGGCCCAGTACCGGGACCCGGGCCAGGACAGCCAGGACCTATCCAGCCACCAGCTTTGCCTCCACCTCAACCCCCCGCTCCAGCACCACTTCCGCTGCCAGCTCCTGCACCGATCACGGCCCCTGTTCCTCCAGTAATCCGCCCCAAGGACATGTTGGAGATCACTTTTGACGGGGATCCCGAAACTGTGTCCTTTTTCATATTGCAAGTAGGGAAATTTGTGCAGAGATGGGGCTATGTGTTCCCGGATGAGGAGCAACAGGTGGAGTTTATCGCTTCAAGGTTCCGGGGGAGTGCTACCAGCTGGTACGTAGCCCTTCATGATCTGGAGGCAGTGGAACTGGGGAATGTCGATGACTTCATGTGGGCCTTGAGGAACCGTTTCGAGGATCCGGGGGCGGCCCAGAAGGCAGAAGCCTTCCTGCGCACGTTCAGACAAGGCAAACTCACCGTGCGGGAATATTCAAGGGAATTTCAAAGGCATGCAGTGAAAATTCGAGACTGGACTGATGCTGTGCTGGCTCAACAATATCGAATGGGACTAGCAGTAGATGTCCGCAACAATGTCCTCAGCTCTCAGCAGCCTCGCACTTTCCAAGGCTGGATGGAGGAGGCCGAAAAAGCCGAAAGCCGCTTGCGTGTCCTGAAACTGGACTTATCTCTGGGTAACAACCGTCCGAGTCTCTCGGCAGGCCAGACCAGACCCAGATCAACCTCCACCCAGAGCGGGGTGAGAGATCAGCGTATGCGACAGGGCCTTTGCCTGCGGTGTGGAGAGAGGGGGCACTTCGCCGCGTCCTGTCCGAAAGGGGATCCCAACAGAGCCCTACCACAAGAGGAGCCCAGACGATGGCCAACCCCTACCCCAAGAAAGGGAACAGCGAAACCACGCAGCACACGAGCCCTTTTCGCCAGCCCCGACCAAGCAGATACCATGATGCTGGAGGAGGAGAGTGAGATGCAGGGAAACGAATTGGTCCTGTTTGTGAATGGCGCTACACAACAGGACCCTGTCCCTGAGGCGCCTAAACTGGTGAGCAATTACCCCTCTCTCTTCTTTGTGACTGTACTTGTGATGAATCCAGCGATGATGACCCATATCAGGGTTCGAGCCCTCATTGACTCAGGGTGTGGGAGGGATCTGATAAACCCATCTATGGTTATGGGGCTGGAGGCGACTGTTGTCAATCTAAAAGACCCGATAACTTTTACTCAAATGGATGGGTCACCGATGAAGGAACCATGTCGATTTGAGACTATACCTTTGAGGGTAGGCATTGATGAGCACTGGGAGCTACGCTCGTTTGTAATAGCCCCTCAAGCCCAGTTCCCATTAGTGTTGGGTAGCCCATGGTTACATGGTCATGATCCTTATATACTTTGGGAAGAGGGGAGCGTACGATTTATCTCCCCGAAGTGTGCAGAGCATAGATGGGACCCAGGGTGGGGGAAAACCCCATGCAATGAACCTCCACGGGCTTGCCTAGCCACAGAGGACCTTAATTGCATCCCCAAAGAATACTGGTACTTAACCAGGGTGTTTGAGGAGGAGGAAGCGGACGAACTACCTCCCCACCGTAACTCCGACTGTGCGATTGAAATCCTTCCTGGCCACAAATTACCAAAAGGAAAGATTTATGCCATGAGTCCCATAGAAAAGGAAGAACTACGCCGATTTATCGATAAGAATCTGGCCCGTGGATTTATTCGGCCAGCATCATCCCCTTTCGCAGCTCCCGTGTTGTTCTGTAAAAAAAAGGATGGGGGGCTCAGACTGTGCACGGACTATAGGGGTCTTAATGCGGTATCTGCAACCAATGCCTACCCAATGCCCCTCATCAAGGACTTGTTGGCAGAGGTGGCAAAGGGGAAAGTGTTTTCTAAACTGGATTTACGTGATGCTTATTTCCGGGTCCGTATTAGACAGGGTGATGAACATAAGACTGCATTTAATACCCCGCTGGGGCAATTTGAATATCGGGTTATGCCCTTCGGATTACAGGGGGCACCAGGGGTCTTTATGAACTTAATCAATGAAGTGTTACACCCCTACTTATTCAAAGGGGTGGTTGTTTACTTAGATGATATCTTGGTCTATACCCCAGATCAAGAATCTCACACCAAGCTTATGCGGGAAGTGTTGGAAACGTTATTAGAACACAAACTGTTTGTTAAGCTGTCAAAATGTGAGTTCCACCAAGAGTGCATTGACTTTCTCGGGTACCGCATATCCTCCGCTGGTTTAGAAATGGACCCAAAAAAGATCCAAGATGTGTTGGATTGGGAACCCCCCAAAACCAGGCGGCAGCTCCAAAGTTTTCTCGGTTTCGCCAATTTTTACCGTCAGTTCCTGCCTCATTTTGACCAGGTGGCCCTCCCCCTCACAGACCTTCTGAAGACTAAAGGGAGAGGGGCAAAGGCTTCAATGCCCGGGGCCCTTTTGAACTGGACTCCCCAGTGTCAGGGAGCATTTGAACAACTAAAACAGTTATTCATGTCTGAACCTATATTAGCACACCCTGATGAAACAAAAAAAATTGTGGTCCAAGTAGACGCATCGGATACTGCTATGGGGGGGGTGATTTTGCAAGAGAATGCTCAGGGGCAGCTACAACCCCTTGCCTATGTGTCCAAAAAGTTTAATGATACGGAGAGATTTTGGCCCATTTGAGATAAAGAAGCAGCCTCTATACGTTTAGCGTTAATCACCTGGAGGCACTGGTTGGAGGGATCTCGGGTACCTTTTGAAATCTGGACTGACCACAAGAATCTTGAGGTGCTGTGGAAGCCTCGGAATCTAAATGCAAAACAATTCCGGTGGGCTGAGTTTTTCTCCAAATTTCAATTCACCCTCCATCATTTCCCAGGTAAATCTAATCATCTGGCAGATGCTCTCTCCCGCCTTCCCCAACACCTTTGTAAGAGGACAGAAATAAGAGAGTCTATGTTCACCCCAGAACAGCTAGTTGGGGCAGTAGTAACCCGAAAAACCCGGCAAGCACAATCCTTAACCCCAAGCCATGGCACGACCTGGGAAAAGCAATTTGCCACTGACATTACTAAACAAGAAGCAATTGAATTAAAAGCTCGGGAAGATGTGGAAGGTAGAGCAAATGGCTGTTGGTATAAGGGCAATAAAATCTTTGTTCCAGAAGCTACCCGAGCCCAGGTGTTGCAATCAGCCCATGACTCAAAGTCGGCTGGGCACTTCGGTTATGTAAAATCACTACACCTACTACAACACAGCTTCTGGTGGCCCCGAATGAAACGGGATTTATCCCTCTATATACAATCCTGCCCAACATGCAATCGTTGCAAAACTAGATCAGGGAAACCTCCAGGTCTTTTACAGCCTTTGCCCACCCCGAGCCGACCCTGGGAAGTGATCTCCATGGACTTTATCACTGATCTTCCGCCCAGCAAACATATGACAGTCATTTGGGTGGTAGTGGACTTATTTTCTAAACAGGCTCACTTTATACCATTTGCTAACCTGCCGACGGCCAAAGTCCTGGCCAAAGCCTTCCTTCAGCACATTGCCAGACTACATACATTACCGCTCAAAATAATCTCCGACAGGGGGTTCAATTTGTTTCAAAACTGTGGTCGGAGTTGATGGCTCTTATGGGTATTGAACGCGCTCTCAGTAGTGCCTATCACCCAGAAACTGATGGGCAAACAGAAAGAGTAAACCAAACCCTAGAGCAATACTTAAGATGTTTCACTAACTATCAACAAGACAATTGGGTAGATTTATTACCACTAGCAGAATTCGCGTACAACAACTCATGGTATGCTTCAACAAAAATGTCCCCCTTCAAAGCTGCCATGGGTTATGACAGCCCCCCTCTTCCGTTTTTGAAGCCCGGCGAGACTGGTGGGAAAGCCACAGCATGGTGCAAAACTTTCCAGGAGTCCTGGCCCCTAATCATTGAAACTTTAAACGAGGCCAAGGCACAATACAAAAAACAGGCAGACAAAAAGAGGGCGGGTGGCTGGAATCTGCAACCAGGAGACTTTGTCTACCTTTCCACCAAAAACTTGAGACTGGCACAACAATCCCGGAAACTTGCTTGGAAACATATTGGTCCATTCAAAGTAGTGTGATGTATAAATCAAGTGACTGTGCAACTGGATCTACCTAAATCTCTTAAAGCAATACATCCAATTTTTCATTACAGCCTCCTCAAACCAGCATTACCCCCGACTAAGTGGCATCCTGAACTTCCAGCACCCCCACACACTGATGGTCGATGATGAGGAACACTATGAAATTGCTGACATTTTGGACTCTAAGATCCTCCGTGGACAACTGATGTACCTTATTGAATGGGTACACTTTGGGCCTCAACATAGGGAGTGGGTGAAAGTGTCTGATATCAATGCACCTGATCACCTTGACGGAATTTCACACCCGCTACCCAAATAAACCTGGGGGCCCTTCATTCTCTCCTTCCTGAGCGGTGGGTGGGTGGTATTTTGGGAAGGGCAGAATGTCAGAAATACGTCTTGATGTTTCTCACTGAATCCATTGTTATGTGTTCCCTACCCAGCTTTGCGCTTGCGTAGCTATGCAGGCAGAAACGTGGGAGCTTCTTCCCTGCCGCTTTTCCTTATCACGGTGGCCTTGAATGTAGGCTTTGGGCTATTCTTGTGTTGCTGAGAATTTTTCCAGTCCTAGGAAGGCAAAGGGAGGGGGGAGTAGTCTCCCGTTCATGAAGTATATCTCCCGCCGGGAGTTTCCCGCGCGCGCGCTCATATTTCATTTGCTAGGCGCTTTTTGCATCACACTATAAGTTAGCTTGCTTTGCTTCGCCCCCCATTCCTGACAATGACCTCCTACTGTGGGTTTTAGCAAGATAATCCAATAAAACCTTTCTTTGTGCAAGAATGACTGGATCCACTTGTTATTGAACCTGACACTGAAGTTGAAGCTCAAATACTTTGGCCACCAAATGAGAAGGGAGCATTCACTGGAGAAGACCCTGATGCTGGGAAAGATTGAAGGTCAAAGAAGAAGGGGACGGCAACGGATGAGATGGTTAGACAGTGTCATCGATGCAACGAACATGAAATTGAGCAAACTTCAGCGGACAGCGGAAGACAGGAGGGCCTGGCGTGATCTGGTCCATGGGGTCGCGAAGAGTTGGACTCGACTGTGCGACTGAACAACAACAACAAGGGCAGTGATAGAAACTCAGTGGCTTGGGAGCCACATGTGGCTCTTTGATAGGGTTGCCAGCCCCCCTATTCTCCTGCATGCCACCATGGATCTTTGTGTCCTTGTTCCCCAATGTGCATGAGCCTCCTGTCCCGGTACAGTAAGCAGTGGCATGGCACTGTGGGGCTTATGGCTGGAAGGTGGCCCATCTTGGAACACCTGCTGTCACTGGGGCTTGTGGATGGATAAGTTATAAGCTTCTCTGAGCTGCCCACCTCATACCAAGGATGAAAGTAAAGGCCTTCTTTTTGCTGACACCTTCTCGCCTTTCTTGGCAGCCTCTAGACTCTCATCTCAGCGCCCAGGCAACAACTGGGAAGAGAGTAAGCTGCACACACAGTACGACCACCCTCCCAAGCCTCCATGGGAAAGGGCGAACTGACCCGGTAGGATGGTGCCGATTTTACTTCCTTTTCACCACAGCCAGCTTGCTCTCCTCTGGGTGCCTTGGAAATCTCATGCTGTTGCTTGAGCTGCCATGCGCCATGTTGAGAGAAGGCGGAGATGGAAGTTCTCCTCACTCCAGAGACACCAGGGGTAACCAAGGTTCTGTGAGGGTGGGAGACAGCCCAACATGCTCGGAAATAATGCTCGGAAAAGTTAAAAGGTTATAGTTAATGTTTTATATCAGTCCTCTTATGTTATTGTATGTGTGTATTTAGTGGGGTCCTGCATGCCATGTACAGTAGTCATGTTGGTCTCTTGGTTGATGGTGGTTGTGAGCATGGCTCTCCGTGAGCTGCAGAGGGAGTACCGGTGCCATTGGGGATGCGTGCAACTGAAAGTTGTGTGTGAAGTGGCCTTTGGTGAACATGTAGTATAGGTATATCCTGCTTTTCTTCATTCAGGGAACTCAAGATCATATGAGTATATACAGATTCTCAAGTGGTTTCCCATCCAAATGCTGACCAGACCCTGACCTGGAGAAACAAATGGCCACACCACACCAGTATGCAGGAAAAAGAAAAAAACAGGGACAAGGTGAAACTATTTATTAGAGCTCCATAGATCCCTACATGTTTCACTGTTAAGTTTCTTCAGGGGATTTGTGCTCAAGGTGGGATTTGAAAAATCCTATAGAAGATCCCCTGAAGAAGTTTAACAGTGAAACGTGTAAGGATCTATAAAGCTCTAATAAACATTTGCACCTTGCGCCTGCTTTTCTCTTTTTCTTTTTCCGGACCCTAACCTGGTCAGCTTTAAGAAGAACTGCTTCATGAAACATGTCTTCAGACCACCACTGAGAATTAATTTTATCCCTTCCCAGGGAATCACTTCCCCAGAACAATTCCTGTGTTAATCAAAACAAAAGGTCTCTCTCTCTTGTTCTGTGACTGTGTACATTTTAAATGTACATAAGGTAAAGTTTTAAGGAAACCACCCTCCACGCAAGAGCAAACTCCCTTGTACACCATGTTCATTGGAATCCTCTTAGCAGAAGCTGGAGTGCGAGCTTGCTTGATTAATATGAACCAAAAAAAAATACTAAACAAAAGTGTTTATGTGCACTTTCTTTGGGATCTTGTAAAATGGAATGATAATCAAAATAGCTACGGCAGAAAGGTAGGCTGTTTCTTTACTGGAACAGGAGAACCCACCCCTGCTGTGGAAGCAGGGCTACCAACCTCAAGGTAGAGCCTGGATTTCGCCTGGAATTCCAACAAATCTCCAGACTACAGAGATAAATTCCCCTGAAGGAAATGGAAGCTTTGGAAGCTGGACATGATAGCATTACATTCCCATGGATTTCCCTCTCCCCCATTCCCCAAAGTCCACTCTTCTCAAGCACCACCTACAACTCTCCAGGAATTTCCCATGCTGGAGTTGGCAACCCTTGGAAGCAGCAGCAAATGCTGTAGAAGCAGGCAGTGGCAAGGCCTGCATCCCCTGTCCTGAGGTTGCTCATTGCTGTCTCAGCCCCTGTCTACTGCCCCAGACCCCCGCCCTCCTGTTGCATGTGTGTAAATTGTTGACATGAGGAGAGCATGTGACTCAGTGGCCGGGCCTCCCTCCCCCTTGGATCACCCATGGGGAGGTGGTGCTGGTGATCTCCAGTTATACTGGTTGCTGGGTGGCTGGCGCCTCTGCCACATACATGGCCTTGTGCACATGGTGACTGCTCCCCCAGATGATCCAGCAGCCTTCGACCTGGGGTGGCTGTTGCCTCATGGGGGTGGCATGGTGTCAGGCAGCCCTGTCATGTAAATGGAATGCAAAGGGAGTGCTTTCAGCCTCCCATCACCTGGACTTTTCCACACAGTCTGTTATCAGGTCTCCGACCTTGTATTCTCCAGCTGCTGGAGTCTTATGCTAGGAACCAACGGTTTCTAGAGTGTTTTGCTAGCTTTGCCTGCTCGCTCTGCCCACGTGCGCAAACTGTATTCATTGGCGTCTGCTGGATGGGGGGTTGCTTGAATGTAGTATAACTTAGATGGCCCTATTGTATGTGGCCATTACTGACACAAGCTGTACATGTGTCTTTAGTTTTGATTCACCATTGAACATTGTCTTCTGAAGAAGCCCTGTGTTGTGTGAGCTGACTAAGGAACTTGACACATGGCTTGCTGACAATCTCTGGCTTGAATCCCCAGCATCACGCCACCATGGATTGCCTAGCGGCCTTGGCTGGAGACAGCTGCTGCTGCACAGGCAACTCCAGCTTATTAGGTTTTGCTTGGCCAGGGTCCCGCTGTGCACGGGGGCTCAGACCTGGGCCACCTGCCCCCTGCTTCTGCAGGTGGTGGTGGGGGGGGTTAGTTCAGCATGTCTTCCCAGTCCCCTTCCATGGTGGCTTGAGAGTGAAGGGGGGGACTCACAACACCCAGCCACTTAGCATTTTTACCTTGGGGCCTGGGCTCACAGCACTGGTGGCTGTCAGACCCTTAAGTTAATCCACTCTCAGTCCAAATAGTCTTTTATAAAAGCTTTATTAGAAACAGAGATTTGGATGTGCGCAAGAGAGATCTCCTGTTCAGACTAAAGGACAGATCAAAGGTTAGGTATTATATAGGCAATAGGTCCTCATCCCACAATGCAATGGTCCTGCAGCGGCATTCACTCACTTCTCCTCTTTCACTCGCCCCCCCCTTCATACTACTTTGCACTAAAAGGTTTATATTTCAGCAACCTATGTTTCTCCAAAGATGAAAGGCTTCCGCCAACTATACATCTTGGGGTTCGTTCTCATGGGAAAGTTGACGCTATTCTACCCCTCACACACAAACATTAGCATTCACACCTACTCTTCTCATCCCCGGAGTTTTATGGCAGAGAGGGCTGGGAAGTAATGACTTTGGAGTGGAGGGAAACTACAAAGGAAAACCTGTGTCACTATGACATTCAACAGAGCCCGATTCTGACAGCGGCAGGAGCGGGCTGGGGAAAGGGCACACCAACCTGGAGCTTACCAGCTGCTGTCCTTTATAAAGTTTATTTCTCCAGTTCCTGGCATTATGTTTTATGGCACACATGGCCTGCCCAACAAAGTCACATTTATGTTGGATCTGGCCCTTGTAACAAATGAGTTCGACACCTCTGATCTCCTTGAAGCTTTTCCACCTACACATAAGCCACAAAAGCCCTGCGGCATGCTTCTGCCTTGCCTCCACCCTGACTGCTATTGCTGCATTAATGACAAAAGAGACCTTGGGCTTGGGTAGTGCTGGAAAACTGTAATGTGCTTATTCCAAGGGCACTTGTCTTCAATAGCCCCACTGCTTCTGATTCCCCTGTCCAGCCCGGCATCCAACAGAATATGCGGACCAAGCAAACCAGAAGAGGAAAAGCCATTACCCAAATGCTGAATTTCTACTGAAGCAGAAAAGTAGGGCAGAAATCCTCTAAATAAAAAAGAAGATATTGGATTTGGAGTCTCAGAGCGGCTCACAAACTCCTTTCCCTTTCCCTTTCCCTTCCCCTCCCCGCAGCAGACACCCTGTGAGGTAGGTGGGGCTGAGAGAGCTCTTCCCAGAACTGTCCTCGAGAGAACAGCTCTGGCAGAACTTATGACGGATCCAAGGTCATGCAGCCAGGTGCAAGTGGAGGAGTGGGGAATCAAACCTGGTTCTCCCAGATTAGAGTCCCCTCACTTAACCACTACACCAAACCAAAATAATACATTTACGGAATGTAGCTAAATTTGCTAACCCATCCACTGCCGCCTCTACCAGAAGTTCCCAGTCAAATCCTAGACTAGCATCACTCATTGTCTTTCATGGCTGAGACAAGATATCTGAGGAAGGCATATCCCCCCCCAAGGAGATGAGTGATATCCCATCGCTGAGGATTCGTTCAGGTACCCAAGCTCTCTTCAGGCCCAGGGAAAGGTGACATAAGTTAACTTAGCTGTACAGCTCATGCTTTCCATATACAAGTTCCTAGTTTCAATACCTGACACATCAGGTAGAACTGGATAAGACATCTATCTCCTGAGGTGTTTAAACCCAACGGCAGCGGACTTTGATTTAGCTTAGGGCTTTGGTGTAGGGAGATGGGGTATTAAGTCTGCCCCGTGCCATTTCCCCAACAGAAACTGGGTCCCTCAAACTGCCCCCACAGAAAAGACAAGTGCCCATGTTACACCTGTCTTTTTCTCCTCCAAGCCTAATAAGAGCTCCAGGGAAAAGAGCTGTGTGAGAAAGATGGTCCAGTACTTAAGAAGATTTCTTTTGCTACCAAGACCAGCCCAGCCCTCTATGTTATTGGCACTTGGCAATATATAAACCAGAATCCCCTGGGGTGAAGCAACTTACTGGGGCTGGTTCCCTCTCTTCATACTTGTGCACACGGTCATAACTTCTTTGCAAGAGACTTATTTCCTTTCACACAACCATGGTGCAGCTGTGCTGTCTGGAGAGGGGTGAGGAAAGTCCGTAGAGAAGTTCTGCTCCCACAACAAGATCCAAACTCTTTTCCTGGGGTGTTCATGATGAGTTCTCCATGCATCCCTCCTACCCACCGGGCTCTGGAACTGGCTGCTGGGCATTGTGACTGAAACAGCATCAATGGCACTCCTTGCAACGCCAGCACTCTGGATCGTTGCATTTGTGCTGTTACGGCATTCGAATGTGTCTGTGGTAAATCCTGCAATTGGTGGCTGGAAACATCAGTTGCAGACATTCAGGCCGTGGCCTAGTTGCAACATCATGTAGGGTGCACAGTATGCCTCTTTCTGGCCCCCAGTGGGAGATGAGGGAGGAGGGGACTTATGGGTGTGGGGGGAGGGCATCAGCATTTAACCACAGACTTCTGTGCAAGCGCTAGAATGTCACCTGAAGTGATGCTGTCACTTCTGTGTCGTGCTTGAAGAGGCATCATTATGCCGGCGATGCTTATTGCACACACAACCCCTCCATGTTGTTGGCCATGCTTTCCTCTCTTGCTGCTATAGGGCATGTGTGTGGAGGGGAGGGAGTGTCCCCCCCGCTAGTAAGTGGCAACCCGATGGGTACCGTATGGGGCGATGTCAGAGAGTTATTTAGCCATCATTATGCATTGGTTAGAGCTTTCTGTAGACAGATGACGTGGGGATGTTTTCTGTCCACGGCCACCTTGACTGGTGGGTGGCAGACATACCAGGAACGCTACAGAAGTGCTGCTGGTATTGCTAGTGTAATTTTTGTTTTCATAGCTATTGTATAGTTGCTAATTTTGCTGCCAGGAGTACATCATTATACTGATGCTCGTTCTGACATAAGTAGCTATGATGCTCACCATAGTCAAGACAAACACATTGAGAAGGCAGAACTATTTCACGTAAATCAGTAATTTAAATTTTCAAGATTAAATTACTAGGAGGCAACAAGGCCAAAGACAGACCGAGGCATTTTCAACCCACACAACCAAGTGACAGGCTGCTTAACAGTCAGTGACAGATAATTACTGTTTGTGGGAACTGACAGTAGATCTGGGAGTTATGGAGTTTTCATGAAACTTCATTCTCTGGAATATTCTCTGTAGATTGCCATAGAAACTGGGGCAAAACCTGCCTCGACAAAAAGCCAAGTTTCTGTGGCTGATAACTACCACAGGTCTGACTTCACTTTATCCCTTAAACTGTCCTGATTTGCTCCAGCAAATATCAAGAAAAACACATTCGCTTGGGTAAAGTAGGGCAAACTGTGTCAGGTTTAACATAGGGAAGGGCAGGATGGTTTCAACACAGGGAGAAATCCAATTTTTGATGGATGAGTTGCTGATGATGATCATCATGTTGACAACAGAGATTCTTCTCTTCTGGTTAATCAGCTATACTTTGATGAGAAAGGGCTGGTATGCCCCATGCCAATAATCCTACCTTCTTGTCTCAGTTTCACGAGATGTAGACCTAAGAGAAAGTTGGGCAGATTTATGGAGATGGGTCTGTCATTGGTTATTGGCAACTGTTGGAAGCACAGTGTTGTACTAAATGGATCAATTGCGTGATCCAACCTGGCTACTCTTTAATAAGAGTGGTAATGACAGTAATAATCATCCATTGGCCAGGTCACACGTAACAGATAACGCGGGGGGGGGGAGCGAGGCCATTTGCTTCGCAGCAATTTGACCTGCCACTGCGTGATCAGACCCACCGGCGGGTAAATCGGTTTTTTTCCATTGCTGCGTGTTTCTGGTGCGCTTCAACAAGTGATCACTGACACAATGGGAGAGCGCCAGAGCGATCACACAGGGAAGTCCGTCTGCAGCCCGTCGCAAACCTATTTGATACTGCTCTTCCCGTAGTATTTTTTAACTCCACTTCTTTGGCGGAGTGAGACGGGTTGCCGACAGGTGCAGGATGCTTGCCAGATGTTCCCGTGTGATCGCGCCCTTAAAATCCGCCCGGCATTTGTGCCTATCGTGCAGCTACTTCTGCCTGTGATCGGGACCTGTGTTGCCTACGATGGCCTTCACAAGTCGATTCTCCTTGTTGGAGAGATCCTTGTTGTGGCAGAGCTGCCGCTTTCCTAGGTAAGACTTTCAGCCGCACAAGGTCTGTTTGGGGTGTAACAGTTACCAAAATATGCCACTCTGGTATGATTCATTTATGCCAATGCAGGGGAATGAAAGAACTGCTAGCAAAGTGAATCATGCCGGTTTGTTCCACGCATGAAGGACATGGCTCAAATTTTGCTTGCAAGTTACTTTGAAAGAATATTAAGATCTTGTCCTAAGAGGTTTTTTTTTTTCTGGTTAAGTGACTCATTGGTCTGTGATTTTTTTTTTTAAATAAACCACATGGACTGAACCTTGAATAGAATCCAGGCCCCTTTTTTCTCATGCTATCGATACTAAAAGGGGAATCAGAGGATCCAGCCTAGAGGTCAGTCAGAACCATGCCATGCATCATGAGGAAGGCTTTGTATCTTTCGTGCTTTGCTCCCTCTAATATATTTATGAAAATCTTAGCCTTCCCTTTTAAACTAACTTTTCCCCTAAGTTCCAGTATGCCCTGCAATTCACAGTGCAATCCTAAACATAGTTACACCCTTAAATGCATTGATTTCAATAGACTTAAAAAGGTCTCCCTTGCTCGAAAGCCAGTCGAATCCGACTCTAGGGTTGCGGTGCTCATCTCGGTTTCAAAGCCGAAGAGCCAGCGCTGTCCGAAGACGTTTCCATGGTCATGTGGCCAGCATGACTAAACACCAAGGCGCACAGAATGCTGTTATCTTCCCACTGAAGTGGTACCTATTGATCTACTTGCAATTTCTTGCTTTCGAACTGCTAGGTTGGCAGGAGCTGGAACTCGAGACGGGAGCTCACTCCGTCATGCGGCACTCTCGGGTCTCGAACTGCTGAACTACTGACCTTCCACAGCCTGCAGTGCATTGTCTTAACCACTTGAGCCACTGCAGCTCAATAGACTTAGAAGGATGCAAATCTGTTCCTGAGGACCTTTCCTGTTTGCCAGCATCTTCTGAAATATGATAGATTTTTTATATGATGGCTGGATTAGGGTTTTTAGGGTTTTATGTGATTAGGGCTGCAAGCAGGGATGGGCATGAACCTAAAAAAATCTGATTCAACCATTTAAACCTAAGAAGTGGGGTGGGTGTGCCCATCAGGCTGAGACGGCTGGCGGCCATTTCACCGGCTGATTTTGCCTCTCCCCACTTCGAAGCAGGCAGGAAACGCAAAACCAACGGGTGAAATGGCTCGCAGCCATTTCAGCCTAACAGGTCAGCTGCAGACCTACACAGCTCAGCTGTTAGGTTTAAATGGCCCCAAACAGCCGAATGGGACCAGACAAAAACCCTGTAAGTGTTTGGGGGAAGGTCCCTTTCTTGATCATCAATTCAGGGGCTCCAAACCAGCCCAAGTTCATGCTGAGTTCTGGCTCATGAGCCATTCCTAGTTGCAGACCTCCAGACGGGGCCTGGAGTTTTCCAGACTGTAGAGATCAGTTTCCCCAGAAAAACAGCAGCTTTGGCTGGTGGACTCCGTGACATCACACCTCTGCTGAGCTCCCCCCCCCCCAGAACACTACCCTTCCTTGGCTTCATTCCCAAATCACAAGGAATTTCCCAAAAAAGATACCACCTCAAAACATACTTATTTACTCAGACATTTGAATGAGTTAAGGCTTTTTTTTTTGTGTGTGTGAGTGTGTGTTAAGGTTTTTACTGTGTGCAAATGGGGTTGCCCACAGGCCTTCCAAAAAACCCCAAAAAACACAAAGTCCTGTCCCTTTAATAGAGGCTTCATGTGTGGAAATGTGCTGCAGTTGAAGATTGACATCGCATGGAGGTAAATAACATCATCTAGTGAATAACATTACACCTTGGGGTTCTAACAGAAGTTGTGGAGTCCTCCATAAACTAGTGTCGAATCTGCATTTGCATTTTTAAACCAGTTGCGTGCTGCTGTGACGCCGTCTTTCTCTATGCTGGTTTGAATGTTGTTTGGAGAAGATTCTTTTAAAGCAGGGTGGGGGTGCCATGACAGTGGAGCTGCCCTGAAAGGACAATAAGCATATGTGGACATGCAAAAGTATGCTAGCACTGTTGAGGCGTGAAAACAACACCAAACGTGGACAGCTTTTTTGAAGACGGAGTCAGAAGGCGGGGACACTGGTGGTGGGAAAGTCAAATGCAGATTCGGCCCTATAGTAGAATTCTTTGTGGGAAACCATGCCAGTTGCAGAACATGCAAATGAGCTGAGTTTGGTAGAAGAGATCTACCCTCCTTCCTTGAGAACAGTATCACACTCTTAGGACCGCTCCATGAGTTGCCTTTCACATCACTGCACTCCTTAGGGGGCACGAGTTAAGTGTCTCATGTTTCAGATCTTAGGACAAGTTATGTCTCCCCCCCCCCAAAATTCATTTTGGGGTGTAAATGGATCTCACTTAGCACCCTCCAGCTATTAAAGAATCAAAGCTCAGGATTTACCTCTCTCCTCCTGTGACCAAGAAGACTGACCTCATTGCACACAGACTGCCATTCTAGCAGGTGGCTCATTTTGGCGTTCTCAGCTGTACTTCCCATTGCTGGACACAGGTGAGTCAGAATGCTCTCAAACCCCACCTGGGTACAAGGTATTGTTTTGCTTTTGTCTTGACTTTTATGTAACTTTGATCTCCCTGGAAGACAGCAGAGGCATTTTAATTAGTTAACAATAATTGGACGAGTAATGAGAGAAAAGCAGGTTTGCAAACCCCACTTGTGATGTATGAATGATATTTTAGCATTTATGCAGCATTTATGAGATGTGAACTGAACACCTGAAGGGCTTTTCTCTGACATTTTTAATAACTGCAAGGAACTCCCATGAGAAGCGACCGATAGGCAAATACAGGTAGACTTGCCACTACATGCCAGGAGAGAATGCGTCTGAGAGACAGGCTTTAGATTTTTTTTTTTGGTACACACACACACACACACAATCACACACATGGCCCATGGCCAATGCTAAATAAGAGGTGGCTGGAAATAGTTAAATCCTTTTTCAAACAACCATGTCTTACAAGCTTTCTAATAAACACACAATCGTTTTCTTTGTCTGAACCTACAGAGAAGGCCTTTCTATATGATTCCAGCCTCAAGAATCATATTGCAAAGCAAGTCCTCTCCATAACATCTCAGTCAACAATGGCCTTTTGTACTTCTGAACTCATATTCAATCTAACCCTGTGGGCTTCATGATTGAGAGGGGAGAAGGGGGAGGGTCTTCTGTTCCTTATAAAAGACCAGTGCTTTGTCTGATAGTCATTGTCACGACTATTCTCCTATATTTTGTTTGGACGTGGTGTGTCTTTAACTTTCTTGTTATCTCTCGGTATCTCTCTCTCTCTGTATGTATGCATGTATGTATGTAATGCTGCCACCAGGAATTTAATTCCAATCTGATTAATTAACCTTTCCCATAGTTTTGTGCCCAAGCTCTAAGGCTCCTCCATTGGTCTATGTGATCGTGAGGATGAGACTCTAGTATTTATATAGCATATGACTCTGGGTTGAAGGCGTCTGCTGCGCTGCGAGATCGGAAGGTCGAAAAATCTGTGTCGGCATTCCCTGCAGTGGAGCGAATCGGCCTGCAGTGGAGCAAATCGGCCAGGCGGTGGCAGTGTGACAATGTGACATCATGAGTCCTGACGTCATCAGCCAGCCAATAAAGAACATGCTGTCGGATCACGTCCGATACAGCCTGCAGATGAACCCTCCCGAGCAGCTACAGTGTGTGATTAAATAATTGTATGTTGTCTCCCTATCCCCCGCAAAAAATTGTTAGTCCATGTCTCTGAGTAACTGTAAATTGCTCTGAGCCTGCGTGAGTGGGAAAAGCGATTAATAAATTGAAAGTAAAAAACCCCCACAAAATAAAATTTTATTTGTACAAGAAGCATATTGGTTTCAAGATATTTAACAACTTTTCTTCAGTAAATAAAACAGTGTATGTTAATAACTTCTGACTGAGGTATCACACTCTCTTCACTTCACAAACACTCCTCACTCTCAAATCCTCCTTTCTCTTCAGAATGTACTTGTCCAATCTTTAGTGTATTTTGCTTAGTTAATTCTTTCCCCTTATAACTCAGGTTTCTGTCAACTTCTGTCTCTCACACCCTTATAAAACTTTGACAATATTAGGCTTTGACTCTCTCTAGCCTAGCAGTTCGAAAGCAAGAAATTGCAAGTAGATCAATAGGTACCACTTTGGTGGGAAGGTAACAGCGTTCCGTGCGCCTTGGTGTTTAGTCATGCCGGCCACATGACCACGGAAACGTCTTCAGACAGCGCTGGCTCTTCGGCTTTGAAACGGAGATGAGCACCGCAACCCTAGAGTTGAATTTGACTGGCTTTCGAACAAGGGAACCTTTACCTTTACCTTTTAGCCACTAATATGTCCTCTAAAGTATTCTACTTTCTTTTTAGACTCTTAGGCCGAATCTGCAACAGTGCTAGCATACTTTTGCAGGTCCACATGTGTTTATGGTCCTTTTGGGGCGGCTCCACTGTCATTGCATCCCCACTCTGCTTTAAAAGAAGTTTTTCCAAAGAACATTCAAACCAGCATAGAGAAAGATGGTGTCACAGCAGCACACAACTGATTTAGAAATGCAAATGCAGATTCGACCTTAATGCCTTTCACGGCACTAATATGGGATTCCAGTTAGAAGGCTCTGCAGACAGCTGACTGACCACAAGGGACTGTTAACTGCTGACAACCTGATAACTTTTCGCCTTCTCTTTCTCCTCCCACACTCTTAGCTCCACCCACACACTCTCAGTCGCCAACCAATCACCTCACTCACTCATACCCCTCTTTCATACACCCCTTGTTCTTCTGCAACATACTAAACATTTAAAGAAACACACACTTAAAACTCTAAATCATTGCACTAATCTTTTTGTATAGTTTGTAGGGGTGGGTTGTTTGTTTTTCTGGAAATCTGACCTCCATTGACTGTGTATTATAACATGGTACGTTCAGTACAGCTCTCTCTCTCTTCTTCAAAAACCCCGAACAAAGGATGTCGTTCTCTGGAGGCTTCCAGCATAATTGCATGTCACTGGGCCTTCTTCGTAGTTCTTTCATCATGCACATGGTTCTTCTAAACGTTTAGTTTTCCTGTGAAAAACAAACCATCACAAATTGTCATGTACTGCATATAATTACATGTTCTCTAAGAATAAGGTACAAATTTGTCATCTAGAAGTGACAATAGGGAGATTTTTATGCAATTTTTTTCTTGTCAGTTTGAATCCTAACAGGTTTGGGGAAGAAACGTATCTACAGAGATGTGCTGGGGCACGCCATGAGCTTTAGTGCCTGGCTTCTGCTGAAAGTAAGAACTAATATGTTTCGTAGTTCCTTGTGGTTTCTGCAAAACCACACAATTTCCTATTAGTTTACCTACATAACTCAGTTGGGAATGGAATACCTCACCCAATAAAAGTTTGGCTTTGAGTGCACGCTGATTCAGGCCTCCATGGTCAGTAAGGACAAGGCAGTCGAGAAA
Organism: Gekko gecko; assembly: GCA_029375565.1. NCBI lineage: Eukaryota > Metazoa > Chordata > Lepidosauria > Squamata > Gekkonidae > Gekko > Gekko gecko. The sequence continues at coordinate 97,067,877 of JAPDNY010000003.1, read as the reverse complement.
GCCAGAAGGCTCAGATCGATGAGGAGACCGCTGCAGAATATCAGTCAGTGTTACAGCTGCGGTAGAAAATAATTGTCTCATTTTGCTCAGTCCTGACGCAGAGCAACACTTCTGAATATTTCAGGATCTATGTTAAAACTATCCAGCCATTTTGTATTTATATTGGCCATGGATGTAGAATTGGCCAGGGTATCAGACCTGAATAGCGTGTCTTGAGATGGAGAACCTCTAATGAATTTAAGCAGGGTAGTCTCCTCCTTGCCTTTTGTTCAAAGCGCTCCCTGTTTGTGCAATGTCCCTTTTCTGTGTGTGTTCTAAGTGTATGCAGCAGCAGGCCAGAGAGATACAGCACCAAGCCACATACCCTGTCATCTGAACTATGGCTAGTCTGGCTGGGCTTTGTGTATGTGCATTACAACTGGCTGCAGACTTAAGCCCTGTTCACACGTTACAGTGAATGTGGGGTTTCAGTCACACATCCAGCTGCATATGCATTGATTGGAACAAGAGAACTATTCGATGTGCATAAAAAAAGCAATCAAGTGTACACTGTACATATACATGTGTACTCGCTGTAACTTGTGAACAGGGCTTTTTGTGTAGCTTTAAATTGTGATGTAAGTTCGTCTGCAATTGGGATTTTCCAGTTTTTTTCCATACCAGCCCCAGAATTTAGTTATTTACAGTATGGTGATTAATCATAACAATTCTATTCATTCTTTGGATATTTTAGGGATCCTACTGTTGTATATCCTAATATGACATAGGTAATTTACATATTTTAACAGGATCTATAATTTGGTGCCTCCCCCCCCTCCCGTCTTTGTGGTACATATAAAAACGATTCATTTGCATTTTCCTCCAACAATTTTATTGATGCATTTGATGCATATTATAAGAGTAAGGCGCCATCTGGTGCATATCATAGCTATGACTTCATATATGAGTGTGCCATAGCTAAGATATGTACTAGATGGCGCCTTACCCTTAAAATATGCATTTATAACATCTAGGGAAAGAATAGATGTTGGAATATTATTGTGGTGGTAGCATTTGAGTATATTTAAGGTTCTTCTAGTTCAGCAGTTTATTTGGTAGTTTCGAATCAATACCTTCTGGTCACAAAATTTCTTAGTTTCCTACAACAGATTACCAAGATTTGCCAGACCCACTGGTTTGGCGGAGGCTGCCATCTTTGGAGGGGCTCCTTCCTGCCCACCAGCCCCCAAGAGCAACCGCCCGGCAGCCCCCCCCCCTCCCCAGCAGGGTTTAAAAGGACCCTTAGAGGCTGCTGGGGAAAGGCAGAGGCTGCACGCTTGCACTCCAAGTCCCGTATTTGGGGCTCAGCATGCAGACACGCGTGGCTCCCCTCCCACCTCTCCCCAGCAGGGTTTAAAAAGAACCGTTAGACACTGCTGGGGAGAGGTGGGCGCCTCCACTCCCCAACGTGATGATGTCACTTCTGAGTGATGTCATCATGCTGGGGACTCCCCACCCCCGCCAGTAATGCCCCCCAAAGTCTCCCGCTGGGGTCTTTGAGGAACCTGGCAACCCTAGATTACCCCCCCACACACACACACACACAATGTGACTGCATCTTAATGCTTCTCAACAATCCAGGAGAACTAATTGAGCGTATAGGAATAGTTCCTTACAGCAGAACAGACCCCATGGAGGCAGGTAGAAGTGGAGAGACCAGAGCTGTATTAGTAACATGGGACCCACTGAGGCCCCTTGGGAACACATGGATTATAAGTGTACAAATGGAGACCCATGATACTCATGGGGGGGAATCCCTCCACCATCATCGCTGCCACCACCTGGCTCCCTATTTGCCAGCTGGGTGTGTGTGGAGAGGACTGCTGCACCTCCCCACCTGACTCCCTGGTTGACGGTTGACTGGTGGCAGTGGGGAGGGGCAACAAGGACTTCTGTGCATCCCCCTTCCCCAGTTGCCTCCTTATAGGTCAGTGCGCAGGCGGGCTTGCTGGCTTGGCAGGTAGCAGAGTCCTCCACTGCTGTGGCTGGGCCAGCTGCCGCTTCCTCCTCTCCTTCCTCTGCCACCGCTACTGATCCTGGGCCCAGTGAGGCTTCCAACCTCTGCTGCTGGCTCGCTGCAGCTTCCTCTCTTCCCTCCACATTGTGCCATCCCATGTCCAGCACAGCTCCTGTGTTGCACATCCACCACCGGACCCAGCACAGAGCCCTGGGTTGTGCCTTCACTGGGCCCAGCTTGGCTCCCAGGCTGTGCGGCAGCTGCCAGAGGACCAGTGTGGACCTTCCGACTGTGCAGCTGCCGATACTTTAGTTTTGGGGGATTTAAACCCCTCTATGTATTTTTTAAAAACTTTCACATTTTTCTGGGAGTGCCCCAGATTTGAAGAAAGATCTGTTTAGCCACCATGTGCTCCATGGATTTAGTTATCTGCAGATGGGGGCCACAGGTGACTAATGGTATACAGATGTGGCCATCTAGTTAATTATTCCAACTATAGAGAGACTTTAGGCATTAACGTGCTGTCATGTAGGCGCACAAAGAAATCTGCATTTAGAAATCTATCAGTTTCTTCCCACAGCTCCAGCCAACATACAACGTAGAGCAGTCCTTGTTCAATGACTGGTTTACTGGGCACTTGCATTTCCAGATTGAACACCAGTAAGTATACATTTTAAGGGAGTGCTTTCTCTAATAATCTCTCCATTTCCCCCCTCCCATATAGCTCTAATTATGATGTTATCAGACAACAAAAAGCAACTTGTAAAAGAAAACCACAACCACCACAACCATCCACAGAGTGTTGTACATCCAGGTGGGAGGGGCAGCAAAATTGTGGTAGTTGTTGTTGTTGGTAATTAAGTTCTGGGAAAAAAATGGGAAAGGATGTCATTGGTTTGTGGGTATACTAATGTAAGCCATCCAACAAAAGCCAACAAAAAAATTCTGGAGAGGGGCTGCTTAGCATTAAGGTGGGGAAAGGCCTGGCTGGTTCTCTCTTGAGAGGAGAGGATGGCTATGGAAAAACCGTGAGGAAAAGCCAAGAGGCTTATGAAAAGAGAATGGTTGTGTTTTGCTTTTTTTCTTTCTGGGGAGGTTCTGTCCTTCTTCTTGGAGAAGCATGGTGGTCCACCTGTAGAGCTATTAAGATGATGGCTACATTCTAGAGCAAGTCACTTAGTTTCTCAGCCCTCATGAAATTGCTGTAGCTGGAAGGAGACAGACGCCAACATTGAGCAAGATAAAACCCAACAAGACACTGATTTCAACGAACCTTTAGGGACTACAGCTCAACCAGTGACAACTGTCATTTTGGTCATGTGACTTAAGTATAGAAGATAATGTCTTGCACAAAATTTGCCTGCTTTGCCACATTCATACATGTACGGAAGGCGGAAGCCATAGTGCAGAGTGGATTCTAAATGTAAGCATTCTCATCAAATCACACATTTTTTTCCAATTAGGTGATTTGTCTTTAGGAAAAAATGTCTTGTGTATGTGAAACAGCTGTAAAATTATCAGTTCCCTGGGCAAGGGTATGCCTTTTCTGTGTGTCACGGCTGAATGAGTAGCAATTCTAAGGAACAAGATGGACTATTTCTCTTTTCGCAGTCTTTTCCCCTCAATGCCACAACACAACTTCTGGAAAGAGTTTCTCTGGTGAAGTCTTTGTGTGCTAAACATGGCATTGGGTGCCAGTGTAAGCCCCTACTGACAGCCTTTGCAGATATTTTACATTATGTATCAGTCAAAGATGAACATTTAGAGGGTATAGGTGGAAGACATAACTGAAGACAATTTTGCTGAACCTAACTAGGTCTGATTCTAGCCATTACCTGGATGGGAGACCTCCTGTTGAGTTATAAAATGGAAGAAAGGAGGATATTAATATAATAAGCATAGCAAGGGAAGGTTGAGCATTTTCCATCACTTTAGTCCATGCTTTTCAGAGCTGAAGCAGTCTGCTACTTCTGGTTTGTTTGTTTTTTGGCCTTTCCTTTTTCCACATTCCCCCTGTCAGACTCCTGGTCAAGAGACTCCCAACAACACTTTCTTTGGCAGGGATTTGTTTATTGAGATATCCACATGATCCAGGTTAGAACAGTACCATGTCAGAACTGAGATTCTGGCAGGAAGGTTCAGATATATAGTGTTTAAACAGTTTACGTACAATCTATTCCATTCTCACAACAGAGTAAACATTCTTCATTACACTTAGAGGAGTTTCTTTTTTACAAATAGAACATGTTCCCCTATTGCAAATGGCATCATGCCAGTTTGTGGGGCTCCTGCTTCCTATTTATTCCAGTTTAAGTCCCCTCAAATCTGCAGAGTTTTTATGCTTGCTAGGTTCAACATTCTGCCTTCAGCAATCCTTTATGGCAGGTTTTTGAGAACTCTTTATCAGGAGAGATATTATCTGTGTAGGGCCAGAGTTCCTGAATTTTGATCTCATGTCTTGCTTTTCTACTGAGTTGAAGAATTCCATACTTAAATCCTAGATGAGTTACTGGTTACCCAGATGAGTGGCTGGTCTTATACCTTTTATCTGACTGGAATCCCTATACTAACCATAAGTTGCTGGATATCTCCTAGCCACTTTGAGGATCCATGGGTTGGTTATGATTGATCATTAATAATTTTATCTTTAGTCTATTTCTGCTTATGATCATATATTAGTGTGCTTTCTGATGCGTATATTTATATTAACTATGTAGTATTTCTGTTTGTTTAGTATCAGTACCAAATGCCTAATAAAGATTCTGTACTGTACTTGTAGTTAGCAGGTTTATGACCCAAAGCTTTATATTGTAGAATTTTGGAGATCTGAACATCCTCTACCTGGGCTGCCAGCAGACTGTCCTTTGAGATGGGCTGTAGTGTGGAGACAAGGCCTTTTGCAAAATCTTTCACAACCAGAGGGTTGAAAGTAACAGCTGTTATCCGGGAGACATTGGCCGGTTCTGCACCCATCATTTCCTTCCCTTTCTCATTGCATCTGTCACCTTTTTCATTTTGTGTTTCCTCCCGCTCTCACCTCACACGTTCGTCAGCTTTTCTTGTTGGTTCTGCATTCCTTCTTGTCCATTCTGCTGTCAGTTCACTGTATTCCCAGCTTTTCTGGATCCGTTTTTGCCACAGATTTATTTCTTGCCTTGCTTCCGAGTTGAAGGTAATTCCAAAGCAGACACATTCCCTCGGATTCCCCCCCCGCCGCCCTTGGAGGCCACTCCTCTGTCCACATTGAGGTTATTCCTCCCACTCCTTATTGATCAGTTTCACTGGGCATGTTTTTTGAAATAGATTCTTAATTCTGTATTTATTCTCCAGTTGTCACCTTGGCAGAACATTAGTGGACCCATGTCCCTCTTGGCCGGTGAAAGCCGGCAATGAGGGGATACGCCCCCCCCAGTGGACATTATTGATATGTTCCTAGATTTGGGGGTCTACCTGGACAGTTTGAAAGAGGCTGTGGTTTTTCCATTCTTTAAAAAGCCAGCTTTGGAACTTATTCGCAGATGATATCATAATTATCATGACAAATCCAAGAGGGAGTAAAGGAAGTAAAGATTATCTTGGATGATAGGCCAAGGGATGCAACTAAGGAGATGGTTATGGCTACTACTGGCATCCAATATATGGCAAGGAAAGCAGTGAAGCAAAACAAAGTGAAGTGAAACTGAAACCTTGACATGGGATTGTGACACTTCTAGCTAGATTTATATACACAAATTTTAATGTATTTGCATAAATTGTACAAAAACTATAACTGGGGTTTGTTCAAGAATACAGGAGACACCAACCAACCATGCTCCAGGACAGAAGAATAAAATTAAACCCTCAGTTTGCAAATCCCAGACAGCTTTGATGAACCAAATTATTTTGACTCTGTTACCTAAACTCACTGTAGTTTCCTTTACATTTACTTTTATTAACTGAATATACCTGCAGCAATCTTTTTTTCTGAGTGAATGCCAGGAACTGCTCTTGTGAACACTTGTCCTGGAATTTCCATTTTGTCCTCCAGTAGGCTGTTTCTATCATCAGCCCCTTTGCACCTTAAGGTTATGAGATTTTTTCTGTATCCTTGCATGGCCCAGCCAAAGTTTTAGTTCATGGCCACAACAAAGGCAACATTAGAAGAATTTCATCATACATACCAAGAGCAATAGAAGTTCTAGAATGAAATTGAACATCTCTTTGAAACTTGGCTATCAAACCACTAGTTAAGGCCGCTCAGTAATTAACTGCTACTCTTAGCCACCAAAACATTCTTCCATGGTAACACCCTGCTAACGAGAGACTTTCCCACTAAAAGATTCTTGGTTCTAATTTGAACTAAGTGTGGTAACTAAGACTGCTTCCAGTCACATCTCCCCGTCTGAGAACCTCCTATTTCTTAAGGACCAAGGCCTTATCCAGCATTCAGAATGCAAGTCTTTTGAAGGCAATGATAGCTATGTCCTGTATTAAATTTTCACATGATAAACTAGAATATGAGTAATAAATGCACAAAAGTCTATTGTGTTTCTCAACTACCTAATCCTTAGGCTCTGGGGCAGTTACGCTGTCATACTTTTGAGCAAAACTAGTTTCACAAATTTCATCTACTCCTGCAAATCTCATTTGGACATTGCGTTAGTCGTCCATAAGTCTGCCAACTTCTGCAATCTTTTCTCCTAATTTTTGTGTTAGATATTAATGCTTTGCAGATATCTTTAGTTCTGTGACTCTGTAATTCTGATACAAAGCTCTTTATCCTATTAATATCAGATTTGGTATATCATGTAAAGAACCAGACCACAGTAAAGCTATGAAGAGGTCCCACCATTTTGTCCTCTACAAAGATGTCATGCTTCCAACAACACTTCCAACACAACAATAATTTTTTTTCAGATAGTTAATCTGCGCCGCGGTGAAAAAAGCATATTCTCAAGAATAGAGTATTTTAAGCAAAATTACAGCCCACAGCTGTAACTTTCTACTGCAAACCCCCTTATTTAGAACATCTACTACAAATCACAGTGCGACAATGAAAAAAGGTTTATTGGACATTTAATACAAGAGCTAAAGCAGAAAAAACTCGCCCAGCATGACATCTGTCAGTTTCTACACTGTTGCTTTAAAAAGTTCTCACACTAAAAGCAAAACAAAGCTATTCATAAAATAAGACAGTCTACAATTTGGTTCCTTATTTTTTTCAAAGACCAAAGATGTACATATTTTCCTATTTCAGTCATACATATTTACAAACTTGAATTAAATGGACACAAAACCAGAGAAAATTCTTCCAGTTTTTTTTAAAAAAAAAATACCTCGCACAACGCCCATCGTATCGGAAAATTCTCTTCTGATCATCTCTAACCACTATCACAATGTTGTGGCTCTTTTGAAGCACACCTCAGAAGATTCCACTCAGGTTGATATTTTTTTTAAGTTGACAAGAGCAAGCCAAGCTGTGTAATCAAAACAGGGAGCAGGACCCAGCAATCTGCAGGTGCAAGAGTTGTGGATCTTTCCCATATTCCCCTCCACTGAACTGCGGGTTTATTTTTTTTAAAAACTTGGGGAAGGCTGCATGGGAAAGAAGGAAAAATTGTTCCCAGAGCTGTGAGGGGTATCAGTCAACATGAGTCCTGTGACCTCAAGAATAAACCTTCCTGGGGGTCAGAAAGAATAGCTGGGGGGAGGGTAACAGAGATTCATGACTTTAGTGCCCTTCCACTGATGGATACCTGGATCCAACCCAGCACGACCTCTGCATCAATCATACCTGAGCACACAATGACCAAAAATGGAAATGCAGCTTTTAGATTTGTTCAATCAGAAGCCATCTTGTTTGCTGATCTTATTTATTCAACACTGAAACTGTTTGCTGATACTTCTAGCAGCCCTACATATCCATTTAACAAAATTCATTTTGAAAGCAACAATGCAGACATAAATAGAAGAAAGAACACACTCATCAGTATGTATTCAAAGCTATAACCAAAACTAAAGCCATTCCCTGGCATGGTACAACTAGTAAGAATGGAGTAAGGATGACTGATTCATGGCAATCGAGTCTGTGGTAGCCTCATCCTCTGGGTCAGTCTGCAGCATTCCCAACCACCGGGGAAGCAGCATCTGTGACTACTGATGGGCAACATGAAGTTCCTACCATTGAGAGCACTGCCCTCCGTGTACCAAGTCAGGCTGAGGGTCTGGTAAGAACTATGCATATTTTTAAACAAACAGCCCTTCATTTGCAATTTAGTATACTTTCTCCCCAATAGGATTTGGAGTTAAAAGGAAATGATACAATTTAAAAAGTTATTTTCTTCTTTTGAACTTTGCTGCCGCCGCTGCACCACCGCCCTTTGCTTTTTTCTTGGCAGATCCTTTGGGCTCCGGCTCTTTGCGCTTGGCTGAAGTTATGGAGCCGGTTACCTTAAAGAAGTCATCTAGTCGCCCCTGAGTGCTACCCTGGCGACTCTTGCTCAGTCTCTTGACCCCGTTACGGATCCTTTCTTCACTGAATTGCTTTTCGCCACACAGGAAGCTGACAAGCCCCTCCTCGTCGGGCTCACTCCACTTCAGCTCCACCGCTTCTGGGTCTACAACTTCAGGCTCCAAGAAAAGCTGCTGGGCCTCCCTGTGCAGCCAGTTCTCTGGCAGGGAGTACTTCTTGGTATCGATTTGCCGGACAATTTTTTCTATGCTCTTGTGTTGCTTGATGAGCTCCACGGCACGCTTGGGCCCAATGCCACGGATACTTTCACAGTAGTCGCAACCCAGCAATATGCAGAGGTCAACAAACTCCTGCTGGGTCAGGCCCATGTCTTGAAGGATACGGTTCAGGTGGAATTCCTGAATGGGGAGCTTCTTAGCCTCACTGGCAGTAAGGTGTCGCATCAGCACAGGGCTGCCAAAGGTCAAACAGTCCATATCTTCAGTAGCAGCTGCGTAGACCTTGTTAGCTTTCACCAGGGCAGCACAGCTAGCTTCAGCCTCACCAGGTGCCTCTACATACGGGATGCCCATCAGCGTCAGCAGCTTCTTGCACTCATCATTATGTTGCTTGGTCACCTTAACTAGTCTCTTGCTAAACTTTTCTACGTTTTCATCTTCTCCTGCCTCTTTGGCCTCTTCCAACTGCTTCTCTGCTTCAGCTCGGCGCTCGGTGCGCTTAGCCAGTTCTCCCGATTTTAGCTGTGGAGGTTTGCCATCAAAGACATACACAGGCTTGATGCCGTTTTCCACCATGCGGATGGTACGGTAGAACATGCCCATTAGGTGGCTGGTGGTCTCACCTTCCTCATTCTGCAGCATGTCAGCTCCCTGCCGCACGGCAATAAGGAACTGGTAAATACTCATCGAAGCATCAATAGCCACTTTCCGGCCAAAATAACTCTTTATGTCATTTTCTCGAATGGCATCAGGAGCAACATCTGCAATCAGTTTGGCTAAACCGTGGATTCCCATGCTGGTAACAAAACTGAAGTTGAGGAGTGAAACTGAACTGGAGGTGCCACGGCACAGGAGAAACCTGGGAAGCAAAACCACAATAGATTTTAAGTGACAAAACGAAACACAAACTGCTCTGTTGTTGGATGTGGTATATCTTTTCATCGGTATTAACATTATTAATTTTAGATTACCAGGTTGGTAACTGACATTGCTTAGGTCAAATTTAAATATGTAGGGAACCATAGATAAAATTCCTATCAACCGCATTATATAAAGTCATGGGAGAAAAATTTTCCATACAGAATAGAAAACTTATTTAGGTGGAAAAACAGAGAAATCCTAAACCAGACTACCAAGGACTTCTACTCAAGTCTAGGCAATGGGGCTATAATGATTTCCAGTTATATGTGTGTGTTTCTTTAAATGGTTGGTAAGTGTCAGAAGAACAAGGGGGGATGAAAGAGGGAGATAAGTGAGTGAGGTGATTGGCTGGTGGCTGAGCGTGTGTGCGGCAGAGCTAGGAACTTTCTGTGTGTGTGGAGAGAGAGAAGGCAGAATCTTCAGTCTGAAGTCAGAAGCTGTCAGCTGTGGTCAATCTACACAGAGTCTGAGAAGTCGTCTTCTAACTAGAATCATATCGAAGTGCTGTGAAAGGCATTAAGATTCTAAAGGAAGAAGAACATATGCTTAAGGGGGCATATTAGGCAAAATCTAATACACTCAAAGTATTTTAAGAGTGAGGGAAAAGGCTGACAGAGACCTGAGTAAAAAGGGAAAGATTTTACTGAGCAACTTAACAAAACCTCTTGTAACCAATATGCTTCTTTTACCAATAAAGTTTTATCTTGTTTATTGTTAACCCAGAGTCTTATCCTCAGAACCGCATAGTCCAACAAAGAAGCCTTAGAGGTTGGGCACAATATTGTGGGAAAGGTTCCTGGTGGCAGCGATAGATACTTTGCATGAGAGCAAGAAACAACAAGAAATTTAAAACTACATCACACCTAACCACACAAAATAAAAGAGAGGCACCATCACAGGGGCAGACTGGGTTTTCCAGAAAAATTTGAATTAAAAAAAATTCTGATTCTAATTTAAATAAGATTAGCAAAGAAGCCAAATATAACATGTACAAATGCTGGGGGTTTGCGCATGCTTCAGACCCCACATTTAGCCCACCTGACTGAATTGCCACCCAAGAGCCCTAACAATACAGAACAGAGGCTGTATTTACATATGTGTGGTGGGAAAATTTCCACAGAAAAATACAGCATCAGAAACTTTTTCACCCCACTTTTTCACTCACAGGAAAGTGTCCTTAGTATTGCACTGGAAATCATATTTAGTTTAGTAAAGAAGCAAATCTGACAGGGTTAGAGATAATCAGATAGTTGGGCAACCATTGTTAGGATCTGCACTTATAAAAAGATTTCTTCAAAAAGGAAGGGGTAGAATTGTCTAGATGGACAACTACCGTCTTTATTTTTTCTGGTAAACTTGAAAAGTTACTTTCCTGGCTTCCTTGTATCTCTCCAAATTAAGTGGGCCTTAACTTGGGGGGAAATGCTACAAAGTTTTAATAAGCATTTAATACAGGAGATTGATACTTGGCGTAAGCATACCAATTTCAGTGTTCCAAATCTGGTAAAACTTGAGGTGTAACATTTTCTAAAATGGGTTTGGGCAATTCTTATGTAATATAAAGACAATTCCTGAAGTATATAAAGACAATTCCTGAAGTATTCATTTTCTGCATAAGGATTCACCTTCACCCCTAGCATTCACACACAAAAATGCCAGCTGAGAGCACAGAATACTGATCTTGTGAGTTTTGGGCCACCGTTTGTGGATTGCTTGGCAACCCCATGTAACACTGCTGGCCAGCTGGATGGAGGAGGGCTGGACCTAAAAGCCAGTCCTGACTGCTTTCTGTTCCAAGCCCACCCCCTCCACCAGCTGGGCCAGAATTCTGCACAGTGTGGCACACAGTTTGGGAGGGGGGAAGGGAGATCCCCTGCAAGTCTCCATGGGCTTTTGATGTATTTATTTCAATTGTTATATTCATACCTGATTTTAAATTACTGTGAGCAGCTATATGAGAATTTTTAGCTGGGAAGTACCAATGGCCATAAGTCTGGCAGGGAGTGAGAGGTTAACCCAACTCTCTCCAAAAGTACACCAGCTTAGCCTTAACCATTGAGGCCCAATCTGCATCTAGCATTTGCTCCGCTGTCATACCAAACCCACACTGGAACAGAAATTCCCATCTACATTGCAGGCCACTTTCACTTTGATTGAGTGTCGCATTTTATGGCAGTGTCCAGACTGCATGCTGCTTTCACTTCGTTTGATCTCTCCGTTTGATGGTGGCCGTCTGCATAGATTTATGGCCGTTTTATGGCCATTCGGGGGTGACTCTGTAGTCAGTATAGTTTTGGCACGGGGTTGCTGAAACCGCATCTTTTTCTGTTCCAGTGTGGGTCTGGTAAAACAACGGAGCGAATGCTAAATGCAGATTGGCCCTGAAAAGAAAAAAGGAAGCCCCAAGGAATTTGTATCCCCTTTCCACTCAACACTCCTTTCAAGAGGGCATTGTGAGCAGCTCATGCGAGGTTGCAGCCATACAAAAATTGATTGATACGATAACACCATATACTGTACAAACTAAGCCAAGCTTGGGCTACCTAAAGTTCTCAAAAAATGCAATATGACATCTATTTTAATATTTCACCAGTTAAATGTATCAAAGTTCCAATATTCGTGACCTGAAAGGCATTTGTCTACATTCTTTTCACCCTTTCCCCAACTTTGTGGTGCCCTAAGCACGTGCTTATAGTCTGTTTAATGGCTAATCTGCCACTGGGCATACGAGCAGCCCATGCTGGGTCAGACCCCAACGATCCCTCCAAGTCAGCATGCTGTTTCCAACCTGAAGGTGGTGGCAGCTACAAGCATGGACAGTTTCAAGAGGGAATTAGATAAAGACAAGTGGAGACCCGCAAGAAACTTGCGGGATAGTCATCCCATTCCTCACACCTTTGCTTCCTCCCCTCTACCCTTACCTATCTCACACTCTTTCTCCCTTCTGGGGGTGGAGCCATAGACTCAACCCTCCAAAGCAGCCATTTTATCCAGGGGAACTGATCTCTGTCACCCGGACAACAGTTGTAATTCTGGGTGATCTCCAGCCCTCACCCAGAGGCTGGCAATGGTAGTTCTCATGGAGGAAATGGCTGGTTTGGAGGGTGGAGTCTATGGCATTATACTGGTCTGAAGTTCCTCCCCTCCTCAAACCCCACCACCCCCAGGATACACCCCTTAAATGTCCAGGAGTTTCCCAATCCAGAGTTGGCAACCCTATTTCCTTCCCACCCAACAGCCAACTTAACCTTTATCTGCCTTTATCTGTCTTCAGCTTTTTGTCTCCACCCCCTCCCCCACAGCTTCTACCAAGGAAAATTATAGTCTTTCTCCACAGTGGGGACCAAAGCAGCTTACATTATTCTCACCTCCTTTTTATCTGTACAACAACCCTGTGAGGTTGGTTAGGCTGAAAGTATGTGACTGGTCCAAAATCACCCAGTCAGCTTCCACCGCAATATGGGGATCTGAACCTGGGTCTTGCAGACCTATTCTGAGGCTCTAACTGCTGCATCACTGCTGGCTTTCATAGGGTGGCTGCTGAACAGCAGCAAGCAGCCAGGCCAAGTTGAGTCATGCAAATTAGGTGGTATCAAGTCACCCAGAGGGTGCTGCCTAGGGATGCCAGCCTCCAGGTGGGATCTGGGGATCCCCTGGAATTACTGCTCAGCTCCAGACTACTGAGATAACTTCCCCTGGAGAAAATGGATGCTTTGGAGGGTGGACTCTAGGGCATCGTACCCCACTGAGGTCCCTGTCCTCCCCAGGCTCCATCCCCAAATCTCCAGGAGTTTCCAGACCTGGAGCGGGCAACCCCACTACCCCATCCCCTGCCAGTGCCCGTGGGGGGACCTGGCAACCCTATACTGCTGCCAGGCCTAGGGCTGGCAACCTCCAAGTGGGGCCTGGAGAGTGAACTCCAGAGATCTGTGAACAACAGAGATCTGTCTCCCTGGAGAAAATGGCTGCTTTGGAGGGTGGATTCTGTGGCATGATACCCAGCTGAGGCCTCTCCCTTCCCCAAATCCTGCCCTCCTTGCACTCCACCCCAAAACCTCTAGGAATCCCCCAGCCTGGCCCGGCTCCCTCCCCCCTCCCTCTCTCCAAGGCCGAAAGAGGCCTGGAAAGAAAGGGCCCTTCCCCCCACCCTTGACTGACAGAGCCAGTCAGAAGCCTCTCCTCCCCCCTCCCCCCACCCAACGTTCTAATCTCTCACCGTTGCTGCCTGGAGTCAGGTCCCTGCAGAGGCCATTTCAAAAGGCTTTTGGGGGGAATTCAACTGTCCCTGAAGGGATTTCCTCACTGTTTGGATTTTTCTACAAACCCAGGAAGTCTACTGACTATGTAGGAAAAGCTGTTGGGGGAGAGTGAGGCCCCTGTTGGAGGGAATAGGTATCCGCACAGAAAAAAAAAAGTCTGGAATTAGAATAAGGATATGGAGCAGAAGTCCATCAGTGGCTATTAGCCACAAGGTATAGCTAGGAACTCTCAGTCTGGGGCAAGTGATGTTCTGTATTCTTGGGCAGCAGTGGGAGGGGCTTCTAGTGTCCTGGCCCCACGGCTGGACCCCCTGATGGCACCTGGCATTTTTGGCCACTGTGTGACAGAGTTTTGGACTGGATGGGCCATTGGCCTGATCCAACATTAGCTTCTCTTATGTTCTGATATGGAGCAGAAGTCCATCAGTGGCTATTAGCCACAAGGTATAGATAGGAACTCTCGGTCTGGGGCAAGTGATGCTCTGTATCCTTGGTGCTTGGAGCGGGGGGGCAACAGTGGGAGGGCTTCTGGAGTTCTGGCCCCACTGCTAGACCCCCTGAGGGCAACTGGCATTTTTGGCCACTGTGTGACAGAGTGTTGGACTGGAGGGGCCATTGGCCTGATCCAACATTAGCTTCTCTTATGTTCTGATATGGAGCAGAAGTCCATCAGTGGCTATTAGCCACAGGGTATAGATGGGAACTCTCAGTCTGGGGCAGGTGATGCACTCTATTCTTGTTGCTGGAGGGGGCAGCAGTGGGAGGGCTTCTGGTGCCCTGGCCCTCCTGCTGGCCCTCCTGCTGGCACCTGGTATATTTTGGCCGCTGTGTGACAGGGTGTTGGACTAGATGGGCCATTGGCCTGATTCAACATTGGCTTCTCTTATGTTCTGATATGGAGCAGAAGTCCATCAGTGGCTATTAGCCACAGGGTATAGATGGGAACTCTCAGTCTGGGGCAGGTGATGCACTCTATTCTTGTTGCTGGAGGGGGCAGCAGTGGGAGGGCTTCTGGTGCCCTGGCCCTCCTGCTGGCCCTCCTGCTGGCACCTGGTATATTTTGGCCGCTGTGTGACAGGGTGTTGGACTAGATGGGCCATTGGCCTGATTCAACATTGGCTTCTCTTATGTTCTGATATGGAGCAGAAGTCCATCAGTGGCTATTAGCCACAGGGTATAGATGGGAACTCTCAGTCTGGGGCAGGTGATGCACTCTATTCTTGTTGCTGGAGGGGGCAGCAGTGGGAGGGCTTCTGGTGCCCTGGCCCTCCTGCTGGCCCTCCTGCTGGCACCTGGTATATTTTGGCCGCTGTGTGACAGGGTGTTGGACTAGATGGGCCATTGGCCTGATTCAACATTGGCTTCTCTTATGTTCTGATATGGAGCAGAAGTCCATCAGTGGCTATTAGCCACAGGGTATAGATGGGAACTCTCAGTCTGGGGCAGGTGATGCACTCTATTCTTGGTGCAGGGGGGGGGGCAGCAGTGGGAGGGCTTCTAGTGTCCTGGCCCCACTGCTGGCCCTCCTGCTGGCACCTGGTATATTTTGGCCGCTGTGTGACAGAGTGTTGGACTAGATGGGCCATTGGCCTGATTCAACATTGGCTTCTCTTATGTTCTGATATGGAGCAGAAGTCCATCAGTGGCTATTAGCCACAGGGTATAGATGGGAACTCTCAGTCTGGGGCAGGTGATGCACTCTATTCTTGGTGCAGGGGGGGGGCAGCAGTGGGAGGGCTTCTAGTGTCCTGGCCCCACTGCTGGCCCTCCTGCTGGCACCTGGTATATTTTGGCCGCTGTGTGACAGAGTGTTGGACTAGATGGGCCATTGACCTGATCCAACATTGGCTTCTCTTATGTTCTAAGCCTCCGGAAGTCCAAACGCAGGGCCCGCAAGTCAGGAACTGCTCACCCGCAAACGGCTCACCTCTGACTATCCGAGGAACCCAGAGAGACTGCAAGGGGGCCTCGCCCGGTCTGCAGGCTGAGCCAGGGTTGCCGGGGGGGTGGTGGTGCGCGCGCGCGCGTTGCGTGCAATGGGTTGTGCGGAAGCCTCCTGAGAAGCAGCCGCGGTGCCCCGGGCCAGCCAGCAGCCTCCCCGGTCCCGCTCGCCACCCTCCCCAGAGCGGGCGGGGCAAGCCAAGCGAGGGGAAGCCGTCCCCCGGCGGCCAAGTGGGCCCTTTCTGCGCGCAGGCGGGTCCCCAGAAGCACGGCCGCGGAGAGCGGGCGGCCCCGAGCTCCGCAGACCGGCCAAGAGGGCGGCCCCCCCCCGCCGCCTCGTCCCGCCACTCCGCGCCGGCCCCCACTCACCACACGCGCCTCAGCCGCCTCCGCTCAGGCCGCCGTGGAAACTTCCCTTCTCTCTCCCCCACTTGCTTTGGCGCCTTCCGAAATCTCGCGCCAAAGCCCCGCGAGTGGGGATGGGCTGAGGGTCGCCGGCTCACTGGGAGATGTAGTTCGCAAGGCTAGGCTCCCCGTCTTTCTCGCGCCCCGTTCAGACTACGCTTCCCAGGAGGCCTTGAGCGCGCCCTCCTGAGGGGGCGGGGCGGGGGAAGACGCCGGAAGCAGTCCCGGAGGCGCCGGAAGCGGTTCCGCGCGAGGAGACGTGTCCTTCCGCTCTCCGCGACCCAAGAGCCGTAGCAGCCGCGGGCGCCGTCAGCGGAGCCATGGTGAGGAGGGCCGGCGGGGGGTGGAGGAAACGGTGCCTCGTCCGCGGGGTGGGATTCTGGTGGGGGTGGCTCCCGCCCTCCGCGGCCCTTGACGCGCTTCTCCCCGGCCTCCGGGTGTCTCCCCGCCTCCCCCCCAGGAGCTGGAGACGATGAGCAGATACACCAGCCCGGTGAACCCGGCCGTGTTCCCCCACCTCACCGTGGTGCTGCTGGCCATCGGCATGTTCTTCACCGCCTGGTTCTTCGTGTATCCTCCGCCTGCCTCGCCCGGCTCGGGCCCTCCGCCCGCAGCCCCCTCCCCGCGCGGTCAGCTCGGGCGCCGCCTCACCGCCTTCTCCGCCCCCGGCTCGCCCCCTCGGGCCTCGGCTCAGGAGGGAAGGCCCCGGAGCAGACTGATGGAGGCAGGGTAGCCCAGCCGCTCGCCCGCCGCTTCAGTTCCCGTAGAGCTCACAAAGTAGGGTGTTTGCTCACAGGACTCCACGGCTTAGGGGGAGCATGGCTGCGTGTTCCCTCCAAGCTGAGTGAGTGTGAACCAGCTCAGAGTTCTTTGGCTTCCAGCTCACCCATTTTAGACTCAGGAAGAACAGCTCCTGAGCAAACTCATTTATGAAGGAGCCACATCGCTCGCTCACCACTTCAATGCCAGTATAGCTCACAAAGTAGGGTTTCTGCTCACAGGACTCCACAGCTTAGAGGGGAGCATTGGTGAAGACCGGCGCTAGCTCTGTCATTGGGGGTAGGCCTTAAAGCCTCCCACATCCTAAGCTTTATGGTTTAGTTTAAGAGCTGTTCCACTTCGTTCAGTTTTCCGTGTAAGTGCTGCATAATGTTGAGGAACGATTTGGTAAAAGTCTGTCTTCCGCAGTCCAAAAAATGTGTTTATTCGTTAATTTTGCTGCATCTAATTTCCTTGTAAATGTGCTTAGGGTAGCAGTCCTAAAAGGCTTCCCAAAGTCTCATCTTTGTATATGTTTGTTTCAGACATGTAAAAGAAGGATACACTTCAAATATGCTGTAACCACATAAACAGACTTAAAATATGAACACAGCAGGGGATAGTTGATCCTAATCTAGCAATCCTGTGTGCCACTGAATTCACTTGTGCTTGCTTTTAAGTAAAAAGAGCTGCCAGCCAATGCTCCCTCTAAGCTGCGGAGTCTTGTGAGCAAAAATTCTACTTTGTGAACTACTGACATTAGACTTGTGAGTGCACAATTTGGCTGTTGCATAAATCAGTTCGCTTTGGAGCCATCCTTTCTGAGCTAAGACAAAAATGCGTGAGCTGGAGGCTAAAAAACTGAGCTAGCTCACAGTAACTCAGCTTAGAGGGAACACTTCTGCCAACCTCCAGGTGGGACCTGAAGATCTGCAGTTTCAAACTGATCTCCGGGCAAGAGAGGTCAGTTCCCCTGGAGAAAATGGCTTCTTTGGAAGGTGGACTCCGTGGCATTATATCCTCCCTGTAAAAACCCTGCCTTCCCCAGGCTCCACCCTGACAGCCTCCAAGAATTTTCCAACCCAGGGTTGGCAGCCCTGTCAGTAAATGTGCATCGAATTGCAATCAGAAACTGCCAAGAGCCCCCTAAATTGCTCAAGATGACTGTTCTTGTCAATTTTATTTTTCTTAGTCATTAAAAACTGTACATGGTAAGTAATTTTCAGCATTGAGGGCCATAAAAAGACTTAGTAACACAGAATATTGATTGCCCCCCTCCCTGCCCCCAGTTATGAGTAGGGTTACTAGGTGGCTCAGGGGGAAATGTCTAGCTCTATTAATAGAGACTGAATATGAGGAAATTGGTACTTGAAGGTGGTGGTGGTTGTTTTGGTGTGTGGTATGGAGGTTCAAGGGACCAGACATTTTCTCTAGGCTGTCTGCATTAATTATGAGGTGCTTACATGTTCGGCATCTGGACATGGAAACAAGTCTACCCAGAATAGAGGAAACCTCACAATATAGTAAAGATTTGAGAGATACCAAATAAGGAGACATTGCCTTTTCCTCTTTTCTGAGTTATTCATTTTGGTGACCTTTGGTCAGTGGTCTTCAGCCTTTCTGGACCTGGGGTGCAGCTTCAACACTCAAGTGACAGCATGGGTTGAAAATCTCTGCTCTAGGTGTGTTTGTTTTTCCCCTTACAAACCAGAGCCTTGTGTCACTCCTTATCTAAAGCCCATGTGTACCAGGGACTGTAGCATCTAGTCATAAAGCACTGCAGAAAGGCATGGCGTGTTCACATCTTGGAGCCATCAAAAATAATCTGGCTCTTTTCCTTTGATATTTTCCCAGTATAAATGGTGGTGATTATAGTTTCCCCATTTTCTTCCCCTGGGAACCAAGAAGGAGAGTGTTCATGCCCATTGCATCCTGAGTTGTGTCAAGAATACGGAGAAACTTTGTGGCCAAAATTCTGTTGATGACAATACTTTTCAGTAGACGCTTTCAAATTTGTGTACAGTAGTTAAAATAACTATAAAATATTAAAAATGAAATATTATAACAATTTATCTTATTAAACTTATGAATCGGCCATCTGCAAAAAGGCTCTGGGGAATTTACAACCTTAAAAACATTTAAAGTGCAATCGATATAAATAAAATTAAAATGTTAATGAAGTTTTCTTCCTTCCTCACTGTTGTCCTGGGCAGTTCTAGCAGTTTGGATTATGGTGGTGCCAAGAACAAGCTCTTCCTGGAAGCTTCTTCCCCCCAATTTAATCCCAGATTGGAGCGTCTCCTGCCACAGCTAAGCATAAATTTAAGGACAATTGATGGCAGTGAAATCATAAATTTAAGGACAATTTAAACCTCAAATACAGTTTTTGTTCTTCATGTAAGCTCCCTGTACTGGGAGTGTAGTCAGAAGCCACATTGATGGAGGACACGTGGCTACTAGTGTTCAGGGTTAGGCAAGCAGTTCCTTGAAGTGGAGAAATATGGTTGAGCAAAGAATTTGCTAGATCCATTGGATTTGGAGGATAGGCATGTAAGAACTGTTGGTTTTTATTGCTGAAGGATAAAGTTGACACTCTTTAATTCCTTTTTTATTCCTACATTTGCTCATTTAGGGTGAGACAGGGAACATATATGCTGTTACCCGCCCTGGGCCTACATTGTGGGAAGGGCAGGCTGTAAGTCTAATGAAATAAAATTAAGCAGGTTATTGAATTTTCATTGTGCTTGTCAGGAAAAGCTTCATTTGCTTAATCATCTGATGTGAGGCCTCGGTGAAGGGCCAAGTGGCAAGGAAAATAAAAAGATGGCAAATTCTATTAGAACGTGGCATGGTATTTTTCCCCCAGTGTTGCTTTTCCTGGACTTTCTCTGATCTGAGCTGTTTGGTTATGGCTTTAATGAGTATTTCAGCTATGAAGTAACCTCCACCAAGTACACCCGGGACATCTACAAGGAACTGCTTATTTCCCTGGTGGCGTCACTATTCATGGGTTTTGGCGTACTCTTCCTACTACTGTGGGTTGGTATCTATGTCTGACAGTAAAGCATGAGCTGTTTCAGGTAAGAAAACTAGGATGGAGAGGTAGAATGCACGTTTCATAGCTACTGTGAAGCTGTTTAGTAGTCATTAAATACACTTTATTCTGTTTTATATTTATAAAGTTTTTGCAGGAGCTGCATATCTTTGGTAGAACAGGATCGGAGGCATTTTTGGTTGAAAAGTTGGTAACCTCCCCCCCTTCTACTTAATTTGAATGTGCTTGAGTACAAGAATACTGGTTGCCAAACTCTATTTTGTCATGAAAGCAACTAATTATTTGATCCGTCTCTGGTAGAGTATCCATATGTGATGAGTTCATTACAACCTTCAAGTATTGAAGAAAGTGGCATGAACGTAAGCGCACATTCCCCAAACTGCATTATGTCCAACATTTTCCTATGATACAAGTAGGTTTGGGATGCTAGGAGTTACTCACCTCTATACTGTTGACTGAAAATGAGTTCTCTTTATCTGGAATTATAGTGCATCACTTGTAGAGTCAGTGTTTCAGGTGACACATTCACTAAACCGTTCATGCCTAATCACAGCTGTCTTCATTAGGAAGATAGCATGTCTAGCGCATAAACTTCTGACTTTCTTGATAACTTTTTCCTGCTTATTGAACTGAATGACTTGTCACAGATGGTATGTGCAGAACATATTGAGGCTTTGTTGTTGTGCCAAATTTCATCTACAGCCTTTCTCAAGTCATTCTGTTGAAATGAGCTACTACCAGTACAAGAAATCTAATGTCACATGTGCCGAAATGTTGCCCACTATAGAAGAGATTTAACAAAATAATCAGATCCCCAAAACTGGTACTGCTAGAAAGTTGCCAAGTGCTAACACATGTGCTTGGCCACCAGTCAAAAGACTCTTAATCACCATTGGGTGTTATCTGTGGAGGACAAAGTATGTTACAAAGTTCCCTCTGTTGGCACGAGGTACATTTCCTGAACAAAGGCAACACATTGCTTCTAACCCAGTTGTTCAGCTTTTTTTTTTCTTTTTAAATTATTTAATAAGTTACAAACAATGTATAAATATACTTTATATTTTTCAGTTTCAGTACCTTTATTGGCATACAGTAAAGTAAAGGTAAAGGTTCCCTTGCTCGAAAGCCAGTCGAATCCGACTCTAGGGTTGCGGTGCTCATCTCTGTTTCAAAGCCTGAAGAGCCAGCGCTGTCTGAAGACGTTTCCGTGGTCATGTGGCCGGCATGACTAAACACCAAGGTGCACAGAACGCTGTTACCTTCCCACCAAAGTGGTACCTATTTATCTACTTGCAATTTCTTGCTTTCAAACTGCTAGGTTGGCAGGAGCTGGAACTAGAGACAGGAGCTCACTCTGTCATGCGGCCACTCGGGTCTCGAACTGCTGAACTGCTGACCTTCCACAGCCTGCAGTTCAGCGTCTTAACCACTTGAGCCACCGCAGCTCTTTCAGTATCAACTTTAATAGAATTTTAAATACACCTCGGGATTCCCTCATGTTTTCTTCTGACTTTTCTACTCCAGTAAATTATAAATGGCTGCCAAATTTTAACGGATTCTTATTGGATATTCCTCTGGCCATCCCATACTTTTTATTGCAGTTAACTCGTTCATGAACAGGGCGAACCAAGCTTTATGGATCCGGACAATTGAGTTGCAGAGCTTACTTTTTCACCATTCTGTGCCAAAGTTAATATAGCAGCCACAAGCAGGTTCCTCACCAACCCAGTTGTTCATCATTAAACAAATTCCTGTGTCACCTCTGTAGCCATATCCATTGTTGTAACGGCATGAAGAGTTGTAAAGGATGAGGCAGGGGATGGTGGCTTGGATCCAGCAATGCAGAACTGTAAACAAGCTTAATGAAGTTCAGCTTGCCTGTGAATGTGTGCATTCTGTAGCTTTTTCCTTTATTGTGCTCAGAAATTGCTTAGATATCATCTTGCACAAGCAGAAAAGCAGTTTTGGATATGCTATGTTTAACAGTCATAGTGCATGGAGCTGATGTGAAGGGTTGGGGTTTTTTTTACACTTTCACTTTCCAAGGGCCCTAGAGCTAGCCAAGTCAGTATACTGAGTCTGAAGTATTTTACATTAGGGTTCCCAAGTACTTACCGCCTGAGAGTGGGGGATGCATGCTCCCCGGCTGGACCAGTCCTCCTGGTAATGCACCATGCTGTCACCAGGAATTGACACCAGGCGACGCTCTGGCAATGGGGCTGAAAACTCGATGGTACCATCGAGTTTCCAGCCACATTGCCAGAGCATTGTCTAGCGTCCCTTCCTGGCGATGGCATGGTGCTCCGCGCCTGTCCTTCCCCTGGGGATGTTCCTGCGAGGACGTATCCACCCCCCACCGGCACACGGTAAGTTCTTGGCAAGCCTATTTTACATGCATCATACTGACCTTGCTGTGTTCTATGGGAGCCATCTTATTGCAGGTCACTTGGTCATCAGGTCCAGGTACAAGCATTGCCCTTGTTTGTGCCGCAATGTGGGTCTGTAAATAGAATGAAAGAGCCTGCTTGCTGAGAACTGAATTTTTAATTCCTCCAAATGACATGGCCAAAATGTGGATTTTTTATCCAAAAAATATAGAAACATGTAGAAGTTTTGAAGAAACTATGTCCCGAAATGCATTAGTGTGGCCAAGCTTTACACTGCAATATATACAAATTATGCCATTGTAGACCTATTAGAAACAGTTTAAAAATATGACTGCATTATCAAGATACTTTTTCTTGGAGTTCTTCTGAGCTACCGGACAAGTGCCCTTTGGACCTTGTACTCCCTTGCAGGCATGCTGATGGAGGGAACAAAAGGGGGGGATTTTTTTTTAGAAACTCAGCATCCTCCAGAAAATGGGTGCATGAAAACTATCATAATAAAATATGCCAGATGAACTGCTCAAGGGAAGGTGAGTTAACATTATCAAACCCATAACTGCATTACATACAGGAGTTAATATATGCAGAAATTCCAGAAAACTTTGAAAAATCCTATTTGGCCACTGATTACTGCTTTATGTCTGACTTTGCCACAGTGTACTTGACTTCAAAATGGGATCTTAATGGCTATTGAGAATGGAGTGTGTCTCATTCTGTGGCAAGAATGAACATACATTCTATGGAAAATGTGGCTTTGAGGAACAAAACAAAGGCTGTCTACCCTGACAATTCTTGAGGACTTGACTGTGTGAATTCTTGTGGGAAGGATCTTCAAGGAAAACGGTGCTCCAGTATTTGTGTGACAGATTTCCCACAGAAAAATATTTGGTCCTCTGCTATTTGACAGTCTTTCTGCCATTACAGTTTAGCCGTGTTTTCACCTAACAGCTCACTTTTGCTTACAGTTGGGATAACTTGGAATCCTGCATATAGAAACGTGCAGGCCTCCTAAGTGTGTGATCATTATGCCCCTATACGTTGCTACTTTCTACTGTAGCTTCATAAGCCAAGAATTTCATCAGTAGTTAGTTCTGTGTGTATCTGATCATCCGAGTTAGCGGTATCTTTGATTCTTTCATAACTGTACTTAAGGTGTCAATTTCATAGGGCAGATAAGGGGAACAAGGCCAATAGTTGTAACCCCTGGGTTAGTTTATCCTAAATCTGAATTGAAACTATTCCAACCTTGTCTGATTCTTCAGTTTATCTTTAGTGAAATAATGCCGTATCTGTTGCCTTGAGCAGATTCTTATGTAGGTGTGTTGTTAAAACATACCCCTGTAATGTCAAATTTGGGCTCACAGGCAACTTCTACAATATTAAGGTGATGCCATCCTATGAAATGGGACCCATAGAATAAGTTTGTCACAATGAAAGCATTAGTCTTTAAGATGCCTCAGGAATATTCAGATGTAATATAACATAACTAGTGCACTGAAATTTTATGAGAAGCAGGAGAACGGGGAGGTAAATGGACTGGTTTTGAACTGGAGGTTGAAGTAGCTTTTATTAATGGCTGCTGTTGCTGTAGTTTTTTTATTGCGGTGCTGCTTGCCACATTCATCCGCAGTGTCCCTTCCATTCCTTTTGGCTTAATTTACTTCTTCCCAAGTGCCTGGCGATCCAAAATCCAAATAACACTTCTTTAAAAAGATTTTTTTCCCCCATCCAAACTACTATACTCTGGATTTGGAAAGAAAGCCTGTGCCATTCTGCCATAAGTCTGTGTAGGAATCTATCAGATTAACATGGTTCCTGATTGAATCTCGCCATTGGAGTTTTAATTCGAATCTCCTAGGTCTTCATGTGAGGATTCAGTTTAACAAAATATTTTGATTCTGCATATTCAGTTTGTGGCTAAAAAAACGTGTTTACCAAGTCTTCACTAAAAATGCCTCCTGATCATGTTTCTGAACAGTAGACCCAGAGTAAATTCTTACTAAAGTCTAGCAAGTGTTTTTCTCTCAACACCAGCTGAAATGAGTTGCATGAATGTGTGAGATGTGCAAGGTTCAAATCCCCCCAAGTTGAAAATCAGAGAGCAAAGCCTGCAGGAAGGTGAACAGCTGGCTGAGTGCTGGGGACCAAGCGGCAGCTGCATCATAAAATGCACTTGCTATTCCTTGCCCAGCTTTGTTTAATTACTGCTGGCTCGGGGGGCGGGGGTGTAGACACGCATACACACGCATACAATGCTGTTGTCAGCCTTTCGCCATTAAGGTATGGCAGTCTGTATAATGTAGATAAAGGGAGAAGGGGAAGTACGGTTCATGAAAATAATAGCAACTGAATAGAGCACAGAACCCCCCAACTTATGACAGCCTTGTCTGGCTTCTGAGATGGGTGTTCCCTCATTTTTTTGGCTACAACAGCAGAGTGTTAGTAAGTTGTCCTGCAATAGTATGTTTAGAAAATTTGATCTTTTTTTTTCCTTTTCAGGTTCCAGGTAGACGCCTTACTGAAGCTCCTTTTTCTATTTTTGTACTTAATGTGGCTCATCACAGGGGAGGAGTATGCAACCCTGACACATGTTTGTAATCCAAAGGGCCCTAACATCAGGCGCTAATAAAGTTGGCTGTGTGATGTGCTGAAGTTTGCGCTCCTTTTTGTTCTTTGGGATCCCTTTAGTGCTGTGAGGATCACACTTCAAAAATGGCGTCAACTTTCTGTGGCTATGTCTGCAGAGTGTTTAGAATTCAAATAGGTTTGTACAAGTCCCTTGTTAGCAGCAGCCTAAGAGTGGAGTACTTCATGTATGGATACTTACCATCAAATCAAAGACAGCAATGTATTTGTTCCAGGTCAAGTTTGGCTACAGCTCCCAGTGAACATAGGTTGTTTGCCGTATTTTGTTTAACTTTTATGCATAAATAACATGAATTACTGTGTATACATTTCTATTTCATGTACTTTGTAGCTGTTGCTGTTTTAGCAAGCAGCAAAACATTAGCAGCCGCTCAGTACAGTAAAAGCTGCATTATCTGATACTTGGTTAACCAGCATGTGGACTTGCTGCTGCCTGTTCCCAAGGGAGAGGAGGTAGTGGCTCTGGCTTTCAGCCATCAGCAACACCGACTCATGAGAAGCACCGTGGCCAGTATCCCTTGGTCCCTGCCCGGATTTGAGTGTGCAGCAGACAGGGATTTAAGGGCCGGAAGGCATTGCAGCCTTTTAAATCGCCACCCTGCTGCACAGCTGATCAGTGGAATGGGGGGGGGCAGTAAGCACCTTACATCTCAAGTCAGAACTGTGAAACATTCCGTTGGTAGTGGAGCTTATGATTAAAACTTCTTTGCTTTAGTAGATACATTTGGGGGGGGGGGGCTGAAGCAGTGAACAAATTTTGAAGAGAAAAGATTTTTAGTGCCTTTCCAATACATGTATGGTAATATTTGAGGAGCTGCCAACATATGGAACATTTACTGTAGAGAAATGCCCCAGAGGGATGAAGAATAAAGTTTTGTTTAGACTTGGATAAGGCCTTTGGTAGCTAAAAATACTCCGGATTCCTTTACAGAGAACCAGACATCATGGGCCCTTTCCAAACAAAGTTAGTTGTTCTGAGTACTACAATCCTATGGGTTTTTAACCAGAACCCCCCTGCCCCCCGCCGAGATCTACTTGCAAGTAAAACATAGGCTTGAGTTCCTATCCCACTGAAATATTAGGGCTTTTAGTCCATCATGTGTCTTAACGTCCCTGGAGTTTAATGCGACTCAAGGAAAAAATGGTAGTAATTCAGTCTCGCAAGACTTGAGGAAGAAGCCATGAGCCAACCTTGGATACAAAGTAGTATAATTATATTTATTTATATAGGTACATTTCTTAGAATAAAGGTCTAGGTAAGCAAAAAAAAAAGATACGGGAACACTGAACCCCAGCACTCCAAAATATAAATACAAATCAGAAAAGCAGTATGAGAAAAAGCTTAGCTAAGCATCCTCCACCAAAGCAAGGCTGTAAAACATCATTTAAAATAATACTAAGTATAGGACTCTGAAATTGTGGGCAATGTACAGATTAAAGCTGTGACAGCAACATTTAAACAGAACAAATTAGTGCTTTATCTTCCTTAAGGCTCACAGTGGCAGCACATCTTTATTTACAGGCTTTAAGCTTTAATAACGAAGACAAGAAAGGCTTACAAATTTTCCTTCAAGAATATTCCCAACCCCCCAGGAAAAGCCATGCTCTGAAAACTGGCTTTGCATCCACCCTTGCTCGTCCTTCTTGTCCCCTGAAACGTCTAGAAAGGTGGAGCTTCGTGTTCCAGTTCCAAGGAAAGAAAACTTCCTGCTAAGCCAGAAGCGCTAACTCAAGAGCTCCCTCCGGCAGACAGAAGGTCTGGTTGTTAACCTTTCACGCTTACACTTTGGGAGAATAATATGATGCTAATGAGAACACACCTTGAGAAGAGCAAAAAGGTGAAGACGCTACAGCTGGTGAGGCCAGCTCAGATATCCTCTTGAGACCAATTAAGACACAGACAGTTTACTTGGAAACTCCACTTGTCCTGCTTTGCCGCCGCCGCGCGCCCCCCCCCCACTGTGAAGCACTTTGGGATAAAAAAGTGCTATATAGGTACATTAAGTAGTTGTACAATTTTAAAACAACAAATCAATTAAGACTGATGTAAAGAGCACTACTGTTATCATGGATTAGGCACGTCAGATTCTCAGATACAAAAATGTGATGTGAATTTACCAGTGAAAATGTTTGGCTTATGTACAGCCCTTTTATCTGATTCCACCTAATAAACTGGGAGAAGAAAAGTGATTGGAACATTTACTCTGGATGTCACAGTATCCCTGCTTGCCCTCACTCTGATCTAGAAAGGTAACCCATTGTGGTTGGTTGGTTGGATTTTCCTGTGGACTGGGGAGCAGGTAATGGGATAGTCTGGTCAAAATGTGAATGTCCTCACTAGATTGTTGTTGTTTTTTAATCCAGTGGTGCCTCACCACTGGTCTATGGGTTATTTTCTGCCAGTCCATAGTTGGGGAGACTTCTTAACCTCCTGCTGGGAGGGAGAGCTTTATCTTTCCCTCCACCACTAAATAATGTCTTGCTGAGAGGACGGACATTCTGATGAAGAGGAAAGAACAGAGCCCCCCCCCCCCATCATTATGATTCCGTGGTCACAACTCTTAATGGCACCAAAGCCAGTGCAGCTTTACTGGTCATGTTACTGGGGCAATGCAAGAAGCCCCAGGCCATGGCAGGGAAGCTAAGGCAGCTGCCCTTCCACACCGGTGTTAACATTCAAGAAAGTGAGTTAATGTTGGGATGGGGAGGATCTGCGCCATGGGTTCCCAAACTTATTGTGTTCTTGAGAGACATGGGAACGAGCGGCACTGCAGCTGCATGCTGCTTGTCTGAAAGCAAAAGGTGGCTGGCAGAGAAGACTCCAGAGGTGGGGGCAAAGGTTTTTTCTACTGAGCCACTTTCCCTGCTTGAGGTTGGAGAGCTCAAGTTAGAGAGCCGTTGGATGCATGTCCAGTGAGCAGATATTCAGTATTAGATTATTAAAAACCTAGAAGGGGGAAACTACAGTTTGAACCAGAGTTGTCCCGTGTAAGGCATGTGTGCTGGTGATGCCAGGAGGCTACCCTTCAGTGATGGCTGTATGCAGAATAAGAACTGACAAGTGTCAGACCAGCAGCAATAACTGATGAGGACGGTGGAATTAATTGGCCTGGCACGGCTGGCGTCATAAACTAGTCACGTAACCATATGGAACAGAACCTTGACATGTCATGCATAAATAACCTTGAAGTTTTAGCGACTTGGTAGGTTGATCTCAAAAGAGATTAAGGTTAAAAGGAATTCACCCTGACACACGCACCCAATGATAGGTAGACAGTCCAAAACTTGACTGTGCTTCCTCAAACATTTCCTTTAATTGATCTTGTACGAGACACAACTAAAAACACATGCCTGACTGGGTAAATTTTTGGCCTGTTCCAGTAAGTGCTGAAAAGAAAGAGACATTTTACCGTTACCTATTTTTATCTCTCTTATTCTGAGACTAAAAATAGGAACAATTAATTGGCGTGGGGGAGAAGGGATAAAGATTCCAAAGCCATTCACACAGGAATATTCAAAATAAAGAGTCTTCCTTCCTCCTCCTAAGATGAGTTTACCACTCACAGGCAATACCAGGACAATTTAGGAGCAGGATGAAGAACAGAACAGGAGATTATATTTGTGGTCCCCAAATGGAGGTTGCTGGAGATCATGAAGAAAATAGAAAGGAGAGAAGAACAGACCAAGTAGAGAGAAAAGCAGAGGCTGCAGGAGGTGGCTGAGGAAAGTGAGAGAAGAAGAGGCTCCCCTCTATTTAAAATGACTGTTGGGGGTCAGCTATTTCGCATTTCGGATTTGTCATTTGCCTAGGAGGCCATTTTCACAAGTGGCATGTAAATTGGCTTTCACGAGTCCTGCCATTTATCATTCGAATGAAAACGAAAACTACCTTGGCGAAAGCATGTACTCCATTTCCAAATGGCTCTCCTCCTTTCTATCCTGCTTTCAATGACATCCATTGATCATACAATCCAGTCTAAATGGTGTTCAGAGCCTCTGACTTGAACCTTTTTTCCATAAACTGATCAGACTGCTCATTTCTTCTGAGCAACGGTGCCCCCCAATGGTGAGTGCTAGTAATCACACCTTTACACGCTTTGGAGCCAGTGGGTATTTATCTTCCCAATGTTCCCTTCCCACCTATGTTGCTCTCAATGAATGCTCACACCATATTGTCAACTGTCTGTTTCCTTTACAGCTGGCACCAACAAAAACTATATGTTACAAAACTGGCTGAGTTCAGACTGGCAACTTGCCCTGCTAGAGCCACATTCCAGCCACGTTTCCCAAGCGAATTAAAGGGGGCGTTCACACAGGCACATCTGCCTGGCGTTCCCCACCTGTAGGCAACCCGTGCTGTTCCGCTTTGCTTCCGGGATTAAAAGATACCTGTTGCAAGTGGTAGCAAATCCCAGAGAGTGCCTTTATCCCGCTGCATTCTCTTCCTGGACATGTGAACGCTCAGCTGAAAAGCCAGGAACAATTCACGTGGTGCATAAGGCAGCAGCGATATGATTGGCTGTGCTCTGCTCTACCGCCCAATGTGGTACCGGCGCAATGGGATCCTCCCCAAATCAGCTGGATGCCTATGTGTGTATGAGCGCATATGTGCTCATGCGCTCATACACACATAGGCATCCTGCCGATTTGCCAGGAAAAAGCCGTTTACAGCCATGCCTCCGGGCCAGCAGTCTGAACGCTCCCGCGCACCTCCTCCCGGTATGCTCCCAAATCAGTCGGCCCTGTGTGACTGTGAAAACCTGGAACAGTTTGTTCCGGGGCTTTTTTGCCACGACTGGCTCCCACTTCAAACTGCTAGTCTGAACTCAGCCACTATATCTGTTTTATACCACTTGAAGTATGCCCACCTCCCAAGAATCCTGAGAATTTTAGACTGGTTAAGAGTGTTGAGAATTCTTTGTTAGAGACCCCTAACTTCCATCACAGAACTATGGCTCCCAGGCTCACTGGGGAAGAAGAGGGGGAAACCAGTTTAATTTTGTGATATAGGTGTACTCTAGAAGCAGCAATAGCTTGAACTGGTAATGGCTTTTGGAATTTAATTAATATTAATAAAATGACATCTCCATTCCAGGCACCACTGCCTCAAACACCACTGCACTTTTTAAACAAAATCAATTCCCCCAGTCCAATATGTTAACACATTTACCTCTTGCAACGACTACTATAATCTGGTATAGAGCTGGGTTTAGACTCTAACCAAAGGCAGGAATCCTTGCACATCTGCGGATTCTGTTTTACAATTTGATTTCGGATCAGAGCAACAGCAGCAAGTTGCCGACTTGCTTCCTATGGTTTTCCTTCTCCGTCCCCTCACCTTCCTCCTCCCTACAGCTGATCTCAGAGCCTGACTTCAAAGGCCTCTCCCTCCCCCCTTTGCACGGAGGCAGAAGCCAGGCACCCAGGGCGGTGCTCGCCCATCTGCCGTGTCTTCGCCTCCTCCGGGCACCTGACACAGAGTCCAGGTGCAGGCCAGCGCTCAGCACCAGCCCACTTTGGTTTCCTATGAGACAGAAGTACTTCGGTAATTAAGAGAGCTGATGATTTTTTTTTTTGAAAGAAAATATATCAGTGGTTTAGCAAGTTAAGACCTTGTAACAGTAAGTTACTCAAAATACACTCGGAATTCCAAGGCACCCCAAGGCCTGGAGTGAAAACAGCATTCTGCCTGCTGCCTGGCAGAGACCCCCTGGGGATCAAAAAGGTTCTTCAGTCTGTTTCTTTTCAGCATGGAGTAAAAGTCTTCCAGGAGCCTCTTCCTCTTCAGCCTCAGGCACAAGGAGCTGTATGCCAAGCTCAGGCCTTTGCCATGTGCTCTTTGTCACAGGCCCTTGGGATGAGTGCATGTTTGACGCTCCCAATGCATGGAGCGATCATCCAGTGTGTTTTGCGACATCAGAAGAATGGATTTCCTCCAGGAGACTTGGAACTAGCTTCCTTAGAAGCGTCTTCCTCTAACCCTGAAAAAGAAGGCACAGTAGAAACAAACTGCCTACTTGAGATTTTGTGAGGTTCTTCAGGCCTGTTCTCCCTGGCGTGTAATATATATATATATATGGCAAAGCACAAAGCCAGAGAGAAATCCTGTCGCTTCCCAGTTGTTGCTGCTGCTTGAAATTTATGGGCAGTAACGTGTTCCAGAGTCATCAGAAACTCTGCAGAGCATAAATTTAGAGAGAAGCAGCTAGCTGTTAGCCGGACACTCCAGTGTATGACTTGTATAAGATTCTCTGTAGCAAGAATTCCAGTGTTTTTGGCTTGAGAACTGGGCTCCCAGCATCAGTGAGGAATATCAGTATCTGCTCCACTGGCGCTCTGGGTGTTGAAATCAGTTCCCAGGTAAGCTGCATTTTGCAGTTCTGAAGTGTGCAAGGAGATTCAGACACGATCCAGTGTAGCACAGTCAAATCCAGTGTAATAAGGAGAAAAAGGAAGGAATGCCAATATCCCATTGAAGGCCTTTGTCATACATGCAACTGGCATGTCCAGAAAAAAAAATATGCCTCGATATTTCAAAGTTTTGCTAGTGGCAAAATTCGGTGTCCCCCAAAGGCGGCATGGGATTCTAGTGTTTAAGCCATCCCTAGAAGGAAGCAAACCAGCTCAGAGCCCAAAGGGGAAGGGCCTGCGGTCCAGAGGCTCCAGGACAGGGCTTGAGGTTCGTTAGAAGAGAACGTTCAGTCCAAAGGGTCTTTCAGCTCCTATGGAAAGGGAAGTGGTTCAGCGAAGACTCACTCACAGAGCCAGTAGAACTGGAAGTAATAGTCAGTGAAGAGAGAGCCCCTCTGCTCCACAGCAGTACTGCAGTTAGCTTGGCCCTGGGATGAGAGAACAAAAGTCAACGTTCAAGGGAAACTTCCATGGAAGGATGACTCGTCTTTACAGTCAATAACATGTCCTGGTTGTAAGTGGCACCAACCAAAGGTACACCGTGTCCCCAGGAGGAGGAGGAGGAGGGGAGGGTTAGAACAAGTGCTTGGATAGTTTTGTGGGGTATTCAGTGAAAAGGCTTCTGTGGGAAAAGCAGGCCAGAAACGGAGCTTGAATTCAGAAGCAAGCAGAAGGTGAACCAATATCTAAACTAAAATATGCCCTACATTTCTGGAGTGGGCTCTACGACTGTGTCCCCATTGGTGGGTGGGGGAAGTCCATTCTGAAACCTGCGGCAGTGGTCCCAACTTCAACCAGGAAAGCCCTGTGGGACCCATCGTGTCCAGGCTTGGCTTCTCACTGAATTTCAGATTGATCTTCCTTTGAGCAGGGGGCCCGTGTGCGCATGATGATGTCATTGTTCTGTAGAGGTTAAACTGTCCTGTGTGTATGTGGGAATCTATGCTCATGAAGCCATAGATAAAGGTCTATATCCGAGGAAAAAATTAAATCCATCGGACCTACTGGGGGGGATCAGTATTTTCATTCATCCATTTTGGTATGGCATTTGCCCTACTGCATATTAGGACTAAAGCAAATGTTCATTGCAACATGGCTTAGAAGTACCACCTTCAATGCGATTTTATTTATCCACCAATTTACCCTTTTTATTCATCCACCAATAGGTAGGGTGGATTAAGAGTCTGTTCACAACCTCCCAGTGCCTGTTTCCAGATGTGGCTTTTATGTG
Organism: Gekko gecko; assembly: GCA_029375565.1. Taxonomy (NCBI): domain Eukaryota; kingdom Metazoa; phylum Chordata; class Lepidosauria; order Squamata; family Gekkonidae; genus Gekko; species Gekko gecko. Next base: position 97,035,197 of record JAPDNY010000003.1, on the reverse strand, counting down.
CACATTCACCCACTCCTAATTGGCACCTGAGTTCTCAGTTCTGTGCTCCACTGGCCAGCAGTCAGAATTCAAGCTCGGCACGGCGTGGTGATTTAAGTAGTAATTACTCTGTTGACTCAGAATTGCTCCTATCTTCTGAAAGATGAAATGAGATGAAATGGCAAAACATGTGTTGTTATACTCACAGGCCTGGCTAATCGGATGTGGTAGGTAAATTCCTGGAATGGCATCATCGTCACAGGCCAGCGGTATGTTGTTCCCTACAGAGAAGAAGAAACCACGCTTTCACTGAAACAGAAGCTACTGCAGTTAATGCCTACTGGTTTCCTTGGCTAGTACCAGATGGAATCTGCACATTCACTCTCTGATCCTTTCCCAAAGAGGGAAACAGACAACAAAGTGCATTATTCCAGCTTCTGTTCCCAGTAGGGATGCCTTCCGCTTGGCAAGAAAGAAAACAATGAAAGGGGAATAAATAAAAGGACAGAGATAATGGAGAACAGAGACAGAGAGGAATTAAAATCTTGCTGAATATGAGAATATTCAGTTCACGGATAGAGTGAGTATTATCTTCCTTGTCCACCATAACAAACATCCTTAGTGGGTGACATACCATGGTCTCCTCTCTTGCAGGACTGCTCTACCTTCTTGAGAGTAGGCTGGATCTAGCCAGCTTATTGACTGAACTCCACTCTATTACAGCTCCTGTCCACATGGCTTTTGTACATGTCTTACACTCTTGAACAAACTTACTCTCAACAATACTCTAGATAGGGATTTGTTTACTGAGAGATACACATGTGTCAAGCTAAGACCTGTCGTGTCAGAACTAACTTCTTCGGCACCAGTTTTGGAATTATACATGATTCAGACAAGCCCCCGCCCCTGTGACCCGTCCAATCAATCCATTCATTCAGCCCCCTGAAACCTAGTGCAAACTGTTAGCCCTCCTCCCCCCACCTGCGAACCTACAGCTATATTATTTATAACAGGCTGGCTAGCTGAGACAAGCATTCAAGGTCGTTCCACATACTTCCATTCGGAAGGCCTCTTAAGAAAACAATTCCCAAGCAGTTAAGCAAAGCAGTTTCTCATACACTCATACACTGGATCCAACCTTGCATGTTATTAAGAACTTTTGCTGGTATTGCCCACTTCCTGACCAACATTTATTTATTTTGAAATTTGTATGCTGTCTCTACAGAACCCTGCCTTCGGAGACTCACAAAATAAATACACTGACTACACATGTATTTCTACAAAATCATACAATTAAACATAAGGACCATGTTGTTGGTGACCCTACCTGGGTGTCCGTTGTATCAGTAAAGCTGCCCGCATTCTCTATGGTGTGATGACATGGGTTGCTGGAGATGAGACCGCAAAGATAGCCAGACACAGTAGAGGACGCACTGGAGAGAGAAAAGGGAACAGAAGACTTCCAGCTTAAGACAATGAGGTGAGCAGTTTTGACACTGACACTTCTTTATTTTCCCCACAGTCCATACTTTCCCAAGAATTCTTACTTACTTCATCTCCAAGGTAAGGTTTGTGTTCACGGCAGTAAACTTGCTGATGGGGATGCGGTAGGTAACGTTTCCCATCCTATATATACAGAAACAGAACATCTATATATCTAATAGCCAAGATGCCCCCTGTTTGGGTATCTAAATCCGCACATTGGCAGCACATCGAGGATCAACAGATTTTCCTGCACACTTGGGGCACTCCCCAGGTGTGCAGAAAAATCTGAAACACTGGGGAAACTATACAGGGGATACTTAAATCTCCCCAAAAGAGCATTCCCTGCACATGCGCAGAGAATGCACTTACCACTGGAAACTGGCAGCTGAGTTTGCCACCACTGACAGTGTCGGGTGGAGCCTTGGCGGGCCCGGTGGCTGGGAGCTGCACAGAGCTCACCACCATGGCTGCTGGTGCGGGTGAGAAGCCTTGGCGGGTCGGGCTGCCCCACCTGCTGGGCTCACCTGCAGCCGCCTCCTTCTCTTCCTTTATGCAGGGCTCCTGCTGCTTGAGTGGGCTGAGCACCCAGGAGCCATGGGGAATACTCCCCCCCCCCCGTGAGTATCGTAGGTCCCTCAGGGAAAAGAACTAAGACTTGAACACTCTGTGTTCTGAACACACGGCAGACTTCTGACTCCTCCCTCGTGCTGTTTCTGGGGGCCTTGCCCTCTAGAAGCAGCATTTCAAGGGGCGTTTGGACTGCCACGGAAGAGGGGGGCAAAAAAGTCATGCTGTGCAGATGGAAATTCTTTCTGTTCATGGAAATTTCCTGTGGATCCAAGCCACTAGCAGAAATAATTCCAGTTCAACCCAGTGAGATCCTAGGACATTTTTCCTTAAGAACTGCCGAAGCTAGGAGAACATATCAAGTTGCTTTAAACTAGAAGGCCCATTGAGTAAACAAACTAACTGGAAATGCTAGGGGCTGAACTGGGGATTTCCTGCATACAAAGCAGGCAGTCCAAGCTGCAACCCTGCCTCCAATCAATTTTTAGTCTCCAGCCTCTGCCTCACAGGCCATTTGTTCCAGTCTGAACTCTCTGGCCGTCGGTCACTTTGAATGAAGATTTTAATCACCTGCCATAAAAATGATGTATACACATTGTCATGATGTGACCCCTTGGGAAAATCACCAGCAGTTATCTTTACACTTCCAAGATGACCGTATTACTGCTAAATTCTTAAGGATTCTAGTCTCCAAGAAACAGTAAGCTTAGCAAAGGCTACTGGCAGGACATCACGCTGCTTCTCATGCTCACCTGCATTCATCACCAGCAACACAGTTCTGGGGTGTGATGGCCACATTAGTCTCCAGCAGTGAAACAGACTGCAATACAAGAGCCATTCCTATGGATGGGGGGAGAAAAAAAACTCTCAGTGAGGGAAGGTCTCTGCCCAGGGGCTAAAGCAAATCCCCAGGTGTTCTGAGGACAGCAGGAAAGACTGAATGTAATTTGATGTTTGTTCCTTCCTACCAAGCTTTGTTGCGTACACTTGGGATCACATGTTCATATTCTCATGAGGTTTTCCTTTGGCCAAGAGAAGAATGGATGGGCACTGACAACTTTTTGAACATGGAGCATGGATGATGTAACCTATGCTCTTTCCCACACAACTGAGAGGAGATCAGATAACTCAAGGCCGCAGAAGAAGTCCACAATCTGTTTGTTTCTCAACAACTCCTTATCTGTGTGTGGGTAGGTGCCATCGTCCCCAGGGCTTTAAATTAGGCCAAGTGCAAGCTTGTGCAGTACTGTCTTGGTTAACGCAGGAGAATCATCCCAAACAAGATTTGACTTTTGATTTCTGTGAACAAAGTCACAGGAAGGAAAAACGGGAGTGGTTTAGAGAGTTCTGCTGAGGCTTAGATTTGGCTTCAAGGAGAAGTACAGTGGTTAGCAACGCTGGGGAGAATGGCCATATCTGGAGGAGAAAGCAGTAAGAAGAGCTGACACAACTAAAGCATGGGCTGGGGAGGCAGCTGGGCAAGGTCAGCAAGCCCATTGTTGGATAAAGGTCTAAATAGGAAAGGGCAGGGAAAGAGGGAACACTTACCATCCTGGCTGGCACTTCCTGTTCTGGGCTCCTCAGGGGCTTGTTGACTGATGCTACGCTGCTGCCGTGCCTGCCCCGGCGGGAAGCTGTCGTGCGTCAGAGGGAGGTTGGAGATGTATTTGGACTTGCTCTGGATGTGGGTGAAGGGGGAAGAGGGGCTGGCATTGGGGCCACCAAAGCCCCGCAGTCTCTCAGACATCTTTGGCCACTTTGTATGGGAAGCTGCCTTGCCTGTGACTCCTCTAGATTTGGCTCTGATGTTGGTCACCGGCAGGAGTGACACGAGGCTCTGGTCTGTAAGGGGAAAAGCAAACGTGCAACTAAGAAGATGAGAAGGCCACAGGCACACACATCCTCCTAGAGTCTCAGCAAGAAAGGCCAAGTATAAAGGTGGCGGGGAGGTAAATATACTAGCTAGATAGTTGACCTTCATGGCCCTTTTTGTCCATGTATATGATGCAGGCTTTTGCCTACACTATGTGAGCTCATGCTAAAATCAAGTTGGCTCCAAGAAGATCATAAGAACATAAGAGAAGTCAATGCTGAATCAGGCCAATGGCCCATCTTGTCCAACACTCTGTCACACAATGGCCAAAATATACCAGGTGCCATCAGGAGGTCCAGCAGTGGGGCCAGGACACTAGAAGCCTTCCCACTGCTGCCCCCTCCAGCACCAAGAATAGAGTGCATCACCTGCCCCAGACTGAGAGTTCCCATCTATACCTTGTGGCTAATAGCCACTGATGGACCTTTGCTCCGTATGTTTATCTAATTCCCTCTTGAAGCCGTCCATGCTTGTAGCTGCCACCACCTCCTGTGGCAGTGAATTCCAAGTGTTAATCGCTCTTTTTTGGGGGGGGGCCAAAGAGGATTTTTTATTGCTTTTTTATTACACTACTGAACTACAACGGAAAAAAAGGGAGGGGACTAACAACTAGGGAGAAAGAAAAGTAAACCCAAGTAAAAGTAAACTAAAAACCCAAGAGGAGGAGATCCTTAACCCAGTTAGAGTCTTTGTTAGTACTCTTTTTGTTAGTACACAATGCATGCTGTGAGTGCTATCTATCCCTGATCAAAGATTAGCTAGTTACTTGTTATGGGAGAATTCCAGAGCATCCCCCAGACTCGCTTCATAAAGGCAATTTACAGAGTCCTTCTGCCTTTACTTAGGCTTTCTATCTCTAAAGTCATAAGTTGATTTGTGGGCAGCAGCGCCTTCTTCCGCAGCCAAGTCTTCGTCTGTCCCTGAGAGTGTGGAGCCACTTGAACTAGTTTCACCGTCTTCTTTGGTTCCCAGATGGCATTTCAGGAATTCCTTAGCCTTGTACACGGAGTCAATCTTCTCTCTCTTACTGTGTAGCTTAAAGATGACCCCTTCTGGAACTGCCCATTTATATGCGATTTGATTAGTTTGAAGAAAGAGAATTAAATCTTTGTAGCTCTTCCATTTTTGGTGAATTTCAAATGGAATGTCTTTTAGAGTCTTAAGAATAGCATTTCCCAGTTTCAATCGAGTTCCTGATGTGGCTTTTAGAATTGTGTCTCTAGTTTGTCTTCTTGAAAATCTGACTGTCATTTCTCCAGGTAGGCTGTTCTTTTTGGTGTAATTGGAATACACCCTATATGCTGCATCCATATCATGCATTACTTCTTCCACTTTCCAGCCTACTACTGGCGCATGAGATCACTGAGAAGCTTCTTCCAATCTTCCTTCGGTGATTCAGGAACTCCCTGGAATCTGAGGATCATATTCGCTTTCTCCATTTGTAGAAACAACAGTCTATTTTCCTGGTGATTCTGTTTATTTGATATTTGGTCCACTCTCTTCTTGAAAATCTTGCTTTGGGTATGCATCTTTTTCACTACTTCCATCGTTTGCTCCGTCAGCTTAACAGTTTTGGCCAGCTGGAGCTGTTGCGCTGCGAAAGTCTGACTGAGAACGGTTAACTGCTGGTTAATACCAGTGAGTTGGTCCATAACAAACTTGAGCGTATCCGCTAGCAGTCTCATGACATCCATTCCCTCTTCTTCCGGTCTCGGACTTTGACCGCCCGTAAGTTTTGGTTTCACTTCTTTCCTCCCTGTGTCCAACATCTTGTTCGATTGTTTACAAAAGCCAATCGCTGTTTCACCACCTCTGAAAACCGCTTACACTTTAAATCCGCTCTGGTAAGTCTCACAAAACAAGCCAAACGTTCTATCTTTCCCTTCCCCCCTCTCTTTTTCTGCAACTTTTCTCACTCGCGGGGCGGTTCCATCCACTCTCCATTTTCCGATTGGGGGGGGGGCTGAGGGATTTTCCGGTTAATTCAAAATTTGGTTACATCCAACTCATGTTCACTGTTGGCCACTTTCGACCTCAATTACTTTTCCACTGATCGCTCGATCTCCGGCACTTGTTTTGGCCAGCCTAGCTAGTGCCATGCGGCCACACAGCGGTAGAACCGTCAGGGCAGATGGGCGCCTCAATTCACCAGCATTATGCCATTGAAGAGGCTACCCACCCCAAGCCCTATGGCTTGGAACCCTACCTGAGGGTTCCATGGGAGAGCCGTGTCAGCAGCTCCCCTCCAAACCACTGGTGTGCAAATCGCTCTCCCGAGCCTCAGGAAGAGCAACTGCCATCGCCACGCCATGAACCGGAAGTCCGTATTAATCACTCTTTGGGTGAAGAAGTACTTCCTTTTATCCGTTCTAACCCAACTGCTCAGAAATTTCATGGAGTGCCCATGAGTTCTTGTATTGTGAGAAAGGGAGAAAAGTACTTCTTTCTCTACCTGCTCTATCTCATCCATAATCTTATAAACCTCAATCATGTCACCCCTCAGCCGTTGTTTCTCCAGGCTAAAGAGCCCCAAGCGTTTTAACCTTTCTTCATAGGGAAAGTATTCCATCCCTTTTATCATTCTAGTTGCCCTTCTCTGCACTTTTTCCAATGCTATAATATCCTTTTTGAGGTGTGGTGACCAGGACTGTACACAGTACTCCAAATGAGGTCGCACCATTGATTTGTACAGGGGCATGATGATCCTGGCTGATCTGTTTTCAATACCCTTCCTAATAATCCTGAGCACAGCGCTGGTTTCTCGGTCTTTTTGTTGCATCAGACTAAAGTGGCTGCTGTTCTTGCTGTTCAAAAAGGTTGTACACACATGGGTAAAGTGCTTGTTTAGTAAGTTTAGATGGCTTACTCTGAGACTATCACACACACATGACACCCTTCTACTGTTCCACGGTATTTAAGAAATACTGGGAAAGGTTGTACTGTTCTGCTTCCACACTTTTTGTCTTACCAGGGTCCCTTTGGGGAGAAAGGCATGTGAGAAGCTTTTAAAAACAACCATCTGGATGATAGCTAGACAGTTCACAATAGCCATACTGGAGGACATAGGAGAGAACAAAAGTGGCAGATACATGTCAGTTCTGGAAGATGTTGCATGACACACACAAAGTGACAGAACCCAATCCCTCACTAATGTTTGGGGTTTAATCGTCCTTACCCATCCGATTGGTGGTGATAGTGGTGGTAGTCTCTGAAGCTGCAGCAGAAGACACATTGCTGGGAACGGAACAGCACATGGAGAAGCAAGGAGGGGTGAAACATACTACTATGCTATGGACAGGCAAGCCATAGAGAGAATCTGGCACATGCGTTGTGGCTGTAAGATAAAAAGCATTGGTGTTAGGTAAGTTGAACAGCCAAGAACCGATGCCGCACCCCACAATCTCGGGCATTAAAAACATATTTCATACAGCCACTTCGCATCTTATTTTTCTCATTCCATACAAACTTTTCCCCTTTGTGTGTCTAGTCTGAATCTGCCCATGGAAGAAGGTGTGTCTGAAATTGGCCTTTTAGCTGGTCATAGTGAGCAGAAGTTGCCCAGGATGAGGAATGCTCAGTTTTTTCTACAGAGGTGTGCTGCCAGCTTGTTCTAGTATGAAATGGCCAAGGCAAAAATTACATGACCCTTTCATAGACATTGACACCCTCCTCCTCTCATACGTCAGCAGGGGAACTCGTTGGCTAACTCAGAGGCTGTGCGCTTGGATACACCTTCGCAATGACTGCTGCTACTCATACCTACCACGCTGTGGAGCGGGATCATCTGATGAGGCAGCAGTAGAATACAGAAGCTGATTCTTATCAATATTCTGATTGGATCTAAAATGCAAGAAAAATCTAGGCATGACATTCTGAAATAAATAAAAACACGGCATACGTAGCAACAGAAAGTGATGGAAGGGGCAGGAGACCGGGCACAGGGTCAAGTGTGGAACCAGAGGGAGTGAGCGTGTTGCAAACATGAAGATAAAGGCAGTCCACAAGATGAAAAGCGGAAAGTTGCTGTAGATTTTCCGGGTTGTATAGCCGTGGTCTTGGCATCGCAGGACCTGACGTTTCACCAGTAGCTGTGACTGGCATCCTCAGAGCTATAACACAGAAAGGTGGAGGACTCTCTATGTCAAGTACTCTCTATGTCTCTATGACCCTGACACAGAGAGTCCTCCATCTTTCTGTGTTACAGCTCTGAGGATGCCAGTCACAGCTACTGGTGAAACGTCAGGTCCTACAAGGCCAAGGCCACGGCCACACAACCCGGAAAATCTACAGCAGCTAATGAACTCCGGCTGTGAAAGCCTTCGACAACATATGGAAAGCAGAAAGACTGGTGGGACAGACTGGAGTCAACTGTGACTCTTGAGACTGTATTCCACAAATACAGATACATTTCTGGAGGCCACTAGAAATCCCAATCCTGGAAGCCAAGGACTGTGCTGTTGTCAGAAGAGAGAATTCCCACAGCTGTTATACCCATGGCTGCTGCTGCTGCAAATCCCTCTTCCCCAATCCATGGATGGTTGTTGTAGTGCAGGAAGGAGGGAACCCCCAAACCTGGTGATGCTTGATTTGCTGGAACACTCGCTGCTACTGGCATAGAGCTTGCACGCTGAATTTTGCTGACAGCCATGAAAACATCCTGTTTTCACAAAGACAGAAATTCCTAAGACTAATTACTGGGAAGCACGTTCCACTGAAAGTATTGAGACCTATTTCTGATAAAGCATAGCTACAATTGAGCTGTTGTCTTGTATGATCAGACCTGTATGTCCTGGTTTGGCTTCAGGATGTCCATTTAAGCCTTTATTTTGAATCTTCACAGTTTGCCCGCCCTCTTTGTTTAGGAGAAGAGATATTAAAATATAGACAGGAGAAGATGGCATGGGGACGCTAAACAACAGGTCAGAAGGGATGCAATATTTAACATCAACAGTATACTGAAGAAGAAACATCATACCGTGGACAGATAGCAACTGGGATGCCAGGACCCCTGTGCTGGAAAAAAGCCAGGAGACAAATGGAAGACACAGGAAAAGAACTATGAGGAAGAATGAAGACAGAGGGGGAGGGTTCATGGAAAACAGGTACAAGAGAAACCATAAAGAAGAAAATCGAGATGAGTAAAGAGGACAGGAAGAAGATTGAGAAAAAGAAACAAACGCAACAAAAAGAAAACAAGGGAAGAGAAAGGGGGAAGACAAAGAGTTTTATCAGTTATTTAGTAATGAATATTCCAACAATGGTTCAAAGTGTCTAACACTTTTAAGCACATAAGATCATAAGAGAAGCCAATGTTGGATCAGGTCAACGGCCCATCCAGTCCAACACGCTGTGTCACACAGTGGCCAAAAATACCAGGTGCCGTCAGGAGGCCCACCAGTGGGGCCAGGACACTAGAAGCCCTCCCACTGTTGCCCCCCCCAAGCACCAAGAATACAGGGCATCACTTGCCCCAGACAGAAGAACGTAAGAGAAGCCAATGTTGGATCAGGCCAACGGCCCATCCAGTCCAACACTCTGTCACACAGTGGCCAAAAATACCAGGTGCCATCAGGAGGCCCACCAGTGGGGCCAGGACACTAGAAGCCCTCCCACTGTTGGCCCCCCCCCAAGTACCAAGAATACAGAGCATCGCTTGCCCCAGACAGAAGAACGTAAGAGAAGCCAATGTTGGATCAGGCCAAGGTCCATCCAGTCCAACACTCTGTCACACAGTGGCCAAAAATACCAGGTGCCGTCAGGAGGTCCAGCAGTGGGGCCAGGACACTAGAAGCCCTCCCACTGCTGCCCCCTCCAGCACCAAGAATACAGAGCATCACTTGCCCCAGAGCCCCTATCTATACCTTGTGGCTAATAACCACCGATGGACCTCTGCTCCATATGCTTATCTAATTCCCTCTTGAAGCCGTCCATGCTTGTAGCCTCCACCACCTCCTGTGGTAGTGAATTCCATGTGTTAATCATTCTTTGGGTGAAAAAGTACTTCCTTTTATCTGTTCTAACCCGACCGCTCAGCAACTTGGTTGAGTGCCCACGAGTTCTTGTATCGTGAGAAAGGGAGAAAAGTACCTCTTTCTCTACCTGCTCTATCCCATGCATTATCTTATAAACCTTGATCATGTCACCCCTCAGCCGTCGTTTCTCCGAGATAAAGAGCCCCAAGCGCTTTAACCTTTCTTCATAGGGAAAGTGTTCCAACCCTTTTATCATTCTCGTTGCCCTTCTCTGCACTTTTCCCAAAGCTATAATATCCTTTTAAAGGTGTGGTGACCAGAACTGTACACAGTACTCCAAATGAGGCTGCACCATTGATTTATATAGGAGCTTTATGATATTGGTTGATCTGTTTTCAATACCCTTCCTAATAATCCCCAGCATAGCATTGGCCTTTTTTATTGCAGTCGCACACTGTCTTGATATTTTCATTGAGTTATCTACTATGACTCCAAGATCTCTCTCTTGGTCAGTCTCTGCCAGTTTGGACCCCATCAACATGTATTTATAGGTAGGATTTTTGGCTCCAATGTGCATCACTTTGCACTTGGCCACATTGAACCCCATTTGCCACGTTGACGCCCACTCACCCATCCTCGACAGATCCCTTTGGAGTGCCTCACAATCCTCCCTGGTTCTCGCCACCCTGAACAACTTCATGTCAACTGCAAATTTAGCCACTTCACTGCTTACTCCCAATTCCAAATCATTAATAAACAAGTTAAAAAGCATCGGACCGAGTACTGATCCCTGCGGTACCCCACTGCTTACCACCCTCCACTGAGAAAATTGCCCATTTATATTCACTTTTTGTTTCCTGTTAATTAGCCAGTTTTTGATCCACAAAAGGACGTGTCCTTTTATCCCAGGGTCTCGAACTGCCGCTACCAACTTTCCAGTCTGCAGTTCAGCATCTTAACCTCTGAGCCACTGCGGCAGTGTTCTCTTTGTACCCTGAGTCAAAAGCCACAAGACTGCAACTTGTATTAGAGACTGCCAAAGGAACCTCTCCCTCTGGATTGCATGTTTGATCTCCATGCACCCTGTCATACCTTCGTAGGAAGGTCTCTTATGATTACAGGGTTAAAGTGATATCACTGCCTGAAGTATCTGACTACAGGAGAAGGAGAAGAGGCTACATACCCTTCAACATCCACAAGGTCCTCCTCATTGCGGTAGCTTAGCACATAGAGAGTAGACATGGACACCACACTGGGAAAGAGGAGGAAAAAATAAGCATCCAAAAATATAGGGTTTCAGCATTTCAGAAAGAAAAGTTCTCTACACACAGCACAATATCAGAGTCTACAAATGAGGCCAGCTGAGCCAGGCCCTTGAAAATTGCCATTATCTACTTAGTTTAGATCTAACAGCTGCAGAGAAAGAATACTGCAGTCTGTGCAACTGCACCAATCAGAAACAGCCTGGCACGTCTGGACAACTTAATGGAAATGAAGGTCAAAGGAGATGAGGTGCTGGGAAAGTCGTGACTGGATCTCCCACTTTCCCCCCTTTTTTAAAGTTTAAAGAGCCCATAGAGGAGGGCGTGTGTGTCTCAAATCAGGAAAGCAGCGCTGGGAAACAGAGCTATTTAAATTCTTCCTTCCCTGCCTTGCCTGGCCGAGGGAAAGATAACAGGTACTGGTAGGGTGCCTCTATGTTTTATCCTGCAGAAAACAGAGATGCATTTACCTGTAATTGTTGTTCATCTATGTCTTCTGTGCAGACACACATTGGGACTGTACCAGCACCGGCCAGCCGCCGGACATTTTCTTTTGTAGCTTGAAAACTCCAAAGGAAGTGCTCCACCCCTTTCAGAGCTGGCACATGTGCGGGATTCCCGTCCAATGCATCATGTGCTCCGATGGCAGGTGCCCCTTCCCTCAGTTCCTGCTAAGCTGCTGCAAACTTTGTCGTTATTACCTATCTGTCATCATTATAATCAATATGTACATATTTGGCACAATAGCCAGTTGAGAGCTCACGGTGGGGCAGGAAGGAGGGAATGAGTGTGTTCACAGAAGACATCAACGAACAACAGTTACAGGTAAGTGCAACTCTGTTTTTGTCTTCCATCTTCTGGTGCAGTGCCACATTGGGACCATTCACGAGCTGCTCATCAGAAGGAGGTGGGGTGAGTCTCTTACTGGAACAGAGCCTACAGAATAGCCTTTCCCATATTCGCTTCTCTTCTTGCTTGCAGGTCCAGGGCATGATGCCTCACATATGTGTCCTCTGTTGAACATGTCACGGCATTACAGATGTCCAGGAGGGGGCACTCATTGATGGAATGCAATCGACAATCCCTGTACTTGTGTGGAATGTGCTTTAACATCAAGACGACATGGTTCCCCAGCTACCTTGTAGCAGGATCGAATGGTGGCTACCAATGTGTCAGCATAATGTATATATGTAGCTGGCAAGATTGTCAGCAATCAGATAGATCAGTTCCATCTACTTTGACAGATGTAGCTAGTCAGGTGATCATGTTGCATCAGCCAGGCAGCCTGACTCAGCATATTCTGATAATTAGACAAAGTGTCTAGTGATTGGCTGGCACTGTGTATATATGTGTTTAGTGTCCAGCAGCTCACTCTCTCCCAGAGAGACTGGTTGCAGCGTAGCACTTTGTCCTTCTGTGAAATAATTGTAAGTAAGCTCCAGCTCTGTAAATAAATCTACATAGCTTTCAGCTCACGGCTCTGCATTCATTCTTTACGGTGGCGCGGACCCGCTACCGACACAATGTTCCCTCTAAGCTGTGGAGTCTCGTGAGCAAAAATTCTACTTTGTGAGCTACTGGCCTTAAAGCTGTGAGCAAATGATTTGGATACTGCATACATTAGTTTGCTCTGGAGCCAACCTCCCTGAGCTAAGACAAAAATGTGTGAGCTGGAGGCTAAAGAATTGTGAGCTAGCTCACACTAATTCAGCTTAGAGGGAACACTGGTGGCTACCACCCATCTGGATAGGGACTGGGCTGATGCAGCTTTGCCCTTCTGAAGGCCCCAATAGCAAGTAAACAATGCTTTATCTTTACGAAATGCCCTCATTCTTTCTAAATAATAGAAGAGGGCTCTCCTAAGGTCAAGGGTGTGTAAGGCTTTTTCAGCATGTGAAACCAGATTGGGGAGAAAAATAGGTAGGACAATTTCCTGCACCAAATGCTGTTTTGGGAAGAAAATCTAAGCTTGGATGTAAAACTATCCATTCAACCCAATGTGCTGTCAGTTCACCGACTCTCCTGGCCGAGGTAATTGCCACTAAAACTACTACTTTTTGAGTGAGCACAGATAAGGAACACGAGGCCAAAGGCTCACTTGGTTGGGATGGAAATGTTAGGCGTGGTGTCAATGTGACATGTGTTGGGGGAAGGGAAGGGGCTTTTCTTTGGATTATCTAGCTTGTGCCCGCCAAAAGTCTTCAGTTCCGACACAGTGACTTTCTGGATCTTGCATATACCTCAATAAACTTATCACTACCAAGAGAGAGTTGTTGAGTATAACTAGACCGGGGTCTGACAGAGTGTTGACCTGGCCGTTGGTGTGCCTGCATGTACTCTGTAATTAATGAAGAAGGCAGAGGGTGAGTGAATAGATACTCACAGGAGTCCTGTTTTACCCTGTACAGATTCTCTATCTTGCGAGGAGTGGCTTGAACGGGGGCTGGTTTTTGCCACATCGGGACCATGAGGTCAGATAAGCCTTTCAAGATCGGAAATACCATTATACATGGTGTGTCAAAACAGAGACAGCTCAAAATTCCATCTTTTGAGTGGTTCTCTGAAGTGGCTTTGTCGATGTCAAAGGCCTTTGCCGTTCTCATCATCTGGTCCCCATAGAGGTGATGGTCGTCACTGAGAGACACAGGAGTTGGATCCCCTACAGTATCATCTAGTGACGGGTCCAATGCACTTTCGGAACTGCAATGAGACATCACCTCTTCCGGTTTGTGGTATGGGGAGCCACCTAAACGAACCCATCACTGAACGGTCCTCTATATATCCTCCTGAAGTGGGGCTATGCTCTTCTAATACCTGAGGATAATGTTGGGCCCATCTACTCAGATAGGAAGGTGACATATAGTAATTATGCTGCGGTGGGGCTGCTGGCTGTCAAGGCAATGGGGGTCCAGGTTCCAGTAGTAGAGGTTGTCCTGCAGGAATGCCAGGGAGATCATCATCTGCCTCAGAGGTGGAGTCCGTAAACAAAGCTAAGTACGGGGATGGAGTACGAGGCAGAGCCGGGACAACATCCTTGTTTGGATCCAGACCCTCCAAAGGCAGTACACGCAGCAGTTTAGACACAGGACCTGTCTTGTCCTTGCGCTTTGATGTTTTTGTGGTTTTTCGCAAGAGGTTCCGAGTGAGACTGGGCCTTTGTTGACCGTTCTGGTGGAGGCAAACATGGTCGACAAGATTCTGACTCTGGGGTGACTGAAGTAGCCCTCTTTGGAGGAAGTGGGGCTGTCCTAGCAGTGGGACCTGCTGGAAATGAGCAAACCAAAGGGGATCCAGAATGCAGTTTAGCAGTCAGAGCCAGAAGTGGCGGGCCTGAACATGTCAACCCCAAGCCCGGGATTATTTGAGCTAGAACCGAGGAAGATAAGGCCTTCTCCCATAGCACAGCTGTTAGTTGAGAGGCCCTGTCAGTTGAGCTTTGGGCATGAAGCACTGGCAAACTGAACAAGCCACGATGTTATGGGCCTCTCCTAAACACAGGCGGCAGAGCTCATGTTCATCACTATGAGTCATCTTTGTTCCACACTTGGAACGTTTTTTGAATAGTGTTTTGGACGCCATTATAAGAGCCCACAAGCACAATCTGGAAAGGCTGGTTGGAACCGGGCTTGTCTGCGAAGGGTGAACACAGACTCTCAGGCCTGCAAAGAAACTCTCCCGCAAATAAACGGAGAACAAAGAACAGACGGAGTGTGCCAGAAAACTTTTCTATCCTTGTGGCAGTGAAAATGGAATGGGGGCAGGGATGCCTTCCATCAGAGCGGATGACTCATTGGGCGGGAATCCCACACACGCATCAGATCGGAAAGGAGGTGAGTGCCCCCTCTTTGGAGTTTTTAAGCTAGAAAAGAAAATGTCTGTGGCTGGCCTGGGCAGGTGCACGAGAAGACAGAAGATGAGCATGATTTACACTGAGATACAATGTAGAGGAGAGGATTAGACAATACTCAAATACCACAACGTTCTGAGGGCCCAACTTCACGAAATGGTGATGTGAGTCACTTCAGGGGACCCCGACCCAACTCGCTTCACACACCTCGTAAAGTTAAGCCTTCAGTCCAGCTCTGCCATACCTCATTGTTGCTGCCTTAAACAACCAACAAATAAATAAAAGAACCAAACAGGAAATCTGATCACAGATCTCCAAACGTATCATCTAGCTTAACTCCAGTATGTACATTTTCTATATGTCACTTAAATGTAAGAGGCATTGAGTAAAATGTACTATGCATGATCTAGGAGCACTGCCAAGGAGCAACATAGCATGGTGTTGTTAACAGGCAGCCCTAGTTTCATCTTGGTTTTAGAGTGCACTCGCTGCTCCAGATAAACAGGACTTGCCCATTTTGCCTTCAGATCAGAAGACCTGCCCCTGCTCTGTTATGTGAGCCGCAGGGACAGCACTCGTCTCCTGGGCGTGGGAAGAAAACAGGCCAGATATGCAGACCCTCACCTGAACGCCATGATGACCACGAGTGCAATGATAGTGCCCTGCAGGAAACGCTGGCTGATACAAGCCTGGTCCGTGACCGCGGACGGGGACTGCAGGGGAGGGAGAGAAGAACAACACCAGACACGTTCCTTTGACTCATCATCTTTAAGTACCGCAGGCTGTAGCAACCTCCATCTTCCCAGACAGACTATGATCATTTTAGCCCCCCCTCCGCAGAAAAAAAACAGAACCTTCTTTAGAAAAGCATTGCTGTCACATTTAATAGGGCTACTGATGGTTACTGAGTAGCTATGAAGATGACAGCGAAGGTCCAAACAGACATGACAGTGGAAATAAGTGACTAGTACCTGCATTCCCCACCCCCACCCCTCAAGAGAGCTAACAGCAGCTTTGGGGTGGGTGGGAATTTAGATCAGAGAAGCAGCACTATTTCCCGCCCAGCTCTATTTCCCTATCTAATTAGTTGCCCTCCACAGATGCTCTGAAGTAAAACAGAAGTAGAAAACTAATGACTGGAACTGGCAGTGCTATTTTGGGGCAGGAACACACAGGAATGGCGTTCCGGCTGGCTCCCGAGTTGGCCACGCCCAGCAAGAACTCATTAGCATAATAGGCCACAACCAACAGCAGAAAGTCATTAGGATTGGCTACTTTAGGGGTGTGTGGCCTAACATGTAAAGGAGTTTCTGCTACAAAAAAAAGCCCTGGGTTTTGACAACAAAATGAGGTAAATAGAATAAGAAACAAAAGGTGGGTGTGGCTGGATGACCACACTCCTGGTAACATGGGGGTGTGGTCTGATATGCTAATAGGCTGTGCAGTCAGGGGGTGTGGCCTAAAATGCTAATGAGTTCCTGTTGGGCTTTTTCTACAAAAAAAGCCCTGGGAACCAGAAACTGTTGAATGGAACAGGAGTGCAAGAGTCAACATGGTCTCCAGGAAGTATTTCAGATTAAGGAAAGCATCAAGTGTGAGAAATTGTTCTCAATCTACAGAGACCACGAGCCTCAAATATCATACCACTGGCACGGGAGTACTGACATGGGTGTGCCAACACCCATCCAATCCCCACAACAGAATTTCACCTGACAAATTCCAGATAAAAATTCCCCTTTGGTCAGCACTCATCATCACCATCAACAGCACCACAATCTATAATCCAACATTCAGAAAAACAGCAACTGCGTTTCTTGCCTGGTGCCAAAACATCTCCAGATCCCTCATGTGCCTGATGCCTACAAGCAAGGGTGACGCCTGGTTCCCACCTTACAAAGACTTCTTACCTTGCTGGCCATTTTGGGCGGCCTCTTTTTGTGAGGCATGCTGCCTGCATGGCTGAACTGACTCCCCGCGTGGCTGCAACAAAAAGAAAAGTTAGGGTGCATCCTGAACCAGGACTCCTCATATATAATTTTGGTGTAGTGGTTTGTAAAGCCAGTTTGGTGTGGCAGTTAAGTGCGCGGACTCTTATCTGGGAGAACCGTGTTTGATTCCCCACTCCTTCACTTGCACCTGCTGATGTGACCTTGGGTCAGTCACATGCTCTGGCACAGCTGTTCTCTCAAGGACAGTTTCTGTCAGAAGTTCTCTCAGCCCCACCTACCTCACAGGGTGTCTGTTGTGGGGAGGGGAAGGGAAAGGAGTTTGTAAGCCGCTCTGAGACGCCTTTGGGCAGTGAAGGGCGGGGTATAAATCCAAACTCTTCTTCTTCTTCTCTTCAGTTCTGCCTCTCACTATCTCATCCTTAACCTTCAGATGCCCAGGGCATTATCACTGCCTCCTACCAGAATAGTGGACTCAGGCTTTAGCGTGTGTGTGTGTGGGGGGGTTTCCTTACAAAAATTTATACAGTTCTACCACAAATGTATATGAACCCCAACAAATTTCTCTCTCTGTCGCCATACATACATATGTATGCACACATAAAGGTAAAGATAAAGGTTTCCCTTGCTCGAAAGCTAGTCGAATCCGACTCTAGGGGGCGGTTCTCATCTCCATTTTCAAGCCGAAGAGCCAGCGCTGTCCGAAGACTTCTCCATGGTCATGTGGCCGACATGACTAAACACCAAGGTGCACAGAACGCTGTTACCTTCCCACCGAAGTGGTACCTATTTATCTACTTGCAATTTCTTGCTTTCGAACTGCTAGGTGGGCAGGAGCAGGGACCAGAGATGGGAGCTCACTCCGTCACGCGGCACTCGGGTCTCGAACTGCTGAACTACAGACCTTCCAGTCTACAGCTTAGAGTCTTAAGCTCTGAGCCACTGCAGCCCCATATAAACACATGAACCGACACATAAGATTAGCATTTTATTATTATACCTTGTTTTAATATAGTATTTTAATGTTGTATTTATTACCTATATGTATTTTGGTATTTTATCTGCTGCAAGCCGCCCTGAGCTGGCCTCAGCCGGGTAGGGCAGGATTACAGTTTAATAAATAAATAAATAAAAATGCACACACACATATATACATATACATACACACACATATACATATATAGTTGTCAAGTCATAGCCGACTTATGACAATCCTGTAGGGTTTTCAAGGCAAGAGACATTTAGAAGTGGCTTGCCATTGCTTGGCTTGGCTTGGCGACCCTGGTATTCCTTGGTGGTCTCCCATCCAAATACTCAACAGGGCTGACCCTGCTTAGCTTTCGAGGTCTGTATTAACCCAGGTGACTATATCTGTGCTTTGATAACCTCTAATGGGCATTGTTCCCTCTAAGCTGAGTTAGTGTGAGCTAGCTCACAGTTTTTTAGCCTCCAGCTCACGCATTTCTGTCTTCACTCAGGAAGGAGGGCTCCAGAGCAAACTGATTTACGCAGCAGCCAAATCACTCGCTCGCAACTTTAATGCCGGGAGCTCACAAGGTAGAATTTTTGCTCACAAGACTCCACAGCTTAGAGGGAGCATTGCTGATGGGTTATTAAAGATCTCTTGTGTCAGTTCTCTGGGAACTTCTGCGAACCTCTGGAGTCCCTGGCCAAGACCCACAGCAGTGGTGCAGCAAAGAGGGTTCCTTCAAGAGCGGATATGCTGAGACTCCGAGGGGAGGGGGGGGAAGAGTCCTGCTGGCTGCTCGGAAAGGGGCTGCGCAGGGAAATGTGAGTAAGAATTGCACCCCGGCTGATTTGGCAGCGGTAGAAGGAAAGCAGCAAGGCAGCCTCCTAGCTAAACCTCTGCTCTCAGCTCAAGAAGCTGCCGCGCTGGAAGCCCCTGGCCAAGGTCCATGACAAGATCTGATGCGACTGAGCGCGTCTGGGCTATCCCTGGCTAATGTATTCATATTAGGTCTTCAAAAAGTGGGCAGAAGTAATTTTGCGGTACTGATTTATTGAAGCTGCGCTTTTATTCCCAACGGGTACAACACAATTCTGCCCTCCTCCATCCTTTCACAACACAACACATGAGAGATCATGTGACAGGAACAAATTGATGAGCCCCCCCCCCCATTTTACCTGGGGCTAGGAGGAGTGCAGCCTAAGGAAAGCCAAGAGTCACTGCTGAAAGTGAAAGGGTGGACAAGCAGCTCTGAGAAGCCTGCGCTGGGGAAAGCCAGCAGAGACAGCGATAATCAGTAGCAGCTGGGAGCAGGTAGGGCAGCAGGTTGGCTAAGCCGAGGTACCTGTTCAAGCAAGTGCCAAAAGCAGCAGTCAGCAGCATTTGGGGGGGGAGTACAAAGAGGAATATGCAAGCAAGCAGGCTGAGAGGCTGCTGTCAACCACTTCTTTGTCCTACTTGTATGAGGACCAGAACAAACTGCCGTTGCTCGGCTTGCGATGGGGTGTCCCTGAGGTGCCCTGTCCTGTCACAGGTAGGCTCAGGCTAAGAGTGGGTGCCTGGCCCAAAGTCACTCGGTGAACTTCTGCAGCATCTGACTGTGGATCTCCCAGATCATACTGTGACACCCTTTCCTCAACACCACACTGGGACTGGATTGCGCAATAGCCAAATTTTGGCTTTTGCCTAAAAGCATTTAGCGGAATAGGTCACTGAGTGGGTTCACAGGCCACAAACTCTGCAAATTCACCACTGAGGGGGAAAAAATAAGAAAAAGGTTGCTGCATGAAGGAGATGAACAGACCTGAACACTCATGAGCCCATGAAGCTGCCTTATACTGAGTCAAACCCTTGGCTCATCAGAGCCGGTATTGTCTACTCAGACTGGCAGAAGTTCTCCAAGGTTTCAGGCAGGGGGTCTTTCCCATCACCTACTGCCCGGTCCTCTTAACTGGAGATGCTGGGGATTGAACCTGGGGACTGAACCTTCTGCATGCCAAACAGATGCTCTACCACTGAGCCAAGCCCCTCCCTTTAACTTCATTCTAGGCTAACTGGATTTCTTTTTTACATGTGGAACACACAAATAATAAACACATCGTTAGGTTTTTTGAAGACATCATCTCAGAATGTACAAAAAGTGCTGATTCACATGCACCTTCAGTACTACATGCCAGTACACAGCACCCCAGGGACTTTTGGCTGGTGCTTTAAAGGAAGGTTTCAGGTTAAAGATTTCCTGAATCCAATAAGAATTGTAAGCACAGTGGAGCTAAAAGAATGGGATATTCCTACCTCCCTCTACTGAGGTAGCTCCCTCACTCTCCTGAAATGCTGCCCAGGGCCTCAGGGGAATCCCAAGACCAGCGCTGGGCACAGTGTGGGAGTCTACAGTGGGAGGGAGGCATCAGCAGGAATCAGGAAATTCCGCATCACAGTTCGTATATATTTCACATTCATTGGCTGGCTGATCAGGCTGTATGCTTTAACTTAGACCACTGCTGCTTCAGAGTACTCCTGGACGTATGAAACGAAGATCAGACCAACCTCAAAATGTACCAGAAGGTTTCTCATGAGAATTCTGACCATTTCTACTAATAATTTCTGATCCAAATGTAGCATTTTCTGGGCTTGATGTTTAAGCTGGAGCTAGTAGATGCAGATTTAGACAGAGGTTTGTATTTGGACTAGTTCAGACACTTAGCTGGGTTCAAGATCCTGTTCTGGTAGTGAAGGAAATGAGTGAGAAGGAATGGGTGGGTACTCTCCACTCCTCTATGCTTGCAATGTAATGTGCAATATGACTCCTAAAAAAAAGAAACAGGCCGTCCTGCATCACATGAAATTGTGAATGTGGTGGAAGGGGATTAATGCCTGGCTGTTCTTCCACCAAGGGTAAACATCTCTGCCAGGCCCCCATCTGCTCAAAGCTCTGCTTGCTTTTTTTAGTCATGACTAAAGTTCAAGCATCTCAGCAGCCCATAATCTCTCAACTCTCAGGAGGAACGGGCAGGGCCGGCTCGCCTAGAGCGCACCGGCTGCAGGGGCGCCAAAAGGTGCCCCCCCGCAAAAGCCCCCCCTCGCCTCTTCCCAGGCTTGCTTGGGCGCCCCGCAGAGCGCCCAAGCAAGCCGGCGCTGGGAGGGAAGGGGCGGCGGTTTAAACCTCCACCCCCTTCCCGGCTTTCCTGGGGGTCCTGCGGCCGCAGAGCCCCCAGGAAAGCTGGTACTGGGAGGGAGGGGCGGCGGCTAGACCCCCACCCCTTCCCGGCTTTCCTGGGGGTCCCGCAGCCGCGGAGCCCCCAGGAAAGCTGGCGCTGGGAGGGAGGGGGCGGCGGCTAGACCCCCACCCCTTCCCGGCTTTCCTGGGGGTCCCGCAGCCGCGGAGCCCCCAGGAAAGCTGGCGCTGGGAGGGAGGGGGCGGCAGCTTAAACCTCCGCCCCCTTCCCGGCTTTCCTGGGGGCTCTGCAGCTGCGGAGCACCCAGGAAAGCCAGCGCTCCGCTGCTGCCCCTGGTCTCCAGGCCCCACCAGGAGGTTGGCATCCCCGGTGGGGGGCACCCCAGGCTGTCCTGCCTAGGGCACCCAGACACCTGGAGCCGGCCCTGGGAACGGGAGTCAAATGAAACCGCTTGTCTGAAAGCTGTCTGTACCTGAATGCACCGGAGCTCACGGTTGATTTCATGCTGTCCAGCCGTTTAAGCTTGGCGAGTTTATGACTCCACCTCTCCAGCTCATCAATCCGCGTCTCCAGGTTGTCAGTCAGTTTGCAAAGCTCCTTCACCGCGCCTACATTTTCCATGAAAATGCGCTCCTGTCAGGGACAAAAGAAAGACCCTGCTTCATTTTCTCTTTTGGGATAGTCAAATACTCACACAATGTACCTAACACCTTTCATTTTCATTTGATATCGATGTGTTTTTTGGACGATATGCCCTGAAGAAAAGTAAAAATTACCATTCACAGAAATGGCTTACATTTTGTCAATGCAGCGGGTTAATTTTCCCACAGAGGCATGTTTCTTCAGAACTCCCTATCCAGTAAAAGCAATACAGCAACATCATTGCGTGAAGCCTTTGCTTACCACGCCACAAGAACAACACAGGAATTGGTCTCAGCGCCAAAGATAAACAGGGCGTGGCACAAGTGCATCCTCAGAGAAGGTTGCTTGGCAACAAGTAAGCTCCCCCTCATGTTTTTTATTTATTATCATATTTATTTTTAAAACATGAAACTCCATAGACCTGTTTTATCATAAAATTTCAGTGCATTCAGTGCCATAGACTACTACGGCAATCTCGCCCTCTTTCCTCCGTCATGCACAGGATTTTCCCTTTGTTTCTTCTTTCTTGCTTGCTGAGCAGCTCCTACATCTATTTTCTCCTTATTTGTTGGTCTATGGCTGTCCCACCCTGTCACATTATTATACATTTTGATGCTGGCCCAGACCAGGGACTTGAGGGAAGAGACAAAATCATCTGCTAATATTCTACTCCTGTAGTGGCACATGAGCAATGCTCCCTCTAAGCTGTGGAGTCTTGTGAGTAAAAATTCTACTTTGTGAGCTACTGGCATTAAAGTTGTGAGTGAGCGATTTGGCTGCTGCATAAATAAGTTTGCTCTGGAGCCCTCCTTCCTGAGCTAAGTCAAAAATGTGTGAGCTGGAGGCTAAAAAACTGTGAGCTGCCTCACACTCACTCAGCTTAGAGGGAACACTGCACATGAGAGGTTTTTGAAGGTTCAAAAATAAACAAAATATTTTATTTAACTTGGAGGGGGAAAGGTTAGGTGGA
Source organism: Gekko gecko (assembly GCA_029375565.1). NCBI lineage: Eukaryota > Metazoa > Chordata > Lepidosauria > Squamata > Gekkonidae > Gekko > Gekko gecko. The sequence continues at coordinate 97,012,511 of JAPDNY010000003.1, read as the reverse complement.
ATCAGAGGTAGGATGTATGAGGTGAATTGGTAATAAAAACAGAGGTAACTTTGTAATCACACTAAATCTAGATAATATGTTGCTAACAAGTAAGTGTTTTTACTTTTCAACAAGTTCTTAGGCAGATTATGAGCGGGTGGGCAGGAAGGGTTGGATCAGTGCTTAGTTCTCATGGCCCTTTCTTACATGACCAGGGAAATGCTGATCGCCACTTTGGGTTCAGGAAGCCATTTTCTCCAGGCCAGTTTGGCCAGGGATCCTGGAGGCTGGGTTTTGGGGGGGGCGGTTTGCCATCTTCTGGGCATGGAGCAGGAGTCACTCGGGATGGGGGGAAGGAAGGTAGTTATGAATTTAACATAAGAACATAAGAGAAGCCAATGTTGAATCAGGCCAACGGCCCATCTAGTCCAACACTCTGTCTCACAGTGGCCAAAATATACCAGGTACCATCAGGAGGTCCAGCAGTGGGGCCAGGACACGAGAAGCCCTCCCACTGCTGCCCCCTCCAGCACCAAGAATAGAGTGCATCACCTGCCCCAGACTGAGAGTTCCCATCTATACCCTGTGGCTAATAGCCACTGATGGACTTCTGCTCCAGATGTTTATCTAATTCCCTCTTGAAACTGTCCATGCTTGTAGCCGCCACCACCTCCTTTGGCAGTGAATTCCACATGTTAATCACTCTTTGGGTGAAGAAGGACTTCCTTTTATCCGTTCTAACCCGACTGCTCAGCAATTTCATGGAGTGCCCACGAGTTCTTGTCTTGTGAGAAAGGGAGAAAAGTACTTCTTTCTCAACCTGCTCTATCCCATTCATAATCTTATAAACCTCGATCATGTCACCCCTCAGCCGTCGTTTCTCCAAGCTAAAGAGCCCCAAACGTTTTAACCTTTCTTTCCTGCATTGTGTAGGGGGTTGAACTAGATGACCCTGGAGATCCCTTCCAACTCTTATGACTCTATTTTTCTAAATTGCTGTAAAATCAAACAACCCATTCTGAATCAGCTTTTAAGTTCCAGCTTACTTCAACCCTTTCTATATAACATTCAAGTAACTGATATCAGAGTTCTTCCATACCAAGCCTGTGCGCACAACTACTGAAATTATCACAAATAGTGGACCAAATGAAAATCGACAAGACAGTGCCTGCCAAAACGCTGAGAACAACCGTTTCCAAGTTTCAGATGTAGAATTTTTACATTAAGTTAAGTTAAGAACGGTTATCTACTTACAACCCAGAAAAGCAGGACCAAGGGCTCTCACCATCATTCCTTTTCATTGTCTTTTTCTGGTCACTTAGTCTGCGGTTTTCTCTTACTTACCTTATTTACTACTAGGAAATTCTCAATAGTCTTCCCACTGGCAAAGACGATGTCCCCTGTATCTTTCACTGCTTCTGGGAGAATTTCCTGCACCTCTTGAGCAATGACACCTGCACAGGAATGGTAAGACCACAAAATGCCAGGGTCACCTTAGAACTGCAGAAGGTATTTGCCAGGTAGTCTAGAGTGATTAAGAGCTAAGGCTGAGTAGAGATGGGCATAGAAGTAGGCGTGGGTGCCGTTTGTTTTCCTTTGGGTAAGCCTTGTTTCCCCCCTCCCTCACTCCTGCACCGTTATCCGGTTCTGGCTCCAGTCCCAAGACCAATAGTTGACTCTCCACACATGTTTCAAGAGAGCAGTTTGCTTTACTTCTGATTTTAGTTTCAATGCTACCATCTTGGTTTGTTTGTCTTTTAATGCTCCCACTTTGAAATGCCTTCCAAACAAGATGCAGGGGAACACCTTTATGTCTGATACAGGATCAGTCAATCAGCACTGTGCAGATCCAGCTTTTTCATAAAGCTGAAAAACATTCTCCCCTGGTCCGATTCTGGGCACAGGGAGCTGTGTCTGCTGCAAATGAAGAACCAAGTGTGCTTCCAAAGCCCAGTGGACAATAGGGCAACTGACTACAAAACCAGTATGTGTATACCAGAGGCAGCAGTGCCAACAGCAATCACTGATGTTACAGGAGTGTGTAGAAGACGCACCCGTGTCTGAATACCGCAGTAGTTGAATAACACTAGTGTACCCTCTGCAATCCCATTTGGCAAGTGTGAGTGAAGGTTGATTCTCACGGTTTATCAGGAGATAATGACACAGGCTTGAGAAAGACCCAAGTATTCCTCAAAAGTCTTGCAGAACTTGAATTTTCACTGCTTATAATATAATCTGTAATATGAGTAGTAGTTTCCAGACTGCGTATGCCACATATGAATGCTCCAATAGATCTGGAGTTATTACTGTTTTGAAGGTCAGGAAACAGCATTATGAAGAACCCAGGAATGGGGCAGCAGAAGTTGGTTGGGTTATGGATCTGGGGAAGCCGAGATGGACGGTAGTGCTTTTGGCCAGTCTTACTGTGCAATCCTGAGCAGTTACATCTTTCTAAATGCACTGAAGTCAATGGTTTTTGAAGGGTGTTAACTCTGCTTAGGAATGAAGTGTGAAAACCTGAACAGTGCCAGAAGTGTAAGTATGGAACCTGTGGTTAGCACAGGGGCTGTACCTGTCTCAGATGTGTTCTCAACACCCGCAGTGGCAGCAAACTCTGGCTTGTAGTTGTAGTGCACCAGCCGCATACGGGAGATCCTCTTCAACTGTTCTGTGGTGTCTACCTGAACCACAAGTGAAAAGCTATAGGTGAAAAATCTTTAAAAGTGAGTCTGTAGTGCCCAAATGTTTCACCCTGCTCTTGCAGCCACAGCAAATGAGTGATTTGGGATTACAATCCCAGGTGCACAAGGCCAGGAACCAGACAGAGCATTCAGCCCTGTATTGTTATTATCCATACTCTGGGGCTAAACTGCTGCCCTGGCCAAAGGAAGAAACTGATTTTCCAGGAGCTCCAACTCAGCTTAAATACACCTTTACACAAGGGAGTCTTGACATCCTTAGTAAAAACTGCATATATTTACTTATTTACTTCACTTCTACCCCGACTTTCTCCCCAGCGGGGACCCAAAGCAGATTCAATCATTCTGATCTCTTTTATCCTCACAACAACCCTGTGACGTAGAAGAAGAAGAAGAGATTGGATTTATACCCCGCCCTTCACTGCCCAAAGGCATCTCAGAATGGTTTACAAACTCCCTTCCCTTCCCCTCCCCACAACAGACACCCTGGGAAGTAGGTGGGGCTAAGAGAGCTCTTGACAGAAACTGCTCTTTTTCAAGGACAGCTGTGCCAGAGCTTGTGACTGACCCAAGGTCACATCAGCAGGTGCAAGTGGAGGAGTGGGGGAATCAAACCCGGTTCTCCCAGATAAGAGTCCGTGCACTTAACCACTACACCAAACTGGCTCTCTCAAGTTAGGCTTGAAAGTGTACAAGTGGCCGAAGGTCACCGGTGAGCTCCCGTGGCACAAGTGGGGATGCCACCCTGGATCTCCTTCTCCTCGGGCCTAGTCTGAGGCTCTAAGCACGACACCACACTGGCTTACCCATACAGAATAAAGCCTTGCTGATAATTCCATCTTTGTCTGAATCATGCACTCGGCGTGCGGACTGATTTAAACACATATGGATATTAGAGGCCTTGAGCCTCAAATGGTGATGCAATCGGGGATTTACCTAGCTTGGCTCTGTGAACTGAGAGGGCATTTTAATTTATGGAAATAAGTTAATATTTACATAATGTTTCTTAATTCGGGTGGCTAGCCGTATTGGTCTGAAGCAGCAAAACAAAGTTTGAGTCCAGTGGGGCACCTTTAAGACCAACAAAATTTTATTCAAGGCACAAGCTTTCATGGGCAAGCGCACCTCTTCAGGTCCTCCATGTATTTGCAGAGGCACTTCTGAACGATCCTCTCCCCCCTGCCTAAAAGACAGGCTGTGGTATGCATGATTCTCCTCTGTTCTGCCAATCCTGCAATTGCTGCAAGGGACTGGCTCCTTTGCTGTCATTAACGATTTAAAAAGTCACTGACTATTACTTCAGTGAAGTCCTGCAACTGCATTGTTTCCCTTACAGACACGAGAGACTTCTCATGTCCACAAAACATTTTTTTTTAAACAGGAAGACTCTTTTGTGGAAGGAACGAACTCTTGACAGGAGGACTGTCTATGCATGAACAGAGGATGATGTCACATGGAAACACAATTAAAAACCCGCATAAGTCAGGTGGCCGAAGTGTGGAAACTCCTTGGTATGCGAGCCGCCCTGTTGATTGTTAGGAGATCATCTTATCCTCTCTTTTGCGGTACTGTCCTTTGTGTATTAGGCTGTAAGGCTGAGGGCAAGGATAATTCATTTTAACTTTTATGAAGTGCTTAGCTTAAGAACTCCAAAACAATGAGAAAGTCGATACAAGGCTTGCTAGCAGCTAGGGATGGGCATGAGCCGGCTCATGAGCTAAAGTATGTCACACATTTGGACTGGTTCGTGGTTTGTGAAGCAATGTTTGTGGAAGGGCGACCAGCACAAACATTCCACAAACTTTGGTGCAGTTTGTGGCGGTTCCTGAATGGATACGTTTCCAGACAGACTGTCTCCACTCAATTAAACTGTTTACAAAACTGCAAAGCAACAGGGGACCAACAGGAGCCCTCCAAAGCTTAACAGGCACTGCTGGCTGCCAATAACAGAGTTCCCATTCTGCTTTATGGGGTCAGAATGCTATATATCACCTCAGCTCTAACAGCTTCTCCTCTGTTGGCTGTTAGACAGAGAAGCAGGAAACCTGTTAGAAGCAGAGCACATTAAATATTTATTTATAAACTCTCCCCTCCTGGGGTTTGGGTTTTAGGTGAACTCAGGGCTCTTTGCCACCCTGCTCACACCAAGCAGAAGGGCTGAGTTACTGGATGCCTTGGCTGAGTGAGGACCCACATTTTACACCCTCCCGATTCTGAACTTCTCTCCCCTTGCTGGGGGGTTTGGGTGGTAGGTGGATTCAGGGCTCTGAGCCGCTGTGTTTCCCTGCTCACGCCGAGTGCCTCAGCTGAGGACCCATCCTGACTGTGAACTCCTCTTCCCTGCTGGGGTCTGGGTGCTGGGCGGACTCAGGGCTCATGGCCACACAAGAGAGGTCGGGCCAGATGGCAGCCTTGGGTGACCAGCACTCCAGGGGACCCCTGCTGAATCCTCTGCCATTGCACACCTGATATCCTCACCCCTGCTGACCTCCCGGTTCACTACTGATGCCCAACAGAGGGGCTTCTCCCTGGTTGGACTCTTTTTTTAAAAAAATCATAAAATGATTTTTACTGTATACAAGTAATCAAAAAACCCTCTCATGTATATATTTGCCTATGTACATGTACACTCACACACACACACACCCCCCATCTGATATATCAAATTGGAGTCTTTAAGGCAGTGGTGTTGGGCTGTGGCTCTTCCTCCTCCCTGTGTGTCTGGTGTGTACAGCTTGCAGGGGGTCCACTCTATACATTTCTGAACCTGTGCCTGAGAGCACTTTCCTGGAGTTATCTTCTTTGGGGGAGTCATAACTTGGACCCCCTAAGCCCGATAGCCACATAACTTGAAGGGCACCTAGAGCAGGATCAGGGGAAAAGTTTGATGCCTCTACCTTGCACAGGGTCCTTTCTATACACTGCCAAACCTCCTGAATCTAAACCTGTCATTTCCCCAGAAAGCACTTTCCTGTGGGCACTCTCCTTTTTTTTGGAGGGGAATGTAACTCAGACCCCCTCAGTCCAAACCTCACCAAACACGGAAGGGAAGTAGAAGAGGGACAACTGGAGATCCTCTGTGAGTTTGGTGTCTTGAGCACACTGGGCGGTTGTTCTACCGAGTCATGAACCAAACTGGTTCATTTAGCCCCAAAAAGTTCGTGACAGTTTGTGGTTCTCAAACTGCGGATGCCGTGAACCAAGAACTGAATCACAGTTTCCTAGTTTGCGTCTCTCCATAATAGCAACTGTTCTAATCTTTACTCTGCATTTTGAACTCCTACGTTTTTGAGCTCCCAAATGGCTCTGAGCAGAAACTCTGGCTGCCCATATTCTAGGCCGGCATTTTCCCCAGGATGTTCTCAGTCTGCAAAGCAGTGAGAAGCACCCACATCAAAGGGAAGTATGCTGTTCTCATAAGCATTTCTGCATAATGCTGAAAAGACTCCTAAGAACATCCAAAGCTGATGAACTCTTACCTCCTGGATGTCGTCTTTTACTCGGATGTCTGACGGATGCATAAGGGACCCCATGACTTTCACATTACCGTGCACGACCAAGGCTTCATCAGGGCGATCTGTATTGATACCCACTCGGCCATGATGAAACACAGTGTCAGGAAGCTGAGCACGCTGCCAGAGCACATCACTGTCACTCTCAAACTGGCCTGGGTTGGAGGCCTGCAAGAAAAGGCCCAAAAAAGGATATTACAAGAAAGTCAACTGGAATGTCTGGGAAACACGGAAACAAAAGCCTCTCATCTCAAAAGATTCTATGACTGTGCGAAAGGCTTTAAAACTCTCAGCTGCTGGAAACATATGAACTGTAGTTTGTGAAAATATTCAGTTATCTCAGAGTTCTTGTTGATTTACCTCAGACATTTTACCCCTGATTTCGCCTGACCTTTTCCCATCTTTTCCCTTAGTAGCTCAAAACAGAAGTCTTACGTTGCAAGAAGCCGCCTTCTCTTTCAATGGGGAAAATTTCCTCAGTGAACTAAAGCACCCCAATAACAAAATACCCCCCTAAAGGAACTCTAGGCAAGCATTATGTGTAGTCTGCAGGGAGAAGTGAAGAAACATAGTGGGTAACTCAAGACTGGCAGGAGGGAAATGAAGAAACAAGCACCCACATAGAAGGTTTTGTTTCTAAAGAGAGATGTTCCTGAGCGCAAGATGACCTTGAAGTCACACACTTTCATCAGGCAGCCCCTGGACTCTAATCCCAGACATGTGGAAGAAGGCTGTGATTCATCAGCAATAAAGGAAGGGTATTTTTGCAATGTCTCAGTCTGAAAGACACCATTCTATATGTAGGGACTCAGTTTATTTCCATACACACCTAATAGAAAGGTCATCTCCGCTGAAATCTCTTTTACCTGTGCTGTCTCCCATTTTTTCCTTACATGTTCTTCTTTTCTTACTATTTCAGAACTCAGCCCTGACACTGAAAATGGGTTTCAAAGGTGAGTCCAGGGTTAAATTAATCCTTAAAACCAGCTGCATGCCAACTCAGAATTCATGGCAATGTAGCCATGAACAGAGGACAGCTGAATGAGGTGAGATGGTCACTGAAAGTTTAGAAACAGGTAGTAATACAATTTGGGCCAGGCAGGGCAGGAAGGGGCAGGGGGGGACACAGGCTGAGAGGCAAAGAAATTCTATCCAGCTGGTTCCAGAATATTAATTTTCTTCCCAGCACCCATGAGAATGGAACCCTAAATATAGCTTACAAGAGCTACTTAATGCTCATCTCTGCAGCTACAGCACAAAGAAAACCAATTCTTGTCATGTTCCTAAGGCGAATCCTTTGTGAGTATTACAGACAGCAAAAAAGGGTCCATATATAGTTTGTGTTTCCAAATCAATGCCTTATAGAGAGCCAGTTTGGTGTAGTGGTTAAGTGTGCGGACTCTTATCTGGGAGAACCGGGTTTGATTCCCCACTCCTTCACTTGCAGCTGCTGATGTGACCTTGGGTCAGTCACAAGCTCTGGCCCAGCTGTTCTCTCAAGGACAGTTTCTGTCAGAAGTTCTCTCAGCCCCACTTACCTCACAGGGTGTCTGTTGTAGGGAGGGGAAGGGAAAGGAGTTTGTAAGCCGCTCTGAGATGTCTTTGGACAGTGAAGGGCGGGGTATAAATCCAATCTATTATTATTATTATTTGTTTATTGACAAAAATTATACCCTGCCTTTCTGCCATGATCAAGCATTCAGACACAGAGGATTTAACACTGGAAGCTGAATTCAGCACCCTGGGAATCTCTGCTCTCATTATTATTATTATTATTATTATTATTATTATTATTATTATTATTATGTTTCTTTTAGAAATGTGGACAATGTTTAATGAACTCTCCAAAGTTGTGGTCAGAACGTCAATGTCCCGCAGAGCTCTTTGCCCCACTCCAAGGCTGGCAAAAGCAGAACTGTACAAAATAACCAGTCCCCGGTGTTTTTTTTAATTTCAGACCAGGTTAAACTCACTCTGATTAGAAGTCTAATAAGCTAAATAGAACCTGCACCCTGCCATTCCTCTGTTAGGATAAAAACTGCACTGAGCCTTGCGCCATCTGCCCTCAGAACGGCTCTCATGAGATCCCCATGCAGAAAACTCACAGCAGGGGACACATAATGGGTGGGCCTGGCCACTTCAGTCAGAACCCAGGAGTCTGGGGAAGTAGGGCGCTGGCAGCTCACGCTTGCTACTTTTCCAGTCTGCATTGCTCACAGGGAATGACTTGGAACCACCACAGTCTCCGTGGCTGCACATAGGCAGGTACGGAGAATCTGCACAAACCTCCTACCCTACAGAGCAACTGATGTTGGGCTTAAAGCTCCTGTTTTTGCTTCCAGCCCGGGGCTGCAAAGCAAAGGCGTCTCAGACATCTGGTAGGCCAGAACACATGAGCAGCAAACTGCAAGAAGGCAGCGTGGGCAGTGTGGGTGTCACCAGATGCGTAGGCCTGTTCTAGAAGTACTTTTTCAGGACTGCAGCCAGGTTCCCAGTTCTATACTGTGGAGCTCACCTGAGTGAGAACACATGAAAGAGTAAGAATGCTGCCATCTGGAGGTTACTGTGCTGTCTTTCAGATACGTTCCATTGGGTTTTAGGGTGTGTTCAGACGGATCTTTTGATCTGCCATAGGAACGACTCCCTTGCGGATCAAAAATGCACGACCAGACAGAAACATCTGCGAAATATTCCGGTCCCATAGGCATCCCGTTCTGCTGCGCCTCCAATCCTGATTTAAAAAGTAGTAGTTTCAATGTAGGGTTTTCGCTCACCCGCGCAACAACTGCAGACTTTCTTCCGTCTGGTCACTCCATTAGCGCAGCGATGCTCCCGTCGGCTCGGTCTGACGTCAGACCGAGCCGACGGGGCGCGATTTTTAAAAATTGAAACCCCATGTGCGCTTTAACGAGGAAACGCATTCAGCGATAAGCGCTACGAGGAATGTAATATTCATGCTTATTTCTTTTAGGGACAAGATGTTACCGCGATGGGAGATGGAGGGGGGAAGGACTGTTCTAACTTGCAAAATAGTCCCTCCATTGATGGCAATGGCAAGGGGGAGGACCGGGACTTTGCTGAAAACCCTCCGCGATCGCCTCAGTTCTCCAAGGAGGCGCAGCCTTGCCTATGCGAATGTACAAAACTTTTTTTTTAAAAATCCTCGGTGGATGCCGTGTAGACAAATCACGGCGGGAACAACGCGCGGTGAGGCTATTTCATAGGGGGCGTCTGGTCGTGCTAGGCTGGATTTAAAAAATCGGGATAAAATTTTAGGAGGGCTCATGGCGCGATTGACTGGCCGTCTGAACGCAGCCTTATACTGTTTTGATGTTCCATTGGGTTTTATACTGTTTTAATGTGTTTTAAAGTCAGCATACATGCCCCGTTGTAAGCCGCCCTGGGCCTTCGGGGAGGGCGGGATATAAATCCAAATAATAAATAAATAAAATAATAAATAAATAACATACGCCAATTGTCAGGATTGTGTGAATGCGGGGGTGGGGGGGGATAAAAGAGAACTGGCCACTCCCAGTTTTCAAAATATGAAGCTTCCTCCCCACTTGTTCCCAGCAGGAAATGCCACGAAGTCGAGCCCCGCTGGTGCTGGCACTGGTTGCCCCATGAACTCTGCCTGAGCGTCTCCTGCTCCCTTAAATAGTTCCACCGATTTTCCCCGGTGGGTCATGATGTCTGGAACTCTGAAACACTTACGTGCGGCCACCGACATGCTGAGACCTGGGACAGCCTAGCTGCTCTTGCTGCAGATCGGGGACGCCTCCACCACAAGCTCCCTGACGGTGCCATCCTTGGCATTCCTCTTAAGTCCACTGATGCCAATGGGCTTTGAACTCTTTAAGTGCCCTTAGGCAAGCAGCCCCCTCAGTCCTGCCTCTCATATTGCCTACCTTACAGGACTGTTGTAAGGATTGCAACACAGGAAAACCTTTGAACTCTCCAAAGTGCTATATAAATGTTGTTATTACTCTCATATCTTTCTATATGGATTTTATTTAAAAATCCTTTTTAAAAAACCCATCAGTTAACATAAGAACATAAAAGAAGCCAACATTGGATCAGGCCAATGGCCCATCCAGTCCAACACTCTGGGTCCCACAGAGGCCAAAAATACCAGGTGCCATCAGGAGGTCCAGCAGTGGGGCCAGGACACTAGAAGCCCTCCCACTGCTGCCCCCTCCAGCACCAAGAATACAGGGCATCACCTGCCCCAGACTGAGAGTTCCTATCTATACCTTGTGGCTAATAGCCACTGATGGACCTCTGCTCCATATGTTGATCTAATTCCCTCTTGAAGCCGTCCATGCTTGTAGCCACCTTCTGTGGCAGTGAATTCCATATGTTAATCACTCTTTAGGTGAAGAAGTACTTCCTTTTATCTGTTCTAACCCAACTGCACAGCAATTTCATGGAGTGCCCACGAGTACTTGTATTGTGAGAAAGGGAGAAAAGTATTTATTTCTCTACCTGCTCTATCCCATGCATTATCTTATAAACCTCGATCATGTCACCCCTCACCTGGTGTCTCCCCAAGCTAAAGACCCCCAAGCGTTTTAAGCTTCCTTCATAGGGAAAGTGTTCCAACCCTTTTATCATTCTAGTTGCCATCTTCTGCCCTTTTTCCAATGCTATAATTTCCTTTTTGAGGTGTGGTGACCAGAACTGTACACAGTACTCAAAATGAGGTCGCACCATTGATTTACACAGGGGCACTATGATACAGGCTGATTGGTTTTCAATTGCCTTCCTAATAATCCCCAGCATAGCACTGCCCTTTTTTATTGCAGTTGCACACCGTCTTGACATTTTCAGTGAGTTATCTACTACGACTCCAAGATCTCTCTCTTGGTCAGTCTCTGCCAGTTTGGACCCCATCAACGTGTATTTACAGTTAGGATTTTTGGCTCCAATGTGCATCACTTTGCACTTGGCCACACTGAACCCCATTTGCCATGTCGACGCCCACTTGCCCATCCTTGACAGATCCCTTTGGAGTGCCTCACAGTCCTCCCTGGTTTTTACCACCCTGAACAACTTTGTATCATCTGCAAATTTAGCCACTTCACTGCTTATTCCCAACTTGAAATAATTAAATAAACAAGTTAAAAAGCATCAGACCGAGTACTGATTCCTGTGGTACTCCACTGCTTACCATCCTCCACTGAGAAAATTGCCCATTTATATTCACTTTTTGTTTCCTATTAATTAGCCAGTTTTTGATCCACAAAAGGACTTGTCCTTTTATCCCATGACTATTGAGCTTACTTAGGAGCCTTTGATGAGGAACTTTATTAAAAGCTTTCTGGAAGCCAAGGTAAACAACATCTATTGGGTCCCCCTTGTCCACATGTTTGTTCACTCCCTCAAAGAACGCTAACAGGTTAGTGAGACAAGATCTTCCCTTACAGAACCCATGCTGAGTCTTCCTCAATAGTTTTTGTTCATCTTTGTGTCTACTAATTCTTTCCTTAATAACAGTTTCCACCAACAGACTGACTGGCCTGTAATTTTCCGGATCTCCTCTGGAACCCTTTTTAAAGATGGGAGTGACATAGCTACCTTCCAGTCCTCAGGAATGGAGGCAGATTTTTAAAGAAAGATTACATATTTTTGTCAGGAGATCCACAAATTCCCATTTGAGTTCTTTCAGAACTCTTGGATATATGCCATGCGGGCCTGGTGATTTATTAGTTTTTAAGTTGTCTGTCAGTCATAGGACCTCCTCTCCCGTCACCTCAATCTGACTCAGTTCTTTCAACACCCCTCCTGAAATCAGTGGTTCTGGAGGGGGAAGCACTTCTCCTCTTCCACAGTGAAGACAGAGGCAAAAAATGCATTCAGCTTCTCAGCCATTTCCCTATCATCCTTCAGGAATCCTTTTACCCCTTGGTCATCCAAGGGCCCCACTGCCTCCCTGGCTGGTCTCCTGTTTCTAATGTATTTGACGAAAGTTTTATTGTTGGCCTTTATGTTTCTTGCAATATGCTCCTCATATTCCCTTTTTGCCTGCCTGATCACAGGCTTGCATTTTATTTGCCACAGCCTGTGTTCCCTTTTATCAACCTCACTGAGACTACCTTTCCACCACTTAAAGGAATCCTTCTTATCTTTTACAGCTTCCATAACTTTGTTTGTTAGCCATGCAGGCTTTTTTCTATACCTATTTGTGCCTTTCCTAACCTGCAGTATATATTTTTTCTGAGCTTCTAGGATTGTAGTTTTAAACAGTCTCCAAGCTTCCCCAGTGGTTTTGACCCTTTCTACTTTTCCTTTCAGTTTCTTCCTCACATGTCCCCTCATATCAGAGAAGTTACTCCTTTTAAAGTTAAAAGTGGTTGTGTCAGTCTTTTTGGGCAACTCCCTATTTATACAAATGTTGAACTCAATATGGTCACTGTTCTCAAGCGGTGCAATCACTCTTATAGCTCTCACCAGTTCTTGGGCATTACTCAGCTTATACCACCTGGCTTTTGCCTACGTGTTGGGGGGATGTCACCGAGGTGAGAACACAGAGCCGTTGGTTTGGGTGGGTGGAATACCTGGGGGTGATTGGCTCGTGACCTTTTAGGGTCCCTGTTTGAACCTTGTATAACTACTGCTTTTGAGCCTCCATTTTCAGTTCCAACACAGCCAACGTACAGGCTGGATTCTATCAATGTCTCAATAAATTTCTCATTCTTCTGAGTGAATGTTGTTGGGAACGGATTTCTCCAAGAATCTGACAGGTGGGGCTTTTGCCCAACAGTACTTTTGATTGGCCACTGGAGATTTGATTGGCTGTGCAAATATTTAAAAATATTGCTTTGGCAGCAGCTGCCACCACAGCCCAGGGATCTTTGAAGTGGGAATGAAGTTAAGCTGCAGCAGCCATTTTGTGGCTGGCTCTGCCTCTTGGGGCTGCACCCACCACACTGCGTCAGAATCTGAAAGGTATCCACAGGCTCAAAAGGTCTGGGAACCCTTGTTTTAGTATAATCTTATTTTCATATTAAATGAACTATATGTCACATTCACCCTTGGGTTCTGTAGCTTCTTCTTTTCATTCTATCTTGAATTCCATCTGTCTATATGTAGACACTATGCTCTTTGGGGCAGGGATGTGTCTCCTTTGTTAATGGAACTCTGTATACGGACCTACATAAATATTGCAAGCAATAAAAATAACAACAGCAGCAACAGGAAAGCATCATGGAACATCTTTGCGGCACTGCTGATGACACAGCGCAGATCCATTCCATGGTCTCTCTGGTGTTTGCACCATCTTCACTATGTATTATGCACATCAGCTGTGTATCTGATATGCAACCAAACCATGAATTTGAGCTAGTGCAGACACATCTTTAGGCTCACTGACAAAGCCCACCTAAGCTCGTTCAGAGTCTTCTCCATCCTGTCCACCGTTCCCAATGGCTTTGCAACACAGCCCCCCACCTCCACCCCGGAGGCTGCATAGTTCAGCATGCTACTTACTTGTCTGCAGACTCCGGGGTCCCCGTCTGCCCTCTGTTTGTGTTTTAACCCCGAACCGGCCCGTTGCTAGAGGAAACGGACACAGCACTTAAAAAGGCAGCAGGGCGCAGACAGCCAACAATGTCACAGCCTAGTATCCTCCCTATTTGCTAAGAGTCACTGCCAATGCAGGGATCACAAGTGGCCTCTTCACATGCTGTTCCTCAAAGTTATGTCATCCAAAGTCCAAGAAACCGATCAGTTTGATTGCTTGCTACTGTACCAGCTGGATCAATTTTAGGCAGTTTCAGAACTGATGTCTTAGAACTGATAGCAATACACATTTGAGAAGTAGTAACCAATAACCCAGGGCCGCGGTGGCTCAGAGGTTAAGACGCCGAGCTGCAGATCGGAAGGCCTGTAGTTTGGCAGTTCGAGACCCGAGAGTGCCGCATGACTGAGTGAGTTCCCGTCTCTGGCCCCAGCTCCTGCCAGCCTAGCAGTTTGAAAGCAAGAAATTGCAAGTAGATAAATAGGTACCGCTTCGGTGGGAAGGTAACAGAGTTCCGTGTGTCTCGGCATTTAGTCATGCCGGCCACATGACCACGGAAACATCTTCGGACAGCGCTGGCTCTTCGGCTTGGAAACAGAGCCCCTTAGAGTCGGATTCGACTGGCTTTCAAGCAAGGGAAACCTTTAACCAATAACCCAGTCTCATTTACTACCTCAGTCAGTCATAGTGTCATCATAAGTTCTGTCTTCGGCTTCCAACAGTCCCTTCCCACGAACCATAAGGTGTGTCTGCACAAGTGCAATCCTGTGGTTTGACATCAGCATGGCGCTGATGAGCTTCTGACCCAAGCAACTTGCTCTGTGACTCATGTTGGTGGGGGAATGGCTGCCTGTTGATGAGCATCTGGGCAGCAGAGCAGTATCATCACTTATGTGAATAACATCTGCACAACGTCACTGATAGGCTACCCCATTTGTGCTGGCAACCCCTTTTCTGTACAGCAAAGGCAGAGGCACTGTGGTGCATTCCATAGCTCTGAACATGGCTCCCCCCCCCCCGGATAAGTTTTCATCCCTGCCCCTATCTCTGTGGTGGGGAACAAGTAAACCTTCAAGAATATAAACTTTCTGGTTGGTGTTTGAGAGAAAGATAGGAAGGAATGTGGGCAGGAGAAAAGGACAGCAGGAAGTGCCAAGGAATAAGGGCAATTTGGCAAGAGTGAGAGGGAGTCAAGGAACCCCCAAAACAGGCAAGAGAAATGCAGCGTGTGCTCAAGGCCAGGAAAATCGTGAAAGATGAAGAGAGGCACTTACTCTAACAATGATGCGCTCAGAGATGTGAGCAGCTAGAGTGTAGTTCTGGTTCTGGGCATGAGCTTGCAAGGCGACAACCAACATGAAGTATCTGAAAACGTCACAAAACAGGATGGAGACCAAGATGACTCAAGTATTCCACTGGGTACCCAAACACAACTTAATAAACACACAGTATTTTTTAAAAAATAAATTTTCTAGTAGGCAAAGACAATTTAAAACATGACATAATGTGACACACACATAATGAAAACAATCTATGCCCTGATGGAAAGCATGGCATGAATGCGGAATACAGAGAGCTGGCACAGCATAGTGGTTTGATTGTCAAACTAGGGTTTGGAAGACCCAGGTTCAGGGCTTTTTTTGTAGAAAAAGCCCAGCAGGAGCTCATTAGCATATTAGGTCACACCAATGACAGCACAGCTCATTAGAATATTAGGCCACACCCCCATGCTACCAGCAGTGTGGTCATCCAGCCACACCCACCTTTTGCTTCTTATTCTGTTTACCTTGTTTGTTGTCCAAACCCAGGGCCTTTTTTTTGGAGCAGGAACTCCTTTGCATGTTAGGCCACACACCCCGAATGTAGCCAATCCTAATGAGTTTCTGCTGTTGGGTGTGGCCTATTATGCTAATGAGTTCCTGCTGGGTGTGGCCAACTCTGGAGCCAGCTGGAACTCCGTTCCTGTGCGTTCCTGCCCAAAAATAGCCCTGCCCAGGTTCAAACCCCCACTCTGCTATGGAAGCTTGCGGGGATGGCCACAGGCCTCTCAAGCCTATATACTCTCTGTCAAGCCTAACCTACCTCACTGGGTTGCTGTGAGGATAAAATGGAGGACAGGAGAATGCTGTAAGCTGCTTTGGGGAGAAAAGTGGACTATAAATGAAGTAGATAAATATAAATAAATACAATAGATTAAAAAAATTAAGATGTCTCCGTTATTTTGATGATCCTGTTGAGGACCCAATTTCATTTTAGTAGTCCTTCCAGGAGTGCCAAAACCACCAACTCAAAAAGTTTTAATGATATTAAAAACAGCCATTAAAAATCAGCCTTATTTAAAAAATCCTAATCTGCAGTAGAACAGCAAAGCACAACTAAAATGGGTAATTTATATTCAAATCTCCCTTTCAGTCTTTAGTCAGGTTGCCATCTATGTCAGATATTCAAACGGGACCAACTTGCGCAGAAGGCATTCCTTTGAGCTGGCCCTTAGCACTGAGAGTCAGGGGCTTCTCCGGCTGGAAATCCCAAGACCACCTTATTACAGCAGAAGTGGTCGGTTGGGCTGAGAGAGCACACAAGAGGTGGTAATTAAACAGCAGCTTTACGGTCAAAGGACTTAGGAGGATCTAACTCTACTTAAGACGGCACTTTTCGTCTTCTATATCGAAGTTTCTCAAACTTTTTGCTAATGGGACTGAAAATCTGAAAGCACTGTGGCATCATCTTTTGATACGTACTAATATGTTGAGGAATTCAGAACAAAATCTCTGTAAAACAGTGCACTTTTTAATTTCCATTCTGTGTTATAAGGGTAAGTTTACAATATTAAACTTAGAACATTATATTGTACATTCATGGTCTTTGTCTTAATGATAAGGCAGAGAGACTTGGTGGCTGAGAAACAGTGTCTTACAAGGATGTACATGACTTCAGTGGAAGCCACATCTAAGGTGCATCTAGGATCCTGTGATCAATATTTCCCAGGTTTTTTAAAATGTTATAATGGGGAATCTACATCACAGCACTGGGGAAAGGAGAGGTTAATGGTTTTCCTGATTTAAATATACTCACTCACGCTGCTGTCTGCCCAATGGGAGAAAACCCGCAGGTACCATATTACACAAAACGTGTGAATTACAGAGATGTGGAGTGGTACGGTCTGATTTGACTGTATCTTCTGGAGCAAAATAGGAAGGCTTACAATAGTAATATTATTCAGGACATATATACCTGACCATGACACAAGGCGATACTCTGTGGGGCCTCATCAATGTTCTTAGGCCTTGTATCAACTGATTGTAGCTATAAAACTCCTTCTTTGATCCTATTGCTTTATTTATTGTCTCATTACTGTATCATTGAGCCTATATGTACAAATATTGCTTCACCACTGAAGAAGGCCACTTTGGCCAAAATGTGTCTTATTATTACTACACATAAAAGCATTTTTAAAAAATGACTTAAAAAAAATATTGACTATTGGAACATTATTTTTTATTTTTTAGGCTTATAACACTAATATTATTGTATCTGACCATGACAGAAGGCAATACTCTATAAGACCTCACCAATATTGGATGTTCCAGGTTGTGGTGCAGCAGCACGGTCCGCACCGGGGCTTGCTCTCAGGCACCGCCGGCTTTCCATTCACTTTAGAGGAGTTTCGGGGGATCCTGAACTCCACTGGACCCCCTGGAGGGAGGTCCAGAGCAAGGGATTTGATTTGGGACCCCCTCTAGCAGCAGCAAGCGGGTGGAAGCCCTGGATCGTCCCCAGCAAGGAACGGGGCAGTGTTATGTATGCGGACCGCCACCAGGGGTCCACGGCTAAAGTAAGGAGTTTGGTCCTCAAACACAATAGGGACCAGGGATCCTGGACCACCCTGTGTCCACCAATGGGACCTCTGGCAGGAAATTCAAACCTTCCAATGGGACTGTGGATGTGCTGGGTGGATTGTATATAGTTGGCCCTTGCAGGGCCGCTTTTCAGTCTTGTGTGTGAAGTACAATAAATGCGTCTGAACGCATGTTGTAGTCTGAGTCTCCATGCTGTGAACCCAGTACTTTACAGCACCAGCTGGGAACACTCGACCAAAAGAGTTATTTTGAGCCTCATCCATAACATCGATGAAGATTTTCACCATGAGTACTTGTAAAAGCAACACTCAAGAATCCAACGATCTTTTGGTTAAGCCCCTTTAAATTTTTAAAAGGACAAGGAAAGGAGGGGTGGCAAATCTCCCCCCTCCTCCTCTAAGCAGCTAGAATGAGTCAATAAAGAAAAGCTGTTCTAAACTCTTTTGGGGGGCAAAGAGGATACGAAGACTGTTATTTGAGCTAATATCTCCTTCCAGAATATAAATTTGAACAAACCTTGGGGTTTTTCTTTCTTTTTTGTTGCCCTTTTCTTGGACCTTAATTGTTAATCCTCTTTTTTGTTCCTCCTGGATTTAAATGACCCAATGGAACTATATTCAGACTATTTAAAGAAAAATGAATAAATAATCTCAATAGAGAATATATCCCACCAAAAGGATTATCAATTTCTTTTGAAAAAGAAAGAAAGAGAGACAATTAGAATTGAACTTTTTATCTGGCAACAGTCCTCCGTAACATCAGTCTCATTGCTGAAGTTATAAAAGCTCACTGTGTCCAGACTCCATTGTATAACTTCAAACCACCTGATTTATGTTGAAACATTCTTGGTTGTTAATATGTCTGCAACAGCTACTATCTTGTAGGGACTACTGAAAAATAACTCCAGATATTCTTGTTCTTACTGTGCTGAACTGAGGCTTCTGACACTGCATTAAAATGGGTGTCCTAGACATATACAAAGAAATGCCAGATGATGTATGTTTAGATAGCTCTGCTGATGTTAACTTGATACAGGTTTCCTGGAAGGAGCTCAAACGTATAATTGTTGATGCAGTTAAGCTGGCAATTAAAGAGACTTTTGATTTAATGCAAGACAAAAAGTTAGCCATACCAATGCAAACTACAATCAAGATAAAGGAACCCCAGCATCAAATTTCTCAAGATACAGAACAAGACTACAATCAAAGGGATGTACCCGACAGAATGATCTTCACACCCCAAAAAAAAGAGAGATAAAACTGATACAGAAGAGTACAACAGACTTATTAAAAGACTGACAGATGCTGAAATTTTCAAAGTTGTAAAGGGAAAAATATTTCAGAGAGAAGATAAAACAGAATTTATGGCATCTTCAACTACTTCAAGACTTGTATAGAGATGGCGAGTCTTAAAACAAAGTCTTTCTGCGTATGAGGGAAAGAGACACAGAATCAAGATTCTACAGAAGAGAAGAAACCAGAAAAAGAAGAAAAGAGTCAAGCTATATAAATAAGACTGGTCTAGGGAGCCTTTGTGTATGTGCAATTGACTATGATTGGTTAGGGAATACATAAGTCTGTTTTCACACACCCATAAAACTTTAGTCCATAAGATTAGTTTAGGGAACCTCTATGTATAGATTGGTTATACTTGAATCTGTTTTTGCACACCCATAAAACTTGAATTCATACAACATGTACTGAATGGAAGACTAATTTAAAATGTTTAGGCAATCATCATAATAGAAGTCATTAAAAACTGTAAAAGATCAAATTTTATAAATAACACTGGGTTAGGGAATCTTTATGTATGTGTAACTGACTAGGGCCCCGGACATACAGGCCAGAAAACATGGGGGGGAGGCGTGGCAGTTTGCCCCGGAGCAAAATAAGGTGTGGTAGCCCGATCACACAGGCCACCGGGTTGCCACGCTCCAGCGCCGAGTGCTGATCACAAAGTGCTGCTACAGCGCGGCAAAAAAGCAGCATAGCAGAGCAGCAAGCCGCGCTGTAGCAAAGGACGCATGTGCCATTGAGGGGGGGGCGCTGCTGTCGGTGTCTTGCATATGTGCATGCCTCATTCAGCATTGGTGCGCATCCTATGGAAACTTACAACATCCAGAAACCCTGGGGCATGGGCTGGCATTGGAAGCTGCGGGATACTGGCGCTCCCGTGATCAGACGCCAGCCTTTGCCCCGGGGTTTCCGGAAGCTAGTACTTCGACCCTAGTAGATTTTTACTCCGCGTTTTCTACAGGAAGCCACAGGTTGGCCACGGGAGTGCTACACCTCCCAGATGTGCTGGTATGATCACATACGGAAAGTCCGCAGGGCTACCGTGCCTTCAGCGGGGCAAATGCTCCATGTGAACGGGGCCTAAGATTGGCTAGGGAAGCACATTCAAAAATTCATATTAAACGCATTTAATGGAAGATCAATTTAGAATGCTTAGATAATCTTTATTACAGATGACATTATAAATTGTAAACTTACAGAGAGATAAAGATTCTAAGCTGATATAAGAGTTGTTTTATATAAATAAGATTGGTTCAAAGATTCTTTGTGTTTGTGTAAATGATGAAGATTGATTTGGAAATATTTGAGTCTGTTTTTACACATCCAAAACCCCTTAACCTATATTAAAGGGAAGATTATTTTAAAATGCTTAAGTAATGCTGAGATATAAAGATTTTAGTCTGACACAAAAGGTAGGTTAGGGAACTTCTGTGATGGTAAAATAATAAGAATGATAAGAGAACTTGTATATGAGCTTGTGCACCTAGGAAATTTCAATTAATAGTTAAATCTACTTTATAGAAGATTTTAGTAGAATGCTTAGATAACGCTTAAACAGAAGAAAACATGTGTTGTTAAGCAATAGAGTTGCAAAGGTTATTGTTTACTATAAGGTAGAATCTTAGATAACCAGCAATGGACGAGGTATTGTAATAGATACACTGTTGATGTGATTACTCTCATATGTTTGTTTTTAAAATAATAAAATTATATATATATATATATTAAAAAAGACCTCACCAATATCCTTAGGCTTTGCGTCAATTTTATTGTAACTTATTGTAAGTAAAATCTCTTATATAATTACATAATTTAAGTTTGCTATTGGAAGTAGTTTGATAATCAAAGGCTGCGGTCATACGGAGGGGGGAAGAGGCAGGCAGGAAGCGAGGCTGTTTGCCCCGCCTGCAATGATGCGCGTTTGCGCGATCAAACTTCCCGCCGCACATCCGCAGTTCCCCATACTACTGAGTTATTGGCAGTAGCTTTTTTCCACGCTACTGCTGCGCGCAACGATACCCCGCCGATGACTCCGGGACGCCAGACAGATGTGTCTGTCTGATCGCGTCCCTTTAATCCGCAGGGGAATCGCATGGCTGCCGTTGCTTCCGGTACATATGATCGCACCCAAAAACAACTTTCCTCTCTCTTTCTAAAAACAGAACTTCTTCTTTGGTCCTATGTTGCTTTATTTATTCTCTCATTATTGTCTTATGGAGCCTATATATACAGATACTGCTTGACCACTGAAGAAGGCCACTTTGGCTGAAACACGTCTGATTGCAATAGGTCCCGCTTGTATAGAGGTTACAATTGGGCCCATAATTGTTTTTAACCAATTGATAACAAATACATGTATTTTTGATAGTAACTAAGTTATAATTATAGTTTTTAGTCATTGGCCTTTTACTTTGTATGTAAATAACCTTTCAGGTACTTGATTTATTTGTTTGGGTTAAGCCCCCCCCCTTTTCTTTTTGCATTTTTCTGAGCCTGCACCTCATGTTTTTCCTCCCTTTCCCTTCAACTGTCTCTGTAACAAGAGCATTAATGCAAGATATGAAGTGCTGTTTTTAAACAAAGTGCATATTTTAGCCAATGCAGGATGTAAAAAGCCTTTTACGTGCCTCTGGTGAAGACAGAGAAACTTCGCACTAGCGACAGCACTACCTAAGAACATGCAGATTTCTGCTTCAGTGCAAGAAACTTAACATTTAACAGCCACAACCAAGCATAAGTTCACTTCAGTCACAGACAGCGGTGAGGATGACAGGCAACCTCAATGGTCCTTACCTCTGATCGGGATTGGGCTTGCCCTTCTTCCGCATGTTATTGGCTGTGGTCTCACTGAAATGCAGTCGCCCTACAGTGACCTTCGTAACCTGCTCTGGAGGCAAATTGACCCTGAAAATGGGGGGGGAGGGAATAGGAGGAAGTGAAGATCCTCATCTTTCAAAGAGAGACTGTCATTATGAAAGTAACCAACATGGATAAAATCCAAGAATTCCGAGTGCTCCATGATGGAGAGGGAATCAACACTCCAGAAAAGGGGTCTAACGTCAGAGAATCCTAAGTATTTCTAAGGGCCCAGTGAAATCAATAGGACTTAGTCCCAATTTCACAGAGCCAGAGAGAAGCTTCAGCTTTGATATCCCCGTGCATCATTTCTGTTTTCAGCTGTTAGTGCAGGAAGGTAAGGTTTCTGCAGGGAAGCAATATAGCCAGATGTGATGCACATGTGAAGTGATCACACCTTCAGGCTGATATACAGGAGCTGTCATGGCCAAACTGCCTTGTGCTTGTACCCACCTTTTTCCGGATCACACACAAACCTGTACATTAGAAAAGAGGAAGGGACAGAAAAGCCTGCAAGTGAGAGTGACTACAAATATTACATAAGAACATAAGAGAAGCCAATGTTGGATCAGGCCAATGACCCATCCAGTCCAACACTCTGGGTCACACAGTGGCCAAAAATACCAGGTGCCATCAGGAGGTCCAGCAGTGGGGCCAGGACACTAAAAGCCCTCCCACTGTTGCCCTCCACACAGCACCAAGAATACAGACCATCACTTGCCCCAGACTGAGAATTCCTTTCTATACCTTCTGGCTAATAGTCACTGATGGACCTCTGCTCCGTATGTCTACCTAATTCCCTCTTGAAGCTGTCCATGCTTCTAGCCACCATCACCTCCTGTGGCGGTGAATTCCATGTGTTAATCACTCTCTGGGTGAAGAAGTACTTCCTTTTATCTGTTCTAACCCGACCGCTCAGCAATTTCATGGAGTGCCCACGAGTTCTTGTATTGTGAGAAAGGGAGAAAAGTACTTGGGTTAAAGTGCTTGGGGCTCTTTAGCTTGGAGAAACGCCAGGTGAAGGGTGACATGATAGAGGTTTACAAGATTATGCATGGGATAGAGCAGGTAGAGAACGAAGTACTTTTCTCCCTTTCTCACAATACAAATACTCGTGGGCATTCCATGAAATTGCTGAGCAGTCGGGTTAGAACAGATAAAAGGAAGTACTTCTTCACCCAAAGAGTGATTAACACATGGAATTCACTGCCACAGGAGGTGGTGGCAGTTACAAGCATGGACAGCTTCAAGAGGGAATTGGATAAATATATGGAGCAGAGGTCCATCAGTGGTTATTAGCCACAAGGTATAGATAGGAATTCTCAGTCTGGGGCAAGTGATGCTCTGTATTCTTCTTGCTTGGTGGGGGGGCAACAGTGGGAGGGTTTCTAGTGTCCTGGCCCCACTGCTAGACCTTTTTCACCCAAAGAGTGATTAACACATGGAATTCACTACCACAGGAGGTGGTGGAGGCTACAAGCATGGACAGCTTCAAGAGGGAATTAGATAAGCATATGGAGCAGAGGTCCATCGGTGGTTATTATAGATAGGGACTCTGGGGCAAGTGATGCTCTGTATTCTTGGTGCTTGGGGGGGGGTCAACAGTGGGAGGGCTTCTAGTGTCCTGGCCCCACTGCTGGACCTCCTGATGGCACCTGGTATTTTTGGCCACTGTGTGACCCAGAGCGGACTGGATGGGCCATTGGCCTGATTCAACATTGGCTTCTCCTATGTTCTTATGTTCTGCAATAACTTAAAACTCACCAGCACACTCCCAAACACTGTCCACCCACACAATATCCTCAGCTAAATCTCCTCAGCTGAAAGCAAATTAAAAAAAACACTCACCCCTCTAGTAGTTTTGTCTCCTTTTGCTTCTCAGACCTCAGCTGGGTCTTTTCCCCTTAGGCAATTTTTTAAAGCTCTTTTCCCCTTAGGCAGTCTTTGGAAGGCACCCTCTACCTTTCCCATTATTAACCCTTGATACTCTCCCTTCACAATGAAGAATGAGCAATACTCACATGACCGGATTAAAGGGCCGCTTGCTGCGGTCGGACTGTGACTGTTCTATGTTGATGGACTGGTTCAAGGCCTCCAGCTGTTCAACAAAAGATCCAAGTTCATTTAACAAGCACTGTCAGAAGTACCTCCTCAAGACCTATTCTCAAGCAACACTGAAGATACCTCAGTGACTGGCACAGGGCACACACCCTTCTCTCTTCTTCAGTTGTACACCTGGGAGGAGATGAGTCTGGGAAACAGGAGTTTTACACACTGCCCAAAGTCTCATTATGAGGAATATATTGCAATTATTTTTAAGACATCAAAGTAGCTGCCAAGAGGACTGGATCAAAAGTTGACGATTTAAACCCTCACACTATTCCTCCCATGAAATCACGCGTCCCTTGAAGCTGCTATTAGCCACACTGGGTACAAAAGAGAGACAGAGAAAGAGAAAGCGGGGAGAGGGAGTACCTATTTTTCTTCCCCATTGTGGCCAATAACATGCCATGGGGGGTGGCAGAGAGTAATTTCCACTGAGGAAGCCCATAGGAAAATATTTAACTGTCGCCCTCCTCCAGCATTGCACAGCATGGCCTCCCCACAGTGACTCTGAAGTCTTTAAAAATGTCAAGTGACACAGCATAGCTCTCCCAGTAGTCTGATGGTTTCTTTTTTGCTTCCCAGAAAGAAAAGCATATGTCTAGGAGCAGGTAATAAGATGGCTAAGTGCCAGAAAACTGAAGCTCAGTCCAGACAGAGAGAGTTACATGCCTCTAAATCATTTGAAATCAATGGGCTTAAAAGGGTGTAACTCTGCTTAGGGATGCGCCAGCACACTCATCTGTATGTGTGTATATACACATACATACAAACACACACACACACACACACATACATATATATAATATACATCAGGGGTCATTTCGTAGAAAAAGAGGTGCAGGAGCTCATTAGCATAACTCATTAGCATAACTTATTTGCATATGCCACACCCCCTGACATCACTGGAAGTGTGTCAGAAGGCAACACCCACCACTCAGGCTCCACCTCTAGGGACTGTCTTTCCACTCTGGGGGCTGTCATTCCAGTCCCAGAGTAGCCTATCTGGGCCCAGGAGGAATGCTACACATTCTGCTTTGTGCTCCTGCTGGGAGCTGGGGGCAGGGCTTGCTGCCGCCTGTGCTTTTAACTGCCGGAGCTCCGCTCCTGCACGCTCCTGCTCCAAACGACCCCTGATATACATTGTTCTATTCAGTCGGATTCACAGCATTGAAACCACATGCTTACACAGATGTCCACATTCCCCAATAGTTCCCCATAAACCCAACAGGTTCTCACTGGTGTATACATAACAACATCAGCAGACACCATCACGGGCATCCATGGAGTCTCCCACCAGCCTGCCACCAGCCTCTTTGATTACTGCAGGTGTCCGGACTTAGACTTGCCTTCACACCATGTAGTTTCAGGTAGAAGCACTCGAGCGGTTTCAAGCCCTCTGGAGTCTTGACATACTTGGCGTCACCGATCATGCCAATGTAGACTGTGACCTGGAAGTGATTCTTCTTTTGGCACACGAAAGCATCGTCGCCCACGGAGAAGTTAAAGCCTTTATCTGCATCCACCCGATAGGTGGGCATTGGTCTGTGCACCAAGGAAAGATTAAGACAAGAAAGATGGTATTGGGCAAAAGGAAAAGTGAGCCAGGAAACTAATTCATGATATGAATCTGGTGCCAGTACAGCAATTTGCTTATGGATACTCCCCTTCCAGAATCAAGAACTGCACAGGCTTCTTCTTCCACCATCAGTGAACGCAACGGTCTTACGAAACTATAAATATTTAGAACACTGTATTTTTTTCCCACTCACACAATTAATTGGCCAGCTGGAGATATGAAAGAAGCATTTCTAGTAAGTGCTGTGAGAACTACCATTCTCTCCCCCCTGCCCCCCCGCCCAGTCTTGGATGCCTTATTCTGGAAGCAATGAAGTACTGCTTTGGGGTTCAAGCACCCTGTGTAACACCAGCAAGGCATTTCTGTCCCTTAATGCCTTTCCTCCTAGCTTAGCAGCAGCTAAATTACACAGCAAGATTCTGGCGGGTAGCCATGTTGGTCTGAAGCAAAGTTTGAGCCCAGGGGCACCTTTAAGATCAACAAAGTTTTGTTCAAGGTAGACACTTTCGTGCAGAAAAGGACAGCGGAATAGCAAATAGGACTTTATTATTACTTTTCTACATTAGCATTCTGCCCTTCCCCCAGGGAGTTCAGGATGGTGTACTGTACAGGATCTTTTCTTCATATTATCCCCACCAGTGTTCCCTCTAAGCTGATTTAGTGTGAGTTGGCTCAGACTTTTTTAGCCTCCAGCTCACACATTTTTGTCTTAGCTCAGGGAGGATGGCTCTAGAGCAAACTCATTTATGCAGTAGCCAAATCGCTCACTCACAGCTTTAATGCCGGCAGCTCACAAAGTAGAATTTTTGCTCACAAGACTCCACAACTTAGAGGGAACTTTGATCCCCACAACAAGCTTGCAAGGTAAGCTAGGTGGAGAGAGGAGAGAGTGTTGCCCAAGGAGGTTTCTGCCTCAACGAGGGCTTGAATTCAGGTCTCCCAGGTCCATCCAGAATACCCATACTACCAGACTGGACTCTGTGAAGGAGGAAAGGAAATTTCAGATGACGCAATGTGCTTGTGCTTAAATTAGGCACATGACCAGAAGAACTACAATTTAGTCTAGATACAGATTTACAGTCTGTCCTTCACAAAAGCAGCCAAAGATACTTGCCAACCACAGAGGGGTAGAAGAGCCTCATCTAATCTGAAAGCCCGCACTATCAATCAACACTGATGCCAGGGATCTCAATCAGTAAGACCTATTGGATGGCTTCCCCCTTCCCCTCCCCTCCCCTCCCCATGCTTCCCCCCCCACACCGTTCCCCTTCTCCAGTGGTAGAATTTCCCCTTCATATTGTGCTTATGCCATCTTGATTCTATATAACCGATTATATTGTGTTTGCGTACTTTAACGTATTTTACTGATGATTGAATTATTTGACATTTGGAAAAAAAATTGTATATTTATAAAATGATGTTAGCAATGCACGTGGGTAGTGGAACCCGTAGGATTCCAGGCAGGAAGTGTGCTGCCCCCAGTCAATGTTAACTATAAGTATTAGTGGTTTAGTAAGTCTGCCGTGTATCTTTAAGAGCAGTTGCCCCTGGGAATTGTAGTCCTCAGCCTAGGCAACCCAAAAAGGTTCCCTGTGACCTTTTTGGGTTGCCTAGGGTAATTTCCTGAGCTCAAAGGTGTGAAGATAGGAGTTTTATGGTTCTTTTCTGTTTCTTTGTCTATCCTAACCACAAGGAGAAGGGGAGACTCATCTCTTCTCTGGGAGAGTGGGCTATAAATTAAATAATTAAATAAATAGTAGTTGTAGATTTTCCAGGCTGTATCGCCATGGTCTTGGCATTGTAGTACCTGACATTTTGCCAGCAGCTGTGACTGGCATCCTCAAAGGCATAACATAGAAAGATGGAGTACTTTCTGGGTCAATGTGAAAAGAAAAATGGTAGGCAGGTCATTTATATCTACTCAGGAAGGTGGGGTAGGGCTGAGTCATTATCTTGTAAGCGTTTCCCAGGCTGTGACCTGCTAATGGAGGAGCTTTCCTGAGGAAGTTCTTTTGCATATGGATTGGCTGTTGAAATTCTAATCTTATCTGTAGCACTGTTGTAAGATGCAGAGCATTTTCTGTTTTTCAGAATTGGAAACCATGCCCTATTTATTTTTTAACTCTCAGGATCTAGGAGACCCAAGACTGAAAATCCCCATTATGCCGAAACTTGCTGGGTGATCTTGGGCCAGTCAGGTACCCTTAGCCTAATACAACTCACAGGGTTGTTGTGAGGATAACATGGAGAAGAAGAGAACAATGTAAGCTTCTTTTGGTCCCCATTGGAGGGAAAGGCAGGGTAGAAATTGAAATAAATAAATAAAGAGTTTGTCCTCGCATTCGACAATGCATCGAAAGTGGAAGTGGAGCAAGATGCTCCAAATGAAATCACCAGACCTGCCTAGAGTCTCCAGTTTGGCTTTTCTCATCCCGGCTTCGGCACAATGCTGCATCCTCTGCCACCACCCTGATTTTAATCAGAGCCGCCATCAGCTGCTCCTTACATGTTTCCAAGCACCTCTCCCCCCATCCCGTCCTCTCCCCGCTATTACTTTGTACAGAGAATATGAACTCCAGGACACAAAGCGGCAGCTCCAGACACACACACAAAAGCAACATATGCAGCAGCTGGGGAAGTTTAATCTATCTCCTTAATGGACTGGTTGCCATGGGAACAGTGAAAACATGTGGCCTTCCCAACAGGTCTCCCTTTCTCCCGCCTCCAGAGAAGTCTGCCCTGCTCTGCGGGTTGGGCCTCTCCAAGGGATGCTGCGTCTGAGACTGACATGCGGGCATATAAACTGTGACAGGACGAGCAAAGGACTAAATGCAAGCTGAATTTTCTGCCAAAAGTCTGTGGTCCTGCACAGTCAAGCTACATTTTGAGTATGTGCTGGAGTAAATTAAAAAGAAGAACTATACTAAATAGAATTGCTCATGTTAAAAAGGCCCGTTTCTTCCATTCTGTCGCTTGTTCCCTGACTGAAGAAAGAGAAGGTGCCTCTTGACCAAAGAGCTGAGTCCTTCTTAGGAGAAAGGCGGGCTTTAAAATGCCTTAAATAGAATAAAAAGTTGTTGACGATCAAATAAACAGCTGAAGGAGCTCTCAAAGGCCCACACACTCCAGTGGTAGAATTTCCCCTTCATATTGTGCTTATGCCATTTTGATTCTATATAACTGATTATATTGTGTTTGTGTACTTTAATGTATTTTATTGATGACTGAATTATTTGACATTTGGAAAAAAAATTGTATATTTATAAAATGATGTTACCCACTCTGAACCAATCTCTGGGAGAGTGGGCTATAAATTAAATAATTAAATAAACAGTAGTTGTAGATTTTCTGGGCTGTATGGCCATGGTCTTGGCATGGTAGTACCTGACATTTCGCCAGCAGCTGTGACTGGCATCCTCAAAGGCATAACACGGAAAGATGGAGTACTCTCTGGGTCAAAGTGAAAAGAAAAATGGTATGCAGGTAATTTATATCTACTCAGGAGTAGCTGAAGGAGCTCTCAAAGGCCCATATACTCCAGTGGTAGAATTTCCCCTTCATATTGTGTTTATGCCATTTTGATTCTATATAACTGATTATATTGTGTTTGTGTACTTTAATGTATTTTATTGATGACTGAATTATTTGACATTTGGGAAAAAATTGTATATTTATAAAATGATGTTACCCACTCTGAACCAATCTCTGGGAGAGTGGGCTATAAATTAAATAATTAAATAAACAGTAGTTGTAGATTTTCCGGGCTGTATGGCCATGGTCTTGGCATGGTAGTACCTGACATTTCGCCAGCAGCTGTGACTGGCATCCTCAAAGGCATAACACGGAATGATGGAGTACTCTCTGTGTCAAGGTGAAAAGAAAAATGGTAGGCAGGTAATTTATATCTACTCAGGAATAGCTGAGGGAGCTTTCAAAGGCCCACATACTCCAGTGGTAGAATTTCCCCTTCATATTGTGTTTATGCCATCTTGATTCTATATAACTGATTATATTGTGTTTGTGTACTTTAATGTATTGTACTGTAAATTCACCAATGCGCAGATTTCAAGTAGAAGCCAATACAGTTTTGTTTCCTACACATCCCAGCTTTATTGGTAATAGGTTGTTGAAGGTCTCTGACACTTCCAGTTTCAAACTAAAACTAATATTCACCAGGCACATTGTTGATGATTAAATGAAGGCTGTCACTTGATGAAAGAAAATTTAATCAACTAATTGTAATGGACATTACGTAATAGGGGTCATGGCTTGATAGTAAACTACATGTCTTGCATTCAGCAGATCCCCAATGCCATTCCTAGAAACTCTAGCTTAAAAATATGCCTAGAAAGATCTCTTTCCCTGCCTGAGACCCTTGGGAGATGTTGCCTGTCTGAGTACTGAGCTGAATGGATCAATGATAATGTCATATGTTTGATTAACTGATTAAATCTGTGCCTGTGTCAAACTCTGCACCTGTTGATTTCTGTTCGCTGTGATGCTTTTGCTTAGAGCTGGAAGGGGGGAGGGAAGGGGGGAAATATGTGTGGGAATGAGCTTTGCTAGGCGCCTGTAACAAACTCCAAGTGGCCTCCCGAGGAAGGGGAGGCGAGTGACCTTGAAGCCCGTCAGGAACACTGTTAGAGATACACTTTATAGTTCACAGGTGTGGGGGGGAGAAAAGACCACGTCTTGGCTTGGTGGGATGGATGACCAGTGTGATTGGACCCTGGCTTGGGGGGAGTAGTTTGAAGTCGGTATAACAGTGGGCTTGGCACCAACCTTCGCCAGTTCTGACACAATTTGGCTTACACCTGTGTCGACTATACATCTCAGTAAAGAAATCTTGCACCTGAAAAGTGTTGTTGAGAGTGAGTACACACAGGGGTCTGACAGAGTGTCAGAACTCGCCATCACCTCAACCCATCAACACCATGGCTGTGATGAGTGAAAGAGGTAAGGAACTGGGGACCCAGAATGGTACCCAAACCGAAACGTAGACCATTGAGCCTGCTGGCCCCTCAGTCAAGGGCAAAGGAGTGACCTGCTCCCCCATGTTGGGATGAGCCAAGCTGGCTGCTGACCCCGGGACCACTCCAGGGGCGGCACTGGATGGAGACCGAATGTCATCAGGTCTCCCAATTGTTCCATGACAACCCAGAACATCTGCGGGTGGTCAAGGAGACAGAGTTCGCCAAACTCTGGCAAGAATTCCAATGCGAGATGGAGGAGCTGAGGCATGAGACCCACATGGTGTTGCTGGATCTCCCAGCGACTATCTGGGGGGGCCATATAACAAGAAGTCCAGGGCCAAGGGGCCACTGCAGCAGCCCAAGTGCCAGCGAAAGAGGCAGCAGGTGCAGCCACAGCAGCTCAGGTCCCCCCCGCCCATTCCACAGCCACAGTTGGTGCCTCCGGTCACCCCACAGCCACTGCCGGGCAGACCCAGAGAGATCCTGGAAGCAACTTTCAATGGCACTCCAGAGAAGTTGGCTCTCTTTGCCCTTCAAGTGTGAAAGTCCCTGAGGGACTGGGGTCCCAAATTTGCCTAGGACAAGCATCAAGTGGATTATATTGGGTCCGACTCCAAGACCGGGCAGCTGACTGGTTCATGGGGATTTACAACGTAGGGGGCCCAGAGCTAGAGAATGTGGATGCCTTTATGTGGATTCTCTGGCACCAATATGAAGACCCCCTAGAACTGGAAGAAGACTGAACCCGGCTGAGGGGCCTGAAGCAGGGCAATCGGTTCACAGGTGTGGGGGGAGAAAAGACCGTGCTTTGGCTTGGTGGGATGGATGACCAGTGTGATTGGACCCTGGCTTGGGGGGGGGAGTAATTTGGAGTGGGTATAATAGAGGGCTTGGCGCCTATCTTCACCAGTTCTGACACAAGTTGGCTTACACCTGTATCGACTGCATATCTCAATAAACAAATCTTGCACCTGAAGAGTGTTGTTGAGCGTGAGTATGCATTCTGACAGCATGGGGGGTGGTCTGACAGCATGGGGGGGGAAATAATACTACTATTTTGCTATTAGAGGATATCTGCCTTTGTTGCAGCAGGGATCCTCACAGACAAATCATTCTCCTTTCTCTCATCTGTTATGACAGCATCTTCTGTCATAATTATCAGGATCTTTATTTAAAATATTTTGTTAAGAATTAATAACACAGCTGTCCAGTTAATTAGGGGAGTTGATTAAAGGGTTTTTAAAAAATTATTATTCAGTGAATTCACTTGATAAAGTATTGCAGTCCTACTTCAAACTCATATTGCTTAGGAAAGGCGAAGAGAGGAAGGATCAGTCTAGGGTGGTGGTGGCGAACCTATGGCACATGTGTCAGAGAGGGCACGCAAAGCCCTCTCTGTGGGCATGCGCGCCATCAATCCAGCCACTGGAGCACCCATAAGGCAGGGTGCTCCGCCTCCACTCCTCCCTGCTCTGGGCCTGCCAGTCCGCTGCCCGCCCATCTCCCATCCCAGTGGCCCCTGGGAAGCCCTTCCCAATCCCCACCCTCTCTTCACAGGTCCGTGCTAAAGCACGGGCCCCTGGAAAGCCCTCCCCGACCCTTCCCCGTCTTTGCAGGGCCACGCTAAAGCATGGGCCCCTGAGAAGCCCTCCCCGACCCCCCATCTTCACAGGTCCGTGCTAAAGTGTGGGCCCCCGGGAAGCCTCCCTGACCCCCCCCATCTTTACAGGGCCACGCTAAGTGTGCCCCCCAGGTAGCAATGCAAAGAGTCCAGTGGCATCTTTAAGACCAATCAAGACTGATTTCCCACAAGCGGCTGCTCCACGCTTGCTCTTCCCTTTGCCCCCACCGTACACGCAGGTCTGCCTACAGAGAGAGCTTTTACCTAAATAAGCCTTGGAGTGATTTCCCACAAGCTGATGCTTTGCGCTCCCTCTTCCCTTTGTGCCTCGTGCCAGTTTCACACCATGTGCTGGGCAGTGGCATTTTGCCCCTTAAAGATGCCAGTGGACTCTTTGCATTGCTACGGGGGGGGACATGCAGCTCCACCCTCACAGAGAGCTTTTACCTAAATAACCCTTGGAGCGATTTCCCACAAACTTTGCGCTCCCTCTTCCCTTTGTGCCTCGTGCCAGTTTCACACCATGTGCTGGGCGGTGGCATTTTGCCCCACAGCTTCACCCAATTTCCCCAGCGTCTCAATCCTGGTTTTTGAGGACTGAGTAGACGCGGGGGGAATCAGGTGAAACTGCGAGGCAAAATGCCACCGCCCAGTACATGGTGTGAAATTGACATGATCGGGGCGAAGGGAAGAGGGAGCGCAAAGCAACAGCTTGTGGGAAATCGCTCCAAGACTTATTTGTGTTTCTCACCCCCCCCCAATGCAAAGAGTCCAGTGGCACCCGTGAGAGAGAGAGAGAGAGAGAGAGATCTCCAGCCTGTCTTAAAACGCTGGGTTGATTCTGTGTGTATGTGTGAGAAAGATCATGATCCAGGCTGTCTTAAAAGGGGGGGGGGGTTTGTGGGAGAGAGAGAGAGAGATATCTCCAGGCTGTCTTAAAACGCTGGGTTGGTTCTCTGTTCTTCTTCTTTACAACCCCTTGGCTTAAATGGCCAGCCCTATTAGAACTCTACACTTCAGCATCAGTGTGCTTATTAAACCTGTGTACTGGTGATCAGTAACGACATTTGCTAGTGAGGCAACTTATCTCTTTCTCCCCCTGGCTTACCAACCTCATGTTTTTCTTTTAAGACAAAAGATGTTCATGTATGAGTTGTTTTTTCTAAACTAAAACCTCAGTATTCAGGTTAAATTGCCATGTTGGCACTTTGCGATACTCAAGTGGGTTTTGGGTTGCAGTTCGGGCACTCGGTCTCTAAAAGGTTCGCCATCACTGGTCTAAGGGCTTCATCAGGCCATAGGAGGGAGGGAGCAAAGGGACCAAGGGGTGGATGGTGGAGGAAGACAGAGTTAGGGAACCACAAGGCACTGGCAACAAAGTGGGGCAGACGGAAGGAACTCAGCACTTGCCAGATCCAGTGTTCGCCCAGAGGCATTATGAGAATAAAACCTAAATACTTTCCTTTAGGCAGAAAAGACTGAAGACTGGCCCTGGGCATGTTGATAATCTTCCTAAGCCTCCTCCTAAGGCATGCCAGAGTGGATCTGTGCTGTCAGCACATCCTTGCCCGTCTCTGTAAGGAGCCATTTAGTTCTTCCTCATAGTAACAGGGGGACCCTTAACTGCCAGAGATGTGCCCTGAACAAAAACCAGATGGTGGTCACAGAACAAGCTACCTTAGCCAGGAAGTATGAGAGGAATTTCTCTCCCCCTCACACCCCTTCTCCGCACATTTTTGGTTCTTCGCTTTGCTACTAATTTCTTTCCAGCCTATTCAAACAGCACATTCAATTCAGGCACACGCACCTTTCCTCATCATTTCTCCCCAGGCCCAGCTATTTGATGTGTGGCTTTTGTATCCCACTGTGATTATATCAGACCTTCCACTCAGGAATAGAAATTAAAGAAGAGAAAGAAATCACAGGAGAGGGGGAGCGTCCCGATGCAAATGGAAGCCCCTCAAAGATGTTCTGGTTAATGTCTGCTCAGGCTGATAGTTGACCTTTGAAATACGTTCCGTGGAAGGTTCTGGTTTGGAAGGATATTTGTGGAAGCAGTCTATCAATTCCTAGGTCCATTTATATTGCGTACTTGTAACACTCCACAGGCTGCAATTAAAATCTTAGCTGCCGGTAATAGTAAACTAGTTATTGTTTTTTTTTTAGGGGGCAATGGGGGTAAATTTCATGTTACACACAAATGCACGCAACAAATCTCTAAATCTTTAAATGAAAAGCAAGTCTTAGGAAGCTACAATTTTGAGCAGGGAGAACAGTGTGGGGAGCATGTCTAACCTTTTCCTTGTTGGCTGTTTTTCTATTCGAAATCACCCTAGTGGCTCCCCACAACTGTGGTGTTCCAGATACACAACCAATCGTAGCAAACATAAAACTTGAACCTCATAGCATGGAAAGCAAACTAGGCAGGCTGGGAAAAAAATGATGGTGGGGAAAGGATTATCCATCTCCTCCCCACCTGCTCTCAATTACAGTCTCCTGAGACTTCTTTTGATGTATAAATAAGCCAGGGCTTCCTTACACACATTTGTTTGTCAGAATGTTAAGGATTAAATGGATTCTTTACACAATGAAAAGAAACGGAAGATTCACAGGAGGACATGGAGGAACTTAGTGCCATGCTAAGCAGAGTTATATCATTCTAAACCTATCGATGTCAATGGAATTGGATGCACGTAACCAATACTCCCTGTAAGCAGTGGAGTCTTGTGAGCAAAAATTCAACTTTGTGAGCTACTGGCATTAAAGTTGTGAGCAAATGATTTGGCTACTGCATAAATTCGTTTGCTCTGGAACCATCATTCCTGAGCTAAGACAAAAATTTGTGCGCAGGAGGCTAAAAAACTGTGAGCTAGCTCACTCTGATTCAGCTTAGAGGGAACATTGCATGTAACTCTGATTAGCATGGTACTACAAGTCAACTATCTTTATGTTGGAGGACTGTGAAGGGTTATGAACCCAACATGGCCAGTACTTGCTACAGATTCAAATGATTAAGATTCATAATAATATTTTAAGCTACAAGACAAGTGTTAAACAATTGAAGTAACATTGAAGAGACTGTCTTGGTCCCATCCTTTGACTAGGATGGCACCAGGAACATTACCTAATATGTATACCTAACAAGAAGACAGAAATCAAGACATTGCACCTCACCAAGAAAAATAACCAATAGTCTATTAATTGGCTCAAGAGCACCCCACCAATGAGAACTCCCAAAGAAAATATCTGCAAGCCAACAGAAACCAGACTTTGGCTCCATCTGGTGAAAACCAGAAGCCTATACAGAAACAGAGAATATTTACCTGACATGAAAGAGGCATGGACAAGAGTCCTGTGTTACACTAGCAGAACCTTCACCTGTCCTGTGTGCCAGAGATGCAATGTGGCCAGAAACGGGGAAACATGAGCGGTATCTCCATAGCTATGCTATCTGTCTCCCAGGTTTGTGTGGGATTTACTGACATTCAGTTTCCAAAGCTGGTACACACCAAGGAAAAGTTCATTGGAAACCATCTTCTAACCCAGAGGTATTGAACTCATTTGTTAAGAGGGCTGGATCTGACATAAATACCACTTTGTCGGGCTGGGCTATATGTGCCATAAAATGTAACACAATGTACCAGAGATATAATCTTTATAAAGATGATTTCAGATGCCAAATGGCAATAGCAGGCATGATTGGATTAGGTGTGATATGCAGAAGGGTGAAGATATCAGCACTGATGTGATATACAGAGGTGTGGAGGGATCAGCATTGGTAATGAAACAGGAAACCTAGGTCTCAATTTGGTACAGGATGATTCAGTGCAGGAGGATGCAAAGAATAAATGGAAATAAGACTGAAGAAGTAAGCAGTGACTCACAAAAGCACCCTACCACGATTTCGTTAGTCTTTAAAGGTGCTACTAGACTCCTACTCTTTCTACGACTATTAGAAACCACAGCATTCAAAAAACAGTGGGGGGGACATTTTAACCTTCCAGGGCATTCAGTTGCTGACCTAAGAGTAGCAGTTCTCTTACAAAGGAATTTCAAAGGGAGATCAGAAACAGAAACTGCTGAATTGCAACTGATCATGAAGCTCAAGACAATGCAAACTCCTGGACTGAATTGAGACGTAGGTTTCTTCTCTCACTACCGATGCCTGCTATTGTCTTTTGGCATCTGAAACCACTTCACTCTCCAAGATATAAGGACAGATGGACTCACATTCCAGCTGTATCTGAAGAAGCGAGCAGGGACTCATGAAAGCTCATGTCGTGCCACAAATTTTGTTAGTCATTAAGGCGCAGCTGTGCTCTTGCTCCCTTTCACTAAAAAGGAATGCAAGCTGTGCTGTTAGGTTTCTCCCCCTCCCCCCTCCCCCTCTTAAATACCTGGAATAAAACATTTTTGGGTCTAAACACAGGACTCTTCCCCCCAATACCTGGAATAAAACATTGCTGGTTTCTGAAAAGTCCCTCCCTCTCTGTGTGTCTCTTGCTCCTCCTCCCTCTCCCTCTCCAGAGGAGGGAGAGGGGGGAGGAGCCCTCAGCCAATGGAGGGAAGGCTTTCTTTCTCTCCTCTGCCAAGCAGGAACTAGGAGAGACTGGGGAAAAGCAGCTGTGATCTTAGAAACAGGAAGCAAGAAGCAGCACAGAGTCAACTGCTCTCGGGCCGGATTCCAGCCTTGCAGGGGCCTGATCCAGCCCATGGGCTGTGCCTTTGACACCCCTGTTCTAACCCTTCAGAATATGAGACATTGGTCTTCCAAACTGACAAAGCCCATCAACCTGTCTACACTATGCCTTGACCTGGATAGCCCAGGCTAGCCTGATCTCATAATATGTTGTAAACTAAGTGGGGTCAATCTTGGTCACAATTAGGATGGGAGACCACCAAGGATGACCAGGGCAGAACCACCTCTGAATGTCTCTCACCTTGACAACCCTACAGGGTCACCACACGTCAGATGAGACAGAAACACCCACCCACGCAAATGCACTATGAGTAGTATTTGCTATTTAATTGTAGCTCTTTGATTCTAATATCCTGTTCCACCTTGCAATGGAATTTGAATAGCTGCAAATGAGATCAAATGGTTAAGGACAGAAAGTTAGTGTTCTCTAGAAACTTGTGATCCATGGTCCTGTCTCTCAAGGGTAACCTTATATATCAAAGACTTATTGGAAGACAGAGGAGCTAGGCTAAGGACAACCGATAGCACCACCATTTCCAGATACATGAAGCATCTCACACATCATATTCCATGCTTCATACTATGGAAAATGTTGTGGTCCCAGGTAAGTAGCGGTTCTTTGAATGGTAAGATGATGCACCTATATTTTATAGTCTGTGTGTCACAGCAGGATGCATGCCTCAATGTGATAAATTTTGCACAAACCTAAATATAAATTCTACCAAAAAAAACCCCAAAGCCAACAATCCTTGTTTAGTGGGTACAATCTTGTTGTGTCTGTATGTAAATTCTGTGGTTTAGGCATCTCCAACCTGTATCTTTCCATTTGAAACTCTAAAATGTAGGTCACTAATGCCTCAGTTCTCAGCAAAATTTGTAGTTTGGTGGACCATTTAATCCTTATTATGAAATTATGGACATTCCCATGTGCAGTTCTGACTGCTTTATTTTGCATTCATTTCAGTTGTAATGGAGACTCTTCCAGCACAGTAAATTGTTGCTTGTGTACATATGGTTCTTACTGGAGCAAGGTTTTCTTTTTTCTGCACTCCCAGACACTGATGATGTTTTTGCAGGATTGCCTTTTACTGCCAACAGAGGATGTCGCTAAATTAATTCCATCTGTTGTTGTTGTTCAGTCGCACAGTTGAGTCTGACTCTTCGCGACCCCATGGACCAGATCATGCCAGGCCCTCCTGTCTTCCGCTGTCAGCTGAAGTTTGCTCAATTTCATGTTCGTTGCCTCGATGACACTATCTAACCATCTCATCCTTTGCCGTCCCCTTCTTCTTTGACCTTCAATCTTTCCCAGCATCAGGGTCTTCTCCAGTGAATGCTCCCTTCTCATTTGATGGCCAAAGTATTTGAGCTTCAACTTCAGGATCTGGCCTTCCAGGGAACAGTCAGGGTTGATTTCTTTTAGGATTGAATGATTTGATCTCCTTGCAGTCCAAGGGACTCTCAAGAGTCTTCTCCAGCACCACAGTTCAAAAGAATCTATTCTTCGGCGCTCGGCCTTCCATCTAGAGCTGAAATAACCCCATCTAACATCCCAGGCCAACAGCTATATTGAAAGTTAATGAAGACATGTTTTAGTCATCCACTGCAGAACCAGAACAACTCTTAGCAAAATTTATAGCTGATCCTCTCAACAAAGAAAGTCCACCCTTAGATCTCTACTTCGCAGTGTATACATCACTGGCTGAAAATAACCAGGAGGGTGATCATCAGCAAAAGTGAAGGTTTAACTTGTTATTTCTAAGAGAAGGGGCTGACTTGTTCCTTTTCTCTTCCCCTCTTCCTCACATTTAGTTGAACTAAATGCACTGTAGGACACTGTAGGGACCTGCAAGGTCCCTTCCAGCTCTAACATTCTATGATTCTATGTTATGCATTGCCAGACATTTAAATCAGATCACTGGTTGTCAGCAAGAGGGCGTGGGGCAATACATACTGGCAATGATATCACATGTTCCTGCTTAGCTAGACATTACAAGGAAAAAGGAGTAGCAGGCCCACGTATCCTGGATTAGTCAGACCCTAAGAAGCGTGCTTCTGGTTGGAACAGGGGAATTCCTTGGATATCCCACGGGCAACCTGACCCCACATGAACCTGCCCAGTTACTGGAATTGTCTTCAGAGGCCCTGCTCTGCGTGCCCCTTGACTTCAGGGTTTCAGTGGACGGCTACTGGAGATTGTGCCTTTTGTATTTTATAATCTCATCTTTCGTTCTTTTTGTCTGGCACCTTATCTTTTAGATGGGTAAGCACTAGTTGAAAACATTTTATTTTCCCAGGATTCAATTGAAAATGCTGTTGTTTGGCGTTTCAGTGCCCTGGGTTCTGTTAATGCAGCTCATTTACGCTCATAAATATTTTTACTGGTCTGGTGTTTCCTGCGTTTATTATTTATTGCTAGCAGGGTTGCTAATGGCTTATATACTTGGATGCCAGAACTGTATGGGGTGGTTCACACTTTTTATTGCTGTCTATATTGAAAGCCACCTCAAGAGACAGCGGGACATTAATGCTTTAAGCAAGTAAGCAAACAAAGAAATGACAAGTCCTTAAAATAGCTACTTTTTCTAATTTTTGATAGACACAATTTACCTGTTTCCGCCTTGGTCCTTTCAGTGCCATATGGCTGATTTCACAGACCACCAAGCAAAATGGTCAAGCAAAAAGTTTGGGATGACTGCCAAGGACCAGGGCTATTTCTGGGCAGGAACGCACAGGAACGGAGTTCCGGCTGGCTTCCGAGTTGGCCACGCCTAGCAGGAACTCATTAGCATAATGGGCCACACCCAACAGCAGAAACTCATTAGGATTGGCTACATTAGGGATGTGTGGCCTAACATGCAAAGGAGTTCCTGCTACAAAAAAAGCCCTGGGTTTTGAGAACAAACAAGGTAAACAGAATAAGAAGCAAAAGGTGGGTGTAGCTGGAAGACCACACTTCTGGTAACATGGGGGTGTGGTCTAATATGCTAATGAGCTGTGCTGTCGGGGGTGTGGCCTAATATGCTAATGAGTTTCTGCTGTTGGGTGTGGCCTGTTATGCTAATGAGATCCTGCCAAGGACTATTTCATTTGTAGGTTCCCTCTCACTACCTCTCTTACACTATGACAGACCGAGGGTGCTGCAGTGAACCAACATCTC
Organism: Gekko gecko; assembly: GCA_029375565.1. Classification (NCBI taxonomy): domain Eukaryota; kingdom Metazoa; phylum Chordata; class Lepidosauria; order Squamata; family Gekkonidae; genus Gekko; species Gekko gecko. Next base: position 96,972,656 of record JAPDNY010000003.1, on the reverse strand, counting down.
CATGATACGACACACTGAAACACGGATTTAGGATCTGTTGTTCTGTTGGCCCAGGCAATGGGGAGATAAAGGGGGAGGGGAAATGTGCTGCCATGCATTTTATTATTCTTTACACCAGAGGAACAGCTGGTCTGAATCTTTCCTCATCTGCCTGCAGGCGGGTCAGGTAAGGATAACAGACCACCCCATTCTTTGGCTCCAAAATAAATCCTGGTCAGAATATTTCACCAGAACAAAATGAAACATCACCTTTAACCTGCGATTTACTTATTGTTTTAGTATGTGGTCCAACAGACCTCTGGATCTAGTCCTGGGAGCATGATTCATATTTCCCCCATTCCCCTTCCGCAGCCAGAAGAAAAAATGGAAGTAAATTCACATAGATTGCCAGTGCCACTGAAACTGAATGGACTATGGAAAGCGCAAAGTCAGGCTGGGCAGCTCCTGAAATACCCTGCTTCGAATGCCATTAAAGAAGGATGATTAAGAAGTGACTCCACGACGAAGGTGCCATCACTAGGCTAGCTCCATGTGTGATAACAGAAACTACAGCCCTTATTAGACGTTACTTCAATGTGTGTCAGGAAGGCGGGGGAGGGGGCATCACGCAAACTGTTCTGGGGTTTCCCGGTCACACAGGTCAGACTGATGCGGGAGCATACCGGGAGGAGGCACGCAAGAGTGTTCAGACTGCTGGCCTGGAGGCACGGCTGTAAACAGCTTTTTCCTGGTAAACTGGCTGGATGCCTACGTGTGTATGGGCGCATGAGCGCTCATGCGCCCATACACACATAGGAATCCAGCCAATTTGGGGAGGATCCCGCTGTGCTGGCACTGCATTGGGCAGGAGAGCGGAGCACAGCCAATCATATCGCTGCTCCCTTATGCGCAAGGCAGGTTGCTCCTGGCTTTTCCATGTAGTGTTCACACTGCCAGGAAGTGGACAAATGTGGCATAAAGGCACTCTTCGGGGATTTGCTACCACTTTTATGAGGTATCTATTAAACCCGGGAGCGAAGCGGAACAGCACGGGTTGCCTATGGGTGGGGAACGCCAGGCAGATGTGCCTGTGTGAACACCCCCTTTAATCCACTTTTAAAACGTCGCTGAAATGTGGCTATAGCGGGGCAAATTGCCAGTCTGAACTCAGCCATAGTGTTGATTATTAAATTGGCGCATACAGTGCACTATATCCCACTAAATGCTGAAGTAATGTGCCATGATCCTAGTGAGGTACAAAACCTCATTCCTTTTGCTTATGAATATGGCAGAGGTGCGGTGGCTCAAGTGGTTAAGACGCTGAACTGCAGGCTGTGGAAGGTCAGTAGTTCAGCAGTTCGAGACCCGAGACTGCCGCATGACGGAGTGAGCTCCCGTCTCTAGTTCCAGCTCCTGCCAACCTAGCAGTTCAAAAGCAAGAAATTGCAAGTAGATAATTGGTACCACTTCGGTGGGAAGGTAACAGCGTTCCATGCGCCTTGGTGTTTAGTCATGCCGGCCACATGACCACGGAAACGTCTTCGGACAGCGTTGGCTCTTTGGCTTTGAAACGGAGATGAGCACCGCAACCCTAGAGTCGGATTCGACTGGCTTTCGAGCAAGGGAACCTTTACCTTTACTTATGGCAGAGATAGTTGTTGGGCCTTCGACAGGCCATTTGTCTCAACACTCCCAACATGCTCTCTCTCTCCCTTCACCTCAGTCTACAAGGTCGCCACATAATTCAAACACATGGTGACCGTATAAACTTAGCTGGTTATTCCTGTTTGGTCCTTCCATCTGTTAAAACATCTTCCTTATGTTGTATGCTAATTTACTGCTCACCCTCTGGCTATACGTATGGACTGGTAACTTCCATTTCAATGTATCTGAAGTGTGTGTGGGCACAAAAGCTTATACCTTGAATAAAATTTTGCCAGCCATTTCAGCTGTGTGTAACCACCAGAGGGTGCTCTTATAAAGATGGCACGTTACTCTGGGAGCAAAAACTAGCATTCCAGTAAGAGACACCCAGCGTGGTTCAAATTGCCAAAGTGGAGTGGTAGGTGCTGAAAAAGAAGTTACCCCAAGCTCCTTCCAAACGCATTTTATTTTATTTAAGTTTGGCCACCTTGGGCTATACTTAAGATAACTTTTAAATAAAACCAGGCTCAAAAATAGATGACTCATTGCAATAAGGCTGTGCAGACAGATGTGCGTTCCTTGAGTGGTGAGCCTGCTGGGGAAATGTATTCACTAGTTTTCACCAATGCTCCCTCTAAGCTGTGGAGTCTTGTGAGCAAAAATTCTACTTTGTGAGCTACTGGCATTAAAGGTGTGAGCGAGCGATTTAGCTACTGCATAAATTAGTTTGCTCTGGAGCCATCCTTCCTGAGCTAAGACAAAAATGGGTCAGCTGGAGGCTAGGGAACTGTGAGCCAGCTCACCCTAACTCAGCTTAGAGGGAACACTGGTCTTCACCCATATGTTCAAATTCCCATAGAGGACTGGCCACCTCAGGGGGAAGCCATCTCTTCCTGTTTCTGCTAGCCGTAGAAAGTGCTGATTGGCTGAGACCTGCAATATCACTGTGTAATCCTAAACAGAATTATTCCCTTCTAAATTCATTGAAGTCAGTGGGCTTAGAAGTTATAATTCTGCCTACAATGGCATTGTCTCTCTCCCCTCATGGAGCATTAAAAAAATAGCTACAAATAAGGTCTCGAACAAATATTAAAGTGATGGAATGTTGGTGCTGTGCTTTTAAAAGATATTCCCCCCCCTTTCTTTCAAGAATGGCTGCTTCCATCAGGGAGGTAAGGAAGGAATACTGAATCCATTTTGCATTTCCTGATTGGAACATTTGTTAAACAGGCAGTGACTACCATTAGGGGGGAGGAAGCCAGCCTCAAGTTGCGAGAGGAAAAAGAACACCAAACCCTGATTTCAAGGTGCTTCTATTATCAGCCTAAATTCAAAAGCGGCAACCAGGAAAGAACAGACACTCTGCATCTAAGCTTATTGCATGGAAACCAGACAATTTAAAGCTGCAAGTTTCATTCCTAATTGTCAGCAGCACAGAAGTAATTCGCTATTTAAACTAAGGGACAATTTTTTTACTCAGTTTCAAAAACACAAATGTGACCAGCTCTTGAAGACTTCGAGATGAAACACTTGATGGCCTGGCTGTGATTTGTTGACTTCCCAGGAGCATCTTGAGGATACCTGACCAATAAAAATGAGTTTGTTGCTATGATAAAAACTCGAAGCAATAAAATCCTGGGCCTTAAAATGCACTCCATTTTTCAGGGGAAATCCTTCCGAGCACTATCTACCCTGCCTTCCCAAGATGGAGTGAGCCATGCTTCAAAAATAAATCAACCACCACCTGGACCACAGTTCTCCCTTTACTGGGTGGAAGATCAGTTATGAAGTCCATAGAAATGACTGACCACGGCCTCTCGGGAGTTTCCAGAGGTTGCAACAGTCCTGGGGGTCCCCATCCCCCCTTCTCTTCCCCATTAAGCACACTTGACATGAGGATACACCCTGAGAAACGTCTTCATGCATACGCGACCACCAGAACTGTCTCGGTACCAAATGCAAAGTCTTTAGATACCCATAATGTCCCGCCAGTTTATTATCATGACTGAGTTTCAGAATTTCCCCATGCAAGGAGTGCAGCACAAACAACCTGTGCTGCCGATACCAACAACCATTCTCCCGCTTGGTTAGGGAGGCATCACTTTCTATGTCCTTCTTGTCCCCCTCACTGAAGGCTGCTCTGAATCTTTCCAACCAAGTCTCGAGACTCAGATCTCCCCCTGCCTTGGTTTGACTCTGAGTTAGCGCCATGCCCCCCCCCCCAACTGGGCTGGTGTGGACATAGAGTCTATGGTCTCCTCCTCTGGCTGGCATGTTGGGGAAGGCGCGAGAGGGCATCTGCCAGAAAGTTAGCTTTCCCAGGAATGTGTTTAAGAGTAAACTGAAACTCGGAGAAAAATTCTGCCCATCTCAATTGTTTGGCGTTGAGCCACTGGGGGGGTACGCAGAGCTTCTAGATTTCTGTGGTCAGTCCAGACCTCAAACAGCACCCGGGCCCCTTCCAGCCAATGCCTCCAAGTTGTCAAAGCCAGCTTAATGGCCGCAGCCTCTTTGTCCCACACTGCCCAATGTCTCTCAGCATCCAAAACCCTTTTTCACACATAGGTGAGGGGGTGCAGTTTCCCACCCTTCCCCCACTGCAGGATGCCCCCCACAGCTACGTCCGAGGCATCCACTTGCACAATGAACGGATCGCTCTCATTAGGGTAACTTAATTCGTGAACCCTAGGAAAGTTTGTAATTGCCTCCTCTTTTGAGGTGGCTTCCATCCCAACACATCTTTAACTTTGCAAGGGTCCACCCCCAGTCCTTTTCCTGAAATTCTGTAGCCTAGAAAGTCCAACTCTTCCTTATGAAATTCACATTTTGACAGCTTCACAAACAACTTGCTGTGACAAAGGGCCTTACCTGCACATGAGAGTTCTTATCTTGAGTATAGATCAGAATGCCATCTAAATAAATAATCACCCCTTTAAATAAATAATTGTGCAACACTTCATTAATCAAGGGGTCCCAGAGAGTCCAAAAGGCATCACCAAATACTCAGATTGCCCCAGTGGGGTATTAAAGGCAGTCTTATATTCATCCCCATCTCTGATGCGCACCCAAAAGTAGGCATCACGCAGGTCCAGTTTAGTGAAAATGCAGCTTTTTGCAGCCTCAGCCAACAAATCCTTGATCAAAGGGATTGGGTAGGCATTCGACATTGAAACAGCATTCAAGCTACAATAATCCGTGCACAGCCTTAAACCCCCCCCCAATCCTTTTTCTTGCAGAAAAGCACTGGAGTGGCACAGGGGGAGGACACAGGATGGATGAGCCCTCTAGCCAAGTCCTTGTTTATAAATTTTCTCACTTCCTCCCTTTCGGCAGGGCTCATGGGATATAGTTTTCCCTTAGGGAGCTTGTGGCCCGGGAGAAGTTCAATAGCACAGTCAGTCTTCCTGTGTGTGGGGGGAAGCTCGTCAGCCTCCGTCTCCTCAAACACTTTTGGCAAGTCTCTGTACTCCAGAGGAATCTGGTTTAACTCTTCCCTGGCCAGGCACATCCGTTCAGGCATGGGTGATGGCTCGCCTCCACCACTCTGGGTTCCAGCCATGAGTCTGACAGTGGGGGTCCACAAATCGGAGGGTCTCCAGGCTCCACTGGATATATGGGTTGTGCGTTCTGAGTCAGGGGCCTCCCAAAACCATGGAGGACTTGGCAGATGGATTTACTATGAAGGCCCAGGATTCACAGTGGGAGCCCTGCCCAATGGGCAGGTGGGTGGTACACTTTCATGGGAGACCCGTCCATCTGAGAAAACACCAGGGGCTCCCTCAAGTCTCTTAATTGTGCTCCCAGCCCTGCCACCAAGACGGAGCTAATCACATCTCTAGTGCATCCTGAATCTATGAGAGCCTGCACTCTGATGTGGGTTCAGAGGGGAGGGTTAACTACAGTCACTGTCACAAAAAACAAGGGGGAAGAGGGCCTCATTGCCTCTGGCACTGGAGAAGCACAGACCTGACGTTTAGCATCCTTCACAGCAGGTGTCGGCCATTTCCCATCGGCTGTTGAAGTTCTTCCTCGTTTGATGAGATGCTCTCCAATTCCTCTCCCCCTCCCGACTAGAAGGCATCCGGATGCTTGAAGTGGCCTGCTGGCAGTTTGAGCATCTTCTTTTCTCTTGCCTTCCCTTCCTCCCTCTTTGCTGGCCCTGGGCTCTGTTCAGCAAAGTGCCTGGGGATCCCGTACTTCAGACCCAAGCCTTGCCGCATCCAGTGTTCCCTGTCATTCCCTCTCCCTGGGGGCTGACCTCGCTGTGCCCTGGCCTCCCAGCCAGCCTCATGCGCTTTTGGTGGCCCCGTGGGAGGCTTGGGATGGTACATCCTCGGAGATTGCAACAGTTCTCAGCCTCACATTCCACCTGAATCCAGCCATTGAGAGTGCCGGGGGGGTCAGGGCTTTGTCCAAGAAGGCATGGTTCAGGCCAGCCCGGTAGAACTCTATCAGCGCTTCCTCCAGCCAGCCTTGCAATTTAGCAGCGTAAGAGAATGCTCTGATGGATCAGTTCCTTTGTTTCAACCCCCGAAGGTGGGTTCTGGCCTGCTCCATCTCAAGCGGTGGAGGGCCCTCATGAACATTCACATCTCAGAGTTCAAAACCTCCTACATTGTAAAGGTAAAGGTAAAGGTTCCCTTGCTCGAAAGCCAGTCGAATCCGACTCTAGGGTTGCGGTGCTCATCTCCGTTTCAAAGCCGAAGAGCCAGCGCTGTCCGAAGACGTTTCCGTGGTCATGTGGCCGGCATGACCAAACACCAAGGTGCACGGAACGCTGTTACCTTCCCACCGAAGTGGTACCTATTTATCTACTTGCAATTTCTTGCTTTCGAACTGCTAGGTTGGCAGGAGCTGGAACTAGAGACAGGAGCTCACCCCGTCATGCAGCACCCGGGTCTCGAACTGCTGAACTACTGACCTTCCACAGCCTGCAGTTCAGCGTCTTAACCACTTGAGCCACCGCAGCTCCCAGTTGTAAAGACCCACAAATTAGTCTGCCATGTGGTCTCGCAGCCGGAACCCCAGGTAGTCCACTCGGTGCTCATCAGAGGCATAAGTGTGGCCCCATTCTCTCAGGAACTTGCACACCTGCAGCTTCCCCAGGGTCCCATCAAAAGTAGCTTCCAGATAATCTCTGGGGGGTGCATACACCCAGTGTGTGTGGGGGGTCACTGGCAGGGCTCCTTCATCCCGAGGAGCTGGAGCAGTTCCTTCCACCCCTTGCAGTCCCAAGCCCTGGAGCTCCCACTGCAGGACATGGCAAATGGCATCGGGGAGCCCGTCCAGGGCAGCCTGGGTATTTCTGCACAGCTTTGCCATTTCGGTCTTCAGCTCTTGCCGGATGAGCTCTGTGTCAGCTTCCGCCAGCCGATGTCTCAAGACCTTCAAGCACTTGGGGTCATCCTGGAACACTCCCGAGACTGGGCACCAATTCTCATCCACCCATTACCACCAGGCTCCTCTCACTCCAAGGAAGGGGGTAGCCCAGTCTGGGGCATCCCACTGTCCCATCTCTGCTCATTGGCTCTTTGGCTTCACATCAGGGCCCTGGGGTTCCCCTTCAGGTGGCACGGTGACCTCCTTGCCATCAGGTGACTTCGAGAGGGTCTCTATTTCAGTCACCTTGCCTCCAGCGCTCATCACATTGGTGGTGTGCCACGTCAAGAGAAAAAGGGAGTTCTGACACTGTGTCAAGTCCTGGATCCAATCACTCTCACGACACTCCTGTAGCAGCAAGATTTGTTTATTTGGAGGTAAAGAGATTCCAAGCATAGACAGATTCTGTGTCAGAACTGGCCACCGGATGCCAGTTCAAAAAGCAGGACAGCCCCACCTATGCAAACCACCCAATCAATGTTTGCAGTCAGCTCGCCAAAGCTCTAGGCCTACCCTCAGGTCTGGCCCAACACCTGTAAACTAACAGTTACATTCCAAGGTCAAGTGAGAAGCTGAGATCATGGGCTTCCCATGGCCCTGTACATAAGACACAAACTCAAGCACACATCCACACCTGCATCCACTCCCCCCCATCCTGATAGAGAAGATAAATGGCATGGGAGACAAAACAGTGAAAGAACCACATCTAAGAAAGCAGTTAACCCCTAACGCAACAGACCAGGAGTTTGGCTAGGCAGCATTCTATGGCAAGTGAGGCCCAAGGTTGACACCAATGATCAAAATGGAGGGGCTACAACCTTACTGCCAAGTGCAGGCAGTTAGGACAAACTTTTAAAAGGCAGCTTTTGTTTTTCACCTAATTTGAGGCCTACAAAGTCTCAAAAGACCAGTATAAGATGTTTTGAAATAATCAGTGCAGTTATGCATAAAGTAACAGAAAGGGCCCATGGTCAACTGGGTATACAGTAATGACCTGAGCTGGTAGAATGAAATAATAAAATAATAATAATGTCTAGAATGTATAATAGAAAGACATACTTATAACCCACAACCAATGCTCCCCCTAAGCTGTGGAGTCCTGTGAGCGAAAATTCTACTTTGTGAGCTACTGGCATTAATGTTGTGAGCCAGCGATTTGGCTGCTGCATAAATTAGTTTGTTTTGGAGCCATCCTTCCTGAGCTGAGACAAAGATGTGTGAGCTGGAGGCTAAAAAACTGTGAGCCAGCTCACACTAACTCAGCTTAGAGGGAACACTGCCTACAACCATTACATTTTGCTGCTACAATTCCTCACTAAACTATCTAAGGGATAAGGATCCAAAAATAACAATAGTGGTGATTTTTGCCACAGTTGCCTCCAACGTTGGGCTAAAACAAATAAAAACTCAAAGGGCAAATGACTTTTCAATCTATCATTTCTGCAGCATTAAAGAGTAATTTTTTTTATAATTTTAAATAAATATTTAAATGCATTTAAATTAAATTCATGGTTACTGCTAGACACTGCTTTGTGTCCAGAAGACTGTAACTGTGCATACCTTATTAAACTTCTGTGGGGCTTTCTGTTGCATAATGGAAGCTGTTGCTGGAACTTTTACGTATGAAAATTTATTTCAGATTCCTCTGGCCTTTGGCTAGCGCAATAAATAAATACTCGACTCCCATTCCACACTCTGAAGGACCCCAGATAAATTTCTTCCAGCAAGACCTTGAGAGAGCAGCTGCGGACACCGCACTCTGCCTGGGCATCCCGGGCCACGCTTGGGCAGCCTCCCCCTGAGGCCACGGCTAGCCGGAGTGCATCCCTGGCCCTTTCGTCCACGTTGTTCTCAAGGAGTCAGATAACAATCTCATTTCATTTGCTTTCACAGGCTACAAGGGTCCTTCCCCATCTCTCAAAACGGGGCCAAACGGGAGACGTAAGCTGTACAGAAATCAAGGGGTGGGGAGCATTCTTGAGAGGAGGCTATTCCTGGAATCCGTCTGGCTGCCTGCCAGTTCTCTATCACCTTCCTGGAATGTGGGGAGGATCTACAGTGGTTTCATCTTGGAACATTTGTCTCTCTCACCCCACGAGCTGCGTTCACTCACTTCTCCCTGCCCCTCGCTCTCACCTCCTGGGGGTCTCCTTTGTCTGGTCCCAGCTGCCCTTGACCCACTGCTCCTCGGGCTCCTTGGCTCTCCCACTATCCCCATCCACTTACATTCTCAGTTCCCCACCGCCCCCCTCAACCACCGCAGGGCCTTTTGCTTTTCCTGTGTCTCTTCACCTAGGCTCTCTTTATGCCTAAAGCCCTCTCTACTTTTTCTCAATGGTTGTTGCTTCCAAAGGCTTACCCATTCTTGCTTTGTTCACCTTCACTACACCCCCACAGCTAATCTTTGCTTCATATGCCTTATCTCATTGCCTTTTCCTCACCATTCTCTTTCCCAATGCCTTTTTCCCCTCCTTTTCTACTCGACATGCCCTTTTATAAAGCCTCCATTCATTTTCGCCGTGACTCTCATTTCTAGCCTAGCCCAACTTTTATGGTAACCACTGCTGTCCTCAGACTCAGAGAAGAGCCTGTGTGTGTGTGTGGGGGGGGCACACAGGGCCAAGCCACCCTCCCGGCAGTCACTTCAAAACATGCGGTCTCTAACTTCCGGGTGACTTTGAGGAGGGCAACGATACATGCACGTGCTCACACTTCCCCCTGATGGTTTGCTCTCACAGGCTGCGGAATGAGCTCCCAGAAGACATCAGGGCCCCCTGCAGGACCTTTTGCAGTTCCACAGGGCCTGTAAAATGGAGTTCTTCCATCGGGCCGTCGATTAGGGAGCCGCACCCATCTACCTGAGGCCCTGGCCCCAATACCAACAATATTACTTCAACTTTAACATCAATATTATGCCCACTGAATAGCCTGCGCTCTGCTGATCCAACCCAGACCATGTGGCCGGCTGACTGTGGGATGCCCGCCATCGTTCTATTGCATTAGCGCTTTATGTAGTGTTTTAGACCTATTTATTGCAATTTTAATAATTTAACTGTTTTGTCTTGTTATAATACTATGTAAGTCGCCCTGAGCCTGCTTTGGTGAGGAGGGCAGGCCGTAAATCAAATAAATAAATAAATAAGTTGTCGAAGGCTTTCACAGCTGGAGTTCATTAGTTGCTGTAGATTTTCCGGGTTTTGTGTGGCCGTGGTCTTGGCCTTGTAGGACCTGACGTTTCACCAGTAGCTGTGACTGGCATCCTCAGAGGTATAACACAGAAAGATGGAGTACAAGGTGACCTTGACACAGAGAGAACTCCATCTTTCAGTGTTATACCTCTGTGTTATACCTCTGAGGATGCCAGTCACAGCTACTGGCGAAACAGCAAAGTCCTACATGCCAAGACCACGGCCACATAACTCGGAAAATCTACAGCAACTAATAAATAAATAAAGGACTAAATAAATAAAATGGTTACAATCCTTGGACACTCTTCTTCCCAAGCCTCATCTTCCTCATCTTTGTTAACCTGATTGAGTGCTGATTAAACGATCTCCACACAATGGATTGTCTTATTAAGGGAGAGTAGCAATGCTGGGGACTCGCATCCATTTCCCACCCCAAATCAAAATACTTGCCAGCTTCTTGGGGGCGCGGTGCCTTTGCTTAACCACCCTTGTCCCCTAAGAGTCCTTGGGCTGTTGTAATTCATTGTATACTGTCTTGATGAGTGTGGTAGAAAGGCAGGTTACATGTGCATGTATGACAGGCCCGTAGCCAGGATTTTGCAATTCAGGGGGCCTTTGAATAAGTCAGGGGGCACTGATGTCACAAAATAAAAAATAAAATTAAAATCAAATTAAAAAACCCTCACTTTTGCAGCGTTCGCATTCTGCTTGCCTACGTGGAGGAAGTAAGCCACGCTTGGGGAAGGGGCGGTGGTGGGGAGTCCTCCGGGTGGCTCAGAGAGCCAGGGGGCCTGGATGGAAGTCGGGGGGGCCCTTGGCAGGAGGTCAGAGGGCCAGGCCCCGAAATGCCCCACTGTGGCTACAGGTCTGACGTATGATAAACATTAATTTCAGATGCCTATAAGTAGTCAACGTATTTAATTCTTAAATACTTAATACTTAAATCTACAGATTAGGGCCACGTAGAGAGAAAACATATTTTTACAAACTTGGGGAAACGCCCGTGTCTGCAGAAAAATGTGTGCACTTAAAAAAAACAGAAGGGGGGTTAAATTCCCCCGAAACAGAGGAGCATTCTCTGAGCTTGCATGACAAACGTGCCCATCAGCTGCAGCAGATGTGAGACAGAATAGGTGGAAGAGAGCCAGCACCCCTACCTGAGCAGGACTAGCCGAGGAGGCCCTGGTGCTGCAGGTGGGCAGGGGGAAAGGGTCAGTCAGCGCCAACCTCCTACCAACACTCTCCCCTACAAGAAGGCAAATGGAAGAGCAGGGCCCCTGCCCCTGCCAACCCCCACCCCCCATGTAAGCCAGATTGGCAGCTGGGAGAGGTAGGAGCAGGGTTGATGCAGACAGATGGGCTGGAGGGTGAGTGGCATCCGGTGGAGGGGAAGGAAGGGATCTCCCCCAGCCATCTCACGAATCACCACTTGTAAATATTATTAGTCTGCAGTAGTAGTAGTAGTGGCAGCAGCAGCAGTAGTGGTGGTGGTGGTGGTAGTAGTAAATAGTAATTATTATTGAAGCATATGCATGTGAGGAGGTGGCCGTCACCTAAGCCAACCTCTAATTTCTTTAGAGGAAAACATGGATCCGAGAGCAGTACCCCTCCCGAGCAAATGGAAAGGGAAACCCCTTAGCTGGGACAGACAGGCGGTTGCCTGTAGCCACAAGGATGTAGTCTATACTCACAGCTCCTTGTAGTTAGCGTCGTATAAAGTCGCCCACTTGTTCTGCTGATGTGGCTGCCATTTTATAGACTGGTAGTTGGGATCTAGGTAAGAGCCATTCAGACTGTCGTTGTCCTGAATCAGGCCTGTGACAACAGGAAAAAGACATGTTCAAGTGTGCCCATCAACCAACACGTGCTTGCACTGATGTTGTAAGAAAGTTATTTACTCCTATCCTGCCTTAGCAGAGGTCACTTGCCATGGGATATTCCCATAAACACTAGTTATTTTGAAACATTTCTAACCTAGGAACAGGGACTTTTTCTTTTTTATATATATTATATTTTTTATTTTTGTTCACCCACAGTACAAACTCACAAAACGCAATCCACCACCAAATAAAACCGGGATTCATCACAGATTACTTCCATAGTTCCCCAGACCAACAAACTTTGAATACCCATTTCAAACGTTCTTATTTAACCAATCGTAAAACCTCGACCAGATATTTTGAAAAATACTATTTTTCCTTCCGTGCAGCTTCATAGTTAGGTTGTCGAGTTCAACTACGTCCATAATTTTGCAAATAAAGTCACGCCTGCAAGGTAATTCTTCTTTTTTCCAAAATTTTGCCAGTAGTATCCTTGCTGCTGTTAACAAGTGCAACAACAAATATTGCACATCTTTCTGCAGATTGTCCGGTAGAATATTAAACAAGAAAATTTCAGGTACTAAAGGTATCTTAAGGTCAGTTATTTGACATACAATCATGTGAATTTCCTTCCAGAATTTCTTGAGTTTACTACATGTCCACCAAGCAGGGTAGAAAGAGCCCACACTGGATTTACATTTCCAACACTGATTGGAGGAAGAGGGATATATACGGGCAAGTCTATCCGGTGTTAAATACCAGCGAGGGAACATTTTAAAAAACATTCATCGGTATCGCTTTCGAATATTTGATATTCCACCATACCTTCTCCCAGTTATTTAAGTCGACAGAATATCCTATGTTCTTAGCTCATTTTATCATAGACACTTTAACCCTCTCATCCTGGAACAGGGACTTTTTCTCCCCGTTTTTGATTGCTGAGTGCTCTCTCTTTTCCATCTGTCAGTTTGCCACAACAGAACATTTTCCCGCCCCCAAGACACACGCCCCATTCTGCTAACTCCATGCCGGCATTTCCCCACCCATGCTGGAGAGCTTCTCCCTTTTTGGAATGCAAACAATATCTGGATGCTGGTAATGTTACAAGGAAGCAGGGGCAAAGGCTACATACCTGGTGAGAGTGCCCCCTGCTGATGCCAGGGCGGTGTCTGGACTCTGTCATGGTTGAGTGGCACAGACCCCGTTCCCGGCTCCTGCTTTATCAACCCGTTGAGCATCTGGGCATTGAGAGTACTCGGGGGAGACTCTGAATGTTTCCTTTTCTTGGCGGGGTGCACGGGAAGCCTGTGGGGACCAAAAGCATACACTGAGGCAGGAGGCTGGCAAGAGAACGTTTCGGGACCACATTTTTTCATTAATGTGAGCCAAAGGGCCAAAGGATTCTAATGGAACACAAGGAAAGCAGTAAGAGGCGATCCCGTATTTCCTGTGGGCCTATAGCAAGGCACGAGTAAATTGCCATCTGCTTAAGTTTGTGCCAATATGGGATTCTGATTCCAACCAACCAGAGGCCGTCTCTCTCTCACTCTCTGACCCCACAGTCCCCACAAGGAATATCGTAGCGTCATGGAGTCCTACAGTTGGAAGGGGCTTGATAAGCTGTCTACTCTAAAACCAGGGCTTAATGCAGGAAATCGAAAGCTAGCATATTCACGGCAGGTCGCAGTCTAGCCTCTGCTTGAAGAGGGAGGGGGCACAGCCACCACCAGCCCCCGACAACTGAACTGCTCCTACTATTGAGAAGATTCTCAGTGAGAGAGATGCTCACACGTTCGATTATTCCTCCATACAAAAACTTCTCTGCACACAGAAAGCCAGTATGTCAGGGAACAGGCTAGTATAATCCTAGTGTAGTGTAGATTTACATCCTCCTAAATCTACTGATTTAGTCCACATACTGATTTAGACAAAAGTCCGCATGGTCAAAGCAATGGTATTCCCAGTAGTAATGTATGGCTGCGAGAGTTGGACTATAAGGAAGGCTGAGCGCCGAAGAATAGATGCTTTTGAACTATGGTGCTGGAGAAGACTCTTGAAAGTCCCTTGGACTGCTAGGAGAACAGATCAGTCAATCCTAAAGGAAATCAACCCTGACTGTTCCCTGGAAGGCCAGATCCTGAAGTTGAAGCGCAAATACTTTGGCCACCAAATGAGAAGGGAGCATTCACTGGAGAAGACCCTGATGCTGGGAAAGATTGAAGGTCAAAGAAGAAGGGGACGGCAAAGGATGAGATGGTTAGACAGTGTTACCGAGGCAACGAACATGAAATTAAGCCAACTCCGGAGGATGGTGGAAGACAGGAGGGCCTAGTGTGATCTGGTCCATGGGGTCACGAAGAGTCGGATTCGACTGTGCAACTGAACAACAACAACAAATCTACTGAAGTCAGTGGGCTTAGAAGGGTGTCACTCTGCTTAGGACTGTATTGTGGAACACTATTCTTTGACATCCTGTTTTCTATCAGTGGGAACTTTTGGTACAGAGGAACATGTAATAATGTAAATCCAAATGCAAGATTTCTGCTTGCATGGTCCTTTACAGGAAAAGCAGCTTCTGGCAATGGCAATGTGAAAAGGAGAAATCACCTCCCTTCCTCCCAAACCCCACTTTTATTCATTTATTTGATTTATATCCACGCCCTCCTTTTCCCTACATGAGTTCCCAAATACATCTTTGAAGCACAGAGGTGGTAAATGGGAAACAAGTTAAACATTCACGCGCAAAGCTCTTGTTTCATATCACTCCATTTCAAAACTGGGGGGGGGTAGCAGAAGTTTGTTATATATATCGGTATGCAACATCTAGTTCAGCCCTGAATAACTAATACTGTAAACAATTAAATGGGCCTCTGAAGTAAACTTGCACACCAAAAGGGGAAAGACAGTATTTTATGGCCCCGGCCACACGTGCCGGAAAACGCGGGAGGCAGGCATGGCTATTTGTGCCATCGCATTCTGATCCGCCATTATACGATCAGATACAACGGTGGCACACCAAGGTTTCGTCCTTTGGCGCGCGCTGCAAAGAGGACGGACAGAGGGAATAGGCATGCGCCGGCGTGATCACACCAAACGAGTCCGTCTGCAGCCCATGGCAAACCATTTGCTAGTAGATTTTTGCAGGCACTTGCCAGATGTCGCGGTGTGATCATGCCCTGAAAATCTGCTCAGCATTCGTGCCGTTTGCGTGGCAAATTCTCCAGCCTATGTGTAGGTGACATTATTACAGTTATGTTTTTTAAAAAGCAAGCACAAAGTGCTCTTAAAATTCCCTTTTTTGTAATTTCATCTTGAATATATCTAAGAGCCTTGCTGAAAACATTGCCTTTTCTCCTGCTCCATCCCCACAATGAAATCCTTTGTCCCGGCACTATGATACCACCCGACAGTGGCACTCTGGTGGCTGCTGCATAAAATGATGGGTGTGTGTGTGTGTGCAAAAGATCCTAGAAGAAGAAGAAGAAGAAGAAGAAGAGATTGGATTTATACCCCGCCCTTCACTGCCCAAAGGCGTCTCAGAGCGGCTTACAAACTCCCTTCCCTCCCCAAAACAGACACCCTGTGAGGTAGAAGAAGAAGAGGAGATTGGATTTATACCCCGCCCTTCACTGCCCAAAGGCGTCTCAGAGCGGCTTACAAACTCCTTTCCCTTTCCCTCCCCACAACAGACACCCTGGGAGGGAGGCGGGGCTGAGAGAACTTCTGACAGAAACTGTCCTTGAGAGCACAGCTGTGCCAGAGCTTGTGACTGACCCAAGGTCACATCAGCAGGTGCAAGTGGAGGAGTGGGGAATCAAACCCGGTTCTCCCAGATAAGAGTCCGTGCACTTAACCACTACACCAAACTGGCTCTCTAGATTTGTGTCTCTTACAGAACATTGTCTCTTATAGTAGCAGATTGGATGGGACCATCTTTAGTGCCCTCCTCTGATCATCCTAGCAAGGGAAATGCGTTCTGCCCTGCCGGTGGAAGAAATCAGCTGAGGTCAAATGTCCTGACTTTGGCAGAGAATAAAAGGAGTCACACGGGACACCTCTGGAAGGAGGGATTCCAGGGGGAGGGAGACGAACTTGAGCTATCTTGGTTTTAACACAAGTGGTCAGTGTAATGGACGGTGTGTGCGAGAGAGAACTGAGCCTTCAGTCTGAGTCTTTGTAAGCTCATAAAGAATTGCCCTGAGCTGGATACCCCAGGCTTAGTCCTACCTCACCAGATTTCAGATGCTAAACCTCAGTTAGTATTTGGATGGGAGGCCACCAAGGAAATCCAGGGCTGTGACACAGAGGCAGGCAATGGCCAATCACCTCTGAATGCCTCTTGCCCTTGAAAACCCGACGGGGTCGCCATAAGTCAGCTGCGGCTTGACGGCAAAAATGCTCATACATATGTCTTATTAGAAACATACAAGGTAACAGATTATTATATTTTCCTGGTATCTTCATTTGCTGGTCAAATGCAAAAGAGGGCCAGCAACAAAAGCTTAATATATGAAATATATAAAAAGATACATGTATTTATTAAATAAAGGTTTTAAAATTATATATAAGGGCCCAACCACACCTCATGTACAGATGTCCAATTATAACACACATGGGCTGATGGACTTGATCTGACGCGTTTCGGCCTGCATAGGCCTTCTTCAGAAGTCAAACACAGTGAGGAACATACTGGCTATAAAAATACATTACAATCATACAGATACAAGATATAAAATCAATAGGGACCAGAAAAGAGTTGTTCCAAAATTAAACCACTAGGCACAGAATAAAAGTACAAACGAGGCCTCCAACAGTGCAATCACATGCCCAGTGGTGTTTCTCTGGTATAAATTCCTGGTCCAGAAATTGCCTTCCTATGATTGTGCAGCCAAAATGTCAATTCTGGACAATTCTATTGAGGACATTTTGGCTGCACAATCATAGGAAAGCAATTTCTGGACCAGGAATTTATACCAGAGAAACTGTTGGATGCCTCATTTGTACTTTTATTCTGTGCCTAGTGGTTTCCATCAGCCCTATAAATAATAATAAATACATGTATCTTTTTATATATTTCATATAGTAAGCTTTTATTGCTGGCCCTCTTTTGCATTTGACTAATCTTTTTTAGGTTCTGAATTCTAGGTTTTAGGTTCAGTCCCCCCCCCCCACCCCGCGCTTTTTTCTCCCAGATCTTCATTTGCTGCTCCATCTTTTCACCTTCCTGGGTGGTGGAAAGTGCTGTGGATTTTCATGGTAAGGAACAAACAAAGGTGATCTACCATTGCCTGCCTCTGTGTCCTGACCCCGGACTTCCTTGGTGGTCTCCCATCCAAGCACTACCCAAGGGTGACCCTTTCTTAGCTTCCAAGATCGGATGAGAGCAACCTAGTCTGGGCTGCCCGGGTCAGGCTTTTTACATTCCTTACTTGCAGCTTTGACCATAAAACTGGACATGATGTTACCTCTGGGTACCATCACTTCACTGAATCAATGGATCCAGTGTATTTCCGACAAATCCCAAAGCACTTAAGGGAATTCATTGTATAACCCAAAGAGGAGGATAGCAGAAAGAAGGAAGCAGGGACAAGGACGCAAGATGACCTTGTGTGCTTCTCAGAAGCACTGATTGTGGCTTTCCATTTGGGGAAAGGAGATGGCTTCTGCAATCAGGACACCTTTCAAAAAGGTTAGGCTCCCAGAGGAGGAAAACAAAACGAACAGCCTGCTAAAAAAAAAAAGTAAGGACGAAGTCTGCATAGGCAGAGAGACAGAATCTTTGGGGGAAGCCACAACAGCTAAACATAAAGATTCTGCAGTATGGTTCTGCACACTCACATTCGGAACCACAACACGTATTGGCCCAATTGTCACTGTGCTCACCCTTATATTAGCCAGTTTGGTGCAGTGGTTAAGTGGGCGGACTCTAATCTGGGAGAACCAGGTTTGATTCCCCACTCCTCCGCTTGCAGCTGCCGGATGACCTTGGGCAAGCCATAGTTCTGACAAGAGCTGTCCTTGAAAAAGAGCAGTTTCTCTCAGAGCTCTCTTAGCCCCACCCACCTCACAGGGTGTCTGTTGTGGGGAGGGGAAGGGGAAGGAGTTTGTAAGCTGCTCTGAGACTCCCTTGGGTAGTGAAGGGCAGGGTATAAATCCAATCTCCCCCTCCTCCTCCTCCATCACAATTGGTTCTAGCATTTGCCCATAACCTCCTGTCCTGTTTTATCCGTCAGCGTGCTCATCCTTTACCTTCTGATGACTACATGAAGCAAAACCTTTGAACTGTAGCACGACATCAGAGTTTCCCTCTCACTCAGGATCATACCCACCATCAGAGCACCAAAGGAGCAAAGCGGCCATCAGGGAAACCCGGGCTCGAGCAATTAGTGCTCCCCTCTCTTTTTATTCTGTCCCCCTCCTTGTCCCAAAGACTCACTCTGTTCCATGCTGCTGCTGCAGCAGCTGGTGAAGCATCTGTGACTGCTGGGCATGGTGGAGATCCCCTGGTGACATGCCCTGCCCGATAGTGAACTGTGGCATCAGTGGCTCAGCCTTCATGTACATGTCCCGCTGCATGCTGGGATAGTGATGGCTGTGCTGCTGCTGGTGTGGGTGAGGTGGCAGCCCCTGGAGGTGGGAGGGTGGAGGTGGAGGGGGTGGGGGATGCTCCAGCCGGGAAGGAGTCACGTGGCACATATTCTCAGGAGTCATGGTCCGAAGGAGGTGGGGATCTAAAAGACAAAACAGTGGGTCAGGTTTGGATCACACACACAAATCATCCCCCATCACCAATGTTCCTATTTTTGTAGCGTAAGTAAAGCCTAGCCACCCCAGAGCAGCCTCAGGGTATCAAACTAATAGTGCCAGATTAACCTGGAGTGGAGCTAGTCATGCAGGAAGTAGTGTAACAACATAATGAGTGGGGAAAGGAAGAGAAGGATTTTCCTCTAGCCCAAGAGGCATCGGCACAGCAGTCAGGAAGACATGAGGCTCTCAAGCAGACAGCAATCAGCTAAAGGACCCTCTAGAAGGGCAACTAAGAAGCATCAGCCCCCCCCTGGTACTGTGAAGGTGAGAGTTGGAAGTCCACACAAAGACCAACAACAAGGAACACCAGTGTGAACTAAACATCTGTGGCCCTTCAAGCAACATGGAGCCAGGGAGCTTAGGGCACAATGGAAGTTTCTATCTGGTAAACCCTGGCCTAACGCAGCCACGGATGAGATAAGTTTCTTTTCCTGCCTTAGGGACTTGGTGTACCCAGCAGACAAGTCCTAATAATGGAGCTGTAGTCTCCAAGGACCCCTCTTAATCAACACTGTGACCAATACATTTTAGCAGCTTTTCTGAAAGCCTACGGGGATGGTCTATAACCTTGGTGACTCCACCAAGACCCTGTCATGTGCTACCATCCAACAAACCTCCAACTGCTGCCTGTCTCTCAATATACTTGCATCTCTAGTCCCCCATCCTTTAAGAACATAAGAGAAGCCAATGTTGGATCAGGCCAATGGCCCATCCAGTCCAACACTCTGGGTCACAGTGGCCAAAAATACCAGGTGCCATCAGGAGGTCCAACAGTGAGGCCAGAACTCCAGAAGCCACTGTTGCCCCCCCAAGCACCAAGAATACAGTGCATCACTTGCCCCAGGCTGAGAGTTCCTGTCTATACCTTGTGGCTAATAGCCACTGATGGACCTCTGCTCCATATGTTTATCTAATTCCCTATTGATGCTTGTAGCCGCCACCACCTGCTGTGGCAGTGAATTCACTCTTTGGGTGAAGAAGTACTTCCTTTTATCTGTTCTAACCCAACTGCTCAGCTATTTCATGGAGTGCCCACAAGTTCTTGTACTCTGAGAAAGGGACAAAAGTACCTCTTTCTCTACCTGCTCTATCCCATGCATAATCCTATAAAACTCGATCATGTCACCCCTCAGCCATCGTTTCTCCAAGTTTAAGAGCCCCAAGCGCTTTAACTTTTCTTCATAGGGAAAGTGTTCCAACCCGTTTATCATTCTAGTTGCCGTTTTCTGCATTTTTTCCAATGCTATAATATCCTTTTTGAGGTGTGCTGACCAGAACTGTACACAGTACTCCAAATGAGGTCACACCATAGATTCATACTGGGGCATTATAATACTGGCTGATCTCTTTTCAATTCCCTTCCTAATAATCCCCAGCATAGCACTGCCCCTTTTTTATTGCAGTCGCACACTGTCTCGACATTTTCATTGAGTTATCTACTACAACCCCAAGACCTGACTCCTGGTCAGTCTCTTCCAGTTCAGACCCCATCAACATGTGTTTGTAGTTAGGATTTATAGTTAGGATTGAACCCCATTTGCCACATTCACGCCCACTCGCCCATCCTCGACAGATCCCTTTGTAGTGCCTCACAATCCTCCCTGGTTCTCACCACCCTGAACAATTTCGTGTCATCTGCAAATTTTGCCACTTCATTGCTTACTCCCAACTCCAAATCATTAATGAACAAATTGAAAAACATCAGACCCAGTACTGAGCCCTGTGGTACCCCACTGCTTACCATCCTCCACTGAGAAAATTGTCCATTTATACTCACTCTCTGTTTCCTATTAATTAGCCAGTTTTTGATCCACAAAAGGACTTGACCTTTTATCGTGTGACTATTGAGCCTACTTAGAAGACTTTGATGAGGAACTTTATCAAAAGCTTTCTGGAAGTCAAGGTAAACAACATCTATTGGGTCCCCCTTGTCCACATGTTTGTTCACACCCTCAAAAAACACTAACAGGTTAGTGAGACAAGATCTTCCCTTACAGAACCCATGCTGAGTCTGCCTCAATAGTTTTTGTTCATCAATGTGCCTACTAATTCTTTCCTTAATAACAGTTTCCACCAACTCACCTGGTATGGATGTCAGACTGACTGGCCTGTAATTTCCTGGATCTCCTCTGGAACCCTTTTTAAAGATGGGGGTGACATTAGCTAACTTCCAGTCCTCTGGAATGGAGGCAGATTTTAAAGAAAGATTACATATTTTTGTAAGGAGATCCACAAGTTCACATTTGAGTTCCTTCAGAAGTCTGGGATGTATGCCATCCAGGCCTGGTGATTCATTGGTTTTTAAGCTGTCTATGAATCATATGACCTCCTCTCTTGTCACCTCAATCTGGCTCAGTTCTTTCAACACCCCTCCCGAAATCAGTGGTTCTGGATTGGGCAAGCACTTCTCATCTTCCACAGTAAAGACAGAAGCAAAAAATGCATTCAGCTTCTCAGCCATTTTCCTATCATCCTTCAGTAATTTTTTTATCCTTTGGTCATCCAAGGGTCCCACTGCCTCCTTGGCTGGTTTCCTGCTTCTAATGTATTTGAAGAAAGTTTTATTGTTGGTCTTTATGTTTCCTGCAATATGCTCCTCATATTCCCTTTTTGCCTGCCTGATCACAGACTTGCATTTTGTTTGCCACAGCCTGTGTTCCCTTTTATTAACCTCACTGAGACTACCTTTCCACTGCTTAAAGGAATCCTTCTTACCTTTTACAGCTTCAATTACTTTGTTTGTTAAGCATGCAGGCTTTTTTCTATACCTATTTGTGTCTTTCCTAACCTGCTGTATATATTTTTTCTGAGCTTCTAGGATTGTAGTTTTAAATAGTCTCCAAGCTTCCCCAGTGGTTTTGACCCTTTCTACTTTTCCTTTCAGTTTCTTCCTTACATGTCCCCTCATATCAGAGAAGTTAAAATTAAAAGTGGTTGTGTCAGTCTTTTTGGGCAACTCCATATGTATACAAATGTTGAACTCAATAACATTATGGTCACTGTTCCCAAGTGGTGTCATCACTTTTACATCTCTCACTAGGTCTTGAGCATTACTTAGGACCAAATCCAGGATCGCCTCTCCCCTGGTAGGTTCCGTGACCATCTGCTCCATAGCACAGTCATTGAGAGTGTCTAGAAACTCAATCTCTTTTTCCCCACTTGAACACATACTGACCCAATCAATGTGTGGGTAGTTAAAATCACCTATTATGACACAGTTTTTTTGTCTAGCCACTATCTTTAACTCATTCATCATTTTTTAATCATCCTCTATCTTTTGATCTGGTGGGCGATAACTAACTCCCACTGTTAAGCTTCCTTTTGGGCCCACTATTTCAACCCATAGCATTTCTAGAAGTGAATCCAATTCTCTTAACCTCTCAATCTTACTGGACTATATACCCTCTCTGACATACAGAGCCACCCCATCTCCAACCCCCCTCCTTCTGATATAATTTATAACCAGGAATCACCATATCCCACTGGTTTTCTTCATTCTACCAAGTTTCTGAAATACCCACAGGGTCTATTTTCCCCCCAACACCAAGCATTCCAATGTCCTGATTTTACCTTGGACACTTCTAGCATTTGTATAGAAACATCTATAGTTTCCCATATATTTTAAGCCCACAACCTTCCTCTTGCTGCCTCGAGACCTTGCCAGGCAGTCCATATCGTTAGCCACAGTCTCAGTGGACAATTCTAATCCATTTCCTTGTAGAAAAGTAACAGCTACCCCTTCATCTCTTTGAGATGAGCCATTCCGAACCAGAGACTTTTATTCTCCTGTCAGCTTTCCCCCAATATTCAGTTTAAAAACTGCTCTGCCACCTTTTTGATTTTAAGCACCAGCAGCCTGGTTCCTTCTTGGGACAACTGGAGACCGTCTCTTTTGTACAGCTCCCTCTTTTTCCAAAAAGCATCCCAGTGCCTAACAAACTTGAACCCTTCCCCCTACACCATTGTCTCATCCATGCATTGAGACTCCTGATCTGTGCCTGTCTCTCCAGCCCTCCACATGGAACAAGTAACACTTCTGAGAAGGCTACCTTGGAGGTTCTGGCCTTGAGTTTCCTGCCTAGCAGCTTAATTTTTTCCTCCAGGACCTCACAGCTGCATTTCTACACATTGTTGATGCCAACATATACCATGACCACTGGCTTCTCCCCAGCACTATCTACCAGACTATCTAAAACACGTATAATGTCCACTACTTTCGCAGCAGGCAGGCAAGTCACCATACGGTCAGTACGCGGGTTTGCCACCCAGCTGTCTACCTGTCTAAGGATCAAATCACCAACTACCAAAAACCCTCCTCCCTCCCTGCTCAGGGATGGTTCCTTGGTGTGAAAGGATACCCGTTCACCAGCTGAAGAAGAGGCCCCTTCTGAGGGCACATTCCCCTTATCCGCAGCACAGTGTCCTGTTTCCTCTTGACCCTCGTGCTCCCTGACAGCAACGGGGCTGCCATATTCAGAATGGGACATATCTAACAAGTCCCCAAGAGTCTTCTCCTTGTGCCTAACTGACTGACTCTGATTCTCCAGGTTAGCCACCTTGGCCTCAAGGGAGCAAACTTGTTCTCTGAGAATCAGGAGCTCCTTGCACCGGGCACACACCCAAGACTTCTGTCCAGTGGGCAGATAGTCATACATGTGACACTCCGTGCAAAACACTGGATAGCCCCAAACCCCCTGCTGGCATTCTGACTTCATAATTCCTTTTAAAATAATAATTATATATAATCCCCCTTTTAATACTCTTTGCATTTATGTGGTTCTCCTTGGAGAAGTCTACTTACCTTACTGGGAACCCAAGGACACTAGGGCCCTGGCTTTCTGGCTCTTGGGCTTCTTACAGAGCCTCTAGGCTAAGAGCCACAGACCAAGAGACCCTTGGCTCATGCCAGAGGCAAGGTGCTGCCTTAAATAGAAGCCTTCCCCAACAGAGGGCATGACCAGCAGCTATTCAAATTCACCCATGCACTCAATTATAGTCAAACAATGACCCTTTCTCACCCTATCTCAAGCAGCCAGGACACTGCAACAACTCAAAACTCACCCACACACTCCCGAACACAGTCCTCCCACACGGTACCCTCAGCTAAATCACCTCAGCTGAAAGCAAATAAAAAAACATTCACCCCTCTAGCAGCTCTATCTCTTGCTGCTTCTTAGAACTCAGCTGGGTCAGCTCTGCCTCTGGCGAGGTGCTGCCTTAAACAGAAGCCTACCCCAGCAGATTCAGATTGATAGATTTGTTTGATTCAGATTAATATTTAACTTCATTTTCACTTCCTTTGTATAGTTTTCATTCATTTTGTTAGTCCTGTAAACCATTCAAACTACAGTGGCAGGTAGATAAACAAATGTGTGAAGTCCCTCCTTCCATTCCAGGCTCACGACAGGCTCTGTAGAGGGATGGGCGGGAGTTTGCCATATTCCTGAACTCCTCCAGATGTTTTTCCTCTTTGGAGTCTAAAACTTTCCCATTATTCTTTAGATTTCTCTAATGTAACATCTCTGTAATATGAAGAGACTACGAAAAACAAAGGCAACCCCAAGATTCCAGTTGGCAAGGTTGCCAAAGATATCAGCAGGCATATGTATACATTCACCTATACACAGAAGAAGGTATCCCAAGTCTCTTAAGGATGCCCTGGTAGATACATCTTCTGTTCTGAAAACCTGGGAGGCTTCTCTTCTTTTTTTATGTATCAGTGGAGAGAAGATGGGTCCTGCTCGATCGGCAAGAAAGCTTGTTGACCCCACCCCACCCCACCCTGCAAGCAGGGCTCTCTTTCCCCACATCACCGTCAAAGGGCATCGCCCATTACATAGACAGCATGAAACTGACCGCAAAACACACAAAGGATCCATAGGTTTAAAAATAAACAGATTGCAATAGCTATGATGTTGTTAAAATGATGGCAAATCTGCTTCAATTCAACTAACAATAAAGACTCCCGGCTAAGCCACACATGGACAAATTTTTCACCTTTTTTAATGGCCAGCCTTTTCTAACAAAGGAAAGGAGGATACTGAAGTATAATGATTATAATCATGAAAGGTAATCAGAAATGGATTGTGAAATGATTTTTTTTTTTTTGGAAAGATCAGTGTTGTGGTCCTACAAAACAAAGTCTGAGTCGACATCTTTGAGACCAACGAGCTTTTATTCAAAGTGTGAGCTCAGACTTTGTTCTGCTGCTTCTGACCAGCACGGCTGCCCACGTGATCCAACAAAGTTAGCAGAGACAAAGACCTCAAAGTGTAGATTTGGATACTCTTGCAAGGGGACTCAGCCCTCTGTTCCGCTGGAAAGTGATATGAACCTGATCTCTAAAATTCTCCTGAGAAAGGTTTTTTGAAATGTGTCAGAGATTTACAATGGAGTTTAGATGGGGGAATTTCATATTTAGAGAATTTCATATTTAATTTTTAATTGCACCCTTTTTGGTGAATTCCGGATAGGCAAAAAGATGCTGAAAAGTGCAGTACAATCGACACAGAGACCGGAGGCACTGAGAGGAGTGGGATGGACATCCATTTGCCGCCAATCTCCTTGGCCTTAGTGTGTCTGAAATATAAACATGCTTGCAATATGAGATATGCAGAACCAGTTCTGTGCTTTGCTTCAAAGTCTTCTTTTGCAGGAGACATTTCAAGGACTTGAGAGAGCTGCTTTTGATTTCAACAATACAAACTAATTGCATCACATTTAGGGGCTAAATGTGAGACCCCCGGCAAACCTTCTTAGGGTTTTCCTGCAGAAGAGATTGCCTTAAGCATGTCAGCCTACAAAGATTTTACATGTCAGGGAGCAGGCTGGAGGGCATTCATGAAAGCCCTTGATTCACATTCACAAGCCGCCTTAGTACAACAACAGCGACCTTTACTTAACTTTGAAACTTGATTTCAAGTTAATAATGGATACAGAGGGCTCTCCTCTGTCAATGAGTGTGGGGGGAGGGGAAGGAGCTCTTTTATTAGCTCCGCGTTATAGCACACCTAAAAAACAAAAACCAAACCGAACCTATATAATGCATAGTAAGAGATGCCCTCAACACGCAAAAACAGACAAAGCTGCTACTGGACATCGACTGTTTTACAGATTCTGTGACAGGAGGCCAGCCCAGATATTTAGACAGCCGATGGCCCCTCACCCACGTGCTCGGGGAGGGGTCGGAGGGAAATCCCCATTCCCATCTCTGCTCCTTCACATAGGATCAGCCCTGCGGAGAGCAACTGTTCAATCGACCAAGCAACAGCCGCTCAACCCCCTCCTCCCTCAGAAGTGCCAACTTTAAGGCAGTAATTTGTTTTCTGAGGGCCTTCTTTCTCCTCAGCCCCAAGAAGCTGCAGGTGGGTTAGGGGAAAACAGAAGGTACTGAATGATCTACTTAGGACCATATATTTATTTGCCCTGACCTGAACACCCCAAGCTAACCCAAATCTCATCAGATCTTCAGAAGCTAAGCAAGGTCAGCCCTCATCAGTATTTCGATACGAAACCACCAAGGAATAATAGGGTCGCCACGCAGAGGCAGGCAATGGCAAACCTCTGTTAGTCTCTTGCCT
Source organism: Gekko gecko (assembly GCA_029375565.1). NCBI lineage: Eukaryota > Metazoa > Chordata > Lepidosauria > Squamata > Gekkonidae > Gekko > Gekko gecko. The sequence continues at coordinate 96,946,259 of JAPDNY010000003.1, read as the reverse complement.
TGAAAACCCCACGGCATTGCCATAAGTCAGCTATGACTTCAAGGCAAAAAAATAGTATTTATTTACGTTATACAGAACCTGTCACCGTCTATGATTTGCTCCCCCCTGTCTCTTGGTTTAGAAATCTCTTTTTCTCTTTCTCTTTTCTTTCCAGGCACACATAGAACTTCTGCCTTACAGCATCCTTTCCCCTGGTGATGAAGAGATGCATCAAGGCAGAGGAGTCAAACTCATTTGTTACAAGGGCCAGATTTGAAAAAAACTTGGTTCGCCATAAAATGTAATACAAGATACTGGAGATATAAACTTTATAAAGACAATGTCAGATGCTGAATGGGAATAGCAGGCATGATTGGATTAGGTGTGATTTGCAGATAGGTGCAGATATCAGCATTGGTGTGATACGCAGAGGTGTGGAGAGATCAGCATTGGTAATGAGACAGGAAACCCAGGTATCAATTTGGTACAGGAGGATTCAGTGCAGGAGGATGCAAAGAATAAATGGAAATAATTCTGAAGAACTGAGCAGTGACTAACAAAAGTGCATACCCTACCACAATTTTGTTAAGTCTTTAAAGGTGGTACCGGACTCTTTCTTAGAAACCACAATATTCAAAAACCAGTGGGGGGGGACATTTTAACCTTCCAGGGCATTCAGTTGCTGACCTAAGAGTAGCAGTTCTCTTAAAAGGAATTTCAAAGGGAGATTAGATAAGAGAGACTGCTGAATTGCAACTGATCATGAAGCTCAAGACGATGCAAACTCCTGGACCGAATTGAGACCTAGGTTTCTTCTCTCATTACCAATACCTGCTATTGTCTTTTGACATCTGAAATCACTTCACTCTCCAAGCTACAAGGACAGATGAACTCACATTCCAGCTGTATCTGAAGAAGCGAGCAGTGATTCATGAAAGCTCATGCCTGCCACAAATTTTGTTAGTCATTAAGGTGCTGCTGTACTCTTGCTCCCTTTCGCTAATAAGGAATGCAGGCTGTGCTGTTAGGTTTCTTCCCCCCCCATCTGTTAGAAATGGAAAGGGGGATCTTTCCAAGTGCCATGGGACTCCCTCCTCTCTCTGTTGTGCTCTCTCTGGGTCTTTCCCTCCCCCCTCCCCGAAGAAGTGTGCTTGCCCACAAAAGCTTATACCTGGAATAAAACATTTTGGTCTTAAACACATGAGTCTCTCTCTCTCTCTCTCTCTCTCTCTCTCTCTCTCTCTCTCTCTCTCTCTCTCTCTCTGTTTCTGGCACGCTTTCTCTCCTCTGAAGCAGGAAGCAGGAGAGACTGGGGAAAAGGAGCTGTGATGTTAGAAACAGGAAACAGGAAGCAGCAGAGTCAGTCGCACTCAGGCCAGTTTGGAGGCTTGCAGGGGCTGGGTACAGCCCGTGGGCCGTATATTTGGCACCCCTGCATTAAGGCCTTTGTAGCCTAACCAGGCGTCTCCTGCACAGCCACATTAACATTATCACCATCTGAGATAGGGAAAATACTTAATTGTATGAGCTTTGGGTGTAGAGAATGGCAATCTCTTCAATAGCGCTGCCAGCTCTGGGTTGGGAAATACCTGGAGATTTGGTGGGTGGAGCCTGAGAAGGGCGGGGTTTGGGGAAGGGAGGGACTTCAATGGAATATAATGCCACAGAATCCACCTTCCAAAGCGGCCATTTTCTCCAAGTGAACTGATACCTGTCTCCTTGAGATCAGTTGTAATAGCGGGAGATCTCCAACCACTACCTGGAGTTTGGCAGCCCTACTCTTCAGCCTGAACTTTATTAGCTCCTAGGGGGTAAGTGGTAATTGATACTGCTAGAAGCTGCAGATCCAAAGCCTGCCTCCCAAATCGGTATTAAGTGAAACAAGCTTCTTGAGTTTTAGAGACAAATGAAGTATTTTGTTACGGTATACAGAAAGAGGGTGGAGACCATACCTTTTAGCCCACCGTGCACAAAGTAAAGGCCTGGGTGAAAAGAGGGGAGTGCTGCTTAGAGCCACGTTGGAAGTAGATTTTGAGACGGCACTCATCCTGCCTGTGTGCCTACAGTACTGTGCTTCATTTTCTGATTAGAAATCACAGTCAAGGGCTATTACAACTGGTCTAGTACCGACTTTTAAAAGTCAAAGTAGCCCTGTGGAAGTGAGGGGGAGGGGGGAGTCACAGTTTGATCACTTGAGACAGTTATTACTCAGCCAGAGGCGTTGACGTAAGCATGAAATTCAGCCATTTTCCAAACTCAGTCTTTATAATTTCAGGAAACAACATCTGGTTATATATATGTGTGTATACTAAGAACCTTTTATACGTGCATTTGGATGTGTGTCAGTGCAATATAGAGAATAGTGACCACTGAGGAAGGGCCATAGAGGCCGAATCATGTTTGGTCCTAAAGTTTGAAATTGTTTACCCATCATATGTATTTGTATTTGAAAAGCTTTTATAACTCTGATATTTAGACTCTTTCTTTTAATCCTAATATGTTTTAACAAGTGTACACCATAATAAACATTTGTATTTTTATAGTATACTGTAGTGGTTAAAATGTCACAGTAGGATCTGGGACATCCAGGTTGGAATCCCCACCCTGCCATAGAAGCTTGCTGGGCCAGTAACACATTCTAACCTACCTCACACGGTTGCTGCAAGGATAGAGTGGAAAAGTGGAGAATGCGCTAAGCCACATTTAGATTCCCATTGGGAAGAAAATGGGGCATAAAGGAAAAGAAATAAATGCATAAACAGCAATATGTCCAGAAGACACGAACCTTAGTGATTTATACAACTCTTAATTATCCCATAGAGTTTCACATGTGTTAATAGCGATTGTTGCTAACAGCACCTCAGTCTACAGTATAACCACCAACATCATTTTAGTTTTGAAAAGATTTCGGCTTTGTAATGTGATTGGACCAAATTGCAGAAGCCAAGACCAAAAATCTGATGGTCACAGTTTAGAAAATGGATTGGATAACTGAATCGTGGAGTGTCTTCATCTTCAGTGTCTAAAGGATGCCTGGCATTGGAATACCTTCCTGAAAATTAGGGAACAGCCTTAGAAAACTACGAGACCATAGAGGCAAAGATTCCACATAGATTCCACATAGAGATTCCACAGAGGCACCTCAGACCTATTCAGATCCCATTCACTATAAGTTCCGAGGCCATGTCCTCCCTTCACCAGAATGCAACCCCGTAAACCCCTCTGCCACAAGTCTGGAGAAATGTGCTGTTGCCTTGGCATTGAGGGAAAGCAGTTCGCTCTGTGGTGAATGATCTAGCCTCTTTGGTATATTTAAAGAAGGGCCAGGAGGAATTCCAGGGATTTTTGTGGTGAGATAAACAGAACTCTTGACCTCTTCCACAGAGAAAGAAGTAGTAGCTGCTTCCACTGCAGCCAGGGCTGAGGTTTTAAAGTAAGGGGCCAGTGGGGAAACTTCTGAAGATTCCTGCCTCACACATTCATTCCTGGCCCCCCAACACTGCTGCTTATTTACTAGCACGATAAACTTCTAGATCTCCTCCTGACGAGGATCTCATTATGGGATAGCAAATGGAGCTGATGGGCATGATCATATCCACCCACTTCCCTCCAAGGCTAGGCATGCAACGGCGCAAGGCCAACCGCACCCAATGGGGTGGGTGGGTGGGTGGTGAAACAGCAGCTTCTGATTAGGGTATACAAGATTTCTCAGACTGTCAAAAAATGGACAAAAGTCCTCAGAAAGATGGCACAATGCTCAGAGTGTACTTACCACCTAACAGCAAACTCATGGCAATCTCCTTGTTTCGGTCTTCATTTCCGGAATATGCTTGTTTTTACGTAATTCTCAAGGTCTCCCAGCAAGAAATGAGGCTTGAGCGCTCCCTTTTCATGTTTACTCACTGCAGAAGTCACCCATTTTCCTATCTTTGAAGATGGGTTTGCCCCTCTGTCTGTCCCACAGGCCTCCGGTGCTCTCTCTCCCACCCACCCTTCTCTTTCCAAAGAGTAGGCAAGAAAACAATAGGCGAAAGTCAAGGAATATTTACTAACTGATAATCTCTTCACGTATTGCAAGCAGCCTGTTTTTCCCCGACCGATAAAGATTGCAGAGCCAACCACTTTTGCCAACCAGAAAGGGGGGGAGACTGTTGAGTATAGGTTTTTATCTTAGCACTTACCATTCACCTGCTGGGGGAGTATGCTTCTGATCCAGAGTCCGGGGAGAGTCGGGTAAAGTGCTGAAGAGCAATTGAGAAAAACAGGGGGGGGGAGTCAAACCAGCGTCTAGCAAAATTGATAAGGTAAAAGAATGCAGAATATCCTTCAAATCTGGGAGGGGGGGTAGGGGCAGAAAGTAACGGCAGAGGACTATAAATAACCCCATTGATGGAAGCACCCCCGCTGGCAGAGCCCAGCAATTGAATCCACATGCATTTTCCTTGGATAGTTCTTCCATACAGTTCTTCCTAAAACTGAAAGCAATGTGAGCACCCTAAAGAACCAAATTTCTCCCAACTCTTGTTTGTAAGAGAGTAAATAAGAACTGGATATTTGGGAGTTATCCACCCCTAACACCATTCAACCATGCAGTACAGCAACTCCTGCTGAGAAAATCTGGGATGACTTCAACTGGATTTCTCACCCCCCGCCCCCCCCGGTCCCCGCCCTACAACATTTCCACAGTGAGCCCTTTGATTTTATTCATAGGCATCTCATTTCATGGCCATTTTGTCAATCCTAATAAGACTTCTCTCTTTGGCTTGAAGCTCATGCTCAGCTAAAGGCAGCCCACACAGAAACCTATCTGTTTCCCAGAAAAGATCATCAGTGTCACCACAAATACAGAGGAGGCTTTTGGGGAGCCTGGCTTGATTCCGAAACCTGGCCCATCAAAGCAAAAATTGTCAGCTTAACGGGGCTAGATAGTGTCCCCATTGCCATCACCATCGCCATCATCACTGCCTATGGTTCTATGGGAAGCAACGGCACTAACATTAACAAAGCTATTCCAGATGTAAAAGAAAGAAGAACCTGGACACAATCTGGCAAAAGAAAACCAGGTATATCAAAGCAATTTCTATCAACATTTTACAAAAAAAGGCTGCTTTTAAAACTGCTGATTAATTTCCTATACCATTTTTTTATTTCTTTATATTGCCCCATCTTGATTCCGATTGGGACTGTAGTGCATGGGGGGGGGGCGTCTTCAGAGTCCTGCCCACATTATTTTCCTGATTTAAAAAGCCTCAAGGGGCAGCCATTTCCCCTGATGAGGCTCCATGTGCCCATTGGGAAAGCACTTGGCTTTTCCCAATGGACAAATAATGCCGCCTGGGGCCATTTCAGTTTTGGGGGAAAGTGTAGGGTGGAAGGCTTAAATCCTCTCCCCTTGAGCACTGTGGTCCTATTCCAAGTTGAGCCCACGTGAGCCTCGGATTAAGTTCCCGGCATAAAACATGTGCATAAGAAAAACAGAATTTGTAATGAGGTCCATCTGAGATCTCTGAAACCTCTGGTGAACCTACTTGGAAGACAACTAACTTCCACTGTTGAGTCCCCTCAAGATTAGGAACCACATCTCTATTCAATTCCATCCAATACGTTCAGTACCACCATTCTAAAAGAGAGCCTTTCAAAGCTCCTTGCTGGTCAGTTCAGTTCAGTTCTAAGATCTTGGCTCTAAACATACCTATCATGCAGAATGAGAGTCAGGTAAACAGAAACGAGCAAGATGAGACAGAAGGGCTATAGGAGGAAACGAAGCTGATATGCAATCACCAACCCAAGTACAAATGAGTTCATGTGAAGTCACCTCAGGACAACCCTGCACTTTCCAGTCTGCTTATAGCAATACAAAGGCCTGCGGGGGGGGGGGTGCCTAGAAAAATGGGGGAAAGTTTGTGGGGATCCCCCCCCCTTGTGGACTCTTTATAATGAAAAAAATGCTAAATTTTGGAGTGTGCTGGGGGGGGAATCTGATTTTTTTCTTTTCTAGAATGAATGAATTGCTTTTTAAAACAAAGTTTTACCCACTCAGAAGCGATTTTTTTTTAATGCAAGGCAATCTACAGCTTTAGATAATAGTAATTCCTATCTATATTGTACACAGAACATCAGCAGCATCTAGTTACCATTTGCTAGCCTTAGAATAAATTATCAGGCCTCAGTATTACACTGGACAAGTGTGAATATTTGCCTGCACGCTTTGATGGTGCGGTGGCTCAAGTGGTTAAGACGCTGAACTGCAGGCTGTGGAAGGTCAGTAGTTCAGCAGTTCGAGACCTGTGAGTGCCGCATGACGGGGTGAGCTCCCGTCTCTAGTTCCAGCTCCTGCCAACCTAGCAGTTCGAAAGCAAGAAATTGCAAGTAGATAAATAGGTACCACTTTGGTGGGAAGGTAACAGCGTTCCGTGCGCCTTGGTGTTTAGTCATGCTGGCCACATGACCATGGAAACGTCTTCGGACAGCACTGGCTCTTCGGCTTTGAAACGGAGATGAGCACCGCAACCCTAGAGTCGGATTCGACTGGCTTTCGAGCAAGGGAAAACTTTACCTTTGATGGCAACATGAATAAAGAGGGCAAGGGATAAATAGAGTATGGAGAGAGCATTATCCTATTGGCCCAAAAGCCATTGTTACATTTCCCTAATCACTGTATGAAAATGCATAAGAGGGTGAGAGAAAACGGTTACACACCTAAGCTGTTACCGTGGAGGAGCAGTCAGCTACAATTTGGACCCACCAAGGAATTCTCAAGCCATTGGCACATCTCAGCAGTCATTCCCAGAGTGCTTCCATGCTGTGTTCAACTCGCTGTTATTAACAGGAGTGGCCATTATGGGTTTATTTTAGCAGCAGTCTGGAATAGTACTTGCGGCAGAATGGCCCCACTGCTCTGTTCAGCCCTCCAGCCCTGAAACACAGCACTCCCCTGGCCTGCCCCACCCTCAGAAAGGGTTTATCTTCTTCTCTCAGTACTGCTGCCATCAACTGGCCATTTTAGGAATTACCCACCAAGAGGACTAGTGTTTTTGGCTCCCTTTCCCATGTTGCTGTTCTAAGGCCACGCCTCAGGCCCGCGTCTCCCGCTATGCAGCAACTGGTTATACCACAGTTATGGCTTAGTGTACTAGCAGGTAACCAGGCTCAGCTGCATGTCTGGCAGGAGTTGGGAGTTCCTGCAGCTGTACTATGGTTTCATATTGCGTTCGCCACATGGCTCTGAGGTGGGGTTGTGCACCGCTATCCTGGCACATTGCCTCCTTTGGATCACCTCAGCCCGGGCCTTCTACTTCCGCTGTTCCTGCAGAAGGGGGAATGGGTGCTGACGGACCACAGGCCTGGGTTTGAGACCTACTCAGTGAAAGCCTAGTAGCTATATTGGGGCCAGTGTCGACGACTTGCTTGCAGGCCTCTCCCACTGCTGGAACATCTGCCATGCTAGGTCCGTTTGTTTATTTACTTATTTACTTATTCGATTTATACCAAAGCAGGCTCAGGGCAGCTCTCCCTGCTCCCATTGGTCCTTCCTCAGCCAATGGCCTTGGGTCCTCAGGGTTTTCCCCTGAGGACTCCCAATGTGAGTTGTTGAACAGGCCAGAGGGTGTCGTGACAGGTGGCAACAGTGCTGGGTTTCACCAAGGATGAACAGGACACCCTCAGATCCTTAATTGTACCGACATTAAAGATATATAACTGTGACATTTGCAGGGCACCTCCTCTATGTGCATGTTAATCATAACAGCAATGGAATGTGAGCCCCTGAGAATGGGACTGATGATGCGCTGCCTACGTTGCACTTTCCCTGCGAATATTACATTCAGGGCAACATGCCTTCTGGATACTCACAATAAGGACAATTCATTTAAAACTTATTTAAAGCTAAACAATATATTAAGCTCTTTGATCAGCAGTTACATGGTATCCAGTTGCTGCTGGGCTTAAAAATAATGCTGAAAGAACAAGAAGGATAGGTTTGATGAAGAAATATAAAGCATTTGAAGTGCAGAACTGATATACTGGAGGCTAGGGTTTGGGGAAAGATTAAAAGGAACAGCAGACATTGGCTTGAAAAAGAAGAGTAGGTTTTCATACTCCACTTTTCTCTACTTTAAGGAGTCTCAAAGTGGCTGACAATCTCCTTCCCTTCCTCTCCCCACAACAGGCACCTTGTGAGGTAGGCGGGGCTGAGAGAGTTCTGAGAGAACTGTGACTAGCCCAAGGACACCCAGCAGGCTTCGTGTGGAGGAGGAGTGAGGAATCAAACCCAGTTCTCCAGATTATAGTCATGGTGGCTGAATGGGGGAGATTCTTCGAGACTTTGGAAACAGCATAGGAGAAAGTACCCAGCTTGGGAATGCAAGCAAGAAACAACATATGGTATGTTAGCCTGAAAGAATGCAGAAAGAACGTGAAAAAAAGAAAAGAAATCTAATTCTAAGTCAAACAATACTAAACTACAAGGTGATTACTTTTAAAGGTATGGAAGAGGGGACTGGCATTCACATGGAAATCAGCAGATATCTTTAAAAGAGGTGGTGATTATGATGACAGGAAAATGGATCCTATGGACAATGGCGTTCCCTGGACAACTATTTTCGCCATCTCCCCGCAATCCCCCTCTACTGTTTCAGAAGGTCCAAGTACCCCCAGGAACAGTGTGGAATGTGGGGAGGGGAAGGAAACTGTCCACCCACTCTTGCACAGGCTCTTGGTGTAGTGGTTAAGTGTGCGGACTCTAATCTGGGAGAACCGGGTTTGATTCCCCACTCCTCCACTTGCACCTGCTGATGTGACCTTGGGTCAGTCACAAGCTCTGGCACAGCTGTTCTTGAAGAAGAGCAGTTTCTGTCAGAAGTTCTCTCAGCCCCACCTACCTCGCAGGGTGTCTGTTGTGGGGAGGGGAAGGGAAAGGAGTTTGTAAGCTGCCTTTGGGCAGTGAAGGGCAGGGTATAAATCCACTCTCCTCCTCCTCCTCCTCCTCCTCCTTCTTCATGGGAAGGGTTTAAACAAGTAAGGAGGAGTCAGTTTCTGCAGCCTTTCCCACACTCCAGCTCACAGTTGAGAGAGATGACTACAGCAAAGGCATTCTGACTTAACTGAAGAGGAAAGGGACCCTAATGAAGACAGCCAGCAAGGAGAAGTTGGAGTAGTCAAGAGAAAAGAGAACCAGGGCATGGACAATGGTTTTAAGCTGTAAAGGATAAAGGTGGTTCTTGAAGCTTCAGAGGGAGTAATATTAGTATCAGAGTTCCGCAGATCTTGCAACCTGAATGAACTGGTGGTGCATGTATGTGTTCGGGCAGAAAAGACTGAGACCTTCAGTCATGTGACTCAACACGGCCGGTGTCATACAGCATATTTTCTGCAAATGCAGGAAGTCAGACTTTGAGACAAGACTTTACTTATGCATTTTAACATCAGCCCTGAGAGACACAGATTTTGGAATCATCAGCGACAACATGAAAATTGAAAGCATGACCATAATTGACTACTCAGATAACAGTGCAGCAGCATCAAAGGAGTAGAAGTCCCTCAATTTCAGCTGTAAAGAGAATGTGAAACCTTGGTAAGATGTTTCAGTGAACCAGAATAGGTTACAGCCCAATGAGAGACAGATAACAAGAAATAAAAGCCTGAGGCACAAACCAAATAACTAAAGTGTCTAGAGACCAAGAAAAGGAAAGGGGTGGGAGAGAGACAACCCGTCCCTGTCACCAGACAGCTAGCAAGGACATGGCATTCCCAACACCGTCCCCCAAGACAGAGGAAAAAACTAAAGATACCATCACCTGCTAGAAATGTCACCAAAATTCCCCTACCACATGAAATTCCTGCCCCCTGGCCCTACCTATATTCCTCCAAATCACCTTCAGAGCACCAAAAGAAGCTCCTAGCTTAGCTCACTGATCAGTGACCAGGACAATCAGAATTTATGAACTTAAGGAAATGGAATACTTATCCTTCCCTTGTGCTTTTAAGCACAGATGCCTTTCAGGCCCTTACTGAAGAGATGGAGCCCCATGCCTCCGTCCCTCAACTGTATACCTTCTACGGCTATAACCACTCTGTCTCCTGATTCAGCACCTGTGCTCCCTTAACTTCAGTTTCCAGTCCTTGCACTACCAGCCACATGGGGGTCCATGGCAGGGTTCCTACTGGGAGTGGACAACTCATTGTGGAGGCCCCAATCTTAGACTTGTACCTTCTGAAGGTCAGAAGTTAACAGAATTCTGATCTTTTCAAGTCACCTCAAGTCTTGCTTTGAAGAACTTTCTCTTCTTGTCTCTGTGTTCTGCCCTTTATCCTTTCAGTTTCCTGGCCAAATATTTACAGAAGGGTTTGTGTATATCCCCCTACAGAAAAGTCAGGCAGGGCCAATCCATTAAGTGAGCCTTTCTGGCAGGGTGCATGACACAGATGTGGCTTGTTTTGCAAACACAGATCCTTCAGAGTGACCAGTAGCAGAGGTATCAGAAGAAAATATCCACTTTTAATTACCATTTAGGACAAACATCAGTTTGCTTTGATAAAAGCGGGGAGGGATGAATTGTGGAGTCCCTTCTATAGTGGGTGGGGCGCCATCTTGCTGGATGGCCAAAATAAGGATGAAGAGAGGTTGCTCTTAAAGTCCTCTCTACACACATATCCTTTGCCTTTTTACATTCAGAGAATAAAGACACAACTTGTAAAACGGTGATCACTACAAGTTATTCACTCTCACTGTGATCTCTGCTTTGCAAATTTTCTTGCAGCGGGACAGACCGACAAGTCCCATGCTGATTTAGCCAGGGCTCTTGCCCCCTCACCCCATTCACACTTTATGCAGGCTGCTAAAAATTTAAGACAATGTACATCCATGTATTTATATAGAAGTCCATCCTTTGCATTACTAAAAACCTTTAGTAATATTACTGGGGACCAATGGCTGCAATCACACATGCTAAATAATCCACTTTCAATCCACTTCCAATTGGATTGGAAAATCTAGTTGGAAAGTGCATTGAAAAGTGGATTATTTAGCATGTGTGATTGCAGTGAATGAGTGCGGTCCATGGCTGACTTTTCCCCATTGAGACTGAACTACTCCAAAAAGCTGCTGAAGTTGTTTCTCCAAAGCTCACCTTGGGGGGGGGGTGGTATTGGACTGCACACCATGCTTCCAAATTATCCAAATAGTTCCATAAATATTACCTACAAACACGGCATTTCTAAAGAAGCATGAGCAAAAACTGGTAAGTCAGAGGAGTCATTCTTAGAAGACTGGGGAAAAAACACTATTCCACTTATTAGACTCAATATATCCTATGTTCTGATCCTAATTGTTTAAAAAATCCTAGATTCAGTCCATTATTAGCACCATGCAAGATCTTCTTCTAATGTTCTGAGAAACTTAAGGAACGCTAACAGGGATTCCCTCCAATCAGTAGTGAATTATACACTAGTTTGCTCACTGGGACCTGAGATTCCAAAATTGTGATTCTATTCTTGAACCTACCCACAGGCAGTATAAAGAAAAAAACACATTTCTTATCCTAATAGATTCACAGCCACTATCACAATGAGTAGAAGCCTGCATCTGTTTTTTTTGCTGGAATCACAGCATTATAAGACTCCAGGTTTTGCAAGCTTGTGGAGTGAGAGTGTAAGGCAAGGAGTCAATCTCTGGGGTAACATCCTGATGCATAAAGCACTAGTTTGGTCAGGCATGTGCCAAAATCAGATACATTAATGCACAAAACATATTCTTTGCTAGTGATGCAACAGAATATGTATATACCTGCAATTGGTGAGTAGACCCTAGTTATGAAACACATACTCTTAAATGTGTTTTCCATCAAATTTGTGGAACATTCTCTTCTAGTTGTACAGCAAACCAGTTTTGTGTTTCTCTTCTATATTAGTCATTCCTGAAACAGGAACCTTCATATCTACTCTGACTGTATTAACCTACATAATTCAGTATCTTATTTGTCAGCAAAAGGAATGAGGCGTCAAGGTGCACTATGCATAAGATGCCTCAAAATCATACACTAAATAGACAAAAACATACTTCAGATCAGCATGTGAAATTCTGACCCATCTTCCTCCCTAGCCCATTTCCCTACTAACAGCTCACAGCCCCTTCTGTTCTTTGTCCTTGTGTGAGGTTGTCACACCTTCTCAACTGATCTTTTGCTTCCTTCTTATCTTATGAACTGACTGTCAGTATTCTGTAACTGACCCTTCCCCTTGAGTAGGCTGGAATGTGCACAAACACTTTGTTGCCCAGAGGCACTGCCTTTACTCTCAGGCAGCCCCAAGAGCAAGGGCACCCCACTTTCTAACCTGAACCAGAGACCCACAAAACTCAGGCCAAGGAAGATACTCCTGGTTTTGAAACACAGAGCAAGCCATAGCTCTGGAAACAGGGTCTCCGTTTTCAGGTGGCAACCACACAATCCTCAGAACAAACCTCCAGTCTTCTCCCCCACCCAGGAAGATACGCATATGAAACATAGGATACTGCAATAAACCAACCAAACATTCAAATTATTAATGATCCTTCCTGATGCTAAACAGGAACCCATCTCCCGTCTTTTGTCGGTATCTGGGAACCTATTCAGCTGCCTTGGCAGAACCATCAATGGACATAAAATCTATTCAACTAGCCCCAGTACAGTCATCCAACACCTGGCTTCTACTGTTAATCCAGACTCTGCCCCTCTGAAATCTCATTGGTCACATCTAGGCCTTGCCCATCCTGATGCCATGCACCCTTGGGACTCATCATTGACCCAGGTAATCCTTTGCCTTCACCTGAGACAAGCCCCTCAAGATTTCCTATTGGTTTCCAATGTCTACATCTGTCCAGGCACATGGCCACAGAGGATGTGCCTCTGCCCTGATGTCAACTGGCAGTCCACCCCCAAACCTTTGGGTCTGGGCCATAAAAGCTCTTCTTCATGGACCTCTGCATGTCTGGACAGGTAGTATCATCCCATAAATGACCCCTCTATTAGCTATCAATCACTTCTGCTTTCTTAGTTCTGTACTGTGTGTGTGAATGGTTGATTATTGTCTGTATACTTGAGAATATTTAATAAAGAAACCATTAGCTACCCAGTCTCTGTGTCTATTCCTGGGCTCTTGAGAATTCTGACTCCAGTATGCACAGGTCATGATCCATGTGATATGCCTATTGCCATTTCATATTCATAATTCCCCAAGCTATTATTAAGAAATAAGACAATTTGGCTAACAACTTCAGATACTGCAGTGGTCCAGACAATGGCTGGGAGGCTTACTGACAATAGGAAGGCAGTATGAGCAGGTAACTGTCAGATGGTTTGATTTAGAAAGTTGGATTGCTGTTTATTATTGGTTGCTGTCTTACAATCTCCTCCTCAACAGCAAATTCCTCAGATTTCATCACAATATCTATTTCCTGTCTACCATAATGGTGTCAGGCTCCCTATGCATTTTACAGCTTGCCTGCCATTGAGTGAGGAGGTTCCTCTCTCTTTGATGTGCCAGAGGCTTGTCACATTAATGGGGCCAAATGCCCTGGCTTTTCAAATGTCTGGGAGAGGTACGTGCTTAGTGAGAGGGTAGATGACTGTTAATTTTGGCGGGCAAATACTGCGGGGTGATTGAGTCCTGATCTTTTGTGCCCGTACTTGAACACACTATATCTGTAACCTTCGTGCGTTCCACTTCAGTCCTAACAATAGCTCGTGTCCAATAAAGGTAGCTTTCTTCGCAGTGACTGGTGTTGAGAACCGATTTGACCAAGATCCTGACAAATGGGACCTTTCCTGGTTGCCACGGCAATCATCATTAACTCCTACCAAACTATTTATCTCTTCCTCTCAGATTTTTATTCCACCCATTCTCCAAGGATGGCATACACAGACTCCCCCATTTTATCCTCACAACAGCCCTGAGAATTAGGTTGGGCCGAAAAATTAAGACTGGTCCAAACTCACCTAATCAGTTAAATGGCTAAGTGGGGACGTGAACCACTGCACACCACTGACTTTCAGTGTCATAGCAATGTGCCTTGGCTGCTTCATCCTGTCCTACAATTCATGTCCCGTATCCTTCCTTCTTTGCTACTTTAATATGTAGGCTATAGAGACTTGTAGAATTAACAGATATCTACAGTGAGTACAATTCAGCCTCAGTAGGGAGGACTACGACCAACTCTATACCTTCTGAACAATCTCAAACCAAGCCCATAGACTCTAAATATTATCAGATACCTGCCTATGAAATTTATATACATATATAAAGACATTAAAGATGGATAGCATTGATGCTTGGACATTTCAAATCACATTTTATTCTCCAAGACTCAGCTTTGGACTCTTTTAGTAGCCATTTTCTTTTGTGCTTAGGGGTTGCCATCTCACCTTCAGAAGTCCGGCTCCTTTGACAGAATACTAGTGTTCTTCAATCTGACTCTATAATGGGCATAGCATTATAAGAGACTCTGGAGAACCATTACAATACAGCCCTTCTCATTTTAGAATTATACCTCCCTCGCACCTAACCTTTTTGTTTGTTCAGTATCACTTACCCGGGTGCATAGGATGCTTTGAGCTCTGATTTGATTGGAGGGCCAATACTAGTCAGGCAGTGGCCTCCAAGGTATCCCTTGGGCACCACCATGCCATTGTTGTTATTGCAGTTGAGGTGAGCACTGTAGCTGGGTCCACAAGGGTTGGACAAAGGGGGACCATGTCGGATTGGAACTTGGCTGCTTGGGGTGCCGTGATGGAGACCATGCTGGATCGGGAGTTGGGCACTTGGGGGGCCATGATGGAGGGCACCACTGGACACAATGTTGGTCACATGGCCAGCACTGGAGGCAGATGCAGTGGCAGAGCTGGAAGCCTGAACATGAGGGAAGCCAGCTGAGGAAGGGATTTCAGGAAGGGAGTCCAAGTCAGAGCTGTGGGGTAGAAGTTGAACCTCCTGAATAATATATTATATATTGCATTTTTCTCATCTACAGATCTGATGCACTGTTCAGATTATATCTATAAATGCTCCTAACCCACAAGGCACAACATTACTCCACTGAAGGGATCAGAAAAAAGGCATGGTTTTCACTATAGGCTCAAACCACAGAGAGAAGTCACTCTGAAACTGTAAAATATATTTGACCCATGATAAACTGGGTAAAAAAAAATTATTGCACCAAAGGGGGGGGGATAGTGAGTATCTCAGCAACACTTTCAGCAGGGCTCTTTTTGTAGCAGGAACTCCTTTGCATATTAGGCGACACACCCCTAATGTAGCCAATCCTCCAAGAGCTTACAGAGCTCTTCTTACAGGGGCTACTGCAAGCTCTTGGAGGATTGGCGACATTAGGGGTGTGTCGCCTAATATGCAAAGGAGTTCCTGCTACAAAAAGAGCCCTGACTTTCAGGATTCAAGGAAGAAACTGCTGTGGTATTCATATCCGGTTGAGCTCAAAGAAAAATATTTTGCAAGTGCTGGGTACTCTGGGACCCTCACTGCAAAGACTCATCGAACTTATCCCTGGTTTACAAGTTCAGCCCAAAGTAGCAAAGATAGACTTATAACCAGTGCACTGTTGTCCTGGCATGAAAATTCCTCAGGGATTATTGCATGGTAATATGGCTTTGTTGTGGATGAGGGGCCGGGGGGCAAGAGATGCTGTGGCAGTTATGGTGATGGAAGGGCACACTGCCATCTCTGTGACTAGGAGAACGTAGGAAAGATGCCCTTCTCCAGATAGAGAGCATCCTTTACAACTGACAGAGAAAACATGCTAGCCCTTTAATGTGTTAACGCCTCTTGATTGGAGGATCCATGTTCTGGCAGGCTTGAGCCCCTGGACCTGGCACCCAGGACGTGGCACCCAGATTGGCTAAGGCCCTGAGAGTCCATGAGGGAACGCGTCTGAAAAGAAGAGCTGTTCCTTTGTTTGGGGATTTGCTGGTGGAGCTATTGGTTGGCCCTTTGGGGGCTGACTCACTTGCATACATTGGCAATGGAGGTGGACAGAGGACAATGATGCTAAAGATGTTTGCAGATGTGCCAGGGAGGAAGGCATCATGCAACTAACAAGGACCAGATATGCCATGGATGGTAAGTACCTAGTTAGTAACTTTTATTTTGCTTAGTGCACCAAGATCTGTCTTGTAGCCCCTTGAGTTTGTGCCTTGTAGAAATAAAATTGTTTAATTAAGAGAGTTTGAACATTTCCTTACCCAGCCTTGGCTACTTGGTATGCTAAAGCAATACTCCCCTGTGGCATTGGCCTCCGGCAATCCCATGAGAGGCTGAATTTTACCCGGGGTGGTGTTGGCAGCAAGAAGGAGAAGGGGGACAAGACAGTGGGTGGGTGTGCTTTCTGACATGGTGACCATTTCCTTTACAGCCTCTAACTTAGGAAATCACCCATTCACAATACTAAAGAATCTGAGGTTCTGTATTTAACTACGCCCTCATCGTTACTCTTGCTTTCCATAAAGTTCAGCTCTGGTGATATCATTCCTTAGGCAACCAGAAGACATCACTTTTGGTGACACACAGCCAGAAGACTGAATGCAGACCCTTGGAATCAAAAGCTTCTCCAATGGGCCTGCTGCCAAATAAGGAAGGACGCAAATAAAGATTTAAGAAAACCTAGGGATGTAACAGGGTCACAAAGATAAGCAGAATTCTGTGGAAAAGAAGAAAAAGATGATGGAGGCATGTTGTACAGAAGCACTCAATTGTATTATTATAAAAGAATCCCTTCTGCATTCTAAAAGGGGCAGTAATCGTTACTCTGACAATGCCGTGCAACCACTGTTGATCATTAAAAGTACAGCGAAATGAAGGTACTTACATATCTGGTGAATCCTCCTTGCCAATGTATTCTTCCAGGATACTGGTGTCAATGTTTGATGGTTCAAGAGCTCCATTAATATCATGACCTGAAGTAAAAATCGGTTGCAGAGGGAAAGCAATTAGCAAAAAAGAAAGATGAGTAAAGTTCAAACAAGACGCTGCTGTTTCCGCAGGCCCAGATGGAGCTCTGTTGATGGAAATTCCCCCAAACAAAAATACTTGTTGAAACCAAGTCACTGAATTGGCTTTAAAACTGAATATCTGAAGGGGGAAGTGAGATTCAGATCTGAAGAATGAAGTATTGTTCTGGAACCATCAGCTGGAGACCAGGGGATGGACACCGGAAGAATGGGGGGCCAGAGAAACTGGACAAGGAATCAATTGACTCACAACGGCTCAGCAGTGGCCAAGGAGGGGTTTGAGTCTACTGACAGGAAGAGCGATCTAGAACAGGCAGAACCACAGTCATCAATGTATTAAAATAATGTGTAAGAAATGCAATTATATCTTAAAACCCGTATCAGCTCATATTGCAACAGTAATGATAATATATACAGAGTATCAAACACCCAAAGGGTAAATACACTACTAAATCCCCAAAATATGCCTAACAAGATTAAAACAAAAAAAGAGAAATAGCAATAGATTCCTGTGGCTCTTGTCATTCTGAATTGCAACTCGCTTACCCCTGGAAAGACTTGCAAACCAGTAGGATGATTTAATTGCCATTACTAAGGATATAGTGTTGGTCTAAATACTAGGATGTATCCAAACAAACAGCATTTCCATTTGCAGAAGAGGGGGTGGCCATTTCCACTGACTCCCCCTCCCACTTAAGAGCCCTCTTTGTACCCTATGCTCTTCCAGAGTGTCCACTGACCCCCCAGGAACAATATGGAGGGCAGTGAGCTATGGACAGGTCAAAGTCCTGCCATTTCTTGGAAACTACCAATCTCCTTTAAACCTGGTTAGAAAGTTCACTGAACGGGTAGCAGCCAATCAGGGTCCATGGACAGAACACATGAGAGGGTGGGGACTGTTTTTTTCCTTTCATACGAAGTTTAACCACCAGAGAGAAAGGCCAGGGAATCCTTTGTCTCAGGGGACACTGGGGAAACAAGATGACACAGCTAATGACTGTCATTTGTTAGTCTTCCAACGTGGAGGGAAACTAAAGGGACATGTCTTGGTCTGATTTTAAAGTGTTCTTGTAAATCCCAGGTCCAGCTGTTCATAAGTTTCTCTCAAAGTGCAGATTGGCTCACCATTTTCATAATAGAGAGTTTTATCAGTCACTGCCTCATACACCTTGGGTCCAGGGAGGGGGCTCATGTGACACTTGTTAATAGTTTAGAACCTTACTGCACTTCCAGGGAGGCAAATAAAAGTTGTCATTTATTCATAACTCCTGACTGGTTTCAAGAGTGAACAAAGTGTTTTATTTTAACCAAGACAGAAGGGAAAAGAAGCAGCTCTACACAAATAATTGTATGTCTAATAGTGTACCTGGCCCCAGTGTGGATTGATATCCCCAGAGAACCGGGCCAGGTACACACTCCAGATATTTTCCTGCAGGTATAGGGGAGGCCTCAGGTTAGCACGTAATGCCAAAAGTGGAACAGGGATTAGATCACCCCCAAACAGATATGCATGGCCTGCACTTGCACAGACACGGTACCTCCACAGAAGTGGGGGAAGCCACCGCCACCACATGAACCAGATTGGTAGAGGTGCATGGCACTGTAGGAAGGTGGGGGAAGGAAGGAGGTTGGGAACTGCCACACTTCTCACCACTGGATGCCACTGAGCAGCAATGAGGGGGCACGTGTGTGGACAGAGCCACAGAGAGGGGGAGATGTATGTGGGCAGACCAGACAGGAGGGGGAGAGGCTGGCCAATATTCTCCCACCCCTGCAAGTTTAGCAGATTCCTGTGGGTGGGGGGGCTAAAGGCTAAAGGCAAGGAAGAAAATGGGGGGGGATGGGACCTTCCACTGCCAATCTTGCAGGTCCCCCATTTGTACTCCTCTATAAACTGGGGGGAACGGAAGAACCAATAAACTCCTTATCAGTGGCAGCCATCAGACATTTCGAGGTTTTCACTTCGGCACAACTGTATCTCTAACCACTTAGTGTTACTTGAATTAATCCCAGATGGGCTGGAAAAGTAGTGGTAGTTAAAAAACAAAAACCCGAAAAGAAAGGAAAATAAAATAAAATCCAGAAAAATAAAAAAGAAAACTTTACTATTTAACAGGGAAAAACCCACTGCTTAGGAGGAGGAGGAGGAGGAGGAGGAGGAGGAGGAAGCAGTAAAGTCCTGTTCTGCTAAGCCTTATCTTCCTAGCCTTAGCAAGACTCATTGCATTTACTACAAGAGAGGATTTGTTGGCACATTCTGGGACCCTGAATATGGATTGTTTATGAGTGCTGAGGCACAGGTAGGTCATTGCACTACAACTGGCTTAAGAGGAAGCTAAAAGTTCAGTCATAAAAGGCTTGGACACCATCTTTTCCTCTCCTAGGTCTCGGTTTTCAGAACGTACTGTGTTTTCACCATTTTTATTTTTGTCATGAGGCTTTAGAAAGACATCAGCTCTTTACTGCTACTCCACATCCACTTCACGCCTCTTCCTGTTCAGTGGCTGTCTGGACTTTCTTCTAGCTTTTCCCTTAGAATTCGTCCTTCTTCTGGAAAAGACATTCGGTTTGTTGATATGAAGTGTCTGCCTGAGAGTATGAAAGATCTCTAGGGTTGGTGTGCTAGTCCTAAGCACCAAAAGCATTATCGAGAAAAGGGGAGGGAATCCTTTACACAGAGCTCAGATAATAAAGACAACCTTTTCCCAGATGGCTCAATCACATTAAATTAAAATGACAGGTCACTTACACACCAGATCAGCACACACACAAAATCGAAGGCGTTTCCCACCCTCACGTAGCATTCTGGGGAAAGGTTAATCAAACCCACCCCTCAAAAAAAAAGACAGGGAGGGGGGCATTCCAACCTATCAGAACATTATCCTGTGAAAATCCCTTTCATACCAAGACAAGCAAACTGGCAGAAATAAATCCAGCAAAGAATTTTGCCAAATGCAGGGGAGGGGAAGAAAATGTAAAAGGGAGAGACTCCCCCCCCCTTCGTAACATAAATGGAAAAAAGACAGGCCAAGGATACAACCTCACTGTAACACCTCACTATAACACTTATAACCCATTGTTCATCATACAAGAGAGAAATCATATATAGTTGCCCAATGACTGTTAAGAAAGAAAATGTTCATATTTGCATAAATGAACATATTGCAGCTCTAGGCAATACAGTTTCCTGTTGAAAGGATCAGAACTTTTCATTGCTTACACTTGCATCCTGCTGTCCTTGAAAGTTTCTCTTTCTCCTTTCTAAGGAATCAATGCACTTTAAGGGAGGGTGTTTTCCACTTAGCATGCACAATTTTGCCCTGGCCATGAATTTTAGTCATACGCTTATTACCCTCTCTTTTCATATTTTATCACATGATCTTGTGACATCTCATACACTCAGACTGTCATGTGGAATTCTGCATCTACATTTTTTCCACAGCAACTTATTCCACAGCAAATTTCAACAGAATGCTAAATATGTGTCTGTATCCCAGCATAGATTCTTGTTAATGCCCAACAGATCAAAACATAGAGGAGGATTATAAAATGATGAATGAATTAAAGATAGCGGCTAGACAAAATAACTGTGTCGTAATAGGTTATTTTAACTACCCACGCATTGATTGGGTCAATATGTGTTCAGGTCAGGAAAAAGAAATTGAGTTTCTAGACACTCTCAATGACTGTGCTATGGAGCAGGTGGTCACAGAACCTACCAGGGGAGAGGCAATCCTGGATTTGGTCCTAAGTAATGCCCAAGTCCTGGTGAGAGATGTAAAAGTGATTGCACCGCTTGGGAGCAGTGACCATAATGTTATTGAGTTCAACATTTGTATACATAGGGAGTTGCCCAAAAAGACGAACCACTTTTAACTTTAAAAGGGGTAACTTCTCTGATATGAGGGGACATGTGAGGAAGAAACTGAAAGAAAAAGTACAAAGGGTAAAAACCTTTGGGGAAGCTTGAAGACTATTTAAAACTACAATCTCAGAAGCTCAGATAAAATACACACTGCAGGTTAGGAAAGGAACAAATAGGTATAGAAAAAAGGCTGCATGGTTAACAAAGTCTCCGGTCACACGCAGAACTTGCCGCGAGATACTCACGAATGCAGGGCGGAGTTTAAGGGCGCGATCAAGTGGACACATCTGGCAGGTGTTGCACACCCGTTGCCAACCCAGATCATCCATCTGAAGATCCAGAGTTAAAAAGTACCAGCAAAAGCCCACTATCAAACAGTTGCAACGGGCTGCAGATGGACTTCCTCCGTCTGATCAACGTGCTCCTCCTGCCTTGTTGAAGCGTGCCGGAAACACGTGCCTCCGAAAAAGCCCTGGTTCCCCGCCATTGTGTCCGATCACATAGTGGCGGGTCAAATACAGACGGCACAAATAGCCATGCCTCCCCCCCCCAACGTGGGAGCATCTGCCCAGTGCTGCACTGCTGGCTCTCTAATCCAATCCCTGTAGGTTTTCCTCTGCATCCCATCTCATCCCATGAGGCCTTGTGGTGAGGATACAACAACACAGAGCTACTTTCCTTTATATACAGTTTATCTTTCATGTACCTGGCATTACATTTTATGGCACACATGGCCCAGCCCAACAAAGTGACATTTGTGTCAGATCCGGCCCTCATGACAAATGAGTTCGACACCGCAGCTGTAAAAGGGAAGACGGATTCCTTTAAGCAGTAAAAAGCTAGTCTCAGTGAGGTTGATAAAAGGGAACATAGACAGTGGCAAATAAAATGCAAGTCAGGCAGGCAAAAAGGGGATATGAGGAGCATACTGCAAAAAACATAAAGACTAACAATAAAACTTTCTTCAAATACATTAGACGGAGGAAACCAGCCAGGGAGGCAGTGGGGCCCTTGGATGGCCAAGGGGTAAAAAAATTACTGACGGATGATAGGGAAATGGCCACGTTGATGGGGTCTGAACTGGAAGAGACTGACCAAGAGAGAGATCTTGGGGTTGTACTAGATAGCTCACTGAAAATGTCAAGACGGTGTGCAACTGCAATAAAAAAAGCCAATGCTATGCTGGGGATTATTAGGAAGGGAATTGAGAACAAATCAGCCAGTATCATAATGCCCCTGTATAAATCAATGGTGCAACCTCATTTGGAATACTGTGTGCAATTCTGGTCACCACACCTCAAAAACGGATATTATAACATTGGAAAAACTGCAGAAAAGGGCAACTAGAATGATAAAAGGGTTGGAACACTTTCCCTATGAAGAAAGGTTAAAGTATTTGGAGCTTTTTAGCTTGGAGATACGACAACTGAGGGGCGACATGATTGAGGTTTACAAGATTATGCATGGGATAAAGCAGGTAGAGAATGAAGTACTTTTCTCCCTTTCTCACAATACAAGAACTCGTGGGCACTCAGTGAAATTGCTGAGCAGTCAGGTTAGAACGGATAAAAGGAAGTACTTCTTCACCCAAAGAGTGATTAACACATGGAATTCACTGCAACAGGAGATGGTGGCAGCTACAAGCATGGACGGCTTCAAGAGGGAATTGGATAACCATATGGAGCAGAGGTCCATCAGTGGCTATTAGCCACAAGGTATAGCAAAAGTGATGCACTGTATTCTTGGTGCTGGGCAGGGGGCAACAGTGGGAAGGCTTCTAGTGTCCTGTCCCCGCTGATGGACCTCCTGATGGCACCTGGTATTTTTGGTCACTGTGTGACAGAATGTTGGACTGGATGGGCCGTTGGCCTTGAACCAACATTGGCTTCTCTTATGTTCTTGGGCAATCTAAGCAAAATGTACTGACTTTACTGGCATCTTCTACATTCCCCTGCCATCCTGAGCATTACCAGTAAATTTCAGAGAGATGATTTTGCCTTACTTGCTGATTCCTCTGAAGCACAGGGAATTAAATCAAGTTGTTGTGAGCTGAGTTCCTTCCTTACAGTGGGGTTGGAGGAGGGCTTCCACTAGATTGCTCATCTTTACTACAGCCCCAATACACCTTGCTGCAGAGCTTATTGTTCAGGATGGCCCCCAATTCTAAGCAGTGAGGTGGATCCAGCCACTCTGTTCAGTACATTTTGAAGTCTTCTCGCCATCTTAAGTGGCTTTTCCACTGGAAGAAGATCCATTTAGGTTGGAGGAAAGCATCAAACTTTGCAAAGCAGAATGGCTAGATCCAATTCAGCAGTTTTTGCAGCAGACAAAAGGATCTGCTGGGGAAAGGAACAAATGATCCACATCTGGAAACTCATTTTGTGCAGAAGAGTTTGAATCTAATCCTTTGGTTTTATCCAGTTTCTAAATTAGGCATTAACTTTTAGATTTTAAGTAACTATTTTATTTTTAATAATAGTCACTGCCACAGTTGCTTTTAAGCTGAGCTAGGGGGCGCTAGTGCACAACATTTTAACAGGCAGCTCAGGGGGTGTGAGCTTATGCTCACAAGACATTTTCCCCCTTCATTGGAAACAATGGAGGATGGGGGCATCTTCTTCTGGGGACCATAGAATTGGACCTCCTGGTCCAACCTTTTTGAAACTTGGAGGGCCTTGAGAAGAGGAACCAACAGCTATGCTGCTAATTTGGTGGCTGTACCTAAAAAAACCAGCCACCCCCAGAGCCCCAGGTACCCCCTTGGATCGATTCTTCATTATAGACTATGGGGCCTATTGACTATAATGGTCCCCACAGGCTACAATAGAGCCAGGAAAAATGATATTTTTTGCACAACCTTATTATGCTTTTCAGTATGATTTATAAGCTGCCTTGAGTCACAGGGGAAAATGAGATACAAATATTCAAATAAATAAGTAGTTTGGACAGGTTGATAACATTTAAGCAACTTCCTGTTTGTTAGGTCACGCAGCATTCTAACAGTGATTGTTCCTCCTCTGTTATACTTGACCTGTAATGCTGGTTGCCATATTTCACTAAAAAACACAAACTAGACTGCAAGAGTCCCCACCTACCCCCCCCCAAGTGCTGGTATGTTTTCTAAGGCTCAGCACAAGGCAACGGTCCAAGGCCAGGTCTACCAATATCGTTGACTGGAGTAGGTAGACCTATTCTCTGGAGGCCAGGTCTACCAAGATAGTGGAAAGGGATGGGTAGACCTGTTCTCTGGAGGCTAGGTCTACCAAGATAGTGGAAAGGGGTGGGTAGACCTGTTCTCCAGAGGACAGGTCTACCAATATACTGGACTGGGGTGGGTAGACCTGTTCTCCGGAGGCCAAGTCTACCAATATAGAGAAAAGGTGTGGGGTAGACTTGTCCTCCAGAGGAGAGGTCTATCAGTATAGTGGAAAGGGGTGGGTGAAATTTGACTTGATTCTATTTTCTCTTATAATGTTTAAATTATTCTTAAAATACAGTTTAAACATAATTTAAAAGAATTCATTCTGAGAGCTTTACGAAGTTATGGAAATAATTTTCTAAAAAACTAATTTACATGATAGTCAAATATAGACTCACGCACAACTTTAATGCTACTAGCTTTTTTTGCTTTTTTTGCTCATGAGGTAGAATTTCTGCTCACAACACTGTGGAGCTCAGAGAGAACATCAGATTTGCTTTCTTACAGTGCTATATTACATGCTAGGGATAAGGAAACTAATAATTTTAGCAGGCTTGTAAAAAAAAGAAGAAAACAAAGAAGAGATTGAATTTATACTCTGCCTTCACTCGGAGTCTCAGAGAGGCTTACAAACTCCTTTCCCTTCCCCTCCCCACATCAGACACCCTGTGAGGTAGGTGGGCTGAGAGAGCTCTTTCCAGAACTGTCCTTGAGAGAACAGCTCTGACAGAACTATGGCTTGCCCAAGGTCATCCAGTGGCTGCAAATGGAGGAGTGGGAAATCAAACCCGGTTCTTCCAGATTAGAGTCCGCACACTTAACCACTACACCAAACCATTAGCCTGATAGCTTGTTGCATATCAGGTGACCAGGGAATGAAATATTCATCTTTTCTTTTTTAAGTACCTTGGTTCTTCTCTTTTTTAAGTACTTTGTTATACCATCAGTTTACCACAGAACTATTGTGTGATCAGATGGGCTAGTAACATTTGCCGACTTATTTGCAATACTAAAATTCAAATTTTAATTCTTGCAGAACTCATGGATGAACACCCATTGGTCCTTGGTCACAAGAATTTAGGCACTTTGAAAAATTAGTGCTGTACTATTGCAAATATAGGACCCCCTCCCCAATTCTTGCTATACTGCCTTCTCCTCCTTCACTCCACACACCTTCCCAAACTTTACTATGTTTCATAGAACTGTGGATTTCCTCTTCCCCTCCCCCTTTACAACCTCAACGTAAGCTACTACACATGTTCTTCAGCTGTAGTGCCCTGACCTGGATAGCCCAATCTCATCGGATCTCAGAAGCTAAGCAGGGTTGGCCTTGGTTAGTATTCAGAAGGGTGACCTCCAAAGAATACCAGGGTTGTGACACAGAGGCAGGCAACGGCAAACCACCTCTGAAACGTCTCTTGCCTTAAGAAAACCAAGCCTAGCTCACCACCTAGTGGTGCATAACGCTAAAAGAGCTAGAACTTTTTGCTGCCAGACAATCTTAGGATCTCCTGGCTATTCTACACACGGTACCGTACGATACTTATTTATTTCTTCAGCTACATAACACAATCCTTACTGGATCATCCTAAGGGTGTATCTAGTTCAACATTTTAGTTCCAGCAGCAATCACCCAGATGCTTCCAGCAAACCCACAGGCAAGGCCTAAGATCAAGAGCCTTCCACCCATTCTTTGACCTCAGCAGCTGATGGGCACTCTGCCTCTGAATACGGAATTTCCATTTAGCTACTAAAGTCTACTAGATGTTGAAAGATGTGTCCCTGTTAAAGCCCTCTGAGCCATAATCACATCTCGTGCAAGTTCCACGAATTATTTAAGCACTGTGTAAAGTGGTACTTTCTTCAATCTCTCCTGAACCAGCTGCCAATCAATTTCATTAGGTGACCCTGAGCTCTATGACAGAGCAAAAATTTCATTTCATCCACTTTCTCAACAACATTTATAAACCTCTACGGTATCCCTCTTAGCTTTCTCTCCCTATACAATCAAGTGAGGGGGGGGACTACAAACCTTTAAGCCTTTCCCAATAGGGACAAAGCTCCTATGTTTGATCATTTTGATTGCTCTTTTCTTCATCATTTTTTCAGCTCTACAATATCATAACCAAATAAAAGATTTTTTCCTCAATCAATCCTCAGTGAGGTATCTGAGAGTAGAGGAAAACCAGGACAGGCCCTTACATGACACTGGGACCCTCAGGCCCATGACGCCATCCCCCCTGGGATCTATCACGTAACTTTTCCACTCCTCTCTCATCCCTTTCTTTTTCAGCCTGCCTACCCGCTTTGTGTGATGGGGTATGAGATGGAACTACATTATACATGCTAAGCAACTGCATCATATGGCAGGCAACAATCACATTCCCATCATCATTATATCTGATTTTCAACCCAGCCATAGATTTGGATCCTTAAACCCACAGACTAGGGGCATGAACCGATAAGACAGGTCTTTCTACAAACTTGAAAAAAGCTCCAGGTAGGCCTCCCATTTACCTTCCCAGGGTGGGAAATTCCCCACTCCAAGGAACTGACAAGTGGGAGAAACATAGTGATGTTCAAGGAATTTCCCCTAGCCTCTGTAGTTATGATCATAGAGACTAGGGGAGGCAACCTAGAGCACCACCTGGGTGACATCACATTTCCCCCAAACTCTGCACTCCCCAGACAGCACTCCTAAAATTTCCCAGCATTTGCCAAGGTAGTGCTGAGAGCTGCAGACACAGGGTCGCAGAAAAATCTGAACTCTAAAAAAAAATTAAATTAAATTAAATGAAGGGGTTAAAAATCCCCGAAATAACAGAAGCTGTGCCTGTAGCTTTAAGGAATGAATCCTCTTTGAGATATCAGTGGCAACTGCGAGGGTTTCCTAGGTAACCACAACAATATTGCCAGCCTTCAAAGCTTGGTTTCTATCAGTAAAAGGCAGGGGAAAGAGGCAGAACTCTTTCCAGGGATGTTCCAGCTTCCCAGTCCACCCCCTGCTCCCCTCTTCCTGCCCTGGAGGGAGGACTCATCACTATTAGACCAAGCGGTGACGACATAGCAACTCACTACTGTACAACAAAAACTGATTGACTCAGTACCAGGCAATTTGCATGACTCACCCAGGTCCCACAGTGGCTACCAGATGACTTGTACAACTTGGCCAGGCCTGGCAGTAGCCGCTACACCACCCACCGAGTGATTTGCTACCACATGATTTTGCACCTTGGACTGACTTTTCCCTAAGAGAGGCTGCCAGGGTGAGGGATGGGGGGAAAGCTGAAAGCCAGTGTGGTGCAGTGTTTAGAGTCTTAGAGTAGGATCTGAAGGACCCATGTCCCCCATTCTGCCATGAAAGCCTGGTGGATGAATTTGGGCCAGTCAATCTTTCTCAGTCTAATCTACTTCACAGGGTGTCAAACTCGGGTCTTGTTTGCCATGGAGTTCTTGATTTTCTTTGGTCCTGTATGCCTATTTTCTTATGTAGTTTGGGTTGGGGGGGGGGAGTCTGTGAACATGTGACAGTGTGGGTGTGAGGACTGCTTTGCTGAGAGTCGCACAGGCTTGTAACTGTGTTAAGCAGGGCCTCCCTTCTCTGGGAGGAATGTGTGCTTGACCTTGGACACCAGGCACTGCTAGAATAGTAATGAAGGGGGCAAAAAAGTCTCTTGGGCGAAATCCATCCATACTTATTCTGATTTAGAAACCTCTGGTGAAGATGTAGAAGCATCAGTGGAAGAAGGAAGTTCTGGCACTAGATTGAGGAGTAGAAATGTAATAAGCTACAAGGAGAGAGACCAGCATTTTTTAGGCAAGGGCAAACACAGGGGCAAACAGAAGATATAATTGTGAACCTTTCAAATAGGGCACTCACAGAAATAGAATGGAGGGTACTGAACAAAGGATTAAATTATGCTTTAATACCTAAATATAATGCCTTTGATACAAGACTGGATGTGTTTAAACTGATTAGGACTTTGACACTTAAAAAGTTTTTTGGATTTAGTATAGAGATGTCTAATAAAGAGTCTTCTCTGTGGAGAGGAAAATCTTCTTTTGTTCCAAATATAACTGACAGTTCCATACAAACATTTGAAAAAATGGTTTGGGGAGATATTAAAACTGTAGAAGATTCTGCACAATATAATTGGCACAATAGATCAAGAGAGGAGACAAAGACTCTACAAGATATGAAAAATGATGAAAGCATTGTCAGCTGACAAAGGCGGGGCCACAGTGATTACAAATAAGACAGAATATACGGCAGAAGCACTCAGACAACTAGAGGATATCACAAATTATGTGAAGACAGATAAAGTTCCAACTATTCATATAGCAACTATAACAAGAGTGACCCTTTTGGAAGCGGAGCTGGCAGGATATATAGATAAAGATGTTTTGCGTTTTCTAGCTAATTCCAACCCAAGGGTCCCAATTTTTTATACACTGCCCAAAATCGGGGCTGGCCCCAGGTTTTCCCCCCAGTAGGCGAGGATACCTTCTGATGCGCCCCCCTTGCGCCCACCTCCTGGCACCCCCCCCAAGGCCAGGGGATGCTGCCAAAGTCTGAAAGTAAGCCACTGGGGGCTGTGTGATCCTAGAGGCAGCGGCTGCTGCAAGTTGGAATGGGAACAGTGGGGCTGGAGAAGAGGCGGCAAAAACAAGGGGTCCTGAGTGGCAGCTGCCGCCCCTGCGCCAGGTTTGGCCGCCTCAGGCACAGCTGACAGCCCAGCCTTGGGGTAGCAAGAGCCCAGCAGTACGGACAGGCTCGCTCCTCCTTGGCTGCTGCATGGCTTGCAGGGCTGAGCCAGCCACAGCCCAGCCCTGTGCTGCTGCCCACTCCCTGTGCATGACTCACATCCTGCTGCAAGCCTGAGCGCGGGGCAGCAGCGAGACCTGGGCAGGGCTTGTTGGTAAGGGCATGGGGGCCACTGGGCAGCAGTGGGTGGTGGTGTGTGCAGCAAGGGGCTTCTGGTGCCTTAGTTAGTGCCTTCGGCTGGGCCCAATGCCAGGCCTGGTCTCCACTGAAACTTTCACCCGTAACTCTTTTGGTGAGGCACAAGGAGGGAGAGGGGGCAGGGCGGCAGGCCAGGGTGGCACCCTTCCATGAGATGGCACCGCTGCACCCATAGGCAAATGTCTAAATTTTTCTATGGATGGGCCAGCCCTGCCCAAAATACATAAACAATACCAACCCCCAAAAGGGAGACCGATAATTTCAGGCAGCAATTCTTTGTTGGAACCCCTGTCAAAGTTTGGATCATTTTTTGAGCCCCTTTGTTACCAAAGAACCCTTCGTACATAAAAGATACCACACATCTTATTTCCAAAGTGGAGGGACAGATGTTGTCAACAAACATAGTCTTTTTGACAATGGATGTTACATTACTGTATACAAGTATTCCCTTAGAGAAAGCTAGAAGAGTGGCAGAGTTTTTATTAGAACAGAGAGTAGATTTGAACCCACCCACACATTTTTTATTGAACTCGTTGGAAATTGTGTTGGAGAAAAATTGCTTCCTTTTTGATGAGGACTTTTACTTTCACGTGAAAGGGGTTGCGATGGGAAGTGCAGTAGCACTTTCAATAGCCAAGCTATATATGGCCCTTTGGGAAAATAATTACATAAATAATGAGGTTCAGAATCCCTATTACACATCTGTCAAGATGTGGCATAGGTTTATAGATGACATGTTTGTACTGTACAGGCCTGAAGAAACCGTGAACACCTTTTGTACATGGTTAAATTGTGTGGATGAGAATATAAGCTTCACGTGGCAATATAGCAAGCAGAATATTTCTAACTTGCACTATAAGTATTTTCATCCTGTCCATTTAAGACAAAATATTCTCACGGGACAATTTTTGAGGGTTAAGAGCAACAGTACATCACAGAAGATTTTATTAGAGAGAGTAAAATTTTGGCAAATCAATTTCTGGCAAGACGTTACCCACGGGATGTAGTGGAACAATCATATAAGAGAGCTAGAGATATAGATACAACAGTGTAGGAGATTATACAGTGAGATCAGACATAAAGAATAGTAATCAATCTAGTGCTTTACCAGTTCGATGTTTTGCCTGTAGGAATTGTAAAGTATGTCCCTTAGCACTTGAGGGAAAGGAAATACTCTGCCTGGTAATAACATTGTTTCTTTAAATTCATTTGCGACGTGTTCAACATCACACGTAATATATCTTTTGGTTTGTGCCTGTCAGAACATGTATGTGGGTTATACTGGACGACCACTAAAAGTACGTATACTGATCTTATACTGGCAGTAAAGCAAAACAATTCAGCTCTATTTTGGAAATTAACCAGTGTTCGGGGACCCAAAATGCTCTCACCCCTAGAGACCCACATACCAGCAGATGGCTGGACAACCTTCTTTCAAAATCTGTAAGATGACCATAAGACGATCTCCCCTTACGGCCGCCAGTTTGTCAACAAAAAATAAAAGCCAACATAACCCACTTAAAAAAACAGAAAGGCACCTGGGTTAGATGGAATAACCTCTGAAGTCCTAAAGGAGGACGTAGATTGGTGGGCGCAGTTTCTGGCAATCTTTTTTACTTATATTGATCGAACCAGCCGAATCCCAAACCAGTGGGGAACTGCTATAGTGGTCCCAATCTTTAAGAAGGGTAAAAAAAAATGATCCAGCAAATTACAGGCCTATAAACCTATTAAACATCATCAGTAAAATATATACAAGACATCTTGATAAATTAGAAATATGACTGGAACAAGAAGATATCATCCCAGCAGAGCAAGCAGGATTTAGATCAGAAAGGTCGATGACTGAGCATTGTTTAGTGTTGCAACAACTAATTGAAAAATATGCTGCCAACAGCTTTACCACTTTGTATGCTGCCTTCATTGATTTGGAGGCCGTTTTTGATTCAATTTCAAGACAAAGATTAGGGCAAAAACTTGAGTGTTCCACCATAGATAAAAGACTGCTATGTCTTGTTCACGCCCTACATGAGGAATCATACCTCAGAGTGAGATATAATTCGCAGGGCTCACTTATTAACCCAATAAGGATATTTAAGGGAGTTAGACAGGGTTGCCTTTTGGCTCCTATACTATTCAACTACTATATCAGTGACATGGTGAAACACATGAAATTTCCACCTGCCAAAGCTTGCTTCATGTCATCTACCAATTCTGCTATATGCAGATGACACGGCCCTGTTACTAGAACACCGCTAGGATCACGGAGGGCACTAGATTGCTTTGCAACATACTGTGAGAAAGAACATCTGATAATAAGCTTTGATAAAACAAAAGTGATGGTATTTGGTAAACACCCCAAGAAATATCTGTGGACAATGAAAGGAAACAAATTGAGCAAGTAAATACATTCGTTTACTTGGTCATGGCCATTCAGGATTTGGGAGCTAACTCAGCACACTGTAATATGAGGGTGGGAAAAGCTGAGAAAACATTACATGCTATCTTGAGATTCTATCAATCTAAGGGAGGTCTGTATGTTCTGGCAGCACTGAAGTTGTTTCAAGCTAAAGTATAAATGCAGCTCCTTTATGATATCTACTTGGGCATTTCTGCCACTAATTTATGTGCTCTTGAGAAAGTTCAATCCAAATTTATTCACAAGGTTTTACAGGTTCCCCCGGGGTGCCGAATGCTCTCTTACGCCTAGAAACTGGCCTAATGAAGATAGAAGCCAGAGTACTGTTATCCTTTGCATCTCAATGGCTCAGGGTTAATTCCAATCAAAAGGAACTTTCCCCCTTAATAAACAAAGATTCCTATCAGCCAAGGTGGATTCAGATGACAAAGATTAACTTAGTAAAAATGGGTCTCTCACCTGAGGATTTATTGGCGCAAAACAGCACACAGGCGAGAAGTATAATTAAACAAAGGATTTGTGATCTAGAGCGCCAAGGGAATTTAAATTGAGCTCCCTCCTTTCTGGTCCAATATGACTCCAGATATGTAATGAAAATGGCTAAATATCTAACTTATCTGGATGTGCCACCCTATAGAAGAGCTTTTACCCTGGCTCGCTGTGCAACTATTCCCTCTAAAGTCCTTGAGGGAAAATATAGAAAGATACCATATGAAGACAGGCGCTCCCCATGTTCCTTGGGAGAGGTGGAATCAGTGCCCCATATGTTCTTCCACTGCCCCTTTCATCAAGTTTATAGGGATAAGCTTATCTCCCTCCTCTTAGATGCCAACACCTGATGCAGATAGTGCTGATCTAGAGAGACTTCTGACAGAGAAAAATCAGCAAAACTCCAGACAAATAACTAAATTCTGCTTGCAGCTGGTAAAATTCCACAATAAAAACCCTCAATCACCTTTGCATGAATTATAATTAGTTTAGTTTTAGACATTTCATAGTTATTCTGATATAATGGACTGTTCAATTTTTTTACTTTTTAACATTTTAATGGTTTTTAAGGTTATATGTCTAAATATATATTTTTGGACTGAAAGTTAATCTGTTAGTATCTAACAAATATGTATTATTTTGACAAGTGGTCTTTGACCGTAAATAAACATCTTTCATTCACTCTGCCTGGTAATAACATTGTTTCTTTAAATTTGTTTGCGACGTGTTCAACATCACATGTAATATATCTTTTGGTTTGTGCCTGTCAGAACATGTATGTGGGTTATACTGGACGTCCACTAAAAGTACATATACTGGAACACATTTCTTGGGTAAGACATAAAAATCAAGAAGCTCCGATTACGAATCATTTTTTTAATAAAGGGCCATAAAGAAAATTGTTTCAGATTTAGTGTTCTATATGTGAGTGACCTCAGGGACCTCAAGGACAAAAACTTATTGGGATCCCTACAAAGACAGGAGAAAAAATAGATTTTTAAATTGAATACATTGGAACCTTTTGGGTTAAACACTGAATTTGATTTGGGTTGCTTCCTTTGATCTACATATTACTCCTAATGGGTTGTTAAATTGCAGTCCTATATATCATTCCCAAGATGTACATACTGGGCTTTGTGTGTGTGTGCAAGGATTGTATGTGCATAGCTTTAAAACTGGGCTGTTTGCTCTCACCCTATTGTCTTACATATGTAAATGCATTTTGTAACATTTTGTAATATCTTGTAATGTTTTGTACTTAATATTTGCAATCAGATTGTTTTACATGAACCAACATAAAATGTGTATAGCTTTAAATAATTGTGAGTATTGGTTAGAAACAGAATCTCTTTTCATATTACCTACCCTGACTTTGGTCTAGATCAGAAACTTCTGTTAATGATTGATAGTATGCACCTAAAGCAGTTTAGAAAGGATCTTTAGAGGGCAGCACTAGCTGCTTTTTACATAATAAAATGATGTAAGCTAGAAAGGAAGAAAGAGCAGAAAAGAGTTGGAGAAAAAACTATGAAATGGTGAGTTATTCTGGTTTTTTTCCTTTATATAAAAAAAGTATTCTGACCTGCGTTTTGGGTGCATTCAGACTAAAAGTAGTGAAAATTTAATATATTTTTGTATATTTTCTAGTGTAAGGTCTCATCTGATGAAACTTTGAGTGAAACAGTCTATTGAGCACTGTACCATCAGAAAGACTTGAGACCAATTTATTTCAAAGGAAACAACTTTATTTATTATTTAATTCAATTTGTACCCCGCCCTCCACACGAACAGACTTTAATGGTTTGTTACTCACTGGATAATTAAAGATGATATATTTTCCCCTAAACACGACTTCGCTATCATATCACGGTTGTTTTCCTATGAAGTTCACTACTAGATACTCGGCTTGCAGGTCTTGGGGAGGGCTAATGGTGCTCAGTAGCTTTTGGAGGGCTGGATGTGTTGGTGTGATTGGCTGGGTAATATGGGGGGCTGTTTAAACGCTGTATAATATCAGAACTGGTGCCAAAAGGGTCAGTTCTGACACAGAAAGTCTTAGCTTGACACATTCTCAACACTCAATAAATCACTGCCAACAGAATGTTGTTGGGAGTAAGTTTGTTCAAGAGTCTGGCATAGTATCAGAATGCCATTTGTCACTTCAACCCATCCCACCACCACCACCATGAAGAGCAAAGGAAGTGAGGACACTGGGACCAGGACCCAAACCAAGGGATTGATCCTTGATCCCCTCAAACCTACGGAAGAGGAGAAACCCCAGGACCACAAGGTGAGCCCAAAGGATCTGTGTTCCAAGCACCTGAGATGCTTCTGACTGGCTGATGACCCCCTCTCAAAGAGCCTGGCAAAGATGGCAGGAGGCCAACTAGAGACGGGTCTCAGGACTGTTCTGTGATGACCCTGTGTGCCTGAGGATGGCTGAGCTGTTCCCCGAGGAATCTGACATCAAGATGGTTTGGCAAGAGCTGAAGTGTGAGATGGCCAAATTGCTACGGGACACTCGGGCAGCCCTAGAAGACCTCCCAGCTGCCATCCGGTTGGTCTTACAACAGGAGCTACAGGGACAGGGCAAGGGAGGTGTGCCTGCCTAGCCGGCCAAAGTGGGGCCCCCGGTGCCACCACCCACCTTACAGCCCCAGCCAGCGCCACAGCCCGGGCCTCCACCAGTGCCAGTCTAGCTAAGAGAAGCACTGGAGGTTATGTTCCACAGAATGCCGGGGAAGCTGGCATTCTTCGCACTGCAGGTGCGGAAGTTCCTAAGGGAATGGGGCCACACCTTCTCATTGGATGAGCATCGCATAGATTATGTTGGGTCTCAGCTGTGGGATCGGGCAGCAGACTGGTTCCTGGGACTGTACAATGTAGGGGGTCCTGAGCTCCGGGATGTGGATGCTTTCATGAGGGCCCTCTGCCGACAGTATGAAGACCCACTGGAATTGGAGCAAGCCAGGATCCACCTCCAAGGTTTCAAGCAAGGCAGCTGGTTCATCCAGGAGTTCTTGGATGAATTCAAGATGCATGCGGCTAAGGTGCTCATTGAGTTCTACCGGGTGGGTCTGAATCATTCCATCCTGCATAAAGCTTTGGCCCAGGACAACCCCCTGACTCTGAACAGCTGGATTTAAGTGGCTTGCATGGCAAAGAATTGTTGCAACCTGCTGAAGATGTATCACCCCAAACCCATAGCAAAAGCACCAGGGGGTAAGGTGAGGGGCCAACAGAGTCAGATCCTGGGTTTGGGGAGTGACCAAGAACAACGAATGCGGTGAGGCCTGTGCATTTTGCTGCCAACTTCCTGCAAGACAGGAGCCCCAGTGAGGTCAAGAAGGAGGACTGCAAAGGACCCAAGAAGGGGGTCAAGCCCCTTGGGAATCATCCCAAGCCATCCAAGGCTCTCCAGTCGGGAAAGAGGGGGGAGTTGGAAAGCATCTCGTCCAGTGACGAGGAGCTGCAAAAGCCGGTGGGAAAAGGTCAGGACCTGCTGTGAAGGGCACTAAACGGCAGGTCTGAAATTCTCTGCCAGACTCGGTGAGATCTTTTTCCCCCCTCTTTTAAATGACTGGTGGTGGCCAACCCTCTCCTTTGCACCCATATTCAGGTGTGTGCCCTCATTGATTCCAGGTGTACCTGAGACTTGATTAGCCCAGCGCTAGTGATGAGTTTAGGGTCTAAATTACAAGAACTGGAGGAGCCCCTATTTTTCTCCTAGATGAAGTGGGAACCTTGCATGCACTGCATGGCCCATCTCCTGGTGGGAGTGAGCTCTCATTGAGAATTGGGGTCTTTCATTGAAAACCCCTCAGCTACATTCCCAATGGTATCTGGGAGCCCTTGGCTATGAGCCCACGATCCATTCATCCAATGGGGGCCTTGTGTTTTTGGGATCCCCACTGCAAAGAGCACAGATGGAATCCAGAGTGGGGGGAAGTCACAACTGGTGCCAGAGGGGGTGTGCCTGGCCTGGGAAGAGCTACAGTGAATCCCCCTGGAATATAGAGGCTTGGCTAGGGTATTTGAAGAGAGAGAGGCAGATGAATTGACCCCTCATCAGAATACAGACTATCCTATAGAAATCTTTCCAGGCCACAAAATGCCCAAGGGGAAATTATATTCCATGAGGCTGGCTGAAAAACAGAAATTGCAGAAGTTTATGCAACCTGCAACCTGAACATCGGCGAGGCGGTGGATCAGTAGCTGATGGTCGGCTGTGTTGAATGCTGCTGACAGGCCTAACAGCAACAGCACTGCAAATCCGCCTCGATCCAGATGCCTCTGGAAGGGGTCTAAAATGGAAGCGTCATCCAAAAAGCTCTGTAACCGGACTGCCACAGCCCTCTCAATTAGCTTGCCCAAATACGGCAAGTTGGAAACCAGTCGATAGTTGACCAATTCAGCCGGATCCAGGAATGGTTTTTTTAAGAGGGGATGAACCACTGCCTCCTTAAGTGTCCCAGGGAACAGGCCCTCCAAAAGGTACTTGTTAGTGATCTCCCTTAGGGCACCCTTGAACCCATCGCAACCAGCTTTCACTAGCCACGATGGGCACGGATCAAGGAGATGCGTGGTGGGGCATACAGTTGAGAGCAATTTGTCGAATTCCTCTAGGCTGAGTGGACTGAAATGATCCAGAATCAGACTAGGAGACGTGCAAGGGGCCTCAAGGGGCACTCACTGTCTCAAGCGTGGCGGCCAGGTCACGGCAGAGCGACAAGACTTTGTCTGCAAAGTAGCTCGCAAATGCCTCACAGCCAATATCCAATTCTCTAGTGTTTGGCCTGCTTTGTGGCAGTGTCATTATGGACCGAATCATTCAAAACAATTATGCTGGGCGTGAGCTTGCAGATGCAATAGAAGCTGTGTAATACTGTTTCTTTGCAGCTTTGCCATCTCATAGGATCTCATAAACGTCCTATAGCCAGTTTGGTGTAGTGGTTAAGTGTGTGGTCTCTAATCTAGGAGAACCAGGTTTGATTCCCCACTCCTCCACTAGCACCTGCTGGATGACCTTGGGCAAGCCATAGTTCTGATAAGAGCTGTTCTTGAAGAAGAGCAGTTTCTGTCAGAGCTCTCTCAGCCCCACCTACCTCACAGGGTGTCTGTTGTGGGGAGGGGAAGGGAAAGGAGTTTGCAAGCTGCTCTGAGACTCCCTTAGGTAGTGAAGGATGGGTATAAATCCAATCTCTTCTTCTTCTTCAGGATGTTCTTGACGCTTCGTTACGGGCATGCTGCCACTGTCTCTTTAGGCATCTTAGTCCTCGATTCATCAGCCGCAACTCCTGGGTATACCAAGGTATAGGCTTAGAGTGAGGACGCAGAGGGCATCAGGAAGCGATCTCATCGATGGCTACAGAGAGTTGACTGTGCCAGTCCTCTACAAGCTCATCTAACAAACCGCCAGGGGGCATTGGATCCCATAGAGCCAGCTGAAGCCGCATCAGGTCTATTTGGCTCTGCAGGTGAGCTAAAATATGCTCGCCACCCAAACAGGGTCGGGGTGGAATATTCAGGGCATGGTGGCCTGATCATGATACTGCTGAAGCAGTGATCCAGTCCACTGTAACCCCCATTGCAAAGATCAAATCGAGCGTTTGCCCAGCCCCGTGAGTGGGAGTCATTACATACTGGGAGAGTCCCTGTGCCACCATGGTCTGCTGCCTGAGTGGAGGTCGCGTCATTGGCATGGACACTGAAATTGCCCAAGACTATCAGTCTAGGGTGTTCCAATGCCCAGCCTGATGTGGCCTCCATCAGGGACAGCAGGCTATTGGCTGGTGCATTGGGTGGTCGGTACACCAACCAGATCGCCAAACTTTCCCTGGCTTCCCAGGCTAAGCTGGCACACTCTATATCCATGATCTTTGGTGGCAGGAGCGACCTGAAGGAGTAAGCCTCCCAAATAGATAGAGCCACTCCTCCCCCCTGCCCCCTAGTCTGTGATTGGTGGAGGACTGGGAACCCAGGGGGCGCTAGCTGGGAGAGAGCTACTGCCTCCCCCTCTCGCACCCAGGTCTCAGTCATGTATGCCAGGTCTACTTTCTGCTGAAGACCTGGCATTACACAACACCAATGTCGGAGGGTGGTCATCCATCCTAGCCCCACTGCCAGCAACCTTTGGGATGGGACGAGGCCAAGCAATTCTGCTTCTCCATCCCCTTCCTTTATCACTCTGCCTGGTCACACCGCTATACTTTCTCCTCCCCATGAGCACTGGGATCCCTTGCCCTGTCATCGCCACACCTAGTGGTCTTTGTTAACCTCAGCCCAATAGTGGAGCTAGTACTGCTACACCTAGGTATATGCTACCAGTTGTTTTTTACAATTCCCAGTTCTGCTGGGTCCAAGCTACTTAGATTCCTATCCTGCCATTACAAATCCAATAACTGATTGTCAATAGGCTCTAATTTCTCTGGACAGTAATCTACATAAAGGCCAGGACTAATATATATATTTATATTTTTTTCACAGTAATTAACTGAGGTGTTGCACAAGTATTTATTCAAGAGGGGTCCTGGTTTATCTAGATGATATCCTGAGACTGGGACATACTGAAAGCCCCCTACAAAAAGTGACTGTTTGTAAAGCTGTCTAAATGCAAGTTCCATAAGAAAGAAGTAGACTTCCTGGGGTACCATATTTCTGGAAAAGGACTGGGCATGGGCCCCCATAAAGTTAAAGATGTGTTGGGGTTGGATCCCCCTCAGATGAGACAACAATTACAATTTTTCTTAGGGTTCACCAATTTCTACCATACTTTCATCCCAAATTTTGCCCAGGTCGCCTTAACTCTCACTGACTTGCTGAAAATGAAGGGGAAGGGCCCAGAGTACAAAAAGCCGGGCTGCAAACTGCAGTGGACTTTGGAATGCCACCAGGCTTTTGACTGGCTAAAGTCTCTGTTCACCTCAGAGTCCATTTTAAGTCATCCAGATGAAAATAATCCCTTTGTGGGACAGTTTGGGACAAAGTTTGGGACAAAGAAGCTGTGGCCATTAAACTGGCCCTTACTTTTTTTAGTCTTAAACACGGGACTCTCCCCTCCATACCTGCAAAAAAACATTTTTTTGTCTTAGACACAGCGCGCGCTCTCTCTCTCTCTCTCTCTCTCCCCCCCCCTCTGAACAAAAAGTGTGCTTATAACTGGAATAAAACGTTGCTGGTCTTCTTAAAATTCCCGCAAGACACCATTCCCCCCTGGCCCTTTCTGTCCCCCTTCCTCCCCAGAGGACGGGGGGAGGAGCCCTCAGCCAATCAAGGGAAGGCTTTTTTTCTCTCCTCTGAAGCAGAAACTAGGAGAGACTGGCCAGAAGGCACTGTGATGTAAGGTACAGGAAGCAGGTGTTGGGAAATGGCAAGATCTAAATTTCAGTCATTATAGGATTAACATATATGGCTACCAGAGACCTCACCTGGAAATGTAACCTGGCTCAGAGCCAATCCTGTATGTTAATTGGTGTGTTTGAGAAACTGATTGGATGGTTTTAATTTACCAGTGTTTGGGTTAGCTAATGAGCTTGAGTTTCTTCTTGTTAAGGTTCTAGAAGAGAGGTCACTAGCTCAGCAGCTTCACCCTAGGGCTTTTACCATTTCCTCTTAGAGACTTGTGCTACGTATTAGCCTGCTTTGCTGTATAAGTATGTAGCTTAGGACTTTGTTGTTTTATT
Source organism: Gekko gecko (assembly GCA_029375565.1). NCBI lineage: Eukaryota > Metazoa > Chordata > Lepidosauria > Squamata > Gekkonidae > Gekko > Gekko gecko. The sequence goes on along the minus strand of JAPDNY010000003.1, from coordinate 96,906,672 downwards.
AGAACTTTCCCATTTCCCCCCTTCCTAATAGATTTAGGACTTTGTTTTGATTACTAACTCTAGTCTCCATGCCTTATTGACCCAACAAATTTGGTAGCAGAGGATGATTATTATTTTTGGAATGGCAGTCTGAGAAGCTGTCTGTTTTGTTTTGAGAAAAGACACTGAGAGCTGATACTGTTTTTGGATTTTTTTCTGACTCCTTCCTGTGAAGTTCAAACCGCAAAGCAGAGGGCTTTTTTTTTTTTTTTTGCAAATGCTCCTTTCAATTTCAATCGGGGAGTGTGTTGTGTCTGCCTCTGGCTATAGCCAAGAACAGAAGGAGTTGATGGGCAAGAGACTTTTTCCCTTTTACACTGAGAAGCCACAGATGCTTTTAAGGAGATAGAGGAATGTTTTATAAGCAGCCAGCAACTTTCAGTGATTCAGATAGCATGGAACGTGGAGCTGAGAAGGGGAGAAAAGAATTTAACTCCCATCACACCAGGGAAACTTTTAAAGCAGCACAGAGAGATGTCTACCTCTTCAGCTACAATAGAAACTGCTTCAGCATCCACAGCCACACCTACTCAGCATTTCCAACAGGGTGTAAGTAACAGTGGCATATATGCAATTCCAAAGATAAACCAGAATAATTTTCAAATGTGGAATGTGAGACTAAGAGTTTCTCTTCAAGTTCAGGACTGTTTAAATGTTGTAGACCAAGATATGCCTGAAAGTTCACCAGAACAAGATGAATTTAACAAGAAAGAAGCAAGAGTTTTAATGTTAGATTAGATGCTCAAAGGAAGGAGCTCTAACACCTAAGATTCCAGCATGCATTGGAGTTAAACAAGGATGCATCTTAGCCCCCCTACTCTTCAACCTTTTTTTAATGACCTGCCCCCCTTCCTGAAAGAAATGGATGGACATAGTCCAAAACTAGGAGCGCTGCATGTACCACTCCTTCTGTATGCAGATGATGCAGTGCTTCTTTCCCTTTCAGAAATAGGGATGAAAAGGATGTTACTTCGCTTTCTCGATTATTGAGATTTGAATAAATTGACCCTAAATTATGAGAAATCTAAGATAATTGCTTTTGGGCAAAGTTGGAAACCTGTTAAGTGGAATATTAGAGGGAAAGTGATTGAACAGCTTTAAAGCTTTAGATATTTAGGAGTTCACTTCCACTTCAAATTGGGTTACCCACAACAAGGAAGTGTTAAAATCAGTGAATAGTAATGTTCTTGCAATCTTTTTATGCTAAGGGAAATCAGTATATCCCTGCAGCCCTTAGAATTTTCAATTACAAAATATGTCCCAAACTGCTGTATGGCATCCCGATTTGGATGACAGCCTTTAATAAAGCAGTAGAACAAATACAATCTGATTTTCTAAGAAAAATTCTGGGGCTGCCAGCATGTGTGCCTTACGCAGCCATATGTCTGGAGACAAACCAAAGAAGTTTAGTGACAAGAGCTTGGATTACAACAATCAAGTACTGGCTACGTATACACTTTAGGAGTAGTTCGAATAGTCTTATTGCACACATGCTCTCTGAAGCTCAAACATCTGCATGGATGATCTTTATAGGGAAAAAGATTTCTGTAATTGGGCTTGATTTTGATGACATAGTGCATCTTCCAGAGAGGAGTGTATTTGTTCTGATTAAGCAGAGACTTGTTGATATTGAAATGGAGGAACTTAGCAGTCTTGCCTCTGGTAGGTGCTCACCTCTGAGGTGGGGGATGCCCTCTAACGGTTCTCTGCCTGAATATTTTGCTTGTCTGTGAAGACCATTCATGTTAGCTCATTTTAATGTTCTCCCTTCTGCTGTATTGTATGGGAGTTTCAAGAAAATCCCATAGTCATCTGGGGTTTGTGCCTGTGGCTTGGGAGAGATTGAAAGTATCGAACATGTTCTCCTGTATTGCCCCTTTTACTGTGATATTTGTGCTGTTTTTCTAGAACCTCCTTATCAGAGTCAAGTAGGGCAATCTGATGACTATAAAATCGTTTCATTATTATTTTCCCATAATCCTGAGATCATAGAATCTGTAGTTAAATTTCTCTGTTGTGCTATTAAGAGGAGAAGATTGTTCAGTTGCAAGGGTAAAGGATGTATCCTTGTCTCCCTGCTGTATGTTCTGTCGATATGCCAATAAAGGTTCTGATGGATTGATTGATTTAATGATAATGTACTCTTGCACAGAAGACCATGAGGTTCCATTAGTAACAAAGCAAAAAACAGCTAAAGCCTTATATGATGCTCTTAAAGGAAAATATTTCACCAGATCAAACAAGAATGTGATATTTTTGAAGGAAAAACTGTACAGTATGAGAATGAAAGAAGGAACCAGCATTGATGTGCAGTTCGATGAAATGTTAAGACTTCTTTTAGAGCTTCAGTCTGACACTGAGTTTCATACATGTATATTACTCAGTTTACTTTTGCAAACCAGAAAGCTATGCTTGAGTGCATGGCAAAAGTGGACTTGGACTATACAATTGCCTGTCTGAGAGACTCTGGACTTAAAATGGCAGTGGATGATGTGCACGAAAGAATGTATGTATTAAGAATGAAGTCTGACTTTAAAGAAAGGAGATACTATTTATATTCAAAGGTTGGACACATTACTAAATATTGTAGATCTAGAGGTGTAAAAGATCAGAGGTCCAGAGATTCAAATGCTTCTACTAAAAGAATCGCTCCGAGTGGCTGGGGACATTCTAACAGCTATGGAAATTTCAAACCACATGGCAAATCAAATACAAGATACAACCAACGGCCTAATGATGGCACCAATGCTCATGATAATAACCAAGTGTTCCAAATATCTGACTATCAAGGTGTGAATGATAAAAGACATTTTCTTCTTGACAGTGGCAGTTTTATTCATATTTGGAAATTCAGAGAAAGCTTTAGTGAACTTGATACAGAGAACAGATCAAAGATATTACAAGCAAATAAGCAAAGACTAAATGTGGTTGAAACTGCAACAGCGCCTTTAAAAGTTCTCACTTCTAAAGGTGAAGTGATGAATCTTACAGTAACAAATGCTAATTTTGTCCCTGAAGCTTCAAATAATCTTAGTACTAAAAGGATTGTAAAGAATGACTATACTGTAATACTTAAAAGTGATACAGGTAAAGTCATTAATGAAAGAATTGGTCTTGTACTTATGGTTGATGAAAAGGATAGGTTTCATTATATTGTAGATGTTAACGATGATTTAAATGTTGTAGCAGATGAAGAAAGACCGGTATGTCAAACTAGGCAAGATACTTGTGACCATAAAAACTGTCTTTATTCATAGCATGTAAAGTCGGCACATGCAGAGTATTGAAAAATATTTACAGAATGTGGAATTAATGCTGCTAAATGTGTTAAAGCAAAAGAAAGATGTGAAATCTGTTTAAAAGCAAAGGCAACTGTTCCCAGTTATAGGGGACAATCTAATACACGGGATAAAGAGTTCCTGGAAGAAGTCTATTCAGATCATATGGGTCCCATGCTACTATCTACAGGTAAATATATATATTTTTTTTACCTTCACTGAGTTTAAAAGTAAATACAGCTATGTGTGTGTACTTAAAAGTAAAGATGAGACTCTTGAAAAGTTCAAATGCTATATTGCTGCAATTAAGAACCAATTTGGTAAAGCACCCTTAACATTATGTACTGATGGGGGTGGGGTATATTGTAATGCTGACTTTAAGAAATTTTTGGAACAGGAAGGTATAGAGCAAAAAGTCACTATACCCCAGTCCCCACAACAGAATGGATGTTCCAAGAAACTGAATCACATACTGCAAAAGATGTCTAGATCTATGCTGATACAAGCTGGACTACCTAATTCTCTATGGGCTGAAGCTATAGTCACAGCAGCTTATCTTCACAACAGAGTTCCAAGTAGAGTGGCAGGTAAATCACCTTTTGAAGTATGGTTTGGGAAAAGACCTGGTTTAAAGCATATAAAAGCTTTTGGTGCTAAAGCATACTCACATGTCCCAAAGGAGAAAAGAGGGAAACTTGATCCTCATGCTGAAATTGGAATTATTGTTGGATATCCCATTGGAGGGAAACGATATAGAGTTCTGAATCCTGAGACTTTTGAAGTTAAGTGTTGTAATGTTGTATATGTGGATGAAAGAAATACTATGCAAACATCAAAGACAACTGAATCTACAGTGGCAACTGATCCCCAGAATACAGAGACTGTTTCACAAGAATTGGCCGATTGGTTACCTGCACAGGTTACCAGTTAACCAGCAAGTCCACATTCAGAAGAAATTACCAGAACAGAAGGGGAAGCAGAAACTGGGCCAAGGGAAAAAAAAACTACAACCACTGTAAGACGATCAGACAGAAGTAATAAAGGCAAACCTCCAGAAAGATATGGATTCTGTGAAAACCTGCAAACAATAAAGGAACCCATAAATTGGAAAGAAATCAGTAAGCTACCTGTTTCAGAGAGAGAAAAATGGAATGAAGCCATGGAAGAAGAATATCAATCTCTACAGGAGAAAAATGTTTGGACTCTCACTGAACTACCTCATGATAAACAAGCTATTGGGAGTAAACGGGTTTACAAAGTCAAATACAATTCAGATGGAAGTGTGGACAAGTATAAATCATGCTTGGTTGCAAAAGGATTTTCCCAGAAATATGGAATCGATTACTTTGAAACGTTTGCCCCAGTCATTAACTATACAACACTTAGGATACTCGTCAGTGTTGTAAGCTCAAGAAATATGTTTTTGGAACATTTAGATGTCAAAACAGCATTTTTTTCCCAAATAAATTTTATATATATATGTAAAAAAACCCAGACATAAACATCAAGTACACACCCCACTCCCCATATAGAAAAACAGCCTACAGTATACACATAACAACAAAGAAAGGCAAAAAAAGAGAAGTAAAAAACAAGCAAATTAAGGCATTGGTAGAGAGCTCAACAATCAGCATAAACACAAAGAAAAGGAATTCTTTCCCCTTCTTTTTTCTTTTCCTATAAACATGCATAATTAATGTATAGTTACAACATGATTAAAGTATAGAGAGAGGCTTATTGAACTCTATCCCACAATCTGAGGAAGGGCTTAAACATGCTTTGAGTATTGTTCTGAGTTCTGTAAAATCGTGCCACATTTCAAAAAAGTCTACAGTTTTGGCTTTGGATTTGATTATTCTAATTTGACTTGTTAATTTTTCAGCTATTGCAATCTGCCATAACTCAGAATACCATGAGTATAATGTTAATAATTCTGCGGCTTTCCAACTTTTAGCAACTATCCTACATGCTACCATTAACATAAATACTATTAGTCCTTTAGAAGTCACCTTTTCACTTTGTTTCTCCCACATTAATAGGGCCAAAGCTGGTGTAACACAAATGGTCTGACGTGTAATTTTTGCAATTTCTGCAAAAATTTTCTACCAGAACTGTGACATTACTGGGCATAGCCACCACATATGAATATAATCACCTTGCTAATTACATTTTCTCCAGCATTTTTATTATTTGTATTCATTATTCTTGCAAGGCGAACTGAGGTGAAATACCACCTGTGTAAAAATTTCAAGGAGTTCTCTCTAAGAGCTATTTAGTTTTTCTTGTTTCGGTAAATTATATCTTATTCCAGATATTTTGCTCGATCTTTATTCTGATATCTTTCTCCCATGTTATTTTCAACCCATTTAATGAACCTGAATCTGTCTCAATTAAATATGCACATATTTTAGAGGTTACTCCTTTCAGACTTGTCATATGTTGCATGAAAATCTGTTCAAATTTCAATAGCTTTCTAGTCATGGTTTGCTTTACCATAGAGTTTACAATTAGGTGATGCAATTGATATAGCAAAAACCAGTTTAATTCTCCTTGCAATTTTTCTTTTAATTGCATCACAGTAAAGGGAGTTTTGACTACATAAAGATCTCTCATTTTATAGATCCCTTTTTCTTTCCATCTAATATAGCTTTCTGATTTATCCAAACAAGAAAAATTGGGATGTAGTATGATAGGGGATATCTCTGGGATCAGTTTATTTTTCCATTTAATCCAAGTTTTTAATGTAATATATAGGAAAGGGTTGTCTGACCATTTAATGTCTCTTTCTTTTTTCCCTCCAAAATCAATTTTCTCAATTAAATTCAGAGGTTTTCTATCTACTTTGATGCCCACCTAAGACTTATCAGAGATTCCATTTAAATATGATACCAAGGCTCTCAACTGATTTGCCATATACTTATATTTTGTTCTCCCCATTCTCCGTAATCCGCCCTTTAGGACCTTATAGCCTTCATAAGTCTTGGTCTTTTACCTTGATAAATAAAATTGGTAAAGATTTTTTGCCAGCAAGCTAGATCCCTTGATGTGATATATATGGGAATTGTTTGAAAAATGTAATTTAATTTTGGGAGTGCCATCATTTTGATAGCGTTGATTCTACCCATGATTGTCAACTGTAACTGGGAACATCTTTTAATATCCCTTCTTTTTTGTAGAATAACCAGGTGGAAATTTAGCTGCTGTAATTTATTTAAATTCTTTGAGATAGTAACTCCCAGATATTTGAATGATTTATGATGTATGGAGAATCCTAACACATTTCAAATTTCAAGTTGCATTTTTATATAGTATTCCAGACTCCTTATAATTAATACGTAATCCTGCAATTTTTCCATAATCTTAAATCTCCTTCATTAATTCAGATAGTGCTTCTTTAGGATTTACCATTCATACAACTACATCATCTGCAAACATATTAATTGTATGTACAAGTCCATTTATCTCTAGACCTTGAATTTGCTTATTAGCCCTTATTGCAATTGCCAGAGGTTCTAATGAAAGGATAAAAAGCAAGGGTGACAAGGGACAGCCCCTCAGGGGGAAACTAGCAGAATCAAAACCATTTATTCATACTCTGTCTTTGGACTTTTGATATACTGTCTGAATTGCATTCATAAAATATTAACCAATATTTAATTTCCTTAGTCTAATGATAAAGTCCCATTCCAAATGATCAAAGGCTTTCTGTGCATCGAAAGATGCTATGACTAATGGTGTCTGGCTTTTTTTACTAATGTAAATGGCATTCAATATTCTATGTATTGGATCTGCTATTTGCCTTTAGGGTACACAACCCAATTGGTCTGGGAAACATAATTCTCAATTATAGTACCCGATCTAGACACAAGGACAGCAGTGAAGATTTTTGCATTTTGGTTCAATAATGCTATTGGTCGATAGGAATCTAGTCGGTTTGCTTATCAGGCTTTAAAATCACTGTAATTCTTGCAACTTCCCATGAGTGTGGTGCTTGTTTATCTTTCATTATTTGGTTAAATAATTTTGTCATAAATGGGAGTAATAGGATTCTGAATTGTCTCTAAAATTCTGGGCCATAACCATATATGCCTGGAGATTTTCCATTTTTTAATTTTTTTAATAACCTCATCTATTTCTTTGCTTTCAATTGGTTTGTTTAAAATATTGTTGTGCTCAATTTTTAGTTCAGGGATATTCAGTTTTTGTAAGCATTCATCAATTTTTACCTCAGATGGATTTTCTGAAATATATAATTTTTCAAAATATTTAGCAAATTGCTCAGCTATTTGTTCCATATTATGCATTTTTTATTGTTGTATTCTATCATTGATATTCTGTTTCTATTATGTTTTCTCAAATTACTTGCTAATACCTTGGAACTCTTGTCGCCAAATTCATAGTATTTCTGTTTTAAATATAGCAGTTTTTTGCTTATGGAGTCTATCTCTAGAACATCCTTCCTTTTATTTACCAAATCCTTGTAAACCTTTTTTGATCCCTTTTTTATGTTTTGCTTTCAATTCTCCTATTTCTGCCTGTAGTTTTAATTCTTCACTATGAAGTTTCTTCTTTAATCTAGCCATCTCTTGAATGCATATCCCCCTTACTACTGGTTTTAAAGCATCCCATACAGTATGCAAAGGCATGCCTTCAATTATATTTTCTTTGAAACAATTCTGCATACCCTCTTGTAATCATTCTCTTGATTCTGATTTGGTTAATAAAATAGTATTAAATCTCCATGTGTATATAGTTGGTTGTTCTCCAAGAATATTCAAATCTAACCAGAGTGGAGAATGTTCAGATAGTTTTCTTATACCAGTTTCTGCTTTGACTATATTCTGCATTAAGCTTGATAATATCAAAATGAAATCTATTCTGGAGTATGTGTTCTGTCTATGTGAATAATATGTATAATCCATTTTCTGTGGATTATCCACTCTCCATGCATCTACCGAATTAAATTCTTGTAGTGTTTTTACCAATTTGTTTTTTTCCTCTATTTTCCTTTCCGTATTTTTGTTTCCACTTTTGTCTAAGTAATCCATGAGTCCAATTTAAATCTCTTCCCCTCTCTTTAAATTTGTCTAATTTCTTGAGAACATCTTTTAAAAATTTAATTTGCTTCTTATTGGGTGCACAGATGGAGGCGAATGTAAATATTTTGTTTCCATATTGCCCTTTAACAAAAATACAGGAGTTTGTGGACCTCCTTTCTTCCTCCTCTTCTTTTGCTACAGCTTCCATTCTCTCTCATCTTCTGCTGCTTCTTATTCTTCTGATTCCTTGTCTTCATCTGTGTCACTGTAGTTCTAATCTAGAGCCTGCAATTGTAGCTCTTCCAAGATTTTCAAGGCCTCTTTTAACAAGGAGGCCACATAAGTTTTATTTTCTCTTTGGATAATTAGTTTGAAACCCCAACAGTATTTTATCTTTGACTCCTGTAGTTTCTTTTTGCTGGCCTTAGAGCACAGTCGTCTACTGAGTGTTTCACCGCTTATGTCCTGCATAAAAAGCACTTTATCTTCCTTACAGTTTATGGATGGGAGTTTCCAAACTTGTTTAAGAAAATAGTATTTCATAGCATAACTTGCAAAACGCACCACAATGTCTCTGTGAGTTGAGGTGTTTATTCCTCTTGGAATTGCAATTCTGTGGGCTCTTTCCAGATCCATTCTGCTTAAAGGGGAGTCTGGGACCAGGGAGTTAAACCAGTCAATGAGAAATCCTATAATGTCATCTCTCTCAGCTTTCTCCTGCACCCCACAGATGCGGATGTTTATACGACGATCTCTGTCCTCCAAATCAGCTAATTTTAGTTTCATAGCTCTATTTGATTCTCCAGTTTCTTGATTTTCTCCTGCTGTGCTCTGCTGATAGCCAGAGCTTGCTCAGCAGACTCAGCCACATTTTTAACATTATCTGCTACTTCCTTTAATTGGCTGTTTATAGGTTTTAATAAGTCTCTCCACCCATCCATTAATTCTTGTTTTAAATCCTTTCGTAAAAGTAATAGTCATTTTTGCATACCTTTTAAGATGTTTTCGACATCGCTTTTGGTGTTTTCTTTCTCTGTGCCTTTGGCAGCCATCTTAGCACCTTGCTTCTGTAGGAGGGAGTCTGATTATTATGATATTCCTCCAAAACCCTTAAGAGAGTATCCACAAACTCTCAATATTTGGAGTCTTTAGGTCTTCTGTTTTCTAATGCAGCCAAAGTTTCATCTATTAAATGCTATTAAGTTTGTGTTTTAGAGCCCTTTTCGGCATCTAGGCGTAGAGCCCTTGGATTAGGTGTCCACCATTATCCGGCTCAGCTCTGCCCCCTTAAAACAGCATTTCTAAATGGAGATCTATCAGAAGAAATTTACATGGAGCAACCTTAGGGATTCCAAGAAAGAGGACAAGAAGGTCCTGTTCGTAAACTTAACAAGAGCCTGTATGGGCTCAAACAATCAGTTGGCACAACAAGTTAACAGATCCCCTATATAAACAAGGGTTTAAACAAGGGAAAGCTGAATCTTATTGATATATGAGAATTAAAGATAGGCAATACCAATATATTCTGACTTACATAGATGATTTATTAATATGCTGGCATCATAAAGAGGATATTGAAGAGATTAAATTGAGATTAAACAACTCGGAGAAGTAAAACATTACCTCAGAATGGAGATTGAAAGACTTAACAATGGAAGTTTCCTTCTAAGTCAGAAATGTAAAATTATGGATTTCATTGAATCAATTGGTATGAAAAATGGTAAAATAGTGAGCCTATTCGAAAGTGAGTGATGGACAGCCACTGAGAAATAACAGTGAATATTAAGAAACTATAGGCAAACTCCTTTGATAGATCCAGTTGGTCAGCTATGTTGGTCTGAAGCAGTACAACAAATTTAGAGTCCAATGGCATCTTTAAGACCTACAAAGATTTATTCAAGGTATGAGCACACACACTTTACCAAATACATTAGAATGGCCGGCAAGGTTCAAACTTATAGCCAGACAATGAACAGCAAATTAACATGCAACATGATGATGATCAAGATATGCAAAGTGACACTAAATAACAAGTTAAGGTTATAGGGTCAACAGTTGTAAATCAATAAATATGTCAGACTAGCAGATAAATGTCTAAAGGTGTCTTTTCTAATTGTGGGAAGTGACTGGGAATCTTCATTCTCTCCTGTCAGGCATGGAGGGCACTGAGCACTACCTCCCACCCAAAAAAATGCTGTTGTGTCAGCAGCCATCCTAATATCCCTTGTATACATTCAGTGTTCTAATGTACTATTCTGAAAAAGAAATACACTAAAATACATTAAAATACAGAGGATTTATAGACCTTCTTGTTGAGAATACATATGTGAGGACTGAATGAGTTAGCATATGTCCTTTATTTGAGTAAAACTACAAGGCCTAATATTACAGCAGCCGTTAATATCTTAAGTAGAAAAGTGAGTTCACCAAACCAACACGATTGGAGTGCCATAAAGAGAGTGGCAAGATACTTAAACAGAACAGAGAATTTAAAATTGAAGATCTCACCCTGTGAAAATCCTAGATTAATCGGGTATCTGGATGCCAGTCGGGGAGAAGAATCAACAGGCTCTAAGTCAACTAGTGGGTATCTGTTTTATTATGGAAATGGTCTAATGATTGAATTAGTAGAAAACAGATCATTGTGGCTTTATCTTCAGCAGAAGCTGAGTACATATCAGCAGCAAGCATGTGTAACGAATTAGAGTGGATTTTCCACCTGTTAAAAGATTTTGGAATTAGTGAACCTGTACCAATAGTAATGTTTGAAGATAACTAAGCCTGTATTACCATATGTAAAGGAGAAAGTACCAAAGCCGGAAGCAGAGCAATTGGACTGAAATGTCAACTTGTGAAGGTCTTATACAAGAAGGGACTGAGCGAGATTGAACATTGCCCTACTAATGAAATGGTGGCAGATATATTGACTAAGCCATTGACAACAGAGAAATTTGTACATCTTCGTGAAATGTTGAATATGTTTGATCCCAGTGCCAAGAAAATTGATGGTCAGTGACATTACTGATTCTGTAATTTGAAATGACTTCCAAGTTAGATCTTGAGAAGGGGTGTTGGGATATGGCAAGATCTAAATTTCAGTCATTATAGGGTTAACATATTTGTTATGATTCTACCAGAGACCTGGGAATGTAACCTGGCTCAGAGCCAATCCTGTATGTTAACTGGTGTGTCTGAGAAATTGATTGGATGGTTTTAATTTACCAGTGTTTGGGTTAGCTAATGAGCTTGAGTTTCTTTTTGTTAAGGTTCTGGAAGAGAGGTCACTAGCTCAGCAGCCTCGCCTTAGGCTTTTACCGTTTCCTCTTAGAGACTTGTGCTATGTATTAGCCTACTTTGCTGTATAAATATGTAGCTTAGGACTTTGTTGTTTTATTAGAACTTTCCCATTTCCCCCCTTCCTAATAGATTTAGATAAAGAACTTTGTTTTGATCAATAACTTTAGTCTCTGTACCTTATTTACACCCTACAGCAAAAAGCAGCACACAGCCAGTTGCTCTTGGGCCGGATTGAGGTCTTACAGGGGCTGGATCCAGCCCACGGGCCATATGTTTGACACCCCTGCCCTATGCCATGCAGTGTGCAGTGATTAAAGACCCACTCCTCCACATGAAGCCTGTCAGGTGATCTTGGGCCACTCACAGTCCTCTCAGAACTCTCTCAGCCCCACCTACCTCACAAAGTGCCTGTTCTGGGGACCGGAAGGGAAAAGCCATTCTGAGATGCTTCGAGACTCCTTAAGGTAGAGAAAAGTGTGGTATATAAACCTACATTTCTTCTTCTTCTCTATGCAAAGGAAAACTATCACAAACAGCCCCAAAGATATCTGGCTATCCTCGACCGGGGCCCCACCTGGTGGAACTCTCTGCTGAACATCATCAGGGCCCGGCAGGACCCTATGCAGTTCCGCAGGTCCTATAAGGCAGAGATGTTTTGCCAGGATTTTGGTTGAGAACAGCAATGATTACCCTCATGGTTGGCACTTGAGCCAACTATAGCAGGTAGGGCTGTTGACATTCCAATGCCAGGGGAGCAACATGATCTGGTACTGCTCCAGAGCTTGCATGACACACATTCATCTCTCAGGACCTTCATGAAGAGTAAGACAACAAGTTCAATTTTGTGTTACACCGAATGAACCACCACAGCCGTGGTTTCTTCTCTAAGCCTGTTCATTTGCTTTTCTCAAACCCTTCTGTATGTCTATCTATTCTCCAAAAGGAAAAGAAAAAAATCTCTGGAATGTCTGCCGCTAAGTGCGAGTGCTTAAGAGCATCTTGTTGCATGAACCTTCTATTCAGTACGGCCTATTACCAAAAGCCAGCTTAGGTGATTAATTAAAAGCTAATGCCTCTCTTTGGAGTCACGAGCTCCTAACAACATTAAACAATGCCCCTTTGCCCCCTTCCCTTTCCAACGAGAGATTAGGAGGGAGCAGGAAGCTCCAGAAGAAAAGAACACCCACAAAACTTCACCAAGAAGAAATCCAATAAAACAGGCACTGTGCAACAACAACAACAACAAAATGTGTTCAGTCCGTGCCCATCTCCCCTAAACCTAAATATTAACTTCACCAGAGACTTCTTAGAAAATATTCACAATGGAATTCACAAGTCAACAGTTTTCAGAACAAATCAAGCATTAGTAGAGTTCCTGCATCTAAGATCCACAAGGTCTACAACAGAGGTGTCAAGCTCATTTGTTAGGAGGGCCAGATCATTATCTATTAGATGGCTGGTGCTGATCAGAGGGGGTTTGCTATGGACATATGACATGCCTGCTCTCATATTAGCATCTTCATTGTTGAGATGTTGGGAAAGAGGGTGACTAGATCTTCACAGGAAAGGAGATCTCAACGTCCCCTGGACAGGGCCTTTTCAGAATTGACACAGCAACTTTGGAATTTCTAGGCCACTTCAGAGCTAATTACTACTGTACATCTGAATTTTGTTTTCCATGGGCTTTGTTGTTGCTATTTTAGTCTTTAATACACTACTATGTTGATCCCCTTTAGCACACTTCAGTCAATTATTTTCCAAAATAAAATAAGTTGCAAGGGTGAAGCTGGACTGAATGCACCCAGGAATCATGAGGTTACATTTAAAAAAATCTCAGAGGGCAGCCATCTTGGTCTGTGGTAGAAGAGCTAGATTCAAACCCAGCAGGACTTTGGGGGCCAACAAGATTTCCAGGGTGTGAGTTCTTGAGAGTCAAAGCTGATGAAGGGAACTTTGACTCTCAAAAGCTTGTACCCCAACAATCGTGTTGGTTTCTAAAGTTCTGCCAGTCTTGAATCTGGCTATCTTTCTTTTGCAAATCTCCAAACTGAATTCCACTGGAGTCAGTGCTGGATCGGGGGTGGCCAAACTTGCTTAACTTGAGAGCCACAAAGAATAAACGTCAGATGTTTGAGAGCCGTGAGATATGAACAAATATCACACACACATTTTCATTGAAAAATATGCATGTTTGCTTTTTATTAAGTGAGCTGCAGTTTGGCCACCCCTGCTGGATTCAATCAGTGGTCTTCAAACGCCTACCCCATGGAAACCTTTCCCCATGTTGATTTGTCTGCTGAAAAAGCCTTGAGTGTTGCGGGAGATTTGGGGAGTATCTCAAGTGTTCTCTGTTTGTGTGGGATTCATATCGGGCTGTTGAAAGCATCACCGCTGCTCCACGTGAACAGAGAAAGTTCCTTGGAACATATTCAACAATAGTGTATTCCTGTGGAAGAATGGTAGTAGCTACAGAAGTTTGTCTTTTAGATTTTCTTCTCAAACAAGAACCCAGGAACACTGCAGCACCACAGTATTTGATTCAGCAACATAACGAGGAGTAAACATGGGGCATGGGGCACTCCCACAACCCTGTGTAGCCATTCTCTTTTACAGCCATTTCAAACAGCCAGCCAAACCTCTTGCTTTTTACCACATGCACATTTTGCCTTAAGTATGCACAAACCTTTTCAGAACTACCTTTAACTTTCTCACCATCTGTATTAAGAACATAAAAAGAGAAGCTGTGTTGGATCAGGCCAAAGGTCAATCTAGTCCAACACTCTGTCACGTAGTTGCCAAAACCCAGGAGCCCCAAGCAGCAAGAATACAGAGCATCACTGCTCTAGACATAGGGTTCCATCTATACAGCTAAAAGCCACCGATGGCCCTCTGCTCCTTATGTCTATCTAATTCCCTCTTGAAGCTGTTCATGCTTGTAGCTGCCACCACTTCCAGTGGCAGTGAATGCCACATGTTAATTACTCTTTGGGTGAAGAAGTACTTCCTTTTATCTGTTGTAAACCTACTGCTCATTAATTTCATTGAATGCCCATGAGTTCTTCTATTGTGAGAAAGGGAGAAAAGTACTTCTTCCTCTACCTTCTCTATCCCATGCATAGTTTTGTAAACATCTATCATGTCACCCCTCAATTGTTGTTTCTCCAAGCTAACCTTTCTTCATAGGGAAGATGTTCCAACCCATTAAGCATTTTAGCTGTCCTTTTCTGCAGGGGTCTTTTGGGGGGGAAGCGCACCGGAGCCCAGCTCCGGGAGCTCAGGAGCCAAGCCCCGCCCCCAGCCGGTGTCCCGGAGAGTCTTTCAGGCAGCCGAATGTCAATTTCAGCTCCATTATATCCTATGGGCCATTGAAGTCAATGATGAAAACATAGGGTATATTCTGGGGGCTGGAGGGGAGGGGTTTGAGGGAGAGGCTCCAAACTCACAGGATAGCTTATGGAGCCTCTCCCCAAGATATCCACCAAGTTTCAAGAACATTGGATCAGGGGGTCCAATTCTATGGGCCCCTAAACAGGTTGCCCCTATTCCCTCCATTGTTCTCTATGGTGGGACAAAATTAACTTTTAACTCCCTCAAACCCCCTGCCCTCCAGCCCCCAGAATATACCCTATGTTTTCACCATTGACTTCAATGGCCCATAGGATATAATGGGGCTGAATTGCTGCCAAATTTCTTTCATTCCCTCCTTTCCTTCTCTTTTTTTCCTCTTTCCCTCCTTCTTCTCTTCTCTCTTTCTTTCTTTCCCACCTTCTTCTCTTCTCTTTTTTCCTCCTTTCCCTATTTCCCTCCTTCTTCCCTCTCTTTCTTTCCCTCTTTCTTTCACTCTTTCCTTCTCTCTACTCTCTCTCTTTCCTTCCCTCTTTCCTCCTTCTGTGGCCCAACTCTCATGAGAAGGAGTTTAAACTTTAAACCCCTTCTCTCTTAGCTCCCCCACCCAGGCCAGCTGGGGAAGGGAAGGCTTTTGAAGATGCCGCCCCCCTTTTGCTTCCCCTTCTTACATCACTTCTGGTGATGTCAGGGGGCGTGGCATATGCTAATAGCCTCATAGCTCATTAGCATACCATATGCTAATGAGCTCCTGCAGCTGTTCTTCTACGAAAAGACCCCTGCTTTTCTGTTCTTTTTCCAATGCTATGATATCTTTTTGAGGTGTGGTGACCAGAACTGTATACAATATTCCAAATGAGGCCGCATCATAGATTTATACAGGGGCATTATGACATTGGCTGATTTGTTTTCAGTCCCCTTCCTAATAATTCCTGGCATAGCATTGCTTTCAAGAAACTCAGAGTAGTATTTTTACACAACACCCAACAACCCTTGGAGGCAGGTTATGATGAAATATACTTATTTGCCTAAGGACACCCGCTGAGCGTCATTGCCAAATGATATGAACCTGGGTTCCACTCATCCAAATCCAATATTCCATCCATTTCCACTAGAGTATCCTCAGTTTACTCCATTACCAAATTGCAAGAGAGTGTGAGGGAGAAGATAGAGGTAAATATTTGGAGAGGGGAGGAAAACAAGGACATTAATTCAGTCACCAATCAAACAAAAGGAAAGAGAGCTGAGAGAGTTAAGTCCTTTGTGTATGAGAATGTCAGGAATTTGACTGTTTGGACTGGTTTTCTCTGCCAGACCTAAACATCCAAACTTGGCTAGTGTCCAAAGGAAGCTTCCAGTACGACCTCAGACTTTTTGGGTACTCACAGTTCTATAATTTATCTGTCCACCTCAAATTCACTAGAAGCCACCTATTGCCACTTCCTGGGGGCCCTGTTGGCAAAAATAACACATAATTCCCTTCCCTCACAGCCTTTCTTCTACTCCAAAATAATTATCACCATTCAAGACAATACCTTGTTTTCATAGATCTGTCTCTAGCATCATAGGACAGAAGGGACTCAAAAGCCTTTAAGAATTCCTGAAGGCACTTCTTTCAGTTTAAGGATGACTTGGAGGCACAATGGATGATGTTTGTCTTGGCCCTTGGGCACACCAAGTGACTTTGGGCAAATCACTGTTTCCACTCACAGCTGGTCACGTGATCAGGGGCTGCACTTTGCACCATGTAAATGCTATAAAGACAGAAATAATTCTTTGCTTTTCACACGACACGGTAGCCTTGTATCGACCCAACACAGGCTGACTCAGTGATGTGCAAATTTAGTGAGCCCATGCAAAGGAATTTTTTAAGCAGGTAGCTGAAATTTAAAAAAAAACACTTTCTCCTGCCATGATTTCATTTTGTGATCTTGTTCACAAAACTGACCCCAAGAAGCCTGGAATATTCTGAGGGGCACTTTATGTGGAAGTGGGATTGTTCAGGTTTTAGCAGCTGTCAAAAACGTTAAAGTTGCTTCAGGCCTTCCTATTTACAAGGTTTTGAGATTAGAAGCGGGATTTGCATTGAGCGATAGGCTGACAGGTTTGTGGCATTTCTATTTATAAAAATGCTTCCCTCCCTTGTACAGTTGCTCCACTGCCCGTCTCCTAATCACCCATAATCCTTCCTAGGTCACAAGGTGGGGGAGAGCAGGGCAACTGAGAGAGCTGCATCCTTGGATACCTTAATGAGAACCAGATGTGAGAACCTGGGGAAGATGATAAGGTCAGCCATTTTAATGGGCTGGTGGATTTCAATGGGTGGGGAGAAAGCAGAGAAGCAGAGTATCCAGACACAAGAACACACGGTGTTTTGGAAGCATGCGGTTTTCCACGGGGTTAGGGTCAGCCTAAAAGATGAGGGTGGGCAGAAATTCCGTTCTCTTCCCAGTTGCACTGAAATCAAATTGCTCTGCTGTATTTTAAAACACAGAACCACTACGGTGAATTAAATATAAAAACCACTACAGTGAATTAAACATAGAAAAAGGGCACAGGATGGGGAAATGATATGGAATCACATATGCTCAAGTCTCTGTCCAATCTGAGCACTAGAGTCAGTGTCCCAGTGTATTTACCTAGCACGATTACATTTCCAGCTTTTTTGCTGATCGGAAATTGGAAACCTAGAACAAGATCAAGATGGGTAGGCATGGTAGTCTGTCTGTCTGTCTGTCCCAGCAGAAAAGAACAAAAGTCCAGGAGCACCTTAAAGACTAACAAAATTTGTGGCAGCGGCAGGAGCTTTCATGAGTCGCTGCTCGCTTCTTTAGATACAGCTGGAATGTGAGTCCATCTGTCCTTCTATCTTGGAGAGTGGAGCGGTTTCAGATGCCAAATGACATCTTTCTGTGTTATACCTCTGAGGATGCCAGTCACAGCTACTAGCAAAACGTCGGGCCCTACAATGCCAAGACCACAGCCACACAACCCGGAAAATCTACAGCAACTAATGAACTCCGGCCGTGGAAGCCTTCGACAATCCTTGATGTATTCTAAAAAAAACAACAACCAAAGCAAGCTTCAAGTAACAACTCAGACAACCTTTGCATGACATGGAGAAAAAATACAACGAATTGGGGGGAAATGATAGATTTCAGCACTGTTTATATATCTGGAAGTGCCACAATCAACTCACACAGCGCCCTTTAAGGAAAGGCAAATGACCTACAGTGCAATCCTAAACAGACTTAAATCATTCTAAGCTCACTGACTTCAATACACTTAGAAGGGCATAACTCTTCTTACGATTGTACTGTCAGCCTGTCTTACAGTTAAAACAATCCAGTGCCTTTACCAGGATCACAGGGAATTGGTGGTGAGGCAATAATATCATAGTAATTCAAGAACTCTAAACTGATGGTTTTCTTAGAAATTATGCACTTAGGGCTGCTACCAATAGCAGAATGTTACCATGAATGAGTACCATAGTTTATTCCCAGCTACCAGAGCAGAGAGTCTTCTGCTCTCTGTAATACATTTCCACAGAGCTGTGCATTGCCAGTTTCTTGAGTGTGAACTGTTCCCCATTCAGCCACGCGTACTATTTATCATGTCTTATTCAGCCAGTGTGCAACCTTCCAGGCATTCCTTTGGTCCCAGTGGCATCACCAAAGCCAGAACTAGAATGGAGAGCTGGTCATTCAAAAGACTATCTTCTGCAAGTGACAGCCGGTGGGTTTCAATGAATATACACAATGGGTTGTGAAATCAGTGTACTGGGCTGCAGCATCGGCACATTCCCTAGGACTCACTGCGCTTCTCTCCCCCTTCAGCCTTCGGCCATGTTTATACTTTCTTGCCTACTGATTGGCTCATTCTTCAGCCATGAGTTTGAAGAATCTACACAAGAGATTCCTAACCAAACACTGCCAGGGAGCACTGTGCAAAGAAGACTAAGGGAAACAGGCAATTATCATCCATCCTCCTTTTTGCCACCTGGAATCCATGTCACAATTCTATATTCCTGCATGCATGTACACTGGGGGAATATTCACTCCTTCAGATTTTACTGCAAGCAACAACCTCTGTCTTTGAATGAATCCTCACCCTGCCCTCTCAAAGCAGAGAGAGCAAAATGAAATTCAGGGTCAGAGGCAAAACCCAACTCCACTTTCAGCTCTGTAGCATTGTTGCTTTATCCTGAAGCAAACTCACGAGCACCTTAATTGGCTTGAAGTCCCATGATGGTGGACAGTGCCCCCAAACCCTCAGCTATGCAGCTCAACATTCCTCATTAATTATACTCTTTATTACCTGACTGTAAAATTTACCAGCCACTCTCAGGAGCAGAGGCAAGTCCTGTAACCTGAGAGGACAGCATAGACCCCCATTGGACCTCTTTCCCCAGCCCCCATCAAATACTTCGCAGACCACCCAGAGCAAAACTCCCGCAGCCCACTTTCCTACTGAGCACACATTAACCATTTAAATGCGAATGGAATAAGAACAGCTTTGCTAATCAAGAATACTCCACGACCACATTCCACACAAGAGCTGCACTGCCATCACGCCTCTCTTTGCCCCGTTTCTATTGGTTAATTTCCAACTCGAAGCCACACGGCCACATTTTGACCCGCGGCTTTGCCCAGTTTCCCCAGCGGTTTTGTGATCCTGTTTTTTTAAGTCAAAATACGGCATTGCGGCTTCAAGTGGGAAATTGACCAATAGAAACGGGGCAAAAGGAGGCATGATGGTGGTGCAGCTCTTGTGTGAAATTGGCCCACTTAATTGGCACAAATATACACTCTTCCCCACTAAAACCACCATCAATCAATCACAATCCCGAGAAGCACCACAAGCCAGCACCAGCTGGGCTCACTGTACTCCAAGGAAACCACCCCAAATGAGCGAGTCCAGGTACACCATATGATTGCTTCCTAAACCCAAGATTCTCTGACAACAGCACCAAAACAGACTTAGACAATTGCTAGTGGAGGAATGAATACCTACAGAACATCTCTCAGATACCCTGAGCTGTATGTTTCAACTGGCCCATATGATATAATGATTCACTATCTTCCTAATCCTCCTCTTATATGTCCCCCCCATTTTGCACCATCAGTACTTGGAATAATTTTGCAAGACTCACCAATTGCAAGGGTGGTAGGGTTGTTTGTTTTTTACTTCTCTCTTGGATTCTCCTCTTACCCTTACTATACTCACATGCTCAACCCAATACCAGGTCAAGTAGGGATGCAATGAGCACAGGGTTCCTCCTTGCATGATTTATTTATTTACTACTCTGCCCTCCCCGCCAAGGCAGGCTCAGGGCGGCTTACGTAGGATAAAAACAACTCAAACAAATTTATCTAAACTCACAACAAAATGCACATAAAAACAAACACAGTGCTAGCGCTAGAATGATTCATATACGATGGTGGCCATAAGCATATGAGCAGCATCCAACAATACAAACAATCAACTGCCAGCATAGTCTGGGTTGTATCTGTTTAAATGATGTTATAATGATATTGATGATGGTGTTAATATTGGGGCCAGGGCCTCAGTTATATAGGGTGGCTCCTTAGTTGAAGGTCTGGTGGAAGAGCTCCATCTTGCAGGCCCTGTGGAACTATAAAAGGTCCTGCAGGGCCCTGATGTCTTCCGGGAGCTCATTTCACCAGTACGGAGCCACCACTGAGAAGGCCCTGGCCCTCATCACAGCCAGCCTGGCTTCTCTGGAGCCTGGCAGAGGCAGATGGTTTGGGGACCCCAATCGTAATGCTCTCTGGGGAACATGTGGGGGAAGGCAGTCCCTCAGGTATGCAGGTCCCTGACCATATAGGGCTTTAAAGGTAAGAACCAGCACCTTGAACCAAATCCAGTATGCTATAGGCAGCCAGTGCAATGCCTTTAGCACAGGCTGTGTGTGCTCCCGCATAGGGAGGCCCAACAACAGCCTGGCTGCTGCATTTTGCATCAGCCGCAGCTTCCAGATTTGGGACAAGGGCAGCCCCATGTAGAGAGCATTACAGTAATCTAATCTTGAGGTGACCATCGAATTAATCACTGTTCCCAGGCCACTGCATTCGAGGAAGAGAACCAACTGCTTGATCAGCCGCAGATGATAAAAGGCTGGCTTCAGAGCGGCTGCTACCTGGGCCTCCATTGTTAAGGAGGCATCCAGGAGCACTCCCAAACTCCTAACCTCCAATGCTGGCACCAATGGTGCCCCATCGAAAGTCAGTATTGGGATCCCTCCCCTCGGGTCACTCCAACTCAGGCACAGGACCTCCATCTTCGCTGGATTCAATTTCAATCGACTCAGTTTAAACCAACCACTAAATTTAGGCCCCGGTCATATGGGCCAGAAAACGCATGGTAGTTCGCCCCGGAGCAAAATAAGGCATGGTAGCCCAATCACACGGGCCACCGAGCTGCCACACTCAACTCCAAGTGCCGATCACACTGCGCTGCTGCAGTGCGGCAAAAAAGCGGCGCAGCAAACCACACAAGCCGCACTGTTGTGAAGTGCGCATGTGCCGTTGGGGGGGCAGGCCACTGCCGATGTCTTGCATATGTGCATACCTCATTCAGCGTTGGTGCGCATCCCATGGAAACTTACAACATCCGGAAACCCTGGGATATGGGCGGGCGTTGGAAGCTGCGGGATACTGGCGCTCCCGCGATCAGATGCCGGCCTTTGCCCCGGGGTTTCCGGAAACTAGTACTTCGACCCTAGTGGTTTTTTACTCCGCGTTTTCTACGGGAAGCCACAGGTTGGTCACAGGAGCGCTACGCCTCCCAGATGTGCTCGTATGATTGTGCATGGAAAGTCTGCAGGGCTACTGTGCCTTCAGCGGGGCAAATGCTCCGTGTGAACGGGGCTGTAGAAAGTTTGAGAACCCCAGCCTAAAAGCAAAAATCTACCACTCGGTAATCAAACCCAGTGACATAGATGACAGGAAAGTTAGATCCACATAAAGCGAAAGCTAAAATGTCTCTGGAAATCAGTTTTCAACTCTTTCGGGATGCAAAAAAAAGGGAAAAAAGATAACTCTAAATCACCATTCTTCCTTCTCTCTCTCTCTCTCTCTCTCTCTCTCTCGCACGCACGTGCACACACACACACACACACACACAAGTTTTCTTTGAGATGAACCTCATAGGAGTCCCCTATTTTAATCCTGATAACAAAGCATTTTGGTCTGACATTAGAGCCCATGTCACTCAACATCCTGAGAGGCAGGCCATGAGATACTCTAAGACCAAAGAAGAGGCTAGAAGCTTCTGCATGGTTCATTACACATTCATCACAAGTTAGTGCTCCTGACAACCCAAGAAGGCCTCAAAGACATCTTCCCTCATTCCTCATTATTAAAACTGGGCCTAAACAGAGAGAGGTGAAGTTTCCAGGGTTACAAATATACAGTGGTGTCATCTGTTGATTTCTTTTGATGTCTGGTTATAGATTCAGGTGGGGCAGCCATGTTGGACGGAAGCAGCAGAATAAAGTTTGAGTCCGCTGGCACCTTGAAGGCCAACAAAGTTTCAGTCTGGGTACCCGCTTCCATGGGCATGTCTGGTAGCATCCAAAGAGTCACAGTTCAAAACTTATCTACATCACCACGCAAGGCAATCAGTTCTCACATTACATTTTCAGGTATCTAAGTGTGCACCTGGAAGTTTAAAGCATTAATTCATGAAACGTGTTTACAAACACCTGCATCACACTGGTATGAACACCAGAATGCCATAACTGGCTGCAACTCTTGGTTGAGCATATACCTACTGACAAACCTAATGTAATGTGTGAAAGGATCACTGTGGCTGATTTCTAGAGATTTCCCCAAGTCTACTTAATGAAATCTGAAAACAATATGCAGCAAGATGTCCTCCCATTATCAGTCAGTCAGTCAGTCATCTATTACGGCAACAAGCCATAGAACACACATGCTTAAATATACAATTTAAAGTGATGGAGTTTTTTAGCAAGCAAACCATGGTGGTAGGGGGGAACTAGAGTGATCCCAAGGGGCTTCAAGACTAAAAGCCTTGTATGTGGGCTTCTCCACTGTAAGTTTGGGGACTGTGAGTACAGCAATCCCCATATCTGATTTTGTGTAACAGGAAGTTTCCCAATTGTTTGCAAGTAAACATGAGTTTCTTGCATCTGTTGCCTGACAATTATTCCTAGCAATAATTGAACTAGGGGGAATTCTGCTTCTCCATGTGTGGCTTTATCAGTCTTGGACTAACAAAAAATGCCATTATGGAGTTATGAAGTAATACATTTGGGGAGTTTTCTAAAAAGCGCTGCTAACAATGGACAAACCACATGATACAGTTGCTTTATTCGTTTTCTGAACACCTTCTCTAGGCACCTCTTAGATCAGCATCTCCCTCCTGGCCTCTCCCCTTGGCCTCTGCTTTTCTGCACACACACACCCTGCCTCTCCTCTGTCCAGGCCAGCTGTGAATATTGGCTTGGATGGAGCCATTGTCTTCTGGACATTGGGACAGAGGAGGAGGGGAAGGTGTGAGCAGCAACACAGTAGAGCATTTGTATGCTCTTCAGTGCTCCCCCCCTCTGCCACAGCAGTCAATGGTCTACTTGTCAATTCATGCGCTAAGATGGAGGAAATTAGAGCACATGCAAACATCAGCATTTGGCGATTGCGAAGATGCCTGCCTGGAGAAACACATTAGTTCATTTATAATCTCATTTCATTTTTATGGTCTGCCGTTAATACCACAGCCTATTTCATTCCATCTTACATGAGATGGGGAAAGCTGTGAGGAAAACATGCCTATTCTTTGAAAATGACTGCCCTCAGTTGACATCACCCACCTGGGATGAGTACTGAGGAACTCAGAATATTACTCCTTCATCTGATCCACACCTCTTCAATCCCAGGCTAGGGGCACTCCTTTGCTTCACATAAGGCAATAATCTTTAGTATAAAAGAGACAAGCAGAGCACAGGTGTTTGCTTAGGGTTGCCAGGTCCCTCCTAGCAACCAGTGGAAAAACCAGTGGACTTATGAGGAGAAAGAGAAAGGCCTAGATCTCGTCACCAGTGTCTCACAGGAAATGACATCATCACACAAGCAACTTCCAGGTGACATTGGTGTTTGGGCAAAAACTCTATGGTAAAACCAGCTTCTACCATAGCGTTTTTGCACAGATACCAGAGCGTCACCTGGACATCGCTGGTGTGATTATGTCACTTTCTGTGCAATGCCAGCAATTAGGCCTAGGCCATCTCCTTTCTCCTGGTAAGTTCCCCCCACCAGCCAACTGGGGGAAGGACCCTCACCTCCACTGGGGGGAGGATCTGGCAACCCTATGTTTGCTTCTTCCGTCAACGAGTTATCGTTACTGAAAATCTGATCACAATATATTTACTAAGTGGATTCATGAAAATGTACAAGATGTGTGTGTGTGTTGTGCTGTCAAGTCACTTCTGGCTTATGGCGACCCTATGAATTAATGACGTACAAAACATACTATAATTAACAGGTCCCGCAAACGGAGGGCCCTCATGGCTTCCTCGACGGAGTCCGCCCATCCCATGTTGGGTCTTCCTCTTTTCTTGCTGCCTCCCCCTTTTCGTAGCATCATCCTCTTTTCTAGTGAGTCTCGTCTTCTCGTAATGTGACCATAGTACAATTTAGTCATTTTAGCTTCTAGGGAGAATTCAGCCTTGATTTGATAAACAGCCTTGATTTGGACTAAGTGATGCCTACTTGAGTCATGGAGAATGGCAGGAACAGAAATCCCAGGGAAAGCAGAAGCTAAATTTGCTCAGTCTGTCACGTGGGAAGGGGGAGCAGAGGAGGCCGTCTGAACCAATCTGAACCAATATCCTCTGACCACAGTAGCTGGCTTGTTGCTTGACTGGACCACTCACATTGCCAGACCTTTACTAGTAGAGTACTTTATTTTGCCTTGCAGGCCTCTCTTCATGAGCCCTGCCCATAACTACTGGAGAGTCATGACCTTCCTGGGGATAAAAGCTTCCAGGTCAAAAAGAAGCCTTTGTCTCAGCAACGTCTCGTCCTACCCTCAAACTCTTGTACTGATCTACCTAGACTCACAGCCACACGCTACCCTGTGCTCCCACTCCCTGCGTCCCTAGAGAGACCACTCTGGCTCTCGCAGCTGTGTTCTGAACTTCTAGCCTACCCTTGTTTTCCAGTGACTAAAGTTCCTGTCCGTACCTCCTACTGCCCCTCATAACTTTCTAGTCTGACATAATTTGCCTAGTGGAGTTCTGATCCTACCCAACAGTTTCATACTAAATTGCTGTGATAATGGTGCTTGGAGTAAGATGACTATCTGTTATTGTATCACTGCTGAAACCATACTGGGGTCATCTGCCCCTCCTCAAACATGTTCATAGAATCCTAGAGTTGGAAGGGGCCATACAGACCGTCTAGTCCAACCCCCTGCCCAATACAGGACCAGCCTAAAGCATCTCTGACAAATATTCGTCCAGCCTCTTCTGGAAAGCTGTCAGTGAAGGGGAGCTCACCACCTCCCGAGGCAGCTGATTCCACCTTTGGACCACTCTGACCATGAAAAAGTTTTTCCTAATATCCAGCCAATACCTTTCTGCATGTAATTTAAACCCGTTGTTTTGGGTCCTCTCCTCTACTGCCAACTGGAACAGCTCCTTGCCCTCCTCCAAATGACAGCCTTTCAAATATTTAAAGAAAGCAATCATGTCCCCCCTCAATCTCCTCTTCTCCAAACTAAACATTCCCAAGGCCCTTAGCCTTTCCTCATAGGGCTCAGTCTCCAGACCCCTGATCATCCTCATTGCTCTCTTCTGCACCCTCTTGATTTCGCCCACATCCTTTTTGGCCTCCAGAACTGCACACAGTACTCAAGGTGTGGCCTGACCAAGGCAGTATACAGAAGGGCTATGACCTCCTCCTGCGATTTCGATGCGATGGCCCTTTTAATACAACCCAAGACTGAATTTGCCTTTTTTGCCACCGCATGACACTGATTACTCATATTTAGTTTACAGTCCACTCTTACCCCAAGATCTCTTCCGCATACACTACTCCCCAGAAATGTATCCCCCCTCCAGTATTTGTGCTTGACATTTTTGTGACCCAGATGTAATACAGTGCATTTATCTTTGTTGAATTGCATCCTGTTTGCAACTGCCCACTTCTCCAGAGTATTCAGGTCTTGTTGAATTTTGACTCCGTCTTCTTGGGTGTTTGGTATCATCAGCAAATTTAATGAGTAGCCCTTCTACCCCTTCATCCAAATAATTGATTAAAATGTTGAAAAGTGCCAGGGCCAAAACTGAGCCCTGCGGCACCCCGCTGGACACCTCCCTCCAATCTAATGAAATGCCACTGACCACCACTCTTTGGATGCGGTCCTCTAACCAGTTCCCTGTCCACCAAACTGCCCTATAGTCCAGTCCACCGTCTTCCAGTTTGCCCATCAGACTGTCAATGCATCATGTCAATGCAGGCCCAGAAGACATTCCAAGACGCTTTCAGTTATGCTGCAATACAGCAGCACACTGAATCAATTTCTAGTTTAGCTCCAGGGTGGCTATTTATATAGATTGCCTGACCAAACTAAGAACTAAAGCAGATGAGTGGAAGCATCTACGGCGGGCATAGGATTGCGGACGCACCGGCAGCCTGTTGCATCCTGCAGCCATCCGTGACCCGCGCATGTGCCCTAATGCAGGACCATCGTGTTGCCTCTCTAGGATATATCTGCTGCTGAGCTGCACCAATGCAAACTGCAGGGGAGATGTGAATACTTACCTACATTTAATACAAAAACAAAACCCTCCTTTATCCATATATAAGCATGTCAGAAAAAAGGCCTTCATCCTCCTAGTTCTGCACATGTAGGAGCTACTCTAAATGAGGCGGGGCAGTCAAACATTCCATCCCCCACCAGCAGACTGAAATGGTAGAGCCCAACACAACAAATACTTCTCCTGGTGTTAATGCTTCACTTCCACTTGAGACCAATTTCTGTTACACCTGTAAGAGCAGGTTGTGTGGAAGGCAGCCACCATCATGCTACACGTCATTTAAACACACTCTGCGGCCACTAAACCAGCTGATTCTACCAATAATGGATCTGAGTGCGAATTCAAATTAAAACCTCCACATGGAAACTTGTAGAGCTAAATGTTTTTGAAATCACTGGAATACCGGAGAAGCAACCAGTGCGGCTGTAACAAAGAGCTGAGTTACAATACTATAATAGGAGAAGGGAAAACGTACAAGTAGAATGAGTCATTCAAGAACACATTTGAAATAATTCAGGGGTTCTCTCCATGGTTGATACATGACTCCTCACTGTAGCACATCAATCACTGTAGGAGCACATTGTCTCAAATCTTATTCAATTCACCAGTGATGCTACTGAGACACAGTGAAATCCACTACATAATTTAGAACTGGATTTGGATCCACCAAACACTTCTCTGGGTGGAAGGACTTGCGTCTGCAGAGTGTGACTGCTCTACCTCCTCCTCCTCCAGCTGCAGCCTCCATGGGCAGAGTCCTTCTGTTTATGGAAATGCTCCTTCAAGCCCTTGGCTTCAGACTCACTCCTGCCACATGCCACAATTCTACCTACCACTGAAAGCAACAGAACAGAACTGGACACAAGTATCTTATCCTGTCATTGTATGCAGAAACATTAGTTAGGTCAGACTATGGAACATATGGAAATCAATTTGTGACAAGAACTTCAACAGAGATCAACTTAGGCCCCGGTCACACGGGAGGATTTGTCACGCCAGAGGGTCAGATCGGGGGCGCATCAAGCGGGCGCGATCATACTGCAACATCTGGCAAGTGTCACACACTCGCCCCTAACCCATCCCATCTGGCCGAAAACGTGGATTGAAAAGGTACTAGGCAAAATGGAGTACCTACTGGAAGATCCACATCAATGGTGGGCGTGGGATTGCAGATGCGCCGGCAGCCTGTTGCATCCTGCAGCCGTCAATGACCCGTGCATGCGCCCTAATGCGGGACCATCGTGTTGCCTCGCTAGGACTCCAGCCTTTGCCTTCCCAGTGTGATTGGGTGCCAACGGAGGGAGGACGGAGCCGCAGGGGAGCGTAAGATCACACTCCCGTGCTTCTTTTAGCTCCGCATCTAATATACCTCCCTTCCCTGATGGATTTTCCAACTCGTGTGACCGGGACCTAAATTTCTTGCCAAAACTAGGCTACAAAAAGGGATTTTGTATTCACAGTATATATGAAGTCCTATCTGTGGTAGATTTCACCAAAGTTTAATCACTTCCTGTTTAGTAGCCTCTTCTGTAGTCTGCTTATGTATGGAAGATATTTTTAAAGTCACAAGAGACCATCATGTTTCAGAAGCTGCCACAAAAAAAAGTAATATGAAAGAACGATATAACAGCTGAAGACCCAGTTTATCAATTTTTAAAACTGCCACATTGTGTAAACCCATAATTAGCTACCAACCATCACCCTTGATCCCTGATAGGCTATCCAATCAAGAAGTTGAACCTGGGTCATTGAAATTATGTTCTCCAGTTAACATGTATATATTTTAGCTCCATGATGGTGAAGCCACCAAATAGGCATGAATAAATCTACTGATCCTTTATCTCATTTAAAAAAAAAAAACAAAAAAACCCAGGCTTCTTGTAGCTTTAGAGGTCTTTGGGGATTATTTCCTTATCATTCCTGGGTCATTGAAATTATGTTCTCCAGTTAACATGTATATATTTTTGCTCCATGATGGTGAAACCACCAAATAGGCATGAATAAATCAACTGATCCTTTATCTCGTCATCATTTTTTTAAAAAAAAAAAAGCTTCTTGTAGCTTTAGAGGTCTTTGGAGATTATTTCCTTATCATTCCTGCTGCTCATAGCTACTCCCAACTTAGCATCTGCTACAGAATTGATAAACTTTATTTCTGAGTCCCATTTTCAAGTTATTAACCAAATGTTAAAACAGGCTCAACCTAATGCTAATCACTTACCTAGCTTTTCCTGTTACTTTTTCTCCTAAAGGGATGATCTGGGTATTATCCTGTATTTGCAACACTGTGATGTAGAATAAGGTGTAAAATCCTCTCTTTGATTTCACTCCCTGAAGGCAGGTGGCTTGGAGAACATCCTGAGAAATCTGTGCAGAACTAAGTCCCATTTTAGTCAATGGTGCTTACTCTGAGGATATTATTCTTAGTCTAGAAACGTTAGTTTAGTACAGATCTCGCAAGAAGCCAATTTCTTTACATCCCTTCCAACACAGGGAGGAGGGAGTTTTATCAATCCACTGGAAGTTCCAGTTGAGTGAAATTCCACCTATGAATCAATTTACGTGCACATTCTTTTGTTGCCACCAAGACAGCATGTCCCACATATTGCAAAACCCACCAAATAACCAGTAAGTGTTCTTAAGAAGTACAGAATACTTTTACAGGATGTATGGTTCTGCAGACATACAGTCAGAAGTCTGTTGCCGTGCTGACATACTGGCATATTTGATAGAAAATGTTGTAGCTGATGCTGCTGGAACTAATTAAATTTCACTCTATCAAGTCTGAACTTCAACTCGTCACCAGTCATGGAATCCCCATCAATAAAGAGGTCTGTAAAGCACCTAGATGCATTAATTAAATTGCATGTGTTTTATGCAGTCCAAAATAGGGAATGATCAAGAAAGGGAATCTACCAGAGCAATTCTAAGAACACTTTCTTGGGAGTAAAACCCTGTAAACAGACCTAATTAAGATTCTGAGCAGAGTTCCACTTGGCACTGATTTTTGGGAACTGCCAATTTTTCTTACATTTTTTCCCAGATTTATAAAGTGTTTTTTAGAAGACAGTTTTGGGTGAGATCAAATATATTCATAGCCGAGGGCAGAAAGGAAATAGATCTGGGGCCATGAATAAGTTACAAGAGTTGATTCCACTGTGATCCTAAAATAATGGGGATGACTGGTTGTAGTGCATATCAATATCTACCCATCCATCCATCTATCTAGTACTGCTCATACATCAACTTAAGCAGAAATTAGAACCAATTTTTTTAAAACACCTTACTCAGTATTATTTCTTTTATATTTGATAATTGAGCCTATGAATTTTGCCACTGAGAGGGACATATCAATAGACTGAGTAGGAAAACTTCATAAGAGAGCGCCCACTTTTAATGTCTTTTATAGATATAGAAGTGACACATCTCCACCTTCACGTTTTTTTCACCATTTTAGAACCTGTCATCAATTTCCTTTGTCATAGGTTTAGGAGAGGTGGGCAAAGTTCTAGAGGTGGAGGAACAGCAGCAGGGAAATAGATGAGGCTGCTTGATCCCAGGGGCTTGTAGGGACAAGCTGCCCCTGAGGCCCATGCCTGAGTTATACTCTTTTATATAAATAACTGCAAGACACACATCAGAGTAAAATTAATGCCTCTTTAATTAGATATTAACCTTCACAGACCCAGTAGTGGAGCATGAATCAGGGAAATGTCTTCTGTGTGGAGTATTATGCCTTCTATCCACAGTGGGTACGGTGCCTGTGTGCAGGTGATTTTTGCAGGTTCCTAGGAGTGCCCTGTTCTCTCCCCTCCTTTACCAGTGCATGTGCAATAGTGCAGTCAGGCAGTGTAACTAGCCATTAGTGGGAATCAAGGATTTGTACCCGCACCTTCCATATCCAGCCCTCCTTCTCTTCTCAATACTAGTTTATTCATGCCTTAGGCAGTTTATATCAAGCAGAGAAGAAGGAACAAATGGGAATATGGAGAAGGCTCACAAGACATCCATTCTCCTAACAGTTCACACTGTGGACTGGATCATACTGACAGTGTTCTGAGATGGTGAAATTGCCAGAAATTTTGAAGCTACAGGAAAGTAATATTTGTGGGGGCAGGACAGAAAATGGGGTGGGTGGGTTTTGAAATATATTCAGTACCTACTTTTTAGCCATCCCTAAACTAATTTACCATATAAACATTATTTATAACTTCATAAAATTGTGCTTTGACACATTTGTGAAATTTTAAAAAGTATAAATGGCCTTAGCTTTTTACAAGTAAAATGGCAAACTACCCAATATGAAAGAGAGAGAACTACATGCTGCTGCACACTATGCTACTTTAGCACATATATCTTATTTTTCCTGCCTCTCAGATGACAAAAGCTAGCACTGAAAACGGAAAACAAATTTTGTAGGAAGCAAAATCACTGTGTGATTTCAAGAGTTTCATATAATCACAATAGAAAACAGAGTTGTGCTTACCTGTAATGGATGTTCATCAATGTCTTCTAAGCAGACATGAAATTGGGACTGTGCTTGCACAGGCCTGCCTCGGACAGGATTTTCTCTAGCTCAAAATGACCAAAGGGAGGAGCCTCTCCCCTCCAGAGCTGATATGGTGGTGTTTTCACGCCCAAACTGTCACATGCTCCAGGGGAACACCCCTCTCAACCTCAGTTCCTGCCAGTCCGCTGCAAAACCCCCAACAGAACAGGAAAAACCTAACAGAGGTCACAGCAGGGCAGGAAGGAGGGAATGTGTGTCTGCACAGAAGATGTCAATGAATATCAGTTACAGGTAAGTGCAACGCTGTGTTCATCTTCCTTCTTCAGTGCAGCCCCACATTGGGATTTTTCACAAGCTACTCACCAAGAAGGAGTATTTGCCTTGTGTCTTGTGTATTTTGCCCTTCTTGGGACCTGCATAATAACTGTTCTGTCAATATAATATAATAGGGCCCTCCTGATGTCCATGGACTGCAGGGCTTTCTTTGTCTTGAAAGTAGGAGATGGGAAAAAAACAGGCAGGACCACCTCCTGAGCAAGGTAGAACTAAACCACTTTGGGCAAAAACTCCAAACTAGGGTGCAACATGACTTTCTCCCTGAAAATCTTCAGGAAAGGCAAGTCTACTCTAAGGGTGACCAACTCACTCATCCTCCTAGCAGACATAATGCCACCTTCCTAGTCAGCATGGCCAGTGATCAAGAAGCTAAAGGCTCAAAGGGGGCTCCCATACAGCATGCTAAGACCAAGGAGAGAGACCACTGTGGAACTATTTTGGGAATCAGAGGATCAACATTACCTAGGCCCTTAAGGAAGTGTTGGGACAAGTTATGGACAAACAAAGAACCTTCAGCCAAATCATGGTGTGCTGAAATGGCTGGCAGGTGCGCCTTAATAGATGATACTGCCAACCCCTATGTGCTAAAGACAATAAGTACTTGAAAACTAAAGGTAACAAGCAATTGAAGGGTGAGACACTCCTGGTACTAGATCAATTCTCAAACAAGGACCACTTCCTTGACTAGGAATACCTTGTGGAAGGTTTCCTGGCCTGAATCAGTATGTCATATACCTCAGGGGCGAATGTGGAGCCCTGGGCCAAATTCTTCATGCCATCAGATGCAGGCAATCTACCTCATGGTGTAACAAGGGGCCACATGTCAGAAGATCCCAGACTGGAGGAAATTTTATGTATTCTGAATCCACTCACTGAAGGAGCCTCACAAACCACATCTGTCATGGCCAAAACGGAGCTCCAAGAAGGTAGTCCAAGTTTTCTGCCACAATCTTTCCTAGAACCTGGCCCCAAAGGGAGAACAGAGGGAAAGCACAGAATAGAGCCCCTTTCCAGGGGATCTGGAATGCATCCTCCAGCAATGTGGGGCTACTGTCTGTGAGGAAGCAGAAACTAGGGGATTTGTGAACTTGCACATGGTGAAAAGGTCCACCTGAGGAAACCCCCATCTCTTGAACACCCAAACAGGATACTTGGTCTGGATAGACCAGTCATAGTTCAAAAAGTAGACCATGATTAGCCTGCCAGCAGTGGAGTTCAGAGAATCCACTATATGAATGGCCCTGATGGAGATATGATTCTTGACAGCCACCTTCCTGACAGCAACCACTTCCATACACAAGGTCTTTGATCCCGTACCTCCCTGTCTGATCAAACAGTATATGGAGGTTGTGGCTGTCTGTCTGGATTAGGACCTTCTTCCCCTGGAGAAATCTGCAAGGGAGGTAAGGGTGAAACGAATGGTGTGCAGCTCAAGAATACTAATGTGGAGCTCTCTGTTCAATGTAGACCATTTCTCTTGTACATAAAGGCCCTCACAATGGGCTCCCCATTCTGTGAAGGATGCATCAGTTGTAAGGATAGTTTCTGGAACCCAAAATTCAAAATCAACTCTCTCGAACAGGTTGTCATCCTCCCTCCACCACGCAAGGGACCTGATTACCAGGCTTGGGATGGAGAAGCAACACCCTGGGGCATGCTTTGCAGGGTCAAACTTCTTTAAAAAACTAGTTTTGCAGCTCACACATGTGGAGTCTACCTAGAGGAATGATTGCTGTAGTGGATGCCATTAACTATTGCTTTAACAGATTGCCACCTCTTTTTAGCAAAACATGAAACTAATGTCCTGAAGCTCCTTGCTTTAGCTTTGGGGGAGTCAAGGGGGCCCCAATGAACTGAATTAAATGTGAGGGCTCCAACCAGGACTTTTCCTTATTAACTACCAGTCGCAGACTTTGACAAGTTGCTAAGACCATGTTAACATCTGCCATGAGACACTCTCTAGAAGGGTGTCACATTCAGGGCCAAGCCTGGTGCTTTTGCTCTACCCAGAGTTTCCAGGATACACAAATACAGTGACAAAAAGCACAATAATAGGTACAGAGGTAAGATGTACAAACCAGTCTGGAGCCAGAGATCACAAATCCAGTCAGGGTAAGAAGGGTCAAGGGTCCAGTTCCAGAACTGGGAAACAGATGCAGGATGCAGGGTCTGGGTCCCAGGCTGTAGGAACAAGCACAGGTTACCAGCAACAAGGCAGCATCAGGGTAGAGCTTTGTTTGCTAAGCAGGTCAACTTCACAAAGGCATAACAAGCAAAGTTCCTTCCACAGTGAGCTTTGCTCAGTGTGTTCCTTTTATCTGCCTCTGCTGACTCATCCTCTGAGGCCCAGGTGTCACTCCTTACAGTCACATTCATCTTCCTACAGGGACAGGTCTTTACTGTATCCCTATCAGTCTATAAGTCCTGGTCCTGCAAGGACTCCACTCCAGGAATTAACACTGACTGCTGCTGAGCAATTAGGTGAGTGCTTCGCCTTCTCTCTAGAGCTGTCAAGCTCTCTCTCCTTCTTCTACACTCTGCTGGTTTGGGAGAGGCTGGAGAAGAGGTAGACACTGGCTTCTGTTGCATTTCTTTCTTCTCCTGGAAGACTGAACAGCCTGGCTATGGCTGGGAAGCATTCTCACTTCCCAATTCTTCCCCATTGGGTCTAGTGCTGGACCCAGGAGGTGGCAGCTGGCTAGCTGACTACAATGAGCCAGTCATCGAAGTAAGGAAAAAATGGCACACCCCTGAGTTCTGAAAAGTGCCGCTACCATGGTAATGCATTTGGTAAAGTCCCTAGGAACTGTGGCTAGGCCAAAATGGAGAAACAAATACTAGAAAACTTCAGAACCATGTCTAAAGTGAAGGTAATTCCTATTTCTGGGATGAATGGTGATGTGGAAATAGGCATCTTTAAGATCTGTTACTCTGAAGCAAGAGCCATGAGTAAGGAATTCCCCCCCCCCGACCCACATCAGAATATGGGCTGTCATAGACTCAGGCACCAGAGACCTAATCAGCCCAGCCTTAGTAGCAGGGTTGGGGGCAGAACTGTGAGAGCTGGGGGAGCCACTGGTGTTTTCTCAGATGGATGGAACCCCAATTAAAAGGGAGCCCTGTGTTCACTGCACCGCTCAATTACCCAGGGGGTGGGTTCCCACTGGGAATTAAGGGCCTTCATAGTGAATCCTTCTGCCAAATTCCCTATGGTGTTGGAAAGCCCCTGGCTTAGAGCACATGATCCTTATATTCAGTGGAGCCTGGGAACCCTCTGATTTTTAAACCCCTGCTGTCAGACTCATGTTTGGAACCCAGAGTGGGGGGGGGGGAGCCACAGCCAGTGCCTGAGCGGATGTGTCTGGTCAGGGAAGAGTTAAACCAGATTCCCCTTGAGTACAGAGACTTGTCAAAAGTGTTTGAAGAAAAAGAGACTGATGCGCTCCACCACCACATCAGAATACTGACTGTGCTATTAAGATTCTCCCTGGTCAAAAGCTACCTAAGGGAAAGCTGTACTCCATGAGCCCGGCAGAGGAGGAGGAGGTGAGGAAGTTTATAGACAAGAACTTGGCTAGAGAGTTTATCAGACCTGCAGCTTTCCCTTTCGATGCTCCTATACTTTTCTGCAAGAAAAAAGATGGGGGGTTAAGATTATGTACCAATTACCAGGGTCTGAATGCCATATCAATGTCTACTGCCTATCCCATCCTGCTGATCAAAGACTTGCTGGTGGAAGCCGCAAAAGGGCGCATCTTCACTAAACTGGACTTGAAGAATGCTTATTTCATAGGCTGCATT
This sequence comes from Gekko gecko, assembly GCA_029375565.1. Taxonomy (NCBI): domain Eukaryota; kingdom Metazoa; phylum Chordata; class Lepidosauria; order Squamata; family Gekkonidae; genus Gekko; species Gekko gecko. The sequence goes on along the minus strand of JAPDNY010000003.1, from coordinate 96,871,224 downwards.
CGTGAGGGAGATGAACACAAGACTGCCTTTAATACCCCGCTGGGGCAATTTGAGTATTTGGTGACGCCTTTTGGGCTCTCTGGCACCCCTGGGGTGTTTATGAACTTAATCAATGAGGTGCTACACAAATATTTGTTCAAAGGGATGCTGGTTTACCTAGATGACATTTTGATTTATACGACTGGTTCCCAAAGTGGGCAATATTGCCCTCTGAAGGTGCTGGAACTATCCAGGTGGGCAGTCAGAGCCTTGGGAGCAATTGGGGGGGCATTGAATACAAATAAAGGGGCAGTGGAAGCATAAAGAAAGAAGAGCCAGAACCTGTCTAAAGTAGCCTTTTGGCAGTAAGCCAAATAAGTTTGGAAACCTATGATTAAAGAATCACATGTGCAACTTGTAAGGAAGGTCCTGAAAACCCTTCATCAGAACAGGCTGTTTGTGAAACTGTCTAAGTGTGAATTCCACAAAGAGGAGTTGGACTTCCTGGGCTACTGAATTTCAAGAAAGGGACTGAGGATGGATCCTGCCAAAGTAAAGGATGTGTTGGGGTGGGAGGCCCCTCAGACAAGGAGGCAACTACAAGCTTTCCTGGGTTTTGCCAATTTCTACTGGCCCTTCATTCCAAACTTTGCCCAGGAGGCCTTGCCCTTGACAGACTTGCTGAAAACTAGAGGGAAAGGGCTGGATTCTAAAATGCCTGGCAGTAAATTAAATTGGACAGAGGAATGTCAGAGGTCCTTTGAAAGACTGAAAGCACTGTTTATGTCTGAATCTGTCTTGAGGCACCCTGATCAGAGCCAGCCCTTCGTTGTGCAAGTTGAAGCTTCAGACGTAGCTATGGGGGGGTATCCTACAGCAGGGGGAGGATGGGAACCTACACCCCCTTGCCTATCTGTCAAAAACATCTCCTGATGCTGAGAGACATTGGACGGCCGGGGTAAAGAAGCTGCTGCTATTAAATTAGTTTTGACTACTTTGAGACACTGGCTGGAAGGGGCCAGGGTGCTGTTTGAAGTACGAACTGATCTCAAAAATCTAGAAGCTGTGCACACACCCCACCGGCTCAGTGCGAAGCAATTGAGATGGGTGGAATTTTTCTCCTAAGTTTCAATTTACCCCCAAGCACCTCCCTGGGAAATCAAACTTTCTGGCTGATGTGCTCTCACACCTCCCCCAACATGCTAGTCAGAAAGAGGAAATTATAGACTCTATGTTCACCCCAGCCCAGCTGGGGGGAGACAGTGGTCACTCAGAGCCAAGGCAAAGCAAAGGAAAACCAGAGCCCCGAGCCTTGGGTGGAGAAAGTTCAAAGCAGCTTCCAATGAGGCTGACGTGAAGGAAATAGAAAAGGAGGCCTCTCTGACCCAGGCCAGGGATGGTTGTTGGTACCGGCAGCACAGACGATTTGTGCCCCACATCCTGCGTGGGGAGATATTGAAACTCTGACATGATAACAGACTTGCAGGACATTGTGGCTATCTAAAGATTTTGCATTTGGCTCAGAGGCAGTTCTAGTGACCTCGCATGCGTGGGGACAGTTCACATTATGTGTCTTTATGTCCAGTGTGTTTGATGGCAAAGAAAAGGGGGGGAACCCAGGATTGTTGCAACTCCTAGAAACCCCTGACAGACCATGGTCAGTCATTTCCATGGATTTTATCACTGATCTGCCACCCAGTAAAAGGAGAACTGTGGTACGGGTGGTGGTGGATTTATTCTCAAAACAAGCCCATTTCATTCCCTGTAAACGATTGCCCACTGCCAAGAAATTGGCTCAATTGTTCATGCAACTCATTGTCAGGCTCCGCTCAGTCCCTACTAAGATCATTTCTGACAGGGGATCCCAATTTGTGGCAGCCTTTTGGGGAGAGCTTCTGAAAATATTGGGCATCGAACAGGGCCTCAGTAATGTTTATCACCCCGAGATGGACGGCCAATCGGAACGTATCAATCAGGTGTTGGAGCAATTCCTAAGATGTTTTATTAACTATCAACAGGACAACTTGCTTGATTTGTTGCCGTACGCGGAATACAGCTATAATAACTTGGTCACAGCTCCACCAGGGCCACCCCATTCAAGGTGGTACAGGCTATGAGGGGGGAGGCCTCCCTACAATTGTGTCTGAACCAACCAGACCCAGGGAATTATAAGTGTGGTGGTCTGGCTTGGTTCAGCAATGGACCTGAATGCAAAAGTTAAAGCCAAAGAGGATTACAAAGCCCAGGCTGACCAGGGCAGGTCACTAGAGTGGGACTTACAACCTGGGGACTCTGTATGAATGAATGAATGTTTATTTGTGGTCAAAGACCATTTTTCATAAGAATACAATATTATACAGTCAGAGAGATTCATTCCAGCACAGAAAATATGTTTAGTCATAAAAACCTTAAAACATTTATGAACTATAATAATTCAAAAAACCCTTAAGATATATCTAAAATGTCTAATATGTAAAATGATTACCAGTCCTACAAATAAAAAATTATACATAACCATACTTCTTATTGTGAAATTTTACCAAGTAGAAGCAGAATTTGGCTATTTGTCTGGAGATAATTGGATTTTCATTAACTAAAAGTCTCTCCAAGCAGGTCTCATCTGCATCTACTGATGGTCTGTCTAAAAATAGGGATAAAAACCCATCCTGATGAACTTGATGGAATGGGCACCTAAAGAACATATGAACCATCAATTCCTCTTCTTCAATAGAACAAGGGCAACATATGGGATCTTCCTATATTTTACATCTAGAACCCTTGAAGGGATAACTGCAAAATGAGCCAAAGTAAAAGCTATGAGATGGCACATCCAAATACATAAAATATTTGGCCATATTCATGATGTATTTGTACACTCTGAGGGCCAGGAAACAAGGGGCTTTTATTAAATCTCACTGTCTCTCTACAACACGCACCCTTTGTTTGATGGTACTTGATGGCCAAAAGATTCTTAGGAGAGAGTCCTATTCTTTCTAAATTTATCTTGACCATTCGCATCCACCTTGGGTGATGAGAATCTTGAATTATTAGTGGGAAAAGGCCTTTTGGATTTGTATAGATCTTAACCCACTGATATGTGGAAGCTAACAGTATTCTAGCTTCTATTCTCATTTGACCCGTTTCAAGACATAGAAGGACATTTGGCACACTAGGGGGTACCTGTAAAATAATAGGGAGAAATTTAGACTGGACCTTCTCGAGTGCATGTAAGTTGACAGCAGAAATGCCCATATAAATGCCATAAAGGAGCTGTGCTAAGACTTTGAATTGGAACAGCTTCAGTACTGTTGGAACATATAAGCCCCCCTTGGATCAAAAAAATCTCAAAAAAGCATGCACAGCTTTCTTGTCTCTCTCCACCATTATGTTGCATGTGCTCAGTTTACTCCAGAGTCCTGAATAGCCATCCCCAGATAAATTAATTTGTTTACTTGTTCGATTTTATTCCCTTTCATGGCCCAGGAACACTTCTTAGGTTGTCTGCCAAATGCCATCAGTTTTGTTTTATCGAAATTTATCACCAGATGTTCCTTGTCACAATATGTTACAAAATTGTCTAATGCCTTATGGAGTCCTAGCCGCAATCTGCAGATAGCAATATTGAAAGGTGATGAGAAGCAAACTTTGGCGGGTGGAATTTGAGATCAGTCATACATTTCATTGTATCACTGATATAATAGTTAAATAATGTGGGAACCAAAAGGCAACCCTTCCTGAATCCCTTGAAGGTTTTTATTGGGTCAGCACTCGGAGCAAATGACACCGGGCGGGAGTGGGACCTGGCCATTCAGCAGAGCTGACTCCGCCCCCGCCCACATCATGACGCACAGCATCATGGTTCTGTTGCTGCCCTGGCTTCCTCTAGGGCAGCAAAACAGCCCCCGGACCTCCAGTGGCTTTGCCAGGAGGCTGGGAGCGCCAATCCCTTTGGAGTGCCTCACAATCCTCCCTGGTTTTCACCACCCTGAACAACTTCATATCATCTGCAAATTTAGCCACTTCACTGCTTACTCTCAACTCCAAATCATTAATGAACAAATTAAAAAGCATTGGACCCAGTACTGATCCCTGCGGTACCCCACTGCTTACCACTCTCCACTCAGAAAATTGCCCATTTATACTCACTTTCTGTTTTCTATTAATTAGACAGTTTTTGATCCACAAAAGGACTTGTCCTTTTATCCTGTGATTTTTGAGCTTACTTAGGAGCCTCTGATGAGGAACTTTATCAAAAGCTTTCTGGAAGTCAAGGTAAACAATATCTATTGGGTCCCCCTTGTCCACATTTGTTCACCCCTCAAAAAACACTTAACAGGTTAGTGAGACAAGATCTTCCCTTACAGAACCCATGCCAAGTCTGCTTCAATAGTTTTTGTTCATCAATGTGCCTACTAATTCTTTCCTTAATAACAGTTTCCACCAATTTACCTGGTATCGATGTCAGACTGACTGGCCTGTAATTTCCCAGATCTCTCTGGACCCTTTTTAAAGATGGGAGTGACATTAGCTGCCTTCCAGTCCTCAGAAAAGGAGGTAGATTTTAATGAAAAATTACAAGTTCACATTTGAGTTCTTTCAGAACTCTCAGATGTATGCCATCCAGGCCTGGTGATTTATCAGCTTTTAAGTTGTCTGTCAGTCGTAGGACCTCCTCTCTCATCACCTCAATCTGACTCAGGTCTTTCAACACCCCTCCCGAAATCGGTGCTTCTGGAGTGGGCAAGCACTTCTCATCTTCCACAGTGAAGACAGAGGCAAAAAATGCATTCAGCTTCTCAGCCATTTTCCTATCATCCTTCAATAATTTTTTTATCCTTTGGTCATCCAAGGGCCCCACTGCCCCCCTGGCTGGTTTCCTGCTTCTAATGTATTTGAAGAAAGTTTTATTGTTGGTCCTTATGCTTTTTGCGATATGCTCCTCATACTCCCTTTTTGCCTGCCTGATCACAGACTTGCATTTTATTTGCCACAGCCTGTTTTCCCTTTTATCAACCTCACTGAGACTAGCTTTCCGCCGCTTAAAGGAATCCTTCTTATCTTTTACAGCTTCCATTACTTTGTTTGTTAATCATGCAGGCTTTTTTCTATACCTATTTGTGTCTTTCCTAACCTGTGGTATTTTTTCTGAGCTTCTAGGATTGTAGTTTTAAATAGTCTCCAAACTTCTCCAATGGTTTTGACCCTTTCTACTTTTCCTTTCAGTTTCCTCCTCACATGTCCCCTCATATCAGAGAAGTTTCCCCTTTTAAAGTTAGAAGTGTCAGTCTTTTTGGCCATTTCCCTATTTATACAAATGTTGAACTCAGTAACATTACGGTCCCTGTTCCCAAGTGGTGCAATCACTTCTACATCTCTCACCAGGTCTTGGGCATTACTTAGGACCAAATCCAGGATCACCTCTCCCCTGGTAGGTTCCGTGACCATCTGCTCCATAGCACAGTCATTGAGAGTGTCTAGAAACTCAATCTCTTTTTCTCGACTTGAACACATATTGACCCAATCAATGTGTGAGTAGTTAAAATCACCTGTTATGGCACAGCTTTTTTGTCTAGCCGCTATCTTTAATTCATTCATCATTTTATAATCATCCTCTATCTTTTGATGCTGGGAAAGATTGAAGGTCAAAGAAGAAGGGGATGACAAAGGATGAGATGGTTAGACAGTGTCATCGATGCAACGAACATGAAATTGAGCAAACTTTAGAGGATAGCGGAAGACAGGAGGGCCTGGCATAATCTGGTCCATGGGGTCGCGAAGAGTCAGACTCGACTGTGCGACTGAACAACAACATCTTTTGATTTGGTGGTGATAACTAACTCCCAGTGTTAAGTTTCCTTTTGGGCCCACAATTTCAATGCATAGCATTTCCAGAAGCGAATCCAATTCTCTTACCCTGTCAATCTTACTGGACTGTATACCCTCTCTGACATACAGAGCCACCCCACCTCCAACCCTTCCCCCCCTCCTTGAGATATAATATATAACCGGGAATCACCATATCCCACTGATTTTCCTCATTCCACCAAGTTTCTGAAATACCCACAGGGTCTATTTTTCTCCCAACACCAAGCATTCCAACTCCCCGATTTTACCTCGGACACTTGTGGCATTTTTATAGAAACACCTATAATTTCCCATACATATTAAGCCCACAACCTTCCTCTTGCTGCCTCGAGACCTTTTCAGGTAGTCCATATCACTAGTCACAGTCTCAGTGGACAATTCAATCCACCTCCCTGTAGAAAAGCAACAGCTATCTCTTCATCTCTTTGAGTTGAGCCATCCCGAACCAGAGACTTTTCATCTCCTGTCGGCTTTCCCCCAATATTCAGTTTAAAAACTGCTCTGCCACCTTTTTGATTTTAAGCACCAGCAGCCTGGTTCCTTCTCGAGACAAGTGGAGACAGTCCCTTTTGTACAGCTCCCTCTTGTTCCAAAAAGCATCCCAGTGCCTAACAAACTTGAACCCTTCCCCCTACACCATTGTCTCATTCATGCATTGAGACTCCTGATCTGTGCCTGTCTCTCTGGCCCTGCTTGTGGAATAGGTAACACTTCTGAGAAGGCTACCTTGGAGGTCCTGGCCTTGAGTTTCCTGCCCAGCAGCCTAAATTTCTCCCCCAGGACCTCACGATTGCATTTCCCCACGAACCAGTCAGCCACCCAGTCCTGGAGGCGCAACCTGATAAAATCCACACGGTGCTCATCTGTGGTGAAGGTAGGGCACTAATCGCGTAAGAACTTGTGCACTTGCAACAGGAAAAATGCCAGTTTCTCAGGAGTTCAGTCAAACATCGCTTCTAGGGCATAATGGGATTGCTCCGGAGCTGCAGGAAGCACAGGCGGTCCATTCAGCCTGGCCGGGCCAGCAGGAACACCAGGAGGTGCTGGGGGGGAGTGGAGGTATGTGCGGGGGCCCCGGCTGTGCCCTCCCAGTTCCATCAGGGGCCTGTGCACGATTCCAAAATTCTTGCTGGATTGCCTCCATAATGATGCCCAGTATGCCCAGCATCATATTTTGCATCTCTCGCCTTATCTCTTCAGCCTCACTTCTGAACTCCCTACGGAGACATTCAGCTTCAGTGTCCTCCACATCGCAGATGCACACTGCTCCTTCCTGGAATGAGTACCCGTAGCACCGTCGGGCACCACCCCCTGCAAATCTCTCTGTCCTCGGGTCAGGTGTCAGTAGCCAGGTGGGCTCAGCCCAGGAAGGGAGAGGCGCCCATAAGTCTTGGGCCCGCCCGCCCCAGCTCCTCTGGGCTCCACAGCAGTCATTGGAGCTGCTGCGGTCTGTCTGTTGCTCCAGTTCAATGCTGTCCACTGCAGATGGAGGGATCTCCCCGTCCTCTCCACTCATCACATTTGTGGTGCAGGAGGTTGAGGAAGAAAAAGGAGTTCTAACAATCTGTCAGAAGCAGTGGTTAGATCAGTTCTCAACACCTGCCAGTCTGAAGAAAACTAACTTTATTGAGATCATTGATAGATACCAATTCTGGACACCTCTTTGTTAGAACGAAAGATTCTCGCACAAAGTTTACAGATATAGTGGTTTCAAACAGCAGCCATAAAAGATCAGGGCCCAATCATCCTATGGTATTTTGCCCACCAGAACTAACAGCCAACTACCTCCCCACTAAACACGTATCCCTCTGGAACATCCCTCCCGCCAGAATTAACAGTTGCTTATCCCCCCCCTTAGACACATAGCCACTATCTACCAAGAAAACAGAACAGCAAACAAGCAAAACATTGGGACATATGGCTCCACTATGGTGTCAAGCTCCTGATACATGCCTTCTCCATGGCAGGCGTGCTGTAAAATTCACAGATAGCCTGATAGGTGTGCTGCTTCAAACCTGGGGGCCATAGATTTGACAGGGCCAGTTTTAAATAAATGACCAAAAAATATTCTTGACCTACTTTTATATATATATATATACACATATACATATACATAAACAGAATACAAATGTTTTGTTTTTGTAGTAACAGTAAGAGATATAAGGAAAATGGTATTAGGTACTTATTCAGTCCTATGGCACTGGAAAACCCATTTACTGTTGTAATGTTTCATGCTCTCTAGAAATGCTATGTCTTGCAGAGAAACTTTTTATTATCATCATACATCAGATTTAGACAGATACAGTATCAGGAGGTCACAATTTGATTGAAGCTGGGGAAAACAGTAGTGAAATGGAGCTAGTACAACCCAAGACTATAGTAACTCCCGTGGTTCAAAAAAGAATAGCTACTCCACTGTAAAGCCTGGCCCAAGACAGCTTCGTTTTGCACTAGTGTCAGGCAAGGTTCCCTCTAAGCTGTGGAGTCTTGGGAGCAAAAATTCTACTTTGAGAGCTCCTGGCATTAAAGTTAGGCTACTGCATAAATTAGTTCGCTCTGGAGCCCTCCTTCCTGAGCCGAGATAAAAATGTGCGAGTCGGAGGCTAAAAAACTGTGAGCTAGCTCATACCAACTCAGCTTAGAGGGAACGCTGGTGTCAGAGGCATCTTTCCCAAAGATGTAAAACTCTACTGCATCGGCATTTGTCAGTAGATGGGTATCTCTCCTTATATATATATTTAAGTTTTCATGTCCCTGTTGCCTCAACGTTCCACACGCCCCCACAGCCTTTCGCTCCCTGGCCTGTCAGTCATATGGTGTCCCAATGGCTGCATGCCTGCAGTCCTGCCCACCCACCCACAGAGGCCGCGGGTGCCATCTTGCCTCACTATGCTCAGAGCCAATGGAGGGTACGGACGGGACTCTCTGCAGGGCTGGGGATGGCTGGCTCGTCCTTCCCTCCCCCTCCCGCCACTTGCCGACAGCCTCAAAAGGCACCTCTGGGAAAGCCTCCGGGTGAGAAGCCTGTGCCCCCCATCCAGCCCTTTACTTTCCCGCAGCTCCCACAAATCCAACCACACCATGACAGGCCGGCTGATGGCATCTGGCTCAGCCCCATGCGGGGTGGAGCAAGTGGTCACTCCTCCTGCTGCTGCTCTCTGCTCAGTGCTCCAGCCACTAGGCAAGCCACCTCCACCTCTGCACGCCCTTGGGAAAGCCGCCTCCCCCCCGCCGGGAACTGCCAACTGCCCTTACGATCCCGCTTCCTCTCTCCACCATCCCCAATGCAGCCAAGTCTGCCAGCATGGCACCTGTCTGCCAACTTAGGGCTCAGCTACTGATTGCATTGAGACTGTATGTGAGCCCCCCCTCCCCCCGCCTTAGTTTGCTCTCTGCCTATGCTATGGGGAGGGATGGTTTGGATTGGCAGGTGAGGCCGTCTGCTCTAGAGGGACCAGAACTGGATTTCTGTCCACACTAAGCCAAGGGTTGCCAATCGCCAGATGGGATCTGGAGATCTCCCGCTGCTACAATTCATCTCCAGGTGACAGAGATCAGTTCCCCCGGAGAAAATGGCTGCTTTGGAGGGTGGACTCTATGACATCGTACCCTGCTGAGTCCTTCCATCCCCCCCCAATGCTGCCCTCCACAGGATCCACCCCCAAATCTCCAGATATTTCCCTACTCAGAGTTGGCAGCTGGACTTTCTCCTCTGTCAGTAAAAGGCCCTTTCCACACCTAAGTTGGCCTTCAGGAGAAAACTCATTGCAGCCAGTCGTGATATGGTTGCCAATTCCAGCTGGGAAATTCCTTGAGATTTGAGGGATGGAGCCTGCACAGGGTGAGTGTTGAGGAGGGGTGGGACCTCAGACAGGTACGATGCCATAGACTCCACCCTCCAATCCAGCCATTCCCTGATGGGGAACCATTGTTGCCAAACTCCAGGTGGGGGCTGTAGATCACTCAGAACTACAACTGCTCTCTAGGACAGGTGGGATGGAAAGCTGCACTCAGGGTGCAGGTAACGGTGGTTTGCTGATTGGCTGGGAGGGCGAGGGGGTTGCTGACTCCAGGTAGGCAAATTTCACAAGAATTGAGGGGTGCAGCCTGGAGAGGGTGAGATTTCAGGAGGGGTACAATGCCACAGACTCTACCCTCCTAACCAGCCATTCCCTACCAGGGAAACACTGTTGCCAATCTCCAGGTGAAGGCTCCAGGTCACTTGCAATTACAACTGTTCTTCAGGTAGCAGAGATTGCTTCCCCTGGAGAACATGCTGGACTCCATGTCCTTATGCCCTGCTGACAATGCCACAGCAAATTGTCACTAAGTGCCCGCAGCCCACTCTCCCAGAGCCTCTTTCTAGAGCCCGTTGTATTTATTTCCACAATGGGCCTTATTCCTAGAGTAAAATAAAGAGAAGCAATGTTCCCTCAGGGAACCCAGTGTGGATAAAAAATAATAATAGGGCGGTCACTTCTGCTGGTTCATGGGCTTAGATTCTGGTCCTTTTCCAGCTCTTCTCTCTGATCTTTCTGTAGAACCTCTTGCTGCCAAAATTCAGCAGACACATTCAGGGTATCCAAAGTAAACATCACCAATACAAGCTTAATTTATATGCAGATTATGTGGTCTTGTATTTAACTGATTTGAATAGAACAGCTATAATATCAGAACAATTACGGAATTTGGTTTAATGGCAGGTTACAAAGTAAATAGTTTAAATACTGGGGGGAAACTGAAATTAATGCAGTGAAAATATTTAATCTCCCAAAATATAAATAACTCTTCAGTAATTTGCCAATACTGATACTGAAAAAAAACAAGAAGGTATTTAAAAATGATCACTTGTGGGGAAAGAAGAAACTCAGAATTAGCCGGGCAGCCTTGCAAGATAGATGGCATAAAGGTGGCTCAGGAAGTGCCAAACTTTGCCTTTTATTATTATGCTGCTTGACCCAATTGGATTTCTAAATGGCTTAATTTTTATTATGTTTCCTTGGTATTAATTGATCGATGCTATGTAATGGTTCCTCTTGCTGCATGGATCTGATTGTCAGGGGAAAAAAAGTGTAAATATTATAGCACAGAGATTTATATTATTGATGTAATGGTTAAGAACTGGAACAAATTTAATTCCAAATTGGCAACTGTGCTATCACCATTGTCTTCTGCAACTAGATGGATACATTTCAAACTTGATGCAAGAACTGTATTGACTGGAAAAACTGGGTTGCTTGAAGTATAAATCCCTTGTTTTTAATGACGGGGTTGTTCCTTATGACATTTACAAAATGTTAGTGGTAGTAAAATATCTGTATGTCAGTATTCCAATGAAAAGTGTTCTTAATATCTGTATGAGACAGGGGAGAAGATTTTAAAAAATCACTATTAAGAGAAGAGGGCAAGAAATTGTTTTCCAACTTATTTATTAATAGATTTATACAGTGGTTGTGGAAAGTGCCTTCAAGTTGTAGTCCACTTATGGTGACCTCTTTGAGTTTTCAAGGCATTGTCACTGAGACTGTGACAAATAATATGGACTGCCTGGCAAGGTTTCAAGGCAGCAGGAGGCTGGGAAACTGTAGATGTTTACATACAAATCCTAGAAGTGTCCGAGGTAAAATCGGGGAGTTGGAATGCTTGGTGTTGGAGGAAAAATAGACATGGTGAGTATTTCAGAAACCTGGTGGAATGAGAAAAATCAGTAGGATACAGTGATTCCTGGTTATAAATTATATCGGGGGGGGGGGGGTTGGAGGTGGGGTGGCTCTGCATGTCAAAGAGGGTATACAGTCCAGCAAGATAGAGAAGATAAGAAAATTGGATTCGCTTCTGGAAATGCTATGGGTTGAAATAGTGGGCCCAAAAGGAAGCTTAACACTGGGAGTTTGTTATCGCCCACCAGATCAAAAGATAGAGGATGATTATAAAATGATGACTGAATTAAAGATAGCGGCTAGATGAAATAACTATGTCATAATAGGTGATTTTAACTACCCACACTGATTAGGTCAATATGTGTTCAAGTCGGGAAAAAGAGATTGAGTCTCTCGACACTCTCAATGACTGTGCTGTGGAGCAGATGGTCACAGAACCTACCAGGGGAGAGGTGATCCTGGATTTGATCCTAAGTAATACCCAAGAACTAATGAGAGATGTAAAAGTGACTGCATCGTTTGGGAACAGTGACCATAATATTATTGAATTCAACATTTGTATAAATAGGGAGTTGCCCAAAAAGACTGACACAACCACTTTTAACTTTAAAAGGGGTAACTTCTCTGAAATGTGGGGACATGTGAAGAGGAAACTGAAAGGAAAAGTAGAAAGGGTCAAAACCATTGGGAAGCTTGGATAAAATATATATTGCAGGTTAGGAAAGGCACAGATAGGTATAGAAAAAGGCCTGCATGATTATCAAACAAAGTAATGGAAGCTGTAAAAGGTAAGAAGGATTCCCTTAAGCGATGGAAAGCTAGTCTCAGTGAGGCTGATAATTAAAAGGGAACACAGGCTGTGGCAGATAAAATGCAAGTCTGTGATCAGGAAGGCAAAAAGGGAAGGGGTGTTAAAAGACCTGTGTCAGACTGAGGTGATGAGAAAGGAGGACCTACTACTGATAGACAACTTAAAAACTGATAGATCACTAGTCCCAGATGACATACATCCCAGACTTCTGAAAGAACTCAAATGTGGACTTGTGGATCTCCTGACAAAAATATGTAATCTTTCTTTAAAATCTGCCTCCATTCCTGAGGACTGGAAGGTAGCTAATGTCACCCCCATCCTTAAAAAGGGTTCCAGAGGGGATCCAGGAAATTACAGGCCAGTCAGCCTGACAGCAATACTGGGTAAGTTGGTGGAAACTGTTATTAAGGAGAGAATTAGTAGGCACACTGATGAACAAAAACTATTGAAGCAGACTCAGCATGGGTTCTGTAAGGGAAGATCTTGTCTCATTAACCTGTTAGTGTTCCTTGAAGGGGTGAACAAACATATGGACAAGGGGGACCCAATAGATGTGGTTTACCTTGACTTCCAGAAAGCTTTTGATACAGTTCCTCATCAAAGGCTCCTAAGTAAGCTCAATAGTCATGGATAAAAGGACAAGTCCTCTTGTGGATCAGAAACTGGGTAATTAATAGGAAACAGAGAGTAAGTATAAATGGGCAATTTTCACAATGGAGGGTAGTAAGCAGTGGGGTACCGCAGGGATCCATTGCTTTTTAACTTGTTCATTAATGATTTGGAGTTGAGAGTAAGCAGTGAAGTGGCTAAATTTGTGGATGACACAAAATTATTCAGGGTGGTGAAAACCAGGGAGGATTGTGAGACACTCCAAAGGGATCTTTCGAGGATGGGCGAGTGGGCGTCAACATGGCAAATGGATTCAGTGTGGCCCAGTGCAAAGTGATGCACATTGGAGCCAAAAATCCTAACTATAAATACACATTGATGGTGTCTGAGCTGGCAGAGACTGAGCAAAAAAGAGATATCTTGGGGTTGTAGCAGATAACTCACTGAAAATGTCAAGTCAGTGTGCGACTGCAATAAAAAAGGCCAACACTATGCTGGGGATTACTCGGAAGGGAATTGACATCAGCCAGTGTCATAATGCCCCTGTATAAATCAATGGTGTGACCTTATTTGGAATACTGTGTGCAATTCTGGTCGCCACACCTCAAAAAGGATATTATAGCATCGGAAAAAGCTCAGAGAAGGGCATCTAGAATGATAAAAGGGTTGGGACACTTTCCCTATGAAGAAAGGTTAAAGCGCTTGGGGCTCTTTAGCTTGGAGAAACGACGACTGACAGGTGACCTGAATGAGGTTTACAAGATTATGCATGGGATAGAGCAGGTAGAGAAAGAAGTACTTTTCTCCCTTTCTCACAATACAAGAACTTGTGGCACTCAATGAAGTTCCAGAGCAGTCGAGTTAGAATGGATAAAAGGAAGTATTTCTTCACCCAAAGAGTAATTAACACATGGAATTCACTGCCACAGGAGATGGTGGCAGCTACAAGCATGGACGGCTTCAAGAGGGAATTGGATAAACATATGGAGCAGCGGTCCATCAGTGGCTATTCGCCACAAAGAACTCTCAGTCTGAGGCAAGTGAGGCTCTGTATTCTTGGTGCTTGGGGGGGTCAACAGTGGGAGGGCTTCTGGTGTCCTGGCCCTGCTGGTGGACCTCCCGATGGCACCTGGTATTTTTGGCCGCTGTGTGACAGAGTGTTGGACTGGATGGGCCATTGGCCTGATCCAACATTGTTTATTATTTATTTATTTATTTATTTATTTGGGTTTCTATCCCGCTCTCCCTTCAACGGGCTTAGGGCGGGTTCCAACAATATAAAATAAAATACAATTAAAACCAGATTAAAACACAATATAAAATAACATAGCTCTTAACTCTGATGAAGACCAGATACCTTAGAGGTTGATGGTATTAGAATTTTTAGAATTCTTTTTAACATTGACTTCTCTTATCTTTGTTTGTTCTTATAAGGCAAGAGATGTTCAGAGCTGGTTTGCAATTGCTTTCCTCTGCGAAACAATCCTGGACTTCCTTGGCGGTCTCCCATTCAAATACTAATTTTGGCCAACCCTGCTTAGCTTCTGAGATACAACCAGATTCGGCTAGCCTGGGCCATCCAGGTCAGGGTAGATTTATATAGTACACCAACTAAAAATACTAGAACATGAAATTGATATATCAGTATGGAAATTCCTGTTTATCAATGGTTCAACTTTTTCTATCAGGTTAATGATCCATGAAAATTCAATACAAAGGGCAAATCAGTAGCATTTAGCCGAGTAGCTTAGCTAAGATATAAAACACAACGGATGGTAAATGCTGACACACATCAAAATGGAAATGAAGATTTTTCCATGGATGGTGGAAATGTCCTTGAACATGTACTATTTCAAATAGTATTGGATTTAAAATACCTTTTGCTCATGAGGTGTGTTAATTATGTAGCAAAAATTATATAGCAAAAATTTCAAAAGTTTTTACTAAATGCAGTAACTGCTGCTCGTCCATTGGAAGAAACTGTTAGCTTCTTCAAAAAAGGAGTGGTTGGATTGTTTTAGAGAAATATTTACTATGATTTAAGCTGACAAATGTGATTAAAATAGAAAACCCAAAGAAATGATGTTTATGGAAATGTCTGTGCAGATTTACCCTCACAATACAAAGGATGAGGACAAGTTTCCTCTCCCTCTCTCTCCCTCTCTCCCCCTCCCTCTCCCTCTCCCTCTCTCTGTGGGGCTCCATAGTATACAATTTTAATGGAAAGAGATGAAAATCAGTGGATTGGATCCTATGGTTAGCTGACATAAAGGCTGTGGATATTTCCATATTCCCCTCACCCCCAGTTGGACTCCAATGAGGCGAGGGAAGGAGATGAAACTGCTCCTTTCCTTTTTGTTTATTCATAAAGCTGCACTGACATAAAGTGCACCTGGATTCTGTGACCCAGAAAGGACTGCTGGGGGGCGGGGCAGTGAGAAGAAAATGGGAAAGCTCTGCAACCATGTGAACATTTTGGGGGTTCAACCCATGGGCAGGAGGAGGGACAGTCCCTTCCCCAGTTTTGGAGACAAATGTAGCCTCCTCATCCAGAGCAACTATTGGTGCACTGGTTTGAGTTGTGTTTATGTCGGGCTGCTATGCATTTTACTGCGCACCTACCATGGAAGGGGGTTCCCTTCCCTTTGATGTACCTGTGGCTTGCCAAATGGTAGAGCCAAATGTCCAGAGACCGCTTTATTATTCTACATTTTGTATACAGGGGCTACGTGCTAGGGAGGGCGTAGGCAATGGCTAGGTTAAGGGTGGGGGATTGTTTGACTGTTAAATGTAGTGGGGAAATACAAGGGGGTGATTGGGTCTTGGGTTTTATTACTCCTATTTGAAACTGATACATCTGTAACCTTAACACGGCCGTCCTCAGTTCTAACAAAGGATTTGTGCAGAGGGTATCTATCCCTGATCTCAATAAAGTTAGTTTCTATCAAACTGGCTGGCATTGAGAACTGATTTAACCGGGACTCTAACAGTTTATTTCATTTGGAAACCTGTGACATTTTTATCTTTTCCTACTCCACAGCCCATGAATTTATAAGTCTGTCTCAGTGGTCTCTTGCTGATATTATTAATAGCAGTTATACGATTCTGACTGTACACTTCAGAAGTCCACAAGTTTTGAGATACAGCTCAAAAATCTACCCAACTGAGAGGCTGGGGAGGAATATGTTTACATAAAAGTTAAGGGGATTTTTAAACTTGATATTTTTCCCCATCCAGTCCATGGCAATCAAAGCTACAAGGATGAATGCTAGATTGCTGCCATAGGGCCACCAACAGAGTGCAGGTCCTACAGTGCCCAGAATCATTTCATGACATAAACCTCCACCAATATATACTGATCTCACACCAGCTATTCATTTATAACCTGACAACATTTCAATTGTGGCTTGCAAGAACCTAATACATTCTTCCTGATGAACATTCACTTTGCATTAAAACAACAACTACACAGGTTTTCCTTAACATCCAACCTGGTGAAAAGGTTGCTCTCTAATTTGTGGATTGGCTGGCTGCCCCACAGATCTTGCGCCCCTCCCCAGGCAGCCGGGTTCCCCAGCTGGAGCTCACCTCCCTCTGGCTATTTTATGGGTGCTCTGACTAGGGATGCCAAGTTCATTGGGAACTTCCTGGAGATGGGGGGGGGGAGTCTTGCAAAGGGAGTCTGCTCTCCAAAGTAGCCTTTTCCCCCAGGGTGATGCTCTGTATTCTTTGTGCTTGGGGGGCAAGAGTGGGAGGGCTTTTGGAGTTCTGGCCCTGTTAGTGGGCCTCCTGAGGGCAACTGGACTTTGGCCACTGTGTGACACAGAGTGTTGGACTGGATGGGCTTCTCTTAGCTTCTCTTATGTTCTAACTCAGTGTGCTGCAGCGGGGGGGGGGAGGCAAACTCTTAAGTTAGGGATGATTAGGAAAGGGACTGAGAATGAAACAGCTGATATTGTAATGCCCCTGTATAGATCTATGGGGCAGCTTCATTTGAAATGTTGTGTAGACTCAGAGGAACTGACTGGCCACTGTGTGAGACAGGATGCTGGACTAGATGGACTACTGGTCTAATCCAGCAGGGCTCTGCTTATGGTCTTATATTTAAAGCATGTTTGTATTTTGACTAAAAATAATAAATTCGGTTTGCCTGTGTCCTTTATAAAGTTTATATATACATGGCCCGGCCTGACAAAGGGACATTTATGTCAGATCCGGCCCTCATTCTGTTTTAGATTATGGGGCTCTTCCAAACTACACTTTTTTCCAAAGTCTGGTCTTGCTGTTTTACAGGAGCGTCTCAAACGCATAGTCAGTCAGTGTTCTAATCTACAGCACTGTTCTCAATCCAGAGCTCTTCTGAAGACCCAATGGGCCAATCCAAATGGATATATCAGTACTGAAGAAACAATTTTACTTGAGTGCTTTATTCACACTTAGATATGATGTACTTCTCAGACATGTTGCAAAATGAGAACTGGGGACTCACTCAACAGCTTAATGATAATTCAGTGAACAGGCTTAAAGCTGTAGACTCAAAAGTCTAAAGCTCATAGGATAATGCTTCAATTGTTACGCTACCCAGAAGAAACCTATCAGGAAACCAGCAGAGATGAGAGATGGTACAGTGACATTTTCTGTATCTATCACATTCTTCCTTTGCCTAAGTACTTAATTTGGGGAGTTCTTGAATGACAACGCTGCTGTCCATGGTACTGGAGTTGTCACTAACACCACTTAGCACTGAAATGAACTTTTTTCAACTAGTCTGAGTATCCTCTTGTCATCATTTAATCCCATGAATGGGGACACTGACCACTCACCCGTGGTAAAGTGCCATCACCTCTGCTAAGACTTGAAAGGAAGTGTGAGGTTAAGACTGGGTGTGCAGCACTGAAACAGCCTTTCAAACCAGCAAGCATTATAGCAATGAGGAGATACAAAGAAGGGTAGGTACAGCAGCAACTATAGAGAGAGAGAGATGATGAGTAAGCAAAAGGCTAGATTTTTAAAAAAAATGCAAGATGGATTTAGGTAATATTTTGATGTCAATTTATAAGCATCATCAACACTCCACAGATATTTAGCTCCAATCTAGTGCAATGAACTGTCCTATATAGAAAGGCATCTGTTCCTACTGGGGAAGTATTCTGGGCATGGGTGCACAGGGAGTGGGGGGAGAAGGTTTAGGACATCTAGGCCAAGGCAGGAGGGCCTAAAATCCTGCCCATGGCAGAAAGCCAGGCCTGCAGTTCTACCTGCCTCCTGAGCACTATGCAGTCACCTGCTCACTAGCTTATTAGCTCAATGCAAAGCCAACCCACCATGTTATAATGGGGCTCCTCATCGACTGTAGTAAGCATTACAATGACACTCTCCTTCTGTGCTTTGGACTCCACATGTCACATTAACTGCTGAAAAGACTGACCGGCATTAGGGTAGGGGGTCGCCAAACCAATAACGAGGAAAGGACAAGGAAGAGTCAAGTGGCAAAAGAACTGCTAATATTCTCTGCTCCTTATTCTCCCCGTTCTTAAAAAAAAATTAGCCACCAGATAAAGGATCCATCAATATGGTCACTAAATGACCATATGGCGACAAGACATTTAATTCTGATGACCAGCATAGAACACCTGCAGTATACCTCACCACAGCAATATAATTTTTAAACCTTCCGGCAATATAAGAAGACAGGATATATTTTCAATAGTATTTCTCCACATTTGTAAACACAGCTGAATTAGGACCCTCCCTCCAAAAAACAAGACTGCTTGGATGTTTCCTCCTTCTATAATCCAACTGATATGGCTGTCTACGTATAGTCACAGTATATATATAGTCTATGACTATGTACAGTCAGAAACAAATAGAAATTTATCAGCTATTGGAAGGGAAAACAAAGATCTGGTTTTAGTCTGGCTGCTCCCCCCACACACACACAGACAGCAATTCAGTGCAAATGTCAATCGTCTTCAAGGGCGATCTGTGTACAGCCTCAGCTGATTATACCAAGTTGGTTGAACTATACGCAGCGTCACCTACAAAGAACATCATGTTGAACTGTGATTTTCACGTTTTAATTAAGGGAATATCCAACATTTACGAGAACAGTTCAGTACATAAATTATAATATAAATGTGACGTCAACCAAATTGTATCAACCTTAGATCCTAAATTAAAGGGTCCGGATGTTATTCCATCAGTAAATGGTATAGGAATTACTTGCTCTATGGTTTGCCACCAGTGATTTATATGTTATATTTTATCCAATTGCAGAATGAGCCCAAACGAAAATGTAAAAGATAACCTGCATGTGACGATTCAAGCTTTCATGATTTACTAATTTGCCTGGAGTAGACATCAGCCTTTTTGCTGATACAAATGACACATAATGAATGCCTAACAGAGAAGTTTTTTAAATTTAATTTAGAAGAATATTTTTGAATTATTATGATCCAACCATAAATGACTATGGTCCTACCAAACCAATTATGCAGGGTACAGTCTTCTCCAATACAACTCCCAGGGAGACAATAAGCACAGTTAGTCATTTGGTTTTGTTTTTAGTTGGGCTTAAGGGTTTTCAGTAGTACATTCTGCATTATGAGGCAACCCAGGCAATACAGATGTTTAACACTTGTCACATACAGGCACCTCAGAAGAATAAGGAAGCAAAATACACCGTCATTTAGTGTTTGTTATTTACGGCTGCAGACTCCCAGACTCCAAGTTCCAAACTGAAGTTCCACGCTCTTGCCATTTTAAGTCATGGCAGTGTATCAGACAAAGTTCAACCAGATAAGCAGCCAACGTGAGGAATCAAGTTACACTCTACTTAGGAATGGGTATCCTTCCTCACAGATGTACACTTCCTCATTCTTCTGAGCTTGAAACGGTAAGCCAGGGCCTTCCCACTAAGGGAACACCGTGATTTGTAATTTAACAGAATCAATTAGCACATGAGTACTAATAACCCAAGAACTTATCTACGACTAGGGTTTTATTGCAGGTCAGTGTTCAGTGGCAGCTAACTGAGCCAGTAAGTAATCCACAAGCATTTATGAAACACACATACACCATCTGGGAATCTGCATACACGTCACTGTAATGGCTGCTTCTACAACTCAGGCTGCACGACTACGAGAAAGGCTAACATTCACAGCTAACAGAAATCACTTGTTTAACAACCCTGCATTTAACCATTGTGCATGGCTTCACTCTAGACCTATAGTCTTTCATTACTTTTTCACTGCTGCCTTTGAACATTTTAATGCATCTATTGAAATATTTATATCCTGCCTTCCCCTTGATCAACAGGACTCAATGAGGTTTACCTTTAATTTACAAACAAATGCAATATCACAACAGAAATACAAAGACATACAAATGGAAGGGGGGCAGACAGAACTTTCATTCACAGGCTACCAAAGGCACAACAAAAGAGTTCTGCTTTTCAGACACTGGTGCAAGGTCAGGGGCCATCCTCAAGAAACATGAGCCTGAGAAATGATAATTTTCACTGATGAAAGTGGGGAAACTACTAACAGTCCTTGGTCTAACGACCAGAGCAGATCTGTGAGCACATATGGGTAGAGGTGAACATAACATAACATAAGAGAACACAAGAGAAGCCAATGTTGAATCAGGCCAATGGCCCATCTAGTCCAACACTCTGTCACACAGCGGCCAAAATATACCAGGCGCCATCAGGAGGTCCAGCAGTGGGGCCAGGACACTAGAAGCCCTCCCACTGCTGCCCCCCTCCAGCACCAAGAATAGAGTGCATCACCTGCCCCAGACTGAGAGTTCCCATCTATACCCTGTGGCTAATAGCCACTGATGGACTTCTGCTCCAGATGTTTATCTAATTCCCTCTTGAAACTGTCCATGCTTGTAGCTGCCACCACCTCCTGTGGCAGTGGATTCCATGTGTTAATCACTCTTTGGGTGAAGAAGTATTTCCTTTTATCTGTTCTAACCCGACTGCTCAGCAATCTCATTGAGTGCCCACGAGTTCTTGTATTGTGGTTCTGCAGAAACCTAATAGAGGTAGACGCACAAAATCCCCTTCACCAGAACATGACCAGTGCCCTTTCAGAGTGTGAGTGTGTGGAATGGAAAACCCTGGACTAACTTCTACATTGGCAGAAGGTGGCCAGCTATAAAGGCAACGTTGCAATCCATGGCAGCATAGCTCAGAGCTGCGGCAAGCGGCTCGGCAGAGGATTCCCCAGTTGTATAGCAAAAGGAACCATTCCGGCTGAGTGCAGGGATGGGGAGCAGCACCAGCAAGAACAGGGGTCATTTCAAGGCAAATGTCAGTGGCCCTGCCAATGGAGGGATGGGGAAGAGGAAAGGAAGGAAATGGAGGATTAAATATAGGGGCCAGCCTACCCTGAGCCATACTGTAGTGATGTAGGAAATGAAAAGGCTCAGCTTAATCAAAGTAACTAGGAACACCATTGTTCAAGCAAACAGGAATTTCAAGGCGTGATGTGCAAGGGACACAGTGACTAAGGTTTGTCCGAAACAGCAAAGAGCACGGCAGGTAGAGGCAATGGAAAGAGGATGGGGCCCACTTCCTTCCCACCACCTGCTGCTGTCTCCTGGTGGCCTTCACCTTGTGTCAAGAAAACAGGCTGCCTAGAAGCGTCTGGGAACGGGAAGGCAAATTTGACTGGGGAGGGGGAGGGACGAAATGACACTGTATGAAATCATCAGCAATAATCTATTAGTGCTGCATTAGGGTCCTGTTTGTGTCTCAGATGAGCCACTCCTTTCCTCCCCTGCTCTCTGGCAGCGCACACGCTGAGTTAATAATTCCTCAGGTTCATTTAGCTCACTGGGGTTCTTATCAGACAGAGCACAAAGTCCAAGGGCAAACACTTGGCCAATCAACATCGTCTTTGAAGAGAAGCTAGGAGTTACCCAGAATACCCTGCCAAGTACACAGGCCCAGAGGTGTCTTCTCAGGATGCAAACTGCACAGCTTAGCAGCATGCATTTTTAGGAGCATTCCCTCTCAATAACAAATGAAGAAAGAGTACCAAGGAATGTGACAGTTATGTGTTTGGCTACAGGATCAAGACACACTGATAGCATAAATCAGGCTGACCACTTGTGACTGGCCCAAGGACTTGCAGAGAGCTTCGTGGCAGAATGCAAATCGGAAACCAGGTCTCGGCGGTTCTAGCTGAGAACTGCAACCACTATAGCATACTGGCTCTCCATATGTTCTTCCAGCAAGTGCTGTAAAAACCTTGCTTATGGGGAAGAACTTAAGAAGTTTAAGTCCTTCTTTATTACCATAAATCTCTCATGGGCGATTGATATTCCACAGAAATTTACCAGGGCAATCTGAAAAAGAGAAAATTCTAATAACGAACCGCCTTTCAAGCAGGTTGCCTGCTACTGCCAGTCTCTCTTACAATGGGAGGGGGTTGAGCACATTCGAGGTTGAACTGCGCCTTCTCAATGAATGCAAGTTCAGAAGAAGAATCTCTTGCATCATTTTCTCACAGGATGGGATACAGGCTGTTTTTTTCCTTACATCAGTGCGCCTGTTTATGGAATACACTTGGAAGTGAAGTCACTATAATTAAAGCCATGATGGCAAAAACAAAACATTCATTTTAAAAAATGCAGCAACCTCGTTCTGAATGCAAGAAATGAGAATGCAAGCAGTAAGATTAACTTCTGTAGAAACTTCACATTCAGAACTGAATATTCTATGATTTCACACCACTTTGCATTAGACGCAAAAATCACCATATTCAACGTTCATTTTAAAAAAGTTTCTAGACCATATTGCAACAAAAGTAGGCTTCGAAACGTGTAAGAGATTGTTGAATTTTTAGAGCACAGAACCTCAAACATTAAGAAGGTACTGAGCCTCCAACAGTTAGCCTTAATTGCCCAGCATAACTTCTTGACTCTCTATGGCAGGGGGGTCAAACATGCAGCTCGGGGGCCGAATCAGGCCCCTGGACGGCTTCCACCAGGCCCGCAGTGGAACCGGCCATCTCCTGCTTCCAGCTCTGCTGCCGCTGCATCATAGCTCGCTTCGCCAGACTCTCTTAATCATTCAGCCATTTCATGTCTTTACCTGGGTCCTAGACTCAGAACTCTGAGCATGAGAGTTCAGCGGTGAATGTCAATAAATCAAAAGAGAGTACTCCATCTTTATGTGTTATACCTCTGAGGATGTCAGTCACAGCTACTGGTGAAACGTCAGGTCCTACAATGCCAAGACCACAGCCACACAACCTGGGAAATCTACAGCAACTGATGAACTCCAGCCGTGAAAGCCTTCGACAACATATTAAATCAAAAGTAGGTTTGCAGCTTACAGAGCTAATGTTTTAAGCATGTTTTTATTTTAAGTTAAAAAATATCTTTGTGTTTGTGTCCTTTATAAAGTTTATATCTCCACTATCTGGCATTACATTTTATGACACGCCTGGCCCGGCCCAATGAGGTCTCATTTATGTCAGATCCGGCCCTCCTAACAAGTGAGTTCGACACCCCTGCCCTATGGCTCAGAGAAGCAGAATAAAACATGCAGATGATACATGTCTCAGCTACGCTGCCATGGCTGGTAGGGGAAGGGAGTTGGTAGAGTGATCATCTCATTGCCCTGGAATGTTAACTTGCAACGATTGGTGAGCAACCACGCCCCTTTGTTTTTCGTGACTGTGCCAGTCCTTAACCCGGAAATGGGAACCCAGGTGCGGGTGAGGGCTCGGGGTGTGCCAGAGACTTGATCAGTCCTGCCATAGTGACGAGATTGGGGGTCCCAGTGCAGCGGTTACCTGAGCCCCTGATTTTCATCCAGATGGATGGGTCCACTATGCGTGAGTCCTGCAATTATCAGACGGTGCTGCTCATCATGGGAACAGGGTATCACTGGGAAACCCGGACATTTGTTATAAACCCCATGTTATAAACCCCATGGCTCGCTTTTCCATCGTGCTGGGAAGCCCATGGCTCAGAGCCCATGACCCTTACATTCAGTGGAGTGAGGGGACTGTCAATTTCGTGGCTTCTGGCTGCAGGTGCCACTCCTGGCTCCCTGAGTGGGGGGGATGAGCCTCCGGATGTCCCTGTCTGTGCCTGCCTGGCTAAAGAGGAGTTAGACTCCATGCCGGCGGAGTACGGAGACTTGGACAAGGTGTTCGAGGAGGAGGAGGCTGATGAACTCCCCCCACACACCGCAATACTGACTGTGCCACTGAGATCTTGCCGGGGCACAAGCTGCCCAAAGGGAAACTGTACTCCATGAGCCCCGTGGAGGAGGAGGAGGAGGAGTTACGGAAGTTCATTGATTAAAAACCTGGCGCAGGGTTTCATCCACCCCGCCTCCTCCCTGTTTGCCGCCCCTGTTCTCTTCTGGAAAAAGAAAGACGGGGGCCTCCAGCTATGCACAGACCACTGAGGCTTGAATGCGGTGACCACCATGAACGCTTATCCCCTGCCTTTAATTAAAGACCTCCTAATGGAGGCTGCCAAGGGGAAAATCTTCACCAAACTGGATTTAAGAGACGTGTACTTCCGGGTGCACATCAGGGAGGGGGATGAGCCCAAGACTGTCTTCAATACCCCGTTGGGCCACTTTGAATGTCTGGTGATGCCGTTTGGGCTACAGGGGGCCCCCGGGGTGTTCATGAACTTAATAAATGAAGTGCTGCACAAACACCTCCTCAAGGGGGTGCTGGTTTATCTTGATAATATCATACTGTACTCTAATGATAAAGAATCACATGTGAAGTTGGTGAGGGAAGTTTTACAAACTCTCTATGACCATAAACTGTTTGCCAAGCTGTCGAAGTGTGAGTTCCAGAAGACCCAAGTTGACTTCCTGGGCTATCGCATCTCTCTCCGGGGGTTGGAGATGGATCCTCACAAAGTGGCAGATGTGCTGGGGTGGGAGGACCCTCGTACCAGGCGCCAACTTCAAGCATTCTTAGGATTTGCGAATTTCTATAGAAATTTTATCTCACTTTGCCCAAGTGAGCTTGCGCCTCACAGACCTGCTTAAGACTAAGGGGAAGGGGCCAGGCAGCACTAAACCAGGAGCGTGGCTGGAGTAGACAGTGGAATGCCAGGAAGCATTAGATAAGTTGAAATCGCTGTTCACGTCTGAGCCAATATTATGCCATCCTGATGAAACTAAGAAATGTATTGTAGGCCAATGCCTCTGATGTTGCAATGGGGGGGGCATCCTGCAAGAAGGGGCGGATGGAAAGCTACACCCGCTCGCCAATGTCTCCAAAAAGTTTAATGCAACAGAACGAAACTGGGCAGTTTGGGACAAAGAGGCAGCTGCTATTAGGCTTGCACTAATCACTTGGAGGCATTGGCTGGAGGGTGCACAAGTCCCGTTTGACATTTGGACGGATCACAAGAACTTGGAGGTGTTACGCATCCCTCGCAGCTGTAATGCTAAACAGCTCCGAAGGGCAGATTTTTTCTCAAAGTTCCGCTTCACTCTCCAGCACTTCCCAGGGAAAGTGAACTCCTTAGCTGACGCCTTGTCCCACCTTCCCCGACACACTAGACAGAGGGAGGAGTTTACGCCCCCTCAGTTGGGAGGGGCGGTTGTCACTCGCAGCCAGGCGAGGGTGGAATTGCAAAAGAAAGCTGAGCCGCAGGCTGTCAAATTCAAAGAGGCTTTCTCAGAGACTGATCATAAAGAAATTGCAGTGGACCCGGCCATCCAGCAAGGAAATAACGGGTGCTGGTATAGGCGGTCTCGCCTTTTTGTACCGCATGCCCTCCAGGGGGAGGTGACACACTTTGGGCATGAGTCAAAACTGGCTGAGCACTTTGGATACCTGAAAACTCTGTACTTGTTGCAACGCCAGTTTTGGTGGCCTCACACATGTTGGGACATCTCTCAATACGTGGGCTCATGCCAAACCTGTTTAATGAGCAGAAGGTAGCCCAGCAAACCCCCAGGGTTGCTCCGGCTGTTGGAGACACCTAGCCGGCCCTGGGAGGTGATTTCCATGGACTTTATTACTGCCCAATAATGGGAAGACAGTAATCTGAGTGGTGATAGACCTGTTCTCTAAGCAAGCCCATTTCATTCTGTTCAAGCAACTACCTAATGCAAAGACTCTGGCCAAGATGTTTATGCTACACGTGGTGAAATCAAACTCGTTGCCTACCAAAATAATTTTGGACTGCGGAAGTCAGTTTGTTGCTAAGTTTTGGAAAGAACTTATGCAGGTACTGGGCATTGAACGGGGCCTCAGCAGTGCCTACCACCCAGAGAATGACAGCCAAACAGAACATGTTAATCAGGTGGTAGATGCTTTACTCAGATGCTTTACTAACTACCAACAGGATGACTGGGCTGAGTTATTGCCCTATGTGGAATACAGTTATAACGATGTCACCCATTCCTCCACGGAGGTGTCTCCTTTCAAGGCAGTATATAGGTATGAAGGAGCCCCTCTACCCACAGTGGGGGGCCCCAAACTCCCCCCTGGGGACCTGAATACTTGGTGGCAAGGCCTGAGGGAACATTGGCCTGTTATCCAAAAGCCAAATCTTGAAAAAGCCAAAGCAGATTATAAAACTCAGGCTGACAAGGGGAGGGCCCCGGGATGGGACATCCAACCATGGTGACACAGTCTATTTGTCCACAAAGAACTTGAAAGGACTCCAACTATGCAGGAAGCTGGGTTGGAAATATGTGGGGCCCTTTAAAGTGTTAAGGAAAATTAATGATGTGACTGTTGAACTGGAGTTACCAAAAACACTTAAAGGGATACACCCCATTTTTCATTACAGTTTGCTGAAGTAGGATCCTAGACCGAATGCCTGGAGACCCCGTCCACCAGCCCCACCTCCACTGTTAGTGAATGGTGAACCCCACCATGAGGTTGCCCACATCTTGGACCCCAAACTGAAATGAGGGTGACTTTTCTATTTGGTGCAGTGGAAGGACTTTGATCCTTCACATAATGAATGGGTTGATCACTGTCATGTCCGTGCTCCTAAACTGCTATGTGCATTTCATAAGCTGTACCCTGACAAACCAGGTAGGGGGAGGGCCTTTGGAGGGGCAGAATGTCAGCTATGCTGCCATGGTTGGTGGGGGAAGGGAGTTGCTAGAGTGATCATCTTATTGTCCTGGAACATTAACTTCCATTTTCTCCCTGTACCTTATCTGGCAGCCTGACTTTGATGCTTCACGCTTTCGCCTCCCTGGGAACTTGTAGTCGTTACTTTGAGTGTGCAAGGCTTGCACCTCTGGTCGGCCTGCTCCCATCAGAGGGTCTCGCTTCAAATGCAGTATATCTTCCCCCTTCCCACCTGTGGGGTTAGCCTTTACACAGAAACTGTATGCAAAGATGATCTGCTTCTACTGGACTCAATAAACTTGATCCTTCTGGAAGGAACGTTGTTGAGCCTGTTTGTTGTGGGACTCTGACAACATGCTCATTTTGGCATAACTCAAAGTCATCAGCAGAAATCCAGGTTTTCTTGGTACAGAGTGTGGATTATCTTATTGTGGAATGGTACAGCAGAGTTCATGCAGCCTAACACATGCCCCACTTCTGAACTGTATTCTGCCAGTGAATGTTGCCATAGGAGAGACCAGTTTCCAGTGTGGCCACTGTCCATGACAAAAAATGTGACCACATTGTCTCCAGGGGAAAAAACAAAGCCTCTGAAGAATCTCTGTGAAGTATCGTTAACAAAACGCCCCGGGGGGGGGGGATTCTGTGAACAGACTAGAAGTACAACATGTACCCTCCCCAAGAATTCCTACACGATTATTAGCACCATTCACTTTTTCCCTAGGACGAACACAGCCTAGGTCTTTTGGACTCACAATATTTATACACCGCAAGCTGAAATAACCTCCTGACATGATACTGTTTTACACCAGTCTAAAAACCCCCACATTTTTGAATTTCCAAAGACTTACGGTGCAAGCCATGTGAACTGTCTAGCCTGTCTTCACTCCCCTTGCCTTGCATGGTAGACAAACAAGGAACCAGCACAGATAGGTTGCATGAGGAAGTGGTGACCTGAATATACCTCTGAGGTTCCACATATCCATATTACAGAGCACTGTCACTTATAATGCCCTAACCTGGATAGCCCAGGATAGCCCGGGTTGGCCCTGGTCAGTATTTGGAAGGGAGACCACCAAGGAATACCAAGATCACGAAGCAGAACCAGGCAACGGCCAACCGCCTCTGAACATCTCCTGCCTTGAACACCCTACCATAAGTCAGCTATGACTTAACGGCACTTTTCTCCACCACCACCACTTAGAAGAAGAAGAGGAGGAGGAGGAGGAGGAGATTGGATTTATACCCCACCCTTCACTATCCAAAGGAGTCTCAGAGCGGCTTACAAACTCCTTTCCCTTCCCCTCCCCACAACAGACACCCTGTGAGGTAGGTGGGGCTGAGAGAGCTCTTGACAGAAACTGCTCTTTTTCAAGAACAGCTCTTATCAGAACTATGGCTTGCCCAAGGTCACCCAGCCAGGTGCAAGTGGAGGAGTGGGGAATCAAACCCAGTTCTCCCAGATTAGAGTCCGCGCACTTAACTACTACACCAAACTGGCATTATAACATTCAGAGTTGTTATGGGCAGACTTGCTTCTCAAAAGATCCAGAGTGTTTTTTTTATCTCCCAAGAACAGAGGGAGCAAGTTTAAATTATTTTTTATCTAATATTAGAATTCTAATGCATTTCAAAGCGGAAGGAGGGTAACATTACTTGCCCACTTATTTCCACTGAGATGAGGTCTGTGAAACAGCCCTCTTATTGCTTCCATCTTGAAAAAAACAAAAACAAACGAGAAGCACCAAATAAATACTAAAACTTCGTGTGACCACCTTGTGCCCAAACAGTTTGGTGAATCAGGCTCCAAGCTGGGACTGGATTCCACGGCCACCCACATCTATTCAATGGACAAATCAAAACGTGAGTCTTACATGCAGCGATCGGAACAATACCTTGAAAACGCAACCGTCTGAAGGTTGCTTCATATAAGTGGCTGCTCGTGCAGTTCCAACATTTTTAACGATGTGACCACAGACTACAGGGAAAAAAGAGGGGTTGAAATCATCCAAAGCAAACAAGGAGTTGCTGTACCCATTTGCCACGTGGCACAGCTTTCATCTGGTTGCGACTTCCAGAAGGCTGTTATCCTTCTGACCGCATTTATCTACCAGACCTATTGTGTTTTCCCATGGAAGAGCAGAAATGGGATATACGAAGGAGTGGATGTGCCCACGGTCTCATTCCAGCAACTATTCTGATGAAAGAAAGCTTATTTGGACCAATTTATGTTTGTGAACTGGGGGTGACTTTGGATGACCTTGGCACTTAACAGAGAGAAGTGGTTGTCAACCTGTGTTATAGGGAATCCTGAGGGTCCTCAGAGGCTCACCCAAGAGGTCTTCAATGACAAAATTAATGTTGGTATGGGAGTTCCCATGATATGCAGCTTGTCCATCAACACCAGTTGTCTCCGTCAACATGGGGTGTGTTCACATCCCACCTGGTGTAATACTGTGACTGCATGAATTGAACTGTATGACCTGGAACAATCCCCATGATTCTCCGACATATGTTCCTTAGCAGACAAATTTTCTATCATTAGGAATAAAGCCTCTGAGCAATGTTTTCAACTTTTATAAACTTGGGCCCTGACTTTGACACCCAAGCAACAACATAGAGTTGCAAGCACACTAAAGAGAGTCATGTGACACCGGCCATATGACAGGAAGAGAAGGGGCCAAATTTGTGGCCTCAGTGATGGGAGGGGCTCCGCTGCAAACACGCATGAAGCACAGGAGGACCCATTGATAGGCAGGCCAGGCTGAAGGGAGAGGAAGAAAGCAAGGGAGAATATTTGCAGGGAAGGGGGCATCTCTGAGCCTTCGTGTGCTAAACAAGAATCCTTTCTAATACTGAGTGATCTCTCTTCATCATCTTGCTGGTGCTTTCAGCGTGTGTACATGAAGGATGAATGGCACTCACTGCTCTCTACACATGCACACTACCGGCAAGTCCTTCCAAAAAGCAGCAAAAAACAGCAGCTGTAAAGGCCACAATTCATCTGGGGGTCCAACCCCACAGGCTGAAGATCACGGCCTTATAACAGTGATCCCCAGTGTAGTGCCTATGGGTACCATGTCACATCAATGTGCTTCCTGGTGCTTACTTCCTTCTTCATCCAAGGTGCTTCAGAAGAGTCTAGAATGCATCACTATTGCATCTACAGGCAACATCTGCTGGAAACAGCTTCCTCTATCAGAGGAGGACACTTGACTTAGAATGTAACTAGTATTTTGTGGAACCCACCAATATCTTGTTAGTGGACCTATCCCTCAAGCCAGTCATTTTGTGATTGATTCTTGTGACAGGGACAGGTTGGAGAGGGAAACCACTTGCCAGAGACCAGAAGGTCCTGAGGAAAGCCCTGAGATGCAGCTGGAAGCAAAAGCACTGAGAAGCTAGCTCAGGAAAGGCGGGGCATGCCCCAGAGGGGGCCAGAGGGGGCCAGCCATCCAGGCTGAATCAGAGGCTATTAGCAGCAGCTGGGAGTAGGCTGGGCCACAGGTCAGCCAAGCCAGGCTGCTTGTTGAGGAAGGCTTACAAGAAGCAGCCAGACACTTGCTGAGGGTGGCTGATGGAGTAGCAAGGGGAACCTGTGAGCCATGAGGCAGGAAGGGTACCGTTAACTCCTTCTCCACACTGTCTGTATGGAGGTCTGAATAAATGACTGATGGACTGGTCTGGAGAGTGTGTGTGCTTGGAGGGAAGAGGACAACTTCAGACCCTTACCAAACTGTCTATGGGCTGCAGTGCTCCAGGTCAGTTGGGCAGTGCCCAGTCCTGCCACAGTTCCTCACCCCCGTGATATCCATTTTATTGTAATGCCCACTGCCAGTTCTCAACGTTTCAGAAGAGTCCACAGGTTTAAGAAGATTGGGGGTTCCTGCCTCACAGTAATAGGTAACGGGTGAACTCGCTCCAAGATACTTCCACTTCAAGTCACACTGAAGAATCAAATAGAAATCTTAGTTCTTCAGAGAACCAAAACCCTGAACAAGGAACCCAGCAGAACAGATAATTTAGTCAAGTTCTCCCAACACACACACACACACACACACACACACAGAGCATATCCATGTTCTTACAATTCATTGTGCAGTGAAGTCAAAGAATGCTGAAAATGTACATGTTTTCTATATCCTACAAGCCTGTCAAAGTACAAGAAAACATAATTATTCAAAGCCACAGCAGTGCCAGCTGTCACTCCAGTTACTCAGGACGATCCTTCTAAAACTAAGCTCTATCGCTCTCTCTCCCCCCCACACACACACCTATAAAATACTGAAATGTTCAGTTACATCAGCAAAGTTTCTCCTAAAGAGGTCCTGTTGTGAAAAGCTGGGTGCCACTTTATGATCTCAAAGCTACTGGCTTCTTGTCCAGACTCCCAACTGAAGAATATCCAGGTCATACACCTATGTAAATCTGCATAGAGTACAATGCTGACTACCCCATCTCAACTATCACTCTGATTGGTACTCCTATCAAGGCCTGCTTCCTTTTCCTCTGTCTTCATAAAATAATGTCCCAATTGGCATGTTATAAGACAGTCACCTGCAGATTGAGTCTGACCATCTGTACAGGGAAGCAGGTAGTTCTGAACTATAACCGTGCTGAAGATCAAGTTAACAAATTCATTGTGGTGTTAGCTTGGACCATGTCTTCTTATTAGCCCTATGGAAGCTGCGGTCTCCTCACTCCTGGGTGAACTTAGTTAGATACTGCACAAAAGGCTGGACCTCATTTCTCTTGCCCTCCGGAAGGGCTTCAGCTGCATGTATCCTCTCTGGTTTTCCTCAAGTCAGATAAGATGCTTAGAAACAGGATGAAAGTAACCAGAAAAACTACTGCCAGAGGTTCAGCACTGGAAGTCAACTGCATGAAGATGAGCTTGTTAACGCATGTACCTGTCCGCAGCCAATGCATTCTGAACGTGCCAGTGCTCAAGGTGTTGCTCCAGCCGCCTCCTTGAGATCCTGCTGCAGCATCACTTTAGGTGGTTTTGCGTCCCTTGTCTGCATCCCACTGCTGCTGCTGCTGCTGCTGCCCTGCTGGGTTCTCTGTTCCTTTCCTGAGAGGTGGGGGTGAGGAGGTAGCTCTCCGGGAAGAAGGCCGCCACCTCTCTGCAGCATCTCACTCTGATTAGGCACACTCTGGGATTTGGGCTTGCAAGGGGATTACTGAGAAAGGCCAGTCATGTGCTTGTACTGTACCAGCTTCCCAGGGACCCCTTCTGTCACAGACTTCCCCCACCAAGCAAAGAACTTCACAAAAAGCCTCTTAACTTCCCGATACAGCACCAGCCAGTCCTAAACACAAGAGGCCGTCCTACAGGGCTCCCTGGCCTCTCAGCAGGTAAATATGGAGACTCCCAGATGAGATCCTGTACCAGGGCACGCTTTCCTGAGCAAAATCTTTTTCACTGGACAATCACTAGTACCAACTGTTCCTGCCATCAAGCAACATCTTGCTGTAGCTGATGAAACACTTCCTGGCAGTATCGTTCCCCTTCCACACATGGAGGGCACTTCAGCTAGTTCAACTGACTACAGCAGATGTTTTTAGAACTTCGAAGCTTTCTGCTCCATACCACGGGATCAGGGTTAAATGCCTGGGGCCCAGTCAAGTCTCAGCAGCAACAGAGATCCTCTCCTAATAACAACTCCAGGTTTTCTGGGATGACGCTTCTGTCCTTGACTCCTTCCAGTCTGGCTTCCACCCTGGCTACGGGACGGAGACAGCTCCATAGACACCTGGACAGAGGCGGGTCAGCACTGCTGTTGTTATTAGACCTGATGGCAGCATTTGACACAGTCGACTACGATCTTATGACCCACCACCTCACTGACACAGGAGTTCAGGGGACTGGCTTGAAAGTGTTTTCTTCCTTTCTCCATGGTCAGGGACAGAGGGTGGTGCTTGGCGAGAGGGTCTCCCCACTGTATCTGCTAAAATGTGGAGTGCCGCAGGGGGCCATCCTCTCACCAGTGTTGTTTAACATCTATATGCGCCCCCTCGCCCAGTTAGTCCAGAGTTATGGGCTGGGCTGTCACCAATATGCTGATGACACCCAGCTCTATCTGTTAACGGACGGCCATCCGTCTTCTCTTCCCGAAATGCTGAGTGAGGCCTTTGAAGCTGTGGCTGGATGGTTGCAGCAGAGTCGAGGGGGCATGGATGTGGGCACCAGGCTTCCCACACTCGAAGGGGCACCTCTGATGCCAGCCCAAACAGTGAGGAGCCTGGGAGTGACACTGGACGCCTCTTTGTCTATGGAGGCCCAGGTTGCCACGGTTGCCAGATCTGCATTCTTCCATCTTAGGCAGATCAGGCTACTGAAGCCATATCTTCCCCCCCAGGACCGAGGTACAGTGATCCATGCAACGGTCACCTCCAGGCTTGATTACTGCAGTCCGCTCTACGCAGGCTTACCCCTGGGACTGATCCAGAAATTACAGCTGGTACAAAATGCGGTGGCACACCTGCTGATGTCGACGCCTGTGCGGGCTCACACTCGGCATGTGCTTTGCCAGCTGCATTGGTTACCAGTTGTGTACCGGATCCGCTTCAAGGTGTTGGTGATAACCTTCACAGCCTTATATGGCCTGGGACCAAAATACCTAAGGGACCGCCTCTTCCCGTATACACCTCAAAGAGCTTTACGCTCTAATAATCAACATCTCCTGGTGGCCCCGGCCCAAAAGATGTCCGTCTAGCTTCAACCAGGGCCAGGGCCTTTTCTGTCCTGGCCCCCACCGGGTGGAACATGCTCCCCATCGAGTTAGATTGGATCTTACTCAGTTCCGCAGGGCCTGCAAGACGAAGCTGTTCTGCCAGGCTTTTGGCTGAGGCAGCAGGCGTCCATGTATGGCCTCCCTGAGGTTGCTGTCTCCTACCTAGTGGCCACCCATCCACCAGCGACTGGCCATATCCATCAGTATTAACGGGTCAGACTTTTCACCAGCAGCTGTAACTACTGATTTTAAATATTTATAATGCAAATGTTTTATTGTGTTTTAAATCTTATTGTATTATTTAAGATTATGTGACCTGCCCGGAGCCCACTCATGGGATGGGAGGAATAGAAATACAATAAATAAATAATTATAAATAAACAAATAAGCTCCAGAATCAAACAGAGGAAGGGATGGACCATAGGTATGCCACAGAATGCAGTTGTTAAAGGATCTATTTCCAAAGGAGACATCACTCCTGAGCAGAAGAATAATTACTGGCCTTAATGATGGTTAAGAAAAGCACAGAACCAAATAGAACCAGCATTATGTTCAACAGCAGTCGGTTGCCCAACATGCAGTCTTTTGAACAACATATCAAGCAAAGGCCCTTAACGAGTCGTAGGTATGAATTTATCCCATGTTTCATTCATAAAATTAGGGCTCTTAACCTAGTGGGAACTGTGGGTATGTAGTTTATAGACAAATGGCAGGGCAACAGTCTATACTTGAATAAACATGAGAAAGTCCCTTGTGAAATCTAGCCATTAGATTTCATGACAGTGCACTGAAAAAATGCACGTATCATCTGATGATGGGCATGAACTTCTGACATCCTGGTTCAGAACTGAAGGGTGAGAGGATGCCTTAAGTAGCCAGGTTCCACCCACAAAGGGTATATTCTGGAAGCCAGGATGACCTTAAAGATTCCACACCAGCTGGGACCAAAGGCAATGGCCCCGTGTCATGGCAACTCTGGCAAGCACTCTCTATAACCAGCCGCAGCATGGGGCAGCACTTGATAAGTAACTTTCAGATGCACTTTATGTCTTTATATTTACCTACTGGAGTAATTCCATTCCTCAAAAAGCTACAACCTGTTCCAATTTTACATCCCAGAAGAGCCTGCCATTGGGGCAGATAATGCACTTCCTAAAGCCAAGTAGAGATTGGGTAAAACTTTGGATATGTCTGGCTGGGAGGAGGAGAAGAAGAAGAGGAGGAGGAGGAGGAGGAGGAGGAGATTGGATTTATACCCCGCCCTTCACTGCCCAAAGGCGTCTCAGAGGGGCTTACAAACTCCTCTCCCTTCCCCTCCCCACAACAGACACCCTGTGAGGTAGGTGGGGCTGAGAGAGCTCTTGACAGCTGTTTTCAAGAACAGCTCTTATCAGAACCATGGCTTGCCCAAGGTCACCCAGCAGCTGCAAGTGGAGGAGTGGGGAATCAAACCCGGTTCTCCCAGATTAGAGTCCGCGCACTTAACCACTACACCAAACTGGCTCTGTTCCAATGCAATAAAAGCACTAAAGCACCCTCCGTATTCTTAGGCTAACCACATCACCTTCCCAGCCGGTCGTCCAATAGTATCTCCTATGCTCAGGGTGAGGCAGAGATGCACAGCAGACACAGCACTGTTACTTATTAGGCCACTATGGGACTGCTCAACTTTTTCACTGTACAGTCATCCGTACCAACTCTTCCAGCCATCCCGTCACCAGGACCTCATCCTCATCAATGTGCATCGGCATTTTGATCAATATATGTGCCTCCTGGAGGCAAATAAGAACTTTCAGGACTAAAAATTCTAGCCAATTCAATAAAAGGCTGAAACATATCCCCCCCCCCCAAAAAAAAAGTGACAGCCATTCAGAAAATCTACATTTAAATGCTGGTGTTTTATATTGGGGCCCATTCTCAAATTCTGGCTTTGTGTCTATATGCAGTGGCTCAAGTGGTTAAGATGCTGAACTGCAGGCAGTGGAAGGCCAGTAGTTCAGCAGTTCAAGACCCGAGAGTGCCGCATGACAGCGTGAGCTCCCTCCTCTAGTTCCAGCTCCTGCCAACCTAGCAGTTCGAAAGCAAGAAATTGCAAGTAGATAAATAGGTACCACTTCGGTGGGAAGGTAACAGCGTTCCGTGCGCCTTGGTGTTTAGTCATGCCGGCCACATGGCCATGGAAACATCTTTGGACAGCGCTGGCTCTTCGGCTTTGAAACGGAGATAAGCACCGCAACCCTAGAGTCAGATTCGACTGGCTTTCAAGCAAGGGAACCTTTACCTTCTGCCTTCACTAGATGTGGTAAAATGAAAGAAATGGGTACAGAAGGTGTTTATCC
The DNA here is from genome assembly GCA_029375565.1 of Gekko gecko. NCBI lineage: Eukaryota > Metazoa > Chordata > Lepidosauria > Squamata > Gekkonidae > Gekko > Gekko gecko. The sequence goes on along the minus strand of JAPDNY010000003.1, from coordinate 96,835,134 downwards.
TGCCGTTATGGGAACTTGGGCTAATCACTATTATCTTCCGAAACAGGGCAGGGAGTCAAGGGTTCTGAATGATTACATACTTCTCCATTAACGGTAGGCAACCTTTTTGGCACAAGTGCCCAAAAAACTGTAATGCCTGTCCTCTGAAGATGTCGGTGCAAAAACAAAAGGGGAGAAAGGGAAAGGCTGGACTTGGCCAGACACACTGTGGGGCAAGCCAAGCCCCAGTGGCACTGCCAGCACCTCAGGCGTTTGCCTTGGTCACAGTCCCTAGGGCAGAGAACTGGCTCCGTGAGCTGAGCAAAACTGCCTGGTGTGCTGTTGTCTGGCACATGTGCCGGGGCTGCCTACCCCTGTTCCAAAGGCTTTTTTGCTTCAGATGGACTTCCAAGTGTGTAAATGGGCTTAGTGCTGCAGCCCCAGTTCTTAAGGCTGTTGGGGAAATTAATTCAACATGCCAGCAAAAGGGTGTTATGATTACTAAAGAGTGAAATCTCTAAAGTAAGGACATATTATTAGTATCCTTAAAATACCCACATGACTCTACAAATGCACACATACTTTGCCTTCGACATTTGCTAATACAAACACTCTCCTTCACACACTGATAACACACTGTTGTTGTTACATACGCCCATCTCAGAGACTCCCAGGCCCCAGTGAACAGAAACTAGCAATGTCAACAGCAAAGTTACAGGAAACCACCTGAGAAAGAAAATTTGAGCGTATGAGTGCAAGCCCTTTACACTCAGGGAACAGGAAACCAGATTCTCAACTACTATAAAACGCAAATGGTACAACCTGTGGAACCAAGACGCTTGTATTTAATCAGTGGATCTCACTCCTGGCTGCAACAATCTAACCAAAAGCCTCGAGTTTTACAAACCTGGGATTTTTTTTATTCAGCCTCTCAGTATGGTTTTCATCTCTATCATTTTTTTTTTTTAGCGTCTGCCTCCTCTACCCCCTTCTGTACCCTATTAAAGTTCTTAGCAAGCTGCCAAGCCGCTCATCCAACTCCCCCCCCCCACATTCACCGTTTGTTCTTCCTTTTAAGCAGCTCTGCACATCTTTCCCCATATACATTCTTTAACAACCTCTTATCTCATAAATTAGCCCAGAGAGAGGAAAGCCGGATCCCGAATAGCTAAGCTCTGTTGTAACTGTTTCCCTTACGTGAGTGTTAGGCAGAGAAGACGGTAGGGTTTCCAGGGAATGCCAGCCAAGGGTCAGCCTGTTCCCCCTCCCTCAGTGCTCCTTCCCCTTCATTCTGATATAAAATACAAACGCTCTGTGTAAACGCTCCTGGAACACCACCGCTATACCTTTCTTATAAAGCCTTAAACACACCACATGCCATCCCCCCAGACATTCCTTTTGTTCTGCTTTTTCTCATAAGAACTTAGTGGTCAAAAAGTACTGCGAAAAAATTGAACTGGCCCAGAGCTACCATACTGAACGCTGTGGGCAGCACCATATTTTCTCTTCCCCTTCCACTGCAAAGAACACATTTCTGCAGAAAATACAGGTCCTGAATCACAGAAGCACCTCAAAGTACACAACTCTTTTCTTTCTAACCCGACACCTTCTGAGAAAAGTGCAGGGAAAATATTCCACAGAGGTACATTTGCAGCACGTCATGACCCACTTTGACTCAGTGCATATTACCATTAGTGAAAGTCCAGACCCCCTCCCCACCCCCCCAAAAAAAACCCAGAAAAAATTGTAAACCTCACACCAGGTTCCCAGCCCCCCCCCCAAATGTTTTTCCCCCATGGAAAACTTGGAGTGCTTGGTGTGTGTTCTTTTCTTTTTAAAGCCTATAAAATATTTTCTCTTTCGAAACAAGTGAAATGTTTTTTGAGCCACCGTTTTCGAAAGCACTTCCTCAGAACTGTGTAACATGAAGATTTCTTATGTAAGATAATCTGTAGATTTGGATAAAACCAATTCCTGTATATACTGCAAACATATACAAAGTGTTTTCAGAGCTATATTTATTGTTGGAATGTGACTGGTTTGGTCCAAAATTTATATAACATACTGTTTGTATGATGATAATCCACTATCAGAGGTCAGTGTTTTTAATGTCATTAACACAATATTCAAACCTGCTAGTAGTTAAGAGCAGTGTTCCCTCTAAGCTGAGTTAGTGTGAGCAAGCTCACAGTTCTTTAGCCTCCGGCTCACATATTTTTGTCTTAGCTCAGGAGCAGTAGCTAGATCACCTGCTCACAACTTTAATGCCAGTAGCTCACAAAGTAGAATTTTTGCTCACAACACTCCACAGCTTAGAGGGAACATTGGTAAGGAATACTACAACTGAATAAAAACTGTAATGAAGATCAAAGAATAAGACTTCTTTTATTGATCCCAAACAATTTTTTCCATAATTCTCAGACGGCAACTAAGATACTTGTGCTTAAGTAGCACAGGCTACAGTTTGCGGCTTTCACTCTATCTTCATAATTTTGTTTGAGCAAAACAAGGATAGTTATACTTTAACTATCATAAATCTGCTAAATAGTAAAACTGTATTTGCTAACAATGTTCCTAATGATGCATCAAAATAAAGTAATTTAACTTTTAAGTATGATAAGAAAATAAGGATTCTGTACTTCAACATTTTCACAGACTTTCAAAGTTTTTTTCTGAGTGGGAGACCCTTATTTTCCCCAATCTCTAATTAACGTTAGAAATTATCTCCCATTTTCCATCTTTTCCTCATTTGTTAAAACACTGTTAAAGTAAACGTATCCTAGCATGTTTCTATTTGCAGTGAGGATGACCAATCTAGAAGTTGCTCTGCTTGACAGCAATAACCCTTTGTAGAACCATTTATGCATGCTCATTCCATCCTGCCTGTTTACCTTTGGTTCCCATGTGATGCTTGAAAATATTACTGATTTTTCCAGCAGCTGGAAAAAGAATAGCATGCCAAGCTTCTCCTGGAAACTTTCAAAGTTTCCAACGAGTATTTAAATTTATTCTGCCCTTCCTCCACGGAGCTGGAGCAGTTTATGTGATATCTGCATCTCAACTGTATCCTCCCAGCAACCCTACGAAGTAGGGTTAGGGTGAAAATGTGATGGCCCAAAGGTCACCCAGGAAGCTTCATGGTGAACAGGGATCTGAATTCAGGTCACCCAGATCTTAGTCCAACACATTAAACTATGACCCTGAATTCAGTCTGTAATACAGCAGTCTGAAAATATATCAGTTCCTACATAGCACAGAATGAATGGCACTGCTTGTGTGTGGTAAAAAGTCAAAGTATGCTAAATTGAATGCACAACTAAAGTTATTTCATCACATTACACCATGAGGAAAATAATTCTAGTAACCAAGATTCTTCTATGTATCAAGGACATTTACTAAAACTAAAATTATTTAACATTAAGCAATTTTACAATAATCAAAATAGCTTTTTCTCCCTCACACAGCTTTTGGTTTACTTGTGAAATTCTGCTACCAGAAGTTGCAGTCTCCAAAGTATATAACTTTACTCAAACAAAGAACTAGAAAAATTCCTGAGACTCAATATTATAGGCAGCTATAGGACAGGAAGCTCCAGGAATACATGTTGAGAGCAGTGTTCCCTCTAAGCTGAGTTAGTGTGAGCTGGCTCACAGTTTTTTAGCCTCCAGCTCATAGATTTTTATCTTAGCTCAGAAAGGAGGGCTCCAGAGCAAACTAATGTATGCAGTGGCCAAATCTGTCGCTCACAATTGTAATGCCAGTAGCTCACAAAGTAGAATTTTTGCTCAGAGGGAACATTGGTTGAGAGTGCCCAGACTCCACAAACCACTGAAAACTGAAGTCCTGTTTGGAACGCCACCAGATTCTCTCACTGGAGAGAGACCAGAAAGGGGTCCACCGGCTCATGCATTCACCCAACAACTAGTCCCTCAGCACTTCTCCTGCTTAACGTGCCGAGTCAGTCAGCTTTGGGCAATGCTGGCCTGACGGAAATTATTTTTCTTCCAAATCGGACTCAACATTATTTCTGTCAGAATAAGCTTCATGGCACTGTTGACAGCATAGAGATGAAAACCTACGTTTGAGCAGCAGGAGATCAAAATAGACAAAAAGAAACAGTGTTTTGCATAATGCTCTCCTCGATCCTGTGCCCTCAGGACAGTGTCAAAGGAAAGGAGACCGCTTACCCCAGGACTTCTGCTTAGGAATGCCAGTCTCCTGGTAGGACCCGGGGATCCCCCGGAATTACAGTTCATCTCTAGACTACAGAGATCAGTTCCCCTGGAGAAAATGGATCCTTTGGATGGTGGACTCTTTGGCATTGTACCCCTCTGATCTCCCTGTCCTCCCAGGCGCCAATCCCAAACCTCCAGGAATTTCCTAACCTGGATCTGTCAACTCTACCCCCAAATCCCCCATTGGTGGTCAAGGGCAGCCTGGCAACCCTACGGGTGGTCTGTTCACTCAGAACTGGGGTAAGGAGGGGAACATGTCTATATTCATGAGGAAAGAGAAATTATACTGGCCATCTGAACTCACTCACTGTTCCTCAAAATTGAGAGATCATAAGCAGGGCTATTTTGGGGCAGGGACGCACAGGAACGGAGTTCCGGCTGGCTCCCGAGTTGGCCACGCCCAGCAGGAACTCATTAGCATAACAGGCCACATCCAACAGCAGAAACTCATCAGGATTGGCTACATTAGGGTGTGTGTGGCCTAACATGCAAAGGAGTTCCTGCTACCAAAAAAGCCCTGGGTTTTGACAACAAACTAGGTAAACAGAATAAGAAGCAAAAGGTGGGTGTGGCTGGATGACCACATTTTGGTAACATGGGGGTGTGGCCTAATAGGCCACACCCCCATGTTACCAGAAGTGTGGTCATCCAGCCATACCTACCTTTTGCTTCTTATTCTGTTAACCTAGTTTACCTAGTTCTGTTTACCTAGTTTTTCTACAAAAAAAGCCCTGATCATAACTAATTACCCATGTAAATTCAGGTAATAGGAAATTCTCCAATATATCACAGGTTTTCTAGTTTCTAGGTCTCATCACTCCCCACACTGAGGACAGCAAGGGGGAAAGAGGGGAGCATGAAGAGGGGGGAGGAGAAGGTACTGACGACATAACATCTGAATAAGTCTAAGCAGTTAGATTACGGCGATTGGTTTTTCCACGGGAACTCTGTTCCTTAAATATCTGGACTACTGAACTGCTATGCCAAATCGACCATCACAGCTATTCAACATTAGGTGAATTAATGTAAGTAAAACCTACTCATCAGCAAGGAGTATTTTGAAGGAAGCTGCATTTGATGCATTAATAATTTGCACTGTAGCAGTTTAGAATACTGGACAGAGCCTGGGTGACCTGGGTTCCAATCCCCACTCGGCCACAAAGCTCAACAAGTCATCTGGGCCAGTCCCTCTCTCAGAGCCTAACCCAACCTTACAGGGGTGTTGTGGGGACAAAAAGGGAAGGAACCATGTATGCCACTCTTGAGTGTTTTCAACTCAAAATGTTTTCACACATCACATCAGAAACAATTTTTAGTTTGGAATATGTCACCTGTGAATGTTGTTCTTATGAAATAGAATGCAAAAGAGAGGTAATTTCAAAACCCAGCGTACGTTCTAACCCAGGGGGGTCGAACTCATTTGTTACGAGGGCCGGATCTGACATAAATGAGACCTTGTTGGGCCGGGCCACGAGTGTGTCATAAAATGTAAAGCCAGGTAGCAGAGATACAAACTTCATAAAGGACACAAACACAAAGGTGGTGGTTTTTTTACTTAAAATAAAAACATGCTTAAAACATTAGCACTCTTGCAATATTTTGTTTATTTAACAGTGTCTGATAACTGACACCTCTTGCTCTGAATTATTGCATCAAAATGTCCGTGCTGTTGCAATCTTGAGTATGCTGTTCAGGTGTGTATCTGTAAGCTGCAAACCTACGATGACGCAGCAGCAGCAGAACTGGAAGAAGAAGAAGAAGAAGACAGCCAGTTCTGCTGCGGGACTGATAGAAGCTCTTCGGGGGCCTGATCAGTCCCCCGGGCCACATGTTTGACACCCCTGCTCTAACCCACTGAGCCTGTACATTCACAATACAGACACAAGAAATGCAAAACCAATTCGGTGGCTCTGACTGGGCATAAAGGCAGGAGATAAATATTGTAAACAAATAAATAGAACCGACTTTCAATAGCACTCATGAAAACTGCTACAATGTGCAAAGAATATGGACTCTACTGTTTAAATTCAACCAGACTGTTGTCCCAAGATCCCAAAAATCTCTTCTGAAAATCTAGCATCAAAGACATGAGGGATTATTCCCTCAGAGTCCATCTGGAAAATCAGACATTTGAACTTCTCACAAAGAGAGACTGCAGTAAGTAAGACACGGGCATATGAGAAAGAGAGCACGTGGTCTCCATTAATTAGCAGTTACCTGGAGCAGGTTATTTTTCTGCTAAACGTCTTGCTCCCTCATCCTCAACGACAGGCACAACGCAAAGAAATGCTGTTCTCAAAGCTATTCCTGAGAATCAAGTACTCAAAAGGAGAAGAAAAGTTACACAATTCAGTGAATAGCGGGCATGAAAAAGTGTCTTGTTTGCCTCAATCTCTGTTAGCAAAACAACTGAAGAAGACACCATATTTTTACTCTGACATCAACCAAATGATTTTGGCCGTCTGTGAAACTCAAAACTCCTTCTGCTGAGGTAGAATGAAGGCGATGCGACCAACATTCAGGGCTGAGGCAGGTTTATGCATTCCTGTCCCTCCGCATTTCAGCAGAACGTTTCTCATATCACTTCAACAGGTTCCCCCCCCCCTTTTATTTAAGGAAAGCAACATCTGCCCAGTTTTTTCCCAGTTACACAACTATTGGGGCCAGAATTCCCTTTCAAAACAACAGTTGCCCTCACACTGGGGCAAACAACAAATTGGGAAGATGTGATAATGTTGTGCCAGCTGAGGAACAAGAGTACCAACCACATTGCGTAAACCAAACAAGAAACAGTTAAAGAGACATGAAAACAACCGAGCCGTGAGAGAACTTTTCACCCTGAGCATGATAATCTATTTCAGACAAAGATAAGTTATTCACAGACCCAAAACAAAGGGAAGTTAGAAAAGGATACAGACCAGGCTCAGTTTAAATTATTGGAACAAAGTCACCTTCCACACAAGGAGCTCCTGTTTTGGTCTTCATTGTGACCTTCCAACCTACAGAGGATCACATAAGGGAGGTGCCCAAGATGCCTGCTGTATAAGAAGTAGCCGTAAAGGTAAGCGCATGATTTGCATTTCGAGGGTTGGTTTTTCTTCCACTGTAGGCTAAATCTTCACCATCCACTCAGACTTGGCTACTGACCACAATTGAAAGGTTCAAAGCACTTCCAACCACATTTAATCTGAGCAGTCCTTGCCATCCAGTATTATTACCCCAATACTGCAGATGACAAACTGCGGTTGAGAGAATATTGGCTTGGTGAAGGTCATTCTCTGAGGTTGTGTCCGAAGTGCGATTTCATCTACAGACTTCCCAATTTACATTCTTACCCACTAGACTATACCAGTTTACTATATATGTAGCTGGGTCACTTAGTGAAGAGTGCCATGGGGGGGGGACTGAAAAAAAAATCAGAAAAGACAGTTTTATTCATTTTTTTCCTGAGGACTATTTCAATTTTTCCAATGGAAAAACTGGGAAATTTGGGAAAGTACTGAAAACAAACTCCTGTGAACTATTTTTTCATTTGGACTGAGAGAAATGCTTTAAAGGCAAGGTTTTATTCAACCTGTATAGTAAATGTCAGTCTAGACTATTAGATAATGATAATTTCTATGTCTGTTGTAGATATGTACAGCAGATTTGCAGGAATATGTTTATTGTAAATTATGCTTTTATATTGTTAGATCAGTGAAGTTTGATAGGAAAGTCCTGTAGATATTCCAATTTTCTCCAAAATTTCTTTTTTTTTTTTCTGGGGTAGAAAAACTTTCTCCCCGTGTCTTCAAATTGTCCAGACATTTACATCAATGTCTGCTTTGCACTCTCTTACCAGTCTTTTTTTTAAAAAAACACTGGACTCATTGGCATTTCCACGTACATACTACACAACATCAGCACTGTATCAGGAAGCTGGCAATGTCACGAAAACACCAGGGTACGAAAACCCTAAAGAAAGGGAGCTTCAAGGAAGAGTGTAAAGTGATGTCAAACCTCAGGCTTGATCAATCTACTCAACTGACCCATGAGTCAATGGAAGATTATACTGCCATTCAGCCTGTCAACAACAACAGAAGTATCTAGGGTGCATTGTTAAAATTAATTGAGCAGGATATTCCACCTGGGGGTGTCACAGACAGAGAAAGATAAGTAAAACGAGTTTTCCTGGTGTTGCCCTGGAATCAGATATAAAAGGGTGCTACCAGAGAGGTAAAACACAAATACAGAGGCACCAAAAAGACTAACTCCATTTATTTCAGCATATGCTTTTGTGAATCAGACCTCACTTCATTAGATACATGAAGTGGGCATCCATTAATCAGGCACATTTCTACAAACAGTTGAAAGTAACAGAAAGAGGAAAGGGGATGTTACAAAGAGACCAGTTTCATACAAAAAGAGGAAGAATGAACAATAACAGAAATACAGAGAAGAGAAGGGAACTCGGTTTTTAAAAGACATGCAAAAGAAATATGGAAAAGAAGCAAGTTAAAGACACAAAAATGAGAAGAGAAAAAGAAACCAGTAAACTATTTTAAAAAGATTAACAAACATAGCTGCAAAACCTCGGATGTATTCCACCCATTCCAAAATGTGGCATATGCTCAATGTAAAATTTAGTATTTTACCAGCTTAACAATAATCAAAATGTCACATCCTGCCTCTCCTACGAACTCCAGCAGAAAGAGAGAGAGATGGATCTAACTGGCAACAAACTTATACTGCCCTCAAGTTTCCTGCTGAGCACATACCCAGTGGCAAACCCAGGCTTGTTCTCACGTAACGCCTGGAATGGCTTATGTGATGATCAGATTTAGTGTCTTCTGTGTGGGTTCCCATTCTACAGTCCAGGTCTACAACTTTTCATTAGACGAAATCAACCCCCATTACAAAATGCCACAGCACTGTGATCATACCACGTTGGCCACTTTCAGAGGAATGGTACACAGAAGCAGTAAAGAAAGCCACCCTCAGAGGCACGTAGGAAAGGAACTGTGATGGGTATTGGTTAATTGGGATTTAGGATTTAGAACATCAGTCAGGGAGCTCCTCATGGTCCAGGAGAAATGGTATCATGTGGTTTGCGACGCCTGGCCTGGCATTTCAGGAAATACCTCAGCAAAGGGTGACTGTGAAGTTAGTGACCAGATTCTTCTGCTGCGGTCATGGGAGACGTGCAATGGAGAACACCATGGCGCTCTGCTTTGTATTGCCAGAATATTGATTTACATACTGGCTCCCAAAGCAACCTGCAACAATTAAAATCCAGAATACAGGTGTTCTGACCTAATGAGATAATCGAAACCCATGGGAGAGGAGGCCAGCGGTCATAAGGAACCAGGGCAAAAGAGCTGGAAGAAGTTGGGGATGTCCTAGAGGAAGGCCTCTTTGTTGGAAAGAGGAAGATGAAGGGCAGCGCGCACAACTCCTTTTGGCACACACCCTACACTCACTACACACATTCTGTCCCACTTGCACAGGCTGGAGCTTTTCCAGCACTTTTGGGGCGCGGAGCACATTTTGGGAGTGCGGGGCGCAAACCTCAACATGGTTCGACCCGTCTTCCTAAGAGTTTTTAAGACAGAGCCGGCCCGCAACCCGGGCAGGCTCACAAGACCGCTTCAGCATGCTCAGAAATGTCCTCCGCGGCAGCTGATCAGGGACCTTAAGAAGGGCCCCGTCGGTGCGTTCTGGCCCGAAAGGAGGCTGGCTGCGGGTGCGGGGGGGGGGTGGGGGGGTGGAAAGCATTCGGGGTGTAAGTAACGGGGAGAGGGCGGGGGGGGGGTGCCGGAGCGCAGCCCTTCCGCGTCGACTACTTCCAAAGAGTCTCGTTCGGAGAAACACTTTGGGGAAGGGCCGTCACCTTCGGCAGAAAGTTTGCAGCGTGCCCGTTAAGTCGGACGAGCTCCGGCTCCAAGGGCGGCAAGGCGGCCAGCTCCCCTCGCCGGACTTCCAGCAGCCCTCCGGCCCGCCCCGCTTTCCCCGCCGCCGGACGCGCGCGGGACCCTCCGGGGCACCTCCTCCCCCGCCGGACGGAGGGCCCGCGGCCGCGGAGGGCCCGGGGCAGGCAGGCAGGGAGGGGGCGGGCGCGCCCCGCTCCTCCCCCGCCTACCTTCGAAGAAGCGCTGCAGAGCCTCCGTCTCGTCCACCACCTCCATGGCTGTGCCAGGCAGCCCCGGGCCGGGCTAGGGGCCGAGCCGGCGCGGGCTCATCCTCCCGGGCGGGCGGGCGGGCGGGCGGGCGGGCGGCTTCTCTCCCGGGCCCTCGAAGGGGGCGCGGCGGCTTCGGGCGCGCGGGTCTCCCCCGGCGGCCGCTGCGCACCGGCCTCGACCACGCCGCTGGGGACGAGACTCGGGCTCCCGCCGCGGCGCTCCGGCTCCCCGCCCTCCCGCCCCGCCCCGCCTCGCCCCGGCGGCCGCCTCCCGGGGCCCTGCCCTCTGCTGGACGCAGCCCGCGCCGCACAGACGCCCCCTCCGGGGCAAGCCCTGCCGCAGGGCGGGCGGGCGGGCATCCAACAGGTGGCGCAGGAGCCCGGGCCCGCCGGCCCCGGCCCCCGCGGAGTTGCCGCCTGGCGCGTCGCTTCGGGAGCCGCCGGCGCGTGTCGTCCGCCCTCCGCGGAGGGCTCAGGCCGATGTTTCCTTTTCCCCGGCCAAGGTTCCCTGCCCGCAGGAAGCAGCAGTTCCACAGGTGGTGATTTCCCTCCTTCTGGGCTCGTGAAGGCAGCCCCTTTTCTGAGCCCGGTTCAGCAACTGCTGAAGGCACACAGGGAGAGACCTGCCCCAAAGTTGTGTTTCTTGTCCTCATTTTAGGAGTCCTTATATACATTTCCATGGTGTAGATCCCATGACTCACACAGCGCCACATGTTTCTTCCTTACAATAGTTGTGTCAAACTGGCCATCCTGAGAATGAAAAGACATTAAATGAGAGATGTAAAATAGGTAAAAGCAGTTTGCAGCCTGGGTCCCCCGGCCACCGACTATAGTGTGTGTGGAAAATCCTATGAGTGATTCTAAATGTTTACTTCTGATCAAATATCCGGACAACTAGCATTGGCCCAATAAAAAACATGGAAAGAAGGCAGATCCTCTGCAGATTTCCAGTGGACCTACAAGTCCCAATTTCCTTTGCTGGTTGACATTCTGGCAAAGAATGCAGGGTTGCATGGAGAAGATGGACCTTGGCGGGTTCCAGTAATCTATATACTAATAGCCAAGAGGCACAATGGGGGCACATTTCCTGCGCATGCTCTGAGAGCGCCCTGGCAACTACCTCGCTGTGGTCGCCACTGGGGAGGAGGGGCAGGAGAAGGCTTGATGGGCCTTGCCACCACTGGGGGGGAGTGGGAGAAGGCTTGGCGGGCCTGGGGGAGAAGGATTGGCAGGCCCAGCAGCTGGGAGCTGCATGAGCCTTGCCATCAGTGCCAGGGGGTTGGGGGGAAATTGGCGGGCCCAGGCCTTGCTGTCGGTGCAGGAGGGCGGTGGGGGAGAAGGCTCAACTGTGGCTGTTTCCTCCTCCTCCAGGTGGAGCTCCCCCCCACCCACGAGTATCGCGGGTCCCCGCTTCTTGTGAATTTCTTATGTTCAACTAAAGCAAGAATGCATACTCTGAATCAGCTCACACAGATTGGTTAGGTTAGTGTGACCAGCTTGTCCAAGATCATGACTATGGACTGTCTTTTAAAGCTATCTTTGCCTGTGGAACAAATGTCCAGGTGTCTTTGTTCCTCCCATTGTATCTCCAGTCCTTGAACAGTGATGATCCTGAAAACTTTTAAGGATGAGCATTTTCAAAAAGCTCACACCGTGTTTCTCTCCCCACTACCGCCACAACTTTAAGTCACTGCAGAATTATTTTCTCTTAATAATCAGCGATTTAAAATTTTCATGGGATCTTTTTTTGTATCAGTACGTGTCATCTTGAGGTGTGTACTCTGCAAAAGAGCATCATTGCCCTGGAAGGGGTGGTGGTCACATATTGCAGTGAAATCGTGATTCCTCCCACTCTCTTGGCACAGTGCTTATGGCGGGGCTTGTTGACTGCACTGGTAAGTGCCCCCTTTAAAGTCCCCATTGCCACTTTTACTTTAACAGAGGTGACGATTTTTGCCCCTACCCACACATCTGTCTGAAATATTGCCAAAATGGTCTTTTCCATGGAGGGAAGAGGTTTTGCAAAAAGGCACCCTTGATTCAGCTCAGTGCTGTTCTAGAAACAGTACACTTAAGTCCTGCACTGGGGAGCAACGTGGTATAGATTTTCCTCCAGATTTGATTAGCAGTTCCTGTTTGCATACTCAGTTGCCAATGAATTGCTGCACTAAGTCTAGGAAATGCCTGTTCCATCAGATCAGATTAAGAGAACGCATGGCATATGGCAGCGGGTTTGAAATATCTAAAAATCTTTAGATACCTCATATATTGGCTTGTGATAATCTATTTAACATAGTTAGATTTCAGAAATACATAGTATTTAGAAATATTTAAATTATTTAAAATTACTGTATTGCCCACTTAAATAAATAGTTTGAAATGCTTATTCCTTTGTCCTTCATCATGTAAAGCTTGAGCTGTTCTCTGTGGAGCTTGCAAAGAGAAAATGCAACAAGAGGAGAGCAGAGAAGAGTTGAACTTGAGGATTAGGAATGCAGAGTTGCAAATACATCTGCTTTTTAAAGAAGAAACTTAGGAAGCAATTGTAAACAGGTGTGCTCAGAAGTAAGTTTCATGCTATCCAATGGGGCTTACTCCCAGGAAAGTGCCTCCAGGATTGCAACCTTAGAATCTTGAAAAGGAAAAGAATGAACTTCCATTCAATACAGGAAAGAAGGCAACCAGTGGAAGAGGGTCAAATAGAATCGTTTGAACACAGTGGCTGAAGTGGGAAATAATGTTCGCAACTTTGAACAGAATTAAGGGGACCCAAAAGATGGTCAACTCGAACCAGAGCAACCGGGGCCCAGTTTCGTTCTTAGCCATGAAATTCAGTGAAAGGAAAACCTCTGTTGTTTAACCTACTCCTTGAACTGCTGAGGATAAAATGTTTTCTTTTTCAGAGCATCTTGGAGAAGCACTAGGATACAAACATGATTAACAGATAAAAATAATATGGAAGGGCCCAAGAGTAGAAGGTTGCCTGTAAAGATTACTGCGGAGAAGAAAACACAGCCTGGAAGAGGGAAGACGCCGGGAACGCTGGTATGGAATGTGGCAAATGAGTGACACGGAAGGGCAAAGGAGAAGGAGGAATCAAAGGGAAACTGGGCTGTGGGAGGGAAAGGGTGGGGGTGGGGATGCTGCTGCTGATCCTCAAGACGGAGCTGAAAAGCTTTGGAGGCAATACAGGGAGTTCTGTCTGAGCATGAACAGGAACAGAAGTTTGGGTTCCCCACCAGTAAAATGCCTATCAGTATGACAGGCAGAGGAGTGGAGAGAGGGCTCATTTATTGTGGAGAGAGCCTTGGAGTGTGCAGAGCATCTCTGTGCACAGAGACACATTGTGCCTTCCCGGGGGTCCCTTTCAATGAAGACCAGGCCACCCGGTGTCAGGAGAAAAGGCAGGTTTTGCTCACCCCAGAGTGGTGTTCCCAAGGGCAGTGTTTTTCTCCCCCCCCGCCCCCCCAGGAGTGAATGGCAGTCTTTCATGCAATGCCAGCATGGGGGAGGGGCTAAGCCTGACCACCACCCGTGCTGATCCCCCAGGCACAGAGCAGCCCCACCCCCAGCCCTGCCTTTTATTCCACTAACATCAGTGAAGGTTTAGAAATGAAACCATTTCCTATTTACAGAGTCCCACTCTGAGTTCTGTTTCTTAGGCATGCTGTGGTGCTACAGAGAATCGGAACCCAGGAACAGGTTTTTCCTGTAAGTCACATTTGATGGGGATGGACAGTGGGATGGAGAATTCCAGTCTCTTCCCAACCCCATTCACCATCATACCATACTCTGTACCTTTTCCTGAAACAGGTGTGCCTGCCTCACCCCCTGCCTTGCGCTGCTCATTACACAAGCAACAGTGGTTAATGGCAGAGTAAGAAGACTTAAGTTTGGTGTAGTGGTTAAGTGCGCAGAGTCTAATCTGGGAGAACCGGGTTTGATTCCCCACTCCTCCGCTTGCACCTGGCTGGATGACCTTGGACAAGCCGTAGTTCTGATAAGAGCTGTCCTTGAAAAAGACCCGTTTCTGTCAAGAGCTCTCTCAGCCCCGCCTACCTCACAGGGTGCCTGTTGTGGGGAGGGGAAGGGAAAGGAGCTTGTAAACTGCTCTGAGACTCCTTCGGGTAGTGAAGGGCAGGGTATAAATCCAATCTCCTCCTCCTCCTCCTCCTCCTCCTCCTCCTCCTCCTCTTCTTCTTCTTCTTCTTCTTCTTCTTCTTCTTCTTCTTCTTCTTCTTCTTCTTCGAGGCCTGCTTTCATCCATCTCCTGTCCATCATGAGGGCATTTCTGTAGGCACTGTGAGCAATGGTGCCAGGCTTGGTTTTCCAAGCCTGTCCCTTACTTTCTCTGGATTACTTTAAAAAATAAACAGTCCACAGTTATTGTCCGGCATCCTTTCTGGCCTTATGATTCTGTGAATCTTAGGAAGCATACTAACTTTACAAATGGTGGTACCTGCTCTCTTTCCGTTTCTTCTGATCTCATCATCTTTTTAATTGCTTTTTCCAATTATCATAAACCAGAGACATAAGCCAGGCACTTAAAACACTCTATACATTGTGCTGAAACTAAAAGCGCATGCTAGTAAGTCAAACAATTCACCAAGGAGATGAGAATCTCCTCCTTGCTGATGCCAGTGGCATAGTGTGGACAGGTTGCGAAGCATCGCGATAAAAGATTGTAGCTAAAGTATATTGTAAAGACCTGTTGAACTCAGTTTCTTTCCTTAGGCCAGGCCATTACGTACACATGTGATACGGGACCAGGAAATAAAATGAGTTTAATTGATAGGGGATATGAATTATTCTGGGATGGAGGGACCTGTATCTTCCCATATTTAATTCATTAACAACGAAAATTATATAAACATACAATTATACATAAAATATGTAGAACACAGCTTGGTGTACTGGTTAAGAGGTGGACTCTGATCTGGAGAACCAGGTTTGATTCTCCACTCCTCCACATGAAGCCTGCTGGGAGACCTTGGGCCAGTCCCAGTTCTTTCAGAACACTCTCAACCCCACCTACCTCACAAGGTGCCTGTTGTGGGGAGAGGAAGGTGATTTTAATTACCCACATATTGATTGGGTCAATATGTGTTCTAGTTGGGGGAAAAGAGATTGAGTTTCTAGACACTCTCAATGACTGTGCTATGGAGCAGATGGTCACGGAACCTACCAGGGGAGAGAGACGATCCTGGATTTGGTCCTAAGTAATGCCCAAGGCCTGGTGAGAGATGTAAAAGTGATTGCACCACTTGGGAACAGTGACCATAATGTTATTGAGTTCAACATTTGTATAAATAAGGTACTGGCCAAAAAGACTGTCACAACCACTTTTAACTTCAAAAGGGGAAACTTCTCTGATATAAGGGGACATGTGAGGAGGAAACTGAAAGGAAAAGTACAAAGGGTAAAAACCTTTCGGGAAGCTTGGAGACTATTTAAAACTACAGTCCTAGAAGCTTAGAAAAAATATATACCGCAGGTTAGGAAAGGTACAAATAGGTATAGAAAAAAGTCTGCATGGTTAACAAATAAAGTAATGGAAGCTATAAAAGGTAAGAAGGATTCCTTTAAATGGTGGAAAGCTAGTCTCAGTGAGGCTGATAAAAGGGAACACAGGCTGTGGCAAACAAAATGCAAGTCTGTGATCAGGCAGGCAAAAAGGGAACATGAGGAGCATGTTGCAAAAAACAAAAAGACCAACAATAAAACTTTCTTCAAATACATTAGAAGCAGGAAACCAGCCAGGGAGGCAGTGGGGCCCTTGGATGACCAAGGGGGAGGGCTCTTTTTGTAGCAGGAACTCCTTTGCATATTAGGCGACACACCCCTAATGTAGCCAATCCTCCAAGAGCTGACAGTAGCCCCTGTAAGAAGAGCTCTGTAATCTCTTGGAGGATTGGCTACATTAGGGGTGTGTCGCCTAATATGCAAAGGAGTTCTTGCTACAAAAAGAGGCCTGCTAAGGGGTAAAAGGCGTACTGAAGGATGATAGGAAAATGGCGGAGGAGCTGAATGCATTTTTTTGCCTCTGTCTTCACCATGGAAGATGAGAAGTGCTTGCCCACTCCAGAACCACTGATTTCGGGAGAGGTGTTGAAAGACCTGAGTCAGATTGAGGTGATGAGAGATGTAAAGTACTGGGTTTCGGGCCTCATGACTCGGACGACGACATAAGAGAAGACGCGTTTATTCGTACTTCACACAAGACAAGAACAAACAGTAACGGCCGGAGGCCAACTATATACAGTTAGGGGGGGACGGCCCCATGTTCCTATTGGCGGGTTTGAATCGCCCGCCAATGCTGCCATTGGTTCTCTACTGGCGAGCTCAGGAACCTAGTCCCTATTGTTCTCAGAGAGCGAAGCTTGGCTGTATTTCGCCAGCTCTGCCTTCTGATCCCAGGACACAACACCCCTCCCCCCATAGTTCGTCTCCTATCAGGTGACGTAGTCTTTTAAGTATGCCGGTGCCCTCCGTTCCCTTAGTGATCGTCGGGGGGCCGGTACCGGACTGGCGGGGCCCCCATCGGGTGGTCCTCCCGCACAAGGAGCTTGGATCTCCGGTAGTAGCTGAGGTGGTGATGGTGGCGGCTGTAACGGTGGCGGCAGTGGCGGCGGCGGTTCAGCTGTCTCCGGGACCCCTTCCGGATTCCGTGGACTTTCAGGCGCTGGCTCCGCTGGCGGTGCCTGCAGCCGCTCGGATGTTGGGGCAGCCGCGGCGTTTCCAGGTAACGGGGCCTGGATCCCTGTGTCGGGGTCTTGCCGCCTCCGGAGCTGGTCCACGTGTTTACGGAGGACCCGGTCCCCATCTGCTAGGACCTCATATGACACTGGCCTGGTGGGTTTTAGGATGCGCCCGGCCAACCACTGAGGCCCCGCCCCGTAATTCCGGAAGTAGACAGGTTCCCCCGGGAGGAAGCTTCGGGGCGCCTCCCGGGTCTCGACCAGCTTTCTCTCTGGGGCTCGGTCCGGGTGGAGCCTGTCTAACAAAGTCGTGGGGCGGCGGCCCATCAATAGTTCTGCGGGGCAATGCCCGGAGATGGGGTTTGGGGTGGTGCGGTGTGTTAGGAGGAGGCGGGCCAGCCGGATCTCCCAATCCCCCTCTGTTATGCGGCTCAGGGCTTCTTTGGCGGTGCGTACCGTTCTCTCCGCCTGTCCATTTGTTGCCGGGTGGAAGGGCGCTGATCGTATGTGCCTGATTAGGTTCCTTTCGAGGAACGCTTGAAACTCAGCAGATGTGAACGCTGCCCCGTTGTCCGACACGATTGTGTCTGGCAACCCGTGCGTAGCGAATATTTTCCGCAGGGCCCTTATTGCCACTTTGGCAGAGGTGGTAGACACTGGGCTTATTTCCACCCATTTCGAGTAGGAGTCTACCGTCACCATGAACTGGAGCCCCTGAAACGGCCCGGCAAAATCTATGTGTAGGCGTGACCACGGCTTGTGGGTACACTCCCAGCTTTGGGTTGGCGCTCTCGGGGGATTGGGGCGGACTTCCTGACACCGTGTGCACCCTCGGACCCAGGTTTCAATTTCTGCGTCCATCCCGGGCCACCACACGTAGCTCCTTGCCAGAGCTTTCATTTGTACAATGCCGGGGTGGGCCTCGTGTAGCGTTTCTAGAACCCCTTGTCTCATGGGCCCCGGGATGACCACCCTGTCTCCCCATAATAAGCACCCTTTCAAGGCGGATAACTCTTCCCTCCTGGCTTTGTATGCCCTGTCTGTTCCGCTGGCCATCCCCTCACCACCCAGTTTAGGACCCGGGAGAGAATGGGATCTCGGGACGTGCGGGCGGCCACGTCGGCAGCCTGAAGGGGGGGGTTTGGCAGCTCCTCCATTAACAATACTGCGGGAGCCGGGGCCGGATCTTCCCCTGTATGCGGCAGCGGCAGGCGGCTCAAGGCATCGGCATGACCCAGCGCCTTGCCCGGCCGATGCTCCAACTGGTACTGGTAGCCCGCTAAAAACAAGGACCAGCGCAACACCTGGGGCGACAGTACCTGCGGCGTTTGTTTGTCCGCCGCAAACAGTCCCAGGAGCGGCTTATGATCGGTTACGAGCGTGAAGGGCCGCCCGTACACAAAGTTGTGAAACTTTTTAACCCCCGCCACCAGTGCCAAGCCCTCCCGGTCGATTTGTGCATAGTTCCGCTCCGCGGGGGACAGCGTGCGGGAGTAGTAAGCCACCGGGACTTCCCTCCCATCCGGTAGCTTGTGGGCCAAGACCGCCCCGACCCCATACGGTGATGCGTCGCACGCAAGGATTACCGGGAGCTTTTCATCAAAGTGGGCGAGTACCGCGTTAGAAATCAAGAGTACTTTAACCCCTCGAAACGCCGCCTCCTCCCTCGCTCCCCATGCCCAAGGTGTCGCCTTATCCAGCAGCCTGTGCAGGGGTTCGGCCACGGCGGTTTTGTGAGGGAGAAAGGCGTGGTAAAAGTTCAGGAGGCCTAAGAACGCCTGGAGCTCTGCCTTGGACTTCGGGGCGGGGGCCTCCACGATGGCCTTCACCTTGTCCCTCGCCGGATGCAGGCCTGTTGCGTCTACCCGGTACCCCAAGAACTCCACCTCTGGCACCCCGAGGAGGCACTTTTCCCGCTTCACTTTCAGCCCCGCGGCTTGGAAGCATCCCAGTACAGTTCGGAGGCGGGCGGCGAAGCTTTCAGGGGTGGTCGCGGCGATGAGGACGTCGTCGAAGAACGGCGTCACTCCAGGGATCCCTTTTAACAAATCGTCCATTAGATTTTGGAAGATCCCTGGGGCCACACTGACCCCGAACTGCAGCCGCTTCACCCGGAAGGCCCCCCGGTGGGTCACTATGGTTTGCGCCTCGGCAGTGACCTCATCTACCGGGAGTTGCTGGTACGCCTGCACGAGATCCAGCTTTCCAAATATGCGCGCCCCCGCCAGTGTGGCTAAGACGTGGCTGACCACGGGTACGGGGTATGCGTGCGCCTGAAGTGCCTGGTTAATGGTGCACTTATAATCCGCGCAGATGCGGATTTCCCCGTTTGGCTTGACGGGTGTCACAATCGGGGTCTCCCATCGAGCGTTCGGGACGGGCTCTAGGACTCCCTGGGCCACTAACCGGTCCAGTTCGGCCTCTATTTTAGGGCGGAGGGCCAGGGGCACGGTGCGGAAGCGCCGTCGGACGGGCGCCGTCGGACGGGCGTCACTGTGGGGTCTAAGTGGAGCGACACCGGGGGCCCTTTATAACACCCCAGTTTCCCGTCAAAGACCTCAGGGAATTCCTTGCACACCGCCCCCAGTCCCGCACCCCGCACTTATTCACTCCCCCAATCGTTATGCCTAGGGCCTCGAACCACGCCCGCCCCAGGAGACTCACGAGATTTCCCTCTACCACCACCAAGTCCAAGTTCCCCTCAAAGTCTCGGTACTGCACTCGGAAAGTGCCGACTCCCCGGATGGGGACAGGGTTCTTTTGAAAGTCCACCAAGCTTAGTGGCGATGGACGTAGAGGGGGTCCCCCTGATGGGCAAAGTCTTTTTAAAGTGTCCATGGAAATGATGGACGCCGCCAATCCCGAGTCCACTTCCATGCAACAGGGGGACCCCTCGATCCGCACGGTTACTTGGATCTTCGGGGTAGAGGAGAGGTTGGGGTTGGGGAGGCGAAGTACCTGCAGCGGTTGGTCGGTGAGATGGTACAACTCGGCGACCTCTTCCGTCATCTCGTAGGCAGTGGACGATGCGCGGTGCGGTGGGACTGACGATCTCGAATTCCGGGGGCCCTTGGACCGGCAGACCCATGCGAGGTGTCCCTGCTTCCCGCACCCGTGACAGACAGCATCCCGGAACTTGCAGGATTTCCTTCCGTGGCCTTCCCCGCAGCTGGCACAGACGGTCCGGTTGCCGGAAGGCTTGGCTGGCTCCCTGTTGGCCTGCTGGAACGGCGCTGGCCGGCGGTGTTGGGGTCTGAGGGCGAAGACCTCTTCGGTATCTGAGTTCCCGGGGCTGGGACTCTCCCGACCACATGGGCAGCCGCGGCCGGGCATTCCCCTTCCGCGGCCTCGTGGGCTGTTGCGGCGTCGATGGCCTCGTCCAAGGAGAGCCTCCGGTAGCCAACCAACTTGCGCCGCAGCTTGGAGTCCGCCAGGCCCCACACGAACTGCGTCAGCAAGTTGTCCTCCACCTTCGGGAACCCGCAGTCCACCGCGAGCGCCCTCAGCGCGGCCAGGAAGGTGGCAACGGATTCCCCTTGGGCCTGGACTCGCCTCTGGAAATCCATCCTCTTGGCCAGGAAGGTCGGCCGGGGGCTGAAGTATGCGTTGAGGACGTCCAGGATCTCCCCAAACGAGCTTTCCAAGGCCGTGCGGGGCACCAAGAGGCTCTTGGCGAGGCAGACGGTTTGGGTGCCGCACGCGTTCAGCAGGAGCGATCGTTTCTTGTCTGGGTGGCGGATCTCGTTGAGCTCCAAATAGCTGATGAGCTGGTCGACCCATGCGTCCCAGGTTTCTGGCTGCGACGGATCGAAGCGCTCCAGTGTTACATGAGAGGCGGCCATGGCTCTGTCTGGGAAGGCGTGCGCCGGGGCGAGCAGTGCGGTGCTGCTCTCGGGGTCAGCGATGCGATGCTCGGCGAGCGGTGCGGTGCTGCTCTCGGGGTCAGCGATGCGGTGCTCGGCGGTGTCATTTTCGTCGCTCATGGAGTCACGGAAGGCGTTGAAATCCCACCTTCGTCGCCACTGTAAAGTACTGGGTTTCGGGCCTCATGACTCGGACGACGACATAAGAGAAGACGCGTTTATTCGTACTTCACACAAGACAAGAACAAACAGTAACGGCCGGAGGCCAACTATATACAGTTAGGGGGGGACGGCCCCATATTCCTATTGGCGGGTTTGAATCGCCCGCCAATGCTGCCATTGGTTCTCTACTGGCGAGCTCAGGAACCTAGTCCCTATTGTTCTCAGAGAGCGAAGCTTGGCTGTATTTTGCCAGCTCTGCCTTCTGATCCCAGGACACAACAAGAGATGAGGTCCTACTACTGATAGACAACTTAAAAACTGATAAATCACCAGGCCTGGATGGCATACATCCGAGAGTTCTGAAAGAACTCAAATATGAACTTGTGGATCTCCTGACAAAAATATGTAATCTTTCATTAAAATCTGCCTCCATTCTTGAGGACTGGAAGGTAGCTAATGTCACTCCCATCTTCACAAAGGGTTCCAGAGGAGATCTGGGAAATTACAGGCCAATCAGTCTGACGTTGATACTGGGTAAGTTAGTGGAAACTGCTATTAAGGAAAGAATTAGTAGGCACATTGATGAACAAAAACTATTGAGGCAGACTCAGCATGGGTTCTGTAAGGGAAGATCTTGTCTCACTAACCTTTTAGTGTTCTTTGAGGGGGTGAACAAACATGTGGACAAGCGGGACCCAATAGATATTGTTTATCATGACTTCCGGAAAACTTTTGATAAAGTTCTTCCTCAAAGGCTCCTGAGTAAGCTCAAAAATCACCGGACAAAAGGACAGGTCCTTTTGTGGATCAAAAACTGGCTAATTAATAGGAAACAGAGTATAAATGGGCAATTTTCTGAGTGGAGGGTGGTAAGCAGTGGGGTACCACAGGGAGCAGTACTGGGTCCGATGCTTTTTAACTTATTCATTAATGATTTGGAGTTGGGAGTAAGCAGTGAAGTGGCTAAATTTGCGGATGATACGAAGTTGTTCAGAGTGGTAAAAACCAGGGAGGATTGTGAGGCACTCTAAAGGGATCTGTCGAGGATGGGCGAGAGGGCATCAATGTGGCAAATAGGGTTCAATGTGGCCAAGTGCAAGGTGATGCACATTGGAGCCAAAAATCCTAACTATAAATACACATTGATGGGGTCCACACTGGCAGAGACTGACCAAGAAAGAGATCTTGGAATCGTAGTAGATAACTCACTGAAAATGTTGAGACAGTGTGCGACTGCATTAAAAAAAGGCCAATGCTGTGCTGGGGATTATTAGGAAGGGTATTGAAAATAGATCAGCCAATATCATAATGCCCTTATATAAATCAATGGTGTGACCTCATTTGAAATACTGTGTACAGTTCTGGCCACCACACCTCAAAAACGATATTATAGCTTTAGAAGAAGTGCAGAAAAGGGCAACTAGAATGATAAAAGGGTTGGAACACTTTCCCTATGAAGAAAAGTTAAAGCGTTTGGGGCTCTTTAGCTTGGAGAAATGACGGCTGAGGGGTCGCATGATCGAGGTTTATAAGATTATTCATGGGATAGAACAGGTAGAGAAAGAGGTACTTTTCTCCATTTCTCACAATACAAGAACTCATGGGCACTCAATGAAATTGCTGAGCTGTTGGGTTAGAACGAATAAAAGGAAGTACTTCTTCACGCAAAGAGTGATTAACACATGGAATTCACTGTCGCAGGAGGTGGTGGTGGCTACAAGCATGGACGGTTTCAAGAGGGAATTAGATAAACATATGAAGCAGAGGTCCATTGGTGGCTCTTAGCCACAAGGTATGGATAGGGGCTCCGGGGCAAGTGATGCTCTGTTTTCTTGGTGCTGGGGGGGGGGCAACAGTGGGAGGGCTTCTAGTGTCCTGGCCCCACTGCTGGACCTCCTGATGGCAGCTGGTATTTTTGTCCACCGTGTGACAGACTGTTGGACCGGATGGGCCATTGGCCTGGTCCAACATTGGCTTCTCTTATGTTCTTAAATTATTGTCCAGGTAAAAGAGGAGACACTGATTACATGGTGGAGATCTCAAAGTGTCCATCAGTGCAGTACTAAGCAGAGGTAACCCTTCTAAGCCTGTTGAAGTCAAGGGAGTTGAAAGGGTGTAATTTTGCTGTTACACAGCACTATTATGTTCAACAATCTTCATTTTTTCTTTTAGTTTTAGAAAGTTCCATTCAACCCAGAGGGACTTACTTCCAAGTGAGCATTGCTAGGTTTGGGTTGCATGGCTGCAAACCTCATCTTGCTAAACAGAAAGCAAGTCCTCTGAACTCATTCAAAGCTGACTGCAAGTAAATGAGTTTGAAATTAAACTGTTAGAGGAATAAAAATGTTTCTGGACATCTTTATGGGACAGCCATTTGCCTAATTGTGCATCTATGTCAGTAAGATATATATAAATATATATTTCAAAAAGTCTGTATGGAATTACTGGAGAATTAGGTTGAACCTGTATTCTTAAAATCTATCAACGTTCACCCCTTTTTCTTCTGCACTGGGTAGGGAGAGGATTAATGTTTGTGTTTTTCTCCAGATGTGCTCACAATCAATAATAATGCCACAAACGCACACACATACACACACAGTACAGTATCTAAATGAAGTTACAGTTATCTGACCACAGTTAACCAAAGGCAGAGCCCCTGCCAGGCAAAGACTGTGGGTCCATTCTCTTCTGGGCAGATAAAGCACACAATGAGGTTTTGTCCAGTTGTACAAACCAATTCAGAAGGGCAGATTCTCTTATATATATAAATATATTTTTCTCTCTCACACAGCTGTGCAGTGACCAATTCTTCTCCAGGGAGGGGTGAGAGAAAGGGAGGGGGCTAAGGTTTAGGGAGAGTAATAGGGCTATTCTTCCGTGGTTAGAAAGCAAAAGCTCGACAGCCTTTTTCAACCTCTTCCCCCCCTTCTATTAGCACAATTGTTATCTTTTACCCTTTCCTTTCCTCTCCCCTCTCCTCATCCCTCATAAAGACACACTTCAGGCAGTCCAGGAGGAGGCAAAAACATTTTTTGTTCATTTATGCCAGCTACGGACATGAATTCAATGCCACCATACCCAAACATTTCCCTAAATGAGTACTAGGGGATATAGCAGCTGGTTTTTGGTCTCTTTATGGGGCCATGAACCAAAGTCTTTCA
Source organism: Gekko gecko (assembly GCA_029375565.1). Lineage (NCBI taxonomy): Eukaryota > Metazoa > Chordata > Lepidosauria > Squamata > Gekkonidae > Gekko > Gekko gecko. The sequence continues at coordinate 96,810,879 of JAPDNY010000003.1, read as the reverse complement.
TTCTAAAACACCCCTGAATACAGAAAGAACAACATACACATTACTGTTCAGGACAATACAAATCTCACAAGATGGAAACCTGTTATCTTTTTCTTGGGTCTCTTCAGTAGAAAGCTGTGCCAAAAGTTTTTAGAAGTCCATGCATTCAAAGTTCCCTGGATCATCTTTATATTAGAGGGATGAGGGGAATTTTGTCAGGAATGCTTCATGTGTAGAATATCCATTCTTCTTCAGAACAAATAGGTCAGGCTAGATGATAATATACTCCAGTTATTTTCAAAGAATTCCAAAAGGTGAATGGGGCATGACTTCTTTTTGTTAAAACAATGCTTATTTATCCTCAATAAGTTTTGTTCTTCTATAAGTTTTTAACGTTAAATAATTATCCCCACCATTTTAACTACTCTTATTTGACTGCCATCCAGCCATGGTCTTTTTAATTTGTAATTTTAGTATGAAGTTTTATACAAAGCATCTGTGTGGGGAAGGGGGTGTGTCTGGATCTGTTGTGTACAAGACATCTATCCTGTGTGCCTTATGAAAACAGAGGTACAACTAATGGGAGAGGTACAATTCTTCCAGTTCTCCCTATTCTTTGTGTCAGTGCAATGAAAAAGTACTGCTTAAGGACATGAGAAGTTTTCGTGCTTTTCTCCACAACGGTATAAAGATTGCTTACAGTAAATCAAGGCTCAGATTACATATTAAGTGAAAAGAATCATACTTTCTATGCATTTTTTTTAACCCAAGCAGTCTAGGGCAGGTTATATATCTAAACAGAAGAATGGTGTGTGTGAACTGAAGTGAACTTCTGCTGCCTTTCCATTCAAAATCTCCCTCTCCAAAGTTCCTTTTCACCTATAGTTGTATCTTTCACATAAGAGGTGGAAAATAAATTGTTGATTTTAAGCTGGAAAAGGGTTAGAGGAAAGAGTATAGCTACCTGGTGACTTCCTAAATCAATCTATGTAATTCTCAACATGGACAAATCTGTGGATACTTAAATCCAGAGACTGGAGCCATGAACAGAAAAGACAAATGTTTCTACAAACCAAAGGACAGTCCCAGGTTTGTAGGAAGATCTGGAATCTAAAACACACACCCACATTGGGAGTTTATAATCTGCCAAAATAACAGAAGCAGCACCTGTAGTTTTAAGAAACAAATGCCCTCAGTAGCTGTTGCTAAGCACCAACAATATTGCTAGCCTTCAGTTTTTGGTTTCTGTCAGTGAAAGGCAGGGGGGGAAAGCCAGGGCCCTTTTCAGGGATGTTTTTGGCCTTTAAGGTAGAGCTTATCATGGATAGGGCTGGCAGCAACCAAAGGGCAACTTGCTACCACTGGCATGACTCAACCATGACAGGTTGCTTGCTACTGTTCAACAGCGGCGACCCCACAAAAGCTAGTGGAGTCCAGTGGTTGGAGTGCCAGGGCAGGATCTGGGAGACTCGGGTTCAAATCTCTATTGTGCCATGAAAGCTCATTGAGTGACTTTGGGCCAGTTGTACACACTCAGTGGATCCTACCTCACGGGGTTGCTGTGAGGATAAAACAGAGGAGAAAAAATTAATGTAAGCTGCTTTGGGTTCCCATTGTGGAGAAAGGGCCTTTCTCACAATACAAGAACTCATGGGCACTCAATGAGATTGCTGAGCAGTCGGGTTAGAACAGATAAAAGGAAATACTTCTTCACCCAAAGAGTGATTAACACATGGAATTCACTGCCACAGGAGGTGGTGGCAGCTACAAGCATGGACAGTTTCAAGAGGGAATTAGATAAACATATGGAGCAGAAGTCCATCAGTGGCTATTAGCCACAGGGTATAGATGGGAACTCTCAGTCTGGGGCAGGTGATGCACTCTATTCTTGGTGCTGGAGGGGGCAGCAGTGGGAGGGCTTCTGGTGTCCTGGCCCCACTGCTGGACCTCCTGATGGCACCTGGTATATTTTGGCCGCTGTGTGACAGAGTGTTGGACTAGATGGGCCATTGGCCTGATTCAACATTGGCTTCTCTTATGTTCTTATGTGAAGTATAAGTGAAATAAATAATAAATATAGCTAAAGTTGGGAGGGGGCAGTTAAAAAGTAGGTGGGTGGGATCACTGCCGGCTCGCCCACTAGGCGAGCTAGGCGCTCGCCTAGGGCGCTGGGGCCCACAGGGGCGCCAAAGCGCCCCCGGCCCCACCCCGGTGAAGCCGGCGCTCCACCCCCTGTCTCCAACCGGCGCTGGGACTGGGAGGGAAGGGGCGGCCGGCGCTCCACCCGCGGCTCCCCCCAAGCCCTTGGGGGGTGGAGAGGTGGGGCGGTATGGCGGCGGCTGCCCAGCGGGGACTCTCCCCGCTGCCGCCGCCGCCGCCAGTCTGAGCGCCCTTCCGGGGGCTTCAGAAGCCCTTGGGGGTGGAGAGGTGGGGCGGCATGGCGGCGGCCGGCCAGCGGGGACAGACCCCGCTCGCTGGCCGCCGCCAGTCTTAGCGCCCGTCCGCTGGGAGGGAAGGGGCGGGCGTTCCAAGGCCGCCCCTTCCCCGGCTCTTCCCGGGCCCCTCGCAGCTGCGAGGGGCCCGGGAGAACCGCGCCACCCGTTCCCCGGCGCCCCACAGCTGCAAGGGGGCCGGGAGAGCCGCCCGCCCGTTCCCTGGCTCTCCCCGGCACCCCGCGGCTGCGAGGGGCCCGGGAGAGCCGCCCGCCCGTTCCCCGGCTCTCCCCGGCGCCCCGCGGCTGCGAGGGGCCCGGGAGAGCCGTCCGCCCATTCCCCGGCTCTCCCCGGCGCCCCGCGGCTGCGAGGGGGCCGGGAGAGCCGTGCCGCCCCTTCCCCGTTCTCCAGGCCCCACCGGGAGGTTGGCATCTCCGGTGGGGTGGGCGCCCCAGGCTCTCCTGCCTAGGGCGCCCAGACACCTGGGGCCGGCCCTGGGTGGGATTGAGGAAAAGAAGCCGGGAAAGTTGAGGATATGAGGACTGCCAGTAGGAGGGAAATACTGTGGACAGGGATACATTGGAGGAGCCCCCCACAAATCTCCACTGTGCATCTGGGCTTGACCTGGCTGGTAACACATAGTTCGGCCTGGTCCAGCAACTGGCACCATGCAACGCAGCCACAGTTTTCCCAGGGAGAGGGAAGAAAGGAGGGAAAACTAAGGACGGGGCAGATAAAAATAGGTTGGCTCATGGCTGGAAAGGAGAGAAGGAAGCAGGAAAAGGGAAGAAGTACTGGGGCTTTCAAGAAAGGAAAAGAGGAAATACATGTCTTTGCAGGCCCCACCACTTGTTTTTACTATATTACAGAGTAAACAGAAGAGTTTGTAAACTAAAAGCTGTCAAGTCCTGAAGAAACTCGCTCCCAACAACACTCTCTTGGCAGTCATTTGTTTATCTCTCCTTATATATAAAAGAGTTTTGGTGTCTCTCCTTCACACGCTCCCGCAGCCTTTGGCTCCATCACCTGCCACTCTGAAGGATCCCCTGGCTGCATTGGCTGGCTCCCTTGCCTCCATCCTGCCCACAGCGCTGACTGGGAGATGCAGGGAAGAGCAAGAGGCCAGATGTTCAGAGACACCACAGCTGAGGGGGAGGCGGGAGTGGGGCAGCCGCTGCTGCTGCGGCGGGAGGCTACCCCTCCACCAGCGGCCCTGTCGTTGTTGTCCAGCTCAGATGAACCAGCTCTGATGCTGCTCCATGCTGCGCCCTGCCGCCACCACCAGCACCACCACCGAACACACCTCCATGCTGTGCCCTGCCACCAGCACCAGCACCACCGCTGGACACACTGCGAGGCCTCCCTGATGCAGACCTGCCGCAGCACCAAATGTCTCCTCCTGTCCGACCCCAGCAGCGGGGCGGCACCGCACTCTACCCACTGTTGGGCCTGGGAGATGAGGCTGCCACTGCCCCTTCTTCTCCCGAGAGAGGGGCTGGCAGGTGGCAGCCCAGCTAGAGCTCATTGCATTTGTCTCCACAACGGGCCATATTCCTAGTTGAGAGATAAAGAGGTTTCAAGCATAGACAGATCTGTGTCAGAACTGGCTCCCTTGGTGACGTTCTCATATTATACATAATTCAAACACACACACACGCACAGTGATCAGGCCAATCACACCCATACATCCAGTTTGCTAAAACTACTGTGCTTTGTTAACACCCCCCCCCCCAGGATCTGCAAGCCTACAGTTACACTATCTAGCCGTGTCTGGTACTCAAGGTCAAGCACACATACTTCCCACAGTGGGGAGGCCCTGCATGGATGTAGTTACAAGCCAGCAGAACTCTCAGCAAAGCAGGTTCACGCAGCCCTCACACACTCCCTCCCCCCCAATTCCCAGCTGGACTGAAACAAGGCAGTGATATGAAACAGACAGTGAACAAACATATGGCAAATGAGGGCCGAGTTTGACAAAAGCTTTCCCCCACTTAGTTAATAATATCGTTTATATATTATCCTTTATAAAGGATGAGCCTTTTCTTATATAACACAAGAAAGCACTCTAATTAGAAAGAAATGACCTAAAAATAAGAACTCTCACCACAATCTAGTAGAATTGATACTGCTTAAGGAGCCATATTATTTTCAATTTATCTCATGTACGGCAGAAGTAGAACTGGACTGTTGAGCTAGAAATATGAGAGTTGCGGTTTACAGAGCCTTTAGTTGCACGAAATGTCAAAAATTATTTTGCCAATTCAGTAAGCTACTCAAGATGTCTTTGTATGAAGCAAGGTGGCCACGCCAACTTCTTTTTCTTCACAAAACTGCTCTTTAAATAGTGTGTATGAGGGAGGAAGCATTGTCTGATAATTTAATATAGGTAACAAGTAGCTTTGGTACTTTGAATTTTCATGTCATTCACTCCCAGGTCATTGACTTTTAATAGTCATGATTGCAACATGGATCATGTCAGATATAATCTGGATTGCCCTCTTCCTGAATGACTGTGCCAACTGTTTCCCAGGTGGGTGGGTGGATGAGAGAGAGAGAGAGAGACTGAAAACGGAAAGGGTAAATAAACAAACCCTTCCTCAAGGCTCACCCGGTATGACTGAACCTTGTTGGTGTCAGGAACGGTTTACTGTTCTCCTGGATTGATTCACCCCCAATTGTTACATTATACTAGGAATAAGGCCTGTTGTGGAAATAAATACAATGGGGTCTCGAAAGAGGCTCTGGGCAGGTGCCCCAGCCTTGGGCAGTCAGCGTCAATTTGCTGTGGCAACCTCAGTATAGTATAATAATACAGAGTCCACTGTTTTCTCCAGGGGAACTGATCTCTGCCATCTAAAGAGCAGTTGTAATTTTTTTTAAATTATTGTTTTTATACTCTACATCCTAAAACCTAAAGGTAAGGGTACAGGAGGAACACTACCACTAAATTAAGACAAGAGCTTTGTGTTAGGTTGCAGATAAATAAATCACTCCTGCAATAACAATGATATACTAAATAATACAAAAACAGAGAGTTCAAACTTCTGTGAAGTCGAATTTAATTACGCTAAAGTCAAATATTTTGTAATCCAGAATAAATAGTTTATTTCTTGTGCTTCTTCTTCTTCACTTTGGTGTTTTGGGTGCTGCTGCTCTTTTCTTAGACTCTGAAGTAGAACTGCTGGAGTCACTTGAAGTATTATCCGACTGTTCCTCGCTGGGTTCCTCTCCTTCCTCCAAATTTGGATCATCATCTTTATCTGTACCCAATTGTTGCTTCAGGAAGTTTTTGACCCTTTGGATAGAGTCAATTTTAATTTTCTTATCATTATATTTGAACACAAGTCCTTCTGGAAAGCTCCATCTGTAGGTTATTAATTTATTTTGCAAGAAAAGAATTAAGTCTTTGTATTGACGTCTTTGTTTCTGATCTCAAATGGAATGTCTTTTAAAATTTTAATTTCTTCCTCATTAACTTTTAATGTTTTTCCTGTTGTAGCTTTTAAAACATTGTCTCTCACTGTTCTCTTAGAGAATTTGACATAAATTTCACCAGGTAGTTTGTTTTTCCTTATAAAATCAGGATATGTATGGTATGCCAAGTCCATATCGCTCTGGAGATCCTCTTGTTTTAGGTCTGAGATTGAGACTATCGCTCCACTTAACGATGTTTTTAAATCTTCTCCCTTCTGTTCAGGAACTCCTTGGAAGCGTAGAACATGCATAGATTTTTCCAGTTGAAGTTGTTGTAGTCGGTTTTCATCTGTATTTCTTTCTTTCTTAACTTCTACCAGTTTTTGCTTAATATCTATAGTCCTTGTTTCAACTTTCTCAATCCTTTTGTCTGTCTTGTTAGCCTTTTTTCATGTGGACAAGTTGTTTTTGCATAGAAACCAGCTTGGTGTTGACAGTTGATAGTTGACATCTGCTCCAGCAGAGGGTGCAATGCTGTGGCCAGCATATTGGGAAAGTCTGCAGCCACTTCCTGTGCCTGGGTGGAAGTCACTGGTACAGTACTTCCGGAGGGAAGCTTCTTTTCTGCCGCCATTCTCCTCTCTCCCCCAGCCATTTGTTTACAAAGAAGAAAAGTTTTATTTTTAAAGTACAGTTTATCTGAATTCAACATTTCTTGGCTTAAAATGTAGCATTCAAGCTCAAAAGAAGTCTCGTACAGTTAGTTCCATTCTTTCTCTCTTTTCTACAACACTTAGGAACGGCTCCGTTTTGAGGGGGGGTGGATCTCCAACCCTTCTCCACCCACCACTCCTTCTCAGATCGATCTGGCAGACCAAGACTTCTTCACTTATACAGAGGTTAGATTGACTCACTGTTTAGATGAGTTCGATTATTGCCTGGTCCACTTCTTGATGACGCAATGGACAACTCCAAATCCGGGCACTGGCGGCTGCCTGGCGGAACTCCTGATGGGCCAGAGACCCTCGATTCTATTGGACAGACTTCACCTTGACAGGTCCCCGGAGTCACGTGACCTGTCACAGCAGAGGGAGGTGCCACGGGGATTCTTTCTGGAGGACCCTGTGTACATCTGGAGCTACAGCGGGAGCTCCATATGACTAGCCAGTCGTATCATCCGGTCGACAGGTGCCGTATCCTATGAGGTCTCCACGGACGACGGCCAGGCCCTGAGGAGGCATGTGGATCAGATAAGACAGTGCCTGCTCCCAACATTGGAGGACGCCCTGGCCATGGGTTCCAGAGATGCGGACCTGCCAGACAACCCCGACCAAGCCACTGCCGACAGAAAGTTCACGGAGCAGGCTCCTGCCCCCGTGACCCAACAGGGAAACAGAACGCCTGCCTCCATCTCAACACCAGAAGAGGCCCCTCCACAACCGCAGCCGAGCGTCCAGGTGACTCCTGAGCCAGTTTGGTGTAGTGGTTAAGTGTGCGGACTCTTATCTGGGAGAACCGGGTTTGATTCCCCACTCCTCCACTTGCACCTGCTGATGTGACCTTGGGTCAGTCACAAGCTCTGGCAAAGCTGTTCTCTCAAGGACAGTTTCTGTCAGAAGTTCTCTCAGCCCCACCTACCTCACAGGGTGTCTGTCATGGGGAGGGGAAGGGAAAGGAGTTTGTAAGCCGCTCTGAGACGCCTTTGGGCAGTGAAGGGCGGGATATAAATCCAAACTCTTCTCTTCTTCTTCTTCTTCTCCTGCCGCCAGGGCTCCCAACACCCCGGTTCCCGCTCCGAGACAGTCCATGAGAAAGCGCCGACCTCCAGCCTATCTCAAGGACTATGTCACCTAGGCTGGGCTCAAACTACAGGGGGGGAGGGGTGTTATGTCTACAGACCGCCACTAGGTGCCAGTGGTATGCAACCAGAGCTTGGCTCCAAAGGACAATAGGGACTAGGATCCTGAGTCTCCTAGTCAGCACCTATAGGAACTGTGGTGGGAAATACAAACCCTCCAATGGGTGTCACCCGGGGACTGTATATAGTTGGCCATCTTGGCCGTCTAGGGTGTTGTGCATTGTGTGCAGTAAACAATGAGCTTGTAACCACTGAGCACCTGTCTTCATTACACACTGAACCCAGTACACAACATCTTCCAACAATTTTTCCTGCTTCTTTGCAGGTGGAAACACTTTGGCTATCCTCATCTGAATCCTGGCCCCTAAGCGGACTATGTCCCTGGAGGGTGTGAGATTATTAGTATTACCTTTTTAACACATTAATCAGGCATCCTTGTGCCTGAAGAGATTGCCTAATGGACTTGGTGTCCTAGCTCACCTCTGCTGCCTAGGTACTGCGGAGGATACAGTCCACGTAAGGATAAAAGTGGATTCCTTGTTGTTGTAGGTAGGCTAATAGAACTACCAGGACCTTGGCAAACACCCTTGGAGATTATGTCAGGCCCAAAGGGTAAGGTCTTGTATTGGAAATGCTGGCCCTGAAAATCAAAAGGGAAGAACTGTCTGGAAGGTGGAATATGCAGGTAAACATCCTGAAGGCTTAAGGACATCACACAGTTGTCCTGCTGAATACTTTGCAAAATGCAGTGAAGAGATTTTAAACTGGAACTTGTGCTTCTTTACCCATAGATCAAGATGGGCAGGGTATGAGCTTTTGTGAGACACGGCTCAGTTCTTCAAATACCTATAGCTTCTACTCTTTTTGAACTTAGAATTGATCTCCAGTCCCCTGCTCTTTTTGGAACTACAAATGGAATGGAATAAATCCCATGGAAATGCTGTTCTAAGGGCACTGGTGCCACTGTCCCTACATGCATTAAATTTGAATAGGTCACAATCGAAGAAAAGGTGTCTCTGTTCTGTCTGGGGAAGTGGGGAAGCACAAAAATGAGAAACCTGCTGGAATTGACCCCCAACCATACAGTCAGGTGGTTGGTCTTTATTTTGTTGGTTCCTGTCCTATTTGTTAGGAGGCAGCTGTCTCTGTTGGAATCTGGACCTATAGCCAAAGGTGTTGGAGCATCTAAAGTCCTTTTGTTCCTGATTTTTTTAAAATGCCGATGAAACTAAAATAGACAGAGGGTCCACCTTCCAATGGTTTTATCCACTTTATTGGTGGCCTGTGCTCTGGCACCGAACTGCATGGCCTCTTAGGATGCATCTGCTGTGAATTTTGCAGCCCTTTAACCTTTAGGATGGATCTTAAGCATCAAGGGGTCAGTGTTGGGCTCTTGAAGGAGGTTAGCAGCCCAAACCATGATGGCTGTAGAAAAATCTGAGAGCACGGCCGGTGGCTCAGATTGTCAGAGAGGTTGCTTCAGGGGATCCCCTGGAGGCGTCTCATTATTATTAATATTTTTATTCACTGAATTGTTACACATGTTGGCCACAGCCTTAGGCAAAACTGCTCCTGAATGTAAGACTACTACTGGAGCAACCCCCCTATGACCACAAGAGGGTGTCATTGCCTGGAACTGCCCATTTTGCCTTTAGTTATGTAATCAAAGAATTTGAGATGGATAATTTTGAGGACCCTTTGGATGGTTTCTCAAACTCTCTAGTACCTAAATTAAATGAAGCTGATGATCTAGGGTTTGTTTTTTGTATCCAACTGGTAGTTAAGAAAAGGCAAAGACACCCTTTTTTTTTTTCTTTTTTAAATCTCTGGAGGTGTTCCAGCCAGAAAGGCCTAGGAGAATTTTCTGACCATTCCCCTTCCTCTTTATCAGAGCTTGTTGTCATATATCCTATAGCTGAAAAGAGCCCCCTCCACCCCTGAACCCAAGCCCGACATGGGTGGTGAGGGAGAAGGGGGACATCTCTTGGACTAGCTCTCAAAAGCTCCTGATGTTGCCGGTCCAAGTGTCCTTATCGGCGAGATCAGCCGCAGCCACTGCTTGGCCAGGTGCTCTTAGTCCCGGAAAGGCCAACCTGACTCCTGGCTGCACACGCACAGGGCTGGGGGAGGCCCAGGCCAGACTAAAGGCCTGAAGAGGGAGGGCAGGAAAAGCGTGTGGGGGGGGGGAATCCTGAGCAGCCGCCCTATTGGAATTTACCTGAACTGCTGAAACCATGCTGGGAAAGGCCTCAGAGAAGGCGGGGGGGGGGGCGGGGATCCAACCTTCAGCTCCAACCCTCTCACTCCCTGTAGACCCAGAAGCCTCTGAGTCTGTATGGGGCAGGCCAGATACTGTGATCTCCTCATGGTTGCTGGACCCAGTAGAGCTCTGCTGGGTTTTTCCAGTGCAGCCAGAGGTTGGCTGCAGAAACGACCCGGAGCCTCGGGTCTGGCAGCACTGTCAGAGGCCTGTGCCAGTCTTCAATGCCTGAAGCGTCAGGCAGGAGAGGCCTGCCACAACGGTCTCTCACAGAGGGCAGTTTGAGGCCTTGCGGATGTTTCTACCATTGGCCAGTCTCCTGTGCCTGGGACCTCAGGCGGGAGAGGCATGTCTCTCTTTTCTTCTTTTAAGGTCGATGATGGGGCCTTTCCTTGAGGCTTTCCCCCCATCTTCCATGTAAGGCCAGAGCCTCCAAGAAAGCAGAGCTAGGCTGGAGCGTCCTGCTTGGAGCCGCAGGGCTATTGAAACTAGAGGGTCAGCCTCACTCTGAGCCAATGCAGTCTACACAAACTTGCATAGCCCTGCCTGGAGCGAGGGGAGGCGTGGCCTAACCAGTTTGGATGACTTCCCCCACTGGAGGAGAATCTTCAGTGTTGCCAGTCAGCATTCACCCATCAACTCTGATTATATGAAACTAGATGCCATGACCCAGCACATCTTGTTATTTTCACTCTTAGGAACTCCATTCGGATATCACAAACAACATTAGTTTCTGTTTAGCAAGCAGAAACCTAGTTGATGGTCATGCATGTGTGATCCCACCATCCCCCCCCTTCCCTTGTTGCATGGAATACACTTGAAGACTTCCTAGTTTTGGACATTTTCAGTCTCACAAACGAGTGAGACATCCCACTGTGGGCAACTGGACTAAACTGGGAGTTTCCTTCTGGCAAGTAGGGATTCCAGACCACGGCTTGATGCTGCTTTAGAATCCCAGTTTGGTGGGGGGGACAGACAAAGTCCAATCTCTCAATGTCATGCCAAATTAGAATTAATCTGAATACTTCAAAACCAAAAAAGTATTAAATCACACTCTCTGAACAGAATTTAGGAGTCTTTCCTCTATTGACTAAGGAGTCTCAAAATCATAATACCTTAATGACATCCTTACTTGAGTAATTATTTGGTAGCTTGGTATAAAGCTACCTGTCACCATGATATTTATCTAATCATTGTTTTATCCCATGTAATCTAAAGATCTATGATCTATCTAATTTATTACAGCAAGAGCCAGTAAAACAATACAATAAAGATCTGAGGGTCGTCTCTCAGTAACAGTGTAAGGTAGATCAATCTGAGCGGTTGGTCCAAGATCACCCAGTGGGCTTCTTAGCTGAGCAGGGGGTTAAACCCAGGTTCCCTGCACCAAGTCCAAAACTTTATGTACCACATTGCACATAGTTGTGTTAAATAGATTGCATTGCCTGCCTCCTTCCCTCTCCCTGATCAGCCCTCCAGGTTTTTGTCCCTGTATTCTATGCAATCTCATTTTCTCTAACATTGTTGCATTTCTTCTAGCCTATAAGTGGTTACCATTGGAGCACCCGAGCCAGATGTGCAGCATGCCAGCTGCTAAACATTCAGGTGCCTTGTGACAGAGTTAATGCAAACTGAAAATCAGTCTTTTAGAACCTCTGTTCTAAGGAAATGAAAGATGTACTAAAGTAAGACTTTCCAAAGCCTCATTTATGAGCACACTGTAATGGAATAAAGCTGCAGGCAGTGTTGATAAGGTGAAGGAAAACAGAATCACAGTTTTAAAGAGAGGGACCAACCATAGCAAGGTTCAACTGTCTAGGGACATGCATAAGTGCTTGGGAGCTTTTCTCACCTGAAATTGCCTGTTTTGTTTTGGGTCGGGAATTTCTGAAATGAACTAAAACACTTACGAAATTTCTGTGGAAATGAACATTTTTATCCTGAATTTTGGGAGTGTTTTGGGTTTGGGGAGGCAGCAGGAAGTGGAATGGTAGGGGAGGAGAGGAGAGGTGGGAGCGAGAGAACGCTCCAGCTAGGCCATGGTGGCAGTCAGGCCCGTAACTATGAAGGGGACCATGGGGCCTGGCTCCCCCGCGGTTTTTGCGGGCCCTTTCCCTGATCCTCAGCTCCCCCTCCCTCCCTCCTTCTGGCCCCTTCATCCCCTGATCGATCGTCTTGTCGGCACTCTGCTGGCTGACTCTGGAGAGGAGCAGCAGGACTTGTTGGGGAAAACAGAAAGAGGAGCAGAGCCGGTTCCCGCCACAACCGACCTCATGATCAGCATTGGCTGCCTTATTTGGAATAGTGGGCATGCTCTAAGCAAAGAGCCCACCAAATAGCCACCCCACCACTTCCTCCAACTCCAGGCAAACTGCAGCAGCAGCAGAGCACGAGGATCTGAGTGGAATGACAGTCCCCACAGTGGAATGACAGCCACTTGGGGTAGCAGGTGTGTTCTGACAGTGGAATGACAGGCCCCACAGTGGAATGACAGCCCCGGGGGTATCAGGAGTGTACTGGGACTGGAATTACAGCCCCTGGGGATAGCAGGAGTGGTCTGGGGGTGGAATGACAGGCCTCAGAGTGGAATGACAGCCCTTCGGGGTAGCAGGAGTGGTTTGGGGGTGGAATGCCAGGCATATCATTACAGCCCCAGGACATATCTCCTACCCCCCTGGGCTGTCATTCCACTCTGGAGCCGGTTATTCCAGTCCCAGAATACTCCTGCTAACTCCAGGGGCTGCCATTCCTCTCTGGGGCCTGTCATTCCAGTCCCAAAACACTCCTGCTATGCCCAGGGGCTGTTATTCTACTCTGGGGCCTGTCATTCCAGTCCCAGGACACATCTCCTACCCTTCTGGGCTGTCATTCCACTGTGGGGCTTGTCATTCTAGTCCCAGAGCAGTGTATATGGGACCAGAGACCTTAATGAAAAATCCATTCCGCATTTTCTTTGAAACTCTTCTTGAGCTGTAATGTATTTCAGTGGAGCCCATGCAAGTCAATTGGCATTCCTGGCTCCCATTATTTCCAACAGGCCTTCAAGTCTCTTCCATTGTTTCCAAAGGGCAATCCTGTCCTTCCTTTTAGTACATCCCTCATGTGGGGGGGGGGGCTCCTCCAATGTAGTCTCATGTAAATAAAATACAGGAAGGGGCTGTGGACATCTTTGGAATCCTGACTGGGGGGTGCAAAAAATTGCTGCCTTGGGATATGAAACCAACCACAGAATGGCAGCTGTGGGTGGTGGAGGCAGATAAGAAGTCCAAGTGCACGGGGGGGGGGGAAGAGGGGTAATTTTAAAAAAGACCCCAGGAAAGAGATGAGTCCTGGTGGCTGCTGCCTGCCTTAAGCTAAGCCTCCATCTCCAGTACTTTGGTTTGTGTTAGGATGGAGGTGGACGGGGGGGGGGAGATATTTCCACTGAATCTGCCTCCCTTGCTCTTCCAGCATGGCATGCTTTGGAGCTTGGCTGAGCCCTTGTTTCAATTCAGGGGCTTCTCTAGTTGGAACTGCAAAGCTGATTTGGCTTTAAGTATTTTGGTTTGTGTAAGGATAGAGGTGGATTGGGGGGGGTATTTCCACTGAATCGGCCTCCTTTGCTTTTGTTTCCCTTCTTTATACTTCTGTATTAAATTTAAATGCATTTTTTTAATTGTATCAGTCTGGCCATTTTAAAGACATATGTAACTCTCGCATATTTTTGTTCTTGGTAAACTGGTCAGGTTACTAAACTGTTAAAGTTTAGAAGTATGAGCATGGCATGGCAGTACCACATGGACATATAATGGCAGGCCCCCTGAGAAAAACATTGCTCCCCCTTCCCCCCCCCGAGCAAAAAGTTGTTAGCTATGGGGCTGGTGCCAGTGGTGCTGTGGCCCTTCAAATGCCTTACAGGTTAGATCTACTGCCCAGGAACTTGAAAATGTAAAGTGTATTTAAAGAGACATGGTAGCATAGATGCTGTGGCCCAGCTGGGATGCACTCTGTCTCTCTCCCTCTTCCTGCACTACTTCTGCTGTTGGGGAGGAGGGGGTGTACACAATTTTTAAATAGGGCATTATCTTGGGCCGCTGATATTCCTGAACCTGAAACATGTCCCTGAAATGGATCTCTGGAATGCTATCAACACACCCAAAATTTCAGGATAACAAAAATAAAAAAAATCATGCCCTTCTTGAAATCCTAAAATGAAATTAAAACAATTTCTTTGAAGTACACACCCCTACTTTTTATTTTATGGCATTTAGTGCTGTGAATACTGGGAGGACCTGCATAGCAGAGAAATTAGTTATGAATAACAAAAGTAACCTGGCTCTTAGGAACAGCATTGCAGGCCTTTAGCTTGACTGCCTGATAGAGCGTAACTGCCATCAGGGCTATCTATGCATGATTTCTCTTTTCCTGCCATATTTAAATATTCAGATGAATATGAAAAGAATAATATATGTGAGTAGCAATTGCATGCATAGATTCCCATGATGTTTTCCTAGTTCTTGTATAAAATGTATGCAGTCATCACATGTGACTGCATGTTTTTGTGTCTAATGTGATTTCCTATGTAGGACTGTGTTCTGTTATCTAAGCTTAGTCACATTTAAAATAGTCCTGACTGTGAAATTCAGGGCTGCCTAGAAGTCGTCGGAATGCTAAATAGGAGAGTCGGCAAGCAAAGTCTGACCTGATCAGCGTGGATTTGCAATAGAGGGGAGATCACATTTGGGTTTACCCTTCCGTGTACTGCCATTTTGTCCACGAAGCAGGACATTCTCTGGGTTTATCCTGAGTTCTCCTATTAATATATGCAAACTGAAAGATGGAAGCATTTACGGCAGCTTGTTGAGAGTCTATTCTGCTTTCCCTCCCCAGTAAGGAAACTTCACTGATTTTTTAAAAATAATTTCTCCTTCACCTTTCTCCCCAGCCGGGACTAAGGATGCCAGCCTCCAGGTGGGACCTGGGGATCCCCTGGAATCACAGCTCATCTCCAGACTGCAGAGATCAGTTCCCCTGGAGAAAATGGCTGCTTTGGAGGATGGAGTCTATGTGGCCTTGTGCCCCAGTGAGGTCCCCGTCCTCCCCAGGCTCCATCCTCAAATCTCCAGGAGTTCCCCAATTTGGATCTGGCAACCCCACACCCCACACACCCCACTGGTGGCCATGGGGCTGGCAACCCTAGTGGGGAGCCAAAGAGTGTGTGACTGGCCCAAGGTCATCCAGCAAGCTCCCATGGCAATGTGGGATTTGAACCAGACCCATAGCCAGGATTTTCCAAGTTGGGGGGCATTTAAATTTCTCGGGGGGCACTTTAATTATTTCCCCTGCGCACCCCTCCCTCTACCCCCAGTGCGGGGAAAAGCCCAGGCCCCGCACAAGGCCCATGCAGCAGCAGCAGCCGCCTCCTCTCTGCCGTCTTCCAGCCCCCTCTGCTCGCCCCACTGCCAATTTGGTGGCGGCGGCATCACTGCCATCCACCCCTCCCCAAGCAGCAGCAGAATAGGCCCGGGAAGAAGCTGCCGCCGCCGCCATGTGTGCCTCGTCCTCCATCCTCCTCTGCCTCCTTCACGCTGAGTGAGGTCAGCAGTGGCTCTGCTGTGCATGGCCGGGGCGGCGACTCCGGCAGGTTGGGTGGGTAAGTCAGCAGCGGCTCTGGTGGGCTGGTGCTTCCACCCACAGACCAGGAAAGAGCGGCCTCCTCCCAGTGCCGGCATTCAGAGACAAACTGCCTCTGCACATGGAGGCTCGCCCCTTCCCCTGCACAGTGAGAAAGGCTGGGCTCCGGACTGAGCAGATTGCGCGGGGTGCAGCTGCTCCAGCTCAGGGACTACAGGGCTGCAGTCCAGGATGGGGCCCCAAGTCCTGGCCCTCCCACTGCTCTCCACCCACCCACCCACCCCCCAGGCCCAGCAAGGCAGGAAGAAGCCACCCCCCCCGACCTGCTGCTGCCTTGGCAGCTTTCCTCTGGCCAGCCGCCTGCCCACCATGGCCCTCGCGGGGACCTTCTCCTCCTCTCCGCTGCCAGGCCCAGGAAGCAGCAGCCGCTGCTGTCACCGTGTGCACCTCGTCCTCCTCTGGGAGTAAATCTGTTCAATGGGCTTAGTCCAGATTGCAGCCAGCAAGGCTCCATGGGTGAGCAGAGCTGGCACTCTTCTGTAGCGGTTTCTTGGGCAAGCGCAGGTTGTGCCGGAGGGCCAGGGCCAGGGAGGGGTTATTCCTCACCGGCGTGCTGCGTGCAGCCTCTGGTGCAGTCTGTTTGGGATAAACGGGGAGCTGCAGGTTCCATGCCCATTCCTGGCTGGACTTCTAGAATCACAATAGGGCCATTGTTAAAGCTGGAGATAAACTGCAAGGGCCCCGAAGTGCTTTGGATTCTTCAATCCATCTGAAGGAGGATGCTGGCTCTGGCATAACAAACGGCGGCCGGGAGTCCTCCAGGCAGCCCAGAGAGTCAGGGGGCCTTGGCAAGAAGTTGGGGGGGGGGGCAGGCCCCAGGGGTCCCCACCGTAGCTACGGGCCTGATTTGAACCTGGCTCTCCCAGAACCTAGCCCAACATTCTAACCACTACACTACACCAGCTCTCATTAGGTATTCATTAACTGAAAAAAACTTTCCCTAACTCATTAAATAAATTTTAGGTAGAATGCAAAATTGCCTGGTGTGATATTCTAGCAACTGTGTCCAGTACAAATGAAAGAGTGTCAAAGTCACTTTCAGGAGTAGGTAT
Source organism: Gekko gecko (assembly GCA_029375565.1). NCBI lineage: Eukaryota > Metazoa > Chordata > Lepidosauria > Squamata > Gekkonidae > Gekko > Gekko gecko. Next base: position 96,794,211 of record JAPDNY010000003.1, on the reverse strand, counting down.
ATTCTGTGCCAGGGCTCTTTTTGTAGCAGGAACTCCTTTGCATATTAGGCGACACACCCCTAATGTAGCCAGTCCTCCAAGAGCTGACAGTAGCCCCTGTAAGAAGAGCTCTGTAAGCTCTTGGAGGATTGGCTACATTAGGGGTGTGTCGCCTCATATGCAAAGAAGTTCCTGCTACAAAAAGAGCCCTGAATTTTCTGTCTAAACTTGTTTGTTCAAACATCAGTCCACAAACTGGTGCTGGTCAGCAGGTCACTTTCTGCCAGTCTGCAGCCAGGAAACCAGTCCATTCCCAGGGGTCTTTCATGTCTAACAAAATCAAAGACAAAAATTAGGTAGCTATGTTGACCCATCGGATGTCATTCCGTTTTGCTCAAACATTTTTTGTACTCAGAATTATGCAACCTAATTAAATCTGCTTAATACTTCATCTATTTTATTTTTAAGACTATGGCAATCTGCCGGCTTGGGCTTTCTGTCGTGCATTTCTGTCTCTCTCCAGACACACACACACCCCTTTGTGCTTAAAAATCCATCCTGAGGAAGAGTCCTAGTGAACTCGAAAGCTTCTCCCTGCCTTGTGATGTTTTGGTAGATCTTAATAAAGGTGTTACTGCCCTGTCGCTTTTGGATGATAACAAAATGGAAGTCTGTCTCACAAGAGAGGTCTGCAATTTATCTTTGAGATTCCATCTATGCCTATTTAAATCTGCAAAGAGAAAAAAAATATCCTGACAGTGTTGGGAATTCCTCCTGAAAATAGCTGGGAATCAATGTAAACATTCAATAAAGATTTCTCATACATCTGGTTCATGGTGACTGAATAATATTTTCACAAACGAGACTAAGAACAGTGTTTGAATTTCCTGCGCTTTAAATCAAAACAGCTATATTGATTTTTTCAAAACCTCACTCTTGTTCTCTGTGTTGCTTTAACATTCAGGAGGAGCACGCTTGGGACATCCCAGAGCTCTGAGCCAGAGGCAGTCTGAAAGCTCAAGCATGGCCGTGCATGGAGGAAGAGCTGGAGAAGGGAAGAGCACCACCTGCTTGCGAGGAAGGGTTAGGGTCAGCAGATATCAGCATTCACTGTTCTGTCGCCCAGCTCACAATGAGAGCCACATCACAGCACTGCAGTTTTCCTACAGGGATGTTGTTTATCTTTAAATGGGGAAAGTGCCCTGCGCAAAGCAGCCGTAAGGGTGCAACAAATAGCTTCAATTTCAAGCCCTGGATCGTGCCTGCCAGGGACTCAGGAAGCAGCATATGCTGGGGACAAGCAACAGGTGAAGGTTGTTGCTTCATGTCCTGCCCTGGGCTTCCTGGAGGCATCTAGTCGACTGCTGCTGGGAAGAGGATGCTGGAATAGATGGGCTTTTGGTTTGATTTGGCGGAGCTCTTCTCGTCTTCTGGATATGCTGTTGGTTTCTGTTGTGCATTAAGTAGCAAAGTGCAAAGGAATCTGTACAACATGAGGACGGCATATGCCACTGAGTTTTACCACCCTCACTCTGTTATTATACTCTTTACATTCAGATATTTGGCAGGTGGTTATTTCTAATCCTTGATCAGATTTAATACTGTCTGATTAATGTGGAGCCAGGAGTGGGGTTTTGTGTGTATGATGCTCAAAATATGTCTGTCCCTTTGTGTTATGCACCCAGGGCAACTGCACACGCGGTTGGGTGCACACACGGCCAGGCGAAGGGCCCAAGCTTCGTTCCAAAAGACAGTAGCCTAAATGGATCCTAGCCTACACCTATAGGAAGGCTAGGATCCAAGAAAGGACCTATGGAATGTAAGAGCATGTAAATAGCATATCACGGGTGGGTGTGGGTGTGTTGGGTGTGGTTTACAAAGGGAATATAAACTGGCCGCTGGCCGGCTGTCTCTCTCTCACAATCTGACTGTAAGCAATCAGGTATGAGCTGAAATCACTTTCCAATACATCAGTTTCAGTGATTTATACTGGCGATGAGGATGGGATCTGAATTAGTGATTTGGAACCCGAGACCGACGAGAACACTGCACCACGCACCAACCTCCAGGAAGCCATGCCCAGCATCGCTTACCCCGTGTCCAGCACCGCATCGAGTGCAGATTCCCTGGTCACCGTGCCCCGCATCACTCCTAGCAACTCCACGCCACGTGTTGCCAGAGTCATGGCGGCCACCCAAGGAAACATCTCAGAATTCGATGCAGCGCATCCAGAGAAGTGGGAGACGTGGCTTGAGCGCCTGGAGTACTATGTCGACTTCCACGACATCACAGAAGAGGGTAAGAAGAAATCCCTAATGCTTAGTTCCTGGGGAATCGATACCCTCTGGCTACTGAAGGCCCTGATAGCCTCAAAGACCCCGAAAGAGGCCACCTATGCAGAGATTGAGAAGGCACTCACGGATCACTTTGCGCCAAAGCCAACAAAAATAGCCAAGCAAAAATAGACTTCTTTGCGCGCCTCCAGGGCCCAAATGAAACAGCCAATGGCAGGCCTCCATTGAGCAGCCACCTGATGCGAGCTCCCCAGCCTCAGCGACACATCGATGAACCAGTTTGTCGTAGGCCTCCAGGAACCCAAGCTACGCCGAAAGCTTGCCAGCCACGACGACTTGACCCTCGACAAAGCCCTCAAAGAAGCCACGGCGTATGAGAAATCTCATCAAGAATGCCGCAGCCGCACAGTCCACTTTGTAAGTACCTCTCCAGCCTCCAATGCCTCAGTCAAGGAAGATGTCTTACAGGTGTGCCACCTGGCAAGGCAGAGCCCACGACCCCAGGTACCCACACAACCCAAGAAGCCGAACACCCCGAACTCCTGCGCCAGCTGCAGGGAAGCACACAAATGCTAGACCTGTTTGCCGGACCTGCAGCAAACAAGGACACATCGCCCGAGTCTGCCACTCCCGAGGAAACCGATGGAAGACGTCCACCCACCAGGAATCAGTGGATCTGCATACCCTCTCTATAAACCAACAGCAACAACAGGTACTGAACTTGCCCCCTGATGCCCCCCCCCCAAATGCATGCTGCAGTATTAATCGAGGGGTCCCCGTGTAGAATGGAATTGGACACAGGTTCAGTCTTCTCCATAATCTTGGCTGAAATCCTACAGATGCTTTGCCCACAGGGGGACCCCTCCTTCAACAGCCCTAGGGTCTGATGTTGCGGGACTTTTAGAAGAACCCGGTGGCCATCAGGGGTTGGGGCAAGTTCAGGGTGCAATACAAGGACTTTGATGGCCCCTTAGACTTGCTAGTGGTCGAAGGGAGACTCACAAGCCTGTTGGGACTTTCCTGGTTTGGGTCGCTGGGTTTCCAGGTGATGGGGGTAAACACGGTACGGCAACAGGACTTTGTAATGAATTCCTGGGGGTATTTAGGGGCAAGCTCGGCTGGTACTCCAATCCCCCGGTCTCTCTCGACCTTGACCCGGCAATGCGGCCCATCTGCATAAGGGCCAGGTGCCCCCTGACAGCGCTAAAACCCGTGCCACACACCCAGTGGGAAACCCCCATTGTCACCCCGGTGAAACCCAATGGGAACGTACGATTTTGCGCTGATTACAAATGTACTCTGAACAAGGCACTAAAGGACCATGCGTACCCGGTACTGGTGGTCAGCCATGTCTTGGCCTCTCTAGCAGGGGCATGGGTTTTCGGCAAATTACATCTGGCCCAGGACAACACCACCGCAGAGGCCCAGATGATATTTACCCACAAGGGGGCTTTCAAGGTTAGGAGGTTGCAGTTTGGGGTAATTCTTGGGGTTTGCTGTGGACGCGCAAGGGATCCACCCCACAGACGACAAGATCCAGGCCATCACGCAAGCTCTTGCCCCCTCATCCAAGGCAGAACTTCAAGCCTTCTTAGGCCTATTAAATTTTATAATTCCTTTCTACTCCACAAGGCCGCTGTGGTGGAGCCCCTCCACTGCTTCCTTGATAAGCACACCCCCGGGCCTGGGCCCCCAAACACACTGCCGCCTTCCGGGCAGTCAAGGAACTGTTGTCTTCCAACATGGTCCTCACCCACTTTGATGAGTCCTTGCCTGTGGTGTTAGCTTGCATTGCATCTCCTTACAGGGGAGGGGCTGTCCTGGGGCACTGATTGGCTAATGGCCGCGAGATTCCGGTTGCTTATTACTCTTGAACCTTGTCGGCAGTGGAGCAAAACTATGCTCAGATTGATAAGGAGGCTCTCACGATTGTAGTAGGGGAGAAAAAAAAATCATGATTATTTGTATGGCTGGCCCTTCATGGTGGTCACAGATTGCAAGCCCCTTTTAGGCCTCCTTGCCCCAACCGCCACACCCTGCAAATGCTGTCTCCCAGGGTGCTGCGCCGGTTGATCTTCCTGGTGGGGTACCACTCCAGCAAGGCGATGGGTCACACAGGTGCCCTGAGCCACCTTCTGCTACCATCCACCGATCCCGTCCCCGCCCTAGCTCATCACATTGCTTTGTTGGAATCTCTGCCTGATAAGACTGGTCCAGGTCATGGAAATAGCCCGCTACACTGCCCGGGATCATATCCTCTCCCGGGTCTTGGACTGGGTGGAGAGGGGGTGGCCCACAGGCCAGGTGGGGCCAGAGTTTATTGCTTTCTCATCACGCAGGGACGAGCTGTCCTCCCACAAAGTGTGCCTGCTGTGGGGTAGCAGTTCCCATTCCACTACACAAACAAGTATTAACAGCCCTGCATCAAACACATCCAGGAATCGTCAGATACACCCAGGAGTTGCAGCTGATGAAATGGGGGCTAAGATGGCTAGAGAGACAGTAGCGATGTGCCCGTGACAAGGCTAAAAGAACATCCTATAGGATATTTATGAGATGGCAGTCAAAGCTGCAAAGAGAGAGTACTATGCTAATACGCAGCCAGCTCCAGCTCACCTGCTAGGCAAACTAGGCATTTGCCTAGAGCATGGGCCGGCTCTTAGGGCGCCAAACTGGACTGGGGGGTGGCGGCAGACTCATGCATGCCTACTCCCCGAAGGCTGCCCACCCACCCGCTGGCACAGTGGAGCCCTCCTGCCTGAGCTGAGATGAAAGTGAACAATAGACCAGGCGGAGAAGGCCTGGGAGGGAGTCGAGGAATCTCGGTGCGGCCAGGAGGTAGCAAACGCAGAATTTAGCTTCTTTTTCCCTCCCCGCAGATTTGCTCCCTGCTACTGTGTAGTGCAAGTGGGGAAGGCTTGCAGAGTTGCTGGGCAGCAGCCCCGGGAGCCAGAGGTGGCGCGGCGGGAGGGTGGGAGGGTGGGCAGTGCTAGGGGGGCTGGAGGCTCCCCGCCAGCTGTGTGCTGGGCAGATGTTCGGTAGACCCCCACACTGCCACTGCCGGTGGCCCTGATCTCACCTCCACTCACCCGCTTTGCCTCCTCCCGGGCAAACGTTGCCAAGGAAACAGTCGACTTTCTGCGGGTCACTGACTTGGCATGACAGGAGCCCTGTGTTGCTTTTGCCACAGCCCGCCTTGACCCACCTCCAGATTTGGCTTTTGCAGGTCAGCAGTCCTGGTGTAGAGCGAGCCACCCCGTTGAGCAAGAGCCCGCCAGGGTGATCCAATGGAAGAAGCTGCGGAGGGAGCAGGGGGCTGTCCAGAAGAGGAAGGCCTGGGCCAAAAGCCGAGACTCCTGGCAAGCGTCGGAGGCCGAGCGGCTCTCGCCAGAAGCGCTGGAGCTGAATCCGGAGTGGGAAGGAGGTCTGTGTCCTAGTACTTCTCCCACTCCCCCCTTCCTGCATCAGTCGTGGCTTGAAACAAAAAGGGCGATGGCTGAAGGACCGCCAGGGGCCTCTCCAGCAAGCGGCTCGGTGGCCTTAACCTTCCCGGCACCACAGCTCCACGGAAAAAGGCGCCCTGCACTGCAGACCCGCTGCCACCCAGCATCTCCCCCAGCGGGCCGGGCGAGTGGGAAGCTGACCCAGGCAGGGGTGAGGCTAGCTTGTGGCACCTGGCATGCTCAGGTTTCTGGGAGGTCTCCAGGCCCCACTGGGAGGTTGGCATCACCTGGGGGAGCGTGGGCACCACAAACTGGCCTTGCCTAAGGCACAGAAACACCTCGGGCCAGCCCTGCACCCACCCCAACTATTTAGAATGATTCGATCTATTACTGCTGTGCCACAAGGCAGACCAAATGCTAGGGAATTAGACATTGGCTGTGAGGCCTTTGCGAGTCCTGTGCCTGAGCCGGGGTGGGCCAAGGGCAGGGATCCCACTCCTGACCTTCAATGGGGTCCGTTGATGTCAGCGCTGGAGGTGAGGAGTTTGGGAGTGCTCCTGGATGCTTCCTTAACAATGGAGGCCCAGGTAGCAGCCACTGCCAAGTCAGGCTTTTATTATTTCCTGCTGATCAGGCAGTTGGTTCCCTTCCTCGAATGCAATGACTTGGCAACAGTGATCCACGCGATGGTCACCTCAAGACTAGACTACTGTAATGCTCTCTACATGGGGCTGCCCTTGTCACAGATCCGGAAGCTACAGCTAGTGCAAAATGCGGCGGCCAGGCTTTTGATGGGCCTCCCTATGTGGGAGCACATCCAGCCTGTGCTGAAATCATTGTATTGGCTACCAACAGCATACCAAATCTGCTTCAAAGTGCTGGTTCTTACCTTTAAAGCCCTTAATGGTCAGGGGCCGACATACCTGAGGGACCGCATTTCCCCACATGTTCCCCAGAGAGCACTGTGGTCAGTATCCCAAAGTTGACTGACCCTCCCGGGACCTGAAGATGCCAGGCTGTCTATACCCAGGGCCAGGGCCTTTTCAGTGGCAGCTCCATACTGGTGGAATGAGCTCCTGGAAGAGATCAGGGTCCTGAGGGACCTTATGCAGTTCTGCAGGGCCTGCAAGACGGAGCTCTTCCGCCAGGCCTTCAACTAGGAGCCGCCACCCCCCCCCCAATAATTATTTGTGAGCCCTGCCTTTCGGAGTCACCAACAACAGCCTGAGCCAGCCACATAAAAAATAGAACAAGGAGCAGATCAATAGGACGGGACATTGACTTGCTGCCGCTGCCGCCAAACATCATCATTATTGTTAGAGCAAAATGTACTAGTACTTTATACCACTTGGATTGTTTCTAGGTGGTTTTATGATTGTTTTAATGCCTACCTGTGTGTTTTAATGCTCTGTAAGCTGCTCTGAGCCTGCTTCGGCAGGGAGGACAGGGTATAGATTTGATAAATAAATAAATATAAATAAATACAGTAGCTATGATTGTGGTAGTGTACTTAGAGTTGCAGGGGATCGTGAGGAGTGTTTTTTCAGCCTGCTTCCATTCTGCAGCTTGAAAATTCTACTCATCATAAACTTGCGGTTTATCCCAGGTGAATGTCATTTGGTATGAAGAACCTACCTGGCGAGGGCTACCCGAACTTAAGGCAAATCTGATTGCATTAATTATGAGGAGGTTTGCAAAGAGTTGTTAGTGTGGTTTCTGCTTAGTGCAGTTGACTCTTGATCATTACATGCTAAAAAGCTTATAATGAATATAATGAAGAATGCGATGAAAGAATATGTATTGATTTTATAATGAATAGACTTTTTAGGTTGCGTAATGGTATTGGAAGGGGGCTTAAAACGCGTACTTTTGAAGTAGTCCCACATGAATCCTGTTGCAACTCTGATTTCTTGTGGGAATTTTGGGGGGAATCTATTCAGAGAGGATAACTTAGATCATCCATCAGTTTTCACGTGGAACTCCTCTGTCATTTCACGAGCAGACTGCTGTGAAAATTCTGAATGCAACTTTTATACTTTTCTATACCTTTCGCTTAGCAGTTAACCTGCAGGTTGCAACCCCCCTGTCAGGTTTAAAAACAAGTAGATCCAGTCATTCTTGCACAAAGAAAGGTTTTATTGGATTATCTTGCTAAAACCCACAGTAGGAGGTCATTGTCAGGAATGGGGGGCGAAGCAAAGCAAGCTAACTTATAATGTGATGCAATGAAGCGCCTAGCAAATGAAACATGAGCACTTGCGCGGGAACTCCCGGCGGGAGAAATACTTCATGAACGGGAGACTACTCCCCCCCTCCCCTTGCCTCCCCAGGACTGGAAAATTCTCAGTGAAACAAGAATAGTCCAAAGCCTACATTCAAGGCCACCGTGATAAGGAAAAGTGGCAGGGAAGAAGCTCCCACATTTCTGCCTGCATAGCTACGCAAGCGCAAAGCAGGGTAGGGAACACAAAACAATGGATTCAGTGAGAAACATCAAAGGCATTTTCTGACATTCTGCCCTTCCCAAAATACCACCCACCCACCACTCAGGAAGGAGAGAATGAGGGCCCCCCAGGTTTATTTGGGTAGCGAGTGTGAAATTCTTTCAAGTGATCAGGTGCATTGATATCAGACACTTTCACCCACTCCCTGTGTTGGGGCCCGAAATGTATCCATTCAACAAGATACAGGAGTTGTCCACGGAGAATCTTAGAGTCTAAAATGTCAGCAATTTCGTAGTGCTCCTCATCGTCAATCATCAACGGGGGGGGAGGTGCTGGAAGTTCAGGTTGCCATTTAGTCGGGGGTAATGCAGGTTTGAGAAGGCTGTAATGGAAAATTGGATGGATTGCTTTAAGAGATTTAGGCAAATCTAGCTGTACAGTCACTTGATTTATACATCTTAAAACTTTGAAGGGACCAATATATTTCCAAGCGAGTTTCCGGGACTGTTGCGCTAGTCTTAGGTTCTTGGTTGAAAGGTAGACCGAGTCTCCCGGTTGCAGTTTCCAGCCACCCGCCCTCTTTTTGTCTGCCTGCTTTTTGTACTGTGCCTTGGCCTCATTCAATGTCTCGACAATTAGGGGCCAGGAGTCCCGGAAAGTTTTACACCATGCTGCGGCTTCCCCGCCCATCTCACCGGGTTTCAAAAAGGGAAGAGGGGGCTGTCATAACCCATGGCAGCTTTGAAGGGAGACATATTTGTTGAAGCATGCCATGAGTTGTTGTACGCAAACTCCGCCAGTGGTAATAAATCTACCCAATTGTCTTGTTGATAGTTAGAGCAACACCTTAAGTATTGTTCTAAAGTCTGGTTTACTCTTTCCGTTTGCCCATCAGTTTCAGGGTGATAGGCAGTACTGAGGGCACGTTCAATACCCATTAGAGTCATCAACTCTGACCACAACTTTGAAACAAATTGAACCCCCCTGTCGGAGATTATCTTGAGTGGTAACGTATGTAGCCTGGCAATGTGTTGGAGGAAGGCTTTGGCCAGGATTTTGGCTGTTTGGTAGACTGGGGAACGGTATAAAGTGAGCTTGCTTAGAGAATAAATCCACTACCACCCAAATGACCGTCATATGTTTAGAGGGGGGAAGATCCGTGATAAAGTCCATAGAGATCACTTCCCAGGGTCGGCTCGGGGTGGGTAGAGGCTGTAAAAGACCTGGAGGTTTCCCTGGTCTGGTTTTGCAACGATTGCACGTTGGACAGGATTGTATATAAAGGGATAAATCCCGTTTCATCCGGGGCCACCAGAAGCCGCGTTGCAGTAGGTGTAAGGATTTTACATATGCGAAGTGCTCCGCAGACTTTGAGTCATGGGCTGTCTGCAACATCTGGGACCGGGTAGCTTCTGGAACAAAAATTTTATTCCCCCTGTACCAGCAGCCATTTGTACCACATTCTGAGTGGTGGGTGGGTGGTATTTTGCTTTTCCCAGGTCATGGCCTGGATGGGGGTCAATTGTGCTCGTTTGGTTTTTCGGGTTACAACTGCTCCAACTAATTGTTCAGGGGTGAACATAGACTCTCGTATTTCTGTCCTCTTACAATCAGTGAAACAAGAATAGTCCAAAGCCTACATTCAAGGCCACCGTGATAAGGAAAAGCGGCAGGGAAGAAGCTCCCACGTTTCTGCCTGCATAGCTACGCAAGCGCAAAGCAGGGTAGGGAACACAAAACAATGGATTCAGTGAGAAACATCAAAGGCATTTTCTGACACCCCCTTTCTCATTTGTACTTACAGGATACGGCTAGCCAGACAGAAGAATGGAGAGCCCCTGGAGAGGTCTGCACAAAATGTAATTTACTTGCACATATTCAACAGTGTCAGGGGGGCAAGCTGATTGGGCTGACACCCATGAGTGGGCTCGATTGGTGAGGAGGTTCTCTGTCTGCCGTTTCAGGTGCTGGGCTGGGATACCTGCTCAAAGGCCAGTCCTGCACTTCTTTTTATACATGTAGGCTATACCTGCAAAGAACAATATGGGAGCATACTTGGGGAAACTGAACCATAGCAAGGCACACTAGTGCAAACACATACTGAGCAAGTTTAACAGCAGATGGCAGTGTGAGAATGTGGCTAAATGTCCTTGATTGTAACTGATGGGCCACACACAGTTTTCCCCAGTGGTGTGAATAGAAGTGCTCCAATCTCCACATGCACCATGGTTCCGATCTGCATTGGGCACCCATGCACCTGTAAACTGAGTTCTGGGCATGGAACCTGCAAGACACATCTGTACTAGGCCCAGGGATGATGGGAGGATAACACAACATATAGTTTAGGCACTAAGTCTAGGGAAGTTCCTGTAGTCAGGATGAAGTCTTTTTACTTTACATATAGATTCTTGTGACAGTCTGGAAATCTGAACTCATTGAGATGGAACTAGAAGATTTGTTTTTTCTCTTTGAGTTTTGCACCTAGTCTCTACAAGTACAGAACCACCAGGGAGCTATTCCTGTGAACCAGGAGCTACTGAAATGGGTGCGGGCAAATTCTCATTTCTGGGCAGAGTGAATCAAAGGACTACAGCAGAACAAAGTGGAGACTGTGACAACAGCCACATTTACTAGTATTCCTTGATATTCTTGATACCCAGTTTAAGTCAGTTGTGTGTGATCTGGACCTAGGAGACCAGAATTCAAATTCCACTTAGCCATAGTCCCATAAGGGTCCATTCTCACTTACTGTCTCCAAGCCTCCAATTCCCCATTTGTAAAGTGGGAGCCATAATATCACAGTTACTGTTAAATGATTTGCACATTGAAAATTGCTAAAAAAAAAAAGGGCCCCTTTTCAAGTTAGCATCATTCATTTACTCAGTAAGTTCTTGTCTGTTGATGTATAGTTGAGCTACTAAAAAACCTTGTTCAATGTTTTATGAATATGTCTCAATGCTACTCTTTGCTATAACAATTCTGTTATAAGATTGTACTGTACATTGGGGGTAATTTTGACTGATTTGTTCTATTTTATATTGTTTTGACTCTGTTGTAGCCCTCCTTGCAGAAGGTGGGCTATAAATGTTTTTAACAAATGAAAACACAAATAACAGACCTGGTGCACAAGTCACTGAAGTATCTTGGAATGTGGATGGTTACAGCGCTTCTTGTCTCTGTTGCTGTTCTGTAGTTATGTATCTCGGTGTTTATGGATTCTATATCTTCTCTTTAAAGAGCTTTTGGTTAATGGTTGTAGCATGTGCATTACTTTAGATAGTTGTAGGAAGACAGGTTTATACATTTGAAAAATTAAACAGATTTCTTCTGAATAGTTTGCATGCATTCTTTCTGGAGAAGAATGCTGCGGTTGCTCTCTAACAGGACAGATCAGTAAAACTATTGCTATCTCCAGACTTTTAAAAAACTGTAAACTGCTAGCAGTTGCTTAGGTTTTCATCTGAAAGGAAAGTAGACTGTTGCATTGCCTGATTCATGATAGTCCTTTTTCATAATTAATGAGAGCCATTTTCTTTAGCGATGGGTCACTTCTAACAATCAGTCATGTGGTAACAACCTGTGTGTGTTGAAGGGCTGGACTGTGCTTGCAGGAACATGCATGCCCAGCAGCACCAATCAGATATCTCATGTGAGCTGGGCAAACATGTCCATACATGGAAAAATGTATACAAAATTTCCCTGATATATATGACCCGCCCCACCCCCAATGCTGTATATCCAGCTGCCTGGCTCACGCAAGATGTGAGGTCAAAGGAGGCCATGACACCCCTGCGCTGCTTTATCTTCCACTGCAGGAGGAGGGTGCTTTTCCATTTCCAGCTAATTTATTTCCTCACCAAAACAACTGAGACAGGACTCTTTCTTTAAGTATTATACTGTTTAACATATCACTGTGCTTTCCTTGGTTGATTCTACTTGTAGTGTGAAGGCAGGTTTGACTACTGGGTCTTATTTACAGACCTTCTGCAGGAGGTCTGCAATGTCTTTGACAGGTCTATGGAGCACTGATGATTTTTTTTATGGTTTATCTGAAACCACCAGCTGCCAGCTGAGTTTTTCTCAGTGAACTCTTTCCTGATGTTGTTATACCCACTGCTCTTTTAGTTTAGTGGTCAGGCCATTCATACCAACCCGCCTGGTGATTCGCTTTTTGGCCTGCATTTCATTGGTATTTATCTGAATTGGTATTTTATCTGTATTGCAAATCTACAACGCAATTGTTTTTAATAGCCTATTCCTATTCATAGTTAAATGGTCCCAGACCACTAAAATTAATAAATTTTGGACTAACTAGTTTTCCATAGAGTCAGGTTGTTAATGCTCAGGGACACAGAGGTTTTAGAGGTTTATAAAAGCTGCAACCCCATAAGACTTTTAAAGAAGAAACCAGGTAAGAAATGAAAAAAACAACAACATTTAACGTTTCGACCACAGCCACTTACACGAACGGTCCAGCCAACTGTCTTCTTAAAATGACATTGGTTTGTTCAACCATGCCATAGCTGTAGCAGAAATTTTGAAGACCCCACGTATCATTATTTCTAGGAACACACATAATGTGGAGCATCATAGCCAAAGACACTAACAGGATTTCTTTTAACAGTTTGTTACAGGAGGAGGAGAAGGGTCTAAAATATCCAGTAGGAATAGCTTTTAGATGTTGCTTTACCGCTGCCTGGATGTATTTCTAGTAGGAAAGAGGCTATTTATCAATTACCTAACCCTATTAGCTGTTTTGTGAAGTCCTACGTTATTTGTGATATAAGAGGACTGTTTAATGTTTGCATCTAAATCACATGAGACTTATACTCTTATAAATGCAAGGAGTTCAGTTTTTCTATTGCAGGAATCCCAGCCCCAGCCATCATGCACCAGGACCTAATTCAGCCGAAGTGCCTCCTCTTGGCCTCAGACAGAGAAGAATGGGATTTATGTACCACCCTAATCCACCTTCTCTCCCTTCTGAGCTGGGAACCACAGCTAGTCTGTCGTCTTTGGCCTCCTCTCTCAAGCCTCACGAAGGCCCTAGCCAGGTCTGGGGCGTGCCCAGTGGCCTCCCCTGACACCCAGAAACCCCATGGGGGTGTGGCCCAGCCTGTGAGACACCAACAGCACCTCCTAAGCCATGTCTGCCTCGTCACTCTTTCCCCACCCTCTGGATGGAGCTTCCCAACAGCTGGTTGTCATGGGGCTGCCTGTCAGTAGGTGCCTGGCTGTTAAAGGGCCAGCTGCAATTGATCACCTAGCTGGTATGCAGCTCTTTAGAAGGAAGGCGTGGTGTTGTCTCCATCACTGCCTGGCACCATGTTCTGCTTGACATACTCCTGGCCTTTGATGCTCTTCAAGCCTCAGTGAATCAGTCGACGGTATTCATCCTGGACCTGTTATGTTGGAAATCCTGGATACTACCTTGCTCCTATCCTCATCCAAAAGTAGCCAGTTCACCACTGCTGGAGACAGAGTGTTCAACTAGGCAGACCCTTGGTTTGATGCAGTATAGTCAATTGCTTATTGCTTTTGTGGTTCTTCTGTTGGATAACCCTGGGTTCAACATTCCTGGGTTCAACAGTGTTCAGCTCGAAGAAAAGCAGGGTCTTGGGGTAGCATTACACATACCAATTGTGCTTCAAACACTACCCTTGTACACTGAGTTATACAATATGCAGAAACTGTTATATACATATATCTTTATATAATATGTTATAATAATTTGTATCTTTCTTTACAGCAATATTAGTTCAGATCTTTTATACATAGGTAAAAAAAGTCACATGAGAATGGCACGTGTAGTGTGCTCAGAATTCTCTACAGCCTTCATGCTAGAGCGAATCAGAGCTGGGATCCAACAGACAGCATTCCTGGAAAGGGTCATGAATGACTTTGCGAGAGACAGCAAATACAAGGACTCTTTGCTGACTCTCCAGTGACTGCATACAAAGACTTTCTAGAATCCCTTAGAGGGGACTTCAGGATCAAAGGCAGGAGGGGAAGTCTCCCATCAATTCTCTCTCCCAAAAGGAAGAAGAACCTGACTCACTTTGATCGATCGAGAGTAGGAGTCCACCGGTATAAATGCCTGGTTCCAATGCGCCCCGGCATAAGGATAAATAAAGTTTACAAGCATGGGGCTTTCGTATAGTAAGAGTCTTTATGATTGCTGTTGAGAGAAAAGGGAAAACATACTTTTCTGTATGCAAATCTTACAGAATGGCAAAAAATATTTGGTAATGCCCCTTGTACAGGCCAGAACTCAGGGTTTCATAAATGAAATTAAGTGCTCTACAACAATCATTCCATAGAAGTGTATTCCACCCACAAAATAAGGAAAGTGAACACATTACAGTATAAAGAGACCACCAACTGGGCCTTCCCCCACTGGGCCTGGCAGGTAGTTAACATTACTGATGTGCCAACATGAGGTAAGGCCAATTGAAAGGATTGTAAAGGATGTCCCCCTGATCATGCCCAGAACTCTGAAGACAGGGATGCTTAAGAGCACCTCCTCACCAATAAGCAATATTACTCAACAATAGTCAGAACCGGGATACAGGTTTCTTGCTTGAAAGGATACTTATCTATAACAAGCAACTTGAGAGTGGGAGGGGGTGAGTGCTACTGTGTTGTGATCTGGGGACATGTCCCTGCAAAGTAGTGTCTGCCAGCAGGCACTTCTGCATGCTGATATGAACATTGTGACATGATACCGTGCGTGGCAGGACTCTACCAATTCCATCTCCCGTGTGATGATAGCACTGTACACACAAGCACAGTCAAACTGGGCAAACACATGACCAGCCACGAAGTTAAGTACCAGTAAATTAGTATGAAAGTAATTGTGGTACCCAGGACTGGGATGTGTCCGTCCAGTAGGCTCTCACAGATCAGGATCCCATGATGCTGACTATCTGGGCCTAAACAAAGTTGTGAAAAACAGGTATACTGAGTCCTAATAAATATTAACTGGTTTGGGGGTTTTTTTTGGTCTCTAGTACACTGTATTCGCTTTGTCAAACTTATTTGGTCACTGTCTAATTGTCTGTTTTATCCCACTTTAAAAGATGAGCCCGCCCCCGCTTTGTGCAAAGGAAAAAGTTCTAGTACAAAGGGCCTGATCATGTTTTGTGGACAACTGAAATGCAGGGATTAAAAAAGAAGAAACTGACCGAGAATCTGATTTTGGAACGGAATTGGTCCAAAACCATTGTGGCACATGTGTGATGGCAATTTATTTTTTAGAAGCTTTATAGAACAGAACTAGCATCAATTTTTGCCAAACAAAACAGCTACCGTTCAGGGGAGTTGAATAAGAAACGATAGAGTTTGCAATGAAGCAGGTAAGCATATCCAATTGTGGTAATTCCACATGCTGCTTCAAGGCATGCCCCTCCCTCACCTCCCAACTATCACAGATCACCAATCTAGGGGGGTCCACAAGAACATCCAAGAGGGTCAGCTGTGGGTATTGGGGGAACAGGTGCTCTTAATCAATGAGGCATTGCTATTGGCACTTTTTAAAACAGCCCGAGGGAGGAGAAGACATTTAGGAAATTTGGCCAAGGTTACTGGCATGAAAGATGAAGACTAATTGCAAGATATCACAAGAGAAATTACATGACAGCACACGGAGGAAGAAGAACTTGCTTGATGTGGTGTCGTTTCCTTGCCTCTCAAACCACTTTATAAGGAGACGGCAACGTGCTCAAGGGCAGTTTGACTTCGGATTATTGTATTGTTCCCTGTGCATTTTTAAATGTGTGCCGCTCTCCCGCAAGCTGATACTTCCCTAACCATAACATTTTATGACTGCAATTAATATGATGGTATGTTCATCCGCTCATCTCCTGCACAAGAAACTACATGTAGGAAAAATGTATCAGATGCTAAATATATGGGGAAGAGAATGAAGAGAAACTGTGGCAGTGAAGATGCCTTAAGTCTATCCACCGATGTGGGAGAAAAGTGCGGACAGAAGCGGCCACCTAAACACACTTCTATCCTATTCTATCCCCCCAAAACACCAATCATTTATAATAATTCTGGGAAGTGGCCACAACTATTTCCAATTTTAAAGATGCATATCTGAGGCCGAGGCTCAAACAAGATGCTCAGTGCCTGTGCAGCTGGAAAATGGGGCAAGTAATGCCTCCTCCCCAGAGCTATTTTGGCTCAGGGCAATGCCTTGGGGTGGGCAAAGTAGGAAGAAGAAGAAGAAGAAGAGGAAGAAGAAGAGGAAGAAGAAGAAGAGGAAGAGGAAGAGGAAGAAGAGGAGGAAGAAGAGGAGGAGGAGGAGATCATTCTTTGAAAGGCCTTATGCCAAGCCATTTAAAAGCTTTTTTTCCTGCAAAAGCAGAGCATCTCTGTAGTCAGGTAGCCACTGTTTTACTTAGATACACATCACTGAAATGCCTAAAAACCAATCAACCAAGGTGTTTTGTGAAACTGCCAACATTATTTGAACTTTGGCACTGAGAAATCACTGAGTCAGCTATGGGAAAATACTCAAGAGTCACTTAGATTACTTACGTGTAGTAAGTAAGATTTACAAGAGGTATGAGTGATCACTCAAGAGCACAACTTGGAACTCAGAGGAGACAGGTAGCCTGATATTGAATAGTTCTGGATATTTCCAAGTGCAACATCTGTGCAGAAGCTGTAACCAGCAGAGAAAGAGACACACTTTTGGCAGGGGAAGGCATTATTCATTTTTTAGCTTGTTTAGAGTGCCCACTGATGATGACTATTGCTGATTCCAAGAAACTATAAATAGGATCATAGGATAACAAGGAAGAAAAAGAACAGGCCCTCAAGGAAACCTGAGTAACGAGATCAACAAATGAACCATAAACCAATATGGTGGATAAACACTTATGTGTACTGGAGAATCTACCATTATACAAAAGGCTTGATATATAAGAATATTGATTCACATATAAAAGCCATAATTGTCAATAAATATATCAAAAGGGAATTCAGGTGTGGCCGAGATAGTTTTTCTCTCTCCTCACGATTTATGAGGTGAGAAAAATGCAAGGCTGTTTCTGCATTTTGACTCCAGAGTTAAGAGTACAGTACAAGCAACTGGCTTATTAATTTGTCAACAAATAAGACAGACATCGAATGATTATACCAACAAATCTGATGGTCACAAAACAAATAGCTGAACCTGAGGAACTTGTTATTTTGCTATTGACTACTGTGGCTTGTATATATGAATCAATCTTATTATATACTGAACAGTTTTGGATAATGGTAGATTCTTGAGTACACATACTTGTTATCCACTATACTGGTTTATGGTCCTTTTGTGGTTGGTCTTATTACACAGTCGATGTCAAAGGATTACAAACTAAGATAGACTGACTATTCAAATAGTGTATCCATGGTGCATGTTGTGCACTTTCCTGGGACTATCAGGCAGGACAGTGATAAACACAGAGAAAGGGGGCTACCACCTAGGTTTTCTTAGGTGAGTCCTCTCAAAGCAGCAGTATGACCACTCATACTTTTAGTTACTTCAGTAGACCTGAGAACTGTATGGAAGTGTAACCAACCGCAAGGAACAAATGGAAATCTAGAAATATCTATGCCAAGAGCAAAGGAACCAGATGAAGTCACTACAGCTTATTATAGGGGGCTGTGGGGTTCCAGCTGAAGATCCAGAGGCCAAGGAATCACTCACATAACCCCTCAGTCTACACCCTTGCAATCTGCATAGGGCTGCATATGAGGTACTATTCACAGAAATCTGAAAGACAGCAAAAGCCAAATTTAGAAGAGCTCATACTTGGAGGGGAAATGCACTTCTTTTCATCCTCACAACAGTACTGGCTATGAAGCAATGCCTATCTTCTTTTTTACATTTTTGGAGTTATAATCCACCTACCCCACAGTTTCCTAGAAGGAAGGCAAATGTCTCTCAATCTTGATAAGAGATAGAGATGAACCCACCCTTAATGCCAGCCTCTAGGGGAGTTAAAGATATGACTAAGAGGAAAGTCGCAGCAGCAGAAAGGCAGCTGGAAAGTAAAAGGCAGGCATTTATACATATATAAATAGTTCATGCATATATAGAAACATGCATATGCATGCAAAAAAGAAGTTGAAGAGACAATGAATGGGATGGGAATGGATTTGCAAGACGGTGCAAGTGCAGAAGGGTATTTTGAAAGGTATGTTCAGAGGAGGTGTACCTAAAACATAATAGGTACAAACAACGTACCTCTTTTGAACCACATAAACAGAAGGCACAAGCACCACGTGGACAGGTTTGGCTACAGATCCATGAGCAGAACACTCACTTTTCACTTTTAATAGCTTGAATACGCTGGACCTTTCCACAGATGGAGGGATTTCCATCAGCGGAGCAGAACGTTCTTTCCTTCCCTCTCATAGTGCAGCCCCAAATGCCTGCCTAATACTGCTCCTGGGGGGCTGAGGACCCCCTCTCAGAACAGCACGAGGGAGATGTCCAAGATCTGCAGTGCGAGATGGGGAATCAGGGCCAATCATCCCCTCACTTCCATCTGCGGAAATCTTCTGGTGGACACGAGCCAAGCACGAAATGTCCTGAAGAAAACTATGCACCCTGCCTAAGCATACTGGGCCCAATTCTAATCACACCTTCAAAATTTTCTTGTTTAAGGGATTCCGATTGTGATGGTAACAGACAGAGTATTTTCAGTTCTGAGCCTGGAACTCTTTCAACTGTATACCCCAGATCTGAAAACTGCACAGAGAAGACAGATTTAAAATGTTCATACAAAACATTTCCCACTATATACAAGCATTTTTTAAAAAATAAATTCTTATCTAAGATACTATCGCAGCCAAGAATTTTAGAATGGCAATATAACGATGAACTTAGACAAAAATGCCTAAAGGAAACAACTGTGTTTTAAATATAAATCAATAATTAATAAAGTTAATTGTTAATCTCCAGTGTATTCATATTTATTGATTGCTTGAAATGCACTACTTGTCTTACCTAGTGCACAACTATATGAATTTAGCTTTGCATTCCTGGTAAGAAATTTAGGTAATGCTGTAAAGCTAATAGCATTCTTTCATGGAGCCGTAATATGGAACAAAATGGTGCACACTGCTGTGATATTAGAAAAGAGACAGAGTCCAGTTAGCACCTTAAAGACTAACAAAGTTTGTGGCAGGGGAATGACCTTTCCTGAGTCACGGCTCACTTCCTCAGATACAAAGCATTTAAAGATGCCGCTCTGGAAAGACTCAAAACAACATGACGGCTCATTAAATCTATATAGCAGAACACTTCTGGAATTATTAATTTATCCATCATTTGTAGAGTACTTAAAAATGATCCCTGCTACCCAGGGACAATTTTCTAAGTTATTGCACAGTTCCTACAACAAGTGTCTATTGAAGCCAGAAAGAACAATCGGTACCATAAGGAAGTGAACCACTAGAAAGAGATGATGGCAGCCCGGGAGTCCAGGAATGAAGAACATTGGTTAGATATTAGCATTTTAAAACAAGGCATCTGTTGAAAGGCTAATTGGAGAAATTTCAATTTGGAGGGCCCTTAACCACGGCCAGAGTATGACCTCTCATCCACAGTCTTGTACAAACAGTAACAAACAGGTCTCTGACAAAGGTATAGAGGCAGGCAGGCACCCCTTGCAATACAAGAGCTATGTTGAACTGTTCCTAGTATGACCCCTACTTCGGTTCGTGATGGGAAAGATATTATTCATTTATTTCTGCAAAAGTCTTGGATGAGACAGAGATGGTATGGTTGAAGGGATGGTGTGGTCATAGCCTTTGTACAGATCAACTGGGATTGCTTCCTGAAGTTGGGCCTATTCCGGCAACATTTGATAAAATCAGGGTAATAACGTCAGGCATTTAGGGATTTATGCTCAAACTGTGCGGTTTAGAATCTAAATTACGCAAAACCTGCTGCGGTATAGAATCTAAATTCTGTGCCAAAGAAATCTAACAGTGCCCTCAAAATATACTATGACGATTAGTCAAAATTATATACTATGGGTTATAAACTACCAGCTGCCAATGCAACAGCCGGGCTTATCTTCCCTGCAAAGCTGATGCCGGAGGCTGCACGAGCCAAGTGGGTGAGGGAGCTGCAATACGGCAGGGAAATCAGGCAAAACTTTACCCTTCTCACCCCCAGAAGGCAATTTCATTTCATTTATAATCTGCTTTTCTCACAGAGGCCTTGACAAATTCTACCTCTTTACTGCATCCCCCGACCTGCGTGGCTTTTTCTTCACGTGAATGCTGGATATATAAGCAATAACATCTCTGTACCCTGGGGGGAAATGGTGAGAAACTGGGTAGACTGAAGGAGAAAACGAGGCAAACAAGTTCTTTGCACCCTGAAAAACAGGGCCAGCCTAATTAGGCTTATGCCCCTCTAAGCCACTGCCTTCAAGAGAAGAGTTTAATACTGCTTAGGATGGCACGATTATCAGAGGCTTAAAGGGCTCAGTTTGATTTGTACTGAAACAAAGGCTAATAAATGATGTGCCATAGTATATTTTATCTTTAGTACAGCATCCCACTTCACATAATGGATGGATGGATACCCAACCGGCTGTTGCTTGCCAGTCGGCAAAAACACAGCCGGGAGGTCTGCAAAGTCTTTCATTTTTAAACTATGTAAAAAGGAACAAAAAACGGAGGCAATGATATGCCCTCAGTGTTGAAGAATATGAAATGCTGAAATGTTCAAGCTGGAGTATTTTAATATCAGGAGAACCAAGTAGAGATAAGCAAGACACATCATGACCAGAATGGAGCTGTTTCAAGAGGGATGACTTCCCTGGCAGAATCAGAGACGAAACTGAAAATAGCTGAAGAGAGAAAAGTGTGAAGGGGCCAGTGAACATTTAAAGCTATATACAAAGCAGTATCCGAGGTTCTGACTTTAAGCCCCCAAATCAACATAAATCCCTTGACAGATTTCAGCAGACGATAAACTTGAGTCCAAAGCACACAGTACTGACATGATGTTTTATATGTTCTTGGGATATTCTGAAACGACTCTTTCAGAAAAGGATGGCCCTTCATGTATTACCCTGATATCACAGAGGGAACTAGAAGTTGTTTGAGCTGTGGGAAGGATGGCGAAAACAAATTTGTGCCAAAGAATGGCTAAAACACATCTGATGTGTTTTCTGTGCAAGTTCCTGGGTTACACTGTATGACAGTCATTTGAACATTTATTATTGTTAAATAAATATGTGCCACCAAGATGCTTAACCGTGCCACCCTAAGCAGAGTGACACCCTTTACGTCCACTGAAGTCAATGTGCTTTGCTTGGAGTATATCTGCATAGAACTGCACACTAAATCATAAAGTGCCTTTGGGGAGATATCCTTTGTAGGGGCATCTTTGGCACAGTTGCATCAATATTCATACGGGACTTGGGATTAGACATTTCGATTTTTAAAGTGCACATAATGTAGTCTTTGAGCAAATCATTAAATTGGTACCATTCCACTTAAATACTTACTATTCCAGTAATGATTGGATGAGTACAGGGGTGACAATGAATTTACTAGAACTACGAAATGTTTTGGCTACCGGTTGTTTCAGATGCACTCCTAGCACTGTCTCGCCCACATAATGAAGCTCCAGACGTATTTCAATGGACAATCCCAAAATCAAAGGCACTGAGTGAGCACGGAGAGGCAAACAGCACCTTGGGGATGGAACATAGAAGCAAAGCACTGAAGGGCCTTTAGAAGCTGGCCAGCAGGGTGTGGGAACCAGTTCATCAGAGCACAGTGAGAATACATAGAGTGAAGAGCGCTACTGAGCATGAGCAAGAGAGGTAGCAACGTGTTTATAGACATGAAACTCAATTGGCCAAGCCTGTATTTATCAGTAATATGTTATTCCCTACATGGTCTAGAACACTGAAATGGACGTGTAACTATGCTATAAAAGGGGAGTTCAATGTGTATTTAAGAAGTGTTGGTGTACTTCAGTGCCAGGAGACCAAATTTTTCAAGAAAATCATGAATAGGGAGCTGTAGGAGCCTCTGATCCAGCAAATAAACGCTCCATAACATGTCTGCCATTCTACTCTTGTCTTTCTTTGTCAGGGCAAGCATATGAGCCACCAGAATTTCTGTATTTTTCCCCTTCTTCTTGGAGAGTCACGGGACTCAGAAATAATCTGGGACAAACGCAATTAAGGCAGCCTGATTGTGCTGCCAGTGGCAAGGAAGAGTGCAATCCACACTCACAGGGTGCAATTTAAGAATTTTAACAAAGAAAGTAGCAAATGGAACCCCACGGAACGACAATGAAATGTTGCTTAGGTCAGGCACATCATTGTAGTGCAATAGCTTGATCCGTTATTCACAATTTGATCACCACTGCAGAATAAATGCAAACCATATCTAAGCAAAGCCGTATCAACTGCCTGAGATCGCTGAATCCGGCTCTCTGAGCCAAAGGAAACCCCCCAAGGCTGGCTTTGCAGAGCCTCAGCAGACAACAACACGGCCTCTGGGCTAAACTAGACGTGGTGGGAGCCCTTGCAGCTGCCACAGAGACGCTGCCACTTTAAAATGCCATGAGGGCAGCATGGCAGGCTGAGCAGCTCTTGCCGCGCCCCCCCCCCATTGGTGCCTTAGAAAGTGCTGAAATGGCGGCCACATCCCTTCACCCCCACAGCTGTTTTGGCACTTGAAAAGGCACAGAGGGTGAGAAAAACTTTATGTGGCATCCTAGTGGCATTTTTAAATGACAGTGGCATCCTTGTGGCAGTCACAAGGACACGGTAACATCAAGTTTGGCCCTCTGACTCATAATACAGTAGCTACACTGTGTGCACATACATACATGCACGCCCTTCCACCCCCCCATACACACATTCCCATGACCCACAAGAGCTGGGAAGATTCATTCATTTGTAAAGTGCTTTGAAGGTTTAAAGCGCTCTGTAGATGCTAAGTATTAGCTCTGTGTCCTAACTCAACTCTCAAGGCAGCCCCTGCAAGATTACAGACCGCATGGGTTGCACAGCCTGCCTAGTTTGGTGTGAGCCTAACCTTCTTACCAATACTTGCAGCTTATGCAAGACTCCTTCCTATCTTCCCAAGTTTTGCCATTAACTTCAGTTTGTGCATGCCCCCCCAAAATAAAAGAATGCCTGAATTTGCCTTAAAACAGTGACTTTCTCCCACGGTTTTCATTAAGAGAGGAGAATTTGTCAGATTAGCTCTCGTAACACAGCTGCCTCAGGACACCCAAGGGGACCAAAAACAACTATTCTTGTTGAGACTATATATTAAAAAAGCACTACTTTTCCAGCAAAGTACAGACACATTTTTACAAGAGGTTTAAAAGCTGGAAATCATTCCTCCATTTTGAAATAGGGCTCATTTAAGACTTCAATGCTTAAAATAGATCAATCCCAAATAATAAAAATATTTTTTTTAAAAAAAACTGACTGTGCTATTCTATAATTGAAAACTTTTGTATTTCCAGTGCATGATAATTTCCAGGTAGAAATAAGGAATTTACCTTTATGCTGTCTGTGTTAAACACCAGCATTTTAAATTTATACATGCCGATTTACTAATCCCCTGTATCCTGTAGAATAACTGACGTGAGTGAGACTAAGTATACTGTTCTACGCCCACACATCAGCAGCTTGATTGTATGTAAATTTACTAGAAGGAAGCCCCAAAGAGTTCAATAGGACTTCTTCCCTAGTAAGGTGCACACATCCTTAATAGTCTAAGGCAACAACAAATAGAGTCTACAGAACTTCCTGGGGCAATAAAGCCAAATTGCTGGGAAGAATGGACATTCTCCCATTCTTGTGCAGGCCTTTGCTACGTGGAGGCTGTCACCACACACAGAACACTAGTCATGTACTGTAGCTCAACTAATACTACATAGTCCCCTCCTGAAAAAAATGAGGATTCATCCAATAAGTATGGCTAGAGTGCTCTGTTGGGGCTAGAGGCTGCATATTGTGTAGGCCTGCAGTAAAGTCCACGTACCACATTAATCCAACAGTCTCATATTCTTAGAATAATGACTTTAGAAGGTCACAGCATGCTTATCTTCCTATGTAAATATGATTTTACTCGTACTTTCATTATTCGGAAATCCCTGAATTTTTACATAAAGCCATTGTGACTACCGCATCTCAGTCAATAGCATCAAGCTGCAGGACTAATAACTGAGATGTAATTTCATAAGTTGTCGTAATGAAGCTGGGCGACATTGACGTGTGCCTGATATTGGTGGAGAATGGTGAAGGGAGGTGTGCACAAAGGGTTAACCCCTATGCTCTGCCCTCCCTTTCCAATCAGTACTTGGAACAGCAACGTGCGCCCACGCAACAGTTGCTTTCTGGTACCATGCTGAGAGAGAGGCATGAGAAGGAACTTTCCTCCCCATTTGCTTAATAAATATCTCCCAAAATATTTAGTAACTTTGTAAACATACATGATGATTCAACATACAGTAAAACTTCTTTTTCCTGAACTCAGGGGACAGACGTCCTTTGGTCTGCCATGACACTGCAAGTGAGTAAAAGGTTGGGAACAAGGACAAGGAGGGCTCCAGGCACCACAGAGACATGGAGAATAATGCAAGTTACCGGCAAGCCTACTGAATAACATAAAATAGTTTAAATCAATCAATCCATGCAAATAGAGATGAAAACCCCCGTCAGCCAGGGCAGTAATGTCACAAGTTCATAGTGGTTGGGGAATTGTGACGTGATGATGGTGGAACCCAAGAGACCTCTCACCCCTCCAGTGGGTGAAGAAACGTGGCAATGCGCTCCAGCTCTCCAGTACGTGCGCCTTCTTTCTTCTCAGAAGAATTCTGGTTATCACTGAACACAGAGCTAATCAGGGGAGCAAAACATTCAGCCCATCCCAATTCTCACTGCACCCAGTTGTGGGGGGGGGCACGGGGAACGACTGCATTCCTCCAGAACACAGCCTCAATGGCTTTATAACTGGAAAGTGTATCAGTTAAAAACTACCTCACAACGATGACGGTTATGAACAGGTACTCAGGTTAAACATGACGCGCTAGTGCAATAGAGCTCGAAGTCACAACTCCCTTGATCCTGACATGATTGCAGAGATATTATCCGATCCCTCGGCTTCTGGAACTCTGGCCCTCTAGCCTGTGGACAGTAACTTCCGAATTTCAGCAGAAAAGGCAGGGGCTCTGCCTCTTTGATTAATCAGATATGCTGAGGTAGGGAAACCGACCATTTAACTTCAGTAAACAAGGCCTCTAACTGCAGCAGGCTGTGTTAAGCAGTGATCTTTCCCCTAACTAAAGGACACAACCCAGGGAATGGCATCCTTCACGGCGACATCCATTCGGGTGCCATTAATGTAGCACCTGGGAAGGAGCACCACCCTTCTCCCTTGCGCCTGTCCTCTACGCTCAACCTGACCGTGACCAGCTCCTCCAAGCATCACCTCCGTGATTCAGTGTACGGGACTGGCCACCTGAGCCACGACGTCTCCTCTCCTGTACTAGAGGGCTGAGATCACAAGGTCCTCTTGTTTGGCAGGGCTGGCTGCATGGCCGGTGGGAGTGGAAGTCCGGATTTTGTCAGTAGCCAGGCATTCCTGGCTACTCATGCCTGTCGGGGTGATGTCCATAAGCTCGCCAGAAGAACTCAAAGGGAAAGAAGGGGAAACTGATATGCCTGAGGAGGGGTCTGCTGAGCCAGCAAATAACCTGGGGGGCTTTGGGACTAGGTTAGGCTCGTACTGCGCTCTAAGCAGGATCTCCTGATCACTGACCGACTTGGGTATCTCGGCAAAATCACTAGTGCTGTCTGATACCATCATGCAATAGATGTCCTGGAAGGAGCTGCTTTTGCTGTCCAGATTAAAGAGGCTGTCTATAAACTCAGCAAACTCCAGCACTTGTGGACTGGGGGCATCACTGAGCCGCCCGTTCTGGAGGGTCAGTTCCTCCCGAGCAGTAAAGGAAACGTGGTCGAGGTCGTTGCCGGCTCCTTCATCGCTGCATCGCCGCTGAGGGGAGGTGCCACCACTGTGGTGCAGGGCTTCAGGAGGCTGGGTCTCCTGGGAGTGTTTGGAGAGGCTGTCGGCAGCAAGCAGCTCTGTCCGTGAGCTGAGAGAGGGATTCTCCTCAGGGATTGCTGGGTCAATATAAAAACAGTGAGTCTCATCTTTTTCCATGACTGCATGGAGGCTGGGTGAGCCACGGATGCTACGGAAACCGGAGGAGCGCCTTGAATCAAAACTGTAAATTGACTCATTATCGGACAGGCTCTCCATAGTGGCAAGAGGAGCACGCCGGTCCTGCAGTTCGACAGACAGGCGCTCCTTTGTGTCTAGAAGTAGGAGCTCCACGGGATCCTTCTGCACTGGAGATAGAAGCTTGGTGTCATAAAACCCTTCCAGACTGATTTCGGAGTGAGCCTTACTCCTGCAAAACGAGAATACAGAAATATGAGACTCATGCAAGGCTGCGTTATTACCAGTGCCTGGAACCAGACACAGAAGAACCGCGGACACAACGCCTTACTCAGGACATCACGATACCCACCAACACCACAGTGGTTATCACATATCAGCAGGAAGGAAAAGGCTGCCAAAGGCCTTTGGGTAGGTCTTGCTAGGAAATCAGAGCCATATCCTTACTTAGTGCTGCTGTTCCTTCTGTCCACTGTTAGGTCTCCAATTCCAATTCCAATCTGCACAGAGGGTCTACTAGGCAGGGGCTGATTCTGGAAGATTAACTCCGGGTTGAGATCCACTTCTGTGGGACTCACCATCACTTTGGCTGCAGAAAGCAAGGCTGTTTTGCCCTTATTGTAATTCTCCAGGACCTGTGCAAAGCAATCAGTGGAGAACAGCTTTGCTCAGTTACCGTGTCTAATCTAACTCCCTTAGTTTTGCTCATACCTTGCAAATCAACTGACTAATCACTTTTTTCGTTAATAGCTGTGGTCATAATCCAGAGAGCCATATGATTCTTTGGAGCTGTTACCATTTCACCCTCCCACCCAACCACAGAAAACCATTTTGAAATATAGTGGACTTCCAAAAGTAGTTATGATCAAGCATTATGGGGGAGCATGGGCGCAGTTGCTATTCCACGACAAAAAAAATCTCACAAGACATTCAGCCCATGCAAGCCTTTGAGTAGATCTCTGTATTGTGGCCACGTTTTTGTAAAAGTTACATTGACATTTATCTGAATTTAAAATCTGGATCTGCAAACGCAAATCTACTTTGCTCATTCCTTGGGACTGCAGTCTACTCTAAACATGCAATTCTTTTACCGTACTGCCCCTTCGTACTTCAGTGATCCACAGAATCATAATTATTCCTTCTTGTATCTCTCTAGACCTGATAGGCCTAAATTGTAGCAGGGTAGATTTCAGATTATTATTAGGGGAAATATCCTAATAGCACTGAAGTTTGACTATGGAACCAATTACTGGGGGGGACAAGTTTGATCTCACTGGAGTCTTCAAGCAGAGGCTGGAACAGTTATCTGTTGGGAATGATATCACCTTGCATTTCCTGCAGGAGACTGGACTTGAGGGTTACAAGGCCCCTCCCAAATCTATGTTTCTATTTTGTGATTCTAACTCACTTGCCAATCCAAAAGATTCACACCAAGGTGCTTAGCATAATATTTCTGATTCTTTTACCACATTTGGTAGCCCCAAATCAGATGGTCAATATTACCTTATTAAGACCTTCCATGACTACATACGGTAAGTGTTCATGTAGCATTGCTGGGGAAATGATCACTTCATTAAAAGCTTTGTTGTCACCCCAAATGGCAAAATAGGTGGGTTCATCCTGATCACAGCAGCTGAAACAGAGGTCATGGAAGTCCGTCAAGGAAAAGCAGGAAAGGAGAATCCCAGGACTGAAAGGAATCTAAAGTACGGCAGAATTGTCCGTGCACCACTTCACACTCCCATTAGCCACACATTACCCACCACTACAAATAAACCAATTTTGTATCGTAGTGTGCCAGAAGGAGAGAGCAGAAACAAGCAGGGTTCATCGTTTGCTTGGTTTAAGGTTCATAAAGCATCCCCTCCCTTCTACAGTATTAACCAGCACTATGTAACATCATAAGCAGGTGCCAAGAAGCGAGGGAAATTATATAATACCTCCACAATCCTGATGTTCTATCATTAAACACCAAGTCCGGCTTTACTCCCCGTTTCACCTACCAGCACTGCTCTGCTGGGTGATTGTGAACCACATGGATGATGCGCCCGGGAGGGTAGAGGGGAGTGCTGGCGGACAGGGCGATGGTTAGATCACTGGGATGGGTCCAGAGGCGATGGCTGGCCACGGAATTCACCTCAGGCTCTTCGGGGAGCTCGGACTTGGGTATGCATTTGGTTGCGCCCACAATGATTCTCCACTGTTGGAGGGAAGAGAAAGGAAAGCAGCTTTTTTATGACACCAGAAAAAGGGAAATATTTAGTTTCATATTCTGTTTGCTTCAGAAATTGAATTAAAGATGCTTAACTGTTCAAAAGCTATGAATCCAGTGTTCTCGTTATATGTCTATGATGGAGGAAGGAAGGCACAAAGGAAGTACACACTTGCCTTGTTTCCTTCAAAAATAAGCACAGAAAAAATAATCCTACTGAAAACCAAATTTATTCTGCACTGGATATATTTTTGATTCTGAACCTGGGCCATTAGACAAAGGGGTTTACCCTGCCTTCATTGAAGGTTCTAATTAGATCAAAGAAAAACTGCATCTAGCTTTATGGGAACTCAGCTCCTAGTATTGCTTGCAGCAACTGATGTCTTAAGGTAGGTGATTTATAAGCTGATCAATCGGTTTTCAATTATAGTTCAAACTGGACAAATGTTTAACAATATAACATCAGAAAAGGAGGACAGTTGCCCACTGAGAGGTAATTAATATTTAACAGGGAATATCTGGAGTGCCTTCATGCAGGTTATGCACGGATGAGGATCTCCAGTACACACAAAATCAGTTATGTGGGGCGGGAAAATTTCCAGAATATTTTCTGATGCTATATTTTTCTGTGGAAAATGTTCCACCTCCACATATGTAAATACAGGAAGTTTATTTACAGTGGTCAAGGGTGCGGCGCAACACATCAATCATGTTAGATGGCCTAAATATGGGATATGAAGCATGTACATGACCCAAGCGTTTACACATAGTTTTGCTAACATTATTTAAATTTTGCTAAAATTCTTTAAATATTTAAATTATTTCTTTAATTTTTTTTTTAAAAATTAAAAAATTCTGATTCACATTTTCCCAGAAAACCCACATTACAGCACACAGGTATACACTTATGTCATTTATAGCTCATCTTTCTTGCAAAGATATTGCAGACATGATAATTTAAAAACAGCAAGCTGAAAACTTAACTTTTGGATTCTCAGGCCTTTCATTATCAAAAAATGCTTGCCCTTTGATCAAGAAGAACGCTAAAATTACTCTCCTAGTATATAATTCATCTGCATCACAACAACGCCTCATGACACATGTGAGCCACTATTTCCTATTTTTTTCTTTTGCCTGATGCCAGATAATGTCCTACAAAAAGTGACTATCAGCCTTCTTAAAAAAAAAAAAAAACCACTCATTAGAGATGTGCAACTGCAACAGCCTCCTAAAGACTTCTTGGCACCTTAAGGTTAAAATTATTCACTTCGATATCC
The DNA here is from genome assembly GCA_029375565.1 of Gekko gecko. Taxonomy (NCBI): domain Eukaryota; kingdom Metazoa; phylum Chordata; class Lepidosauria; order Squamata; family Gekkonidae; genus Gekko; species Gekko gecko. The sequence goes on along the minus strand of JAPDNY010000003.1, from coordinate 96,764,325 downwards.
AAGAGGGATACATTGGGCTTAGTCAGAGAGAAAATGAGCTTGCACCTACCTGCAACCATTGTTCATCAAGTGGTCTTCTGTGCAGGCACACATGGGGGCTGTGAAGTTGCAAGATTTCTAAGCTTTCTAATAGGCTAGGAGCACCCCTTCTCCCTCTGGCACCTTCCTGCCAAAACGCTCACATGACCAGGAGAAGGAGTGCCACTCCCTCAGTTCTCTCCATGCCACCGCCAGAGACTCCTAGAAAACTGAAGTTCACAGTGGAGCAGGAGAGAGGGATGTGTGCCTGCACAGAAGACCACTCGATGAACAACAGTTACAGGTAAGTGCAACCTTGTTTTCATTGTCGTGGCTTCTGTGCAGTCCCACATGGGAAGATTACCAAGATCACTGCGTGAAGGAGGTGGATGTGAATCTCTCAGAAGGAGACCACAGAGGACCACTTTATCAACAATTGTTTAGTAGCACAGATTGACCTTCACCCAGAACTGTCTTATACCAGAGCAGTAAGCTCTGTGCAAGTGTCCCCACCAAAATACATGTAGGAACATGGCAAAGAAAAAAGAGCACTCTTTTGAAAAGAGCCATCATACATAGAGTGGTAATGAAGAGCTGTGATAGTGTCAACCAACCCACAAGGATGGGCTGTGCGAGGATGCTGATCGTGCATTACATGAGGAGTGACAGACCACCCTTGGTAGGGGATTTCAGCAGGATGTCACCTCTTCAAACTTCATGCATGGAGAGGGTATAAGTTAGAACCCGATCATAAATGAAGCACCATGGAAGTGCCAAAAATAAAACAAGGGGTTATACCCCTCATTTGTAGCATGCTTAGTAATCCAACAAGGAAAAGATCAGACAGTTTTTGTCCACATCAGTTGCCAAAAATATATTCAACAGCACAAGAAGCAGGGTCCAAACCTTGCTGCAGCTTCTGTAGAGACTCTCCTCACCACTTAGAGGTGCAAGGTCTGGTACTGCAAGGGTGGTGTTTGTCACGACAGAGCCAGGGGGCTGGGCAAAGGAGGAGAGTCTGAGAGAGCGTTCCAACGGTCAGCCGGGAGAGTTAACAGGAGTCCAAGCAAACAGTTCTAAGATACAAAACCAAGCTGTCATCAATCGTTACCAGTAGTCAGAGTCCGGGAGCAGAGTCAGGAAGCGTAACTGAGAGTCAGGAGCCAGAGGGATCGTCAAAACACGGACCGGAGTTGGCTTCCGGTCGGAGTTAAAATGGCGAATTGACACACTTTGCAATTTGTGCAGGGTGAACAGTGGTATCTGACGACAGTCTGGGCTCTACCTGGCCCAGTGCAGCACTCCCCAGGTGGGGGGGTGGCAAGCAAGCAGCCAAGCCTGAGAGGGGGTTGAGATCGGTGTGGATAAGCTTCGGAGGAAGCTTGTTTACACTTTGATCTCCTTCTGCGAAGAGGGCAGTTGCAAATCAGCACTACAGATACCAGCTGGGCTGAGAATTCAGCATAAATTCGTCATCTACCGACCTCTTTAACATCAAGATTAACATCGTTTACAGAAGAAGCACTGCGAAACCCCGAGATTACAAGTAAGGTAACAAGTGAACAATTGCTTACCGGTTTAAAGAAGAACGTAAAATCTAAACGTACGGATAAGCGTAAAAAGCTTCAATGAAGTAATCCGCTTGATTTAACAGTAAAAAGAAAGCTTTCCTTTAGAGAAAACGGCTGAAAAGTGACTTTGTTTTGCATTCCTGTGGTCAGCTAAGACTAAACTTTGCGTAGCAGAAACGAAACTGACTGTGATTCTATGATACAGGAAGTAGGCTAGAGTGGATGTTTTCGATGTTGCTGTGCCGGAAGTAGACGGTCGTTTTAGAGTGTGACACCGGAAGTTGGATTACAGTGACGGACAGATAAACAGGAAGTTCTGAAGGAGCCTACTCTAGCCAGAAAATCATAGAGAAATTGCGCCCGCCATTTTGAGGAGGACTAAATTTTAAAAAGTTATTTTTAAGCTGAAAAAGCACTGGAAGAAGCTATAAAGGTGGCGATTTGGCTTGAAGATTGATAATATAAAGATCGATTAGCCCTGAACTCGCTTCCAAGACAGATTTGAGGTCAAGACCAAGGGCTGCCTCATCACCTAGTCCAAGAATGACTGCAAAGGAAAAAAAGGAGTGGCAGGCTGCCATGGAAGCGATGGAGAAACGGATGACTGAAGTGGTGCAGAGTTTGGGAAAGCAAATAGAATCACAGCTGCAACAACAGCTGCAACAACAGCTGCAAATACAACTGGAGCAAATAGAACAAGTACAAGTCCAAGTACAGAAAAAAAATATGGAAGAGTTGAAAGAACTGGTACTAACAGAAGTGGCAGGGATAAAAAAAGATACAGAAGAAGTTAAAAAAGAGGTTAAAAGTCTGGTGACAAAATCAGAAGAAATGGAACAGAAAGTCAAAAGAACCCTATCAGAAAATACAAGACTGGAGTCCATGATGGAATATAGGGCCACTCAGAATCACTTGAGATTGAGAGGAATCGAAGAGGAGGAAGATCAGGATTTACGGGCCTTAGTAATTAACACGTTGACAACTTACATAGGGGAAGATGTTGGAGATTTGGATCCAGACTTTGACCTGATTTACAGAGTAAATTCAGCTTATGCCAAGAGAAAGCAATTACCCAGAGATGTGATTGTTCAATTTGTGACTACAAAAATGAAGGAAGACGTTTTCAAGAAGCAATTTACACAACCGTTGGAAATTAATGGAAAAAAAAAATAATTTTGAGAGAAATTCCGAGATCGATCTTACAAGATAGAAAGAAATTCAAGAAACTAACAGATAGGTTAAAAGAAATGAGTATCAGGTTTAGATGGGAGATTCCATATGGATTATCATTTGTATACAACTCGGTGAGATTTACACTTAAAACGGAAGGAGACATGTACAGATTCAAAGAGAACAACTTTGATGATTTTAAAGATATTTAATCTAAAACAACTATGGATTACAAATTTTTATCTTGGAACGTAAATGGACTAAATTCACCAAACAAAAGAAGATTAGTGAATCATTGGCTAGAGAAACAAAAATGTAACATAATTTGTTTGCAAGAAACACATATCAGAAAACAAGATAATAAATATTTGATTAATAAAAAATTGGGAGAAGAATTTCATTCATCAGCAGTTAATAAGAAAAAAGGAACAGTGATATACATTACCAAAGAATTGGAACCTAAACAAATCTCAGACAAAGAAGGAAGATATGTTGGCGTGGAAATAATGATGAATAGAAAAAAGACATTGCTTGTAAATATATATGCACCCAATGGTGCAAAAGAGACCTTTTTTAATGACTTGACTAAAGAGTTGGACTGTTTAAATTATGATCAAATAGTCCTTGCAGGTGACTTTAATGGCACAGTGAACAATGTATTGGACAGAAAGTCCAAAGCAAGTGGAGAGGCGGTTGGAAAGCTGCCAAAAAAATTTTTCCAGCTAATGAAGCAAGAGAAACTAGAAGATGTTTGGAGGAAGTGGAACCCTAAGACAAAGGATTATACATTTTATTCTAACAGACATAATTCCTTTTCTAGAATTGATATGATTTGGATGTCAGAGGAGATGGCGCAAAAACCCTACAAAATAGAAATTTTACCGAAAACCAATTCAGATCACAACCCTTTACTTTGGATATCTAAAGAAAAACCTAAACAATTATATTGGAGAATTAATGAGGACTTATTGGACCAAAAATTAATTAATGAAACTTTAAAAAAAGAAACGAAAAGTTTTTTTGAACTGAATTTAGACAAAGGTACGGATATACAAGTCGTATGGGACACGTACAAAGCGGTAATGAGAGGTTTGCTTATCTCTCTGAACTCTAAAGACAAAAAACAAAGGATGCAACAACAAAACGACCTCCATGAAAAAATTCGACAAAAAGAAAAGGAATTAAAGAAAAGGCCAGGGAAGAAAAAGATTATTAAAGAGATCCACTTTCTGCAGGATCAATTGAATGTTCTACTAAATAGAGAACTATACTGGAATTTGAAGAAATTACAGCAAAAAGCATTTGAGGGTGCAAATAAACCAGGAAAATTTCTAGCGTGGCAATTGAAAAACAGAAAAGAAAGGAATTTTATAAGTAAGATTACTGAAGATGGAAAGGATGTTATGAATCTGAAAGGCATAAAAAGAGTCTTCTTCAAATACTACGCCAAACTGTTTAAAAAGAAAGGAATTGATCAACAGAAAATTAAGAAATATTTGGAGACTATTGAAGTTCCAGAGCTGGGAAAACAAATTAAAGAGTTATTAAATGGTTTAGTAACAAAGGAGGAGGTGACAATGGCGATAGAAGATGCAAAGTCGGGCAAAGCTCCAGGTCCAGACGGCTTTACAGCAAAGTTTTATAAGAAATTTAAGGAGGAGCTAACCCCTATCTTAGTACTTCTGTCGAACGAGATAAGAAAGACTAAACGGATCCCAGATTCATGGAAAGAAGCAAATATTTCATTGATATCCAAAGAAGGTTTGGACTTAACTGAAGTAAAGAATTATAGACCAATATCGCTATTAAATAATGATTACAAATTATTTGCAAAAATAATTTCGGAAAGACTGAAAAAATATCTGAAAGATACCATAGCCGAAGAACAAGCTGGTTTTTTTTACCAAATAGACAAATAAGAGACAATTTAAGAGTGGTGATTGATGCAATTGAATATTATGACAAACATCCAGAAAAAGAAGTTGGATTCCTCTTTTTAGATGCGGAAAAAGCTTTTGATAATTTAAATTGGGAGTTTATGCTGCAAGTTATTGAAAAAATGAATATAGGACAGTCTTTTCTAAACATGATTGTGGCAATTTATTCAGAACAGAAAGCAGCTTTGAATATAAATAGAAAGAACAGATTTTTTCCAAGTTCAAAAGGGAACACGTCAAGGCTGCCCGTTATCCCCGTTGTTGTTTATTTGGATACTGGAAATATTATTGACAGCGATAAGAAAAGATAACAGCATTGAAGGACTTACAGTGAAAGGTTTTTTATATAAATACAGGGCATTTGCAGATGATGTAATGTTTATGATTCAAGATCCAATCGAGAAAATACCACAATTGATGGAAAAAATTGAAGAATTTGGATCAGTTGCGGGATTCTATGTTAATAAAAGTAAAACCAAAGTGATGTGCAAAAATATGACGAAACAAAGACAAACAGAACTCCAAGAGAAAATTCAATGTGAAATAGTTACAAAGACTAAATATTTAGGAATTGAATTGACTATGAAAAACATTGATTTGTTAAAAAATAATTATGAAAAGGTTTGGTATAGGATTCAGCAAGATATGAAGAAATGGGATACCTTGAATTTATCATTATTGGGAAGAATCACAACTGTAAAAATGAATATTTTACCGCGTTTGATGTTCTTATTTCAGACTATTCCAATATTAAAACAAAGGAAAATATTGGATACGTGGCAGAAAGAACTATCTAAATTTGTATGGGCAGGAAGAAAGCCAAGGATTAAAATGAAAATTTTATGTGATGCAAAGGAAAGAGGAGGTCTACAACTACCAAATTTAAGATTGTATTATGATGCCGTCTGTTTAACATGGTTGGAACAGTGGATTAATCTTGAGAATAAAAAGTTATTGGCTCTAGAAGGGCATGATAACAAGTTTGGATGGCATGCATATTTATGGTATGGAAAAGTAAAAATAGACAAGTTTTTCAAACACCACTTTATAAGACGATCACTGTTCGAGACTTGGATGAGATATAGAAAATTCTTCTCAGAAGAAAGACCACTTTGGATAGTACCAGCAGAAGTGATTAATCCATATTCAAGAAATCAAGGGTTAGATTGGCTACCTTATAAAAGTCTTTTAAAATTAGAAGGGAAAAACTTTGTGTTAAAAGACAGATTTGATGTGGAATTTGAATATGATTGATTGAAGTATAGACAGATTTATGACTTATTTAAGACCGATAAAAGAGAACATGGTTTTAGAGAAAATAACACTGAAATTGAAACTGTATGGCTTGAGAAGGGTAAAAAAATGATTCTAAACTGTACAAGGTTTTATTGAAATGGTATACTGAGGATGAAATTGTAAAAGAGCAAATGATAAAATGGGCGGTAAATATTAATAATGAGATATTAATGACATCTTGGGAATATTTGTGGAAAAAGTCAATGAAAATTTCAACTTGTGTAAATGTTAAAGAGAATTGTTATAAAATGATGTACAGATGGTATATGATGCCTAAAAAAATTGCTATTATAAATGATACTATGTCTAACAAATGTTGGAAATGTAAGAAAAAAGAAGGGTCTTTTTATCATATGTGGTGGACATGTGATAAAGCAGTAAACTACTGGACTGAGATCCGCAGTGAGATACAAAAAAATTTAAAATGTACTTTTAAGAAAGACCCACAGATCTTATTATTAGGTCTTAAAATGGAAGAAATAAATGTAGCCAAAAGAACATTATTATGGTACTTGACTACAGCAGCTAGACTGACTTTTGCTCAATGTTGGAAACAAGATAAAGTACCTGAAACATGGGAATGGATTAAAAAGACATTGTTTATGGCAGAAATGGACAAATTAACAAGAAAATTAAACAACGAAGAAGACGAAACCTTTTTTGGAGACTGGAAAGACTTTCAAGAATACTTGTTGAAAAATTGGGATGTTAAACGTGGTTTGATTTGTTTTGATAGTTATTGAGGAGAAGGAAAGAGATTTAGTTTTTTGAATTGTTACCATTAGTAAATGAAAATAAGTTTAGTAATAAATGTAATTGAACAAGAGAGACATTAAGGGGGTTGGAGCACTGCGGGAAGCCTTGTTTGGGGGGAGAGGACAAAAGAAAAATGGATATGTATTGGTTTGTTTAAATTGTTTGAACATGTGATATATCCAATAATAAATTGTATTTACCAAAAAAAAAACACGGACTGGAGTTCAGGAGCCAAGAGTTCAGTCAGGAGCGAAGATAGAGCAGGAGGTGCAAGGCCTCTAGCCCACGGACAAGACTGCCAGTACGGTTTGCAAGCAGCCAGCGATCTCTTCAAATACCGTGCTGGGTCGTTAACTCATTAGCAGCCCATTGCAAAGTCCTTGCTCCCATCAATACTCAGGACTTAATGATCGCCATCCGCACACGTGTGCCTCATTGCGCCTGGCTGCCAGATCCCTGCGTCTGCGATCTCTCAGCCGGTCCACACGTGGGGGCGAGTCAGGTGGTGATTCACTAGGGCCAGGTTTCGCCTGATCAGCTTCAGATGTCAGTTGCCCTGTAGTTTGGAGTTCACCCTCCCCGGCACTTAGGTTTGCTGAGGACTCTTGCATTTTGGATGGTGTTAAAGGTGCCAAGTCCTCATTTTCCAGGCTTTCAAGTGCCGGGTCAGATGGTGTTAAAGGTGCCAAGTCCTCATTTTACAGGATTCCAGGTGCCGGGTTGGGGGCAGGCGTGACAGTGTTTGCCACTCAGAAAAGTGGGAGGCTACTGCTACAATTCAGGAAAAGAGCTGATCAAAGTATTAATTTGTCAGCAGGAATGAGAATAAGTGGATCTGCACAATGATAATGAAGGCAGTGAAAAGAGAAGTGATGCGGTTAAAGAAAGGATGGACAGAATGCGCCACAAGGAAAAAAACTTGTGTAGTCTGCAGAGCAATCTGTGCAGCAATATAGGCAGAGAAAAAGGCATAAAAACAGGTTGTCTTTGTGAGGGATTAGAAGTACATTCCTCAATTACAGGGGTTGTTGTCAGGAATGAAGCATAAAGGCCAGGGCCTGGAATATCATATTGTGGGGCCGTGCCAAGTAGCCCAGACTTCCAATCAGAATACCAGGGAACTGGTGTCTGCTAATCAGTTGAAACATGATTACAGTGTCTCCTTCAATTCTGTGGAGCGTTTGCACTAAAAGTAGAGAAAAAGTAAATATGTCCATCATGTCAAGGTAAAATAATGTCAAGACAATTAATACTGCAGAACACCAGGAGTTACTAGGAAACACATGCCCACAGCAAGGTTCCCACACATAGTGAAGGAGCCATCGGAGATGGCAGTACTTCCAGAAGATCATAGACAAAAGAAATGCTGTGAGAGAAAGGACCGTGCTGAGACCATGTGCATGATGCATATTAAGTCTGTCTGAGAAAGAAAATTAAGTCTGGGCATCCCTTGAACGGTGAAAAACACAGCAAAACAACAGTTTTGTTTATGTAAAAGTGGAAGCTGAATAGAGCTGACAATCTTAGTAAAACAAGGGGAGGGGGGAATTCAGGCAGGTTGCTTTGAAAAGGATCAACAAAGACCTGTCAAAGCTGCAGGGAAAATTCAGTATAGGAGCCTCACATAGGCCACAATAATCTCTGTGCATACTGAGAGGCAGTTAAGTACAAACCTAGTGAAGGAGAACACTGGAATGCTACCACTGAAAGTTCCCTCTCCAACAAGAGAAGAACTGTCTATAGGGAACAGTACAATGTCGAAGCATTTCTGTTTATTCATTCCCTAAGGCGTCTGTGGCTTCTATGCCTTCAATATCAACCTAGAAGCCTTTCCCTCCCCCCTCCCTTCTCTCAGTGCCGAGGAAGAGAAAAAGAGACATCAAGGGGGTTGTGACTTCAAGGAACACAGCCAAAGCCCATGAAAAGAGCCCATTATTCTGAGGCTCTGTCTACCACACCTCACCAGGGAGGAGGGAATATGCCTTCAACCCAGGCTGCTGGCATACAGGCGAAGCCTCCAAAGAGGGCCATTGAGGCCAGGCTCTTTTTTCCACCACATCTCAGCGGGGAGGGGGGGAATATGCCTTCATCCAGACAGCTGGCGCACAGGCAAAGCCTCCAAAGAGGGCCATTGAGGCCAGACTCTTTTTCCACCCCCTTCACCAGGGAGGGGGAAGCCTTTGAAGAGAGCTCTATCTATACATGCCTTCAGGGGAAACTGGTGACAGCAAGAGCAGGCAGTGCTGCTGTGTGAATCCCTAGGCAGCCAAGCCGCAGAGAATGCCCATTTATCAGCACCATTTTTAGTCATAAAGACACAGTGGAAATCCACAAAACATTTCTTCTTTAGATGTATTTTATTGTTCACTAGAATAAAAACTGTTGAGAGAAAAGAAGTCTCCCAGCCTCAAAACTGAGGTGAGGAAAAGATACAGAGAACAGCAGTGGAGATCTTCTCCCTGCAGCGGCAAAAAGAGAACTAAGGGAGTAGTGCCCCTCCTCCTGGTCATGTGAGTGTTTTGATGGGAAAGCGCCAGAGGGAGGAGGGGCACTCCTAGTCTATTAGAAAACTTGGAAGTCTTTTCCGTGGCTGGTCTGCAACTGCGCAGTCCCATGTGGGACTGTACAGAAGCCATGACAATGAACTCTTTATGATTCCCACTTGGATAAACTTGTCGAGCAATGACTACAGTTCCTCAGTCTTTCCTTGGATTCACTAGAGGATTCAGTTACCAGACAGGGACCCATAAGAATGGTTAAGAAACATCTATTTAAGTACAATTATAACAGTACTATCTGTAGAGCACGATGTGTTTGTATCTACTCAATTTGTTGGTATTCTTCCACCTGGAGAGCTCCCCGATTATTGCTCTTATTTGACTGTTCTTCGCTATAGGAGTGCCTTTATGTTGGTGCTCCTTAATGCCCCACCATCTAGAGTACTGCAATGGAGGTAGCTTAAGATACCATACTCTGAAAGAGTATGAGACTGTGGTGCAGGTAGTACAGACACCCTGTATCACGTGACCTTTAAATGCAAACATTTTTCTGAGCCTAGAAATCTTTTAATTCTTCCTTCGTTCCAAAATATAGATCATATGGAGACATTACCTCTTTTATTAGAAGAGAATAGCAGACCTATCACTCTTTTAGCTGCGGAATTTTATGCATCTGTGATAGATTTTCACAGCTGTTTAAATGGGGTCTAGTTTTTCCTATATTTTAGTAATCTCTTAAAACTAATAAGTTAAGAAGCAGTATGAGGTAGTAGCAGTATGAGGTAATAGCAGTAATCTTGGCACCTTGGTGGTATTACTTAGAGCAGTAGCACAGGGAACAAACGAGAAAATTGAAAACAAATGAAAAATATATTCAATCAGGCGACCATCATCTTTTAATCCAGGAGCAGTCAAAAGGGAGGAGACAAGGCAAAGGAGCAGTCAAGGGAAGGCACATGTCCTACTGTACAAATATGCTTCCACTAGCCTGATACCTGTGTTTTGCTATGGTATTTAAGTTCCGTAAATCCAGTTATAATACTGATGATGTGAAATTTGAAATGTAACATTTGTTGCATGAATTCTAATGGAGAAGATTGTAGTGTAAAAAATGAAGTGAGACATACGTTCTGTTTTTTCTCTCTTTACTGAAGGACCTCTCTGTAGACCACATTGGTGGTTCTGCCCTCAGGTGCCAGGATTACCAGGTTGCTTGATGAGCTCACTCTGGAGCAGGCCACATAGAACTGTCCATGTGAGAAGCAGTCATCTCTGTTAAATCTTGGGACTCGTTGATGGTCATAGGTGATCCTGCTGGGGCAGCCTCCCTGATGGATTAAAGTACCCTGGTCCTGCTCCTACACCTGACAAACACCCACCTGTCTAGTATAAGGGGAAGACTGTGTTTAAAGGCATGGGGGAGGCTGGACCAGCAGCAGCGCTAAGGCAATCCTGTTGAACAAGCCTCCCTGATGGTTTTAAAGACTACGCGCCCCTTCCAACCCTGTCAGGTGTAGGAGGGGTAGCGTGTCTGAAGGCATGGGGGAGGCTGTACCAGCAGGACTGTTAAGGCAGCCTCCTCGATGGGGTAGCCTCCTTGATGGCTTTCGATGCTCTGCCGCCTGCTCCTGTCCCTGAAAGACAACTGCCTGTCAGTTGGTGGACAGGTAGGTGGGAGTGTGTCTAAAGCCTTTGGGGAGGCTGGCCCAGCAGCATTGCTAAGGTGTTTCTGCTTGGGTGGCCTCCCTGATGGATTAAAGTACCTGTTCGTAGACCTGACAGACACTGGCCTGTCTGGTGTTGGGGGGGAGATGGGGGCCAGTGGAAGAGCTAAGGCAATCCTGCTGAGCAAGCCTCCCTGATGGCTGTAAGAATCCCACCCCCTCTCCTACACCTGACAGGCAGCTGCCTGTCCAGTGTAGGAGGGGGAGGGGTATTGCAAACCATTGTGGAGGTTGAGCTGGCAAGATTGCCAAGGTGTTACTGCTGGGGCAGGCTCCCTGATGGCTTTAAGTACCCTGCAACTGCTGCTGCACCGGACAAACAACCGCCTGTCAGGTGTAGGAGGTGGGGGGAGTGTGTTTGAAGCCATGGGGGAGGCTGGGCCAGCAACACTGCTGCACCTCACAGGTGGTTGGCCATTCCTGATTTCCTCAACTGTTGTTAGCTCTTTGCAGTCTCCTGCGATTTTTTTTTTTACCTCAGAACACTCAGCTGACCAATCAGAGAGTGGGGGGGGCAAGAAGGCAGCAGCCTGGCAGCCACATAGGAAGCAATGGGGGAGCACATTTTACTCCTTTTGACCTCCTCAGGTGTCAAATTTCTAAAAATCCCTTCTTAGTGAGCATCTACATCATGGTAGGAGTGCTCTCCCCAAATTTCGTGTTTCTACGTCCAGGGGTTTGGCCTGGGTGTTGATTTTATGGTGAGGGGACTTTCTTTTATATATATATGTACCCTGAGGTTAATTTGAGATTTCTATCTAATCTCATTTTATTACAATAGACATTTAAGCAGTACAGTCAAATTCTACTTTAATCTGAGACAATTTTTAACAAGTAAGTCACAGGCTACAGTACTTGTCAGTTTTAACTCAGGTAGACACACTAGGCAGATGCACATTAAATTCACAGGAGATTGTGCTGTGTAGCCAAGAAATCCGAATGGACATGACCTAAACTTTAGTTAACTGAAAACATACTGTTTAGGCAATAGTTGAAATACAAAAACATCATAGACTTGGAGTAACTACAAAACCCAAGGTGCAGAGGTTGACAGCAAATTCACCCATAACCTCAGGAGATGGTGTCCAAGTACTACATATGTAGGGCTTAGTCATGAGTAGGAGCAATGTACTCTGTGACGGTGTTCAAGAGGTGATAATGCACCAACTCCATGAGATAACGAAGTTACAGAGCCAAGCTGGAAGAGCCAGGCATTGACAATGGAAAGAATTACTGTATTTAACCAAAAGGAAGATTAGTCCCATCCCCCCCCAATCAAGTGCAGTGTCAAGAAACTGGAGGCCATCTTATATTCTTACTTATTATGCACAGTTTTTTTTACGGGGTCATACTCCTTTCTGGTAAATACAGTATCCGGGGGGAAATACAAGTGGCTATTCACAAAGTATGTGTGGGGAGACATATTCAGCTTCTTTGAGTCACCTTATTAATTTAACAATAAAATAAGAGCACAATCTTTGTCAAGTACAGAACAACACCCCCCCCCCCAAAAAAAAAAAAAAAAAAAGTGCCTGTAAAGAGATCAAGCCAGTTTCCACAAGTCTGGCAACATTTAAAGATAGAAAAATCTCCCAAAGAAATAAACTGAAAACAATATTTCTATTTCTAACTATTTCTAATGTAGAAATGAAAGCCTAAGCTAAAGAAAGAAAGACGTATGGAGACATGGGAGTCAGAAGAGAATTGAGTAGGAAGATGCTTGCCCCTCCCTTCAGGGCACTGCACAAACACACCCTCACAAAGGGGATTTGAACTCCAGTTTCTTGACTGAAGTTCTAAAATATTTCACAGCTGCTTCTGTGCAGGTGCAGAAGTCCTCCTGTCAGACTGCACAGAGACCTGGAAGAACGAGCAGCATTTTCTGCTATTTCAGGAATGTCCATGAGATGAATCATTTCATTTCAGCTAGGCTTGAAGTCTTCTTACCTTTGGTTTGGTACTCCTCTGCAGAACATCAAGAAGCTGCCGGCGGAATCCCTCCAGTTGTGAGAGGCCAATCCTGCGAGAAAAATAACATCAGATGCAATGAGGACGAGTATAACTATTGTGAGAATCATATAACCAAGTAACGAGGTCAGATCAGAGAATTACCCTGTGGCACAAGGTAAGGAAAGTGTACACAAATGTGAAAGGTGATACAGTAAAATATAACCGCAGGTCCATCAGAAAGACAAAAGCAGGTAATATCACAGGTAGCCAAACATAAAAATCCACAAGCATACTAGGCAAGACTGTTAACGAAAAATACAGAAAATTTATGACACAGAGGTGTAAAATGACAAAGAAATAGGGGGGCCAAGTATAACAGGTTCATGTCACCAACAAAATTATTCAGAGGCCTTAGATTCTACACAGTATGGATGTCTAAAGGTACACTATTCAAATCATCAGAGATGCACAAGTGAAAGATGTTTTCATACAGGATAAAAATAAACTTTCAATATTTTTCATACACAGAACTTAAAAGGTGAAGAAAAAGGGGTATCTCTGTCTCCATGGGGAAATTAAGCATATAGATGTGGCTGATTAATCTGAAGTCAATGGAACCCTGCTGTTCTATAACCTTGGACAAGTATGATACAACAATGCCCTATTTTTTTTTTCTGGGCCAAGAACAGTAATGACTTCTAAAGCATTTCATAAACTTCTTGCTAAGAGGATCTGTTAACAGAACTTTGACTTTGCTTGGGGGCACACTTGTTGACTATGACCCACAATGGAAGCGGCCCTTCCCAGGCTCGTCATTCTGCCTTTTTGTTAGTGGTCATCTCGGCCTACACACACTGAACTACCAACCAACCACCTGAGAATGATAGGGGAATTACTTTTATTTCTACCAATTAAAAGTGCTATGAAGTGTTTCTCAAGCACCGTATATCCACCTAGGCTAAGGAGATGGTAAAAGCATGTGAGATATTAAAAGAAAATTAGAGACAACTTTAAGATGATGTTAGATGAAACAAACACAGGTAAGGAAGAAGACACCACGTAAATGTGCGATGACACAATATGTACAGCTCAACACACAGCAAACAAGCGTAAGATGACACGGCTCACGTAATACAAAGACAGGTGTGAGGTGACTACACTCATAGCTCAAGGTATAGGGCACACGTGGGAGATGACACAGCAGATATAGCCAGGAGACAGTTCACAGGTGGAAGAGGGCTCAGAAGAGGTGACCTGGGAGAGAGTAGAAAGGCGTAAATGACAGCACAGATAACTAAGGAAATGGCACAGATGTATCAGATGCCCCAATGAACATGACTGTGGAATTAGAATACTGACCTTTGCCAGTTATACGGGCAACTGTAATATAGGGGAGGGACGTGTCAATACACAGGTGTATGATACATCAATGTATGTTTTCAGCTAAAGATACAAGCAACTAGGAAGAGAGGGGAAAGCAAGAAGCACATGTGGATTGGTAAATGGGAAACAGATGACAACAAGGAGCTTTAAGAGAAGAAACAGATCGCTTTGGTACACGATAAGGGAACTGCTAGCTGAAATTAAAAGCTCCAGAATTCTTGACTTGCCTAGGCACTAGATCCTTTCCCAGTACAACTGCAGTCACAAATTCTTTGGAGTACTCCATGGCATCTTCACTGGAAGAGAAACAGAGACAAGAAAGAAGCTGGCAAGAACTGATAGGCAGAAAGACACAATACATATGCAGTTAATTCTCTGAATCAAAAACGATACACTTTGTGAACATCTGATGAACAACGAAACAGTGGTTTCCTCTGATTCAGACATCACAACAAACTTTGCTCTGTTAAAAGTACATAAGTCTGAGAACTTCCAAGGCACGCTCTTGTAATAACAAATGATGGATTGTCAATATACCTGAACAGAGCCAGTGTCTGTTTTATAATGTCTTACATATTACTAATCTAGAAATACAACTTAAAAACCCATTTCAATATGGCAGGCTCAAATATGTATAGGATCACCCTTTATCTGCCATATATCCAAATCCAGAGACCCTGCTGATGGAAAGTAAAGAACATTCTATTCCTTTTTAAATGGCAAACTTACCAGATAATAAGGAAGAGAGCAATACCAGGATGCCCACCCCACGATGCATAACCTGCATCACAGAATTCAGCTAAGCAACCCATGGATCATTCAGGACTCTCTCTCCATTTATCTCTTTCTAAAGCATGAAACAGAATGAAGTGATCGAAAACTACTCAATAGTCTAACAAGACTGTAATATTCTGGAACTGGTAAAATGTACGACTCTGTAAGCCACGAACAGTGCACATCATAAACACAGTACATGAAGGCACATCCTAAGGTTAGGTTTAGCAGTGCCCACACGGGATCAACTACATTTTTATTCTGCCCTTCTCCTGAAGTGCCCAGGGCAGCATACTTCCCTCAGTTTTGAATAAGGAAGAGCCCATCAAGAATTTAATTCCTTTCAGGATGTCCCATAGAATAATTCCTTTGAGATTCCCTTGACCAAATATCCTGTAGTGATTCCCATAATTAATTAATGAATTAATTAAATTTCTACCCTGCCCTCCTACCGAGGCGGCTCAGGGCGGCTTACAGACAATTTAAAATCAACACGCAATTTAAAACCAGCAAATACAAAATATAAAATGCAATTCCATAAACACAGGAAAGCTACATAATACAGCAGCATCCTATAATAAAGTACTAGTGCGACCCAGCCGGTGCAGTCAGTTATTATTGGAACGCTTGGCGAAACAGCTCCGTTTTCATGGCTCTCTGGAACTGCTGGAGGTCCCGTAGAGCTCTGATCTCACTGGGGAGCTCGTTCCACAGCGTTGGCGCCACCAGGGAGAACGCCCTGGTCCTAGTTATAGCCAGCCCGTAACAATGTAATAGGCAACTATGTCCATTGAGACGGCCAATCAGGGGCATGCTTCTACACTCTTAGGAGGAGAAACCTCCTTTCTTGGGCAATAATCTCCACTCCGTGGCAGAATCAGCACGTCCCCACTCCATAAGAGCAAAAGTCTGGGCACATAAACATCCCGAGAATTGCAGCATTCATGTTAACAGCTGCTGTGTTAAGTCTGAAAATGTGTGGACAGGGACTGCTCAGATCTCAGAAGCCAAGAGGAGCTGCAGTGACATTTTCAATGCGCAGGGGAAGGACTTTGGGGCTAAACCCAGCTCCCTGCCCCTTCTCAGGCCAAACAGAAGCGATACAAAACTACGCAAGCAAACTGAATTTTTCAGAGTTTATTCTGCTAAAGGTCTTTTATTGGTGTAAGAAACGTCTCTTTTTTTTTAAGAATGGGGTTTTTTTTACCTAAAACCCCCACATTACAGATTGTTCTGTATGATTTAATTTGAATTAAAATATTAGCCTAAACCAAATCCATTGAAGCAGGACTAGATACACTGTGATGCTTTACCATCTTTATAATATTCTACAACAGAAAACAGGGGATAGAATTAACTAATAACCTTTTAACGATATGTTTTGCAGACTGTATAGGGAGGTGCTAGATTATTAAACATTTAGGAGATTGACAAGATAGAAAACTACAATAGCAGCTTAACTGGAATTAGCTTCCCCTCACAAACTAGGGAGTCTAGACCAGGATTTAATCAAGGCTTAGAATTCTGGTTTGTGAGAGAGAAACTAAGTTGTAAACAGATGTATTGATCCACGTAAAAACCAAAATCAATGTAATACCTTTTATTGGGACTGACCAAAACAACACAAAACACTGAATTAGTTTTAAATCAGGATCCTTTTGTCAGGCTCGGTACAAGGCACTCATGAACATCCAGGCTTCATGACAGCTTGATAAACTGATATGACATCTGAATGAAGCCACAGTTGAACCCAATTTAAATTCCTGCCTTAAAGAGCTTATGGTCATTTATTCCTAACTGCTTATCTGAAGAGTATTATGCGCAATTCTGCTTGTGTCTCTAAGTATGGTACAAAAGAAATTAATATGTCACCATTAATGACTGCAATTCACCAGTCTCTTCATTCACTAAATATAAACACCCACCTTAGCAGCCCACCAGGGGGAGAGTAGGCATAGCATTTTAAAGATGGATACTGTGGACGCAGCAGAAAGGACAGAATGGCAGCTGTGCCTGCTCCCAAGGAATGACCTACCACAATGAGGCCATAGTGTTTTGTTCCTCTGCCCTGAAAAACAAAATCCAGTTACGCTACCTGAAGGATTAGGAAACTCCTTCTCATACAGGCACTCTCGTACTCTGTCCATACATATAAAGTCCTTCTCATTCCAAGTGTACACCCAGGTACCCCTAAGATCACCATCTAACAACTGCCGCCAACAGAGACAAGGTCTTTCAAAGCGCAGTTTCTTGATGTTCTGTTTTTAACCTTTCAAAGTATCTCCTGATATTTCCAACTTTGATTTTAGAAATTTGCATCCCACAGAACACCTCAAACAAGGGTGGGCAAAAAGCAAGCTCTACTTAAAACAATGGGGTAAACCCTGAGGCACAAGCTGTGACGCTTCCTTCTTGGTAGTCCAGGAGCGGGGCAGTCCTTGACTCCTTACTCTTGGGACTTAGCTCCTCCTCTCCATAGGCAGGGCTGGCAAAATTTTGATCCCGGAGGGGAGGGGCTTGTCTTCTGGCTTCCCAGTTGTTCACCAAGCCAACCTTCTCCCCACAACCTACATGAAGCTGATCAAGAAACAAAGAACACACCTCTCCCCCCAATGGATACCGTGTGCAAACACCAAACGTTTTTCGTAACAACACCAACTTTATTCAACTACTGAGGAATTCAACAAAGATACAATGCATCAACCTCTTAAAACCAGTCTTCTGATATTATACGTATTTATTTATTTATTGTCGAGCTTCAAGTGAACCACAGAGGCAGACCCCCAGGACCATCCCCTAATGAGCACCGGAAGTCATTCCCTCCAAAACAAGGGTGGGTAGGACTGCCCGACTCCCAGACCACCGAGAAGGAAGTTCATGGTAAGTGAAGACAAATCTTCCATTCTCTGGTGGTCCTGGGAGTGGGGCAGTCCTTGACTCCTTACTCCTGGGACTTAGCAGAGCAGTGCTCCCCAGGGTGGGTCTGACGGCTTGTGGTCCTTGCAGGGCATGTCGCAGGACTCTCCTACTGAATGTGGCCTCCGCGGAGGCCAACTTATCGATCCGGTAGTGTCTTGTAAAAGAATGGGTGGATTTCCAGATGGCTGCCTTGCAAATGACTTCTAGTGACGGAAATGCCCAATATGCCACTGACGTGTCCGCCCCCTTAAAGATCCCCTCAGGCGGAACCAGACCTTGTAAGCCTCAATGATACACCCCCTGAGCCACCTACTTAAGGTGGATGTGGAAATACCTTTACCTAATGCTGACTTTCTAAAAGACATGAACAGAGACTCAATTTGCTTCCACCCTTTGGTCCTGTCCAGACAGAAACTCAGAGCCCTATGCATGTCCAGGTGATGCCAGACCTTTTCCTTCTCGTGCTTGGGGTCCTGACAAAAGGAAGGGAGTACAATGTCCTCCGACCTGTGAAAGGCCAAATTCACTTTAGGTATGAAAGCCGTCTGGTTGAAGTGCCACTCTATCATTATGAAATGCACAAAGCTCTCTGTTCACTGACAGCGCTTTTAGCACCTGACACCCAGTGTGCCGAAGTAATCCCCACCAAAACCCCCCGCCTTTAGTGTCAACTCTTTTTATGGGCAGGAGGCCATTGGTTCAAAAGGCTCTTAACATAATGCTCTCAACACCATATTTAGATTCCAC
Organism: Gekko gecko; assembly: GCA_029375565.1. Classification (NCBI taxonomy): domain Eukaryota; kingdom Metazoa; phylum Chordata; class Lepidosauria; order Squamata; family Gekkonidae; genus Gekko; species Gekko gecko. Next base: position 96,745,582 of record JAPDNY010000003.1, on the reverse strand, counting down.
TTGGGAAATCTATGAACTTGAGGTGTGTTAATAAGAGCGTACCCCTCAGGAACTGTCTAATATGTGGATGCTGGACCAAGGACCTCCCCTTCTTAGCTTCCCTTACTGCTGAAAGGGCCACCGCTTCCTCTTCAATGTACTGGTACTCAGTCCTTTTGTCAAACCCTGCTGTAAAAAGGCTAGGACATCCCCATCCTGTGCCAACAGGGTTTCCAACCCCTTTTCCTTACACCAGGAGTGAAACACCTGCCATGTCCTATTATACACCCTATTAGTAGACTGTTTTCTGGAGGCTAACAAGGTTGTAATCACCCCCTCCTCATAACCCATAGGTTCTAATTGCTGCCTTTCAATTTCCAAGCTGTTAGTTTCAACAAGTCTGGTCTTGGGTGTGCCATCACCCCCTGCATCAAAAGGTCCCATCTCAGCGGAAGATGCCAAGGTTCCGTTACTGAGAACCTCAACAGGTCTTGGAACCACGCCCTCCCTGGCCAGAGGGGTGCAATGAGGATCAGATCTGCTTTTTGGTTTATCATGTTCTGAATCACCTTTGGAATGAACGGAAAAGGTGGAAAGTCATATAGAAGGACCTTTGGCCATAGCAGACTCTATGTTCCTATTGCTTCTGGATTCCTTGCCTTTGACACGAAGTCTCTTACTTGTCAATTTTGTTCCATCACGAAAACGTCCACTTCTGCTAACCCGAAATTCCTGCTCAACTGATGAAACACTTCCCTGTGCAACATCCATTCAGACTGATCCAAAGTCTGTCGACTCAGCCAGTCCGCCAAGATGTTCTCCCAACCAGCTACATGGACAGCTTTTAAGGACAACACATGCAATTCTGCCTCGCTTCCTGGTTTAGCTTCTTGAAGTGTGTGCCACCCTGTTTGTTGATGTAAGCCTTTGCTGTCCTACTGTCCATCTGAATAAGCACATGCTGGCCTTTCAATTGCCTCTGGAAGCGAATCAATGCCAGCTTTATTGCTCTCAGTTCCATGAAATTGACGGTCCTGGTCATCTCCTTCTCTGACCAGGTTCCCTGTATCATGTTTCCTGAGGTGTGTGCTCCCCATCCAAAGAGGCTCGCATCTGTGGTGACCACCGTTCTCTCGGGATCCCTTAATCTGATCTGATCTGGCAGAGATGGACCAAGAGAGAGATCTTGGAGTCGTAGTGGATAACTCGCTGAAAATGTCTACACAATGTGTAGCTGCAATAAAGAAGGCCAATGCTATGCTGGGGATTATTAGGAAGGGAATAGAAAACAAATCAGCCAGTATCATCATGCCCCTGTATAAATCATTGGTGCGACCTCATTTGGAATACTGTGTACAGTTCTGGTCGCCACATCTCAAAGAGGATATTATAGCATTGGAAAAAGTGCAGAGAAGGGCAACTAGAATGATAAAAGGGTTGGAACACCTTCCCTATGAAGAAAGGTTAAAATGCTTGGTGCTCTTTAGCTTGGAGAAATGACGGCTGAGAGGTGACATGATCGAGGTTTATAAGATTATGAATGGGATTGAGCAGGTTGAGAAAGAAGTACTTTTCTCCCTTTCTCACAGTACAAGAACTCGTGGGCACTCTATGAAATTGCTGAGCAGTCGGGTTAGAACAGATAAAAGGAAACACTTCTTCACCCAAAGAGTGATTAACATATGGAATTCACTGCCACAGGAGGTCGTGGCAGCTGCAAGCATGGACAGTTTCAAGAGGAAATTAGATAAACATATGGAGCAGAAGTCCACCAGTGGCTATTAGCCACAGGGTATAGATGGGAACTCTCAGTCTGGGGCAGGTGATGCACTCTATTCTTGGTGCTGGAGGGGGCAGCAGTGGGAGGGCTTCTGGTGCCCTGGCCCCACTGCTGGACCTCCTGATGGCACCTGGTATATTTTGGCCGCTGTGTGACAGAGTGTTGGACTAGATGGGCCATTGGCCTGATTCAACATTGGCTTCTCTTATGTTCTTATGTTCTTAATGGTATCCCCTCTCGAAAACATGCAGAGTCCAGCCATCACCTCAATTCCTGTTTCACTGACAGTGGGAGCTGTACCTTCTGGGTCCTTTTGTGAGCTATCTCCTCCTGGTACCGAAGGAGAAATCTTTGAAGAGGGATGTATGGAACCTGGCCCAAGACACTATATCCTGACAGGAGACCAGCATACCCAAGAGACGGGCCAAAGACTTGAGCTCTGTTGATGTTGAGTTCAGAATCTGATTCGTCTCCTGTAGAATTTTTTGTTGTCTGTCTTGAGTTAAAAATACCCTGTCTTTTGTTGAATGTATCAGCACACCCAGATGGGTTATCACTTGAGATGGTTCCAGGACACTCTTCTCCACGTTTATCACGAACCCATGGTCCCTGAGTACCTGCATTGTCAGTACTAGATGCTGACGTGTTTATGAAAATGTCGTCCAACTAAGAGAACAGAGACACACCCTGCATTCTTAAGAAGGCTATCAGTGTTACCAGGACTTTGGTGAAGACTCTCAGAGATTATTTTAGTCCAAAAGGGAGGGTTTTGTATTGAAAATGCCTCCCGTGCTACGCAAAACAAAGGAGCTTGCAATGCGTTTCCTAGATTGGAATGTGTAAGCATGGATTGTATGAATCGATCTCAGTGTTTCCATTTTGAATCTTCTTGTCTTTATATACCTGTTCAGCCACTTCAGATCTAGTATGACTCTGACATACCCATTCTTCTTGGGTACCATGAAGAAGAGAGAGCATACTCCTTGTGACTTTTCCCATTCTGGAACCCTTTCTATGGCCCCAATGTTGAGGAGATGTTGAATAGCCTTCATAAGTAGTTTGTGTTTGTCTGTGGAATGATTCTTTGGCAGCTCCAAAACCTGACAAGGTGGTAAGGTTTTGAACTCTAGGGAGTAGCTGTGGGTCACTGTCTCCAGAACTCCTTTGTCCGTGACTGACTGGTGCCACTGATGTGAAAAATGCTGCAGACGGCACTCCTTCTGTGTCTGGAGTCTTGGCATTGTCACGGCGGAGTTCCCTTCTTGGGTCCCTTTTGATTCTGACCTGGTTTTCCTGAGAAAGAATGCGGCCTTAAGTCTCTCGATCTCGGTTGCCATCTGCCCTTGAATGCTCTGTTATCACTTTGTCTGTCATCTCTTTTGAAGTCTCGAAAGGACTGAAAATGCCTCTTAATTTTCATGGCCTTATTCTTTGATGGAAGGACCCACTTCTTGTCCTTGTCCTCAATAAGATATCTATCCAGGGCTGCCCCGAATAGATTGACTCCTTTGAACAGTACAGCTGCTACCTTTGCTCTTGCCAAGAGATCCACATCCCAGTTCCTGAGCCATGTGTTGTGTCTCGCTGTCACACTACAGGCCATCGCTCTAGCTGATAACTGGAGGGCGTCCAGCGAGGCATCTGCTGCGAAGGCCATGGCTAAGGCTATCTTTTTAAATTCATCTTTTAGGCTTTTAGGAATACCACTGTCTGCTGCAGTCAACTCTGAGGCCCATGAGTAAGCTGCTCTGGAGAAGAGGGAACCCGTAGTTGATGCCCGCAGGGAACTGGCTGACGCTTCAAAATCTCTGCGTAGTGCCTTCTCGATACGCTTGTCACAGTTGCCTTCCTCTGCCTTCCTCTGCCCCCACTGCTCTCCTCCTAACTCTCCGCAGAATGGAGAGGGGGAGGATTTAAACTGACCGTTTATAGCTGTGCACGTTGGCGGGGGTTGGTTCCCAGCTGCCGCAACTGCCCGAGGGGCCTTCCAGGACTGTCAGCAGCCAATCAAACTCCTCCGCGGTCTTCCAACTCACGGTCTGGGGAGGGGTGTGGAGGTAGTTTACCTTCCCCCGCCTCCCATGCACTTCAGTCTTCCTGCTTCTTTTTTTTTAAAAAAGTTTTTTTTATTTCATACATATAAGACAAACAATAACATACAAACATAAAAACATCAGTGGAGAAAATTCATTCTTGCTTCTTTTTTGATGTCTTCCGGGATCTTCGTGCTCTCCAGAGCACAGCCAGATGTCCTGAGCGGAAGGCAGAGCTGGTAAGACTGGGAAGCCAGAGGACAAGCCCCTCCCCTCCAGGATTAAAGTTTTGCCAGCCCTGCCTACGGAGAGGAGGAGCTAAGTCCCAGGGGTAAGGAGTCAAGGACTGCCCCACTCCCAGGACCATTGGAGAACTGTTGTTAGGTAGTAGAACTTCATAACTTGCATACTGAGAAGTATCTTACATATATAAACAGCCTATCGTTCTCTCAACAAAATTACATTCTTTCTCTTCTCTCTACCTCTCTCAAGCAGACTGATGCAAAAAAAGTCAAAAGACAGCAGAACATCATGGGATTATGCTAATTTCCTTATATATGTCATTTGACTGTGGCGATCACGGACAGTTTTCTTTTTCTGAGTATTGCTAAGTTCTTAAAGAACTTGTAGTCTGTCTAGATAATATACACATAGTCCACTAACACCAAATAAAAAAGTCAAGGTACTACATGCACACTGATATAATGGAAAGGTTAATTTGCTCTGCTTGTGTGAGATTTGTTACAAGGTTTAAGCAAACCATCATAACAAAACACAGAATTGAATTTTGGCTTTGTTTTCAGCATTTGGGGACAAGAACTTTTGCTACCACCCTCTTCATGTAAAAGTTCAGTGACTTAAGTTTTCCTGCATTGCTTCAAGATACTATTTTTCAGAACAATGGATCATTCATCTAATGGCCCAAGAGCAGCAACAATTCTGGAAGATTTTGAGATGTATTTAGTGGGATCTAGTGATTCAGACATAACATTCAATAGTTAACAGGAAATCACGGGAATGGATCCCAACTTCCACAAGTGGAGTAGAGTACAACTTACGGAAGGGATCACAGCTGCCTTCCCCATCTTTCTCAGAAATGCGACAACCCTTTAAAATAGTTCCTTGGAAACAATGTTGGATGCATGGAGGAGGCCATGCAGTTGGAAGGGGCAATTGGCAGAAATTGTCATGGGAGGGACAAGATAGGAAGGAAAGGAAGCTAAGATCCCATTTGGAATCTGTGCTCTGCTTGTGGGAGTCTGGACCCAACACATGGATGCAGGGCTGGCTCGCCCGCTAGGCGAGCTAGGCGCTTGCTTAGAGCGCACCGGCCACAGGGGCGCCAAAATGTGCCCCCGCCTCTTCCCTGGCTTTCCTGGGCGCCCTGCAGCTGCAAGAGCACCCAGGAAAGCTGACGCTGGGAGGGAAGGGGCGGGGGTTAAAACCCCCGTCTCTTCCCTGGCTTTCCTGGGCGCCCCACAGCTGCGGAGCACCCAAGAAAGCCGGCGCTGGGAGGGAAGGGGCGCTCGGGCCGCCCACCCCCTGGTCTCCAGGCCCCCCCGGGAGATTGGCATACCCAGTGGGGTGGGCGCCACAAGGTGGCCTGCCTAGGGCGCCCAGACACCTGGGGGCGGCTCTGCATGGATGGAAGAGTGAACCCTCCTTCAAGAACATATTGCACAGAAACAAAGACTCACCAAATCACGCCCAAATGCCTGAGAGAGCACCATCTCCTGCTCCAGTTTCTTTTTGATGTACTCAGCTGACAAGACCATCCCCTGAAAAGGAAGCAGCAAGTAGAAAGGAAAGCAAACGTTTCATCAGAGCAGCACAGCCTGCTCCAGCATTTTGAAGCACGTATATCGACTCAAGGGACCAAGACCTTCTAGACTTTTCATTTTCCCATAAAGATATATACGCCAGTTCCAACGAAAATTATCTGGGAATTAATTCATTTGATTTCCATGGGGTTTAGTGTTAAGCCATGTAACCGGAACTGGGCAGTTAGTAATCTTAAGAGCTGTCTACTAATATGGCACAGTGTAGTAAGAACTAGAAAAAATATCAATATTCTGAAATATGAATTAACTTGCCTAAATGGAACATTACAATATGAACAGCTACAAACATTCAGCAATCCCACATAATTCTGCTATAACCTCTGAAAACAATGAAATGGTGAGAGGACTACTGCTTTTCACAGTATAAGGGAGAAAGGGCAGAGACAGCCGTCACAGAATATGGTTACCCAATGGAATCAGTGCTGATGGCATGGGAATGCATTTGCCAACAGAGATTTCCAAAGAGGAAAGAAAAATCTTACTGAAGATTTTTATCAGTATATGTAACAGCTGTGCATTTACAAAATTAACTATAATTCTTTCAAACAAAATTATTGAATGTAAAGCAGAAGACTTTTGTGCCTTCAAAATGCTGAGACTGTGAAACCACAAGCATGACTTTGATCGCACTGATGTCATTAAAATGCAATGTCAGCCACAGTGTCGAAATTCCTTATACCTAAGTACACTTCTACAGAGGCATCTGTTCTTAATACAGGAAAGAGCCTGCTTAGGTCAGAGTAGCATCTTCATTTTATAGGTCCCCACAGCCGTGAGATTAGACTGATTGGTATGCACGGATATAGGAACAGCTCCATCAAATATAACAACAGTTTTTTTCCAGCCACAGTTGCTTTATAAAAGCTTGCTTATATTTATGTAGGGCTATGTTGACACCTCTGGTTTTATAGTGCCTCAAATGCCTTTAAGGAGGCAAATAATCCAGCCCTGACCTCTGTGTTGGTATTGCACAACAGATTTATACAATTTCATCATAATGCCCATGACAGGGCAATTTAATTTTAAAAGATATACAAATATATGTGTACACACACACACACACAGAGCACAATGTCCTCCTTGACAAAATAATTTTATGTATATGTCCAATAATAAACCGTATTACCATAATAAAAAATGCAACACCTCTAAAGAGAAATGTTCTGAACATATATGAAATTCCAAAAGATAATACATCTATTCCATTTTCCTAAGAAAAATGTTCTCTAATTCTCACTCTTCCCTTAATGTAACTACAAGCCTTAGCGACAGATTCGGCCGGCTAAGCCGTGCTGGTCTGAAGCAGCGGAACAGAGAGTCCAGCGGGGCACCTTTAAGACCAACAAACCTTTATTTAAGGTGTGAGCTTTCATGTGCAGGGCACACTTCCTCAGACATATTGAAACAAAATTCCTTCAAGCCTCACGTACAGGAAGGCGTGTGGGGATGTGTGGAAGCATCAGGAACGACCAGTCAGAGTTAAGATGCATGAATGAAGCTGAGACTGGATCAAGGCAGCAAGATCAATGAATGGCAGCAAATTAGCAACCAAATGCGAGAGCTAACAAACAGATGTGCGAAAGAAGCTTGAGTCCAGCGGCACCCCTAAGACCAACCAAGCTCAACTCGGGGTACATGTGAGAACAGAGAGTCTCCACATGTGTAGAAGCATACTTCTTCAAATATATAGAAACAGATTTCCTCAAATATTACATACAGGTAGGGGGATTTAGTTGCCAGGAAGAGCTAATTAGAGTCAAGATGCACAAGTAACTGAACAATAAATACAGCTAAGATTAGAATAACACATTTGGTAAGACACGTAAATAGCAGCAAATTGGCATACAGATAATAAAGGATTCAACAGCAGATGTGAGAACCAAGTTTGAGTCCACTGGCACACCTAAGACCAACGAAGTTTAATTTTTGGGTATAAGCAAGAACTGAGTGGCTTAGCATGTTTAGTTCGATAAGAAGCCGTTTTCTCTGTTAAGCCCTGGGGGTTCTGTTGTTATGAGTGTTGTAATAACTTGTAATTCAGCAGTCTCCCATTCCAGTCTATTTCTGAAATTCTTTTGCAATAAAACAGCTACTTTGAGGTCCCCCACTGAGTGCCCTGGGAGGTTGAAATGTTCTCCTACAGGTTTCTCAGTTTTGTCATTTTTGATGTCAGATTTGTGCCCATTTATGCTTTGGCATAGGGTTTGAACTGTTTGAACTAGAAGATGAGCAAGTGAATAAGCCTGAGATGGCGTAGTTGATGTTGCCTGGGTATATGTGGCAGCAAAGCTGGCATCTGGATTTATTGCAAGTTCTGGTACCAGTGTCCAAGTTATTACAACACTCAGGACAATGCAACCCTCAGTGGAACAGGCTTCCTTGGGAGGTGGTGGGGTCCCCTTCTTTGGAGGCTTTTAAGCAGAGGCTAGATGGCCATCTGACAGCAAGGCTGATTCTGTGAACTTTGGCAGATCATGAGAGGGAGGGCAGGAGGGGTTGCCTCTGTGCTTGGTTCTTGTGACCCTTTCCTACATACCCAGGGGAATGCCAATCACCACTTTGGGGCCAGGAAGCAATTTTTTCCAGGCCAGGGATCCTGGGTGGGTGGGTGTTTGTTTTTGCCATCTTCTGGGCATGGAGCAGGGGTCACTGGGGGTGTGGGGGGAAAGGTGATTGTGAATTTCCTGCATTGTGCAGGGGGTTGGACTAGATGACCCTGGAGATCCCTTCCAACTCTATGATTCTATGTATGGAAAACATCTTTTTTTCCCCTCCCATACCTTTTATACTTACCATTATGAACAAGATTTCTCTTTCTTAATTTCACCAGGAGGTATATAAATCTATAAAATACTTTTTGCTATTTTGGTCAACTCCCATTGCTGGATTAGCACAAGATCCAGAGTTTGTGGCCGCAAGAACATCAGTGGCCCTGTTGTTTGACACTGGAGGCCTTGCATTCCACTGGGAAGACTGGCTTTTGCCACCTCCATTTCAATTTAAGTTTCCACTGGACAATCAAAAGAATTATATTCCACCTTGCCAAAAGCCTTATGAGGCTATTACTTGGAGCAAGCAATATAATAACATGGTTTTCTCTCTCTCTCTCTTTTTGACAGCCTGAACAACCACATTTTCCAGAGCTTTTTAACCTTTTCAGGAACAAGTTGCAATTATGTCACACCTGCCAAGCAATGATATAAGATAGTTTTAAATCAAATGCCTTTCAAGGCAACTGTGAAAAAGAGGGTTAAAACAAAGGGGTTCTGAATACCTTGTGCCCAAGCCAAGTTCCATGGTGACCTTCCACCGGGAGGCGCTCCGCATCACCAGTCAGATCGGTCAGAGCATCCTGGGCGGGGGGGAGGGGGGCGCACAAATAGAATACAAGGTGAGTATCTTAGAGATGCTTATGACTTGTTTGTACATTTGCAATTTCCTAGGAACAGAGAACAAAATGGCACATGCTGAAGCGTAAGCAGGACACAAATGTTACCTTTGGAGATAAAGTTCCTCGGATACTGATGACCACTTTCTTCTTCTCATGATCCACAGCCACATAGAAAGGAGTTTCATAGACCTGAAGGAAATACAACAACATGTAAAACAACCACCTGACTGATGGCGTCTCACAGAAGAGCAATGCTTTTGAGCTAACTTTACACCTGGTACAACATCATAAGCATCATCAATGTATCTAATTCTCAGCATCACCAAATCTGTGGATACTTTGATCCAGAGACTGGAGTCATGAACAGACAAACAGATCTTTCTACAAGCCTGAGAAAGATCTAGAAACCTTAGGGGTTAGGGTTAGGAAAGCACTAGGCTTGCTGAAAAATCTGAAATCTTAAAAAACAAATGAACACTAGGGAATCAACAATCCCAACAACAGTTTCACAAAACAAACGCCTTCTGTGGCTTTTGCTAGGCAACTATAACAGTACTGACACTTGAAGCCTTGGTTTCTGTCAGAAGGAGGGGCACGGGGCCCTTTCCTGAACTGTTCTGGCCTTTAAGGGAGGGCTTACAGGGGCCAGGCCCAGCAGCAATCGCCGGGCGACTTGCTACCACCCAACTTACACGGCTCACTCAGGACTGGCTGCCTGCTACTCTTCTTCAGAAGCCATCCTATGAAAGCAAGCGTGGTGTAGGGGTTAGAGTTTCAGACTAGGATCTGAGAGACCCAGGTTCAAATCACCACTCTGGCAGTTCACTGAGTGACCTTGGGCCAGTCACACAGGTTCACCCAAATCCACCTCGCAGGGTTGTTTTGAGGATAAAATGGAGGAGAGGAGAATGACGTTACCTTCTTTAGGTCCTCATTGTGGAGTGTACCCAAAGTAAATAACAAATATGGCTGAAGATGGGGGGCAGATAAAAGGTTGCTTAGTGGGTGGATGGGAAGGAGAGCAGGAAGCCGGGAAAAGTGGCAATATGGGGTCTACTTGGAGGAAGGAAAAGAGGAAATAGTGTGGGGAGCAGGATGCAGGGGAAATTGAGGGGGCCCCCTGCAAGTCCTTGCATGTTTCCCGCCTCACAACTGGTCCCAGACCAGCGACTTGGCACTGAGGAAGTAGGCCCAGCCCAGAAGCTGGAACCACGCACAGTTTCCCTGGGAGAGGCTGTCGGGGCGGGGTAGGGGGGAGGCGGTAAAACTGAAGATGGGGAGAAAATAAAAGTAGGTTGGCTGGTGGCTGGAGAGAAGGAAGCAGGAAAAGGGGAGAAGCTGTGGGTGCTTTCAGAGAAGGGATAAAGAAAGGAGTTGGGAAAGGGAAAATGAGATGCTTCCACAAGGGCTTGAGGGTTCCCCGAACTGTAATGGCCTATTTACAGAGTGCCAAGGGTAACGTCGGATTTATTGTAAGATCTTTAAAAAATCTGCTGAATTTGTTTAAAACATTTATACCCGTGCATTCTATAAAAATATACACAAGGTCACCAATGCTCCCTCTAAGCTGTGGAGTCTTGTGAGCAACAATCCTACTTTGTGAGCGACTGGCATTCAAGTGGTGAGCCAGCGATTTGGATCCTGCATAAGTTAGTTTGCTCTCTGGAGCCCTCCTTCCTGAGCCGGGACAAAAATCTGTGAGCTGGGGGCTAAAAAACTGTGAGCTAGTTCACACTAACTCAGCTTAGAGGGAACACTGAAGGTCACTATGTACTAAACAAATATACTAATATCCATGAGCTCAGCACACTGGGCCCTCAACAACGTTCCTCAAGGACCCGTACAATCCTCACCGCATCATGACAGGACGTGTACACGATGTCCACAGAAGTCATGTTTTCATCGAGGAAATGGCGACGGATGGCGATAGCGTTGCAGCCACAGCAATTATCTTCCTCAATAGTGACGCCAGGGGCATACCGGGGCCGAGCGGGACAGAGGCAGCAGCATCTTTAAAAGAAGAAGTACGGTTAAACTGCCACCTGTAAAGCACCTGGGGAAGACTATCCTATGCAAGACAGTATACGGCTCTACGTTCTTGCTAATTTTCTCTCAGAACTTAGGTGGCCTATTAAAATGTATTTATTTCAAGTTTAACAGCATCCCCACGAAAAGTAGTTCAGTAGTTCAGCAGTTCGAGGCCCGAGAGTGCCACATGACGGGGTGAGCTCCTGTCTCTAGTTCCAGCTCCTGCCAACCTAGCAGTTCGAAAGCAAGAAATTGCAAGTAGATAAATAGGTACCACTTTGGTGGGAAGGTAACAGCGTTCCATGCGCCTTGGTGTTTAGTCATGCCGGCCATATGACCATGGAAACATCATCGGACAGCGTTGGCTCTTCGGCTTTGAAACGGAGATGAGCACCGCAACCCTAGAGTCGGATTCGACTGGCTTTCGAGCAAGGGAACCTTTACCTTTTACCTTACCACGAAAAGAAGCATAATTTCCCCACTGATGACAAACTAGTTTGGTAGACCAGGCTTGGTAGATCAGGAACACGCTGGAGGATCCATGTCCTCCCTTTTTGCCCCATCCTGTTTCTCATACTGGAATACCCTTCTCCCCTTCTTAGTTTGCACAATCAAAATTTGCCATGACAACCAAATCAAGTAAACTATGGTTACCACCAAGTAGAAAATGTCTCCAAACGATGCCTGGAAATCACGATTTGAAGACGATTTGCCAGCCATGGCTTGGAGGCAATTCCTGGTTAGCATTAACTATAGTTTCCCCAAAGTAGACATCAGGATGAGATCTAATTTTATAAACAAAGAAATGGAGGAAGGAGGGAGTGGGACAGAGCCCCTGAGCACATGGAATGTTTCCAGTACTTCACGGTTTGGAGGACTGAGGAATGTAACATATGAATTGGGCCACTGTTCCAATGTCCATCATGAATATTCAAGTGTAAAACCTTCTGTGAACACAAGGGGGAGTAACAAAACATCTAATGATAAAAGAAGTGTGTCTGCTTTTCAATAAACATTCACCCTGGATGTTTACTCCATGATCAGTAGAGACAACCTCCCTTTTTAATATCTCAGCTTTTCACATATTAAAAAAGTGGAGTGAATAAACATTGCATGCCTATGCATTCAGGTTTACCGGGGGGAGGGGGGGGGGAATCTCCTACCATTCCTCTACTGTATATAGACTGTCCAAATCAGTTTTCTGAGAAGACTGGTGGCAGTAGTAGTTTTCTTCCAATCACTAAATTTACATCTACCTTAACTTCAGAAGAATCCTTCCCTCAGATTTTAATGGAGGTTTCTGACATGGATAACTTTTTGACAGTGGCCAGGTAGCTATCCAAATTAGGAACCTTATTAATGCACACATGTTCCAAAAATCTTGGAACTGATCGTGCTGTCCAGACAGAATCTCCCTAAACAGATTCAGTGATGCAGAAGATCAAGATAAGTCTGAGACTATAAAGGACCAACTTCAGGACAGCATGTTACCAAAAGAGACCTCGGTGATCAGACTCTGCATCTGTAACGTCCCGATGCCATTGGTGATCATATGTAAGGGTCCACTCATCCAAATCCACTCATCATGGCCAAGGTCCCTCCTCTCTTTGGAATACGTGCCTTAGCTGTGTGGCTCATGCTTCCTACTCCCAGTACCCACTGATGATGTGGATCGTATCAACCCCCTCTTTCCTTCCTAATACCAGCAGCTGAGAATGCTGGGCCATCCCAGCCACTTTTATCCCAGGCTGAGCAGAGTAGCGACACCAGCACCCAGCAGTGTCAACAAGGAGGCAGGGGCAGACTGCCCTAAAATACTGGTCTTGCTGGGATCCTAAAGGGTGGGAAGAGGAGGCAGATGCAGAGGCAGCAGAGAGGTGGGATGGGGAGGGGAGGGGAAGGAGAGAACAGTTGCAAAGAGGCCCCCTCTCCAGCATTAACCCCAGGATGAGCACAGAGGGCTGAAAGAGACGGCGTAGCAAGTGGAAGTTTGGGGGAAGCTGGCTGTGTTGGCGGGCTGGTCACTGGGCTGCCTGCTCGTGAGACTACGGACGGAGGGGCATAGCACAGCTGGGAAGACATGGACCTCCCAGGAGCTGGCTGGCCCTGTAACAGGAGTCCCTAAGGCTTCACAGAGAGCAGGGCTCAGGGAGAGGAATCCCTGGCCGGACTCCTATTGGCAGAGAGGACCAGCAGTTAGAGGAGAATTTAAGGGACTGAAGAAACCCAGGAATGGCCCACCTCTGGAGGAGCCAGGGAGGAGCCGAGGAGGAAGGGCAAGGCCTTGGCCACAGAGCGTGTGGATGGGGCAGGCAGTGGCAGAGGAGAGGGAGATGGGTGGAGAACCCACCGCCCTTCACTGTACTGAGGCTTCCTTTAGGGGACTTGTTGAGAGAAAAGGAGCCCTGGAAGGTGCAGCCGTCCCACACTCCACCCCGGAGCAACATTCCTTCATTTCAACTACTGACAACACTTATTAAGGATTTTGGATATTGCACATTTTTCTACATGAGGCTGACTGTGGCAAAATAATTCAATGCGCAATCCTGCCATCCACTTGATGATTTTAATTACCGAGGCCCATACCCTGAAAGCAGGATTGTAGATGTGGGATATTTTCAGATGAAGCGCTTTGGCTCATGGCTGGAATGCTGAATCAGCACGTTGGCCAGGGGCGCGGGCTTCTCAGTTTCCTGGGGGGAACACAGGGCTGAACCTGGTCCAGGCCCACACTTAGTAATCTATATTAAATTATTTAAATATGAAATATAAAACATATGCCATCAACAATTAATCATGTGGTTTGAAAAAAATGTAATTTTTTCACTCGTAATAATCTGAATCTCAAAGAAAGAGGACTGTAAGAGGAGAGGAAAGATGTCATGAACTCCTTATCTGAGACCATTTGAGTAAATGCTACATTCATGTATGAAAGGAAATACTCCCCCCCCCCCTTTCCCGTATAACTTGGGTTGAAGTGTTTGACTGGCCCAAAGGTCACAGGGTGCTTCCTGGCTGAGTGGGGATCTGAACCAGGGTTTCCAGATCCTACCTTCTTCCCAGAGGAGGATCTTCGGGCCTTGCTGGCATCTTCTTTACTTCGCACATGTGGTGTGATGACATCAGCTGGAAGTGATGTCATCACAACAATGGTGCTCTAGTTTTGGGACAAAACTCTATGGCTTGAGCCCAAATTTACCATAGTGTTTTGCCCAAAAACTAGAGCGTTGCCATGAGACGTCTTGTTCTGGGGCAGGCCAGTTGGCCACTGGTGGTGAAGAGACTGCAAAAGCAGGGGAACCCCTGCCCAGACTGGAGGGCTGGCAACCCTAATTTGAACTCTGGTCTCCCCAGTCTTAGACCTCACAAATCCTGGATACTCAGTAAAAATCTCCAGATGCATCTCAGAATCCAGAGTAAATACTGGCTCCTCAGATATCCTGGCCTGAAAATATCTAAGTATTTGTTTGGCTGAAGTAAGATCCAGGATAGCAGAATCGCCTCACTTCTAGAAAGCTTTCGATAAAAGCCTAATAGCCACGGGATAAAAGGACAAGTCCTATTGTGGATCAAAAACTGGGTAATTAATAGGAAACAGAGAGTAACTATAATTGGGCAATTTTCACAGTGGAGGGTGGTAAGCAGTGGGGTACTGCAGGGATCAGTACTGGGTCTGATGCTTTTTAACTTGTTCATTAATGATTTGGAGTTGGGAATAAGCAATGAAGTGGCTAAATTGGAGATGACACGAAATTGTTCAGGGTGGTGAGAACCAGGGAGGATTGTGAGGCACTCCAAAGGGACCTATCAAGGATGGGTGAGTGGGCGTTAAAGTGGCAAATGGGGTTCAGTGTGGCCAAGTGCAAGGTGATGCACACTGGAGCCAAAAACCCTAACTGTAAATACACGTTGGTGGGGTCCAAACTGGCATAGACTGACCAAGAGAGATATCTTGGAGTCATGGTAGATAACTCACTAAAAATGTTGACACAGTATGCGACTGCAATAAAAAAGGCCAGTGCTATGCTGGGGATTATTAGGAAGGGAATTGAAAACAAATCAGCCAGTATCATAATGCCCCTTTATAAATCAGTGTTGCGACCTCATTTGGAATACTGTGTACAGTTCTGGTCACCACACCTCAAAAAGGATATTATAGTATTGGGGAAAGTACAGAAAAGGGCAACTAGAATGATAAAAGGGTTGGAATACTTTCCCTAGGAAGAATGGTTAAAACGCTTGGTGCTCTTTAGCTTGGAGAAACGACGGCTGAGGGCTGACATGATCGAGGTTTATAAGATAATGCATGGGATAGAGCAGGTAGAGAAAGAGGTACTTTTCTCCCTTTCGCACAGTACAAGAACTCGTGGGCACTCAACGAAGTTGCTGAGCAGTCGGGTTAGAATGGATAAAAGGAAGTAATTTTTCACCCAAAGAGTGATTAACACATGGAATTCACTACTACAGGAGGTGGTGGCATCTACAAGCATGGACGGCTTCAAGAGGGAATTAGATAAACATATGGAGCAGAGATCCATCAGTGACTATTAGCCACAAGGTACAGATTAGAACTCAGCCTGGGGCAAGTGATGCTCTGTATTCTTGGTGCTTGGTCAACAGTGAGAGGGCTTCTAGTGTCCTGGCCCCACTGGTGGACCTCCTGATGGCACCTGGTATTTTTGTCCACTGTGTGACAGAGTGTTGGACTGGATGGGCCATTGGCCTGATCCAACATTGGCTTCTCTTATGTTCTCTTATGTTCTTTCTATATTTGATGAACCAGCTCCCATCCCATGTACAGACACACAGAGACATAAAAAAGGATATTCCTATATATACCATTTCTTTTTCTCTAAAGCTGCATGTCCCAGCATACCAAAATCACTTTAACTTCCAGCATTTGAGCCACAGGCCTCTCCCTCTGCCCCCCCCCCCGCAACACACATAGCTAAAGCCAGAAATATTTCCATCTCTTCTATTTCTTCTTTTCTAACACTGCAAGTCCCAGGATATAAAAATCACAACTTCCAGTACATTGCCTGTTTTGATGATCCAAAGGCTGAGAATAGGGGCTTTAGGGAAATTTCCAAAGAAAAATAAGGTAAGGAAGTGGAGGGGTGCTCCCATGTGGCAAGTAAATCTCCCAAAGTCATAAGAACATAAGCCAATGTTGGATCAGGCCAATGACCCATCCAGTCCAACACTCTGTCACACAGTGGCCAAACACACCAGGTGCCATCAGTGGGGCCAGGACACTAGAAGCCCTCCCACTGTTGCCCCCCCCCCAAGCACCAAGAATACAGAGCATCACAGAAAGAAAAGCAAAGCTGGCAGTCTCTGTGCAAGTGGAGAGGATGAGGCTGCACAATTTTGGCTAGCAGAACACCACAAAAGGATTTCAAAGAAATAAGGTCCAGAAATTCAGGGTGAGTCCAGGATGAGAATTTATGGATTTCTTGGCTCTGACTGAGTTGAGCAGAGGAAGGACTTCCCAGAAAAGTGACAAAAAGAGATTGCATCCAGGCACGGTAGACTGTCAAGCTCGGGCCTCGCTTGCCAAATATTTCCTGTCTCTTGCACTCATGTTTGGTTGTATTGGGGGTTATTGCCCCAGATTCCATTAGTCCATTGCTGGTGTTATGGATTCATATGTACTTTTCCACAGTTCCTTTGTTGCACGCAACTTTGCTCTTTTCTGGTGTTGTTTATCATCGCTGCTGGGAATGGGGGGGGTCGGAGTGGATGTGTATGGCTGTCTGCTTTGCTTGGTTAGTGACAGCTTGTGACAGTTCTCATGCAGGGGCAGTGGCAGATTAACCATTAAGCAGACTAAGCACGTTCTTAGGGCACCAAGGCCAAAGGGGGCACCACAAAGTTGGGAAAAGGGTTAAATGAAAATTTGTAAAAAAAAAAATTGATAAGACTAGTGTAAATTGAGCACAGTGCACCCCCAGGGTGATCTTTTGTTTTTTGTTGACGGGGTGCAGTGTCATAGGCTATGTTTAAAAGTAAAATGCACGTGTTTAAAAGTAAAACAATGGAGCCAAATTCAGTTGTCATGACAGTCATTTCAATGACCCTCTCTGGGTCAGTGTGGAAAGGTCGGGGGCACCAAGATTGGTCAGTGCTTAGGGCACCAGTGAGCCTTAATCCGCCCCTGTGCAGGGGCTTCCCGAGGGTGTTGAGAACACCTTGGGAAGTATGTGATCTCATCATTCTGTGTGGCCTTGTAGTCTAGGGAGCTTCTAGATAATGTAATCGTTCGCTTGCAGGTGTTAGGGGCGGTCACAAGGGCAGGGGCAGATGTGTAGCGGGATGAATGGGAGCAATGATTGGTCGCTTGGCATATGTGGGATTTCTTGCTTATAGTATATTGGCAGAACTGGCATCTGGGACCCAGTTCCGACACAGAAGCTATCTATGTTTGGAACCTCTCTACTTCTTAATAAACATACCTTGCTGCTACAAGAGTGTTTGTGAGAGTGATTGCATCCAAGACTTGACATACTGTTGGAACTGTTTTA
Source organism: Gekko gecko (assembly GCA_029375565.1). Taxonomy (NCBI): domain Eukaryota; kingdom Metazoa; phylum Chordata; class Lepidosauria; order Squamata; family Gekkonidae; genus Gekko; species Gekko gecko. The sequence continues at coordinate 96,728,006 of JAPDNY010000003.1, read as the reverse complement.
ACCTCGACCTTGAGTACCACTGATGTGATAAACTCAGGAGACAAGAAGCCTGAAACAAGACCCCCTCCCAAAGTCACCCAGTGGCCAAGGGGACACCATGCCACCTGGAGGAGAGCCAAAGGGGTGTGATGTAAAGTGAATGGAGCTGCAGGCCGAGACGGGATGGTGGGATGCCCCTGACGGGGCTACTCCCTCCCTAGGAGCTGCAGGGGTCTGGCGGAGGTGGTCGGATGAGGACTGACGCTGGATCTCTGGAGTCTTCCATGATGACACCAATCGCCTGATGGCAGTGAGGACTGATGCAGGGAGGTGTTGTCTGGAAGAGGTGGAATTAGAACATGTTCAGCAAGAACTAAAGATTGAGATTTCAGTGCTGGCAGGCTGCCCCAGATGGCATTCCCAATGCCATTCATGACGACCTGCAGCAGGAGCTCTGTGGCTTGGGGCTGGAAACACAAGAAGGAGTTGCTCCAGTGCAACCAGATGGTGGGGCTCAGCCAGTGGTCCCTCCTCCTCAGCGCCCTGCCCCCGCACCCCCCAGAGATGCACTGGAAGCTACCTTCGATGGGACCCTAGAGAAGCCGGCCTTTTTTGTGCTTCAGATCCATAAGTTCCTGAGGGAATGGGGCCATACCTTCACCTCTGATGAACATCAGGTGAACTACTTGGGGTCCCAGCTGAGAGACCACACAGCTGACTGGTTTGTGGGACTTTGCAATGTGGGCCCCCCCAAGCTCTGAGATGTGGATGCATTTATGAGGGCGCATTTGTGAGGGAGATGAATACAAGACTGCCTTTCATACCCCACTGGGGCAGCTTGAGTATTTGATGAAGTCTTTTGGGCTCTCTGGCACCCCTGGGGTGTTTATGAATTTGATCAACGAGGTGTTGCACAAATATTTGTTCAAAGGGGTCCTTATTTATCTGGATGACATTCTGATTTACACCAAAGATAAGGACTCCCAAGTGCAACTTGTAAGAAGTGTCTTGAAGACCCTTTACTAAAACAAGTTGTTTGTGAAACTGTCCAAGTGCAAATTCCACAAAGAGGAGTTAGACTTTTTGGACTGTAGAATTTCAAGAAAGGGATTGAGGATGGACCCTGCAAAAGTGAAGGATGTGTTGGGGTGGGAAGCCTCCTCAGACAAGGAGGCAATTACAAGGTGTCTTAGGTTTTGCCAATTTTTACCGCCCCTTCATACCAAACTTCGCTCAGTGGTTTTGCCCCTGACAGATCTGTTGAAAACTAAAGGGAAAGGGCCAGATGGTAAAAGACCTGGTAGTAAATTAAATTGGACAGAGGAATGTCAGAGGGCCTTTGAAAGACTGAAAACACTGTTTACATCCAAACCTGTCTTGAGGCACCCTGATAACAGCAAGCCCTTCATTGTGTAAGTCAACACTTCAGATGTGGCAATGGGGGGCAATCCTACAGTGGGGGTGGGGGTGGGAAATAACACCCCCTTGCCTATGCGTCAAAAAAGTTTTCTGATCCTGAGAGATATTGAGCAGTCTGGGACAAAGAGGCCGCGTTCATTAAACGAGCTCTGACTACCTGGAGACACTGGCTGGAGAGGCCAGGATGCCGTTTGAGGTCTGGACTGATCACAAAAATCTCGAAACCCTGCATACCCCCTGCCAGCTCGGTGCAAAGCAGTTGAGATGGGCAGAGCTTTTCTCCAAGTTTCATTTTACTGGGAAGTCTAACTTTCTGGCGGATGCACTCTCGCGCCTTTCCCAACATGCCAGTCAGAAAGAGGAAATTATAGACTCCATGTTCACCTCAGCCCAGCTGTGGGGGGGGGGGGGCAGTGGTCACTTGGAGCCAAGCTAAAGCAGGGGGAAAGCAGAGCCCTGAGACTTGGGTGGAGAAATTTTAAGTGGCTTTCAGTGAGACAGACATGAAGGAAATAGAAAAGGAGGCCTCTCTGACCCAGACCAGGGATGGTTGTTGGTACCGGCAGCACAGACTATTCGTGCGTCACTCCCTGCATGGGGAAATTCTGAAACTCTGTCATGATAACAGAATGGTGGGACATTATGGATATATAAAAACGTTGCATTTGGTTCAGAGGCAATTCTGGTGGACATGTGTGTGGACATTTCGCAATATGTGTCCTCATGTCAAGTACTGTTGCAACCTATTGAAATTCCCAACTGACCATGGTCAGTGATTTCTGTGGATCTCATAACTGATATGCCACCCAGTAAAGGGAGAACTGTGGTGTGGGTGGTGGTGGATTTATTCTCAAAACAAGCCCATTTCATCACCTGTAAATGATTGCCCACTGCCAAGAAACTGGCTCAACTGTTCATGTGACATATTATTAGACTCCATTCAGTCCCCCAAAAAATCATTTTGGATAGGGGTCACCAATTTGTGGCAGCCTTTTGGAAGGAGCTTTTGAAATTATTGGGCATTGAAAAGGGTCTCAGTAGTGCTTATCATCCCGAAAAGGACAGTCAGAACACACCAATCAAGTGTCGGAGCTGTTTCTTAAATGTGTTATTAACTATAAACAAGATAACTGGCTTGACTTGCTGCCATACACGGAATACAGCTATAATAACTCTGTTGACAGTTCCACTGGGGCCACCCTGTTCAAGGTGGTGCAGGGTTATGAGTGGATGTGTATGGCCGTCTGCTTTGCTTGGTTAATGCTAGCTTGTAACAGTTCTCATGCAGGGGCTTCCTGAGAGTGTTGAGAACACCTTGGGAAGTATGTGATCTCATCATTCTGTGGGGCCTTGTAATCTAGGGAGCTTCTAGATAATCTTGCAAGTATTAGGGGCAGTTGCAAACGCAGGGGCAGTTATGTGGTGGGCCAAATAGGAGCAATGATTGGTCGCTTGGCATATGTGGGATTTCTTGCTTACAGTATATTGGTGGAACTTCCGCTTGGGACCCAGTTCTGACACAGAAGCTGTCTATGCTTGGAACCTCTCTACCTCTTAATAAACCTATCTTGCTGCTACAAGAGTGTTTTGTGAGAGTGACTGCATCCAGGACTTGACAGTAGACAAAACGGCTGGCAGGGTGGAGGCTTCCCCCATATCTCCATGCCATGACGAAAGGAAGGTAACAAAAGCAGGTTGCATCCAGGCTGGGTGGACAAATGGGCTGGCAAGGTGGAGGCTTCCCCCATACCTGGAGCAGGCTGGTAGGTCAGGAGACAGGGAAAACCAGGAAAAGGTAATCAGCTCAACTTGCTGCTTGATAGTAATCAGATTTTGCACTCAGGGAGACTTGTAATTGCTGATGAAATTACCTTGATAGACCAAAGTGGGTGCCTGGCTTTGCAAGCCCCAGTGGTAATGGGCAGGCATGAAGATGTTCCATCAGTGAATCAGTCTCCTGCCCAAGGTTTTGGCCACTCAGTAGCATAACCTGAGGAGCACCTTGACCTCATCTTTTCTAAAGCAGAAGAGCAAGAGTCCAGTTGTACCTTAAAGACTAACAAAATTTGTGGCAGGACATGAGCTTTTGCAAGTCATTGCTCACTTCTTCAGATACCTTGCTTTTTCCAAAACTGTTTTTCCTAATATGGCTGCCAAGGCAAATCTAACCAGGAGTCAGGGTAGACAGCAGACATCTAGTTAAGAAAGGGGACCTTGGTAACACTCCTTCACACCTGTCGCTAAAGATAAACCAGAGATAGGACCATTTCTTTCTCTAAGGCAGGGCCATCAGGACACAGTAATGATGCAATTATTATCCTATCTGTGAAGGCAAACCATAACTCTCTTGATCCATTGCTTACATCAGATAGTTTCAGAGGGTAACTGTGACGGCTTGCAGTAGAACAGCTAGATTTAAGTCCAGAGTCCAGTGGAGACCAACAAGATTTGGGGGATATAAGAGTTTGAGGGTCAATGCACCCTTCATCAGATTCCAACAAAGGGAGCTTGGACTCCCAAAAACTTAGACCCCCCAAAATCTTGTTGGTCTCTAAGGTGCCACTGGACTCAGATCTAGTTGTATGTACATTAGAGTTTGTGTTGCAGGCTCCAGGATACATTCTTCAGTCCAACCACTGAAGCCCCCTGATTGCTAGATGGATCGATATTTCTTTCCTCTCCTTCCATGCTTGTTCTCTCTCTCTGTTGTTCACAGACAGTATTATCAACTGAAGGTCCCTTCCTAGTCTTATCTTCACAAAAACACATGAAACCAGCATTATGCCTTCTAGGAACGTGTTAAGTTGCTACAAAGACAAACAGGACTGACTGAACTTGAGAACCTGACTGCCTAAGCAGCTTCGTGATGCTACCTGGCAGCCCATGGGGGGATTGCCCCCTCTGCGAAATCCCAGGGAGGCTCTAGCCCCACTGGCCCCCTGAGTTTATGCCCCTGGTGCTGGCCCTCTTAACCAACACAGATGGACAATGAGGATATGCACAGGTGACATAGCACCTGGAAGCAACTATTCTACACCCAACCCCACCTTGCCAACATTTAGGAAACTTCAAGAGGTTGTTTCTATCAGTAATGACAGACTCAATCCGAAATGAGTTATGCTAAAGAAATGTTGGTAATAAAGGAAGAATGAAAGGGAGGAAATGGCTAGAGAAAGCTTGGATGAGTACTTACGAGCAGGATCTGGCCAGGCGACAGAGTCCACAGGTAGGTTTCCTCATCAAGTACATGGGCCAGCCATAAGCAGCCAATGCAAAAAGCATATAGTAACAGACCTCTTTATAGCGCAGCATCTCTTGCTGGAAGAAACAAGAGAAATAAAGTATCCTAACGGCATCACTGGAGATGAGTCTTTCTCAATGCCATTTCATCAATTCCCAAGAAATAACAACAAAATTATTTTGGGTTTCTCTAGCAAAGAATGACCTCCTGCAACCAGAGTACTCAAATAGGGAAGGAAGTTGGTTTAGGCTTCTTTACTGGCTTCTACTCTACATCTAACCATGTCTACTTTTCACAGGTATATTACTTAAATGCAAGCCAGAGGAATCCCTCCCCCCAGTAAAAGGTAGAAAATATGTGGCCTGAGGAATCATAACTAGCATCGCTGGTGCGGTATATTTAAAGAATCACTATTCATGACTCAAAAATGACCACAACGGTAAGAACTAATCCGGAGCAAGAAAGAGCTGATCCCAATGACTAAAAGAGAGATCTTGTGTGAGTTTGCTGCTCCCCTGCTACCACCGCAAACATGACCAGTTATTTGCAGCAGCTGATAGATTACTGGAACCATTTCAGAGGCTTGAAGGCCAGAGAGAAAGAGAGGCTGGCATGTGGAAATCTGCAAAGTAATCTCCAGCTTGCAGTGCCATGGGGATTGCATACGAGGCTGACTCATTTGCTTTAAAGGGCTAGATGATGCTATGCTGTGTTACTGAGCTTGAAGATAAAGGGCAGAATGATTCGTGCTGCTAGTTCCAGTTTCACTGACTGGACAGGCCCCCTGGGAGAGTTATGGAGGAACTAGTAGTTATGGCAGCGGCAGGTGGATATGGGGGGGGGAACAAGAAATCATTGCATCCATCAGCTTATCAAACAACATCTGCTCCATGCTTCAGGCAAGGGGCAAATTGTATGGGTGCTCATAATCTAGTAGATTGTTACAGCTTTGATTTTTATGACTAGTGTAAAAGGGCTTCCGTCAGAGCTAAAACAAATGATCGATTCTGTCTGTTAAGCTGGTGCACACACTGCATAACTGTTTTCGGTTAGCATTAAGGGCTGATGACTTACTGAGTTTTTCAGATCCAGATATTTGGTGTTCCTGGTTACTGGCATTCCTGACAAGAAGGCTAGAATATCATTATTTGCCTGAAAAATCACACACACACAAACATGTTAAAATGAGAACGTGTCACAATGAAGCCCCCTTTGACTTACAGTACTGCAGATTAAAAAATAATGTTCTGCCTACCAATCGTATTTTTATCCTACCCCTCTGAGGAGCTCAGGGAGCTCTCCTCCTCCTCCTCCATTTTTATATAACAACTACCATGTGCAGAGGGTCAGGCTAAGAGAGAGTGACTGGTCATGTGTGTGTTCAGTCCCGTCAAGTCACTTCCAGCTTATGGCAGACTTAAGAACTGATGATCTCCAAAACATCCTATCACGGACAGCCTTGTTCAGGTTGTGTAAACTGCGGGTTGTGGCCTCCTTTACTGAGTCAGACAGATCACAAGTCTCCCAATAAGCGTGAATTTGAACTTGTGCTTCCTAATCCAATACCCTAGACTTTCTATCTTGTTGCTTCTTCAATGCATTCTGCAAATTTTTCATCTCTTTCTAGTTATTCTGTCTCTTGTTTTATATTGGTCCTACAGATCTCTTTTCACGCAGCTTAAGCATCAAACCTGAAAATGACAATCAGTAGTCATCACTGAACTTGTCATTCGGTAACTTCTATTTGGCCTCGCATTTGCCAGTACTCTATTCATTAGTGTCATGACATTCTTCCTAGAACAGATGCTCAAGACAAATAGTTCCTTGATATTCTGGAGCACTGACATGGATTGAAGGACTTCTACCTACAGAATGCAATGTTCTTGCCTACCCCTATAGCTAGAAATTTCAGAGGACATTTCGGACTTCGCAAGAAAGGGAAGTAAGGAAGTCATGATCCACAGGCAGAAATCCTTCTATACAAGGAAATGCACCAGTGGATCCAAGTCACTCCATTAAGGCTAATTAAGGAACCAATTTTCTACAGATTTGATAACGTTTTATTATGAAACAATGGTGAAAGCATGACATGTGAAAAATTATGATTCTTCCTCCATTCTGATAGCAAAATGTTTCTGAAGTTTACATCACCAAACATGAAGCTATGCAAATTTCAGATTAAAAATGTATGTTAATTTATTATGAAACATCACCAACAAATAACTGACTGTTATACAAGAATAAGGAAAAGATTTGGTAATCTTCAACACTAAAAGACATCAGAATATGTGACTCAAGGCCAGGTAAACATGCCAGTAATATCTCTGTGTTTCAGAAATGAAAAAGAACCCACAAAACATTCCATATACTCACTTCATCCAGCACTGCACTGCGTTTTGCTCTCTGCCGTTGACGTAGAAGGACCAGGCCTGCTATGATGTCAGATGGGACTATGTCAAGGTCTCGAAAAAATTCAGCAAAGAGATAGGCAATTTCAGAGTAGGCATCCTGAAAAATCCAAGGAAAAATCAACTTACGACAAAATGTGAGAGCAAGAGGACACTAGCCTAGTGTTCAAGACTTACTTGCCAAACACCCTTTCAAAAACATCTGTTTTGAAATGGGGAACCAGGTTTCAGCTCCTTAACTTTCTAATATATTTGAGGTATACTGTTTATAGATTCCATCTTAGAACCTTGCTAGATGAATTTGTTTATCACATTTATATCGCTGTTTTCCTTCAAGACATTCAAGATGGCATTTAAAGAGTTATCAGTCTTGAAGACAGCAGTTTGTTTATGATGACTGTAACCCTGGCTTATTCTCAGTATCACTCCCTGCTCCCCCTTCCCCTCAAGCACTCACAGCCGTAACTGAAGATTTCCTGGTTATGGAAGCCTAACTCCAATTTGCTGTGACATATGGCACCTTAACAAACTTTAGTTTGTTCCTTTCCCAGAAACTGGGATTCTGAACAATGCTTTAATCCTGGTTTAAATCAGGATGGGACATGACAGAGGCAAACCCAGGTTTGGACAATGAATTACACTGGAGATAGACTGAACCAGGAAGTTTTCAATCACTGCTCCATGCAAAGAGGGGTGGGAAAATAAGAGATTGCACAAGCCCAAGAATAAGCCAAGCCTGACCTTGTGCATTTGTAATATATAGAATCACAGAATTGGAAGGGGCCATACAGACCATCTAGTCCACCCCCCTGTCCAATGCAGGACCAGCCTAAATCATCTCTGACATTTGTCCAACCTCTTCTTGAAAGCTGTCAGCGACGGGGAGCTAATTCAGGTCCTCTCCTCTGCTGCCAATTGGAACAGCTCCTTGCCCTCCTCCAAATTACAGCCTTTCAAATATTTAAAGAGAGCAATCATGTCCCGTCCCCCCCAGTCTCCTCTTCTCCAAACATTCCCAGGGGCCTTAGCCTTTCCTTGTGGGGCATGTATGATTTCAGCAAGTGACTTATTCAAGCCTTGAGCAAGGGGATCAAATTGATTGGTGGATGAGAGTACAGATAGAACCTAGCTATAATAAAGACAGAAAGCTCATGGGTTTTTATAGAGAGCAATGTACCTTTGAAAAGCTATTACATACTTCTGATGAGAAACTTATAAAGAAAATGTATAATTTTCTACTGCAAATGAAAATGGAACCTGAGATGGTCTAAGATTGTATGATTAAATGGGCACAAAATCTGGGTCATATGGAGCTATAACAATGGGAGAAATTATGGAAAGTAAATGTAAAAACAACAAAATCAATCTCCTTTAAGGAGAATCTATACAAAAATGTACAAAAATATGTCTAACAAATGTTGGAAGTGTTCTAAACATGAAGGTACCTTTTATCATATGTGGTGGGTTTGTTGTCATGTTAAAAAGTTTTGGAAAATGGTACATAAAGTAATCCAAGAAATTTTACAGGTGGTAATACCATTTGAACCAGAACTCTTCCTGTTGAACTGCATTTCAGATAAATTTAATAAACAAAAAACCCCAAACAACTTTATATTGCATGCCGTGACAACAGCCAGGATTACTTTAGCTCAAGTATGGAAACAACAGACAGTTCCAGAACAAGAAGAATGGGTTTGGAAAATCATGGAATGTGCGGAGACGGACAAATTAACTATGATCTTGAAAGAAAAATTCAAAAGAGACATTGTTGATGCTTGGACTCCTTTCTATGTGTGGATTAAGGATAAATATGAATATAAGAATATTATACATTAGACACGAGGATACTACGTGATCTAGATAATATGGACTGTAAACTATCCCTAATTTGTATTGAGAAGTCATACATGCGGAATTATTTTTTCTTGTCTTTTTTCTAGTTTTTTTCCTTTTTCTTTTTTCTCTTTCTTCTCTATCATGAAATTTCAATAAAAGTTCATTAGAAAAAGCCTAACCACTGAATATTTTGTCTGAGCAGAGATTTCAACCTGGGTCTCTCAAATCCAAAATGCTATCCACTATACAACACTGTCTAAAAGATCTCTCTAGGCCAGCTTTTTGTCTCCAACAGCTGCCATTGTGACGCCCTCAGTTAGCTCACAAGGAGGGCACAATGGAAGTAGGCATCCTTTGCCATTTGTCTACAGCATTTGTCATTCAGATGGCAAACAGTCTGAGGCACTCAGGGCAGCCCCACATTTTACACGGCAACATGTCTGCTGTTGTAAGTACTAAAGTGTTACACCAATTCACTGCCACAGGAGGTGGTGGCAACTACAAGCATGGACAGTTTCAAGAGGGAATTAGATAAACGTATGGAGCAGAAGTCCATCAGTGGCTATTAGCCACAGGGTATAGATGGGAATTCTCAGTCTGGGGCAGGTGATGCACTCTATTCTTGGTGCTGGAGGGGGCAGCAGTGGGAGGGCTTCTGGTGCCCTGGCCCCACTGCTGGACCTCCTGATGGCACTTGGTATATTTTGGCCACTGTGTGACAGAGTGTTGGACTAGATGGGCCACTGGCCTGATTCAACATTGGCTTCTCTTATGTTCTTATGTTCTAATGTCTTCAGCAACAAAAACATAAAATGTGTATATGCTCGTCGGGCAAGTAACTTGCATCAGACAGAGTGGGGGCTGGATGTGATACGGGAAGTAAACACAAACCTCCCCTAACATTCAGATGCAATGTCTATACATGCACCCTTGTGCACACATGAGGGCTCTAATGAACTCTTTCAGAATCTTTCATACATGGATGCTATCCCTATGTTGCAAGCAGAGCATGCCCATACTAATTTATGGTGAAACCTAAAACACAAGCAAAGAGAAGGTTATCCCAAGTAATATCCAAATGGCAGAAGGTGAACCACTAAATGTAACAAATAAATCCAGAAATATACTGTAGATAAAAATAAGACATGTTTATAATAGCATTAAAATTAATATTGATTCACAATGGGTGAGGGCTCAAATCTCAAGGTAGCTTAAGTATGAAAGCCCACCGGATCACAACATACGGCCTCTGAAGAACAAAATGACAATGGAATGCTGTACTATACTTAATATATAACAAGTTTTAAGATGTACACTCAACTGAAGTTTTATATGGCATTTGGCTCAACCTTTAAAAACAGTTATGTGACTGGGTAACCTGTCATCCCTTTAATTCTTCCAAGATTATATTTTGTATTTCTGTGGATTTTCAACTTCATCTTTTTAGAGATTAAAGCCCTTTACCCACTGTAAAACATCATTTGTTGTAGGCATAAAGAGGCATAAAACTTCATCCAGAAATATGAACTCTCGGGGTGAATAGGCTAAGGGGCAGAGGAGTATCCAATGCAGATTAGACCCTGCCAGACACATGGCATCCTCAGCTCATGATGGTCTCTCACTATTTATTACCCACCCTTGTTGTAGACCCAGGCAACTGCAAGAACAGCAAGAGTTATGTTTTCGGAGTGGAAAGAAAGGATCCATCTTTTCCAGGTGCTTGTTCGTCCCATTTTTATACCCAGTTTTTTTGTTAATGTGCTGAACAAATGGCACAGGAAAAGGTCACAATGGGGGGGGGGAAGCATTTAAGGCAAGTCCAGATATAAAACAGAACCATGTGTGCACCAGACTACAGAGGGACTGACAGACCACATTCTAGATAAGAGTTCATGGAGTTCTTGAAGAAGAGTTACTAATGATAGTGATCCTGGCAGTTCTCATAGTCCAATGATCTGAGAAGACTAAAAGTTGATTGGCCATAAATAATTTACTCTTTGATGGAAAAGGAAGTTGCGACTTACTGATTGGGAATCTTTTGTTCGAGTGCAACAAAGGAAAACCTTAAGCCGCCGAGTCCAGCTGCTAGCCTGTCCCTCCTCTAAACGGTGCCTGGAATAAGCAGATGGAAGGATTATAAAGGAACAGTAGATGCACAGCATCTGCTCAGAAGGAAACCAAAAGAAACACAAAAACAGCATTGACGGAATGCCTATTACAGAGATTAATTATAACAAAGGATAAATATATCAAAGTGTTGTCGAAGGCTTTCATGGCCGGAGTTCATTAGTTCTTGTAGATTTTCCGGGTTGTGTGGCCATGGTCTTGGCATTGTAGTACCTGATGTTTCCCCAGCAGTTGTGACTGGCATCCTCAGAGGTGTAACACAGAACGGTGGAGTACTCTCTGTGTCAACACAGAAAGTGGAGTACTCTCTGTGTCAACATTGAACATTGACGCAAAGAGTACTCCATCTGTGTTATACCTCTGAGGATGCCAGTCACAGCTGCTCGTGAAACATCAGGTACTACAGTGCTAAGACCACGGCCAGACAGCTCAGAAAATCTACAACAACTAATTGTAAATATATCAACAAATTCTGCAGTACAACCTCAGATCCACTCTACCTACATAGATGTGTGTTTCTGGAAATATGATGTTTGCAAGGTGGCATCCGGCAGCACTAGAAATTATGAGTGTGCAAATTTACTGAATGCTATTACTTCTTCAACAGTCCTACTTTCAACAGTCCTATAGCCAATAATGCCACCAAAGTTTGGAATGGGAGGATTTCTAAAGGTGAAACTAAGTATTCCTCCTTTAAAAGGATGAGAAGCTCACTATTATTAGTAGCCAGAAATATTACCCAGGATCAGTGAAGATACAAACAGTTCAGTCACAAACAGAGTTACACCATTCTAAGTCTACTGAAGCCAGTGGGTTTAGAAAGGTGCAACTATTTATGATTGCACTGTAAGAGTACAGTGCAGGCCAATACACTGTAGGCCAATAAAACAGCAAACCAAAGTAGTCTTGATATAATTAAAGGTATGTCATTTCATAATTCTAAACAAAATTAAACATTAACAATGTTTAAAAAATAAATACTTGAGCCCCAAATCCATCAACAACTGCAATGACACTGCACTCACTACTTACAACAATGAAAGCTAGCAGTACTTTTACTTCTTACTGTGAAGTTGGAGAGATAAATATTATCTGCATATATATCTTTGTGTCTCCACAAGTTAAAAAAAAAAGACTAGAGAGCTATGACAGGTAAACAAACAAACAGCTGTGAAGGAACCTAAAACATTATTGAGGATAAAAGACCCTTGAGGACCCCTTCCATCATGGCTACAGTCTTGTCCCTCAACCTTTTGAAGCTTATAGGCCTTGTGTTTAAGATTACTGCTGTAATGAAGCTTGATCTAGAAATAGAATTCCCAAGACCAATACTAAATATGGCCTTATAAAAGTTTTAAAGGAGTTCCTAGGAAAAACTTGACATCAGCTGAGTTCAGACTGGCAGTTTGCCCCGCTATAGCTACGTTTCACAAGCGAATTAAAGGGGGTGTTCACATAGGCACATCTGCCTGGCATTCCCCACCCGTAGTCAACCTGTGCTGTTCTGCTTCGCTCACGGGATTAAAAGATACCTGTTGAAAGTGGCAGCAAATCCCTGAGAGCCTGTTTATCCCGCTTCATTCCGCTTCTGGGAAGTGTGAACGCCAACCTGCGTTGTGCATAAGGAAACAGCGATATAATTGGCTGTGCTCCGCTCTACCGCCCAATGCGGTGCCGGCGCAACAGGATGCTCCCCAAATTGGCTGGATGCACTTATGCGCACATAGCTGAATTACCAGGGAAAAGCCGTTTACAGCTGCACCTCCGGGCCAGCAGTCTGAACGCTCCCACGCACCTCCTCCCAGTATGCTCCTGCATCAGTCGGCGCAATGTGACCGGGAAAACTCGGAACAGTTTGTTCCGGGGCTTTTTTGCCAAGACTGGCTCCCGCTTCAAACTGCTAGTCTGAACTCAGCCATCAAGTGTTTTCCACTAGATTTACCAAACGTTGAGCTTTGTAGAAATGATTAGCCACAGACGTCTGTTTTATTATATAACACCAAACAACTTTATCGCTGTTCAATACAAAGTCCATGTCTTATTTATATAATATATTCCTTTCCTGGTCTTATAGATGGCTCTGGAACGGGATTTGATGTAGTCACTGAGGATAGGTCTATAAATGGCTACTACACAAGATGACTACAGGGAACCTCCACGTCCAGGGACAGTAAAGCTGTGAATATCAGTGCTAGGAAGCAACACCAGGGCCCTGGACTTTATGCTCTATTTGTTGCCCCTCCACAGCAGCTGTGTGAAACAGGAAACTGGACTGGACCGTCCACTGGTCTGTTTCAGCAGTGCACCTTTTATGATCTTATAGGTCCCTTTTGCAACTCCTGTTGCAATGATGCATTAACAATGAAGAGCTACAGAAAGAAACATGGCTGAAGGTGAAAACAAGACGTCTGAAACCAGGCACTTGAAAAATGAAGTAGATTAGCTTATATACTGAGAGAGAAACTTTACATTTCTGCGTAACAAAAAGCATAGACCAATTACTTTCAGTTACTGGCCTGGATTTAGAGAAGACTAAGTCACATGCAAAAAGGACACACACACACCCAACAGCAGCAGCCTCACAAAGTATTTTATCACACACCACTTTTTAAATTCACTGTAGTGGCAATACAGGAAAACTGATGTTTAGTGCAAAAAAGGAAAGCAGGTTAATCATGAAACAAGTAAAAAAAAAGCTCCTCCATTAGGGACAATTCTAGACGCACGCTTCCTTTAAGGGTTGATCCACCTCTTCCCTACCTCAAGTTATACGTCCTCAAGTTCCGTTGCCTCCTCTTTGTGGCTCGTAATTTCACAAAAGTGCGTCCCGTTGGGTCAAAGACACACAGGACAGTGATACAAACGCTCAGAATGACAACCCAGTTGCAGACAACCATTCCTAGCAAAAGAACAGCAGAAATATTGAAAATATAGAAGCAGATGTGGCTTACCTGTAACATTTGTTTTAGGAACGTGGCTGTTCTACAGCAACAAAGTTTATTCTACCTGATGTTCACCAACTAAGGCCATTCTTATGTAAATTTTGTGATTGCTTCAAAGATTCAAAGGCTAACATCTTAAAATATTTAATAAATGTAGTAAGCCCAGGGCTATCAATAGCAAATAGAATTGAGCTAAAGGATGTAGGGATGTGTGCGCATGTGTGTTCATGCATGTGGCATACATACACATACAAACAGAATAGAAGCATTTGAGATCTTTTATTCTATTTAGTTTTAATCTGTAGTGTTTTTACTGCTTTCGTAAACCATTTTGAGTGAAAAGAAAAGGCATTTTGAGCTAATTTATTTTTTTTAATCTCCCTGTCCAGGATTCTGTAAGCTCTCAGGGGCTTGAGCAGCTAATTTCCCCTCCTTTTTCCCTGCTCCCAACATGCTGTGCTCCTAGAGTATATTTAGTTCTTGTGGGGCCAAAGAGGCACCAGCTGTTTTACTGTTATCAAGTAGCAGATAAACAAAAGGACAAGGCATATAGAGCTCTCTCTGAGTTTTTTATGGTTATGAATTGGCTAACTTTCTATTTAAGCACTGGTGGTGAGGGGAACATTAAACAAGTAGAAAACAAATTCATATTTTTAAAAAATCCCACATACACACCCAAAGTGACACTCTTGGCAGTCACATCATTGCAGGAACTGTAGTACTGAGTTAGCCAAACAATGCCCACAATAGCATAGACAAACTCAATCACCAGGATGGCTGAAACAATAAGAACATAATGCACAATAGAGAAGCATTATTCCAACAAAAGATATACCGCATTTCACATGATGTCAGAGACAGGCAGCCTAACAGCCATGTTGCTGTCAATCTCACCATATTCTTTCTTATCAGCAATTCTCAGGCAGTGAGAAAAATACCCATTTCAAACTGTTATTACACTCAAGTAAAATCAACTTGTTTCCAAACAAGTTAAATGTAACACTCTCTTTTCTAGCAGTAGGGAAAATGAAATTTAGATCATTTTTTTTAAGTAATACTCAAGGAAAAGATTCAGATCCAGCCTACTTAACACCATGCCAAATAGGTATTCTCCTAAGGATATGATGAGTGTGTTCAACACAGGCAATATAAGACATACCCGTATATGGTTCTACCTATCCAGTCTTTCTCTGTGGCACCCCAACTTGCTTTGAATACTGATTTATCTTGCCAAATACTGAGAAGAGAAGTTAAGCTCCAAAAGCTAGTCTAGCAAATCTGAAATAGATTTATCCTTCTCCCGTTTCTATTTAATTCTGAATGAGGCTCATGGTATGGCTTAATTTCTCAAAGGCTAGATGGCAGGATCTGCCCCCAAAGCACAGCACTATGCAATTAAAAGACAACACTGTGCTGTATCTGCAAAATAACAACCCTCTTATATATTTAATTCACGAAACATAATTAAGTAGGAATACTTGCCCAGACCTCAAATGAAATTGTATTAATTTTAAGCACTGCGATTGTATTAATTAATTTTAAGCACGCCAAATGTTAAAAAACAAAAGTTGACATAAGTTACATACAATAACATTTCAGAGACTGAAGGTGATATTGTACAGCTATCAAGATATAGACTTATGTATGCTCGTTTATTTTCATCACTCCATAGTTGGAAGTCAACCCATTTCTTTCCCACAGTACTTCATGCAAACAACTCAAAACTAGCTCCCATAAAAGTGACCAGAATTGCTGTAATACGTGTGTGTGTGTGTGTTAAGTGCCATCAAGTTGCTTCCAACTTCTGATGATAATATGAATGAATGACCTCCTATTGTTAACAACCTTCCTCAGGTTTTTCAAAACTAGGGCTGTGACTTCCATTACTGAATCAATCCATCTCATGTTGGGTCTTCCTCATTTCCTGCTACCTTCAACTTTTCCTAGCATTATTGTCTTCTTGAGTGACTCTTTGTCTTCTCATAATGTAACCAAAGTACAATAGCCTCAGTTTAGTCATTTTAGCTTCTAGGGTGAATTCAGGCTTGATTTGATCTAGAACCCACTTATTCATCTTTTTGGTGGTCCGTGGTATCTGTAAAATTCTCCTCCAACACCACATTTCAAAGGAATCAGCTTCCAGTCTTCTTTCTTTATTGACCAACTTTCATAACTACACATAGTAATGGGGAATATTATGGTATGAATTATCCTGGTTTTGGTCACCAGCAGCACAACGTTACACTTAAGAACCTTTTCTAGCTCCTGTATGGCTGCCCTTTCCAGTCTCTGTCTCCTTCTGATTTCCGGGTTGCAGTCTCCCTTTTGGTTGATGATGAGCCCAGGGATAAAACACCCTGAACAATTTCAATTTCTTCACTGTCAAATGTATTGTGTAATTCCCCAGCGGTCATGACTTTTGTCTTCTTGAAGTTCAGCTGTAATCCTGCTTTGGCACTTTCTGCTTTAACTTTCATCGGGAGTTATTTCAAGTCTTCACTGTTTTCTGCCAGTAACGTGATACCATCTACATATCTTGAACTGTTAATGTTCCTTCCACCAATTTTCACTCCACCTTCATCTAAATTTAATCCATTTTTGCTAGATATGTTCTGCATATAGATTGAAGAGACAGGAAGCATGTGCTTAGGGATTAACTATCGCAAGTACTCAAGATGAGTAATACACTTCATTTCTCCCCAACCAAATGCCTGAAGCAATGTGAGAAATGTTCTTCAGAAGTTTGTTTTAATTAATTTAATTACTCCTTTAAAAAGAAGAAACGGTGCATGGTTCACTTTAGGAACACACTGCAATTCAATTACATTTTCTGTGTTTTTCTCCCCCCACCCCGGCTTATTTTGGTTTCCCCTAGGAGTGAAATTGCCCACTGTTCCCCAAAGTAGACCCCCACACACTGTGTCTGCAATTACATCTGTATAGTTATGAAACAACCAGCACTGGATCAGAGTAACTGGCTCAATAGTGGTAAATCCATTCCGATGCTCCTAGCAAATCACTGTCCATATGCAGCCAAAGTTCAGTCATAGCCATTTTCTTGCAATAAATGTATAGCCATCACTCAAGAGCTTTACAGAGAAGATCTGTATGTTTTCCTTAGAGTTAATACTTCTTTTGTGAGGATAATATCAGTACTCAATCTTCAATATTTTATTATTGCAGAAAAGCAATTCTACCCTCCTATCCTATCCCATTGCTATGAGGAATGTGACTGCACATGTTCCATGGACATTTATGGGACAGTATATTATCAGTGATAAGGGAACCTGATGGTTGAGAAATAACATACATGCATTTAAATCAATTAAATAAATAATAAGAGACAAGACTCCTTTCCCAGAATTTTTTTTTTTTTTTTACAAATGTTAGAGTGATTATCCTTCTTTACTTATTTAGAGCCCAGGAACATTTATCTAGCATGTTGGCAACAAAGAAGTGATGAAAACCTGCAAGGCTATCTATATATCTATTTCCCAAATGTGGCCCCATTTGTGGATATCTACCTTACCCAAAAGAGATATTTCTGCAAACTTGAGTCACCCCCCCCCCAAAGTTTGCAGAAAAATCTGAAATCTTTAAAAAAAAACAAAACATGGGGGGTAATCCCCCCCCCCAAAAAAACAGTGTTCTCTGCACTTATCTCCAGCAGTCAACAGTCATTGGAGGAGCCCAGGATTTACATTCAGTCCAGTAGTAGCGCCTGGGAGCCACGCTAGGGTTGCCAGCCCCCAGGTGGGAGTGGATGGATAGATGTAGATTTTATTGTATTGATCATAGGTCTTAACAATTGTAACAGTATTAAAACAAATTAACAGAATTCACATCTGTGTCATCTGAAGTTCAGTTGTAATTCTGGGATATCTCCAGATCCCACCTGGAGGCTGGCAACCCTAGGCCTGGGCAGCAACCTCTGGGTGACTTGATGCCACATGACTTGAATGACTCAACTAGGCCTGGCTGCTTACTACTGTTCAACAGCAGCCACCCTATGAAAGCCAGTGCAGTACAGAAGTTAGAGCTACAGAGTAGGGTCTGGGAGACCCAGGTTTGAATACCCATTGTGCTGTGGAAACTCACTAGGTGATTTTGGACCAGTCACATTTTCAGCCTAATCTAACTCACAGGGTTGTTGTGTGAATAAAAATAAGGAGGGGAGAATAATGTAAGCTGTTTTGGTCCCCACTGTGGAGAAAGGTGGGGTATAAATGAACTAAATAAGCAGTAAATATAGCTAAAGATGTGATGAAAATAAAAGGTTGGTTGGTGAATGGCTGAGAAGGAGAGAATGAGGCAAGTAAAAGGGAGAGGATATGGGGGTTACCAGGAGGAGGGAAAGAGGAAAAAGTGTTCGGGGGGGGGGATACAGGGGAAAGTGAGGCACCCCCACACATAAGTCCTTGAGGGTTCCCTACCATGCAAGTGGGCCTGGCCCAGTGGGCAGCACCACATAACCGGGCCATGGTTTTTTTAGACAGAAGCTGCTGGGGTGGAAAGCTTAAGACAGAGTGGAAGAGAAAGGTAGGATGGCTGTTGAATGGGAAGGAGATAGGATTACCAACTTCAAGTTAGGAAATATCTCGGGATATGGGGGGTGAAGTTTGGGGAGGGTGGGGTTTGAGGAGCGGAGGAACATCAGAGGGGTTTAATGCTGTAGACTGCACCCTCCAAAGCAGCCATTTCCTCCTTGGGAACTAGGATTGCCAACCTCCAGGTGGGAGCTGGAGATCACGCAGAGTTACAACTGCTTTCTAGATGACAAAGATCAGTTCCCCTGGAGAAAATGGCTGCTTTGGAGGGTAGACTCTATGGCATTATACCCTGCTGAGGTTACTTCCCTCCCCAGACCTCACCCTCCCAAGGCTCTACCCCCAAATCTCCAGGAATACCCCACCGCAGAGCTAGCAATGTTAAGGGAAACTGATCTCTGTAGCTGGGAGACGCATTGTGATTTCTTGTTGGCAACCCTAGAAGGAGAGAAGGAAGCAGGAAAAGGGTAGAGGTTATGGGGCTTTCAGAAAAGGGAAAGAGGAAATAGTGGAGGAGGGGGGAAGAGAGATGCCTCCCACCAGTCCTTGAGGGTCCCCGCTTGTTCTCTCTAATGTTCATAGAAGTGATGTTGTAAAGGAACGGGAAGGGAAAAGTTATAAGCCCTGATGCAGTGAACTCCTTTACATGCACAGCTGTGTATACATAGTTTTCTTTCTGAACAGTATTAGTACACAACATGTATAGAAAGGTTCTTTAGAAAAGGGGGAATAGCAAAAGCCATTGGAAGGAGGCACTCATTAGGAAAAAAACCTCATTACATATAGACAGCTTCATGTGAAATTTTTAGAGTGGGACATGAGCAATGTTCCGTCTAAGCTGTGGAGTCTTGTGAGCAAAAATTCTACTTTGTGAGCTACTGACATTAAAGTTGTGAGCGAGTGATTCGGCTACTGCATAAATTAGTTTGCTCTGGAACCATCCTTTCTGAGCGAAGGCAAACGTGTGAGCTGGAGGCTAAAAAACTGTGAGCTAGCTCACACTAACTCAGCTTAGAGGGAACACTGGACATGAGTGTTGTATGTTTTCCTCCCCTTAGTCTGGATTCTCAAGCTTCTTCAGGGAAGGCTAAAATATGTGTAAGAAATCAAACGAGTAATGTTTACTTCCTTCCTTAAGATCTTGAACTTCGGAATCAGTACAGCAATAACCACTTCCATTATGAAGAATGTTTCCAAGAAATAAGACATAAAATAAGTAGGCACTAGTTACTTTGTCATAATATTTGAAACTGATTCGACATCCTTGCTGGGACAATATTTTTTAACAAATTCTGATAAAAACTGTGTCCCAGACCAAGGTAACCAAAAAGTTTGTGAGAGATGAGACCTATTTTTAAGTATAATACAGTATGTATAAAAGCCTAGTTATGGGAGGCCAGTTGTGGGAGAGAAATGCCCATTCCATTGTCCTGGTAACATCTCTTTGCAGATAAAGATGTATTGAAGAGGACTGCATGAAGAAACAATGCATCCTTCCAATGATAAAGTCGGTCTATTTGCATATCACAGATAAGAGAGAGAGGCCTTTGGATTGTCAATGCGCACATGGGGAGCAAGAAGAGAAACACTGTTCAGTTTCTAGGCAGCTGGGTATTATGTACATTAAAGCACGCATTTCTCTTTCAATAATTTTTATGAATGAAGTTTCGGGCTCGAGAGAGGAGGGTAGCCATGTGTTGCATACCATGTTTGTACTTTTTATGCAGGAGGGAAAGGTAAATGTAGTTATTACTAAAAATGATAAATGTACGTCTCTGTCTCAGTAATGAAGAAGATGGCAAGAGTTGCTGGGAAGGCAACAAATGCAGTAATTCGTGAACTATTTAACGCAACAGGGGAGGTTTAGAAGATGGCAAAGATCCAAAAAACGAAGATGGTCAAAAGTTCCGCAACACGAGACAGCTCTTTACAGAGGGTAAACTGATGCTGACCTTATAGAGGCATCTGGTAAACATAAACCACATTCACAAGGGGAACTTTAGACCACAGCATTTCCCACTTCTGTAAAACAAATGAAACTAAAAGGATGAGTAGAATGGCTCTCTGAAAAAACAGCTCTCTTCAGCCTGTCTATTAACACTGTGCACAGGGGAGACAACGTCCTTGGATAAGAAGTCATTTACGCTAACAAGGGCTGAGTATTCTTATTTTACAGGAGTCGTTAAAGGAATGAGTTTTAGGATCCGTGTCCATTTACCAGTGTGCAGAAGGGAGAGTCCTTTGAGAGTGTGACAGATGGCTGCATTAAGGTCAAATATTTATAAAGCCCCCTGGCCACTGTCTCTTACCCAGTCTGACATACAGCACATACTGCATCGAATCCCGAGGTTCTGTGTACAGGATGCTGCCACGCATGCTGAGCCAGATGATTGCGACTTCTGCTATCATGCAGCTGAGCAGGATACCCAGATAGCCTCTGCCATGGTCCACCAAATTAAGAGAGCAGGTTTCATTGGGATTGTATGCCAGTCCAAAGAGCACCACGGAAAGAATTATGAACCTGCCGTACACAAGCAACATACAGTTACCAAAAACAAAGTAGTTCTTTGCTAGATAGCATTCTCTTCCCTTGACAAGCCTTGATTTACCACATACATGACTAAATAACACTGGAAGTAAGGAGAGGGCAGTCTTTGTCAATATTTAGATTGTAAGCCTTTAGGGAGGGAAGTGCTGCTTCTTTAATTTCTTTTAGGTGCTTTGTTTATTTTATACAAACAAGGAATTACTGTGTAAACTTTTCCAACTTTATATATCTAAATGAAACGAAGTGTTGCCTATGAAAGCCTATACAAGATAAACCAGCTAATCTCTAAGCTATCACAGCATTTTAAATATTTTATTTACAGTGTAATTATTTTGCTGACCCTTGTCAAACAAATATGATGGAGTTTCCGGACATAACCACCAACGGAATATCACCCATGTCACTATACACAGCTTGTGGGTCTCTGAGATCAGAGGAAAATATCCCATTTACCCAACAGCAAAGCTATGCTCCATTAATGTCATCCATTTATTTGTGGTATGCATTTAAGTATTGCTCTGATAGTACAATGGAGATGGTTTACTAATGAGGATTTTTCCACCCACACACAGATTTCTGGACGACTTCCCAGAACACACACTGTGTTCCTTTGCATCCACAGAGGCTGCAATATCTTTTAACAGATCTAGCCAGTTTTCCATCACAGAAACGGGAAGCACAGTCAAAGTGTACATATTTCTCTACATGCTTTCAGTACTCATGCAAGAGCAGAAGAAAATGTAGCAAACTCATGCTATTGTAATCTTGTATTAGGATTGCCAGCGTAATGATGCACACATTATCTGAGAGCATGCCTGCTACTACAAAGGAAACACAATCAAGCTATTATGCGTTCCCCAGCTTTCACAAATTCATTCGCCAGAGCCAAGTACCCTTGATCCTCTGAGGGGATGACCACTGGCATGCAACCCCTCCCACAGAGTTCTCCATTAATTACTTACTAATTAAAACAGTTATATCCTGCCTTTCCTTTGTGGCTCATGGCAGATTACAATTTCAAAAATTAAAAATGTACAAAATATAATAAAAATCCATCTGTCACCCCCGCCCCCCCCCAAATGCCTGCAGCTTAAACCCCATTAAAAGTCTTCACAAATAAAACAGCCTTTCGCTGCCTCCTAAAAACTCCTAAAGATAGCGATCTCCTCAGGGAGCCCACGGGCTCTAGTCGATGCCGAGCAGGTCACAGCAAGATGACCATGGCTACTTGGCACACACTCTCACGTGACACAGAACTTTGCAGCAGGCAGAAACAGTACAACAAAAAGTGTGCTGTTGCCACCTGCACCAAAGCCCAATACAATGGCTGAGTACAGACTGGCAGTTTGCTCCGGTAGCCAGTCGTAGCAAAAAAGCCCCGGAATAAACTATACCGGGTTTTCCCGTTCACACAGTGGGGGCCGCTGCCGGAAGATATGGGACAGAGGTGCGCAGGAGCGTTCAGACTGCTGCGCCGGAGGCGTGCTATATTCACCGTTTCCCCATTAATTTGGCTGTGGGTGTATATGCGCATGAGCACCCATGTGCTCATGCGCTCAAGCACATTTTGCCGATTGGGGGAGGACCCCGCAGCACTGGCACCGCATTGGGCAGTGGAGTGGAGCACAGCCAATCACACCGCTGCTGCCTTCTGCCCAACGCGGGTTGCTCCCGGCTTTTCGGCTGCGCGTTCAGACTCCCCGGAAGTGGATAAACGCGTGACACACGCGGGCTTTCAGATTTGCTACGTGTTTTATCAGGTATCTTTTTAATCCGTCGGTGAAGCGCAACAGCACGGGTTGGCTACGGGTGGGGGACGCCTGGCAGATGTGCCTGTGTGAACGCCCCATTTACTCTGGGATTGAGTCGTCGCTGGCCCGGGTCCCTACCGGGGCAAATTGCCAGTCTGAACTCAGCCAATATGAACACTCCTCTTTCGCCTGCTCAAGATCTCTGGCACTCACAGAAGACTGGAGGGAAGGTGCTGATAGAGCTTTGTGGTTTCCCTGCATGGGACACGGGGAATCCTGAAGGAGGTTAGGAGACTGCTCAAAAGGCTAAAATAACCAGCGTTCCTCAAACTGGCTTAAAACTAGTTCATAGGTCAATAATGCAAGCTTAACAAACTGAAGCATAATCCAGACAAGACCGATACAGTGATGGTAGGCAGTCCAATCAATACAGGAGTTGAAAGCTCCTTTAGTCTAGGTGTGAGCCACACAGTCTAGGGGTGTTACCAGACCAGGTTCTGTTTGTGTATTCCTAGGTAGCATTCATGTCTAAGAGTACCTCTTATCAGCACGGTTTGCTGTGTCAACTGCAGCCACTCGTGGAGAAGGACAACTTGGCCGCTGTCACACATGATAACCTCCAGGCTGAATATCTATAATGCACTCTACACGGATTTGGGTGGGCAGCCGCGTTGGTCTGAAGCAACAGAATAAACTTAGGGTCCAGTGGCACCTTTAAGAGCAACAAAATTTAATTCTGGGTACGAGCTGTCATGTGTAGGCACGCATCTTCAGCTATATTAAAGGTGTCACTGGACTCAAACTTTGTTCTAGCACTTTACATGGGTGTATTTTCAAAGCCAATTCAGAAACTTCAACTGGTCCAAATAATCAGTAGGATCATGCTACATTCGTGATGGAAAAACTGCCGTAGTTCTCAATCTGATTTTGGAAAGTGCAATTCAAAGTGCTGATTTTGACCTCTAAAACACACGGAAGTCTGGGTTAAGGATAATTTTGAGACCACTTTCTTTCATGAGTCTGTTTATGCATGAAGATCAGCAGAACAGGCCTTGGTTGCTGGATGCTGCATTTGGATGGATGGAAGTGCATCCCTGGTAGTCACCCTGATGTTAATTGTTCTCCTATCCTAACGAAGTCTCTCAGGCCAATTCCATCTTTTTAAAAAGAATGTTTTAAAAAAGCTTCTTTCTCAATGTCTTTGAACAGGTGACAGAATGGTTTTAGTTTTAAATTATTTGTTAGCTCCTGAGAACTTATGAGTATGCTTCTGGGCGCATTTTATTGTGATTTCTTGTTGTTTTATTTACTGTAGTTAGTTATTTACAGTCCATGACCAGAAAACAAATAAAACACTTGAAATGTTGCGACCATGACACTGACATAGTTATTTACTGTAATTATCACAGTGTTATGGTCGCAACATTTCAAGTGTTTTAGGTGATTTAGGGCTGATTTAATGGTTTCATCGTTTCTGAAAGCCACCCTGAGGGCTGTACAAAACTACTTGGTGAAATGCAAACAAACAAACAAATTAATAAATCAGCATAAGGTCTGGGTGTGTCTTGAAGACAGCTCCTTCTTCCACACTGGAGGCATACAGCTGCATGTTGACAGACATATTCAAAGGTAGAGGTGTTCCCCCGCTCACCACACTATATCCATAGCAACTGTTAAAAATGGTTTATACCTGAAGGTAAGAGTTTTGATTGCTCAGGACAGAAGTTTTACCTGCTACCAATATATACAATAACAGTGGGGGCATCACTAATATTCTGCCAATTATTCCAGACCTGATTTGTATTAATTTGGGAAGGGGCCATGGCTCAGGGCCAAAACATGTGCTTTGCCTGCAGAAGGGCCCAGGTTCAGTTCCTGCCATCTTCAGCAAAAAGGACTGGGAAGGAGACGATGTGAATGACCTCTATGTGAGACCCTGGAGACCTGCAACCATTCACAGCAAACAATACTGCATTTGATGGACCAGGGGTCTGACTCAGTATAAGGCAAATTCATGTTTTCATGTATTTGCTACCATATGGAAACTGTGGGCAGTGGAGCATGCAGCAGCCCACCCCTTGAAAGTGTCAACGTGTCAGTCTGATGCTTTAGTATTTACACCGAGTCTCTCTTTGTTGCCCAGGCACGTTAGCTCAAGCTCTGCATACCTAAATAATCCTTAGGTTGTGGCAATCTCTAAGAACTAAAAAATGCATCAAGTCTGGCATATTCTCTGTGCCCTGTGCCTATGTAAAGAAGTTCGTGGGAAAAGACATTTTGATAATGACTGCCCAACTGTACCATTTCTTCTTCCTGGAGACTCAGGCATCCACTCCCCACATGCACATATGAGGCTTTAGCAGAGTGGGGGGGGGTATAAAAACTTTGCAGTACTTTGAATTGCACTTTCTATGTGGTGAAGAACACTAGAGAGCGACCAGAAATGAAAGTTATCAGAACAAAACACAATATGCTCTTCATCAGTATATTCATTACACCTTTCTTCTCAGGCATATGTTTTTACTCACCAAGTGGTATGAAGGAGGAAGAGGAAGATGGCCGGCAAAACAAGGTCATCACTGCCTACAGACCAGCGGCGACGGAACACCACAATCCCTGGCATGGCTAGTGGGTCACTGTGGAGGATCGCTGGGCACAATACTCACCTTCTGTAACAGAAGTACAAACACCAATTAAACCAGCTGTCCCCAGCCATCACAGCTTTAAGAGAGGCAGGCCCCACGGCTTCCTCATTTGCTCTTCACTGAGAACAGAACTCCTAATGACATTTTGTCCAGTTCTACCACTTTAAAAAAATCCTGCCCTTCCTTCAGGAAGCGTATCGTACCAAACACGGAAACAGTCCAATTTCCCCGTTCCAGTCTTCTGGCAGAATCACCTGCAAGGAAGGGACTGGCCCAAAGTCATCCAAGGAGAGTTATAGCTAAATAGGCACTTCAGCTGAAGGCTCCATGGGTCAGCTAGGCCTCTGGCTATTCTAGCTGCCATGGGTGTGAGGGGGGGGACTCTGGAATTTTGACTTTCGTTTCTGCTGTGTTTCCAGTCTTTATCTATGTAACCGAAGCCTTTGACCTTGAGTGTCTGGTGTACCTTTTCTCCAAGAATTATTGTTCATTACTTTGGTGGGTTTCTACCTGGCCTTTGATTGGACCTGAGCCATCAGGGGACCCCCTGGAATAATGTATATCAGCTTGCTTTGCACACTTTAAGCCAGTTCTAACACGAAAACGTTTAGATATCTGCATACTCTCAATGTCTCAATAAACTTTACTTGTTTGAATGAAAGCTGTTGGGAACTGATTGCTGCAGGACTCTGACAAAGTGTTAGAACTCCTTATTGTTCCTGTACTCATACCCTACCGTGGCCGACAATGACAATGGGATGGTTCCGGTCACTACCACTGAAGAGGTAGTGATCTCTAAGACTACTATCCTGACCAAGGCAACAGGTGGAGGCCCGAAGTCCCTGGGCACTCAGTCGTGGGCCTATTTCCCTACATGTACAGAAGAGAGCCGGGCAATTACTCCCAACTCTAAAATGGTTTCCTACGGATGGCGTTACGACAGTACCTATCACAAGGATTATGGGAGGGAGTACAGAAGGCCACCCATGAGTGAAGACCCTCATCTGGAATGGGTGCGACGTGAACTCCAAGGACAGACCTAGGAGCTATGCCGTGAGATGCAAGAAATGTGGCTGGACTTACCCCGCCTCATAGACATGGCTGTGCAGTAAGAGATGCACAGCCACCTCCCAGATGATGGAAGCGCCCAAAGGGGCAACCAGCAACAGGTGCCAGCCCAGGATCAGGCAGGGGTAGTCCCCACGGGATCGCCTGCACTACTGGGAGGGCCCAGACGACCAGGCTCCAGCTGTGCTGCTGGGTCTCCCAGCTCTGGCTGCACCCATGCCTGGGCCCGACACGCACTGGGAGATACTAGATGCTACCTTTGATGGGAACTCAGACAAGCTGGCCTTCTTCCTGCTGCAAGTCCACGAGTTCCTGCAAAATTGGGGCCCCACGTTCGCAACTGACTAAACATAAAGTGGACTACATCGGCTCGTGGCTGATGGACCAGGCAGCTGATTGGTATGTGGAGCTCCACAACATTAGAGGGTCCAAACTTTGGGATGTGACAGTCTTCACGTGGGCACTGCATCGGCAGTATGAAGGCCTGTTAGAAATAGAAAAGGCGCAGTCATGCTTGCGGGCTTTGAAGCAAGGCAACTGGTTGGTGCATGAGTTCTCAGACGAGCTCAAGATGTATGTGGCCAAGATCCAGGGATGGCCTGAAGAGGTGCTAATCAAACAGTATTGGACAGGTTTGAACCACATGATTCTGGAGAAGGTCCTCACCACTGGAAACCCATTAACCCTAGCGGGCTGGTTCTGTGAGGCCAGTGATGCAGAGAACCGGTTCAACATGATCAAGATGTACTTGCCCAAGTCGGCCCCAAAGATGCCGGGAGGCGAAGGAAAAGGCCAATGCTTCAAGGCTAAAGAGTCCATGTGAGATTGGCACATGAAGCAAGGAAGCTTTACACCACCTTCTCCCTGGCCAATCTGACACCCCCTGGGGGAAATGCCCCTGAGCAGCAGAGCTCGGAGACGCTGTCAAAGCTGGGAGGGGTGTAACCCAAGCAGCTGAGAGCTCTCCAACTGACCACCACCCTGGATGGGGCTTCATCCAGCAGAGACGAGACCACCCAGCTGGTGGGAAAAGGCTGGGACCTGCTGTAAGAGGCACAAACCAGCAGGTCCAAAAGCCATTGGCATCATGTTAGGTGAGCAACACCCCTCCCCCCCCCCGTTTTTCGTGACTGTATCAGTAGTGAGCCCAGAGTTGGGTACCCAAGTGAGGGTGAGGGTCCTAATTGACTCAGGGTGTGCAAGACTTAATCAGTCCCACCATAGTTACAGGGTTAGGGGTTCCAGTACAAACCCTTCCCGAGCCACTCATCTGCACCCAAATGGATGGCTCCTCCATAAAGGAGCCTTCTAAATATTAGACTGCACCCAGTGATCATGGGGATAGGGCCCCACTGGGAACAATGGGCATTCGTGATCAACCCGATGGTCCGCCACTCTATAGTGTTGGGGAACCCCTGGCTAAGAGACCATGGCCCTTATATACAGTGGAGTGTGGGTGCACTACACTTCCCCGACTCCAAATGCGATGATCATGTGTGGAAAGCTGAGTGGGGGGAAGCGTTGACTGCACTGCTGGAGTGGGCATATTTGGCTCAGGAAGAGCTCGATTCAATCCTGGCTGAATACAGAGACCTAACCCGGGTATTTGAGGAGAATGAAGCAGATTAGCTTCCCCCCCACCGTAATGCAGACTGTGCCACTGAAATCCTACCAGGGCATAAAATGCCAAAGGGGAAATTGTATGCGATGAGCCCTGCCGAGAAAGAGGAGTTGCGGAAGTTGATCGACAAAAACCTAGCTTGTGGGTTCATCCTACCTGCCTCCTCGCCATTTGCAGCTCCCATCCTCTTCCAGAAGAAGAAGGATGGGGGGCTGAGGTTGTGTACAGATTATTGAGGCTTAAACACTGTCTATACCACTAATGCATACCCCCTCCCACTGATTAAAGACCTCCTAGCTGAAGCCACTAGGGGTAAAATTTTCTCCAAGTTGGATCTAAGAGACGCTTACTTTCGGGTGCGCATCTGAGAGAGGGATGAACACAAGACAGCAGTCAATACTCCTTTGGGCCAGTTCGAATACTTGGTTATACTCTTCAGGTTGGCCGGAGCCCTGGAGGTGTTCATGAACTTAATAAATGAAGTGTTGCACAAGCACCTGTTCAAAGGGGTTTTGGTTTATGATATCCTGATTTAGTCACAAGATAAGGACTCACATGTGACTTTGGTGTGGGAGGTGCTGGAAACACTGTATGAACACCAGCTTTTTGCTAAGCTTTCCAAATCCAAGTTCCATAAGGAAGAAGTGGACTTCTTGGGCTACTGTATTTTGGGGAAGGGATTGGGGATGGACCTGCAGAAAGTGGCTGATGTGCTGGGATGGAAGGCCCCACACACTCAGAGACAACTCCAATCCTTCCAGGGATTCGCAAATTTCTACCGCCCATTCATCCCCAACTTTGCCCAAGTAAACCTGCCCCTCACAGATCTATTAAAAACTAAGGGGAAGGGGCAGGAAAGCACTAAGCCAAGTGGCATGTTAAATTGGACTCCGGACTGTAAACAGGCTTTTGACCACCTCAAGGAACTATTTACTTTGGAGCCTATTTTACATCATCTGGATGAAAATAAACTTTTTGTGGTCCAAGTGGACATGTCGGATGTGGCCATGGGGGGGTAATCCTGCAAAAGGGGGAGGACGGGAAACTCCACCCCCTAGCCTATGTGTTTAAAAAATTCTATTCCACTGAATGCAACTGGGTGGTTTGGGATAAGGAAGCAGCAGCCATTAAGCTCACCCTTACTACTTGGCATCATTGGTTGGAGGGGGCTAGGGTGCCTTTTAAAGTGTGGACAGATCATAAAAATTTGGAAGAGTTACACACCCCCTAAACCTTGAATGCCAAACAGCTCAGATGGGCAGAGTTCTTCTCTAAGTTTTGTTTCACACTACAACAACTCTCCAGCAAATCAAATTTCCTTGTGGACATACTCTTCCACCTTCCCCAATATGCCAGTCAATGGGAGGAGGTGGTGGACTCCGTGTTCACTCCCTCCCAATTGGGAGGGGCAGTGATGACGCACAGTCTCGCACAGGCGGAGGCGAGCGGGGAGAAGGAGCCATTGGCTGCCATGAGCTGCCTTCTCAGATGGTGACAGGGAGGAAGTTACTAAATACCCTTCTATTCAACAAAACCCTGGCGGCTGTCAGTATAGGGGGGGCAAGCTGTTTGTGCCACAAACCCTATGTGGGGAGGTTTTATTTTGGGCATGTAGGTTTTATTTTGGGCATGAATCCAAATTGGCTGGGCATTATGGATTTGTAAAAACCCTACATCTCCTACAGTGAGGTTGCATTCCACCTTGAATAAAATAATATCCAACCGGGGTGCCCAGTTCATTGTCAAGTTTTGGAAAAAGCTTCTACAGGTTTTGGGCATTGAATGGGGTCTCAATAGTGCTCACCATCCTGAGACTGATGGACAAACTGAATGTGTCAATCAAATATTGGAATAATTCCTTCATTGTTTTACCAATTATCAACAAGACAACTGGGCTGAGTTGTTGCCTATGCGGAATATAGTTACAATAACTCTGCACATAGCTCCATGGAGCTCTCTCCCTTCAAGGCGATGCATGGGTATGAAGGGGTTCCTTTGCCTACTATGGATGCTCCTGTGCCCCCATCTGGTGACCTTCAGACTTGGTGACAAGGCCTCAGGGACCAATGGTCTACCATTCCAAAAACCCTGGACAAAGCCAAAGCAGATTACAAAGCCCAGGCTGACAAGGGATGTGCTCCTGAATGGGATTTACAGCCTGGGGACTCTGTATACTTATCCACCAAGAACCTGAAAGGACTCTAGCCCAAGAGAAAGTTGGGCTGGAAATATGTGGGTTGATTTAAGGTTTTGTGCAAAAATCAATGATGTGACTGTTGAATTTCAATTGCCTAAGACTCTTAAAGATGTGCACCCTGTTTTCCATTTCAGCCTCCTGAAGCGAGACCCAAGACCAAACAAGTGGAGACCTCGATCCCCAGCCTCTCCTCCTCTGATGAGGGGTGGTGAGCCACATAACAAGGTGGCACAAATATTGGACTCTAAGCTTAAGTGTGGCCATCTCTAATCAGGTGGAAAGACTTTTACACCTCATATAATGAATGGGTGCAAGATTGTCACGTTAAAGCTCTTAAACTTGTACATGCATTTCACAGAATGT
Organism: Gekko gecko; assembly: GCA_029375565.1. Classification (NCBI taxonomy): domain Eukaryota; kingdom Metazoa; phylum Chordata; class Lepidosauria; order Squamata; family Gekkonidae; genus Gekko; species Gekko gecko. The sequence continues at coordinate 96,697,314 of JAPDNY010000003.1, read as the reverse complement.
ATCCAAGCAAACCTGGTGGGTGAGATATTGGGGGGGGGCAGTATGTCAGCTAGGCCTCTGGCTATTCTACCTGCCATGGGTATGAGGGGGAGATTCTGGAATTTTAACTTTAGCTTCTGCTGTGTTTCCAGTCTTTCTTTATCTATGTAACCGAAGCCTTCAACCTTGAGTGTCTGGTGTACTTTTCTCCTGAGAATTATTGTTCGTTACTTTGGTGGGTTTCTACCTGGCCTCTGATTGGACCTGAGCCATCAGGGGACCCCCTTGAATAATGTATATCAGCTTGCTTTGCATGCTTTAAGCCAGTTCTTTTTTTTTTTACATAACATTTTTATTTTTCCAAAACAACAAACATATAATTGGGGATACAATAACGCATATTGATCTTTTGTCTATTACAGTACCTCATACAGTCATTAAATCTATCTCATTTTTCCACCATAAATTGATTATATAGAGTTGGCAAATATATTAATATACAATTTCTTATTTTCTACTAATATAAGAGTTCCCTAAACATGCTATTAAATTTTGAATTATGTTGTAAAGTGTATAACTCTTTATTCTGAATACAAGTATATTGGGATCTTACTCCCTCAAAAGTGTCCGGGACTCCCTCAATATATAAATGATGCAATCCTAAAATAGAGTGAGTTCCCTCATCTTTTCCCCAGAATTTTTGTAGATATCAACTTTTTCTTGATTTTCTGATTCCTCCTCTGAAGTTTTAAAGTCTTGAGTCTGTGTCTTTTCCCTTTATAAATGTAAAAATTTTCTTCTGAAAACAGCCATCTATATTCCCTCTTAGTAGCAGCTTGTAATTCCATGAATTGTTTTTTTGTTGTTGTTGTCTCTGAGATGGTAAAGAAGTCACTATTCTGGGAATTTCATCAGCCATAATTTTTTATACAGTCTCTGGTACATTTTTGTTAAGATTGTATTACTCTTTGTAGGCATAAATTCTTTTTTATAAATCCAGTCATCCTGCTTGTAGGCTTCCTCTATGTTATCAAGATAGTCAGGTCTTTTTTCCTCCTCTTTTGACGCCATCTGGGCTGTTTCAGTTTTAAACTGTTGCGTCCATGTTTGGATTTCTGTCTGTACTGAGTGAAAGGTTTCTTCAACTGCTTTTTTTATGGTGACAGTGATTATATTTTGAACCATATTCAAAAGGTCTTCCAAGGAAGCCTGAGTGGATTTATAGTCCATAGAGTCTGGTGTAACTAACAATGAAGCCTCCAGGGTCGTTTGCAGTCTATCATAACAAATAATTTTTCCAAAATTGTGTTAAAGCCAAAGAGTCTCTATAAATGATTTCCCAAGCCAAGTTTTACAGAGATAACAGTTTTAGAGTGTGTATGTCAGCTACTACTATGGTCTAGACAAAGCTAACATAAGGCGAAAAGCTAATCAGTTATTTACATTCCACAGCAAAGTAGTCAGAAGAAAGTGGAGTTTTACAGTTTCAGTAAAGATAAATATACATTGTTATGGGAACTAAATACATAAAAAGCTGAGAAAAGATCCATTAAAATATATTCCTTTATAATTCAAGTATTAAATTATAATAGATCCCAAAGTTCAGTATTTATTTCAGAGTTTTCATGGAAAGGGTAAGAAGATTTATTAGGCTCTCCCTAAAGTTCAGAATATTGTAGAGAAGATACTAATTCTTGAAGATATCAGTTGAACAGGGTGCTCTCTTGTTTTCTTCACCCCATAGATTATTTATACAGTTAATTTTAAATCCTTTTGGTAGCTGCTGCAAAGACGGGGGGGGGGGAGAAAGATCTTCACCCCTCTCTTCCAGTCTTTTTAATCTTTAAAAGGGGCTGACGTTATATAGTAGAATTTCGAGTAAAGTTGCTTTGAGAAGTACGGAGCTATGCTTCATCAATGTTGTGGATGAGGTTCAAATTTTTAAGTCCCTCTTAGTGGGTAGCGACAGTGTTTCTTGCTAGAGACAATTCACAGGCTTCCACTCACCTGTTGCCACAGGCGGGGGGCCTGGATCGCATCTCTTGCACTGCACCCCCCCTCCAGGGAATGCAGCGGAGCTCGGGAGCCCCCGAGTCTCCTCTAAAGATAATGAGACGACGGCAGTGCCTGGGAGGAAGTCCTGGCTCTGTCCGTCTCACAGCGCTGCAACCTGGAACCTCCTTTGCTTTAAGCCAGTTCTAACACAAAAGCATTTAGATAACTGCATACTCTCAATGTCTCAATAAACTTTACTTCTTTGAATGAAAACCACTGGGAAATGATTGCTGCAGGAGTCTGACACCATGTTCCAAGTCTAACAATCTAGCTAGCCACTACACCATGCTGTCTCTCCTCAGTCCATGACCATAACACAAAGGAAGTGTCCAGACAGAAGAGTTAGAACTGAGAGCATAGAGCAGCCACTATCCTGGTGAACATGTATTCTTTTTTTTTTTCAACCCATCAGTCTCTGAATACACAGGTTATTTTGGGTTTTATATAATTTTAAGCTATGTCTTGAAAAGGCCAAATCTATTTTCCAGAGCCTAGGGAGCCTTATGCTACAACAAATGTGCTAGCTTTCAAGATGCCCCTGGACTAATTGTTACTTTTCTGGCAGCACATTATTGAAAGTACTTTTCTGGAATTTCCCATCGGGTTGAAATAGATTCCTGGACTCTATGGATGTTATGATTTAGTGTTGTAGGTGAATGCAACAGATTTTCTTTGTTGCAAAAAGTCATTATAAGCACAAAGAGAAGCATGTTTACAGAGGAAGGGAATATTAGCTAAAAACAGGTGTGCAATCCACGCTGAGTGTAATTAATGCTTCCTGGAATCCAATTCACAAGATTAGCTAGAATCTTATTACAAAATTCTGTAATGGTTAAGTGATCTCTTTCTGGGTATCTATAGAAGCTTTCACTTACTTAATAGTTTGGTGGTTTACATGCAATTCTATATTCTATTATCAAGTGTGCTTACAGCTATTCTTCTGTGGGACTGATAACTTAATAGTCCAAACAGGCTCTTATGCCTATGAAAGTTGTTTGATGAAAAATTAGGTGATAGGGAAAACCCTAACATGTTACTCAGTTGTCTGTCTTGAGATGTCCAAAGTCAGTGGAGCCCTGCTCAGACAAGAAAGTTGGTTAACTACTTTCATTGGACTTGCCAGCGATACCCATTCTTTCTACACTGTGTTCCTGTGTTTCTTTCTGTAGCCAATAGCAGTTGTTTACAAGCAGGTTGTAAGTATCAGAGGACTTGAATCTCCATCTGCAGGGATCCCTAGAGTGTATGAATTACATGTTTCTGTTTGTCTGTACTACAGTGGTTTGCACTGGTGCAACTATGGTGTTCCTGTGGTTTCTAGGTTGCAATCTGTGTGATGAAACCGGATGACATCATTTGTGTTATTTCTATAGTGCCTTTCCTTATTGCACAAAGCTCTTCATCAATCAAAGCTCTTTATCAATCAATCAGGCTTTATTGCATTAGCAAAGAAAAGCCATAGCAACAATACAGAAAAAGGTGGAGATTCCACTAAGATAAATTAAAAGGGAAAAACATAATGAAATAATGTCAAAATTAAATATTGTCCTATTAGTATTAATATACAAATACAAAATCATCATTAAAATTGTATATTTAAAAGTAAGAGAGAAAGACCTTACAATCCAGAGACAAATAAAAGATGACAAATAACAATTGACCCAGAGTGAAGCAGTCATGGGTCAGACATACTATGGTCAGCATTGTCATCTTTTTATCCTTCATAATGGCAGCAGCAAATCTTGCCATTTGGAGAATAATGAATTTGTCTCTATCTGTCAGTAATATAACTAATTTCTCCTGATTTGACCTACCTGGGAAATAGGATATTATGGTCTGCAAAGATCAATGACTTTCACCCTCATATCTTATACATTGAAATGTGATGTGGGATAGATCCTCAGTAGACTTCTGATCACAGTAGCAGACTCTTTTCCTATATGGTATCCTATTAAAATGGCCTTCCAAGACTGTGAGTGGTAAAATATCTAGGCATGCCCTGGTAAAGGCCTTTCTATATTCACAATATCTAGGCATGCCCTGGTAAAGTATAGTGAAAGAGTCAGGGAGAAGGAGACAGATGTCTATAAAGTATAGATGTTCTCAAGTTGCCTATGAGACCAACATCAGTTTGAGCACTCTGATCTAGCAATCTTTGTTTCATGAGTAGCTTGGCTGTCCTCAAGTGTTCTACTGTCCTCAAGAGTCCTCAAGTGTTCTACTGAGAAGCCAAGACTAGCCACCAGTCTCAACACAGAACTGCACCATGAGTTATCCTTCATCTCTCCATACGCCAAGGTCAAAAGGCCTGGGGATGTACAGAAGATGATCTTCAGCCAGCTGTTATTGAAGGTAGAGATAATTCTACTCTAACCACAACTGAAGGTGTTGATGGCAGAACAGTGAGCAACTGGCATGCAAATTTGTTTTGAGAAATTTCTAAAGACTGGAGATTTCCGAAGCCCTATATTGGTGCTCCATACAGAAGTTGGGGCAGTAACTTCATTTTGCAAATTTCTATAGTTGGAGGAATCAAGCAGCCACCTTTCCTCTGATAAAATATAAGACCACCAAGGGCAGCTTTTTCAAGGTTATGCTTAGCACAGTCAATATGAGTTGTCTGATGAAACATAACCCCTAAATATATAAAGCTAGAAACCTGTTCTAATGGTTTCTCATCCATTGTCCATTTATAATAACACGGTCTTCTAGCAAAAACCATAATCTTGGTTTTATCATAATTAACATGAAGTAGATTATTTTTACAGTAAGAGCCCTTTAAAATAAAAGCAAGATCAAAATCCAACCAGAAACCTGGCATATTAAAACACTAACACAATTATACATAATTAAAACCCAGACAGAAAAAGGCCACCTAAACAATACAGCCTTACTGGGACATCTGAACTGAGTTCACCTAGTAGCCCCTTCCATAAGGGTGGAGCTGCCACATTAAATATTCTTGGCCTGGAAGTCTTACTACCTTTAAGGAGGGAAGAGAGAACAAACCTTGTGAGAAGAGAGGCAGTCCCTCGAGTTTGTGGTGCCCAGACTGTATAGGACTTGAAAGTCAAAACCAGCATCTTGAGACAAACAGATAACCGGTGCCGTTCCTGTGATATTACAATCACATAGCTTTATACAACTAAATCCTGTTAATAAATGAGCTGCTCCATTCTGAACCAAACACATCTTCTGAGGTGTCTTCAGAAGTAGCCCCACTAGGGAGTCTTACAGTCGTCTAGTCTTGAAGTTACAGTGGCAAAGAATAGTGTAGCCAGAACACCTATGTCCAAAAGTGGGTGAATTTTCATGGCTGAAAGAAGACAGTCCTAGCAACAATGCCAGACTACTTCTCCATAGACAGGACTGGGTCCAAGAGTACCTCCAAGTTCTTCACCGAACCCACCAGCTTCAGTGGCACCCCATCTAATACAGGAAGTGAAATCCCCTCCAGGACACTATATTACCAATTTTTTTAATTCCAATTTTTAAAAATTCCGGTTTGTCTGAAGAAGTGTGCTTTGCACACGAAAGCTCACACTATGAATAAAACTTTGTTGGTCTTAAAGGTGTCACTGGACTCAAACTTTGTTCTTTTATTACCAATCAACACTCCACTATGGATACATGGCTATGTACGGATTAGCTCCTTCCGTCTATGGCTAATGTCAGCATGCTGAATCATAAACTGGTAAGTAATAATAGCATTACTATGGACTCTTGTTACTTGAAGTGATATTAGTTTTTTGTTCAACTTTACTTTCAACTTTTCCTCTGGCAGAACAGAAGGTAAACAGGGGTTGCATTTACCTGTAACCTTTGTTCATCGAGTGGTCTTCTGTGCAGGCACACATGGGACTGTGATGTAGCAGGCCAACCACCAGGAGGTGCCAGCAAGCTCAAAAGACATTTCTAGTATCCCAAGTGCTAAGCCACCCATAGCACAGTGATCTTCCAGCCCAACAGTCACGTGACATGGGAGGAATCAGCACTCTCCCCTCAGTTCTCCATATGCCGCCACACGGGAGTTCGAGACACCCACAACAGGAAAGGAGGGAGGGAAGTGTGCCTGCACAGAAAACCACTCGATGAAGTGCAACAGGTAAGTGCAACCCTGTTTTCATCTTCATGGCTTCTGTGCAGTCCCACTTGGGAGAATAGCAAGTTCACTTACTTCGGAGGAGGAACTGGGATGTCTCAATAAAAACTGATTGCAGAATTGCCTTTCCACAGATGCCTCCTTCCAGGAGTCCACATCTATAGTGTAGTGCTGAACAAACGTCGACAGTGTGGACCAGGTTGCTGCTCAGCAAATGTCAGCCAGAGGTAGAACAGACAGAAAGGCTACAGAGGATGTCTGAGCTCATGTGGAATGAGCTGATACTGGAAAGGAACAGGGAATCCATGAAGCTGCATAAGCCAGTCTAATAATTGTACACATCCACCTCAGTAGGGTCTGAGAAGAAGCTGCTCGACCCTTTTGGGGGCCCTTAAAGCAAACAAATAAAGATGTGTCCTTCCTAAAGGATTGAGTCCTGTCTAAATAAAATAATATGGACCGCCACACGTCCAAGGTATGCAGCGTGCATTCTGCCAGGGATATTGGGAGGGGAAGAAAACCAGTAGGATGATATTCTGACCTAGGTGAAATTTGGAAACAATCTTAGGGAGGAATTCTAGACGAGGCCAAAGTACAACCTTGTTGTTATGAATCTTGAGAAAGGGGGTTGAGAAGAAAGAGCAGCCAGTTCTCCTACCCGCCTAGCTGAAGTTATGGCAACAAGGAAGGCCACCTTGTAAGAAAGGAAGGACAACTCACAGGAAGCTAGAGGTTCAAATGGTTTATGAGCAATCTGAGTCAAAACCAAGGATAAACTCCATTGTGGTACAGGGGGCACAGAAGGGGGATATAAATTCGTCAATCCCCTTAGGAAATATTTGGAGTCAGTCAGAACACGTAAATACAGAAACCCCATTAATCTTGTCATGTGATGCACAAACAGCTGATAAATAAACTTTTATAGAGGAATTGGAGAGGCCCTTATCTTTGAGAGAGAGAAGAAACTCCAAAATATTTGAGGTGTCACAGGAGAAAGGGTCTACGCCCTTAGCTGCCGCCCAAGAGGGAAAAAGGGACATCTTATGGGCATACAAGTTTCTAGTGGAGGGTTTTCTGGCCGCTTTAATCACCTCTTGCACCCTAATGCTACTGAGGTGTGTGGGTGAATCAGCCATGCCATGAGGTGCACGGTCTGAATGCTGGGGTGGTGATGGGAAAGAGGAGTCAACAGGTCTGGAGCCTAAAGAAACATGCAATGATCTTGCATTGTGCACCCTGGTAAGACTGGTGTTGCTGCTGGCCTCTGGCTTCAGGCCAACAACAGCTTTCTTTACTTACAACGACGTCTTTTTTTACTATGTGCAAATTTGTCACTGTATCTTTTTGTCCACTTCCTGCAGGTAGATTTCCAGGGGGCACTGAGTAATTTTTTTTCTGAAAAGGGGTCGGTAGGCCACATTTGGGAACCTCTGCTCCATACAGTGAGTCTAGGCACCTAGCTGATGGGGCAATAGACACAGGCTTAGTCCAGGCTGACATGATGACCTCCTGAATCCCCTGCAGTAATGGCAGAGCTACTGGACCAGACTCAGATGTGAATAGCGCTTGCATCAAGGAATCTTCGGTTTTTATCTCTGCCGCTATGTGCTGTAAATCCAGGGCTTTAGCCATACAGACAAATGTCGTAATGTCTTCAGCTGGAGACACAGATGTCACCCCAATTGCCTCCTCAGGAGATGGAACTGAAGCCAACTCAGAACCAGGGTCAGAGTCTCTGTTGGCACCAAGGTCGAAACCAATACGGAAGTACTATGGATCATCGAGGACATCTTGGCACGATGCTGAATGTTGTTGACTGGAGGAGTGTGGGGATCTGGGCTGAACTCATCTGGAACTTCCAGCATGTGAAGACACGCTGCCAAGGTGGAGGCATGTGAAACTCATCCTGGTGCATCTGGCTAGGCTGATCCACATCTGATCCTGGTGACAGCGGAAGAGGCGATGGGGACCTTGTTGAGCAGTGAGAGTTGCAGCTGAAAATTGAAGGTACCAATGGAGAATGGTGCCGAGAAGATCCCGATACTGACTGAAGTCGTGGTGGCTATTGGTCTCTCAATGCTGGACGGCCCTCAGTACCGACTGGGTCCAAGGCTCGGCATCGAGGCAACTGACGGCACCAAGATGTTGACATTGAGGGTTCAACTCCCTGGCAATGTGGTGGAGACGGCAGAGAACACCGTTAATGAAGGTGCTTTTTGTCTTTCTTTTTCTATTTCTTCGCCAGGGGCTCGGAACCTGCCCTACCCATATCGGCTTGAGAGGGGGCCTCAGGGACCGTTGGAGGCGGGATCAAACTCACTGAAGGCAGTTGTTGTCTGTCGATCTTGTCCTGTGAAGGTTGTTTCACAGGGCATTGTGAAGGAAGAGATTCTGGAGCACTGAGAGCTTTCTCCTAAAGAGCAGTCTTGAGGTGAGCTGCCCTGCATCCCAAGGCCCATGGAGTCAAGGCCTTACAGGCCTTACATGAAGAAGTATTGTGACCTTCCCCAAGACATAAAATGCAGGAGGAATAATCATCTGACTGAGCCATCTTGGCACCACACTCCTGACATTTCTTGAAGAGGGCCATGACAGAAAAAAGGTAGCCTGAGGTAAGACATTTTTTTCTTAAGGCTGAAAGAGCTCGCTGAAAGCACGTCCTCTCTTTGTGGCAGCAAAAAGAGAACTGAAGGGAGAGTGCTGGTTCCTCCCATGTCACATGACTTTTGGGCGGGAAGATCACTGTGCTATGGGAAGCCTAGCACTCTTGGGATACTAGAAATGTCTTTTGAGCTCACTAGCTCCTCCTGGTGGTTGGCCTGCTATATCATAGTCCCATGTGGGACTGCACAGAACCCACAAAGATGAACCAAAGTTATAGTGAGCTTAGCAGTTGTCAGTATAGCCAGGATAGTGCTGCCCATGTCTTTAATTTTACCACTCTATCATATACAAGGGTACTACATTTAGGTTTAATGGTAGTTTAAGACTTAAAGCACAATTTGAAGTGGGGGGCATCATGCTCAGAGAGCTGACCACCCACTATGCTGATGTATTGCAGATATACACACGTATAGCGCTCTGTACCTAAGAGTGCTGACTATGACGCCAGGGGAGGGTGTGATGTGGCAGGGATGCTGGCAGCCCCCTATGAGGATGTCAGCATAGTCCCTTGCCAGAGCACCCCCCCCCCAGGTAGGGGAATGGAAACCAACTGGAGTTGGGGGGGGGTGACAGGAAGCTGCCCCACTGTGCCCTGTGTATCCACTGGCCAAGCTAAAATAACGCCTATCGCCATGGAAGATCAGAGCTCAATGCAACAGCAGAAGCAGTTGGAGAAGAAACAGTAGAGGTGCAACCCACACAGTGGATGAGTATCATTTGGATGACTATGGTATGAGCTGCAGGGAGATATCCTGATGAATGGAGCCCCGCTCTATGTGGGGGGAACCCTATTGGGATCCACAAGCATGGCTGCTGTGGTCAGAACCACTGTGCTGTTCATCATCATTGCAGATGTCTCTCTATGGTGTCTGTGTTTGTGTCAATAGGGAGGAGACCTGGGAGTACTGACATTCCTGGTGTGTTATGGACTGGCTGCAGTGACAAGTGTGCATCCTGCCACTCTGCCGTGGGGCTGCCATCCCACTAGTTCCAGCCCAGCTCCTGTAGCATTCTGCAAGGTGAGTGAACAGAAAAGAGAACCCCTTGTTGTTTGCTCCTGTGCTCTGATTCAATTTTCCTTGCAGTTGGGATGATGGTAACTGGATTACCCCAAGGTTCTGGAGTCAGGTCAACAGTGTCTTCTAAGATGGGAAAAGTCACTGAACCTCTCTACTCTGTGGTTAGAGTTCTGTAGACTAGGCACAATGGTTGAGGCACTGAACATGTAAATTCTATGTCCAGTGCCTTTGCCATCCTAACCACTTGTTCATTAAAAAAAGCCTTAGGTCTTGCTTAAAGTGATTGCAAATGGTTCCGAGACAGCAGGGAATTTCACATTACCGAGATTCTGCCGGATTGAAGCCGTTTCTGATTCGTCTTGAAGTAAACCGGTACAGGGCTGCCATTTCACACATGGCTTTCCCTGACCGGAAAAGAGCCGAATCAGAAGCAGTTTGGCAATTCAGACTGCACCGCTTTGTTTTCCTGCTGTTTCCCGCCGTGCCTTTTTTTTTAATGTTCGCTTTAGAGCGCTATAGCACTATAGTGCTATAAAAAACACTGCAGGCATTCCAATGGGGTTGCTATGATGCTATTGTGCTATAGCGCTATACCGTTATAGCGCTCTAAAGCGAACGTTAAAAAAAAAAAAAGCCGGAGATCGCCCGTGCGGGCGAAAAAAGGCGGGAAAAAACCGTATCAGATCCGGGAGAAGAAACTGACGACTACTTGGAAGCGGTTGACAGGTAAAACGTTTCAGCCCCGTTTCCTGAACGGGACAGAAACGATTCTGTGTGAAATTACAAATATATTCCGGTAGGGAACCGGTTCTAAAACGGTTCTATCTGAAATTCCAGACCAGAAACCGTTTGGGAACCGTTCCTCTTCCGGATTATATCATCTGTCTGAAATTCCCCAGCATCATCTTGACAAATTTCCAAGATGATCTCAGACTCCGGTTCCAATTGTTGCAACACCTAGAGTCTGCATTATCTTGGCTGGAGGTTTTGAAGTGTCCTGAGCATGACGAAGCATCTGATCCTCTGGTACTGATTGGATCATAACCAGGTCAGGCTGGAATTAATGTTCTGAACAAGATGAATCATAAGGATCAAAGTATGTCATACACCCTTGGGTCCATGTAGTTATGGCACTTTGAGGGATCTCGGTGGCAAAGTCCCTCTTGAGCGTGATGACTCTGCGATTCAGAGATAGGGCTATATTAGGGCTGTATCAGTGTTCTATCGAGAGTTTCCAACTGGCTCTGTGGAAAGGCGTTTCAAATTCCTTTGTATTGTTGCTGGTGTCAGTTCCAACTTCAGAACTGATGGAACCAAAGAAACTACAGCTCATCTCTCTCAGTGTGAGGCCGGCAAGGGGGTGACTTTTTGGAAGCGTTATCAGTGCCCCTCAGCACTCTTTACCAAACGGCCCCCTTAAGCCTGAAGGCCCTATTCACTCTGATACCTCGGAGGAAACTGCTTACAAATGGGGCACCAAAAAGTACCAGCGGCCTCACCAGGGCAGGCAAGACAGAGGAAATGGCCATCTCTTCATACCATTTCCCCTTCACCCTTTGAACATTTTTGAAGAGCAGCATTTTAAGGCAAAGACTATTATTTAGCCACAGGGAAAAGAAAGAACAGTCTTTTTATTGTTTTCTTACCGACACATGTGATGAAAAAATGACCTTACTCCATGGCAGTGAGGGAAGGTACTCCCCCCCCTTTATAGATGCCAAAAAGGCAGAAAAAAAGGCATACATCTCTAGCTTTGTTATTCTCTGTTGCTGGCCAGCACAAGCCCAATTCCCATGTGGGACTGCACAGTCACCATGAAGATAATAATCTTTTGTATGGTTTTATGGTAAAGGTAAAGGTAAAGGTTCCCTTGCTCAAAAGCCAGTCGAATCCGACTCTAGGGTTGCGGTGCTCCTCTCCGTATCAAAGCTGAAGAGCCAGCGCTGTCTGAAGACATTTCCGTGGTCATGTGGCCGGCATGACTAAACACCAAGGCGCCACGGAATGCTGTTACCTTCCCACCGAAGTGGTACCTATTTATCTACTTGCAATTTCTTGCTTTCGAACTGCTAGGTTGGCAGGAGCTGGAACTAGAGACAGGAGCTCACTCCGTCATGCGGCACCCGGGTCTCGAACTGCTGAACTACTGACCTTCTGCAGCCTGCAGTTCAGCATCTTAACCACTTGAGCCACCACAGCTCCTTGGTTTTATGGTACCAGGCCCCAATTCTGTAAGCTGCCCTGAGCCCGCTTGCGGGGAGGGCGGGGTATAAATAGAATAAAACAAATAAATAAATAAATCTTCATATATAATTGCCAAACCAACTTGTTTGTCTGTGAAAGAGGACAATGTAATGCAACCAGAAAGTGCAGAGAACACTAGCAAAGACTATTCGTGTTGGTTATCTAGGACTGAAGCATATTTTATCATGGTTTTAGGGTTATTTATTTTCCATAAATTTTACGGGATTGTTTTACTATAATGGGAATTGTTTTCAATATTTTATGCCAATAAAAGGTATTTGATTGATTGATTGACTGGAGGATATGTTATTGATGCAGTAATAATACAAGTTTTTATCCATTCCAAAGGATACCCTGATGTCTGTGAGAGATTGCAGTCAGGTTACAGAATTTGCCAAAGAGGACTGGCAACTACATCTATGTCTACAGAGCATATCCAGGTCATTTTAGCCTAAAGCAGGAAATATACAGCCTACAGTTCTAGTATCAGCTTCCTTATGATTGCAATTCAGTGTTGAGATGTTTTTAATCCATTGATACTGCGGACTACTCTTCTCTGATGCACAGATTTGCCTGGTTTGTGTGTTGTAGGTACAGCTCTGAAAGTCAAAAATAGGAAAACCTCCTGCTTGTTCAATCAGTCACAGAGAATGCTAGGCATTTTCTTTGACCTCAGAGTTTTCTGCATTCTTTCCTCTCTCATCTCCCTGGAGGATTCAAACAATCTACAATATAAGGACCCCCTCCCAAAAGTCCAGTTTTCAGAAAATCTAGAAGAATGTTTATGCTTATCTCTTCTAGCTTGCATAATTAGCAATTCACCCTTCAGCAGAGCTCTGGTTGTCAAATATTAAGGGACAAACTACACAAGATTTTTTTAATGAATCGGGGGGAGTTATTTCTCCCTTTCTGCAGTTGTAGGTGCACGTAATACTGCACATGCCGCTCAAGCCATGAACCTGAGATGAATTGGGTGTTCCCTAGAGCTGCTATGTGGCTACAGAGACAGCAAGTTTGGTCAGAAGATTCTGGAACCAACTAATTAAAAATATGTAGTTAGGCTGGGCCGTTTTCCATGCAAGGGACTATAGTTTCTACAATAAGAGACAGCTTTGCCTTATTCTGAAGTTCCTCCTTGATTGAAATGGGAAATGAGTTCATATCTCTGATATGTATTTGATACCCACCTTCATGATGCACATAAAGTTCAAGACAGAGAAGCCAGATCAACAACATTTCAACCTATAGCAGGAAATTTTTCTCTATATCCTCTGAAGAAGATCAGAAAGTTACATAGGCTTGGTCACATGTCACACAAATCATGGTTTCATTAAACTAACTATGGCTCTGATCACATGCAGATCCGGAGATAAAAAGTACCAGTGAAAGCCCACTATCAAACAGTTGCGACAGGCTGCAGACAGACTTTCTCCGTCTGATCGTTCCAGCGCGCTCCTCTTGCCTCGTTGAAGTACGCCGGAAACACGCCGGAAACACGCCCCTCCAAAAAAAGCCCCGGTTCCCTGCCATCACGTCTGATCGCATAGTGGCGGGTCAAATAGCGATGGCACAAATAGCCATGCCTCCCCCCAGCATTATCTGGCCCGTGTGAGCGGGGTCTATAGTTAGCATTACTGATGAAACACAAACCACTCCACTAACTATGGTTGGTTAGAATACATCAAATCAGGATCTGAAATCATGATTTAAAGTTGGATTATTAACTAAAGTTAGTTTCAGTTATGCTTTACATGGTGAATCAATGTGGACATCCCAGATTAATCCTTGTTTGTTCCCTGACAGTGCCCTTCCCACAATTCAAGTTGAAATATCGATGGGATATCTGTGAGGGGAGGCAGAGAAAACACAAAGGCAATGAAGTCTGCATTTCTTGAAAGACTGTTGGCGAACCAAATCTTAATTTCACAAACTAACCATAGCTGCAGTAAACCATAGTGTTGTGTCATGTCATGTCGGCACCAAGCCATACAGTAGAGCAAACAAATCAAAAAATGAAGGTGGAACTCTTCTGCTCTACATAAAATCCCAAGCTTACAGGAAGAATTTGTCATGGAAGCCTCAGAAAGCAGGAAGGTCTTTTTGCTGGGGTCTGTAAAGGGCTAGGAGAATGGCTAGTAGAAATACCTCATTCTTATATGGAGAGAGACTGTGTACAGTTCTGGTCGCCACATCTCAAAAAGGATATTATACCATTGGAAAAAGAGCAGAGAAGGGCAACTAGAATGATAAAAGGGTTGGAACACCTTCCCTATGAAGAAAGGTTAAAACGCTTGGGGCTCTTTAGCTTGGAGAAACGATGGCTGAGGGGTGACATGATCGAGATTTATAAGATTATGCATGGGATAGAGCAGGTCGAGAAAGAAATACTTTTCTCCCTTTCTCACAATACAAGAACTCGTGGGCACTCCATGAATTTGCTGAGCAGTTGGGTTAGAACAGATAAAAGGAAGTACTTCTTCACCCAAAGAGTGATTAACACATGGAATTCACTGCCACAGGAGGTGGTGGCAGCTACAAGCATGGACAGTTTCAAGAGGAAATTAGATAAACATATGGAGCAGAAGTCCATCAGTGGCTATTAGCCACAGGGTATAGATGGGAACTCTCAGTCTGGGGCAGGTGATGCACTCTATTCTTGGTGCTGGAGGGGGCAGCAGTGGGAGGGCTTCTAGTGTCCTGGCCCCACTGATGGCACCTGGTATATTTTGGCTGCTGTGTGACAGAGTGTTGGACTAGATGGGCCATTGGCCTGATTCAACATTGGCTTCTCTTATGTTCTTATGTTCATTAGTGTGAAACACAAAGGATATTATTGCTGCTTCTGTAAGTACTGCTGTTCGACCACTGAGTGGTCCCAAGTACAGCAACCACACAGTATTTTCCTCCAAAGCCCTTTCACTTTGGTTACTTAGAAAAAGTTCAAAAATTCCACCTATGATGTGAAAGTCACATCAGCAAGGAAGTTGTGCTTGTCCTCCTTTTCTCCATTAAAAACAGGCTTTTCCTGCAACCCACTGTGCAACCATACAGTTAATGTAAGAGACTGCTCTGTGAATCAAGCCCAAATACAGGAGCTCCATTCATTCGGTTTCAGCATTTAAAGGGCCTATTTTCTCAGTGCTCTTACAGCAAAGTGCAGCTGTGGTTTTCAGTCACGCCTGCTCACGTACAGGCACAGCTGCCATGGGCATACATGCTGATGGTATATGATGAAGTCAGTTCAGCTTCTGGCCATGAATATCGCTAGAGCCAGTTATTTCCCTCCTGCTTCCCTTTTTCAGGGCTTGGTAATGCCAACAGGGCGGTCAGCTTGTGTGCAAGTAGTCTTTCCTACAGTTCTGCCAATGGATTTCAAATTCTGTCCTGGAACAGGATTGCTGTGATATTTCAGATGTCCAAGCAGGTGACTCTTGTCTGTAACACGTTTCTTCCCTCTGAATGACCTGGGAAAATCTGGGTGGTGTTTGCATCAATTCTCAGGTGACGTCACTAACCCTGTGCTACACTCCGGGCTGGCTGTGGAGGAAGAAAGTTCCTTTTAAAAGAGGAACATCGCTTGCCTACATTGTTCCTTGCAATGTCTGAAAAGACAGTGAGAGCATCCGATTTGGCTCCTCCCTGAACTCTGCTTATTTCTAAGTTTGCTACAGTGAGAGCTCTAGCCTCCTGTTTGAAACAAAACCTCTCACAGTTGAAAGATATGCAGTCCATCTGCCAGCTAAAGATGGCTCCATTTCAAAGAGAACGTTAGAGTCCTCCCAGCCAGCAGATCTTCTCATGAATAAGCAGCCCACCTTTTTGTTTCACAGTGCAAGTGGAAGACTGGCTATTTGCTCATGAGCACCAATTGTGAACTATGTCTACAAAGAGTAGCAGCAGAATTATCTGTAAAGAGAACAAAGGGGTTACTTGCCCATTTTCCTCCCAGAAAAAAATGACCTCGATGCATACAATCCATATTTTATTTTAAACATTACATCTTAGCTTTTGATCATTATTAGATCCATAAGGCAGTTCATTGCTTCTTTTTTAACATTTTAAACTTTTTAAACCTTTTAAAACTAACTCAAATATCCTCAAGAAGCTGCAATAATAAACTTCAATAGGGACCTGAACATGGACTTTTTCTCAGTCTTGAGCTCCATTAGTCCCTTAGCCTGTACCTTATTTCCAACTTCCTTGCACCATCTTGATTTTCTTACTGCCCTGCAGTATTCCATCAGAATTCTGTCTTGATGGTCTACTTTTGGTATCAATGCCCCCTTGCTTTTTCTACATTTGTTGAGGTCAACATGTCCATGTGGCCATTTGTTTATCTAAGGCTCAAGGTTTAACCCAGCTATTGTATGGTGTTCTCATTTGGGTCAGTGCACTTAATCAGTCTACAGAGAAGGCTCAAGCTGCCTTCTTGCATCATATCCTGAGTGTCGCAGACTGTGCTGGGTATAGATATGTGTCAGATATGTGTTTGCAAACAGGCTTGGGCTTTTTGCAAACTAGAGCCTGGATCCAAACTTTGAAATTCTCACTGCACCTTCACTTTTTATCCAATCATCCTAGCTTAGGGTTGGCCAGATCCCCTCGTTGTTCTGGTGGGGGGATTTGGGGGGGGGCATTATGGGGGTGGGTGGGGATGCCCCCAAGCCTGCCGCCAAGAGTGAAATCAGCCCTGCACACCGTGGCCCCCACCCCACTTGCAAAAGGGCCCTTTAAAGGGTCTTTTTGTGGGCTGAGCGTGCCCCTGCCCCTGCCCCTCTCCCTCCCTCCTGCTAGATTTAAAGGGCTCTCCGGCTGGTCGGTGGGCCCCGTGGTGGGGGAGGGAGAGGAGTGGCCAGGCAGGTGGTCATTCTTGGGGTGGGGCTGGCCAGGGCAGCTGGCCAGGGCAGCTG
Source organism: Gekko gecko (assembly GCA_029375565.1). Classification (NCBI taxonomy): domain Eukaryota; kingdom Metazoa; phylum Chordata; class Lepidosauria; order Squamata; family Gekkonidae; genus Gekko; species Gekko gecko. The sequence goes on along the minus strand of JAPDNY010000003.1, from coordinate 96,680,341 downwards.
GAAGCCCCCAGAAGTGGGGGAACCCCGGCCTGGACCTGGGAGCTGGCAACCCTATCCTAGCTACGCAGAGACCTAGTTATCAGACTCCTACTTAAGTAAGTGGTTGTGCAAGGTTCTGCAGAACAGGATTGCCAGGTCCTACCTGGCAGCCAGCAGGAGACTCCTGGGTCGTTTCCGGTATCTTCTGCTGTGCATCGCATTGCCAGTGTCGGGGGGGGACGGGGACATTCTAGTTTTTGGACAAAACTATGGTTTTTTGCCTTCAAAGCCATAGAGTTTTCCCAAAAACTAGAGCGCCACCCCTCAATGGTGGCAATGTCATGATGTCACTTCCAGGCAACATTGAGTCAGGGATGTTACACAGTGACGTCCTTGTTGGGGGTGGGGTTTCCCCACTGGCCAGCTGGCTGGCAGCAGATCAAAGCCCTCAAAAGCGGGGGGGGGGGCCCGGTGGGACCTGGGGGCTGGGAACCCTACTGCAGAAAGTTCACTCGATTGGCATTCCACTTGATTTGCTCCTTGTGATAGGAAAACAACAGGCCTGTAGACTGCTAGGCAAGAGTCTGCTGGATATCAAGACACAAGTTTGGACACTCTTGCTGACAAAACAATGTTCCTCTATTCCCAGTGGTGCAGTGCCAGTTTATGGGGCTCCTGCGATAAAGGCGATACAGCTTTTATGCCCACAAAGTTCAACATTCTGCCTTCAGCAATCCTTTATGGCAGATATTTAAGAATTCATTAGGACAGATATTGTCTGTGTAGGGCCAAGGTTCCTTAATTTTTATCTCATGTCTTGCTATATTGTAGCTTTTATACTGAGTTGAGAAATTCCATAATTAGCCCCCTCCTACATATATATCAGGGTTACCCAGATGAATGGCTGGTCTTATACCTTTTATCTGACTGGAATCCCTATATTACCCATCAAGTTGCTAGGTATTTTCTAGCTGCTATGAGGATCCGTGGGCTGGTTGTGAATAATCTTATCTTTATTCTATTTAATTTTATGAGCATTTACTAGGAGTAAAGCCCATTGTGGGAAGAAATAAAACGAGCTCTAAAAAGAGGCTCCAGGTGAGTGTCCTCCCTGTGGCTGGTGGGGCGGGGGAGGGAAGGGGAAAACAGGGAGGCGAGCCATGTTTATTTCCTTCTCCTTAGCTATAAGGCAAGTCATTTTGCTACCCCAAGTGGGTAGTATGGGAGAAGTAATAGGTATGGTTCCCTCCAGCCCCAACTTATGTTGATTTGGGGTTATGCAGTGGCAGCTAAGGTAGAAAAGCACCTCCTCCTATGACATGTTTTCTGGGTTCCAAGGGTCTGGAAAGCGGTTCCATAGCCAGTTACAGGGCTGGCAACTCTGGGTATTTCCTAGCTGCTATGAGGATCCATGGTGGAGTCAGCTGGCCTGAGGCAAGGAGAGCACATGGTAAGGTGCTGCTAGAAGGTAAACGTTTTTTGTCTTTCTGCCTTTTGCCTTTCCTAGCTGCTGTGTGAGAAGCTCATGGTGAGTGGGTTTTTTGGAGCTTGCTAGAGAGTGGTTCTGTTCAAGTTCTGTTTGGGGCTAAGTGTGTGTTGGGGACTGCTGGGGGCTGAGTGAGTTGCTGTTGATTGTTGTTGATTACAAGCCACGCCCCCGTACTGTGCTGAGCTCTGCTGTGCTTGGCAGGAAATGACCTTTTGAAACAAAAGGCTCCTCCTCGCCAGAGGTGTGAGCCAAAGGACGAGAGCTAAAGGGCTCTTGGCCTGTGGCTCTTAGCCTGAGGGGTCCAAAACTCTGCTCAGAGTACTTTTGGAATATACTTGGATGGCAGTGATGTCGATTGAAGGCCCCTTTCCAGTCACTTGCATGGAGTGTGCCATGTTTGTTTCCCTCCCAGAAAACAAGACCAGGTTGGCAATACTAAGGGGAGGGCCAGGTTTGTTGAAGGACTTCAGTGAGGTATAATGCCATAGAGCTCACCCTCCAAAACAACCATTTTATCCATGTAGTCTGTAGTCTGGAGATCAATTGTAATTCAGAGAGATGTCCAGGCCTTCCCTTTCTCTCCAATCCCTTTCAGTTCCAAAGCTGCTTCCTGTTTAACACTTTAACTATTTAACACATTAACTGCCCCAAGGCCTCTCGGGACTCCCAACTTGGGAGTTGTAGTTCTAATTCTCTTTGCTATGGTTGCTGTAAAGCCAACTGAGAACTACAACTCCCAAGGTGCAACGTGTCAAAAGTGGGGGTGTAAGAATGGAGGAGTCTACAGGACAGGCCAATAGGATACCAAGGCAGATTTCCCAGGGGCCAATGGGAGAGTAAGTAAGTCATTGCCAGCATGGCTTGCTTTATATGTGTGTGTGTGTGTGTGTGTGTGTGTGTATATGTATGTATGTTTGTGTGTATATATACACACACACACATATGTATATACAGGGCTTTTTTTGTAGAAAAAGCCGAGCAGGAACTCATTAGCATAATAGGCCACATCCAACAATAGAAAGTCATTAGCATATTAGGGCACACCCCTGACAGCACAGCTCATTAGCCTATTAGGCCACACCCCCATGTTACCAGAAATGTGGTCATCCAGCAACACCCACCTTTTGCTTCTTATTCTGTTTACTTTGTTTGTTGTCAAAACCGAGGGCTTTTTTTTGTAGCAGGAACTCCTTTGCACATTAGGCCACACACCCCTAATGTAGCCAATCCTGATGAGTTTCTGCTGTTGGGTGTGGCCTATTATGCTAATGAGTTCCTGCTGGGCATGGCCAACTCAGGAGCCAGCCGGAACTCCGTTCCTGTGCGTTCCTGCCCAAAAATAGCCCTGTGTGTATATATATATATATGTGTGTGTGTGTGTGTGTGTATAGGATTAATGTGCTTTCTGGTGTGTATATTTGTGTTAACTGGATATGTGGTATTTTAATTTCTTTGGTGTTTGTAACAAATGCCTAATAAAGGTTCTATACTGTACTGTATCAATGCCCCTCAGTTCTGATCCCCACTTATTTTCATTGTTGTCTCAGGCACTTAACAGAATGAGCAAAACCTAAGCCATCTCATTTCTATTATATGTAAACTGCCATCAAGTCACAGCTGCCTTATACTTCTGGTTTAAGTATTTCGCTGCTCGGTCGCATCCCCGTCTCGCTCTGATGGGGTTGCGCCGAGACTCGGCTGACGGGAAGGGTCCGAGCAGGTCCCGGATCCTCCCGGGGTCTCTGTAGGAGACCCCCAGCCTGGAGAGCTGAGGAGAGCCTCTTCCAAGGCGACGGCCAAGGAATTGAGGCTCACTTTATCGCCGAAAGGTTCTGTTGCCGAAGAGCCAACATGGCGCTGAGAGATGACTACCAGATCAGCGGACACGATCAACAGCTGCTGAAAAGCTTCTAAAAGATCTCCAAGCCTGCAAAGCGTGAGTCAAGCATTGCTCAGATGATTTAAGCGAACAAAAGCCTTGGTAGTAATTAGAAGCGCCTAAGGGCAAAGCGGCAGGGGGGAGGGAGACGCTCAAGAGTTCACCCCCCCCCGTTTGAAACAACGCGGTTTTAAAGCGAACTTTAAGAACAACTTTGAATCAAGCTATGCGCATAAGAAGATAAGCGAAAACAAAAGCTGCATAATAAAGAAAAGCGGATTAATTTCTGCTAACTTTTACTTTGTTTGGGGAAACTTACTTCTTGTTGGTATTATGGCTGGGAGAGGGCGGAAGCTGGCTCTGGAGAAAAAAACGTCAACCGGAAATGGTATACCAACGACTCCCTCCCACAACCAGAGATGTCTACATTGCTGGTGAATGCACTGCACCCTCTAATGGAGCAGATGACTAATCTCAACATGAAAATGGATAATTTGCAAAAGCAGATGATTCAAATGGACAGAAAGACCTCAACAACGGAAAAGACTTAAAAAAAAAATGGAAAAACAGATTGAGAGTATTAATAAAAGAGTGGATGAAGCAGAAAAGGAGAGACTCTCCAATAAAAATCAACTAATACAGCTACAGCTGGAAAGATCTATGCACATTCTACGATTCCAAGGGGTTCCAGAAGAAAAGAACGAGGATTTGAAGAACATCTTATCAGAGACTTTGGCTCCAATAATGGATTACAAACAGGAAGACTTACTGAAGGAGATGGACTGGGCCTATAGGGCTTATCCAGATTTCATCAAAAAGAATAAACTCCCTGGAGAAATATGTTTGAAATTCATGAGAAGATCTACCAGAGATCGAGTGCTAAAAGCCATGCAGGGGAACCCTCTAAAAATTAAGAATGAAGAAATAAGAATCTTGAAGGATATCCCCTTCGAAGTTAGAAACGGGAGGAAACTCTACAAGGAGCTTACACTCTCTACAGAAGAAGGGGGTCCCATACAGATGGCTGTTTCCTGAAGGACTGAGTTTTAAATATGGAGACAGAAAATATAATATTGACTCTGTTCCTAAGGCTAAAAAATTTGTGGAGCAACACTTGAATCCAAAGCAGCACAACAAGGACAAGAAACCGAGAAAAGTTGAAGAGGAGGAAGAGGAAGAAGAGGAATCCTACTCACAGGATTCAGAAAGCAGTAGTCCAATACTCCTTAGTTCTTCAGGCACATCGGAATCAGAGAAAGGAGCAGCCACTCACAAACCCCGAGGAAAGAAGAAATACAAGAAGAAGTGATCCTAAGACCAAGATAATCGTGGAAGATGCAGTTTTTGATTAATCGGTTTTTACAGTTTTTTACTTTTATAATTTTTTGTTCTTTTTTATAAGGCTCTGTAACACCAGGTGACAAATGATACAAATGTAACCAGATCATGTCACCTTGTTAGTCTTTCCTTCCCCGTGTCCAGTAGGTTTTTTCTTAGAAGTAGAGCTTAGTTTCCTTCCCCCATCCTGGTAGAGTTTTTTGTATTAGTTTTCCCTACCCATGTCCCATAAATTTTTAGAGGTAGAGATTAGTAACCTCTCCCCATATCCCGTAGTAAAGTAAAATCAATAAAATCCCCTTCGGGGAGCAATTAAAAAAAAAAGTCACAGCTGCCTCATGACAATCCCATGGAGTTTTCAGGGCAAGTTGGCCACCACCTCCCCCTTCAAAGCCTTCCTTGGTGGTCTCCCATCCAAGTACTGACTCTGCGTAGCTTCCGCGATCTGACAAGATTGGGCCATACTATACCAGTCCACTTCCCACCTGATTTCTATTGCCTGCATTATAATCACGATTTGCATCTAAGAACCTTCCTGTTGTAATGGGCAATATTGCTTCTTAAAACATTCCTGTGATGATTACCAAGGTATATTTTATACTTCTTATATTATTGAATGCATTTTTTTATCCTGGGTTTTAACTCCACTTTATGCACTCTTTGTAAAATGATTTGAAAGTTAAGGATAACAGGAATCTTTCAACAGCCATACTACAAACACTTAAATGAACTTACAGAGAATACAAACACTGCATTTAAAAATCTGCTGGTATTCTGAGTTCCATTAGTAATACTACATTGCTAATAATACTATTTCTTAATTTTAAACTTGAAGATCCTCTCAGAAGAGACTATGATTCCATTTCGCCTTATTGCTCTTCACTGGCCCGGTTCCCAAACTTTGCCAGCTGGATGTGATCTAGCGTACACATGATCACCCAGCAGGGAATGGCTTAACAAAATTTTCTCGGGAGAATCTCAGTTAACATGACAATTTCATTCTAGTGTCACTTACTTCAGTAAAATTATCACTGCATTCTTCACTCAGTGTAACAGTATTAAAAAGGCAATAACTTAATTCCATTCAAATTCACACCTGCACATAATAGAATTGGGTAGTGAGCAGGTAAGCATGGCATAGCGCAAACAACAGCTTTTCAGTTGTGAAGTATGCCTCCCTGTGAAGGCGGAAGAAGTTGCTAAGGATGATGTTGTTTATCCCAAAAGCATTCCATTGGTCACATTCCCATGCTTCCTTATCCTCTTTCACACAAAGGTTCATTTTCTTGGAATGTTCCTGATGGGTGGAGGACTACTGCAAGGACAGCAACCAATGCTGAAAGCTAGTTGCAGCATGGGTAGTCAGTGCACAGGAGTATTGATTAAGGATATAGGTAACCAAGAAATTCTCCACTGGGGTGAGTGGAGCAAACTTGTTGTGCCGCGCCATAGGCACAAATGCTGGGTGGATTTTAAGGGGACGATCACATGAGAACATCTGTCCAGCATCCCGCACCCATCAGCAACCCGTTTTGCTCCGCGGGGTAAAAACACACTAGGGAAAGTCCAGTAGCAAATGGGTTGCTACGGGCCAGGAACAGACTTTCCCCTGTGTGATTGCTCCAACGTTCTCCCATGGTGACGAGATGGTCTGATTGGGCCATCCCGACTCCGTGCTGTTGTTTCCCCCCCCATTTTGGTATGTGCATCATTGCGTACTGCATAGGGAGCACTCTGTGTGGAGATGCAAATCATCGATCCCTCGTTGAAGTGCACTGGAAACACGTGGGGAAAAACCCCACAACCCGATTCACCTGCGGTTGCGTCTGATCATGCAGAGGTGGGCTGCCCCCGCAGCTCCCAGGGACTGCGTGATCATGCAAATGTGGGTCAAATTCCTGTGAAGTAAATAGCCTCGCTTCATCTTGCGCGTGGGACCACAACCCATGTATACCATCACTCCTTCAAACAGCAACTTGGCTGAATGTATTATGATAAAAGCAAACAAAAAACACCACCACAGGGCCATCCATATACAAGGTAGGGTTAGCTATAATTCACGGAGCGTCTGAGATATACAGAGAAATATGATTTTACAAATTAACCAAAATGTTCCCTCTCCAATGGCCTGAAGAGGACTGAATATGCTCCAGGAAGCACAGAATGTTCAGAGCAGGTGAAAGCCAGTTAAAGGGGGAAAGAAGGAAGGGGAGTTTTAGGCTGCTCAGGCCCTGAGAGCTTACAGAAACAGGGGAAGGGGATTTTGAAGTAGAGGAGGATTTTCAAAAACTGCCCCCTTCCCACAACATCTTTCAGCACCCCAGCTTCTGTTTGCAAAGTGCATGTGTAGATGTGTTGGGCACCAGAACTGGACAACAGACAGGGCTGGAAGGGGTCCCTAGAGATTGGAGGAGATTGGAGGAAGTACACAGAAATTCCCTGCTTCCCCTTGCCCTCCAAACAAACTGGTGAAGACCTTGGCCGGTGTTTGAGTATTACCCTCATGCTCAGTTTTTTACAGACATAAAACCCTCATCCCCTTGCCATTGGCTTCCCTCCAGTCTGAGTACTAAAAGGAGGAATTCTGTCAGGAGAATTCCTTTCCCGATGTATCAATGCAGTTTAAAGTATCATTGCAATACTTAAAGCTGATGTATTTTCCAGGGTACCGAAGCCCAAATTCTCCCCCTCAAAAGGAAACAGAAAAGCCCTTCACATCTGGGATATAGTCGCAAGGCATTAGCACCAACTTCACTGAAGCTAAGGAAGTATAGGCCAGGTCAGTGCCTGGATAGGAGAACTCCAGGAAATCTTACAAACGACGCCTAGAGTTTTACAACGGAAATAAAGTGAGAGATAAGTGAAAGTAAATACTTTTTAAAATAAAAAGTCCCCTTGCATTTTAAAAACAAGAGGGAAAGGAAGAGAATTGGCTTCAGAACACTCTCAAGCCTAACTCTGCTTATATATAATTCTATACATTGCATCTGCACTGCAACAAATGTATGAATGCACATTCACAGTGTTTTAAATTTGCAATCTGTGCAGGCTTCTCAAGAACTTACCGTAATTCAGAGGGGGACGCATATTCCTTGGCAGGACCATTCGGGGGGACGGGGGGGACGACACGACGCCGTCGCCAGGAAGTGATGCTGGGCAACGCTCTGGCAATGGGCCTGGAAACTCGATGGTACCATCGAGTTTCCAGCCCCATTGCCAGAGCATCGCCCGGCGTCACTTCCTGGCGACGGCATCGTGCAGCGTGGGTGTTCCAAGGCAGAATGTTCCGGCTGTGGAATGTGTGTCCCCCGCTGAATTAGGGTAAGTACTTGACAGCCCTAAATCTGTGAGTGCTGCACTGCTTTAATGGCTCCCTGTCAGCACTGGGATGTGTATTTGGGACATGTAGCCAAGTACACATTCCACTGAAGAAGATGCAGTGTGGCTAGAAAACACCTGCACTTCTATGCACATGCTAATTGTTTTCCACAGTTCCTAAGACAGCAAGAGATACATGCAAGGAACATTATTTCTTAGTGCAATTTTTCTTAGTTGGATCTTCCTGTTGTCTTGCCCCCTTTTCACTTGCATTTCATGGATCCTACTCCTTGTATAAATCAAATTATGATGGCCAGATTGGTATTCCTTAAGTTCTCACACACAGGTTGATTATTTAGGCTGAAAGATACCAAGAATAAAATACTCCATTATCTTATTACAATCACATGAAGGGTACTGCTTTAAAGACAGCATTTTCAGATATTTTTGGAGGTGTCTCTATAACTCATCTTTGATTTTATAGGGCTTTCTATAATGCCTTTTGAAGGTAACTCACCTAACCTATTGAACTGTCAATGTTTTGATAGGTAACAATTGCTACTTCTGATGCTGCCATGATTAACATTCTGGCAATATTTCTCATGTTCTTCTTACATCATGTTATCCCTTTCCAAAGAAGATGGCAAGTTTTCTTAGTCCTTTCCTTCCCATCTACTGAAGATCAGCATATGTTCAATTCTCTTTCCCTAGTTTTGTAAACATACATGTATTAGCTACTTCTTCATGACCCTTTTACCTGAGCAGGTAGTTGTAATCTAATACATGCCCTGGATTTTGCCACCATCCATAATATCCAGCAATAATATTCCAAAGCAGCTATGAGCCCTGCTATCACTTGTGTGCAGGAATAAAAGTAGCCTTGAGATAGGATTTCCTTTTAGTTTTAGCAAATATAATATTCACAGTATGACTAATATCTGAACTCCTTTTTTGGGTTAGATTATTAAACATAATATGAAAATGAACAGGAAAGCGTAGTTCCATTTGCCACTAGCAATTTGATCTTTCAGCAAAGAAGTTTCAGGTTTCTTTGGCATACAGAAAGTTAAGAAAGGTAAATTTAAGATTTGTTAAAACATAGCACAAAGTTCAAAGAAGAGTCAAATCATGTTTCATATGTCAGGAATCCAATAATTTGGGAATGTAGGAATGTACTAAAAATTGTGAGAGTCTATAGCAATCTAGAATTATGAATCCTGTAAGAAAACAAGGAGTAAGAATACTTTCACATTACATACACAGTGTCACAGCTTTCCATCCACAAATGGAACCTCAGTCTAACCTATTTCACAGGGTTGCTGTGAGGATAAAATGGAAAAGGGGAGAATGTTGCAAGCTATTTTGGTCCCCACTGGGGAGAAAAATGGGGTATAAATACAGCAAATAAAAATTCTGATTAAACTTGAAAAGCCATCACCCCTGGTTCTGTACTCACAACCAGATTACAATCCAAATTCACTTACATTCCTGCATTAAAGGGATGGCAAAATTTGCTGCATGCTTTAACTGCCCTGGTTGTGACTATAACAGTGTGGTTAAATTATGTCAAGGTTTAACTTATCTGTTAAATGATCATGAGTATGTGCCCTGAGATTTAAAACAGTAAAAGAGGATCACACGTCACAGAGACTTCGCACCCAGATTACAGCATGAACAACTACAGATGAAGTCATGGAAAGGTTTCTGTTTGCACAGTACCAGGGATAAAATACATGTGTTCAATCCCCACCCCCACCCCCACCCCCGGCTGCAGTGTATTGAAATAGAAAACTGGGTTCTCTGGGTACAAAGAAAAAGGGAGAGCAATGGGAATACAAAATGCTTACATAGCATGCAGTCCAGTAGAAGCACATTCTTCTGACCCAAGAAGGCGTCTTGGGAAAATTGGTACATCCATGGGCGCAGACTTCATGAGTGATGAAAGAATCAGCATAATCTTGTTGTAGCCACTGAAAACCCCAAACAGGAGAGGAAAGAACAGCATGGTAACTTGCCTGCTGACAAAGCCAGTTATCACCACCACCACAGTAACTCCCTCCCCTCCAAAGCAGAACTTTCACTAATTTAAGTGGGGGATACTCCAAAAAAATCAAGCAGGAATCATGAATTCTCCACCCTTTTCACATCTTCATTACTATCAAGAAGGGAGTGATCTCATTTCTAGCTCCCAGGAGATTCTTTATGAATTGTGGGAAGAAGAACTGAGAGTGTGCAATGCTGTCCCTCACAGTGGCACAAAAAGGCTGGGGAAGGAGCTCTCAGGCAGCAAGTGCAGCCGCAGCATATAAGCCACCCTGTCCCCTCCTCTGGAAAACCAGAGCAACTAAATGCAGTGAAGCAGCAGCAGTGATTTCAGAGTACACAGGACCCTCCATAAGTATTAGAAAACCTCTCTTCTTTGCAATGGATTGTTATCAGAGACAGAAGAGCTGGAGCAAAGACTGGAAGGGCTCTGGGCCATCAGTCCCTTTTCTGGCACTGTGGAAACAAAAGAACACACAGAAGGGGCCGCTTTCTTGGTAAAAGAGGAAATCGACTTTTTAAAAAATGTATTACTTGAATGGACTTTTCAAAAGAAGCGGCCCCACCCAGGCCTTTTAAGCCACCAATTCTCTATGAGGCATTATCTGGGGTATGACAGAAAGTAAAGGAGGGGCAGTACTGCAGGGTGCAGGATTAAAAAGCAACAAATGAGGTCTACTTAACTGATTTAAGATTTTAGATCAATCCAGGAGATTTAGCCAAATCCAGCCTGCTACTAGATTCGGTATTAGTGGTAGAAGTACTCATATAAAAGCTGAACATGACAACAAGTTGTAGAAATTGGCTTACACATATCCCATTAGACATGAGAGATGCCATGTGCAGTGCTAGCACTGCTTTAACATTATCCCTAAGTCACTCATTCCCAACAATTTAAATGCAGAAAGGAAATTAATTACACATTTAGTTTAAACAAGAGAAGGTCCATGGCTCAGTGGTACAGCACATGCTTTGTATGTTGAAGGTCCTGGGTTCTACAGCCACCACAAGAATTTTGTATCAGACATGCACCAGGAATTCTGTGCATCCTGCATGGACAGAGGCCATATTGTGGTTATGACTGTAGCACACACGGAGAAAGAACTTCAGCCTTCTCCTCGCTACCATTTTTGAGAAGTAAAATACCCAGGGAGCTATTTGCTCTGACTGGAAAATAGCATGTAGCCCTCATTACGCATACATTTCCCCCCAAAATGCAAATAGCAGCTTTCAGTGGCAGTTTCAGTTTGCAGAAATAGTTGAGGAGGGGGCTCAAGCCCCTTCCTCATATGTGTCATGGGCCATGGCCATGATTGGAATGCACTCCCTTGTAACCAGGAGGCATTGAATTCCCAGTTTCTGTGAGATAAGAAGTTCTGATGGTAGCTGCAAGGACTTTGTATCATGTGAATTCACCCTCAGATTCATGGCATTTCCAGTTAAAAGGGTTTTAGGTACCAGGGCTGAAGATAACAGAAGAAGAAGAAGAGGAGGAGGAGGAGGAGGAGGACATTGGATTTATACCCCTCCCTTCTGAGACCAAAGGTGTCTCAGAGCGGCTTACAAACTCCTTTCCCTTCCCCTCCCCACAACAGACACCCTGTGAGGTAGATGGGGCTGAGAGAGCTCTTGACAGAAACTGCTCTTTTTTCAAGAACAGCTCTTGTCAGAACTATGGCTTGCCCAAGGTCATCCAGCCAGGTACAAGTAGAGGAGTGGGGAATCAAATCTGGTTCTCCCAGATTAGAGTTTGCGCATTTAACCACTATACCAAACTGCTGCTGCCAATCACAGTAGACAATACTAGGAAAGATGGACTGAGGTCTTTATAAGCTATTTGTGTACTTTTTGATGGAGGACAGTGAAAATAGGAGTTGTTGGGACTGAAAAAGTAAATAGAGATAATTTTATTTCTGTATCCCATAATATAAGAACTTTGGGTAACCTAATGAAACTGATAGACAGCTGATTCAGGACAAACAGAAGAAAGGTGTCCCGTCCCCCGTCCCCCCCACGCAAAATGTAATTAATGTATGGCATTTACTGCCACAAAAGGTGGTAATGGCTACTAGCTTACATGGCTTTAAAGGGGTGTTAGACCAAACCTATCACTGGCTATTAGCCAAGACAGCTAAATTAAACTTCCAGATTCAGAGACACTTTGCAAACTGAATACCAATTGCTGGAGAACAAGAGCAGGTGAGGCCTCCCACCGTCTTGTACTGCTTGTGGGCTGTCTGGGATCAGATTTCCCATCTCTGCACTTACTTTCAAGGAGAGGGGTCTACAGGCCACACTGAGGGAGCTGCCCAGAAAGGGCCTCAGAAGCCCGACCTAATGTGCAGCAGGAACAACTTCCCAACTCACTACGACACCCAGAAATGCTGAGCAGGCCAGGAGCCAGTCAGCAGCCAAATCCCCAAGGGCTGGCAGCAGAGGCACAAGGCTACAAGGAGCAGCAGAACCCATCACAGGCCAACAGCCCTTTCCTTACTGGTTGCGGGACCCAAGAAGGCTTCTTTGGAAGGATGAGGCAGGGAACAGGCTGCAGTGACCTTCTCAAGCCAGCAGAGCAGGGAGGGGCAAGGAAAATGGGGCCCTAGGCAGGTAGCAGCCCACTAGGGTCCCCCTAAGGTTGCCAGCTCTGTCCTGAGAAATACCTGAGGACTTGGGGAACAGAGCCTCGAGAAGGCAGAATCTGAGAAGGAAGGGAGCTCAATGGAGATATGATTCCATTTGGTCTACCCTCCAAACGGATCTCTGTGGCCTGGAGATCTGTTGTAACTCCAGGAGATCTCCAGTCACCCTCTGGAGGCTGGCAGTCCTAGGCCTGGCACTCCCATAAGACCATCCCGAGGGATAGCGGGTGAGGCTGGCGCTGTCCCACTCCCTGGCAGCCCTTTAGAAGGTGCACCCTGGGAGAGCCACAGAGGAAGGACCAGACTCTACTAAGGCAACCAGGAGACAGGGCCGGCCCCAGGTGTCTGGGCACCCAGGAGAGCCGGGGAAGGGGCGGGGTTAGAACCCTTGCTTCCTCCCTCCCAGTGGCAGCGGCGGCTTTTGGGCGCCTCGCAGCTGCGAGGCACCCAGGAAAGCCAGGGCTGCCGGCGCTGGGAGGGAAGGGGGGCTTTTCAGGGGGGCAGTCGGGGTCATTTTGGCGCCCCTGCAGGGCCGATGCCCTAGGCCAGGGGTCCTCAAACTACGGCCCGCGGGCCACATGCGGCCTGCCGAGGACATTTATGCGGCCCGCTGAGTGTTTATGCCCGCCCCCCCCGCCCGGAGCCGCCTCCTCCTCGAGGAGCGCAGCAGCAGCGCCCCCGTGGCCTCTTTCTTCCTCCAGCAGCCCTGGGCGGCAAGAGCGCCCAGGAGCTGAGGAGGAGGAAGGGGCGAGCAGGCTGGTCGTGGGGGAGGGGGCAAACGCAGCGGCGGGGCGAGCAGGCTGGTGGGGGGGAGGGAGCGAACATGGCAGCGGGGCGAGCAGGCTGGTGGGGGGAGGGGCGAACGCGGCGGCGGGGCGAGCAGGCTGGTCGTGGGGGGGAGGGGCGAACGCGGCGGCGAGGCGAGCAGGCTGGTGGGGGGGAGGGGCGAACGTGGCGGCCCTCCAACGGTCTGAGGGACAGTGAACTGGCCCCCTGTTTAAAAAGTTTGAGGACCCCTGCCCTAGGCGAACGCCTAGCTCGCCTAGTGGGCGAACCGGCCCTGCCAGGAGAGGGAGTGGGAAGAAGGTGCTATAAGCCCCCCCCCTTCTGAGGTTCTTCTCCCAGGGCAAGCCCTAGTAAAGCAACCCGGGAAGAAGAGACAGCCCTGGACTCCAGCTCAATATGAGAGTCTGACATGGACATTCTGGGGCATCTGAGGATAAATAAGCACAAATATCTAAATGGTTAAAACAATTAACTACAGATGTATGTGCCAGTGATCATTTCCCCCCGTAACTCTCCTTAGGTTTGCACTGGTAGTCTCATTAAAACTCCCCTATATTAAAATTAAACAAATCGTTGACAAAAAATTGCAAAATGACCTCTTTCCACAATGCAGCTTGTCTGCAACAAACTGCAGTTCAGTGAGCAGTAGAACCTATGGGGGGAGGTGTATGTGAGTATGAGAGTGCCTTCATTATATGAGGTGAAATGTCTGCTGAATAGGTGCATATGGAAGAAATAACAACTGGTATTTGTGTGTTTGTATATTCATAAGAGGAGAGAGAATATTGTGGCAGGAAAATGTTAGAATGTGTTAAAAACAGCTTATGGTGTGGGTGGATGAACATACAAGGGAGGAGAGAAAGGAGATCAATAACAAGTTTGTACAAAGGAACGCAGCTGACCTGAGTCACTGGGTTCCCTCTATTCAGGATCTTAGAGGCGCTGAAGAAAACAGCCAGAGCCAGAAATATGCTGAACACTCTACCATCCCACTCAGCAGGGAATGTATGTACATATGTAGGCCTGTTGGGCTTTCTGTTTTTTTGTTGATGAAGACAAAAGCATCGTTGGGTCACTTTACTCTGTGTTGGACCCTTTTAAAAATATTAGTTTATTCAGACTACAACAGAAAAGTACTGTAAATGAGTGGCTATAAGTAAATTCAGCATTAGAAAGAGAGGAAAACTCTGAAAACAGACTGGAGAACAGGCAGGTTGATGGAACTAGTGCCATCTTTTCTTTCTGCGATCAAGTCACTTATGGAGTGACTTGTGACTTATGACTTATGGAGACTCCATGGGGCTTTCAAGGCAAGAGACGTTCAGACGTGGTTTGCCATTGCTTGCCTCTGTGTCACTCATGGCCCTGCTATTCCTTGATGGTCTCCCTTCCACATATTGACTAGGGCTGGCTCTGCTTAGCTTCTGATATCTGACCAAGATCAGGCTAGCCTGGGCTCTCCAGGTAAGGGCATTGTCATCTTATCTAATATATATATAATTGCCCTTTCCAGCTCTCTCCACATCAGCCATTCGCCCATCAACCACCACTAAAGAGTACTCACATGTCACTGCCTGGGTGCTGGGTCTGCTCCTCTTCCCCGCCCACTGCCGCCTCAGCCACTGTTCTCTGTCAGAATAACTGCCAAAACCGCTGTCTCTCCTGACGAAGACACTTCTCCTGCTTGGCTCCTCTGTGGAACTAACTTTTTCCTCTGTGGCTGTTGCTAGGCAACTAAGCTTGGTTCTGTCAGTAAAAATGTAAAGCCAGGAGGCCCTTTCCAGGCCTTTGTGGGGAACTCACTGGGGCTAGGTTGCCAGCTCCAGGTTGGGAAATTCCTGTCCTGGAGATTTTGTGGTGGAGTTTATGGAAGCCAGGGTTTGGGGAGGGGAGAGTCCTCAGCTGAATAGAATGCCATAGAGCCCACCCTCCAAAGCAGTTATTTTCTCCAGGGGGAGAGGGAGATCTGTTGTCTGGAGTTCAGTTGTTATATTAGGTGATACCACAGCCAGTATGGCATAGCAGTTAACACTTCAGAGCAGGGTCTGCCAGACCCAGGTTCTTGCTGTGGAAGATGAGTGGGTGTTTTTGGACCAGTCACCAATATTCAGCCTAAACTACCTCACAGGGTTGTTGTGCGGATCAAAAGGGGCCCACTGTATTTATTTCCACAACAGGTCTTATTCCTAGTTCAACTATAAATAAGGAACCCTGCAAGACTGTACCCTTGAATCTGTACCTTCAGCCTTATCAGGGACACACATGGGACCACTTGGGCAATTATTTTCAGGGCAGAATTCCCTCCCCCCAACACACCTAAGCTTACATGTACACCCCTCTCAGATACTTAGCCTGCTGGGTGTCTGGTGCACAGGGCTTCATCTCTTTGCCAGGGTCATGGGAGATGCTGTCAACCAGGAGCAGCAAATGGAAGGGATGCTGGCAGACTGCTTTGAATGCCCAGCTTGCCTCCAGCCCCTACTTATGCAGATCTAATTGAAGCTGACTGTCGGGTTTGCCAGCTCTGTCCCTCCATGATGTACAGCTGGCCAACATATAGCTGGTCCAATGGACATGGGCTGCAGAAAGCCATGTGAGAGCCCACTAGCTAAGCCAATGCTGTGGACAATTGCCCAGGGTCTTCTGTTTCCTCCTTCTCTCTCCACCCAGACACAATAATTGCTCCAACCTACGGTTGTGATCCAGCCTTGCAAGAATGCCAGTGTTTCTTTTAAAGCATGGCACAAACCAACCAAGAAGATGACCAGGGACAATCTGGGACAGGACATAGGTTAAGTTATAGACTGTCCCATTTCTTCATGTTACTTGAAGTGCAACAACTGCCTCTGTCCAGTTAGAGTGCAGATGTGGGTGCAAAGGGAATTCAATATACACATTCCTAGCCAGTTAAGCTCAAATACTTTGGCCACCAAATGAGAAGGGAGCCCTCACTAGAGAAGACCCTGATGCTGGGAAAGATTGAAGGTCAAAGAAGAAGGGGACGGCAAAGGATGAGATGGTTAGACAACATCATCGATGCAATGAACATGAAACTGAGCAAACTTCAGAGGACAGGAGGGCCTGGCGTAATCTGGTCCATGGGGTCGTGAAGGGTCGGACTCGACTGTGCGACTGAACAACAACAACAAAGCCAGTTAAGCAACCATGCATCTAACAGGTGCTGCACATGTGACTCCTTCCCTGATCCAAGGGCTATGCTGTGCACACAATGCTCTGATTAGAAAACTGGCAATGGTCCTGATTGGCTGTTTGGGGAGAGAGAGTATGGGAGACGCCTGGATTCAAACTGGTGCTATAACTAATTATCTGAGTCAGCTGCCACATATACACGGAGCTGGATCAGGGCCAATGTATGGAACTGAGATGTAGTCTTAACCGTTAGCAATTTAGAGTGCTTCTTCTACTCCTCTGCACAACGGCACACAGAAAGCTTCTCCAAAGTGTCCAAACCTATTCTACCTTGTGGTGCCAACAGTTACACAAGGCTGGAAAGTGACAGTATGCTAGGGACATCTGTGGTTTCAAATGATCTACTCTCCTGATGCATTTGCCATTTCCACCCACAGATCAGATAGTAGGCTGAATGCTACATATTTCAGGGCATTATAAACTAACAGCTCTGTCAACTCTATGGTGATTGGACGACCCGCTAATGTCAGAAATGGCTAGCAACATTATTTTGATGGGAAGACACAAAATGAGAAAGTTCCATAACAGTTTTCAGATAAATATCAGCAGACCAATACTTTACCCTTACTGTTAAGTCAATCAACACTATTCGTTTAATTGGTTCTAAGAGTCCCAATTATACAGCCCCAGTTAGATTACAACTACTTTTCTGGCCACATTCTAAGCAATGTAGAAGAATGGCCACACTATTCACAAAGAAATTCTAGCAACTAATTTAGGTCAAAACTTCCGTGCGAATTTCAAAATATTTTCTCATGCTCCCCTCCCATTTACCCGGTTGTGTCATTCAGCCACATCAATATCAGAATCTTCAGTGCTTCTGAAGCTTATGACTAGAAGAGTCTCCTTAACTCCACCCAATCTCTGAGGAAATTTAAGTGCTGTCCCCTGCCTGAAACTGATAATGTCTAGTAAGGCTGCACTTTACCAAAACTTTTAAATAAAAGGGTGCCTACATCTAAAGCCTGTTCTGGTACTCCTTTCTAATATGCATATTTCTGTAACATAGTCTCAGTAAAAAAGAAACTGATAAATACAGCATCTTTTTTAACTCCTACAAGCCGCATGCTAATACATATGATCTCATTTTTGCTAGAAAAGTTCTGCTTATTCTGCGACCACTGCCCTCTGAGACCTTATAGGCATGGCAGGTCAGGCACATTCCCTGCAGAATTCTCCAAACTATATTACCCTGACTACAGTTACAGAATTTTCACTTATATTCACAAGTACACCAGATGGTATGCATTTTCCATACCCAATTCAAGAGGAAATCAGCAATTAGAATATGTATAAAACATCATTAGTCGCCAGACTGCTATTTTAAAGTCTATAAATGGGTTTCTGTCTCAGAAGATAGATCTTCACAATCTGCAGATTGTTCTTCCTTGGAGGATGTGATTTCATCTTTAGGAAATGTCTTTAGTATGTTGGGGAGGGCTTTGTCGCTTATGGCTGCTCGCGAAAATAAAGGGGTTTTATTTAACCCTGAACAAATTTCACAGAATATATTCTGAAGGGCTGCTACTATGAAATTTAGCTGTGTGGTTAATTTATTAGGTTGCTTAGCATGCCCACAGCCATTAGTGATACTCCCAAGAAGAACCAAAAAGGGAGGCATGTTCAGTGCCAAAAGAAAGTTTTCTCCTAACGCAGGTGGACCTGAAAAATGCACTCAGACATGAAAAAGACCTGCAACATAAAATGCAAGGCTCTTTTTGCAGCAGGCACTCCTTTGCATATTAGGCAACACACCCCTAATGTAGCCAATCCTCCAAGAGCTTACAGTAGCCCCTGTAAGAAGAGCTCTGTAAGCTCTTGGAGGATTGGCTACATTAAAGGTTGTGTTGCCTAATATGCAAAGGAGTTCCTGCTACAAAAAGAGCCCTGATAAAATGCCTCCCAACACTATAGCCTTGGCGAGAAACATGGTGGTGGAGGAAAGTGCTGTCAAGTCGCAACTGACTTATGGTGACTCCACAGGGTTTTCAAGGCAAGAGATTTCAGAGGTTGTTTGCCATTGCCTACCTCTGCGTCACAACCCTGGTATTCCTTGGAGGCAATGCTCCCTCTAAGTTGTAGAGTCTTGTGAACAAAAATCCTACTTTGTGAGCGACTGGCATTCAAGTGGTGAGCCAGTGATTTGGATCCTGCATAAGTTAGTTTGCTCTGGAGCTCTCCTTCCTGAGTCGGGACAAAAATCTGTGAGTTGGAGGCTAAAAAACTGTGAGCTAGCTCATATTAACTCAGCTTAGAGGGAACACTGCTTGGAGGTCCCCCATCCAAATACTTACCAGGGTCAACCCTACTTGGCTTCTGAGATCTGACGAGATCGGGCTAGTCTGAGCTGTGAGAAATATACATGTTGGCTAATGGTTTACTGTTTTGGCATCTCCAGATTGGAATGGGATGCCTACCTGTGGACAACTCACTGACATAACAGAGGGAGGGGGAATCAAATTGCAGGGGATCAGAACAACCTCTTGTCTCTCCTTCAACCCCCCAGAACCACCCCACATAAGGACTGCATCTGGATCTGTGGGGGATAGGAAAATAGGACAGGAGAATAATGATGAGCAACCCACTCCACCAGCCTCAGGTGTCACCAAGTAAGATGACTCTAATGTGACCGGACTAGCTTCACCAAGGTCTTTCTGCCTAGTCAATTCCCCTTGTGCCCCATGGTCACTTTGGCACATTCCCCTGAACCAAGCACCTGTTTTCCTCAAAACCTTGCAGATTTTTATTCACATGGATGACACAAGTAATATATGGAAATGCAGTTTTAAGACAGAGGCCTTTATGTCTGTTCCTCTTTATATTCCTTAATGCACTCTGTGCAAAGGGAAAGCATCAGTGTAAAATCTGATCTATATTCTGATGTTGTTGGTGTTTCACTATCTTCTATAATTTTCTATACTTCCTGATAGACAACAATGGTACTTTCAGAGGTTCTAACAAATTCCTACAAAGTCTAACATACCACCTCCATATCTAATGAATCCGTTTGTCTCATTCCTGTTAAATTCACATTCACCCAAAAATACACCAGATGGCAACAAGCATTTTCACATTTTTCTTCTGTGAGAGGACATCCCTGCATACACACACAACGCATCGATGACACCCTGACTAGAGTCCTTTGCATATTACACATTCTGAACAGAGTACTATATTATCCATACCTTCAGAAAATTTTTTGGAAATAAAATATATAAACGTTCCCAGCAATTGAACTTAATTGATCTGTTTCGGAATGATACGGTCTGCAGTTTCAATTATACTTATGAAGATTAAAAAACCCAAAAAACTGGAAAATTAGTGTTCAGAAACTCTGGTTCCCTGCCCTCTTTGTGAACAACAAAAAGATGCAAACAGAAGAGAGGTAGGAGGGGCTGGAAAGGAGGAACCACTTGTTAAAACATTAACAGTACACTATTGGCAACAAGCCTCACAGAACTAGTCAGAACATGTTATTAACACTCAGCATTATTTGAGAGTGGAAAAAGCACATGAAGATTACTAATGTTTAGATTGAGTTTAAATCCAGTGACAAAGTTTTAAGATACGTGGCTATTACTTCCAGACAGAAGAATCTCTATATAATAATCCTCTCAGCGTATTGGCCGCTTCCAGCTCTCCCATTGACTGTGCAATGCGTTCCATCAATCATTGGCCCATCAGCTGCCACTAAAGAGTACTCGCATGCCATTAGCTGGGTGCTGGGTCTGCTCCCCTTCCATGCTCATTCCCACTTCAGCCACTGTTTCCTGTCAGAATTACTGGCAAACGGCTCTCTATCCTGACGAAGATACTTCTCCTGCTTGGCTCCTCTGCGGAACTAACTTTTCCCTCAGTGGCTGTTGGTAGGTAACTAAGTTTGGGTCTGTCAGTAAAAAGACAAAGGAAGGAAACCCTTTCCAGGCCTTTGTGAGGAACTCATTGGGGCCAGTACTGACTAGGGTTGCCAGCTCCAAGTTGGGAAATTCCTGGATATTCTGTGTCTAAGGAAGCCAGTTTAAGGAAGCCAGAGTTTGGGGAGGGGAGAAGCCTCAGCTGAACAGAATGCCATAGAGCCCACCCTCCAAAGCAGTTATTTTCTCCAGGGGGGGAAGAGGTCTGTTGTCTGGAGTTCACTTGTGATCAGTATTCCCTCTAAGCTGAGTTAGTGTGAGCTAGCTCACAGTTTTTTAGCCTCCAGCTCACACATTTTTGTCTTAGCTCAGGAAGGATGGCTCCAGAGTAAACCAATTTATACAGTAGCCAAATAGCTTGCTCACAACTTTAATGCCAATAGCTCACAAAATAGAATCTTTGCTCACAGGACTCCACAGCTTAAAGGGAACATTGCTTGTGATACCTGTCGATCTTCAGGCTCCACCTGGAGGTTGGCTACCCTAGGCATAGCAGTTAGCGCTTCAGAGCAGGGTCTGCCAGACCCAGGTTCTTGCTGTGGAAGCTGTGATTTTGTACCAGTCACAGACTTTCAGCGTAACCCCCTCCCCTGCCCATTGCCAGCGTGGCCATTTTCCTGTTAGAATAAATTGAAAATTGCTAGGCAACCAAGCTTGATTCTGTCAGTAAAACAGGGTTGTTGTGCAAGTCAAAAGCGGGAGAGGACAATGATGTAAACTGCTTTGGTCCCCATTACACAGAAAAACTATACTTTTCCTCCTGGGGAACCATTGTTGTCAATCTCCAGGTGAGGGGCTGGAGATCACTCAGAATTACAACTGCTCTCCAGATGGCAGAGAAAATGGTGGACTCTCCTTATACTCTACTGAGATGCCCCCCCATGACAGCCAATGTGATGTAGCAGTCAGGACTTCAGAACACGGTAGAGGCTGCAGATGGGGGGAAGATGGAAAGCTGAAGAGTGAGTGGCAGATAACGGCAGGTTGATGCTCAGCTGGGAAGGAGATAGGGTTGCCACCTCCCGGGCGGGAAATTCCTGGAGAGTTGAGGGGTGGAGCCTGGAGAGGGTGGGGTTTGAGGAGGGGTGGGACCTCAGGCAGGTACAATGCCATAGACACCACCCTTCAAACCAGCCATTTCCGCCTGGGGAACCATTGTTGCCAATCTCCAGGTGAGGGATGGAGATCACTCAAAATTACAACTGTTCTTCAGGTAGGAGAGATCAGTTCCTCTGGAGAAAATGGTGGACTCTGTGTCATTATACCCTGCTGAGGTCACCATAGCAAATTCACACTGAGTGCCCAAGGGTGGGGCACTGTCCCAGAGCCTCTTTCTAGTGCTTGTTGTATTTATTTCCACAACACGCCTTATTCCTAGTTATGTATAAGACACTAACTTCAACAGGAGTAGGACAGAGTTAGAATTTGGTATCATGAGTACCACAGGGGAGGAAGGGCTCCCGCCATTTTGCCACACCAAAATAATGAGTGGGGTATTTTCCCCATTTTTGCTACTCCACATGGATTATTCTGTGCATGTGGAACAGGGCCTAGGGTTGCCAATCTCCAGGTAGCACCTGCAGATCTCCCACTGTTACAATTGATCTCCAGGCTACTAAGATCAGCTCCTTTGGAAAAAATTGCTGCTTCAGAGGATGGACTCAATGGCATTATATCCTGCTGAGGTCCCGCCCTCCCCAGGCTCCACCTCCAAAATTTCCAGTTATTTCCCAACACAGATCTGGCAGCCCTAATCCTCCCAAGCTGTTTCATCATGAGAAAACAGCTTGGGTAAAGTTGTAGCCCTTCCTCCTCCTGTGACAGCATTTTGAGCCTGAACAGGCTCCCTTATTTTATTTTAGTTTAGTTTTAAAAAAACCCCAGCCATTCCTCACACCTGTTGTGTAGCTGCGGGGAATCTGAGTTGGGTCTGGGAAATCCATACCCACCTCTTTAAAACAAGGACACCTAGTCTGCCCCCTGAGTCCACCATAAAAACATTCTCACAAGAAACAATTCCCCGACAATATGACTTGCAATGTATATAAATCAAAGCAACAGTTTGCTTTGGGCATGTCCCAAGTCTATTTTCCTTAAGAAAATGCCTTGGCCTCCTCAAAAAAAAAACAAGCACTCTTGCCTGGGCAATCTGAACTGGGCCCACTCACACCAGTCCTGAGGGGAGTAAAGAGGATGAACAGCAACTGTCTATTGGCCACATAAGATCTGATTTTCCGGTCCTTTAATTTCCAGGCTCTTCTTCAGGTCTTCTTCAACGTAGCAAGCACTTAGGCATTCTTGTCCCTGCATTTCCAAATAGGGTTGCCAGGTCCTGTGCTCTGGCCACAGGGGGGTGGGAGGGAGCTTTCCGGGACTCTATGGCATTATACCCTGCTGCACACAATGTCCCCAACGACATTATGCAGAAGTGACGTCATCACACCAGGGACATTGTGTGGCTACACTTTGGTATTTGGGGCAAAACCTATGGTTACCATAGAGTTTTGACCAAAATACCAGAGCATCACCACACTATGTCCCCAGAGTGATGATGTCACTTCCATATGACATCATCACACTGGGGACAGTGCACTGGGTCAAGACAATTGGGGGCAGGCAGGAGCCCGCAAAATCAGGGGATCCCCTGCTCCCATCTGGGGGCTGGCAACCCTAATTTCAAAATTTGAACATGTCTAGTACCTTGCCGTACCAACAGCTAGCAAAAGGCTACCTATGTTCTCAACACACAACAAAAACCC
Organism: Gekko gecko; assembly: GCA_029375565.1. NCBI lineage: Eukaryota > Metazoa > Chordata > Lepidosauria > Squamata > Gekkonidae > Gekko > Gekko gecko. The sequence continues at coordinate 96,656,987 of JAPDNY010000003.1, read as the reverse complement.
CTCACTCCACAACGGCTAGTTTTCAAAACAAAAAGTTTTCAAAAACAGCCCCACAAGGAGTGTGTTGCAATGTTCTAGTTTACAGAAGCATAGATTAGCACAGCCATGTCTGAGAAGCTCAGGAATCCTTTTGTGCAGTGTTCATTATCACTGTCCTCTCTGGAGAAGAAGAAGAAGAAGAAGAAGAAGAAGAAGAGGAAGAAGAGGAAGAAGAGGAAGAAGAGGAAGAAGAAGAGGAACAAGAGGAAGAGAAGAGATTGGATTTATACCCTGCCCTTCACTACCCAAAGGAGTCTCAGAGAGGCTTACAAACTCCCTTCCCTTCCCCTCCCCACAACAGACACCCTGTGAGGTAGGTGGGGCTGAGAGAGCTCTGACAGAAACTGCTCTTTTTCAAGAACAGCTGTGCCATAGCTATGGCTTGCCCAAGGTCATCCAACAGGCACAAGTGGAGGAGTGGGGAAGCAAACCCCATTCTCCCAGATTAATGTCCGCACATTTAACCACTACCCCGAACTGGCTGTGTAGGCTATGTGTAGGCCAAGTGTAGGCCATGTGGTTCTATTTTAAATGAGAAATTATTTATCATTGTTTTTATAGCATCCTGATAGTTTAGAAAAAAGGCAATTTTTAGTTTTTAATCTGAAATAATGGTATAAGAATAACTTTATACCGTTTTAAAGTGGTCTACAAAGAAGGCAGAAAACCTCTATGTTGATTATATTCTAAACACCACACCTAAGACCGCCTCTGCCAGCTCAGCCAAATGGCACACAAGCAGAAGATCCAGGCTATCCCTTGCACCCAACACAAAGTACATACAATTAATGACAGCAACCACATGCATGAGAAATCTGCAAAAGGAAAAAGGCTCCCAGAGAACCACCACCAATATATGCCACCACCCACCAGCTGGGGGTTGATGAATGACTACGAACCTGCCCGGAGTGATCTGTGATTGATTTAGATTGCCCACCTCACAAAACCAGGCCTCAGTTACACATACCAGGTGAGCCACTTTCTCCCTCATTAAATCATGAAGCAATGAGATCTTACTCTTAACAGAACCAACACTGATCATTATCAAGGTTGGATTAGGGGGAGTCTATTTGTCTGCATCTTGGGATATATTGGACAGTTGTGAAGCCGTCTCGTGTCTCTACAGTTATCTGCATAAACTGACACTTCCCTCACCACCTCAGAATGGTTGAACTCCATACCACAGATCAGCATAGATAAGCAAGTCCAGAAAACAAGGACTCCCTAGACCACACCCATCAGCCAGTCTGGGATCAATGCATTCCCATACTTACCCCGGGAGAATGCAAGCTCCATCGAAGGCACACTACACCCAGCAAACCCAAAGGCTGGGGAAGTCGTCTGTCAGATCACAGCAGGTCGTGGCCTTGGTGGAGTCTACTCATGAATCAGCCAGCTTGAAGGAACCCAGACAGCTCTCAGTGGCAGGCTCAGCAGCAGAAGTCCCTACCAGAGACGACTCTGGCACTGAGACCCAAGGGAGCTCTGACAAAGGGGCCGGGAGGACAGACAGCACTGGCCATCCCAGAGGAGCGTAGGCTGGGCAGCCAGCTCTTCACAGAAGGGTCTGTCACTTCCCAGGACGGGGTTGGGAGCAGTCAGGGAAGCAGACTCAGACCCATTCTCTGGCAGGTGGGAAATAGGTAACTGGCAGAGTAGAGTGTGGAAAGTGGATCTAGAGAAATTTCCTCCTCTTGCTCTGTTCTGAGGCTCTGTGCCCAATTAAAAGCATCCCTGGGGGGTGGCGGCTGTGGACTCAAACTTGACCCCCAGTGGAACCTGACAATGATCTATAGTCCGACTTCCTCACTGAGACTCAAGGAGGGTTATACAGTTTAAGTCAATGCAATTAATAGGATGAGACATCTAATAAGCAACGTAACAGGAGAGAAATCTGAAACAAAGCAGAAATCACAAAACACAAATAATTGTAAAATGGAATAATTCACATTCAGGTCTAAGTTATTTGGACAAAAGGACTGACCTCGATTTCTCTGCTGGACTGGAAGTCTTCCATTAATGTACGGATCAAGCATCCAATGTGTTAAACTCTGTGAGACGCTGATTCCTTAGGGATACCATCTTAGGAACTCCTTGTCCCGGGGTGGGGTGTTTAGTTTGATGTAAAGGAGCTGTGGTCCAGTTGCAAATTCCAGCTCAACCACATATTGCTTTCCCAGTCCTAGATTAACAAAACAAATGTCATTAATCAACTCTACGTAAGAAAGAGGTGATGCTGACTGGCCAGAAGGATGGTCCGAATGATACTTTGCTGTCCAATCTTGATAGGGTTAGTTTATCTTCATCTGATTCAGTAAGAGCCTGGGTGTTTTATTGGATTTGGCTCTTTTGTACGAACGCAAGTGGATGTGGTAGCTAAAGCTGCTCCCCCCCCCTGCAACTTCATGTAGGGTCTCTTATCTAGACTCTGCAGATCCCATGCTGCAGTAATCTGTGGCAGCCCCTCACTGGTGGAACGAGCTCCCAGATGACATTAGGGCCCTGCGGGATCTTTTACAGTTCTGCAGGGCCTGGAAGATGGAGCTCTTCCGCCAGGCTTACAAGTCGGGTGCCACCCTGATTCTATGGCCCTGGCCCCTAACAGCAACAGCACTGGCCTAATACCTGGCCTAATATCAACACCACCGATAGCCGGATGCCTAACAGCCTGGCAGGAGCTTGGAGGCGGCCGTTCAACAACAACATAGTGTCGCCATCTTGTAATAATGATATGTGCTGGATAACTATGCTTTTATAGTTAATTGTATTTTAATACTATCTATATAGGAGTTTTAATGTATGCTTAGCCGCCCTGAGCCTGCTATCGCGGGAGGGCAGGTTATACATTTAAGAAATAAATAAATAAAATAATAACTAGGCTAGTCTATTGTAACACCGGAGTCTTGCGCTACATGAGGCTGCTCTGGAAGACAACCCAGAAACTTCATCTGAGGCAAAATGTGGCAGCTTAGTTGTTGTCTGAAGCACACCATGAGGCACACAGGCAGAATTTTAAAAAGAGGGTTTTTGGTTATCTATGGCCCCATTCACACTGAGCATTTGCCCCGCTGAAGGCACGGGAGCCCTGCGGACTTTCCGTGCACGATCATACGAGCACATCTGGGAGGCATAGTGCTCCCGTGGCCAACCCGCGCCTTCCCGTGGAAAACGCGGAGTAAAAAACTAGTAGGTCAGAAGTATTAGTTTCCGGAAACCCCGGGGCAAAGGCTTGCGTCTGATCGCAGGAGCGCCAGTATCCCATGGCTTCCGATGCCCGCCCATGTCCCCGGGTTTCCGGATGTTGTAAGTTTCCATGGGATGCGCACCAACGCTGAACAGCGCATGCGCACACACAAGACACCGACAGCAGCCCGCCTCCCCCAATGGCGCATGCACACTTTGCTGCTTTTTTGCCACGCTGCAGCAGCGCCGTGTAATCGGGGCGCAGAGCTGGAGTGTGGCAACCCGGTGGCCTGTGTGATCGGGCTACCACGCCATATTTAGCTCCGGGGCGAACTGCCACGCCTCTCCCCTGCGTTTTCTGGCCGGTATGACCAGGGCCTATGTTGTGTTTTCTTTGTGTAGTGCTTCTAGCCTGATGCTCTCAGCAAGAAGCAAGACACCATTCTCATTTCATATTAGGAACAGTGCAGGCAAGGCCCAAAGCAGGACACGAGAGACTCGTTGCTCCAGCCTAGACATATATCTAGCTCTAAGAGTTTCCCCAAAGTTCTCTGCAATAGCCGAAAAGCCTCTGGGCTGCATTCTCACCTCACATGTCATGCCCACCTCTACTCTTCACCTGTACTTCCATTATCCCAAGCTCACTGGCAAGTCACAGGAGGAGAGGGAAAGACTTGGCTGTCCTGCTAAAATAGTTGCCAACAAACCAAGGATGTAAATCATCTGTGGCAGATACTCATTATTTTTTATATGACCTCAAAAAAGGACACCCATGCCAACACATGCTTCTGTCAATTTACAAGGCAACCATTGTTTACCTTCCTGTGCCAATGTAAATCTCTTCTTTTCTATGCCCTGCCTTTTAGCTAAACCACGCTCTTTGCAATTAGTCAAGGAATGTGATTATGATTCAGTATTTTGTAAGGTATCTTATGAGACCTTCCCAAATCCTAGGAAACGTTTTTTGTAAAGTTAAGCTCCTTTTAGCCCTGAGCTGATCTAAGCTGCATACCAACATCACGAGGGATACTCTTTCACCCCAGTGTTCCCCACCCAGCATTAAGGAAGCCGTGTTTAAATGCCAATGCAATCAATATAGATAGCCAGTGAAGGACATGTGAAGACCATCCTACTGGAAATGCAACCTTACTAACACTCAGAGATATTTCTAAAGATTAATGTTCTATTGAATTAGTAATTGAATTAGTAATAACAAATAGATGCCATTGCCAGTACGTCATAACCAACCTGGACAGTTTTAAAGTTGTATTTAACTTTTTTTTGAGATTACTATCCCTCACAAATATGTGAGATAGTGTATATACATTTTGATTTGACCTGCACAGCCTAAATTAAAATTCTTATTTATATGTCTATTCTAACATGGTAGAAGGGATATTATAATAGATAGTCTGACATATGGAACAAACCTCCATGGTCAAGAGTTAAATTTTCCTGAAACAGATGAATGGAAAACCATTATGAAGAGTTCTTTGGGCATGCTAAAATTACACTGCAGTCCTAAACACAGATACTCAGACACGAGACTGACTTCCTTGTAAGTGTACTAGGATTGGAGCTTCTGAGTATCAATACTGTTTAGTGCCCCTTCCTCCCCATAAAATTAAACAATGTAATGGAAGTGCATTATATTATCTTTAAATTTTACAAGTATTATTCCAATTAAATAATGTCCTCATAAAGCTTTGAACTGGTTTGAGTATGACTTTTAAACCACACTCAATTGTTTTCTACCTAAATGTTTCAATTTAAGTATTTGTTAAAATTGGGACCTGAAATTAACATGGGATACATTAGAACATTTACTTAATGTATGTAAAAATAAACATACTAAATCAGCCGAGTAGGGCATCAAATAATTTTCTGGAACCTTTTCTGGAAAATTTTCCAATTCTAATTTTTCCAAAAAACTGCTAACATTTGTACACAAGTGTAAGAATTCACACTAGATCCTCTTCAAGGAAAATAAAAAGTTATTCCGCCTGCACAAAGAGCTGTAATACAGAATTGCTGTCTTTTAAAAAAAGAAGCTGATGACTGTAACACTTACAACGTACCTTCTATCACCCATTTTAAACAAAGACTACTCTCTTAACCTGTTTTTTTTCTTACTCTATATTGGCTATAGTAAGAAAATGAAAATAAAAAGAGATCTTACATTATCCTAGTCAAAACCACCTACAAAACAACTGTGCATGTATATATTAATTTTAAGCATAGTGCAGTGGCTGTGTGGAATGGATTCAGGTTAGCAAACAGGTTCTTTAGATTAGCAAATACAATTCTGACACAAGAAAACTGATTTTAACTCATCATTTGGAAAAGGACATAAAGTACAACAAAACATAAAATGAATTCTTTGGGTTTAGTTACAGCCTCTGGAAAATAATCCCCCCCCTCCAAATGTAACTAGAGCAATATCAGATAAATGCTGCAATTTGTGCCTTTGAAAATAAAGCAGGAGAAACTGTTTAAGATCCCCAAAAGACAAATTTCCTCATCTCACTGTAAAGAATTTTGTCTTTCCAGTGAAAGCTTGCAACTCCTACCCTCTTGACCTTCCTCATGTAAAATCACTAATTAAAATGGAAATCAGAAGACAGCACAGCAGGGAGAAGAGACCTTGTTCTCCAGCTCACATAAATGACAGCTCCAAAACACTTCTCTCTCCTCTGATTCCACAGCTACTATAAATAACATGCTACAAGAATTGGTACTAGAATACAGCAGCCCAGTATCCTCAGTCATTTCATCAGAATCCACCTGGAGCCTGCACTCTTTTGGCACATCCAGCATCAGGCCTGTGGCCAGGAATTTTTTGTTTAGGAGGCATTTAAATTTTTAAGGAGGCATTAATGACAGTCATCTGAATGCCTGTCTTTAAAGGGGGAGGCTCTGAGCCTGTTTCTAGCCCTTGCTTTCAAGGGACATATCAGTTCCTAGGAAAAAACAGCTCAGAGAGCATTTAATTGCCTCCAGAAGGCATTTAAATGCCTTTTGAGTTCCCTTCCACAGGGCAAGAAAGCTTAGAAGGGCACCTTTGATACATCTCCAACAACCCCCCTTTCTGCTAGCCCTGCACCACCTAGGTCATGGTCAAAAATAAGATTTCTGGAATGGTTATCTGTGGGGCGGGGCTTTTAATTAAGGGAGCTGGGCCCCAAAATGCCCCATTGTAGCGACGGGCCTGCCTCGCATGTACAGCGTCCACCATCTTCTGTACACAAGTCTCTCTCTCTCTCTCTCTATCTCACACACACACATACTCAAACCAGTCCCTTTTTATATAAACTACAGATGCCCCTCTTCTTTTTTTCTGTTGAATTTAATAGATTTCTTCGTTATCATCCTGTTCCTTCAGTACTTTGACACATTTGTAAGGCTTGTTTTATCATCTTTGCTTCCGTCATTCAATTTTTCAGTCTCCATTTCTGACACCTGTTTTTTTCTTCTTCAGGGTTCTTCCAGCTTCTAACTATGATGACTTTTAATACGTAACCACCCTAGGCCGTCACGACGCACTAACAATCCTATGCCTAGTTGTCAAACCGCTCTTCCTGTAGCCTGTCAACAGAATTCTTCCAGACAGATTCCAGTCCCTCAGCAAACAAGAAAGGTCTTACTGCTATTGAACATGTGGCTCCCAGATGACCCTACAAACAAGACCACAAGTTCAAACTAAGAAAATTCCTTGTGCTGGGCTGCACATCTGGCACAGTTCTCATTATCTAACTTCTTCCTATTTAACCATGTTAGTCATTATGCCTCTATAGAAATGGAAATGGGAGGTGGAAATCTCCACCCACTGAATTTTGATTCTAAGGACATGGCTGCAGGGCTAGCCATTCATAACTTGCTATGCTGTTGCTGCAGCAATTAATCAGAAATGGGAGCATAATAAATCTTTCCTCTTTAGACAGCTATATGGTGTGCAAAGCGTTCCCCCAACCATGGCCTCCACCAATATCCCCCACTGACACCTTCTCTGATGCCCACGGAGTGTTCTTAGGAAATGGGTGGGGCCGGGGGGGGGGCTTTTGCCCAGGAAGGTTTCTGATTGGCCATCAGAGATAACATATACAAAAATGTTGCTCTGGCAGCAGATGCCACCACAGCAAAGGATCTACATATTGTGACTGAAGGTAAGCTGGCTCCGTCTCCTGTGGCAACTATATTGTGGCTCTGCCCACCACACTGTGTCAGAATTCCAAATGTTCTTACAGGCTCAAAAAGGTTGAGTGTTAGCAATGCTCCCTCTAAGCTGTGGAGTTTTGTGAGCAAAAATTCTACTTTGTGAACTACTGGCATTAAAGTTGTGAGCAATTTGGCTACTGCATAAATTGGTTTGCTCTGGAGCCATCCTTCCTGAGCTAAGACAAAAATCTATGAGCCAGAGGCTAAAAAACTGAGCTAGGTCAAACTAACTCAGCTTAGAGGGAACATGAATGTTAGTAAGGCTCCCAATTTGTCTCTCCTTTCCTTGCACAGTATCTCATCAAGCCTCGTCTGGACTTTTAAGGGGCAGATATAGACAGATGGGAATGGCCGGGAATGTATTTTCCATCATCAGTCTTTGGATAGTGTATATGTAACTGCCATCACCCATGCTCTTATAATCTTGGAGACTGACTACAGCAATATGCTTTTAGTCGGGTTTCCCACATAAAATGGCAAAGTTCAGAAACTAGTCCAGAATGCATCCACCCATACTTCTTGTTTCTTCCAGAAACAGAGCAGCAGAAATACACAAGATCTAATCGTTTTGTACACATATTAAGTTACAGTCCCAATTAAACATCCTGGTTATAACCTCTATGGCCCTAACAGCCTTGGTCCAGCATTTCTGAGGACATACTTAATATAAGAGTTGTCCCACCCTTTAAGAACTCAGATGGAGGTTCAGCTAATGATGTCACTATACAGATGAATATGATCAGGGTACTGATGGTGGTGACTCCTTTGTTATGAAAGTGCATCTCCATAGAAATTACCTTAAACCTATTTGCTTCCTTTAAGAAAAACAGTAGGAATATTATTTTTTCAGAGAGTATTCATTTTAATGTTGTTTTGTAGTAAATTTTAAACTAATTTTTACATTTAATATTAAATTTTATATAGCAAGCAACTGTAATATTACAGTTTGTGTTAGCTCTACTGTATTGCTGAAACTTTATAAATGTTTATTAAGAAAGCTGTATACATATAAAAATTCAGAACAATATTGTTGCCACCCCTTATGCATTCTGTCAACTGTGGCCTTCAATATCCTCTGTTTGCGTGATAGATCTGGAAGCAGGTAAACATTCATATGAAAGATCTGATACATGACGACAGGAAGAAAAAGCCAAGACACTGATTCTGCTTCATATATGCAATGGCCTTGGTGCCATATTTAAATCGCACATGTCTCCTTTCAGAAACCTGTAGCTAAATGGCTTTTCTCCCTGCACACAGATTCCCTAATGATTGCACTTCCAAACACCCAGCACATACTCCTCCTACTCAACACCCACACACAGTACATTGTGCACAAATGTACAGCAAGCACATAATCTGCATGCACTTACCTTCTGCATAAGCCTGTGTTAACAGGGGCCTCAGTGTAACTGTGACTTGTCTTCCTATCACACAGAATGTGCTTTTCAAACCACCCCTTATGTTCTCTCCACCAGAAAGATTATGGGAGAAAATCAGAAGCTGTTTCTGGTCTAATTATTTAATTAGATAACCCCATTTTTAAAAATATCTTTCAATTCCCAGTTTCTCTCATTATATAGTTCAGGTCACTGTAATATTCTGCAGCAGCTGATGGAATATTTTTCCAAATTTCTTCATTTCTTATCCTAAAGGTCAAGGTTTCCTTCTCATCTCCCTACCTTATTACCTCTCCTTGCCTTCCTCTGAGGCAGCTTCAGGTATCCATAATTTTCTGTGTGCACATTTGTAGCAACCTGCAGCCTCATGTAATTAATGCTGCATCTGGCAGAGTCTGTTACCACTGTGAAGCAGGCACTCTCTCCCTCTCTGTCTCATCATCATCATCATCGACCTTTTTTGGCATAAAATAATATTACAGAAAGAACAGTCAAAAAAATCGATTCAAAATAGCGTATCACAGAGTAAGGCTGAGTTCAGACTGGAAATTTGCTCCGGTAGGGACCCGGGCCAGCGACGATTCAATTCCGGAGTAAACTGGGTGTCCACACAGGCACATCTGCCTGGCGTCCCCCACCCGTAGCCAACCTGTGCTGTTGCGCTTCACCGCCGGATTAAAAAGATACCTCATAAAACTGGTAGCAAATCCGAAAGCCTGCATGTGTCACGCATTTCTCCGCTTTTGGGAAGTCTGAACGCACAGCTGAAAAGCCGGGAGCAACCCACGTTGGACAGAAGGCAGCAGCGATATGATTGGCCGTGCTCCGCTCTACTGCCCAATGCGGTGCCAGTGCTGCGGGATCCTCCCCCAATCGGCAAAATGCGCTTATGCGCATGAGTGCATGAGTGCATGAGCACTCATGCACACATACACCCATACACCCACAGCCAAATTAATGGGGAAACGCCGAATACAGTGTGCCCCCGGGTGCGGCAGTCTGAACGCTCCCGCCCAGCTCCGCCCCGTATTTTCTGGCAGTGGCCTGGGTTGTGTGAACGGGAAAACCCGGAACAGTTTATTCCGGGGCTTTTTTGCCACGACTGGCTACCGGAGCAAACTGCTAGTCTGAACTCAGCCTAAAACTGTACTTTAAGAACTCTTGCCCTTTGCTTCCATACAAGTGAGAGGAACTCAGCTACAGATGCAGTGATTTCAGGGGATTTATCAGAAAGCAAGAAGTTAAACTCATGGCCGACAATCTTTGCAGCAGACGAGAAGAGAGCCTATCAGGTGATGGCGTGGGAAAGAATAATGGGGGCAACGAAGAAAGACATGTTGCATTGAGTCAGGTTCCTTATAGAACGACCATTGGTTACTCACCGTGAAGGGTCCTTCTCCTCTGAGGCTTGGAGGACATCTTGTGGGTGATTCCCGTCCATCACTCAGGGAGGCAGGATCAAATCTAAATGTTTCCTGTTTCCTGTGGTGGGAGTCACCCTCAACTCAGTTTTGGGACTCCGAAAGCAATAAAAACCTCTCTAAAAGGTAGAAAGAGAACTGGAAAACTCTGTAAGTCAACAGTAAGTGACATTATGAAAAGGAAAACTGTACTCGTAGACACAGCAGAAAGAACAACTATATACATATCATCAGGAAGGACTGACGACCCGGGAGGGCCAAGATGTCCTCCAAGCCTCAGAGGAGAAGGACCCTTCACGGTGAGTAACCAATGGTCGTTCTCCCTCTGAGGTGGAGGCCATCTTGTGGGACCTCCCAGAGCAGTGTCCCTAATTTTGGGAGGGAAGGTCGTCATCTAGAGAAAGGACAGATTGAAGAACCCGTCTCCCAAAGGCTGCATCAGCAGAATCAAACACGTTTATCTTATAGTGTCTGATAAATGTCGACAATGAAGACCATGTAGCAGCCTTGCATACTTCCTCTACTGAAGCCCTATTGGCAAAGGCCGCATTAGTGGCCGCACTGCGTAGGGAATGGGCAGTGATGCCATCCGGAACTCTTTGGTTTAAGCTTTTATAGGCTTCAGCAATGCATAACCGAATGGTAGAACTTATGGCCGAGTTTGACATCTTCCTCCCTGTGTGTGGAGGTGAGATGTTGATGAACAGAGATTCTGTTTTTCTAAATGGTGCTGTTCTGAGAATATAGCATTTGAGGGCCCGTCTTACATCCAGAGTATGCCACATCTTCTCCTTTGGGTGAGTAGGACGTGGCATGAACGATGGCAGGCATATTTCCTGCATCCTGTGAAACTTGGAACCCACCTTTGGGCAAAAGGTAGGATCTGTTCTTAGTACCACTTTTTCCTTGTGAAAAATGCACAGCTCTTTCTGCACTGATAGAGCTCCCAGCTCGGAGACTCTTCTTGCTGATGTGATGGCTACTAAGAACAGAGTTTTCATCCTCAAAAATTTGAGTGTGATTTTCCTCAATGGCTCAAAAGGAGGCTAGGTAAGTGCAGTAAGGACTGTGTTAAGTCTCCATGTCGGAAACCTATGAGCCTGAGGAGGGTCAGATAGAGAAGCTCCTCTCAGGAAACGGACAATGTGAGGGTGCTGTGAAATTGAGACACCTTGAAAACGTGGCAAGACCAAAGCTAGTGCCGCCACCTGTCTTCTAAGTGTAGTTGCTTTGAGACCACTAGCCTTGCCGTCCTGTAGAAATTCTAGCAACGAGCCAATCCTCGGGTGTAGTGGATCAATCTTCTTCCGACGGCCCCAACGAACGAATGCTTTCCATGTAGTGTTGTAGATTTTTGTAGTAGATGACTTCCTTGATGCCATCATAGTATCAATAACAGAACTTGTGTAGCCTAGCTTGGTAAGCCTGTTCCTCTCAATTTCCACGCGGTCAAACAGAACCAACCTGGATTGGGATGCCAGATTGGTCCCTGAGTTAGCATATCTTCTGAGACCGGTAGTTTGAGAGGAGGAGCCACTGCCATCTCCCGAAGTGAGGAGAACCACGGACGACGTGGCCAGTATGGTGCCACTACAATGACTTCCGCCTTCAGCAGTCTTATTTTCCGAAGTAGTTTTGGTAAGACTGGAATTGGAGGAAATGCGTAAAGAAGACCGGCTGGCCAACTGGAAAGAAGGGCATCCGTGCCTTCCGCCTTGGGGTGAAAGTATCTGGTGAAGAATCGTGTCAGTTGACTGTTGTCTTGATTGGCAAACAGGTCCACCTGTGGAAGTCCCATCCTGGAGATTATCACCTGAAAGATCTTCCTGTGTAAGGACCATTCGCCCTCCTTGATCGTTCGTCGGCTCAGCCAGTCTGCTTGAAGATTGACTATGCCCTGTACGTGTTCCGCCTTGATTGAGGCCAGGTTGTTCTCTGCCCATGTGAGGAGTTGGATTGCCTCCTTGTGTAGGGCCAGGGATCGTGATCCCCCCTGTTTGTTTAAGTATGCCTTTGCAGATATATTGTCCGTCCTGATTAGAACATGGCGTCCCTTGATCTGAGGGGAAAAACACAGAAGAGCCAATCGGATTGCTCGCAGCTCCAGAAGGTTGATGGGTAGCTTGGACTCCGTTCTGGACCACGTTCCCTGAACTGGGTTGTGAGCTAATGTTGCGCCCCACCCTGATAAGCTGGCATCCGTGAAAATCTGTATCCAGTCTTGGATCCAGAATGTCTTGCCCTGTGTCAAGTTGTGAAGAACTGACCACCATCTGAGGCTCACCTTTACTTGTAGTGGTACCTTCAGCGAGAAGTCCATCTTGAGGGCAATAGAATTCTGGAATGGACGCATGAACATCTGCAATGGTCTTGAGTGGAACCGTCCCCATTGGAGTGAGTCGAGTGTCGATACCATCAATCCCATCATCTTGGTTAGGGCAGATAGGGATGAAGTTCTTGCCTTTATAATTTGTCTGGCCATGTCCTGTATCTTCTTTGCCTTGTTGTGCGGTAGGAACAGTTTTGTAGCTCGAGTGTCCAGGACTACACCTAGATGTTCCAATCTTTGAGTGGGAAGTAGTGAACTCTTCTGTAGATTTACTATGAATCCGAAGTCCTGTAGACATTGGATCGTCATGTCCGTGTCCCTCTTGGATCGCTGTCTGGAAGGGGACCGGACCAGAATGTCGTCGAGATACGGATGAATATGAATTCCTTTCTCCCTGAGGCAGACGATCACGTGAATGAGTACTTTGGTAAATACTCTTGGAGCCGAGGCGAGGCCAAAAGGGAGCGCCTGAACTGTAGGTGATCCCCGTTCACACAAAAACGTAGAAACCTGCAATGAGGAGGGAAGATCGGGATGTGTAGATATGCTTCCGTTAGATCTATAGAAGAGAGAAATTCCTGAGGTTGTAGTGCTTCTGCTATGGACCTCAGTGTCTCCATTCGGAAGTGTTTTGGCTCTACATATCTGTTCAAGAATTTTAAATCTAGAATGGCCCTCCAGTCTCCGTTCTTTTTGGGTACAGTGAAAAAGATGGAGTACACACCGGTCATCCTTTCGCTTGTGGGTACATGTTCTATGGCTTGTATGTCGAGGAGGTGTTGTATTGCATCTCTGGTTCTGTCCCTCTTGATGGGGTTTTGGTGTGTAGGAGACATGATGAAGCGTAGAGGAGGCATGGAGTGGAATTCTATTTTGTAGCCTTCCTGGATTAAGTCTTTTGTCCAGGCATCTGGATGTGAGTTGACCCATGCTTGACTGAAGAGAAGCAGGCGTCCCCCCACTGGAGGGGTTAGATAGTCATGCTTTTTGGTTCTTGGGTTCCCTTTCGGCTCTATCTGGTCTGTTGCCATATGATCTTGGGAACCTATTGTTAAATCCTCCCCTACGAAAGGACTGCTTGCTATTGTTGCTGTTGCTCCAAGCTTGTCTCCTGTAGTCCTGTCGTGGTCTGGGCGTGGACTGGTATGGTCTAGAAGAAGAAGCAGAAGTGGTAGGGAAGTTCATTGATCTCTTTTCTCCTGAGCGCACGTATTTTGGAAGTGCCTTCTTTTTATCACGAGTTTCAACTAAGATCTTCTCTAATGGATCTCCAAATAATTTGTTCCCTTGGAATGGGTACGCTGAAACTATTGCTTTGGATTGGTAATCAGCTGGCCAAGAGCGTAGCCATATTAAACGTCTGGCTGCTGCAGATGATGCCATAGCTCTAGAAGATAACACCATAGTGTCTAGGGTGGCATCAGCCGTAAATGAGATGGCTTTAAGGACTCTGTTAGCTCCCTCAAGTAGTCTGGAATTATTTTCAGGCAACATCTGAATTAATTTCCGCATCCATACTATGGAAGCCCTTGAGACTGTGGATGCAGCTGAAGACGCCTTGATGGCTAAAGAAGAGGCTTCATGTGATTTTTTGAGAGCAAACTCACATCTCTTATCCAGACTATTTCTCAAGTTGCCATGACCATCCTCTTGTAGAAGACCAGATGATTGCAGAGCCGCTACAGGGGCGTCTACGGCTGGAATCTGTAAAAGATCTGAAGTGGTAGAGGTTATGGGATACAATCTCTTAATAATGCCTGGAATGGGTTTACTAGACAGTGGTTTATCCCACTCTGCCTTAACCTTGCGCATATAAAAGTTAGGGAATGGAAAAGCTCTTTCAGACAACTCGTCTGGAGGGAAGAATTCATCAGTGATCTCTGATCCCTCTTGTTGCTCTTGTTCATCAGAGCTCTTATTTCTTGACTTTAGTAAATTTTGTATCTTAAGAGCAGAAACTGTCTTGGATAGAAGGTAATGTAGGTCCTCAGTTTTAAAAAACCTACAGGATTGTTCAGAGGTTATAGGAATCTTTTCCTCTTCCTCATCGTGTGAGGAAAATCCCCCTCCTCTTTTTCGCTATGGGTATTAGAAGCGTCTCCTCCCTGTTCCTCCTGGGGATCACCAGGAAAGCTTTTCTGGGAAGCTTTAGTGCGCCAGGCTTTCTGTTTCTTATGCCTTGGAGGAGAGGGGGAGGGGGAGGAGGAGGAGGAACGTGAGCGGGTATAGCAACCTCCCGATTTGCAATAACGGGCTATTTCCTGTCTCATGGCCCTTCTAAAGAAAGACATTGCTCTGGGGGAAAGGGGGTGGACCTGGAGTCGTCAAGGTTACCGGTCTCTGAGTCATCGTCCCCTTCGTCCCCTTGGGCAGCCTCCGCTGAAGCGATCGCTGCAATGTCGGACCCACTACGACATACAGTCTCGGGTCGCTCCCTGGCTGAGCTAGGGCTCTGCCATCCAATTCCCTCATTTAAAACAGCCGCTGTCTGCGCGGGCTCTGGCTGAGCGCGGGAAAGGGAGCTTTTGGCGCGCTTCGCACCCTCGTTGAACTCAGATGGTTTGGAGCCTTGCACTTCCACGGCCCTCTTCCAAGTCGCTCTCTCTCTCCTCCGTTCTTGTTTTTCTAACTCTCCAGAAGAGAGAAAACCGTCACTCTCTCTCCGGAGCGCCATTGCCTAACACAGAGAGTGAAGTGAAAGAAGAACTCTCTCAAGTTGGAGAAAAAAGGAGGAGAGGTAGGGAGGGTGTTTTTTTTTTTTTTGATAGATTAGAAGGAATAAATATAAGGAATAAAAGATATAGTAACAGGAACAGTGAAACCAAGAAGTTGAGCAAAATAGAGAAAAAGGTTTAGGCAAAGCCTACTCCTAGCTGCTCTCCCTACTGAGGCAGGAAAGAAACTGAGTTGAGGGTGACTCCCACCACAGGAAACAGGAAACACTTAGATTTGATCCTGCCTCCCTGAATGATGGACGGGAATCACCCACAAGATGGCCTCCACCTCAGAGGGAGAAGCAGGTGCAAACTCTATCCTTATAAAGGGGTACCCTTGTATCTGCCTGTAAAAACAGCTGAAGGGAATAACTTAAACCTAGCCAACATAAAGACTCTGTGATGAAGAGGGATTGTCAAATTGTGAAGATACTGAGCCTCTGAATATTGTAGAGAGGGGAGGTCAAGAAAACGAGGGGAGCACGCTCCAGATTACTTGGACTTCATTGTCCCAGATCCTCCTTTGTACAATCCGAAAAATGTCCCTTTCTCCTGAATTAGCCAGGGAGTCCAGATTGATACCGATTGATTTGATTTTGGAAGTTATAAATTCTGATCATTTCGAGATATAAGGCTCTGTTGGGAGAAGAGCAATAAGGCTGTTGGGAGGTGAGCTGAAATAGAGACGGAGCCAGTATTTAATGGCGAAGATCCATGCCTGTGTTTCAATAAGATGGGTGCCCAGCTCTGCACAGATAGTAAAATAGGCTACAGAGTTGGAAAGACCAAGGATCCTGCGTAGAAAGATATTATTTATACGTTCAACTTCTTTGTTGAAATTTTGGATCCACACAAGGATCCCGTAAAGCAGGCATGAGGTATCTTGGTGTTTTATTTCAACATAATTTAAAATGGTGTTCTCACCGGGACCACTCTCTTAGTCTGGCCAGGAATAAGACTGTGGCCATAACACGCTTCTTTCACAAAAAAGGTAATGAATATGTCCCGGCTGCCTTCCAGATTTTCCAGGCTATAGTTATCCCTCTCTGTCTTTCTCTAATACCTTTTAGTTACTTCTGTGGTCAGCAAAATTAAATAACCAAAATCAAAATTTTGGCTGCCACTGGCAAGCTGGCAACTGTATCTGCGAACCTCTGGTTACCTCACCTTTTTGCTTTGTAATGCTTAAGGTACTAGGTATCTGCACTTCCTCCTTTTGTCACAAACACAAAAGAAGAGTGCTTCTTTCTTTTCTTTTCACCCTGCCTTTCTGCCCTCATGGGGCCACCAAAGCAGCTAACTGATAAAAACATACAAATTAAAATCTCACCTTAAAAGCCAAGAAAAACAACATAAAAATGTATAATTAAAAATCAGAGCTTAAATCAAGGACAAGAAAACAAAACAAAGCACAATAGTTAAAACACTGGAGAGGCAGGAGGAAATTCTATTACAGCAGAATATGCTTAGGAATGTTTCAGCCTTTTGAATTTTTACATGCATCCCTTCATTTCCTATATATGGTTTTCTCTCCTACATAACTGTACTAGTCACCTGGACCTTTCCCACATACCAGCTGCTTTTCCTTTGTCACTTCGGAATGACTGGAGGGGGTGACAGTCTTGATGAGGATCAATAAACTGAAGCTCAATCCAGATAATACTAGGGAATTGTTGATAATATAACTGATCAGCGACTGAGAATTCAGCCTGTTTTGGATGCAGTTGCACTCCTCATAAAGGAGGTCTGGATTCTGAGTGTGCAATTAAATCCAGTTCTGCAGAGAGAAGAACAGATTTCCTTTGGGTACACACACAACAACTTTTAACAGCTTTGCTTGTTATATCAACTAAGGATCTTCCTTGAAAACCAAGATTTGGCCACAGTTCCATGCTGTGATCATATCCAGGTTGGATTAATATAATGTATTCTACTAGGTTTGTCTTTGAAAATGTTCCAGTAGCTTGATAGTGCAAAATACAGCTGCCAGATTGCTGAGTATTATGACAATTGCACCAGCTGACTATTCTCTTCTGAGTGCTGATTATTATTTATCTAAACATCTTGGGACCAGGATAACGAAAGGCCTGTCTACTTCCAAACCCACCTGATAGTTTGACCTTTCCCCCCCTAATAGCAGGTCTTGTACTATTTAAAGTTGCCCTCTCCTTCAAAATCATTTTGTAAGGAACTCAATCCAGATTTGGTGACAATGTCTGGAACTAATGACCACCCCCCAAAAAAAATAAGTCTGTCTAATCTAACAATAACCCAAGTGTGGGGGGAAAAAACAATTTGCAAATAGAAAATTTAAGAATGAACACAGTTCTATTGCAGGTGCTTCAGATAAATGTATCACACAATTGCTTGGGTCCCAACCAAGTCATCAGGGTTTTCAGTTGTGTCAGATTTACAATGTCTAAATTACATTTTTATGCTTTGGAGATTGCAAAGATTACTGCAGCTAAAATACACGCATTTTCAACTCATGTATTATATAGTTCCCATAAGCAGACTATAACTAACACTACTGCAAAATAGTGCGAACTCTGTAAAACAATTTGGCTTTCAAAGTAAAAATTACTTCCCGCTAATTTGAAAACTAAATTTTCAAACAAATATAAAAACAGAGGTTGTCTTCCTTCCTTCCTTCCTTCCACTATGTTTCTCTCCTGGTCACAGTTGTGTTCTGCAGAAACAAAGGCATTAGCACACTGAGCCCTGGACTGCGATCACACACACAATTAGCTCCGCCATAGGTGCGAATGCCAGGCAGATTTAAAGGGTGCGATCAGAAATGGGAAGCGCCCCGCACCCTTCGGCAACCTGTTTGCTCCGCCACAGAAGCAGAGTAAAAAGATACCAGGGAAAATCTGGTAGTAAACAGGTTGCGACGGGCCACAGATGGAGTTTCCCATGTCTGATCGTTCCAGCATGCTCTCATGGCATCAGGATAGTCTGATCAGGCCATCCTGACTCTGTGCCATTGTCCCCCCCTCAGTATGCGCATCATTGCAAACTCCATAGGGAGCCTTCAGTGCAGAGATGCGATTCAGTGACTTCTCGTTTAAGCGCATTGGAAACAAACAGCAAAAAAAAACCCGACTCACCCGCAGTTGCATCTGATCATGCAGTAGCGGGTTGTGCCTACAGCTTCCAAGGACTGTGTGATCACACACCTACGGGTCAAATTCCTCTGGAGGAAATAGCCTCACTTCCCCTCCCCCTTATCTCGCGCGTGTAGACCATACACTGAACATGAGTTAGCTGTGTTATGCAGTTGCTAAAAAGGCAAATGCGATTTTGGGCTGTATCAACAGAAATATAGTGTCCAGATCAAGTGATGGTATCGCTTTACTCTGCTCTGGTTAGACCTCACCTAGAGTGTTGTGTTCAGTTTTGGGCACCACAATTTAAGAAGGATATAGACAAGCTGGAACATGTCCAGAGGAGCATGACGAAGACAGTGAGGGGTCTGGAGACCAAGTCCTATGAGGAAAGGTTGAAGGAGCTGCCTATGTTCAGCCTGGAGAGGAGACGACTGAGAGGTGATATGATAACCATCTTCAATTACTTGAAGGGCTGTCACCTAGAGGATGGTATGGAGTTGTTTTCTGTTGCCCCAGAAGGTAAGACCAGAACCAACAGGTTGAAATTAAATCAGAAGAGTTTTCGGCTAAACATTAGGAAAAACTTCCTGACAGTTAGAGGGGTTCCTCAGTGGAACAGGCTTCCTCAGGAGGTGGTGGGCTCTCCTTCTGTGGAGGTTTTCAGAGGGAGGCTAGATGGTCATCTGACAGCCATGCTGATTCTGTGAACTTTGACAGACCATGACAGAGAGGGCAGGAAGGGTTGCCTCAGTCCTTAGTTCTTGTGGCTCTTTCTTACACGCCCCGGGAACTGCTGATTGCCATTTTTGGGGCAGGAAGCAATTTTTCTCCAGGCCGGTTTGGACAGGGATCCTGGAGGTTTTTTGTCATCTTCTGCGCGTGGAACAGCAGTCACTGCGGGTGTGAAGGGGGAGGTATTTGTGAATTTCCTGCCTTGTGCAGGAGGTTAGACTAGATGACCCTGGAGTTCCCTTCCAACGCTATGATTCTATGAGGACAGCCTCTCAGAGAAAAAGTATCTTCTATCCTCCCAGGTGATAAATGTCAGCCAGTTTTATCTGGTGGTTGTTGTTTTTTTACTCTGCTGTCTTTTTAAATATGAAAGCAGAATACAATCAATGAACTACTGATACTTGCAAACATATATACTGACTGGCTTATTTCCTACAGAAGTAGTGGCCCTCCATAGGGACCAGAAGCATCGGCGAGGGAAGTAGTACAGCATAGGACTAAACCACACGACAGCTCACATTCCACAGAGGCTGAACTAGATGTGATGTTTGCCACATGCTCTCCATACACCAGCTGCCAGTCCCCATGGAGAACTTCCTCTAAGAGTGCTATGGGGCCCTCCTCCCCGCACCATTTCCCCAAACCAAAACAATACCGGGGTGGGGATGTCATTTGCTCCACTGGGCAGATGCACATGCACTGATCCTTGCAAATGCTGCCACAAAATAGGGCAAATAACATGCTTCTGGTGCCATTTTGAGTCAGGAAAACGGAACGGTGGAGAGCAAAGAGCCCTTCCTCCCTCCCGTGCCAAGGTCCTGACCATAAACATGTCCTCACAGCACTTTTGGAATGAGTTCTCCAGAGTGTCCAGTAGCTGGCATATGGCTACTAGTCCCTGTGGAGAACATTTGACAAACATCACATCTTGTCCAGCCCTAAGGCTTGGATTCTAAGAAATGTGAATAAAGCAGGATTTCCCCACTGGAGCGTCCTGAGTCCCTCTGAAAAGTTGTGCCCGAGGTTCTTAAAACCCTTGGGATGAAGTATAAGGGACTGTATGGGATGAAGTATAAAGCACTGCAGCTGCAGAGGGGAAATTGCCCCCATTTATATGAGTCTTGCTGTATTTGTACAACAGATCACACAGGAATGGGAAAGCAATTCTGACTGAGCCTCCACTTTAGCTTCACCCCCACCAATATAATCACATACCATTCCCAAAGGACCTCCAATCCTCAAGACCAACTTGGTGGGGGGCATTGGGGTCCTCAGTAGGGAAGAGGATGCTGTAAAGCACCATCCTTAAGTTCTCATCTGCTTTCAGTGTCAACTAAACATTCAAAGAAAGCAATTCCACGGAATTTTCATACTTATCAATGATAAGGCATCACTTTTGCTATATGCTTCTGTTTGCTCATGATCCGATACAAGTTATTTCACTACTGCAACTATATGCTTAGTTAGTGCTCTCATCATTAAAATCATGCAAATGAACTGAACAAACATTAATAGTAGAATGGCAGGGCCAAAATGTTTTAAATGAGAGAAATAAATGACCAGCCACCATGGTTTACCACAATACTTCAATCTTAACCAAGCTGACCGTTACAGGGAAAAGTACACACTGCATGGTACAAGAAGTTCAGAACACATCATGACAATGGCGCCACTACTTCATTCTTGATACACAGGGATTAGAAGTACATGCATGTGGCAAGTCATCTGCTTGATTCGGTCTTTTTGGACTGATCAAATGCTCAACGGAGCCACTTTAGAAGAAAGGGCTGAAATATGTCATAAATAAATGTTAGTTTTCTAATGGGAGAAACAATCATGGAACCAAGGATGACTCATGGGGAAGGAGAAGTCCCATTTCCCCCTCTATTTCAACCCTGCAGCCTCCCCTCCCCTCTCCTCCCAGTTCTCACAGCCTCTTCTCCCAAGCCCTCCTGCTTCTGCCCCTCCATACCTCCAAAAGGGATTAAATAAAACACAATACAGTTTACAATATACAGATGGCTTAGGTCCCTTTTCCCAAGCATTGGGCAGCTCACATTACATAAGTCACTTTGAATAAGAGATCTAATCAACCATAATTTCTACAGAAGGGGCCACAGCAATGTTATGTGGAGTTGCTTCAGCAGCACCCAAAATCATGGCCAAAATCTGCAATGTCGTTATGTAAAAAGCCTTAGTGCTTTTAAGATGTTTTGTATATTAATCTCCCCCCCCTTTTAGATTTTCTTGCAAAATATGGGATTCCCTAGGTTTTCACCCTTGCATGTTTTTTAAAACTTGCATGAGTGTGGCCTCACACCTGGCAATTAGATAGGAACTTTGAACGTATCATGAAGGTTTTTCTATCAGAGGTAGAGGAGGACATCCTCACTTTTGGGTACTCCTTCTCCCACAATCCCTGGAGGCAGGATATTAGGTCATTTTCTTTTTGCCCTTGAGGAGAGGAATACCTCCTTTCTCAAGTTCAGAAGCTTCCAGAGCTTTCCATAGGTAAAGGTAAAGGTTCCCTTGCTCGAAAGCCAGTCGAATCCGACTCTAGGGCTGCGGTGCTCATCTCCGTTTCAAAGCCGAAGAGCCAGCGCTGTCCGAAGACATTTCCGTGGTCATGTGGCCGGCATGACTAAACTCCAATGTGCACGGAACGCTGTTACCTTCCCACCAAAGTGGTACCTATTGATCTACTTGCAATTTCTTGCTTTCGAACTGCTAGGTTGGCAGGAGCTGGAACTAGAGACAGGAGCTCACCCCATCATGCGGCACCCGGGTCTCGAACTGCTGAACTACTGACCTTCCACAGCCTGCAGTTCACCATTAAATATGCTGTCATTTGATGGTGCCAACAGGACTTAAATCTGAAGATTAAATAACTATGAGGCCAGAGGGCCAATCCCATTTCAAAGAAGAAACATTTAGTGATTAACAGTAACAGCAGAAAAAGTGTTACAAAGTTTTCCCTAAGTTGGGAGCGCAGCCCGCCTTCATAAACAAAAATGTAAGAGTGGCTAAAGAAACAAACCATCATTCATGATCAACTATCTTATCTATTATAGTATAACTATGCTTTTTCTATTACAATTGTCGAACAAAACTTACTTTATTGCATAGAAATTACATATACTCTAAATTTTTGCTTTTTAAAATCTATATTCTATCTTTCCTTCCTTATCTAACAATTCATCATTACAAACATATTTTACCTAATTCTGTTGCGTAATCATTCTCCATTTTGACCATTCAACCCTGGTTTTGAGCTATATATTAAAAAAATACATTTCATTTTTCTTGTAATTCTAAATTCAGTCTGTTATGCAAATAAGATGTTAGTTTTGCCATTATTGCATACTCGGTTAATTTATTTTTCCAGTCCTTCAATTCTGGACATTTTTCAGCTTCCTATTCAGACGCAAATACCACCCTTGCTGCCATTACCATATATTTGAATAGTTCACTGTAGATTCTCATGATGTAACGTATTTTTTGGGTACAACGCAAACTTACATTTTAATACCTTTTGTATCCCTTCATGGATCTTTATCCAATATTGTCTTGCTTTATTGCACATCCACCACATATGATAAAAAGTTGCATCTGTGCTTTGACATTTCCAACATTTTCCATTATAACTCTTATTAGGTTTTGCAATGTCCTTGGGTGTAATGTACCATCTAAAAAACATTTTATACCAATTCTCCCTTAACATTTGGGACTCAGTAAATTTAATTTCTTTAGTTCATAAGTTTTTCCATTGGCTCATAGACATATTCTCTCCAAAAAATTTCATCCATTTAATCATACAGTCTTTCCCTTGTTCTGTTTCTGTTTCCTTTTGCAACATCATTTTATATACTTTTCCTAACAGGTGTTTTAAGTCTCCTGTAATTAATTGTTCATAAGCCGTTTTCTGTCTTAAGAGACCTACTTATTTTGCTATTTGCTCTTTATGTTTAGATACCATTCGGTAGTATATCAGCCCCTGGAATTCTTTCCTTCATTTTGGACTTCTTGCCAAGATTTAATTTTTCCATGTCATATAATCGTAGGTTATATGATCAGGTTCCCCCCCCGATACTTGCATCACAGTAGACATTGATTGGAGATGTCAATGGCAAGGTGGGCAGACTTATCCTATTTTTACACTGAAAACATATTCTTAGTAATCTGTCCCTCAAAAAATGACTGCCATCTTGTTTTTGAACAGTTTTCTGTGACCTTAATCCACATATAATTGAGGTTCCTTTCTTTGTATCAGCTATTTCTAATTTGATATTCCTCTCATTTGGATTTGTAATCCAATCTGAAATCGAAACCAATGCACATGCTTGATGGATCCTCTTCCCCCCCCCATCCTGTAATATTTTAAATTTGCTCTTGGTTTCTTTCCATTCCATGTAAAATTGTTTATCGTTTTCTGCCTTTTTTAAATAACCTTTTCTTCTATGTCAGTTGGTAGCATTTGGAACAAAAAGGTCAACTTCGATAAAATATTCATTTTAATAGCAGAAATTCTGCCTAGCCATGAAATCTTTAATTTTTTCCATCTTTGCAATTCTTCAGTAATGCTTGCCCAGACATTTTTGATAACTGTCTTTATATAAATTTTTACTTTGTCCTGTTATGTGGATACCCAGGTATTTTATTTTTTATTGGCTACTTTGGCTGAGATTTATTTATTTTTTTGCTAGCTGCCTTAGGGGCTTACATAAGCCATAAAGTGGAAATGAAATATTTTAAATAATTTTTTTCCCCTTAAGAGATGGATATGGCAACCCCCCTTTAAAGGCTGTTTGTTTGTTTCTTTACAAAGCCGCAGCACTGCGCTGCAGAGACAAGAGAAAGGGAATGCTATTCTGAAGACAGCTCAGCTTCACACCCCTCCTTGTGGTGGCTATGGAGAAACATCCAGACGCCCAATCCATCCACAGCCACCCCACAGTTTGCCCTTTGCTATGGAGAAAATGAGATCTGTATTATCACCTCCAAAGTAAATGGGGGGAAAATAAAAGTCAGGTAAGTCATGCCAACATTAGGTATGTTGTCTGGACACTCCCCTTTACTACAGGGGCTTCCTGCTGTTGATGGGGGGGGAATTCCTGTGTGGAAACAGTCTTTCCCCCCTTACCTAGTACAGTAACAGGTTAATGAACTAAACTGAAATATAGCTCTATTTCGTCAGTGTTGATTGACAGAGTTATAGAATCATAGAATCATAGAGTTGGAAGGGAACTCCAGGGTCATCTAGTCCAACCCCCTGCACAAGGCAGGAAATTCACAAATACCTCCCCCTTCACACCCACAGTGACCGCTGTTCCACATGCAGAAGATGACAAAAAACCTCCAGGATCCCTGGCCAAACCGGCCTGGAGAAAAAAATGCTTCCTGACCCCAAAGTGGCGATCAGCATTTCCCTGGGCATCTAAGAAAGGGCCACAAGAACTAAGCACTGAGGCAACCCTTCCTGCCCTCCCTCTCATTATCTAAGTTCACAGAATCAGCATGGCTGTCAGATGGCCATCTAGCCTCCCTCTGAAAACCTCCACAGAAGGAGAGCCCACCACCTCCCAAGGAAGCCTGTTCCACTGAGGAACCCCTCTAACTGTCAAGAAGTCCTAATGTTTAGCTGAAAACTCTTCTGATTTAAATTCAACCCGTTGGTTCTGGTTTGACCTTCTGGGGCAAAAGAAAACAGCTCCATACCATCCTCTAGATGACAGCCCTTCAAGTAATTGAAGATGGTTAGCATTTATTTATTTATATATTTATTTATTATTTCAAATTATAACCCGCCTTGCTGGAAAAACTGGCTCAAGGTGGCGTACAGACATTAAAATGCAATACAACAATAAATGCAATAAAATTCATAAGAACATCATAAAATGCTGATAAAGCAAAATCATATCACCTCTAAGTCGTCTCCTCTCCAGGCTAAACATAACCAGCTCTTTCAACCTTTCCTCATAGGACTTGGTCTCCAAATCCCTCACCATATTTGTTGCTCTCCATTGGACATGTTCCAGCTTGTCTATATCCTTCTTAAATTGTAGTGCCCAAAACAGAACACAATACTCTAGGTGAGGTCTAACCAGAGCAGAGTAAAGTGGTACCATCACTTTGCATGATCTGGACACCACCACCATTGCAGCAACCTAACTGGTTTCTCTGTTCTTCTACTACAATTCATAAATGCCTCTCCGATGCTGGAGAAATTAGCTAGAGTATGCCTACATCTTGACTGAGTCAGTGCCATGGCACAAGCAGACAAGTGAGTGGAGGTGGAGGAAAAGTAAAAGATCTTTAAGAACTCTCTCACACAGACAGCATATCAATCTGTCAGTCATCTATTCTGTCTTCTGACTTTCCACGACAGTCTTCTCTACTGTACAGGAATTAGGGCTCCCAATTCACTACTGACAGCTCTACCAATAAGAAATTCAGAATAAATACAGCATGTGTATTCTTTTGTTGGCCGCGGTGGCTCAGACAGCGCTGGCTCTTCACCTTGGAAATCGAGATGAGCACCACCACCTAGAGTCAGATTCTACTAGCTTTTGAGCAAGGGAAAACCTTTAATTCTTTTGTTAAGATGGCTATTTTTTGGCTTGTTCAGTGGCACCTTTAAGACAAAGTTTTATTCAAAAGGTATAAGCTTTTGTGTGCACGCACACTTTTCCAGATACAATGAAATGGAAATTACCAGTCCATACATATAGGCAGAGGGTGAGCATAATGAAGATATTTAACAGATTCAAGGACCAAACTATGGTTATCATTTGTTTGGGTTTAATTCCAGGGGGAAATATAGTGAAGAAAATAAATATGTCAAAATTGGAGATTGATGGGCAGATGCACCCTTAACTGTGGGAGGCTGAGAGGAATTAACTGAGACCCCGTCACCTGAATCTATCTTCGTGGAAGGCACCACATTCAGCCGCATGGAATGGAACTCCATTAACCTTACAAAGGTTTACTGCTTACCCTCTACCTATATGTATGGAGTGGTAATTTCCACTTCATTGTATCTTGAAGGAGTGTGCTTTGCACACAAAAGCTTATCTCTCCTTATAATATTTATCTTTTGGTTTCATAAGATTCCATGCGCTCCCATTGGCTGTAAAATGCCCTCCCTCAGCCATTGGCCCATCAGTCGCCACTCAAGAGTACTCGCATGCCATTGGCCGGGTGCTGGGTCTGCTCCTCTTCCCCACCCACTCCCCCTGGCAGACAGCTCTCTCTCCTGAGGAAGGCAGTTCTCTTGCCTCCTGTGAGGGACTATCCCCTCAGTGGCTGTTGGTTGGCACCCAAGCTTGGTTCTGTGAGTAAAAAAACAAAGGACTTTCAGCATAACCCCTCCCCCGCCCATAACCCCCTCCCCAACGGCCACTTTCCTGTCAGAATAAATGGAAAAAGGCTCTCTCTCCTGCTTAGCTTCAGCATGGCTGGCTGGCTAACGAGGTGTGCCAGCAACCATCAAACCATTTTCTTCAACTCCCTGCTGAGCAGCTGACTTTCCCCTAGGGTTGCCAATCTCCAGGTGGGACCTGGAGATCTCCCACTGTTACAATTGACCTCCAGATGACAGAGATCAGTTCCCCAGGAGAAAATGGTTGTTTTGGAGGGTAGACTCTATGGCATTATACCCTGCTGAGTCCTTCCACCCCCCCCCAAATGTTGCCCTCCATAGGATCCACCCCCCCCAAATCTCCAGGTATTTCCCTAATCAGAGTTGGCACCTGTACTTTCTCCTCTGTCAGTAAAAGGCCCTTTCCACACCTATGTTGGCCTTTGGAAGAAAACTCATTGGGCCCAGTCCTGATCAGGTTGCCAACTCCAGGTGGGCAGTTCCTGGCGATTTGAGGGATGGAGCCTGGAGAGAGTGAGGTTTGAAGAGGGGTGGCACCTCAGACAGGTACGATGCCATAGACTCCACCCTCCAATCCAGCCATTCCCTGATGGGGAACCATTGTTGCCAATCTCCAGGTGGGGGCTGGAGATCACTCAAAATTACAACTGCTCTCTAGGAGGGAGGGGGGAGGAGATGGAAAACTAAAGGTAGGTTGATGGTTGGCTGGGAGGCAGATAGGGTTGTCAACTCCAGGTTGGGAAATTCCTGGAGATTTGAGGGGTCGAACCTGGAGAGGGTGAGTGTTGAGGAGGGGTGGGACCTCAGACAGGTACAATGCCATAGACTCCACCCTCCAAACCAGCCACTCCCTCCTGGGGAACCACTGTTACCAATCTTGGGGGTGGGCTGGAGATCACTCAAAATTACTACTGCTCTTCAGGTAGCAAAGATCAGTTCCTCTGGAGAAAATGGTGGACTCTGTCATTATACCCTGCTAAGATTGCCACAGCAAATTGTCACTGAGTGCCCAAAGCTGGGGCACTCTCCCAGAGCCTCTTTCTAGAGCCCGTTGTATTTATTTCCACAACGGGCCTTATTCCTAGTACCTTGAATAAAACAGTGTTGGTCTTAAAGGTGTCACTGGACTCAAACTGTGTCCTGCTGCTTCATACCAAAATGGCTACCCACCTGAATCTATTTTTTGGCTTGTGAGTCCTCTAAATTTTAATCTGGGTTAATGGGGGGAAAGAAATTCAACACTGTGACAAACAAGCAAAGGCTGAGCCTCTCAACAGATAATATAATTTCAAATTCTGGAAAGGTAATATACAGGACGGCTCCAGTGTAGCCATATCTGTGATTCTTTTGGAGTATTATGAGAAGGTGAACAAGCACTGGATAAGGTTGGCCCAGCAGATATTATATACTTGGACTTCAAAAAGGCTTTTGACAAGATACCTCACCAAAGATTCCTGAGTAAGCTTTGAAGTCTTGAAATAAGAGATGCTCTCTTACAGATTAAAAATTGGTTAAATGACAGGAACCAGAGAGAAGCAATTAACAGAAAGTTTTCACAATGGAGAGGAATGAGCACTGTGGTCCTACAAGGATCAGTATTAGGAACGGTGCTATTTAATTTGCTCATAAATGATCTGGAATTGGGGGTGGGCAGTGTAAATGGCCAAGTTTGAGGATGACACCAAATTATTCAGCAAGCAAAAGGGAGAGACCTCCCAGCTGAAACTAATCAGGAAACATCAAGAAACAACTGGGGAGGACGCTGATATGCAACAATATCTATTAAAGATACAAGGTACAATTCATGTGTGTAACAACATCTAAGCAGAAAAGAAATACAATCATATATTAAATATAAATACTTAATAAAAGAATTTGAGCTCCAGTTATACACGAATCAATCAAAAGAATCCACTGTACATAGAAGTCAAAGTGCAATTCAAGGTGCAATCAATACAAGGTATAGTTAATGAAGATTCCAGACTACTTCTCCATTTCGATAATACACTTCCTCAGAAGTAAGTACTTTCAGCTACAAGGTAAAATGCATAGTATATTATTACAAAATATATAGAGAGACCAAACCAAATTTTGTGTGTGTGTGTGTGTGTGTGTGTGTGTGTGTGTGTGTATATATATATATATATATATATATATATATATATATATACACACACACACACACACACCATTCCAGAAGCAAAAGAGATTGGGAAAAGATGGCAAGAATACAAAGAAGAACTATGCAAGAAGGACCTCAATGTACCTGACAACCACAACGGTATAATCACTGAACTCGAGCCAGACATCCTGGAATGCGAAGTTAAATGGGCCTTAGAAAGCATTACTAACAACAAAGCTAGTGGAGATGATGGTATCCCAGCTGAGTTATTCAAAGTCTTAAAAGAAGATGCTGTTAAAGTGCTGCACTCAATTTGCCAACAAATTTGGAAAACACAACAGTGGCCACAGGATTGGAAAAGGTCAGTATACATTCCAATCCCAAAGAAGGGCAATACCAAGGAATGTTCAAACTATCGCACAATTGCACTCATTTCACACGCTAGCAAGGTCATGCTCAAGATCCTACAAGCTAGGCTCCAACAGTACTTGGATAGAGAACTGCCAGAAGTACAAGCTGGGTTTTGAAAAGGTAGAGGAACTAGAGATCAAATTGCCAACATTCGCTGGATTATGGAGAAAGCAAGAGAGTACCAGAAAAACATCTACTTCTGCTTCACTGACTATGCTAAAGCCTTTGATTGTGTGGATCACAATAAACTATGGCAGGTTCTTAAAGAAATGGGAGTACCAGACCACCTCACATGTCTCCTGAGAAACCTGTATAAGGGTCAAGAAGCTACAGTTAGAACCGGATATGGAACAACTGATTGGTTTAGCATAGGAAAAGGAGTACGACAAGGATGCATACTGTCACCGTGCTTATTTAATTTATAT
The DNA here is from genome assembly GCA_029375565.1 of Gekko gecko. Lineage (NCBI taxonomy): Eukaryota > Metazoa > Chordata > Lepidosauria > Squamata > Gekkonidae > Gekko > Gekko gecko. Next base: position 96,627,508 of record JAPDNY010000003.1, on the reverse strand, counting down.
GCAGAGTACATCATGCGAAATGCTGGCCTGGATGAATCACAAGCTGGAGTTAAGATTGCTGGGGAAAAGATCAATAACCTCAGATATGCAGACGATATCACTCTGATGGCAGAAAGTGAAGAGGACCTAAAGAGCCTCTTGCTCAGGGTCAAAGAGGAGATCACAAAAGTGGGCTTGAAGCTCAACATCAAAAAAACTAAGATCATGGCATCTGGCCCCATCACTCCTTGGCAAATAGAAGGGGAAGTCGTAAAACTTCACGTTCCTGGGATCCCAGATCACTGCAGATGGTGACTGCAGCCATGAAATTAAAAGACGCCTGCTCCTTGGGAGGAAAGCAATGGCAAACCTAAACAGCATGATAAAAACCAGAGACATCACCCTGCCAACAAAAGTCCGCATGGTCAAAGCAATGGTATTCCCTGTAGTAATGTATGGCTGGGAGAGTTGGACTATAAGGAAGGCCGAGCGCCGAAGAATAGATTCTTTTGAACTATGGTGCTGGAGAAGACTCTTGAGAGTCCCTTGGACTGCAAGGAGATCAAATCATTCAGTCCTAAAAGAAATCAATCCTGACTGTTCCCTGGAAGGCCAGATCCTGAAGTTGAAGCTCAAATACTTTGGCCACCAAATGAGAAGGGAGCACTCACTGGAGAAGACCCTGATGCTGGGAAAGATTGAAGGTCAAAGAAGAAGGGGACAGCAAAGGATGAGATGGTTAGGCAGTGTCATCGATGCAACGAACATGGAATTGAGCAAACTTCAGAGGACAGTGGAAGACAGGAGGGCCTGGTGTGATCTAGTCCATGGGGTCGCAAAGAGTCAGACTCGACTGTGCGACTGAACAACAACAACATACCATTCCATGAGTGTTGTCTTATTTCACATTCTTTTGCTTCTATCAATGTTAGTAGAATTTTGTTTCTGTAAAAATAAATGCCAGTCCTCCATAAGCTCATCCAATGAGCCGCCAGGGGGCCTCGGATCCCGTAGGACCATTTGGAACCATATAGGGTCCATTTGGCTCCGCGGGCAAGCAAAAATTCGCTCGCAACCTAAACAGGGTCAGAGTGGGGCGTTCAGACGGGCCTTCAAGGCAAAGTGGTCCGACCATGGTACTGCCGCTGCAGTAATCCGGTCCACTGTAATCCCCACCGCAAAGATCAAATCGAGCATGTACATGGGGATCAATACGAACTGGGAGAGTCCCAGCAATGCCATGGACGTCGCTAGGTCCATTGCCTGACTAGAGGATGCGTCCTCAGCATGGACGTTGAAGTCACCCAAGACCAAAAGCCTAGGGTGCTCCAGCGCCCAGCCTCATACGGCCTCCAGCAGGGACGGCAGGCTACTGGCCGGTGTGTTAGGCGGTCAGTACACTAGCCAGATCGCCAGACTCTCCTCGGTCCCCAGCACCAGACCAACACACTCCATGCCCACAATCTCCAATGGGGGGAGCGCCCTGAAGGAGTAAGCCTCCCGAATGAACATCACCACTCCTCCCCCCCGCCCTCTAGTCCATGATTGGTGGAGGACCAAAAACCCAGGTGGGGCCAGTTGGGAGAGAGCTACGGTCTCCCCCTCCTACACCCAGGTCTTGGTTAAACACGCCAGGTTTTGTATGAACTTTTCATATAGGGTCTTGAACTGCCATCGAATACCCTAATGCTTGACAGGAGTTCAGTAGGCTACCTGAATTCAGAAGTTCTTTTAAACATTGACCTAGATTGGGGGCCCATCTCACTCGGCAGCCAAACCTTTCTGTAGGTTGAACCATGATAGAGTATCTGGAGGTTAGATGAGGTCCTCAGGATCTAAGAAGACCCGTAAAAACAGTGGGAAATGGTCACCCTCCAAGTATGGAAGTACTTGAAATTTCTCCCTCAGGGAAACTAGAGTTCTACAAGTCAAAATGTAGTCAATTGTACTCACTTTGGCACCTGTCATGAAAGTGAATTCACCAGGGGAATCATTGACAGTAGACCCATTTTAAATAAAGAGTCCTAACCTAAAGGCAAACTTAAAAAGGCAAGCCCCTGCCTAGTTTGCTTGCTGATCTTTAAACACTCTCTCTTGACTCAGAAACCCCAAAGATTCACCTGACGAACTGATCTGCAGCTTAAATTTGGTTGCCAGAAAAGCATTGTCTGGTCCCAAACATGCATTCAAATCACCACCTAAAAGTAACATGGCCTCAGGATGCTCCGGCATTAGGGCCCTTACATAATTTTCTAGGGACATCCAAATTTCTTCTATCTCAGTTTTTTTTTTACCTAGAGGGGGTAAATAGCTGTTTATGAGCATCAGATTTTTCCTTCCTCAAGATAAATTCACAGCCATCGCCAATTGCCCCAAAGGAGATTTTGCTATACATTTTACTTTTAAATATGTCAATACTAAAATACCCAGCCCCCCCCAGCCCATGCCCTGGTACTGCATTACCTCTAAAAGAATTAAAACATTCTAAAACTAAATCAGCATCTGACAAAGTCTCCTGTACAAGAATAATATCATAGTTCCAGTAGAAGAAAGGAATATCTGGGTACTGAGAGATGCATTGTGTCCATTCGGCCACATTCCAGGATAGAAGTTCAAGGGCAGCAGTCTCTTTCTGAGTCCCTGTGGATTGATACCGTCATGCTTGAGGAACTGTTCTCAGGGAGACTTCTTCAGTTTCCTGCTCAGTTGGCTTAGGAGTCATGTCTTCTGAACTTGATGAGGTTAAATCAATAGAAGCCCCTCCTTCTGAGATCTTGCAAGTCTTTGGGGGCAACTGCATATCAAGCGCTTGTTGGATAACCTTAGATGACAAGGAAAGGTCCAAAGTAGTAAAAGAGTTGTTCAAAGACTTAGAGGTCTCAGGCTGTTGGATAACATTTTCTTGGGTATTACAGCATTGGGGAGGAGATGAAGTATCCATTGGAGTGGTAGCCTTCAGTAAACCGAGCTTGACTAAGTCCTTCAGGGGTTCAGCCCTCTTTAATGTTGCACCCAGGGTTTGTTTCAACTTATTAACCAGATTGGTAGGAGATTTGGAGCATAATGTTGATTTTCCACTGCTCTCCATAGAAGACACCATAGCTTTGTCCATATTCTGTTGCCTCTGGATTTCCTGCAAGCCCCTATCAAATGGAACACAGCCATCGCTACCCAAGAGGGCTCTTTCTTGTGTCCTGAAACACACTAATTGGATGAATGCCAAATGTACCTAAGAAGCCTCTCATCTTAAGCAGCGTCCATGGGATAGTGGGTGCTGAAATAGAAGAACCAGCCTTCTAATTGAAGGACGATTCGGAAGTCTTTCAATTTGTTCTAAATCAACCTCATCAGCCTCCAACCTCAATAAACGGCATAATGAGAAAATCACTTCTTGTCTGCTGTCCCAGCAGCCTGCATTTACTGCAATTTGAGCAATTTCCAGGGCAACCTGAGAACTGTTCCATATCAGAAAATCCTTAGAAGAGGGCTGGTCTGCAGGGTCATCATTTAGAATTAAAGGATGGCAAGAAGCAGCATCAAGTCTCTCTTTTGCAGTAGCTTAGAACCAACCTCTCCTTTGGGTGAGTGTTCTGGTGCTGCTAGATGTAGAATGCCTCCTTCCAAATTTCTCTTGAGTAAATTTTCCAGACTGGCCAGTCTGGATGATATATTTAGTTGCTAGAAGATGGCTATGACTGTCTCAGCTGTTATAAGACACTGATCACCAATCAATTTGATTAAGTCTGCTTTTGAGATTTTTCTGTTTTCTCTTCAAGCTGTAGAGTTTAAAGGACTTGAATGCAGGACTTACAGTAGCCCCTGTAAGAAGAGCTCTGTAAGCGACATTAGGGGTCTGTTGCCTAATATGCAAAGGAATTCCTGCTACAAAAAGAGCCCTGTCTATAAACAAAACAAACTGTCTGAACGACAAGGCTACAGGGCTACCCTAATACACTATTCTAACTTAGGGAGTAACTCTGTGAGACAAATCAAATCCAAAAGATAAAAAGAAAGACCTTAATGCCTCGGAGCTCTGCGAAAAGCGTCTGAGCAGGACGCTGCCCCGACCGGAAGTCTATTGATCCAGTGACTTCTGCAGCCGGCCCACTCCTTCTTCCAAAATCAACAAACTCAAATGAGCTCCTGCACTCTCATATATGCACTCTCATACATACACATATGCACACTGTTCAGAATGCAGCATAATTTGGCCATCAGGAAAATGCTGTATACTTGTACACGCCTTCCTTTTCTTCTGTGTTTCAATTCCTCCTACATCTCCTGCAGCTTCTAATTCTAGTTTGGAGGCAAAATATTGTTTGTGGTAACTATAGCTTGCTCAGTTTGGATGCCACAGCAATCTATGGTACTGTGTGAACCAGGAAATGCAGGAAGGAATCAGAGCATGTAAGAGTAGGAGGAAATGTTGGAGTAGGAGGGACACAAACATGGAGCATACTCCTTGCCCCTAAACCATAGACTGACCATAATATTTGCACCAAGCAGTCTTAAAATGGCATTTTAAACAGCAGCCTGCATCCTACAGAAACCAGCCTAAACGAAACAAGCAACAACTGCTCAAACATTGTTTTGTTGTAACAGTCTATTCCTACAAGGTTTGCCAGGTCTGACTTAGCTCATAGAAAGGACCTATACCTTTAAAAGTTAAATAAGAAAACTGTGCAGGTGAACCTTCTCACATCACAGAAATTAAATTCTCTCTGATAATGCAAGGTACAGGAGCTGTCGTCTCCTGCCACACCTAATTGCAGCCTTCTGAGGTTTCTTTTCATTACACTGCTTCAGATCAGTTTAACAGCAGCATGACAAATGGGCATTCAATAAAATAAACTTACCCTACACTGCAGGGACAGTGATCAGGAAAGCAGAATCCGATGAACATCTAACTGTAATGTAGCTGTTAAAAGGACAGAGCCTCTAACTCTGAAAAAATGGTGAAAAACTTTGGGGGGGGGGTGGAGTTCTCATTTGTTTGCTTTTAAACAGGCTTGCCTGGTTGCTTTCAGCAGTAAGCCCAGAAGCTTTACTAAAGATTTTTTTTCCTTTAGAGAACAAACAGTAAGATAGATAGGTGAGACAAGTGGGCTAGAGGAATATTTTGTAGGACATTGATCAAAATTATTTGTAAGCATTCTAAATAGGTATGCGCACAAACCGGCTCATGAACTAAAGTTGGTGATGAATTTTGGCCAGTTTTTGGTTTGCAAACTCAAGTTCATGGCAGGTCAACCAGCACAAACTTTCCATGAACTTTCAAGTAGTTTGTGGCATTTGTGGCAGTTTGTGAATGGGTATATTACATTTCCAGACAGAATGTCTCCGCTCAATCTAAATGGTTACCAAACTTCAAAGCAACAGGGGGTGGAACTTGGAGGGCATGTAAAGGAGCATTTGGGGAGGCTCCCTGTGACTCTGATGTCTCCAGCTTGTTCTGTACACTCCTGAACCTGCACCTGTCATTTCCCCAGAAAGCACTTTCCCGGGGGCACCTTCTTTGTGGGCCTGTAACTTGAACCCCGCAAATCCAATCCTCACCAAACATGGAGAGCAGGTAAAGGAGAGTTAGCCAGAAATCCCCTGTGAGTTTGGTGCCTACCAATTCACGAATCTCATAAACCAAACCAGTTCTTTGAAGTTTAAAAATCTATGACAATTCACAGTTCACAAACCAAGCACACCACGAACTGAACTGCATTTTCCCAGCTCATACCTAATTCTGAAAGATGGCTTCTTTATGGATTTTTTTATGGTGAAGAAGACCTTGGATTTACTGAAAGTTTTTTATATATTAACAGAAAGACTTGTGCCTTTAAAAGGGTGGGTGGACTAACTTTTAAAAACTTTGTTGATAGCTTGGAAAAGGGTAATGGATGAATTGTGACCAGAAACTGAAGTACACATTACAGGCACTGAGACTTTTATGTTATTGCTACAGCAGATAACTCATATATTTCAGACCCTAAGAGATATTTTTTTAATCTCAGTTTTTACATTGCATTTTTTTAAAAAAATGCCTTTTTCCCTTTAACCCCCATGTGGCGTCCTTACTATTTGGAGAGACTGTTTTGCCTTTAACCCACCCTCTGTGGTAGTTTTCTGCTGCCACCAGGAATTAAAAATTCCAGTTCTCTCTCTGTGCTGGTAGTATGACCCAGGATCTGGGCACTTCAGAGGACTATGTGGCCCTGAGGAAGGACTGTACTGATTTCTGGGATATGTTAAAACAAAAATCGATTTATTGAATAAAGAACAAAATAAGATTCTGGTTATTTGAACGGTTACTGGAAAAAGGAACGTGTAAATATAAGTCGCAAGGTGTCACACACAGTCTCTCAGACACCAAAATTCCACGCTGACAGGCTTCACTCTCTCATACATGTAGCCCCACTGGCTAAACTCTTTGTCTTAGGCACACAAGATAAAACATTTGTCTAACCACACAGTTGAGACACTACTTGTTTCTTTGCCATATAGACTCCCTCACAAACCCTTTAGAGTCACACACAGGCCCTCTTCATAGCTCTTCCACGCTTCACTTTTCAAAGACACATACAAAGAACACGGTCATAAACACTTACACAGATTCCTCTCAGAACATCTCCTCCCACACTCTCAGTCATCAACCAACCACGGCACACTCATCTCCCCCTGTCGCCCTCCTTGCATTACTGCAGCCAAACAACATTTAAAGACACACACCAAAACATGCAATCATTTCACCCTAGGTGAAGGAAGAATAGTTTGTTGTACAAATTGCCTGCAATGGGTGTCTGCCTCAAATTATTTTTCAAATATAGATGCATTCATCATTTCATTGAAAAATTGTGGTCTCTAGTGAATAAACTGAAATATTAATGGCAAGCCAGTTTAAGTAAAGGATGTATATAATTCTTTTGCCAAAGATAAAACAGAGAGCAAAGATCACACAAACCTGGATAAGGACATATTTCAGAGTCATAGATGCATTCACTTCAGTGGATTTCCACTGATCCCAAACTTTGTTTCTTTTTCTTTGCATTAAAAACCCTACTGTTTAAACAGAATATAGCAACTTCCACTGGATAATTTCAAGGAAAGATAAAAAAAAAAAACTGGTCTGAACTCAGGGGTGAGACAACTGACCAAATGCTGTGAGGTTCACTCTAGGCCAGGGGTCTCCAATGTCGTACCTATGTGCTCCATGGTGTTCACCAACACCTTTCGTGGTGCCCAATAACTGTTTTTTAGGAAGTGGGTGGGGCCAAGTGGGTCTCTTTTCCAGCAGAGCTTCTGATTTGCCAATGATAATCAGATTGGCTATACAGATTAAAATAACATTTTTTTCCAGTAGCAGCTGCCGCCACCACGGTATTTGTGTTATCATCTCTCAGCTCTCTTTCCCAGTGTGTTTTAATTACTTCTGTTGTCCCCTGCATGTGGGCTTCCTTTCTGTATGTGCCTCCACCTCCCATGGCAGCCATTTTGTGGTTGGCATTATCTCCTGAAGTAGCCATTTTGTGGTTGTGCCCACCACCCTGTGTCAGAATCCCAAAGGTACCCACAGACTGAAAACCTGGGGACCCCTGCTTTAGGCTATGGCAAACAACAGAAGGAAGGGTAGAAAAAGCAACACTTTCTGGGAACTGGATTTTTAAAAGAAGAAGAATAAGATTTTTGATTGTTATTATGTTTTATCGTGTAAGCCACCCTGAGCCTGCTTAGAGGGGGAGGGCGGGGCACAAATTTGAAGACATAAATAAATCAGAGTAGCCAGGACTCTTTTTGTAACAGGAACTCCTTTGCATATTAGGCCACACACCCTAATGTAGCCAATCCTCCAAAAGCTTACAGAGCTCTTCTTACAGGAGCTACTGTAAGCTCTTGGAGGATTGGCTACATTAGGGGTGTGTTGTCTAATATGCAGAGGAGTTCCTGCTACAAAAAGAGCCCTGAGAATAGCCACACAAGACTTTATGAGTGTTCCCCTCTAGTGAAAGATTTGAGTTTTATGCAGGGCCGGATTAAGGCTCACTGGTGCTGTAAGCACTGACCAATCTTGGTGCCCCCCTCCTTTCCACACTGACCCAGTCCATTTTAGTTGTTGACCTGTCTGACCTGTCTGATACAATGCAGGGTGCAGCAATACAAAAATTTATTCATATCATAACACAATATACTTTTTTTTTTTTTTACAAACCTGCATTCGTGGTTTTTTTTCTTTTCACCCTTTTCCCAACTTTGCGGTGCCCCCTTTGGCCCTGGTGCCCTAAGCACGTGCTTAGTCTGCTTAATGGTAATCTGCCACTGGTTTTATGGCTCTGAGGAAATTATCTTTGACTGCTACTGTTACTACTAAACATTTAAACAGGCACATGGCAGCTGCTCATCTTTTATTCTGAGAGAAAGAGAAGTTCCCGTAGCAGCTGGTAGGTGAAGTACGACAAGCTCCAGCAAATGCAGAAGAGCAATGAGTACAATCCAGCTTCTCAAAGGGGTTGCTATTTCATGGCTATATGCCAGATCATACCATCCTGCTGTGTGTCTTCCTTTCCATGCTCTCCCCCTCCCACTGGTGTAATTGGCACAACACTGCATGGGAATGACAACACATGATGTGGCCTGTGCTGACCTTGGTGTCATTCAGGAAATCCTGGGTTTCTCACAGTGCTTTACACCATGTGGCAAACACACAGGCTGAGTTCAGACTGGCAATTTGCCCCAGTAGGGATCCATTTCAGGGACGCTTCAAACCCGCAGTAAATAGGGCGTTCACACAGGCACATCTGCCTGGCATCCCCCACCCGTAGCCAACCTGCGCTGTTCCACTTCACTGCCACATTAAAAAGATACCTGAAGAAACCGGTAGCAAATCCCTAAAGCGCACATGCATTGTGCATTTCTCCGCTTCCGGGAACTCTGAACATGCAGCCGAAAAGCCGGGAGAAACCCGCATTGGGCAGAAGACAGCAGCGGTATGATTGGCCATGCTCTGCTCTACTGCCCAATGCGGTGCCAGTGCTGCGGGGTCCTCCCCCAATCAGCAAAATGCGCTTATGCCCATGAGCACATGAGCTCTCATGTGCACATACACCCATACACCCACAGCCGAATTAATGGGGAAATGCTGCACCTCTGGGGCAGCAGTCTGAACAATCTGGTGTGCCTCCTCCCGGTATGCTCCCACAGCAGTCCGGGCTGTGTGAACGGGAAACCCCGGAACAGTTTGTTCCAGGGCTTTTTTGCCACGACTGGTTCCCGCAGCAAATTGCTAGTCTGTCCTCAGACACAGGAAACCTTTACTGCTTCTTCCCTTTTCACCCTCAGAATGATAGTGCTTATGCTAGTGGCTGTGTGGTATCTGTCATTTCCAAATGCAATGGTAAGGAGGAACTCTGGGACTCAGCACTTTGCACTACTCAGGCAAAAAGGGGCTATGAGGAGCATATTGCAAGAAACATAAAAGACTAACAATAAAACTTTCTTCAAATACATTAGAAGCAGGGAACCAGCCAGGGAGGCAGTGGGGCCCTTGGATGACCAAGGGGTAAAAGTAGTACTGAAGGATGACAGGGAAATGGATGAGAAACTGAATGCATTTTTTGCCTGTCTTCACTGTGGAAGATGAGAAGTGCTTGCCCACTCCAGAGCCACTGATTTTGAGAGGAGTGTTGAAAGACCTGAGTCAGATTGAGGTGACGAGAGAGGAGGTCCTATGACTGATAGACAACTTAAAAACTGATAAATCACCAGGCCCGTATGGCATACATCCAGGAGTTCTGAAAGAATTCAAATGTGAACTTGTGGATCTCCTGACAAAAATATGTAATCTTTCATTAAAATCTGCCTCCATTCCTGAGGACTGGAAGGTAGCTATGTCACTCCCATCTTTAAAAAGGGTTCCAGAGGAGATCCAAGAAATTACAGGCCAGTCAGTCTGATGTCAATACCGGGTAAGTTGGTGGAAGCTGTTATTAAGGAAAGAATTAGTAGGCACATTGATGAACAAAAACTATTGAGGAAGACTCAGCAAGGGCTCTGTAAGGGAAGATCCTGTCTCACTAACCTGTTACTGTTTTTTGTGGAAGTGAACAAGCATGTGGACAAGGGGGACCTAATAGATGTTGTTTACCTTATCTTCCAGAAAGCTTTTGATAAAGTTCCTCATCAAAGGCTCCTAAGTAAGCTGAATAGTCATGGGATAAAAGTACAAGTCATTTTGTGGGTCAAAAACTGGTTAATTAATAGGAAACAGAGATTGAGTATAAATGGAGGGTGGTAAGCAGTTGGGTACCACAGGGATCATTACTCGGTCCAATGCTTTTTAACTTGTTCATTAATGAGTTGGAGTTGGGAGTAAGCAGTGAAGTGGCTACATTTGAGGTGACACGAAGTTGTTCAGGGTGGTGAGAACCAGGGAGGATTGTGAGGCACGCCAAAGGGATCTGTTGAGGATGGGTTAGTGGGTGTCAACGTGGCAAATGGGATTCAATGTGGCCAAGTGCAAAGTGATGCACATTGGAGCCAAAAATCCTAAATATAAATACACATTGATGGAGTCCGAACTGGCAGAGGCTGATCAAGAGAGATCATGGAATCGCAGTAGATAACTCAATGAATATGTCTAGACAGTGTGCAACTGCAATAAAAAAGGCCAATGCTATGTGGGGATTATTAGGAAGGGAAATGAAAACAAATCAGCCAGTATCATCATGCCCCTGTATAAATCAATGGTGCAACCTCATTTGGAGTACTGTGTACAGTTCTGGTCACCACATTTTAAAAAGGATATTATAGCACTGGAAAAAGTGCAGAAAAGGGCAACTAGAATGATAAAAGGGTTGGAACACTATTCCTATGAAGAAAGGTTAAAACGCTTGCATTCTTCATTCAGGAAAGCCTCCTTATCTCTCCTTGTTGTTCTCTGGAAATCTGCATTCAGTTGGGTAAATCTGTCCTTTTCACCTATGCCTTTTGCTTTCCTTCTTTCCTCTGTTATTTGTAAAGCATCATCAAACAGCCACTTTGCTTTCTTGTGTTTCTTCTTCTTTGGGATGGTGCTGATTGCTGCCTCCTGTACAATGTCACAAACCTCGGCCCATAGTTTTTCAGGCACTCTATCAAATCTAGTCCCTTAAACCTATTCTTCACTTCCACTGTATATTCATCAGGGATGTGATCTAGGTCAAATCTGAATGGCCTAGTGGTTTTCCCAACTTTCTTCAGTTTAAGTCTGAATTTTGCAGGGCAAAGGCTAACAGTTTTGTCAAGAGAACACACTGGTCATAGCGAACACCCTCTTCCAACAACCTAAGAGGCAACTCTACACATGGACATCACCAGATGGGCAACACCAAAATCAGATTGATTATATAATTTGCAGTCAAAGATGGAGAAGCTCTATCCAGTCAGGAAAAACAAGACCTGGAGCTGACTGATCATGAGCTACTCATTACAAAAAAATTAATATCTAGAAGATTCATTATATTTGAAGATGTCATTCCTGGCACCTTTTGAAATGTATCCATGCCATCCATTTTTAAAACAATGTGTTAGGAAAGAAAGATCTCTGAAGTTATTTTTTCTGCAAAGCCTTACTTTCACACCACTTCTAATGTTTACAAAACAATAGCTGTTGTATTCATATTAAAAACACAGACACTTCCAACATAAGCCAAGAATTGAATCAGTTTTCTACAATACAATACTAGTCAAAACACAGTGAATTTTTGGGGTTTCTAGAAAGTATACAGTTATTTAGAATACAGTGCAGTACAATCAATAGTAAACTTTTGTGGTTTCAACAAAAGAAAAGAAAATGTTATGGGAATATGTCGTATAATAAATTTGAAGTAAGAGCCATTTTTCTTTTTCCTTTTAAACAATAAAGTATTTGTAATCCGTTTCTAGAACTATAGTTAGTTATAGATCTTCATGTATTTCCAAATGCTTTGCTTATAGTTCCAAGAGAAAAAAAATTTTTTGTTTCTGCTCCAATCAAGCCCAAAGTCAAACACAACCAATTTTTCTCAAATGTTATATTTCATTGGGTGATATTATAATCTCAGACAATAGACTTTTCTTTGCTTTTCTGCCCCATAAACCATTTTAAAAAGAGAAAGTTACTTTAAGATCTTTTCCTAGCCGTTTTTAGGAGGAAGGAGAGGGGAGGGAGGAAAGTTCTTCACCCCTCCCTTCCTTTATCTTTTTAAACTTTAAAGGGGCTTATTGATGGATAGGTGATTCTCTAATGTTGTTGTGTTTAAGTGTACTCACAGTGTAATTCTTCATCGATGGTATGGATGAGGTGTAAAACTTTCCCCCCTTTGCCCAGGTAGTCACATGACATGGGCACTCTCAAATAGCTCTTGCCTCAGGGCGATCTAGGTCTCCTGCCTGCTTGCTGCCACTTGCAGGGGTGTCCAAGTGAAGCCCCTTGCAATGAGCTCCTTTCTTCAGAGAGCTCACTGGAGTTTGGGAACCCCCGTCATATGGGAGAGCATCCTGGTGCAACTTCTCGCCACACCGAATCCCAGAAGACTCCACCACCACCAAAGTTCCCTCTAAGCTATGGAGTCTTGTGAGCAGAAATTCTACTTTGTGAGTGAGTGGCATTAAAGCTGTGAGCGAACAATTTGGTTACTGCATAAATTAGTTTGTTTTGAAGCCATCCTTCCTGAGCTAAGACAAAAATGTGTGAGCTGGAGGCTAAAAAACTGTGAGCTAGCTCACTCTAACTCAGCTTAGGGGGAACACTGACCACCACCCCACATTCTTAGGGGCTGTCCTTCAAGAAGTTACAGCAAGAATTCTACACACAAAGGAACACACAGTGCTTGCATTTGTAGCAGTGTCAGGTCAAGAAACATCAGCACTCTGAGGCCTTCTTGCTGGACAACAGCTTATGGGTGGGTAAGCCTAAAACTGAGCACAAGGAGGACAGCCAATGCTAGGACCTACCTGTCAATCTGCCCAGTACAATGATGACTCAAAGTCTCTGTTTCTAAGCAGTGGAGCAGAGCAAGAGAGCTACAGTTTCCTGTCTTTTGTTCAATTCAAGCATAAATTGCTTCATAATAGCTCTTTGTTTTAAAATGCAAGTTTCCTTTCCTTTCCTTTTTTTTTTAAAGTTGGGAGCATAATAGTGTAAGTGTAGTAGCAGTAAAAGGTCTGAAAGGGAGGAAAATGCAGCTGCGAATTAGTGTACAAATTTGCTTGCTTCTTTCAGAAAGATGTTATCATGACTAAGTGAGAGATTACTTCACTTGGGTACTGGAATGGGACATCTCATGTATTTGTCCAGTGCCTAACACCACAGGACTATGATCCATGTTGAGAGCTATCCATTACTTTTAAGCTCATAACAATGATCTAATGTGAGTTTGGACTTGGTTGTTCAAGGAAACAGGTAGAACACTATTTGAGCAGTTCTCAAACTGTTTTTTTGTAATGGCTAGGGTTGCCAGGCCACACAGGAGTGGGGGATCCTCCTCCCCTAGTCCTTGTTTCCAAAATGGCTACCAGGCTGATAGTGTGATGCCTCTCTAGGATTTGCCAGAAACTCCAGAGTTTCACCACCGAGTTTCTGGCAATACCTAGGGAGGTGTGATGTCACACTGTCACCAACTGTCACCCTCTCCCCATGTCTTGCCCCCCCCCCGGTCTCCCACTGGTTGCCAGGCATGGCCTAACCATCCTAGTTATGGCGATAACACTATTATAATTGCTGAGTTTTGAAAATTGATTTTTTTGTACAGCTCTAGGTGGGCAGAACATTGTTTTCCATCTTTTCTTTATATAAACATTTGGTGGTGACTAGCAGCATGATAGCAAGTAGTCCAGCAAAGGCACATTGACTGCCTTATTAACAAAATACTAATGACTTTGTAAACTTATGAATTACATTTCTTTGCTTATAAGCAATATGTAGATAGAACATGAAAAAATACATAAGTTCAGGCCTATCACCCATGCTCTATGTCAAGTCCTTGGGAGAAATAATTCATGGCTTTAAATTTGGAATTGGCTGTCATCAATCTGATGGGTAAGGTGCCTGTATGCGCATTCTTTCCTGTGGTTCCCGACCTGTGGACTGGCCTACCTGAGGAGGTCAGGAAAGCCCCCACACTTCTGTCACTCTGCAGACTGTGTAAAACAGGGCATTTTTATTTATTTATTATTAAATTTATAAAAGGCATAGGGCTGTAGTATAAAGGAATGTGTTAGGAGGATGCTTTTTATAAAAGGAACTGGACTGTAATTTATTCCAGTGTTCATTTTATATTTTATCTTGCTCTTAGCGCATTGTCTTCTGCTTTTGTAAATCCATTTTCTACATTATTTTCTACATTGTTTTTCTAACTTCTGTAATTCTAGTCCTATTGCACTTACTGGATGTTTTATGCTGTTTAAATTCATTGTTTATATCATGTAATCCATCTTGAGTTTAAGTGAGAAAGACAGGCTATAAATAAATAAGTAAAAAAGAGTAAGATGTAATATATCCTCTTTCCCACAGAGCCTGAAAGTTTCCTGCGATGCTCACCAACACACCTGAGGAAAGAAGCCCAATAAGGGCCGCGTCAGTGTGGGGTAGGAGTTAGTATCAAACCAAGGTTTGGATCCCTACTGGAATCCTGCTGAGTAACCTTGGATGAGTCACGCACTCAGTCTAACCTACTTCAGAGGGTTGCTGTCAGGAGAAAATGGAAAAGAGAATGAGCCTCCCCTAGGTAAAAAGGCAGGGTATTACTGCAATAAATACATATATCTAAATATGTCTGAAGCCTGCTCTGATTGGTTAGTTTGGGGAAAACGTCCCCCTACTACTTCCCCTCAGTCTCACTGTCCTTCTCTCACAGAGCATCAGATGGGAAGAGCAAAATAAAGTTGTCATTTTGCAAACTGAAAGTAACATTTTAATCATGGAAGTAAGGACTTGGAAAAGAGGCCTCAAAAAATCAAAACTCTGCCACGTCAGAAACTTACTGGGTATTCTTCATGCAAGTTTTCCTATAGCTGATATACCAAATGGGCAAAATTCCAATGATGAAAAGGAAATAACGTTGAACTATCCAAGGCCCGGAGGCTGTGGAATTTGATGCTGCTGCCAGCCAAAGCTCTCTGTATCACTGATTTCTTATTTCTTAACTAATTGATTTTTATCAGTGCTCAGGTCCTACCTATCGCATCGATCTCCTGACCTCGGAATGAGATTCACTTATTTTTTCAAAAACACACAATACCCAAAGCCCACCAACTGCATTTAGGCAACACCCCACAAAGCTCTCAAGACCTGTTACTGGGTCTGGCCACTGCTGTGGGCTTTATTCCTGAGCCGTTTTTGGAAAACTAGAGTTTGTTCAATAAACTGCTAGTCTTATACAATTTAGGGCTATGTATCCCTTACTATTAAGGGTTCTTTCCAGATCTGTCAACCTACATAGAAGAACAGCAAGTATCAAATAATCCACCTATTCATGTGCTTGTTTGTTTGTTTTTGCCATCAAGTCAAAACTAACTTATGGTGAACCACGGGGTTTTTCAGGCAAGAGATATTCAGAGGCGGCTGCCTGCCTCTGTGTAGCAAACCTGGTATTCCTTCGTAAAGCATTCCTACACTAACTAGGGCCGACCCTGCTTAGCAGCCAAGATCTAAAGAGATCAATCTATCCGGGGCTATTCAGGTCACAGCAATATGTGTTTATTGTATGTGTTTAGAAGTCCTAAATTACAAGGCCACATATCTGTTCCAAAGAAATTAAGATACCTTCTGCAGCATGTTTCTGTCTTCATCTTGACTCTAAGACTCAATGCACTACAGAGAATCTTTGGTCGCACTAACTCCTCATCATCTTCACGTAGGATATATCAGCACACAAAGGCCAAGTAAAATCGCTGGCTTATAGTTTCTTTTTATAATTAACATTTTTTATTTTTTTAAATAACAATTATAAAACAGTAACAATAAAAGTCAATTGAAACAACAAACAACAACTGGTAATCGTATCCAAATAGTACAAGATATATCATACCGTGATACAGAGCAATAAACAATTAAAACAGACAATATAGTAAACATAATAAAAAATAAACAGACTCACCACTCTTTTTACTGAAGGCTAATATAACTTAATAATTCCTATTAATAAAATACAAAGTCCATATATTTTGGGGGCACATTTTATAAGTGTGATTTGTGGTCATATACTCAAAAACACACAAGCCACTTTTCCATAAAGTTATTCACTCTTGTCGGATTGTCCAGTACTAGTAGTTGAGTCACCAACTTGTCAGAGACTGCAACATCCCATACTTTTGCTCTCCAGTGTGTCAAAATAGATATTTTATTTAATTTCCAGTTTTGTGCAATAAGGCACTTCGCTGCCATCAATAGCATTGAAATTAATTCAGAAGTCTGCTTGGTTAAGGAATTCCCTGGTCAGTAGTGTAATAACAGGGACTCCAGAGAGTTGGGCAGTGTGTGGCCTGTAATCTTTGTCACAGCACTTCTTTCCAAAAGGTCATGATTCTAGGACAAGCCCACCAGCAGTGGATAAAAGTCCCAGCCTTACCACATCCCTTCCAACAAAGAGGAATGGTTTTAAATTTACATTTAAACAACCATTCAGGGGTAAGATACCATCTCGCATACAGTTTAAAATGTTGTAGTTTTAGATTTGTAGACTTACTGGTGAACATGCAAGAGGACCAGATTTCCGACCATTGTTTATCTGAATATTCAGTATTACAGTCCTTATGCCATGCCTTTTGGATTGAAGACTGTCCTGACCATAACTTATCATTGAGGAGTTTATAAATTATTGCAAGTAGGCCTTTTAAACTGGAGGACTGTTTTTTCAAAAAGAGTTCAAAATGTCTTAATGGTCTATCTATGGAACTTTCATATATTTTGTTTCAATTTGCTGCTGAGTTCCTATATTACCATTAACAAGAAAATCTTATATTGGAAAGGAATTGTTTTTTCTGTACCTGGAGGAAACCAGGTCGGTCCTAAAAGAGCTGTAATAGGAGATATTCCCGGAGCCAAAAGTTGTCTATGTTTGTGCCACAATTGCAAGGTATGTTTTAATTAAAGATTAGTTAATTTCAAGATGTTCCTAAAATGAGAAGGGTTCCCATAGGACTCTTCATGAAGGTAGTCTGGCAGCTGTTCCAACTTTTCTATCTGAAGCCACAGTTTAGTACAAAAAGGCATGGCATAATAATGTATAGTTCTGAGTTGGGAAGCTATATAGTACTTCTCAGTATCTGGAAATCCTAGACCTCCCAATTTGGTTGGCTTTATTAAGGTAGTAAAGTTGATTCTTGCCCGTTTACCAGACCATAGGAAACTTAGCATATTCTGTCTCCAGGTTTTGAGGTCATTCGATGTCAGTGGGATAGGGAGATTTTGAAAGAGAAATAAAAATTTAGGTAATAAAATTGTTTTTAAAAGGGTTATTTTTTCTATCAGAGTTAAGTTTAGTTTATTCCAATCTTCCAAGCTAGATTTAACTTGTAGTTAGAGAGTTATAGTTTCAGGAGTATAGATCTGGCAAGTTTACAGGGATGTTGATACCAAAATGCCTCCAAAAGTTTCCCACCCATTTAAGAGGAAATGTTTTTAGCAGACTTTCCTTCTGACTAGGAGAAATACATATGGGATAGATTTCTGATTTGGTATAATGCACTGAGAAGCCAGAAACTAGACCAAAATTATTTAAGCAAGTAAGTAAGCATTGCAGTGTGACCTCAGGGTGTGTTATATAAAATATTGCGTCGTCAGCATAAAGACTGACTTTATATAGGTTATTGCCTATTTTTATTCCACTAATATTGAAATCATTCCTAATTGCATGGGCTAAAGGTTCAAGGGTAAGAGCAAACAACAAAAGTGAAAGAAGGCACCCTTGCCTGGTGCCTCTTAAGTGCAGGTCATCTGATCTAAAGTGATTTATGCAAACTTGGGCCACCGGATTGCGATAAAAAGTTTGAACAGCTTGTCTAAATTTGGGACCAAAGCCCATTACTGAAAGGAGTTCCTGAAGATATAGGAGTTCCACTCTGTTGAAGGCTTTTTCAGCACCCGTTGACAAAAGCACCAAATTTATTTTATTTAGTTTACAGTAATTAATAATGCTCAGTGTTTTTCTAATACTATCAGTTATGGTTCTTACGGGCATAAAGCCAGTCTGATCAATATGGACATAGTTATTATTCTATTTAAGTCTTGTAGCCAATATAGTTGAGAAAATTTAAAATCATGATTGAGTATTGAAATAGGCCTATAAGAGTTTGGATATAATTTGTCTTTTCCAGGCTTGGGGATAACAATAATACGGGCTTCAGCCCATGACTTGGGCATACAGCCTGTAAGACAGTACTGAATTCATAGTCAGAGTAAGTTGTTCCAAAAGTAAGGGTTTAAATTTCTTATAGAGTTCAATTGGGATTCCATCCCGTCCTGGAGTTTTGTTATTTTTGATTTTAGCAAGTATCTCAGTGAGTTCCAAAGGGGTGACAGGTTGTTCGAGGAATTCTAGGTGCTCTCTTGACAGTTTGGTGTTAAATTCAATAGATTCTAAATATTTCCAGATTGCCTGTTTATCAGGATTAGTGGAAGAGTATAAACGCTAAAAAAATCATAGAATACTGAGTTAATTTTGCTTGAAGTGACCTGTAAGGTGCCCTCTGGATTTCTAATTGCATGTATCATGGAGGTAGATGTCCTTCTAGCCACTCTGTTTTTTAGGATTCTTATTGATTTAGAGGTTTTTGTGACATATTTTTGTTTTAAAATTAGTAGGTTATTTTGTATTTTAGATGTCTCAAGAAGTTCTAGTTTTTTCCTTTCCTGATTTAATTTTTTGGCTTATAGTTTCAAAGAAGAAAAAGCTAAAATGCTTCTAACTTCAAAGCCTGAAGAATCCTGATATGTGGACACAATATGTACATACACACTGCATAATTTATGCAAGGAGCTATGACACTGGGACAGCATAACAGAGCATAAGCCATTTATAACAAATGTTTTAGCCAAGATGGTGTGCACATCTATGAAGATTAGGGTGAGCAGATGCAAAGGAAGAGAGAAATTCCTATATTTTCAATACTTGCATAGAAGAGGAAATTTTAGCAGGTGCCCTATGCATCAACTGTAATTTCTTCTCCTGCAGTATTAAAGGGGAGCCCTTTCCCATTTCAACAAATTGCACAAAAGATGCATTTGTCCATTCAATCAGACTGTTACAAAAACATACAAGTATGCAGAGCAACATACAAAGTGCACACACAAAATTCTCACGGTGACACATCTTCTATTCCATCCTCTTCCATTTTGCAAGCACATGAAAAACAATTCCATACACTTCATAATAAGGTATCATACCATAACCACCTGCCCACAAAAAACTTATAAATAATAGGTATGTGTTTGCATGCTAACGCTTCAACAGTGTGCACAAGGAACAAGCCTCAAGATATACACATCTCCCTCAGAAAGTACGTAGGTAGGCTTTACAGAAAGTGTTAGCATACTACCTTCTGGATATATTTTTTGCAAGCACCATGAGAGTGAACAGTCACCTTTCAACACAATCAAACACTTCTTGCAGCAACCCATATGATCTCTTCTCCTTCCTCCACCCAGAGTTTCCTGTCAAGAATGCTTGCTTAGTTCTTTCGCCCCTCCCTCTCACAAGAGTCAAGGCAAGGCAATGACTAGGTCACAGACATGCAGAAGAATGTTGCGTGCTAGACAGGACTGCCTTACCCATGCTTCAACAGGGACATGTTGTTGATGTCTACAAATCCGGCTCCCAATTTATGCATACCATTGTCTGATTCCTCAGGATTTCAACTAGATTGTAGATTACTGGGGGGTGGGGTGGGGAATTCCTTGGTCTTATTCCTTGAGAGTTCAGTGGCACCTTGAAGAGTAACACATTTATTCTAGCATAAACTTTTGTGAGGCAGAACTCACTCTTTCAGATGCATGAAGCGTATATCCATCAGGCTGATGCATTTATATTAACAAAAGAAATGGCAAGGAAGGAGGAGGGATGTTATAAAGACGGCTCAGTTTAAAATAAGACCATTTCAAAAGAGTAATCAGTTTACTCAGAGCGGGTAAGGATTAACTGGACCTGGTTATTGTGGTGAGGTCACTGTCTCCAACATGTTACTGGACTCCTCTTAAATGCTTCTCCTAAATATTAACACAATTCCCCAACTGGAATTATCCTCAAGTTAATAATGCATCCCCCCCCCCCCAAAAAAAAAAGTGATCTCAGTTGGGACAAGTTATAACATTACGTTATGGTTTAGGACTGGCTCCTCATGGCTGGCAGAGGCTGTCTCATCTTTGCATGACATAAATACAACAGTGTTTTACTATTGCAAAATATATTCACGTAGGAAAAATTTGTGATTTTGGACAGGACTTGCAAAAATCCAATGTGAACTGAAACAAATTTACTTTTAAAGTGGTATAGTCCCTCATACTTCATTTACAGTCCAATCTTATGCAGAGTTACTCCATTAACTTTGCATAGGATTGCACTATCTATTACCTTGTAGAGAGCAGCACAGCCCTCAACAAAAATAAACATGGATCACAGCATGAGAACAGAAACATGATTGCTGGGAATAAGGTTCAAATTCAAGGTTTCCCATCCACAGATGTCACCCATCCTTTCACTTATAACTGAAGAAGAGGGTACCTATTTCCACCCTTAACCCCAAATGCAAAATAAACCTATTTTATGAAACACTGGCAATCTTTGTTGCGTCCATTAGTACAGCTTGCTTTAATCAGCCTAAAAGCTTATTTCTAGAAGTCCAGTAAAGTCTTAAATTCCTTTTTCTTCTCAGCTTTGGAAATAACAGCAGGAAGACAGAATATATACACACACATACCTTGTCCAAATGCATTGCAATGAAATAAAAACATAACACTGAAAGAGCTTTTTAGGGGAAGGAAAAAAATTATTTCCCTGATACGTAACACAATGGTCATTTCTTCATGCAGCAGGAGTATTCCTGTCTCCTACTTGACTCTTGTAACCTTAAGGAAATGCTACTGAACTGATTCTCCCTCATGGATCACTGCCTTGACGTGGCAAGGGGGCTTGCGTGGTTCGATGAGGCTGTGGGCTATGCTGTGGAGGGCCACCTAGGATGGACAAGCCACAGCAGAGAATTCAGACAAAATATGAACCATTGGAAAAGG
The DNA here is from genome assembly GCA_029375565.1 of Gekko gecko. Classification (NCBI taxonomy): domain Eukaryota; kingdom Metazoa; phylum Chordata; class Lepidosauria; order Squamata; family Gekkonidae; genus Gekko; species Gekko gecko. The sequence goes on along the minus strand of JAPDNY010000003.1, from coordinate 96,606,300 downwards.
AAATGGTAACCCACTTCAGTATCTTTGCCAAGGAAATCCCATGGACAGTAACAAAAAACTAAAAGATATGACGCTGGAAGATGACCCCTCAGGTCAGAAGGTGTCCAATATACTACTGGGGAAGAGCAGAGGGCAAGTACAAGTAATCCCAGAAAGAATGAAGGAGGACGTTCAACTGTGGATGTGCCTGATAAAGTCCAATGCTGCAAAGAACAATACTGCATAGGAACCTGGAATGTAAGATCTATGAATCAAGGTAAGCTTGACGTGGTCAAAAATGAGATGGCAAGACTGAACATCGACATCTTGGGAATCAGTGGACTAAAGTGGATGGGAATGGGCGAATTTAACTCAGAAGACCATTATAACTACTACTGTGGCAAAGAATCGCCTGGAAAAAATGGTGCGGCCTTTATAGTCAACAAGAGACTGCGAAAGGCAGTAATGGGATACAGTCTCAAAAACAACAGAATGATCTTGGTCCAAATCCAAGACAACCATTCAACATCACAGTAATCCAAGTCTATGCTCCAACCACTGATGCAGAAGAGGCTGAAGTGGACTGGTTCTATGAAGACCTACAACACCTCATAGAACTAACACCAAAAAAAGATGCCCTCACCATCATAGGGGACTGGAATGCTCAAGTAGGAAGTCAAAAGGTAATCAGAATAACAGACAAGTTTGGCCTTGAAGAACAAAATGAAGCAGGACAAAGGCTAACTGAGTTTTGTCAAAGACAACATGCTGGTCATAGTGAACACCCTCTTCCAACAACCTAAGAGGCGACTCTACACATGGACATCACAAGATGGGCAACACCAAAATCAGATTGACTATATCATTTGAAGTCGAAGATGGAGAAGCGCTATACAGTCAGTAAAAACAGGACCTGGAGCTGACTGTTGCTCAGATCATGAGCTACTCATTGCAAAATTCAGACATAAACTAAAGAAAGTCGGGAAAACCACTAGGCCATTCCGGTTTGACCTAGATCACATCCCTGATGAATATACAGTGGAGGTGAAGCATAGGTTTAAAGGAATAGATTCGATAGACAGAGTGCCTGAAGAACTATGGATAGAGGTTCGTGACACTGTACAGGAGGCAGCAATCAGCAGCATCCTAAAGAAACAGAAATGCAAGAAAGCAAAGTGGCTGTCTGATGAGGCTTACAAATAGCAAAGGAAAGAAGGAAAGTGAAAACCCAACTGAATGCAGATTTCCAGAGAACAGCAAGGAGAGATAAGGAGGCTTTCCTGAATGAACAATGAAAAGTAATAGAGGAAAACAATAGAATGGGAAGGACTAGAGATCCCCTTAAGAAAATTGAAGAAATCAAGGGAACGTTCCATGCAAGATGATGATTTTTCCATTTACTATGCTGCTTCCTAGAAACCAGGACACTGATAGAACTTTACAGATTCTACCTATTTCTTTTATCATGACTGCCAGGCAGGATCAACTCCACATGCTAATTTAAGCCAAATGCACCCAAGATCTTTTTTTTTAGTGGTTCAAAACTATATGACTCCTGAAAAGGCTATGTTTTTTTTTTGGTACGGAGTAAAGGGGAGATATGTATTTTGTCCAGCACATTACTACTGGCTGAGACACAGAAGCATGGTTTTGCTCTCTAAAGGAATATCACAAGAGCTATGGAAAATCCAGAAGAATATAGGTAGCAGGCGTATCTTTTATCCTTAGACAAAAAGGTGTCCTGTCTTCCTTTGTATCTAGTCACCTCAAGTATAGCGTAATGGATACAGAGCTGGTCTTGAATGAGGGAGACAAAAACCAAGAGGGGGGGGGGGCTCAACCCAAGATATGGCTGTGATATATGATGGTCGAGCTAACAAAATAAGTTATTATACAAATATTTATTACTAGGGGGAAGCCCGTTGCGGCCGAGGCAACGGGCCCTAGGGAGAGTCCTTGGGGGTGGGCAAGGCGGCTGGGCTGGCCCCGTCACGCAGGGAGGAGGGGCGGTGTTCTCCGGGCAAGGGAAGCGTCCGAGGCCCGCCGCTGACTCCGCGCGCAAGCCTCCCTGCCCCGCCGTTCGGGAGGGCCCTCCGAAATGGGCAACCCCACCCCCGTACATCGCGTACCCGAAATCCTTCAGGGAGGGGTGGCCGCGCAGCACTCCCGAGGCCCGCTGCGCCCTCCCCCACAAAGCCTCCATACCCAGCTTTGGGTGAAGTCCCTCCGAGCCGGTAGCCGCCACCCCCCCCCAGCCCGAAGCGATCGGCGGCTGGAGCAGACTGGGGGCGTGAGGCTGCGCGGTGGCTGAGTGGGAGGGCGCACAGCCACGCCGGAAGGCTAAGCAGCCAGTGGCGAGGGACTCCGTCTCTGACTGGCAAGTCCCTCGGCCAACTGATTCCGGCGTGCATTTTGATCATATAAGGTATGACCAAAACTCAAATATATATAAGGAAGGATGGTGTACCCATTAGTAAAAGATAAAATGGGTTAAAAGAAATGATCCAAATATCAGACTCTTAAAACTTTTTGCACACTGAGCTGATAGTTTTACATATACAATTGATGCGTATATCTTATGACCAGTAGACCACACACGTTTCGGCCCCTTAGGGCCTTCCTCAGTGGTCAATATTACTACTGTAAAACAACACACATCCAGAAATAAATATATGAAAAAAGATTTTCTTTAGAGCCAGGTAATGCTTTCTCATGTGATGTGCAATTGCTAAAAGTTTACACAGTAGGCCATGGATAATCTCTCATGGTAACTGCACACGCTGTCCAAATTGTTCTGATAACAAATATCCAATGTGTCTCTTTGACTAATGGGATGGGTGTCTCTTTGACTAATGGGTACACCATAATAAATACTTGAATGAGGGAGATCTGGTGGAAATTGCTGTTTACTCATGAAGCTCCCTGGGTAGTCTAAGGCTAGGCTGAGAAGTGACTTATCTCAGAGGGCTGTTAAGAGGACAAAATAGGATAATCATATGTTTGCTGTTCTCAGCTCCTTGGAAGAAGCCTGGAATATAAATGAATCCTTTTTAAAGAATTTGGGGAACAACGATTCTTACAACTAACACTGCATTCTACATGTCCATATAAGTCTGAGCAGCAATTTTGTGCTTAGTATTTTATAATTCCGGAATTTGCATTTTAGAATTTTGGAATTCTGGAACTATACTTACAGGTTTGCTGCTTAGGGGCAGAGTTCTCTCTAAGCTACGCTAAGGGATGCTGGCACACAAAATTTTAGCTGGCAGCTCAGGGATTAGAGCTTCAGCTCACAGGTAAACTGAGAAGGCATTTTCCCCTCCATTGGAAACTATGGAGGATGGGGGCAACTCCTTCTGGGCCCCACAGAATTAAGATCCCCGGTCCAATCCTTTTGAAACTTGGGGGGGGGAGTGTTTGAGGAGAGGCACCAGGAGCTATGCTGAAAATTTGGTTCCTTTTCCTCAAAAAACAGCCCCCCCAAAGCCCCAGATACCTCCAGATCGATTCTCCATTATAGCCTATGAGGCCCATTGACTGTAATAGTTCCCAAAGGCTATAATGAAGCAAGAAAAATATGATTTTTTTTTTGCCCAACCCTATTATGCTTTTCAATATGATTTGGAAGCTGCCTTGAGTCACAGGAAAAGTGGGATATAAATATTTAAATAAATAAGTAGTTTGGGCAGGATGATAACATTTAAGCAACTTCCTGTTTTTTAAGTTAGGCAGTGCTCTGACAGTGATTGTTCCATGGTTATACTTGACCTGCAATTTGTCATATTTCACTAAAAAAACCAAAGTAGAATGCAACAGTCCCCCCCCCCCGGTGCTGGTATGTTTTCTAACGCTCAGCACAGGGTGATGGTCCAAGGCCAGGTTTACCAATATAGTGGATTGGGGCAGGTAGATCTGTTCTCTGGAGGCCATGTCTTACCAATATAGTGGGAAGGGGAGGGTAGACCTGTTCTCCGGAGGCCAGGTCTACCAATATAGTGGAAAGGGGCAGGTAGACCTGTTCTCCGGAGGCCTGGTCTACCGTCATAGAGGATAACATTTTCTGTAATGAAATTTGACTTCTGTTTTCTCTTAAAATGTTTTAATTATTCTTAAAATATAGTTTAAATATTGTTTTAAAGAATTCATTCTGAGATTTTTAAAAGGTTATGGAAATAATCTAAAAAAACTATTTTATGCTATAGTCAAATGTGGACTCACTCACAACTTTACTTCTAAAAGCTTTTTTCGCAGATGTTCCTGGACAGAAAAGATCTTGCCACTCTGGTACATGCCATGGTACGCTCTGGTACATGCCATGGTACACTCTGGTACATGCCATGGTAATATCTACATTAGACTACTGCAGTACTCTCTGCATGGGGCTGCCCTTGAAAACAGTTCAGAAGCTACAGCTGGTACAAAATGCAGCAATCAGAGTGTTATCTCAAGTGGGTTACAGGCAATGTTCCCTCTAAGCTGTGGAGTCTTATGAGCAAAAATTCTCCTTTGTGAGCTACTGGCATTACAGTTGTGGGCAAGCAATTTGGCTACTGCATATATCAGTTTGCTCTGGAGCCGTCCTTCCCGAGCAAAGGCAAAAATGTGTGAGCCGAAGGCTAAAAAACTGTGAGATAGCTCACACTAACTCAGTTTAGAGGGAACACTGGTTACAGGGATCATATCACTCCAGTCTTGTTCCACCTACACTGGCTTCCAGTTTGCTTCCAAGCTCAATTCGAGGTGCAAGTATTGACCATTAAAACCCAGTATGGCCTGGGTCCAACACCCTTAAGGACTGCCCTCTCCCATATAAACCTACCCATTCTCTGAGGTCAACCTTGGAGGCCCTGCACCAGATGCCCCCACCACCTGAGGCTAGATGGTTGGCGACCCAAGAAACAGCCTTTTCTGTCACGGCACCAGAACTCTGAACTCCCTCTGCTAGGAAATTCATCTGTCTCCTTCTATCAATGTCTTTCCCCAGCAAGTGAAGACCTTTTTGTTTCATCTGGCATACCCCCAATAACAGTATAGCTCCTCCTTCTAGTGCTGTGTGTTTGTGTTTTTAATCAATGTTATCATTTTAACTGTACTTTTAATTTTTTAAATGTTCACCACCTTGAAGATAATGACTGGGTGGGAAGCCAACATAAAAATGTGTTAAATGAATAAAATAAATAAACATTGGTTCTTTTAAGATGACTCTTTCACTAAGGCCTGTGAGTCTCATGTGCCTGGTAGTACATACATCAATATAATATTCCTGAGGAGGAAATTGTGAAAGTGAAAAGACCCCTGTGGGGAAAAATATGAGAATAGATTTCTAGATATTTTTTATTGGTTCAGAGACATGTGACTCCTGAAAAGGCTATGGTTTTGGTAAGGATTGGGGGGAGAAGATACCCGTTTTGGTCCAACAGATTACAGATTACTACTGCTGTGATACAGAAGCCTGGTTTTGGTTTCTGCTGGAGTAATATCACTGACATATAAATAGAGGTTCTAGAGATTACTAAACAGATGTTTTAAAGATTACTGTGTTTGGAGTTAACCAACAGAATCTACAAGCTTGAATGTAAATTTCCTGTGGTTGGTGAGAAAAGCAGCATAATATTTGAATATATAAAATAAGTAACATTAGTGGCAGAATGATAGCACCTACCAAGGTGAAACTCAGTAAAAAACAGGTTGTTTAGGGGTAATTGTTGATCTTTGAATGGTCATCCATGCATTCACACTTGTGGACTTTGAACCTGAGCAGATCTTTAATTTGTTAACTTTCAGAGTTATTCTTTAGGCATGAAAATCCTTTCCCCTCGGAGACGTTGCTTGGACTATACCTGTCTAAGGGGGAGGAGTCATTCCTTCCAACACATAAGACTTTGCCACAGCAAATTAAAGGCAACTATTTTGGGGAAGGTGGGTGGGTTGTGTGAATGCACAGATGATCACTAAAAGAACAACAGCTATATGTAAGCAACCCGTTTTTACTACTTTGTGGTCTCTGTGCATCACACAGAGTAGCATGCTAATGTACCTGGAGGGTGGGTACAGGTGTTGCAGGAAAACAGGGAGTGGAGGACGGCTCTGCCACAGGATATGTCTGTTCTGGCCCAATGTTTAAGGCCTAGTGCCTCAAAAAGGTGGAGGGCCAGACACAAGTGGTGGCTCTGCGGAGCTCTGGAAGTGGGATCCCTCTAGTGAAGGCTGAGGATGTAGCCACAAGTCTGGTAAATTAGTGTGGACTCTCTCTACAAGTGGCTTATGAATTTATTTTATTATTGTTTACAAAATTTATACCCTCCCTTTCTGCCCTCATACAGGTCACCAAGGTGGCTAACAAAACACACAAAATCACATCTTAAAAACCATTAAAACAAAAGCACATCATTAAAACAATTTAAACCAGAGCTCAAATATACATACAAAAATATTAAAATAATAAAAAAATAGGCAAGAAGGAGGGAATCATGGAGGGTACACGAAACAAAGCAAAATGTTTCAACTGTGGGTGATGGCAACAGAAGGGGACTCCCTGGTGAGAGCTGTTCTAGAGTTCGGGCGCCATGACCAATAAGACCTCTCCCAGGCTGCCACCCGCCTAATCTCAGAAGGCAGGGGTACCCGAAGCAGGACCTCAGAAGATGACTGCACAGTTCAAGTAGGTTCATGGACCATCTCATAACATAATGTGATAACGTGAGAGAAATAGTGGCTAAACCTTTGAGAGGCGACACCCTGCCTCTTCTTAGGGCCTGAGTAGCACAAGAACAATCTACTGTGCAGTCCTCTACACACAGGGGTGCCTATGAGAGCCCACCCCCCTCCCCAAACAGCCATGCCTCCCCCTTTCCCATCTCTGTGGAGCGCCTGCCTGGCCTACCAGGGGAGGGGAAACGCGTCTCAGCCTGCACTCAGCTTGCGGCTGGTGTGATTGTAATGCCTGAGCTGCCTCAGGAGGTGCAAGACGAAGTTCCTGTTTTTGCTGTCCTCTCAGATTGCCTGCAAAGGGTGTAGGAAGGGGACACAAGGAGAATAGCCCACTGGCACCATGGATTAAGGGGCTGCTCAGAGGGTTATTGTCCTGCTGCTGCTGTTAGCTAGCTAACGGAACCAGGGGCTCTCCCCGCTCCTTCAGCAACACTTGCCAGACATCTTGGATCTTCGGGGGGGGGTAGACTTTGATTCTGGAGCAATGCACAGTGCTTCAGAGAGAACACAACTCCTAGACACAAATCCTGACCTTTCTTTATTATTTCCGAACTGCCCCAGGTGCTGCCCTTCCCGCCTCATTTTTACCTGTCATTTCTTACCTAGCCATGTCTCTCCTCCTCTGTATTTCCCACAACAACCCTGTGATGTAGTCAGCTCCACTGTACTAAACTGCCCCCTTGGGGCCCCCCTAACAAAAACATTCTGGGTACGGGGCTGCCACCATGTTACCCAAATGTAGCAGTTCTGGTAGTTTATCAACATAAAAAGGTACGGTCCTCCAACCATCCCTAAACTGCAAAGCTCACCCTGCATTCAAGAGAGATGACAGGGAAAGGTCCCTGTTTAAGTGGAAATTTGATACCACCTTTGGAAAAAAGGAAATGTCTGGCACAGTGACCATGGTATCCTTCTGGGGAGGCTGGTTAGGTTGACCACTGTGCCTCAGTGTGCTTCAGTGGTTCTGCTTAGAGATGTGAAGGCCTAGAAGAGAACCAGAAAGGCCTTTTAGTCTCAATTGGGAAATTTTGGGATCATCAAAAAAACTCCTATGAAATATTGTGATTTGAAAGGAGCAAAATGCTTTTAAAGATAAAGTTTAACTCAAAGTGTATAGCATGAAATTCTGATGGCTCCCCCTACCCCCATTTTTCCAAGTTCTCTCTCCTCTCACTCACTTTAGTATTGGGTATATTTGTGGTGTTGCTTATAGAAAACTACGGTATTTATACTTAAAAATAACATAAACATGCAGTTGGGACACAATCCCAGAAGCCTCAATACCACAGATGAAGGACTGACATTCACAGCCACAGATGCCCGTGCAGGAAAAATCTGGTGGGATATAACTGATCCTCGGCACAAGAGACCCCATCCAAGGGAAGCAGCCTAGTGTCTGGGATAATGAGGAAGGTACCATTCCCAGAAACAATAGCACAGTTAGCCAGTCTCCTAATAATAGCTTAGCTATTGCAGTGAGATTGGCTGGAATCTGTTGTGATCCCTATGGTAGCCTCAGCCTTGAGACCAAGAACAAGAAGATTATGACCACAAATCATCAGGTCTTGGAGGGCCTTTGAGGATGAGATGAAGATGGTGACTGATCCTGACACTAGGAAGGCATCAGAGCTGGCAGCCAGGGAGGTGTGAACGATCTGCCCTTCCGATGCTGAAGAGACAGATATTGGGGAAGTTTCCATGATGAGAGACAAACATAATGAAATCCTCATAGGCAATAGCTTCTAAAATCAGTTCTGATATTGGTGTAACACTTGACGATAGCATTGGCGGACTACTGGAAGGAACCATAGCAGGACCCTCCTTCTCATTTCCAAAGAAGATGACTGAGCCCAGACCAACAATGCTTTGGTCTCTTCAACTTGGCTGCAACTTATCCTTTCTCTTGCCTTATAAAGATATATAAACTCATTGCAAGAGGTCCTTGAAATACTGCTTCCATTGTCAGACCATTGAGAAGCTGCTGGGACCGGGGCAGCCTGTAGCAGGGTGGCCGGGTCCACCATCTGTTCAAACAACATCAGGGCCCTTTCCCAGAGGGTAGCCTGTAAAGGAGAGCACCTAAGTAATGTGGCATGCTGAGGTCTACTTACACTACACACACAAATAATTATCTGTAACTCAGCATACACGGACTATATATATATATATGAACTACCAATACCAAAATATATAGCAACTAGTTGATAACAGAATAGCCTTTGCTGAAATCCAAACACAGGTGGAACAAAAACCTGTTGCTCTGGAATATGAAACATAAACTTCCCACTCAGTTTCTCCCAAATCCCAGCCAGTAAAACCTCTGAAAAACCATCCATATACTCAGCAGCACATTTCCCAGATTTACAGACAAATCTCCTCTGTTCACTGTCACAAATGCTTACAGACATTTTTCCTGAGACAATTTATGCAAAAGCTCCAAAATGTCTGCCCACAATATATATATTCATTAGGTGACCTAAGAACATGTTGGTTCCAGGACAGATCAACTTTAACATACACCTCTTCTAGATTTCCACTTTTCAGCTGCTCTTTTTTATTAATGCCCGTTTCTCTAATTGGAAATGGAAGTTACCAGAAAAGTATGCTAAAAACTCAGGACTGAGATAGTAGATTCTTCTTCTCACAGTCAGGGCCAGTTCTGGAATGGCTGTTAACGTGTAAGTAATAATTTTACTGTTTTGTGGTGCCTGTGCATCACACTGGTGGGCTTTTTTGCCTACACTTAACTTTGATTTGGAAGCTGGTATTTAGGTAAGAAAATCCTCTCCCCTCAGAGACACAACTCAGAGTAGGTGTGCCCAAGAGGGAGGAGTTGCAACTTCTCATTCAGTTCTCTTTCATCCACTTCAGCTGTAGCATAAATTGGAAAACTTCTCTATGAGATTTTCTCTCTCTCAGAGGTAGTTCTTTTTCCAGTGGTTCTAAATAGTACTTCTAACAGATGCCACTGGACTCAAAACTTGTAGTATGTAGTTCTAAGAAGAAGACAGTATATGCAAAGGCCACTGAAGTAACAGCAGGGAAAAAACAGTTTAGGGTTGCGGTCAGACATGCCTTTAGATCCAACTCAGCTGCGAATGCCTGACGGATCTAAAGGGCACGATCAGACGGCAACATCTGGGAAAGGTCCCAGAGTCATCAGTACTTGTGCTGCTCTGCCACAGAAGCGGAGTTAAAAGACACCGGGGAAAGTCTGGTCATTATGCACAGACAGACTTTCCCGTCTGGTCGCTCAAGCACACATTCAAGCCATCGGCATGGTCTGCTCATTCCATCCCAACTCAGTGCAGTTTTCTCCTCGCTTAGCAGTATGCGCATAACTCCATGGGGAACTCTCAGTAAGGAGGTGTGATTCCTCATTTATGCACATGGGAAACAAAAGGCAAAAAAAACCCACTCACCCAAGGTGGCATCTGATCGTGCAGTGACAGGCTACACCTATAGCACAAAGGGATGTGTGATCGCATGACTGTGAGTCAGATTCCACTGGAGGAAATAGGGGCACTTCCCTCCGCGCCAAATGGCATATGTGACCGCAGCCTAGAAGATGAATTCCTCCAGCAGACAGCGAAAGAGATGATTAATCAAGCTCTATTTGAAAACCCGTATCCGAGAACCACTAGGATCCAGGAAATTACTTCAGAGGCCACTTGGTATAAATGAGAATTCCATCCCTTTCCCTTCAGTATCACAAGTATCTGCTCTGACACTTGTAGAATGGGAGACCTCCTGTGCTTGACAGATACCCCTCCCTAGAGAAACTTGCTCTGCACTTCAATGGTAAATGAGACATGGAAATAATGACACAATAAAATAAACTTGAAGTTTACTCTGTCCCTTTCTCTTGCTTTCCTCAAGCAAAGCCAAGTCTGCTGCTCAGCTACAAATTCAGTTGTTGTCCCAGTGCCTAGTGAAACCTCTCTTTCAAACAGGTTATATCCAAGGCTCCTTGGATGGAAAGACTGCTACTATTAATATGATTTTTACTTCATCATTTTTTAGCATTAACAGTATGCTAAATGCTATGCAGGTACTATCTACTTCAGATATTATCATGCTCCAGATTCTTCTCTCTTACTGTAGAATTTGAACACAGCGATATTCCAGATAGGACTGTCAATACTTTTTCCAGCAGGGCTGTTCTGCCTTCAGCAATTGCAAGACAAGGAAAAATGTAGCCGGTGAAGCAATTTCCAACATGGTCATGCAATGCTAGGAAACATTTCACTTTTTTTCTTTGCCTGTCATGCAAGTGTTAAAGCACAGGAGGCCTGTCAAAAAAGCTGGCAGGTCTACTTCTAGCTCCCACTTGGGAGATTTAAACTTTTTGAAAATGCTGACTGTGAACACTGTGGACTCAGTCCAGCCAAACTTAAGCACTTATGTTCAGTAAGAGAGTTAAGCCTATGCTTACATCAGTGGAATTCTGCTGACTCATCCAACTGTTTATACTTATAATAAACCCTTTATTTAGTTTAAAATGTAAACTTACTGGACTAAACCCCCCAGAATATTTTCACTCTCATAAGAACTTTGTGTAAGTGGAAACACTAGGAAGTCATTGCATGTAGCCCATGAGCTAAGCCAACTTGACTGTATCCCATATTGCATCTCTGCCTCCACCAGTCATAGCACAGGCTATGCAACCCCCCAGCCCCTAGAAATTATCTTCTTAAATCAACTCATACTGTACCTCCATATTGGACTGTAATAACTGCATCAAATAGTCTTTTACTTTTTGAACTTGATCCAGCAGGAGCTCTTATACAATGTCTTGTGGAAACAGAATTATGTTAAGTGAACTTTTCTTCCATTATCCCATGGCAAGATCCAACCCACTGGACTGTTACATTTCATTTTTTCCTTCTTCGTCCTTTTACTAGATTAAATGGAATGGTGATATTTATCCACAATTTTAGATACACTTCTGTGGTTTCTAAAGAAATGCCTATTTAGGACTGTGCTTTTAGGCATAAAAAGCAAACTGCACACAGAAAAACTGCCACAGACTGACAGAAATAACAGTAAAGGGAGGAAGCCACATGTTTCGCACCCATCAGCTTCTAGTTGCCTCACTGCACACAAGCCCATCAACTGCTTTTTGACCTCCGAGACTGGTTAGACAACATGTGCTATCGCTATGGGGCTTCCTGAAAAGAAACAGCTCTCATATTCAAACTCAGCGTATTTCTTATTCATTGAAGCTTTCCTTTGGCATTGCATGTAAGAAAACATTCAGTCAAAGGACAGCACAGTTTTTTCAAGGTATTCTCACTGATGTTCATGTTACAGGGCACTGATCCACATCAAAGAGACCACACCCCAAGTCTGCAAGGAAAATGATATACTCCGTAGCAATTGTTTTCATGACTCACTTGCCCAAAAGATGTTGACATTCTGGCACCAAGTCTGTTGGGCAGGATGGCTTGTTCACACTGACTGATTCACCCGCTTAAAAAAAATAGTATAGTCAGCTAGTATATGTACAACACAATATATATGCTAAATCTCAATTTGTCCCCATCTGCAGATACTTAAACCCAGAGACTGAAGCCATGTACAGACAAAACATACATTTCTGCAAACCTAAGAAAAGCTCTAGGTATGGAGAAAAATCAGAAATCTTTTTTTTTAAAAAAGCTTAGAGGTTAAAACCCCATAAATTAAAAAGGAGCATCTGTAACTTTAAGAAATGGATACCCTCAGTGGCCCTTGCTAGGCAACTGCAACAGTATTACCAGCCTTAATAGCCTCGCTTCCCCCTCCCCCCCCCGGCTTTACCTCAGGTGTGTGACCGCACCCTTGGTTTCTGTCAGTCAAAGGGAGAGGGGCTTTTTTGGCCTTTGAGGCCAAGCTGCTTGCTACTATTTAATAGCAGCCACCACACAAAAGCCAGTGTTGTACAGTGGTTAGAGTCTCAGGCTAGGATCTGGGAGATCCAGGTTTGAATCCCCACCCTGCCATGGAAGCTCACTGATTGACCTTGGACTAATCATACACTCCCAGTCTAAACGACCTCCCTTTTCTACCAGGGTTGTTGTGAGGATACAGAATGGAGACAGAACAATGTAAGCCTCGTTGAGTCCCCCACTGGGGAGAAAGTGGGGTATAAATGAAATAAATAATTAATATAGCAGGAGCTGGGGGGAGGATAAAAGGTAGGATGGCTGGTGGGAAAGAGAGAAGTAGGAAAAAGGCTATGAGAGCTTTCAGGACAGGAATTGAGGAAGTAGCAAGGGAGGGGAAATGAGATGCTTCTGCAAGTCTTTGTGGAACCCCATGCACACTATACATGCACTGAATTAAGCACAAATGAATTAAAGCATAGGGGATATCAATAGTATATAAAGTGCTCATAGTAGCTGCAACTGAACTTAGATTATAAAATGTGTTTGAATATGGAAATGGACAAGAGGGGAAACTGAGGAAATCATATTTCCTCTTCCCTGCAAGTGTCATGCCTTACCTACACTGTGACAGCTGGCTGGTCCGACCATCTAATTAGGAAGGGGGACTGGATGCATTTTTATCTTCAAGCTCCCTTCCCCCCCATCAGCTGGCCAGCCTGGAGGGGGGTCATGGAGAGGAAAGAGCATGGGCCACACTTTCTACTTCAAGCCACCCTGATTAGCTGTCTGCCAATGCCAGGAGGTGGGGTAGAGATAAAAGAACATCCTGCATGCATTCTGCTCCAAGATCCTCCAGCTGACTGGTGTGGGGGAGATGAAAGTCCAGACATTTTTATAGACTTTCGATTCCTCCAGGTTTGCAGAAACATCTACTCAATTCACAAATTTTTGGATCAATACACTGGGCCAAGTTGGAAAGTGGATATATGACAAGAAAGAAACCTGAGAGGCTTCATGAGGGAGGGAAATAACCATGCATCTACTGACCTCTGCTTTCCTTCCTCTTGTTAACTCCCACCATCCTGTCATCTCTTTCTCCTCCCTCCACCCTTCTGCTGCCACAACTTCTTCTCTCCTTCCCTCTTGCTGCTTCTGCTTCCTCCCTTGCCGCGACCATCTCACCCTGCTCCTTCCTGCCTCCCCAATGCCTATTTCCCAACCCTGCCACCACTTCTGTACATTTTCTTTCCCCTTTCCCGGACCATAGAGATGTAAAATTTCCAGAAATTTTGAAGCCATGGGGGAAAGAAAAATTTTGTTAAAAAAAAAAAAAACAGAAATGGGATGGTGGTGAAATAACTGCAATACTTACTATTTTATCAAACAAAACTCATTTTACTACTTTTTCAACATAAAATGGATCATTTATAACTTTCTTAGCAAATAAAACAGCAATATCAGAAGTTGTTCAAGTTCAAGTTAACCTTTATTGGCATAAAAATATCTCAGGTATCTTACGGAATTTTGAAATTATAAATGCCTTAGCTTTATACACACAAAATTGAAAATATATCCAATAACTTGAGAGAAAGCTGCAAACTGATGCACCTTATGTGTAGGGCTACCCTTGAAAATGCTTCAGAAACTGTAGGTGGTCCAGAATGTAGCTGCCAGGTTGCAGACTGGAACATCATGGTCAGCTCATATTACTCCAGTTCTGTGGCAGCTGCACTGGCTACTAATTACTCTCCAGATCCAATTCAAGGTGTTGGTGTTAACCTTTAAAGCCCTTAATGGTCTGGAAGCCCCATACTTACAGGACCGCCTCTCCCATTACAGCCCCCCGCATTCATGCCTTTGGTCATCATCTAGGGGCCTCTTACAGGTGCCTCGTCCCAGGATGGCTCAGTTAGCAGTCACCAGGGGGAAGGGCCTTCTCAGTTGTGGTCCCTACCCTGTGGAATGCACTCTCGGATGACACCTATGCCCTGTTGGGCTTGCTTAGTTTCTGTAGGGCATGAAAAGCTGAATTATTTAGGTTGGCCTTACGTTGGCCATGTTTGGGCTGTTTTAATAGTAGTATGGTGACAGCCACATATTTTAATGTTAATTTTTTATATTTGTTTTTATGTTGTTGTTTTTTTACCTTATTGGTTTTAATGCAGCAAGTTGCCATGAGACCCTTTGGGTGACTGGCGACTAAAAACCTAACAAATAAATGTGCTATCTTAATTTTTGCTATATGGTTAGAGAGAGATCAGTTCTCAATGAACTTTCAGACTTTGCCTCTGAGAATTCTGGGAAGTTTCTGCCCCATCTCTTTTCGTTCTTTCAAGCAAGTTAGGGCAATACATCACTTTCTATCCAGTCTGTGGGTACATGTGTCACAGTGGTTTGAAGGAGAGGTGAAAAGGTCAACCACAAGCCAGGTCCAAAGGACAACAGAAGGTATGCAGAAATACATCTTGGATTTAAGAGCTGCCAGGTGTCCACAGTATGCCAGCTTGTCTTTAAACCCATTTCACTCATTATAAAAGGGACGATATTTCATAGGAGTTTTTTTAGCACTCCCCAGACTTTCCAGTTTTTCCATCAGAAAAATTGATGAAAAGGCCTCGGGGGGGGGGGGACACACACACACCCCCATTTTGTCACAGGCCTTTATATCTCTACCTGATCCTTTTTTAAGAAATCTAATGCATTAGTTATGCTGTGATGTCTCAAGACCTCAGTCAGCTTTTTTTTAAAAAGTTGCAACGTGCACATGCATACACATACCGCTTCTCTACTTTGGAGGGATTATAACATTTTTTTAAACTTTCTGGATGTTTCTGAAATCCTGGGGGTTCCCCTTGGTATGTACTATAGAAGTATTTCCCCTTTCACTTCCTGGCTCCATAGTATAGATTTTCTGAACTGTACTCTCTGGACCAAGTTTGGAATTGGATGATGTTACACGACATCTTTACACACACACACATACACTCCTTCAAAATCTGAAGGCCTGATCTGAAACTACTACTCATTCAAGAACATTTTCAGCAGTGTCAGAAAGCACTGTCTGCTTTTGATGGCAGTAATACATGTGGAAATACTCACCTGTTCATACCTAGTGTGTGCGTCTCTCTCTCTCTCTCTCTCTCTCTCTCTCTCTCTCTCTCTCTCTCTCTCTCTCGGCTTCATGTGATCTCAGCAACATCATTACACAGCCATATCTGAATACAAAGTGTAGTGATGTTACTCCATGACTCATGATTAACTGGGATTACCTGTGTTACAAATCTAGGAAGCGCTAGCCTCACTCTCAACTGACTTTGTTGCCCTTAGTGACATCATCACACGGCACAGTCCAAGTGGCTACTGAGCATCATGATGCCATTTCATTAATTTTATAACAAGCGATTGCATGGGATCATCTATATGATTAATCCGAGAAGAAGAAAGACACAGTAATGGGGGGAGGGATGACACTGAAGCAGCAGATGATTATAGAAATTATGGCATCTTAAAATGTTTTTAAAAACAAATAATATCATTAGCAAAATGGTTTTTCAGCAAATATTTCTTTTTGTTAAACTCTTCCTTTATCAGTCAAAATATCCTAATCCTTTGATAACCCAACATAAAAGGACTATAAATAGGATTTCTACTAGTATTACATAATATACATTGCATTAATTATTATACAAATTTAACAATTACAGAAATATATTAAAACAAAAAATATTGGATTCATGCAGAATCTTATGACTGAGAGAGGGAGAGATGATGCTGATAATACAGGATACAAAAGATCTCTACTGCCAGTCAGAGCAGACAGTATTGACACTGATAGACCAAGAGTGTACTCAGCATAGGGCAACTTCGTGCATTCATGTATAGTGGACACCTCTGCCAATTGAGCTGTGGAGACATATGGGTAAGATGGTATCTGCCAGGCAAAAAGAAATATTGTTGCAGGAAAGGAAATGAACCTCATAACTACACAGTACCATGGAGTGTGTTCATTCCAAAGCTTCTACTGGTCATGCCACAGTCCACCCTACAAAGAGAGGGGCGGTGTTTATTTTGCTCTCCATAGTTGTGCCGTGGGCATGACTGGTAGCAGTGTGACATCCAAGTCAGCATTCACATGCACTGGTTGGCTGCTTCCATCTACGGGTGTCCCAAGAGCATCATCTGCATGGTGCTCCATGAATGGTGGGTTGCAGTGGGGTTGCTATGGACTCTGATGCAATTCCTGTCCTCTCAGCTCATTTGCACTGTATCTTTTTTGGTATGTCTTTTCCCTCTCCAGCAGCAAAATAATCTATACAAATGCTGTAGTATGTTACTTCTAAAGAAAACTTGAAACTATGACTACTCAATCTGTATCTGTCTTTGCTGGATACTTTCTTTTACAAAAGGAGGGTGGGAGATGTTATCATCTATGCCTTTTTAGCATCATCTATTTCTGATTCAAAGCAGAAAGTTATGTATCCATATATTACATCTACTTGAGTGAACATTCCCCTTAATTACAGACCTTCTTCATGTATTTAAACTTTAAAATTTCATCTCAGATTTTCAAGAAAGGCTCTTTCTCGCTCTCCTCTAACGGTGTGCAAAAAAAAAAAAAAAAAAATTGGCATTTTTTGGTTTAGGTCTATTGGACCCGAAAAAATTCAGTATCCCTGGAAAATTCCGGATCCCGATATTGGTATGGTATTAGGATCTGGGATTTTTTTGGAGATCCATATTTTTTTTCAAGTCCGATAGATCTAAGAAGAAAAATGCCAATTAAAAAAAGCCAGCCTGACTCTGGGGCTGGCTTGGCTCCTCCTGCAGTGTGACCTACACCGTGCCGCAGAAGAAGCTCGCCCCAGGATCTGTGTGGGGCGGGGAGTTCTCTCTTTCCCTGCTGCATACAGACCTGTCCGTTTTTTGAACCGTCAGTCTCTGTAAGAAATTGGATTGGTGCCTTAATATTGTACGTTACTGTGTGTCTTTCTGTGAACTGAGTTGATACTCCACCTTGGGGTCATCATACCCTATTGCTCCTAACTGCTTTAAACTTCTTGAAAACGCTGAAGAAGAGATTTGTTTATTCGAAATGAGTGAAATTAAATCTAGAAACCTTGTCTTAGAATTCATACTTTGAACCTTGGATCTCATACTCTGGCCTGGGAGCAGATCCATTTGGGTATCTCATAACACTTGCAGAATTAGCACATTTTGATTGTTTACTTGCTGCCAACTTGCAAGTAATTGGTTTACTTTTTATAAACTCATTATTTGGTTGACTGTTACTTTACTACTTTATTGCGATTATTTGGAATAGGTTTTGTATTAGATGAACAGTTTTGTTAAGAAATAATCACTTTTATATTGAAATAATCACATTTTAAGAAAAATATTTGGGTTTTTTGCGCTTTCTTTCACAGTCATTTTTCCTACATTTCTCTGCTACTGTTCAACGGCAGCCACTCAATGAAAGCCAGTGTGGTGAAACAGTTAGAGCTTCAGAGTAGGTCTGGGAGACCCAGGTTCAAATCCTCTTCTTGCTGTGGAAGCTCATTGAGTGATTTTGGACCAGTCACATATTTTTAGCCTGACCTACCTCACAGGGTTGTTGGAAGGATAAAATGGAAGAGAGGAGAATAATGTAAGCTGCTTTGGTCCCCCCTGTGAAGACAGGTGGGGAATAGATGAAGATGGGAGACACATAAAAGGTAGGTTGGTGAAGGGCTGAGAAGGAAAGAATAAGGCAGATACAGGGAAGAAGATATGAGGGTTTGGGGAGGGGGTGCAGGGAAAAGTAAGAAGTCACCCCACAAGTCCATGAGGGTTCCCCTATCATGCAAGTGGGTCTCACCCAGTGGCAGGCACCACACTGCTGGGCCACAATTTTCCTAGGCAGAGGTTGCTGTGGGAGAGAAGGAAAGCTTAAGAGAGAGGAGACGATGAAGGTAGAGTGGCTGCTGGGTGGGAAGAAGACAGGGTTGCCAACTCCAGGTTAGGAAATTTTTAGAGATTTGGGGTTGGAGCCTGGGGAGGGAAAGGTTTGGGGAGGGGAGCAACCTCAGCAGGTTATAATGCCATAGAGTCCACCTCCAAAGCAGCCATTTCTCCAGAGGAACTGACCTCTGTCCTCTGGAGAGCAGTTGTAATTCTGAGTGATCTCTGCCCCCCCACCTGGAAGTTGGAAACTCTTAGTTTTCCTGGAGAAAATGGCTGCTTTGGAGGATGGAGTCTATGGCATTATAGCCCTCTGAGCTCCCTCCCCACCTCAAACCCCACCCTTCCTACAACTCCCCTCCCCCTGGCTCCATCCCTGTCCCCCAAATCTCTAGGGATTTCCCAACCTGGAGCTGGCAATGCTAAGGGGGAACTGATTACTGTAGATAGGAGATTTGTTGTGATTGCAGGAGATCTCCAGGCCCAGCCTTGAGGTTGGAAACCCTAGAAAGAGAGGAGGAAGCAGCAACAGGGGGAGACTATGGAAGGGGGAAGTCCTTGCAGATTCCCACTTGTTTATTCATATTTTCTTTATCTCAATATATTAATGTATTTTGCTTGAATTAAATTCTATAAAGCAGCTCTGAATAGCAGTCTGTAGCTTCAGACAATACATTAACACATTCCAGCCACATTTCAGACTTTGCAACAGAGTTCCAAAACAGTCACAAAATTTGCAATGCACAGGCAATATTATGATAATAGTCCACATGTAACATATAGTTAAGCTACAGTGAGGAGCGCCTTACTGCACAGCAGTAATGTCGGCTGACCATTATTTTTAAAACGGAAGAGATCTGCTTCAGCCGGGGAGAAGGGCATTGTGCAATAGTGCAAAGCATCAGAACACAGTAGTCCTGCCACCTAAAAAAATAAGTTACATGAGTTTTCACTTATGACATACTACAGTTTGAATGCTGGATACCATGGTCTGTATCCAATCACACATTCCGAAGACTGAGGCTTAAGTTTTCTGACAACCAAAGGGATTTCAGCAGCTATTTCCGCTGATTCTCTCTCCCCCTGCAGACCCACACTTGGCTCCTCACACTGCAGACCAACACAGTCGGCTCCACCCACTGACTCCCTTCGGCCAGCAATAAAATTTCAGAGATCCGAGCAGCAGAAGGGAGAAGGGAACTGCCAGAAATCATTGCTCCCCTTAAGAAAACTTAAGTGCCCTTCAGAACTGCACCGAAGATCTCAACACCAAGATATCTAACCACAGATATCACTGTGCAGCCTCCAGTATAATCAGTAGGAAAACCAAGACTTGAAATATTGGTATTTCCTAAAGCCATGTGACCATGTCCTGCAATTCTGTTGTCTTCCAGCTGCACTACGTGAAAACATTTACTACACAGCTTAACTGAAGTCTGCGACCTTTCTTCCTTCAAGTAAGCATGAAACAATCATGGTTACTCAGAGTGAAGGGTTCTTCTCCTCTTGTGGGTGATTGCCATCCATCACTTAGGGAGGCATGACTAATTTCAATTACTTCCTGTTTCCTCTGGTGGGAGTCACCCTAGGCTCAGTTCTGGTGCTCCAAAAGCAATACACTCAGGGGTCATTTCGTAGAAAAAGAGGTGCGGGAGCTCATAACTCATTAGCATAACTTATTTGCATATGCTCATAACCAGGGCTCTTTTTGTAGCAGGAACTCCTTTGCATATTAGGCGACACGCCCTTAATGTAGCCAATCCTCCAAGAGCTTACAGAGATCTTCTTACTGGGGCTACTGTAAGCTCTTGGAGGATTGGCTATATTAGGGGTGTGTCACCTAATATGCAAAGGAGTTCTTGCTACAAAAAGAGCCCTGCTCATAACTCATCAGCATAACTTATTTGCATATGCCACATCCCCTGACATCACCAGAAGTGTGTCAGAAGGAAACACCCACTGCTCAGGCTCCACCCCAAAAATCTCCAGGTATTTCCCAACTCAGATTCAAACCTGGGTCTCCCAAATCCTTATCTGGAACACTGACCACTACACAACATTTCGTGGGGCAGTGGCTGTTGAGCAGTAGCAAGCAGCTGGGCCTGCATGAGTTTTGCAAGTTGCATGGTGGCAGCTGTCAGGCCAGACATGCTCTCTCCCCCTACAGTTTACTGACAGAAACAAATGCTTGAAGGCTGGGAGAGATATTAATTAAAAAGATAATGTTTATAGCAGTCTTGAGGAGCGTGTGTTCTATTGCACCTTCACACACATTAAGGCCAGACAAGGTATAATCCCAAACCGACATCACACCAGCAGCCATGCACACAATGCTGCCCATGTTTGCCATATACCATAAAGACAAGTCATTTGTCACTCCACCTGGAGCCTGGCATCCCTACCCCCCAATGGAGACACTGGGATTATTGGGATTATTAAACATCCCCACCCCCCATGCTATACTTTATTTTATACTTGCTTTATTGCATGCAGGCAAGGGATTGGACGGTGCAGCACTGGGAGGATCCAAAACATGGCTGCCCGAAGATGCCGTTGGGCACACTGCTTCCCTGGCTGCGCCGGACCTGTCCCCTTTGGCTGCAGAGTTTCTGCCTGCCCCACAGAGCACAAAGCGCCCTGCTGCAGCAGCACCAACCATCTCTCCGCCCCGTGGCGCTCCATGCCCCAAACAGCAGCAGAAGCGGTGGCAGCAGCAGTAGGCTGCAGCTCAGGGGATTGGAGTACCACTTCTTCCTCCTCCAGTCTTTCCTCATATTTCCCCCCTTCTTGTGGAGTTCAAGGCAACAGCTTAGAGAAAAAAAGATTTTGCTTTCCATATATGGGACAAGGGGCTTTTTGCCATTCAGTCCCAGCTCCCTCCCTTCACCTCACACTCCCCCACTTGTGCTTCTACTTGGAAGTAAGTAAGGGTCCGTTTAAAAATTATGCCCCCCGAAAAATTTAAATACCCCCTGAAAAAATAAATCCTGGCTACAGGCCTGGGGAGAACCCTCTCCCAGCTCCTCCTCCTCCAGGCAAGCAGGCAAGCCACAG
Organism: Gekko gecko; assembly: GCA_029375565.1. Lineage (NCBI taxonomy): Eukaryota > Metazoa > Chordata > Lepidosauria > Squamata > Gekkonidae > Gekko > Gekko gecko. Next base: position 96,584,749 of record JAPDNY010000003.1, on the reverse strand, counting down.
CACCAGGCCACGCCTTTTCCACTTCCCGACCAGCCAGCCAGCACAACCAGCAGGGCTTCCAGCCCGGCCCCAATTCAAACCCCTCTACACTGGTCCACGCTGCCGAGTCAGATAATGAGGCCACGGGGGAAGGCAAGGGGAGGCCTGCAGGGCTGCTGTCTGGCAGGCAGGGAAAGGGTGGCAGCAGAGAGTCCTCCAGGCAGCCCAGAGAGTCAGGGGGGCTGTGCTGCCAAGGAAGTTGTGGGGTCTTAGCACGAAGTTGGGAGGGGGCGGGCCGGGCTTGTTACTCCCGGAACACTGTTCCTGTGTGTTCCGGCTCGAAATGACCCCAACCTGATGGCTTGACGCTCCAGGAGACTGATTGGCAGTTTCCTTTCTGCTCTGGACCACCTGCCCTGCAATGGTTGATGGAGTAAGGTGCCCCCCCCCCCAGCCTGACAGACTGGCGTTGATGAAGATTTGGATCCAGTCCTGGATCCAAAAGGACTTGCCTTGAGACAGATTGCTCAGCTTGGTCCACCAACAGACTTAATTTCACCTGGAGAGGTACCTTCAAGGAAAGATCTGTCCATAAGGCAATAGAGTTTTGGTATGGCTGTAAAAATAGTTGTAGCTCTCTGGAGTGAAACCTTCCCCACTGTAGTGAAGTCCTTGCTTGAATAATTTGGTTGGCCAACTCTGATCTTTCTGGCATTTTTGACAGGAAGATAAAGCTTTGTAGTTTGAGTATCCATCACCATTCCCAAGTGTTCCAGATGCTGTATGGGAGTCAGAGAGCTTTTCTGCATATTCACCAGCAATCTGAAGTCTTGTAAGCACTGGAGTGTCTTGGCCATGTCTTCCTGGGATTGGTCCCATGAGGGAGAACAGACCAGAATGTTGTCTAAATTTAGGTGAACGTGAATCCCTTCTTCTCGAAGACAAACTACCAGATGAACCAGGATCTTTGTAAACATTCGGGGAGCTGATGAGAGGCCAAAGGGCAGGGCTCGGAACTGGAAACAAGTCTCCCCCATGCAGAAACGTAGGAATCTCCAATGGTGTATGAAGACTGGAGCATGCATGTATGCCTCCATCAAGTCTGTGGAGGAGAGGAACTCCCCGGGTTGTAAGGATTCCACAATAGATCTGAGGGTCTCCATGCAAAAATGTCTGGGTTCAACATATCTGTTTAAGTATTTCAAATCTAGGATAACCCTCCAATCCCCGTTGGTGAAGAAGATGGGGTAGACCCTGATCTCTTGTTCATTTACAGGGAAGAGAAAGGCTTTTTCTGAGCAATCAGCTGGAGGAAAGAACTCATCAGTGATCTCTGTGTCATCTTTCTGCCCTTGGGCATTAGCATTCTTGTCCTCTGCCTTTTGAGATCTCTGTATATTGAGCACTGATAGGGTCTTAAACAGCAAACACTGAAAATCATCGCCCTTGAAAAATCTAAAGGACTGGTCTGTGACAATTGTTTCCCCCTCTTCATCATCATTAGATGAAAATTCCCCTTCCTCCTTTTCACTAGAGACATGTGACAGACTATCACTCTCACGTGAAAGGGAATCAAATAGGTAGTGCTCCTTGGGGAACCCTTTTTGTGCAGCTTTGGTGGGCCAGCTGCCTCTGTTCTTGCACCTCCAAGGAGAAGGGGAGAGGGAGGAGGAGGAGGATCTAGACTGAGCAGAGCCATGGCCCCCTGATCTGCAGAAATGTGCTATTTCCTCCCTCATGGCTCTTCTAAAAAAAGCCATCACATTTGAAGATAAGGGGACAGACCCAGGATCACCAACATTACTGCTCTGCAACTCATCGTTTTCATTGTCCCCTTGAGCATTATCGGCACAATTACGCCCAACTCGATGATCCCCACTAAAACCATAGGTCTCGGGGCACTCTACGTGCGGGATTAGGCTCTGCTCGCCATTCCCGTCTGAAAGCATAGAGTGCCCAGTGGACTCCAAAATGACTGCTGAGGCAGGCACGGGCATCATATACGCTCCACAGGTGTGTGACTTTCTGGCATGCTTTGGAGCACCACCCTCACCTCACTTGACTGATTGTGTTTCAGCCGCCACCACAGCCCTCTTGTTGAGTGGAGAAAGTGAAAGTAAGTTAACTCAGAAAGAAAAGATAGGGTTAGGCAGAGCCTACACCTAGCTGTTCTCCCTACTGAGGCAGGAAAAGAATTGAGCCTAACCCACCACAGGAAACAAGAAGTAATTAGCTCTGCCTCTAAGTGATAGATGGGAATCACCCACCTCAGAGGGAGAATGAAATAAGCCTCTTATCATATTACAATGCTATAGAAATCTAGCATCAGAAATAAATAGGGATAAGACATTTAGTGACCAGAATAACAGCTTTTCACTTACAAGCAATACTTGGGAACTACAATTGCCAGATGGCACACATGTTCATGCTTCTCATGCTTTACATCCATATTTACATCTCTGATTAAATCATTTTTGTTGGTTCCGTATTTCTACAAGCTACATGCTGAAAACAAACCCCAGAAAATTGACCAAAGCTGCTGTTTCAGTTAGTGCACTGCACGTTTTGGTATGTGAAGACTGTGGGTACGGCTGCTTTTCCTCTCCCCCACTTGAAGCACTTTAGGAGCTTCTGTATCCCACTTTTTCCCAAGAAGCTCAGGCTAGTTTACATGAGATTATTTAACCGCTTTCTGACAACAACCTCATAAAGTTAACTAAACTGTGAGATAGTTGTCAATGGCCACCTAATAAGACTGAGGTAAAGCTAGAATATACGCTTCAGTTCCTCATATCATAGCTTGTATCCCACACTGCCTCACAACAAAGTAGGATAACTGGAATACTTCCAATAAATGTGATCCTTGCAGAACATGGAATATTTATTTACTTATGTATACTAAAGGAATGGGAATAATACCAGTAGTGAAAGTGGATACAATACTGGCATAAGATTTAGCAGAGCTAGAGGTGTTGTCTCACAATATGAGCTTTAAAAGTTTAATTTAGAGGGCATTTTTGTGGTCTCCATTGCCACTTTGCACATTAAGCCCAACTCTCACTGCAGACTAGACTGGTGCAACATTAACAGGGCCATACTCCTGCAACCTTCTGGTTAGGTAACTCAGTGGCCATGGGACTGAGGCCTGCATGGAGGCCATGGAATCTGCTTTGGAACCATTCCTCAGTATGGGCTGCAGTTTCCTAATGGTGAGGAAAAAGAGGTTCATTTATTTATTACTTCACATATTCCAGACATTTCACTTAGCACTAAGAACAGATTCAAAGGCTGAATGCTGGAACAAAGTTAAACCTTTGTTATGGGACTACTGTGGGCTGGGAAAGGTCTGGCACTATTTTCTTCATTTGGAATGAATTGTCACTTTTAAAAAGAAAGTATATGACCAAAGACAGGAGGGAGAAGTGCAGAATGGACATGGTTAAAGTAAGAGTAGTGGAGTTATCAATCAGTCAATCAATTAATGACCAGCAGTACAGTTTGATTAAAAAATTTTAAAAGTGATAAAAAGATAAAATTAACAGCATAATAGACCATCCCAAGTAACTATAAAATCATACTGCCCTATAGGATTTTCGATAAAGTGGTGGAGTTATAAGTAGGGATCGGTACAAACCTTGCTACGAACCTAATTTCATCACGAACATGGCTGGTTTGTAGTTCATGAAGCCTTGGTTCGTGAGATGTGTCCCCCATGAACCACCATGCCAAAAACAGAACAGTTGCTAAAACTGTGCAGAGGAGGAATCTGACAGTGGTGAATTAGGGAGTGGTAGGGAACATCCAGCCCCTCCAAATCCCAGCTCTTTGGGGCTATTCCTGCCTCGTCCATCCCTCTGTTAGTCCTCCCAGCCTAACACCACACCACAGTGGCTAAGCCTCCAGGCTGCCCCAATTTTTGGTCCCTGTTTTCAGGGCACACTTTGGAAGCATTTCTGCACTCTACCCAATGACCCCTGTGTGACGAAGTGCCTGGTGTGCAATCTCCAGATCCGGAGAGGCTCTAACCCCCAACATTTATCATCCTCCACTCTTCGCAAGCACCTGCAGCAGGCACACCCAAGACTGTTACTTCCAGAGCAAAAAGTGGCACCCTGCAGAGGGAAGAAGAGGTCCACTTTGTCTCAGCAGAGAAAAGGGGGGGAGCAGGCGTCCCCTCCGAGCAAAAAGACTCACACTGAGGCTGCTGTGGGTGGGAGTGGAACCTCCAGCCATAGGCAGGTCACCCTCAAGGAGGTCATTCCCACGGGGACACTGGTGCTGCCAAGCAAAAGGGCTAGAGGGGAGGCAAAGGAGGCAATCACTCACCTTGTCTGTGAGATGGTTGCCATGGATAACCAACCTTTGTCCATCGTGGAGGATGTGGCCTTTCGCCGGCTACTGCCAGTGAGTCTTGGCCTCTATGCACTGCTCTGTGGTGGTGATGGACAAGGCCGAGCTGTCCAGAGTGTGGGGGTGGACCGTGCACTTCACGGCAGACCTGTGGAGCAGCCCAGAAGCATGGCTACCTCTCCCTCAGTGCCCACTGGTGGCAACTGGAGGACCTCCAGACCTCCAGGGCCCCAGGAGGAGGAGACAGTCCTGCCACCAGGCTACAAAGTGGTTCTGCTCCATGTGCAGGGGATGGATGCAGACCACATGATGAAGAACATTGCTGCCATGATCCAGGCTAGCCTAAGGGAGTGGGTGGGCATGGGTACATCCTCTGTGGGACATGGTCACAGACACCAGTGCCAACATGCTAGCGGTGGTGAAGGCTGGGTGCCTCAGGGGCATCATCTGCCAGGCACACACCCTGCACCTGGTGGTGAGGGATGCTCTCAGGCTGGGGAGCACTATCAAGCCTACCTGGGATGCAGCCACACTGGAGACGTGCTCCTTGTTGGGGACCTGCCAGTGCCTGGCTGCTCACTTATCTCACAGCATCAAGTCTGTTCACCAGCTGCACAAGAGGCAGGGAGAGGGAGGAGCCCAAACACAGGCTCATACAGGACATGCCCACCCACTGGAACTCCACCTACACAACGATTGTGCATCTGGTGGAGCAGAAGAGTGCAGTGCAGGACATCATCTCCTCTACGCCCTTCCGGCACGAAAGTCAGGAGCTCAACATAAGCTCTAATGACTGGCTGACCTTCTCCCAAATGGAGCATGTCCTGAAGACATTCCAGGACACCACCGACATCCTCTGCTTCCATATGGCCAGCCTGGGGCAAGTCATCCCCCTGATCTGCAGGCTGGACCAAGCACTGGCCTCTGCACTGAAGCAGGGGGCAGCTCTTCTCTTGAGGGCCAGGGCCTTGGAAGGGAAGTTGTGGGTGGGTGTGGCTGCTCAGTTACATCCTCTCTGCAAGGAGGGGAAGTACAAAATGTCCTGCATTTGTGATGCCAGTATAAAGGGCAGCATTGCTCTCCATAACACAGAGTTCCTGCAATGGAGGCACAACCTCTGCATGGGAAGTACAGAGGCTACAGGCGAACCGACAGGGGATGGAAGAGGCTGGGGAAGAAGGGGAAGCAGAGGAGCAGCAGCAGCCCAACATTTCAGCCCCCAAGAGCCCAACCAGGAAGGATCCCCAGTAGTGGTAAGCTGGGAGGTCAGTGGCATTGGGGAGGCCAGGGGTGCCCTGGCAGAGGACTCGGTGGAGGGGATGGTGAGGGAGTACCTTGCCAAGCCCCCTGAGCCTGCTGACTCCAATCCCCTGGAGTACTGGTCACACAAGGCTGCCATCTGGCCTAACCTGTCCAGCGTGGCCATGAGCCTCTCCTGCCCCCCCACCAGTGTCCAGAGTGAACAGGTGTTCTCCCACCTGGGAGACATTCTCAGTCCTCACCACTCATGCCTGGACACGGCTACAGTGGATGAGTTGGCCTTCCTCAAGGTCGACCTCCTGCTGCTGGGCTACCCCCTCTGGACCTCAGGGAGTAAAGATCCAAGACCCCCCTGTCTCCTCCCACTTCCTCCCATTCCCCCACTCCTCTCTGAATCATCTGGCCCGCAGCCCGCAGGTTGCACTCTTGGTGCTTGAGTGCGAGGTCCCCCCACAACCCAAGCAGCAACCACCCTGTAATGAAACACCTGCTTCATACCTAGAGGGCCAACATTCACCTCACTGCACAACCTACCTCATCAAGCAACATCCAGCTGATGACATAACACAGTGACCTTTTGCTCATGCTGAGCAGACGGGCTTAGCTACAGGACTCCTCTGCTGAGGACCAATGCCCTCCCACACTGGGAATTGTGAACAACTCTCCCTGGCCAGGGTTGTGTTTGGTGCTTACTCAGGGCTCTGAGGCACTTGTCCTTCTGCTCAAACTGAGCAGAGGGGCTTAGCATGTCTGAGAACCCACACTCCCCCTCCCTGGGATTTTTGAACACCTCCTGCTAAGCTTCTGTGTCCCCCTCAGAATTGGTACTTCCAGCCACCCTCTGTTAATGCACGCCTCCTCCTATGCCTTTGCATCCCCCCAAGAATTGTCACTTCCAGCCTCCCCTCATCCAAGTCTTCCTCCTCATGATTTCAGTCCCCCCATGATTTCAGTCCCCCCCTTCAAGCCTCCTCCATCCACATCTGCCTCCTCACAAGTTGTGTTCCACCAAGAATCAAGATCTACCTTATAGAGCAAGACCCACCTCATGAACCAAGATCTACCTCATAACACAACACCTACCCCATGAACCAAGATCTACCTCATAGCACAACACCCACTTCATGAACCAAGATCTACCTCATAGCGCCAACACCCATTTCATGAACCAAGACCTACCACATAGTACAACACCTACCTCATGAACCAAGAACTGCCTCACAGCACGACACCCACCTCATGAATCAAGATCTACCTCATAGCACAACACCTACTTCGTGGACTTACATCCATCTATGCAAACTTCTACCTTGTCAAACATCCTGTACAAGCAAGCTCACTTGTCTGCATCCAAGATTTCCCCATCTACAGCAACAATGGGCAGGTGACTGCCTCCCAGGCCCAAGGGGAAGGATTCTCCACCCCCAGAATCCATGTCCCCAATAAAAAGGTAGGCAGGTTACCACCTCCTGGGCACAAGGGGAAGGGGTGGCCACCCCCAGAATCCATGTCCCCAACAAGGAGGTGGGTGGATGACTGCCTCCTGGGCCACAGGTGAAGGGCTGGCCACCCCCAGAATCCATCTTTACAACTGGGTGACCACTTCCCAGGCCCGAGGGGGAATGTGGCAGGCCACCCCCCAAAACCCAGTCACCAATGAGGAGGCAGGTAGGTTACTGCCTCCTGGGCCCAAGGAGAAGGGTCAGATGTGATTTCCCCAGAGAACACTTTCCTGGGGGCACCTGCTTTGGGGGGCTGCTATTGGAAAGCAGAAAGAGGTGAAGTCCAGGGAGGTCCTTTGCGAGTTTGATGTCTCTGGCTTGCAGGAGGCCTTTTCAACACTCTCCTTAACCTGCAGCTGTGATTTCCCCAGAGAGCAGTTTCCTGGGGGGACCTGCTTTGGGGGGCTGTAACTCACACACCCCTAAATCCAATCTTCACCAAACATAGAGGGCAGGTAGAGCCCAGCTGGAGACTCACTGCAAGTTTGGAATCTCTCGCCTGAGGGGGGCATTCTACCATGCCATGAACCTCATGAACCACAAGCCGGTTCATTAAATGGGAAGGTTCATGAAGGTTTGTGGTTCATGAGACCCCACAAACCAGGATGAACCTCCATTTTCCCAGTTTGGGCCCATCCCTGGTAAGGCCAACAGTTAACGTACAAGCTATTTTTCCTACTAATATAACAGTACATTATAAAAAAACATATATGAATAACTAATTCCTAACAAACATTTGAAAAGGTACTTCATCACTTGGAAAAGCCTTAATTTCACACCATAAGAGGGCTACAAAATTACAACCAAGGTCATATTGTCGATATGCAAGCTATAACTCTATCAACAGAGCAGAATGATACCACTGTAAAGAACAAACCTGCTAAGGCTATCTCTGGTGACACAGCCCGCCCATAATCCTTTAACAAAGATCTCCACCTATCTCTTCACCATTACTACCACCACTTCATCTAAAAGTGATCTTCACAGTCCTATGCCTAGCAGAAAAGCAGCAAAGGGGTTACTTACAGAAAGTAGGGGGTTCTGCATACATGGAGGACTCCTTAGTTAAATGGAAAAATATTTCCTTTCCAAAGAGAAAGCAAAAAATACTTGACAAGCACTGAGCATGCTTACTGGCCTTTGAGAGCCATAGAATATTGACTGAGCTGAGAACTGGGGGGGATTGGCCTGCATTTTATATTCTGGAGGGAATACTCAGGGTTGGAGGTGTGCATCATGAACACAACAAAGCTGCCTTATACTGAGTCAGACCCATTGGTCTATCAAGGTTGGTACTATCAGTGGCTCCCTAGGGTCTCAGGCAGAGGTCTTTCACACCATCTCCTACCTGATCCTTTTAACCAGAGATGGCAAGGATTTAACCTGGAACCATCTGTGTACAAAGCAGATATTTTTACTACTGAGCCACAGATCACCTTCTGAGGCAGGTCCTAATTCTCACCCCTTTTTTCCCCTTCCTCCCCTATCTCCAGCACTAGATGTTAGAATATATACATTTCTAAGGACTCGTCCCTGTGAAACCAAAAGAAAAGAGAATTGATTAGAATTGAAGGAAAAATATCATCCAAGGATTCTTAAACTGTGAAGACCGCAGAATCACAATGCCCTTAAATGGGGGAAGGAGTGAAATTTGGGTTAAGAGATGACATGTCCCAATTTCCACATCCAAGCACTCCCATACGGTACCAGAGGGAGAGAAAGAAACAGTGTCTAACATACACTGTTATTACTCAAGTCAGGATCAGAGCAACTTCCTAGCCTTGAACCTCAGCAGTCGGCACTACAGGGTAATTGTGCTATTGCACCAGACAACTGATGAGGTTCTGGACTAGGTGAACAGGAAGCTACTCAGCTAGCCCCACGCAGCAAAAATTCCTTGGCTGTAACCCACTCCCTGCAATTCTTGTTGTCCGTAGCAGCTTTCAAGTTGAGGGTTACCCATCAGAGAAACTTCCTTATGCAACCTTACAGGTGGGGCAGTGAGAATTTTTCAAGGCCTGATAGAAGTACCAAATAACGGCTTGGTGCAGTGGTAGGAGTCCTGGACTACAAGCTAGGAGACCAGGAATCAAATTCTCATTCTTCCATGATACTTACTGTGTCACTTTGAGTCAGTCACTCTCTTTGCAGCCTTGCCTACCTCACAACATTATTATGAGGATAAAATGTGGGCAGATAATGATGTATGCCCCACTGAGCTCCTTAGAGGAATCATTGAATAAACAAATAAAAAGCAATCTTTATTTGCATGAATATAGCATAGTGGGCAATTGAATCTCTGCAGTCATTACTTCTGTTTACTAAGCAAAAGTAATCACTCCAATAAGATCACTGTCATCTAGGGCTGCCACCCTCCAGGTGGGGCCTTGAGATCTCCCACAATTACAACTAACCTTCAGACTACAGAGATCAGTTCCCCTGGAGAAAATGGCTGCTTTGGAGGGTGGACTCTGTGGCATTGTACCTCACTGAAGCCCCTCCACTACCCAAATCCTGCCCTCCCTAGGTTCCACCCCCGCCCCCCAAATCTCCAGGAATTTCCTAAGCCTATTATCATGCCAAGAACATTTTTATAATAGATAAATGAAGCAAAACGTACATTCTTGAATCATAAGGTTTGTGAGCCTTTGTAGCAGAGCAGAGAACAGACCGTCCTCATAATCTTCTAAATTATGCATTATAACTTTTAATCTCATGTCCTAAATTTAAGAACAGTTTGGTAGAAACAGCATAAAATCAGTCAATTGTTCCAGGTCATCAAATGGAGAAAACACCTGATCCCATCTCATGCCATCATCAGTACATTGTGTGTCACCATATTTACACTCCTAGAAAAAAGCTCTATTATCCATTTCTATTGTGAGCACTGTATTCTATACACAGGATAGGACAAACTAAATAAGTAGTGTAAGCCAATGTATTGGTTTGGAACTCAATCCATTAAAACTATATCAAAACTCTTCAGCATGTTTATCATGTAATGACACTTTCCACCATACTACTTCACCAGTTCACAGATCCACAAACCCCATACTTTTCTGTTTCTTCTGTGACACATATATTCAACTATTGTGAAGTACTACTCAAATACCAAAGCCCCTATACAAACTATGGCTGTAGACATATACATCCTAACTGCATGTGTTTACAGGCGAGTCTTTCCCTTCATTTTACTGATTTTGTATAAATCTGTGCAGCCTTTACATTCTTTGAAGGAGCCCATCCTAAAATTCTCTTATTCCCAGTTTATTATAAATCCCTCTAGACATCACCCAACTATGCAATATCCTGAAAGGTTTATACTTGCTTCAGTCTCAATGTAATCAGCTGAACTAAGGCTTACAATCCTATGCACATTCACTTGAGAGTGTCCCACTGAACTCAGAGTCACACTGCATAAGGATCACACCGCAAAATACTGGGTAGAATATTTAAACCTCACAGATTTCCTCATCATTTAAATCCATGCAACCTTCAACAGATTGCACCCAGCAATAACATTACACCATGTTCTAACTTAACAGGTATTTTATTAGTTGCTGTAGATTTTCCGGGTTGTGTGGCCCTGGTCTTGGCATTGTAGGACCTGATTGTAATCTGACATGGTAACTGGAATTGTTGTCCAGCCATTCAGTGTCTTGGAACAAAATACTGTGTCCTTTTTGAGTCAGGCTATGTTCAAGTCGCATAACGCCAAGACATGGCCACACAACCCGGAAAATCTACAGCAACTAATGAACTCCGGCCGTGAAAGCCTCCCACAACATATTTAACAGGTAATTTGCTTGAGGGGACGATCATGCCACCTCAGAGGTGAAAGACCAATCTCTCACACATTACAAAAATACCTAAAGAGCACTTTCCCCCGTGAAATAAATGTCTGTCAATTAAATCCCATTCCCCATGCCTATTAAGACATTTCCATCCAAACTCAAATCCGAAATACATTAAATAATCACAAAGACGACCAACTCCAAGACGCATGCAATGATCGATTTAAGTCACCAGGGGGGAAACAAAATCTCGAGGTAGAGGACGTCCAGCCCAACCGATCATGATAGAAATGCCCGTCCAAAGGCCACAAATTCCTCCTCCTCTCCTCCACGCGCGCACACACGCACCAGCGCCCGCCCGCTACACCGCAACTCCTCGCTCCGCGCCGCCCGAATCCCTGCTCGTTCATTGCCCCGTGCAAAACCGCACAGCCACCCATCTGTTTTATTACCCGTGGCTGGGGAGAGGGGTCGAGTCGGGAGGCGCTCGCCCAGGGCCCCCGGAGGAGGAGGAGGAGGGGGAGGGGGATGAGCCTCCTCTCCCACCCCACCTCTCCTCCCTCCCGCCCGGGATCCCGCCCCCGCCCTCCCGCCCGCCCCCGCCGCTCACCGGGGCACGCGAGGCGAGGCGAGGCTCCCCGGGAGGCACCTGTTCGGGCACGAGCTCCGGAGGGGCGCTTCTCACCCGCGGGGACTCCCCGGCCAGCGGCGCTGCTGCTGCTGCTGCGGGGGGGGGCGGAGGAGGAGGCGGAGGCGGCGGGGGGGGGGCGAGGGAGGCTTCCTCCTTCTCCATGGCAACGGGGCCCTCCGCTGCCGCCGGCCCGCGCTCCCCCATGCCGGGGCGCGGGCACTGCTGGCCGCCTCGGGGGAGGCGAGACGGGCCTCCGCCTGCCAGGAGGGAACCAGGGGGCCGCTTCTCCGCCGCCCCCCGCCCGCTCACGCCCGGGGCCCCGCCGCCACGCCTCACCCGCAGCGAGAGAGAGGGGGGGGGAGAGAGGGGGGGGGCGGCCGCCCTCGCTTCATCGCCCCCCGGCCCCGCCGCCGCCGCCTCTCACCCCCCCCACACACACACACACCACCCCGACCCCCCCAGCCAGACACGTCACCCGTGGCCGCCCCGGCCGCTCACCCCTTTGCCGGCGCCACCGGGCGAGGGCCACCACCGACGCCTCCATCTCGGGGCTCGCCGGCCCCCCAATTCTCCAAGGCCGCCTCCGCCCGAGCCGGGGCCGCCTCCGCCCGCCGGGGCCGCCCACTGCGTCAGCTCCGTAAGGCCCGCTACGCACCCAACGGTAACCATGGCGACGGCGGGGCCGGCACGCGCCCTCTGCTGTCCGAGAAGCGCCGATCAGGCGGGGGGGGGGGAGGCGAGGCGGGCGGGCTGCTGTGCGCGCGCGCGCGCGTGCGTGGGGGCGGTCGGGGCTCGTGCCGTAGTAGGGGAATAGGGTTGGGTGGACTCCAGGGAAGGACCCGGAGCAGCTTCAGCTGTTCTTAGTTCTGGGGGGTTCCCAGGAACAGGTCTGCTCGGAAGCCGCGCCGGAGACCCCGGGAGAAAGCCCTGCTCTTTGATTTTTCCCGCGGCCGCAGCGCTGGTGGTTCAGTGGCCGGGAGAATGCCCTCTGCACGTGCGTAGAGGCGCTTCCAGATATTCCAGGGATCATTTCCCATACCGAGGACCGCTGTCATCATCGTTCAGGCTGGTCATAAACTGTTAAATACTGGGTTCAAGAGGCATTGCAGTGAACAGCTCTACTTTTTATTCAGTGATTCAGCAGATACAAGGCTCAGGCTGAAACCTCAGGGCAACAGCCCGGTTTAAATAGCGTGCAAAAATCACACCCAACCCCCAAGGATAGGCTATTTAGATAACATGAGTTTCTCATTTTGGGGGTTCAGACCCCCTCAAGTGATCAGCTCATATATTATTAGCCAGTTAGCAAGAGAAAGAAGACTGAAAATCCCTGGCGGAAGCCCAGTATTTATGCCTGGAAAAGGTTACACCCAAAACACACCCCATTCCCAACCACAGGCTATTTACACTCTAGTGTTTCCCACCTGGTTTACTCCAGGACCCCTGTCTCCCCACTGGCCCATTCTAGGATCCTAGCAGTCTATTGTCACGCATCCCAAGCTAAGTCCTTTTGCCAGTAGGGTTCAGACTCAATACCTAACACATTTGTTAGACACAACCTGTGTCCCTAGCTGTCTTTTTCCAACCCAGTTTGAGAAAAACACTCACAGCAGTTCTGTAGAGAGGAAAACACTAAAATATTTATTAGTTAATAAAGGAAAAATACAGATATCAAGGTCTGGAACCCCAGAATTTGAGTGTTACAAAGAGTGACCCATGGAATTTTATACTCAGTGTGACATAAGCAAGCAAAACATTGTTATTGGTTTCATCAAACATCAGCACTCTGACCATAGGGCAAACTAGGCACTCGCCTAGGGCATGCCCAGCCTCAGGGGTGCCAAATGGCGCCCCACTCCCCCCCCGAAAAGCGCCCCCGCCGCTGCCAGACCCCCGCCCCTTCCCAGCTTTCCTGGGGGTCCTGCAGCTGCGGAGCCCCCAGGAAAGCCAGCGCTGGGAGGGAGGGGGCGGCGGCTAGACCCCCCGCCCCCTTCCCGGCTTTCCTGGGGACCCCGCAGCTGCGGAGCCCCCAGAAAAGCCGGCGCTGGGAGGGAGGGGGCGGCGGCTAGACCCCCGCCCCCTTCCCTGGCTTTCCTGGGGGCCCCGCAGCTGCGGCGCCTCCAGGAAAGCCAGCGCTCCGACGCCCCCCCCCCCAGTCTCCAGGCCCCACTGGGAGGTTGGCATCCCCAGTGGGGGGCACCCCAGGCTGTCCTGCCTAGGGTGCCCAGACACCTGGAGCCGGCCCTGACTCTGACCTCACGGGTTTCTGATTGGCGGAAAGCCTTTTGGGCCAGGCTTTCCCAAGTACAGTTCATTCTACCTTTTACCTTTTAATAGACAATGGGTGCTTCTCTCCCTCAGACTGTGAAGTTCTAAAATCATCTATTTGACAATATAAGACAGGGTGTCTTTATTCACCATTTAGCTAGGATAGCTGATATCAGAAATATGTTCTGGTTATAGCTAAAATGCAAGGCCATGAGATCTGTCTATGGGTTAGGCTTGAGCAAAATAATGTTATGTTAACAGCTTTTTATTCTCCCAGCATGCATTTTTAAGCAGTGGCCATTAATGAACCACAATTAATGTCTGAATATATGTCCATGGTTGATTTATGTTTGTATGATTAAAATCATCAGTGGCACTCAGCATATCATGGAAATGCTAGGTGTACCTACTAAGTTAGCCTGTTAGTCAGTGGCAGAGTGCAAAAGTGTTTCATAAACTGTGCGTACAACACATTGGTCACCTCCAGAGTCCTGGTGGGCTATTGTTCTTGAGCTCCAAGCTCAGCCAGTGTCTGGTACCCAATCCTGGAATATTCCAGCCCTAATACGTAACACGAACTGACCCTTTTCTGCTTTGTAGACCAAAGAAAATTGGAGAAGAGCTAAATGGTGGCTGATTTGTGCGTTTACTCTTTTCTCCCTGGAAGAGGAAGTTTGAGCAAAGCATGATCAGGGATCTCAAGGAATGTTTTGGAACTGACCCTTTGCTGGTTTTAAATTCAGTGCAGCATGTGGCCTGATGGTGTTCTGGGTTTGCTTGAAAATCATATGGATTAGATACCAGACTTCATCAGTTGCTTCTAAGGGAAAGGAGTAGCTACTTGCGTGGTTCAATGAGGCTGTGGGCTATGCCGTGGAGGGCCACCCAGGACAGACAGGCTACAGCGGAGAACTCAGACAAAACGTGATCCACTGGAGAAGGAAATGGCAAGCCACTCCAGTATCTGTGCCAAGAAAACCCCATGGACAGTAACAAAAGGCTAAAAGATATTGTTAAGTATGAGACTCAACAACAGGATTCAGCAAAAAGTGATTTCAGCTTTATTTAACAGCAAGACTTCAACTCAGGAACACAGAACAAACAAGTGGAGCACAGCTCCCTTTTTAAACTCTCCCGGGCTGTCAAAGCCACACCCACAGTTAGCTAAAGGCCAATCACAACACAGAGATAAAGGCCAATCATAACACAGGGATAAAGGCCAATCACAACACAGGGATAAAGGCCAATCATAACACAGGGATAAAGGCCAATCAGGACTGTTCCCTCTTTGCAACATATTTACAAGATGATTGGTTCTGTACAGAGGTTTCTTAGAAACCAGCCAATAGTAATGCCACAGCTGAAGAGCCACATTTGAAATCAAGCTTAACATAGGAATGTATAGCCCAGATTCACATTCCAATACATAACAGATATGATGCCGGAAGATGAGCCCCTCAGGTTGGAAGGTGTCCAATCAATGCAACAAACATGAAATTAAGCAAATTCCAGAGGACAGCGGAAGACAGGAGGGCCTGGTGTGATGGGGTCGCGAAGAGTCGGACTCGACTGTGAGACTGAACAACAAAAAACAAAACTGCTGAGACACAAAGCATCATGCAGAGAACACCCACAGGCTTGCTGAGATACAAAAAAAAGCCTGCTTCTGACAGTATCTTCCATTGCCCTCCAAGCCACTCCCATAACCAGTGTGCCTTTGAGGTTTAACACACATGTAAGACATTTTCATTCTATCCTATAATGAGCATTATTATATCCACTTTTTATAAGAACAATATCATTCTGTTACATGGTCTATAGCTGATGGAATAATTTCAACATTCTGCACAACACTGGGCATTCTGTATATATTTTAAGCCAGTAATTTTCTGCAGCAAGCAGACCGCTTTACTAATTCTTCTATCAGAATTTTGATCAGAATGGCCCAGAAGAAATCCAATGATTCAGAAGAGCTATTGGAATACGATCACAATATAACCCCCCTGGGCCAAATACAGCTCCCAGAAAGATGCCAGCTGGTCTTCAAAATTGCCAGCCAAAGGTGAAAAAGAGGTATCTGTTGCAATTTGCAGGCAGTTCATTTTAGAGATGGAGTTCGAGGCACTGGCTTTGCAGTCTCTTCTCAGATTGATCCATCAGGAAACCTAGATCCTGATCTTAGCTATACATAACTAAAATATCCCTCTACTGAGGTTTCTATCCAGAGTTCTAAGTAAATTAACTTGTTCCACTTTGGCAGGAAAGAAATGCTGCAGGTAACACAAAGCAGACAGACACTACATCCGGCTCTCTAGAACAAACTATTTACTTAGCACGCACACACTCATGTTTTTCCTTTTTCCTTGAGACACCTTTCCACCCACATCCAGATTAATGGTACAGTGAAAAATAAACTGAACGAAACTCTGCAGCAGGCTAAAAGGCAAAGCATTTGAACTGCAGCAGGAGACATTTTGTTAATAGTGACAGCAGTGAGATAATTTTCTCAGGGGACATATTGTAATATATTTTGTTTACTCTGAAGAGATCCAGCATCATAGTTTTGCCGAACTAATCTCGGAGATTATTAGTGGATTGATAAATGAGTTGGGAGGTCCTTAATGACTTAGGATATCTCTCTTGTCTTTGGAATGCATTGCCCATCAGAGTCTGGGGAGAAAGGCACACATTTTTATTTTATTTTTTTTTTAAATCTGGGCAGTGTCAAAGAGAGTGGGAGAGGGCCATGAGTTGGGTGAAAGTAAATCATTTTGAGGAACAATTGTTTTCTTTGGAGGTATGATGCAAAATCAGCAGCTGTTCTGTCTGATTTAGGAATCTTTTAATACCGGAGTGCTTTGTTTGTATATTTGTGAGGATAAAATTATTATAAATGCGCTCCATAAGTCTCCTGTGTTCTGTCAACAAAACTAAACTTTCTAGCACTGCTCTGCTCTTCTTGCCAACTTTCCTTCCTTGATTAAATTACACAGCAGATAATAGCTAGAGAGCATATGCCTTAATGCGATGGTTTGCAGATGACACTTGAGAGTTATTATACACAATAAATGTCTAAGATAACATGAGGAGAGGAGAGTGTGTATGTGTATAAAAGAGAGTCGCATGTTCTGCCTACTCTTTCCATTTATTTCTCCAGTAGGAATTTTGTATTTTTTTGTAATAGTGGGACAAGAAGTTGCACACAAAAAAACCACCCCACCTTAAAAAAACATTTAGGTGAGTCATGTTCTAATAGCAATAAAGCATAATAAACTCTTTGCCTTAATCTTCAAAGCCTTCCAAGGCCTTGCCCCCTTTATCCCTCTGCCCTCTTGTCCAAACATTTATCTGCCCATGATCTTCACACTTCTACTTTACCTGCCCTCAACAGCCTGAATGTCACTTGCTCCCTTACAACCTGATCCTATTCCATGTTTATTCAGAAAGTACTTATATGGATTGCCTTGCTAGATCAGACCAGAAGTCCATCTAAGTTAAAAATCGCCTTTCCAGTATGGCCAGCCAGATGCCTCTGGGATGCCCACAGGTAAATTTACTCTAGCGTAAGGTTGTATAGGATTGCAGCCTTAACTCATGTACCTCATTCTACCTCACTTGCCTTTTATGCTTGGGAGTTCCCTCCCAGAACTTCTACATGGTGCCAACTCTCTCTCTTCTGTCAAAATTTAGGTTGCATATTTCTCAGGACGGGGACCTGTCCTTTTCTTTGTGGCACTCTGCAAAGTGTCACTATACCGCTGGCACTCTAACAGGTGAAAAGAGATGTAAAATATCTACACATAATAAATAACAGCAGTGAATTCACTAACTGGGATATGTTGCGGCTCATTCAAGGCGTCCATCACTAACCATGGCAACTTTTTGTTGCAACTTACCTCTTGTAAGCTGATCCTCGAAGACAGGGTCCTTTTATTGAGATGTACTTGACATGTTGTGTATCCCCTTTGTTGGGCATTATGAATGCCTGTGCTGCAAGTCTCAGTAAACAAAAAGCATCACAGGCAGCAATACAAAAACATGCACTGAGTCTGCAGATGTAATTCTCTTTAGGGGATTCCTGGGCAGTGGTGGTTCATTTGTATCTGTCAGGCTTGTTTGTATCTGCAACTTTACCGACCACATTCTACTAAGAAATAAGTCCCATAGATTTCAATAGAAGTTGTTTTCAAATAAGTTAATAAAGAGTGGAAGTGTAACTTAACAGCACTGATGTGTAATAACTATTAACGATATCTGTGTATGTTTGTTTGTTCACCAGGAAGCATTTCTAGAGATATTGGTTTATTTAAAATATTTACACCATGCACTCTTGATAGACAGAACCTCTGTCCTTGGTGGTGTTTGCCCAGGCCAGTTTGAGAAAACACACACAGCAGTCCTGTAGAGTAGAAGACAAAAAAAAAAAAAATTAATTAATAAAGGAAGAGTACAGATATCAAGGTCTGGAACCCCTGAGTACCCAACAGACTGTTCGAGTGTTACGATGGGTGACATAGCATTTTATATTTCACATTACATCAGAGAAATAAAACAGAATTATTGGTTCCATCAAACATCAGCACTCTGACCTAACGGGTTTCTGATTGGTGGAAAACCTTTTGGGCTGGGCTTTCCCAAGTAAACTTTTTTTCTTTTAGCTAAACAATAAGCACTTCTTTTTCTTAGACTGTGGAATTCCAAAAGTATCCATTTATAGCTGATATGTTTACAGGCGGTTATTGTTCTTCATTTAGCTAAGCTAACTGGTATCAGAGACATGCGCAGTTGTAACTGGCCTGCCAAGGCCATAAGCTTCAGCAGAACTAGCAGTTTCCATTTTCCCATCATGCATTTAAGTAATAGTCATAAATGAACCAAAGCTGATATCTGAATATATGTCCATAGTTAATTTATGTTTATATGGATAGAATTATAAATGGCACTTAGCATATATGTATCAGGGCAGTGCTAAGTATGCCTACTAAGTTACCCTGTTAGTCAGTGGCAGAGTACAAAAATGTATAATAATGAAGTGCTGAGTGTTTCATAAACTGTGCGTATAACACTCTTAATAAAATATGTAGCTTATAGCATTCTTTAAAACCATAAAAATAAGTGAAAATAAAACCAACAACATAATTAAAATCAACAACAAAAGGGCAAATCAAAACATAAAAGCAGCAACCTGACTTAAAACATTAAAAAGAGCCATAATAAATGTATAAAAGATCCAATAAAAAACACATCGGGTAGGTATCATGGTACCCATGTGTGCCACACTGCAGGCTCACCGGAATAGACCCTGGGGGAGTCACTAAGCAAGTTTCACAACAGAGTCTCCCATATCCTAGTTCAACATTAACTATTGGCTCTCTTTTGACCTGACTGATTCCCTTAAATTACCCCTTTAAAAAAAAACAACCCACCATCTTCATTCATAGGTGAACAGGAATTTTCAGGATCACTTTAAAAAATGCAAAAGATGACCCACCAATTAAAGTTTTGGGTCAGCAGACTGAAAGAATGTGAGTGCTTCCACCCACCCAAGGTCACCCAGAGAGCTTCCATTGCAGAGTTGTGATTCGAATGTAGGTTTCCCAGATCCCAGTCCTACATGAACAACAACCCCACAGTAGAAGCCATCCACACCAATTCTGAGTAGATCATTCTACTCTTTTGGAGAGTAGATCATTCTACTCTCATTTTCCCCTCTGCTCTGGAATGTCACATAACTCTCCTGGGATTAAAAGATACCTGTTGGAAGTGGTAGCAAATCCCGGAGAGTGCCTTTATCCTGCTGTATTCCACTTCCCGGAAGTGTGAATGCTCAGCCGAAAAGCAGGGAGCAACCCGCGTTGCGCATAAGGCAACAGCGATATGATTGGCTGTGCCCCGCTCTACTGCCCAATGCGGTGCCGGCGCAATGGGGTCCTCCCCAAATTGGCTGGATGCCTATGTGTGTATGAGCACATATGCGCTCATGCGCTCATACACACATAGACATCCGGCCAATTTACCAGGAAAAAGCCTTTTACAGTCATGCCTCGGGGCCAGCAGTCTGAACACTCCCATGCGCCTCCTCCCGGTATGCTCCCGCATCAGTCTACCCCGTGTGACCGGGAAAACCCAGAACAGTTTGTTCCAGGGCTTTTTTGCCACGACTGGCTCCTGCTTCAAATTGCCCGTCTGAACTCAGCCACAGAGGAAACAGAGGATTTTGAGGAAACTAAGAGTACCGCAATGACTACAAAAGAAGTTGGTGTTGTGCCTGGCTTGAATTACAGTGACCCTGCTAACTGGCCTAAGTATTGAAGTGATAATTTGTGACAGCTTATAGTTCAACGTGGACCACAGCAGGTTGTATCATATGATTTCCCAAAAGACTCCCAAAAAAGAAGATTCTCTCCTGTCTACTACAAGAGGAGACTGGCAAATGGTGAAGAAGTGTACCTTCAATGGCTGATATATTCCACCACAAAAGATGTGGGTTTTTTGTTTTTGCTGTAGGCTGTTCAGCAAAAGAGATGGTGCTGCAACAGTTCTACAAGACCCAGGTTCAAAAGACTGGAAGAACATTGGAGCAATTCTGTCTAAACATGAGAGAGTACTCTCCATTTAGACAACTACCAGGCCTGGAGAGAACTTGAACTGCGCTTATAGAAACTGATGATATCTACCAGCAGAAAATCCAGGAAGAAGAGCAATATTGACGACAGGTCTTGGAACGCTTGATTGCCATGGTCAGATTTCTTGGCATGCAAAACCCAGTATTCTGTGGTACAATTGAAAAGTTGTACAGTGAGAACAATGGAATTTTTTTGAAACTTGTTGAACTTTTAGCCCTTTTTGACCCTATCATGACTGAACATGTGTGCAGAGTTAAAGATGCAGAAACCATGGTTCACTACCTAGGAAAAGGCATCCAAAATGAGCTTCTAGAGCTTCTAGCAAGTGTTATGAGGCAGAACATTTTAGCATGTGTAAACTCAGCCAAATACTACTCAGTTATTCTGGACTGTACACCTGATGTTAGTCATACTGAACAAATAACAATGATTGTACATTTTGTCAGTGTAATCAAACCACCAGATACTGAGATGTCTGAGCCTGAGGTTACGATAAGAGAACATTTCTTGGGATTTGTTCCGCTAAAGGAGACTACAAGTGCCTTTATGACAGAAACTCTTCTTGGACTGCTTGACTACTTGAGAATCTGCACGGTCAAGGTTGTGATAATGGGAGTAACATGAGAGGTAAAGAACATGGAGTACAAAAGAGAGTCCTGGATATAAATCCACATGCCTTTTTCGTGCCCTGCAGCGTACACTCTTTAAACCTGGTAGTCAATGATGCTGCTAAGTGTTGCCTGAAAGCAACAAGTTTTTTTCATGTTGGCCCAGCAGATTTATAATTATTTCTCTGCATCAACACATCGTTGGCAAATTCTAACTACCAGCCATTACTGTTAAGCCACTGAGTCAAACAAGATGGGAGAATCAGATTGATGCTTTGAAACCACTGAGATATCATCTTGGTAGTATATATGATGCTTTAGTGGAGATCTTTAATGATCCAAGCCTACAAAAATCATCCACAAGTGATTCTCAAGTTGAAGCTAAGGCTCTTGCTGATGCAATTAGTAAGTTCAACATGCGGAACGGCTCCTGGGATGGAGAGGGGTGGTGACGCGTGTTCTCGTCAGTTCAGCCCTCTTCAGCAGTGGCTCAGCCCTCCTCGGCAGTGGCTTAGCCCTCTTCGGCAGTGGCACGACCGGTTCGGCAGCTCGGCTCTCCTCGGCGGTGGCTTGGTTCTCTTCTGTGGTGGCTTAGCCTTCCTCGGTGGTCTGGTGCTTCTGGCAGCAACTTGGCCCTCCCTGGTGGTGTGGCCCTCCCCTGCAGCAGCAGGGGCTTGTTATGGGACCACAGCTTGGATGCAGGGCAGGATGTGGGGCCAACTGTTGTTGACATCTGCCCACCACCTGCTGTTCACCATCCACCACCCCGGTCTCGGCACGACTGGGCTGGCGGTGGCTGTTGCGTCCATCACTGGGACCTACTGCAGGGGTTGTGGCTGTGGTGCAAAATCAGACTGCCACTGTCATTGCTGTTTAGACTGCCACTAGTTGCGGCCTATCATCGCCTGTTGCTTCTGGCTGCTCTGTGTGGTCGTGACGGAGCTGGGCTGCTGCTGTTGTCTGCCCACCGGCCATTTCCATCTCAGCAATGGCAGCGGGGTGGCCAGCGGTGGAATTTGGATCAAGGATGAAGGGGATTAGGCTACACCCCATGTTTGGCAAGATTTTAAGATTTTTGGCTGGCCAGGACTGATCTAAAGATCATGGACAGCTGGCGGACGGTTCCGACCCAGGTCATGAAGATCTATGGCCTGGGATAAAACTGCGATCTACCATGAAGGTCCCTGGACCTTTCTTCCCAAGCCACCACTCAGCAATTTACTGGGGTAGGGCAAGAAGGGTAGAGCTGAGACCCATCATGAAAAGGAACGCAAAGGTCTCTGGACCGCCCTTCCTAAGTTACCACCTCGGAGAGGAGTGTAAAGGTCCCTGGACCTCCCTTCCTAGGTGACCACTCTGCAATTTACCTGGGTAGGGTAAGAAGGGTGTTAAATCTGACGCTAAGGAAGGTAGCGAGTCCCCAGTGCATTAGCTGGGTCTATATTTTAGGAACCGGTACAATAGCAGGATATATTAGTTTGTGTGAAGTATGTTTTCCACCCCTAATGTTAATTAGTTAGTGTAGTTTAGTTTAATCTTGCAGGGGGAGGGAGTTGTAAGAAGGGGTGGTTGGGGTGGGTAAGGGTTTATTTATTGTATAATATTTTGAGTTATCTATTGTAACTGGGAGATTTGGTTTGATTTGTTTGGAACTGTGTGGCTGTTTACCATCTGTTAGGCTGTGCTGTGATGCTTCAGGAAACAGGCCATACAACAATGGCAGGTTGCAATCCAGCAGTGGCCAAGGCTGATAAGTGAAGGCCATTAATGGGTGATGATTGGCCAGGGGATACCAGTGCTCCTGGGGAGGGGAAAGTACTGTGTTGGGACTAGGCAGAATGGGAAAGGAAGGGAACGGAGACGCAGAAGGGCTTGGTCCCCTTCCGGCCTACGCCCTATCCTGAAGATGGTCGGCAGTGGGGCTAGGACTTTTGTCCCCTCTCTGACATTGGTGTTGTGCAATGCCAGATCCATAAATAATAAGACCATGATCCTGCATGAGTTGCTGACAGAACAGGACATGAACCTGGCATGCGTGACCGAGACCTGGGTGCAAGACGGGGAGAGTGTAGCTCTCTCCCAGTTAGCTCCTCCTGGGTTCTCGGTCCTTCACCAATCCTGGACTAAGGGGCAGGGGGAGGAGTGGCTATGTTCATTTGGGAGTATGGTTAACTGTTGTATGGTTAACTACTGTGGAAAAATTTCATCATATTTCTATGAGTATCCTTTAGCTACTGGTCTGGCTTTGTAGTGCTGGATCTCACCTTCTGCATCGTGTTTTAGTTTGAAAACTACCTCTTTGGAGGTAGCTCTGTAAGTGTCCATGTGTTGCTCTTGTGTAGCACTTCAAGTTGCTCTCATGCAGTTGGTTTCCACTTTTGTGCCTCTTGTGGTGGTAGTTGGGATATTTCTTCCCATGATGCAGGTTCTGATACTTCCACCATTCTTACGAGGTAGGAGAGTTGCTGGGCTGGAATTCCTTTGGTTGATTGCATTGATCACCTTACTTCACCCTCTGTGGTTTCTCTTTCTAGGTCAGGTACTTCTGATGAAATACTGAAGGTCATTCTATCAAGTAGGTTTGTGAGTGAGATTTCCCCTCTATGTAGGATTAGGCTGAAGGCTGTGAAGAGCCAAATCATAAAAGGAAAGGAAAGGAAAGGAAGTAGGATTGTGTCAGGATCTGTTGTCTATTCCTTCTTAGGGCTGCTCACATCAGGATACACATAACAGAAGCCAATCCTGGATCAGGCCAATGGCCCATCCAGTCCGACACTCTGCCACACAGTGGCCAAAAATACCAGGTGCCATCAGGAGGTCCATCAGTGAGGCCAGGCACTAGAAGCCCTCCCACTGTTGCCCCCCCCAAGCACCAAGAATATAGAGCATCACCTGTCCCAGACCAAGAGTTCCTATCTATACCTTGTGGCTAATAGCCACTGATTAATCTCTGCTCCATATGTTTATTCAATTCCCTCTTGAAGCCATCCATGCTTGTAGCTACCACCACCTCTTGTGACAGTGAATTCCATGTATTAATCACTCTTTGGGTGAAGAAGTACTTCCTTTTACCCATTCTAACACAACTGCTCAGCAATTTCATTGAGTGCCCACAAGTTCTTGTATTGTGAGAAAGGGAGAAAAGTACTTCTTTATCTGCTCTATCCCATGCATAATCTTGTAAACCTCTATCATGTCACCCCTCAGTCGTGGTTTCTTCAAGCTAAAGAGCCCCAAGCGCTTTAACCTCTCTTCATAGGGAAAGTGTTCCAACCCTTTTATCATTCTAGTTGCCCTTTTCTGCACCTTTTCCAATGCTATAATACCCTTTCTGAGGTGTGGTGATCAGAATTGCACACAGTGTTCCAAATGAGGTCACACTATCAATTTATACGGGGTCTTTATGATACTGACTGATTTGTTTTCAATTCCCTTCCTAATAATCCCTAGCATAGCATTGACCTTTTTTTATTGCAGTCACACACTGTCTCGACATTTTCAGTGAGTTATCTACTATGACTCCAAGATCTCTCTCTTGGTCAGTCTCTGCCAGTTCCTGATGTTGCCAGGAGCAAAACTGGAGCAAAGAATGGAATGTTCTGCAATAGTGTAGTAAATGTAGTTTGTAGTGTGTGTCCAACTGTCTCCCACCATAAGTGAACTTTAGGAACATATATTATACTTAGTGCTGTTCTTTTAGCTTCATTGATCAACTTTGTGCATTTTTCTTCTGGTGTTTCTGCACCAACTCCAAAGACAATAGAAAAGTCTAGTGTATACACTGTGAATTTTTCCAAAGCATGTATAACTGCTGGTGCCAAGTGAGAGGCCTGCCTGAACCCAGGTTTGTCTGCCATCAGTATGATGTAGGCTGGTCAGTATGAAGTAGGCTGGTGGTCAGTTTTCAGTCTCTTTCTTTCTATTTTTCTGCTTCCAGTTGTATTTCTTTATTTCTAAGTACGGTTGCCTGTTCTAACTCTTTAGTTCTTGATTTTTAAATTCTGCTTCCTTTTCCATCTCTTTAGGTTTAAGCTCCATTTCTTTATTTTTAAATCCTGCTTCAACTTTCCACTTTTCCATTTCTTTATTTTTAAATTCTGCTTCAACTTTCCACTTTTCTCTCAGAAACTCTAAATATTCTGGACTGCGGTTAAACATTCCCTCAGGGCTTTTCTCAACTGTGGTTTTACTAGCCTCCACAGTACTTTGAATCAATATAACTCTCAGCTCTTCTACACTTTTCTGTTCATGAGGTAAATTTAATTCTTTGAACTTCAGGATCAGAGTCTCCTTCTTCAATCATAGAAACTCTGCCATTTTTCTCTCAGAGTTTTCTTTCTCCCAGAATTTTTATCCCACTTAATATATGTTTTCTTCCTCAGGATGTTTGTATCCCACCACAAGTGCCAACACTCTGTGAGGTCCTGCTTATTGGGGAGACTGTTTCTCCTTTATAACACTCTCTATGTACATAAACTTCGTAGATTTCTGCTGCCACCAGGGATTAAAAATTCAGAATCTCTCTAATTTGGTAGAATGGCCCAGTGTATGGGCATTTCAGAGGACTATGTGGTCCTGAGGAAGGACTGTACTGATAGCTGGGATAAGTTTAAACTAATAATGATTTATTTGTAAAAGAACAAAGTAGGTTTCTGGGTATTTCTGAACTGATGTTGAAGAAAGAAAATATAACTGACAAAGCTTGGCATCACACACAGTCCCTCAAATGCCAAAACTTAGCTCTGACAGGCTTAGACACTCAGTCTAAACTCTCTTTCTCATAACCACGCAGGCTAAACTCTCTTGCTCATAGCCACACAGGCTAAACTCTCTTGCTCATAGCCACACAGGCTAAACTTTCTTGCTCATAGCCACACAGGCTAAACTCCAACCTCCTCCTCTGTCATACAGACTCTCACAAAAACTCTCCATACTCATCCCTCTAAAACACACTGAATCACCTCAGAGACATCCCTCCTCCCACATTCTCAGTCATCAACCAATCACATCACACTAATCTCCCTCTATCACTCTCCTTACATTACTGCAACCAAACTAAACATTTAAAGAAACACACACACCAAAACATGAAATCATTGCATAAGGGAATTTCAGAATCTTGCAGCACAAAAAGGAAGGAAGGAAGGAAGGAAGGAAGGAAGGAAGGAAGGAAGGAAGGAAGGAAGGAAGGAAGGAAGGAAGGAAGGAAGGAAGGAAGGAAGCCCTGTCTCTCATGCTCACCCCATCTTGCTTCTAGATATGATGGCATATAGAGCAAGGCTTCAGAGAATGATCCTAAGTGACTGGGAGGTTCGTATGGAAAAGAAAACTCATCCACCTCCCTAGCCTCAGATGAGGCAGAGCCGGTCATTTTCTGTGTTCACTTTTTGTGTGTGTTAAATTACCATATTTTGAAAGCTAAGTTAGAATATGAACCTCATAGACTTGAGTCTAAATCTCTGAGTAGTTATGAAGTCACTGAACAGCTTTGGCCAAGCTTATAATTGAGGTCACAGCTCCTGCCAGAAATGCAGAGTGCTGTCAGGCTGTGACCAGTGAGCAAATCTAGTGTAGGTGAGTGCACTTATCCTGAAAGACCTCTGTCCTGCAGGATTCCTGCAGGGATTTAGCCTGCATGCCATTACTATGAGGTGAAAATGGATATATGTGTCACATTCTTCTGAACAGAGAAGAGAACAGAGGTGTCAGAGCAGACTGTTGAAGCTAAGAGACTAAATGACACCGGTGCTGGTCAGTGACCAAACTGGTCCAGGAAGCATTTCTAAAGATTGAACATACCACATGACCCACCACTACATTGCTGGCCTGGCTATTTGCTTTGTAGTTAGCCAAAGTTTTATGGTGGCACACAAGCTAAATCGTTACTTGATATTCTGTGAGGATCCCATTTTGTTCATGATTTATTATGAGCTTGTGTCTTGACAATGAAAAGTAAGTTTCTTGAATAAGTCGTGGGATCAGGTTCCAAAAGTTTTGCTCTCTGACTGAGCAATGAAAGAATGTAGCTTCTTACTGGCTCTTGCTACAAAGCTGCTTTGCTTCCAGAAATCTGCCTTTGTATGAACTAAATCTCATTTTCTGTCTGCCACTACCAGAAAGCAACAGAGATGGGATGAGTGTCTAGCCTGCAGTATAGATGCTATGTCTTCTTTTGCCGCATCATGCAAGTCTTTTATTGCATTCACTAATGGTTTTACTTAACGGTTGTACAAAATCTTGCACAAGCTCATGAATATGATGTGAAAAGTGAAAGCATCACCTGCATGGTCTACCTCCCACTCAGGTCCCAAATAAAAACACTCCATGAACATTTACTCTTCATTGCCATCTTCTGGTTAACCAGTGTAAAATCAGGTTTGGCCAATCTTTTTGCTAATCAAAATTGCTAATCAATTTACTAATTTGCTTATCTTTTTTGCTTTTTTGCTAATCTAAGGCCAAGTTCAGACTGGCAGTTTGGCCTGATATAGGCACATTTCAGAGACATTTCACAAAAAGATTAAAGGGCCGGTTCACACAGGCACATCTGTCAGGTGTTCCCCAGCCGTACTCAACCCATCTTGTAACGCTTCCTTCCCGAGTTTAAAAGATACCAGGTGAAAGTGGTAGCAAACCCTGGGGAGTGTGTTCATCCCACATTCATCCCGCTTCCCAGAAGTGTGAATGCAAACAAGCTGATCTGGTAGGGATGCTCTTATGTGCATGAGCTCTTATGCACATAAGCCCATATCATCAGATTACATTACAAAAAGCCGCTTAAAGCCATGCCTCCACCAGGGGTGGGCCAGCAGTGCGAACCAATGCTCCCCCTAAGCTCTGGAGTCTTGTGAGCAGAAATTCTACTTTGTGAGCCACTGGCATTAAAGTTGTGAGCGAGCAATTTGGCTACTGCTCTGGAGCCCTCCTTCCTGAACGAAGACAAACATCTGTGAGCTGGATGCTAAAAAACTGTGAGCTAGCTCACACTAACTCAGCTTAGAGGGAACACTGGTGCGAACACTCCCTTGTGCGTCCTCCCCGGTATGCTCCTGCATCTGTCGGTGCAGTGTGACTGGGAAAACCCGGGAACAAATTGTTCTGGGTCTTTTTGCCACGACTTCCACTCGCTTCAAACTGCCAGTCTGAACTCAGCTTAATTTTGCTTTTTGATAATAAAAAAATCAAAATTGAAGTAATTCTTCAAAGGAATGTCAGTCAGGTGTCCATTAACCTAAAACCCAGATCTTTTCATTGTTCCACATTCTTAGAGCAGCTTAAGCCCAGTGGTCCCCACCAATGTTCCCTCTAAGTGGTGGAGTCTGGTGAGCAAAAATTCTACTTTGTGAGCTATCAGCATTAAAGTTGTGAGCAGGTGATTTGGCTACTGCATAAGTTAGTCTGCTCTGGAGCCATCCTTCCTGAGCTAAGACAAAAATGTGTGAGCTGGAGGCTAAAAAACTGTGAGCTAGCTCACACTAACTCAGCTTAGAGGGAACATTGGTCCCCACATGCTGCTTTGTGCTTGAATGCTGTTCCATTTTCATTGTAAAAAGGCCAGTTGAATCGGTGGCATGACTTGATGCCGAGGCATATGGAATGCTGTTAGCTTCCCACCACAGTGGTACCTATTTATCTACTTGTGATTTCTTGCTTTCAAACTGCTAGGTTGGCAAGAGCTGGGGCCAGACAGGAACTCACTCCATCACGTGGCACTTGGGTTTTCAATTGCCAAACTACCAACCTTCCAGTCTGCAGCTCAGCCACTGATTTGCTGCCATGTAACAAAAAGATATCTGTATAAGCCACTGAGTCATGCAGTTTTAGAAAACACTCCTTTACCACCCTTTCTTTCATTTAAATGTAGAAAAACCTGCTCCAACATGGAGGTGATGCTAAGGAAACATGGTCTGTTGTATTCAACAAATGCACAGCAACAATATAGCAGGGCTTTTTTTTCTGGGGGAATGTGCCAGAACAGAGTTCCAGAACCTGTTCAACAAAATTGTTTTTAAACTATTTAAAAAGTTCATGAGTTTTCAGTATACAGACTGAAACTTTCATTTCCCTCTTGAGAGTTCCGGCACCCCCCCTCTCTTTTTTTGAAAAAGGGGGGCTGAATGTAAGCATCTGCTGGTCTCACTCTAAGATTCTGCTGAAAGGAAAAAGATGACAGAATGGGGAAATCTACATATATTCATTCATGTGTACACCCATTCACATGTAAAGAGGTCAGATGGGGGGTGTCTATTTTTCCAGAAAAATTGAGTGTGGAATAGGGGAAGATGGATCCTGCCCCTTCTTGCCCAAGCTATACACCATTGTTAAAGCATTTCTCTACATATTTGCTCCATTTCCAGAAGTGAGCTGGGCTGAAAGAAAAAAAAAATGCTTAGAAGCAACAGAGTGCAACAAAGTAAGGAGGGGAAGAGGTCAGGCTTGAGAATCCCTCTCTTGTGATTTTTGGTTAAAAATTATTCCAATGGGGGGGGAGTGATAGCAGAGCTGCACAGTTGCACCCAACATTGCCTCTGCATCGAGCTCTTACAAAAGAATTAAAATTAAAAAACGGACTGCAATTCAAATTTCAAAATGATGGGGAAAACCAAGGGACCAAAATGTGTCAAGAACACCTCCAAACTGATGCCTAGAGCACAAGAAAACCAAAACTCTTCTGACAAACACCCCCCCCCCATTGGAAATGGAAGAAGAAGAAGCCCGGGCAGGTAAAGGGAAAATGCTTAACTAAAAAGCATTTACAGGAGATGCCTACAGACCTAAAACAAGATTTAAAAGAAGAGATACGAAACAGCATCACTCCTATTATTAATAAGTTGGATGAAGTTAACAAAAAGTTATTGGATGCACAGGTGAAGGTGGAAACAGTGGCTGCCAGTATGCAAAAGAACTCTAAAGAAATAGCTGAACTGAAAAGTTTTGAAGGATGGGTGAAAAGCAAGCTAATGTTGTTAGAAATTAAATCACGGGAAATCAAAGTAAAATTTTGTGGAATTTCCCTAAACTTTGATTTAAACAAGGACCTTACTGTTGCTTTAAACAAGTGGCTAGAGGGAATTATACAGATTCTGGGGCCAGTGGTAAACAATGCTTACCATTTAAATCCTCCCCGAACAGGCTCGCCAGCACTGATACCTGACATCATGGCAGAACTTAAGGACACAAAGACTAAGAGGAACCTTTTGGAAATTGTCAGGAAGAACAGATGTCTGAAGCTCGAGGACACTTTGGTTTGGCTGTATCTGGATATTCCTTTTGAAATACTAAATGCTAGGAAAAATATGTGCCCAATTGCACAAAAGCTTACAGAGAAGAACTACAGGTACCGCTGGCTTCCACTTGGCCATATATCGGTTTCACACCAAGGACGCATATATACAGCCCACAACCTAACATCTGATGAGGAGCTGCTGAAGGCATTGGAATTGGGCTCAGGCTAGGAAGCTAAATATTGGTAACTGGGAGAAGAGGATGGTACCACAAGACTGTAAAGAACTACACTGGAGGAGATCATAGTTACAGAGCTTTCTCCCCCTTCCTTTTTCCTCCTATCTTTTCCCCAAGTAAAGTAGTCAAGAAAACAAAGAGCAGAGGAGCATGCGGGAAGGGCTAATGGGACACCCCACACAAACCTCCCCAATGGGCAAGACTCACTTTCATGAGTCTTCCTTGGGACTGCTCTGGAGTCCCAGTGGGAGGGAACACCGATTAGAAAAGCTCCAGTTAAAGAAGAAGAATATAATCATAGTAAAAGATATTAAGATAGGAGAGTAATGAAATGGTGTAATATATTTCTTTTTTTCCTTTTGATTCTACTTTACTGTACTTCACCTTGTAATATACATTTTAAAATGAAATATATACAGAACATATGGTCATAAACATAAGGAGATCTAACAAAACATTACTCAAATAGATATAAGGAAAATTATGGGAAATAGAGTTTATAATTGCATTCATACTGGAGTAATTTTGAGAGGCAGAAATATTTATTTAGGTGTGCCAATTTCTACCAGACTTAATTAATATACAAATGAAGTAGAAGCAGAATAGAGTTGGCAACTTGTAGTAGATTATTATTAAAGAATGTTAATTTTATTTTCTTGTTGTAAAAAAACTTGTAAATAATTTGTAAGGTTTTGAAATTAATAAAATACCCTATTTTATGCATGCATATGTGGACACAAATAAATACACGTGGAACCTCCACCCCATAAAGAGTAGCCTAAAATTAGATCGATTTTGGTTATGCATTTTTACTGCCATTTGTAATTAATATTTCAGCATTAATAAGAGGTCTATATTATATTTTCTTTTCTTTTGGGGAGTGGATAATAGGAAAATTCTGCTTTGATGGTATGGGGGGGGAGAAGGTCATAGTCCTGTGTCATTTGATTATTTCATCTTTTGATATACTAACATCTTCACAGAAATTCCAACCTAAGATTTCTGCATATTTGTTTGTTTAGAGTATTTGTATACCACCTTTTTAGGCAACTAACAAATGAATTAAAATAGAAGGCAATTGAAATAAAATCATTTGGAAACGCCCAAAGCAATCACCAAGTACAAACATATGAACAACAAGTACCATCCTCTACTATAATCCAGTTCAAAAGCCCTTCATAAAACAAAGGGTATTTAGGTTGTTCTGAATGGAAGGCCTGTAAGGAAAGTACCAATCTTGCCTTGTTTATATGGAAAAGAGCAATGGCAACACTTTTACCCAACGTAACAACCACTGGCCTTTCTCCATGTTAACCCGAAGTAATTTATTTGCATAGTAATAATGTAGTGGATTTGGTATTCCCACTTGCTATTCCCCCCTAGTAATCAAAAATCACCTTACTTGTAGTAGGGTAGGGTCTTCCGTCATCAGTCTATTACATTTTTGTCCCACCCTTTCTCCATGGAGCTCAGAGCGGAAATCATTGCTATTTTGTTTATCCATATAAGTCTAGATTCCATCTTCTTCCATTCAGGTCATATTGCTTTGCCATATACTGTGTCTCTAAAATTTTGCAAGTATGGAGCTCAAACACACAATTCTCATACTGACATCTCCAGGGCTATTTTTGGGGCAGGAATGCACAGGAATGGAGTTCCGGCTGGCTTCAGAGTTGGCCATGCCTACTACAGCCAAAACCTCTGCGTGCGTGGCTACAGAGGGGATGCCTGGGGAGTGACCCCCCCCCCCGGCAACTCTGAGGTGGGCGGGCCAGGTGGCCCCTGGAAGAATCGGGGAGGCATTTAAATGCTAATGAGTTTCTGCTATTGGGTGTGGTTTATTATGCTAATGAGTTCCTGCTGGGCTTTTTCTACAAAAAAAATTCCTGGACATCTCTATGGTCTGATTCAGCTCCTTAAATTGTGTACATATCGGCACATATCGGATTCTAAGCATGTTCTCCCCCCCCCCAAAAAAAAAACCCTTCTAGCTGGTTCTATGATGCTGAGTCTAGTGAGATGATAGTCATCACTCAAAAAGCATTTTCAGGTTTCCCCTGTTGGATACCCTAAGAGGAACAGAGCAGTCAGCTCCTTGCATGCCCGCTTTCCTGTTTTCAGCATTATACACAGTTTGCAGTCCTTTTACCCTTAACCAGTGTTCTCCATTGCTTGCACTCGGTAGTTCAGTACACATCAGTTTCTAATCATTCCAGATACAAATTGATCCCTTTGCTATTCCTCATTCTTATTCAGGCTAAACATAGATGGTAAGCCACGGAGACTTCAGTATAAATTTAAATACCATTTTCCCCTTGGTGTTGTCCAACATCAATGAATCCGTAACTTTTCAGCTAAGATATTTTCCACAGATGATTAACCTGGTTTAATGAGAATGTTCGACATCAGCTTCCCTTAGTGTCCCAAAGCCCCTTTTAGAGCTTTTTTAAAATGTAACCACTGTTGGAAATTAATTCTCAAGAAGTCAAAGTTCTGATTTGTGCTACTTACCATGAATGACTCTGTCATCATCCTTCCTCTGCCCTTTGCAGCTAATACACATCTCTTTGTTTCTCCAAGCTTTTGATATAATAGTGCATGTGTAAAGCTGGACTTTCCCTTGGGATGCATAGAGGGGCTCAAAGGTGTATCACCATCAGATGGGTCTTTTAGAAATGAAAACATGTTCATAAGTTGTAATTTACAATAAATGTGTGAGTCTAAAGTGTAAAAAAAGCAAAACTGCAGAATTATCAGAAAGTAGACCATGAACAGGGAAGTAATGTGTATACGCGCATCAAACTGTTTCTGGTGTCTGTTACAGCAAACACCGGAAACAGTTGCAGACTACCCAGATCTCCCCTCCTTATTGTATCCTTACAACAAACTTATGAAATAAGTTGGTCTGAGATATCACTGAGAAGGATCCTAATAAATCCTGTTGATTATTTTTATTCTGATGTATCAATATGGCTGAAAACAGTTTTATAAATAAACCAAACCACTTTTAACAGTTTTATTTATGGTAAATCGTGCATGACTTCCACAAAGTCCACTTCTCTTGTGAGTTTATACTCAGACAGACCGAACAGTGGCTTAACCATTCATGCACAAGGCTGCCAGGCACATTGGGGTGGGGCAGCTGTCAGTGTTGACTTATGGAGCTCCTGGCTCTCCTCAGCTGCTGCTTGCGAGCTGGGCCCAGGCTCTGTGACACTCAAGGAGTCTTCCTCCAGGCTGAGTTCCGATTGGTCAAGCTCACCCACAACAGCTCCCTTTCGCCCCCCCCCCTTAGAAGTGGGTGGAATGGAAAGGGAGCCCTGAAATGGCTATGTGCCCTTTAAAGCCAGCAGCTGATGGGTCCACCCACTGGCTGCTGGCTTTAAAGGGTGCAAAACCCTTTCAGGGCTCCCTTTCGCTCCCACCCCCCGCTTAAAAGCAGGGGGAAGCAAAGGGGAGCCCTAAAATGGCTGCCTGCCCTTTAAAGCCAGCAGCTGACAGGTGGATTCATGAAGCTGCTGGCTTTAAAGGGAAGGAAGCCATTTCAGCCCTCCCTTTGCTTCCCCCTGCTTGGAGGAGGGGGAACCAAACTGAGCACTCTAATGGCTGCCCGCCAGTAGAGGGGGCCTCTCTTCCATTCCTCTTTCTTCTTCTTTCCCCTGTTCCTTCCTTCCTTTCTCCCCTTCTTTCTTTCTTTCTCCCCTTCTTTCTCCCCTTCTTTCTCCCTTTCTTTCTTTCTCCCTTTCTTTCTTTCTTTCTTTCTTTCTTTCTTTCTTTCTTTCTTTCTTTCTTTCTTTCTTTCTTTCTTTCTTTCTTTCTTTCTTTCCTTCCTTCCTTCCTTCCTTCCTTCCTTCCTTCCTTCCTTCCTTCCTTCCTTCCTTCCTTCCTTCCTTCCTTCTTTCTTTCCTTCTTTCCTTCTTTCTTTCTTTCTTTCTTTCTTTCTTTCTTTCTTTCTTTCTTTCTTTCTTTCTCTCTCTCTCTCTCTCTCTCTCTCTCTCTCTCTCAAAAAAAAAAAAAAGTTTAGGCTCACTCACAACTTTTATGCTCGTAGATTTTTTGGTTCACAAGGCAGGATTTCTGCTCACAACAGTTGACATCTCAGAGGGAACATTGGTGGCTTCACAGTGATGCGCAGACTGCGTAAGCAAGGTGTAGCCACCTAGAGCCACCAGGATTGTGCAGCAACTCCAGCACTTTAGCAAAGTAACTGCTATATAGCACCACACAGAGTCAGAACTGTGGAAAACTATATACAGTGTTTATTCACAATATACTCCAACAAACTGCTCCGCCAGACACACACTTTGAGAGAAGAAGAACTGTACAGTACAAGACATTTACATTTATACATATGACAACCAATCAGCATCATGCTGAGTCATTGCCCACTGACCCCATACCTGGGCCGGTCTGAACAGGTCAGGACTTGTTCCAAGCAGCTTGCCAGCTGTCAGTTAGATCATGCTGATCTAGCTGCTGGATATTAACAACCAACACTCCCCCTTAATATACAGCAAAGTTAGATCAGATGCAATTGCTTTCTAAGGGTCAGGAATTTGGTTTCATCAATACTTTTCGTAAACATATCAGCAATGTTTTCTTTTGATGAACACTGTTGCAAACTAACAAGTTTCCTCTGAACAGTATCTCTCACATTTTGATATCTGATGTTTATATGCCTGGACCTAGGCTTAATCCCTTGGGAATCAGCTATTTGTGTTGCAGCCGCATTATCACACATTACAGTCATTGGCATATTACATTTCACATCAAAGTCATCCAATAATTGTTTTAGCCACTCCAATTGAATAACACATTCGTTAATGGCTGCAATTCCAGATTCACATGTATTAGTGGAAATAAAATATTGTTTCACTGATTTCCACATAACCAATGATCCATTTACAAATATGACATAGCCAGTAGTAGACTTGGCATCACTGTTTGTACCCCAGTTGGAGTCACTGTAGGCCAGAACCTGTTGAGAATGGTTCCCTTCCAGTACCAACTTGAATTTGGATGTGCCCCTTAAGTATTTTAAGACTCTTTTGGCAGCATTCCAATCTCTTACATAGGGCTTTGAACTCTTTTGGCACAGTAAATGGACTGCATTGCTAATATCAGGGCGAGACCATGTGGCAAGATAGGTCAATGAACCCACAAGCGATTGGTACAATTGTTTTTTGCTCAAACAGCTTATCATCTGGCTCCCTAACATAGCCAGTAGACATAGGCGTTGAGACAGGATTTGCATTAGCCATCTTATATTTTTCTAACAAGGCTTCAATTTTGTTTCCCTGGCTAATGGCAA
This sequence comes from Gekko gecko, assembly GCA_029375565.1. NCBI lineage: Eukaryota > Metazoa > Chordata > Lepidosauria > Squamata > Gekkonidae > Gekko > Gekko gecko. Next base: position 96,548,958 of record JAPDNY010000003.1, on the reverse strand, counting down.
AGTAGCCCTTTTCATTTCTGGTAATTTCCATACCCAAATAGTACTTGATTTCACCCAGATTTTTCATTTTAAAGTGCTGTTTTGTAGTTTCCTCGAACCAAACCAACTGCACATTTTGTTTGTACATAAAGCAGATATCGTCCACAAACACCATTAGATAGCATTTATCTCCATTAATTGTCTTGTGCAACATGCATGGGTCAGCAACGCTTTGTTTAAACCCCATGTTGGTTAAAGTACCAGTGAGACATACATTCCATAAATGCCCACTCTGTTTCAAACCATATAATCCCTTTTTCAACCTCAATACCAGGTTGGGATTTGTACTTTCAAAACCAGGTATTTGTTTCATGTATAGTTGCTCATCCAGAGCTGCATTCAGATATGCAGTTGTGAAGTCAAAATGCTGAACCTTCAACCCTTCTGCACCTGCCTTTGACAATGCTACATTCAAAGTATTACTTTTTACTGTAGGAGCAAATGTTTCATCATAGTCCACCCCTTGAATATACCCCTGTGCTATTAATCTAGCCTTCCTCTGTGGCATTTCACCTTGCACAGGTTTCAGTTTGTACAACCATCTGCACCCTATGACCTTTTTCCCCTCAGGCAATTCAGACAGTTCAAACACTTCATTTGTGCATAGAGAATCATACTCCACTTGCATTGCTTTTAGCCATGCTTGCTTTTCAGTTTCCTGCATCATAGTTACATCATTGTAACAAGTAGGTTCTTTTACACACACAAAATTTGCCACTTGTGTATCATACCCATATCTTTGTGGCGGAACACCTTTTGTACTTCTCTCAGACCTCCTGGGTGTGGTGCTTTCTGTTTTAACACCACCTGTTACACTAGGCTGAGAAGAACTTGCCTCTGGAACCTCAGAACTTACATCAGTATCTGTTTCACCAGTAACAGGCAACACTGTTTGTTCAGGTAGAGAGTTTGCATGAATATTGTGCCAATTCTTGCCCTCAGAAAAATTGGCAGACCTGCTGAAAGTGATTTGATGGTGGTCATTAGAGAACCTGTAAGTTTTCATACCTGATTGATATCCCAAAAGAGCATTTGCTTTGATCTGGGACCACCTTTTCTGCGCTGATCTACAGGTATGTTAACCCATGCTTTAGACCCAAACACACGCAGATAATTCAATTTTGGCATTTTTCCATAAAGCAGATAGAAAGGTATGCTATTCAAAATTCTTGACCAAGTCCTATTTGATACATACACTGCACATTTCAAACCTTCAGCCCAAAATGACTTTGGTAACTGAGCATCAGCCAACATTGCATACATAATGGTCTGTAGGGTGGAGTTCTTTCGTTCTGCAACCCCATTCTCGGGTGGTGCCGCTGGGTTAGCAACCCTGTGTTTAACCCCTATTTTTTGCAACCATTGTTTCATTGCATTTGACATAAATTCTCCCCCCATATCAGTTTGCATGGCTTTTAACTCACCCAATTGGTTTCTTACTTTCTTGTGCCAGTATTTCAAGGTTTGGCAAGTATCAGCCTTACTCTTTAAGATATATACCCATGAATAATGAGAAAAATCATCTGTTATAATCAACGCATAACGATTATGAGATAAACTAGGAGGAAACGGTCCCATTAAATCCACATGCACTAATTGCAAAGCATGTGTTGATACTCTGTCACTTTTACAAGCTACAGGAAATGCCTGTGACTTAACTTGTTTACAGACCTGACAGTCAAGGAATGTTTTACAATCCTTCACTCCTTCCCTGCCTGTTAGGGCTAGGGTTTGATTTATGCAATGGAAGGAGGCGTGGCCTAGGCGACGATGAAGAAGATGTAAACATTCATGGTGTGGATTCTTATTCCCAGGCACGCTTGCTGACGCTGCCGTTTCAGGGCAATCTAAAACATACACACATAAGAACATAAGAACATAAGAGAAGCCAATGTTGAATCAGGCCAATGGCCCATCTAGTCCAACACTCTGTCACACAGCGGCCAAAATATACCAGGTGCCATCAGGAGGTCCAGCAGTGGGGCCAGGGCACCAGAAGCCCTCCCACTGCTGCCCCCTCCAGCACCAAGAATAGAGTGCATCACCTGCCCCAGACTGAGAGTTCTCATTCTATACCCCGTGGCTAATAGCCACTGGTGGACTTCTGCTCCATATGTTTATCTAATTTCCTCTTGAAACTGTCCATGCTTGCAGCTGCCACGACCTCCTGTGGCAGTGAATTCCATATGTTAATCACTCTTTGGGTGAAGAAGTATTTCCTTTTATCTGTTCTAACCCGACTGCTCAGCAATTTCATAGAGTGCCCACGAGTTCTTGTATTGTGAGAAAGGGAGAAAAGTACTTCTTTCTCAACCTGCTCAATCCCATTCATAATCTTATAAACCTCGATCATGTCACCTCTCAGCCGTCGTTTCTCCAAGCTAAAGAGCCCCAAGCATTTTAACCTTTCTTCATAGGGAAGGTGTTCCAACCCTTTTATCATTCTAGTTGCCCTTCTCTGCACTTTTTCCAATGCTATAATATCCTTTTTGAGATGTGGTGACCAGAACTGTACACAGTATTCCAAATGAGGTCGCACCAATGATTTATACAGGGGCATGATGATACTGGCTGATTTGTTATCAATTCCCTTCCTAATAATCCCCAGCATAGCGTTGGCCTTCTTTATTGCAGCTACACATTGTGTAGACATTTTCAGCGAGTTATCCACTACGACTCCAAGATCTCTCTCTTGGTCAGTCTCTGCCAGATCAGACCCCATCAACGTGTATTTATATCTAGGATTTTTGGCTCCAATGTGCATCACTTTGCACTTGGCCACATTGAACCCCATTTGCCACGTTGACGCCCACTCACCCATCCTCAACAGATCCCTTTGGAGTGCCTCACAATCCTCCCTGGTTTTCACCACCCTGAACAACTTCGTGTCATCTGCAAATTTAGCCACATCACTGCTTACTCCCAATTCCAAATCGTTAATAAACAAGTTAAAAAGCATGGGACCGAGTACTGATCCCTGTGGTACCCCACTGCTTACCACCCTCGACTGAGAAAGTTTCCCATTTATACTCACTCTCTGTTTCCTATTTATAAGCCAGTTTTTGATCCACAAGAGGACTTGTCCTTTTATCCCATGACTATTGAGCTTACTTAGGAGCCTTTGATGAGGAACTGTATCAAAAGCTTTCCGGAAGTCAAGGTAAATAATATCTATTGGGTCCCCCTTGTCCACATGTTTGTTCACTCCCTCAAAAAACACTAACAGGTTAGTGAGACAAGATCTTCCCTTACAGAACCCATGCTGAGTCTGCCTCAATAGTTTTTGTTCATCAATGTGCCTACTAATTCTTTCCTTAATAACAGTTTCCACCAACTTACCCGGTATCGATGTCAGACTGACTGGCCTGTAATTTCCTGGATCTCCCCTGGAGCCCTTTTTAAAGATGGGAGTGACATTAGCTACCTTCCAGTCATCAGGAATGGAGGCAGATTTTAAAGAAAGATTACATATTTTTGTCAGGAGATCCACACCATTTTTCAAATTAGCTGTAGCCCTCACTTTCCCACCTTTGCTAATGCTGCAAGACTCATTTGCAAACACTAATTCAAACTGAGCTCTGTCTAACGCCAGGACACTGAGCAAATTATTCTCAAGGGAGGGGACACAGAGGATGTTTTGAAAAGTATGGCTTAGACAAGAAATAGTTAACTCTCCACAGCAAGATACAGTAGCCACGTGACCATCAGCAAGGGTCACATGTGATAGTTGTGCTTTTCGTTGATTCTGGAGCACATCTGGAGTCTTACAGAATATTCCACTCGCCCCACTATCGATTATCCAATCATGTGTTAAATCAGTACCTGTCAACACAAGCGAGGCATTAGAACGTTTAAACAACACGTCCTGCTGTCTGCTGACGGGTTTCTTCTTCTGTTGCAAGGGACAGTTTTTTCGTAGATGGGATACAGACCCACATAGGAAGCATTTTTTCACACGCAGAGCTCTTGCCGGCTCATATTTCACATTGAGCTGCTCTCTCTGCTTGCTGCAAGTCTCTTTGCATTCCACAGGCTGGGCATGCTGCCAGGAAACAGATAAGCGCTTCGTGTTTATTTTAGCTTCATGCTCCAGCGCGCGGCCAACAATCATTTGTAGATTTAATTGTTCAACAGGTAAACCTTCCAGGGAGGTGACTAAAGTGTCGAAGTATTCATTTAAAGAACTTAATAAACAATAACATTTGTCCTCTTCGGATATCACCTTCCCTCTTCCCTGCAGCTGCTGAAACAGCTCTGTCAGAGTGTTCACATGCTCCCGGACAGACTCTGTTGGAGCCTGATGCTTTCTGTAAAGACGCCGCATCAAAGTCATGATGGTACCTGCTGATGTTTGCACGTAGACTGTTTTAAGCGAATCCCACGCTCCCTTTGCATCAACTGCAGACAAAATATGAATTAATTGATCATCACTCACAGCCAGAACGATGCACGCCAGAGCTTTCTCGACCTTTGCCACATCTGCTGCCGGAACTGGATCAGGAGGGTCGTTAACATACACCCAGAGCCCTTCCCTGATGAGATAGTGTTTCATCCGAAACGCCCACGTATCATAATTCGTGGAGGTCAGCTTGTCCACCACCTGCGTTGTTGGCACCAAAGCCATGCTTCCTCCGGCTTTCTCAACACGCTCCAGCTGGAACTGTTATCAGTCTCTCTCTCACACACAGCGTGACTCACCACAGCCAAGGTTTTCCCGGGCAGGCTTGTTCACTCCCCCACTCCTGGAAGAAGTCAGCACCCTCAGCTCCTTGTCCACTGCAGCACGCTCACTCTCGGTCTGGCTCACCGGCATTGTTCAGATAGCAGTGCTGGCTGTCAGACTCACCGGTCCCCGACAGGCACGAATCCCCACTGGGCTGGTAGGCTCACCGTTGCTCTGGACGGTCCTCCCGTGAGGCTGGGCCCATAACCCTGACGCGCAGACTGCGTAAGCAAGGTGTAGCCACCTAGAGCCACCAGGATTGTGCAGCAACTCCAGCACTTTAACAAAGTAACTGCTATATAGCACCACACAGAGTCAGAACTGTGGAAAACTATATACAGTGTTTATTCACAATATACTCCAACAAACTGCTCCGCCAGACACACACTTTGAGAGAAGAACTGTACAGTACAAGACATTTACATTTATACATATGACAACCAATCAGCATCATGCTGAGTCATTGCCCACTGACCTCATACCTGGGCCGGTCTGAACAGGTCAGGACTTATTCCAAGCAGCTTGCCAGCTGTCAGTTAGATCATGCTGATCTAGCTGCTGGATATTACCAGAGACTAGTGACAGCAGCAGGGTTTTCTGAACTCCCGGGGACCAAACCAAGGGAACAGGGGTATCATGGGATCTGTATTTACTAAACACATGTGGGATGGGGGCTGTAGTAAGGACAGGGATTGGGCAAGACTGAATAAAAAAAGCTGGCTGGATCCAATCCCATACTCTTAATTTAACAATGTTTTGAGGTGCAAAATTTCACAGGGAAAATTCTTGGGACCACAATATTGGGCTATCTTACAGTGTGGATTTCTGTATTTGAAGCACTTTGAACTCTGAAACTGCAATACAAATGTTAGGTAAAGGTAAGGGTTCCCTTGCTCGAAAGCCAGTTGAATCCGACTCTAGGGTTGCAGTGCTCATCTCCATTTCAAAGCCGAAGAGCCAGCGCTGTCCGAAGACGTTTCCGTGGTCATGTGGCCGGCATGACTAAACACCGAGGCGCACGGAATGCTGTTACCTTCCCACTGAAGTGGTACCTATTTATCTACTTGCAATTTCTTGCTTTCGAAGTGCTAGGTTGGCAGGAGCTGGAACTAGAGACGGGAGCTCACTCCGTCATGCGGCACTCTCGGGTCTTGAACTGCTGAACTACTGACCTTCCGCAGCCTGCAGTTCAGTACTTAACAAATGTTAAGTACTGTTATTAAATCTGATTACCTAACTATGCTTAAGATGGCGAGTCCTGAAAAATTAACTTAAAAAATCCTTCCGGCTCAACCTAGGGTAAGAGTTTCACACACAGTAATCTGTGGAATCCAGTTCTATGTCTGTCCACTGTTAAATAAATAACAATTTCTCAGAATACTTTACCAGGGGATATTATCCTGCTTAGGGTTGCCAACCTCCAGGTAGCATCTGGAGATCTCCTGCTATTACAAATGATCTCCAGAAAAACCAAGAACAGTTCCCCTGGAGACGATGGCTGCTTTGGAGGGTGGAATTTATGGCATCAGACCCAGCTGAGGCCTGTCTCCTCCCCAGGCTCCATCCCAAAAAATCTCCAGGTATTTTCCAACCTAGAGCTGGCAACCCTATGCTACTGTTGTATTGTTCAGGAGTCAGGCAAAGGTGGTTTTGTTTGCTTCGGTACTCTTTTTTCCTTAACTGTTTTTCCTGGCTATGGATGGTCTGTGGGCTGTATTGTTGTTCTTAGCTCTTAAACCAGGGGTGTTAAACATGCGGCCCAGGGGCCAGATCAGGCCCCCGGAGGGCTTCCATCAGGCCCACAGCGGAACTGGCCATCTCCTGCTTCCAGTTCTGCTGCTGCATCATCGCTTGCTTCACCAGACTCTCTTAATCACTCAGCCGTTTTATGTTGTAACCTGGGTCCTAGAGTCAGAACTCTGAGCATGAGATTTCTGTGGTAAATGTCAATAAATCAAAAGTAGGTTTGCAGCTTACAGAGCTAATGTTTTAAGCATGTTTTTATTTTAAGTTAAAAAACAATAGCTTTGTGTTTGTGTCCTTTATAAAGTTTATATTTCCGCTCCCTGGCATTACATTTTATGACACACACCCGGCCCGGCCCAACAAGATCTCATTTATGTCAGATCCGGCCCTCATAACAAACCAGTTCGACACCCCCGTCTTAAACTGTCTGAATTGAGTAGTACGCCAATTCTGTTTTATATAGTTTTTTAATGTTTTGTAAGCATCCTTGGGTACTAATAGTGGAAAGGAATGGCAGAGAAAACTAAATAAATAGCTAAATAAACCTGATTGAGTCCAGGAGGACTTACTCCTAAGTAAGTGTGCATAGGATTGCAGCCCCATTCTTATAATGACTATGATTAAAGAATGTAATTGATTAATCATCTACTTTAAATTCATTGATTAATAATTTATGTTTAAAGACTTTTGCATATTAACAAAATGTCAGTGAAGGTGCCCTTTTAAGATGCTGAGTGAATAATAAGATAATTTAAGATTACTATCAAGAGCTCCCGCTTTATTTATTTTAAAATCTCAGCATTCCATCTTATTTTGTGCCTGAGAGGGCTTACAATTCTCAGGTCAGTGCTTCATTATTAGAAGAAAAGTCCAACTTTCACATTTTTTGGACATTTTCTAATTCTAGTAATAAAATATGGCCAAATGAAAATGGCCTCCAAAACCAAAATGTGCTCTTAACTTTCAGCACTTGCAAGTGATTTAAATTTGCTCTCACTGATATTGATTACCACTTATTAATCAGCTAAAGATTGAGTTGATTGATCCACCAGCTAAAAAATTATCACCTGTAGAACTGCCAGGTACAAAATTTTCTTTTTTTTGGTAAAACTCTCCTAAAAAGGAGAGAATTTTATTCTTTTTATAAGAAAGGGGGAGGGTAGACAGCTGGAGAAAGAGAAAGATGGAGTGAAGTTTTCTCTGTTAATAAAGGTTAATTTTAGTTAGTAATCAATGAGTTTATTTTGTAGTGGATTCCTGTCAGACCAGAGCAATTTTTTTAGATATTGTACAGATGCAGTGAAAAATAAGTCTCCGGAACTTCTTGCAATCTAGCAAGCAGGGTGTGGACAAATTATAAAACCAAGCAAGGCGGAGATGGAGAAGCAAGTGTCACAAAGTTACACGCCAACCAGGTTTCATAATCAATGTATCGCGAAATTATACCAGCAAGTATATCTGAAAGAGCCCTCTCTCAGAAGGTTGATATTCTGTGTAGCTCTCCAGATCACACACCCGGAATGTTAGCATGTACATCATAACAAAAGAACAGACGGAGAAGAGACGTCACGTGTCTATGTATGGAATGTTGATGGCGGTGGCAAACGAGAAAAAGAAGAAACAAAAGTGACAGAGGGTTGACAGTCAAACTTTGCTTCAGGAGAAGTGAAGGACACCGTTGTTGCTAGGGAAAATGTGACAGATGGTTGGAACAAACAACTTGCTGACTCTTCAGGCCTTAAAACTCTCCACATCCTGTTGTGAGGGAAGGGGGAAAACTAAGCAGCTAAAAAAAACAGGGGGGAGCCTTAAACCTACGTTTTCAACAAATACTACTAGAATTAATACCATTAGAGATCAAATAAACATGTAATAAAGGGAGAGGCTGCTTTTGCTCTGTCCAGCATTTTATAATACCTTCCACATTTTCCTTCTCTTGCTCTTATTTTCTCTGTTCCTACCTCCATTGCGCAATCTCCCTCTGCTTTACTGATCACCTCAAATGGCACCGCGAGCACAGCCTCAAATGGTTCCTGCTAGCGGTTGTTTGCATGACATTTCAGCTTTACTCTTCGTCATTTTCACTGTTATTGTACATAAAACGTTGAGGTGATTGGTGTCCCTGGATTTGAAAGTGACAAGTTTAATATCATGACTCCAGGGTACCCGAGGGCAGCTGTGTGGACTAATGGCTCCAAGTATTCAGAGCATCTGCTTGTAATGTCATGGCCCTAGGCCACCTTGTCTCCTAAGGGTTGCATTTTACACCTCATCATGACATTTAAAGCCATCTTATCCTTTGGGTTTTTGCTTTTTTCATGTTGTGCCAGGTCTTGTCTGGCTTACAAGCCTCTGACTTGGATAGAGCTTTTGGCTTTAAGAATTGTTAGTATTTCCTTAAACTTTCACTGCGGGTCAAATCATAGCAGGAGGCATATCAAAAGGTCACCTAGCCCAGCACAGGACCAAATGCCTTTGGTTACAGAGCTGCCACACAAAATTATAAAACCCTGGGTTTTGACTGTTCACACACCAGTCCAGTAGTCTGCCGCCAGTCCCTTTAACTAACCCAATAGTCAGAAGCCAAAGGGCAAGTCTCTATCCCTTCTGGGTCTAAATTAGAAAGTCCACACTGCAAGGTAGGTTCACAGAAGGAGTTTCTCACAAAAGACAAGTTACTCTGGTAGGTGGTCTCCCAGTCAAGGCACTAGATTTAGACTGAGGACTGTGAACACAAATAACCACAAAAGTAAATTTAAATCTATTTTATTAAGGTGCACGATTACTTCAAACAGGAACAAAAGACCGTGAGGATAAAAATAAGAAACCTAAAGATTTAAAGGCTAACTAAAACTGTATTACATTGGTTCCAAGTTACAAGATATTACCCATTCTCAGATGGAAGGTCCAGAAATCCAAAGTGGCTCTACTCCTGAGTCACTGCAGGCCAGAGTTGTTTGGCCAATGCAAGCAAGTATCCAAGATGGCCATAAAATGAGCAAGAAGATGTCTACGTGGCTAAGTTACAAGTAGCCATCATCAGTCTGAGGATAGACTAGAATCTCATGTCTTTATGGGTAAAGGGACCTTCATCGTTCCAGGCCTATGAACCAATATGGTCTCTTAGCGATGACACATAGCCAAAGTGTTAGACCAATGGCTGAACAGGTGACATAAATAGTGGTCTGACCAGAGGGGAAGGAACAAAGCCAGTCTGCAGCTAGCCTCGGCCCCTTTCCCACAAGTGCAAATCATGGGCCTAATTGAAAGGAATGCGGAGGGCGGGGCTTCTGTGCAATAGTTGGTTGAGATTTTCAGGGCTCCCTGAATCTCACTAACTTTGGAGCTTTTTTAGTGGACTTGCTGGAGTTTCCAGTTACTGGTGATGACAGGAGTCCAACCAGTACTTCGTGTGCAAGATATTGGTCGCAAAGGATTTTATTCTGAGCCCCCCGCACGTGGCAAACAGCGGGTGTAGGAGTCGGATCGTCCTGTGCAAGAAGCTTCAAGGAAGCAGACGTGGGAGCCCGTCTGATAAGTTGTAACCACCCCCACATTAAGAGCCCTCAACCTCGTCTCAACATCTTGGTGAAGATTCAGTGAGTATTTTTTACTCTTTACATCCTTCAATTGTGGGGAAAGAATACTTTATTGCCCTCATAAATCTTCCCCCACGCACTCTTCGGTGAGCGATTGGGCAGAGTTTGGGGAGCCAACACAATAAAAATACCGGGGCAAAGCAACATATTGAAATCTTCTGTCTGCTTGCTGGAAAATATCATTAAAGGGATGATAAATTTAAAAGAACTGAGGCTTGTCTGATTTATGGAAAAGAAAATGGGAGGTTGGATTTAAAATGGTGATGGAACTTACATTTTATAACTGTGCAATGTTATAGAGGCTGTCATTTTCAAGCTGCTGGCTAAAGAACGAAATGGCTTATTTAATTGCATCTGAAAAGAAGGATTTTCAGGGAGATGGAGAGGTACTACAACTGCCAGAAGACTTTTGGGAACGTATAAAGCAAAAGATGGTAATGGAGATTACAGCGGCTGTTCTTCATGCCCTGGAAAAAACTTTGACTGGCTTTGAGAGATCGGAATCACTTGTATGTCAAATGCAGCTGTTGTCACCTATGATGTGAAGCGCTGAGCGACACAGTCTGTCAGAAGATATGGCCACCACAACAGAAGAAACACCCAGCTCTTATTCTGACTATTCAGAGACTTTAGTCTTTGCGGTTGCTAGACATAACAATGTGTTTGCAGAGTTTGAAATACAGGCTGAGAGCTGTTACCTCACATGAGGTAACAACAGCAAGAACCACCTCATATTTTTAAATGTATTATTATGTGCATTTGATATGTAATAATTCAGCTTTTTTCTCTCCTTTTTGACGATTCCAGAAAGCAACACCTGGCTCTAAAGGAAATCTTTTTTCATATATTTATTTCTGGATGTGTGCTGTTTTACAATGGTAATCTTGATCACTGAGGAAGGCCCTAAAAGGCCGAAACGCGTGTGGTCTACTGGTCATAAGAAGGAGAAGAAGAGATTGGATTTATACCCCACCCTTCACTTGGAGTCTCAGAGCGGCTGACAAACTCCTTTTCCTTCCCCTCCCCACAACAGACACCCTGGGAGGGAGGTGGGGCTGAGAGAGCTCTGAAAGAAACTGCTCTTTCAAGGACAGCTCTGACAGAATGATGGCTTGCCCAAGGTCATCCAGCAGCTGTGAGCAGAGGAGTGGGGAATCAAACCCAGTTCTCCCAGATTAGAGTACACGTACTTAACCGCTACACCAAACCGTGCACAAACTGCTACACCAAAAGATATACCCGTCAATTGTATATGTAAAACTATCAGCTCTGTGTGTAAAAAGTTTTAAGCGTCTGATATTTGGATCATTTCTTTCAACCTATTTTATCTTTTACTAATGGGTACACCATAATAAATATTTGTACTTTTATAATAACTTATTTTGTTAGCTTGACCCTCATATATCACAGAGAACAGTGGTTAAGTCTGAAACGCCAAAACTAGGGAAGTAGTAAGCTGCAAGTGAATGAAATAACAACAAAAAAGATATGCTATAATCTTTGCAAAATTTGCTAAACTCAATAAAGGTAGTTCTAGGTGGTCAACCACGTTGGTCTGAAACAGTAGAACAAATTTAGAGTCCAGGGGCACCTTTAAGACCAACAAAGGTTTATTCAAGGTATGAGCTTTCGTGTGCATGCACACTTTTTCAAATAAGTATTTGTTAAAGCCTACAAGCAGTGGCCAGTTCAGTTCTACCAATGACTTCATCGTTGTCCTAAATATATAATGTTTGGGCAAGGTTCTCCAGAGCCTGGAGGCTTCCCAGTTTCAGTGAGGGGTGTGTGTGGTAGAGTTATTATCAGCCAGAATTATTTAGCCTATGAACATTAATTTCTCTTAGGGACTCCAAACTCATAACTTGAGGCAAGGACTTAGCCTGGTGAACTACTGGAGCTTTGTGTGACTAAACCCCATGGATTTTTTAGTGTAGATATGAACTGAGGTATGCAACATCAGCTGTGGAGATTTAAGGTTAGATTCCACCTAAAATTTCCACCTGAGCTGTGTGTGTGTGAGTGATTTTTACTGATTCCCATTTCGCATAGCAAACCTCTGATTCCCCACAAGCAGGAAGGGCCCGGGTAGACGAGGCCCGCCATTTGCAGGACTGGGCGAGGAGGAAGAGGCTAGCCAGACACTGAGTTGGGGGGTGGGCCTGGGCAAGTGGTAGGAAGATAGGCACCTCCCATCCCTCTATGGGCCAATGGCAAGGCAGCAGGGTGGTCGGGAAAGGGAGGCCTTTAAAAAGTGGTGCAGGCCACTTGCCATTCCCACCTGACCACCGGAGACCAGAGGTCTTGGCATGCAGGCTGAAGGGAGCCAGAAAATGCAAGGACTAACAGCAATTGCACTCACTGCCATATGGCAGGGGAGTTCACAAAGGGGCAGGCATCCATGTGAACCCTGGCAACCTGCCATTCTGCAGTCTCTACTCATGCTGGCTGGCTGGGTAATGGATACCTCAGCTGGCGGATGGTTCAGCTGATGGGTCAGATCTGGTGGACCCATGCTGTGCCGATGCCTATTACAGCTGTAACCAATAAAGTTGTGGCCAATTTTATCCACCTAATTTCCAAAGAAACTGTTGTGTGAGTGGTCAATTTAAACAGGGCGGTATAGTGCTGGCCAAGCCTCTCCATCCCAAATATGACCTGGAACCGCAAGTAGCAGTGGGCATGAACCAAACCATGAAGCAGAATTCATCATGAATTTTGCCCTGTTTGTGGTTCACGAACTTCCATGAACTTTTAAAGCAGTTTGTGGATAGAATAGAAAGCAGGGGTTTAAAGGGACCCTGCTTAAACAGCCACTTTGTTGTTTTTTGGGCTTTCTGCAAACCCCATTTAAAGGGACTGTGGTCCCTTTCAATGGGAATTGCAGGGCCACAAACCATGAACTGGTTTGCAAACAAACTTCCTGGATCAATTCAGTATGTGGTTCGGTTTGTGGTATGGCCACAAACCACATTTTTCCGGTTCATGCCGTCCCTACCCACAAGCTAATCCCAGGGGTTCTTCATGCCTCAGGAGCAGCATTTCAGGCTGCAGCAGGAGTGGGGAGGTGGGGAAGTTACATTTCTGTGGATGGAAATCCTTATTTCCATGGAATGGCAGGTGGGAACTAAGTCATTATGTTTTTGGACTGGCCAAACCTGACATAAATTCTAGGAGTTCCATCTTCCGCCGTTGTCTGATCAGAGAAGCACAGCCTTCTGTTTGGAACATAAACTGTCTTTTTATGAGGGGCATTTTATTTTACCACACAGGACCAATTCCAGTCAACCCTATTCAGCAGAGGTAAAGAAGGACAGGTTGATTTAGAGTAGCATTGTGACAAATTTCCAATCAGATTTGGATACCTGAGAACAAATATTTCCTAAGTAGATGAATATTTTTATAGCTATGATTGAAAATCAGGAAAGTTTATATGTGCTTTTCAATGGTGCCCAAAATGATAGTTGGAAAAAAGTGTATTTTCAGTCCTCAGTTTTGATCAAGTTGTTATCTTGTAATATAACCAGTTTAATGTGAAGACTGCCTTCAGTTTAAACAACTGTGAGGGAAAACATGCCACCTTTAGCCTCCTATATCCTTACCGCAGCTCTACCTGACATAAGATAATCTTGGCTGGACAACACTCTCTTCCAGTCTAAAACTGTATATAGCTGTCCTTATCTGTAGCCTAACCCTGACAACCCCTAAACTCAGGAAAAGCCATAAAATACCTGGAGAAAGGGAAATTATCCTGCATTTTCTCTAGTCTCAGTTTAGCCTAACCTCCTTATAACAACATAATACTTAATCCTCATCATATAGTCAGCTCTTTGATCTTCTTTGGATGACCAGGGCTATGGTTAGGGAACCCAGAAGGCTCCTGATCTCCTCTGGGAGTTCATTCCACCAGAGTGGAGCCACCACTGAGAAAGCCCTAGCTCTAGTTGTCGCTAGCTTGGCCTCCTTGATATTCGGGAGGACCAGTCAATTCTGGGTCCCAAATTGCAGCGCTCTCTGGGGAACATATGGGGAAAGGCGGTCCCTCAGGTATGCAGGTTGTTAGCTGAATTGCCATGTGTTCTTAATGACTATGGAGTTTTATGATTGTCTATAAGGCAATAGGCATATAAGGGAGCAAGCACCTGTGTATACAGAGGTCCCACTTCTTCCAGACACACCAGAAATAGACACAAAGATTGACTTGTTATAAAATGGTTTCTTTTACTAAGAGTTGTATCACAAGCATACAAAACACAATCACACTCACAATTGTACAGCTCTAAGAATAATAGAGAGAGATGGATAGCACATCCGCATTAGCAGGATGTTTCGTTGAGGGGTGATACTTTATCTTGGCGGGATGAAGCGATCCTCCGGAAAAATAAGGGAGACTGTAAGGAGTGGGGATCATGTCCTGAAACCAGCAGAGACATGTGGAGACTCTGGTAGTGCTAAACCAAGAGTTGTAGAGACAGGGTAGGTAGATAGATAAGGAGAGAGAGAGTGAGGGAGCACATGGTTGCCCTCTTTTATAAGGTGGTATTGGGTGTGTGTAGCTAGGCTGGCCACATCTCCTGGCACACCTCTTGCTGGTCCATCCCCAGAAACATACTGATTGATGCTGGATTCAGGGGGAAGGGTCTAGAGGGGTGATCAATATTGAAATCTAGTAACTCTAGGCAGGATAAGGACAAAACCTGAAGGGATTATGACTCATGTGGCCAGAGTCATTGTCATTTCAGTGGTTCCTTGATGGGCTTATGGCTGCTTCCTCAGCTAGGTGATGCTCAGTGGGGGAAGGGAACGTTGCCTGCATGTGTAGAAGGAAACTTCTCATGGAGTCTGGATTTCAGGTCTCTGGTCTGCCTTGGCATGGTATCTGCCTGGCTGGTCCATCTTACAGCATGTAAGAGGGCTGGTAACCTCAAGAACCACAGCACATCAACCTCAAAAGGAATGCTTTCTTCTCCTGGGTGTGTGTCTTTAGTTGGCATCAGGTTATTACACAGTTCAGTCCCCATTTCACATTATTTACAAAGTCCAGTTTTTCTCACTTATGGATTTCCCATCCATAAGAGCATGGAGTGTGCCTTGCAGGGCAACAAGGTCCCTGGCCATAAAGGGCTTTAAAGGTAATAACCAGCACCTTAAACCGAATCTGGTATGCTATATGCAGCCAGTGCAATGTCTTTAACACAAGTTGGATGTGCTTCCGTATAGGGAGTCTCATCAGCAACCTGGCATTTTGCACCAGCTGCAGCTTCTGGATTTGGGACAAGGGCAGCCCCATGTAGAGGGCATTACAGTAATCCAATCTCGAGGTGACCATCGCATGGATCACTGTTGCCAAGTTGTTGCGTTCAAGGAAGGGAACCAACTGCCTGATCAGCCTGAGATGATAAAAGGCCGACTTGGCAGTGGCTGCTACCTGGGCTTCCATTGTTAAGGAGATGTCTAGGAGCACTCCCAAACTCCTAATTTCTGGTGCTGGCACCAATGGTACCCAATCGAAGGTTGGGAGTGGGATCCCTACCCCCAAACTGCTCTGGCTTAGGCAAAGGACCTCCATCTTTGTTGGATTTAATTTCAGCCAGCTTAGCCTAAGCCAACCAGCCACAGCTTGTAATGCCCAGTCTAGATCTTCTGGTTTGGAGTTGGACCGGCTGCCCAACAACAGATAGAGCTGAGTGTCATCCACATTGTGGTGACAACCCAGCCCATGCCCAGCGGATGCCTTCGGGACATCTGATCCCCTAGCACTACTTTTTGTCCCCAGCCATGAAAAAAGGAAGCAAGCTACTGCAAGGCTAGTCCCTGGACTCCAGTGTCGATGAGGTGGTGGATCAGTAGCTGATGGTTGGCCATGTCAAATGTGACTGAGAGGTCTAACAACAACAGCACTGCTGATCTGCCTCAATCCAGATGCCTTCAGAGGTTGTCCATGAGGGTGACCAGTGCTGTCTCCATCCCATGACCTGGGTGAAAACCAGACTGGAAGGGATCTAATATAGAAGTGTCAATTTGAAAGCCTTATAACTGAATTGCCACTGCCCTCTCTATTATTTTGCCTAGGTAGGGCAAGTTGGAAACCAGCTGATAGTTGGCCAATTTGGCCGGATCCAGTGATGGGTTTTTCAGAAGACGGCGCACCACTGCTTCCTTAAGTGTCTCTGGGAACAGCCCCTCAATCAGGGACTTGTTGATTATCTCTCACAAGGCATCTTGAAACCCCTCGTGGCCGGCTTTAATTAGCCATGAAGGGCACGGGTCAAGGGAGCACGTGGTAGGGTGAACAGTTAGGAGCAAATCTGTCGACTTCCTCAAGGCTGAGCGGGTTGAAATAATCCATAATATGACTAGAAAACATGCATGGAGCCTCAAGTTTATTCACTGTATCAACTGTAGCGTGAAAGTCATGGTGGAGCAACAAGACTTTATCTGCAAAATAGCTCACAAAAGCTTCACAGCTGATATCCAGTTCTCTATGGTTTAGTCTGTTTTGAGTCAGAGCAGTAAGAGACTGAATCATTCTAAACAATTGGGCTGGGCGTGAGCTTGCAGACACAAAAAAAAGTTCCAGGTTGGACAGGACTGAAGAAAAGGTAGAGCATTGGCTTGACTTGCAGAAGTTCCCAGGTTCAGTCCCTGGCATCTCCAGTTTAAGAGATAATTTTGTAGATGATATGAAATACCTCTACCAGAGGCCCTGGAGAGCTGCTGCCAGTCTGAGCAGACAATACTGCCCTTCAATATAAGGCATCTTGATGTGCTCATGTGTGTTCAGATTACAGCAACAGGTGATGGTGGCTATCACTGTCATTTTCTTGTTTGCGTCAGGGCATATGACTCTAGCCACTGCTAGAACTGAGTGTTTAACTAAATGAGCCAGCAAATTAGTTTTAGTACCTGCTTAATGCAATTTGTGCAGAAGATCTGGTGGAGACATACATGTTTGTTGACTGCATTCAGCCAATCTTCAGTCCTTCCCTGGAGCAGCAGTGAAGCACAGATCCCCATTCAGCATAATGAATGTGGCATTTTTCACAATGCAGCTCATTCAAACCCACCGAGTGACTAACAATGGATGCCTGGCAAGGGGCCACTTGGTTGCCAAGGAATCCCGGATGCCTTTAGAGACAAGAGGCTGTTACAAGGAGCTATGCAGTTCAGCTACAGAACAAGGCCCCTTATTTGAAACTATTTTGAGAGATGCACAGTATGAAGCATAGAGGAACCTGCTTTCTCAAAGATTGTGGCAATTTGCCATACAGGCAACTGTGGCTATTCTCTTGCTCTGAAGGCACAAGCTTAGAAATTGATCTGTCTATCCCCTCGTTGGGTTTTAAAGATGTCCTGTACTGCCTGTTTATGAATCGGAAAGGTCATTCTTGTTTACCCAGCACAAAATGCCTTATTCTTGTAGGCCTCCTTCCTAGTTTTTGCTGGACCAGCCTTAAGACATTTCCATAAACAAGCCTTCCAACAGCAGATGTCTGAGTAAGAATACGGAGCAATGTGGCTTCAGTCCTTTACCTTCATCTTTTACCTTTCAACAGACAAGAGAGAATGATGGCTGCGGACCCAGTGAGTTGTCCCTGCAGAGCTGACACAGGCATCTGACAGTGACCACAAAGCATAAGAGGTATAAGGTTTATATCTGAAATGAGTTTCAAGTCTTGGTTTAATTGTTATACTAAATTTACTCTAATAGGTGTAATACAGTGATGGTCAACTGGTGGTTCATGAAACAAACCTAGCCCTCTCCGTTGTTTCTCACCTATATTCTGTCCTTCCCGTACAATGCAGGATACCCTTTTCTCATTTTATCCTCACAGCAATTCAGTTAACTAGGTTATACTGAGGGGTAATGTCTGGATTAAGGCAATCTAATGGAATTCATTGCTGAGCAGGGATTGAAACTTGGGTCTACTTTGCCAAGCGTCCAACACTTGATCCACCATGTTACTCTGTCTCTCAGAGTGTTTACGTCTGTCCCTCATCAGCCCCATGGTAGAAGATTTGCTCATAGTTTTCATGGTGGGAAAATAAAAATTGGCAGGGACGTTCTATTCCCGGTCTTTGACATACTCACCGAGGCAAAAGTTGAGGCACATTGTTGATACATCACATAGAAATAGGCATCACTGGTGCTCATATCAATTCCAAGAATGTGGCTAAAGAGCAGGCTTCAGTCTCCAGACAGGCAATGCCAGAACCTTCTCACCAACAGTAAACTGACCTTAAAAAGAAGAAAATAAATATTTTGAAAGCTCACAATCTCTCCACAACAGATTGTTTATGCAAACACTTCGGTGATAACTCAGATGGACACAGACAAATTGGTGCGACCTCATTTGGAGTACTGTGTACAGTTCTGGTCACCACACCTCAAAAAGGATATTATAGCATTGGAAAAAGTGTGGAGAAGGGCAACTAGAATGCTAAAAGGGTTGGAACACTTTCCCTATGAAGAAAGGTTAAAATGCGTCAGGCTCTTCAGCTTGGAGAAACGACGGCTGAGGGGTTGACATGATCGAGGTTTATAAGATTATGGATGGGATTGAGCAGGTTGAGAAAGAAGTACTTTTCTCCCTTTCTCACAATACAAGAACTCGTGGGCACTCCATGAAATTGCTGAGCAGTCAGGTTAGAACGGATAAAAGGAAATACTTCTTCACCCAAAGAGTGATTAACACACGGAATTCACTGCCACAGGAGGTGGTGGCAGCTACAAGCATGGACAGTTTCAAGAGGGAATTGGATAAACATATGGAGCAGAGGTCCATCAGTGGCTATTAGCCACAGGGTATAGATGGGAACTCTGACAGTTAGGAAGTTTCTCCTGATATTTAGCCGGTAATGACTATTGTTATTGAATCCTAATGATATAACATCTAGTTTGTTAATCCAGTAGTTTCAAACTGGAGTCTCCCTTTGAAGTTCTGTTGTTGAAGAATGGTGGCTTTCCAGGTCAACAGCAGAATGTCCTGATAGACTGAAATGTTCTCCCACTGATTCCCATATGAAAAATTAGGGTCTTGTTCTTTTTGTACTATAAAGACTGCTGAAGGATGTTGTTTAGTGATGGTTCTTTATAACACATTGGAGGATGAGCAGGCAAAACAGCCTCTGAGGGTATGTCTGATCATTATCTGGATATGTTACACTGTCTGGTCTCTGGGCTAATGTCACCCCCAATTTTGAAAAAGGGGATGCAGGAAATTACAGGCCAGTTTGCCTAACTTGTCCTCCAGGTAAATTAGCATAAATTATTATTAAAGAGAGAATGATCACGTACACCAAGGAACAAAATCTGCTGAGGGAAAATCAACATAGCTTCTGCAAAGGGAAATCTCCTGGAGATCTTTGAGCAGGTCAACAGACGTGAACAAGGGCAATCTGGTAGACTTTGCACACTTGGACTTCCAAAAGGCTTTTGACAAGGTTCCTCACCAGACTCCGAGTAAGCTTAGCCATCATAGGATGAGAGGATGATTCCTGTTATGGTCTGAAAGTTGCTTAAATGGCAGGAAGCACAAGAACAGGAATAAACGGACAGTTCTTGCAATGGAGGAAGTCAGCAGTCCCACATGGATCAGTATTGGGAACAGTGCTATTTAATTTGTTCATAAATTATTTGGAATTGGGGCTGAGCAGTGTACTAGCCAAGTTTGTAGAAGATACCCAATTTTTCAGGATGCTGAAAACCAAGGCAGATATTGAAGAGCTGCAGGAGCATCTCTCTAAATTGGGTTGAGTGGGCAGCATAATGGAACAAAAATATAATTTTAAATATATCTGATTGGGTCTGAACTGGCTGAGACTGAAAGAGATCTTGGGGTTGTAGTGGAAAGCTTGATGAAAATTTTGATCCACCATGTGGCAGGAATGAAAAAGGCATAGTCCACGCTGGGGATTATTAAGAAAGGGACTGAGAATAAAACAGCCAGTATTGTAACACCCTTGTATAAAGCTATGGGGCAGCTTCATTTGGAATATTGCATGCAGTTCTGGTCACCATATCTCAAAAAGCATATTGTAGAGCTGGAAAAAGTACAAAGGAAGGCATCCGCGACGATTAGGAGGGTTGGACCACCTTTCCTATAAGGAAAGGCTGGAGACTCTGAGACTTTCCTGCCTAGAAAAAAGACAGCTAAGGGGCGCTATGATAGAGGTTTATAAAATTACAAGTGGGGAGCCCGTGAGATTCACAGGGAGGAATCCCATCTCCCCTCCCACATTGCTGAGCCCAGGACAGCTCCAGGACTCACCACTCACCTTGGAGCCCAGCCACAGTGGCAGTGGTGTCTGGGAACCTCTCTAAGCCCAGGGTGGTTCCCAGTGTTGTCTGCAACCTCAGCTGGGCCTGCAGTGACTCCCAGCTTCACCCAGTGTGAACAGCCAGGTGTGAACAGGCAAGCAAGCTTCCCAGTCGGTGAACAGGCAAGCAAGCTTCCCAGTCGCTACCCCCCATACCTCCTCTAGGCCTACCACGATGACACTGAGCTGCACTGGACATGGTGTTTCCCCTTCCTGAATCTGGCAGCTGTGGGGGTGAGTGGCAGGCCCCTAGATGCACATGGATGCTGCACACCAGACTGTTAGGTGCATCAGGGCCCACCTGAGGCAATAGCCAGAGGAGGGCCACTGTCATGGCCAGGTGACAACCCCCCCCCAAAAAAACTGTGGTGGCTGGCAAGCACCACCAACCTATGTGCTGTCTGATTCCAGATGATGGCCACACCCTTTCCCGTACAGGAGAGGTATGCCCTGAAAATTCTAATGCCGTTCCTCTTCCATTACAGGAAGATACCGACAGGACACCAACTCAGGTGGGTAGGGTATGGAAACCTCCACCCGGGGGGGGGGGGTTGAGGCATCGGAGCACCAGAAACATCCAGACACATCCAGCATCCTGGTCATTCCCTCCCCACTGCCATCGAGGAGGCACCCCTAGGGGCACAGGACGGAGCAGGCTACTGGTTGCAGGGGTCGAGATCAGAAGAACCACTCCATTGTCCCTGGATCCCTTTAATAAAGTTGAATCATTGTGCCCATCTAAGGGTACCGGTGTCTGTCGAGGACATGTGGGGAAGGGAGAGGCAGGAGGGTATTGATGAAGCAACAAGGACCTGGTGGAGACAACGGGGTCAGGAGTCTCATCCTGGCAAGACTGCAGCCACAGAAATGGACACAGGTGGATGGGAGGGTAAGGTAAGGAGACAGGCTGCCACAGCCACACAGTGCACAGGCATGATGGGCGAGTAGGCCAACTCACCTTGTGGAAGAAGGGAGGAGGTGTCCTGGGATGGTGATGCCATGGGTGGTTGATTCCAGAGCGGCCCTGAGGGATGTGGCTGACCCCAGTGGGCTCTCATGGGCCAGCAAGTAGTGGTAGACCCCTTGTTGGGACAAAGTCATTGACATAAAAGTTCATCATCACACAGTGACAGCTGAAATCTCTGCAGAGCAGATAGGGTCAGTTTCAGAGGGCACAGGCTCTACAGAGTCTTGCTGGGGCCATCTGGATCCCAGCAACCCCAGGGAATATTTGGGTATGCGAAAAAGGAGCCGAGACAGCAAACAACAGTGGTGACTGGGCAATGTTGGCTGCTCTTAGCATTAGCAATGGGTGCTGCAAATGATATGCATGTTGCCCTTTCAGGTGGCCCTGCAGTAGCATGGCAACCATAACATTAAACGCTGCCGCTGCTCATTAGGAGCCAGGTTCCAGAAGTGCACTAGTATCCCAGGGCCCACAGTGCTAGGAGCATCCATCTGTCATGGGGTGGATGCAGGGGGCCTGCAACGTGGAAGGATGAGTCGTTCACATGGATGTGCTGTCCCACCCATGACCACCCTTTCTCCATTATGCTTGCAAAAGGGACGTCTCAGCCCGAGGTGTGACTGATGCATGGCTTAACTGTCTCACCCGGTGGAAATTCCTAGCTCTGTAGTCACTGCTGCCCCTTCTCCTTTTCAGGTGATCCTAAGCAATATGAAAAGCAGAATGGCTGACAGGGCCGGGCCACCTCCCAGCCACAGCCACGGGGGCCTGAGGGTCCTAGGTGCGTGTGGCCCCCATGGCAGCAACCTTGCCAACCCCCTGGAAGCCAGAGGCCACCATGGCTCTGGTAACTGGGCCATGGGCATGCATCCACAGGCCTGAGTGAGCCTTGCACCTAGCCAGGTGCACCCAGGGCAGCACTGTCCGTTCTGTGATGGCAAGCAGACCGCCCTGTCAGTTATAACGACACCCAAATGGGGGGATGTGAGGGGGGGTTCTGGCCCTCGTTTGGGGAGGGAAGCCCATAGAAGACAAGTGGTGCCCCTGCACACCATGGTGGGGTTCAGGCGTCATGGGTGGGCCACCAGCAGGTCCATCATTCGCTGCCTGTGCTGAGCGGAGGAGATACATTTGCCGGCACGGCCACTGGGATGCATCTGCCACCAGATGCATCTCCACACATGCTCCTGCTTGAGATGGCCCCTAAGGTCCTGCCTCACAGAAGTCCCAGGTGACAGCACAGAGTCCCATATCCTGGCCCATGGACCCTCCACAAGAGCCCCACCACGGGGAGGTGGAAGGCATAGTGATGCTTTGGAGCATGGTGCAAACTGAGAACAGCTTCCCACTTCCAGAGGCTCCATAACCCTGTGGTCCCTGGTGTGATGGAGGTATCCAGATCACATCTTCAGCTGGCCAAATACCCACTTGGTGATTATGCATGTTTGTCAGTGGGCCTGATTGTAGGCTGTGCTGTCTGGTGAGTTACCTTTGGGATATGGCATCAGCAAATATGGCAGCAGGTGAGGTGTTGTGGTGGTGTCATGTGCTGTATGCCCCCCCAGCCATGCTCACTATACCAACCCAGGCCTCCGACAGGCAATTGAGGCCAGATGCAGCAAGGACCTGGGCATCATGGATGCTGCCTGGGAACTTGGCCACGAGGCCCTTAAAGATGCCCTGGGGTCACAGGGGGCCTGAACATTCAGGCTGCAGAAGTGGTGGCGATTACTGTATATTCCCATCTCCTCCCCAGGAGCAGTGAGGGCTAAGTGGATGCAGTGGGGCGGCCCACCTCCACATTCCCCTATGTGTGGGTGGCATGGCTGCTGCAACATCTGGTGCTGGGGACAGCCATCGCCAGCCCAACTGGACCGAGGCTAAGAAGGCAGTGCTGTACAGGTTGGCGACAGACCATGTGAGTATTGCCCTTGACACCACCAGGAGCAGCTCTGCCAACTCCCAGTGCCATGCCTTCTGACTCATGGCTGCAGAATGGGTGTCTGCCCTAGGACATGCAGTCCAGGTGGAGTTATCCGCTCTGAATCTCTGGAACAATTCCTTCGGTCCCACATGGAAGGATGTCCAAGCCCACATAGCCAAAGATGTTTCTTACAAGTGAGCAATGGAGGAGAGTCTGCTAGGGGCAGCTGTGTGGCCAATGATACTCACCATTGTGGTCGGTGGCCACAACACTGAGGTCCTGTGTGGTGAGTGTCATGGTCACTGCTACCACCTGTCCCCAGATGTCAACCATGTCCTGCCTCCAAACCCCAGGGTGGGAATTTATTTATTTATTATCAAATGTATACCACGCCCTCCCCGCAAAGCAGGCTCATGGCGGCTTCCAACAACATAAATACAGCTTAAAAACACAATTATTTAAAAACACAGCAAATAAAACCTATACCGACATAAAGTTCTGGCATCAATTAAAGATTTACTTAGATGATACGCTTTCAGAGGATTTCCATTACCCAGATGTTCTTAGATGTTCTCCTGTTCATAGTTCTTATGGCAACAGCTCAATGGTAACTCATGGGCCAGGTGCTGCAGCGGCCGGGCAATACAATGAAATGTTGCCATGGCCACATCCAAGGTCAGCAAGGAGGGCCAAGGATACACTAGCAGCCAGAGCAGCTGGGTACTGAACCCTGCCCCCATGGAGAAGGGTGACCCCCCCTTCTCCACAGCTGGGGTGCTCTATGACACCCTGGGACCTCTCACCAAGGACCCCATCCCCACGTGTCTAGCAAGGAGGAGCGGGAGCTGAGTGATGGGGAGGTGGACCAAGGTGGCCATGCTCCCAGTCTGGGGGCTGAGGGAGGTGAGGTGCCTCCAGGGGGGCTGGGGTGCAAGGGCTCAGTACCCACCTGGGAGCTCCTGTGGACTGACTGCTATGTTTCCCCTGTGCCCAGGTCCCTATTCCCTGATGTTCACTGCTGATGTTGTGGACAAACAATGTGCCCTGACCCCAAGGAGGCGCATGGTGATTGCAGCCTCTGTGGTCCTGCATCACGGTGTCAGAATCCTTAACTTAGTCAGCAAAATACCAGGCCTTGTTCAGTGAAGCAAGAATAGTATTTTATTTTAAAGCTGCAATAGTAGGTTACTGAAACAGAAGCGTTGTTAAGAATACCTTAGTTACATGAAGCAAGCAGTTATACCCAAGGGGGGAGAATGGGGACCCCCCCCTCAACCAATGGAAGCAAAGCGTGTGCGCGGGAACCGAAGACAATGATAATTAATGCAGTTCCCGCCGCCCCCATTTTCCCAGCGTAGCTGTTGCTTTGAAAGCGATAGGAAGCTAGCAGACTGTCTCCTCCAAGGTCATTGTGTTAGGTCTGAAGAAGATATGGCTTGTACAGCCAGGCATCTGAGACAGCTCCCCACATTCCATTCCAACAGTCCAGGTGCATAAATCAACACCCCACGATCCCATCCACCCACCCTTCACGAAACAAAGCCCATCCTCCCACCCTCCTCCATCCATTATGGCAGGGCTACCTGACACACAGGGTCCCTAGTCATGGAGCCTGAAAAGGAGGCAATGCAGAGGGTGGACTCAATGTCTTTGGATGGCAGTGGCTGTAGCCTGGCAGACAGAGGGGACAGTGGCCGGGCTGCAGCCCATGGGGCAGGTGTTGTGGCTATTGGTGGCCCAGAGGAGGGGGGATTCTGGTCCCCAGGCACAGGGCCCATGTCTGGCACAGCCTGTCCCACCCACCCTTTTCTCCACGTAGGCAGCAATTGACTGGGCGTGGCTGAAGAGCCATCATGAGTGGCAGCAGGATGCTTTTTCCAGTGGGCAGTGTCAGAGTGGTTGAGCAATGGAACAGACTGCCTCAGCAGGTGGTGGATGCTCCTACGCTGGACGTTTTCAAGCGGAGACTGGATGACCATCTTTTGGGTATGTTGTAGTTATGTAGGTATGTAGGGCTCTCTTTTGGCTACGCTCCTGCAGAGTGCAGGGGGTTGGACTAGATGACCTGCAAGGTCCCTTCCAACATTCTATGATTCTATGATTCTACCATCAAACAAAAGTTAAATTATCTTAAGAAGTCTGGGATGGTTATGTCATTTGTTATTGCATCTGTTGTCACTGTGCCTTCCTTCTGTACAACTGAGTTTTGCTTAGAAATGTCCTGGACTGTACCTCTCACATTTTATTGACTTTTAACTGCACTTCTGACACTTCCCCACCCCATGCCTATGAATGTATTATGAGATCATGCATCTGATGAAGTGGACTGTACTCCATAAAAGCTTCTGCATCAATAAATCTGTTTTAAGGTTTTCACAGAATTCCATTTTTCAAAGGCTTTCTCCCGTTGTCAGTTGTAAAAACATCCCTCGTGGCAATGTTTCTGTCCAGAGAAGCAAGGCTGTATTGTAATATAGTATGACAGGATGCTGAGACTTCACTGGCTGGCAGAGCAAATGCCAGCGTGCCGTCTGATCATCCCCCAAAGCATTCTTTAGCCTGGACTGACCTTCACTTAAGGAGGAGCCTGCCTGATGCCCTGCCAGGGACAGCTAAAGCAGTCGTGAATCACAAGGGGTGGGGGTGGGAAGTCTGAACCCTCAAATCTTGCTTCTCACAGCCAGGCTCAAACAGATGGGAGCATCTTGCATTATTAAGCAGAAAGTGGAGCTGCAGCAAAGACTCCTTGAAATAGCTCTCACCTGGCCATTGGGCTGTGTCACCAGTGACACTGGGACCCTTTCTGCACTTGAACCTCATCCCGGGTTTTCTCTCTGTTCAGCTCTCAGTCATTCACCCTGCAGTTATCTCTGTTTATTTGTTGTTTTCTGCACTAATTTTGTCCCCCTCCAATTTGCTTGCCTGCTCTGGGTTATAAATTCTGCATTGTATGAACAGGGGTGTTTGTCCTAGTTATGGCAGGAAAGGGGTGGGGAGGATCAAAACCGAGTTTTAAAAATCTACACTTAAATCTGCACTGGGGCCACTCCGGATTGAGGGAAAGCCCACGGCAAAACAGGATCTATACACCCCAGGGTAATGGCAGTCTGAATCCAGGGTAACCACAATGTAATGTAGAATTGACAAAAAAACCAGGATGAAAAGAGGGGTGAACTTGAGTGTAGTGCAGAATAGCTAGTAGGAGACAGCACTGAACCAGGATTAAAGGTCTAGACGCTGGCCCAATCTCCATCTAGCATTTGCTCTGCTGTTTTACCACCCCCAAGCTGGAACAGAAATTCCCGTCTACATTGCATGCCACTTTCACTTTGATTGTCGGATTTTATGGCAGTGTCCAGACTGCATGCCACTTTCACTTCATTTGATCTCTCATTTTATGGTAGCCATCTTTATAGGTTTATGGCTCTTTTATGGCCATTCAGGGTGACTTTGCAGTCAGTACAGCATTGGCCTGGGGTATCTGAATGAGGTTTTGAGCCACATCTTTTTCTGTTCCAGTGTGGGTTTGGTAAAACAGTGGAGCAAATGCTTGATGCAGATTGGGCCTCCGACTGCCAGTTTTACTTCCAATCATATCTGCCAGTAATTTGATCATGTCTCCGCATGCCTTCTCAAAACTCTGCCTGTGGCTGAAAGCCACATTCAAATACCCCAGGCCAATGCTGTACTGACTGCAGAGACATCTCTGAATGGCCATAAAATGTCCATAAATCTATGCAGACAGCCACCTTAAAACCGAGAGATCAAATGGAATGAAAGTGGCATATGCAGTCTGGACACTGCCATAAAATCTGACAGTCAGTCAAAGTGAAAATGGCCTGCAATGCAGAGGGGAATTTCTGTTCCAGCGTGGGTTTGGCAAGATAGCGGAGCAAATGCTAGATGCAGACTGGGCCTTCAGCTCCTCTTCTTGTTGGCCTTTTGCATATCCATAGTCAGAAGGCTCAGGATTCCCACGTCAGTTGATTACATCACATTTTCTTCTTACCAGAAATGAGTAGATGGCAGAGCTGCTAGCCAGTGGCAGTACATGATTTCAAGGGAATTAACACTTTCTTGTGAAAATAATTCCTCCAGCTCTGGCAACTAGCTTCCCTATAGCCATATGCCACGTGAATACCGGCAGCGGCCTTACATCAAGTCAGCTCATTCTTCTGTATTGTGATTGACAGGAGCTCTCCATGGTCTTTCCACCCCTTTTCTCTCAGATGCTTTGCCAGGATATAAAAGACAGTGGCCATGACCAGAATACTTCTGCTTTGCATAAGGAAGATTCCAGGTTCAATCTCTGGCATATCAGTTAAGAGGATCAGGTAGTAGGTGATGTAAAAGGCCTTTGCTTTTGTTCCTGGAAGACCTCTGCCAGTCAGAGTAGACAGTACTGAGAGACTGATGGTGTCAGGGTGGCTTGGGAATAAAAACTGGCCCTGGAAAAATCCTTCACGATGCCCCCAGGCTTTCTAACTTAAACCAGGGTACGAGCACACCTGGCAGGTCACAGGACCAAGAGTATAGCCTAGCAGTTCAAAGGGCACCGAAATGTATGGTGCCCAAAGCAGTAGCAGGAATCGGAGGTGGGTTGCCAGTGTGGTGTAGTGGCTAGAGTGTTGGGCTTCAATCTAGGACAACCAGGTTCAAGTCCCCACTCTGCCGTGGAAACTTGCCGGGTGACCTTGGGCTAGTCACACATGTTCAGCTTAACCTCCTTCACAGGCTTGTTATGAAGATAAGACAGAGGAGAGGAGAAAAAGGTAGGCAGTTTTGAGTCCCCATCTGAGGATAAAATCAGGGTATAAATGACACAAATAAACAAACAAATTTAATTCAACAGAAATAAGAATTAATAGACTAACTGTGCTGGGGAAAAGAGAAGAGGACATAAGAACTGTAATGAGCAGAAGGAGATGGAGGCCACAAAACAGAAGCAGGTAGAAATTGGCTTGCCAGGCTGAATGGCTGCTTTGGCTCCAGACATCGGGCAATTCTGCATCTAGCATTCGCTCCACATTTTCTCGACTGGGAGGAAAACGTGCAGGTCAAAACCACATCCAGATACTTTGGGGCAATGCTTTACTGACTGCAAAGCCGCCCCTGAACAGCCATAAAATGGCCATAAATCTCTGCAGACGGTACCATAAAACCTGATAATCAAAGAAAGTCAAAGCGGCCTGCAGTGTGGAGGGTTCAATAAAATCCGAAGATCAAAGGAAGTGACAGCAGCATGTAGTGCAGGGGGGGGATTCCTGTTCCAACCTGGGTTTCGTAAAAAAATGGAGGGAAAAGCCAAAGCGGAATCAGCCTTTAGGCTCCAGAAAGTAGTGAGAGTGAGGCTGGAAGCCCGACCCTGCTCTAAGTTTCTGTGCCAGGGCAGCTGCTCCAAATCTGGCTGGCTGGCTTCGCTTCCCTCTGGAGCTTAGCAGCTGACCAGGTTTAATTCCAGGAGGGTAGCTCTGTTGGTCTATTGTAGCAAAATGGAACAGAAGTCCAGTTGTTGTTGTTCGGTTGCACAGTCGAGTCTGATTCTTTGCGACCCCATGGACCACATCACGCCAGGCCTGCCTGTCTTCCGTCGTGCTCCAGAGTTTGCTTAAGAAGTCTAGTGGCCGCAACCTAAAGACTAACATTTTATACCAGCATGAACTTTCATGATTCAGAGCTCAGTTTTACAGACAGTACAGATTTCATGAGGAAAATTACCGAAGGAGAGGGGGAAGACAGGAGCTGGAAGCATAGAAAAGCTTGGTGTGAATGCTGGCATAGCTTTCAGCTGTGAGTCTCTGTGTAATAATGGATGATGAGAGAGGTCAGAGGTTCCAGCCTTGATAGGCAACAAGAAAGTTAAGTGACATCAGGAAAGCCTTGCTCAGCTAAACCCGCACTTGCAAACCTTTCAATGCAGCCACTTGATGGACAGACACTTCCCTTCACTGGCCCACAAGGGCAGAGGTCCACTGGGAGGTTTCCAATGGCCAATCCACCCTGATGGCATGACTCAAAATAAGGCAGCTTCAAATGTGTTCGTGTGTGAGATGTAGGGTTCCCAAGTACTTACTGTCTGGGGGCGGGGGACGAATGCTCCCCGGCCGGACCAGTCTTCCTGGTAACACACCATGCTGTTGCCAGGAAGTGATACCAGGTGACGCTCTGGCAATGGGGCTGAAAACTCAATGGTACCATTGAGTTTCCAGCCCCATTGCCAGAGCGTCGCCTACCGTCCCTTCCTGGCGACGGCATGGTGCTCCGTGCCTCTCCTTCCCCTGGGGATGGTCCTGCAAGGACGTATTCATCCCCGCCAGCACACGGTAAGTTCTTGGGAAGCCTAGTGAGATGCCAGGTATTGAATGTGGAACCTCCATACAACGAATGCACTCTACCAGTGAACCATGGCCTAAGGTGTTGGTTTTGTAGTCCTATACAAACCAAATTAAAAAGTTCCCCTGATGGTCCTGAGGTTTAAAAGGGTTTTTATCCTCATAATTTTACCATAATGTGGATGGAGTGCAGCTGGCAAATTTGCAATCATTGAACAGAGTCAGCTGGGAAGTTGGGGGAGGACGACGACGACGACTATATTTTAAAATTACTGTTGCCCTGAAACCATTCTAATAAAACAATTTTCACTAGTTACTGGAAAGGGGAACAAACAAATTCTTGCTGTATTTGAAATGAGAAATTCCAATTTGCTTTTAAAGGCTACATACATGACTACAAAACTCTTAAACTTTTTTTAAAGTTTTTAACTCAAAGGGGAAGATGTGCACTATTTTCAGAAATTTTCCAATTTAGTTAACCTTGCAAAATTGTGGTTCTTGGGATTTTTTTTTTAAAAGCCTTGTGACAAGGGGAGGGGGGGAGCCCTTACCAGTACTACCCTGGCCCCATGAACAATCTTGCCTTTTGAATTTTAAACTCACCTTCACTCATTCCTCTCTGATGCTTCATGATCTCCCAAAACAGAAGATGAAGACTTTTATTTTTTTCCTAAATTTTTCCTCTTAAGTTACAACTGAAATATTTCTCTGCTCCGTGTCTGGAGGTTGGAGATTCATTTCTGTCTTTGCTTCTTACATAAAAGCCGCAGCCGGCCTCTGAACCAGGTTCCCCACTGATGCGCCCCCATGCGGCTGCCAATTGCTGCTTCTGCTCAGTGGGAAGACCAGCCTGCTCGATTCGCAACAGTCTTCCCAACTGATGCATGAATTGGTGTTTGGGTTTTTTTTTTTGTCCATGTGCCTAATTCTAATGAATAGACTGAATATTTTATTATAAAACTGGCTCTTTTTCGTTTCTAATTTGAAAGAAGAATCTTCACAGTGTTACAGAGAATCTTAGAATGAATTGTGGAAATGTCCTGAACTGACACTGGACCCAGCTCTTCCAAAGATGCCACTGTGCAAATATCACCCTTAACAAATTGAACAAATCCTTCAGTCCTCTAAGGGATGGCAGTATTCCTTGTGCCTGGTTACAAATTTCACTCGCTAGAATAAGGCCAGATCCTGACACAGGAATGGATTGTACTGCTTCTAGCTACAGGTAGTGTACACCAGTCTTTTTAAATACCTCCTTCCTGTTTTCGCTACAAGACCCCATCACCACCACCACCACCACTTCAGGAAGGAGGCTCTTCTGTGGTTCTCTCCCTGCTGTGCTGTTTCTTTCCTAACCCCTAGCTTCCTCTTTGCTTTGAACATCCACCTGGAGAACTATTCTGAGATCATAGTTTCTGCATAACGGTAATACTGAGATAAGAGAGGCTTGGAGGGTGTTCAGATGAACAATCCTCAGTTTTTGTACTGGTGACTATTAGGGCAGCGGTTTGGTACCCCCACGGGTGCCCATCAATGGGACTGATGAGAATGATAGTGGGAAAGGAACTGATGAGAAGGAGAAAGGAATGTTGGGGATACAAGTCATCTATGAAGCATTCTAGTACTCACAGCATGCTCTTGCTCAGAATGTGTACATTCACTGTTTTGCTATTCTACCTTTCTCCTTCTTTTAAAGGTATTATCCAGACAACCTCCCTTGAGAGATCACACAGTTAATTTAACCAAAGACCAGCATCTTCAGGCTGGGATCAAACACAAACGCAAGTGGGAGAGGTGTCGAGCTTGGGCCTCTCTTGCCAAATGCTTTCTCCTGCTTACACTCCATTTGTTGTGTTATGGCTTCACATATATTCCCACATTCACATGTTTCATGCTCTGTGTCTCACCTGGCTCTTTTTCCTTGCTGTTTATCATCTCTGCTGCAAAGGGGGGGGTAGATGGGTATGGCTGTCTGCTTTGCTTGGTTAGTGCCAGGTTAGAACAGTTTTCATGTAGGCCCCCCCCCGACTGTCCTGGGAACACTTTGGGAAGTATGTGATCTCATCATTCTGTGTGACCTTGTAGTCTAGGAAGCTTCTAATAATGTAACCGTTAGTTCACAGGTGTTAGGAGCAGTCATATGGGCAGGGCTGAATGGGAGCATTGATTGGTTGATGGGCATTTGGGGGATTTCCTAATTTCAATATATTGTCGGATCCAGGATTTTTGCATCCAGGATTCTATAGGGTTCTATAAAAAAGAACACTGCTGCTGTTTTTAACATTCAGTATTGATTTCCCCTTGTGTATCTATAGCTGTTATTATGTACAGCGCAAGGCAAGAGAGGAAAAGATCTCCAACACTGCTCCTTGCCACACAGCCTGGTCTGCGGTTAATTAAGCCAGATAAAGATGATTGAATTTGTCAACTGAGGGTATTGGCAGGAACAGCCTGATGTTGCTCTGTTAACATCAGGTCAATATCACTGTATTCCTGCCCCTGCCCCAGGCCCGTAGCTAACAACTTTTTGGTGAGGGGGCCCATTTTTTTTTCAGGGGGCCCACCACCAAAGACTGGGGGACGGGGTGGGGGGGAGAAGAAGGCCTCCTTGCAGGGCTGCGCTTCAGCGCGGCCCTGCACAGATTGGGGAACGGGGGGGGGAAGAAGGCCTCCTTGCAGAGTAGGGCACGGGGTGGGGGGCGCAGCCACTCACCTTGAGTTCCAACAGGGCTGCTGCAGCGTCTCCTCACGTGCTGCTGCTGCCTTCTTCTTTAGGCGGGAAGGAACTGAGCTGGCTCCAAGCAGACTCGGAGGCGGAGCAGTCTAGCCCCGCCCCGCCTTATGAGTGCTGGGAGGGGGTGGAGGCCGGGGTGGAGCAGCGGAGGCAGAGAGCGGAGGTCTAACCTCCAGACTGTGCTGTGCTCCTAGGAGGGGGGAGGGGCGGGGGGGGAGGGGGAGGCAAGCAGAGGATGGGGGAGGTGGCCCGGAAAACCCATGGGGGGGCCGGGCCCCCAGGGCCCCACGCAGGCTACTGCCTTGCCCTGCCCCCAATTGACACAGCCACTCATTTTTACCTGGTTTATCTGATATATTAGATGTGATATGGATTTAGCTTGCTTTGTAAGGCATTGGGCATTCTGTTCAGCTTGAATCAATGATATGGTGGCATTCGAAGCTCATCTTTTTGTTCTCAAAACTTGTTCCTGGCAGGGAAAGCTGTTCAAGTCTAGTACATCCTGCAGGAACAAGAAGTGATTATTCAGAAGCAATGCTGCTAAAGATATGTTCATACTTCCATGGATCCCTGTGCATGTAGTTAATCTTTTTGGTCTTAATTATGAAACACCACTGGATGGCCACGACTACAATAGATACTAAGCTCACCAACTCTGCCTTGCCTGACTTCTGGACCTCTGACCTTGGACTGAGGGACTCTACTTTGCTTGACTCTCCCTGTTCTCCTGGGGTTTAACAGGCTAGGCTTCTGCACCCTGTTCACTATCTAACAACTTTAAAGAGGGCAATCTAATAACTAGCAATGTAATCGTTTACTTGTATGTTCATTATGCATACTTGGTTCCCCAATTCCCATCTCTTGGATGGCTCAAGCTCACCTGATCTCTTCAGATCTTGGAAGTTAAGCAGGGCTGGCCTTAAGTATATGGATGGGAGACCATCAAGGAAGCCTAGCATTGCTACACAGGGGCAGGCAATGGTAAACCACCTGTCATGAGTCAGCCAGGGCTCAGCGAAAGTGAGGAGTCCTCAGGAGAAGAGGACTCCTCAGGAGAAGAGGAGCCCTGTGTAGCCAGCCTTGAGTTAACAGAAGCTGACCAGCAGGAAAATGAGCTGCAGGCTTGTCAGGATTCACAGACAACAGCTGGTGCAGAGCCACTGACACCCTCCAGCCCTGGTTCAGCAGGTGAACCTCAGTTGGCCATTCCCAGCCCACCAGATTCATCTTCATTCTTAGAGTGCCGCAGGCAGAGGCTGAGAACAGAGCTACAGATAAGACAGCAAAGTGCACACCTCCTGGCCCAATGCCAGCTGACTGCTGATAACAAAGATGAGTAGTTGCAGGATTGCTTCTGAGCAATTGTTTGCAAGCATGACTCTTAGGCTTGGGGCAATAAAACTAGCCAAGAGGGGCTGTCAGGTGTGGATGCAGTGTGTATGATAGACACTAAGCCACTGCCTTTGCCTTGCTTGACTTCTGATCTTAAATTGAACAATTCTGCTTTGCCTGACTTCTGGACCCCCAACCTTGGACTGAATTACTCTACTTTGCCTGACTTCTGGCACCTGATACTCAGAGCCTGCGAGTCAGTACACCACCCCTGTTCATCTCTCACCTTGAAAATCCTATGGGATTGCCATAAATTGACGGCGAACTGATGGTATTGAAGGCAACACCCTGAGGGTGCTAAGGTTCTTTGACTTGTGTGGCTAGCCAATACACCACACAGTGAGACAGACAATTCCAGGCAGCAAAAACCGGTAGAATATGTTTTATTTGAATAAGGGACAGCTTACAGCCAAAAATTTTGAGTAACAGCAAGGATCTTGCTTATCTGCTTTTCTTGCTCCTTCCAACTCTACATCATTGTTGACATCATCTGCACTTGCTTAATTTGTTTTTTTTTGTTTGAATAATCATTTATCAAGTGTTTGACAAACAAGAGGCTACCTGGCTGCATTTCAGCCTTACAATGCAGGTGCTCATCTCATTAAAAATGATGAATGCATCTTTGGCCACTCTCCCAGACTTATTCACTTTTGAATGAACTGTTTAGGCTGAGTTCATTCTTACTACAAAATCTAACTTCCCATTACAAAAATGGTTTCTTTACATA
This sequence comes from Gekko gecko, assembly GCA_029375565.1. Lineage (NCBI taxonomy): Eukaryota > Metazoa > Chordata > Lepidosauria > Squamata > Gekkonidae > Gekko > Gekko gecko. The sequence continues at coordinate 96,514,458 of JAPDNY010000003.1, read as the reverse complement.
AATACATGCATATATGTATGAAAACACTCTTAATAGCATCTTGTGGGTTATTTCTACTAAAAATATATAAAGGATATATTGAATTATGGAAAAATACAAAATTATAGCACTATGGCATAAAGCTTTTGTAGATACATTGAATCTACCTATTATTCTTCATCTCGATCCATCAGAAGACTTTTAAAAAAAATTTATAAAGTTTTTTTAGTCTAAATTAAAACGTATAGTTTGTAAAATATGCTGTTTTACCTTGGCCAGTAGGGGTCCTTTTTGTATAACATACATTCTTAATTGGCCTTTTATTGAATGTCAAAAGCTGTGATTAATGACTTTTGTTCTTGAAAGGACTCTCAGCACACCTGATGACCTTGGTTTCCAACCTTTGCTATGTTAAAATAAGCTTGGTAGTTCCTTATGGTTTATAGCTATGTATTTAGTAAAGCTTAAAATTAATATTTCAGCTAGCTGCTTCTCTTACAAACATCCTATACCATAATATTAATTCTCAGCCATAAACAAAATATTAAAGTTGTATTTTAATTTCTAGAAGCACAGAGCAAATCAGAAGAGGCGGTTTCCTCTCTCTTACAGTACAGTTACCCTTTTGTTTACCCCAATTAGGCTTTTCTAGCCTCATCTTGACCAGTTATTCCTAGTTCTCTTTGAAGCGAAGGATCTCACCATAAATCTTTAACTTTGACAAGTCGTTAGCCAGGATGGTCGGTACCATTCTAATTAAAAAGTTCTTTGATGTTTTCTGGAATTAAAATACCTGTTCATTAGGAAATTCCTCTTCTGCCAATTAAAATGGATTTTAAACACCTGTTTCTACAGTTCTGCTTAGTGTTTAACAATTTGTCAGCTTATTTTTGGAAAATCCTAAAGACCTCTGAAATACCTGCAATATTCAATAGACTGCCATTTAAACCCTTGAGTGTCCTCTACAGTACTTTACACACACTTATTCTGTCTTGGTGATTCTCACCCCCTGGGAAGCCTACAATGCGTACTCAGCCATAAGCCATGGTGTCTCCAGTAAAACCAGTCTTCAGCAAGATAAAGGGTTGTAATCCTAGAAAAGGTCTCTCTGACTTAAACTGGGGTTAGAGCGTACCTTCTCCACTAACTCCTAGGTTACTCCTATATTTTCATTTGCAGGATTTTACAGAGGTAATAATGTTTGGGATTCTACAGCTTTATGGTTGTATTAGTGAGGGGAAAACAGGCTGAGCCATTTTAAGTCTATGCTACTGCAGAAGGTATACAGCTAATTTCATTTTGGGCAGCTGGTCTTATGATGCACACCACATAGTGGACTTACTCTCAGCCAGCACAATACTAAGGGCCATTTGTCACTGAGTAGAAATGTAGGTTTGTGCATGCGAATACATAATATATTTCTAGCTAAATGTTCTAAATAAATAACATTTAATCATCATAAAAACTAAATTAATAGGCTATGTGAATACAGTGAACAAAGAGCATTATCAAGGAAGAGGTCAAGCAAAGTGGTGTCCATGTGGTAAATGGTATTGGACCATTAATGATAATATGTCAACCACAACATTCCAGCACAAAGCAGTCAATGACTCCTTTGCAAGCTGCTATTAACAACTGAATCCCTTGTGTGTCTCTGTAAGCTCAGGGTAGCAGTTGCCCTAGCAGACAAAAAGGAATTTAGAGGGAATGGAGTCAAGGAATGCATGCTCCAGTTGACCCTTAATGGGATGCACTTAAATGTGCCACATTTGCATAAATTATCCTGATGACTGTGTTTAAGTTATTATGCCATTCAGAAAACTTGGCAAGAAGACAAGAAGTCATGTGCTACGGAATCAGGGAGAATCGCCCAGGCTGCGATCAGACAAGCTGTTTAATCTCATGTCATTGCTGTTCCCTTCCAGATTTAAAATGCAGGATCAGACAGCATCATCTATATCCCATTGGAAGCCATCAGAGAGGTTGGGCCAGCAGCATTACTACACCTCACAGGTGGTTGTTGGCCGTTCCTGATTTCCTCAACTGTCATGAGCTCTCTGCAGTCTCCTGTAACTGGGTTTTTTTAAACCTCAGGACGCTGAGCTCTGCAGCTGACCAATCAGAGAGTGGGGGGGGGGCAAGGAGGCAGCAGACTGGCAGCCGTATAGGAATCAATGGAGGGGAGCACATTTTACCCCTTTTGACCCCCTTAGGGGTTGAATTTCTAAAAATCCCTTCTTAGCAAGCACCTACGTCATGGTAGGAGCACTCTCTCTGAATTTGGTGCTTTTAGGTCCAGTGGTTTGGCCTGGGTGTTGATTTTATGGTGAGGGGACTTTCTTTTATATATCTATCTATATCTATATCTATCTATCTATAGATAAGAGTTTTGAGGAAGTGAAGTTATGCACAAGAACTAGTAGTGGGATTGGGCATCCTTGCCTAACAGAGTAGGGGTCCTGTTATTTTGTTTTCTCATACATTCTCTCCAGGGACCAGCTGGGTATCACTTTGGGGTGTTCATTAAAAGGGAAAGGGATAAACCAAAGTAGAGCAGGCACTGCCCCAGAATGAAAGTCACTCAGTCTACAGCCACCTGCGTGTCTTTGTTCACTAGAACGCTTTATTTTCCTGACACACTAGAGCCAAGTTCTGAAATGTAATTGAGCTCAGCCCCGGCGGCACTAATTGTTCAATGTTCTGATTTTTGAGTTTTTAATAAGCTTTTGTCAATGAGAGGTGGGGGAAACTGTTGCTACAAGCAGAAGTGATTTTCTACTCAGAGTTCCAACCTCCTCCCCCTTGTCATCAGACTGCAACTGCAAACCATACTCCATGCACTGACTTAATGTCTCCATGAAGGTGGCCAGAAACCTGAGCCTTCTGACGCAATTCACATGGGGCACAGACATAAGTTGTTTTTAAAGATGCTTGCCTCAGCAGGGTGATCACGGCCAAGGAGCTTGTAGCTTTCCCCAGGTCCCTTATCAGATTACACACAGCAGGGCAATCGGAGCAGCGAGAGGCACTCTTTGCCTGACAGTCTCTATCTTAGTTATTATCTGTACTTGCAGATAGGTAGCTATATTCTCAGACATGGAGGGGGATGCTGATGCTGTGGCAGACATATGATAAAATTGTACGAACAAGATTTACCTCCCAGCAACAGCCGCATTTTCAGGTAATAAACCTGTACTCCTAAAAATGGCAACATTGGAGTTTGCCATCTGAAAGAAATGAATGTGTGTGGTAGACTACCAGGGCTATTTTTGGGCAGGAACACACAGGAATGGAGTTCCAACTGGCTCCCAAGTTGGCCACGCCCAGCAGGAACTCATTAGCATAATAGGCCACACCCAACAGCAGAAACTCATTAGGATTGGCTACATTTGGGGTGTGTGGCCTAACAGGCAAAGGAGTTCCTACTACGAAACAAAAGCCCTGGGTTTTGACAACAAACAAGGCAAACAGAATAAGAAGCAAAAGGTGGGTGTGGCTGGATGACCACACTTCCGGCAACATGGGGTGTGTGGCCTAATATGCTAATGAGTTTCTGCTGTTGGGTGTGGCCTATTATGCTAATGAGTTCCTGCTGGGCTTTTTCTATAAAAAAAGCCCTGTAGACTACTATTTATTTATTTAGGTAATTTATTACCTCACTTTTCTCCATAGTAGAGAAGCAAAGAGGCTTACCCCACGGGGCCCTGATGTTATTTGGAGAGCCAGTTTGGTGTAGTGGTTAAGTGTGCGGACTCTTATCTGGGAGAACCGGGTTTGATCCCCCACTCCTCCACTTCCGCCTGCTGATGTGACCTTGGGTCAGTCACAAGCTCTGGCACAGCTGTTCTCTCAAGGATAGTTTCTGTCAAAAGTTCTCTCAGCCCCACCTACCTCACAGGGGGTCTGTTGTGGGGAGGGGAAGGGAAAGGAGTTTGTAAACTGCTCTGAGACACCTTTGGGCAGTGAAGGGCGGGGTATAAATCCAATCTCCTCCTCCTCCTCCTCCTCCTCCTCCTCCTTCTTCTCCTTCTTCTCCTTCTTCTTCCCAAAGACTCATTTAAATAAGCAACAATATTAACAAGCAAAATAGAGTTAATAAGGAAAGAAACCCAAACACACAAAAACACATCCTGGACAGGATCTGAATTCAGTGTCTGGTTCCCTCGGTGGCCACAGGCAGTGAGCCACAGGCTTAAGAAGGGCCATTTGACACTTGTTGAAAGGAGCATCTGGGCACACCTGCGCTTCATACCTGCAAACAAAAAGGAGATAGAAATCCCACTGAAATGTTGTCTGGCTAGTAAGATGTCCTGCAACAATTTCCCCTCCTTTGCACAGTTTGCAAATAAGGTTGCCAAATCTGGCTGGAGAAATTCCTGGAGATGAATGGGCGGTACCTGGGAAGGGTGAAGATGGGGGAGAGGAAGGACCTTGACGGGATTGTGGTGCCACTGAGTCCACCCTCCAAGGCTGTCCTTTCCTTCAGCAGAACTGATGTCTGTAGAGTGGAGATCAATATCTGTTACAATTCTGGGACAACTCCAGACCCCACCTGGCAGTTGGTAACCATACACATAAAGACCTAGTTTAGCAATACAGTTAAGACCATGAGCTAGAAGCTAGCAGTCCTAAAGACAATCTTAACTCATAGTCCATGAATTTACTTGATGGTTTTAGAAAACAACTCTAGTTTTCATTTCCCCAGCCGTGGTATTAGCATAATGATACTGGCCACCTGCAAAGAGGTGATGTCAGAACTACAGAGCTAATGTTCTGAGCATTGAAGGAAAGCATTATATGAGGAATGTAGTATAAACAGATGGCTTTTTGGGAGTGTTTTGTGATATTTGGAATACCCGTGCAACTGTCCTTCAATGGCCTTTACTGGACAGATCAGCTCTAATAAGGTGTCTCCTTAATGAAGACAGGATTTGTAGGTTTGCCAAACGTACTTTGGTCTTGGAAGGCCCAGTCCCAAGAGTCAGAGGAAGTCCCTTTCTAAAGACGAGTGTTGCCGTGTGCACAGTCTCATAATCCATTAAGAAAAATATTTCTATTGCCTCCTCATTTAAAGTGGTGAGATGGCTTATGCATGACCCCTCTATCAAGGCATGCAATAAAACCATTAAAATGACAGCAAAAAAAATCCAAATGTCACAAACACGCCCCAAAGCCATCTGCAGTAAACAAAGGGATACTTCCCTTCGAAATAAAACTGCATTATAGGATTTTCTGAAGGTTAGCAGCAAGGATGTTCTTCTGATCTGTTCCAGCAGGCCAGAAGTTTGGGGGTAATGACAGAGACAGTATAGTGTGTAGTGGTTAGGGGATTAGATGAGGATCTGGGAGGTATAGATTCAAATTCTCCACTCTGCTTTGAAGTTTGCTGAGTTTGTGTCCTTGGGATCTCTCAGCCTAGCCTACCTTACAGAGTTGTTGTGAAGATGAATTGGTGAAGGGGGAATAATGTACTCTGTACTTAGCTCCTTGGAGGAAGGAACAGATAAAAATTTAGTAAATAAATAAATATGCCTGTGACTGGGCCAGGGAAGGCCAGTTTGGTGCAGTGGTTAGGAGTGTGGAATCTAATCTGGGAGAACCAGGTTTGATTCCCCACCCCTCCACATGCAGCTGCTGGTGTGACCTTGAGCCAGTCACAGCTCTCTCAAAGCTGTTCTCTCAAGAGCAGTTCTCTCAAGAGCTCTCTCAGCCCTACCTACCTCACACACAGGGTGTCTGTTGTGGGAAGGGGAAGGGATTGTAAACCACTCTGAAGGGTGAGGTATAAATCCAATCTCCTCCTCCTCCTCTCAGAAAGCAAGAGCAGTTGGGGAGGAGTAGAATTGGTGTTTGGGCTCATATAGGAGGAATACAAGACCTTTTGGCACGTTCGTATGCGAATACACCACAGGAAATATGCTACAGGAGAAAAGGACTCTACATGGACCTCCTTCCCCATGGCTGCAATGCCACGCTGGATCTCTACAGAGAATGTTTTCGCTGCCAAGCCCAAACTGACATTGTCAAGAAACATCATATCTCACAACACAACCTCACCCGTGCTGAAAGAAATACAATAAACAGCCTGAGAAACAACCCAGACATCGTTATTAAAGAAGCTGACACAGAAGGAGCGGTCGCCATCATGGACAAATCAGACGACATTCAGGAGGTTGAAAGACAACTCTCCAGTACCCTTCCTGCAAATGACTATCCTCAGACCCCACTCAGGAATACTAAAAATGACTAAACAAGATTATGAAGGAATTATTCACAGGGACAGATCATTGTCGTCATCATTTCTGAATCTTCCAGCCCCACAAGTGGGCTCTGGGCAATTTACAGCATTAAAACATAAAATACAACCAGCATGATAAAATTATTACATTGTACTAATAAAACAACCAATCCAGATGGTCATTACCTCCTTTTTTGCTGGTTGCCATGCTTTCTGGGGAAGGGAAAGTAAAGGTAAAGGTTCCCTTGCTCGAAAGCCAGTCGAATCCGACTCTAGGGTTGCGGTGCTCATCTCCGTTTCAAAGCCGAAGAGCCAGCGCTGTCCGAAGACGTTTCCGTGGTCATGTGGCCGGCATGACTAAACACCAAGGCGCACGGAACGCTGTGACCTTCCCACCGAAGTGGTACCTATTTATCTACTTGCAATTTCTTGCTTTCGAACTGCTAGGTTGGCAGGAGCTGGAACTAGAGATGGGAGCTCATTCCATCATGCGGCACTCTCGGGTCTCGAACTGCTGAACTACTGACCTTCCACAGCCTTCAGTTCAGCGTCTTAACCACTTGAGCCACCGCAGCTGGAAGGGAAGGGAACGCAGGGCCAAAAGTAACAAAGGAGGGTGCCAGTTCTAACCGTTGCTATCCTCAACCAAAAGCCTGGTCTTGGCCTTGCAGGCCCTGCAGAATTGCATCAGATCCCACGGGGCCCTGATGTTATTTGGCAGAGAGTTCCACCAGACCAGGGCCAGGACTGAAAAGGCCCTGGCCCTGGTTGAGGACAGCCAGACCTCCCTCGGGCTGGGGGGTCACCAGTAAGTTGTTATCAGCTGATCTCAGTGCTTTTCTGGGGACGTATTGGAGGAGGTGACTGCCTGTGCCTGAAATCCAAGTGGCGAATTCGCCACTTGGAGTTCTGGGAAGGTGTGCAGCCACCCATCTCCCCCTACAAGTGCCACTTGGAGTTCATGGACGGCATGCAGCCAGCAGACGCCCCTCTCCCTCACCTCTTGCAAGGGAGAGGGGCGGTCGCACGCCTTCCCTGAGCTCCAAGTGGCAATTTTGCCACCTGGATTTCAGGCATGGGCTTTCTTTTAAGTGGTGCTTTCCAAGCAGGGGCTGCCCATGCCCGAACTCCAAGTGGCAAAGTCACCACTTGGAGTTCAGGGGTGGCGTGCGGCCACCCCTCTCCTGCCCCCCCTTCCTCCTCCCCTCTCCTGTTGCCCCACTAAATTTCCCCATGCCCTACCAACCCAAAATTTCTGGCTACGAGGCTGCATCCCTCCTACTTTCAGACTAGAGTAAGAGATCTCAATTTTTACTCCTGCCCGAGGAAGGGAGCTCTGACTCTCAAGAACTTATATCCTGAAATTCTTCTTGGTCTCCAAGGTGCTCCTGGGCTCCAATCTAACAAGAATTCAAGGTTGCTTAACTTCCACGGCACTGTGGCAGCTGCCAGTGTGACTCAAGTGAGAATGTGAGTAGGTGGATGTCTAGGAGGGGGTGGATTTTTCTCTGCATGGGTACAGTTGATGCTTGAAGCAGGGGGGTAGTTTGCAGGGTGACTATTCCAGCAGCGGCAGCAGCAGCAGCAGCAGATGGGGAAGAGGGCTTCCTTTCTTCCCAGTCTGGTTTAGTGAATTGTGGGTTGCTTCCCTTTGGTAGTGTTTCCAGGAAGATGGAATGGAAGTAGAATGTGAAAGGCTGAGATCTTGCAGAACAACCAAGAACGGAGACCCTGCGCCATTTAAATTAGGGGACGTGTGAGGGATGGCAGATATTCCTGGCTTTCTGCTGCCTGAGGTGAGAAATTGCTGAGGAATGTGGCAGCTGTGTTCCTCCCAGGCATTTTCTTGAGGTGAAGTGTATACCGTTCTGCTGTGAGAGGAAGTGTGTGTGTGTGCCTGTATTTGTGTGTAGGAGTGTAGCGCATCTTCCCCATGACAGTTCTGAGCAGAAAAACAAGACTTTTGAGGCTCTACTACAAAGATTCCAACTGAATAATCTGGTAAACATTGCTGGAGAGCAGAACCATGTTTGTACAGTCAAGCATGGTCTCCTTTTGCCTCTGTTGGGTGATGCCAGAACAATGCCGGGGTCCCACCTTGACTCAGCCCAACTCTCACCCTTGAAGTTGGTATTTGGAAGCCATCGCTATGCCCTCCTTATGGCTCATTTTCCACTTGTTTATTTTAAAATGAATTTAACGGCTGACCAATGACATCTGTCAGTCCTGCAAGCAGACATTTCCCTAAACGGGACCGCTGTCTTTCCCAGCAATTTCCTCCACAATCAGCATGCCCTGGCTCTTGGTACTGAATAGTTAGGGGGAGATTATGGGTTGCATGTAAATGATTATGTAATGAAGCCCTGACTTATTTAATTGTTCGAATGAACAGCAGCCTCAGGAAGCAGTGATTTTTAAGCTGGAGGAGAAAGGTGTATATAAGCCGGTCCCCAATTACTTTACCCTCATGCATATGTATTTGGGATACTCTAAGACAGGAGTGTCAAACATGCAGCCCGCGAGCCAGATCAGGCCCTCCGAGGGTCCCAGTCAGGCCCTGGCTGTTTCCTACTTCCATTTGCAGTTCTGCTGCTGCTACGGCCATGTTACAGCTTGCTTTACCAGTCTCTCTCAGTCACACAGGAGAGATCGAAAGGCAATGTCCCAGGCGATTGAGAGGATCTGGGAAAGAAATGGCTGAGGCTCCTCCCCCCTCCTCCTCCCAGGGGGTGGGAGGGAACAGCCAGAGCTGGTTTCCTACCAACAACAAGGGAAATACACAGAATAGAATCACCAACAAAAGACCAACTGTGTAGTAAAATCACAACAAAGCATGAAATGCAAATTGTTAACAAAAACCATAACATATTGAAAACATCACCAACAAAATATACGAATCCAATGAAAGAGCACCACTGTAAACATAGATAATCCATAAATGCTAAAGAATCAAAATGGTCCAAAGTTTTCACAATTAATGTCAATGACATGTAACGAAGGAAGTAGCATGACCCGATATCTTCATTTCCAAGGTGTTTGGCCGGTGTCCAAGGTATTTTTGGCTGGTTACCAAGCTGCCTGGCTGGTTTCCCAGCTACTTCCAGCTGCTTGACGTGTCGCCGGCTGCTGACCACGTATCGCAAACAAGGTTTTATCAAAATCAATCTGAAACTAAGCAAAATAACCACATTTGTAAGCATAAAAGACCCAATTGCAACAACCCTCTCAGCTTAAGATGTAGCCTCATTAAAGTAACTTACCAAAAGTCTCTTGGTACTGGGGGGGGGGCAGTGGGAGGGCTTCTAGTGTCCTGGCCCCACTGCTGGACCTCCTGATGGCACCTGATATTTTTGGCCACTGTGTGACAGAGTGTTGGACTAGATGGGCCATTGGCCTGATTCAACATTGGCTTCTCTTATGTTCTTATGCTCTCTTAGTGTTATTACTAAATAATGTAAACTTGATGGGGAACTGCATCTCCCATATTCACTGATAGAGGCAAAAGGCAATGTGCTCATGTAGCAATAGGTGTGATAATTATTTAGCAAAGGCACAAAGGCCTTAAAGGGACACGTACTATCACAAGGAACCCAATCTCAACTGATCAAAGCCACAAGTAACAAAACCCCATAGGAACAGGTGTTACACCAAAGGCATGAACCTTAAAGGGACATGCATTTATGTCAGTCAAGGACTGAAAGAGGGTGTTGCAAATAAGTATATACAATCAACAAATTAATTAATCTTTCAATGAATACACCATGGGGAACAGTGTCAAACATCTGTCCAATACACATTGTGTATGAAATTTATGATAACCATCATTCATCAACTCATAAGAAACAATTGTAATCAACATTTAAATTTAGCCCAAAAGGGGGCAAGTGTATTAAATCTATGTAGCATTCTAGCCTCTTTCTGCAACAATACTTTACCGGTATCAATCTCATTAAAACCTCTGTTTTTAATGACATACAACACAAAAAATCTCAGTGACTCAGGCTCATGTTTAAAGTTTAAAAAATGATCAGTCAGTGGGGCTTCCATGCAATGGCCACGAATACAAGAGCTATGTTCCAGTATTCAAACCTAGGTCTAATTGTGCTGCCAATATATAGCAACCCACAGGGACGTAAGTTGCCCCCCCAGCCAGAGTAATGAGACAGACAATGGTTTGGAATTAAACAAGGGCCACTTTATTAACTATTTAACAGAACATTGCAGCAATAACAAAAAAGCAAGCATGGAAATGACAAAGGGAGTCAACGAAAACCTGTGTCACCATGACAATCAACAGAGCCCGATCCTGACACTCATGTTCTTGACCAGCACATGAAGCAGCTTATGTAAAAAAAAAGTTGCAATGCCCAGCCATTTCATATTTTCCCCTGGGTCCTGCGCTAAGAACACTGAGCATGAGATTTCTCAAGATTGCTACTGCACAGACATTTTGATGCAAAAATTCAGAGCAGAGGTGTCAGTTATCAGAGACAGTTAAATAGACAAAATACTGCAAGATTGCTAGTGTTTTAAGCATGTTTTATCTAAAGTTTAAAAAATCTTTAATTGTTTTTGTCTGTGTCCTTTATAAAGTTTATATCTCCGCTACTTGGCATTACATTCTATGGCTGCGTTCAGACGGCCAGTCAATCGCGCCATGAGCCCTCCTAAAATTTTATCCCGATTTTTTTAATCCAGCCTAGCACGACCAGACGCCCTCCCATGAAATAGCCTCACCGCGCGTTGTTCCCGCCGTGATTTGTCTACACGGCATCCACTGAGGATTTTTTAAAAAAAAGTTTTGTACATTCGTATAGGCAAGGCTGCGCCTCCTTGGAGAACTGAGGCGATCGCGGAGGGTTTTCAGCAAAGTCCCGGTCCTCCCCCTTGCCATTGCCATCATGATCAATGGAGGGACTATTTTGCAAGTTAGAACAGTCCTTCCCCCCCTCCATCTCCCATCGCGGTAACATCTTGTCCCTAAAAGAAATAAGCATGAATATTACATTCCTCGTAGCGCTTATCGCTGAATGCGTTTCCTCATTAAAGCGCACATGGGGTTTCAATTTTTTAAAAATCGCGCCCCCGTCGGCTCGGGCTGACGCCAGACCGAGCCGACGGGAGCATCGCGCGCTAATGGAGTGACCAGACGGAAGAAAGTCTGCAGTTGTTGCGCGGGTAAGCGAAAACCCTACATTGAAACTGCTGCTTTTTAAATCAGGATTGGAGGCGCAGCAGAACGGGATGCCTATGGGACCGGAATATTTCCCAGATGTTTCTGTCTGGTCGTGCATTTTTGATCCGCAAGGGAGTCGTTCCTATGGCAGATCAAAAGATCCGTCTGAACACACCCTCAGACACACGTGACCCAGCCCAACAAGGTCTCATTTATGTCAGATCCAACCCTTATAACAAATGAGTTTGACACCCCTGTTCTAAGGGGAAAGCAGCTGGGGAAATTGTGAGCAGAAAAAAAGGGTTCTTGGTTAAGTACTCCTTTACCTGTTGCTTTCATACTTGCAATATCCCATAATTTCTTTTTATTAAATAAGCAACATGGCTTTCAGCTATGCATTTGAGTATAATGTGAATTTCCCCCCTTAAATCTACTCCTGTTTGATGTCTGACCTTGCTTGCCGAACCCCAGAAGATGGCCTCTCTCTGTCCACATGTAAGACGCATCAAGGTATTCTGTATTGCCAGGAATCCATACTTAGTGGCCTTAACAGTGCTTCTGCTTCAACTAAATAGTCAACATGACACCCACTTAGGATCACCCACCATTGGTTTGGGAAATTCCTGGAGATTTGGGAGTGGCACCTGGGAATGGAGGGTGCTCAGCAGAGATGTGATGCCATTTAGTCTGTCCTTCAAAACCACCATTTTCTCCTGCAGAACTCATCTCTGTAGTCTGGAGATCAATTGTAATTCTGGGAGGCTGGTAACACCACACCCATTCCCCACTCAATTTTTATTAATGGCCAGGCTTCCCAAGTACTTACCGTAAACCGGCAGGGGATGCATACGTCCTGGCAGGACCATCCCTGGGGGAAGGAAAGACGCAGTGCATGATGCTGTCGCCAGGAAGTGATGCCGGGTGACGCTCTGGCCCCATTACCAGAGCATCGCCCGGCGTCACTTCCTGGCGACGGCATCGTGCGGCGTGGGTGTTGCCTGGGGGAATGTTCTGGCTGGGGACTGTGTCCCCCCCGCCAGTTTATGGTAAGTACTTGGGAACTCTTGGCATAGAAAAGAACATAAGGACAAAAGAAGACCTCTGCTGGATCAGACCAGTGGTCCATCTAGCCTAGCATCCTGTCCTACACAATGGTCGCCAGTTGCCCTGGAAGGCCAACAAACAGGGGAGAGAGGCCACCATCTTTTCTTGATGCTGCCTCTTAGCACTGGTATTCAGAGATATGCTGCCTGTAAATAGGGAGGTCCCTTTAGTCACAATGGCTGGTAGTCATTGATGCAGCTATATACTTTGAATTTGCCAATACCCTTTTAATGCTTCTGTGTTTATTCATGGTCATCATTATGCCCACTGACCGTGAATTCTACAATTTAACTACTTATTGAGTACAGAGTATTTCCTTTTTGTTCCAGTTTGCATTACGTTGTACTTATCCAAGTTGAACTGTATTCGCCATGTTGTTGCCCATTCACCCAATTTAGAGATCTGCTTGTAGCTTTTCACAATCTGAATTGTTTTCCAACCTCCTGGATATCCACAATTTAGCCTTTACACTGCTCACTGTTCCCAATACCGATCCACGTGAGATCCAGCTGCTCAATTCTCTCTATTGGGAAGAACGGTCCATTTATTCCTACTCTTAATTTCCTTTGTTTAACCAGTTTGTAAATACTTAAGAGGGCCCACCCTCTTATTTCATGACTTCTAAGCTTACTACAAAGTGTTTGGTGAGGTACGGTCAAAAGTCTTTTGGAAGTCCAAGTATATAACATCTACCGGATCACCCTTTCCCACATGCTTGTAACTTGTTCAAAGATCTCCATGAGGTTGGTGAGGCAGAACTTCTCTTTGCAGAAGCCATGCTGATTTTCCGTCAGTGGACTTTGTTCGAGGTTCAAAGTAGAAAAATAATGTCCTTTCTGGAATATGCTGCCCAAAGTGACTTGATGGCCAGGCAGGCCTTGAGGTATTCATATGGCCTCTGAAATTTTTTGGCACTACTTCATATGTTACAAGCTTGCCACCCAGTCACAGAGATGTGTGGGCTGGCTGTGGCTACTTGACAGAGTGAAAGGAATTGCTTGCATACTGACAAGACACTCTTGACCTGGTTTATTATTCACACATTCCACAGAAATGAGACATGGCGCACACACAAAAAAAATCGCTCTCATGGCTAAGTCTGGATCAAACTATCAGTCCTGACATATCCAGACATGCTTTGTCTCCTCCAGACTTCAACATCTCTCTCTCTCTCTCTCTCTCTCTCTCTCTCTCTCTCTCTCTTTTGATACAGCTTTTCTCCTTGCAGTGCATTTGGGTCTTGATTGTGGGGGATCTACCATTATGTCACACAATATTCATCTAGCTGCTATTATGTTACCAAAGAGGTGAATTTGATGACAATGCTAATATCTTACAAAACCTAATGACAGTTACCAGGAGACCAGTGACACCCATTCATTATTTGGACAACAGTTAGGTCTTCTGCACTCCAGCTTAAATCTTGTTCAGATTTTAACATTTGTATATTAGCATGTTAAGACTACTTCCTCTCTCCCTCAACAGTCTGGAATGTCAAATTCAGATCAGAATGACGGTTTCCTTTTATTTTAACACATTATTGACAACTTGGGAAATGTGCTTCTGAGCATATATGGTGCATCTATCTCATCTCCCTTACCCTACTAAGAAGGATGCTACCGTTCTTCAAAAATACAAGCTTCTGAGCATATACATTCCCTTCCCTTCTGAGACTATGCACCTGAAAGTCAGAATCACTCCCTGTAGCCTATAGGCAGTTTAATCAGAGGAGTATCTTATATGTGGATCTAACAACAAGGTGGCTGTAATTGAGCAATTTTGAGCATTGCAGGAAGTTGACCTCATTCTAGTGTGCTCCATGTGTGCCGTGTCAAACAGGATTATCTCACACGGTGAATAATAATGAGGCCAGGATTCCAAGCATGCCCCCTGGATATTACTATTCACATTTAAGGCATATGCTTTCTCATATCAGGCTTCTTTTGTGAAGGCAAGGGCAATACAGAGAGAAATACCCATTATGGAAATAGATTATGCCAGTGGTGTCTATTGCATTAGATGCTACAGGGTTCAGCAGTGAATAATCAAATCAACTACTGAATATCTGTTCTCTTTAGTCAAATATACAAACATTCATACTTGGGGGGAGTGGAAACATGAATATGGAGAAGAATGCATAAAGAAGAGGTCCCTGTAGGCCTAGAACTCCGTCAATGCTAGTGCAGAGAGAAAGTGACCTGGAACCAAATCATGCCTTCTGTTCAGGGAAATACTGAGCAGGGCTGACTGTTTACCCTGACAGGCCCTAACTACACATTACAAAGTCCTTATTTCCCCCACATAGTGTTGCCAACTGTGGGTAGGGAAATTCCTGAAGGTTTGGTGGCAGACTAGGGACAAAAAAGGGGAACAAGCTAAACCCTGAAACCTAGGATCCAGAATTTACAGAGGTACGTCAAACAGAGTAGAGGAACAACAATTAAAACTTAATGTATATAATATAAAAACACATGTATTTATTGGTAAAGAATTAAAAAACATATAAGGGCCCAATTACACCTCATATAAAAATATCAAAATCTTACACAAAAGGGCCAATGGACTTGACCTGATGTGTTTTGGCCTGTTTAGGCCTTCTTCAGAGGTCAAACACAATGAGGAACAAATTGGCTTATACCATAATACAATACAATTACTAGCAGTAAAGCCCGTTGTAAAAGCAATACATTGAGCTCTAGAAAGATGTGATGTGTAATGAATGCATAGGCTGGAAGCAGGTTAAGTACATATTAGCAGTATGTAATAGAAAGGCACAAATGTGGAAGTAAACTGTCACATACCTTATGTTACACAATACCTGGTGTCCAATGTCACACAATGTGGGCCAGAAGCAGCAGCACATAGGGCTCTGTGGAGTAATTTCTGCAATTGGGCAGTCTGCAAAGTCATTTTATGTTGGACATCCCTGTCATTCAATGTGGTCATGGTCACACTGTCCACCCTGTTATAGAAGAGGTCTCAAGGGAAGTTGGATTGAAAGTGAATGGTCATGATGAAAGTCTCAGTAGGTTATGTTGGGATGATGAAGAGGAGTATGGGCATTTGAGTGTTGTGAAACCTTTTAGTTTTCATTGTGAAAAGGCATGTGTTTTGTGGGTATGTTGTAAGCAAAGGTGCGCAGTGAAGATGAGGATTCCTTTTGTTTGTGCATGGCTGCATACCTGTTCTCATAAGCCTTCCCTGATGTTGCCTCCGGACTAGTACCTCTGAATGTGGAGGTTCCCTTTAATCACCATGGCTGGTAACCATTGAGAGACTTATCTTCCATGAATCTATCTAATCTCCTTTTAAAGCTGTTTACTCCTGTGGCCATCACTACAAATTGTGGCAGCGAATTCCACATTTTAATCACTCTGTGTGTAAAGTACTATTTCCATCAAGATTGGTAGCCATGTTAGTCTGTCTGTTGCCATAGGAAGAAGAAGAAGATGAAGAACAGGAGGAGGAGGGGGGGAGATTGGATTTATACCTGAAGGGGTCTCAGAGTGGCTTACAATCTCACTGAAGAAGTGAGCAGTGAGTCATGAAAGCTGATACCCTACCACCTGCTCTGAATGTTTGGCCTGACCACAAGATTTCTTTCTGTGGAGGGGAGATCTTTGTAAATCTTCTGCAAAGGGGGCAGGGAGACTGAGTCTGTCTCTCTCTGCTCCCAGGACCTATTGCAAAGGAAGCTGGTTGGGGTTTTTTTTTTGCATGGATCTGGACATATCTATAAAGAGCGCTCTCTCTATTTGTACCCATGCGTGCACACATGCATTGCAAGGGAAAAGGGTGACTCTCTTCCTTTGAGCAGCTGGCTGTCAGTTTGCAATGACGCTGACACTGCTGACGCTTTGAGCTACCAGCCTGCGCCTTCGCGAGGGGTGGGAGAGGCTGCCGGTGGAGGGAAGCCTGCCACGCACAAAAGTTTCCTGGAGAAGCCAAGGTGGGCAGCCAGGATTGCCCTCGCAAGCCAGCCCGGATGGGGCCCAATCAGGGCCACGCTTTGCCCTTCATCTCACTATTCTTGCAGAAGCTGAAGCTCTCCTGGTGGTGCTTGGGGGGAAGCAGATCTCACTGGATATTTTGCATGTGGGCTGCTCTGGCCCGGGGGAAGTTGGCAGGGAGGCGCGCTGCTACACTGGAGACTGCCAGGCCCTCCTCCTTCTCTTGCTCCTTCTTCATGCTGGCAGAAAGGTGAAGACCCCCGCCCCTGCCCCTGGGGGGCCACTGCTTTTTGCCTTCTGCCTGGCCTGAAGACACAATCCTGCCCTCGGAGCTGCCTTCCAGTTTGGTGTGAGAGCCAGTTTGGTGTGGTGGTTAAGTGCGCGGACTCTAATCTGGGAGAACCAGGTTTGATTCCCCACTCCTCCACTTGCACCTGCTGATGTGACCTTGGGTCAGTCACAAGCTCTGGCACAGCTGTTCTTGAAAAAGAGCAGTTGCTGTCAGAGCTCTCTCAGCCCTGCCTACCTCAGAGTGTCTGTTGTGGGGAGGGGAAGGGAAAGGAGTTTGTAAGCCGCTCTGAGACGCCTTTGGGCAGTGAAGGGCAGGGTATAAATCCAATCTCTTCTTCTTCTCTTCTTCTTCCAGCAAGCAGGGGGCTTTTCCACCTCCTTCCCCCCCCAGTGCATATTTCTGACCATCCACTGAAACACCCCAGGCAGAGGAGCTCCTGCAGCGGGGACGTCTGGGGGCACAGAGGTTAAGTCAAGAGGGTACTTTCAGCCACCTCGCTTCCATCTCTTTCTCCCCCCATCCCCCTGTCCTACCCCCATGGCAGGGCAGTGTATAGGAGTACCAGCCAGCTGGCAGGCTGGCCAGGCTCTGGCAGAGGGCAGGGGATTGATCCAAAATGGCACTTTAAAGGCTCATCTAGGTTACTCCAGTCATTATGCACCATTCTCTCAGGCGATTACCAGTGGATTTGGGTTTCCATTCCCTAGGCCCCCTTGGCCTTTGTGTCAAACGGCCGGGGAGATCTCTCCATACAATGAAGCAACCATACAATGGCCGGGGAGATCTCTCCATACAATGAAGCAATGAAGCAACTTCTGAGGAAAGTTTTGACGGCCACCACTTTGGTGGGCGGGATTCAGGCAACACAGCTTCTGAGTGACACATTATGGAGCCAACTGATTTAGGAGAGTGTGGAGTGTTCACAAAGTGCCACCCCACTTCACAGTTATATATAAGGAGAGATACAACATGGATACAAAATGGACCAGAAAGGAATTGTTCCAAAGTGAAACCACTAAGCACAGAATAAAAATATAAACGAGGCCTCCCAAGATCCAATCACATGCAAAATGATATTTCACTGATAATAATTTCTGGTCCAGAAAGTGCCTTCCCATTATTGTTTAGTTCAAGCCAAAGCGTACGCAGGAAAATTGTCCCTTTAGCATCAGGTCAAGTTCATTGGCCCTTGTGTGTATGATTCTGGTATTTTTATATGAGGTGTAATTGGGCCCTTATATGTTTTTTAATTCTTTACTAATAAATACATGCATTTTTATATTATATACATTAAGTTTTAATTGCTGGCCCTCTACTCTGTTTGATGTACCTCTTTAGGTTTGGTGGCAGAGCCTGGGGAGGACAGAGTTTGGGGAGGGGAGGGAACTCATCGAGGATATGATGTCATAGAGTCCACCCTCTGAAGCTGCCTTAGGGTTGTGGCTGCTAGGGGTGGAAAATTTCCTGCCCTCTTTGGGCATTGCCCTTCTACATCCCAGCAGCAGGTGGGAGAAAAACAATTTTAAAAGTTGCCGTTGGTGATTACATTATGTCACTTCTGGGGAAAACCCAGGTTTTCCCCAGAAGTGACATAACATCTCTCTAGGAATCACCAGAAACTCTATGCTAAATCCCCCACATATCCACCATGGATCCTGGACATACATTATTTGGGAGCTCTATGCATTGAATGTAATTCATAGGCACATGCAAGCCCAATTCAGATTAGTACCATGGTGCATGGCACTGCCAGTTTCCAACCATGCCCCACAGGAGAAAAATAATCTACCCCCCCCAAACACTGTGGTGCGAAGGCATGATGTCACTTCTGGGGAAAACCTGGACATGGACTTGATGTGAGACCATTTGGGGAATCAGCAGAAACACCCTTAGCCCTCTCTCCCCAACACTTGGTCCACTCTGTGAGTGTGTAGGTATGCCGGGGCCTCTCCTCTCAGACTGCCTTGGGGTCATGACTAATAAAGGTCTGCTTGGAGGCGGAGCCACTCCTGGCTCTGCCAATCCCCTCCAATTAGAGGTGGAGCCTCGCTCACTCCCAGTTCTCGTCTCCAAGCCCCTCCCGTGACTCCTGCCCCTGGCCCACTCCAGCTCCTTTGGCACATAATGGCCATGCCAACCTGGCCAGCTGTCCCTGGGTGCGCTGACAAGGCATCTTCCCTGCTCCCCTCCAGGTTGCTCCTGGCAGGTGACTCTGCCTCAGTTCATCCTGCCTGCCTTCCCCAGCTGCTTCCGTCATTTTGCTGCTGATAGGGCCTTCCAGCACTGTTCTGCCAGAAAATATTGGCATGGAGAGGGCTTTTCCTGACCCATTGATGTTGCTACAATTGTCCAACCTGGTCCTGGTGTTGACAGTGGGCATGGGGGGTGCTCCTCTAGTCCTAGTGTTGTCAACCTCCAGGTGGGGGCTGGAGATCCCTGGAATTACAGCTGATCTCCAGACGACATTGCTAGCACATTTATTCTACTCTACTGGGGCTCCTCCCCTCCCTATAGCCCTCCCAGACTGCACCCTCAGAACTCCAGGTATTTCCAAACCTGGCAACCTGGCCCCAATGTTGCCACTGACTCTTGTCTAGCCCCCAGAGCTGTGGTTAAGTACAGGGAGGGCTTTGTCATCCCTGAACACTTATATTCCCTGACTGGCCTGCCCAGAGGAATGTAGGCCTATATAAAGGCTGGTGAAGCCATCAGTAAATGCCAGAATCTCAGGGCATTTGTAGCTGCCTCCGGTGGTTTGTTTGGACCCCCTGGTTTCCCATGTGGATATGGTAAGTCTCCAGAGTCAAGCTTAATGAGAACTGTTTATGGGAACTTCAACTACAACAGGAGGAGCGCTTCACAACCTACAGTGATCTTGTTAAAACACCAATGCGAGAGTTGTTATATTTTAGGTTTTAATTCCCTCTCCCTAGAACTTGAATTTCTGAGTGCAAAATGGATGAATGTCTTGCTTTTACTGCACATCCCATGCACATGAAACACTAAGGCACCATGCAGTGCACAGCCCCACAAGTTTGTATTTCAGCCCACGTTGAGCCCACTGTTTTGCTAACCCGCAGACTGAAGGTGTTAAAGTTACTAGCTGGAGGCATGGCAACACATCTGGGCAGAGGGAAAGTGGCCGTGACCAGAGAGGAAGTGAAGACAGGCTTAAGCCCAGGCCTGTAGCCACAATGGGGCATTTCGGGGCCTGGCCCCCTGACTTCCTGCCAAGGCCCCCCCCGATTTCCATCTAGGCCCCCTGGCTCTCTGAGCCACCTGGAGGACTCCCACCACCGCCCCTTCCCCAAGCGTGGCTTGCTTCCTCCATGTAGCCAAGCAGAATGCGAATGCTGCAAAAGTGAGGGTTTTTAAATTTTAATTTAATTTAATTTTTTATTTTGTGACATCAGTGCCCCCTGACTTATTCAAAGGCCCCCTGAATTGCAAAATCCTGGCTATGGGCCTGCTTAAGCCTGGTCTTTGCCAGAGCACACAGATATCCAAAACCATCCTTAGTACCAGCATCAGAAAAAACTTTGTTTTGTATTATGCTACTGAGAATTCTCTGAACTGTGACTATATTGCTCTAATGTTAGCCCTGGTATAGCAGCAACCAATGCAACAGAGGCCCAGCTTCCATGAATCCTGCTCCTCCTAGGGTCCAGCCCAAGGGCACATAATACAACAACCTTGTTAAAACTAAACCAGTCTAGGTATGGGCAGTGCCTGGATGGAAGACTGCCTAGGAACCTTGGGTGCATCACCTTGGCTTCCATAATGGAAAGAAGGCAGGATATACATGTAACAAATAGAAAGGACTTGGCTCCCCCCCCCCGCTAGCAAGGCTGCTCATGTGCTGCCCTCTTAGTTTCAATCCATACATGCCAGAATCTTGGGTTATTAAAACAATGAATGCTGGCATTCTGAAAGCTGAGAAAAACTGCCCAATATGCAATCCTGCGTGTTCATGGAATGGCAGCAGACACACAGACATGTGGACTATTAGTTACATTGGCTGTGGGAATTACTTTAACACCAACTGTAATTCAGTCACCACAGAGTGTCCACAGATTCTTTTTGTCAGGTACTCAGCTATAGCCTAAAGATCCAAGAAATCACAGAACACCAATGCTTTCTCTGGATTCAATCTAGACAATGATTCTTGAAGAAGTACCCCAACACATCCAGCAGGAGGAGCTTGGAGACTGTGTCTAGCACTTTGGCCAGCCACACCAGTTCTGTAAGCAGCAAGTTTTCCTATTGCTTTCTTTTTTTAAAAAAAGTTCTCCTTCCCCAGATGTAGGAGTGTTGGGGGACATTATACAAGCCATTAAATGGCCTCTTGAAGTCAACACATTGTCTAAGGGCCAATCTGCATTTAGCATTTTTACCAAACCCGCACTGGAACAGAAAAAGATGCAGTTCAAAACCACATTCAACTATACTGGGCCAATATTGTACTGACTGCAGATTCATCCCCGAATGGCCATAAAACAACCATAAATCTATGCAGACAGCCACCATTAAACCAGAGATCGAACGAAGCGAAAGCAGCATGCAGTCTGGACACGGCCATAAAATGCAACACTCAGTCAAAGTGAAAGTGGCATGCAATGTAGGTGGGAATTTCTGTTCCAGTGTAGGTTTGGTAAGACAGCGGAGCAAATGCTGGATGCAGATTGGGCTTAAGAGTGCTAGAGAAGGACAGGAACGTTTCTGAGGAAGCGGCAGAGGAGAAAATGCAAACAGTTGTGTCCTCTGGAATGGAGGGACGTGCCTACATGGAAATGGCCCACATTGATTCACCAGCATTCATGCTAAACTGGAAGGGGAGGGAGAAGGGCTGTATTAATGAAGGGTCCATATTGTGGGTGGGTGTGTCACACAATGACAATGTCGTCACTTGCACTGGCTCCACAATGCCCTTTGTCTACCATGGAGACTAGCACAGAGCTAGTGGGAGTCAACACATTTGCTGTATCACAGCTTTGCCTACACTAATTGTTTACCTTAACAGCAGTTGATCTGAAGTATCACTAACAACTGTTTAACCTTTCTTGGTTGTACTTAAAGCATCAGGGGATCGGATCAGGATTAGCATCGCTGAAATAAGAATTGTACTGGTCTGAACTGTGTGTAGCTTCCTACCTTAACATGACACACAACAAGCCCGAGGTTTGGTGGCAGAGCCTGGGGAGGACAGAGTTTGGGGAGGGGAGGGAGCTCATCAAGGATATGATGTCATAGAGTCCCCCCTCTGAAGCTGCCATTTTCTTAGGGTTCTCTTGTGGCTGTTAGGGGTGATCAGAGAGCCAAGGAATCAAA
This sequence comes from Gekko gecko, assembly GCA_029375565.1. Taxonomy (NCBI): domain Eukaryota; kingdom Metazoa; phylum Chordata; class Lepidosauria; order Squamata; family Gekkonidae; genus Gekko; species Gekko gecko. The sequence goes on along the minus strand of JAPDNY010000003.1, from coordinate 96,492,391 downwards.
GACTGTAACTGTTATGCTTCCACAGAGTCAACCCACATCACTGTTCTCCCCTTCCTTGCTCTGTGTCCAGAATCCCCCCTTCCTATTCTACCTCTTTTTCGTTTCTCCAGCACATTTGTGGTGTTCTGTTACTACATAAATGTGAAACATGGGTATTGTAGTCTTGAAGAACAGATTTAGCAGTTTGCATAATCAAATGGCATGCAAGGCTGATCTGATCAGGCTAGAAAGCAACACCTTACATGACAGATTTGGGATAAACTTTCTTCAAAATATGCCAGTCCAGAAGTCCAAAACTCCAGGTCTCAGGGTGATGGTGGTAAAAGGGCCTCATATCCAAGAAGATGCTTCTGGGCCTGAGTATTGTCTGAAGATTTTCTAGAGTGGGTAAAGTGCCTGAGCTGTATGGAGAAGTTGTCAAGGTCTGTGCAGAGAGACAGTGCCTTGGGAATCCCCTCCACTTCTTTTACTTCACACATGGTTGTGGTTTCACCATGAAGTCATCTGTTAATGAGACTTGGATTCCTCCTCCCATTTTTTTTTAGAGCTCAGATCAAGGCAGAGCCTACTGGCCTCCATCAAACTAAGGGCAGCAGTAAATGAGATAGGTGGTATGACCCTGCTAGTTTGGGACATCTTTTTAAGATGACATACTGTATACATATACTGTAGAGCAACCCATTGGATGACACCCTCAAGACCTTCTGGAAGGATCTACTTCGCATACATAGACAGCAACAGTGTCATGCCCCCTGCATGCTTACTGATAGGAACATCAGGACAGTGAGACGAGGTCTATCAATAGTAGAGACGATTTCTCCATGACTTTAACCATTGGTTTGTTCTTCTCTATGATATACCTTCTGATGTTTGCCTCTCTCAATCTGCTGCCCAAGTCCTGGCCTTGACATCAGTGAGGTCAAAACTCTATCTTTTTTTGTCATGTGATTCTGATGACACAAGACTTTCTATCACAAGCTTGCAAGATAGAAAGCCCCAGGTCTGGAAAGACAGAAGATCACTACTATAGATCCAGTTCTCCCAGTAAGAATGCCAACTCCAAAAAGGAAGAGCAGGGACATCTTCGCCCCCTAACTGTATAGCAAAGGTCTAGCCAGTATAGAAGAGACAGCCTGAAGCCAACTGACAACTTTGAATAGTTTCTTTTTTAAGTTTTATAAACAGTCCCCTTCTGGCCCTATATTGTAGCATGGATGGGAATAATAATGATTTTTTAAATTCAGGTTATTCATGTACTTATATTTTTCTGGTTTATTAAGATTTTATTCGGATATAATAAAAGCCTGTTAAGTGGTAAGGCCTCTCCTTTGTAGGTTAGAGTGTCTTTTTAGCTGATGCTAGCAGACAACAACATTCTTTTTTTCCCCTTTCAGGTTGTTTGGATCAAATAGCTATCTAGCTGTCTGGTGTTTTTAACAGGCTGGTACAGTATTGCTGGTACATCAGAAGACAGGTTTTTCCAGGGCTATTTTTGGGCAGGAACGCACAGGAACGGAGTTCCGGTTGGCTCCTGAGTTGGCCACACCCAGCAGGAACTTATTAGCATAATAGGCCACACCTAACAGCAGAAACTCTTTAGGATTGGCTACATTTGGGGTGCGTGGCCTAAAATGCAAAGGAGTTCCTGCTCCAAAAAAAAGCCCTGGGTAACAAACAACAAACAAGGTAAACAGAATAAGGAGCAAGAGGTAGGTGTGGCTGGATGACCACACTTCTGGCAACACGGGGTGTGGCCTAATATGCTAATGAGTTTCTGCTGTTGGGAGTGGCCTGTTATGCTAATGAGTTCCTGCTGGTCTTTTTTTACAACCCCCCCGGGGTTTTCAATAGATGTATTTGCTTGAAGTACAGAGTTCATGGTTTTAGTTGTTTGGGATAGAACTCTGCAGTGTCTGGGTCAACAAGGGCTTTAGTTTCATATCAGAAAACCACACCTTTTGTTTGGGTATGAAGAATCCTTGGGTATTATTAATAAGGTTAGGTTAAATAAACATTTAAGATATCATGTAGTCACACTTTCCCCCGTAACTGACCAATGAATGAATGAATTATGACACAGATGATGCTCTGTTATTCTGTGACGAATTATGATTTCCAGAAGTTTTTGTCAATGTCGTTTTGGGTATAAAACTTCATGTACCTCCTTTTTTTAAAAAAAACAAAATTTTTATTGGAATATATTCAACATTGTTAAACATCATTACCAATTCAGTTTAAGGATTCTATCCCATCCCCCCATCCCCCCCAATAGGCTCCCAACACTGCTAATAACAAAAAAAAGAAATTAAAAGGTAATCAAATTTAGACTTGTAACAATCGACAAACCAGGTAACACAATATTAATACACTGAAACCTGACTTTTTCTAACATGTTTTCCAGTAAAGGTACAGTACAATCAACTATTCATTTCATTTCTCATTCGATTTCAATAAGAATCAAGATTGTACATTCTCCCTTTCATTTTATATTCCGTTTCCATATACAATTTCAGATCTTTTAGATATTGTTCTGCCATTTGTCCATTTAGTTTTTTCATCATTTTGTCCATTTCGGTTAAAAACAGCAATTTCCTTAACCAGTCCTGAATATCTGGCACCTTCTCCACTTTCCACTGTTGCGCAAAAGCCATTCTCACCGATGTGATCATGTACCATAGTAATGTCCTTTTTTCTTGTGGAATTTTTTACATTGTCAAACCTAAGAGAAGAAGCTCCGGGCTTTTCCTAATAGGAATTTTTAATATCTTCTGCATCTCACAATATACATCTGACCAGTATACTTTTGCTTTTTCACATGTCCACCACATATGGTAAAAAGAACCCTCTATTTTTTTACATTTCCAACACTTATTACTCAAGTTCTTATCCATGCTAATATTAGCAATCCTTTTTGGTGTCATATACCACCTGTACATCATCTTATAGCAATTTTCTTTTATATTGACACAGGTTGACATTTTAAAAGATTTTCTCCACAAAAATTCCCAAGATTCCATTGAAATTTCCTTATTCATATTTATGGCCCATTTATCATTTGCTCTTTAACAGTTTCATCCAAAGTATATACAGTTAACAAGGTTTTATACAACTTAGAAATCATTTTTTGCCCTTTTTTCAACCAAATATCTTCAAACTCATCATTCTTAGCTCTAAAACCAACCTCTTTACAGTCTTTTTTGTAAATGTCCCGTATTTGGCAATATTGTAACCAACCGTACTCAAATACTAGTTCATTATTTGGTTTTAAAACATAGTTCTTCCCTTCCTTTTGAAGCAACTCTTGGTATCACCACTCATTACCTTTATGCTCTGAAAAAGGATGAATAACTGCAGCAGGAACAACCCATAAAGGCCTCTCATCGGGAACTGTACTCCTGTATCTGGTCCATGCATCAAACAACGTTCTCCTTATATAGTGATGCTTAAACATTGAATCTACTTTATTTTTTCCATACCAAAGATAGGCATGCCAGCCAAATCTGCAATCATGACCCTCAAGGGCCAATAGTTTTCTGTTTTCTAAATTAACCCAATCAGTTAACCAAGACATACATACAGCTTCATGATACAAATGCAAATTCGGGACTTGGAAGCCACCTCTGTCTTTAACATCGTACATTATTTTCATTTTAATTCTCGGCTTCTTTCCTGCCCAGATAAATTTAAAGATTTCTCTTTGCCATTTCACCAACACTTTTACGTCTTTCACAATTGGTATTGTCTGAAATAAAAACATTAGCCTGGGCAGTACATTCATTTTGACAACGACAATTCTTCCAAGAAGAGATAATCTGAGTTTTTCCCATTTTTCCAAATCACGTCTTATCGAAACCCACAATTTTTCATAATTATTTTTAAACAAATCAATGTTTTTCATTGTAATATCAATTCCCAAATACTTAACCTTCTTAACCACTTCACATTCCGTCATTTTTTGTAAACACTGTTGCTTTGTAGGGATCATATTTTTACACAGTATTTTCGATTTATTTTTATTTACATAGAACCCTGCGAGATCACTAAACTCTTTTACTTTTTCAAATACCAACAGCATATTATTGACAGGATCTTCAACAATAAACATAATATCATCAGCAAATGCTCTTAACTTATATGAGAAACCTCTAATACTAAGACCTTTTATATTATTGTCATCTCTAATCGCTTGCAGCAGTATTTCCAAAATCCAGATAAATAGCAATGGCGATAAGGGACAGCCCTGCCTAGTTCCTTTTCTGACCTGGAACGTTTCCGTTGATTCTGCGTTTACAATCACCGTGGCCTTTTGTTCTTTATATATTGATTTAATCATTCCTGTGAATTCTACACCCATCTGCAATTTTTCAATCACTTTAAACATAAATTCCCAGTTCAAATTATCAAATGCCTTCTCCGCATCTAAAAATAAAAAGCCGACCTCTTTTTCCGGGTGTTTATCATAATATTTTATTGCGTCCAAAACAACCCTCATATTATCTTTTATTTGCCTGTTCGGCAAAAAACCAGCCTGATCCTCGGCAATAGTACCTTTCAAATACTCTTTAAGGCGTTCTGCTAAAATTTTTGCAAAAATTTTGTAATCATTATTCAAAAGTGAAATTGGTCGATAATTTTTAACATTAGTTAAGTCTTGGGCCTCTTTCGGTATCAGGGTGATTGCTGCTTCGTTCCAGGAATCTGGAACCTTCCCACTTTCTCTAATTTCATTTAGAAGAATCTCTAGAACCGGTACCAGGTCTTCTTGAAATTTCTTATAGAATTTGGCTGAAAATCCATCTGGTCCTGGAACTTTGGAAATTTTTGCTTCTCCTGTTGCTTTGCTGATTTCTTCTTTAGTTATTACAGCATTTAACAATCCTTTTATTTTTGAACTTGGTTGCGTCAAATTCACCTTACATAAATAATCCTGAATTTTTTGTGGATCCACCTGTTTTGCTTGAAAAAGTGTGGCGTAGTATTTATAAAATTCTCTCCGGATTCCTCCTTGGTCTATAATTTCTTTATTTCCATCTCTCAATTTTATTTTGTTTTACTTTCTCTTCTTTTCTTCAGTTGCCATGCCAAATACTTCCCAGGTTTATTCGCTCCTTCAAAGGACTTCTGTTGCAATTTTTTCAAGTTTCAATAGACTTCTTTATTTAACCTTGCATCATATTGTTCCCTTAGGATCCTCAGTTCTCTCAGAATTTTCTTTTTGCCAGGTCTCTTCTTAAGTTCTGCTTCTTTCTTTTGGATATTTTCCAGAATTTCTTTATCCATTTTAAGTTGCTGCTTTCTTTCATTGTTGTTAATTGCAATAAGATGTCCTCTCATCACAACCTTATATGCCTCCCATACCGTTTGCGTCTGTACTTCTTTATTTAAATTTAGTTGAATATACGTTTTGGTTTCTGTCTTTATTTTATCCACAATATTTTGTTTGTCCAGTAAATCCTCATTGAGTCTCCATTGAAATTTCTTTCTCTTAACAAAGGTCGACCACTTTATCGGACTGTGGTCGGAGAGAATTCTAGGTAATATTTCGATTTTGTGTGTTTGCATAATTAAGTTATCAGTCATCCACATCATAAACTGGACAATCCAGAGACTGGATGATTTAGGCTGTAAACCCACTTCAGATTTGGTTGAGACTGCTTATAAGGTGTATAAGGTGTACATTAATTGGGATCAGGAAAAGGAGAAGAAGTCAGGGGCAGATTCTAAGAAATTATTGGTGGCCCAAACTGCTGTGTTGGCTCAACAGAGAAAATAGTGAAGGAAGGAAGGAGAGGGGGGGTCAAGATCTAATAATATTTCATGGCAGTTTATTCCCTTGGGGAGAAATCAATGTGCATATTGTCATAAAACTGGGTGTTGGAAGCAAGAATGTCCAAAAAGGAGAAATTTAATGATTGATCCAGAGTACTCCTCAAATGTGCCACCAAATATGGCACCTTTTCAACCCCGGCCACAGTCTTTTTTTTTTTTTTTACAAAAACTCAACAGCCACAACAGTTTCCTTCATCTCGCATTCCCCAGTTTCAAATGATTGGGCAAGAGAATGCATAGGGATGTCAGGAGCAAGGTATTTTATGCTCCCCACTTGCTGAACCCTTGATAAAAATGAAAGTGGGAAATAGATTCTGGAGCTACTTTTTCTTCTTTGCCTGCTCCCCCTCCTGGAATTACTGTTTATTCTCAGGCTACTCAGATTGTAGGGATAGATGGGAATCCTATTGTTCAGCATTTTTTGCAAGTGTGATGTAACTCTAGATGATCATACCTTATCTCATTCATTTCTTTTAACTCCTGACTGTCATGTTGCTTTGCTTGGTAGGGACTTGCTTTGTAAATTAAAGCCAGGAATGGCTCCAGTTAGGGTGCAACAATATCCTCTTTCTGTAGAAGGGAGGTTGGGATTAAAACCTGTTATAGAGTGTCTTGTGAAGGAAGGAAAGCTAGAGGAATGCACTTCTCCTTATAACACTCCTATTCTAGCTGTATCCAAAGATGAAGCATGTACTGTGGCATTTGGTTCAGGATCTGAGAGAGGTGAACCATATTATCCAACATACATATCCTATAGTTCCAAACCCTTACACAATCCTGTCAACAATTCCAAGGGGATCATAAATGGTTCACTGTTTTGGATCTCAAGAATGTGTTCTTTAGTGTTCCTTTGGAACCAGATTCAGAGACATTTTTGCTTTTGAATGGGAGGATCCAGTTACAGGGAATAAGACTCATTTCCGTTGGACTGTTCTTCCTCAGGGGTTTATAAATTTACCTGCTCTGTTTAGCCAATGTCTGGTCAAATCTCTTCAGAAATGGACTACTTATGATAATGTGGCTCTTGTCCAATTTATTGATGACCATTTACTTTCTGGACCTGATAAAAGAACAGTTCAAGAAGCCACAGTATCACTTTGAACTTTTTAGGTCAACAGAGATATCGTGTTTCCAGGGACAAAGCTCAGCTTGTACAGCAATCTGTGACATATTTGGGTTTTCAGAATTCCCAGGGTCAGAAGGAGCTCCTGAGAGATCGAAAAAAGGCAATTTGTCGACTTCCCCTTCCCTCTACAAAAAAAGCTCTCAGAGCTCTCCTAGGCATGGCAGGATTTTGTAGAAGCTGGATACCTGATTATAATAATCTGGTTCACCCTCTTGTGGTGAAATGCCAAGCCTCTGAACCCGAAATTCTTGTTTGGACTCCTGAAGAAATTAATCTGTGGTTGAAAATGAAGCAAGTTCTAATGTCAGCCCCAGCACTTGGGCTGCCTGATCTAAGAAAGCCTTTTCAACTTTTTGTTCATGAAAAAGAGGGACAATATGAGTGGGGTTTTGACACAATGTTTGGGAACACATTTAAGACCTGTAGCTTACCTTTCTAAACAGCTTGACCAAACAACAAAAGGATGGCCAGCCTGTATGAGAGCGGTGGCTGCAAATGCAATGGCAGTAGAGGAAGCCTGAAAATTGACTTTAGAATGTGGTATGCATGTATATTGTCCTCATTCTGTTGCTTCTCTTTTACAGCAGAGGGGGCTAAATGGCTTACCCAGTCCTGGTTGGCAAAATATGAGGCTTTACTTTTAGGTCCTGATGATACCACTTTTGAAGCCTATAACTGGTTGAATCCTGCCACCTTGCTCCCAGATGGAGACATAGAGCATGATTGTATTGAGGTAACAGATGGGGTTACTATGATTCGCACTGATCTTTTGGACTCACCCTTACAGAACCCAGATATGGAAATTTTATTGATGGAAGTAGCTTTATGCTGGATGGCATTAGGCATACTGGGTATGCTTTGACAAATGGGACAGAAATACTTGAAGCAGGCCCACTTTCAGCATCTTGGTCAGCCCAGTTAGCTGAACTGTATGGCCTGGACACAGCACTTATTTGGGCATCTGGAGAGTGAGTTAATATTTATACAGACTCTGAGTATGTTTTTGGAGTAGTCCATACTTTTGGACCTCTATTGAAAGAGCGTGGATTTCTGACAGTGGGAGGGAAACCTCTAGCTCATGAGAAGCAAATTCTAATGGTGTTGGAGGATATTTATCTCCCTGCAGATATGTGCACATATGAGGACACCAAAAATTGGACACTCCTGAAGTGAGAAGAAAATGCCTGGCTGATGAGACTGCAAAGAAAAGTGCCTTAATGCCACTTGAGACTTTATTGAAGGCTCTGCTTCCATCTTTTGATTTACTTAGCAACCCTGCTTACCTTCCTGAAGAACAGGAGAGAGCATAAAAAGGGTGCTACTGAAAATAAAGATGGATGGTTTATTAATACTGATGGCAGGGTTTGGGTGCCATGTGCTCTCCTTTCAAAGATGCTTTGGGACTATCATCAATCTTCTCATCATGGGGGAACAGTAATGGGAAAAACTTTAAGGAGATTAATCATTGTTCCTGGTCTTTTTCAGGAAGCAGAATGAGAAGCTGCCAGAAGGTTAATGCAAAGAAAGGAGTTTCAGTGCCTCCAGGAGCCAGAGCCTGGGCTCATCGACCTTTTGAGTTTTTTTCAAGTTGATTATATGGAACTTCCTAGAATTGGGAGATACAAATATTTGCTTGTTTTTGTAGATCAGTTAACAGGATGGCCTGAAGCATTTCCCTGTACTGACCCAACTGCTTGCAATGTAGCTAAACATTTATTGAATGACATCATACCAAGATTTGGTTTGCCAAAAGGGTTAAATTCAGATCGTGGAAGTTCTTTTACTTCACAAATTATTCAGCAGGTGATGCAAGCGCTGGGGATTGAGTGGGACGTTCATACTGCCTGGAGGCTCCAGTCTAGCTGCCAAGTGGAATGTTTGAACAGAACCTTAAAAACAACTTTGACTAAGCTTTGCATGGAGACTTCTTCAAAATGGCCAAATATCCTCCCTATTGCACTTACATGAATCAGGGTAGCAGCTCGGGGTAAATTGGGATGATCTTCTTTTGAGTTAGTATATGGTCAGCTGTATCCTTTAACAGATCTGGGAAAAGGAGAGCTAACTGTTGAGATTGGGGATAAAATTCCTGCTGAGCATGTGTCTGCCTGCAGTCTTTCCAGCCTGGAGATTGGGTTTCCAGCCTGAAGATTAAGACCTGGAAGCATGAGCCTTTAAAGCCATGGTGCTCCTGATTTCTGACAGTGCTGTCAAGACTACAGCCGCTGATGGTTGGGTTCATCATAACAGAGTGAAAAAGGTCCGTGGTGCCAGGTGGTCCTGACAAGGTGGGGAGTGACAAAGGAGTGACATCAGATGACGATGGGGCAGCCAATGTCCTAGCTACTGGTGAGGGCCACATGCAAGTTAATGATTCCTGAAGTGTGGGGTCCAGGAACCTTGTACAGACTGTTAGCCCTGACGCCATTATGGGGCTTTGCTATGGACTGTTTGCTGTTGCCACATGGTCTGTCTAGACTGTAAAATGGATGCCAAGGTAGAAGCCCATAGAGAAAGGAAAAAGCTGTCTTTTTTACTCTGAGGGACTCCATTACATACCTGCTGCATGTCACATACACGGATTAAGGGCCATACAGCAGACAAAGGACTTTTCCTCTGCCAGTGCATGAAGGGATTACCCAGTCAAGCATTCAAATTGTTAACGACCCTTCCTGATGCTAATCAGGGACAATCAGGGAAGTCTCCCACCTTTTGTTTACCTGGCCAGCAAGTCCTATAATCCATTCAACTAGACACCCAACACCTGGCTTCTATTGTTAAATCCAGACCCTGCCTCTCTGGAAGCCCATTGGTCAAACCTAAGGTCTGCCTCTACTGACATCACACACCCCTGGGACCCCAGATTGGCCCAGGTAATCTTTTGTTCTCACCTGAGACCAGCCCCCAGGGCCACCCATTGGGCTGCATTGTCTTACAGTGGGTATATCCCAGCATACACATGGCCTCAGACCGTGTGTGTCTCTGCCATGAGCCAAAATGGCAGCCCACCCCTGAACCCTCTGGGTTTAGGCCACAATCCTTCTTCATGGACTTCTGCACATCTGACAGGTAGTATCACCTCTCCATAAACCATCAATCCCCTCTGCTTTCTTAGTTCTATTTTATGTGTGTGAATGCTTGAATACTGTTTGTGTGTTTGTGAATGGATAAATAAGGATTATATTCAGTAAAATAATATTTTATTAATTATACCTGGTCTCTGTGTCTTTTACTGGGAACCATTACAGACTAGCAGCATTCTCTGTATATACAGGCGAGAATCCAATAATAATAATAATAATAATAAACCAATTGCTATATTTAAAAATAGAGCAATTGGGCTAACAGAAAATGGAAGCACCACTGGGATTCGCCCTGACCATCTGAACGTGCATGCTAGTCGACACGTGTCCTTCAGATGGCCAGACGTGGAGAAGAAGCTGTTTGTGTGGTTTCAGTAAAGACCTGTGTGAAAGGTTGCTGTCTGTGTGATTGGCTAGAGAGCATTTTCTGTTGTGGGAGGCTGTTTTTCCCCTTTGTCTCCTTCAGCAACTCCTGGTCTATTTTGTGGGGTGGGAACCAAGACCGATAGTGTAGGGTGTTAGGAATTGCACCACACTACACCACACCACACTGCGCAGGCAGCCATAACTGTAAACTAAGAGGAGCCGCAGCAAGGTTCCAACCGTCCTCCAGAGTCTCTGGAAGCCCACTTCCCTGTCCCTTTCAGCTTTGACTAGCTAGCAGAGCGTAGAATTAAAGTGAGCAAAGAGGTCCGCTCGCTGGAGTATATTATTCCGAGGACCCTAGGTTGTAGGTTGCCCTGAAACCTTCCCGGGTTAGTAGGAGGTCATCCCGGTGGATAGAGTATCCAAAAACCCCAATAGACCGGTTTAAAGGAGTAATCCGGCAAGGGACGTGAGGCCCAGGCCAAGCCCATGCTCAAAACTCCGAAGGGTTAATGGTAAGCCCGGCGGGGACAGAGGTCTAGCCTAGAAAAACCAGATGGAAAGGGTTATTGAGGGAAAAACCCGGCGGGGACATAAGTCTAGCCTTAAAAACCTCAAATCTAAGGGTTTTCGGTAATCCAGGCAGGGGAGTGAATTCTAGCCTTCAAAAACCGTCACTCACGGACCACGAGGCCTAAAGAGCTAAGCTCACCTCACCCGCGAGCAGAAACAGAAGAGGGGAGAGGCAACGTGATCAGGGGATCCCTATTCGGAAATGGAGCCACGTTGCTCCCAATAAAAAGTAGCACTGCTGCACAACAGATCCCCTCGATCCCTATTCGGAAATGGAGCCACGTTGCTCCCAATAAAAAGCAGCACTGCTGCACACCAGTCCCCCCCCCTCTTCCTTGTTAGTGGATAGTGGATGGGAATATCCTGAAATTCTCCCGGGTTAAGTTGGTTTTCCTGGTCACGGGTGGAATGCCTTAAAACCTTCTATATAGTGGATGGGAATATCCTGAAATTCTCCCGGGTTAAGTTGGTTTTCCTGGTCACGGGTGGAACGCCTTAAAACCTTCTATAATCCAAGTCTTAGAACACTTGGGAACCATAAGCCAGAGAACCTGCCAGTGAGCTGTAGAATCCTTACTGGTTAGAAACATCCAAGTTTTAGAACACTTGGAAACCAGAAGCTGAATGTGTGTTTGTGTGTGGGTAGCTGCACACCAGCATCCCACATGGACTTTGAGACTCCAGGAATCCGGGTCTTTTTCCCTTTGGTGGCCATTGGCCTTTTTGGTTTATAAAGTAAGTGTTCCTCAGATCCGAGAATCTGAAGTTAAGCAAAAATGCTAAGTTAAAAACAAGAGGAAGTCTGACCTTGTAATCAAGATCCTCTCTCTCAAATTCCCCTTTTCCCAAATGGAAGGAGACCTGGAAAGGGTGATAGAATTGTAACAGAATATACAAAATGCCAGGCAGTCTTTTTAGAAATCAAACTGCCTTGCTCCCTAGCCTCTTAAGTAAAACCCAGCAGGCAGAAGTAAGTCACCAGTCTTGCCATGCTGAGATTAAATTCCCCTGAAACAGCAGCTTGAGACCCTGGTTGCATTTGCACCCCATGTGATGCTGCTAGAATGAAACTTCTGGGAATGACCAGGCCAACTCTCAGTATAGAAACAGAAGCAGTCATTAAGTACAGCCACTTAATGGTTGGAGCAAAATAAATAAGACAGTGAATGCCTAAAGTAAAACCTCCCCCATTCCAACTCCAAACTGGGCAAGGAATGGAGTGCACACAGGACTTCCCTGTGGAAAGAACTGAGAAAGAAAGGAAAAACCTCACCCCTTAGCTTATTGCCCAGAGAATAGCATCTCCCTTTGGTAGTGCCAGCCTCCAGGCAAGACCTGGAGCTCTCCCGGAGTTATAGCAAATCTCCAGGCTGCAGAGTCCAGTTCCTCTGCAGAAAATGAGTGTTTGGAGGAGAGGGAAGACTATGGCTTTTGCCCCACTGGAGTCTTCATCCTTCTTCCGACCCAAGCCTAGATCTCCAGGAATCTCCTGCCTGGACCTGGCAGCCTTGCTCAGCGCTTAGCAAGACCAACAGGTCCAAAAATCTGTAACTTTTATGTAAGTAAGGAACCTTAGCTGCAGAACTCAGGCCCCAGAAAGAACCTGAATTCAGTGGACAGTGCAGCTATGTCACCAAAATTCCCAAAACATGCTTAAATGCTTGAGAGATGAAGTCCAATACAGATGTAGCATCAGAAATAGTCTTTCTATAATTACTGGCATAATTGAGAGAAATTGAGAAAATTCTGTACCTCTGGTTTTACCTTTTAAAAGATAGAATTCTAGAAATCCCATTCTCTTCCCAAATGCCTTTGGGAGAGAATTGGATCCATTTCAGTCATGTTTAAAACAGCCAAAAGAGTGGAAATTTAACACTTGCCTAATCAGGAAACTTTAGCAGCCCCCCCTTCTTCACTGTGATCAGCACAGGAAGACAAAGAGAGCCAGATGCCCCTCGAGGCGAGCCCAACTTTGTCTCCATGCCTGTCAGCGCAGGAATACAGCTTCAAGAGAGAGAGAGAGAGAGAGAGAGAGAGAGAGAGCATTTACTGATCAAGATTTGTCCTTCTAACTAATTACTACTAAAGGTATTAATATGTAGGGAATGTACTAATGATTAATGTGTACTAATTTTCTTCTGACTTTTCTGTCTCAAATTGAAGAGGAAAATGTAAGACTCTCACTCTCCATTTAATATTCAAATGAACCCGCTGACTTGCCACCTTCCAGGGGAAAACCCAAAGGAGGACAAGACAAGAAGGCTCCTAGCTAGATTAATGGCCCTTCTGGAGGGTAACAATTGCACCTCCTTCTTTTGTTAAGAGAAATCTCCCTCTGTAAAGGAACTAGGGGGAGCACAGAAAGAACAAAATGTTTTCTCCTTTGGTTTTTAAAGCATAGATGGGGAATTTTTGGTTTTCGGAATCTCAGAAGCAATTCTGCTAACATCTTTTACTTTCTTTTGTGAATTCACAGAGAAAGGTTTCTCTGGGAATTCAAGGGGGAGAGATACTGTGGAAATATATATTTTTAAGGCTTTCCTTTATTGTGATTTTTTGTTTGTTTTCATTTACTTTGAGTTTTCCTGTCCTTTTTAAAGATTTTATCTGTAAAAGATCTAAACCTTTTTTTTTATTACAGCATCTCGATTTGCTTTGTCTTATCTTCCCATTCTTATAGAAGAGAATCTCTTTTTAAAATTTCTTGGTAAATTTGTGTGATCTAGAACTATTTCATCTCTTTAAGGTTTTATAAATACTCTTTTGGTTTTGGAATTAGCTGTTCTCTTAAAGCCCCACCTTTAGGGCTAATGTTTCTTTAGTTTTGATATCAGTTTATATATAGCTACCATAGAATATTTTAAAGGGTTTAAGTCTGGCAGCACATCCCTTCTGATTTTGTTCTAGTAATCTATATGCCCAGGCCCCCTTCAGCCCAGTTTCTACTAGCAAGGAAAGAAACTCTGTACATGCTCAGAAGAACTATTTGCTGGCACAAAGCCTGTGCCAGAGACAACTTTTTTTTCTTTCTTTCCTCTTCTCTTGTGGTGTGATCTTTGGCCGACTTCTTAAATCATGCAGAATTATCAAGGGCTACTGCCTCTTCTCTTCTCTTGGATTTTCAATCCTGTCTGTAATTTAGCTACTTGATTCTTTCATCTTTATTTTGTTTAAGGGCTTCCTCTTTGAGGTACACAATCAGTACCTGATGCTCTAAGTTTATTCTCCTATTTAAGTTTTATCCCTGCATGGCTAGAGCATCTTTCTATCCATGCAAACCTGTTAATCTGTCTCTCAAGTTCTTTCATATCTGCAGGAACTGAAAATCTGAACCTGCAATTGAAGTCTTATGCCTGATAGTAAAGGCACACCTTATAAGTTATTTTAGGAATTGTTTGTTTTATATGTGTGTTAATAATTATTGCTTTCCAGCTTTTTGTTAGCTTTGTTTTTGGGGTACGACCCACCCCCATAAGCCGGCAGTTTTCCCTGGGGGCCCCCAACTTTTTCTACAACAGCCATGGCAATCTAACTTCCTTTTTTTTTTTGAAACGTTCTTTTGTTTGGCCATTTTTTTTATAACTTCTTGGCGCCTCCAAACTGTGCACATCTTCACCTGGAACTCTGCTCTGGTCACCATAATAAAAACTGAACGTTCAGCTATTTCCAATTGTACCTGGAGAATACTCTTGCTATGCATATGCATCAAAGACTTTCCAAGATTCCTGTTCAGCCTACAAGACCTCGTGGTCTTGCCAAAGCCATTGCTCCCTATTTGCTACGCACCCAAGTCGCCTCCTAATTTGCCTTTGCTCCAGTTTCAGCAAAGGACCTGCCAACTTACCAGCTGCCTTCTCTGGTCCTCCAGATTGCTTGCAAACCATCTCATGGACATTGGATGCCACCTCAAGGGCAGGCAACTCTCACAACCAGCTGCAAATACCTCATGGCACCCACCCAGTTATTACTTTGGGACCCAAGAATTGCTTTTTGGTCCCTGACACTAAGGCTCAGATTGCCTGTGCCTTCTGGCAACTTGGGTACCTGGGGGGTGGTTTCAAAAATGTATCAATGTTCCTTACCCACATTTATCTGTAATGTTCAACTGAAGCTCAAATTGATTTGTATCACTGACTGTATTTATTCATTGGTCCATGTCATTTTCATGTTGTTGCTCACATGTTCTAAATGTTTTGTAATCATGCTTTTACACACATTCATTCTCAATTCTTCCAGCATAGCATTTGTATTGCTTTTAGTTATCTTTCTGCTTTAAGTTTGCTTAACCCACCAATTTTTGCTTTCTGTATTTGTCTAATTGTTTAGGAATTTTGGTAAGCAATTACCTTTGAGTTAGATATGTTTTTAGCTTATAAGTTTTTAGAATTATTTTAGGATGTCTTGCATTTCCTTTTTGTTGCTTTATAATAATTAGAAGCCTTCATTAGATTTGCTATAGGTAGCATTATGTACAGTAGTCATGTCTCTCTGGAAGATGTGCAGAAGGTCCCTGCAAACACATACACAGAGGCACTCACCCTTCCTTATTTTAAAACATTTTTTTTTTAAAAAAATTTCCTTTTGGGTTCCCAGAGATATATTTTTATAGCCGGTATACCTGACTCCCTCACCGAGCCGTTCCCCTGTAAATTCTTTCTCTAACCTTGTTCTGCTGTCCTTTCTTTTCTGGTCATATGGAACTCCAACGGCAGCAAAACATCATTTGAAGTGAAGCCATCTTGGCTCACGCCTAAAGACTGGCTTCAAGGGGGGAATTGTTACCAGAGGCACTGCCTTTTATTCTTGGGTAGCCCCAAAACAGGGGTGCCCTACTTTCTAACCTGAACCAAAGTCCCCAAAAGCCAGGCACTCTCAGCTTGACCACAGAGTTGGGCTGCAAGTGGTCTGCAAAAGGGATTTCATATTCAGGTTTCATAAGGTGACCTCAGAGCAAGTCTTCCCCCTCCACCCAGCAGAGATTATGCTCATGGAATAACAATGAGTTCCAGAGGTAAGTCTTTAGAAGCCACCTGGCACTCTTCAGCACCTTACCCAGCCTTTTGTGTTTCTTTGTCTTCCTTGCCTCTGTCCCTCAAGATACCGGGAAGTCTCCATCAAAGTGTGTATGTGCAGACGATGTCATCTGACGCTGCCACGTCTGCAAGGGGGATATGTTAGCCCTGACGCCATTATGGGGCTTTGCTATGGACTGTTTGCTGTTGCCACATGGTCTGTCTAGACTGTAAAATGGATGCCAAGGTAGAAGCCCATAGAGAAAGGAAAAAGCTGTCTTTTTTACTCTGAGGGACTCCATTACATACCTGCTGCATGTCACATACACGGATTAAGGGCCATACAGCAGACAAAGGACTTTTCCTCTGCCAGTGCATGAAGGGATTACCCAGTCAAGCATTCAAATTGTTAACGACCCTTCCTGATGCTAATCAGGGACAATCAGGGAAGTCTCCCACCTTTTGTTTACCTGGCCAGCAAGTCCTATAATCCATTCAACTAGACACCCAACACCTGGCTTCTATTGTTAAATCCAGACCCTGCCTCTCTGGAAGCCCATTGGTCAAACCTAAGGTCTGCCTCTACTGACATCACACACCCCTGGGACCCCAGATTGGCCCAGGTAATCTTTTGTTCTCACCTGAGACCAGCCCCCAGGGCCACCCATTGGGCTGCATTGTCTTACAGTGGGTATATCCCAGCATACACATGGCCTCAGACCGTGTGTGTCTCTGCCATGAGCCAAAATGGCAGCCCACCCCTGAACCCTCTGGGTTTAGGCCACAATCCTTCTTCATGGACTTCTGCACATCTGACAGGTAGTATCACCTCTCCATAAACCATCAATCCCCTCTGCTTTCTTAGTTCTATTTTATGTGTGTGAATGCTTGAATACTGTTTGTGTGTTTGTGAATGGATAAATAAGGATTATATTCAGTAAAATAATATTTTATTAATTATACCTGGTCTCTGTGTCTTTTACTGGGAACCATTACAGACTAGCAGCATTCTCTGTATATACAGGCGAGAATCCAATAATAATAATAATAATAATAAACCAATTGCTATATTTAAAAATAGAGCAATTGGGCTAACAAGACAAATCCTGGGGCACAGAACCTTTCAATGATCTTCAAGCTCTGTTTCAATACCCTTAATTCAAACTCGAGTGCCCCACTCTCTCCTTTTTTATCTTTATTGTACTTTGGGAGGGGGAGGGGAGTGGCATCCTTTTTGGTGGAGTGAATGTTGTCATGCAAGAGGAAAGTTTTCTCAATTGATTGGTGACACTCTTCAATGCCTTCCAGTAGCCACGTGTTACAGTTTGAAATATAATAGTGGTGTAACTTGGATTTTCTATCAATTTGAGGGAGGTGAAGAAAGATATAATTATCTTTGGGGTTGGTGGATGAAGGAAGGACTTTGGTTCATTCCTATAGACCTTCCTTCTTTCTTTTAAAATAATTTATTTCCACCTTCCTGTCCTTTTGACATTTGCAAACCCCAGGCATCTTTTGGAGCTTAAAATCTGTCAAAATGGAGGCTAATCAGGAAGAAGCATCTACTTCCACACAGGAAGAAGTTAACCTGACTGGGGAAGAATGTTTTCTATATTTTTTATTATTTTTTGGAGACCAGGTGCTAGGATTAGGTGGGAAAAACCTTTATGTATTGTTGTTTTATGTCCACATGCTAGGTGTGAATGGGACATAATACATAACTGGAATGGGGCTCTTTTGCAGTGTACCTGGTATTAGAGACTTTTGGCATTTTAGGGAGAAATATGTCCTATTGATTGATGGGCATGGTGACTGGGAAAACTATAAGGGAACTTGGAAAATAGAGTTGAAAGAATCTTTTAATCCTTTTTCTGCTTTTGAAATAGCCTCTTGGGATATTTTTGATTTTTACCCTGACAATTGGGAAACCAAATCTTTTCCAGATATCAGTACCACACATGGGCAGGAATGATGGGGAGACTGGGAATATGAGTGTTTTTACTATTGGTACAACCAGTATATAACTACCACAGGAATTCTTAGACCAGACAGGATGCCAACAGATTGGAGAAGCCATCCTGATTTATCCACCTGGTGTAATCCTTTTTCAAGTTCGGAAGATTGAATGGAATTCTTTTAATTCCAGACACTGCAGAGTTCTACCCCAAACAACTAAAACCATGAACTCTATACTTCAAGCAAATACATCTATTGAAAAACCTATCTTTTGCTGTACCAGCAATACTGCACCGAAGGCCTGTTAAAAACACCAGACAGCTAGATAGCTATTTCATCCAAACAATCTGAAAGGGAAAAAAAAGAATTGTTGTTTCTTGTCTGCTAGCATCAGCTAAAAAGACACTCTAACCTACAAAGGAGAGGCCTTACCACTTAATAGGCTTTTATTAAATCCTAATAAAATCTTAATAAACCAGAAAAATACAAGCATATGAATAAACTGAATTAAAAAAATCATTATGTATTCCCATTCATGCTACAGGTCTTCCCTCTGGTACAGTGACTATATTCAGGCGCACTGCTACCACTATAAACCTCTGTGTGGCAATTGCATCATCATAATCGGGGTCCCAGAGGGAGCAGATTGTGACAATGATGCCTTACAACAACTGGAACAGAAAGGAAGGCATTGAATACAAAAACAAAATCCAAAAAGAAGCAGAATGCCAAGAAGAATAAAAACAAGGCATGTTTTCATAGTCACTCGCGAACCACTGAACCAATCTCCAAACCAGTCATTCCACCATTCATTATCTGAAATAGTCATCCTATGTGTTAAGCCTTTCCAATCTTTAATATGGCTTTCAATAGACTTGGAATGATTACTAACTTTCAGACAACACATCCCTTCAAATTCTTGACAGCCATGATTAGCTCATAAAAGAAGATAATCTATGGCCATACGATTCTGCATAGCAGCTTTCTCTGTAACTTGCAAGTCTTGTAACATTTCCCCAAAAGCTTGAGTGTATCATTTATGCTGCAAAACAACAAACAAGCTATAGCATTTAAGTTCCTGGAAGTCTTAATAGTTAATCCAGGCACCCCAACTAAAGACGCCGCTAAAGCTACAGTCTCATTTAAAGTGAGCAAATGAGCATCAGGATTACAGTTCTCATCTAAATGTATAAGGTCCCTTTTTTCTCTAGTGATATTCAAATGTTTCACCCAAGGCACTAAAAGTAGCATTAATCGCCCCAAACTACAAGGTCCCCCTTCAGCAAAAGCTGGAATATGGGAATACGCCATTTTCCCACAAAGAAGAAACCACCCAGTGGGCAAAATGGTATGCCATGCTGCTGCAGGGGAGTTATAAGTCTTATTGCAATGCAAATCTGTATTAGAAACATTAAAACAATGCTGATGACATCCGGAGAAAATAATGCACAACTGGGCAGGGATCACATGTGTAAGTTGAACTGTAAGTGTATTCTCATTCAGGGTAGGTGTAAAATTCCTCCATGAATAAATAGAGCTATGAATGGTGTTCTCTTGTAAATACTTAAAGCTACATGAAGTAAAAACATCCTTGGCATCCAGGCCATTATGAAGACAAAAGGGAGAAAACTTCAGGCAGTATGCCAAATTTAACCAAACATTGTGTGAATTATCCCTTTCAAACATTGAAACATTGAAAAGGGAAAGGAGGAATCTAAAATAATTCCATGGTTTTAGTTCATGGTTTTAGTTGTTTGGGGTAGAACTCTGCAGTGTCTGGAATTAAAAGAATTCCATTCAATCTTCTGAACTTGAAACAGGATTACACCAGGTGGATAAATCAGGATGGCTCCTCCAATCTGTTGGTATCCTGTCTGGTCTAAGAATTTTTTTTAAAAATTAAGTAAAACACAACATAAACTATCTCAGCCAGAAAATGAATATATCACTTGAATTAAGGATTATTTTAGACAGAGTTCACCTTTGGCTGTTACAAATGTAATATTGTGTGATGTATTACTTAAAAAATTTAGGAGTATGTAACTACAAGAATACAATAGATTTATTAGGCTCTCTCTGCAGTTCTCACAGAAATTGTAAATCTGGGTCTGGACTGTACCACTTTCAGATTCAAAATGGGACACTCTTCCACATTCAAAAAGAGAGAGAAAGAGGTACAGTGAGGTACAGTGTCAATGAGGTACAGTGATTAGACTGTAGGGCTAGGATTTGGGAGACTCAGGTTCTCATCTTCACTGTGACAGGGAAGTTTTTTGGGTGACCTTGGGCCAGCTGTCAGCCTAACCTATCTCACAGGGTTGTTGTGAAGATAAAATGGAGTAGAGGAGAATGATGTAAACTACTTTGAGTCCCCATTATGGAAACAGTCAGTGAATAAATGAAATATTAAATATAGCTGAAAATGGGGGGCAGGTAAAAGGAAGGTTGCTTGGCAGGTGGGAAGGAGAGAAGGAAACAGGGAAAGGTGAGGATATGGGGGTTGCTAGGAGGAGGAAAGAGGAAATAGTGTGGGAATGGTGCCCTCTGCAATTCCTTTGGTGCAACTGGGCCTTGGCCTGGTGGCTGACACTGCAAAACTGGGCCAAAATTTTCCCAGGTAGAGGCTGCCAGGAGGAGGGATAGAGATAAAGTTGAAGATGGGGGACAGATAAAGATAGGTTAGATGGTGTGTGGGAAGAAGACAAGAAAAAGGGAGTGTCTATGGGGGCTTTCAGAGAAGGCAAAAATGAAATAGTGGGAGGATGAGATGCCCCCTGCAAGTCCTTGCAGGTCCCCTGCTTTTTATATGTGTATAAACACACATACACACACACAAGAGGGGGCCCTGTGAGACTCATACAGGGGAATCCCAGTTCTCCCCATCATCAAGCCTGGGTGAATCCAACACGGTAGTCCAAGAATGCGTCGCAAGAAGATTGCATAGGTTTGGTCAATCTCTTTATTAAAACTCTGTATCCACACAGGGATTCCATATAGTAATTGAGAGACCACTGTGGCCTGGAAAATTCGAAGGGCAGCCAGGACGAACTGATTTCCTTATCGTTAATAAAAATGAGTGACAACCGAAAATCTGTTTTTAACTAATAGAAGCAATTGGTCCCAATGGGAAGACCATTGTAAATTATAATGAAACACAACACCCAAATATCTAAAGGATCTGACTTGCTCAATTTCCCTCCCATCAATTTTCCACAGGGTGCATTTCCACAGCCTGGAGAAACCTAGGATTTTTCTTTTTTTCATAATTAATTATAAGAGATCCAGTGCCCTCTCTATTTGGCGTCCCATCAAGATCTTCTAAATCCCATATTAGCCCAATTTTTAGAGACCCCTGATGATTTTAAGCTCTTTTTCTTGCTTGATAATCCTGATACAGAAATAACTGAAATAGTAGCAAAGTTTCTTTGCAGTGCCATGGTCTCATGGCCTGATAAGTGATACTATGAATTAGGTTTTATTATGATGCTACTCTTATTATGATATTATTTTATGATGTTACTCTGCAATTTTAATTTTACTCTGCACGATTTTGTATTTAGATTACTGTATCTTCATGTATATGCCAATAAAAGGCTTTGGACGGATGGAATTATAAGAGAGTTCTGTTTACAGTAGGAGGAAAACATCGCTAGGCCATGTTTAAGTCCTATTCTAGTGGTAGAAAGAACCACAGCATCATTTGCATAAAGTAAAATGGGTATAGGTAGAGAATTCAATTTGGGGGCATGCCCATCTATTGCTGCAAGATGTGTAGGGAGGTCAGATAGAAAAAGATTGAACAAAGCAGGAGCTAATACACAAACCTGCTTAACACTCTTTGAAACAGGTATTTTATGAGTTAAAAGGCCCTTCTTGCCATACCTAACTTGACAAGTATTCGATTACTGGAGTTTACATATTAAAAAGAGTAGTCGGTGGTCTATAGTCTTCCCACCTAATTTATCCCATAAGATTTGCCTATCAACAGAGTCAAAGGCCTTTTGAAGATTGATAAAGGCAGCGTAAAGTTTGCTTCTAGGGAAACATAGACATTTCTCTACTAAGTACAAGTGTAGAGTGGTTAGTTATAAAACCAATCTGCTCTCTTCCAGGAAGGTTACAAGATGTCATCTAGTTCAGTAGTTTCAAAAGAAACTTAGCATAGAGTTTCCCCAGGATAGACAATAAGTTAATAGGTCTCAGTGTTGTTGGGATTACCTTGGGGAAATTGGGGAAATTATGGAGTTCAGCCAAATGTCAGGTAAAACTCCAAATTTATCAATGAGTGTAAATAAATGGGCAAGAGCTTGTGTTCACTGATCAATATTACTTTAAAAAATTCAATAGTTAGGCCATCAGGTCCTGGGGCTTTGCCAGATTTAAAAGAGTTAATGAGGTCAAAGACTTCATATGAGACAGGTGGCGAATCTGGCAGATCAGCAGGCATTAATTCATTATTTCCTGATTCTAGACAAGATGGATCACTGAAAAGGTCTGAATAGTAAGTTGTCTAATTTAGTGCAGTATTTTTGGGAGATGTACTTGGCCCAAGTAAATTTTTTGAGCTGGAGACCAATGCCCAAAAGGTTTTGTGGTCACTACATTTGATCGCTCTAAGTAGTTGTGAATAAGCAGCCTTTGGCAATCCTTCTTCAATTCTCTATACCTTTGGGAAGTCCAGGGATAAGTGCCAGAGCATAGCTGTTTGAAGGCATATCTCAGATGCCTTTTGGCTTCAAAGCATTCAACATCAAACCAAGAGTGGGGAGATGGCTCTGGTTGTGCATATGAGGCCAAGGACTAAAGACTGGCAATGCCTCATTTACGGTCTTGGTGTCAAGCAGGGTCTGCATAATTTGCTTCCCAGTCTCAGAGTTTAGCCAGTATAAATTTAAAGTAGAGGAGGAAGGGGGCCATCTTGCTTTTTTCTATTGCATCTCATCAGAATTGGAATACGGTGAGTGAGGCCTGCTTTCTGTTCCAGAGCCTAATTCAAAGGCCAATGAGATTGGAAGATGCTCACTCTCAGTGCTGTCATTAATACAAAATCTGGTAATACAGTCTCTCAATTCAAGGGAAGAAATTGCATAATCTACCACACTACATCCCTGAGAAGAGACAAATGTAAAGGACCCAACAGGGTCTAATGAGGGGAACCATTCAGAATACCTAAATTTAATTCAGTGCATAGATCTGCTAACAGATGGCCTGCTATATTAACAGTAGACTCTTCAAGATTTATAGATGTAATTTTAGCTTGATGAAGTTTTATCTTACTGATTTTATATGCCAATAAAGGTTCTGTTCTGTTGTTCTGCTTCTGTGAGTCCATCACCCATCTTTGAGCCTGGCTGTGGCAGCAGCGGCATCTGGAAGATGCTCCAGGTCTGGAATTACTCCTGGTGTCTGCCACCACAGCAACTGGGCCTGGAGCTGCTCCCTGCATCGTCCACCGCTGCAGCCAGGCCCAGAGGTGCTCCTGGCAGCCATTGTGGTTGGACCTGGAGCCACTCCACAAGCTCTACAGGTAAGTGCACTGCCTGCACATGTAGGCAATGCTGTTTTTATTTGGGGTGTTGTGTATCACCCAAGACCGTGCACACAGTCAGGCTCGCACATGGTCAAGCGAATACATGGAGCTTTGACCCGTAGGAACAATAGACCCTAGGATCTAGAAATGGACCAATAGGATTGCCCGGACCCAAGACAGGCCCTATGGGAGATGGTACACTGTAAATAACCAATCACAATGTATGTGTGTGTGGTTGGGGTGTGGTTTCGTTTGGGGATTTAAGCAGGGCTTCGGTCCTGCTACTTTGTCTTTAGTCTTCACTAATTTCCAAATAAAATATGAGCTGATTCACTCAATGCATCTACGAACCCAGTACATTACACTATGTATTTTATTTGTGGTTTCAGATTTTTCTGCAAATGTGGGGGTCCCCCAGGTTTTCAGGAAAATCTTTTTAGTGTTTATGTGGCCCTGATCCACAGATTTAGATATCCGCAGATGGGAGCCTCATGTCGCAATTAGATATACAGATATATCTGTCAGCTGTAACCAATGAAATTGTAGCCATTTCAACTCTGTGTCTATGATTCCCAATCTGTTTAGTAATTCACCTTGACCTCTCCCTTCCCCCTTTGGTGTTAGGTCCACAGTAACCACAAAGTCACATTTAAGCTCTTTCTCAGGTGTCTGCTGTCTCAGACTGGTGAATTGTTAATTTGTCAATTAGCCATAGAGCTTCATGTCTTGCCATCTCCATTTGATTTTGCTCTTGAGATGCTGTCTTCTCTGAAAATTAATTCAGGTGTGAGTCCAACATCTTGAGCAGAGAAAAACAATGCAAAAATTCACTTAGCTTCTCTGCAGTCTCCCAATTTGTCTCCAGAACCTATGTCTTCTAACAGTCCAAACGCCTTTCTGGCTGGCTTCCTGCTTTTGATGTATTTCAATAAATGTTTCCTGTTTGCTCTGTTTTTTGAAATACACTCTTCAAATTCTTTTTTGATTTGCCTTATTGTCCACTGAAGTTTGTTTCACCAGAGTTTGTGTTCCCCTTTTGTGACCTCACCATTTATAACTTCCTTGACTCGGTGCTCACCAGTCACATTGACATTTTTTTTTACTTGATTCTATCTTTGCTATAGTATACTTTTAGCTCACTCATACTATCTTTTTCTGTTTTGGTGCCCATGTGCCCTGACATGAAGAAGCTGGAAGGAGATGCTACCAGCCTCTTTCATTGTGCCACTGTAGAGAAAGTGGACTGTGGCTCAGGACGCTATCTCCACGAGTTTGCCTTTCCCCATGAAAGTCAGTGCAGTGTGACAGTGAAACTGCTTGACTTGGATGGTGAACCTGGTTTCAGCTCTAAAGTCTGGTAGATGACCCTTTTTCAGGAACCACCAGGGCTATTTTTGGGCAGGAACGCACAGGAACAGAGTTCCGGCTGGCTCTGGAGTTGGCCACACCCAGCAGGAACTCATTAGCATAATAGGCCACACCCAACAGCTGAAACTCATTAGGACTGGCTACATGAGGGGTGTGTGGCCTCACATGCAAAGGAGTTCCTGCTCCAAAAAAAGCCCTGGGTTTTGACAACAAACAAGATAAACAGAATAAGAACCAAAAGGTGGGTGTGGCTGGATGATGGCCACACTTCTGGTAACATGGGGGTGTGGCCTAATATGCTAATGAGCTGTGCTGTCAGGTGTGGCTTAATATGCTAATAGATTTCTGCTTTTGGGCATGGCCTGTTATGCTAATGAGTTCTTGCTGGGCTTTTTTTACAAAAAAAGCCCTGGGCACTTTCAGTTTTATTTACCTTGGGTTGTGTGTATGTGGGGGGGAAGCACCTTGCCCTGAGATCCATGGAGTAAGGGCAGAAAGTCATATAGAGACTGGGTGCCCCCCTCCTCTATACCATGATCTTGCTTGTCCGAGCTGCTAAAAAAAGAATACGATCCCTCCCACTAATTATGTTCCATTTGGTCTGTGCCAGCTAATGTTACAAGATGTAAGATTGCGGGCGATGTGGTTTAATGGTATTTCTATAACTGATGTTAAGAATATCTTTTAGTGCAGTATAGAATTTTGTTAGTGCAGTATAGAAGGTGGGAGAGAGTTGTTTTCAAATTTCTAAACAATGTAATTTGCATTACTGGTTTAGGCAGTGCAAAACAAAGGTTTGAGCATCAGTTTTGAAAACAGTGGGTTTTTTTTACAAGGATCAGGAATGAATTCAGAATAAATAAGAATATTTCATTTTCCCTGAACTATTTTTGTGAGCTGTGGTTCCAGCAGAGGTCAAGGATTTGGATTAATTGGTTAGGGTGATTAGCCAGGGACTTTTAAAATCTAGAATGAAGGGTATGCCATAGCTACCACATCTGAATGCCCTCAGGCTGACAAATACAGATTGCAGAATCTCATTCGAAGGATAAAAACGCTAAAGGTTTCCCTTGCTCGAAATCCAGTCGAATCCGACTCTAGGGGGCGGTTCTCATCTCCGTTTCCAAGCCAAAGAGCCAGCTCTGTCTGCAGACATTTCTGTGGTCATGTGGCTGGCATGGCTAAATGCCGAGGCGCACGGAACGCTGTTACCTTCCCACCAAAGTGGTGAATAGGGGCTCCTTAATGTCCTCTGCAACAATAGCTGGGAAACTGGGTCTGGAACAGCAGTGTTGGAGAAGAGGCAGGTCCTGCCACCCAGATCAAATGGGTGTTAGGATTGGCAGCTCCTGATTGATCCAGTGACCATTTGTTCCAGGCCAGTGTTGACTCTTTTGGCCAGTGTTGTTACCAGGGGTTATATACTGGATTGAAATTTTCTATCATGCAGGTTTCTGTTGGGTTGGAGGGTGTTACGCATGCAAGTAGTGCCCTGATCATTTACTGCTGAACGAGTGTGTAGTTATGACTTCTCATTCCCATGGCAGGGAGGAGGGGAGCTGGTAGGATCGTCCCTCCTTGGAGACTGATAGGTCCAGTAGTTATTCAGAATTCTCTGGGGGGGATTTGAAAGTCTTGACAGTGATCCTGTGGGGATTCTGGCAGGCCTAGAATGTCAGGCAGGTTCCAAAGACAAAGTTCTTCCCTGGCATACAGTCCCTTGGCTAGGAACCAGCCCCATCATATTATTCAATATTTGTGTAAGACTATTGGACAAGATTATCCAAAGCTTTGGAGCTGAGCATTATTAGTATGCTGACGATACCCATTTCACATCTCTTTAAATAAGCCCCTTGGAAGCTGCTGCCTTAGTGCTGGGCCAGTGCCCGGATTCCATGGTCAAGAAAGAGGTAATGCTGGGTTGCTACAAATGATATTCTGAGAACTGTACTCCCTGCTTTAACTCTTTAACTCTTTATTTTATTTTTACTTTAATTCCTTAACAGGCTTGGTTAAGAGATTAGGAGTCACGTTGGACATGACTTTCCTTATTTGTTGGGGAAAGTGAATATATGAATTTAAATATAACTGAGATATCATCTCCCCTTTTGAACTTGACCTATCAAGCCATGCTACCACAGTCTCAAGCCTAGACTACTGTAATATACTTTACATGATGATGCTCTTGAAAACAACACAGGAAATACAACGGGTCCAAACATATTTGTGTTATATCTATTTTGAAATCTTTACATTAGTTATCTATTTTTTCCCCTGGGTTCAAGATGCTGGTTGGGACCTTTAAAGCTCTTAATAACCTGAGATCTTCACACTGTTCTTATGAACCTGAGTAGTAACGTCACTTATTTCAAGCAGGGTTTTTAAAAAATCCATCCCTACCTGTGGAGTGGTTAAAACAATTTTTGTCTTTCATTGTTGCCTCTGTATTGTAGAACAATCTGGCATAATCACTCAGGAAAGTACCTACTTTTTGGGATTTGAGGATGCAGTATAAAAACACAACAATTTAAAAGAGCATTTGGGAGCACTCTAGTTCAGGGGTCCCTAGCCTTTTTCAGCCTGGGAGTACCTTTGGAATTCTGACTGAGGGTAATGTGCATGGCAGATCCAACCACAAAATGGTGGCCACAGGAGGTGGAGCCAACCACAAAATGTCAGAGAGTGAGATAATAGATAACACTAATAGTAACTCTTCAACATTTCAGCCTGAAATTCTGTTTAATAGGACATCTTTTTAAATGACAGTATTGCTGAAAAATATTTTCTTGTATACACAACTTACCTTCAGTCAGTTCCAGGTGGTCAGCCATGTTGGTCTGAAGAGAAATTTGTTCTCTTACCTTCAGTCATGCAGTGAAGATCTTTGTGCTGTGGTGACAGTTGCCGCTGAAGCCACTTTTAAAAAATCTGCACAGCTAATAGGATCTCCAGCGGCCAATCAGAACACTTTATGGGAAAAGCCCCACCCGGCCCCGCCCACTTCCTAAGAACACTTGGTGGGTGCCAGGAAAGGTGTTGGCAAGGGCCAGGGCAGCCTTGGTTGTCACACTGGAAATCTGTGATATAGTTTTATTTAACGGGTCAGCTGATCAGAAGGTTGGCCTTCAGTCTGCTTTGACTGGTTTTTTGTGCTTTTTTCTGAATTAGTTTAACTTTTTTTGTTGCAAGCTGCCTTGAGTCCTCATTAGGAGAAAGGCGGGATATTTATCATTATTATATTATTATTATATTTATTAAAATAAATGTAAAATGAAAGCATATAGGGTAGCGAAGTTGGGTGGAATGTCCCATGGAGCATTAGGCCCCCAGCGTGTTGAATTTTCTGTGCTGTGTGGGGAATATTCATCGTGAAATGGTCTTTCCGGTTCTTACGAGTAGCCAGGCAGACAGAGGGAATGGGGCTAATTAACTTGGTCACTAGCTTCTTTTCTGCCTACATTGAGCAGGAAGCATATAATCCGTCCTGTCAGAGAGGAGACATCTCTCACCAGGTCTTGGGTGTTACTTAGGACCAAATCCAGGATCGCCTCTCCCCTGGTAGGATCTGTGACCATCTGTTCCACAGCACAGTCATTGAGAGTGTCTAAGAACGCAATCTCTTTTTCCCGACTAGAACTCATATTGACTTTTCTCCCTTTCTCACAATACAAGAACTCGTGGGCACTCTATGAAATTGCTGAGCAGTCGGGTTAAAACAGATAAAAGGAAATACTTCTTCACCCAAAGAGTGATTAACATATGGAATTCACTGCCACAGGAGGTCGTGGCAGCTGCAAGCATGGACAGTTTCAAGAGGAAATTAGATAAACATATGGAGCAGAAGTCCACCAGTGGCTATTAGCCACAGGGTATGGATGGGAACTCTCAGTCTGGGGCAGGTGATGCACTCTATTCTTGGTGCTGGAGGGGGCAGCAGTGGGAGGGCTTCTGGTGCCCTGGCCCCACTGCTGGACCTCCGGATGGCACCTGGTATATTTTGGCCGCTGTGTGACAGAGTGTTGGACTAGATGGGCCATTGGCCTGATTCAACATTGGCTTCTCTCTTATGAGACTGTGGAGGGCCAAAGGCCCACCTCTCCCTACACCCACCCTCCTGCAACCCCACATGCCTTTAGTCAAAGGGCTGTCATAGGCAAATGCTGCTTGTTGTGTACTGAAATGTGAATCACTGCTATTCTTTTACATGCAAAGCTTGATTCTGTATGTGGCTCTTCAGATGTCGCATTACTATTGGTGGTTTCTGAGAAACCTTCTGTAAATACCCAATCACTGAGTGCTATTGTAGCAAAGAAGGAACGGTCCTGATTGGCCTTTATCCCTGCAATGTTATTGGTTCTTATCTTGTTATGGGTGTGGCTTTGAAAGCCCGGGAGAGTTTAAAAAGGAGCTGTGCTCCACTGTTTGTTGTTGGCGTTCTGAGTTGGAGTTTGCTGTTACTAATAAACTGAAATCACTTGCTGAAATCAAATCGTTGTTAAGTTGTCCCTACTTAACACTGCTGGCTCCCAACAAATATTCTATCAGGCAAGAAAGCTCATTGAAGCGGGGTGGGCAATGTGGTTGACGGGAGTAACTGGCAGCTTTGAGGCTGAGCTGAGAAGGAGTACCTGCCACACATCAACAGCTCTAGATCTGCCCAAAATCTTCCTGTACATACTAGAGGGATCTCACTCACCCTTCAGGTATTCAGGGCAGTTGTTTGGATTAAAGCAAGTGGCCCTTGTAGAGGGCCGTGGCTCAGGGACTGAACATGTTTTTTGCAGACAAAAGGTCCCAGGGTCAGTCCCTGCTATCTTTAGTTAAAAGACCTTAGGTAGCTGACATGAGGAAAGACATTTCTGTGGAGTCTCCAGAAAGCTGCTGCCAGTTAGAGTAAATACTGAGCAATATAGACCAATGCTCTGACTTGGTATCTGGCAACATGGTATGTTCTGTATATACTTGGGCAAAGAACCAGCATGGCATGGTACATAGAGAGTTGGGCTTGGGAGACCCAGCTTCTAGTAATTTGTGCCACAGGATTGTTTGAAGACTAAAAGAGGATAATCATATATGCCACCTTAACCTCAGTGGAGAAAGTGTGGGTAAGATTTTTTTTTTAAAGACCATGCTAGTATCTGTTATTGCTCGTCTTCTCACAGCTGGCCTTTTTCTAAAGGGGTGGCACTGAGACCTCCTCGTCTGAGGAGCATTCTTAAATATACTCATGAGTGAGGACTGTCATAACACTCCTGATGGACTATCATAACACTCCTGATGGACTGCTATGGCTATTAATACCTGCTAAAATTATTTTGTGCCGTAGTTCTTTCCCATAGTTACTATACCTGAAACACATTTGGAGGTAAAATTCTGGAGCAAATACTCCTAATGCAGGTTTTCTTTTTTAAAAATAATAATTTTTCTGTCATTCATAATAATGCATTTTGCTTTAATTAAGGATTGGATTTGACAATGTAATATCATTGTTGCTTATAATGTTTATGAAGAGTTGAACACGGAGTTTGTCATCTGTCAAAGTTGTGACGCTGATGTTTTGAAATGTTGAATTACAAACGTTCATCACAGTGGTATATCTGGGAACGTTTCTGAAGATTCAGCACTACATCTAGCGACCAACCCACTGTTATGTACTCTTATTTAGGAGCTGTGGTGGCTCAAGTGGTTAAGACGCTGAACTGCAGGCTGTGGAAGGTCAGTAGTTCAGCAGTTCAAGACCCGTGAGTGCCGCATGATGGGGTGAGCTCCCGTCTCTAGTTCCAGCTCCTGCCAACCTAGCAGTTCGAAAGCAAGAAATTGCAAGTAGATAAATAGGTACCACTTCGGTGGGAATGTAACAGCGTTCTGTGCACCTTGGTGTTTAGTCATGCCGGCCACATGACCACGGAAATGTTTTCGGACAGCGCTGGCTCTTTGGCTTTGAAACGGAGATGAGCACCGCAACCCTAGAGTCAAATTTGACTGTCTTTCGAGCAAGGGAACCTTTACCTTTACCTTACTCTTATTTATATTAACAGAGGCTGCACTCAGCCAGTTGACTAAACTGGACTTACTTCTGAATAGACTTGCTTGGGATTGCTAATAAAACCCAACCCATGTAGACTATACGAGGGGTCCCTAACCTTTTGTAGCTTGTGGGCACCTTTGGAATTCTGACACAGGGTGATGGGCGCAACCACAAGATGGCCACCTTGGGAGGCAGAGCCAACCACAAAACAGCTGCTATAGGAGGCAGATCGAGGAAGCCAGAGTGCAGGGGGCATGAGAAGTAATTCTTAAAAATGTACTGGGAAAGAGGAGTGTGAGAGAATAAAACCAATACCGTGGTGGCAGCTGTTGCCGAAACAAGGCGATTGTAATCTGCACGGCCAATTAGATCTCCAGTGCCCAGTCAGAAACTCTGATGGGCAGAAACCCCATCTGGTCTCACCCACTTTCTGAAAACACTTGGCGGGCGCCAGGAAAGTTGTCAGTGGGTGCCATGGTGCCCATGGACACCTTGTTGCCTGTGGGCCCTTCCTAGAAGTGGATGATGCATCTCAGCTGAGTTTTTGTCCTCCTCAGACACAGTGGCAGAGCACATAAGATTGGCTCTTCTGGCACTATCATTTTTGCCACTCGTTTGCCCCTTTTGCTTTGGGTCCCCCCCCCTTTCCACATGTGTTTTGCTCCCTCTGGGACTACTGGAGAGAGCAAAACACATTGGTGGAAAAAAACCTGACACAATAGGGACAAACGAGTGACAAAAATGACGATGCAGAAGAGCCCCTTAGGTTATCAGAGCTTTCCTGAGCAAAAGCCAGAGGCCAAATTTTCAAGGAAATAACTTTAATACGGCAAATCTTCATTATTCTTTTAACTCCTGATCTCACTAACAGAAGAGTTAGAGTGAGGAGCAAGCACTTATCCCTGAATGCCATGTTAATCTGATCAGAACAGGGCTCTTTCCACATCTTCCTAGGATGTTTCCATTCACATACCACGAAGCACTGGCAATACGAAATTCATCAACAAAGGGAGCATAATTATGGCAGCTATTGACTTATGTAGCTCCTGCACATTTATTACTCTCAGGAAAAGGTGGAAAAGTTGTACTTTGTTATATAGATCATACTCCTGTAGTACACAACCTGTAAGGAACTACGGTACCATTACACAACAGTGCCCCCTACAGCATATTTCCCAGTGCTACATAAGTACTGTCCATAGGGGAATTAAATTTTGCCACCACAATAACAATATTTATTTCCCCCTCCCCCCTTACAAAACGTCTCCAGCACTGTATCAATGCCTTTTTTACAGCAATTTCTGCAAACCATTCTCCAGCATAGCCTTGACGAAGCTGGGCAGTTGGTCTTCGTTTTCCCAGCATTGCTCCCCATGGGGTTCCTGCTCAGCCCTACACCAGTGTAACATGCAAGAAGCAAGCAATGCTGCTACAGTAACCAAACTTCCCTCCCCTAGGAATGAAAGAGTACTGCTCAACACTTTAGCAGCCTCTCATTTGTTGCTGGATTTCTTTAGTACACATCACCCACTTGAATTTCGCTACTAAATTGCTTAGCACTTGTTTCTCAAAAAGAAAAAGGTTTCTAAGGAGTGGGAGAGATCAAAAGAGTTGCTCAGCTAGTATCCACACATTTCTTGGCTGTAATTATTCACTTCAAATTCTTCTGAAGAAACAGGGTTGTTTTTAGGCTAATTTATTAAACAGCGGTTCAGTTGCAAAGACAGCTTCAGCATTTGCAGACCTGCTACCAGAGGAAAGGAGACTCCTCAGTGAGCAATTCAAGTGGCCAGACTCTTGAGACCCATCCATTAGTAGCTGGTGTGAGAGCAGTTGAAAAAGCATTCAGCTGGGCTGTCAGAGGTCTCACTTTGACCCGTTGGACATGAAACAACAGAGAACAAGAGAGTGGGTTTTAAGTGGGAAGGTCTGCTGGGCCTAGGGTTCCCAAGTACTTACCACGTGGGAGTGGGGAACACATGCTCCCCAGCCGGACCAGTCCTCCTTGTAATGCACCATGCCATTGCCAGGAAGTGACGCCAGGTGACCCTCTGGCAATGGGGCTGAAAACTCGATGGTACCATCGAGTTTCCAGCTGCATTGCCAGAGCGTCACCTAGCGTCACTTCCTGGTGACAACATGGTGCTCCGTGCCTGTCCTTCCCCCGGGGATGGTCCTGCGAGGACATATCCATCCCCCACTCCCACACGGTAAGTTCTTGGCAAGCCTAGCTGGGCCCATGTAACTGCCTGCTGCCTGTTAACTGTCCAGAAAGGACTTTGGGCAAACACGATGTCTTAAGCATGGCATCAGAGAGGTAATGCCATCAGTCATAATGTATACACAGAAATGGATGTGGGAGAGCCTTTTAGCATCAGCACTTATTGGGGATCTGATTTGAGGCAGCAGAGAAGATACTGCCATCCTTAAAGCAAAAGTACCAGTGCTGGTAAAGAGGGACCACAGAATTTATTTATTTATTTATTTATTTATTGCATTTCTACCCCACCCTCCCCGCAAGCGGGCTCAGGGTGGCCTACAATAGGGTACCAAGTGCCTACACATAAAAACAGGATAAAAACAATCAACATTAAAGTGCTCAGTAGTTACAATGAAAATCTAACCAGATGGGATCACATTTACAAGATGGACTCCCCCGAATCTCGCATAACAATAAGGGGATTAAAACCCATAGTTGTAACTCGACCCCACCCAGTGGTACTGATCACAGCAATGTCGTGGTTGCTCTTCATGGGGCCGCCCCACCAATCTACCAATGGTGGTAGTGGTAGTGGCCGTAGTGGTAGTGGTGGTAGTGGCGGCTCAAAAGCCTGGCAGAAGAGCTCCGTCTTACAGGCCCTGCGGGACTGTAAAAGGTTCCGCAGGGCCCTGATCTCCTCCGGGAGCTCATTCCACAAGGTAGGAGCCACCACTGAAAAGGACCTGGCCCTAGTTGCAGCAAGCTTGGCCTCCCTGGGGCCTGGGTTCACCAGGTGATGTTGTGCCCCCGACCGAAGTGCTCTTTGGGGCATATGTGGGGAAAGGTGGTCCCTCAAGTATGTCAGACCCTGGCCATATAGAGCTTTAAAGGTAAGCACCAGCACTTTGAAGCGAATCTGGTATGCTATTGGCAGCCAGTGCAGCGCTTTCAACACAGGCTGGATGTGCTCTCACCTAGGGGTGCCCACCAACAGCCTGGCCGCAGCATTCTGCACTAGCTGCAGCCTCCGGATTTGCGACAAAGGCAGCCCCATGTAGAAAGCATTGCAGTAGTCTAACCTCGAGGTGACCATCGCATGGATCACTGTAGCCAGGTCATCACGGTCGAGGAAAGGAACTAATTGCTGAATCAGCCAAAGATGGTAAAAGGCCAGTTTGGCAGTGGCTGCCACCTGGGCCTCCATAGTTAAGGTGGGATCCAGAATCACTCCCAAACTCCTAACCTCCGACGCTGGCACCAAACGTGCCCCATCGAAGGTCAAAAGCGGGAGCCCCAATCCCGACCCGACCCAAGCACAGGACCTCCGTCTTTGCCAGGTTTAGTTTCAACCAGCTCAATCTGAGCCGCCCAGCCACGGCCTGCAAAGCCGGTGAAGATCTTCTGGGCCAAGAACAGAAGGTCTTGCTGGAGTAGTTTTGTGGACACTTCTTAGATGATGCACTTGGACACTTCTTGGATGATGCAGGCACGCAAGTCACAAATCCCTTCCATGCCTTCACTCTCTCAGATGCATGAGGAAATGGTTATCCCTCCCTTATTCCATTTACGTCAGGGTGAGGAGTGAGGACATTTGTTTGATATGACTTGATCATGCTGTTATTGTACAAAGAGTCTCTAGTGTTACTTCCATAGAAAGGCCTTTCATTTGCAAAGGCCAAAGTCTGATGTAAAATTCACGTGGGTAGCTGTGTTGGTCTGAAGCAGCAGAACAAATTTTGAGTCCAGCCAGGCACCTTTGAGACCAATGAAGTTCTATTCAAAGTGTGTGGGTAGCTATGCTGGTCTGAAGCAGCAGAATTTTGTTGTTGTTGGTCTTAGAGGTGCCACTGGACACAAAAAAGTCTGATGTGAGACACCTGATGGGAGACATATGTAAATAACACTTCTGCAACATAGGTCAAGATAACCTGGGCTACAGTTTAACTGGATGACCCTTGGGGACCCATGACTTCTATATCATATTCATTATTTGTGGTGGCATTGGCTACAGCTGGTCTGAGTTATTTTCTGGTGAGCTGTACTGTATGAAAGTACTTAGGCTCTGTGGTGCCCTCTTTATTTGGGGGGACTGTTTTTCACTTTAAATGTGCTTTTTGCTTTTGAAAACCAGGTAGTTTCTGCTGCCACCAGGAATTTAAGGAATTCCAAACCTTCTCTCTGTTTATTTCACCGGTAATGTGACCCAGGGTCTAGCTTACAGCAGTCTATGTGGTCCTGAGGAAGGACTGAACTGAATTCTGGGTTATACTTAAACAAAATAGGATTTATTGAGATAAGAACAAAATAAGATGCTGGTTATCTGTAACTGTTCGGGAATAAGGAACTTGAAAATATAACTGGCAAGGTAATACACACACAGTCTTTTTTGACACTCAGATCCAACACTGACAGGAATCACTCTTTCCTATAGGCAGCCATACAGGCTAAGCTCTTGGCATTTTTGACTTCCTTCCAGATCTTTAGAGTCTCACTTTTGAAGACATATATACTGCACTTTTTAAGATCCCACACAGAACTATCAGATCACTCACTGACTGAACTCACTCACTGAACAATTCCAACTGATTTTTCTAACTGACTCTTCTATATCTGACTGACACCCACACAGATCCACACAGAACAACTCCTCCCCCACTCTCTCATCCTCCAACCACACCACACTTGTCTCCCTCAAACACTCTACTCTTCTATCACTGCACTCCAACCATACATTTAAAGACACACACACACACACTCTAAAACAAGGAATCATTACAAATCCCCCCCTTGTCCTTAAGCAGAACACATCTCTTTTTCCAAAGAGCTGTGTATAGCTTCTTCTGATGTAGGGAAGTTCTTATAGTCTTTAGACTGGAAGCTCAATTTAGTTCATTCGTCTTCTCTGTTGCTGTTAAAGTCTGTGGGTTCTTTAACTCACAGTCCCACTCTGCTGGGGTATTGTTCTCTCCTAAGTGAAGTCCTCTGCTAGCCGGCTGTCATCTCTGGGATGTCCAACTACTGGGCTGGGGTCATCTTGTGGATGTCCAACTGCTGGGCTGGGGTCAACGTCCTCTCTGGGATGTGGGACTGCGGGGCTGTGGTGATCTTGACTTTGGTCTTCCCTGCTAGGTTGTTGCTTGTTTTTACTGTTTCCTCTATCTGGAAAATGTTTCATAAGAGATGCTTTTCTGTAGCTGATGGGACAATCTTCAGGGTCTCTGTCTGGATTATATTCCAATGCATTGCTACAGATCAGATCAATATTCTTCAGATAGTCCTTTGTAGTTAGATACTGGTGATGATCAATTTTAGAAATAATTGCTGAAAGATCCATTGGCTGCTTGATAACTGTCACATAGTCTGACACCTTGTGCAAATCAACTGGTTTTACAAAGACTCTGAAACGTTTGTCAATGGCAAGTCTGTAAGTAACATTTCTTAAGACAATACAAAGTTCATGTAAAGGGTTTTTTCCTTGCTCCTCAAGCTGTTTGACCTCTGTCAGCTGCCATAGTTCAGGGGACGGTGCTTCTGGTACTACTTCCAGAACCTGTAACACTGCTTTCCCTTTTGATGCCAAGAGGTTTATCAACTTGATAGAGAATTAAATCTTCAGAGATTATTTTTCTTTCTTCAGTGGTAGGTAAGTGGACATTAAAAACTTCTCCATAACCAGTAGTAAATAACTCTTATACCATCTGGCAAAGCTGCACGATACACTTCTGATATTATCAGCAGCAAAACTGGAGCAGACGATGGAATGTTCTGCATCATTGTAGTAAAGGTAGCTTATAGTGGGTGTCCACCCTCCTCCCACCATACGTGCATATTAGGAATGTATATTATGCTGGGTGCTGTCTTTGCAGGCTCTCTGAACAACTTTGTGCATTTTTCTCCTGGTGTTTCTCCGCCCACTCCAAAGTCTAGTGTATACACTGTAAATTTTTCCAGAGCATGTATAACTGCTGTTGCCATCTCCATCAAGGCTTGTCTGTACACTTTGGGAATAACTAGCTGGTCTAAACCATTTTAGTTTCCAAACCCTGTATATTAGCTCATTTTCCTTCACAACATTGGCCCCGGTCGTACGGGCCAGAAAACGCAGGGGGGGGGGGGAGGCGTGGCTCTTCGCCCTGGAGCAAAATAAGGCACGGTAGCTCGATCACATGGGCCACCGGGTTGCCATGCTCCAGCTCCGAGCGCTGATCACACCGCGCTGCTGCAGTACAGTGAAAAAGTGACTGTCTGGAAGCATGTTTTCCTGGTTAACTCTCTCTGACCAGAGTTACTGCAGCTCCAGTGTCTAGAACTTTCATTGTTTCTCTCCCATTTATTTGGGCTATTTCTCTCAGTTCAGTATCTTAAGCAATTTTATCTATTTTTACCCCACATAAATAAATTGTTTCCTCAGTTAGGAGTGAGGGTGTGATTTTACAGAACTTTTCATGTGCTTCTGCTGTACTATTGGAGTCTCTAGGGTTCCATCTCCTTTTCTGAGGTAAATCTAGTGACTCTTCGTACATGCTCAGGGCTTCTCTGTTTATTTTGGGTTTTTTCACACTGATAGGCTAAATGCCCTGTTCTCCCACATGTATAACATTGTCTGTCTCTCCAATAACTCCCTTTGTTTTCTTCCATATTTCTATCCTGTCTCTTTGTAATCTCAATTCTCTCATATGTCCTCTTTCTCTCTGTGTCAGGGCTTCTCTGTGGTTGTACCTTAGACTTGAAAGCTGGCTTATAAGGACCATCTATCCTATCATAACGATCCCAACCTCCACTATTAAGCATTTGCTTATCAGCCCAATCTGCTGCCTGTTTGACATTTTCAGGAAGCTTATCTTTCACTAGAAGTCTTATTACTGAGGGAAGTTGAAAAAGAAATTGATCTACAATCATCAACTTCCTTATTCCCTCTTTAGAGTCAGCTTTGGCTGATGAAGTCCATTTCTCAAAATAATCGGTTAACTTTGCACTGAATGACTTGAAAGACTTATCTTTTTGAGGAATAAGGCTTCTAAATTTTTTCATGAAGTAATCAGCACTTAATCTGAATCTGTCATATACTGCCTCTTTATATTCAGCATAGGCAACAGGCTTATCTGAGGGAAAGGTGTTATAAATTTCAGCTAATTCCCCTCTAATTAAACTGGGTAGATACTTCATGTATTGAGTCTCTGGTATTCCCCAATTTTGAGCAGATTTTTCAAAAGTTGACAAGAAGATTTGTGGATCTTCTCCTGTCACATACATTATGAAATCCTTTGGTGTAACGCGAGGAAACTCATATCTGACATCAGGGTTTCCCTCCCTATTTTCTTCAAGTTTAAGTCTCTGTCTTTCTAAATGTAATTGTTCTGCTTCCAATTGTAGTTCTTTATCTCTAAGTGCTGTTGTCTGTTCCAATTCTTTAGCTTTAAGCTCCATCTCTTTAGCTTTAAATTCTGCTGCAACTTTTTGTTTTTCTCTCAGAAACTCTAAATATTCTGGACTGGGGTTAAACATTAACTCAGGGTCTCTCTCACTAGTAGTTTTGCTAGTTTCTACAGCATTTTGAATCAAGATAGCTCTCATCTCTTCTACATTTTTCCCTTCATGAGGTAAATTTAAATCTTTACACTTTTGGATCAGAGCCTTCTTTCTTTAATCCTAGAAACTCTGCCATTTTTCACTCAGAGTTTTCTTTCTCCCAGAATGTTTATTCCACTTAATATATGCTCAGGATGTTTGTATCCCACTGCTAGTCACCACTTTGTGGCATCTTCTTTATTTGGGTGGACTGTTTTTCACTTTAAATGTGCTCTTTGCTTTTGAAAACTGGGTAGTTTCTGCTGCCACAAGGTATTTAAGGAATTCCAAACCTTCTCTCTGTTTATTTCACTGATAATGTGACCCAGGGTCTAGCTTTCAGAGGTCTATGTGGTCCTGAGGAAGGATTCTGGGTTATACTTAAACAAAATAGGATTTACTGAGACAAGAACAAAATAAGATGCTGGTTATCTGTAATTGTTTGGGAATAAGGAACTTGAAAATATAACTGGCAAGATAACACACACAACCAAACATTTAAAGAGACACACTCTAAAACAAGAAATCACGTGTTCTCACTGGTTAAAAACTAAATTCCTAGTCTCTCTTCCCTTTGCCAGGAACTTAGTTGACACAGTTCTGGATCCTAATGTTTCTCCTATAATTGTATAACTTTTCTCCCACTGGTGGTTACACTGTATTCCAAAATAGTAGTAATTGAGCTCACTGTCCAGAAGCGATCTTAAGGCTCAAGCTATATCCATGGACTAGGTTGCTATATTCATGGACTAGATGCAGCCTTCTCAACATCATAGCCATAACTAGCTAATTTTGCACCTAAGGCAAGAATATAAAATTACATCCCGCATACTTTCATAGTACTTAATGTTGCTAAAAAGGTAAATGCATAAATTACAAGAGTAATAACAACACAACATTTATTTCAGTCATGATGTATTTTTTCTGCACCCTGCACTTTTGTGTGCCAGAGGCAAGTGCCATACTTGCCTTGCCCTTGTTAAAGCTCTGCTTAACATAGATCTAGGTTTTGCACCAGCAGTAGGGTTCCCAACCTCCAGGTTGTTGAAGTAGCCAGAGAGATCACAGGATTGGTAAATGAAAAATAAGCAATAACAACCATGATATAATTACGAAAAGTCTATTCAATTTTTCAAGTGTCTGATAAATATTAATACACTAGGAATAAGGCCTGTTGTGGAAATAAATACAATGAGCTCTAGAAAGAGGCTCTGTGAGAGTGCCCCAGCCTTGGGCACTCAGTGCCAATTCACTGTGGCAACCTCAGCAGGGTATAATGACACAGAGTCCACCATTTTCTCCAGGAAACTGATCTCTGCCATCTGAAGAGCAGTTGTAATTCTGTGTGATTTCCATCCCTCCCCTGGAGACTGGCAACAATGGTTGGTTTGGAGGGTGGAGTCTATGGCATTGTACCTGTCTGAGGTCCCACCCCTCCTTAAACCTCACCCTCTCCAGACTCCATCCCTCAAATCTCCAGGAATTTCCCACCTGGAGTTGGCAGCCCTATCAGGCTCCAATGAGTTTTCTCCAAAAGGCCAAAATAGGTGTGGAAAGGGCCTTTTACTGAAAGGACCTGGTTGCCTAGCAACAGGCACTGAGGAGAAAGCACAGTTGCCACCTTTGATTAGGGAAATACCTGGAGATTTGGGGGTGGATTCTGTGGATGGCAGCATTGGGGGGGATGATGCAAGGACTTAGCAGAGGAAAATGCCATAGGGTCTACCCTCCAAAGCAGCCATTTTCTCCAGGGGAACTGATCTCTGTCATCTGGAGATCAATTGTAACAGCGGAAGATCTCCAGGTCTCACCTGGAGATTGGCAATCATAGGGGAAAGTCAGCCGCACAGCAGGGGGTTGAAGAGAATTGTTTGATGGTCACTGGGTCACCTCATTAGCCAGCCAGCCATAGTGGAGCCAAAACGGCATGAGAGGCATGTTAAATTTATTCTGACAGGAAAGTGGCCAAGCTGGGGGGGGGGTTGTTATGCTGAAAGTCCTTTGTTTTTTTACTCACAGAAGCAAGCTTGGTTGTTTGGTTGCCTACCAACAGCCACTGAGGAGACAGTTAGTCACAGTTAGTCTCACACAGGAGCCAAGAGAAGTATCTTCCTCAGGAGAGTGTCCGGTTATCCAGGAGCCACAGCTCGTTTCCTCTAGGCCAGACCCTCCCTGGCGCTGCTGCCACTGCTGAAGGAAGGTGGGGGAGCCTTTGAAAGGTGCTGGGCAGCCTTCTCTGCAGTGCAGGCCTTGTGGCCGAGGGAGAGGGGCCACAAGGGGCAGTGAAGGTGAGTGCTTCCCCTGCTTGCCACCACTCACTAGGTCTGCCTCCTTCTCCCCCGTGAAGGGGTTGCCACTCTCTCAACAGAGTGTCCATCCCCTTTGCCAGCAGACCGAGGGTGAAATGCTGCCTGCTGCCTCATTGGGCGGGGACAAGTCAACGCAGCGAGCCAATGCAGCCACAGGATTGGGAGACTGTGAGAGTGGCATCTCAGTGGGCCAAAGGCTGTGGAAGCATGTCCAGAAGGGACACCAAAACTCAAATATATATGAGAGATATCTGTGAAATTACATGGATACAAATATCCTTCGCAGTAAGAATAGTCCAATGACATAATGCTCTTCTCTGTTGCAGGAGACTGCCTGGTCCTCTACACCTCAAGGGTCATCCAATGCAAATAAAGTGCAATAGCCAATAAAATGTTCTTTGTATCTTTATTATTCTTGTATTTAAGTAGCACAACCCTCCCCCCCCAACAGCAATGTCTGCAATGTGCCTATCCAGCTGTCCTCCACCAGGGCCAGGGCCTTTTTGATCCTGGCCCCGACCTGGTGAAACTCTCTGCTGAATAACATCAGGGCCCTGTGGGATCTGATGCAACCCCGCAGAGCCTGTAAGGCAGAGATGTCCCACCAGGCTTTTGGTTGAGGACAGCAACGGTTAAAACTGGCACCCTCCTTTTTTACTTTTGGCCCTGCGTTCCCTTCCCCACCTGCTGTGCAGAGAGTGTGACAGCTGGCAAAAAAGGGGTTAATTGCCATCTGGATTGGTTGTTTTATTAGTGCATTGTAATAATTTTATCATGCTGGTGGTGTTTTATCTGCTTTAATGCTTTAAATCGCCCAGAGCCCACTTGTGGGGTTGGGCGATTCAGAAATCTAAATAATGTTGATGATGATGATGGTGAATTATTATTATTATTGTTGTTGCTGTTATCATCATCATCATCAGTCACCTGGAAGTGATGTGAGCATGGCAGGGGTGACACTCTGTTTTTTGGGCAAAACTCAATGGTTTAAGGGCAATCTTACCATAGAGTGTCGCCCCCAATGTGCCTACATTACTTCTGGGTGACGTAGGCATGGCAGACAACATCACTTCTGGTGACATCAGCACATCTGGGGCAATGCTTCTGGCTCCTGAAATGGACCCCCACCCCTGCCAGCCTCTGAAGGACCTGCCAACCTTACCTCTACTGTTGCATCAGAGGAGGTCCTACTCCTGGAAGCACTTGTCAGTTTCTTATCTGAGCAGAGGAACAGAACATGGAGAAGAGAGTCACCGTGCTGCCAGTTGAACACTGTCTTCTGTTAGGAGATGTACTTTTAAAATGCTTTTGTTTGTTATTTTCTGACCTGCACACACACCTGAATGGTGCTTGCAAGTGTCTTTGGTCTGGGAGAACTGTGTGCTTTGATGTGACCACCTGCTTGCAGTCTGCACTTTCATGCTAATGAAGTCACACACACACACATATGTATACATCTACCCATCAGGCACTGGGAACAAGAAAGCATCTCCATTATGGTCTGCTAGAAGGATGACAAAAACAACAACCTGTCTACCATCAAGGAATCTGAATTCTACACGTAACCCACAGGATGCTTGGTATTTTGCAAGTGTTAGGACTGTTTCCTGTTTGTGACTTGGACCAAGCCAGAGTCATCTGCATTCTTAAGGTTTCCATGACAACTCATCTTTGCACCTTGGACCAAATGTTCCCCTTTAGTGAAAGGTGTAGATTTTCAATATTGCCCCACTTTAGTAGGAGGGTACCCCACATCCTATAGCCAATGATATAGGAATGGGACGGACTGGAAGACCCTAACACCAGCCCCCAGGATAGCTGATAAAAGTAAGGTTCAAACTTTGTTTTCCGCCGGCCTTGGTCATCTTTCCTTGGTGTACACCTACCTCGCTAGCAAGACATTTATTCCTCACACATGTTGGCAGGTTCCAACTGTGTGCAGTAAAAGTAACTTTAGTTAGAATCTTTGTTCTTGTATTCTTCACTGTGAAGGTTGAGCTTCCGGAAACAGATAAGTATCACGTGTATTCCCCTCCTAAATACCTTTAGTTTAAAACCCCAATATTGTTTTCCATTACTACTGTATCTAAAGGAACTTGTGTGTACATGTGTATGCATCTGTTTTGTTTGCCTGTGATTCAAAAGATATTATTCAGTAAAGAGAATATTTGATTTTACTAAAGAAACCTTGTCAAGCGTTCTCTTTTGGGAAACTGGTTTTCTGGGTGAAACTACTTTCTCTGTATACATAGACCAGAACTCAATATAAGTTTAGACCGATTAATGCGTACATAAGCATTTCGGCTAACGCTTCTAATGGTAGCTTCTGTCCAGGTTTGTAGTCATTGAGTCTTGGATCAGGGGATGATTACAGGAGGTCCTGTACCCAGGAATGGGTAAGGGGTATATGTTAGAACCTCTGGGAATGCAATGGTCCCAGTATGAGGTGTTCTGTTTAGCTGCTGCACTAGAACCCCCAGCAAGGCTGGCAAGTCCTCCTAGCCCTGTTATGTACAGGGTGCTTGCATTGGGGTCTGTTATGGACAGATTTGCAAGATTATCAAAGAGAACAAGTCTGTCCTGTCTACAGTTTGTTTTATGTCACAAAACAACATTTCAGTGTCATGGACACAACATATGCACATAGTGGAGGGGATGGGAGAGAGAGATCAATGTATGGATATCACATTTCTATCCATCTGTCACAGCTCTCTTGTTAACCCAGTGGAGGATTGATGAAGCACTTCCATAGTTTGGCATCTATCCTCTGTGCTCCATATGCTGTTTGCACACTGCACCTACAAAGACCTAAGGTCATAAAGGAATGTTTATTGGCTAAATCCTTCTTTGATGGGTCTTTTGAACTGGCATAATACTTTTTCATTAGTTATACCTTTGTAGATTTGTCCCAAACATCTGGTTTGTGTGGGTTTAGCAATAACGTTTTAAAAAAGATACTTTGA
Source organism: Gekko gecko (assembly GCA_029375565.1). Classification (NCBI taxonomy): domain Eukaryota; kingdom Metazoa; phylum Chordata; class Lepidosauria; order Squamata; family Gekkonidae; genus Gekko; species Gekko gecko. Next base: position 96,448,480 of record JAPDNY010000003.1, on the reverse strand, counting down.
CTGGGAGACACTTTGTGGATCTAGCTTCCTCACGTGCTTAGTTGGCTATATAAGCTCATGCTATCATATCAATAGAGGAAAGGGAAATGGGGAAACTAGACTTTACCCATGTACACAGGTATGCATATATCTAGGGATTGATCTACAGGATTGCTTTGAAGCAATCTGGCTCTGACAACCATGTCCAAGTGGTAACAAGAGAACTTATGGGCTTTTCCCATTCTCTTTTTCCTCGTTTGTGTGTCGATTGGGTGTGTGTGTGTGTTCTGCATGTGGTTTGTGCCCTCTAGTGGTCAGTTTGATATTATATTGTTTTATCTCCAGCATAAAAATCTGCCATGTTGATCTGCAGGGAGATACGCCAGACATAAAGCAAAACAAATGCAGAAAAGACCCCCCCTCCCAAGCAATAGGAACACACAAGTGAGGAAAATAAGAATGGGAAAAGCCCCATATTAGGAAAGGGATTGAAAGCTGAACAGCCAACATTATAATGTCCCTGTGTAGCTCTGTGGTGTGGCCTGATTTGGAATACTGTGTGCAGCTCTGATCACTGTTTCTCAAAAACTACACTACAGTGTTAGGAAAAGTACAGAAGAAGGCAACCAAGGTGGTGGAGGTGGTGGAGGAGGAGGAGATTGGATTTATACTCTGCCTTTCACTCGGAGTCTCAGAGTGGCTTACAGACTCCTTTCCCTTCCCTACCCCACAACAGACACCCTGTGAGGTGGGTGTGGCTGAGAGAGCTCTGAGAGAACTGTCCTTAAGAGAGAGCAGCCCTGAGACAACTTGTGACTGACCCAAGGTCATACCAGCAGCTGCATGTGGAGGAGTGGGGGATCAAACCCAGTTCTCCCAGATTAGAGTCCACACTTCTAACCACTACACCAAAGGCGAAACACCTTTCCTACAAGGAAAGACTGAAGAGCCTGGTAATTGTCAGTTTAGAAAAGAGATGACCAAGGGGGGACATAAGAGTTTTATAAAATTATGCATGGGGTAGAGAAAATGGACAGAGAGAAGTTTTGTCCCTCTCCCAAAATACTAGAACTCATAGGCAGCCAATGAACTTGATTGGGAGTAGATTCAGGAAGGACAAAAGGAAATACTTCTTTGCTCACAGGGGTGATTAAAATGTGGAATTCATTGGCAGGGGATGTATTGATGGCTATAGGCACAGATGGGTTGAGAGGGGGATTATAATGGAGTATAAGTCTATCAGTGGCTATTAACCATGGTGACTAAAGGAAACCTCCATATTCAGAGGCAAGAAACCTCTCAATACCAGTGCAAGAAAATAACATCAGTGGAAGGCCTCAGCCTCTAAGCCCTGTTGTTGGCATCTATAGTAACTGTTGGTCACTATGTGAGACAGGATGCTGGACTAGATGGACCACTGGTCTGATCCAGCAGGGCCCTTCTTATGTTCCTCTATCTCTGAGGTCAGAGAAACACAAGGATCTCTGTACAGCAGGACTGTTGCATTGATGCACACTGAAATGCAGAAGACTAGGGATCTGTTAGATGGTCAAAGCACCAGGAGTCATTACGGGCGTCCCTTCATTTTACCAGGAGATTCCTTCTGCCTCAAGCTAGCATATCCTGACACACTTGGAGTACCCGTCATTGCATTTATTTATAAACAGATGAAATAAATGTGTTAGGAAAATATCCTAGTAAAAATCGGTTGCTTTAGTAGGATGACACTGACCTCACCTTGAACAAATGGTCAGTCAGACAGAGAAGATTAAAGCCTCTTCCACTTTCTGGCCAGCAGCTGAAATACTCTGACCTGAATTTACAAGTAAGAGAATCTCAGTGTAAGGCTGCAGATGTCCATTCCGGGCTTGACTGGCATTCGTCAACAGCCTACATAGGTCAGCATCGTAAAAGTCAATGTTGTGAAAAAGCTGACAATGGCGAGAGAAGCATATGGAGCTCTGTTGAACACCCATATTTCTTCTTCCAAGTGGCTACGCTGCAACTTCACTGCGGTGGCAAAAAAGAAAATTGCAGATGAACGATTCCAACGTGACCGTTTTATCTCAGAGCTGGTACCCAGATGCTATGTGGGTATCTTGGTCAATCACAAAATTGTTGCCAGCTGCCGATCTGATTGAGTGGCACAGAAGGCAATGCAATTCTTGGGTGTTACTGGGCGTGGTGTTTCCATTAGTATTAGTGCCGTGCAAAGCAGCCGTTTCTCATTTAGAATGCCACGTGCAGCATTTTTTGTCACCCGATTTAGAAACAAAACCCTAAGACTAGAATCATAGAAGAGGTCTGAAAGGGAGGCATCGTTTCCCATTTCTTTTGTCCATCTTGGACTTGCAGATTGCAATGGGCAGGAATGGAGCACCTGCTTTATGAGACAAAACTGAAAGGCAGAGATCTTTTTTTAACTGAAGGGCAAGGGGCTGGCTAAGGGCAATTATAACCCTCTTCAGCATAGAGCAAGTGTAGCACAATCCTGGTAACCTTGTAGAGGTCATTTCCACAGCCTCAGCTACCTCTCAGGGTTGTTGTGAAGATAAAATGGGTCATGTAGCCCCATGTTTGCTGCCATAAGTTCCTGGGAGGACAAGTAGGGTGCAAACAAGCTTGTAAATTTGTGGGATGGGTCTGTCTAATATCGTATTATTTTGTTAGGGTTACTGGACCCCCAGTCCGGGCAGGGTCCCCCCGCTTTTTTGGGCTTTGGCCTGATGCCGGACAGCTGGCCGGGGGAGGGAAGCCCTGCTCCCAAACAGAGGGACACTGCATGGAAATGTCCTCAACACAATGACATCACGCAGAAGTGACATCATCACATTGGGATGTCCCATGACTGTGTTCTGCTTTTTGGCCAAACTTTATGGTTTCAGGCCAAAAAAACAATAGAGTTTTGCCCAAAATGCAGAGTGTCACCGTGTGATGTTCCTATTGTGATGATGACACTTCTGCATGATGTCGTCGAGTCAAGGACGTCATGTGACATCCCCACCCACCTTGAAAACGCCCCCGCCGGGAAGCTGAGGGGACCATACTGTTATTTTTTGTATAGTCCCCAGATGCTTTATAAGATGCTTTACACATAATAATAATCCTGTAGGTTGGATCCTATTAGTTTTCCTGCTCTGTCTCACCCAGTTCTTCCCATTACTGCATTACTGCAGTTCCCATCCAGCATACCTTTTGTGCCCGTAGATCTGTACCACAGCCTTTTGGGAGGTCCAAGGGGGCTCCCCCTCCCCCTTTTGACAGAAGGAAACCAGGTAGGATCCAACCCTATGACTCCCTTTGACTATGTGCTCCATTGGAGGAAAGCTTCTTTGCTTAATGCACGAAAGCTGTTGTTATCCAAGCCGATAATAGTTATTGCTAACAGTTATAGAAACTACAGAGGGGTAATGTAAGAAGAAGGGAAATTACTTCAATTAAGGAAGATTGTGTGCATGAAGTATTAATGGCTGTTAATAGGTTTAAGTTGGAAATCAGAAGTTTTCTGGCTTTTAGAAGTGTACAGTTTTGCAACCAACTATAACAGTTGTCCAACCAAATGTCACAGCTGGCTTGAAAACAGAACCTGGATATGTTTAGGAAGGACAATTTATTATTTTAAACACCTCAGAGTCAGGAAGGGTTTTTCATTTTCTACTCTCTTCCCTCTTCCTCTCCATACTAACTGAAAGTCACCAGAAACAGGGCTGTTGAATGGGCTGGGTTTGTGTTATTGGGTCAAAAACACTTTGATTGATTTGATGTCACATAAAGTAACTAATTTCAGTACTGGTTAAGAATTTGCCCCCAAGTCATATTGGATGGGAACCCTGTTTATATTTTAAATCCCCTTTTGTACACTTCTCCTTTCTGTATATGGCACAATATTATAGGGATGGCATGAACTGATTTGTAGGTCTCTTGGTGTTGCATTAGATGGGATTTGGCCAACTGACAGCCCACAAAATGATTCAAGCTCCCAAAGCACATTTCAGAAAGATCAATGAGTCTTTCTGAAGATTTCATATTTTTATTGCTATCTCTTGCTCGTTCTGGAGAACAAAGGATCCCTACCAATCTGCCCTTTAAGGGATATTTCAGAAAGCACATCCATTCTTCCTCTCTGAGTCCTATTTATGAGTCCAATTCAAGACTGGCATCTAGAATTGGTGTGATTGGCCATTTGCTGAGGGCCATGCCTGGCAGGGGACCCAACCATCAGCAAATCAGAGGCCTCCACAACTGTTTGTTCTGCTTCCTTGTTCTTCCACCTCCTCTTTCTGTAAGCCCAATTCTCACTGCCTCTAAAAGAAGAAGGCTGGCAAAGTGAGCAGGTAATACTGAATGCTGCCAGCCTGATTGCAAGGAGGAAGCACTGCCACCGTTTCTCTCCTCCTCCTCCTCCTCCTCGCAGCTGCTTGCCTGCTTTCCTATCCTTCCCCATACTGGGTATCATCTACTGTGTGTGGAGGAGTCACAGCCACGAATGCTGGCCAACCTTTAGTGATGCAGGGGGCAGGTGAATGAATAGGTGGCAGTTCCTCCTTGACTTTTTTTGCTGTGCTTTAACCAGGGCCCGGGGCCCGGCTTTTTGCACCCTAGGCAAGGCTAACGTCTTGCGCCCCCCCCCACACATTGTTAGCCAATTTTCAAAAGCAGATTAATTGTAGGAAAAATGAAAAGCACAACACTTGAAATTGTTATTTTTTTAAAAAAACAAATCGTGAGAATAAGTATTACAAAAATCTTTGATTTTCTTTCTCAAACGGAAAACAGTTTTAGCACACAAATCATTTTGAATAATCCTGTGAACTGTGATATTAAACTTTAAGTCTCTTGAACGTTTCCATTTCAGGCACAGCAAAATCTTATTCTGTGTGCCTTTTCTTTTTTCTTTTTAATTAAACTTTATTAATTTCAAAATCTTACAAATTAATTACAAGCTTTTTTACAAGGACATAAAATTAACATTCTTTAATAATACAAGTTGCCAACCCTGTTCTGCTTTTACTTCATTTTTATATTATAGTCATTAATTGTCTGATAGAAATTGGCAAGCCTAAATAAATATTTCTGCCTCTCAAAATTACTCCAGTACAAATGCAATTATAAACTCTATTTCCCATAATTTTCCTTATATCTATTTGAGTAATGTTTTGTTAGATCTCCTTATGTTTATGACCATATGTTCTGGACATATTTCATTTTAAACTTTATATTACAAGATGAAATACAGTAAAGTAAAATAGAAAGAAAAAAAGGAATATATTACATAATTTCACTACTCTGCCGTCTTAATATCTTTTACTATGATTATGTTCTTCTTCTTAACTGGAGCCTTTTCCTTTGCAGATTTTGTCACTAATTCCTTCAGGTCAAGTGCCGGTTCTTCAGCATGTCTATTAATTGAGTTTGCCGTCTTTCCGCCACCTGTGGCTGAGATCATCTACTGCCAGCTGTAGTTGCTGAGTCCCAGGGGTCGTTATTGCTGACTTGTAAGTAGGACATTCATATCGCTTTAGGGAAAGGTGTGGGAGCAGTTGCACAGTTCTTAGTGCAGAGGTATTTTCCCCCCTGCACTTGCTCCTCTGCAACAATTACGCTCTGCACTTTGCTACAGCAGAATTTCCCTACTTTCCTCCCCTTTCTTGCAGCCATGACACTGTCTTTCTGCCCATTTCTTTCCAGACACAGCATGTAGCTATAGATCTATATCTATACTGCAGCTGCCAGGAGCCTCCAGCCTTGGCCTCCGTGAAGCTGGGGCTCCTGCACTTGGTGGCCCTTCGCCAGGCCCCTGACCCCAGGCCAGGCGCTCTGGGATGCTCCACTGGGTGGCTGGGAAGGGGTGCCACGACCAGGGGGGAGAGGTGGGACGCTGCAGTTATTGGGCAGGACTCTACACCCTGCTGTTGACCCAGGGATGCCAGTGGGGGGCAGAGCACCGAGTGGAACAGCACTGAGTGGCGGGCAAGTGGCAGACGGTGTGGAGCGAGCACCTCGGAAGGTTCAGTCAGGCTGGTCTGCATGCCCGGAGAGCCATGCCCAGTGCCTGGCTGTCCCTGCTGTGAGGTTGCTGGGAGGTGTGGCCAGGTGGACTGATGGCCAACTTGTTGCGGGATGCATCAGCAACTTCACCCAGCAAGCATGGTGGGGAGATGACCGGCGCGGCCGGCTGGCTGTTGGGGCTGGGTGGGGCCAGGTGGGGCTGGGTGGGCAGTGGCGGAAGGGGACCTCGATGTGCTACGCCATGCTGGAGGAGCTGCCACCAGGCTCAGTGGTGGGCTGTGCCCCTCTGAGGTCTGCACCCTAGGCAGTTGCCTAGTTGGCCTTATGGTAGCACCAGCCCTGGCTGTAACCAAGCAAGGCAGTGACAGTGAGAAGGAGGAGGTAATGCTGCTACTGATCCCCAGAGCGAAAGACAACAGACATTTGAGTGCTGGTAGCAATGAGGGGCAAGACTGTGGGAGGGGGGCCAGCCTTATTGTGGAGAGGTCCATTGATGGTGTTCTGCCTAAGGGCCCCCTAAAAACTAAAGCCGTACTGAATGACTATGCTACAGAAGCACACGTGCTCCTTATCTGTGCAGCTCTGAGTGCTATGTGGTGCCAATTGTGTCATAGAGCCAGGCCATCTATGGGGAGGTGGTGGTGGGTTGTTTTGATTTATGAGCCTATTGTACAGCGGCTAGAGTTGCCTCAGGAAATGCAAATGTGTTTCCTTGCATTAGACATCCATTTGATTGGGGGGGGTCCCTCTGATTTTGATTTTGGTACCATCTGAACACAGTACAAATCTTGCATATGCTCAGGATCCCCCTCAAGCAGATGACCCCGTTCAAGGGCAGAAGGGGCCAATGCTTCAACAAGGCAACAAGTTGCCTGGTCTCCCTTTAGCATCATGCCTGCAAGTGTTCTGTTCCAAGACCAGGAAGGTCTTTTATTCCAGGTTTTTGGTGGTGGAGGATTATTTTGGCAGTAGAACAATCCCATCCTCTTGAAGATTCCAGTGGAAAACTGCTATGTCAGCATCACATGGAGAATAAATGCATTGTCCTCAGGGCTATTTTTGGGCAGGAACGCACAGGAATGGAGCTCCGGCTGGCTTCCGAGTCGGCCATGCCTACAGCCTCTCTTCCCTCAGGTTCCCCAGGTGCCTTGCAAGCTGCAGGGCACCAGGGGAAGCCAATCCTGGGAGGGAGCTGTGCTGTTAGGGGTGTGGCCTAATATGCTAATGAGGTTGTGCTGTTGGGTGTGGCCTATTATGCTAATGAGTTCCCGCTGGGCTTTTTCTACAAAAAAAGCCCTGATTGTCCTTATGGACTTCGTATGGTGATAGTGGGTATTTAATGAACTCTAGAGTTCAGTGGTCTTCTGTGATGTGCCAGATACATGTGAAGGTACAACCAGATACCAGGTAGAATGATGTGATACAATCAGTTCTTGGTACTTTACCAAGCCAAAAAGTAACAAATGAATCTGCACTACACCCCCCATTTGATGTTTCACATTTGTACCCCACCCACCCTCCAAGGATTCTAAGGCAACATCCGTACCTCATGAGATGACTTGTCCAAAGCTACCAATCCAGGTCTAAATGTGCTTAATCCTCGATTATGTTGGCATCTTCAAGTAGGTGGAATTGTTCTGTGCCTAGATCAGCCATCCTACACTAGAGCTCTATAATGAAAAGGAAAAGGGCTACTGGAATGACACAGCTGCTCATCTTTTAGCATCTGGGGGTGTCCAATTCCTTTCTGCCACTGTCAATAACAAGATTCTAAATCTGTCTCAGAGTTTTCTGGGGTGGGAGGATTTGCGTCAGTGGGTGACTTTTATAGCTGAGAGAAGGGAAAGGGGAGGACTCCTGGAATGCAAAACAGCCGGCGCTTGAGTCATGGGCTCAGAAGTCCTCCTCAGTGGTAGGCTGCAAACTTGGGAGGGGGAATATTTATAATCAATTTTGGCTGTATCATTATGAAAGGGTGGATGGTGGGACCTGCAACCTCTTCTGGATTTGGAAGGAAGGTATTTTGCTGGAATTCACCTCTGTGAGTGTCCTGCAATGTTCCTTTAACTGGTTTATCAAGGTAGGTCTGGCAGTGATGATGGAAAATGTGACTCAGAGCTTCCCTTCCCTGGTTCTTCCAGATGTCGTTTCAGCCAGAATTCAGAAAGTTTTCATCCCATTGCAATTTGTGGAGTGAAACAGTTTCTCAGGTGGATAATTTGCACAGGTATTGAGAAATTCCTCTGAACTCCTTAGTAATGTCTTAAGAATTCCTTGGGTCGCATTCAGATGGGTCTTTAGATATGACCCAGGCATGAATGCCTGGCAGATTTAAAGGGAATGATCAGACAGTGACATCTGGGAAAGGTGCTGCTTCTGTGACCAGTCTGTTTAGCCCCAACAGGGAGCTGGACTTAAAAGATACTGGTGAAAGTCCGGTGCTGATGCTTGCCGACGGGCCAATGACTGACTTTTCCCCATCTGATCATTCCAGCGTGCAATCAGCCCATTGGGATGGTCTGCTCCGGACCATCCCAAATGGCCATGATTAAAAAAAATATCTCTAAGCGATATGCACATAAATGCATAAATGTGCACTAGCTGCAGAGCTCCGTTCAAGCAATCTGGACAATTTCATGTTTATGAATGGGCTGTGAAATTAATGAACCTCATTAACTGATTTTGGACCTAGAGGGAGGATAAGGTAGGTCTTTCCCCATGCAAAGTAGTCCCTCTACTGACCCAGATCTCAAGGGCAAGGGGGATTACTGGGACTCATTTCATCCAGCCCTGGCCATCTGCATCAGAACAGAAACTGAAAGAAGAAGTTGGGTGTGCTTGGACTGTCCTGTTGGTCACTCCATGGGGAGAGCTGGGGAGGCATACCCCACATCACCCCCTCCCCCCAAAAAACCCTGCTGCTTTCCCCTGACACTGAGCCACCAGCTGAGGATCATGCATCTTCAAGGACCAATTCAGGTAGGATTTGGGTATGGAAACCCAACAATTTGGTGTGGGTGATGTGAGTTGGTTTTGTGGCAAGGGGTTGTGGAACAGTCAACTCTCTATGCAGTATTCGCAGGTGCGCGATGTCCCACCAGGGTTTACAATTCAATCTGGGCTATCCAGTACGTGAATGGTGGTGGAGCAAGCTGCTGGCAAGTTGGATGGAGGGCATGTGCCCTATGCGCACCACCTCTGGATCCCATATGGTGGCGATAGTTTGTTGTTTCCTGGAGCAAAGGAGATACTAGTTAAGCAGTGCTTCCAAAGACAATGCCATGTGCAAAGTGATGGGCCTCATGTTTTTGTGGTCCAGTTCATGACGTGCTGACCAAAATGAGTTTATGGTGGGGGGGGGGCATTGACCCAGAAGTCAAGAACAAAGTAGGGTGGACAGCATCAAGTGGACGGCGTGAAACGATGATTCTAATTCTCTTCTCCCAAACACCCGTTTTTCAGACACTCTGTGCAGCCCCATCTATAGTGATCCATGGGATGTTGCCATGTAAGATGCGGAGGGTACATCGGTGGCTGTGGCACATCTGCAGGGCACAGGTTTGAGCAATAGGGTTTCCCTGCCTTTCTTCCCAATCTGCATCCCCTGAAATGAGGGGGCAGCATGAGGCACCCACCTTTCTGGACACCTCCTTTCTCTTTGGAGACATTCCACTCTCCCCCCACTCTTGCCTAGATGGAAGTCCATCACTGACAATGGCAAGGTGGCACCACCTTATCTGCACAGAATTGGAACCACAGTCTCCTTTCTTTTGCAGGAACACGGGAAACTATACTGTGAGTGATGAAGGGGCCTGGTTGCCACTGGACTGCATCGAGAAAGACCCATCACCATAGCATTGTATTACAGATAACAAGAACGCTTATTGTGGAGTCTAAAAATTCACCATCTTCTGAGGTTACGCGGAATCAGCTCAGACAGGTGCTGTGCACCATGGGATCGGTGTGTGTTGGCTGGGCCGGGTTTTGTTTTTTTTAACAAATTTGTGAGAAAGCACTAAGAGAAGGTGAAAATGTGTGAATGCATGCTGGCCAAACATGTGGAACTCCTTGCAGACCACCATTCCTTGAAACAGGGTTTCTGGGAGTCACACAGAGTGACGCTGAGTTGTCTACATGCTGCCATGCCCACACTTGCAGACCTCTTCTTGTTTATGCCACCCTAGGGCATTCGATCAAAGGTAGGCATTGTTCCCTTGAGAACGGGAGAGGCGACAGTTCTTGCAGTCCCTTATGAACCAGGCTTCACCACTCCTGTTTCCCCAGTACCCCATAACTCTTTTGTCCCAGGAAATGTGCATGTAGGACACAGTGGGGGTCCCTTTTATTATGAGGGTTATCACGGTGTCTAGAGACTGCATGGGCATTGTAGGGTGCAGGGAATTCATCATGCAGTAATAAATATGCAACAATGGGAAACGTTTTAACAATACTTTATCACATTAACATAAAACTAATTCTAATAACTCCAAACTGTAATCCTGGTGCCCACCCACCCTAACCTGCAACAAGAAAAAACTGCAACCAAACATAACGCCCTAGTTCCCTCCATTGTCCTCTGATGACAGTTCCTCAGGTTCCCCTCCCTCCTCCATGCTCTCCTCTTCCTCTGCCCCCTCGGACTTCGCTTCCTCCTGCTGGTGTTCCTCCTCTTCCTCTTCCTCCTCCTCCACCCCTCTAGCTTCATGACGCTGGTGCTCCACAGCCACATCCAGCTTCATCTGGACCAGCACCTCCCTCAGCCTTCTCATCCCTTGCTGGATGAAGGAGAGCCGGTAATGGTGTCACTCAACCGTCAAGAGAGTGTGGATGAGAAATTATAGAAAAATAAGGGCCTCAGTTTGAAATGTTTGTTTTCCCTGCAGGTGGCCAGGAATCAGGATGTCAGGCTCATTAGTCAGGTCACACAACACAGGGTTTCTTCAGAAAAAAACTGTTTATTGGTGAATCAGAACTAAAGACACGTGCACTGCTTGCGTCAGGAATGCCTAGGAACAGTAGGGCCTCCTGAGTTATACTAAAACCAAACACCCCCCATACAAGTTGAAGCCAATGAATATAGTTCACGCACGTGGGCAAAACAGGCAAGCTAAACTAACAGCTGTTGGTTCCCAGCCTAAGAGTTCTGCAGCGGGAACTTCTACAAGGTCAAGCAAGAGATAACAAACAGACAGTAAATCAGTGAGGCTCAGAGGCAGGCGGAGGAATCGTACCCCTCCACATTCCAACACCATGACAAGGCTACCTGACACAGGGGTGATGATCGCGTGGACTAAGGTGAATACTTCATAGAGCAAGCCAGTCTCTATTTGCATTCGTACTTCGGGTCTTTTTTTGGACTGAGAGCGAGGGGGAGTGCAACCATCTATGCCACCCACAACACCTGGTGCATGCAACACATGCATCCATTTGTGGGGTGAGAGGCTGTGCCTACAACCAGGAACGATTGGTACCCAGCACCCGTTAACGTACGGTGCTGTCACATCAACCTTGAACTGGTCTCAAATGCTCTAACCAGTGCTCTAATGGTCTAAGGGTCTCTCAGTCAGCGACAAGTGCACCCAGTGTATGTCGCATGTGGGTGGTTGGGGGTGGCGATATGGCAAGCCACCACGAAAATACGGACGGTTGCCGGGGAATGGCCAACATGCGTTCTTGGTTCTCTGGTCTTACCAGTTGTTTTTAAGGACTGGAATCCCTCCTCCAGGACTTCCACCCGCTGCAAGACCCCAGGGAAGTTGGTTCCCTCTGCCTCCCTGCTGGTCCGTGGTCTTCCTCCTTGTAATAAAACAGGTCATGGTCATATTGTGCCTACCCTGCCATGTGGTTTCACTTAGTCTTCTCGCAACAACTATCATTCTCTGACTCTGGAGCGGAGCTGATCACCACTGGGGTGGGGAGGCCTCCCTGGGCGGCTGCCTCTGCAATGTCCTGCCCCCCTCCCAGGTGTTAAAATGCAGAACTTTCAGTTAGGTACCACGTGTGCTGCTTCAGGCATAAATGTTCCCCCACCTCCACATCTGTCAGGTCTGCCCTCCCATGTGCTGGATGCTTTCCGGGGATGTTAGAATGAGGGAAGATCTGGTTCCAAGCCCTGTGTCCCAGGTCTGAAACTCCCTCAGAGTGTCCCTTCTTACTCTCCTAGACCCTCATCTGCGTATGTAACAGCGACCAGTTCCCATGGAGATTATGCTTCATCGAAGGGGACTATGCTCAGCCCCAGCAGCCCACAACTTTGGCTATTCACGTTGCTTTGTTGATGTCAAAAAAGTTGCCGCCACTGAGATCCCGTGTTACTGCTGCACACTAAGCATTCTTTCATGTCTGGGGAGCATCCCACATGACTGGATCACAGATAGAGCACATGGCGCTCTGCTGTCTGGACTGCTTTAAATGATTAGGTGATTCACAGTCTTCCGCAAGGAATGTCAGTTTCCTCAAGAGTTCCACCACATGCCACGTCTTATTTTAGGAAATGGATTCATGAGTAACCTCACCTCTTCCCCCTTCTTCCTCCGCGTGGGCTGCTGCCTCTGGGTTGCTGATGTTCTGAGCTGTTTTGGTGAAGGTGTGAAAGAAGGCGGTGGTTACTTCTTACAGAAATACCAACATGAGGATGGACGTGGCGGGATGTGGGGTGGTGACAGTATCAGGACCTGTCAAAGCTATTATCCTTCCAGAGTGCCATGCGCTTACCATAGCACCATGGGCATTGCAGATCCCTGAGGGACTCACCGAAATGGTTTCTGGGTCAGCGGGCAAGGTACAACTGGGAAAGGGTAGGATTTGAGGAGCTGTCAGGGCGGGTGGGAACAGAAGTTGAATGGTGAAGGGGGAGCCACTCACCCTGGCATGGTGCTGCTCCCCCCCCGGAGTGCACAGCTCCTGTCCGTGAAAAATGACAGTGTTTCTTAGGATCACTAAAGAAATTTATCACATTGCTGGGGGCAGTGAGGCTTGATATTATGCACTTACTTGAGGGGCATCTTTCTTGCCATCGAGGCCTTCCCACCTGGTCCCACAGCCGTCTCACAATATTAAACCTGGGGGGACAGGACCTCGTGGGAGGGTTCGTAGAAGGGCATTGTAGAAAGCCGCCTTTTCTCTCTTAAAGTTAGCTCTGCATTGGTCTGCAGACCTCCTATACCCCCTCCCCTGAAACACCCCTGCCACTCTCTCAAAAATTGAGGTGGTCTCCATATCAGTGGACGGCATGACCCTTTCGCCCGCCTCCATCTCCACCATGGTCTCGAGCATTAGCTCAAAACATCCTTGAATGTTCTTTAGATGTCAATGGATGTCTTTAACCTCAGCTGAAAGCTCTCTTTTGAACACACGCAGGGGCCTTTGCTTCCTCTCGCTCCACCACCAAATCAGGAGACTACAGATAAAAGTTGCTGCTTCTGCTGCCTTCACAGTTTCTCATGTCCATGAGCCTGATACCTGGCATGGAACCAGGGCTGGCTCCTGGTGTCAGGGCGCCCTAGGCCAGCTTGTGGCACCGTGCCCCCCCAGCAATGCCAACCTCCCAATGGGGCCTGGAGATGGGGGGCGGCACCGGCAAGCCAGGGAAGAGGCGGGGGTTTAAACCCCTCTGCGACTCCTCACTAAGAAATGCAGGCTGGCTTCTCCCGTGCACCAGGCAAGGAGGTAGGAGGGAAGGGAGGGAGAGGAGACAGGGCAGCTGAGGTGCTCTCCCTTCCTCCCCTCCTTCCTTTGTGCCCGTGCTCTTGGCACCAACTCGGGCAGGCACGGAGAAGCCTTTGTTGGGCCAGACTGTACAGGAGGGAGGGAGGGAGAGAGAGAGAAGGAAGGCAGGTGGGCAGGCAGGTGGGGGGGCCTTCCCCCCACACATGAGGGCCCACAGAGGGCCTTCCATCCTGAAGGCTCCTGCACAAAGATCTGCTCCCTCCTGTGGCCACCTTCCCCGCAGGACCCTGCTACAGAAAACACCCCGGGTCATGCGCAAGAGACCGCTGGCCCCATCTCCCGCCCAGAGAAGCCCTTGGAGGAGGAATCAGACTCATCCTCAGCCTCCTCCGGCTACCTCAGCAGCACCCCCAAAGCCTCCCCCCCTTGCTCCTCCAGCCCTGGGGCTGGGCAGATGGCCAAAGGCAGCAGGGGGAGGGGAGGGGGCATCCCCGGCCATCTCCTGGTGGCCCCTCCCTCTTGCTGGCACAGACTGCCGGGCACTCCCTGCAATGAGACACCACCTCCCGCCTCCCTCCCCGAGGGGCCCTACGCCTAGCACCCACCCAAGGGAGTGGCTTCCACCCACCTGTCCTCCCGTAACCTCCTCTTGCAGGGCCAAGTGGGGACTCTCTCGCACGCGCGCACCTGGGAGGGGGGGGAGGAGGAGGAGGAAGCTCTCCCTGCCGGCAGGCCACTTCCAGCACTCGGTGGGATGTGGCAGATCAGCTACCACCACCCCCATCTCTTCCCTCGTCTCTTATCTGAGCCCGAGGGGGGAGGGGGAGGGTGGGCAAGCTCCACTGCTGCCTCCTGCACCCCGCCGGGGTGCTCTTCACTGATTGCGGCAGCGGGGATGTGGCAGGGGGCTTTTCTCAGGGAGGTGCAGTTTGGCGCCGCTGCGGCCGGCGCGCTCTAGGCGAACACCTAGCTCGCCTAGTGGGTGAGCCAGCCCTGCCTGGAATTTGGCTTCCTGACAAAAATTATATATCTACATATGTTCAGTGAGTTTATGGCACTTATAGGCAATATCTTGCATCTCCAAGCAAGTGAGAAGCTGAACAGGGCTTTCTGGAAGTGAGGGATTGGATTTCTAGACATAGATGTAATATAGCAGTGAAAACAATTATCTGTGATAGAGAACTCCCTCGTTCAAGGTTTAGCTATTCCATAAGCCAAAAATTCCATCCACTTCTGTCCCCCCCAAAAAACAAGTAGGGTAACAAAACAAATAACTTGAATTCCTGTTACTGCTGAACTCCCACTAGCTCCAGTTCTCTCCTTCCCCTTCCCTCCCTTCCCACCTTCTTAAGGAGAAAGGAAAAGCAGGGCCCCCCACCGATGGGCAGACCAGGGGCAATTGAAATGACCCTGGAAATGGTTTCTGGAGGGCCCCCAACGATGCCCCGGATCGGACTGAAAGTGCAGCTCCGTAGCAGATCGGAGGGTACAGAATGCCTGGACTTTTTGAGGGCGATCCCAAGCCGGCCTCCTTAGAAGTGAGTCCTGTTTCATTCCACAGGTCTTCCCTTCCCATTTTCTGTTTCACTCGCATTTTTTTTTAAACCCAACACATAATATTAATTCATTATAAGGCATCAGCTCTGTAACATGCATTTTAATAGGAATTACGCCTGCTTCCCTTCCTTACAAAAACATGTTTCCGTGTGTGTAGCTATATCTACAGACTGAGACTTCACTTCATGTGTCTGATTGAAAAGGTTTTAACTACAAAAGCTGAAACCACAATACATCTCTGTGTTTTTTTTAATGGTTACATTTAGGCACACCAGTTGAAAATCAATTACTCATTTTGTGCCAAGATTTCACTAAGATTGTCAAAAGCTTTCACAGCCGGAGTTCATTAGTTGCTGTAGATTTTCTGGGTTGTGTGGCCATGGTCTTGGCATTGTAGGACCTGACGTTTCGCCAGTAGCTGTGACTGGCACCCACAGATCATTCTTACCCTTGAGAAGATATAACTGATCGTGCTTACTGATGTGTTGTAGTTTGCCTTTCCCCTAGCAGGTTCATGTGGACTGTTTTAAACCACTGTGCCCTCTCTCAAAAACCATCACATCCTTATCCCCCTCATTACTTTTTAATGAATATGGTCTTAACTCAGCATCGTAGCAAGACTACAGTGTTCAGCTGGCATAGAGAATGGGCACAAAACCAAAAAATTCTCCTGCCTTGCACTGGTGGTCTCAGGTAGCTTTCCCCCCTTCCAACATGCCTCATTGGGAGCCTTTGCACTAAACAAGGAAGACGATGGTAAATAGACGTATAAGTAGCATCTGTAGACAGATTTCGTTTTCTTAAATGGTCTTTGTTCTTGGCATCTGGCCAGTTAGCAATTTGCTAAATGGAGAAAGATAATAGTGGGGCACAAATAAGAGAACAAAAGAGGAAAACAGGCAAGGTTGGCAAACATTTTGGTTTCCGAAATGAAATTTTAAATGAGGCTGGAGACAGTAGTTTTGGAGAGGGGTGGCCAAAGCTACATGGATAGTATGTGGTAGATCCATGATTGGATTTTTCAGTGTTTAATGAAATGTGCCCATGGGGGGTTGCTAGTTCATGCACAGCAGTGGCACAGAGGAAGAGAGGCTGCACACTTTCCATGATCAAATTGCTACCAGATGTGTGCTGTTCACCCCATAGGTTAAAACAGAATTTTGACTAAACTAATATCAGATTTTTAAAAAGTTCTAAAGAACTGGTGATCAGTAGCTTGTCAGTATGATGTCCATTATTATGGCTTTTCTTTTTACATTTTTAAAAATGTAAAAATGTAGACAGAAAACCTGTTTAACCAGGAACAATAGTAGGACAAGAGAAGTGAGTGTGCCCATCACTGGCAACAAGACTCTGTTCAGAGCTCTTTTAAGACCAAATTCCATGTAATGCAAGAGACTGGTGATTCAGTCCCCGGACATTTCTGTTTCTGAATGAAATGCAATTGTGGGGTGGAGGCTATCAGCCAGGTCAGAGTTGACGAGGAAGGGGGTTTAACTCTTTCTCCTGAGCCATTTTCCCAGTGGCCACGTTTTTCATTTTAACATTTTATGTGATGTTCAAACTGAATGGATAAATTTTTACTAAATACAGAATATTAAGATCAGACAGCATGTGCCAAACAGTTTGTATCCATTTTTTAAATGTATGATATCCATTAGTATGGTTTTTGTGTGTTTTGAAGCACTACAAAAACTTAAAAAACTGTTTACCAGAGATGAATTTATAATGTACAAACAACAATGTCTGTTTCATATGATCCTCTGTGCTTTGGGAGGAAATGCACATGTCTTCAGTTTAGAACACATAAATAGAGTTCCGGATTATGGCATGTCCAGGCCCAGGGGCTCTTTCACCTCTGCTTCAGCTAATCTTTTAGCTTGTCAGAATCATGGTGAACCAGTCGTTGGCCCTTTTCCACTGGTCTCAGTGAGCTTTTCACCCTCTCTCCAATCTATCTTGTGCTCATGGAAGACAGCAAGAAAAGGTATGCACACCTTGGCTTCTTCCATGCTTCTTGAATTAGGGGATACCAACTAGTCATCATTCCATGTGGTCAGCACTAGGGATGGGCATGAACTGGGAAAATGTGTTTTGGTTCATGCTTTGTAGCATATCCAGTTCACGAACTGTCTTGAATGTTTAGCTGCCAAACAAACTGGTTCAGTTCATGAGCTTCATGATGTGGTAGAACAGCCCTCCCCCAGCATGCTAGAGACATCAAACTCATAGAGAATCTCTGGCTGACTCTCCTCTACCTGCCCTCCAAGTTTGGGGAGGATTAGCTTTATGGAATCGAAGTTACACCCCCCAAGAAGGTGCCCCAGGAAAGTGTTTTCCAGGGAAATGATGGGTGCAGGTTCAAGAGTGTATAGAACAGACCCTGTGCAATCTAGAGATGTCAAACTTGCTGGGGATGTTCCCCTGATGCTTCTCTGCATGCCCTCCAAGTTATGTGTAGATTGGACCTAGGAGGTCTGAATTATAGCCCCCCAAAGAAGATGTCCCCAAGAAAGTGCTTTTGGGGAAAATGTCAGGCGCAGGTTCAAAAGTGCAATCAACACACATCAAATGGTAGTTCCAAGGCTAGAGAATTCTGCCCCCTGTTGCTTTGAGGCTTGGTAAACAGTTTGTTCGAATGGAGACAGTCTGTATGGAAATGTATCCATTCAAGAACCGCCATGAACTGCTTGAAAGTTTGCAGAAAGATTGTGTTGGTTGACCTGCCATGAACTTCAGTTTGCGAACCACGGACTGGTCCAATTTTGTCATGAACTTTCATTTGTGAGCTGGTTCATGCCCATCCCTAGTCAGCACCAGAAAACCAGATTGGGCTCCCTCCATTGAATCTACCAGCCATTAGCCACAACCATGCTAAAGAGAAAGGTTCAGAAAGAGGACCGGCAGCATTGAAAGTGGCAGCTGGATCTCAGCAACAGATTAGGTAGAGGTACTCCAGACTACCCACAATCTGAACTGTTCTCCTTGTATGGGTGGGCCTATCTAGATATAATGACAACCTGTGCCTAGGTATATACTTAATCCTTTGCTATGTTTCTCTATGCTGGTCACTTGTGACTTTATGTTTAGGTTTCTCTGCTCCATTAATCCCAGCTTTTTGGATTTTATTTCCATTAATTTCCAGAATTGTGTCTCACAATCTTCACGTCTTTTTGCCTTACTATATCTTTTAGTTTTGACCATGAGTTCGGATCCCCTATCATTGGTCTTTGCTGATCTGTGAACTTGCCTAGATTTACTCTTAGACCCAGTTATGCTTATATTTATTTGGGGTGGTGGTGGGGGGAGAACCATGTTGAATGTGGCAGGATCCTGATTGGACTTGGCAAAGTATAATGTTGAATGTGGTAGAATTTCTTCCTATCCTTACTACATATCACTGCTACTGCTCACTAAATGTATTATGTCTTCAGAGACATAAATGACAGCATAATCGAGCAGGTGCTCATTATGCGGATCGGAAATACTGTACTGTATTGCCCAATCAAAGGGCTCATGGAGGGAACAGCTTTGATTGGCTATTGTTATGGAATATGATTGGTCTTTATCACTGCATTATGATTGGCTGCCTTGTTCAAATGTTATTGGCGCGTTTTACATTTGTGGGAGTGGCTACTACAGCCTGAAGTGTATATAAACTGCTATTTTGGAACTGTATTTGGTCTAGCTGGTCTAGCCCTTAGCTGGTCTAACTTGGAGCTGAAATAAAGCTGAAATCACTTTGAATTTACCTCCGGTGTGTTGTCTCATACTTATCAACTGGCGACGAGGATGGGATATAGCGGGTAGGCAGCCCCGCTGAGACACCACGGAGGAAGTTCCGATTGACCGCGAGTTTCCAAGGGGGCCGTCCGCTCCAGGAAGCGCCGCGATGAGCTCCAAGCACCGGTTCGAGCCGTTCGAGCCCGCGACCGAGGACTGGGAGGCGTACCTCACCCGGTTCGAGTTTCACCTCGAGAGCGGCGGGGTGACGGATGCTGTGAAGAAACGAGCTGCACTGCTTAGCTCGTGTGGCAAGGAGGTGTTCGACATTGCTCGTTCACTTGTAACGCCTGATGACATCAAAACCGTGCCGTACGCCACGCTGACAGAGAAGTTGAAGGCTCATTTCGCGCCACAGCCTTCAGAGATCGCTTCCCGGCACGCATTCTACGAAAGGCGGCAAGGCTCCAGCGAATCGGTAGCCGAGTTTGTGGCGGCATTGAGGAAGTTGGCAAGGGCTTGCAACTTCGCCGATCTCGAGACAGCTTTGCGAGACCGGCTGGTCTGCGGCCACCGCGATGCAAAGCTGCAACAACGCCTGTTCGCCCTAAAGACGCTGACATTCAAGGTCGCGTTCGAGGAAGCCATCGCCGCTGAAGCTGCTGAAAGGTCGACGCGAGAAGTGCGACAGTGGCCTGCGGCAGCTGAATCCAGCATTCACCAACAGGTCGAGGACCGTGAGCCGGCGGCCGCCGTGGATGACGTATGAGAGCCTTGTTCCAGCAGCCAGCCGCGAACCCAAGTGAAGACTGCGCCAGCGCGTCAGTGCCTTGGTTGTGGCGGGAAGCACGAGCGCGACACCTGTTGGGCCAAAGGGTTGGTTTGTCGGGCTTGCGGAAAGCGTGGGCACATCGCCAGAGTTTGCAAGTCGAAGAGATCGCCGCCTACGTCGCCTCCGCAGCGCTCTCAATTCCGAAGCAAGGTCAACACAACCTGCTCTTCATCCCTGTCATCCAACCCCTCTTCATCGTCCGTCCTCACCACGGGAGCACCCCGGAGGAAGAAGATTTTCGTCACCTTGTTCCTCGACGGAATTCCCTGCCCGTTTGAAGTCGATTCCGGGTCGGCTAGAACCATCATTTCAACGTGCACGTTGGATCGTCTTTTTCCAAGCCGAAGCCGCCGCCGCCTCCTGCCCACTGATGCCTGTCTAGCAGATTTTCAAGGGCACCGAATCCCATTGGCAGGTGAGGCGGAATTTGACGTCCGTTTCAAAGAGCGTAAGGCGGCTCTGTCCCTGATTGTTGCCGAAGGGGACAGGGTAAGCCTGTTGGGGCTCGATTGGTTTGAGCCATTAGGCATTGCTATTTCTGGTATCAATACGGTATGTCATGATAAATGGAATTGTTTGTATGATGAGTTTCCTCAGGTTTTTGCAAAAGGGCTGGGAACTTATACGGGTCCCCCGGTTTCATTTGAGTTGGATCCAAATGTTAGGCCTATCAGGCTAAAGTATAGGAAGGTGCCGTTAGCATTGCAACCCAAGATTGAAATGGAAATTGACAAGCTCCTAGAGCAAGGGGTTTTGGAGCCAGTTCCGTACAGCAAATGGGAAACGCCTATTGTTACTCCTGTCAAACCTGATGGAAGCATACGTATTTGTGCAGATTATAAATGCACAATCAATAAGGCACTACAACAACATTCCTACCCTGTACCGGTAATAAGCCATGTACTTGCATCTCTTGGGGGAGGCAAGGTGTTTGCAAAATTAGACCTTGCCCAGGCATATCAACAGTTGCCCGTAGATAACAATGCTGCAGAAGCACAAACCATCGTTACGCATAGAGGTGCGTTTAAAGTTAAGCGCCTACAATTCGGGGTTAACGTCGCACCTGGGATTTTCCAGGGTTTAATGGAGGGGTTGCTCAGAGGTATCAAGGGAGTAATTCCCTATTTTGATGACGTGCTTATTGCGGGAAAAAGTGATGAAGAGTTGCTGGAAAGGGTCCGGAGTGTTCTGAAGTGTTTCAATAAGGCTGGGTTGCGAGTAAAACGGGAAAAATGTGCGATTGGGGTCTCAAGTGTCGAGTTCCTTGGGTTCAAAATTGATGAACAAGGTGTACACCCAACCCCTGGAAAGGTAGCAGCTATACACAATGCACCCAGACCTAAAAATAAAACGGAGTTACAAGCCTATCTAGGACTAATCAATTTTTACCACTCATTTCTGCCTCACAAAGCTTCGGTAGCCGAGCCCTTGCATCGATTGTTGAATAAAGGCGCAAAATGGGTTTGGGGACGGCTACAAGAAAAGGCATTTGAAAATGTTAAAGCGTTATTGACTTCTGACAGTGTGCTGACTCATTTTGATGAGGGTAAAATGTTGGTTTTGGCGGCTGATGCGTCGCCATTCGGTATTGGGGCAGTTTTGAGCCATGTAATGCCTGACGGGTCTGAGGCGCCAATTGCATATTACTCAAGGTCATTGAGTGGCGCAGAAAAAAACTACGCGCAAATAGATAAAGAGGGTTTGGCGCTTGTAAGTGCGGTCAAGAAATTCCATGACTTTTTGTACGGCCGCCATTTCATTCTGGTGACGGACCACAAGCCGCTACTGGGAATCTTTGCCCCTGACTGCCCCACGCCCAACATTCTGTCGCCTAGAATGCTGAGGTGGGCCCTGTTCCTGGCGGCGTACGAATACGACTTGGAGCACAGACCTGGCAAATGTATCGCGCACGCTGATGCTCTGAGCCGCTGTCCTCTGCCTGAGACTGGTGTCGATCCGGCTCCTACAGCGGACATTTGCGCCTTGGATGAACTGTCGGAGTCTCCACTTCGGTCCGAGGACGTTGCCGCATTCACCCAGAAGGACTTGATACTATCACGTGTTTTAAACTGGGTGTGGAGGGGGTGGCCGAGTGTTTGTTCAGAGCCTGAGTTCAAGGCGTACTGGGACAGAAGGTCTGAGCTGTCCATTGTTAAGAGTTGTTTACTTTGGGGGAACAGAGTCGTGATTCCCCCCAAACTAAGAGGAAGGGTTCTGGAGTCCCTGCATGCCGGGCACCCAGGGATTGTTCGCATGAAGGCCCTGGCGAGGGGGTATTTATGGTGGCCTGGGCTCGATGCAAACATCGAAGAGAAGGTTCGAGGCTGCGTGCGCTGCCAGCAGTCACGGCCTGACCCTCCGCACACACCACCAGCACCCATGAACAGAGCTGAAAAGCCTTGGTCAAGGCTGCACTTTGACTTTGCGGGGCCAATCAACGGCCAAATGCTCCTGGTGGTTGTGGACTCTTATTCGAAGTGGCTGGAGGTAGTCCCCATGAGGTCCACAACATCGGCAAACCTAATAAAGGCTTCGCGCCAACTTTTTGCCACCCATGGGCTACCTGAAGTTGTGGTCAGTGACAACGGCCCTCAACTGACCTCTAGGGAGTTCGCCGGCTTCCTAGAGGGCTACGGAATCTGGCACATCACCACAGCCCCGTTCCATCCTGCTTCTATGCGGATGGTTCGGACGGCAAAAGAGACCCTCGCCCGACTGCCTGGCGAGGACTGGGACCATCGAGTGGCCGATTTTCTCCTGTGGCAGCATGTCACACCGAGCTCTGCCACAGGGAAAAGCCCGGCCGAGCTGCTTATGGGGAGGAAATTGACAACCCTCCTCGACTGCCTGCACCCGGATCTGGATGGCAGCAGAGCTGTACGAGCCGAACCGCCCACATCATCCAGAGAGTTTCAGCCCGGGGACTGGGTCTTTGCCCGAAACTACTCCGAGGGGCACCGGTGGCTTCCCGCCGAAGTCACCAACCGTCTAGGGTCCAGGATGTATGTGGTGAGGCTATCTGACGGCCGAAAGATACGCCGCCACATAGACCAACTCCGGCAGCGATGGTCTCCTGCGGACCAGGAGATTGAAGCCGGAGATTCGTACGGGCCCAGGGAGCAGTCCCACTTGCCTCCGGACGAGGTGAGTGCTGCTGGTTCTCGTCAAGAACCTGAGGCAGGGCAGACCCCTGCACTCTCGGACCCTGAAGAGCCTGTCAGCCCAGCAGTGCCTGGCGCTGAGCCTAGTACAGACCCTAATCCACCAGAAGCCCCAGAGTTAAGGCGGTCACAGCGAAGCAGAAGGGCCCCTCCCCACTTGTCTGATTACGAGTGTGTTCCATCTAAGGGGGGAGGAGTTGTTATGTCTTCAGAGACATAAATGACAGCATAATCGAGCAGGTGCTCATTATGCGGATCGGAAATACTGTACTGTATTGCCCAATCAAAGGGCTCATGGAGGGAACAGCTTTGATTGGCTATTGTTATGGAATATGATTGGTCTTTATCACTGCATTATGATTGGCTGCCTTGTTCAAATGTTATTGGCGCGTTTTACATTTGTGGGAGTGGCTACTACAGCCTGAAGTGTATATAAACTGCTATTTTGGAACTGTATTTGGTCTAGCTGGTCTAGCCCTTAGCTGGTCTAACTTGGAGCTGAAATAAAGCTGAAATCACTTTGAATTTACCTCCGGTGTGTTGTCTCATACTTATCAAAATGCTTCATTATATGGTTATTGCAGGAATGAACCACCTAAGTTAGAATCCTTTTTACTCAAGAGGAAGTAATTTCATCTTTGAATTGCAGAGATGTGTAAATTGACACTCATGCATACAGTTCCAAGACAGGATCCAGCACCCACCATGAGTGGACAAGTCAGACTCAGGCTAACCTATCTCATAGGGTGGTGGTTGTTATGGAGATGAAAGGGAAGGAAAGAGAATGATGTTGTAAGCTGCTTTGTTCCCACTGAGGAGAAAAGCATGGTTGTTGTTGTTCAGTCGCACAGTCGAGTCCAACTCTTCACGACCCCATGGACCAGATCATGCCAGGCCCTCCTGTCCTCTGAAGTTTGCTCAATTTCATGTTAGTTACATCGATAACACTGTCTATCATCTCATCCTTTGCTGTCCCCTTCTTCTTTGACCTTCAGCCTTTCCCAGCAGCAGGGTCTTCTCCAGTGAGTGCTCCCTTCTCATTTGGTGGCCAAAGTATTTGAGCTTCAGCTTCAGGATCTGGCCTTCCAGGGAACAGTCAGGGTTGATTTCTTTTAGGATTGAATGATTTGATCTCCTTGCAGTCCAAGGGACTCTCAAGAGTCTTCTCCAGCACCATAGTTCAAAAGAATATATTCTTTGGTGCTCAGCCCATGGACAGTAACAAAAGCATGATATAAATGTTTAAATAAATACAATAACCCTCATGACTGGGATTCAGCAATCATGCCACACTATTGTAACAAAACCAAACAGAAATTCTGTGGCACCTTAAAGACTAACAACGTTTATTCCAGTATGAGCTTTTGTGAGTTAGTGCTCACTTAGATACAATGAGAAGAAAGAAAATCAGTTTTCTCATTTTTACAGAACATGGAATGAGGGAAATGATTTTTGTTCTTTCCATTGTACCCAAGGAAGTAACGTCTGACTCACGAAAATTCATACTGGGATAAATGCTGTTAGTCTTTAAGGTGCCTCTGGACTTCTGTCATGTTTTCTCAGACAATTCTTTGCAAAAGAGCATGACACTGTTTGCAATGAAGTGTTATCAGAGCTAGACTCTGGCTGAGTTCAGACTGGCAGTTTGAAGTGTGAGCCGGTCATGGCAAAAAAGCCTCAGAACAAACTGTTCCAGGTTTTCCTGGTCACACTGCGCCGACTGATGTGGGAGCATACCGGGAGGAAGCGCGTGGGAGCATTCAGACTGCTGGCCCAGAGACACGGCTGTAAACAGATTTTCCCTGGTAATTTGGCCATGTGCACATGAGCGCTCATGCACATAAGCGCATCCGGCCGGTTTGGGGAGGATCCCGTTGCGCCAGCACCACATTGGGTGCTAGAGTGGAGCACAGCCAATCATATTGCTGCTGCCTTATGCACAACGCGGGTTGGTCCCGGCTTTTCGGGTTGGCGTTCACACTTCCCAGAAATGGGATAAACGGGCTTTCAGAGATTTCCTACCACGTTTACCAGGTGTCTTTTAAACGTGGGAGTGAAGCAGAACAGCACAGGTTGACTACAGGTGGGGAACGTCAGGCAGATGTGCCTGTGTGAACGCCCCCTTTAATCTGCTTGTAAAACGTGGCTATAGCGGGGCAAACTGCCAGTCTGAACTCAGCCTATGTCTTGTTTGCTGGCCTTCCATTGCCAGAGCATCGCCCAGTGTCATTTCCTGGCGATGGCATTGTGTGGCGTGGGTGTTGCCCAGAGGAATGATCTGGCTGGGGACTGTGTGTCCCCCACCAAATTACGGTAGGTACTTGGCAACCCTACTGTGTTATGGCAAGATGTAGATAGAGAACAACAGAGAAGCATTGCAACTACCTATTCTTCTTTGGCTTATTGTTTGAACAAGGCCAAATTACTTGATTGAGCTTGATCGACTATTTCATCCCTGTGGTAGTAGAACTCAAAAGACGGAAGTTGGTGCATTTTTATTATTTAAAAAAGGAGTCATGGCTACGCATCTCATCTGAGCAGCCTGCATCCATCTGGACCTTCTGTGTGGAGGAGACAATCTGTATAAAAACAGAAGTTGGAAAGAGGTGCCAAAGTTATTTACAGGGCAATCAGCTTAAACTGATGGAATGGTTTTATGGGCACTAGGGCTTCATAGACAGAAATTTGGGAAAAGACAAGTATTTCATTAGGTGCTGGTGCTACACAAGGATTTTGGTCACATGTGCAAAGCCAAACAGCATAGATGGCTGTTTAAATAGACCAGCACAGGGGTGGCCAAACTTGCTTAACATAAGAGCCACATAGAATAAACATCAGATGTTTGAGATCTGCAAAACATGAACAAATATTAGACATACTTTTTATGGGAAAACATGCAAATTTGCTTTTTGTTAACATTAAACTGGTAACTTAGATGGGGGGGAGGGGAGAACAGCTGCCTTCATCATTTTGACTTGTGCTTAGTATTCTGACCTTGAAGCTCTAGACTGCTGCCTACCCTTGAACTCTCTTATCCAGCCCTCCCCTTTTGTGTGGCTGCTTCCATGTGATACTTCCCCTGGACTCTTTCCCCTGGACTCCCTTCCTTGGATTTTTGCCTAGATTTCCTTGCTTGGCTCCCCATATGGTCTTTGCCAGAGTCCCTCCTGAAACTTCAGACTTCCTGTGTAGGACTGAAGGCTGTCAACTGCCTAGAATGCTTAGAAGCCACCCCAGACAACCTCCCCGTACAGAAATCATTTTTGGGTGGGTAATAGAGTCCTCCACTTTCCCTGCTTCTTCCTCCCTGTCCTCAGATCTCTTCCTGCAGTTATATGCCGCATACGTATATGGTGCATATGAATATCTGGCGTCTCCTGCAAACATGTTGTTATTTGGTGTTACACGCGCTCTTGATATCATTCTGTCTGTGTAACTGTATTTTGATATTTCACTCAATTGAAAACATCCCTAATTATTTGACTATATTCCAGCCTCCCTTCCATTTGAAGCTTGCTCTGGAGCGTCATCATTTTGTTCAAAAAATTCCTAAAACAAAGTCATGGTGTCTACGACTAGATATGGGCACTTGATCAAGCCAAGTGTTGAAACCTAAACCAGCAGCTCCTGCTAGGGCAGGAGTGAATGACAGTGGAAGAAAAGTTTATTTCCTATTCTTGGTTGTTTTGAGTCTAGTATGGGAAGTGGTTCGTTCACATGGGACACGTCTCTAGACGACAAGTGTACAGACTGTCCTACTGTTCTACAGTAAGATAAAGAAATATTATGGCCTCTAAGGCATCAGTATTGCAGCATACCTGAGTAACATGGAAAAAAACCCTCTTCTGCTCTGTTTGAAAGGAAATGTGTTTTTCCTTCCTGTCTGGGTTATATCAGTTGTTCACAGAATCTTCTGTCCGTGGGTGGGTGGGTGGGGGCTTTCACACAGACTGAATAATTAGAATTGCCAGCTCCGGGTAGGGAAATTCCTAGAGATTTTGGGGGTGGAGCCTGGGGGGGCAGGATTTGGGGAAGGGAGGGGCCTCAGCAGGGCATGATGCCATAAGAGTTCACCCTCCAAAGCAACCGTTTCCTCCAGGGGAACTGATCTCTAAAGTCTGGAGATCAGCTGTCACTCTGGGAGATCTCCAGGCTCCACCTGGAGGTTAATGAAAAATAAACAATGACAACTGTGATATAATTACAAAAAGTCAATTCAATTTTTCAAGTGATTGATAAATATTAATACATTTCTGTGAAATCACATGGGCATACATATCTTTCACAATAAGAATAATCCAGTGACATAATCCTCTTCTCTATTTCAGGAGATTGCCTGCTCCTCTTCACCTCAAGCATCATCCAATGCAAATAAAGTGCAATCTCTCTATAATATAATTCTGTTTTGGTCATGGACTCTCCTGAACATTCCACACCCTGCCAAAATCAGTTGGCTCAATGACCTGACACTCAGAACATGTCCCTAGCCACTGGTTGCATTGCCTGAGTCCCACCCAGCCACCACTCAAGAGTACTCGCGTGCCATTGGCCGGGTGCTGGGTTTGCTCCTCTTCCCCACCCACTTCTTCAGCCTCTGTGCCGTGTCAGAATTTCTGGCAGACGGCTTTCTCTCTTGACGAAGACGCTTGCCTCCTGTGTGAGACTAACTTTTTCCCTCAGCAGCTTATCATTAACATGTCATTTCCCTCATAATTAATATGTCAGTGTTAGACACTGCTGATGCCCGCCATCACCCATGAACAGCACTAGCACTTTACGTTGTGTTTTATAATTGTATTGTTGTGGTTTTATTCTAACTCTGAGTTTTAGTGTTCTAATATGTTTTACATAAGCCGCCCTGATCCTGCCTTGGCAGGGAGGGTGGGATACAAATCAATATATAAATTAACACGTGGGGTCCCTCAGGGGGCACTCTGTCAGGAGACTGCCATGTTTCTCTATGTTGCCAAGTACACTGTATTCATTGTTTACTGTATCACTTCTTGCTCCACACTTGCGCATAGCTCGCCAGCTGCAACTGTGGGAGAACTCGACTTCACCGCCTGTTATCGGGGTGGCCTTGAAAAGGAGGCTTTGGTGTGTTTTCCCAGCCTGGGGAAGTGTTCCAGTCCTATGTGACTAGGCGGTGGGGGGGGGGGGTTTCTCCCAATCATTAAGTAATCTCCTGCCGGGAGTTTTCCCATGCGTGCTCTAAAAGTTCATTTGCTTGTCCAGCTTTTGCATCATACTATAATTGCACCTACCCTACCCAAGAGGGGCATTCCTGACAATAGTGTTATTACTGTGGGCAACATCCTTGTATTCCAATAAAGAATATCTTTCTTGAAGAGTGCTTGGACTTGCTTGCTATTGAGCCTGATACACTCCTCTTCCCAATGTTGTTCAACATCTATATATGTCCCCTCGCCCAACTTGTGCTGAGCTTCAGGCTTAGGAGTCATCAGTATGCTGATGACACCCAGCTGTATATGTTATTGGACAGCCACGCGGATTCTGCCCCACATAGCCTGGCCGTGGGCTTGGAGGCATTTTTTCATCTACAGAACAAACAGAGAGAGAATCTTGGAAACACATGTACCAAAAGAGAATAAACTGTGATACCTGACTAATTAACAATTCTTACAAATTCATTTGCTATTTTAATGAACAGTGCATTACATATAATATGTGAAAAATTATAGCATAATTGCATAGAAAGGTTACAATCTCTGTTACTTCTTACATACAGTTCAAAACCTTTAAAGGATTCAACAATCGGAACTCAGTCCTTATTGGCAGAGAGTTCATCAAAATGGGAAGAGTCTTCTTAGGGAGGAAAACATTTCACACCTCATTAGTGTATCCTAATTAAAGGAACATCAAATCCCACTGACATGGAAGCCAGCATGAAAGCCGTGTTTCAAGAATTTTTTCAAAGAAGGAAAAAGGCGTGTTCCAGTTTTTTTCCCCAAAGCAGGATACAAGACCATATTTTGCAAATTAATGGCTGCAATTTAAACATGAAAACTGTTGACACAGTGCCCTTTCCCATGTACCATGGGCTTAACTCTTCATGTAGTGTTAGTATGGAGGTATTTTTAAAGTGACTGCATTGGATGACACCTTAAAAGATACCCCATGCAAGCTGCACCATTTGCATAGATAGCTGTCATTTTGAAGAATCATTTAGCAGCAACAGCATGCTAGATATTGTTCCAAATATAATGGTGATGATGCTTGAGTTCTGCCGAGTAGGTCTAAGAAACATGGACAGGATAAACATAGGGAGGAGACAGCATTTTATGAAAGAGAAATATGGGGTGTGCAAAGATCGGTTAGTAGTACAGTACAGATCAGGCAAATCTCTGGTGACCACGGAAAGATCATTTCAGGAGATCTCACTTATTATTGTTATTGTTATTGTTATTGTTATTGTTATTGTTATTGATGATGACAATGATGATGATGATGATGTAGTTCATTAACCCCTTAGGTCAGATATTCTGAGTTAGCCTTCCTTATTGGTTATACATATGTTCCCTTCCAGTATCTAGGGAACCTGCCAAACCTTATTAGCTCCCATTCTTTTGTTAGAGATCACTAGCGGCAACAAGACTAAAATCATACAAATGGACTCTTATCACTCAAGACGCCCTGTGTCATTCATTCAGCAGCAGGATCGTAAGTTAAAGGAATGTGTTGCTAAGCAGGTGACTTTAATCAATCAAGTATGTTGCTTAACGGGTCCTAACCAATCTGGTGCATTGCCATTATGAGACCATGTACTGTGCAGCTGTACAGGGCCTAATTAAGCAAGGCAGCTTCTCCCACCCGTGGGAGCTAATGAGACGGAATGTGTAGCCAAAACTCACTCCTCAGGTTCTCAGCCTTGAAACTTCTAGGCCCAGTGACTTCACCTGCACCTGTGTGGACTCCCTTATTTCCTTATCTTGCTCTCTGAAACTTCACTCAGTACAGTCTCGAGTTAACACAGAGAGAAGCTGGTATGATTTTTGTGCAGGCTTCAAGCGTGAACCAGTGTTTTTAAAAAATACAAGTGTAAAGTACTGGGTTCTAGACGTGTTGTTAGTGAATCAGCTCATAGTTTATTGAAGCACACAAAACTAAGACAAAATAGCCGGCCCGAAGTCTAGCTTAAATCACCCAACAAAACCACACCCCATTCCCTGTGATAGGTTTACTACTTTGCACCCAGACCCCATAGATCCGTTCCTGGATCCTAGCTGCCCTATTGGTCTCTTCTAGGATCCGTGCTCTGCATTGTTCTCAGAGGTGAAGCTTCACCCGTTTGCATGACCATGTGTGAACCTGGACCACATGCGCAGTCCTAGGTTAATATACAGCACTCCTCCCCCCATGGTTCAGACCCCACCTAGCAAACATAGTCTCTTAAGTAACCAGGCTTCCACTGCACTTGGGTTGAACAGCGCACCTCTGTGGCCGGGGTCCCTGCTTTGGGAGCTAGGCTGGTTGGGTCAGAGGAGGGTCCTGGTGGGTGACTTGGGACTGTTGTGCTGCTAGGCCCTGGGGCTTCTGCTGGCTCAGCAGTATCTCCCCTGCTGGTAACTGGCAGTTCGCTGTTGCTGTCCACTGGTGGTATGCTCATCTGTTGTTGTGCTTGTTCCAGTTCTCTGGGCTCATTGTCAGCCCCGGCCTCTTGCCGCACTCTCTCATCTTTTCTGTCATCTGGACCCTCTTGCTCTGCTGGAGTGATGCAGTGGTGCATCTGGTCGATGTGTCTCCACAGTAGCTGGCCGTCTTCTGTGGAGACCTCATAAGACCGGGGGCCTGTGACCCTGATTACCCTGGCCAGGAGCCACACCAGACCTCGAGCAGAAGTCCATCTGTGGCTATTAGCCACAAGGTATAGATAGGGACTCTGGGGCAAATTATGCTCTGTCTTCTTGGTGCTTGGGGGGGGGGTCAACAGTGGGAGAACTTCTAGTGTCCTGGCCCCACTGCTGGACCTCCTGATGGCACCTAGTATTTTTGGCCACTGTTTGACAGAGTGTTGGACTGGATGGGCCATTGGCCTGATCCAACATTGGCTTCTCTTATGTTCTTATGGCTGTAGTTTTTTACATAGACCAGGTCGCCCGGGAAGAACCCTTGTGGAGCATCTCGGTCTTCCAGGGTTGCACTGTGTTCCGGGGCTTGATCGGTCCAGGTAGGTCAGGAGGCGCTGACCCATCAGGAGTTCTGCTGGGCTGCAGGCAGTGGATGTGTGGGGTGTCATGAACTGTCCAAAGAGGAATGTGGCCAGTCACTAGTCCCAGTCTCCCCAGTTCATACGACATAGAGACTCTTTGGTCATCCTGACCATGCGCTCGGCCTGGCCATTTGTGGCGGGGTGGAATGATGCATATCAAATGTGCTGGCCATAGTATCCTACAAACTCCTGGAACTCTGATGAGGTGAACACTGTCCCGTTGTCCATTACTAGTGAATCAGGGATGCCGTGTGTGCTAAAGATCCACCACATTGTGCGGATGGCAGATTTGGGTGAGGTGGAAGGCACCGGGACCACCTCCAGCCACTTGGTGTATGAGTCCATCAAGATAAAAAAGATTTGCCCCTGGAAGGGGCCCAAAAAATCCAAATGAAGCCTGGCCCAGGGTTTGTGGGAGGACTCCCAGGGACTCACCAGGGCCTTCGGGGGGTCGGGCTGTGATTCTTGACACATCTGGCAGTGCTTCACCTGATCTTCGATCTCTCCATCTAGTCCCAGCCACCATATGTAGCTCTGTGCCAGCGCTTTCACTCAGTGAGCTTCTGTGGCAGAACGGAAATTTGAAACTGGGTCTCCCAGATCCTAGCCCAGTACTCTAATCACTCCACTGTGCTTGCCCTGTCTGACTGGTGGAACCATTTCAGATGGAAGAGTTAAACCCCCTCTACTCCTGCCACACAGCCCTGATCAAAACTAGGCCTCTATATGGCTGCTGGTGTTGCTTAAGAAGTGCTGGGAAAAGCCAGTCATGGATCTCCTAATGCCTCATCCAGTTAGGTCCTTAATTTCTTGAAACTATGGAGCACAAATGAGCTGAGTGTACTGGAAGGCAAGAGGAAGGAAAGAAGACGGGGCTTTTTAGAGATAGTAGTAATGTCAGAAGTGATGCCTCATAATAGGTTTGTAAATTTGGAAAGTTCCATCCTCCTTGAGAAGTAGGATGGGAAATTACACTAAATTTAATTCTTGGGGGCTTATATGACCAAAAAACTTATTTAATGAAGATTGCCATTTGACTATACTTTTCCTAGGAATATGGATCGGTAAGGCTCTAAATAAAAATAAATATTTTGGCAATATAAAGTGTTTAATAATAATCTATCCGCCATTGAAAAACCTTTTTTGTGCAGGAGTTTCATATGGCATTTAGCCTCCTTATAAAGTCTGTCAAAATTAACTTGAATCAATTGCTTCAGATCCAATTTAGCAGGGATTTGTATACCAAGGTATCTCCAATGAGAGTCTTTCCATAGAAAAGGTGTTTTATGTAAAAGCTGTTCTCTGATGTTTTTAGAAATATTAATAGGGATTATAAAAGATTTATTGAGATTGACTTTTAATCCTGTTAAAGACTGAAATTTTTGAAAAACTGAAATCAAAACTGGAATTGAACTATTTAACTGTGTAACATAAAGAACCAAATCATCTGCATATAGACTAATCCAATTATCTACTTCTCCAATTTTAATACCAGAGATATTATGATGATCTCTAATTAATAATTAATATAGCCAGTGGTTCAGTTACCAATGCAAATAGCAATGGGGATATTGGCCTGGTTCCTTTGGTTAGCAGAAAATATTCACCCATTAATTTGTAATCTTGCTTTAGGGGATGCATATAAAGCTGCTATCACCTTTCTAAATTTTGGGCCAAATTGCATAAATTCCAGTAATACATGTAAAGAAGGAAATTCTATGCAATCAAAAGCCTTTTCAAGGGCAATAGAAATTAACACAGATTCTAAAGAATTAATTTGGGAATATTGAATTATATTTAAAAGACATCTGGTATTATCCATTAATGACCTATTAGGGATAAAACCTGTCTTTTGGGTTAATATAACAGCCATATTTCCTGCCAAAAATGGTGCAGGGTGGAAAGGAAGGAAGACTGAAGCCCATCCTCCCTCCACACCAAGCTCTGAAGCTTTCTTGAGGGTCCTCCCATGCATACCAACTTTTAAAATGAGTCCCCAGATGATCAGAGGTATAACATGGCCTGGATGAATCAATGTGGAAAGCAGTCTCTGAAAGGAAGAACACCAACATACTTTAGTTCTGGATTTTGGAGCAGAAGACTCATCTATCTCTGTGTACCCATTCTACTCTGAGGCATTTCTGGACAATATCTTGATGTCTTGCAAATACTATTTTCCTAATATGTATGCATATGTGTGTATTTATTTATGGGCTGGGTGATCTTCACTGAATGGCTATGAGTGCTCTGCTGCAATTGCTCCTTGTTCAGTTACAACCTTTAGGTCCCATGTAACTAAATGCAAACAGATAGGTTCTAAGTGCAGTTTGGCATGAAAAACGATTCCATCAGATATTCCCCTCCATTCTGGCAATTCATGCTTCTGGGAAATGGGGAATAAGAAAGAGTAAAGAAAGTCAGCAAGATATAGAGCTGGAGGGATGCAATTTTGAATCCTTCCCTCATTGTGATCTGAGGGACTGTAGTATTAACAGAACAACAAGGTATTTATTGTAATATTAGCAGAGAACTAGAATAAGTGATCACTGCTCAGAAAATCCCAGTTTGGTTAGCTTGTAATGGGTGTACAAGGAATCTGAAATGTTACCACATGT
This sequence comes from Gekko gecko, assembly GCA_029375565.1. Lineage (NCBI taxonomy): Eukaryota > Metazoa > Chordata > Lepidosauria > Squamata > Gekkonidae > Gekko > Gekko gecko. Next base: position 96,414,706 of record JAPDNY010000003.1, on the reverse strand, counting down.
TTTTTCTTCATCAAATCCTTGTTGGAAAGTATGGAGACCTTCAGAATTGTCCCAAGAGAAGAAACTGTTTCACCTCCATTTCCCCTACTATCTCTCTTTTTTCTTGTGCAGTATCTCCTGGTAAAGCCTTTGGGCCTATTACAAAGGCAAACTACTGAAGGATACTTTTTATAGGGTTTCCTGAAACTGTGTATCTGAAATGCAGGGTGAGACATTTTGTGGAGACAGACCAGATTAAAGTGTAGCTGCCTAGCTCTCTGATAACATGACCAACCTGACTTAAAATTACAGGAGCTTATCAGTGTTTTAAAAAAATTCTACAGGATCAATTTAAAGGTAGTCTGGAAAGTATTATGTATCAGTAACTCAAGTGATGATGTAGTAAAGAATATTATAATGTGTAAAACAGCATCAGCATTGGTTAACTGTGAATGAAAATAATAACATTGGTTCTGATGAGGTACTATTAGAAATTGGATATGACGAGAGGGGAACCACAAGTCCCCCACCTTGTCTGTCTTCCACTTGCTGATACTTTCTCTGCTTTCTCCCCTGCTTCCCAGGGTTGCCCCCATTCCATCACTTGGCTCTGTCTCTGGTTCCCTCCTCACCTCATCTACCTTATGGCCATAGCTGTCATGACATTCTGAGTTGTTGAGACTGTTATATCTCCCACTCCAGCATCTGTCAGGTTACTTTCTCCCTGCCTGGGAAGCCAGGTTGCAAGCAGGTGAGCAAGGTGTACCACTGTCCAGAAGCCATGGGGAATTTGTTTTGCCCAAGGGAAGGCTAACCTTCCTTGCTGGGATTCCTCATTGCTTCCCAATTCTCTTAAGACTTTTTTTTTTTGGGGGGGGGTTCTTTGACACGCACCAACATCTCACATAATTCAGCCTTCTCAACAGTTTGGTGCCAGGAAGACCATCAAATCAAATGGGGCTGTTTGGTACTGTGGGACCTAGCCAGGCTCACAGGTAGAGATCAAGTATGTCTCTTTTATATCTTAAACAAGTACAAAGCTTTATTCCACTACTAACATCTTAAAGTTGTTGCAAGCAAAGCTAACCTAATGTACACACAGATATATGGCAATCACACCTACTCCTCCCATCCCTCGGAATTTGTGGCAGAGAGGGCTAGAGAGGGATGAGACCAAATGGTTGTAATGACCTAAAAGTGAAAGTACACTACAAAGACGGAAACAAATGAAACAAATGGAGACATTAGTCAACATGACAGTCACTTTTAGGTCGTTATGACCATTTGGTCTCATCCCTTTCTAGCCCTCTCTGCCATAAATTCTGAGGGAGGAGTAGGTGTGAATGCCATATATTGAGGGAGTTAGGTTAGCTTTACTTGTAACAACTTTCCCATGAGAATGGGCCCCAAGATGTCCGACAATTGGGAGCCTCTCATCCTTGGAGAAACATCGGTTGCTGGATAAATAAACTTTTGTAGTGCTGGGTAGTATGAAGGGGGGGGGAGTGAAAGAGGGGGAGAGAGTGAATGTCCACTGCATGACCATTGCATTGTGGGATACTGACCTATTGTCTATACAATACCTAACCCTTGATCTGTTCTTTAGTCTGAACAAGAGATCTCTCTCGTGCACATCTAAATGTCTGTTTCTAATAAAGCTTTCATAAAAGACTATTAGACTGAGAGTGGATTAACTCAAGGGCCTGACACTGACCTTAACAACAGGTTTCCTAGGGCAGCAATTTCAGAGAGCTGGGAAGTGAAGAGTTAACTCTTCACTGGAATGGAGAGTTTCAGTGACAGGATGCTCCCATCCCCGCCCCCCCCATTGGCCAGCACCCCTTGAGGAGAACTATATGATCAGCTGAGTGCTGAGGGCATGGTCTTTTGGGGTGTCATTTGGCCAGCTGGTCTTTGGGAAGTCAGTCAGCCAGTCAGTGGGTGTCTGACAGAGTCCGTTGCAGTCAGTGAGTCTGATAAAGTCAGTCAGACAGGTTCACCTTTGGAGTAAAGGGGAATGACTCCTTGAATTAACTGTTTTGTATCAATTCTGTGGAAGAATTCAATATCAGAACTGAGCATCTAAGAACCAGCCTAAACTGAAGTCCATTTTACACAGACACCAGAACTGGGATTGAGATTTTGGTGAGGGCAATTGGGTAGTATTGCGGTAACTCCCATTCAGGGCAAAAGAAAAGGGTTATATCTTCTAAGGAGAAGAATAATCATTTCTGCCCAGTTACACAGGGAGTGTTGCTATGAGGCCCCTGATCTGTCATGAAGGGAATCAGATTCTTGGCCACAGTAATAGATATAATAATTTTCTGAGTTAAATCCACCTATTCCCGTCCACTTTAGTTCACTGATTTCCAAGATGTCAGTGTTCAGTCTTGCCATCTCATTTTTTACTATGTCAAGCTTACCTTGATTCATAGACCTTACATTCCAGGTTCCTATGCAGTATTGTTCTTTGCAGCATCAGATTTTCCTTTCACCACCAGACACATCCACAGCTGAGAGTCCTTTCGGCTTTGGCCCAGGTGCTTCACTCTTTCTGGGGTTACTTGTACTTGCTCTCTGCTCTTCCCCAGTAGCATATTGGACACCTTCCGACCTGAGGGGCTCACCTTCCCGTGTCATATCTTTTATCCTTTTGTTACTGTCCCACGGGGTTTTCTTGGCAAAGATACGAGAGGATTGCCATTTCCTTCTTCAGAGTATCACTTTTTGTCTGAGTTCTCCGCTGTGGACTGTCCATCCTGGGTGGCCTTCCACGGCATAGCCCGCAGCTTCATTGAACCACACAAGCCCTTTTGCCACATCAAAGCAGCGATCCATGAGAGAGGCACTCACCTAAGCTTATCTTTAGCAAATCTAGACTCTGGCTGAGTACAGACTGGCAGTTTGCTCCGGTAGCCAGTCATAGCAAAAAAGCCCTGGAATAAACGATACCGGGTTTTCCCGTTCACACAGCAGGGGCCGCTGCCGGAAGATACGGGACAGAGGCGCACGGGAGCGTTCAGACTGCCGTGCCGGAGGCGTGCTATATTTGCCATTTCCCCATTAATTCGGCTGTGGGTGTATGGGTGTATGTGCGCATGAGCATCCATACGCTCATGCGCCCATGTGCATAAGTGCATTTTGCCGATTAGGGGAGGACCCCGCAGCACCGGCACCGCATTGGGCAGTGGAGCGGAGCACAGCCAATCACACCGCTGCTGCCTTCTGCCCAACGCGGGTTGCTCCTGGCTTTTTGGCTGTGCATTCAGACTCCCTGGAAGTGGAGAAACACGCGACACACACGGCTTTCGGATTTGCTACGGGTTTTATCAGGTATCTTTTTAATCCGGCGGTGAAGTGCAACAGCACGGGCTGGCTACGGGTGGGGGACGCCAGGCAGATGTGCCTGTGTGAACGCCCCATTTACTCCGGGATTGAGTCGTCGCTGGCTTGGGTCCCTACTGGGGCAAATTGCCAGTCTGAACTCAGCCTCTATTTGTGCTCTTTCCCACCAGCTTAGGTTAATTTCCTGTTCTTTAAGTTTTCCTGTTGATTTAGTTTTATCTAAGCATAACAGAAATGGATAAGATACTATTACATGCTGATGATAAACTGATTAAGAAACTGTATATAATAATGTTAGAAGATAAAGCATCAGATGAAATAGTTAAAAACTGTATGGGTAAATGGGTACAAAACTTTGGCCATACTATTGATCTAGATCAATGGTTATGTGTATGGAAAACAAATGTAAAGATTACAAAAGCTACTGCATATAAAGAAAATATTTATAAAATGTTTTATAGATGGTATATTACCCCAGATTAAACAAACTAAATTCTATCCTGACCTATCTAATGATTGTTGGAAGTGTCAAAAATGTTGGTTCCTTTTTTCATATGTGGCAGACTTGTTCTCAGACTCCTGCAGCAATTAGGACCAACAACCGGCTTCTTCAGAAGTAAAGTTTATTGATCAATATTGGCAGTATGTTTATACTTCAGGATCTGTGTTAAGTCTAAGGTAAAAAGCACGGGGTAGACAGATATACGGGATTCAAAGGGTGGTCACCAGGCGGCATGGAGCCAATCAAGGTGAAAAGCAGGGCCTGCCAAGAAATAACAGGCCTGCATTCCCAGAGGTGATGTTACAACCTAGGAACCCAGACACCAAGGTCATGCACATAAAACATACAGATAAGCAGGCATCAGTACAGTGAGAGGAGAATCAAAATGGAACACATTCCAAGGAACACAGGCTCACCCCCCCCCACCAACTTCCATGGCAGCTAGCTGACACTTGTGATAAAGTTAAAAAAATATTGGTCTTGGATACATGAATCGTTACAATAAGTATTAAAAGAAACTGTACCTTATATACCAGAACTCTTTCTATTGAATATAGTACCAGAGAATTGTAAACAAAAAAAAGACTTTTATTTTATTATACATGTAGTAACAGCAGCAAGAATACTATATGCCAAGTACTGGAGAAGAAATGAAATCTCTTCAAAAGAAGAAATTATAATCAAAATAATGGAAGCAGCCGAGATGGATAACTTAACCTCAATTCTGAGAGGACATAACAAGGAAGAATTTGAAGATACATGGGCAAGATTTTATAAATGGACAGAAGAGTACAAGACATAAAACTTTTGGTCATCTAACTGAAATAAAAGGAAATAAAGCCTATACTTTTTATTAGAAGCAAAAAGTACATAAGTAAATTATAAGGTGAAAAAACACACCAATGAATATATTGGGATATTGTATGAAGTTAATAACTAGATCAAAGGATGTAATGAGAATTCCCTATATGTGTATATTTGTACATTGGTTTTTGTTTGTCTGTTATATAATTTTTTTTTCAAAAAAAGGAAAGTCAAGGAAAGCTGGGTTAAGCCCGGGTGACTCACAGAATCACTCTTATCTATTTAGAATTTGATAGTGACTTCTGACTGCTGTAAAGTATAAACATTCCCAGAAGGCAAAACTCACATAAAGCAAAGTCATGTCCAGTGAAGGCCACACACTGCACATAGCAGCAGCCTGAAGCTTCTTGGGAGCAGAACACAACCAAAGTTTCAACTATATAGACTAATTACTATAGATATTAAAGTATTATAGGTTTTGCAGCATTTTAGCAGAGGACTGAGACTCAGTCCAGCCCTAATTCCTCAACACTATGCTGCATGAATTTATCTACTATCAGAATACCAAGTTAAGGCAGAAAAATTAAACTATTTGGATCTTAAAAGAATATATAGATGAGCAACACCCCTCCAAATAAAATCTAATAAAGAAGAAAAAAATGATTGCCCATTAAGGAAAGCTATATTAAGGAGGTCAAAGAATATAGGAGTAAAGTAAGTTGCTAAAGGATAAAAGGATCTGGATACAGGCCAGACAACTATTACTGATAGCAAGCAGTTTTTAAGTTCCATCAATAAAAAGAAAGCATTAAACAGAATAAGCGAAATAGTTGCATATTGATGTTGCAATAGCATGGGTACGGCACAAATACCTAATGCATACTTTGGCCTCATTTTTCCATAAAGAGATTGATATTGGTCGCACTGCAAGAATAATTGATGTAAAGAAGGGTAAAGGGTGTGGAAGTTCATGTATCTGAGATTGAAACAAAGCCCACAAAACATGTAGCCCAGTCCTCTGCATTTTTCAATGGATGTCTTGCTGAATGTAATGGGAGTTACTCCCAAATCATTGTGTAAAGGTTGTTGCAGCCTTAATTAAATAAAGGCTTTCTTGTAGCCTTAATGAAATTGACTGTCAAGGGTCAGCTGCCTTCCAGGTATGAACATTAGATATTCACATTTTAAAAAGATCAGAGTGTGCAAACTGCAACAAATCAATTTATTCTAGAATGCAGCCAGGTGGCTTTGTTGTACCTATATTTCAGAAACAGAATAATGGTAACCTAAAAAACTTCAGGGCTGTGATTTTAAGTTTAAACTATGATGTCAGGTCTAGTATGAATATTAAAGGAGAGAATAATTAAATCTATTAAAGAAATGGCAAATCAGATATAATGCAGCACATGATCACCAAAGGCAAGGTGTGCGAAACTAATCTGTTATCATTTTCAAAGAATGAGTGATTTTTTTTTTTTGGTCCAAGGGAAATGTGGTTGATCTAATCTATTAAGGTTATGGCAAACCATTTCATGCAGTGTCACATGGGAAATTATTATTTAAATTGGAAAAGTTGGACATTATACACGTAAAGAAAAAGGGGGTAAGGAACTGGTTAAATGGAAGAAGCAGATATCTTTGCTGAAAGGCAAGGAAGCCACCAGTGGAATTTCTGATAAGAGCACATATTACTGGATTTGCATTTTCTGCTTGGCTACTGATGTTTGTAGTGATTCAGAGGTGTGAGGTGCCTTGGAGTGCATCAGGGAGTTTCTAGGATCCAGACAGCCATTCGTGTTTCCAGGGAAGAGGCATAAAATGCACCAAGAGATCAGAGAGAGCAGAGATGTATTTCCACAGAGAGTTAACCATTTTCCTACCTTCCAGGGAGAACAAGATGGATAGCTGTTGTAAAACATGTTTGGGATATTGAGAGGTGTGGGATGTGTGCCGTAGGTAGATTGGTCAGGTAGCCCTGTCATGAAGTTGGAATGCGAGGGGAGTACTCTCAGTCTGCCAGCCTCTGACAATTACTATTCTACTGTCCGTATGTTATCATCTTCCTGATCTTGGAGGGTCTCCAGCTGCAGAACTCCTCTGCTGGGAATCAACGGCTTTTAGATTGTTTTGCTCACTTGGCCCACTTGCTTTGCCCCCGCGTGCGAACTATACTCATTGGCTTCAGCTCGTTTAGGGGGTTGTTTGATTCCATTATCATTTAGGGAGCCCTGCTGTACCCGGGCATTCCTGACACAAGCTGTACACGTGTCTGTAGTTATGGTTCACCAATAAAGAGATTCTTCTACTGAAGCCCTGTGTTGTGTGGCCTAAGGAGCCTGACAATTGGGAGTCACGGGTTCACCTCCCCATGTGGGAGTGAGTTCCCTAAATTGGGATTGGGAGACACTTCCCACCAATGAAGGCAGGAAGGGTTAAAAGGTTGAAACAGTCTTTATGCAAAGGTTGGAGGCTGGATTCCCCTGCGTGTATGTTCCCTCTCTCCTGCTCTAGCTTAATCTGTGGCAATAAAGTCTTTTCCTGTTTAAGAGGGCAAACTATGAATCAACTCCTCCTTGCTCACTTGCTCACGCTTAGACATGGAGAGCTGGAGTAACTAGGAACCTTTACCCTTTGCCCATGCTTAGAGGCAGCCTTACTAGAGTCCTCAAAGTCACTGGTAATGTAGGAGGACGAAGGTAACGAAGATGAGGAACTGTCAGGTAATCCTGCCATCGGATGGCTGGACGGGTAGGAGGGAGGGATTGTCTGCAACTTTTCATGCTCTGGAATGTAGGGAGGTGTGCAGGTTGCCTAGGAGATTCAGAATTCCACCGCCTGGGCAATCGGTTATCTCACCAAATGTCCTTGGTCTCACAGTTTGGGTTTCCGCTGTTTGGGACAGCTCTGGTACCTTTTGGTTATTTACTGCTTTAGGACTTTCGCACCTTTTCCCACGTGCGGGCTTAGAGCCCATTGGTAGATAGAGGGGGGGGCATTTCAAGCTGGTATAACTATACATGTATCCTTAGAATTAGTTATCACTGACAAAGAGATGTTACCATGCCTTTAGAACTGCTTTCCATAAACGCTATCTTCTTTATGAAGCCTGATGTTTGACTGACTTTCTGAAGAGCCTGACAGGAACATGTTTTACAGGCACATGAACACACAACATGCATGTAAGCACACATAGACCTAGGGTGGATTTATGACAGTATTGCGTTCATGATATTTGCTGACCATACTAGGAGGCATTGTCAAGGCTATACTAGGAGGCATTAGGAGGCATTGCCAAGGCAAATAAAGATTTTTCTTTGTGTTATTTAGGATGAACTGCATGACCTCATGGCCTCTGGAAAGAAATTTAAAACTAATGAGTGGAAGGTGAACTGGCAACAGGTATTGGGCTCACAGTTCACCACGTGAACTGGCCTTCCCTGAGCTGCCCCCGGCCTTGCTGGGCTGCTTCGACTGGCCTCCAGGAGGACGGGAATGGGGGGGCATTGCTGCAGGCTGGAACGCTCGCCCACACCCTCTCTCTAGGGCTTGTTGCATTTTTCTCCACAATGGGCCTTATCACTAGTGAATAGATAAATAACATTTTTTTAAAAAAAACCCTACACAGTTAGAATAACGAGGAGAATGGAGACCACTTTGTAAGATTAGACTTCACTGGGCCCAGAGACTCCAGATTTTAAACGCCATCTGCTGTGAGGCAGATATGGGAGTTTAGCAGATGGTCAGGCAGGGCCTGTGTTTAGAACAAAAGCAACTGCAGCCACCTTTCTCCTCCTCAAATTGTAGTGCTCTGGCCCATACTTAGCTTTGCCAACTCTGGCTTCAGGAATTCCTGGAGATTTGAGGGTGGAGCCTGGGGGGTGGAGTTTGGGGAGGGGAATGATATTAGTCCACCCTCCAAAGCCACCATGTTCTCCAGGGGAACTGATATATGTACACAGGGTTGCCATCCAGTATCTGGGAACCAGTGGGGCTCAGGAACGGGGGGAAGGTGCTGCTCCAGCAGGAGGGTTGAACTTGCCACAACCCTTGAACCAGCTGGTGGTGGACTTACCGGGAGCAGGGAAGAACGCTGAAAATAAATGTGATGTCCCTACATGACCTGGAAGTGAGGTAGGCATGTTGGTGATGTCGGGGGGATGCTCTGGCTTTTGGGCAAAAACTCTATGGTAGAATTAGCTTCTACCATAGAGTTTTGCCCAAAACCCAGAATATTGACCCCCGACGTGCCTACGACGTGCCTACATCACTTCCAGGTCACGTAGGCACATCACGTTAATTTCTGGCATTCTTCACTGTTTTGGAGGGTAATTCCCCTCCACCAGGCAGCTGGCCGGTGGTGGAGAAGATGGCCCCAAAAGTGGGGGACCCCTGCCCCCACGGGGTGGTGGTGTCTGGCATCCCTATCCAGCAGTGTGACCTGATCTCCCTATCTCTGTAGTATAGAGATCAGGTGTATTTTCAGGAAGTCTCCAGGCTCCACCTGGAGGTTGTCAACCCTAGCTCTGTCTCTTCCAAGATATAAAACTGCACTTCCTTTTCATTTGGACACCCAACTGCTCCTTTCCTTGTGCAGGGTTGAAGGAGGGCTCTTCTTTGAAGCCCTGGTGGGTATTTGTCCACAGCCATGGCCTGACCCTTACGGCCCACTGCAGAAACATCTATAGTCACTGAGAAGCATTGCCATTCCTTTAGCATACAGAATAGACTGATCGACAATGATCAGAGGCCAAAGTTGTAACAATATCCTCTGTACTTTCTGTGTATATTTTTCTTCCTCTTGTGTCTGTCTTAGCTATGTTCTCTCTTTCTTTCTGATGTGTATAATACCCTGACTGCACTCATTGACTTGGGTTTTTCCTCTTTCAGCCTTAATGATTTTTAGCTATAAATGGGACAAATATTTTTTAGAATAATCTAAATTGTTAATTCCTTTGGGCTTTTGCTCTTTTTTTTTGTTCTAGTTCTAGTTTCAGTTTGATTTGCTGTTTTTTTTTCCTTCTGGCTTTTCTCTGTTCTTCACACACTTTTGTTTGTTCCAGCTTCAGGGAGTCTGTGTTATGTTTGTTCTACATACTGATTTAACAGGATCCATCCCCTCCGGGGCATCCCGTCGTGTCCTTGGGGCTTGCAGCAATGTTTCTACTTCTAGCAGAGTCAGTGAAATTTTGGAGACTATTGCATTCTTTTATCGCTTAGCTAGCCACCTTCTTGTAGCCCCCCCCCCCCTTCTCAGAAAAGCTCTAAGTCTCAACTTGATGTTTCAATATGCTTATTATATGATGTAGGGTTGCCAGTTCTAGGTTGAGAAATACCTGGAGACTTTGGGGGTGGAGCCTGAGTCCATTGGGGTTTGAGGAGGGGGGATCTCAATGGGGTACAATGTGTTGGGAGAGCTGGTCTGTTAGTCCAGAACCCTTGCTAAATTGCCGAGTACACTAAAGGCTCAGAATGCAGCAGAGCTCCTTGGTTCAGCATATGCTTGTAAGACTACAAAGTGACACAGAGCCACTCGTCAGCTTAAAAGAAAATAAGAACTGATTTATTTAGGAAATAGATACTAGATAGTGCAGCACAGAGAAAGGGACAGATTCTATTCTAGCTAGCTAGTGATGGATGTGGATGCAGAGAGGCACTCTGCATTCCTGGTGCCAAAGATGGAGAAACGTGTCCTCCCTCTTTGTATGCATGCAGGCAGGAAGGAAGTTGTTTTCTCTAAGAGTAGCAATCTCCACTTCAAAGGATTCAATGACAGAAGAGTAAACAGAAAGATGCTCAGTGTCTGCCTATCTAGCTGCAACTCTCTGGTCTCTTGCTTCTTGGAAGCTGAGGCACAGGGACATCTCAGCTGGTTCTTCCAATGTAATGCCATAGAATCCACCTTCCAAAGCAGCCATTTTCTCCAGGTGAACTGATCTCTGTTATCTGGAGATCAGTTGTAATAGCAGGAGATATCCAGTCACCACCTGGAGGTTGGCAGCCCTAACACAATGACATACACTATGGGAACGTTGCAAAGATTCCTGAGACACTGCTGTTGAAATGACTTTCCCTTCCAAATAAGTATTCAGGGTTCACATATACTTCGCCATCACTCACAAACCTCCTTCTCTTCTACGTTTTGTATAAGGGTCAGCTTCTTACATTCCTTTACTTTGATCCCTTCCTCCTTGATGTCACAGAGCTTACATTCTGTATGGGGTGCCACTAGAAGGCTTGAAGGAGATGCTCAAAGGGTTCTCTTGCCCATATGCACAACATCCTGCTGACTCACTGCATTGCCCAGGAGAATCAGCTGAGTTTCCTGATGGTGGGCTTTTCAAGATGACTGCTGAGTTGGGGCATCATGTGGAGGTAACAAAATTTGGGAATAACAAAATGATATTGTAGCACAGGAAAATGGGCCTAAGCCCAAGCGAGGAAGGCCACCAAACAACAGGAGGAGAATAGCAGAAAGTTTATTTGACGTCAGGTTCAGCCACGAGGAGTGCACAAAAATGGCTGAACGCCCTGTGTCACACTTAACAAAGCTTATATATAGTGAGCAGTTTCTGGCAGGTACATGTCAGAGCGGTGGTGTTTTCTTTCACTTCAGCCCATCTCCTGCCTGTTCAGTTAAATGTGCCCCTGCCCTTATATGGGTGCTGGAATTTTGCCAATAGTCACTTTAACCTTTTCGGTTACAGTATCAGCTGAGCCAGAATGTTAGTAGAGTCACAGTATTTGCTGAATGGGGTTTTGCTTCAACATGTGACAATGTTGAGGCTGTAGTTGCACCCTCCTCTTAAAACACACAACCGCTTCCTTCCAATAATTTTTCACACTGGTTGTTGCTGATAGACTGTATCCATAGATAAACAGAACAAAAACAGAGAGAGAGAGAGAGAGAGAGAGAGAGAGAGAGAGAGAGAGAGAGAGAGAGAGAGAGAGAGAGAGAGAGAGAGATGGTGGGAAAGTGAATTGGGTGGGTATTCCCATGGCTATTACATTTGTTACCGGAGAAACACAAACTGTTTCCCCATATCAGCTTAAGACTGGTGCTTGCCCTGGAGCAAGCACAAGCTTTTGCCCACCCCTCACATCCTCGAATGCGATCACATGGGTTGGGGAGCCTATCAGGATCCAGCACAGGAGCGCTGGCCTATCAGGGTTGACTGGCTGGATAGAGATGTGAGAAGCAGCCATTCTTTGACCATTCCAGCCAAGGATGAGCTCCCCAACTGCCCACCTGCCCACCCTCCATTGCAGACAATTGTGGGAATAGCCAGTCACTGTTTTATGGGGCTAAGCAGGAATTTTGGGAATCTCACTCGAATTGGCCGTAAGGGGGCCTTTTTTCACCTGCTCCACATGGTCCGGGGAGCACGACATAAATAGGCCTGGTAACCTGGTTAGACCCTTTCTGGGAAGGTGGGAAAGCATGGGTTGAGAGGGGTTTATTCATGCTGGCAAGCACCCTGAGATATCAGCAATAGGAGGGGGTCATCAGACTGGGTACCTAGCAGCTTAGCAGTCCAGGAGACCTGGTGGGGGGCCTCTTTGGGGTTGGAGGAGCATATAATGAGCCTTAAGGCTTAGCAGTCATAGGCCGGAATGTGTTCCTGCATCTTGTTTATGCATTGATGTGCAGGCCATGATGAGCAGGGTACGGAAGGATTCTGGACTGGGCTTGGAGCCAGGGTGGGTTTGCCCTAAGGAAGCCTGCTTGCAGGCACAATGTAACAACCTGTGCTTAATTGATATAATAGATGCAGATCAGCTTATGTGCAAATAAATTCCCAGTTTAACCCACAACTCATGTTGTGTATCATTCGAGGGGTGTGTGGGCAAAACTTTCTAAAGTGCCCCTGTTAAATGCATAATAGAAGTGTCTTTTCCAAAAGTGAAACCAAATGGTCATGCATTTAACATCATCTCCAAAGGGAGAACAATGGAGGGAATAGGGGCAACCTGTTTGGGGGGCCATAGAAATGGATCCCCTGGCCCAATGTCCTTGAAACTTGGTGGGTATCTTGTGGAGAGGCTCCATCAGCTACCCTGTGAGTTTCGAGCCTCTCCCTCAACCCCCTTCCCCTCCAGCCCCCAGAATATACCCTATGTTTTCACCATTGACTTCAATGGCCCATAGGATATAATGGGGCCGAATTGCTGCCGAATTTCTTTCATTCCCTCCTTTCTTTCTCTCTTTTTCCTCTTTCCCTCCTTCTTCTCTTCTCTTCTCTTCTCTTCTCTTCTCTTCTCTTCTCTTCTCTCTCTCTTCTCTTCTCTTCTCTTCTCTTCTCTTCTCTTCTCTTCTCTTCTCTTCTCTTCTCTTCTCTCTCTCTTTCTTTCTTTACCACCTTCTTCTCTTCTCTTTTTTCCTCCTTTCCCTGTTTCCCTCCTTCTTCCCTCTCTTTCTTTCCCTCTTTCCTTCCTTCTTTCCTTCTCTCTACTCTCTCTCTTTCCTTCCCTCTTTCCGCCTTCTGTGGTCCAACTCTAGTGAGAAGGAGTTTAAACTTTAAACCCCTTCTCTCTTAGCTCCCCCACCCAGACCAGCTGGGGAAGGGAAGGGGAGATTTTGAAGATGCCTCCCCCCTTTTGCTTCCCCTTCTGACATCACTTCCAGTGATGTCAGGGGGCGTGGCATATGCTAATAGCCTAATAGCTCATTAGCATACCATATGCTAATGAGCCCCTGCAGCTGTTTTTCTACAAAAAGACCCCTGGACAAAGGAATAGGAGATGAGAAAAGTGAGGAATGGGGAAGGAAGACAGAGTAACAGAGTGCTCTTTCCCACCAGCTTTGTGTTTAGCAAACACTCATTCACCCTTACAGTGAACCCACAGGAACTTACAAGCAAGCAGAATACCTGGATGGAATTTTCTCCTCATGTCTCCCCTGTTCATTCAAATCCCACTGGCCTGCCAGAAAGGAAACTTCCTCTATCTGTGACTCAAATAACATCTGTTTCACATCTAGAAGTCCCCTTTCCTTTTCCTTCAGCTATAAAAGTCACCCACTGACGGAAATCCTCCCACCCAATCCTCCCCCCCCCCAAATCAGAGAGACAAATTTAGAAGCCTATTATTGACAGTGACAGAGACGAACTGGGTGCCCCCAGATGGTGGGAGATGTGCTGCTGTCTCACTCTACTAATCTTATCTCTGCTCCATCGGCAGAGAGAGGAAAATTCCCTCGTCCTACTCTTGGAGGAGGGGAGATGAGAATGGAGCAGCAGGAAGGAGATGGGAGTCAGTGAAGGAGCAACCTTTGATTGATGATGTGGGGGGCAGGGGTGGAACTGCCTGTCTCCCTGTGTTTGATAAGGATGTAGCATAGCACTGTGCTCTCCAGAAAGGTACTGTAGGCCTAGCTTTTCTGGTGCTTTTCTGGAGAGAGGTTTGAAGATACGATTTGATACAATGACAAAACATACTTGTATTCATTTTCTAGGGTGAAGGCTGCAGGCTGAGTGTGGCCTGATCCAAACTGGGCTGGCATCTTTCAAATGTTATGAGACTCTACCCCTAATTAGATAAAGCTATGTTTAAATGAGGAGTGACTTGCAAAAGAGCATGTTGACAACTGATCTACTGTGAAAGGAACTGGGAGAGTTCACATTAGTGGTCCTTGCCTGCACCATATTTACTTAATTAGTTCATTTTTATCCCCCCTTTCTGCCAAAGAGCTCAAGATTGGCATGCATAGTTTGCCCCTCTTCTAGTTTATCTTCCCAACTGTTAGCAGAGTTTGAGAAAGAATGTAGTCCAACACATGCCTGATTCGACACTTTGGGTGCAGTCAGGGAACTTCAGTAAAGTCTGCAACAAGTTCCCGGCAGTTTTGGATGGATCACTTGGCCTCTACATGGGTCCCCTGGTGGCCCTGACCCTCGATCTGCAGTTCGCCCACTCTGTCTGAAAGCCCGGTGACCCCCATTTGCACTTTGGCCCAAAATCAAGGCAGAACTCGACCGCCTGGTAAGCCAGGGGGTACTGGAGCCAGTACCCCACACCAAGTGGGAGATCCCGATAGTAACCCCAGTCAAGCCCAATGGGGATGTCAGGATTTGTGCAGACTGCAGATGCACAATCAACAAGGCCCTCCAAGACCACACATATCCCATTCCTGTGGTGAGCCACATCCTAGCGTCCCTGGCAAGGGCCAAAATTTTCAGTAAACTGGACTTGGCACAGGCCTACCAGCAACTGCCAGTAGACGATGCTACAGCGGAAGCCCAGACAATCACAACACACAGGGGGGCATTTAAGGTCAAGCGTCTACAATTTGAGGTCAGTGTAGCTCCAGGGATCTTCCAGAATCTTATGGACTGTTTACTTAAAGGGAACCCCAGAGTGCAACCTTTCTTTGATGATGTTCTGATTGCGGCGGCATCTCCCGAAGCCTTCTCCGACCGTCTGCAAACCATCCTGCAGCGCTTCAATGAGGCTGGGCTTAAGGTAAAGATGGGGAAATGTCTCCTCGGTGTCCCCAGTGTCAAGTTCCTGGGATTCAAAGTTGACACCCGCAGCATCCACCCCACGCCAGACAAGATCTCAGCCATCATCAACGCACTAACCCCCTCCTCCAAACCTGAGCTGCAGGCTTTCCTTGGCCTGCTGGACTTTTATCACACATTCCTCCCACACAAAGCAGCCGTGGCTGAGCCCCTGCACTGCCTCTTGGACAAACACGCACATTGGAAGTGGGGGGCACTGCAGGCCATGGCTTTCTGGGCTGTAAAGACCTCCTAACCTCCAATGTGGTCCTGGCTCACTTCAATGAATCCCTACCCGTGGTGCTCGCATGCGATGCATTGCCCTATGGGGTGGGAGCAGCTAGCTGATGACCATGAGGAGATGTGTTACTGAAGAATATTTACTATGGTATACCAACTAAACTGCAGCTAAAACGGAATCAGTCTGCCCTAGGCAAGGACAAAACAGGACTCTGTAAGCTAAGAGGGGAGGTGGTATGGCTCAGTGGTAGAGCATCTGCTTAGCATGCAGAAAGTCCAAGATTCAGTCCCCTAGCATCTCCAGTTTAAAAAGGATCAAGTAGAAGATGGGGTAAAAGACTTTTGCCCAAGACTTTGGACAGCCTCGGTAGACAATACAGGCTTTTATGGACCAATGGCCTGATTAGTTATAAGGCAGGTTTATGCCAGCTGTAGCCTTTCCTGGTCAGAAAAGATCTGGCCACTGTGGTGCATGCCTTGTCACATCTAGATTAGATTGCTGCAATACACTCTACATGGGATGCCCTTGAGAAGCATTTGGAAACTTCTATGGGTACAGAATGCTGCATTCAGGATGTTGACTGGAATAGGTTGTAGGGACCATATCACTTCAGATTTGGTCCATCTACACTGGCTCCCAATTTCTTTGGGGGAACAATTCAAGGTGCTTCAGTTTATTGTTACAGTCCTTAAAACAGTCATACATAAAGAAGTACACCTTTACAAAATTTCAAAATTTTAAAATACATCAATAAAACATTTAAAAGCAGATTAAAATTTAACCTAATGTCTAACTGCCCTAACTACCTAACTAGCATAAAATTTCCGTAATTCAAGCCCTATATGATTTGGGACCAGCATACCTGAAGTACTGCCTACTCTCTTATAAACCTGCCTCAAACTACAGTCACCTTTGGAAACTCTACTTCGGATGCCCCCACCTTCTGAGATTAGGTAGTGGCAAGGCAGGAGAAGGGCCTTCTTGGTCATGGCCCCAAAGCTCTGGAACTCTCTCTCTGGGAAGATACATCTGTCCCCTTCTGTTGCCGTATCCCACCAGTGGCTGAAGACTTTTTTGTTTGAGTCGGTATTCTCCTGGTGATCCTCCTTTCCTAACCAATTCTTCAATTCCTATTTTAATGCTCTGTATGTATTCTGTGTTTTAAATTTTTATTGATCTGTGTTTGGTGGGTGGTCACTTTAATGGTTTTAAAATGTGATTTTTATCATGTATGTTTTAAATTGTTAGCTGCCTTGGTGCCCCTTGTGAGGGCAGGAAGGCAGGATAAAATTTTTGTAAATAAATGAATAAATATCTTCAGGTGTCCAACATAAGAACATCAGAGAAGCCAAATGTTGGATCAGGCCAATGGCCCATCCAGTCCAACACTCTGTGTCACACAGTGGCCAAAAATACCAGGTGCCAAGTCCAAGATTAACTAGTTTGTTGAATAAGCTTTCAAAGGCAACAGGCGTCTTCATCAGAAATATTTAAGACAGCTCGGCATCTTCAACCTTCTTTGCAGATAGAGAGCATGGCTATTCCTTTCAAATCTGTACAGTTACTGGCAAATGTTCATAGAATAAAAATTCTGGGATGAAAAAGCACACCCATGGGACTGGCTCTTTGTTTTTGCTTCATCTCTTTTTCCAATCCATATCTACATTCCCTCCATATAGGTCTGTCAATCACAGTTTCAGCATCAGCCAACAGACAGCTGCCACAGCTGAAATAGCTACTGGCTATCTTTCACTCACGGGCCCTTCATGCATGGCAAATTTCCCCCAGAATTTATTATCTCCATGTAAGAAAAACCATATGCAAAAGCTGTACAATAGATATTCGTGTAATATACAATGCAAGTGTCTGAAAAAAGTATGCAGTGTGGTGAAATATGTGACTTCCTGACAGATAGTATACCCTGCATATACACGTTCTCCCCTTACATGGAAGGTGATACTTATAATTTGTTTATTCTGACATTTATATTTTCATGATTAATGCAATTAGTAATAGCATCATGTACAAAGCAGCTCTAGGATGCACTTCCACGTCAAATTATCACAACAAAAAGTCCACCATTTGTCAAAGCTGTACCACCCCCAGTCCACATTCAGGTGCAGATCACAGTAATCGTTTTCAGTGATATAAACAGAGATTTATGCAAGTAAAAAGCAGCTGCCAGGCTGTTTGTATGACAAGAACATAAGAAGAGCCCTGCTGCATCAGACAATGGGCCCATCTCCTCCAGCATAATTGAATACAAATGGGGCTGCTGTATACTTAATCAGACCACAGTCCATCAAGGTCACAGACAGCCCCTCCTGGCTGTTTTATCCAGCAGCTAACTAGCTGCCATGGAGGGCCAGCAAACGAGAGATAGAGGTGTGGTCACCATGGACCTATCCTTGATGACACTGTGAGAGCCAGTCTGGTGTAGTGGTTAAGTGTGCGGAGTCTAATCTGGGAGAACCGGGTTTGATTCCCCACTCCTCCACTTGCACCTGGCTGGATGACCTTGGACAAGCCGTAGTTCTGACAAGAGCTGTTCTTGAAAAAGAGCAGTTTCTGTCAAGAGCTCTCTCAGCCCCACCTACCTCACAGGGTGTCTGTTGTGGGGAGGGGAAGGGAAGGGAATTTGTAAGCCTCTCTGAGACTCCTTTGGGTAGTGAAGGGCGGGGTATAAATCCAATCTCTTTTCTTCTTCTTCTACCTCACAGGGTGTCTGTTGTGGGGAGGGGAAGGGAAAGGAGTTTGTAAGCCAGTTTGGTGTAGTGGTTAAGTGTGCGGAGTCTAATCTGGGAGAACCGGGTTTGATTCCCCACTCCTTCACTTGCACCTGGCTGGATGACCTTGGGCAAGCCGTAGTTCTGACAAGAGCTGTTCTTGAAAAAGAGCAGTTTCTGTCAAGAGCTCTACTCAGCCCCACCGACCTCACAGGGTGCCTGTTGTGGGGAGGGGAAGGGAAGGGAGTTTGTAAGCCACTCTGAGACTCCTTTGGGTAGTGAAGGGCGGGGTATAAATCCAATCTCTTTTCTTCTTCTTCTACCTCACAGGGTGTCTGTTGTGGGGAGGGGAAGGGAAAGGAGTTTGTAAGCCAGTTTGGTGTAGTGGTTAAGTGTGCGGAGTCTAATCTGGGAGAACCGGGTTTGATTCCCCACTCCTTCACTTGCACCTGGCTGGATGACCTTGGACAAGCCGTAGTTCTGACAAGAGCTGTTCTTGAAAAAGAGCAGTTTCTGTCAAGAGCTCTCTCAGCCCCACCGACCTCACAGGGTGCCTGTTGTGGGGAGGGGAAGGGAAGGGAGTTTGTAAGCCACTCTGAGACTCCTTTGGGTAGTGAAGGGCGGGGTATAAATCCAATCTCTTTTCTTCTTCTTCTACCTCACAGGGTGTCTGTTGTGGGGAGGGGAAGGGAAAGGAGTTTGTAAGCCAGTTTGGTGTAGTGGTTAAGTGTGCGGACTCTTATCTGGGAGAACCAGGTTTGATTCCCCACTCCTCCACTTGCACCTGCTGATGTGACCTTGGGTCAGTCACAAGCTCTGGCAAAGCTGTTCTCTCAAGGACAGTTTCTGTCAGAAGTTCTCTCAGCCCCACCTACCTCACAGGGTGTCTGTTGTGGGAAGGGGAAGGGAAAGGAGTTTGTAAACCGCTCTGAGACACCTTTGGGCAGTGAAGGGCGGGGTATAAATCCAAACTCCTCCTCTTCTTCTTTCTTCTTCTTCTTCTTCTTCTTCTTCTTCTTCTTCTTCTACCTCACAGGGTGTCTGTTGTGGGGAGGGGAAGGGAAAGGAGTTTGTACGCCGCTCTGAGACACCTTTGGGTAATGAAGGGCGGGGTATAAATCCAATCTCTTTTCTTCTTCTTCTACCTCACAGGGTGTCTGTTGTGGGGAGGGGAAGGGAAAGGAGTTTGTACGCCGCTCTGAGACACCTTTGGGTAATGAAGGGCGGGGTATAAATCCAATCTCTTTTCTTCTTCTTCTACCTCACAGGGTGTCTGTTGTGGGGAGGGGAAGGGAAAGGAGTTTGTACGCCGCTCTGAGACACCTCTGGGTAATGAAGGGCGGGGTATAAATCCAATCTCTTTTCTTCTTCTTCTACCTCACAGGGTGTCTGTTGTGGGGAGGGGAAGGGAAAGGAGTTTGTAAGCTGCTCTGAGACACCTTGGGTAGTGAAGGGCGGGGTATAAATCCAATCTCTTCTTCTTCTTCTTCTACCTCACAGGGTGTCTGTTGTGGGGAGGGGAAGGGAAAGGAGTTTGTAAGCTGCTCTGAGACACCTTGGGTAGTGAAGGGCGGGGTATAAATCCAATCTCTTCTTCTTCTTCTTCTACCTCACAGGGTGTCTGTTGTGGGGAGGGGAAGGGAAAGGAGTTTGTAAGCTGCTCTGAGACACCTTGGGTAGTGAAGGGCGGGGTATAAATCCAATCTCTTCTTCTTCTTCTTCTACCTCACAGGGTGTCTGTTGAGGGGAGGGGAAGGGAAAGGAGTTTGTGAGCCGCTTTGAGACTCCTTTGGGTAGTGAAGGGCGGGGCATAAATCCAATCTCTTCTTCTTTTTCTTCTGATGCTGTTTTCACATCTGCCTATAGTGTAGCAGAACAAACCCATTTTGGCATATTACAGGCACACAAAAAACCATATTGTCAAATGATAAATGCTTTTTTAATTTTTAAAAATGTCTTTCTTTAAAGAAACAGAAAAAAGAACAATGGAGGGGAAAAACTTAAAATCCAGCAACTAATAGAG
Source organism: Gekko gecko (assembly GCA_029375565.1). Lineage (NCBI taxonomy): Eukaryota > Metazoa > Chordata > Lepidosauria > Squamata > Gekkonidae > Gekko > Gekko gecko. The sequence continues at coordinate 96,394,590 of JAPDNY010000003.1, read as the reverse complement.
CAATCCTGAGCCACGCCCACATTGCAGCGACCAGCCATGGTGCAGGGGAGGCACTGCTAGTTGGGTCCCCAAGGGGCAAGTTACACTGCAGTGGAGCGGGGGGGAAGTGTAGCTGGTTGCGTGCAAGGGTGTGTGCACGGTGAGTCCGTCGCAGGGTGGCCTCATGGTGTAGTGTCGAGGCAGGAGCGGCACAAGGGGCAGGAGACTTTGGGTCAACAGGACTGGCCAGCTGCGGGGTGGGGGAAGGCGGCTTGGGAGAATCCCATTCTCTGCTCCCACCTACTCCAACCCCCAACAGAGACCCACGCCAATGACAAGCAAGCAGTTGCTGTCGTTTGTTGTTCTGGGATGCCACCGTGTCTCATGGCCAGACCCCCAACCCCTCCCTCCCAGATACTTGCAGTCCGCCCACTTCAGTGGCTCCCCCCCTGCCATTGGCTCAGGGAACATTTGTGATCCCCCTGCACCCTCAGTGCTACCTGCGCAGCTGCCTTTCCCCTTGAGTGCCAGCGGACCCCCTTCCTGGAGCAGACACAAAGTTAGGGGCCTCATCCAATCACTCATTTCCTTAGCAAACCTTTCCCCCTTGGTGGCTCGCATCATTCCCCTCTCCCCCATGTCATACACACAACAACCCTGTGAGGTTGGTCAGGCTGAGGGTGTGCATCTGGGCCAAGGCCACCCACCTAGTTTCCTTGGTACAAGTGGGGAATGGAATCTGGCTTTTCCAGGTCCAGCCTCACGCTCTCACAGCCGCGATAAACTGGCTTCTGCATCCAGACCAGACTCTGGCCCCTCCCCCCATCACACAGAAGCCTGCGAGGGGAATGAGGGGACCTGTCCAGGGCGCCTAGGGTGCCGGCCCTGCAGGGGCGCCAAAATGCCCCCCCCGTGAAAAGCCCCCCCGGGCCGCCCAATGCCAGCAGCCCTGGCTTTCCTGGGTGCCTCGTGGCTGCGAGGGACCCGGGAGAGCCGTGTGCACCACCCCTGGGAGGGAAGGGGGGGCTTCTAAGCCCGCCCCTTCCCCGGCTCTCCTGGGTGCCTCACGGCTGTGAGACACCCAGGAGAGCCACGCGCGCCACCGCTGGGAGGGAAGGGGGGCTTCTAAGCCCCCTCTTCCTCAGCTTTCCCAGGCGCTGGGCCATCTCCAGGCCCCACCGGGAGGTTGGCATCCCTGGTGGGGTGGGCGCCCCAGGTTGTCCTGCCTAGGGCGCCCAGACACCTGGGGCCGGCCCTGGACCTGTCTCTGCTCCTTGGTCCCTGCGATGTATGGCAAATTGCAACCAGTGGGACCTGCCCAACCCTCCCCAACTACCCACAGTACACGAGAGCCCTCCCTCTGGGACGTGTCCTCGGGAGGCCTGCCAGGGGAGTGGCGGATGAGGTGGGGAGGGAGGGGGCAGGGAGGGGTGTGGAGCTCCGGTCATGTAGCAGAAACCAAGCAGCAGAGACATGGTTTGTGGCACAACTTAGACTGTATTGTACTGGAATCCATGGCAAGGGGTCAGGTCTCCGTCCACTTCCCCCCGGGGACTGAGGATCCCCAGCACTCAGTGGAGTGGCATCGCAGGTAGAACTTGGACGGGCTTGCCGGGCATGAAACTCTGCTCCAAGAGAAAGGCTGGAACAGTGGACTGAGCAGAGTGTCTGTGTGGGGGGGACTTGCCACACCCACAAGCCTCTATTGAATCTCCACATACAAGACAGTAAAACAGAGTGATGGCAACCGGGCCTGAGGGCCATGGCAGCCACTGCCATGGATGTCTTGTCCTGACAGGGTTTGCAAATGCAGTTCTGGGGAGGGGGGGCTTGTCATGAACCCCCCCCTTGAGGTGCATGATGGAACCAGCCAACTCACACTCACCTATCCTGTGCTGAAGTGCTCCTGGATTGCTTGCTCAAGCCTCTGATTCTGCAAGGGAATGGGTTGAAGGGACACTTGCCAAGCTGGTTCACCACGTACAGTGGAGCAGCCACCAGCCCCCCCAACCACAGACACCCCCTGTACTCTGCCAAGGGTGGGAACTGGGCAAATGACAGAGCATCCCCCCCATCTCCTGGAAAACATCCCAGGGAAGTTTTCCCATGGCATATCAGGGGTCATGGCTCTGCACGGCCAGAGTTTCTGCTGGGCTTGAGTGCAGGAGACGCTGTCATGGCACCAGGCTCAAGCAAGGGGAGTGGGGGCACAGGTTTGGGATCCCTGCCCTTGCTTACCTTTCAGTGCATGGTTGCCCCCAGGGGTCATTTCATAGAAAAAGGGGTGCAGGAGCTCATTAGCATAACTCATTAGCATAACTTATTTGCACCTACCACACCCCCTGACATCACCAGAAGTGTGTTAGAAGGCAACACCCACCGCTCAGGCTCCACTGGACTGTTTTGGATTGCCAGCTATTGGGGGGGGTGGGGAACGTGCAGATCTGTCTTCACAAAGGAGGGAGAGCTTGGTCTTAAAGGTGCCACTGGACTGTTTTGGACTGGGGGGGCCGGGGGGAGCTCTGCAACTTACCTGGCTGCTTCTTGTTCTGATTGATGGCTGCTGGGAGCAGGGGGTGGGGCTTGTTGCATGTGCCCACCCCCTGGGCTCTTTACTGCCGGAGCTCCACTCCTGTGCGCTCCTGCAGGAAATGACCCCTGGTTGCCCCTGTGGGTTGAGCCTCCAAAGGTGAGGTACTTGTGAACGTTCTGAAATGGAAGAAGTCAGTCACAGAGTAAGGACTTTGCTCACCTCCTTGGGTGTCAGTGCCAAGTGCTCGCCCTCTAATGCAAAGTGCCCTCTCTGTGCTTCTGCCCCCACCAAAGTGCCTCGCCACTTGCTCTAAGTCTGCATGGCAGGGAGCTCTGAGACAGAGTCCCGTGCTGCACACCCTAACTACTGAGTTGTAAGATGTCCCAGCAGAAGTATTTGTAGGAGAGGGGCGGTTCCCCTGGGTCCTGGGGAGGGGGCTTGGCTGACATGGCAAGTGAGGTGATTGGCCGAGCCTATAATTGGCATCCTGGGCCCCTCTGAGCCTAATGGGGGAGGCTGAAGCAGTGGGCGACAACTTGATTTTCAAGTTCAATGGGTGCCTATGGGCTACACCATGTTTTTTTTTGTTGGTATAACTTTCTGCATCTGTAAGGGGGCGTTCCCAGGCTGAAAGGGCTCTGGAGCCAACTAACTCTGGCCATGCCTCCCAGCCTGCTCACAACCATGCTGGCACAGGGGCCTATGCCTCAGTTGCACTGATAGGTGGCTGCCATGGCCTGCCACAGTGCCCACAAGCAATGGGCTGCTGCTGGGGGCCTGTGCTATTGTAAGTGACCCTTACACGGGCGTATCTTGGACATACGCTGATGCACAGGCCGATTGGCTCCCTGAGTGCTTTTGGTTTCCCCCCCACCTTAGGATTGCTCTGTAAGATTTTTAAAAGAAAAGGAAAGGAAAAAATACAGAATTATAACAACAGTGGTGGTGGATCGACACATAAGTTTCCATAAATGATTTCCAAATATCTAAAGATAAGTCCGTATGCAGCTGTCACCTATATGCCATGTGTTCAGATGTTGATAGAGTTCTAAGCTCCTTGCTCCATTGGTTTACTGGAGGTGGGCTTTTATCTTTTCAGTGTCAAAATATGAGTCTTTCAGCTGTAGTTGGGGCACAGAGTGTACATTTCCTTTGACCGTTGGTTAGCCTCCAAGAAATGGGCAGATAGTTTAAAAATACACAAGATTCCCCAAGAATCAATGCATATTCTAATATAAAATTGATATGAGTAATAATTTCCTAGAAGATCTGAATGATTGGACATGCCCAAAGCATATGTTTAAGGGACACGTTCTGCATGTCACAACACCAACAATTAGACACTTTACTTTGCTAAAAAGTTGCTGTGGTGTCCAGCATATCCTAAACATAATTTTTTTGCTGAATAAGTCTCAACTTAAGATCCATAGGGAGAGCAGGTATAGACTGTGAGGCCATACCCCACTGCTTTGGCAAAACCAGGTGATCTAACTCTTTATTCCATTCACAGTTGTTAATTGACATATTTTATAAACAAATATTGTAAGTTCTGTTTTCTGCCTTGATTCGATTAGAGTTTCCAGTAGCAAAGGGGATTCTGAGATACTTAATACTGCAGGACCATATTTTGATACCAACAAATGTTGAAACTATAATTATTGCCATTCTACAGAAGGTAACAAATAATATTTAGACCTTAGTTGAGAAAATGACCAAAAAAACCCCTGTCATTCTTGGGATCTATCAGCAGATCCACTGTAAAAAATCCCCTTGTTGGTCCAAGCCTTCCACAAAAAGATTTCTCCCCAATTTTTAGATCTGGATTGGCCATAATGGTTGTAGTCAAACTTGTGGGGGGCAAGTGAGGCTATTTGCTCTGGAGTAATTTGACCCACAGTTGTGTGATCACACAGTCCCTGGGAGCTGCGGGGGCAGCCCACCACTGTGTGATCAGACGCAAACCGTGGGTGAATCACACAGGGAAAGTCCATTCATGGCCCGTAGCAAACCCGTTTGCTACCGGACTTTCCCTAGTGTTTTGTTGTTGTTGTTCTGCTGCAAAATGGGCTACCCATGGGTGCAGGACGTGTCCCAGATATTCTTGTGTTATCACACCCTTAAAATCCACCTGGCATTTGTGACTATGGCATGGCTAATTCTATGTGTGATCACAGCCAATGTTAATTTAGAATGTGAAAATGGATCAAATTGATAGTATTGTGCCATTATACACCAGTGTTTTCTAGTTGTAGAAATTTCAGGAGGAATGGGATCTACTGTAACATAAGTAGACCCTAATGCATTCCACTTAGAGAGGGACACCAGACAAGAGGCCTCGAAAAGACCCCAGGATGGATAGTCCAACTACAAGGAGCAATCCCAATAAATACTACAAATTAACAAGTATGCCTGATTATGTCAAGAGATAAATGCTTGAATCTATATGAGACCTCTTGTGCGCGCAGTACCAATGGAAGGAGTAGGGTTAGAAATGAAAAGATGAACATATAAGGATCTGCTGCCTTCACTGGAATGAATAAGGAAGCTCTCGTTGATGGTGGATTTCTATGTGAATACTGAAATATCAATACCTGTAAGAATTCTGTACATCAGGATAATGGCTGAAAACAGAATATTCAGAGCTGGAACTGACCAGCAAGGCACCATCTTTAATTGTCTTCAGGTCTCTCCAAGACCTGGCAACAATTGCTGCTTCCAGTTGGTTACAGAGACCAAAAGGATTGCAAACAAATTTCAGCCACACACATAATCAAGGAATGGGACAGGTGAAGCAGAGTGATGAGAAGCTGTCCTTAGTGGGAATTGCTGGAGAGAAATCACACTTAGTAGAGTTGACAGAAAGCTCTGTCATTTACAGGGCTGCTGTTTTGGGGTCTTCCCCTGTAGGTGGAAGGATTGTATGTAGTATCAATTGGTTTTCTTACTGTTCCATTTTTGTAATAAATTAACCTTTATTCAGAAGAATTAGCATGAAAGCTTATTGGTTGGAGCTGAGCACCAGACCTGACGTCATAAAAACATAAGAACATAAGAGAAGCCAATGTTGGATCAGGCCAATGGCCCATCTAGTCCACCAGTCTGTCATGCAGTGGCCAAAAATAACAGGTGCCGTCAGGAGGTCCACCAGTGCCCCCCCAAGCACCAAGAATACAGAGCATCACGTGCCCCAGAGTCCCTATCTATACCTTGTGGCTAATAGCCACTGATGGACCTCTGCTCCATATGTTTATCCAATTTGCTCTTAAGGCTGTCCATGCTTATAGCCACCACCACCTCATGTGGCAGTGAATTCCATGTGTTAATCACTCTTTGGGTGAAGAAGTACTTCTTTTTATCCATTCTAACCCTACTGCTCAGCAATTTCATTGAGTGCCCACGAGTTCTTGTACTGTGAGAAAGGGAGAAAAGTACTTCTTTCTCTACCTGTTCTATCCCATACATAATCTTGTAAACCTCTATCATTGTCACCCCTTAGTCATTGTTTCTCCAAGCTAAGGAGCCCCAAACCTTTCTTCACAGGGAAAGTGTTCCTTTTATCATTCTAGTTGCCTTTTTCTGCAATGCTATAATATCCTTTTTGAGGTGTGGTGTGGCCCACTGCTGGACCTCCTGATGGCACCTGGTATTTTTGGCCACTGTGTGACAGAGTGTTGGACTGGATGGGCCTTTGGTCTGACCCAACACTGGCTTCTCTTATGTTCTTATGAACTGTACACAGCATTCCAAATGAGGTCACACCATCGATTTATACAGAGGCATTATGATATGTCAAAGTGCTTCTCTAATGAGGTATTTCACATTCACCTTCTTGCACATTCAGTGCCTTGGAGACATGTTATCGGTCATTTCAGTTCAGTGATCAGCAGCCTTTGAGTAATAACAGATTATTAAAGCTCTCTGAAATGTCCGATTTCCTATTAGTGTTCAAGTGCAGAGTCATTACCGTTGAATAATCCCTAATCTGTCCCAGATTTCAGCACTGACTCTTTGACAGCCTGAATCTTTCCTATCAATACAAGTCCCCTTGGCCTGTATCTATTATTCACAAAGCTGTCCAGAAGAGCTGTGAGCTCAAGTAGATAGTCATTAAATGTGGGTTGACCTGGGGGGTGCTTTTTTATAATCTTCCACCATGAGCTATTAGGCTATTAGCATATGCCATGCCCCCTGGGATCACCGGAAGTGATGTCAGAAGGAGAAACAAAAGGGGGGGAGGCATCTTCAAAAGCCTCCCCTTCCCTTCCCGGGCTGGTCTGGGTGGGGGGAGCTAAGAGAGAAGGGGTTTAAAGTCTAAACTCCTTCTCATGAGAGTTGGGCCACAGAAGGAGGAAAGAGGGAAGGAAAGACAGAGAGTAGAGAGAAGGAAAGAAGGAAGGAAAGAGGGGAAGAAAGAGAAGGAAAGGGGAGGGAAAGAAAGAGAGGGAAGAAGGAGGGAAACAGGGAAAGGAGGAAAAAAGAGAAGAGAAGAAGGTGGGAAAGAAAGAAAGAGAAGAGAAGAAGGAGAGAAAGAGGAAAAGGAGAGAAGGAAAGGAGGGAATGAAAGAAATTCAATTGCAATTCGGCCCCATTATATCCTATCTTGGGGAGAGACTCCATCAGCTACCCTGTGAGTTTGGAGCCTCTCCCTCAAACCCCCTCCCCTCCAGCCCCCAGAATATACCTTATGTTTTCACCATTGACTTCAATGGCCCATAGGATATAATGGAGCTGAAATTGACATTCGGCTACCTGAAAGACTCCCCGGGACGCCGGCTGGGGGCGGGACTTGGCTCCTGCGCTCCAGTGTGCTCCCCCCCCCCAAAAAGACCCCTGTCTCAGCCTAAGCAGAACAGACCTTTTGACCCACCCAGTAAGTGGGATGCAGCTCACCAGCCATGTATGCTTGATATACACGTCCCCATTTTTTCCATGTTAAGGAGGCAACAAGGAAGAAGGATTGTTGAGCACTTTGGGGCTGTCATATTTGGCAGATTGGCTTGAGGGTCACCAGTTGATTGGGCCTTCACTGGAAAACAAATATGCTATTGGTGTACATTTTTTCCTTATTTACCTTAGATCTCCAATGACAAGATTAGGTCTTCACCTACCCTGTGGCCCCCCAAATCTAAACAAAGCCTACCATGAATGGTATAAAGCCATTAGGGCTTTATAGATCTCCAGTTTCTTCAGCCTGCCTGGATATGTAAAAATGGGCGGTGGACAGTGGATCAAGCAAATGGGCCGCAAGACATGGGCTGTATTCAGTGTGACAGGTCACAGGTTTAGCAAGTCTGGCATAGTTGAGGGTTAAAGTTCAGTCTCTGACTTCCTGATCATGAAGTTACTCTATCGATATTCATCCTCTGTTCATCTCCCGCTTGCTAGGAATTCATGCAGTGGCCTCTCTGCTCTTGGTATTTATCCAACTCCTTAATGTCTCTAATGTGGCAATAGAATGGCTGCTGGAGCAAAAGCCACATAGGCTGTCTGGACGGCACTCCCTTTATCAGCTAGATCAGTGATTACTTTAAGAAGGCTATTAGGAGGCTTTGGCACAATCTTCTTCTTCTTCTTTTTTTTTTTTAATAAAGCCCACGCTGCTCATTGGCTCTGCAAAAACCCTCTCTCCTGAACATTTACATTATTGACTATGCTTTTTCCATGGACAGCTATTTTTTGCTTAGGTTAATTGGTTTGGCTAATTTCCTATTTCGTTCATAGTGCAAGGAGATTACATTTACTCCCCTACCCCCTCCTATTCCATAACTTTCTCCAAAGTCCCATGACTTACTAAAGATAGATGGTTTTTATTTGTAAAGGACTCTGCTGAAGAAAAAAACACCTCCTGAACACATTCCCGTCAGGCTTTCAGATTTACGTCAAGTTCAGTGTTTCCGTTATTCTTTCTTGGTGCTTTTGGGGTTCTTTATTTTAAAGGCAGTGGCCTGTGAGTTCAGACAGATGGAGAAGTGGTCCCTGTAGATTCCTGAATTGGTGACAGGAAGGGCAACGGTGCCTTTGATTCACTGCTCCTATGCCAGATACATTGGTGCAAAAACATTTTATCAAGGCTAAGAGGGTGTCATTTCTTTTGCTTGTTTATTTTTTCCTTGTGATTGTCCATGTAACAAAATGGCTGCCAGGCAGAGGCGGCACGTTCTCTTAAAATGGTTGCCAGCCTGGTAGTCCTCCAGAGGGGGGAGGTGCTCCATAGAGAACAATGGAGCTGCCATACCTCCTTGCCTACATTTCCCAGCAGCCTTGAGGAAAAAGTGCAGGAAAGTAGGGACCCACCCCAGGGGCGGAGCAAGGCAGATAAAGGCTTCGGTCCCTCAAGGGAGGCTTTAGTTTCAGCTTGAGTCTTGGCCTTCGCCTGAGCGTGGACAGCAGCTTCAAGGGGTGTGTACAGGTGGAACTCCTGCTACCAGCACTCCGTGGTCAGTCCAGGCCACGATAAATCGTGGTGGACAGCCAGGAGGCTTAGCAGTACTGGTGACCAGCCCAGTGAAGGGTTGGAGTTTCTCTCCAACAACAAGGAGGGGGAAAGCAAATCCTGGCCTGCAGCCACCCACTACAGAGGTAGAGAGGGTGTGTGTAGGGGACAGAGGAATTGCATTTAGATCGTGTTTATTTTCTGCCCAGGTTGTGTTGAAGTGCCTGTGTTGATTTTGTTTGCCTAACCTGTACATCGTTTAAATAAACCTTTTTGAGTTATAAAGCCTGGTAGTGCCTTGACCACATAGAAGAAGAAGAAGAAGAAGAGGAGATTGGATTTATACCCTACCCTTCACTTGGAGTCTCAGAGCGGCTTACAAACTCCTTTCCCTTCCCCTCCCCACAACAGACACCCTGTGAGGTAGGTGGAGCTGAGAGAGCTCTGACACAAACTGCTCTTTCAGGAACAGTTGTGCCAGAGCTTGTGGCTGACCCAAGATCACATCAGCAGGTGCAAGTGGAGGAATGGGGAATCAAACTCGGTTCTCCCAGATTAGAGTCCACGCACTTAACCACTACACCAAACTGGTCCTCCACACTCAGCACATTACCAGAGGCAAAGGGAGGACAGGGAACCCAAACGGGCCCAAATGGGAGGGGTTGCCAACTCTCCAGGGGGCATGAAAAGTTTCAGGTATCCACTTCCCCGAGTCGGGGAATCAGCCAGAGGGGTCTCATTGTCCCTCTAGAAAGGCAGTGTCAATTCAGTGAGTGGTGGCAGCGACAGAGGAAGGAAATAGCTCCACCAGGCAGGGTGGGCAGGCAAAAACAGGGCCGCAGAACAGCTGTTCAGTCTCCCAGGGCTGAGGGTGGGTCCCCGTTTTGCCAAGTCCATCACAGGCCCTGTTCCAAGGGCCAACAGAACAGAACTGGCCATTTAACTTACCAGGGAATTTCCAAGTGGGCAGTTGCTATAGTGGGCCACTGGCAGCGAGGAGTAAGCGGAGCCAAGCCCCAGCAACTCCACCCCAGGGGCTACTTGGCTTGGATCCTGTCAGCTCACCAATTGCCTCCTCCTGCACTTCTGTCAGTTTGCAACAGGAAGCACTGGGGTGAGCCAGTGCCCACTGTGGACACAGGTAAGCCAAAGAGGCCCCTGGGAAGCCACGACCATTCGGACATGGCATCAGGGGTGCAGCTCCCAGCCACCAGCAGCCCAGATGTCTGGTGAGAGAAAAGGGAGGAGACAGCAGATTGTAAATTTGATGTAAATTTGAATAATAAATAAATAATAAATAAATAAAGCCTACCTTCAGGTCATTAAAAGCAGGCAGGTAGGCTAGGAGAGAAAGTTTAATTCTGACAGTAAATTTCAGCATTTCATTCTGGTCAGAGCTTTTTTTGTAGAAAAAGCCCAGCAGGAACTCATTTGCATAATAGGCCACACCCAACAGCAGAAACTCATTAGCATATTAGGCCACATCCCTGACAGAGCGGGGCACCTGGGGAACCCGAGGAGGGGGGGCAGTTTAAACTGCCTTCCTTCCCTGGATCTGCTTGGCTTCCCCAGGCACCCCGTGGCTTGCGAGGTGCCTGGGGAACCCGAGGGAGGGGAGGCTGTAGGCGTGGTCAACTTGGAATCCAGCCAGAACTCCATTCCTGTGCATTCCTGCCCAAAGATAGCCCTTTCTGGCTACCACCTGATCAAGTCCTTGAGGCTGATCTTGAGATGGAGGAGGAAGAGGAGGAGGAGGAGGAGGAGGAGGAGAAGAGATTGGATTTATATCCTGCCCTTCACTCGGAGTCTCAGAGTGGCTTACAAACTCCTTTCCCTTCCCCTCCCCACAACAGGCACCTTATGAGGTAGGTGGGCCTGAAAGAGCTCTGAGGGAACTGCTTTTGAGAGAACAGCTCTGACAGAACTATGGGAGATGACTAAAGCAGATAAAGTTATTATACTGGGAGACTTCAACTACCCTCATATTGAGTCATGCTGTAGAAATGAGGTTCCTAGACATCATAAATGATTCCACACTGGATCACTTGGTCACAGAGCTAACCAGAGAGGTAGTGATCTTGGACTCAGTTCTGAGCAGGTCTCAAGACCTGGAGAGATGTAGAGATTGTTACACCAGTTGGGAACAGTGACCACAATTCTATTAAGTTCAGCATTCAGGTCAATGGAAAGTTACCCCTAAAGTCCAAAACTGTAAAATTTGATTTCAAAAGAGGAAACCTTACAAAAATGAAGGGGAATAGTAAAAAGGAAGCTGAAAGAGAAACACAAGAGAATCACATCCCTAGAGGATGCTTGGAAGCTATTTAAAACCACACTAATTGAAGCCCAAATAGAATGCATCCCACAGGTGAGGAAAGGCATTGCCGAGTCATCTTCTTCTAATAGAAGGTCTGAGTGGTTAACAACACAAGTCAAAGAAGCTATGAAAAGTAAAGAGGCTTCTTTTAAAAAGTGGAAGTTCTGCCCCAATGAATTGAACAGGAGGGACCACAGGCTCTGGCAACAGAAATGTGAAACAATAATCAGGCATGCAAAAAGAGTATTTGAGGAACAAGTTGCTAGAAGCATTAAGACAAGCAAGAAACATTTTTTAAAAAATATATCTGGAGCAGGAAACCAGCCAGAGAAGCAGTGGGGCCTTTGGATGACAAAGGAGTTAAGGGATTGCTAAAGGAAGATGGGGAGATAGCAGAGAAGCTCAATGACTTTTTTGCTCCTGTGTGAAGTGTGGGACATGCCACCGCTCCTATATTCAGGAAGGGAGTCAGAAGAACTGAGCCAAATTGAGGTGACCAGATATGAAATTCTAGACCTACTGGGGAAGTTACAAACTGAAAAGTCTCCAGGTCCTGATGGCATACACCTGAGAGTTCTTAAGGAACTCAGATGTGAGATCGTTGATCTACTAACCTATATATGGCCCCAGTCACACGGAGGATTTGTTGCGTGGAAGGCACGAATGTCAGGTGGAGTTTCAGGGCATGATGACACCGCAACATCTGGGAAGCATAGCGCTCCCATGGCCAACCCATGGCGCGCTGCCGAACCTGCACAGTTACAAAGTATCTCAACAAATGTACTAGCAAATGGTTTGCCACGGGCTGCCAACGGAATTGTCCCGTGTGATCGTGCCGGTGCACGGCTTTCCCCCCGGCTGTCCTACTTGACGTGCACACACTGATGGATGAAACCACGGTGTGCCGCCGTCACATCTGATCACGTTCTGGTGAGTCTAATTGCGCCGGCGCAAAGAGCCACGCCTTCCCCTGTGTTATCTGGCCAGTGTGACCGGGGCCTATGTAACCTATCACTAAATTGAGACGCTGTACCAGAAAACTGGAGTAGTGCTTATACACACATAGGCATCCAGCTGATTTGGGGAGGATCCTGTTGCGCCAGCACTGTATTGGGCGGTAGAGTGGAGCACAGCCAATCATATGTGCCTTATGCGGTAGAGCAGAGCACAGCCAATCATATGCGCCAATCATATGTGCTGGGAGCAACGCGGGTTGTTCCCGGCTTTTCGGTTGAGTGTTCTCACTTCTGGGAAGTGGAATGCAGCAGGATAAAGGCACTCTCCGGGATTTGCTACCACTTTCAACAGGTATCTTTTAATCCCGGGAGTGGAGCAGAACAGCACGGGTTGCCTACGGGTGGGGAATGCCAGGCAGATGTGCCTGTGTGAACGCCCCCTTTAATCCGCTTGGGAAATGTGGCTGGAATGTGGCTCTAGCGGGGCAAATTGCCAGTCTGAACTCAGCCCTTGTCTCTCGCATATTGTCTCTCGCATAGGGGCAGCACTATCAGTGCCTTCAGGTATATAGAACGAGGGAGCTTCCTCGTTCCACTGCAGTTCTCTTATCAGTTGTGACCCTGTTGCCATCTTGAACTGAGTGGTGAAAGGAGGCATGAAAGAAAGGAGGCGTGCCCTCCTTGTCACAGCATTTTGTTTGATACCCTGCAGGCTTCTGAAGTCTCCTTGCCAGTATACTGTTCACACTTTGTGTCTGATGTGTGAGAATCCTGGAGGAAGGGATGGTGCTGTGCTCCTGAAGTGACAATAGGCATAAGTCAGGAAACTGGCATTTGTGTTTGGTTTTCCCCTGAGGCAGATGTGCAAACTGGCAGCATGGGTGCAACTGTGCATTTCCCTGTTAATTTTTTTTTTTTAAAGAGCCATCTACCAAGATGACTGGAGACGAAAAAAACGCAGTGCACTGGAGTCCCGGAGGAGTGTCCCTGTTAGTCTGTGGCAAGGAGAAAAATGGAGCGGGGCTGGAAATCACAGGGACCAAATTTGGAGACTTGTTCAAAAAATGGCATGAGGCAGCCCACTGCTGGGTGAACACTTCCCTGACGCAAAGAAATATGCAGGCAATAAAAAGGTCTGTGCAAGCCCGACATGCCAACCCCAAATGTATTTCAGCTGTGCTGAGCAGCCACATAAATCAGTCGCTAAGCAGGACCTGAGCAGTCTGTCTTTGTTCTGCTTTGCCTTGAGGCCTGAATAATTTGCCTCACCTAAGGAGGCTCAGGGAGATATTTTTGGAAGATACTATTGGGGAGGGGCTTGACTTACATAACTACTAGACCTAGACTGAATACCAGGATAGTTATTCTAGAATAGAGAACCAGGGGAAAATGTGGATGACTGTGTTTCTACTGATCTGTCCGTCTTATAGTTGTAATACTTAGGGATTTGGAAAGCAAGCCTCTTCCTTTTCACATGTTGTCTAGTAACTCAGTGGCACAGTGTACGTTTTGCATACAGTCAGGTTAGATCCCCACCCAATAAGTTCAACACATGTAATCCATCATAGGAAAATATAAAAGTCCACAATATCCCAAAGGGAAAGAACAAAGTCCAGAATAGAAATCTCTCAGAGGGAAGCAATGAAGTCTGGAATAGATGTCCAACACTTTTCCTAGGTATTGATCAGTGTTTCGGACTTCAGGTCCTTCCTCAGGAACTAGAAGCCATTATAGGAAGTCTCATTGCAATTTCTTAACAGGTAAACATAATTCAGTTTCAATATGGGCCAGGTCTCCTAAGCTCTAAAAAGCACCTGCAAAGGTTGCTACTATGTCGGTTGAAACTGAATTATGTTTACCTGTTAAGAAATTGCAATGAGACTTCCTATAATGGCTTCTAGTTCCTGAGGAAGGACCTGAAGTCTGAAACACTGATCAATACCTAGGAAAAGTGTTGGACATCTATTCCAGACTTCATTGCTTCCCTCTGAGAGATTTCTATTCTGGACTTTCTTCTTTCTCTTTGGGATATTGTGGACTTTTATATTTTCCTATGATGGATTACATGTGTTGAATCACTTATTGTGTTGAAGTCTCTTTTTGTAAGCTTTTGTGCAGGTTTTTGCAGTGCACAGTTGTTATTTTTTGTTTTTTCTTGATCATTGTTTACTGTGGACTGTATTGTTGTTGTTGTTGTTAGATCCCCACCCAAGCAGCTGGTGTCAGCCTGGGACCAGCACCATAGGCTTGGCTTGTGCCCATTTTCCCTTTCCAGAACTGTTCAGCCACCAGCCGCGCCCAAGGTAACTTGCCTGAGGAACTGAGGGCTCTGCTTGCTGCCAGTGTGTTTGGCCATCATCTCTTACCTCCATTTGTTTGCTGGCACACCAACATTTTTATCGTCTTTACCAGGAGACACTGCATTATTTTCAGCATCCAGGACAAAAGTGCTAGAGTAGACAATAATGCGTTAGATGGATACAAGGCATTTTTATGTGCATATGGGAAAACAACAAATTCCCATCCCTCCTTCCCAAATGTGTCTTATTGCCAAGCACAACCCACATGAAAGCTTTCAGAGTTTGTTTCATGAAGCCTCTTAACGGCCGCACATTTCAAAGCTCTGGCCTCTACATGATCTGGAAAGCAAGCACAATTTATTAAAATTCAGATATCTGATATCGTACAGGGCACTAGAGAAGTATATTTCTACCTATGGGGCCCTAGACCATGGCTCATTATAGAAAGCCACATGTTATATTTATCTGTTAGGCTGGAGGGAGACGAAGATGGCCTGTTAAAACCCTCATTGCTCATAGGGTATGTACACCCTTATCTCACTACCATTCCTGTTTACAGGTTTTGTAGGCTTTAGTGCTTTAAAACCTGCAAAACCTGTTTGACCAGGGATGGCAATGTGACAGATGAAATGGGCATATATGTCATAGGAAAGAAAGCCATTTCCATATGAATTTTAAGTATCTTCATTGTTTATCTTCAGACTATTACCCATAATCCCCATCATTATCATCTCTGCAGTTAACATTTTATTCCTTTCTGTGTGCTACAGTGACTTCTGAATAAGGTACTCTGGATTCCCTTGTCATTTGGCGTTTGTTGAGCTGCTGTGCTTTTCCTTATACCCAGCCTCTGCATTTGCTTCCCCCTCACAGTTTCGCTTCAGGATAGCAGCTGCTAGATGCTCCCTTCCTCCTCCATAGCTCATTTCTTATTCGATTCACCATCTTGCGATCACTCCTGCAGGTGTGTGACTTTTTAATCTTCCATTTTATATCTTGGGGTGAATTCATGTCATTAAACACTGACTATTCAGTAAGGAGGAGCTGCAGCGGCTCAAGTGGTTAAGACACTGAACTGCAGGCTGTGGAAGGTCAGTAGTTCAGCAGTTCGAGACCCGAGAGTGCTGCATGACGGGGTGAGCTCTTGTCTCTAGTTCCAGCTCCTGCCAACCTAGCAGTTCGAAAGCAAGAAATTGCAAGTAGATAAATAGGTACCACTTCGGTGGGAAGGTAACAGCATTCTGTGCACCTTGGTGTTTAGTCATGCCGGCCACGTGACCACGGAAACATCTTCGGACAGCGCTGGCTCTTCGGCTTTGAAACGGAGATGAGCACCGCAACCCTAGAGTCGGATTCGACTGGCTTTCAAGCAAGGGAACCTTTACCTTTACCTTTATTCAGTAAGGGGTGAATCCCACACTTGTCGCATCACCAACATGGTAAAGGAGACTTTATACAACATTTTTCTTTTGCATGTCATGCTGCTTACCCTATTATTATGAACTTATGGTTTTTATTCCTTTCCTCCCTTGACAAAGCCTCTCACAGGAAAGAGAACTACTGGTTTCACAGCATCCTTTATATTAAATTTCAAAAGTTTGCTGATGAGAAGATTACTATTCTGGGTTGCTTGTTCTTCACAGATGTGCAGTGGAAGTCCTTTGCCAAGTTTAAGAACCACTGACAGTATAATCCTCAGGACTGTTATCTTTACATCTCCCAACACAACACACTTTCTCCCTGATGCTGGCAAGGGCAAAGACAACAAGGGCATTCATGAAATCACCTTGGGTTCAAATATGCCCAGGGAACACTCAGGCATGGCGTTTATAGAGGTTTTGTATCTGATGAACTGAGCTTTGACTCATCGACAGTTATACCCTGGAAAACTTTGTTGGTATTTAAAGTGCTACTGGACTTGAATTTTGTTCTACTGCTACAGATTAAAATGGCTACTCGCCTGAAATCAGAACAGCAAGTACAGAAGTGAATGCAATTGCTTTTATCATGGCTGGTTAAAATACATAAACATTCTAATGTTTCTTACTTAGTCGCACTAGAGTGAATTGGACAAAATCTTCCACTCAGGCCTGTGTTTATTAATTTAGTTAGGAGACATACAAATCACCTTTCCAGAGACTTGCTCATAGTATGAGTTATACTCAGGGTTGGGCTTTTTTTTTTTTTTTTTAAAGGTGCCGGAACTCTTAAGAGGGAAATGAAGTTTTCAATCTGTATACTGAAAACTCATGAACTTTCAAATGTTTTTAAAAGATTTTTGTTGAAGAGGTTCTGGAACTCTGTTCCAGCGCAATCCCCCCAGGAAAAAAGCCCTGGTTATACTGAACTAAAATTAGCCATAGTTCCAGAATTTTTTGTTTCTGATTTCTCTGTTCCTATATTTGATCTTTTAATTATGCTTTTGGGTTAGAACCAACATATTATGCAAATGTCTTATAGGGTCCATTGTATCAAGATCAAGGATTTGAACCACAAACAAGCAAAAAGATCAGAAATTATCTCATACAAAAATACTTGGGTGGGGGGCAACATGAGTGTCAGGTAGCCCTGCCATAATGGAAGGGTGGGAGGTGGGCTATGATGGATGACGGGAGGGAGGTGGGCTTTTGGCGCCTTAGTGGCGGGACAGACGGGAGGTTGGAATCCGGGGAGTTGTTGATTTACACCTCGGGTGTGAGAATGGAATGTGGTTTTTATTCTTCCTATCTCTTGCAGCCTGGACGTTCTGACCTTGGCAAGTCGGGGTTGCGAGCTTCTCTATCGCTGGCATAGATGTAGCAGCTGTGGTTAATGGGGGTGGTGGGAAATTCATTTGCTTAGTAACTTTCGATTTCCCAGTCGCATGTTTATTCATTGTATGGAAGAAGGGGGGGTCCCCATTCACCCCCTTCCCCTGTATAACCGCTTGCTTTCTGTAACCAAGTCATTCTGAACAAGAGACCTGTTTCAGTGATCTATCTATTGCAGCTTAATAAACGCTAACCTTGCTTGCATCAAACAAAGGTCTGGTGTTTGCTGACTAAGTTAGGACTTCTGACAGTTTGTTCAGAATCATCATTTACTTTCGGGACTGGTCCTAAACCCACCACTCCAAAATGAGTGATGGAGAAGAAGACACTCTCCCGATCGAAGAAGAAGAAAAGGACAAGAAGCCTCCTGGGAAAGACGTACCCAAAGAAACCCCTGACACATACGTGCCGGGACAATGGGGTTTGGAGTACGACTTTGGAGGGCCCTACGGCGATCCGTATGGGGCAGCCTATGGAGGGGTGACCCACCGAGCGGGACGCAGACGGGACTGGGTGGAAACCCCTGACCGAGACCCACGAGGCGTGGTTCGGGACCCGAGAGCATCCATGGGGATGAGCCACCCCGAGAGGTCGGTACGCAAGGTTGGCTACCGCCGAACCCATGGAAGACACCGGTAGGGACTCCGAGCCCGAGAGAGTGTCGTGGTGAGGCGGAGATGGAGCGGGGAACCAAGCCAAGACCGCCTGATGCGCTTCCTGGATGAGTCCCTCGCTCGCATCCCACAGATGATTGCGGAGGGCATTCGGGAGGAGCGTGAACGACAGAGGACGGGAAGAGCCGCCGGCACAAGCCCCTCCAGATCAACGCCCAGCACCGGACCAGGGCCCGGGGAACGTGCCAGCCGGACCACCGGATCAACCAGCGGGGCCAGCGCCACGGGGGCCGCCGGGGCAACAACCCCCTCGTCCTTGGGGGTTCCTGCCTCCTAAGCCCACGGAGCTCCTGGACGCGGATTTTGACGGAGACCCCGAGAAGTTCCCGTTCTTCCTGGTGCGAGCCGAGAAGTTCATCGAAACTTGGGGCCACCTGTTCCAGAGGGAAGAGCGGATGGTCGACGTCATAGCGGCTCACCTGAAGGGGCAGCAGCTGACTGGTACGTGGGGCTCCACCAAGCCGATGGGCGCGAACTGAGAGAGATTGATTCTTTCATGTGGGCTATGAAAGAACAATTTGAAGACGTGCACTCAACTAAAGCAGCAAAAGCAACGATCCGGAGCCTCAAGCAGGGCGCGAGGTCGGTGAGAGATTACACCGCGGAGTTCCGCAGATGTGCCGCAAAGCTGCGAGGAGAAGGAAATCTCCTGGAGTTTTACAAATGGGGGCTGAATCCGGAGGTGCGCCGTGAGGTCACCCTGAACCAAGATCCGAACACCCTCACTGGATGGATCCAGGCCGCAGTCACGATGGAAAACCGGCTGAAGACCATCAAACTAGACGATGCCGCAGCGATGGCAACCCGAGGGAACGCACCGACTGCGAGAGGAAAGGCTCCCATCCAGAACCCAAAGCAGAAGGACGGAACAAGAGAACTCCGGATGAAGCAAGGTCTGTGCCTCAAATGCGGAGAAGGGGGCCATTTCGCCGTGAACTGCCCGACCTCGCCTGCATCGACCGGGGCGCAAAGGAACAAAGAAGAAGTTCGACACCTCCACGCCAAAACAGGTGGCGAGACCAAAGGGCGAAAGCTTTGCAAGCTAAACCACTCAGCGAGCCATCCGACTCCTCCGATGGCGAGGTCGTGCCACAGGGAAACGAGGCGGACCTGCTGTGAACAGCGCTGAACAGCAGGTCCCACAACCCCAGGCGCAACTCCCGGTGAGCAAAACCCCCCTCTCTTTTTTTCTTACAGTGACTTTAATGGACCCGGGTCTATTGACCCATGTGAGAGTACGGGCTCTCATTGACTCAGGGTGTGGGAGAGACCTGATCAACCCCACCCTACTGACGGGACTCGGGGCGAAAGTCCTTAAACTAAAAGACCCCTTGATTTTTACCCAAATGGACGGGTCCACAATGAAGGAACCTTGCAAATACGAGACTGTACCATTGCGGGTGGGACTGGGGCAGCACTGGGAAGAGAGATCTTTTGTAGTTACCCCGTCCGCCCGGTTTCCCCTGGTTTTAGGAAGTCCGTGGTTCTTTGATCACGATCCTCACGTACTATGGGGGAGGGAAAGGTAGATTTCATCTCCGAGAAATGCCGGTCCCACGTCTGGAAAACAGAGTGGGGACCCATAATCGAGGGAAAACTCTCGGTGCCGGCTGGGGTAGCCAATGCAGAACTAGAAAGCATTCCCCGAATACCGAGACCTAGCCCCTGTGTTTGGGGAGGAGGAAGCAGATGAACTACCCCCACAGAAACTCTGATTGTGCAATCGAAATTCTGCCCAACCAAAAACTACCTAAAGGGAAACTATATTCTATGAGCCCTTCGGAAAAGGTGGAACTGAGAAAGTTCATTGACAAAAACCTCAGCAGGGGCTTCATACGGCCAGCGTCCTCCCCGTTCGCAGCCCCCGTGCTCTTTAGGAAAAAGAAGGACGGAGGGTTACGGCTTTGCACGGATTATCGGGGCTTGAATGCGGTGTCCAACACTAACGCTTACCCCATGCCCCTCATAAAAGACTTGTTGGCAGCAGTCGCTGGAGGGAAAATTTTCTCAAAACTTGACCTCCGAGATGCCTATTTCCGAGTCCGGATTCGGGAGGGGGACGAGTTTAAGACGGCGTTTAACACACCTCTCGGCCAGTTTGAATACTTAGTTATGCCGTTCGGACTCCAGGGGGCCCCTGGGGTCTTCATGAATTTGATTAACGAGGTGTTACACAAGTACCTGTTCAAGGGGGTCCTTGTTTACCTTGATGACATTCTTTTATATTCCCCCGACCTTGCATCTCATGTGAAACTGGTTAGGGAAGTACTCCAAACGTTGCATAAGCATAAACTGTTTGCCAAGCTCTCCAAGTGTGAATTTCACAAAACGGAAATCCCTTTCCTGGGCTACCGCATATCTCAAAGGGGAATTGAGATGGACCCTGACAAAATCAAGGATGTGGTGGGGTGGGAACCTCCCAAAACACGAAGGCAACTCCAGGGTTTCCTCGGATTCGCGAACTTTTATAGGTCATTCCTCTCGAACTTTGCCCAGGTGGCTCTCCCCTTAACAGACTTACTGAAAACCAAAGGGAAGCCACCCGAATGCACTCGACCGGGCGCTAAACTAATATGGTCACCAGAGTGCCAACGGGCTTTGACAAGTTGAAAACCCTCTTCACCTCAGAACCAGTGTTGGCCCACCCCAATGAACTTAAAAAATTCATTGTCCAGGTTGACGCCTCGGACGTCGCTATGGGGGGCGATCCTCCAGGAGAGGGAGGACGGTAAGTGCACCCCCTTGCCTATGTGTCTAGGAAATTCAATGATACTGAACGGAATTGGTCCATTTGGGAGAAAGAAAGCGGGGTCGATCCGTTTGGCGTTGTCTACTTGGCGCCATTGGTTAGAGGGAGCGCGAGTCCCATGCGAGGTCTGGACTGACCACAAGAACCTCGAGCTGCTCCGCTCCCCCCGTTCTTTGAACGCCAAACAGCTCCGCTGGGCAGATTTCTTCTCCAAATTCAATTTCACACTGCACCATTTCCCGGGGACGTCAAATTCGCTGGCCGATGCTCTGTCACGCCTCCCCCAACACGACAGCAAGAGGGAGGAGGTTCGGGACTCGGTATTCACTCCTTCCCAGTTGGGAGGAGTGGTAACCACGAGGAGGCAGGCCAAACGTTCCCCCCCTCCGCCAGACCCTCCCCCAAGTGACTGGGCGGTACGATTTTCCACGGAAATGTCTGATGCGGACAGGGAGGAGGTGGAGGGGGAAGAAGGGTTGTCCCGCGATGCGCATGGCTGCTGGACTAAAAATGACAAGCTCTTTGTTCCCCGATCTCTCCGGGGGGAGGTGATGGGTTGGGCGCACAGATCCAAGCTAGCTGGACACACAGGGTTTGTGAAGTCTCTCCAGCTCTTACAGCGGCAATTTTGGTGGCCAGGGCTACGTAAAGATGTTTCACTCTTCACTTCTGCTTGTCAAACCTGTTTAATGAGCAAACCTCGCCCTGGAAAACCCCCTGGTGCCCTGCAACCCCTCCCTACGCCGGCTCGGCCCTGGGAAGTGATCTCTATGGACTTTATTACGGATTTACCCCCTAGTGGGGAAAACTGTTATTTGGGTGATCGTAGATCTGTTTACTAAACAGGCGCATTTTGTTCCTTTTGCAACCATCCCCTCTGCCAAGAAATTGGCTTCTGCGTTCTTACAACACGTTGTGAGACTCCACACTTTACCTGCTAAGGTAATCTCCGACAGGGGGCTCAGTTCGTTTCCAAGTTCTGGAGCGAACTAATGTCACTGCTTGGAGTAGAGAGGGGAGTTAGCAGTGCATACCATCCTGAATCGGATGGACAAACTGAACGTGTGAATCAGACCCTGGAACAATACTTGCGCTGTTTTTCTAATTTCCAGCAGGACAATTGGCATTCTCTTTTACCTTTGGCTGAGTTTTGTTATAATAATACTCAGCACTCGTCGACGGGGATGTCTCCGTTTAAAGCGGTTCATGGTTATGACGCCCCGCCTCTGCCATTTTTGTCTTCTCCCGACCTCCCGGCGGGGATGCTGGTGACTGGTGCAAACATCTGCAGGAGGCGTGGGGCTCGTTAGCAGAGACTCTGGAAGAGGCTAAGTCTGCCTACAAAATCCAAGCCGACAAGAAACGTAACCTGGCCTGGGTTCCCAAGTGTGGAGAGTTTGCTTACTTGTCTACCCAACATTTGCGTCGCATTCAGCCGAGCCGCAAACTTGGTTGGAAATTTATTGGTCCTTTTGAGATTGTGAGAGTGATTAACAATGTAACTGTTGAACTTGCGTTGCCTAAGTCTCTAAAGTCTGTGCATCCTGTTTTTCATGTGCGGCTTCTTCGCCCAGCGCCTGAAGGGAACAAATGGCGACCGCAACGGCCCACCCCACCTCCGCTGCTGGTGGGGGGGAACCTCACTCACGAAGTCTCGCAGATTCTGGACTCTAAACTCTCTCGCAATCGCTTGTTTTACCTGGTTGAATGGATTGACTTTGGGCCGGAGCAGAGGGAGTGGGTACGGGCGAGAAAATGTTCTGGCCCCCGGCTAGTTAAAGCCTTTCACAAATTGTACCCCCACAAACCAAAGGGGTAGAATTATTTTCGAGGGGCTGCATGTCAGGTAGCCCTGCCATAATGGAAGGGTGGGAGGTGGGCTATGATGGATGACGGGAGGGAGGTGGGCTTTTGGCGCCTTAGTGGCGGGACAGACGGGAGGTTGGAATCCGGGGAGTTGTTGATTTACACCTCGGGTGTGAGAATGGAATGTGGCTTTTATTCTTCCTATCTCTTGCAGCCTGGACGTTCTGACCTTGGCAGAGTCGGGGTTGCGAGCTTCTCTATCGCTGGCATAGATGTAGCAGCTGTGGTTAATGGGGGCGGTGGGAAATTCATTTGCTTAGTAACTTTCGATTTCCCAGTCGCATGTTTATTCATTGTATGGAAGAAGGGGGGTCCCCATTCACCCCTTCCCCTGTATAACCGCTTGCTTTCTGTAACCAAGTCATTCTGAACAAGAGACCTGTTTCAGTGATCTATCTATTGCAGCTTAATAAACGCTAACCTTGCTTGCATCAAACAAAGGTCTGGTGTTTGCTGACTAAGTTAGGACTTCTGACAATGAGTGAGTCATGAAAAGATCTGAGATGAAGCAGATATATAGAAGACAAAATTATAAAATCTAGCCCAATTTCTATTTTGTACATCTTTCATCTGTTCTTGGGATGAAGTTTGTTGGCTGGAGGTGATGATAAATTATTATTGCTCTTATTGCAAATGGAGCTTAAGTTATGACCAATATAAAATTTAGGCCAGTTCAAAAACACTTTATCTGAAACCCACCCAATCCAATGAGATAGATCAAGGTGGCGGTCACAACTGCGAGTTAACACAGGGGGAAGCAAGGCTATTTGCTCCAGAGTAATTTGACCACAGTTGCGCACTCACACAGTCTCTGGGAACTGCGGGGCAGCCTGCCACTGCATGATCAGATGCAAACTGTGGGTGAATCGCTGGTTTTTTGCCACTTGTTTCTGGTGTGCTTCAATGGGGGATCAATGATCTGCATCTCCGCACTGAGTGCTCCCTATGCAGTGTGTGATGATGAGCATACTGGAACAGGGGGACAGTGGAATGGAGTCAGGATGGCCAGACCAGACCATTCCAATGTCATGAGAGCACGCTGGTGCAATCACACAGGGAAAGTCCGTTCCTGGCTCATAGCAAACCCATTTGCTACCGAACTTTCCCTAGTGTTTTTTTACTCCACTTCTGTGGCAGAGCAAAATGGGTCACCCATGGGTGCGGGATGCTTCGCAGATGTTTGCATCTGATCGCGCCCTTAAAATCCACCCAGCATTCATGCCTATGGCACGTCTAATTCTGCATGTGATCACAGCCCAAGGTTGGTAGCCATGTTAGAGTCCAATCAGACGGCTCTTTAGATCCGCACGAGGCATGATTGTCTCACGTATCTAAAGTTAATGTCCAGTCACAAACATCTGGGAAACATCCCTCTTCCGGGATGTTTTACCATGCTTCGGAGCCATACTTAAAAGATACCACTTTAAATCTGGGGTTTTCAGTTACCCGCGGGACAACTGCGGACTTTCATCCGTCTGATCGTTTCACCAGCATGCAATCCTCCCGTCGGGGTGGTCTGACATCAGACCATCCTGAGCAGGCACCATTTTAAAATATCTCTACACATGTGTGGATCAACAAGGATGTGCTATCATGTCTATGTGCATGCCCAAAAGGTTTTTTTTTAAAAAACCAACTGCATGCCTCCTTCAACAAGGATGCGCTGTGATGCCTATGCACATGTGCAAAAAGGTTTTTTTAAAAAAAACCCACCATGCATGCCTCCTTCAATGGATGCCATCTAGACAATCCACAATGGAGGCAGCACATGGTAAGGCGATTCCCCTGGGGGATGTCTGGTCGTGCGATGATGGATTAAAAAGATCGGGATCAAATTCAAGCTGGCGTAATGGCGGGATTAGCTGCCTGTCTGAATGCAGCCTTAGTCTGTCTGTAGCGGTAGAAAACAGTAAGAGGCCAGAAGCACCTTAAAGGCAAACAAAATTTGTGGCAAGGTATGAGCTTTTGTGAGTCACCGCTCACTTCTTCATATCCATCAGTGACTCACGAAAGCTCACACCCTACCACAAATTTTGTTAGTCTTTAAGGTCCTACTGGACTCTTATTCTTTTCTACCAATCCACCGTAGTGACTTTTGTGGAAATGGCTGAAATTCACAAATGAAGTCAAATTCAAATTGCCTAATTTCCTGTTCTGAGCACTTTGACAAACATTACATTCAACCTGCTATGCTTCTACTTGAAAGCATTTGTTTTTCCACCTTAAAAGTTTCACCATGAGGTCCAACAGATAACATACTCTGGTACGAAATCATGCTCTGAATACTTCAAATTCAAATTGGTCAAGAAACTTTAAGCCTTCAAATGGACATACAGTGGGTTCTAAGTGCTAACCTACTGTCCTTACCACCATGGCACAAATTTAGCATGTAGATGCTGCTTAACATACATAGGATTCTTAATCCTGTGGTTGCAGCCTAATCCTGTGTCTGCAACCTAATGAGTATTGGGGATATGTATAGTTACTATAGCAGAGTTGCACAGTCATAGAAGCATGGTACTGTGCAGAGTAAATAAACTCCAAAGAAATATATTGTAAAAAGGTAGAACTTGCATTTATTAAGATAGATTAAATTCACATTCGCATGGCTTCTACAGGAGAGACTTGTAGATGTGTCTTGCTCCTTGCAGAGCCATGAGGAGAAAGCAAAAAAGGGCACAGTAAGGGAAGGGTCAGAGAGATCCTCCCAGGTTAACACAAAGAGAGGCGTCTCATTCATTGAGAAGATAACACACATAGACATCTAGAGCAGGGGTTCCCAAACTTTTTGGTCCACCACCCCTTGGTTGCATAAACTCATCCCCAGTGCCCCCTACTCTACCCTATAAAAAGCATTACTCAGAATAGTAGTTTGCATGACCCCATGGTGACCAGAACTTGGAAGGGAAGCTGGGAGCCATGACCCTCCCAGTGGGTAATTCCCTACAAAGGTCACTTGGTGATGGTGGGCTACTGGAGAGAAATAAAAGCCCCTCCAGATGTTGAGAGAAACCCCTAGGAGGGCAGGGTGAAATAGGGCTTGCAGGCCAGAGCAGGCCTGTTCTGCTACAGCCTGTCTAGGTTCTAGCCTGGTCAACTGTAAATAAGTAAACAATGCAGTCAAAGGGCACACGTGCAGTGCTCCGACTGCTCCATTGACTCTTAGAACCCCCCAAAATTATACCCACCACCTCTCTGGGGCTGTTCTGCCCACTATGGAAACCATTGATCTAGAGCACTGTAAAGCGCCCCCCCCCCATGTCCAGGCATGCTGAGTTGCCTTATGTTATGTATTAAGATGGCCACAGCAATGCCAGCCTGGCCATGCAGTCTAGCAGGCCTTCGGGTCTAGAACAATGGACAAGTCGGATCTGAACGTGGACCAATGGGCTTGTGCGGATCCTAGGTTGGACCTATGGGGACCACGGAGTGTAAATAGAACCTATCACTGGGATTGGGGTGTGTGTGTTCATGGATATAAGCAGGTCACAGACCAGCTAGTTTGTCTTAGTTTTTACTCTACCGATAAACTATGAGCTGAATTCACTATGCCACATGTCCAAACTCAGTACATTTCACTGGCAATGAGGATGGGATCCCGATAAGCGACTCTGCCTCAGTCTCCAAAGCTAGCACCACACCACACAC
This sequence comes from Gekko gecko, assembly GCA_029375565.1. Classification (NCBI taxonomy): domain Eukaryota; kingdom Metazoa; phylum Chordata; class Lepidosauria; order Squamata; family Gekkonidae; genus Gekko; species Gekko gecko. The sequence continues at coordinate 96,368,325 of JAPDNY010000003.1, read as the reverse complement.
CGGTCTCCAGGACATCATGCCCCACATCACTTCAGCATCTTGAGTCATGGCCACTGCTCCGGGAACCATCGCCAGTTTTGACCCCACTCACCCTGAGTTCTGGGAAGCGTGGGTAGAACAGCTGACCAACTTCTGAAGCTACCAAGAGGTAACCAATGCAGACAAGAAGAGATTGCTTCTCCTAAGTATGTGCAGTGTCACTTCCATTTGCCAAGCACAAAGCCTCCTCGCGCCCAAGAAGTTGGACGACGCCACGTACATCGACATCATAAAGCCCTCACCAATTACTTTGCGCCAAACCCCACTAAGATGGTGAAGCGCATGGATTTGTTTGCACACATGCAAAAGTCCGGGGAAGTGGCCACCATCTTCATGGCTGAGCTCCGCCAGCTGGCCGTGACTGGGGTACAGCACGTACAGGCCAGGAACTTCAACAAGGTGTGTGATGAGTTCTCAGGGGTATTCGAGGGGATGCTTGGCCACTACACAGGTCCTCCAGTTGTCCTCACTCTCGATCCCATGGTGCACCCCATCCACATGAAAGCCAGGCGGCCACCATTTGCCCTCTGGCCCAAAATAGAAGCAGAACTTGACTGTTTAGTTAGCCAAGGGGTGCTTGAACCTGTGCCCCACACACTGTGGGAGCCCCCCATCATCACCCCTGTGTGCATGTTCATGGATATAAGCAGGTCACAGACCGGCTAGTTTGTCTTAGTTTTTACTTTACCAATAAACTATGAGCTGAATTCACTATGCCACGCATCCAAACTCAGTACATTTCACCTTGCTCCATCAATGAGAAGATGAAGGAGGGGATTTGTAGTGGAGAAGTGGTGGACAGCAAGGTATGACTTAAATGTCCCTTGCTTACCACTTTCCCCCACAATCCCTTTTCTTCCAGTCATTTTCCTTCTACTCTTAGGTCCCAACAAGGGGACTAAATTGGAGAAACAAAAGCAGCACATGGGCAAAGGGTTAATAACTTGTCTTCTGTATCTCCTTCCTGCAAATTCTCCCTTCTGATGCATTTGTATCAGGCAGCTAACACTAAAGTTGCTAACTAGGGATGGGCACAGACTGGATCAAGGACCTAATTTTTCCATGGACCGGGGTCCAGTTCATGGTCCATAAGCCTGGTCTGTTCCATCCCTCCAACACGGACCTACCACAACCTTCCGAGGAGGTTCATAAGCTATGTGTTAGCAGGGCTTGCAAAAGCCATTTAAAGGATCCAGTTTTTTTTCTGGACTGTGCCCACCCCTAACAGCCTGGAAAAAAAAGTGTCCTATCATTTTAAGAGAGGCTTAGTGGAATGTTATTTATCAGGTCATATTATTTACCTCCACAACATGAAGAGATTCCACTGCCCACTTCCATACATTAAGCATCCATTAAAAGGACAGGACATTTTTCTGTAGGCCAGTTGGCAACCCTGGCAGATAGTTTGTAATCCTGAATTTGTATTACACCAATATTTTCAGACAAAAAAAAAAATGAAAACTTTGACTTCTCATATAGCTCCTTAATTCTCGGTTTCTCTTACTTAATTACATATTCAACTGACTGAACATCTAAATATCGAGTGTGCCAGGCACTATCCATTTAATCAATGGCAAATCTCCCATTGGTTTTAATGGAGCTGGATTGCACATTAGATATTAAAGCTGTTGGCCCTTCTGCACCCTGGCAAGAGATGAAGCAAATAAGCAATCAAAATGCCATAATGAAGGGAGAATGCCAATAACTGTAGCTAACCTGTGGAGCTAGTCAAGGTCAGGCAGAGCTCATTCCAAGCCATGCTAGATTTCCTGCTAGTGGAAGCAGCAGTTGTGGATTCCTGTACTCCTTGATTTCAATTGCCCGAAACTCATTCGTTCATTTGCAGAACTGGAGACTGCAATTCCCTCTGCTTAACTTAAGTGCATGGAAATGACTTGGAGGAAAAGATCCGTAATGGGGAGTTTTTCTCTCTTCTACAGGTATTTCACTCTTGTCTTTAGCCTTTTGCGGGATCATTCTGCATCATTTTAGACCTCCCAGGAGCCATTGCCTTTTGGGTGTAGCTGTAAATTTAAGAGCCTGAGAATTTAAAGATATAATAAATTCCAGGGGCTGAGAGGAGAGGGAGAAGTAGAGTTTTGTAGGAATGTGTGAGGTAGCCGGCACCAAGGAGTTACATGCAGCCCCTTACAGAAGAAGAAGAAGAGTTGGATTTATACCCTGCCCTTCAATTGCAAGGCTGATTTCCCACTACAGCTGCCTCGGTGTTGCGCCGCCGTTTGCCCCGACACTATCGGTCAATTTCACACCTGAAGCCGCGGGGCTGCATTTGACCCGCGGCTTCGCCCGATTCCCCCGCAGTTTCGTGATCCTCAAAAAACAGGATCACGAAACTGCGGGGAAATCGGGCGAAGCCGTGGGTCAAGATGCAGCCCCGCGGCTTCAGGTGTGAAATTGACCGATAGTGTTGGGGCAAACGGCAGCGCAACACCAAGGCAGCTGTAGTGGGAAATCAGCCTCGGAGTCTTAGAGTCTTACAATCTCCTTCCCTTCCTTTCCCCACAACAGACATCCTGTGAGGTAGGTAGGGCTAAGAGAGCACTGAGAGAACAGCTCTGAGAGAATTGTTACTGACCCAAGGTCACCCAGCAGCTGCCTGTGGGGGAGTGGGTAATCAAACCTGGTTCTCCCAGATTAGAGTCTGCGCTCCTAACCACTACACCAAACAGCTAACAAGGAGGAGAACTAGGACCACAAGGACAGCTAAAGCCCAATGGAGTCTACACCTCTTTTGACTCCTTGGGGAGGAGACAGAGCAATGCCAGCCATCCTATATATATGAAGACCATTTGCACCAGCCCAGGAGGTAGGAGAATTCTGTTTGAAAACTCTATTGGCTGCTAGTTCTGATTTTGCCTGCCTTAATTAAACCTTTCCCCTTGAGTCTTGCAAGGCAGAGTAACTGCAGAGACAGCCTGTCAACTTTAACATGTTCTTCAGCTGAGTAGCTTGGGGCACCTTTGTTTTGAGCCCTGCTGGGTGGTATACCAGTCAGCCAGCATGTTGTAGTGGTGAATTAGGATAAATTAAGGAGGATGTATGGCCTTTCAGGGGGATTGATGAGAATACAGATGTAAGGACTGAATGGGGTTAACATATGTAGTAAGATAAGAAACTAATATCCCTGTTAAGTCCTGGGGATTCCATTGTTCTGAGTAGGGATGCCAGGTCTACTTACCTGGCTGGTGGGGGGTGGGAGGGAGCCTTCCAGGAGTGGGGAAGGTGGGATGACATCACTGCATGTGATGTCAGTGCAATGACACCACGCAGAAGTAACATCATCACACCAGGCACATCACATGGTGATGCTCTAGCATTTTGGTCAAAACTCTCACACTAATTACATCAACACTGAGGGGGGCTGTTTGGGGGTGGGGCTTCCCCACTGTCCAGCTGGCCGGCGGCAGATTGAAGCCCCCAGAATCTGGGGGAAACCCACCCATCCAGGGCTCTGGCAACCCTAGTTCTGAGTGTTGTATATATTGATACCATGGCTGTATTTTTTAAAAGGACACTGAAGTATCAATATATCAATATATCATTTAGTGGTAAGTTGAGCAGGTTCTCTGAATCCCTCCCTCCCTTCCCTTCTTCCTTCCTTCTCCATCCCTTTCCCTTGCAGAGATATACCTCTTTCCTCATCTCCAAAGGGAAGAAGCTAGAGACTTAGGGCCAATCTGCATTTAGCATTTGCTCTGTTGTTTTACCAAACCCACACTGGAACAGAAAAAGATGCAGTTCATAACCACAGTCAACTATCCCGGGCCAACACTGTAGTGACTGTAGAGTCACCCCCAAATGGCCATAAAATGGCCATAAATCTATGCAGACAGCCACCATAAAACCAGAGATCAAAGGAAGTGAAAGCAGCATGCAGTCTGGACACTGCCATAAAATGCAACACTCAGTCCAAGTGAAAGTGGCATGCAATGTAGATGGGAATTTCTGTTCCAGTTTGGGTTTGGTAAGACAGCAGAGCAAATGCTAGATTCAGATCGGGCCTTAGTTTTATTTTGTTTTTAAAAAAGGAAGCTGGGAATTCAAACACATCCTAACACTACAATGGTGTTATCAGTATATTGATATTTTAGTACCTTAAAAAAAAACCACTCATCTTCAGGGCGGCGACGGGGAAGAGTGGTTTGCCAACAACAAATGTCCAATCAGTGAAAAGTGGACTCGAGGTGTGTGGAAACTGACAGGAACGTTATGCTCAAGGCAAAAGGCAACAAAATCGGGGTCCAGAAGACGACTGGAGCAAAACATGTCTCAAAAGAAATGGGGGGGGGAATGGCAGGTGGGATGAAGTGAAAACCAAAGGCATAAAACTGCATGGGGAAATTAGGGGATAAGCTGGAGTGTTATGGGGCCAGAACCAGCAAAAAAAATCCATGCAGAAAAGCCCCCAGATAAACCAGCCAAGTCTTGGCTAAAAATTAGAAAGGATTTTTTTTTTTAATTTCCTTTAAAAAATGGGTCGATATTTGCAGATCTACCCTAATGGGGGGAGGGGGCAGTGGTCAGGAGAGACTATTAAAGAAATTACATCAGAACCTCCTTTAAATCAGGCAAACGAAACAGTTTATGGAAAATAGGTCAGAGCCTTTATGTGGTTCTCAGATTGATTTGACATACAGAAACACAAAAAACCAGGCTGTTTTCCCCAGGGGCTGGATCTTAAGGAGTACTGCCTGCTCAAATGTCTTCACATTTCTGTCAGTAAGGCTAACCACTTTTCTCTCCGATAAGCTTCTTTGTTAGGAGCTAGCTCTGGAAACGTCCATGCTCCAGTTCTGCCTTCTTCGACTCTTCCTTATTTCCCACACTTAAAAAAAGAACCAGTGCAACTAGACAGAAGGAAATATGTACAATAACCAATGCTCAGCCATTACAGGACCAACTGCCCAGATGAGACCCAGAGAACAACGGCTAGGTAGGATGATCCCATCTCGTGACGAGCTCCAGAGCTGTTCCCATGTCCGCATGCACACAAAAGCTCATACCTTGAATAAGCCTTTGTCGGTCTTAAAGGTGCTGCTGGACTCAAAATCTGTTCTACACTCAGTGTGTGTGATTGACACCCGTGTCCCTGTCCCAAGCACTCCCTACGGAAGCCTGTAAGTTTTGGGAGACCAGGGAGATGACAGCCTCCAAGAGCAACAGACAAAAGCGCAGAAGCAGGTGGTGTAAGTGAAAGAGACAGAAGCTCAGTGGGCTGGTTAGAGGGTTTTGTCAGGCCTGGTTTTAGACCAAGGGCTATGTTTAAGCCAGCCTGCTCCCACGCTGCCTTGTTCTTCTCCTCTCCCTTGCACCTGGTGTTGCAGCCCTGTGGCATCACCTTCATGGTTGCCTTCCCTCTCCTTCCATCATTGCCTTTCATAATTTACCTTGCCCATCTGCACAGACGGCTTCTCCTAATTTGCCAACACTGGCACTAATTGTGCATTTGTTCTGCCAAAACTGGCTACTCTTCTCCTCACACAGCCTGCATGCGCAAACACACATACATGCTGCCTGAAAATGTCTGATGAAACCTGTAGCACTCTGAAGTCCTTCCGCTCCCCCGCCCGCACACCACATGTACAATAACCGACAAACTATACAGGCTTGAAAAAAGCTGGTCTCTTGAAGCAAGCAAAGCAAATAGGGCCAAGAGCATGGCATGACACCCCCTCTGAGAAGAAAAGAAAGGAAAGGAAAGGGAAAGGTGGTGTGACAAAGTGTTATCCTCTGGGCTGTCATTACCTAGAAGCACGCCTGTGCAGGTACAGTACTTTCCACAAGCCACTGGCAGCTAGCCAAAGAATTGTGGGGTTTTTTTTAGTAAGAGTGCTTTTTGTTTTACATGATTTAGGACTAGAACCAAATCCATTTGAAATCAATGGAAAATCTCCCATTGACTTTAATGACCTTTGCATAAGGCACAAAGAGGAAATCAAGGCTGGAAGGTGTCACGAGTCAGTAAGCCCATCTAGTGACACTTGCAGACCTCTAATGCCCCCAGCTACAGAGGTTCTATGAACTTAAATCTCTCAAGGCAAACGTTTGATCCAAAAATAACACCCTTTATGATGCAAATATTTGGTTCTCTAAGCCGTCCTTGAGTTTGTGGAATCTCAAGAACAAGGAAACTAAGACTGGAGAAAGATTTCTTCATTTCTGTTTGTCCAGGGGAACTGTTCGTTAAGGTTTAACTGGACATTTCCCTATGTTTGGTTGACTTTTAAATGTATTCTATTCTTTGTCGCCAGCTACACAGAGGTGGTGAGAATACAGAAGTGCAGAGGTGCAGATTATCTCATTCCAATGAAGCCCATGTGCATTTTGAGTGCTCTAAGCCTTCATTGGGGGGACATTTGTCAGAGTGCGCTTCCTCTTGCTCTAAAAGCAGTAGCTCTCAATTGGTCTCCTCCAAGAGGTCCAACTGGCAATATCTACCTACTACATGCTTTCATATCATCTTTGGTTTCATTAGGTATTGTGATACTACTTTCTTCATTTGTGCCAGTATATAATCTAATATCCTACAATTGGAGGACAGCCAAGACTTGAATGCTCCTTGATGGATATTCATCCTGGCTCTTCTTTAAAATTAGGAGGAGAGGTTCCACGACTTTCCAAGAACACCAGTTTACCCCAACTATTCTCAGAATAAGGACATTATTTCCAAAAATCAAGCCTCAAATTCCCTGGAGATCCCAGTCTTCATGCAGTTCAATGGGCACTTCTTGTTTCTGATTCAGTGTTGTCGTTTGACTTTTGAAAGCTTATGCCCTGGAAACTTTGTTGGGCTTTGAAGTACTATTACTAGACATGAATCTAACCTTCAAGAAGAAGTACTAGAGAGCTCAGGGAATGGGACAGAGGAGAAGGAGCTGGTCATGGATCCCAGCTAGACTTGTCAGCCCTCCTGCTGATATGGGGGTTCCCCCACCTCCAGGCCCCCACCTCCAATCAGCTGGCCAACAGAGGGACTTACAATGAACAGGAGGGAGGCCTAGGCTACGTTGCTGGCAATACAGCGATGTAACTTCCAGCATTTACCAGAAGTGACGTCGTCACAACAGTGATGTCATGGTGACACGTGATGCTTGGGCAAAAACTCTAAGATAGAAGCCATTTTACCATAGAGTTTTTGCCCAAATATCAGACTATCACCATGACATTGCAATGTGATGACATCACTTCTACACTGCTGGCAACGTAGTCTGGGCCTCCTTCCTGCTCCTGGTAAGCCCCCCATCCCCTCTCAGTTGCCAGCACAGACCTGGCAACCCTAATCCCAGCATGAGTAGAGAACCCAGCAGCTGGGGCCCTGCATGCAAGATTTTTTTTAAAAAAAACCCACAATTTTTATTGTTTTTATTAAATATTGTACAAACATGTAATGATTCCACTGTATCCAGTGTGAAATATAACAAATCTTATATACTATCATAACTATATACATGGTTTAGTCATCTTTCCATCTTCAAAAATATAACAAGTCTCTTTTTTTTTTTGCAAAAACCCTCCTAAAAAGGAGAGAAATTTATTCTTTTTATATATAGAAAAAGGTAGGGTATATAGAGGGACTAAGAAAAGGGCAGAGTGAGTATCCTGTTAATGGGGGTTAGATTAAGTTAGTATAGATACATTTTTTGACGGTCACCGCGGTCGAAGAGTCTTCTTTTTAGATTAACAAAAATCCAAAATAGCTCTGTTAATCAGGTTAGTAGTGTCCTTTGGGGTTAGTTATTAATCAACTCCTTTCAGACGTCTCATGAACAATCATTTCTTTGGTTGTCTTCCTTTAGTGTCTCTCAGGTTATACGATGGGCCCTCTTTAGCTTTCCCACCTCCCGCACCGGCACCTCCCTCCTCTGGACCGCTGTCATCTTCGCTACTTGTCCAAGTTGCGAGAGCTGCATCTTCCTCTGAGCTGGCGTGCCTCTTCAGGAACTCTTGTGCTTTGAAGATAGAGTCAATCTTTTCTCTTTTATCCTTGTACTTGAACACTAGGCCTTCCGGGAACGACCATCTGTACGTGATCTGGTGCTTTTGTAGAAAGTTGGTCAATCCTTTATACGCTTTCCTCTTCATCCGAATTTCATATGGCACATCTTTCAGAGTTCTGATAATCTGTTCTCCAATTTTCAAGGGCACCGCTGAGACTGCACGCAAGATTTGATCTCTAGTATTCTGTTTAACAAACTTGACCACCACTTCTGCTGGCAGGTTATTTTTCTTTGTAAAGGTGGAATAGGCCCTATAGACCTTATCCATCTCTTCTTTTATTTCACGCTGATCCCTGCCAGTTACTGGTGCCAAGGCATTTGCTAGTATAGATCTGAGATCTTCATTATCTTCTTCTTTAATGCCCTGAAAACGAAGCATCAGATTCGATTTCTCCATTTGAAGCATCAAAATCCTTTTTTCTTGCTCATCTTGATGTTTTTCTAGTTTGTTGACCTTTTTCTTAACTTTTCCGATGTCTTCCGTCGAGACCAAGCATTTTTGCGCAATATCCTCCATCTTCTTAGACGTTTCTGTCAGTTGCTTTTGTTGGCTGCTGAGGACACCTTCCATGCTAGTTAAAGTTTCGCTGATTTTCTGTATTTGAACCAGCAGAGGGTGCAGTAGCTCGCTTGTCTGTTGACTGACAGCAGGCTCTGGGGGGGGTTACCCGGGCCGGAAGTCCCGCCTCCCTTCTTTTCCGGTTTGAAAGGGACCTTCTTCATGGCCGACATCTGCTTTATTTGTTTACTTTTTAAAAGTTCGTGACACGTCCCTCAGGAAACCCGCTTACACTCAGGCTTCAGTAGCACCCCAAAGGTATTTTCATCAACCCTTCTTTCCTTATAACCCCCTTCGCTTTCTTTTAAAAGTCCCGCTTCTCACTGGGGGGGATTCCCCCTCCTCCCAAACGCTCATTCGCTCGAGGGGAAAGGATTCGGGTTTTCGCTTCAAAGTAAGACCTTCGACTCACGGTTCACCGCCGCTTGTTGTTTTTCTTTAGTTCATATCGCTGTTCCTCACTCCTGGAAGTCGGTGGCGCTGCTAAGTCCCATTACGGGCACAACGCAGCGGGGCCGATTGGGGCGGGGAGAAAGCCTCAATTTCCCGGCTGTCTGCCGGCAAAGAGGCTACTCCCCAGTGCGCCCTCGGTTCGGAGCCTTATCCTAAGGCTCACTAGGGTCTTTCGCATGAGCGAAGACCCCCCTGACTGCGTGTGGGCTAGCCGCCTCCGGGATCGTCCCGAGACGCGGCCACCATTCGCAACGCCAGAAACCGAAACCCCAAAAAATATAACAAGTCTCGATAATGAGAATTACTAGGACCTATGTCCTGTTCCATTAAATATTCTACAACCGGAAAGCAAAGAACTTGAAATGATTTTTGATAATTCAGCAAATTAGGCATAATCGATTGTGATGTAATTTTACTTAACATAGAAAACCCCATCGTTTATTTTGCCACATATGTAGAGTGGGGCAAGATTGTTCTTTCCATTTTTTTTTTTTTTTTGCAATTAATGTACATGCAATCGCTAGCAAATAAGAGATTAATTTTGTTTTATTTTTCTTTTCATTAGAATTGGGCCAGTATGAAAGAAGCATCATCTCTGGCTTTTCTGGTAAGTACAACGCGTTATTATATAAATTTGTTTTAATGTTTGTTGCCAATATTTTTTGATTGGTGGACAATGCCACCAGCAATGTAGGAAAACTATTAACCCACATTTTTTCCAGGATTTTGAGCTTGTTTTGGGATTTACCCAGTGAATTCTAGTTGGAGGAAGGTACCATCTGTTTATTACTTTAAAATAATTAAAACTTATAGAAAAAAATATTAGTTGTCATACTAGGAGATTTCCAAATTTCAGGCCAGCCTGTATCTTTTATTCTATTTTGGCTGTCCATTTGTCATACTGCTTGATAATGTTTTTTTTCCTTTTACTGTCCTTGGAGATTAAAATTTCATAGATGTCTGAAATGAGACCTTTAATTTCTCCATCCTGTCTTTTGAGAATCAATTCCAGTCGAGTTAAAGGTCTTGTGAATGTCTCTGAGCACTGTAATGTGTTGATCATATGACTAATTTGTAAATATCTAAACCATGGAACTGGTTCACCGGTTTTCATTTCCAAGTCCACTTTACTGTATAATTTACCTTTTTTTACTAAATCAATTAGGCGTAGTATACCCACTTGCCTCCATTTTTCAAATGCTCTACTCTCTTGTCCTGGTGGGAACCATTGTTGATTAAGAAAGGTAGCCATTTGGGAAATTTCAGGAACTAATTTTTTTCTGTATCTATCCCAGATTGTTAATGAGTTTTGCAGGAAATCATTTTCCTGCACAAATTGAGGTCTGAATTGTGGCTGGTTCCAAAAAAGCTCTAAAAGTGACATAGGTTTACCGTATGACTCCTCTGTACTCTTCCAGTTATAGTCTAAATTATTAGATAAATTCTAGTCACATTAATTAGTATAGTTGCCTGATAATACTGAGTTAAATTGGGAATGCCTAAGCCACCCATCAAGGGTGGTCGAGTTAATGTAAATTTTATTCTGGGAGTTTTGTAAGCCCAAAAAAGGTTATTGAGTTCTTTTTGTCATCTAGCCAAATCTGTTGTAGAGATTTTGATTGGAAGGGCTCTGAATAAAAAGTGGTATTTGGGTAGCACAAAGCTTTTTATTATGTTAACTAGGAATAAGGCCTGTTGTGGAAATAAATACAATGAGGCTCTGGGAGAGTGCCCTGGCCTTGAGCACTCAGCAGGGTATAATGACACAGAGTCCACCATTTTCTCCAGAGGAACTGATCTTTGCTACCTGAAGAGTAGTTATAATTTTGAGTGATCTCCACTCCTCACCTGGACATTGGCAACAATGGTTCCCCAGGAGGAAATGGCTGGTTTGGAGGGTGGCGTCTATGGCATTGTACTTGTCTGAGGTCCCATCCTTCCACAAACCCCACCGTCTCCAGGCTCCACCCCTCAAATATCCAGGAATTTCCCAACCTGGAGTTGGCAACTATATCTCCTTTCCAGTCAAGCATCAACCTGCTGTTATCTGCCCTTCTCTCTTCAGCTTTCCATTTTCCACCATACACACACCTGCAGCCTCTACTGTGCCCTGAAGCCCTCACTGCTGCATCACATTGGCTGTCATGGGGGGGCATCTCAGCAGGGTGTAAGGACACAGAGTCCACCATTTTCTCCAGGGGAACTGATCTATCCCCTCTAGAGAGCAGTTGTAATTCTGACTGATCTCCAGCCTTTGCCTGGAGATTGGCAAAAATGGTTCCCCAGGAGGAAAAGTAGTTTTTCTCTGCAATGGGGACCAAAGCAGCTGACATCATTTTCCTCTCCCCCTTTTGACTTGCACAACAACCCTGTGAGGTAGGTTAGGTTGAAAGTCTGTTACTGGTCCAAAATCACCCACTCAGCTTCCACAGCAAGAACCTGGGTCTAGCAGACTCTGCTCTGAAGTGCTGACTGCTATGCCTAGGATAGCCAACCTCCAGGTGGAGCCTGAAGATTGCCAGGTATCACAATCCAGACAACAGATCTCTCCCAAGAGAGAAAATAACTGCTTTGGGGGGTGGGCTCATACCATAAAATCTTCAGGAATCTCCCTACCTGAAGCTGGCAACACTAGTCAGGACTGGCCCCAATGAGTTTTCTCCCAAAGGCCAAAATAGGCATAGAAAGGATCTCACCCCCCCCGCCTTTTACTGACAGAACCAAGCTTGGTTGCCTAGCAACAGGCACTGAGGGGAAAGTAGGGTTGCCAGCTCTGAGTAGGGAAATACCTGGAGATTTTGGGGGCAGATCCTGTGGAGGGCAGTGTTTGGGGAGGGGAAGGACTCAGCAGGGTATAATGCCATATGGTCTACCCTCCAAAGCAGCCATTTTCTCCAGGGGAACTGATCTCTGCCATCTGGAGATCAATTGTAACAGTGGGAGATCTCCAGGTCCCATCTGGAGATTGGCAAACCTAGGGGAAAGTCAGCTGCACAGCAGGGGGTTGAAGAGAATGGTTTGATGGCCACTGGCCCACCCCAGTAACCAGCCAGCCATGGCATAGCCAAGCAGGAGAGAGCCGTTTTCACATTTTATTCTGACAGGAAAGTGGCTGAGCTGGCAGTGGTCGGGGGTTATGCTGAATGTCTGTGACTGGTCCAAAATCACAGCTTCCACAGCAAGAACCTGGGTCTGGCAGACCCTGCTCTGAAGCGCTAACTGCTATGCCTAGGGTAGCCAACCTCCAGGTGGAGCTTGAAGATTACTGGGTATCTCCACTGAACTCCAGGCAACAGATTTCTTCCTCCCCAGAGAAAATAACTGTGTCAGGTTCAAAAGCAAGTAGGTCCAGGCATTCTTGATAAAAAGAAAGGCTTTATTTGGATTACATTGCTAAAAACCACAGTAGGAGGTCATTGTCAGGAATGGGGGGCAATGTGAAGCAAGCAGGGTTATAGTATGATGCAAGCATGCGACTAGCAAATCAACTGTAAGCACGCGCGCGGGAAACTCCCGGCGGGAGAGTTACTTCATGAGCGGGAGACATCTCCCCCTCCCCTCACATTCACAGGACTGGAAAATTCTCATCAACACAAGAATAGCCCAAAGCCTACATTCAAGGCCACCGTGATAAGGAGAAGCGGCAAGAGAAGAAGCTCCCACGTTATTGCCTGCATACCTATGCAAGCGCAAAGCCAAATAGGGAACACAAAACAATGGACTCAGTGAGAAACATCAAATAGACCTTTTTTCTGACAAACTGCTTTGGAGGGTGGGCTCTATGGCATTCTGTTAAGCTGAGGCCTCTCCCTCCCCAAACTCTGGCTTCCTTAGACACAGAATATCCAGGAATTTCCCAACCTGGAGCTGGCAACCCTAGTCAGGACTGGCCCCAATGACTTCTTCACAAAGGCTTGGAAAGGGTTCCTTCCTTCGTCTTTTTACTGACAGAACTAAGCTTGCTTGCTTACCAACAGCCACTGAGGGAAAAGTTAGTCCCACAGAGAGGAGACAAGCATGAGAAGTGTCTTTGTCAAGAGAGACAGCCATTTGCCAGTTATTCTGAGAGGGAACAGTGGCTGAAGTGGGAGTGGGTGGGGAAGAGGAGCAGCCCCAGCCCCCAGCCAATGGCACGCGAGTACTCTTGACTGGTGGCTGACGGGCCAATGACTGAGGGAGCACATTGCACAGCCGATGGAAGAGCTGGAAATGGCCAATACGCTAAGAGAATTATTATATATTCTTCTGCCCATGTATATCCCAATGAACTCCATTGTTTCAATTTTTTTGTTTCTTGATATAAAGGTTCAAAGTTGCATGAGATTAAGTCTGGTGGAATCATGACTCCTAGACCTCTCCATTGAGATTCTTTCCACGTATATGGATTTTTTTTTTGTATTTTACTTTTAAGTGTCTGTGAGACCCATAGAGGGATTACGTTTGATTTACTTAAGTCTGCTTTAAATCCTGAGATTAAGTTTATTTCTATGAATATATCTTGAAGTTTAGTTAGAAGTTTGTGAGGAAAATAACCAAATCATCTGTGTATAGAATAACTGTATCTGTTGTTCCTTCTACTTCAATTCCCGTAATTTCTGGTGTTGTATGTAACGCTTCTGCCAATGTTTCGATGGCTAGGGCAAATAATAACAGTGACATTGGGCAGCCCTGCCTTGTTCTCCTCCTCAATTGTATTTTGTCAGTTAAATTATCATTGACTTGGATCCAATCTGATGGGCAAGCATATTATTGTTTTAATTGCATTTTGAAATTGGTCCCCAAAATTCATTAACAATAATATTTGTAATAAATACTGGATCTCTATGATATCAAAAGCTTTCTCGAGATCAAGTGAAATCAAAATAGCATCTTTTTTGTTTTTCTTACTGTGTGCTATTGCATTTAAAATGTGTCTGCATGCAGGCTTCAGGAAACATCTGTGCTACAATGTCCTTGGCCAGGACTTCCGGAGCCAAGATACCTTTTCCTCCAGATTTCCACTCCAAGAATCTGCTTCACCATCCACAGAAAGCCTTTTGATTTCATGTTGCTCCCACTAAGATGTTAACAAACCCATCTGGAAACAACAGGATGGTGAGGGAGTAAAAGGCTTTGTGCAAAGAGGCCTCCCATTTACAGATCTCACTTTAAAGAGTCATAAGAACATAAGAGAAGCCAAATGCTGGATCAGGCCAATGACCCATCTAGTCCAACACTCTGTCACACAGTGGTGAAAAATACCAGGTGCCATCAGGAGATCCACCAGTGGGGCCAGGACACTAGAAGCCCTCCCACTGTTGCCCCCCTCAGCACCAAGAATAGAGTGCATCACCTGCCCCAGACCAAGAGTTCCTACCTATACCTTGTGACTAATAGTCACTGATGGACTTCTGCTCCATATGTTTATCCAATTCCCTCTTGAAGCCGTCCATGCTTGTAGTTGCCACCACCTCCTGTGGCAGTGAATTCCATGTGTTAATCACTGTTTGGGTAAAGAAGTACTTCCTTTTATCCATTCTAACCTGACTGCTCAGCAATTTCATTGAGTGCCCATGAGTTCTTGTATTGTGAGAAAGGGAGAAAAGTACTTCTTTCTCAACCTGCTCAATCCCATGCATAATCTTATAAACCTTGATCAGCCAAGCGCGGGGCAGATAGCAGAATATACAGGGGAATAAGGACTCCGTTAAGTTCTAGAACTCTTTGGTGCCAGCTGCCATCCTTGATATTGCCTGGGATCCTATAACCTGTTTTTAACTCAGTGCAACCGTAAATTTGCAATTGCAGGGAGACTTTAATTGTTCCAGCATTGCTTGGACATAAATCTCACCTTCTGGGACATTTTTGCTTGTTGTAGCCCATCACACTTTTGTTGATGCCTGGTCTTCTATGGCCTTGAACATTTGCATGGACATACTGAAACTGAATCCAACAAGCTGATTTGCCTCTTCTGTAGTCATCTCTATCCTCTCTTGACATTCTAGTCAGATGTCTGATCCCAGCAGGTCTCTGTAATACCAAGTAAATCATAATTGCATTCATGCATGAAAAACCCCTGTTCTTACCATTTATACCCTTCGATTCTTAGCATCAGCTGCGTAACCTTATACAGGTTTAGCCCCTTTTTTCTTTCTTTGTTTTAACTGAGATTCTTTAAACAAGAGGGCTACTTTAAACCTAAGACTACCAGCCTTTTTAAACAGCAGACCTGCTGCCACTGAGCTTAAAAGCAACAGCCTGACTCATTTTTTGTGATGCACCTCAGTGAAGACTATCCAGGAAAACAGATACTTCATTGACATGTATTGACCTTTTCTTAAGAATTCAACAACCAGTTTTTATGAAAGGGTTATGCTGGGTGAGATTAAAGAACATGGGGGATTCTGTTTTGAACCATGGTCTGGGGAATCACCTCTCTTCCGGTACTTAGTAGCTGTTTTCTTTCGTTTCCAAGGACTTGAGAAGGGTTATGGGATCATATACTTAAGTTACTTTACTCTCAGAACATTCAGAAATGGATTTGACCAACCATGAGCTTCATGAATATAATATGCCACTCTACCTGCTTTATCAGCCTGCCAAGCCCCATACATCCATGACACCATCCTTGAAAATTGCTACAGTACTGATAGCCCAGCCATTTGGCTCCATATGTTTGGCTGACATTTTACATTTCTTCCCATCTAGGAACTTGGCCAGTTTTCCTCTGTTCTGTGATAAGATGTGTGGAATTTTCCATGGAACATTGTGAGAATGCTCAGGCCTATGCACATGCTGTGATGATGTGCAAATGAAAGGAAGGCACAAGAGGTGGTGTTGGGTACATAATTCAGCTTCTTGAGAGTCTCAGATTTCATTAAAAAAAACCCAAAATGAATTTATTTTGCCTGTTGTGTTTGCAAAGGTAAGCTCTGGGCTGGGTGAGCAATGCCTGGAGAAATTTCAGAAGTTAGAGGAGCTGCTGATCAGGGGGTGAGGCTTCAGTGACCTTCATCACTCATGCATATTTGCATATTGATCACAAAACCCAACTTGACTTCACGTAGAATTTGGGTTACCTTGTGTTGATGTTTTTAGCACAGTGATGCATAGCCCTGAATACGCTGTCCTGACAACTTCCAGATATTTGGATGCTTTCTGAAGAGCCCACTTGCTGTGTAGGTGTGTCTTTATGCTACAAAAAAGGGTTCGAATTGGATGGGGCCATTGCACTACAGCCTATTCAGTATAATGTCTTATTCAGTCCTGCTGTTTGAGAGGATCCACTCCTGTTGATTTGTTCAGCGGCAGGGAACAAGCAAACCATTGAAACACTTTGTATTTTTCTCCCCTCTTTATTACAATGCCAGAGAAGACCTTGGCCTTTACATTACCTTCTTTCCTTCCTACCCCTCCTCCCAGACAGCAGCAAACAGAAAAGACATTTATTTAACAGCTACTGAGTGCTCGGTAATGCTAACATTTGCATCCATTTCAGACAAAGCCCAAGCTACAGAGAAAGGAAATGATGGATCCATTAAATCCCGTGTTTGTGACTAATAAATTAACTGCAGCTGCAACTCAAGAGAAAATAAGCAGATTAGCTCCTCAGATAGTATGTATTGGTCTTCTGTGGCACAGATTTACTCAAAAGTAAATTCCATTGAGATCAATGGGTAGTCCTAGTAAGAAGGCCATTTTATTTCCAGATGGGTAGACATATTAGTCTATTCTAGCAAAATCAAGCAGGAGTCCAATGGCATTTTATGCCAAGTTTTCTGAGAGTAAGTCTCATTAAACCCAGTAAGACTTATATCTAACAAAATTTATAAAGCATTCAGCTGAATTTAATCAAAGCACCTGAACAATATGGTATAAAGCATATCACTTTGTATTGTAGGGGTAGTTCTATCACAGGGATTAAAAGGAGTTAGACTCTGGATCAGCATTTACCCAAAACAAACAAACAAAAAAATCAGCTTTAGTGCTGGGAGGCTTAATAGGAAATGGAGAAAATATTGTGACATAAGGAAATATCTGAAAACAGTTGCAGATTCATCGAGAAACTGAACAGAAAAAAAAATCTTACAGTTTCCTTAACCAACTGACCTTTCAGCCCTCTATAAACTAAACAACTCAGGATATAGATGAAGCTTTTAACATGCCTGTTGCACGTTGTTTATTATACTGGCTATGTACAACCTATGAAAAGAATCAGATACACCACAGCTGCAGACAGATGCTAGTTTCTTTCAGAAAGTTGAAAGCAATTTAGATCATAGATCAATAGGTTTGTCAGGCTTGTGCATTGTTACAAAAATCTGCAAAACCTAATCAACCTGAAACTACAAAAGAACAAAATACTTGTGTGCACTATGAATGTGTAGAGAAAATTTGTTAAAGTTTGCTTCTTCATAAAAAATATTTTGTGGCATGCATTCAAAGTCATTATTGTATTTGGAAGATGTTTACATTGGTTTCAGTAGGAAACACATTCATACTACAAATGATTTGTCTCCCAACACATTGGAATGAAATTCTCAGGGAATTTCCCTCCCACATTTCAGTCAGATAGAACAAAGTATTCCCATTTTAATGGCAACTAAAACCCTGACTTGCAGAGCAGGCTTCAAAGGGAAAAAACTTCTTCGGAGAGTCTTCAGCAGGGTGTTTTTGGTAGAAAAAGCCCAACAGGAACTCATTAGCATAATAGGCCACACCCAACATCAGAGACTCATTAGCATATTAGGCCATGCCCCTGACAGCACAGCTCATTAGCCTATTAGGCCACACCCCCATGTCACAAGAAGTGTGGTCATCCAGCCACACCCACCTTTTGCTTCTTATTCTGTTTACCTTGTTTGTTGTCAAAACTCAGGGCTTTTTTTGGAGCAGGAACTCCTTTGCATGTTAGGCCACACACACCCAATGTAGCCAATCCTCATGAGTTTCTGCTGTTGGGTGTGGCCTATTATGCTAATACATTCCTGCTGGGCGCGGCCAACTCGGGAGCCAGCCGGAACTCCATTCCTGTGTGTTCCTGCCCAAAAATAGCCCTGGTCTTCAGCATAGCATTGTAAATTGGGTGTGGGGGGGTAAGGTTTCTTCCTCTTTATCCCCCACAATGTCATCTCTGCAGCTACATCACTTCCTAGAAAAACCTGGAAGTGAAGTAATGTAGCACTAGGAATCACTGGAAACTCTATGGTAAATATCATAGAGTTTCCAGTGATTTCTAGAGCTACCCTAAGTCACTTCGTATTTCCCCCCAGAAGTGCTGTAATGGAACAGAAGTCATCTTTAAAAAAATTCTTCTGCCACCACTCAGGGTGATGGTAGGCAACTAGGGCTGTTGGTGGGAGGCCTAGCTACTCCAGACATTGCAACATTTTTTGCAATGTCTTCTTCTTCCAACAGTTGCATCCTCAAAGAGATCCAGGTGTGAACTGCCACTCTGCCATGAGGATAAAATGGAGGACAGGAGAATGGTATCAGCTGCTTTGGGTCTCCACTGGGAAGAAAGGCGGGGTATACATGAAGCAAACAAATATATAAGTACAATTGAGGGGATTGACCCCTGCTTTACACAGTGGGTGGGTTCTTGTTTTTAGATGAGGTGGGAGATCCTCTGAAGCAGGGGTGCACAACATGCAACCCACACACCATGCTGCAAGCCCTCTCCTCAATTTCTCATTGTATTTTTGCCTCTTCTGTGGGGAGGGTCCAGCTGAGAGTCAGTGGTCTAACCCTTCTCTTAGGACTGCCAGCTGTCGGTTGGGAAATTCCTGGAGAATTGAGGGTGGGACCCAGGGCGGGGAGGGGCTCGGGGAGGGGAGGGGCCTCAGCAGAGTGTAATGCCTTATCGTCCACATTCCAAAGAAGCCATTTTCTTCAGGGAAACTGATTTGTGTTGTCTGGAGATCAGCTGTAATTCTGGGAGATCTCCAGGCCTCACCGGGTTGCTGGGAGCCCCTAACCCTATGGTGAAACTTTTTCGTGTCTCCAATAGCAGAGATGTGATGAGAAGCTGGGAAGGAGGGGGAGGCAGAATGCCAACTCTCAGTTCTTTTCTGGACCGAGAGTCAGCCTTCCGCCCATTCAGCATGGGGATTTTCTCCGGTTCCTCCCAGGGGCTTGTAAACATTGTATCCCCTAGGATACAAGCAGGGCTCTTTTTGTAGAAAAAAGCCCAGCAGGAACTCATTAGCATAATAGGCCACACCCAACAGCAGAAACTCATTAGCATATTAGGTCACCCCCCCGATAGCACAGCTCATTAGTGTATTAGGCCACACTCCCATGTTACCAGAAGTGTGGTCATCCAGCCACACCCACCTTTTGCTGCTTATTCTGTCTACCTTTGCATGTTAGGCCACACACCCCTAATGTAGCCAAACCTAATGAGTTTCTGCTATTGAGTGTGGCCTGTTCCTGCTGGGTGTGGCCAACTCCAGAGCCAGCCGGAATTCCGTTCCTGTACGTTCCTGCCCAGAAATAGCCCTGGATGCAAGGGATAACTTTCTCCACTACAAAAACCTTGGGAGGCCCTGGATGCAAGGGATAACTTTCTCCACTACAAAAACCTTGGGAGGCTATAATGACATTTCCCAGGGGTGGGTCACAGCATTGGAGAACACCTCTGAGCATCGGAGAACACCTCTGAGAACATCTGAGGTTTATTCTGATCCCCCCAATAGTTATGTGTGCCATAATGGAGCCAAGCAATGTCATGGGGCATCCCACTTCATACCAGTCAAAATCCATTAGATGCGTGTTCCTGGATACCTGGTCCTGCTATCACTTTTCCCTGCACGTGTGTCCATGTGCATGACTTATTTCAGAGAGCGAAGCCAAGGTGTCTGCTCTGCAATGCAGGCAGGTAGCCTGTTGTGAGGAGGGGGGAAGAAAGAGCACAGGAAGATCAGTCTTGGATTTGAGGTTTTTTTAAGCCCCCCCAGTAAATGAGCCCCCCCCAGTAAATGAGCAGCAGTCCTTTTGCCTTACAGGAGATATGTGCAAAGCTTTTGTCTTTTGGAAGGGAGAGAGAATCTGGAAAGGTTGTAGAAACCTCTGCTCTCTTCCCTCTTCTTCCAATAGGCACAAGCAAGGCATGCCCATATTCTTGAGATCAGGTAGCTGAAATGGGTCCAACAAAGAGTACCCTTGTATTTAGAACAGGAGCTCCCCCCAAGCTAGTGAGCAAGAAATGTGATTGGGGAAAGACTGTTAACAGAAACACCAATTCAGAATGATATTACATGGTGTGAACATGGGCTAAACATTCTGGTTGGATAGCATACCTGTCAGGCACGTATCTACTGAGTCACTCTCTCCCCTTTCTGCCCCATCCCTCACTATCACTGCCCAGAGTAAATAGGAATTTAAAGATAGTACAAGGAAATTGAAACTGGAAATAAAGTGGAGCTGCATCACCACAGTGCTGCCAGAATAATGGTCAGATCTGACTTAGTCAGTTTAAATCCAAAAGTTCAAGGAAATTTCCTATTGATTAGTTATCCTTCTGAGGTTAACAAACAGACCATGTTCAGCTCAGATTTTTATGGGTTATTTTCTGCATGCACATCCCTGGTGTACACCATAGGAATCAATGCTTCACTGACACCACTTTCAACTCTTTTTCAAACTCTTGTCTGTCTCCAGCCTCAAGCAGGCTGGAATTTGAAAGAGGTGAAGGTAATTTTAATCAGATTTGCTTGGCTTCTCTCTACATTTACAGGACAAAAACAGGAGAAACAAATATTATTTACTTCAAAGCTCTGTCAGACATTCGTTGCCCATTGACTTTGGGTGTGGCAGGGTGTGCCGCATTTTGGGTTTGCCACAGTGGTCTCTATATTTGGATCAGTTTAATACTTTAAGCTGTACAAATAAGGTGCTTGAACATTGAATGTATTGTGTTTGGAATTCTCATTTTCTCCTGAGCTGAGCACTCCATACTCTCTTATTGTCGAAATCGTTGAACAAAGTTTGTATCCAGGGGCACCTTTAAGGCCAACAAACTTTTATTCAAGGTATAAGCTTTCGTGCACATGCATACTTCTTTAGAAACTGTTTTTCACAATTTCAAATGAGCAGTATTTTGGGTGTATGTATTGCTTTTGCATGTGCACAGTTGGTGGCATTCATCATCACACCAGGCACCTGGCTGGTAGCTGCTGTTGGCACATGCTTAGAATCACAAGGCAAGGAGTCATGATGTATGACATACACACAGCATCACTCAGCAACAGTTTGAGCTAATCCTGAGTACTCTCAGTGGAAGAAATACAGATCTTTGCCACGTTCTCCCCAGCAGTCTTCTGAAATTCCTTGAAAGCAGATTCTTTGGCATTGTGGGAATCACGTGGACTATGCATTATCGGGGGGGGTGGTGGTGCTATGGTTACAAGAGGTACAGAAGCTAAACTTTTAATGGTCTTATTTTTCTTAGACTCATCCCAATATCGAGTTTACTTCTTTTTTACTTTTTCTGGTTCCAAGAGCTCTAGGGTGTGTTTTTTCCTTACTTACATTCATGGTAGCATTTAATAACTGGAAGATAATACCTTGCCCTGGCCCAATTATTAAATGCTACCATGAATATTAAAAAAAAAATTGAGCTCCATAAAATGATTAAAGGCCTCAATGGCAAAGGCTGCAGGAAGGGGAAAACACATTCCAGAGTTCTTGTAGCAAAAATGTACAAGATCACACAAGATCAAGCAGGGTTGACACTCTTCAGTATTTGTGTGGGAGACCCCCAAGGAATACCAGAGTTGCTGTACAGAGGCAGGCAATGGCCAGCCACCTCTGAACATACGTAGCCTTGAAAACCCTCCAGGGTCGCCATAAGTCAGCCGTGACTTGATGGCAAAGAAAAAAATTGTGTCAGTTTTCTGGGGATATTTTGTTGGGTATGGACCACTTAGTCTTAGTCAGTTTGCGCTATATTTGCTATTTAAAGTATTGAACATGGATGTTTTTAAACTGCATCTGTACATTTTTACTATGTGCTGTTATTCTTGAACATGGTTGAAATACTTTTGATTTAAGAATGATGTGATGTGAATGTTTAATGGGTCCTATTTTTATTAAAAATTACATTTGATAAAGTTTATATTAATTATGGTCAGATTCTTATTTGGATCAGCAAGGACTTGTAGGAAGTATCTCATTTCCCCCTACCTCACTATTTCCTGTTTCCCTTTCCTGAGAGCCCCTATAGTTTCTGCCCTTTTCCTGTTTACTTTAGGGTTGCCAGTTCCAGGTTGGGAAATTCCTGGAGATTTGGGGGTGAAGCCTTGAAAAGGTGTGGTTTGGGGAGGGAAGCAACCTCAGCAGGGTATAATGCCATACATTCCACCTTCCAAAGCAGCCATTTTCTCCAGGGGAATCAATCTCTGTAATCTGGACAGCAGTTGTAATTCTGGGTGATCTCCAGCTCCCACCTGAAGGTTGGCAACCCTAATTCTTCTGGAGAAAGTGGCTGCTTCGGAGGGTGGAGTTTATAGCATTATATTCCACTGTGGTCCTGCTCCTCCTCAAACCCTAGCCTCCCCAGGTTCCACCTACAAAATCTCAAGGAATTTCCTAACCTGGAGTTGAGCCATGCAAGTTGAGTGATGTCAAGTCACCCATAGGTTGCTTCCAAGCCTAGGGTTGCTGGCCTCCAGGTGGGACCTGGAGATACCCAAGTTGGGTTGCCATTCCCCTGATGGGGGTGGGGGTTTGCCTACTTTCAGGGCCCCAGTCCACCAGCCCTGATCTGGTTGGTGGGGGAACCCAGCCCCACAAAGTACCCCATTCGTGCCAACATGCCCAGTGCAATGATGTCACCCAGAGGTGATGTCATCGCACACGGCACATTGGTGGGGGACGCTCTATCATAGAGTTTTTTCTTGAATGATAGTGCATCCCCCTGCAATGTGTCCTGCGTGATGACATCATTTCTGAAGAGGTCTGAGGGGGGGGGGCACCCTGCCACCAGCCAGGTAAGACCTGGCAACCCTATATCCAAGAATTACAACTGAACTCCAGATGACAGAGATGTGTCCCCTTGGAGAAAATGCCTGCTTTGGAAGGTGGACTCTATGACATTATATCCAGCTGAGGCCTTTCCTCTTCCCAAACCCTGCCCTCCTCATACTCCACCACAAAATCTCCAGGAATTTCCTAACCTGGAGCTGGCAATCCTAGACAGGACTGCCCCCTCCCCCAAAGGTGAAAATAGGCCTGGAAAGGATCCTGTCCTCTCCCCCTGCCTTTTTACTGAGAGAAACCCAGCCTGGAATTCTGTCTTTGTCTAGTAGCAGACATTGAGGGAATCCAAATTTGCTATTAGCATATAGACCAGCAGGAACTCACAAGGACTTATGGGTTCCTACTGGTCTATATACTAATCTTTACTATTTCCTCTTTCCCTTTTCTGAAAGCCCCAATAGCCTCTCCCCTTTTCCTGCTTCCTTCTCTCATTCTAGAGTTTCCAACCTTCAGGTAGGGCCTAGAGATTTGGGAGTGGAACCTTGGGAGGACAAGGTTTGGACAGCAAAGTGACCTCAGCAGGATAAGATGCCATGCAGTCCACCTCCAAAACAGCCATTTCCCCCAGGTGAACTGATCTCTGTTATCTGGAAAGCAGATGTAATTCTGGGTGATTTCCAGACCTCACCTGTGGGTTGGCAACTATAATTCTCTTGGAGGAGATGGCTGCTTGGAGGGTAGAGTCTATGGCATTATACCCTTCTGAGATTCCTCCTCCCCTCAAACCCCACCTTCCTCAGCTCCACCCCCCCAAATCTCCAGGTATTTCCTAACCTGGAGTTGACAACCCTATATCCTTCCCACCCAACAGCCAGCCCCTTTATCTGCCCCTCTGTCTTATACTTTCCCTTCCCCTTGACAGCTTCTACCTAGGAAAACTATGGCCCAGTTGTGTGGTGTTGACTACTGGACCAGGCCCACTTGCATGGTAGGGACTGAAGGACCTGTATCCACACACTATTTCCTATTTCTCTTCCACTGGCAACCCCCATATCCCTCCCTTTCCCTGCCTCAGTCTTTCAATCTCAGCCATTTACTAACATACCTTTTATATACCAATACCTCCCATCTTTTTTTAAAAAAAAATAATTAAATGAGTGCATGTGAGCACCTGGAAGTCATGGCAACCTCTGGTGACTGACCCCCACTGGAGGCCTGGAGGATATTCAGGGAGGTGGCTGAATAAAGCCTGCCCCCATCTCCCAACTGCTGGTATTCCAAGGAGGTCTCCAGGTACTTACCAGAGGTCTCTGAGCACTTGCCAGAGTTGACCCTGCTTGGCTTCTGAGATCTGACAAGATCTCTGGACACCAATACCTCCCATCATTTCTTTACTTCATTTATACCCCACGTTTTCCCACAAATAGATAGATAAGTTTTATTCATGGTCATTGACCAAGACATAAACTGATGGCATTTTGTAACATGGATGATAGATGTCACATTCAAATAGAAGCAGAATTTTAAGACTAGTTATAAAAACACCATAAAAACCATAAAGATTAAAATTAATAAAACTAAATCTTCTCCTCTTTTCAAACTACTATAGATTTTCTAATTCTTAGGGCAAGCCATCCGAACCTAGCCACCCAATGAGTAACTTCTGCCCACCAATCCGATAGCAAATTTCTTAAAAGGTAGATTCTTTGCCTGCGAGAGAGAAGGATTGTCTTAGAGAAAGGAAGAGATTCGTGGATATTATTATATGCTTTACAATAAAAAATTACATGTTCTACAGACTCGATATCATCTGCACAACAGGGGCATATCCTTTCTTCATAAGGAGTCTTGTTAAATTTTCCTTCCAGGATGGCAGAGGGGAGTACATCCCAATGCATTAGTGTGAACGTTCTTCTGTAGTCCTGATTTAATAAATGGGAAAGGTAAGGCATAGGGATTACTCTGTTATCTGGAGCCAGAAGTCATCACCATTTCTCTGTCATATTTAAATTGTGTTGTCTTGAGATATCCACTATTCTCTGTTTCGCCATAGACTTGGCCTTTTCATAACCCATAGAACACAAATATTGTTTAGACAAACCGTAAGAGGCTAATTTCTTATCTAGCACCTTAAACCAAGGGGGTTCAACGTGGTCTAACATCATTAAACTTGTCAATCCCTTGTGTGGAAAAGCTAGCTTGAACCAAAATGTTGTCACCACAATCCATAGGTTTGCCTCAACTGTAATCATGCCTGTCTCTATATGAATAAGAGCATTTGGAGCCCCACTAGGGGCTTGTAGAATGGCTCTCAAAAATTTCGACTGAACTGTATCTGCTTTCTTAAGGTTTGCTGTAATGTTAATTGGGGCTCCGTTACGTGAGCTGAAACAAAGATTTAGCCTTAAATAATCTAAGGGCAGCCACAGGACGTTACCCCCTTTATTCTAGTAAAATTTTTGAATCGCCCCAGAGCTCCTTTTGGCCTCTGAAACAATGGTATTTATATTCACTGATCTTGAACCATTTGCCTGGAAGAAGACTCCCAGGTACTTAAAATATGAAATTTGTTCAATCGGAATCGTGTTTAGAGATATAGGACAAGGGATCAGTGAATGTGATTCATGATTGTGATTTTTATTTATTTATTTATTTATTTATTCAGCTTTTATCCTGCCGGGATATCCCACCTAAGCGGCTCAGGGTGGCATACAACATCAATAAAACCAATAACCATAAAAACATGAACAATCCATATAAAACAGTTTAACTAGAAAGACAACAAATATAAAATGGCTCAGTATATATTATATATGAACTTCTACCATGGTATGATCACTTAGCGGGTCGGCATGGCTCAGCTGGCATGGCATCAATCTCACTGATATGCCCTGCGGAAAAGCTCCGTCTTCACGGCCCTGTGAAATTGCTGGAGATCTTGCAGGGCCTGGATCTCGCTTGGGAGCTCATTCCAGTATACTGGTGCAGCCAAGGAAAATGCCCCGGACCTGGTTGTTGTCAACCTGGCCTCTTTAGGGCCAGGAAGGTTCAGGCAGTGTTGTGTCCCAGATCACAGTGCTCTCTGGGGAACATGCAGGGAAAGGCGGTCCCTCTGATATTTCTCTTGACATGTATAATGTCAGCTGTCATTGTGTTTTATTAAGAGTTTAGTATTTAGCTCAAGTAGAAGAGATTTAGAATAGAAGTAATTAGAGTATTTTTAATTGTCAAAGATTCTTTTAGATAGATTCACAAAATAGTGGAATGGAATGTATGTTTTGAAATTACAAGTTCTTCAGCTGAAGGACACCTGAGAAGAGAAGTTAGTGTTCTCAAAACAAATAACTTTCTGTGTAGAATAGAGCATGTGGCCCCACTAAGTCTGCCAAGAGCTAAGTTTCATGTGCCTTATCAGAAAACTTCCTAGCTCCAGGCTAAAGTCAATAAACCAGGAATGATGCCAAAAGAAGACCTCATTGTTCCCAAAAGCTCCTCTGTTTTCCATGACCAGATAAGAAAACATGAAAGCTTGTAATTCTGAACCAGATAGGAGCTTGCCAATAGAGAAGAGCCAGCTCAATTGATGCTTTGATGACGAGACTTGTTGGACACCAGTTAAAGTTTTCTTAATGTATAAACTGTATTGATGTCATTTGGGGTATATGACCTATTGCGCTTCCTGGTTGGGGCAGAATACAGCTTGGTGGTACTGGGTGCCAAGGTATCCAGTCCTGTATTTTCTGGATTATTGCAATAAACAGATATTTATCCACCCCCTGGACTCCAACCATGCATTCCTTATTCGGCCCCAGGAGCACACGGGGCACAGATTTGTGCATCAGAGACCAGCAATAAATTTTTGGTGGCTTGTTTTTCTGCAAAGGCCATTACTTTCATTTTAGAGTAATTGACCTCTAGTTTATTTTCACAGCAGTATTGGGTGAAAGTGTTCATTGCTTTCCTCAGGCCTACATAGGTCCTTGAAAGTAGAACAGTGTCATCTCAGCTTCATCAGCATCTTCAGCGTCTTCGGAATCTGCCAAAGGGGAGAAACAATTCGAAGTGGGTATATTAGCTAACTCTTCTTTCATGGGTAAAAAATATTCTCCAATCTTTGTTTTTGGGCTGGCTGAAGATTTAAGTCCTCCAATTCACGTGGACACTTGCCAAGGCCCATTTCTAAGATAAAGGGAGTTTTGCTTGTTGTTAGTTGGCAAAGTAATAACACAGGGTTGTATGTTAACAAAACTAGATAAAAAGCAGACTGCTTCAGTGGGAGATTAAATCAGTTAAAATAAGTTAAAACCCAGTTAAAAACCAATTAAAATAATTAAAAATCATTTAAAAAAACACTTATCTGTGACAGAGCACAGTCAAAAGGCATCTAGTCATGTTGAGCCAGAAACCAGAAGTCCTTGTTCCCTTCAACTCCACCTTTTTCCACAGTGGAAACCAAAGCAGCTTACATTATTCTCCTCTCTTCCTTTTTATCCACACAACAATCCTGTGAGATAGATTAGGCCGGATGTGCTCCCATCTAGGTATGCCCATCAGCAGCCTGACCGTGGCATTCTCACTAGCTGAAGCTTCTGAATTTGTGACACGGGCAGCCCCATGTAGAGAGCATTACAGTAGTCCAGTCTCGAGGTGATCGTCGCATGGATCACTGTGGCCAGGTCATTGCGGCTGAGGAAGGGAACCAACAGCCTAATCAGCCGAAGATGGTAAAAGGCCAACTTAGCAGTGGTGGCTACCTGGGCCTCCATAGTTAGGGAGGAATCCAGGAGCACTCTCAAACTCCTAACCTTCAGCACCGGCACCAATGGTGCCCCACTGAAGGTCATGAGTGGGGTCCCCACCCGCACACTGCCCTGGCTCACACACAGGACCTCCACTGGATTCAATTTCAGCCAACTCATCCTGAGCCAACCAGCCATGGCCTGTAATGCCCAGTCCAGATCTTCCGGACTGGAGTTCGACCAGGTGCCCAGCATCACATAAAGCTAGGTGTCATCAGCATACTGGTGACACCCCAGCCCATGACTCCAAGCTATCTGGGCAAGGGGGCACATATAGATGTTAAATAACATCCAGGAGAGCACTGCCCCTTGAGGCACTCCACACTCCAGCAGGTGACTCCTGGACTGCTACTCCCCAAGTCCCACACTTTGTCTCCGACAGGTTACTTATCATAGAGGGGAATGCTTTATAATATATACCAGTGTCGCACTCTAGCTGCACCCCAGGCAGAACCCCACCAGTAGCCGTGGCGCCGGGTATCCCTGGAGGGAGGGCGATCCTGGAAGCTGGGGCTGGTGCAAGGTGGGAGAAGACGTCAAGGCCTCAGACCAGCAGGGGACAGGGTTAGCTTCACCCTGGACGTCCCTCTGCCCCTGCGTCCTGAAGTCTGACTGCTTGCCTGACCTTCATCCGTCTCTCTCTCTCAGCAAGTGCCCCCGTCCATGACGTGCATATCCTCCCTGGCCTCTCTGTCTCCGCCTCTTTTTATACCTCCTGCCCCGCTCCCAGCACCGCCCGTCTTCCCCGCTGCCTCCTCCTCATGCCAGGCCCCGACCCTCTTGATAAGCTTGGATGCTCTCCCGGTGCCCTGGGAGTGGCTGCTGCTGTGCTGGTGGTGGTCTTGCCGGCCTGAAGGCCATGCCGCCGCCACCGTCTTGGGCCTTCTGAGCATGCGTGCCTGCCTCTGGCTCTTTTCTGGAGGTGGCTGCCCCGCTGTTCCTCTCCGGGGTTCCTTGGGGGCCACAGCTTCGGAGCCAAACGTGTCCGCCGCTCCCCTCTCCTCTCGGGTCGCTGGTGACCGCTGTGGTAGGGCTCTCTTCCGCCTGGCTGTTGGGCTCCCTCGCTGGCGGTCAGGATCGCCCCGGCTCCTCTCGGCATCCAGGTCCACCCCTGGGTAAGCATTCTGCCTGGGCTGGGGTTGGGGGGTGCAGTCCTTGTCCCGGACCCCCGGGACCAGGACAGCCAGTATCTATGTTCCTGCCAACCTAGTGGTTCGAAAGCAAGAAACTGCAAGTAGAGAAATAGGTACCACTTCGGTGGGAAGGCAACAGTATTCCATGCACCTCAGCATTTAGTCATGCTGGCCACATGACCACAGAGAAGTCGTCGTTGTCGTCGTTGTCGTTGTCGTCATCATCATCATCATCATCATCATCATCATCATCATCATCAACATCAACATCATCATCATCACTTTATTACAGTTCGTAACCAGCACAAAACAGTCCAGATATATAAAAAACTGGATATCAAAATATAACTATAATAATATGAAATTTAGATACCAATGTAGAGACAGAACAAAACTGAAGCATTTACAAA
The DNA here is from genome assembly GCA_029375565.1 of Gekko gecko. Lineage (NCBI taxonomy): Eukaryota > Metazoa > Chordata > Lepidosauria > Squamata > Gekkonidae > Gekko > Gekko gecko. Next base: position 96,338,955 of record JAPDNY010000003.1, on the reverse strand, counting down.
TAATTAGAATGAAATATCATAAAATCTATTTCTATATCAGACCTTCACATAATGTTTATGAACTCTGTAAAAGGTAAAGGTAAAGGTTCCCTTGCTCGAAAGCCAGTCGAATCCGACTCTAGGGTTGCGGTGCTCATCTCCGTTTCAAAGCCGAAGAGCCAGCGCTGTCCGAAGACGTTTCCGTGGTCATGTGGCCGGCATGACTAAACACCAAGGTGCACAGAACGCTGTTACCTTCCCACCGAAGTGGTACCTATTTATCTACTTGCAATTTCTTGCTTTCGAACTGCTAGGTTGGCAGGAGCTGGAACTAGAGACGGGAGCTCACTCCGTCTTGCGGCACCCGGGTCTTGAACTGCTGAACTACTGACCTTCCACAGCCTGCAGTTCAGCGTCTTAACCACTTGAGCCACCGCAACTCCAATGAACTCTGTAGGTTGCTGCTAAAAATTTTGCACACGCCAACGTGATCTCTGGATTAGAATCTAACAGAAGCATCTTGCTTATTGCAGCATTCGAAAAACCTGAAAATCTTTCCTGTATAGGCTGAATAAATCTAGCTCGTATTTGATTGTAATACCCCCAACTAAGCAGGATATGTGTGATCGTATCCACTTCTCCAGTACCACACAGGCAGACACACTCAGCCATCGGTGTATTTCTGTAGTGGCCTACTACCACTTCTGAGGGGAAAATATTACAGTGGGCCATAGAAAAGGCCTGGCCCGTAGCCTGCATGGGGCCCTGGGGGCCCGCCCCCCACGGGTTTTGTGGGCCCCCTCCCCCGATCATCTGCTCCCCCTCCTCCCCCCGGCCAGTGCCAGCTCGCCCACCAGGGCGCGGGGCCTGCAGGGGCACCAAACCGCCCCCTGCCCCCCCCGTGAAGCCGGCATTGGGAGGGAAGAGGCAAGGGTTAGAAACCCCCTCCCCTTCCCTGGCTCTCTTGGGCGCGTCGCTGCTGCGGCACGCTCAGGAAAGCTGGCGCTGCCTGGGAGGGAAGAGGCGGGGATTAGAAGTCCTCCTCCCCCAGCCTTGCATTGTCCTCCTCCCCCAGCCTTGCATTGTCCTCCTCCCCCAGCCTTCCTACTCCTCTTTCTCTCTCTCCTGCCCGCCCTCGCTCTGATCCTCCGGTTTCCTTCTCTCTGCTGCGTGGCTTGCACATCCCCAAGCAGGAATGAACTGCAGAGCTGTATATATACATTTTAATGGATACCGCTCTGGGTGGAGGACAATGCAAATAACCCTGTAGCTTCCACTTGGCTGTGCCGTCTGACTTCTGGAGCTGTGTCCCCCGGTGCTTCTGCTCCCCCCCCCAAGGTCTCGGAGCTTCCTGTGCCAGCCTCCTATGCCACTTCCATGCACTCAGTAGCTTTCAGTGCAGCGCTGCCCGCCTGCCCGACTCTTTTCCCTCACGGCTTCTCTCCTGGGCCAGCAGTTCCTACCCCCCCTGCTTACTCGCCGAGTGCTCTCTCCCCCGCCTCATTCGCTCTCTTCTCCGTGTGTGCGAGTGAGTGGGGCGCTGGAGATGAGGGGGGAGCGTTGAAGAGCTACTGTTCCATGGCTGGGCATGAATGGGACTGGTTTCAGTGGGAGGAGCTCCAGACCTACCATGTGTCAAGCCAGTTGCCTACCAGATAAAGTTCAGTCTTGTTTGCACAGTTCTGGGCCTGGCCCATTCTGCACATATTCAATGCATAACTTTTTTTCTTCTTTCTTATGTGACCTTTTTTAATTGTTTGTTTTTTTTCCACATGTAAATTGGTTCTGTGTCAGCCAAATATTACCTTAATTAGAAAACACATTATGCAGGCTGGCTCCTAATGTTTCCATTAGCTGGTTTAAAATCATCTGCAGATTTTGGAGCACAGCCAGACAGTTTATGTGGAGAACAGTTTTAATTGCTCACAAAACTCCACAGCTTAGAGGGAACATTGGTGGTGGGCCCCCTGAGCAAAAAGTTGTTAGCTACGGGCCTGGAAAAGGCCCTTCAATGAGATGGAATATCCAGATTTGACAAGTATGAATCTGGGGAGACAATATATTTTGTTCAAGGTGAGGCTAAAGAACTTGAAACCCTGGCGATGTCATTCTGCCTCTGTACATCAAATATTCTCTGCTTAACTAGGGCCCTGGCTCGATTTACAGCCATTATCTGCAAGGACTCAGGAGAGAAGCCAAGCATGGATAGCTTCTGATGTATAGCACTAATCCAGCAGGAACTGTGCCTGTCCTTCAAAATTAAGGAAGTAATATCTGCTGGGCAATGATTTAGCTTAAGCCAGGTGACGACTGAATCGAGGCTTATCCTAGCCTCGGTTCTTATCATTCCCGATTCCAAATGCATGCTGACATTAGAAACACTTTTAGGAAACTGAAATATAGCTCTCAGGAATTTTGATTGTATTTTCTCAAGGGGAGAAAAGCTTGATGATACTGGACCCAGTGTTGCCCCATACAGAAGTTGGGGTATAGTTTTAGCAAGAAATAATTTGAGTGCCACTGGTATATATTGCCCCCCTTTTGCATTAAAAAATCTAATGATAGCTTGTGAGGATTTATACCCAGAGTTTGTGACATACTGGTGGTGGGCCTTTTTTTATCCCCAAAGAATGGATCATAACCCCTAGATATTTATAAGTTGCTACTTGTTGTAGTTTATAGCTATTTAAGGTCCATTCCCTAACTTTAGGTTTTGTACCAAAGGCCATGATTTTTATTTTATGGTAATTAATCTCTAGGTAGTTTAACTCACAATACAAGCCAAATTGTTTTAATGCCCTTTTTAGGCCTACAGGTGTCCTGGATAGCAAAACTGTGTCATCTGCATAAAATAAAGCTGTCAGGTGGCGATCCGCTAGGGCAGGGGTGTGTGTGAGTATCTACCAGTTCCAAATTGCCAATCAGGTCATTAATATAGATGTCAAAAAGGGAGGGGGCTAAAACACAGCCTTGCTTAATTCCTTTGCTTGTTGGTATAAGATTAGTAAGGAGGCCATGCTTATTGCACCTGACCCTAATCGCAGTGTTTGTATATAATATTTGGATCAGGAAGAGAAGTCTCCTGTCAATGGAGGTTTCACTTAACTTTTCCCACAGATTTCCCCTGGAAACAGAATCAAAAGCTGATTTGAGGTCGATGAATGCTGCATAAAGAGCAGTAGTCTTACTGGAAGCATATTTGTTAATCAGGTGGGCTAAAATTAAATTGTGCCCTATGGTAGAACGCTCTTCCCTAAAGCCTGCCTGTTTATCTCTTATGAAATTTTCTTCTGTTAGCCAACTTTGTAGTTTCTCTAACAAATTGGAGGCATATAATTTACCCAGGATGCTCAGAAGGCTAATAGGTCTGTAATTAGCTGGCTCCCCTCTCTGCCCAGTTTTATACAAAGGGACAATAATGGCTTGTCTCCAGACTTCAGCAACATCTCCTGTTGAATCTATGTATGTAAATACTTGGGCCAGAAGGGGGGCCCACCAGTTAACATTGTCCATTAGTAATTCCGGAGGTATAAAATCCAGGCCTGGTTCTTTGCCCTTTCTAAGTCTGCCAATCAGAGTCTCAGTCTCTTTGGTTGTCACTGAGGGCCAAACTGGCAAATCCAGTGGTGCCTCTTGTTTCAGTAGAGGTGATGAATAGTTGGTCTCAGAGTAGAGCTTGCAAAAAAATATTTCCCATTCTGTACAGGAAATGTAGGTGTCAATCGACAAATTTTTTTTAGAAGAGTGGATCGTTACCAGTTTCCAAAACTGAGTCAGATTCTTCTCATTGGAAGACTGAATTACTCTTTTCCAAAGCTTCTTTATTTCCTCACTTTTTGATATCACCATTTTTTTTGTAGTATCTCTTTAGTTGCAATAGGCGTTGTTAGGCATATAAGATATCATGATCCAAGGAGTTCTTGTAAGCTTTGTAAGCGTCTTTAAGGTCTCTTTTAGCTTTTTGACAGTCTTTATCAAACCAACTCTTTGAATAGTTCTCTGTTAACTTTCTTTGAGTAGAGACATCTTGTATCAGGAATGGTTCTAAAAGCTGAAGAATATGCTCTAATGGAATCAATGGATTTTGATCACATGGGCATTCTTTAATTGCCACTCGCCACCTGCTGACTTCTTGTCTTCCAGAATTGTCCTTATTCTCTGACCACTTGGCGTGACATCCCATTTGTTGATCTAATACCAAATGTGGACCTGGTTGAGGTTTGTAAGGGAGTCCAGGAAGTTGCAGGGACTATTTCGAGTTTGAGTGGGAGGTGGTCACTATCAAATTCAGGTAGAACCTATGCAGGTGATCCTATGCAGAACTGACTATAAAATAATCGATAGTACTACCTTTGGCTCCTGCCAAAAAAGTGAGTCCTCCAGGGTGGTCTCCAACCGTGGAGCCATTTAGTATGGCTAGATTGAATGTCCTTGTCATATTCAATAGGCATAGTCCAGCAAAGTTTGCTTTAGGATCGTTTAATAAGCATTGATAACGTATATCATTGTGGTTGACATCCTCATCAGGCACAAAAGATCCAAATTTATCAATAAGAGTCTTATCATTTGGACCAAGTCTAGCATTAAAATCTCCCCCCATGAGGATCAGGTCTGCTGGAGTGTCTATTAAGAGATCTTCAATATAAGATTCAAGTTCATTCCAGCACCTTGCTATATCCGATTGTTTCTGCTTGGGAGGGATATATACATTCAATATTGGAAGTGACTCTGTATTAAAGGCATTGCCCATGGGTTTGCATTTTTTAAATGGACACGTTCAACTTTAAGTGATGTAGATATTAAAATTCCTAAGCCCCCTTTTAACCTCCCCAGGCCTGCTGCAGAGATGGTCTTTTTGGAGATAACCACTGATAAGAAGTTCATCTCCAGTCCAAGACTCCTGAAGGAGCAGAATATCATAGTTCTTTCAGAAAAGGGGGCTATTAAGATTATTAAGATGGGTCCATCTAGCTATATTCCAGGAGATAATTTTAAGATAGCCCAGTTTCCCTGTTTTGTACTGGGTTGACCATCATGCTTTAGCATCTTTAATCAAAAGTGTAGGATTAGTATTTGCCCCACTCTCAACTGTTGCTTCTGTAATAGTGTGTAGAATTGGGTCATCAGAAGGTACAACCAAGTTAGTGCAGAGGTTCCCTTTCTTGATCGAAATAGTTGGCTGTAGTGGAAGATTGTTCCAAAGAACTGAAGTTGGCTTAATGGTTGCATTATTTAGATCACTCGATGGTTTCTTGCCATTTTTTGATGTCCACTTTAAGTTCTTCAGAGTAGATATCAAAGACTCCAACCGGCTTAATATGGATTCTTGTTCAGTGGTTGGTAGAGTTGCAAATGAAGAGAGCAATTTTGTCTCAACCTCTTCCTCAAGCTCAAGTGGGTTGTTACAATCCAAAAGGCTCTTGTTTTTAATACATGTAGGTTCATAATCCATTGATTCCAGGAGATCAACAAGAAGTTCCTGATTAGGCTTCTGCCTAATCTGCTGTCCGGTCACATCCAAGGATTGAGGTGGACTGCTTAGAATGAGTAAATCTGGGGATGTTGAAGATTTTTGAGAATCTTTAGGCATCTCTTTTGCATTTGAAATTATTGGTGTCCAAAAAGAACCAGAAATGTTACTTTTAGGGCTCAAACTGGAAGAAGTTAAAGTGACAAAGAGAACATTGTTATGGTATTTAATTACAACTGCAAGAATGACGTATGCTCAACTCTGGAAGCAGGAGCAGATACCTGATAAATGGGACTGGATAAGGAAAATGATTTTCATGATAGAAATGGACAAATTGACAAGAAAACTTAATGGAAAAGAAGATGAAGAATTTTTATCAGATTGGAAAGACTTTAAAGACTATCTAGAATCCAATTGGGATGTGAAGAATAGGTTGCTTTGCTTTGACAATTATTAAGTATTGAAGTGTAGTAAGAAAATGAATTGTATTAGAAATGTTACCTAATAGTGAGAAATAGAAAAGGAAAATATTGAAAATGAAGATTTGAATATTGAATAAGAATTGAATGTATGAAAATGTTGATAAACATATTAATGGGGATGGAGCATCGCTGGAAGTCAGGGGAGGGGGGGTAGAAAATTGTGAAAAAGGATATGTCAAGAATATCAATTATATCAATTATGGAACGTATTAATATATCCTGTTAATAAAAACTTTTAAAAAGAAGAAATTATTGGTGTCCTTGCTTGTTTCTTTTCTGCAGGATTAGAAAATAGCTCATGTGTCATTGTAACTTTAAAATGTCTTTGTAGCCGTATACCTAGAGAAGCTAATTTAATGGTGTGGGCAAACATAAAGGATGGAATTTTCTTTGAGTCAAAATGCAAAAGATAGCGTGCATATTTAGAGGTGCTACTCAGTCTCTCCACCTTCATAAGATCAATGACTCTCACTGGGAATCTTGTGATATTAGTCAAAGGATCTATAACTTTCCTTTTCTTGTTCCAGTCAACTAATCATCCTTTCCATGGGAACACATTTACAACCACTGCATTAGGGTTATAGTCTATAGACCATTGAAAAAGAGCCTTTCATGTTAGCCTCTGATTCACTGTGTTTGGCAGAGTTATAGGGCATTAGTAAGTATTCTCTATTACCTGGTGCAGTAGTTACCACCTCAGGAGAGGGGAGTTAACCCTTTTTTGGAGCAAAGTCAATATAGTCTCTTGTTGTGAGAATATTTTCTTTAGAGCGTCTGCTACCAAACATGTTTGTTGAGCAAAAAGCTCTAGCCCTTCCCAGGAACCTGGAGCTTGTTCCTCTCCAGATGATGGAGGTTGGGTCATATCTGAATCAATTAATTGGGAGGAGTGCTCACGCCCCTCTGCATCAGCTTCCAGGCATCCAAATCTATTTTGCAGAGGGACTGTAGCATAATAATCACCTAACTTAGTTTGTTTGAGTGACTGATGGAGTTCCTCCACCTCCTCAAATGGGTTAGTCCTTTTTTGCCCCATTTAGGCTTTTCAAAGAAAAAAAACAAACTCTTCCCAAGCCAACATCAGTAGGAGAGATTAAAGTCTTCATAACTCAGAGATGCTTGTAGCTTCTATGCTTGTGGCTTCTGTTAGGTAGATTAAAGACTTCCTTATTTTAAGTCCAACAGCAACAAAGAAGGGAAACACCAAATCTCCAGGGCTAATTATTTTTCCCGAGCCACTCCCAGTCAAATGGAGGCTTAATTAGGTTACTAACAGCAGGCTGCAGTCTGATAAAATAGTAATAAAAGAGGGAGTACCAGACCCCTCGTCATCCAGAATTCCTCAGGAAGAGTAAGATAAAAATGAGCAGGGAAGAGAAACAGCCGTAAATATCTAAAAATGTCTTAAATCAATTAGCATTTGAAGAGCCTCGGTAACAGCCATCTGGAGTCCACACTTACCGGAAGGAAGTCCTAGCTGAACTTCCCTACAGAGAAGTCTTCGGACAGTGCTGGTTCTTTGGCTTGGAAACAGAGATAAGCACTGCCCCCTAGAGCATGCAACACACCCAACGTATTAGTTGGGGTTCTTGCTGTTTTTTGTTCACTCTCAGTAAATCCTTCTGCTGAGGTCAGTTGCTTTCAGTCTGACTGCCCTCTTTTTATATATATATATATATATATATATATATATATATATATATATATATATATATATATATATTTATCTCTGCTTCAGAATGCAAAGCTGAGACACTGATACAGTTACTCCTGATAGCTATAAACTGATACATTATTTCTTGAGGATAAGAACTATTGTACTGGAGAACTGTGTTCTTATCCATGGGTTTTCTGTGTACAGATGATATTAATCTAGATTCTTCTTATTTTTATTAAAAACACCCAGAAAATGAACATTCTTGGAACAAATGTCATTTCAAAGGCAGTATTGACATGTTTAAAATTTATCCTTCCTTCAAAAAAAAATTAATTTCTACCAGAATGCCACCTTGGTTTACAAAGACGTCACCAATATATATCGCTGCCCCACCACAATAACCAATAGAAATTGATAGGGCTGAACTAAAACACACTCCTCACAATTTAGTTGCCCTGTTCACAATTTCATAAACAATTTCTCTTCTTGGTGAGGAAGAAATATGCTTGTAAATATGAACTCCCAGGCAAAAGGTAGTCAGTGTTTGTTACATATTCCACAGTTCTTTGAAAGTCACTCAAATTTTGATTAAATACATTTTGTGGGGCCTTTACCACAGGGGGCTTAGCCTATATGATCATGCAGTTGTGATTTTACCTTATCCAATGTTCCCTCTAATTTTTTCAGCCTACTGAGTGGACCACATCCTGGTGGGGAGGGCGGGATCAAAAATAAATAAACAAATAAATAAATACATAAAATGGGCAATGGGCCGTGCAAGACCCTGCATGGCTCCAGATGGCTGCTGAGCAGTGAGAGAAACATGGAATGGGAATGTTGTTTTTGCATAATATACATTGGCTGAGTTCAGACTGGCAATTTGCCCTGCTAGAGCCACGTTCCAGCCATGTTTCCCAAGTGGATTAAAGGGGGCGTTCACACAGGCACATCTGCCTGGCATTCCCCACCCGTAGGCAACCCATGCTGTTCCGCTTCGCTCCCGGGATTAAAAGATACCTGTTGAAAGTGGTAGCAAATCCCGGAGAGTGCCTTTATCCCGCTGCATTCTGCTTCCCAGAAGTTTGAACGCTCAGCCAAAAAGCTGGGAGCAACCCACGTTGTGCATAAGTCAGCAGCGATATGATTGGCTGTGCTCCGCTCTACTGTCCAATGCAGTGCAGGTGCAATGGGATCCTCCCCAAATTGGCTGGAGTTTGGATTGAGCTTTTAATGTTTCAGTTTTCAGGCTTCTTAGTCAGATCACACAACGCAGGGCTTCATTAGAAGAATGTTTATTGGTGAATCATAACTATAGGTGTATACACAGCTCGTGTCAGGAATGGCCATGGATAATGGAGGCCCCTGACTTATAGTAAATTCAAACAACCCCCCGGTCTCAGTGAAGCCAATGATTATAGTTCGCACATGTGGGCAAAGCAAGCAGGCATAATACAAAAACAATTTAAAAGCCATTGATTCCCAGCGTAGTGCCTAGCAACTGAAGACACCACAAGGTCAGACATATGATAACAAGCGGACAGTGAAAAGAACTGATGAGAAGCCCAGAGGAGAAAGTACTCCCCTACATTCCAAATAAATGACAGGGCTACCTGACAGGTGTTGATTTAGTAATATTTGCATTGTTACATAATATATTTTAATTCTATGTAATGGGAGACAGAAGAACTGCTAGACCAAATTCAGATAGCTGTAGTTAACGAAGAGTTAAGCATTAAAAGGAAGCAGGGAAAAATAGATCATTTTTTAAAGAGGAGCTCAGTACTAGGCGGGCAAACAGATATTCAGTTTTAAATGGCTTAGATCCTGAGGTTGCCAGTGATCGCTATTTCAGTACTAACAAAGAGATAATTCAAAAAGAATTATCTGTTTATTAACAATTATGTGATTGTTTTTTTAAAAAAAATATTAAGAAAAACATTTTGAAACAGCAATACATATCAAGGTGCAAAATACATAAAACCAGTTTGTAGGAGAGTATATCACAATCACAAAACTTGTAAAGTAAACATAACCCAACTATAATACAATGTACCGAACCTTGCTGTAACTGCATAACCTCTTAAGCAGGGCTCTTTTGCAGCAGGAACTCCTTTGCATATTAGGCGACACACCCCTAATGTAGCTGATTGTCAGGTTTGAAATCAAGTAGATCCAGTCATTCTTGCACAAAGAAAGGTTTTATTGGATTATCTTGCTAAAACCCACAGTAGGAGGTCATTGTCAGGAATGGGGGGCGAAGCAAAGCAAGCTAATTTATAGTGTGATGCAATGAAGCGCCTAGCAAATGAAACTTGTGCACTCGCGCGGGAACTCCCGGCGGGAGAAATACTTCATGAACGGGAGACTACTCCCCCTCCCCTTGCCTTCCCAGGACTGGAAAATTCTCAGCGAAACAAGAATAGTCCAAAGCCTACATTCAAGGCCACCGTGATAAGGAAAAGCGGCAGGGAAGAAGCTCCCACGTTTCTGCCTGCATAGCTACGCAAGCGCAAAGCAGGGTAGGGAACACAAAACAATGGATTCAGTGAGAAACATCAAAGGCATTTTCTGACATTCTGCCCTTCCCAAAATACCACCCACCCACCACTCAGGAAGGAGAGAACGAGGGGCCCCCAAGGTTTATTTGGGTATCGAGAGTGAAATTCTTTTAGGTGATCAGGTGCATTAATATCAGACACTTTCACCCACTCCCTGTGTTGGGGCCCGAAGTGTACCCATTCAACAAGGTACAGGAGTTGTCCACGGAGAATCTTAGAGTCCAAAATGTCAGCAATTTCGTAGTGCTCCGCATCGTCAACCATCAAAGGGGGGGGAGGTGCTGGAAACGCAGCTTGCCATTTAGTCGGGGGTAACGCAGGTTTGAGGAGGCTGTAATGGAAAATTGGATGTATTGCTTTAAGAGATTTAGGCGAATCTAGTTGCACAGTTACTTGATTTATACATCTCAACACTTTGAAAGGACCGATATATTTCCAAGCAAGTTTCCGGGACTGTTGCGCTAATCTTAGGTTCTTGGTTGAAAGGTAGACCGAGTCTCCCGGTTGCAGTTTCCAGCCACCCGCCCTCTTTTTGTCTGCTTGCATTTTGTACTGTGCCTTGGCCTCATTTAATGTCTCAACAATTAGGGGCCAAGAGTCCCGGAAAGTTTTACACCATGCTGAGGCTTCCCCAACAGTTTCACCGGGCTTTAAAAAGGGAAGAGGGGGGCTGTCATAGCCCATGGCAGCTTTGAAGGGAGACATCTTCGTTGAAGCGTGCCATGAGTTGTTGTATGCAAACTCCGCCAATGGTAATAAATCTACCCAATTGTCTTGTTGATTGTTAGAGAAACATCTTAAGTATTGTTCTAAAGTCTGGTTTACTCTCTCCATTTGCCCATCGGTTTCAGGGTGATAGGCAGTACTGAGGGCTCGTTCAATACCCATTAGAGTCATTAACTCTGACCACAACTTTGAAACAAATTGAACCCCCCTGTCGGAGATTATCTTGAGTGGTAACGTATGTAGCCTGGCAATGTGTTGGAGGAAGGCTTTGGCCAAGACTTTGGCTGTTGGCAGACCGGGGAATGGTATAAAGTGAGCTTGCTTAGAGAATAAATCCACTACCACCCAAATGACCGTCATATGTCTAGAGGGGGGAAGATCTGTGATAAAGTCCATAGAGATTACTTCCCAGGGTCGGCTCGGGGTGGGTAGAGGCTGTAAAAGACCTGGAGGTTTTCCTGGTCTGGCTTTGCACCGATTGCACGTCGGACAGGATTGTATATAAAGGGATAAATCCTGTTTCATCCGGGGCCACCAGAAGCCACGTTGCAGGAGTCGTAAGGATTTTACATATCCAAAGTGCCCCGCAGATTTTGAGTCATGGACTGTCTGCAACATCTGGGACCGGGTAGCTTCGGGGACAAAAGGGTAGCTTCGGGGACATTAGGGGTGTGCTGCCTAATATGCAAAGGAGTTCCTGCTACAAAAAGAGCCCTGCTCTTAAGTATGATAGCCACACTTACAATCTATAAATAAATGAATGATGATTGATCTTGAAAAGGATTAAATGAACTCTGCCAATAGATGTGGAGTGTCCTAGAGAAATAGATGACTGAATAAAATCAGAAATGAATCCAGGGGAGATATAAGGATCTTGAAGGAAGAAGTCCTTCCCTGACATAAATCGGAGAACCCTTGACCATGTAGCAACAAATCTTGAAGAGAATGCTGATGTATCAACTTTTGTTGTCTGGATAATATGTGTATGTTTATCTAAAATAAATTGGTCCCAAATTTTTTTGTACCAGAGTTGTAAAGATGGAGGAGAACTGGATTTCCACACAGAGGCAATAGTCAACCTTGCGGCACCAAAGAGAATAGAGGTGAGTTCTTTGTGAGCCGTTATATCCAAAGCCGGCTCTGTTAAATTAAGGAGTGATATTTTTGGACAGATTGGTAGATTTTGCAAAGTGATCTCATTGATTTGCCGAATGACGTCACCCCAGAAAGAATGTATAATAGGACATTCCCACCAGCAGTGAAAATATGACCCTATGTGTCCACAGTTCTTCCAACAAAGGGGACTAACTGTTGAATTTATCTTGTGCAATTTTTCCGGGGTATAATAACTGCGAGTAATTAACTTGAAGGATTATAAATGGATAGTGAAGTTTCTTGAAGAATTAACAGGTGAATTCCAAATTTTCTTCCAAAGAAGGTCCATCAAGTCCATATGCAAATCCTCCTGCCAGTGAAGTTGATGTTTCAGCGGATGTTTCAACAAAAGTGATTTATATAATTTGGCCATCGGACCCTTGGATGATTCTGCATACGTTAATGAGATATTTTCAAAGACAGAATAAGGTCTATCAAAAGTGCCTTGAGAAGCCAAAAATCCCATCAGGTTTTTCAGTTGTAAATAACTATGCCAAGAAAATTGTTTGCCTGCTTGTTGCTCAAAAAATGCTTTGTCTTGGGTTTTCCCATGGAGTACAAAGTTGATTGGGTAAGAGAATCCTGCTTGTGCCCAGTCCTTATAAGCATCTATCTCCTGGGCTGGAGGGAACCAGGATTGGTTAATTATGGTGGTGAGAGGCGAAATACTTGGGATCAATTGTTTTCTTTTACAGTCCCATATCTTGAACATTGCCAGTAAGCATGGATTCTCTCAGAAGGTTTTTGGGCGACGTGAAGGTAATATCCAAGTAGCTTCTTTTAATGTATAAGATGTTACATAGGCTTGTTCCATTTGATACCAGATGGGTAGAGACTCTTGTTGTTGTATTTGCAGGATAGAAGCATGAAGGTATGAGCATAGAAGGGGAAATTATGTGATCGTTGTGGAACAAACATGTCTCATAGCCAAGATGACAGAGATATTACTTCAAAAATTAAATTGCATCAACAGCAAATTGCAAGATCTATATAACCTAATCCATAAAGATAACATTGGGTGAACTGTTGGTGATACCATAGCTATGACCCTGCAACAATTTCAAGTTACTTTAACTATATCCACATTCCAGAACAGAATGATTTGCTGACAAACCTTCAGAATAATTAAGCAACATCTCAGTTGGCTATTCTCTGTCCCCTATACAAGTACAGATTTGGTTAATGTGAAGAGGCTGCCAGCAAAATATTGAATGCAAAGACTCCTGTTATCATTTAAGTCAGAAAGAATTCCCTCTCAGATACTGACTGGAGGGCGGTGCATTGGCACATTAATAACAACTCCTGGCTACGACTGATTCTTCGTTCTTTTTTAGGGGGGGTTGAGGGATCTCAAACCCCACTGGGCCTCCTGGAGGGAGGTCTGGATCAAGGGACTTGATTCAGGGCCCCCGCTTGAGGCAACAAGTGGATGGAAGCCTGAAATCATCTCAGAAGCAGAGGACAGAGAAGATGCAGTTATGGCAGCCAAAACAGCAATCAGATGTGACTGCCCCAAGCAAGAATTAAGTGGAGCCTCATCATACACCGGTGAAGTTATTTTCCATGACTACCAGTCTGCAACACTAAAGAATCTGATGAATAAGCCCCTATAAATGTTCAAAGGAATTTAGAAGGAGAGGTGAAATCCCCCCCTCTGTCAAACGGCTGAAATGAGATAAGACCAGTGAAAAGTATGCTGAGATAAATACTTTTGGGGGCGATGAAAGATTATCATTTAAGCTTCTACAAGAGAGCTGTGCTGCCCAAGTCAGGGCATTAACTGTAGTTTAGTAAAACTGCTGTGTATCTTTAAGAGCAGTTGCCCCTGGGAACTGTAGTTTTCAGTGGGGCAACCCAAAAGGATTCCCCTGACTGGCTCATTAAGGTAATTTCCTGTGCTCAGAAGCGTGAAGATAGGAGTTTTATTGCTCTTTTCTTGCTTCTTTGTCTATCTTTACTGCAAGGAGAAAACGAGACGCATCTCTTTTTTCACCATAGAATTGACCTAGATCTCAAAGATGTGACTTCTCTATCCAGCTATCAGCTTGATTGTGAGTAAATGATCTACTGAATGCATGTGAAGTTAAATAAAGATGATTTAAGCTCTCTTCTGTGGTCATGCATTGAGTCACACCTAGAAGGCTTTGGGTCAGCCGCAGCTCACCCCAGACAGGACAAGAGCTATAAATTTTCATTTTGTTAGAAAGAAAGATATTTAGAATGAAACTTACCATCTTGGGACAACCCACTGTGATGTCATGCATTACTGCTGAAAACTGAAGAGTGGTGCAGGCTGATTAGTTTTTACCATAAATAGTCTGCAGATGGCAGTGGTAGACAGCCTGGAGGAGGCAATTGGTTTGCAGAGATGCCTCTTTTTGGATGTTAACGGTAAGGCAAATGACTTTAATGGAGGTTACGTTTCTTTAAAGAAATACAGATTGTCTTTAAGAAAAAGAGACTCTTAAATTTGAGCTTTGTGCTGAAAGAGTTCCCTAACTACCAAACATCCCACTGAACTTACTAAAAACCATGTTGAAACACTATTGCCCTAAGTACTGATTACTTGATTACTGTTGAGAGACTCTTGCTTGAAATAGTTGCGACTACTGGAAAAAAATGCAAACTGTATTGGGAAAAATGCCTGCTCAACAGTCTGGAGATAGCTCCGGTGATACCTACTGGATACAGGCATTATGTGAGGAACTTAGTACCATAATTTCACAGAAAGTCTGTTCAGCACTTGAGACGGTATTCCATTCCATTCAGGAAGATTGGCAGACTACACCAGCACGAATTGAAATCACTTCAGAACTGGTTCAAGACTCCAAGCAAGACTGGACCGAACCTGTGGAAGAATAGATTCACCAAAACAGAGAAAAAACAGAGACTTATAGAACTACAGTGGAGGATTTGAAGAATATCCAAAACTGGGAACTTCTAAAATTTCTAAAGGAAAACTACTGCTAAAAGAATGGCAATTTATGGAGTTTATAACTACTTCAAGCATGAAATATGGAAGGTGAGACTTAAGGGAAAACCTCTCCGTTTACAAGAATGAGCGACATAGATTTAAAATTATACTGAAGAAAAGGATCCAGAAGAAAAAGAAGATATTTAAACCTTATAAATAAGAATGGGTTTAGAAATCCCTTGATCTGTATTATTGGTTAAGGTTATGTCATTTGACACATATAAACTGAGTGGTAATTAGATTGCTATAAAGTATAATTTAGAAATTTAAGATAACACTGAAGAGATTTAAACTTTATAGAATTGCTTAGAAGTTCTGGTTATGTAATACTCAAAATGATATAAATTGAGTGGTAATTAGATTTATATAAGGGATTACAATTTACAAATATTTTGATAGGGATGGCGGCATTGAAAACTATATAACAAAAGTATGGGCTAAGCTTTGGCTATGTAGCACTTATTTGATGTTTATCATCTGAATGGCAATTAGATGTATATAAGGGAATATAATTTATAAATAAATAATTTGATGGGAATGATAATGAAAATTTATATAACAAATGGTATAAATTAAAAATGAAAGAAGACTTTTGTATTTCTGCATTGTAATAAGTTTGATTATAGAAAGCAATAGATGTACAGTATTTAACCTGGTGTAAGGATTTTACATGTAGGGGAACAATGCTCAATTGCTTGTAGATTGCTTAGACAAGAAAGTGATTTGAAAACTTGTTAACCAATTGGTAAAATTTAAAGATAGATGTTTAGAAAAATAGTAATGTTTAGAGGTTGTTTAAATAGCCATCATATTATAATAATAAGCATGGCAGTTAGATTTGTATGTATGTATGAAGTAGTTTAAAGGATAAATCATTACACATATAACTCTCATATCTGCATGTATGTTTTGTTTGAAAATAATAAAAATTTATTGGGAGAAGAAAAAAGAAAAAGAATTCCCTCTCAGATACTAAAAGTACTGGTTGCAATAATTTGGTATCATGGCCCAGCAAGTCTTTGCTGATAATTTGGTGAAACCTCAGTACAAACAAGAGAGTAACCCAAATCTGCAATTTAAACTATATAATAAGAACACAGTGAAACAAGATATTCCCAGGAATACTCAGATGGCAAACAAGCATAATAAAATGGAGGTAGTTGATGAATTCCTGCAACTGAATAAAGGGGATAGTTGTGCAGGAAGGGAACTTGCTGAAATTCTTTGGGGGCCCTTACCTCGGCTTGGCTGGATAGACATATTAACAAGACTCGAACCCCTGAAATATAAACTACTATCAATCTCCAACATTAAAAATCCCTCCTTGGATGTGGAGTTAACAACAGCAGGCCAGAAGGTAAACTTGGTTTCAGTAGCTAAGACAGCAGACGCCCTCCTTTTGCCATGGCAGCTCATATAAGACTTGTATCTAAGACTTATTTGGTAATAAATGTTTCACCACTAGAGTCCATGTATAGCGAAATAAGAGAAAAAAAATGGTGGCACTTGTTAAGATCCCAAGGCTATTATAGGTTGGGGGATATGTTTAGAGGTGGTAATCTAAAACCGGTACAGGAGATAGTAGAAGAGGTAGGCAACCAACATCGGTTAAAAATAACAGGTCTCTACAGTATGGCTAAAAAAACCAATGAAAAAGAGAAAATTTGGATAGAGGAACCAATAGAAGAAATATACAAAGGGATGCAAAAATCAAAGCAAGGACTGGCAGGGAAAATCTATAGGAAAATGATAACAAATGAAGATAAGGCAATATCAGATATCAGAAAATATGGCAAGTAAAATAATGGAGGGAATAGAGGAAATTACAGTGATTCAATTTAATGAAATGGAGCATAAATTCTTCACAAAATGGTATAAAATACCAGCGCAACTAGCAAATATGTTCCCAGGAATGAGCCCCAGGTGTTGGCATTGTAAACAATCTAAGGGATGGTTTTCCCATATGTGGTGGGAATAATAATAATAATAATAATAATAATAATAATACTTTATTGTCATTGTATATAGCACAACGAAATTAAAAGTGCAATCATTTCAGTAATCTACAACAATAATCATGCGCGCTCACACAGCCATTCACAACTGCTTCATAGCTCCCCTAAAGTTCACATAGCAACTAAACCACTGATGTCCCCAGAGGTAAGTGCTTTTTGGACAAAAATATTACAAATTATAAGGAGAATATGCAAAGTTTCACTGACTATAAACTTTAATTTAATGTTAATGGGTATAACAGGGAACCCAGTAGTAAGCAAGGAGAACCAAGCTATATTTAAAGCTATGATACTAGCAAGTAAAGCAGTGATTGCTCTAGGCTGGAAGGACAAGAGTAAGTGGACAGTAGAAATCTGGCATAATTACTTGTTTGATTTCATACAGTCAGACATAATTGAGAAACTGAACTGGAAGACCACATGAGAAGACAAGACCACAGAAATCAGGATGAAATGGAAGACCTACCTAGAGTGGACACAATCAGAAGGAAGGAAAGACATTCAGAGCAAGATTCGGACTTTGTGCCCGTGGCTGGGAATAAAGGACTAATGCACTGGAATAGCAGAGGTGGGAGGGGGAGGGAGAAGGGATATAAACTGTCACGAAATGTACAGGTTAAAAGATAATATGTAATATACACTAAAAATTACATAAAAATAAATTATATAAAAATTGTAATAAATGTTTATAATCCCCCAGCTAAAACGAGACAAGAGACAAAGCCAATTTGGTTAGACCTCTCAGATTATGTCTATAAAGTCATTGTAAACTACCCAGAAGCTTAAATAATAATGGGAGGGGATCTGACTGCTATACTGGGCCCCTCAGAAATCTAGACTTTGGGGTGGTCACCCACTAAATAGTGCCTCTTTCCTGTCTGAACGCAAATCCCATGATTCAAAGATAAAATATGTAGGATTATGTTTTACAAATTTCCTAGATTCCCTCCATTTGTTAATGGTTATACAGACTTAGATGAGATTGCAAACTATACTCATATTTCTACATCAGGTAGTAGCGTAGTTGATTATTTGGTTTTCTTTTGTCAATTTATTAGGTTGGTAGTTCAGTTTCAGTTTTCAGACCATCTTCCTCTTTGTTAAATCATAAGGGTGAACTGTCACCAGCCTCTACAAATACTGAAGGATTTACTCTGCAATGACTCTGGGTACATTAGACCAATTAGATGGATGAGGGTTTAAAAAACAAACTTAGTATTCTTCATGATTCAGAGGTTTTGTTAGCCTTGAGAATACAATACTGAAGACAAAAGATTGTGAAGAAGGTGTACAATAATTATGAGATGCTAACTGTGGTCTTTCAAAAAGATTTATCCCATCAGGTACAGGTAAAAAAGAATTTTTAAAAATTGGCTCTGTGATAATTGTAAGGATCTAAAAAACCCCACCCAGTTAGCAATAATCTATCAAGATTACAGAGCCAGAGGACTGAGAGAAATCCCTAAGGAATATTATATGATTAAATGTAAATTGAAGGCAGAAACTAAAAGTCACAAGAATACAGATATGAGCGCAAGATGGGAGAAGCTATTATATACTGCCAGACAAAATGATTCACACTTCTTGGGAGAGATTATTCATGAGGGATATGCAACATCTTACTCCTCATTAAATTATTGTATTACAGCCTTAGTAGGAACAACACTTTGCTGCTTTGTTTTCAATTTCTGTGCAAGAAGTTGGATCTGCTACAACTGCAGTAAGGCCACCAGAGTTGCCTCCTGTCTCAACATCTCATATAGAGGAAATTAATTACTAAGCTAAGGAGATGATTAAAGAGCTGCTGAATTGTTAACTGTTTTTAAAGATAGTTGAATTCTCTTACTTGCCCATTAACAGTGCAATCGGGGGGGGGGCTGAAAGTGCTCTGGTAGCCAACCTTCCCCTACATCAGCGTCTCAGTTACGTCAAAGTCCAGTTACATCGGTGTAATTGGTACATCCTGTTGCTCATGGGCACCGGAGGTGGGGTGCAATGGCTGGTCATCGGTGCAACTGAGGCATGGACCCCTCTGCCAGCATGGTTGTGGGGGGGTTTAGGGTGTGGCCAGAGTTAGTCGGTTCCCTGAGCCCTTTTGGCCTGCGAACGCACCCTTCCAGAGGCGGAAATTTACAGTAATGAAAAACATGGCGTAGTCTATAAGTGCCCATGGACTGCAAAAATAAAGTCTTCCCCCGCTGCTGTGGAAGCGCTCAGGATGCCTACAGCCTTGGCCAACCTGAGCTGCCTTTCCCTGCCCCAAAATGTCATGTGCAATAGCATCTGCCCTGTGACTGACCACTCCTGTTGAGCCAAAGTGCCCCTTTCTCTCATGCTGCCCTTGCCTCAACAGTACATCGCTGTCATGAGCACTGCTGAGGATGAGCTCCCAGCCCCAGCAGAAATCCTGAGTACTGCTGAGGATGAGCTCCCGGCTATGGCAGACTCTACACCTTGCCCCAGTGAAGCCGTGGAGCCCGCTCCGGCAACAGCTGGGGCGAAACAACACACATCGGACAGCCCCCTGATTCGCCCCCACCGTTTATAATAAATTGAGAGCAATCAGGATTCAGAAAGGATAGATAAACCACTGTTGATTGTTCTTTCTTGTACATAAATACATTAAAGGCCATGGTGGTGTTCTACATGTGGCCGTTATTGATTTCCAGGCTGCATTTGACAAGATATCACATGAAAAACTGTGGTCTAAACTCCAATGTATAGATCTCAGACTTTTATTTTTAGTGAAGTCACTTCATCACAACACAACAATGGAAGTACATTGTAATCAGTTTGGTCATCTTACTTCAAATATACCAGAGTGTAGAAGAGTTGAACAGGATTGTATGTTGGCTCCCTTGTTATTTAACTTGGATTTAGGTGATTCAACAAATATTTGTCAGGCAGAGAATGA
This sequence comes from Gekko gecko, assembly GCA_029375565.1. Lineage (NCBI taxonomy): Eukaryota > Metazoa > Chordata > Lepidosauria > Squamata > Gekkonidae > Gekko > Gekko gecko. Next base: position 96,319,025 of record JAPDNY010000003.1, on the reverse strand, counting down.
ACATGCTCCTAAACTAGGCAATGAAAGGATTTCTATCCTGTTATATGCAAATATGTCAAGGTCGTGACAGGTTAGGTAAGAGCAAACGACAAAAGGTAGGAGAGTGAATCCTCACCACCCAGGGTAACTAACAAGCCATCACCAGTACCTCTGCTAACCCTCCAGACAGAGACCAAGGGATGGATTCTCCAGTCCTCCTGGATATTAATCAAGGTCAGCCCTGCATGGTGGGATGATTGCCAGCCGAGTTCCAAAAACAATTACTTTGGTAGCGTAGCCAGTAAAGGCCAAGTTACTGGGTTTAGACTGAAGCCCCCAAACCCAAATGACACCACAAAATATAACTAATACAGTTTATTAAAGAAAGGTGCAGAAGTTTGCAAATATGAGAGTAGTGTAAAGCAAGGAGTAAATAGAAACCAAGCAGCTAACTTAAAATAGTTATACAGGCTATCTGGTAGTTCTGATACCTGATCAGTCTGAAAAATCAGTCATAGAAATATCCGGGGGTTATTTTGATGACAAATTATGTTGGAAGTTGCATATTGAGTCTATGCTAGTTAAAGGTCAAAAGGGAGGTTGCAGCAATCAAAATTCTTTTTTGTTATGGGAGCACTAAGATTACTAATCAGCTTCTATATGGAGCTCCACTTTGGGTACAAGCAGCTACTCCTATCAAATTAATCCAAGTCAAATTACTGAGAACAATTCTTAAGGTGCCTAGGTGTACACCGTAGATTAGACACTGGTCTTATATCACTTATACATTTGGCTAGCAGCTTTTAGATTTAGAATCTGACTTCTGTTCATTAGCTATCAGAACCATTTTCTTTACAGCTTAATGAATGATTCTTATATGCCAACTTGGCTCAACCCAATAGATGAGAAAGACCAATTTTGCCCCCCCCTTTAATCCACAGTGTTGAGTAAAGCTAGCTTAGCGATTAATAACCATATAAAGGATATTGATTTGCTAGGAACATTGACTAAAGCCTGCTGTGTGTGCTCCCCCTACTATTTAACTTAGCTTCAGTGATCCTGTATCAATATGCATGCTACCGATCTATATTAACAGTTCCAAGATATTGTCATGCCAGTTTGGTGTAGTGATTAAATGTGCGGACTCTAATCCGGGAGAACCAGGTTTGATTCCCCCACTCCTCCACTTGCACCTGCTGATGTGACTTTGGGTCAGTCACAAGCTCTGGCACAGCTGTTCCTGAAAGCACAGTTTGTGTTAGAGTTCTCTCAGCCCCACCTACCTCACAGGGTGTCTGTTGTGGGGAGGGGAAGGGAAAGGAGTTTGTAAGCCACTCTGAGACTCAAAAGTGAAGGGCGGGGTATAAATCCAATCTCCTCCTCTTCTTCTTCTTCTTCTTCTTCTTCTTCTTCTTCTTCTTCTTCTTCTTCTTCTTCTTCTTCTTCTTCTTCTTCTTCTTCTTCTTCTTCTTCTTCTTCTTCTTCTTCTTCTTGCGTTTATGCTGGCTTGGTTTAACACGCTACCATCTGCACTCCTGTCAGGAAGATACAGAAAGATTCCATCTAATTGTGGGGTTTGCCCTTGCTCTGTTAACCTGATTGAGTGTTTTCCACTGTAGATTCTATGTACAGGCACACTTGGATTTGTTGGAACCTGTGTTGACTGATAAGAAACTGTTCTCTGAGGCTGTAGAAGAGTCTCAAAATCTTATTGGCAGGGACTGACCAAAGGCCTACTGTATCTGTGGTGAAGTTTTTGTGTTCTGCAATGACAATACAGGCTGAGATAATGCCCAGTGCATAATTTACTCAGATTCTAACCTTTTATCTGTTCGATATATGAGGATGAGTGATGTATGGAGAGATTTTATGTAGATAATTAATTTTATATTAGTGTTTTTAATCTGTTTTTACTCCACTTCTGATGGGCCTATGGGCAGTAATAAAGACTAACTGACCATGTTTTGGGCTTTGAACAAACAAAACAAAAGATTGTCAACACATGTAAATTTTGGAATCCAGTTTGGATTTATTTATAACAGCTGTCACAGTAAGAAAGTTTATATATTTTTCTATTATGTTACAGTTTGCAATATTTAGAAGACTTCTGTTTTCTGCTTTTCTAAAGGCCATGTAATTCTCCTTTCATAATGAATTACTTTTACCTTTTGAAAATATGTCTGTGCCTTGGCGTATTTCCACCATGTCAATATTAAGAATGCTTATTCCTTATTAATACTGGGGTTTCTTTTGCTCCATGTATAAGATCTATTTAAAATGTTATATTCACCTTAAGAACTAGACAAAAGTGTTCTAAGTACCTGAAATCCTAGATGGAATCGGATTATGGCTTCAGATTTTTTTAGAACTCTGGTAGAGTCGGGGAGAGCCGAGCTGGAAGTAAGGAATTAGGAACAGAAAGCACTCTGCACTATCTTAGAGGTCTGGGATCTCAGGGTAGAAATGATGGCCGAGGACAGACTGGCAATTTGCCGCGGGATGGGACCCGGGCTGACAACGACTCAATATCGGATTAAATGGAATGTTCACACAGGCACATCTGCCTGGCATCCCCCACCCGTAGCCTACCGGTGCTCTCGCGCTTCACTGCCTGATAAAAGCCGACGCAAATCTTATCACACCTGATAAAAGCCGACGCAAATCTTGAAAGCCTGCGTTTGTCGCGCGTTTCTCCGCTTCCGGGGAGTCTGAACGCGCAGCCGAAAAGCCGGGAGCAACCCGCGTTGGGCATGAGGCAGCAGCGGTGTGATTGGCTGTGCTCCGCTCCACTGCCCAATGCGGTGCCGGCGTTGCAGGGCAAAAAAAAAAAATCGCCAAAATGCGCTTATGCACATGAGCGCATGAGCACTCAAGCGCTCATGCGCACATACGCCCACAGCCAAAATAATGGGGAAACAGCGAATATAGCGCGCCTCTGGCGCGGCAGTCTGAACGCTCCCGCGCGCCTCCATCCAGTATCTTCCGGCAGAGGCCCCCGCTGTGTGGACGGGAAAACCCGGTATCGTTTACTCCGGGTTTTTTTTGCCGCGACTCGATACCGGGGCAAATTGCCAGTCTGTCCTGGGCCTCTGCATTGGAATGGCTCTGTGGCATTGCGATTCTCTGTTCTGTGCTTAGTGAACATAACATAAGAACATAAGAGAAGCCAATGTCGAATCAGGCCAATGGCCCATCCAGTCCAACACTCCATCACACAGCGGCCAAAAACACCACGTGCCATCAGGAGGTCCAGCAGTGGGGCTAGGACACTAGAAGCCCTCCCATTGCTGCTCCCTCCACCACCAAGAATAGAGTGCATCACCTGTCCCAGACTGAGAGTTCCCATCTATACCCTGTGGCTAATAGCCACTGATAGACTTCTGCTCCATATGTTTATCTAATTCCCTCTTGAAACTGTCCATGCTTGTAGCTGCCACCACCTCTTGTGGCAGTGAATTCCATATGTTAATCGCTCTTTGGGTGAAGAAGTACTTCCTTTTATCTGTTCTAACCCGACTGCTCAGCAATTTCATGGAGTGCCCATGAGTTCTTGTATTGTGAGAAAGGGAGAAGAGTACTTCTTTCTCAACCTGCTCAATCCCATTCATAATCTTATAAACCTCGATCATGTCACCCCCAGCCGCCATTTCTCCAAGCTGAAGAGCCCCAAGCGTTTTAACCTTTCTTCATAGTGACCATGCATGCCCGAGAATCAATGGGAAAGCATGGTCACTGCCATTATGAAGTCCCCACCCTCCTTAGCCTAGCCATGGAATTACAAAATGGATGTAGAAGATTCCAAATAATTCCTTCAGAAAGTATCCCACATGCGTTATACACCATTTCATAACATAAATTCTAAATAACGTCGTAACGCATGCACTCTTAACATTTACAGAGCCCCCAAAATATAGGTGTCGGGGAACAGCCAGACACAGCCAGCCCCGTAGAAGCAGCAGTCTCTGAGGAAGAACAGCCAGGTGAAGAAGGTCCCAGCTCACAGGTGGTTGAGTATGACCTGCTGCAAAAAGCTACTGCAGCCTTGCCAAGCAGTGACTCACAGCCTGACAGTAGCCCCTCAGCCCAGAACCAGAGACTGCCCGACCTTCCACCTTGCCTCCCTCGTCCCCAGAGCCATTAGAGCATAGATGAAAGAGGGTCCATCATGAGATGCAGGAAAGGAGACAGAGTGTGCAAGTAGCAGCCCAAAGACACTGGAGAGTGCACACACCTACATAATGCAACCCAGCTGCGAGATGGGTGTCTCTCCCATGTACCATGGGCTTAACTCTTCATGTAGTGTTAGTATGGAGGTATTTTTAAAGCGACTGCATTGGGTGACACCTTAAAAGATACCCCATGCAAGCTGCACCATTTGCATAGATAGCTGTCATTTTGAAGAATCATTTAGCAGCAACAGCATGCTAGATATTGTTCCAAATATAATGGTGATGATGTTTGATTTCTGCCGAGTAGGTCTAAGAAACATGGACAGGATAAACATAGGGAGGAGATAGCATTTTATGAAAGAGAAATATGGGATGTGCAAAGATCGGTTAGTAGTACAGATCAGGCAAATCTCTGGTGACCACGGAAAGATCATTTCAGATCTCACTCATCATCATCGTCATCATCCAGCTGCTAAAATTCTAATTGCAAAGCATTGGAAAGATACCAAGGTGCCTAGCATAACACAATGGTGGTATAAAGTATGGGACCTATTTATGCTAGACAATTTTTCAATTTATCACTCCAATACTCAAAACGAGAGTGACTTCTCTAACCCTCTAAGTATCTGGTACCCTATCCTAGAGAAAATAGACATTGACACCTTTGATTGGGAAACTATTTCTAAGGCCAAATACAAGTTACTGTTATTTAGATAGTCTATATTTGATATGCAAGGTTTTATAATTTTTTTATGCTTTTACATATTATGTAATTGATGTTAGAAAGTCACCATTCTGTAATTTTAATTAAAAAAAAATCATCGTCATCATCCTCGTTATCATCAGTCTTGAAACACTACTTTGTTTTTATTGTAGCACCAGTCCTTTGCTATGGGCTGGGGAAACTTTTCAGTTTTTCTAAGGAACATCTTGACAAAATATTGGAAGATGGTTGTTGTTTTTTTTCTTCTGTTTAAGAGAGACCTGTAACGAGTTTGTAAGATTACACAGAAAGAAAATCAGATCAGGGTTATGTGCGTCTACTCCTGTAGAACAGAGCAGATCCAAATGTATCCCAAGAGGGCTGCAAATTAACCGGAAACTGGGGATGTTTCAAAACAATAAGGAATTTATGAGCAGATGGTGTGTGATAATGTGTTCCTTAGATTTAATTATTTTGATTATTGATATTACTCATAAGAAAATTCAAGATCTGGAAGTAACAACTGACAGGGAAGCGGTCAGTTGTGGAGATACTGGAGCTGGATTGGATCAGAAGCTATCTGTAGAGGAAATTGACTTAAAGCAGTTTAATACAATTCCAAAGGAATAGAACAGATTGTGATAATTAATCTATGCAAGGAAAATCCTTTGTGTAAAAAGGTGGGAGGGTGGTTGGGAAATTCATGCTTGATTGGGATACATCAGGAAATTAGAGGGGTGTGTGTTTTTGTGTGTGTGTGTGTGTGTGTGTGTGGAGTGCCATCGAGTCTCACCCAACTTTTGACAAAGCCCCAGCAAGGTGCTTTGAAGGCAAGTGAGAAGCAGAGTTGGTTTGCCATTGCCTTCCACCGCAGTCTTCCTTAGAGGTCTCCCTTCCGAGTACCTAAACTGCTTCGTTTCCAAGATCTGATAAGATCGCCCTATACCGCACTGCTTCCCCTCCCAGAAATTGGATAGGCAGTCATAATTCTAATCTTCTGTTACTTTTGAAGAAATGAATCAGATGTCTGCATCTTCATAAAGGATTCTGGCATCCAAGAATGGGAAAAGGCCTAATGAAAGGATGCCAAATCAACAGAAGACACAAATTATGCAAATAGGTACTTTAGGAAGCATTTCCTTTGGTGATGAACTCCAGATTACCTACAAAAAACCCTATCAGAATCTGAAGGGCAGGTTTAGGCTACAATTTCATCAAAAACTTAAGAACAAACTTGGAGGAATTTGTTTCAAAATGTATTTATTTAAATTTATTTCACAAAGAGGCCTGCCAATTGTTTCCACTCCAAAACAAGAATAGACTTTTTTTTTTTACTCCTTAGACTGAAAGACAGAACTATATGATGCGTAGCTCAGAGATTATTTTCCCCATCATACTGCCACAAGACTTGTAATTTAAGGAGGGGGGGGGACACAGGGGACTTATAAACTTTCCCCCTTACTTGGTTTTTCCACTAAAAACTGCAGCTGCAATGTTCTGTTTCCCCCACTGTGGGACATGTATAAATATTCATATTTATTTCTCAACCCAGGTAAATGCATCTGGGGATGGCACTGGCTATATTCAGTGGGGAAAGGGCACCATGGAACTAATTAGCTCTTCTTTTTGAACACTGGCTTCTTCCTTTAAATTTCAGCTCTTGTGGTTGTAAGAACTACACAGAAATATCGGCCCAGGACAGACTGGCAATTTGCCCCGGTATCGAGTCGCGGCAAAAAAACCCGGAGTAAACAATACCGGGTTTTCCCGTCCACACAGCGGGGGCCTCTGCCGGAAGATACTGGACGGAGGCGCGCGGGAGCGTTCAGACTGCCGCGCCAGAGGCGCGCTATATTCGCTGTTTCCCCATTATTTTGGCTGTGGGCGTATGTGTGCATGAGCGCTTGAGCGCTCATGCGCTCATGCGCATAAGCGCATTTTGGTGATTTTTTCCCCCCTGCAACGCCGGCACCGCATTGGGCAGTGGAGCGGAGCACAGCCAATCACACCGCTGCTGCCTCATGCCCAACGCGGGTTGCTCCCGGCTTTTCGGCTGCACGTTCAGACTCCCCGGAAGCGGAGAAACGCGCGACAAACGCAGGCTTTCAAGATTTGCGTCGGCTTTTATCAGGTGTTTTTTTAATCCGGCAGTGAAGCGCGAGAGCACCGGTAGGCTACGGGTGGGGGACGCCAGGCAGATGTGCCTGTGTGAACATTCCATTTAATCCGATATTGAGTCGTTGTCAGCCCGGGTCCCATCCCGCGGCAAATTGCCAGTCTGTCCTCGGCCACTGGCTAGAATTCTAAACCCAATCAATAGTGAGCACTGCTGTGCATTGGCGAGGGCGGGAGTGAACAAAAGAGTCTCAAAAGCAGACAGGGTTTGTGTGGAAGAGCACTGGGTACTGGAGGTGAGCAGCCATTTAACTTGTCATCAGTTTGTTTCTCTGCTTTTTTGTAAGTGATCTACAATGGCTTCCAATTCCAAGCCAAGTGGTGGAATGGAGGTGTCCTGGCATGAGAGGGAAATGCTAGATACAGGATGAAGACAAAGGCTATGAGACAGAAGTACAAGTGGGTGGCTGCTCATAACAGATCTGTCTGATATATTAAAGTTTTGCAGGGCATGTAAGGCAGAAATGTTCCACCAGGCCTTTGGTTGAGGCCAACAATGGTTTCCTAGATCTGCCCGGTACCCTCTCTCCCTCCCCCCTCCAAAAAATCTGAATGCTAGACATGCCACCTGTTCTTGGAATGTTTTAAATATGTATATTGATTGTTTAATATTGTATGCTTGTGGTTTTAATTGGTTTTATAATATGTATTGCATTATTTTGTTATAAACCTCCCTGAGCCCTGCGTAAGTGGGGAGGGGCGGTCAAGAAATTCAATAACAGCCATTCTGGGAATGCTCCCGCAACTTGCCCATATTTCAAGCAGCTGGATTGTCTCTTACGCGAGGATGATGCAATCCTGCATCCCAAGCAGGTTGCCAGGAGATAAGGTTCATTAAAGCTGGGCCCAGTGCACCAGTTGAACCAGGAGCTGGGTCGGAGGATCCATTCTCACGTGACCTTCTGACCATCAATCCAGAGCACATTAGATGCTCTGCACCACTGGATTTTGCAAGTAAGCTGGTTTTTTGGGGGGGAATATATAGTTCCCATGCATCATTTGTTGGGAACAGTGGGTGTAACTTGCATTGCAGGGGTCGTGTGAAAGAGAGACTGCTGAGGCACCTGCTGCCTTGAATGTGTGTTTTTCCTTTCTCTAATGTACAGTCGACCAACCCATTCTTGTGTATGGTTTCCTACTAGTGAATCATATTTGTTCAACTCTCCTCCATTCTCATTTAAGGCTCAGGCAGAAACCCTCATAACACTGGTGGGGAAGGCCATGGCCGTCTGTAGGACCTTAACGAGGCACGAATCTCTGTGCAGGTTTAGGAAGGTGAGTGTGGCCATAGGGTCAGCACGCAATAATTGTTTGCTGTAGGGGCAGCAAGGGTTCACTATTGTTCATTTGTTCTAGGGGACATCAAGAGTGGCTGACCACTGGTTTATTTGTTGGCTATGTTAGGTTTTTAGAGGAGCAGTGGCTGAGATAATCACCTGCACAGGACTTGAACTTTGCTCTAGGTTACTTTCTGTTATTGCAGTTACAGTAGGGTTGCCCTGCAGCAGAGACCCCACAAGCAGCATCCTGTGAAGATGCCTCCCAGGATGATCCTGACTTTGGGCCAGCGACTCCCAACAGCAGAGCAGCCAGGTTTGCCATTGCTTTGACAGCATCTTAAGTTTGTGCCTGCTGGCGTTTTTGTCAGAGTTTCTGACAAAGCCAAAACAATGTTGGGGGTCCTTGCTGCATGTTAGGACGGGAGGAAGAAAGGTTTATGGTTGACACTCATGGAAGTGTGTGTGAGACAACCGTCATCTGCAAGTTGGGATGGAAAAGGTAGCGTTTTCCCTGGCAGTTCATGGTTAACCTTGCGTGGGAGTTAGAAGATGCACTTTTCTTAGGCAGCAGCTTGTGAAAATTGGAAGTTAGCATGACTAAAATACTACTGCAATTTCTTGACAGAAGTGGCTCCCCTTTAACTGATATTAGGCCTGGGTTTTCCTTTTCTATTGGTCAGGATTGCACAACCAGCACCCATTCCCTCCCAACCAAAGTAAAGGTGACAGCAACCACTTGTGCCTGAATGACGCCTAGCAAGGACATCTTGCTTGGCCCACCGTGCTGGTGCCTGGTAGTAAAACAACCTTACAAATCAAGGGCACTATAGATTGTAGTCTGTCAACATTTGGTTCCATTGCTGAAGGTCTGAGTGGGTGTCCATGATGACTGCACAAATGCTTGCTTTGATTTAGGGGACTCAGCAGAGGAAGGGCCTGCACTGCCATTGGTTGAGTTATTGGCAGCAAATTGGCTGGCCAATTCCAGGAACAGGCAATGGCAGGTAGCCATATTGAGCGATGTTGCAGAGAAAATGCTGGAGCAGGGAAAGTCTGACCATGGCGAGGCCACATGGCAGATCGATACATGGATCAAGCATTGCTTGAGGATGGAGAATGTGACAAGAATTTTTTCAGGAAACCATGCAGCAAAACATGAATATCATGAAGGCTGCCATGGATGGCCCGAAAGGTCTTGGAGATTTGTCTCAGGATATACAGCACTCCCTTCTGCCCCAGGAAAGAGGCCTGCCCTCTCTCTCCACACAGGCACTAGCATCCTTTCAGAGATCCAAATCTTCTGGTGAGAACCGAAGCAGCAACGCTGCTTCCATTGGTCGTGCTCAGAATGCCAAAGCTGTGGCAAAAGCCAACACACAAAGTGAAGAGCATAGATCTGTCACCCAAGCAACCTCTGGCCTGCTTGACATAAGGAGCGAAGCATTCGTGCATTGGCAGGAAATGGGCTTATTTTGAACCTCAGTCATTATGTGGTGCATTTCATTCCCAAAACCACAATGAATTGACTTGATGCACCATGGAAACAGTGCCCACCCACTCCCCAAAACTGCAACAGTTAACTATATAACTATAATTAGAGTCAGTTTGGTGTAGTGGTTAAGTGTGCAGACTCTAATCAGGGAGAACCGGGTTTGATTCCCCACTCCTGCACCTGCAGCTGCTGGTGTGACCTTGGGTCAGTCACAAGTTATTTCAGAGCTGTTCCTGAAAGAGCAGTTTGTGTTAGAGTTCTCTCAGCCCCACCTACCTCATAGGGTGTGTCTGTTGTGGGAAGGGGAAGGGAAAGGAGTTTGTAAGCCGCTCTGAGACTCCAAGTGAAGGGCGGGGTATAAATCCAATCTCTTCTTCTTCTTCTTCTAATAAATAACCCCCCCAAAAACCCAACAACTACAACAACAAACAAACCAGCAGACAATAACATTACACACACACAAACCCCTTCCAGCTTTCCTGGCGGTGCTTGACTGCAGCCCGCAGCGCAGAGAGCTCATCCACAAAGCCAGCCATCCTTTGCTCAAATTGCCTCTGCCTCCTCTCGAACATGCTCAGGCGAGCATTCATGCTTTGGACCGCGGAGGAGAGAGTCGAAAATTGTTAGTATCTAGCAATATTTTTAAATTTAAATTGAGTAGCTGCCAACACTTCTTGTCTTGATATCACACTTACAAGTTGTGATGCCTCGCCTTTGCAGGGAGGTGACTGAGGCGAGTGATGTCTCCCACAGTGGGAATCTCTGTGGCCAATCAGCACCGAGCTTTCCTAGATGTGAAATTCAGGACCTTTTTTTTTTTGGCAGTGCAATGATGTTATAACGTCACTACACCTGCACACACAGACAAAAAAATTAAAAATGCTTCATCTGTGATGCAACGGAGAAGGAAATGGTGGCCAAACCCTAATTCGACAGAAGGGCAGAAAACTTGCAGTGGGTTGAGCCCTGAATGCTAAGAAAATAACCTGAAGGGGATGCCCTATTGAACACGGAGTGCTGCAAAGTCGGGGCATCTGATTTGGGATTCAACTCGCCAGGAACAAGCAGTAAGACTGTGGTGTGGAAATGGTCTTGTTGTTCAAGCCCAGCCAGCATCTGAGCAAGGATGTGCCTATGAGCCTGATGTTCTCACATCCAAGCCCAACTGACCTGTGGTAGCTTAGCTAACCACGCCTTCCCCACGAAGCCCAACTAACCCATACACTAAATAATCTCCCCCCACAGATTTCATGTGCCTTGATGCATCCATGATGCCAAACAGACTTTTCTTTCTTAAGGCAATTCCTGTTCTGGCGCCCAGCATCTCTGAATGTCAGGTCATTTTGAAGTAAAAACCTTACCGGAGGCATCCATATCTTTCCCCCTAGCTCCTTCCATAACCTCATTTTCTTGTGTACAAAACAACATCTGCCATTTCATTTTTCTCTCTGTAAAATAAGACTAAATAGTTACTGAAGGAAGGAATAAGAGACACAATCAAAGTGAAGGATACAATGGAAGGACACACAGATTGTGCCCAAAGAAGTTGGAGGCTTGGTAATGGTACTTTTTTGGGGTCAGCTTGGATTAAATGTGAGTATAATGATGAAATCTTCTGAGAGCTTAATCATGTGCCCAGATCCTGATCTGACACACCACAGCAAATTCTTTAGTCACAAATAGCTGTTTCACAAATCCACGTTCTTCACTTGATGGCTGCATTATCAAGTGGTGACTTGCATGCATACATAAAGGAACCATCACAGAGAGAACACTCATACTACATGACATCCTCTCCAATGCAATAGTTTTCAATGGAGTCAGAGCACACTTTTAGGTGTAAGTCAAATGTTAAGCCATCAAACAGTCTGCAAGCTTGTGTGAGGTGGCCCTAAGACTGTTTGTGGAGTTGCACTACAACCTTGGAGTTTGTGCCACATCTAAATTAATATCTCCATGGACAAAAGCAACCTTTTCTCTCATTCAAATAGTCCCCTAAAATGTGTGAATTGGTCTTCAGTGGAGGGATACATCTGAATGTCCAAGTCTTATGAGGAAAGGCGGAAAGAGTTGGGTATGTTTAGCCTGGGAAAGAGAAGACTTAGAGGGGACATGATTGCAGTCTTCAAGTATTTGAAGGGCTATCATGTAGAAGATGGAGCAGATCTATTCTCTCTTGCTCCGGATTGCAAGACTAGATCTAATGGGTGGAAATGACAAGGGAGTCGTTACCGGCTAGATATCAGGAGAAACTTCCTAACTGGAAGAGTGGTTGAGCAGTGGAACAGTCTGCCTGGGGAGGTGGTGGATGCTCCTTCCCTGGACGTTTTCAAGCGAAGGCTGGACGACCATCTTTCGGGTAGGTTGTAGGTATCTTTCGGCTCTGCTCCTGCAGAGTGCAGGGGGTTGGACTAGATGACCTGCAAGATCCCTTCCAACTCTAACATTTTATGTTTCTATGAATGAATTAGGGAACAGTTAGAAATCATAGCTTCAGTTTCTTTTCATTTTGTTGCTCAAAATTCTGTGTATAGTGCTGGCTTCAGGAAAAGCAGAGATCTCACCAATAAGTAGATCTAGTGAAGCATATTGTGTCAAAATCATAGGTTTACAGATGAGTTTATGCTGGCTATATCAAAACCGATTTTAACTGAAACGTAAATAGTTGAAAAACATGGACTAAATAACTAGCATACTTTTCATTTCACAAAAAAATAATTATGTTAATAGCATGCAATAAACTAGGAAGTGAAAATAGCTGTCACTTATTTGATTGAAAAAGTCATTGAAACCTCTGAGATTTTTCAAGTGTTCATCAGGGATTCTAGCCAAAAAAAACAATGACGGGGGGAGCCCAGGGGAACGCTCATTTTGCCCGTTGCTAAAGGAAGCAAGTTGGCTACTGCTCGCTGCCTGCTTCACCACGGTCTGCCTGATGTGCAAGAATTTTCAGACATCTATAAGAATCAAGAGCTTCTGAACATTTATAAGATTGTGCATTAATATAGTACTAATTTGGACAGGAGAGGCTTCCCATAGATGAACTCTTGTCTGCATGAGAGCAGCTCCCACATGGCTGGGATAATGTTTCGATGACTCAGTCATTTGGTGGAGGCTGATAATGTTGGGTCAGATGGATGATAGGTAGGTAGGTAGGTAGGATTATTTAAGACAAGTGTTATCCCAGCTGTGTGGAAGCCGTTCACAGATAAGCGAGAGCAGGGGGAAATGTCTAAAAGGCACCACAGTAGCCATTGCTAGTGTGTCCAGTAAGTCGTAGGCAAGAGCACATGTGTCAGATTCAAAAGCAAGTAGATCCAGGCATTCTTACTGCAAAGAAAGGCTTTATTGGAATACAATGCTAAAACCCACAGGTGGAAGGTTATTGTCAGGAATGGCGGGATGCGATGCTCAGGCATAGTTATAGTATGATGCAAACCTGCAACTAGCAAATGAACTTCAAGTGCGCGTGCGGGAAACTCCCGGCGGGAGAGTTACTTAATGATCGGGAGACTGCTCCCCCACCCCTTGGCTTCACAGGACTGGAAAATTCTCAGAGACTCAAGAATAGCCCAAAGCCCTTATTCAAGGCCACCGTGATAACACTGAGTTGTAGAGGCAAAGCTCCCACGTTACTGCAAGCATACCTACGCAAGCGTAGAAGCAGGGACAAGATAGGGAACATCCAACAATGAACACAGTATGCAAACTGAAACAATGAGCCATTTCTGACACTATGCTGGAAAACGTGCAGGAGTCAGCAGTCCTTCCCCCACCCCTGCGTTAAATCCTGTTGTTGTCCCTGCGAGGGGTAGATTGCCATTGCAAAGGAGAGTTCTGCTCATGCATTCCTAACTGTCTGCTGCTTGAGGGATCATGTTCCAGTTCATTGTACAAGAATGAACTGGCAGGGAAGAGTTGAGGAAAAAGTTGCTAGCAGCAAACTAGCAGTGGCTGAGTTCCATCTGGGCTATGCTTGTCTTTGTCTCCTTTCAGGTACTTAAATCCCAGTCAGGACCAGAGGTACGAGCTCTTGGGCACACGCCAAAGGACTGCGGGCCATTGGCTCTTAGCCTGTGATTGACAGCCTGGGGCCTGTGTTAATTAACCTTGTCAATCAGGACTGGCCATTCTGTTGTTGCAGTTGTTGTTTTTAGTTGCTTAATTGTATTATTTAGGGAATTGTATTTCGGTGTTTTTCTGTGAGCAGTTTTGCACCCCTTCGGGGAGAAAAGCACCATACAAATGCTACAAACAAACAATCATAACAGCAGCCATTCTGGATCAGATCAATACCTAGCCTAGCTTGCTGTTTCACACAGTGGCTGGCCAGATACCACCAGTAGGCATGAATGCTAAAGCCTCCCCCTGTTGTTGCCCTCCTCGCAGTGTTATTCAGAACACACAGAGATTCCATTTATTCATCCTGGCTAGTAACCTTTGATGGAGCTGACCTGTATGATGGAGCTGACCTGTATCTAATCCATTTTTAAAGTCAGTTACATTAATGGTCACCACTACATCCTGCAGCAGTAAATTCTACATTCCAATCACTCTTTGAGTGAAGAAGAGTATGTTTAGCCTGGGAAAGAGAAGACTTAGAGGGGACATGATGGCAGTCTTCAAGTATTTGAAGGGCTGTCATGTAGAAGCTGGAGCAGATCTATTCTCTCTTGCTCCGGATTGCAAGACTAGATCTAATGGGTGGAAATTACGAGGGAGTTGTTACCGGCTAGATATCAGGAGAAACTTCCTAACTGGAAGAGTGGTTGAGCAGTGGAACAGTCCGCCTCAGGAGGTGGTGGATGCTCCTTCCCTGGACGTTTTCAAGCGGAGGCTGGACGACCATCTTTTGGCTATGTTGTAGGTATGTAGGACTATGCTCCTGCAGAGTGCGGGGGGTTGGACTAGATGACCTGCAAGATCCCTTCCAACTCTAACATTCTATGATTCTAAGTCCTTTTGTCTATTGCCTGCAAGGTCCCTTCCAACTCTAACATTCTATGATTCTAAGTCCTTTTGTCTATTGCCATTTCCCTTCCCGTTCATTGTCATTTCCTTTTAAGTGCATCACACACATTTTGCTGCAACAACTACCTAGATTGTCATTTTTAATTTTTTAAAAGTTTGTTATCATAACATAATAATTTGTTGTATTTCTGATAATCCTTTTTATTATCATTCTGGTGGCTCATAAAATGACCCAAAAGGGGAGCTCCCCTCATGTACTTAACACAATACGTAACCAAGAATGTGTTATATCTTAGGGGCACAAATAGACTTTGGATCTCCTCAGTAGCTGCGGAGAAAAGTTCGGAAGAAATCTTAAATATATTTCTGAGGAAATGTCAGGGACCACATATGGACTACTGCAGGGTGCCCCACCGAGGTCGAACGGTTGCATTTGGTGGTCAAGCGTGTGATAGGCTATAATAAATCTAGCAGCAAACAAGTAGCCAGTCCTTTTTATAAGGAGCTGCACAGAATATGTCAAGAGGTTTGCAAGCATGAAGCCCAAGCATGTTACTTGTAGCAAGATGTTTCAGTGCCTGTTGATGGATGCTCTTGATGACATGGGTCAGGGTGTTCTAAAGAGCTCTTCATTAAGGACTTACAAACATGGAGGACATGCAAACCTCACCGACATAGGTAAAGTACCTAGTTGATCATACGTCCGTATGGTATGTGACCTTCTGACTGTTGCTTTGTACCTCACTTTTTCTGGTACCTGCCATGAGGAAAACATGGAAAGCTATAGAGAACAATGGAGGGAATGGGGGCAACCTGTTTGGGAGCCCATAGAATTGGACCCCCTAATCCAATGTTCTTGAAACTTGGTGGGTATCTTGGGGAGAGGCTCCATAAGCTACCCTGTGAGTTTGGAGCCTCCCTCAAACCTGCTCCCCTCCAGCCCCCAGAATATACCCTATGTTTTCACCATTGACTTCAATGGCCCATAGGATATAATGAGGCCGAATTGCAGCCAAATTTCTTTCATTCCTTCCTTTCCTTCTCTCCTTTTCCTCTTTCCCTCTTCTCTCCTTCTTTCTTTCCCACCTTCTTCTCTTCTCTTTTTTCCTCCTTTCCCTGTTTCCCTCCTTCTTCCCTCTCTTTCTTTCCCTCCTCCTTTCCTTCTCTTTCTTTCCCTCTTTCCTTCCCTCTTTCCTCCTTCTGTGGCCCAACTCTAGTGAGAAGGAGTTTAAACTTTAAACCCCTTCTCTCTTAGCTCCTGTATTGGTGGACTCTGTATTGGTGGATTTATGTATTTAAACCCCTTCTCTCTTAGCTCCTGTATTGGTGGACAATACAGCCCCAGGCCAGCTGGGGAAGGGAAGGGGAGGCTTTTGAAGATGCCTCCCCCCCTTTTGCTTCCCCTTCTGACATCACTTCCGGTGATGTCAGGAGGTGTGGCATATGCAAATAGCTCATTAGCATACCATATGCTAATGAGCTCCTGCAGCTGTTTTTCTACGAAAAGACCGCTACCAAAGACCATAATTCATGGCTTTTGGGGTGCATTCGGTATATGCAACATAGAATGCCTGCAAGTGCTGCAACCATTTGAGTTGAACTAAATATTATGGTATCCACATTGAGAAGAAAGAGATAACCAATATCTTGCAAAGTGCAAAGCTGACATGGGGGGATCCTCCCAATTTACTCAGAAGTTCAGAACTGGCTTCTGTAAAAAGAACTTCTGCAAATGTGTAAAGCATGCTGTCACTTTACTTACTATGTATGTATAAAGTTGTGCATATGTGCCACTCTTAGTCTTGGGGCCATTTTGCAAGCCTACAGCTGCACAAAATGTGCTCTCAAAATTTCAGGAAGAGAAGATTGGTTATGGAAGCACCACTATTATTATTTGCATCCCCAGAGGAGCCTGGGGATATACGAATGTCATACCATTTTCTGAAGAGATGAGGAAAAATGGAACATACTACGGATAAGTCAGGTCAAGAGAAAATTAAATAAGAGATGAGAAAAGTGAGGCGAGCAAGTAAAACTCAGGTCATAAAAAATAAAAACCTTATTATCAGGTGCCAAATCAAGGAAAATGCTGAGAGAACTGAAGGTAATTACCACAGAAAGAACAGGTGCATTTCATGCATACATAGAAATACATCTTTCCTTGCATTAGGGCCTAGTGCAACTGATCAAAACAAAGTCTTGTGCCAATAGCTTCACAAAAAGTAGACTCTTTAAATATGGAGTTTCAACTCTGTCAGACTGTAGTCTCTTGACATCTGCCCTTGTGGTTACAGGTCCCCTGAAGAAAAGTGGTGTGGCATTTCTTCTGTCAATCTGGTCCTCTTCCTGCTGGATCAAGGCAATTTACAGCATAAGACATCCATCCCCAACACCAGTGCCCTGAAGGAACCCCAGCCATCCAAAGCCATTCATCATCGGCAGTAATGGAAACAAGACAGGAGCATTTATTTTTCTGTACATATTGATCTTACCACATTAGCAATGTAAACAATGTAAGATCAAATGTGATAGATGTTTGAAATATGGCAACCTGGACTCCCAAATATGAAAACCCCCCATTAACGCCAAGTACAAAATGACATTCCCCCACCTTGACATGCCAAACAAAATGGCACTATGGAGAACCTAAAGATTTGCATGCCATTAATGAAAAGCATCATACATTTGCATTACAAATAGCATAATAGTTGGTGATTTCTAAAATTACCTCATAGGGAATCTCTAAAAGAACACTGTTCTTGGAAGAAGAATATTTCAGTTCAAAGCAATGTTCCCTCTGAGCTGTGGAGTCTTGTGAGCAAAAATTCTACTTTGTGAGCTACTGGCATTAAAGTTGTGAGTGAGCAATGTGGCTACTGCATAAATTAGTTTGCTCTGGAACCGTCCTTCCTGAGCTAAGACAAAAATGTGTGAGCTGGAGGCTAAAAAACTGTGAGCTAGCTCACACTAACTCAGCTTAGAGGGAACACTGGTTCAAAGTTTATTTCGATACAAGATCAGTATGTTGGCAGCACATATACTAAAACTGTAAGAAGAATATGGTACCAGTACCCCCAAACAAGGACATGGGACACCAGTTAGTAGATTAACAGCTGACCTACATTACTTAGCCATCCCTGAATTAGTGTGAGTTAATGCTAACAAGTAGCCTAATGTGACCACTAGCATTTTGGGCAACCCCAACCTGGCTTCAGACTTAGTCAGTATTCCTGCTGGCTATGTTTATTCTCACCTGTGTCTGAAAAAGTGCTGCAAGGTGTCACGCCTTATCCCCCACGTGCCACTCCAGCAACGAAGGAGTTGGTTTGATGCTGCTCAGCCAGCAAGGGGGGTCCCTCCCCAGCTCAACAGACCCACTGAGCCAATGACGGGCTTGGGGATAACAACTCCCCATCCTTAGATGGCTCGTGGAACTTGCCAATTATCCCTACCTGTACTTTATCAACTTGCAGTATTCCTGCCAAAACAAGTTATAGCCTAACCAGCCAAATACCACCATTCCCCAGGAGGCTATGGAGCAGGTGAAAAAAGGCTCCTCTCCCGGCTGATTAGAAGGAGGCCCCCAAAATTTCTGCTTGGCCCCTAAAAAGGTGGCTGGCTAACCCCATATTATCCACAGGGAGGGTGGGTGTCTGGGTCAGTGCTCAGCAAAGGGCTGCTACAGAGAGCACGGCAGAGCACAATAGCTTCTCCAGCACCCTTCTGGTTAGCTTCTTTACTTCACACACGGCAGCAAATTGTTCATCAAGAGCCAATAATGCTCTTGTGCCTTATTTGAAATTAGGACTGACAAAGGGAGGAACCCAGTCCTATAGGCTGGGAACAAAATTCTCCATACTGAACTATATTACTCATTATTTCAACAACAGTGAACTGTCAACCTGTCAAACTGCTGTGAAACTGTGAAATAGGAGATATTTGCAAGGTGCCAGAAAGTGATGGCTACTTGTTTTTTCCACAATAATGAGTCCCTTCATTCTCAGGACCATTAGAGGGAAGGCCTCCACGATCCCAGAGTCAATAGAGCTATTGCACCCAATACGGGTCGGTGCTGATTTCTCCCCTACTGCTGCAGTCCACCAAGTATCCTAAAATGTTGTTCTTACAGGTCAGAAAACCCTCAGGACAGCAAACAGGAAGTTTGCGGTAGGAGGGAGGAAATGACAGAAATCATCGCCACCTCTTACGGAAACTTGTGCATTTAAGCTTTCTTAATGATGTTGGATACAGGCCTTTCTAAAGTTCTGGATCCATCTAGAGTCATACAGAAAAACGCTGTAAAAGCTCTGTGCTCTGTATCACTGGGGTGCAAAGTTACTGAGCACACAACATAGGTGGGCTGAATGATATTGTGCAATAGTGAAAATTGGCTCAGGCAGGGAAGCTGATAGATGATAGATTGATGACAGACAGACAGACAGACAGACACCTTACCTGAGCCTATATACATATATAAATGTAACCATCCCCTGATGTCAGTGAGACAGGCAGGAGGAACAGTCAGGAAACAATGACCAGATATCTGCACAACTCTAACACCATCAGCATGGACAGAAAAATGTGGAAGGTAACGTGAAAAAGTAGCACAATACGATATCCAAGGACATATGGATCCTGTAATAAATGCACACCCTTTTTGCTGTAAAAAAGGTCAATTTTGCAATGATCTTTGTTGGTCAATATTTCACAAATGTTATGAAATATTTTTCATGTAAGATTTGATGCTTAGATGGTTGTCAAATAGTATGTCTAATTCACGATATCCAGACGACAATCGAGAAGCCTTCCAAATATGATGTTCTATTGCAAGGACATTCGTCCTTGCACCCACACATCTGAACCACTGGTACACAGTGTCTAGGAACCTTTGCAGCTTGTCCACTGTCTTCCGTCCCCTGCTCCAAGTTCTGTACACAATCCTCAAAAGTGCAAAGTGCAAACACCACATGATGCTGGGGAAACAGTTTGTTGGTCTGAATCTTTTTGAAGGGAATATTTGCATTCAGCCCTCCACATTTTGGTTGCTGGAGGGGTGAGTGTTTTTTATTTGCTTTCAGCTGAGAGGATTTAGCTGAGGGTATTGTGTGGGAGGACTGTGTTTGGGAGTGTGTGGAATAGATTAGAGTTGTTGCAGAGTCCTGGCTGCTTGAGATACGGTGAGAAAGGGTCCTTGTTTGAATATAAATTGAGTGCCTGGGTGAATCTGAATAGCTGCTGCCCCGCCCTCTGCTGGGGAGGCCTCTATTTAGGGCAGCACCTTGCCAGAGGCATGAGCCTCTTTGCCTGTGGCTCTTAGCCTAGGGACTCTTAGACTAGGGGCTCTGTAAGAAGCCCAGGAAGAGCCAGAAAGCCAAGACCTTAGTCTCCTTGTGTTCCCAGTAAGGTAAGTAGACTTCTACAAAGAGAACCACATAAATATAAAGGGTTTTAAAAGGGGGATTATATGTAATTATTTTAAAATCAATTATGAAGCCAGAATGCCAGCAGGGGGTTGGGGGCTATCTAGTGTTTTGCACGGAGTGTCACATGTATGACTATCTGCCCACTGGACAGAAGTCTTGGCTGTGTGCCCGATGCAAGGAGCTCCTGGTTCTCAGGGAACTAGTTTGCTCCCTTGAGGCCAAAGTGGCTGACCTGGAAAATCAGAGACAGTCTGTTAGGCACATGGAAAAGACTCTTGGGGACTTGTTAGATATGTCCCACTCTGGATCTGGCAGCCCCACCGTCAGGGAGCATGGGGGTCAAGGGGAAACAGGGCACCATGCTGAGGATAAAGGAAATGTGCCCTCAGAGGGGTCCTCTTCTTCAGCTGGTAAACAGGTATCCTTTCGCACCAAGTAACCATCCCTGGGCAGGGTGGGAGGGGGGTTCTTGGTAGTTGGTGATTCGATCCTTAGGCAAGTAGACAGCTGGGTGGCGAACCTGCGTACTGACCATATGGTGACTTGCCTGCCTGGTGCGAAGGTAGCGAGTATTATGCATGTTTTAGATAGGCTGGTATTTATTTATGTATGTATTTATTTATTTATTATTTACATTTCAGTGGTCGTGGTGCATGCTGGCACCAATGATGTGGGGAAATGCAATCGTGAAGTCCTGGAGGAGAAATTTAGGCTGCTGGGCAGGAAACTCAAGGCCAGGACCTCCAAGGTAGCCTTCTCAGAAGTGCTACCTGATCCATGTGCAGGGCTGGAGAGACAGGCACAGATCAGGAGTCTCAATACGTGGATGAGACAAAGGTGTAGGGGGGGGAAGGGTTCAAGTTTGTTAGGCACTGGGATGCTTTTTGGGACAAGAGGGAGCTATACAAAAGAGACGGTCTCCACTTGTCCCAAGAAGGAACCAGGCTGCTGGCGCTCAAAATCAAAGGTGGCAGAGCAGTTTTTAAACTGACTATTGGGGGAAAGCTGACAGGAAATGGTTCGGGATGGCTCATCTCTGGTTCGGGATGGCTCATCTCAAAGAGATGAGGAGATAGCTGTTGCTTTTCTACAGGGAGGTGGATTGGAATTGTCCACTGAGACTGTGGCTAGTGATATGGACTGCCTGACAAGGTATCAAGGCAGCAAGAGGAAGGTTGTGAGCTTAACATGTATTGGAAATTATAGGTGTTTCTATACAAATACTAGAAGTGTCTGCAGTAAAATCGGGAAGTTGGAGTGCTTGGTGTTGGGGGGGGGGAAATAGACATTGTGGGTATTTCAGAAACTTGGTGGGATGAAGTGAATCAGTGGGATACGGTGATTCTCTTTCATTACATATTTCCACTAGCAATAAAGGTGAGGTAGCTGTGACAAAGTCTAGTGGGGATGTTATACAGTGGATCAGATGTGCACATGGGAATCCCCCAGTGGATGTCTTGCAGACTGTCGAAATACATGACCTCCTGGATTCTGGTAACTTCCCTAAGCCTCCCACTTTGTTAAACCCTTTTCAGCTGCAGTCTACACTCTGTCTTGATCTCCTCAATTTTTTTGTGGACAGCTGCTCTCTAGTTAAAAGGATTTCAGAGGACCAGCGGAGGACACCAGGAAGCTATTCAAATCACTGGTTTGATGCTGAATGCAAGGCGACCAAGAAGGCCATTCAAGTTAAATTACAGTGTTACAGGCATATCTGAAGACCGGAGGACTTGATAGGATTTTTTTCTCTTAAAAAAGTCTTTAAGGATTTAATCTAAAAGAAAAAGGAAGCCTTGGCCACCCAGGATTGGGAATCTCTTGCTACTATACTGGAGACCAAAGATGTGAAGGCCTTTTGGAGGCTCGTCAGACCAGGGCGCCAAGCCGATTCTGTGGCGACAATCTCCCCAGATAGATGGAGGGCGCATTTTGCTGCTTTATATCAATCTTCAGAATGCCCTGTCGATGAAAAGGAAATCAACAAGGTTCTGATTTCTGCCTCGGACTGGGAGCGGGTTTCTCCAAAGTCAATACTGGAACGTCTTAACCAGATGAAATATGGCAAAGTGGTGGGCCCGGACTTTATTCCCCTAGAATTATTTTGGGTTAATCCAGAATGGTGGGCTCATCGTTTGGCTCACCTGTTTTCGGATATTAACCAATCAGCTAATATCCCCGGTATTTGGAAGACAGCTACTGTAGTACCAATTCATAAAGGAGGGAATGCCAACGATCCGGGGAATTATAGACTGATTAGCCTTATTGCCATCCCTGGGAAGATCTATTCTGCACTCTTGCAGGTGAGACTCCAGAACTGGCTTGATGAAGAGAGTTTCCTTTTTCCTGAACAGTGTGGTTTCCGACAAGGTGTTGCTACTACAGACCATTGTCTGACGCTTCTCCATCTCGCTGCTAAGTATTCTTCACGTCCAAGAGGTTGTCTCTACGCAGCCTTCATAGATTTGAGGGCTGCCTTTGATTCTATCTCTCATCGTAGACTGTGGGAGAAATTAATGAACACCAATATTGACCGTAGATTACTGGGTCTGATTATGGCCCTCTATTCTAATACATCTGCCTCGGTTCGGGTGGATTCTTCAGGAATCAGGACGGACTCCTTTCTGGTGCAGAAGGGAGTTAGACAGGGATGTTTACTGGCCCCCTCTCTATTCAACATCTACATCAATGATTTGGTGCCGTTTCTCAAAAAGAGAGCCAGATATTCCCCGTATCTAGCTGGTCTCCCTATACCTCTTTTACTTTATGCTGACAATGCTGTTTTGTTGGCAACATCTGAAGTTGGACTGAGGTCTATTGTTAATGCTTTCTTGGATTATTGTAAACAAGAAGAGCTCACTGTGAATTATGCAAAGTCCAACGTCCTCTGCTTTTCTGCTACTAGAAGAAGAGGTTCTCATCATTTTAAAGTTGGGGACGGTCAACTAGAATGGGTTTCATCTTTCCGCTACCTTGATATTGTTTTCAGCTACAATTTATCCTGGTCTGCGCATTTGACGCACGTTAAAAAGTCATCCAGATTCGCCACGGCATTGGTTGAGAGGTTTTTCCGCACTAAGGGGGCTAAGCAGATTCCTCCTGCCATCGACGTGTACAATGCGAAGGTGGCCTCCCAAATTCTATATGGTGCAGAAATTTGGATCGCTGGCATGGATGAGAAATTGGATTCCCAGTTAAACTCCTTCCTTAGGAGAATTACCAGAACTCCACGGTGTGTTGCTGGGACTGTCCTTTGGATGGAACTGATTCAATCTTCGCTTGAAGCACATGCTTGGAGAAGGGCACTCAAGCTGAGATTCAAGTTATCTGACCCTAACCCCCAGGCTGGCTTTCTTAGTTTCATCCTAAAGGACACGACTTCTAACCCCTGGTTGTCTCTTCTTGCTGGTAATCTCAGGGCACTGGGAGTTTCGATTTCCTCACCTGGAGGGTTGGAGGTGGGGTGGCTCTGTATGTCAGAGAGGGTATACAGTCCAGTAAGATTGAGAGGGTAAAAGAATTGGATTTGCTTCTGGAAATGCTATGAGTTGAAATAGTGGGCCCAAAAGGAAACTTAACACTGGGAGTTTGTTATCACCCACCAGATCAAAAGATAGAGGAGGGTTATAAAATGATGAATGAATTAAAGATATCAGCTAGACAAAAAAACTGTGTCATAATAGGTGATTTTAACTACTCAAACATTGAATCTGGACAATATGTGTTCTAGTTGGAAAAAAGAGATTGAGTTTCTAGACACTCTCAATTACTGTGCTATGGAGCAGATGGTCATGGAACCTACCAGAGAAGAGGAGATCCTGGATTTGGTCCTAAGTAATGCCCAAGGCCTGGTGAGAGATGTAAAAGTGATTGCACCGCTTGGGAACAGTGACCATAATGTTATTGAGTTCAACATTTGTATAAATAGGGAACTGGCCAAAAAGACTGACACAACCACTTTTGATTTTAAAAGGGGTAACTTCTCTGATGTGAGGGGACATGTGAGCCGGAAACTGTAAGGAAAAATAGAAAAGGTCAAAACCATTGGGGAAGCTTGGAGGCTATTTAAAAGTACAATCCTAGAAGCTCAGAAAAAAAATATATACTGCAGGTTAGGAAAGGCACAAATAGGTATAGAAGAAAGCCTGTATCGTTAACAAAGAAATTAATGGAAGCTGTAAAAGGTAAGAAGGATTCCTTTAAGCAGTGCAAAGCTAGTCTCAGTGAGGTTGATAAAAGGGAACACAGGCTGTGGCAAATAAAATGCAAGTCTGTGATCAGGCAGGCAAACAGGGAATATGAGGAGCATATAGCAAAAAATATAAGGACCAACAATAAAACTTTCTTCAAATACTTTAGAAACAGGAAACCAGCCAGGAAGGTGGTGGGGCCCTTGGATGACCAAGGGGTGAAAGGATTCCTAAAGGATGATAGGGAAATGGCTGAGAAGCTGAATGCATTTTTTGCCTCTGTCTTCACTGTGGAAGATGAGAAGTGCTTGTCCACTCCAGAACCGCTGATTTTGGAAGGGGTGTTGAAAGATCTGAGTCAGATTGAGGTGATGAGAGAGGAGATTGATAGACAACTTAAAAACTGATAAATCACCAGGCCCAGATGGCATACATCCGAGAGTTCTGAAAGAACTCAAATGTGAACTTGTGGATCTCCTGACAAAAATACCTAATCTTTCATTAAAATCTGCCTCCATTCCTGAGGACTGGAAGGTAGCTAATGTCACTCCCATCTTTAAAAAGGGTTCCAGAGGAGATCCGGGAAATTACAGGCCAGTCAGTCTGACGTCGATATTGGGTAAATTGGTGGAAACTGTTATTAAGGAAAGAATTAGTAGGCACATTGATGAACAAAAACTATTGAGGCAGACTCAGCATGGGTTCTGTAAGGGAAGATCTCGTCTCACTAACCTGTTAGTGTTCTTTGAGGGGGTCAACAAACATGTGGACAAGGGGGACCCAATAGATATTGTTTACCTTGACTTCCAGAAAGCTTTTGATTAAGTTCCTCATCAAAGCCTCCTAAGCAAGCTCAAAAATCATGGGATAAAAGGACAAGTCCTTTTGTGGATCAAAAACTGGCTAATTAATAGGAAACAGAGAGTGAGTAGAAATAGGCAATTTTCTCAGTGGAGGGTGGTAAGCAGTGGGGTACCACAAGGATCAGTACTCAGTCCAATCCTTTTTAACTTGTTCATTAATGATTTGGAGTTGAGAGTAAGCAGTGAAGTGGCTAAATTTGCAGATGATACGAAGTTGTTCAGGTTGGTGAGAACCAGGGAGGATTGTGAGGCACTCCAAAGGGATCTGTTGCGGATGGTCAAGTGGGCATCAATGTGGCAAATGGGGTTCAATGTGGCCAAGTGCAAAGTGATGCACATTGGGGCCAAAAATCCTAACTATAAATACATGTTGATGGGGTCTGAACTGGCAGAGACTGACCAAGAGAGAGATCTTGGAGTCGTAGTAGATAACTCACTAAAAATGTCGAGACAGTGTGCGACTGCAATAAAAAAGTCCAGTGCTATGGTGGGGATTATTAGGAAGGGTATTGAAAACAGATCAGCCAATATCGTAATGCCCCTATATAAACCAATGGTGTGACCTCATTTGGAGTACTGTGTACAGTTCTGGTTACCACACCTTAAAAAGGATATTATAGGCGTGAAAAAGTGCAGAAGAGGGCAACTAGAATGATAAAAGGGTTGGACCACTTTCCCTATGAAGAAAGGTTGAGGTGCTTGGGGCTCTTTAGCTTGGAGAAATGATGGCTGAGGGGTGACATGATCGAGGTTTATAAGATTATGCATGGGATAGAACAGGTTGAGAAAGAGGTACTTTTCTCCCTTTCTCACAATACAAGAACTCGTGGGCACTCAATGAAATTGCTGTGTTGTTGGGTTAGAATGGATAAAAGGAAGTACTTCTTCACCACTTGGTCAAGGTTGAGGCATTTGGGGCTCTTTAGCTTGGAGAAATGATGGCTGAGGGGTGACATGATCGAGGTTTATAAGATTATGCATGGGATAGAACAGGTAGAGAAAGAGGTACTTTTCTCCGTTTCTCACAATACAAGAACTTGGTGGGCACTCAATGAAATTGCTGTGTTGTCGGGTTAGAACAGATAAAAGGAAGTACTTCTTCGCCCAAAGAGTGATTAACATGTGGAATTCCCTGCCACAGGAGTTGGTGGCAGCTACAAGCATGGATGGCTGCAAGAGGAAATTAGATAAGCATATGGAGCAGAAGTCCATCAGTGGCTATTAGGCACAAGATATAAATAGGGACTCTGCGGCAAGTGATGCTCTGTATTCTTGGTGCCTGTGGGGAGGGCAACAGTGGGAGGGCTTCTAGTGTCCTGGCCCCAGTGGTGGACCTCTTGATGGCACCTGGTATTTTTGGCCACTGTGTGACCCAGAGTGTTGGCCTGATTCAGCATTGGCTTCTCTTATGTTCTTATGTTCTTAAACAATAAATAAGGATTCGTGAAAAGGAGACCTCTGTCAGCTTTTAACTACGACTTGGAATGCTTTACGTACCTCACAAGTAAAGTGTAAAGATAATCCTTGTGCATTTTGAATTAGCAAGAAACTGTTCTTCTGTTTTGTTTTCTAAGTTCTAAATTTCCCTTCCTCAGTTCCCCTCATTCATCTGTCTCTGTGTGTTTTATGTGTTTTAAAATTGGATCCTCACCCTGAGTGACTTCTTAGTCTCCTTCCTTCATGGGCAAACGCTACTTCACATCCAACAAAGATTGGGGAAGAGGCAGTTGCATAGCTAGAGACAAGGAACTTGCCCAGGTCTCCCTTGTAGGGCAGAGGAGGAATGTTTCCTGTCACACACAAAACACAAACACTGGCAACAGAGACTCAGGCTGAGTTCAGACTGGCAATTTGCAGCGGGAGCCAGTCGTGGCCAAAAAGCCCCAGAACAAACTGTTCTGGGTTTTCCCGGTCACACGGGGCCGACTGATGTGGGAGCATACCGGGAGGAGGCGCGCGGGAGCGTTCAGACTGCTGGCCTGGAGGCACGGCTGTAAGCAGCTTTTTCCTGGTAAATCGGCCAGATGCCTATGTGTGCATGAGCACATATGCACTCATGCACACATAGGCATCCGGCCGATTTGGGGAGGATCTCATTGCACCGGCACCGCATTGGGTGGTAGAGCGGAGCACAGTCAATCATATCGCTGCTGTCTTATGCGCGACGCGGGTTGCTCCCGGCTTTTCGGCTGAGCGTTCACACTTCCCGGCAGCAGCAGGACAAAGGCACTCTCCGGGATTTGCTACCACTTTCAACAAGTATCTTTTAATCCCGGGAGCGAAGCGGAACAGCACGGGTTGCCTACGGGTGGGGAACGCCAGGCAGATGTGCCTGTGTGAACGCCCCCTTTAATCCGCTTGGGAAATGTGAATGGCACACGGTTCTAGCAGGGCAAATTGCCAGTCTGAACTCGGCCTCAGGGTAGTCCATCAGAGCTGTCTTGCAACCAATTCAGGGCAACCCCATGCCAGTGGCCAGGGGGACCTGGCAACTCTACAGCTCCAGGGCCGTGCGGTTTCCAAGACAAGAGGTAAGCAGAGTTGGCTTTCTACTGCCCTCCTCTGCACAGCAGCCCCCACCTTCCTCCCAAGTACTAACCGTGGCTAACCCTGCTTAGCTGCCAAGTGCTCCCATTCTTGGGCTGCTCAGGGCTGCTCAGTACAAAGGGGAACACCCCCACATGGTGGCAGCTGTACCCTGAAGCGGATTCAAAACTCTTTGGTATCAAGCATACAACCTCTCCAAACACCTTAATCACACGGCAGATCCTACACTCCTTTACAGATTCAGCATTAGGGTCGCCAGCTCCAGGTGAGGAAATACCAGGAGATTTTGGGGTGAAGCTTGAGGAGGTTAGGAGTTGTGGAGGGCAGGGATTTCAATGGGGGTATACTGCCATAGAGTCTACCTTCTAAATCAGCAATTTGCTTCAGTTGAGATCTCTGTCACCTGGAGATCAGGTATAATAGTGGAAAATCTCCAGCCACCTTCTGGAAGTTGGCGACCCTATTCAGCACTGCAATTGCACGTGCAGCCAGGACAGCATTGACTGGTGTGTGGAGAACACAAAGGGGTAGCCGTGTTAGTCTGTTAGAGCAAAATAAAACAAAGTCCCTGAACCCAGGCTTCCTCAGCAGCAGAACACCCTGACCCAACACACACATAGGTCCTGCGTCCAAAGTTGGGGGACAGCACAGAAGGTCCGGTGGTGGTGACCCCAGGATGAGCACTGAGCTGGCCATGCAGTGTGGCTCACAGCAGCATGACAACTGGGGCCCTAGCAAGGCCACTGGCATGGGTTCAAGACCAAGGGCTGAGAGTAGCTGGAGAGACACTGGGCCAATGGAGGCCACATCAGGTGCTTCTGTCCTAGCTCCGGGGCCAAGTCCCAGGCGGCAGATCTAGCCTTTCCGGGGGAAAGTGAGGAATCAGGGAGGAAAGGAGGGACCTTCACCAGCCTGCCCCAGCAAGGGAAAGTGGGCTGAGCACACAGGGTGGGGCCAGGCATGCACAGGGGAGGAAGAGCAGTGGGGCTCAGGAGGGGAAAGGGAGGATAAAAGGGAGCTGCCAGGCAGGGACAGAGGAGGAGAGAGAAGCTGGGCACCAGAGGCCATTGTCCAGGCATGCTGGTGCCCAACGGCGTTGGGTGAGTGGCGACCCAAAGAGCATAGCCAGGGTCTGGTCTGAGGGTCGAGCAGCAGGTCAAAATGTCAGCACAGAATAGGTTGATGGGCAATCCTAAAGTGGAGTCTAGCAGTCCAGAGTCAATCACAAGTGAGGAACCTACTGCTGCGTGGCCCCATGGCACAAGCTGGGCTGGCCAGAACAAGCGCCAGAGATCAAATGATTGGCGGAATGTAAGCGAGGTCGGAGTGACTAGCAATGAACGTGAGTTGGATATAGCGAATTTTGAGATAACCGAACAATCCCTTAACCCCCCCCACATCAGCAAACGGAGAATGGAGGGATACCCCCCCTGTTCATGAGCGAAAGAAGTTGCAGAAAAAGAGGGGGGGGAAGGGGAAAACTGAATGTTTGGCTTGTTTGGTGAGACTTACCAGAGCGGATTCAAAGCACAAGCGATTTTCAGAGGAGGTGAAATAGCGGTTGGCTTTTGTAAACAATTGACCAAAATGTCAGGTGTAGGGGGGAAAGGAGTGAAACCGAAACCTCCAGGTGGGCAAAGTCCGAGACCGGAAGAAGAGGGAGTGGATGTCGCGGGACTTCTAGCGGAGACGCTCAAGCCAGTTATGGAACAGCTCGCTGATATTAACCAGCAGTTAACCATCCTAAACCAGACTCTTGCAGCACAACAGCTCCAGTGGGTTGAAAATGTTAAACAGACGGAGCAAATGATAGAGGTAGTGAAAGAGATGCACACCAAAAGCAAGACTTCGAAGAAAAGGGTGGAACAAATAAGCAGAATCATCAGGAAAACAGACTGTTGTTTCTACAAATGGAGAAAGCAAACATGGTCCTCAAGTTCCAGGGAGTTCCTGAATCACTGAAAGAAGACTTAAAGAGGCTCCTTAGTGATCTCATCACACCAGCTGTAGGCTTAAAAGCAGAAGAAATAATGCCCAATATAGAAGCAGTGTATAGGGTGTATTCAAATTACACCAAAAAGAATAGGCTACCTGGAGAAATCTCAGTCAGATTTTCAAGAAGACAAACTAGGGATGCAATTTTAAAAGTTACATCAGCAACTCCATTGAAACTTGGGAATGCTACTATTAAGACATTAAAAGATATTCCATTTGAAATTCGTCAAAAATGGAAGAGTTACAAGGACTTAATCCTTTTTCTCCAAACTAATCAAATTGTATATAAATGGGCAGTTCCAGAAGGGGTCATCTTTAAGCTACACAATAAGAGAGAGAAGATTGACTCCATGCACAAGGCTAAAGAATTCCTGGAACACCATCTGGGAACCAAAGAAGATGGTGAAACTGGTTTGAGTGGCTCCACACCCTCGGAGACGGACGAAGACTTGGCCACGGAAGAAGGCGCTGCAGCCCGCAGACCAACTTATGTTTTTAGAGATAGAAAGCCTAAGTAAAGGCAGAAGGACTCTGAAAATTGCCTTTATGAAGTGAGTTTGGGGGATGTTCTGGAATTCTCCCATAACAAGTAACCAACTAATTATATAGCAGAGATAGATAGTAACTCACAGCATGCATTGTTTCCTAACAATATAGTATTAACATAGATTTTAACTGGGTTAATGATCTCCTAGTCTTGGGTTTTTAGTTTAGTGTGGGTATTCTTTTCTTTCTCCCTAGATGTAGTCCCCTCCCTTTTTTTTCATTGTAGTTTTAGTTGTCTATTACAAAAAGGAATAAAAATCCCCTTCGGGGGACCAAAAAAAAAATCACAAGTGAGGAAGAACAAATCCAAGAGTCATAGTCAGAAATGGTCAGAGAGTCACAACATCAGAACAGAGTTCAATTCAAGAGTCGTCAGAATACAAGGCAGGTTAGGACGCAGTGGTCACAGGATCAGAGGTAATTCATCTCGTTGCTTCCACACCTAACAGCCTCCCTTGTCAGTTTTTATAGCCATATGCTTAATGCTCAGGCTTGTAGCCAGCTGCTCGGGAATAATCTCACAGCTGCTCAATGAGCTGGCATTGGGCCAGGAGGTGCGCACTTTACTGTCTCTCATGTAGTTCTGCTCATAGCGTCCATCTGTGGCACTCTAAGGGTTTGGGTGATAGTGGAGGGCTGGAGATGATCAACTGATTTTCACCTGTTGAATCAAGGGTAGAGGGTGCCTGTGGCTGTGCACCAGCTGTTGGCTTTGAATCCTGACAAACCTGTAGCTCATCTTCCTGCTTGCTGGCTTCTGCTGACTCAGAGCTGGCTACATGGGGCTCCTCTTCCCCTGAGGAGTCCTCTTCTCCTGGGGAGACCTTGCTCTTGCTGAGCCCCGGCTGACCCATGACAGCCGTTTTGGAAACAGCGCAGCACAGAGGAGAAGGAAGGTGGTGATTGAACCCCCCTCACCTCCCTTCCTGACACTTCTTGGGGCTCCTGGGAAGGGAGGGAGAAGACAGAAGGCAACAGACCCCCCCCAAGGTGCAAGTGGGGCATGACAAACTGGTGGAGAATACAGGCACAGCCCCACCGCTAGGGTACCTATTGCCCCACCTATCTGTCCCTGCTGGGTGTAT
The DNA here is from genome assembly GCA_029375565.1 of Gekko gecko. Classification (NCBI taxonomy): domain Eukaryota; kingdom Metazoa; phylum Chordata; class Lepidosauria; order Squamata; family Gekkonidae; genus Gekko; species Gekko gecko. The sequence goes on along the minus strand of JAPDNY010000003.1, from coordinate 96,287,610 downwards.
GAGCAGCCAACCATTACTACATCCCCCGGTCTTGATCTCCCTTCGAAGGGCCAAAGAAGTGTCAGGTGAGTAGAAGGGGCAGCCAACCCAGAAACAGAGGAATTGACAAACAGCATGGACCTCACCGAGTTCAGGCAATGGCTGGCAGAACACCAGGTGCAGCTATTAAGGAAGTTGGCTCAACAACAACATGCAGCCCAGCCCGCACTGGTGCAAGATTTCCGGCAAGTATTAGACACCTCCCATACTACTATGGATGGGAGTCCCAGAAGGAGCGGAGGAGCTGGACTTGCTGGAATGCCGGATGAGGGACTAGTTACCACTGACTAAGATGGGATCTGAGGATGATGTGGAAGTGTTCTTGCAGATGTCTGAACACACGGCTGAGGCTGCACAGTGGCCCTAGGCCCAGTGGGCTTTCACCCTGGGGTCCTATCTTACTGGGGAGGCCCAGGCAGCCCTCAGAGTGCTCAACAAGACAGATGCAGCTGACTACACCAAAGTGAAGGTGGCCATCTTGGACAGGTATGAGGTCACACCAGAAACACATTGTCAGAAGCTTAGATCCATGACCATTCAGCCTACCGCCCATCCCAGAGCTGTGATCACCACTTTCAAAGATGCCACAACCTGGTGGTTACAACCCATGACACACGACGAGCATCACATCATAGAACAAGTGGTACTGGAGCAATTACTGCAGGTATTGCCATTGCGGATCCATCATTGGACAACCTGCTGCAAACCACACAGGCTGAAGGAGGCCACAGGATTACAGGCAGTGTTCCCTCTAAGCTGATTTAGTGTGAGCTAGCTCACAGTTTTTTAGCCTCTGGCTCACATATTTTTGTCTTAGCTCAGGAAGGATGGCTCCAGAGCAAACTAATCCATGCAGCTGCCAAATTGCTCACTCACAACTTTAATTCCAGTAGCTCACAAAGTAGATTTTTTGCTCACAGGACTCCAAGGGTTAGAGGGAGCACTGATTACAGGGAATCTTCTTGGTCACTGAAAGCCATGAGCACCCTTGTGAAGGGACCCATGGAGGAACAGCTGCAAGGGGTACAGCATGGGGGGGGGCCTGCAGGAGTCTTACCCAGTTCCTCAGAGGGTGCTAAGGGAGGATGAGCCTAGGTACCCCAGGCCAGAGTCAGCATGGTGGCTCCTACCCCTGGTTGAGAATTCCAGGACCCAGACCTGTAGGATGGGGCCATGAGCCCCATGCCTCACACAGGTGACCAAGGCTTCTGTTTTACCTGTGGCCAGTGGGGGCACTTTAAAAGAGATTGTTCAGTCATGGAATGTGGCCTGGGGTGAGAGTTGAATATGCAGGCCTCCATGCAAGGTAACCAGGCTCCTGCACTAGTAATACTGGTCCAGTTAGGAAGTTGCACCTTAGAGGTGCTACTTGACAGTGGGAGTTCCATCTTCATGGTCAGCTCACAGCTCCTTCTGGCTGAGCTCCCAGTAATCCAAGGGATGACCATTGCAAGTTTTCATGGCCATGTGGAGCACTGACTAGTGGTGAGAGTCCAGATGACCTACCAGAGACAAGCCCAGGTACAATGACTTCCCTACCCTGTGCTGCTTGGCAGAGACACACTGGCATTCTCTGAGGCTTTACATGATGGGAGAGACCACTGCCCTGGCTACCAATGATGGCACAGATTTAGCAGAAGACACCCCTGAGATGGGGCTGGGGGAATGAGACCCATCAGAACACTGGCTCTTTAAAAACCTGTATAAGGGTCAAGAAGTGACAGTTAGAACCAGATATGGAACAACTGATGTGTTTAGCATAGGAAAAGGAGTAGGACAAGGATCTATATTGTCACCCTGCTTATATGCAGAGTACATCATGAGAAATGCTGGCCTAGATAAATCACAAGCCGGAACTAAGATTGCTGGGAAAAACAACAATAGCCTCAAGTATGCAGACGATACCACTCTAATGGCAGAAAGTGAAGAGGACCTAAAGAGCCTCTTGCTGAAGATGAAAGAGGAGAGAGAGAGAGATTTGGAATTTTTAATTCCTGGTGGCAGCAGAACTCTACCAAGTTTATGTACACAGAGAGTGTTATAAAGGAGAAACAGTCCCCAATAAAGCCGGACCTCACACATGTTATTTTTCACTCAGTACGTAAAGAAGACAAATGAAGTTAGGAGTGCCAGGATTGATAGCCTGGCCCCTATATCCTGCTGTGCCAAGGCAGTGGTGCTCAGGATTAGACTTGATTAGGCTTTTAGTCCAGGCCCTGTCCTCCGCAACCATTGGCTATAAGCAAGGGGGATTTTTATTGTTGGGGAGGGAGGATTGGGCTATTGGTAGATCTTTCTGATCTTGGAGCAATCTGAGTGCTAGAAAATCCTTATAGTTCAAAGTTTTACTGGCTGAAGAAGCAAAGCCCGGGTATGCCACCCCCTGAGGCAAAGTTGCTAACTTTTTCACTGGCCCCACCTGACACACAAAAATTCACATGCTTGCTTTCTGCATGCCAGTCTGCTATTAAAGGCACAGATGCAGGGTCTAAAAATGTGGCAACTTTCCTCAGAGGTAGTCTTGACCTTGACACCATTTCCGTGTGGAATAATCATGCAAAGGCAACTTTAAATAAGTCTCAAAGCCGAGGCTGCCTGACAAAACGGTTCCAACCATAACATGGATACATTTGAATCAGTCCTCCTATGACATTGACCAGGTTGTGGGAGGAAAAGTATCATTCTTTGGGAAAATGGCTCTTTGATTGCCCATAATTTGCCTGTCTAATGCTGTTCCTGTTCTCACGTTAATTATCTCTTTATGTTTCTGGTTGGGCTTCTTTTGTTCTTTTAATAACATTTGCTGCCTGGGAGAGGAGAAATAATGTTTTTGGTGTTTTTTTTTTAATGAAATAGAAAGCAAAGGCTGAGTGGAACTCTGCACAAAACCCCTGGAGCTCTTCTGCTACTTTAACGCTCCACTCAAACCTGGCTGAGCAGGGCATTCGACTAGCTGAGCAGCTCCTGGGCCTTTTCACGGGGCTGCCTGGGAAATGGGGGGCGCACGTTGCTTCCACGAGAGGAATACTGAAACCTCGCTTCTCCATTCAAGTCATGTTTGACTTCACAGATGTGTGTTAAAACGTTGCTTTTCCTGAAAAAGAATTGTGAGGAAATGCAGTAAAAAAGCCAACCAAAAAAACCTGCAAAGCCTTGGGAACATGCTACATTTCCACTGACAGGAAAAAAATGCAATAATTCTTGAAGTCTTGTGGAACAAGGGCCTTTAGGCACGACAAGGAAGGAAATGAAATGAAAATAAGACCTTGAACCAGAGCCCCTTCTGCTCCCATTTCTAAGTAGCAGAAACTTCCTGACAAAGCAGCAAATGACTGAGACCATTTTCTTTTCCCTCTTTCTTCCAGCTTTCCCCCCTACCCCCAGCCAGTTCCACACTCTGGCCATTCTCTACAAAATAAAACAGAAGTCCTGTGTAGGGTTGCCAGGTCCTTCCATGGCCCCAGCATTTGGGGGACATTCCAGGGGGGGTGGGGAGAGCCCCAACGTGATGACATCATGCAGAAGTGACATCATCGCGTTGGGACTAGTACCTGCTCTCCAAGCTGTGAATTCACAGTGTGGATTGGGGGCACACACAGGCCCTGCTCCCACTTCTTCCTCAAAGCACTTAAAGGTTCCCTTTAAATGCTTTGGGGAAGAGGGGGGAGGCCTGCAGTCCAAACTGCAATTTTGTGGCTTGGATTGCAGGTGCGCGCTAGCCCCTGCTTCTTCCCCAAAGCATTTAAAGGATCCCTTAAATGCTTTGGGGAAGAGGGGGGGCTGTGCGCGTGCACGCCAAGCCACAAATCACAGCTTGGAGTGCACGTGCTTGCAAGCCCCTGCTTCATCTCAAAAGCATTTAAAGGGTTTTTTTTTCAGTTTCAGCAACTTGTTAGACGGTCACATCCCATCAAGCTCCGATGGATGCATTTCATACCGGAGTGGCAAGAAGGGAAACCAGACAATTTTGGCCTCCCCTAGAGCCCCTGTAGGGGGATTCTAGCCTGGGATGTGAAGAGAGCCGCTCCCAAAGCTGCGGCTGGGGGATTGAGGCTCCCTTTTGTCCCCAAAGGTTCTACCATACCGGGGCCAGCAATGCCGCACGGAGGCACTCAGTTGAGTCCAGAGCAAGCAAAGGATCTAAATGAAGTGGAAGAATTTACCCGATCATGCAGCAGCTAACCGATATTAAACATGAGTGCCAAAATACCTAAAAGAAACATTTGTAGGACTGGATTTAAATGTAAGTCTTAAATCTGAAGAAGGGGGGGAAACCCTTCTGGAGGGGGAGGAGTAGCCCTTGCCTAGTCTAAACAACTGAATAAAAGATTAAGGCGGAAACTGAATTCAAGCGTACGCATCCATCCAAACCCACCTAGTGCCAAGAATGGTTTTTAGCACTCCAGAGAAAGACCTCAGAACTTTAAAGAACTTTTACCTTTAGTGTAAACAATGTCTCAGTGTGGGGGGAAATGGCGTTCAAAGTGAAACTTACTACAGGAACTATCAGTTTATCATCACTGAGTCATAGATCAGAAATGAACATAGACACTGCAAGCATGATTTCCGAAGCATTATGCCCTCTGCTGGACCAGATGACAAACCTCGACAAAAACTTTGAAACTCTCCAAAAAGAGATTAAGGAAGTCAAGTCCACAACAGAGAAGACAGCTAAAAAACTTCAAAAAGTTGAACACAATACAAAAACTTTGAATCAAAAAGTGGAATCAGTGGAAAAGGAAAGAACTTCAGCAAAATAACTATTACAACTTCAAGTGAAAAGATCATCATACGTCCATAGATTTCAAGGGGTCCCAGAAAAAAAAGATGAAAGCCTCAGACAGATCTTAAGTGAAGCACTGGCTCCTCTGATAAACTGCGAACTGGAAACATTACAATCAGATATAGATATGGTCTACCATATTTACCCTGAGTTTGTTAAGAAAAATAATCTTCCAGGGGAAATTTTTTGTGAAATTCTTAAGAAGATCAACAAGAAATTTGATTTTGAAAGCAACTAATGGGACAACCACAAAAATCCAAGAAGAAGAAATAAAGACTTTGAAAGACATTCCATTTGAAATACAAAAAAAGAGAAAACAATATAAAAACATTACAACACTACTGTAAGAAAATTCAACTCCATATCAATGGCTTATGCCAGAAGGACTGACTTTCAATTATAAGGGGGGGGGGGAGAAAAAACTGACTCTTTGGCTAAAGTTAAAACATTTCTGGAACAACAACAAACCCCAGCGAAACCAAAAGGAGAAATAAAGGACAATAACGCTACGGATATAAGTGAACAAGATGGGTCAGGCAGTGGCAGTTCCTCATCTACATCGGTGTCTTTAGGTGATTTTATTGACTCTGATTCCGAATCTGAACTAGGGGTGGCTGCTCCTAGATCATTTAAGATCAAACTCCCCTTCAAGAAGAAGAAGTGCAACCAGAAGAAGTCAAAGTGAAGGTCTGAGAATCTACTTTGTTTTTTACCTGATATAATGCACTATCATGTTATTTTAAACTGTATTTTGAGCCAGGGCTATTTTATTATACCGATTTTGTAATCATATCTATAGGGAATTCCTAAATTTGAATACAGATCTTTTAAGATCCTTGCCTACTCTGTATTTTAGAGTATAGTGTGGTAGTTTGTAGATGTTAGGTTGTAGTGATAAAAGCAATTAATTTTTTTTTAAAGCATTTAAAGGGATCCTTTAAATGCTTTTGAGAAGAAGTGGGGATGGCACACGCCCTTCTTGCTCCCTCCTGTAAGATTTAAAAGGCCCTCCAATCAGCTGGTGCAGCCTCCATTGGCCTGCCTCCTCCTCCTCCTCCTGGTGTAACTCCAGCTGCCAGCAGCCCTTGGTCTTGGACCCATGCCAGCAACCCTGCCAGTTCTGTGCTGGAGTCGCTGCCAGTGGTGATGACCACCAGGCAGTGACCGCTGACTCCTCTGTGCTCTCCCCCACCTTCAGATGCAGGACCTGTGAGTGCTTGGGGCCAGGGTGTTCTGCCACTGTGGGAGCCTGGGTACAGAGGGGTGGGTCTGTGCCATCTCGCTCTTGTGTTGCTGGAGGTCCAGGCAGGCCTGAGGCCAGACACACACAACTTCTTAATTAGATGGCTGGTGGGTCATCTTCGAAGACCCTGGTAATCGGCATTGATGTGCACTTGGCCAGGCCTGTGAAGGACTGTAAAACTAGAAGGAAGCAAAGAAGCATCTTAATACCCTTGGATTGTGGTCTTTCATTTGGGCCATACAAACTAGGGACTCATGATCTACCACCAACTTGAAGCTAAATAGTATTGGAAGGCCCCTACAACCCAGTTGATGGTGAGGGCTTCCTTCTCTACAGGGGAATACTTTTGCTCTGCCAGCTGCAGTTTGTGGCTAAGGAAGACGACAGGCTGCTCCTGTTGACTTCTTGTGATAAAATGGCTCCTAATCCCATCCCAGATTCATCTGTTTGGCGCAGAAATGGAAAATCAAAATGTGAGTTCTGGAGTAGGCTGGTGCACAGGCTTTTCAAGGCCATCTGATGTGGTCTGTCCCATTGGATATGGTTCGACTGGTCAGACAGTCTGTTAGAGGGCTAGCAATGGCTGAGAAGCAGGGAATGAACTTGTTGTAGTATCCTACGAACCCCAGAAAATGGCGCTACTGTCATTTGGTAGTCGGTTGGGGGCTTTGTTCCAGAGTGGCAACCTTCTCAGGTCCTCTCCCCACTAGGAACCCTAAATACCACAACTCCCTGAACCTGATCCAATTTTTCTTTGGGTTGACCTTCAACCCTGCTTGTGACAAAGCCTGGAGAATCTTCCTGAGGTGCTGAATGTTGGTGGGCCAGTCCAGACTACAAATTATGATGTCATCAATGTAGGCCAGCATAAAGCCTGCACACTCCATGAGGGCCCGATTACCCAACCATTGAAAGGATGTTTTACTGCTAGGCTGTGGTCATCTTCCTCTCTGGGATGTTCCACTGCTGGGCTGAGGTCATCACGGCTTTGGTCTTCTCCACTAGGTTGTTGTTTGTTTATAATGGACGTTCCAACATCAATACTCTGTTTCACCCTGGTTTCACCTCTGGATAAGGCATCAGCTATTACATTATCTGGCTTAGGCACTAGAACCACTGGTAAAGCCCAGGGTTTAACAGATGACTGTATAATCCCTATTGCTAGCATTTCTTTCACCTCTTTTCGTATGCTGTTCAGCACTTCTCCGTTGGCCTTGGAAGGTGGCATTCTAATAGATGGGTGGTCTCCTGTGTCAATGTGATGTTCAGCTAAATGCATTCTGCCAGGTTTCGAAGAGAACAGATTGTGAAATCTCTCTAGGAGCTTATAAATTTCTTCTTTAATGTTAGGATCTATTTGAGAGCCCCACACAATCTGCTGAAGTGTATTCTCCCCTCTGGTCTCTTCCAGTAAATCAGTCAGGGTGACCTCCTCCACATCTGACAATTTGTGAGGTGCCGTTTTCCCTGGAGTAGTAAGGCTTTAACATATTCACATGTACAATCTTCCATCTCTGGTCACTTTTGTTTCTCAAGATAGCATATGTGAATAAGTTTCTCCTGTCCCTTCCTACAAACGGTCCTTCCCAGGCTGCTTTCAGTTTATTAGTCTTTATAGGTAAAAATACCATCACTTGCTCTCCTACTTCAAAAGTTCTTTGTCTGGCATTTCTGTCATACCAGAATTTTTGTTTGGTCTGTGCACTTGCCATGTTATTCTGTACCAGTCTCATAATTTCTTCCATTTTTCCTCTGAGACTCAATACATAATTCACTACAGAAGTTTTTCTTTCTGATACCTTCCCTTCCCATTCCTCGTTTACTAAACTAAGAGGTCCTCGAGGATAACGCCCATACATCAGTTCAAATGGGGAGAATCCTGTGGATTCCTGAGGTACCTCCTTATAAGCAAAGAGAATAAAAGGAAGCTTATCATCCTAGTCATTGGTGATGATTTTGCACGCATGTCTTAATTATGCTTTTTAGGCTGCCATTGAACTTTTCCACAAGACCATTGGTCTGAGGATGAAAAGCAGTGGTCTTCAAATGTTTGATTCCACAACACTCCCATATGGCCTGCATGATTCCAGATAGAAATACTGTGCCTTGATCAGACAAAATTTCTACAGGGAATCCTAATCTCAAGAAGAGCTTCATAAGTGCTTCTGCAACGGACTTCACATCTACAGAGGATAAGGCTTCTTCCTCTGGGTACCCACCCTTTGGCAAATCACACAGCTCCTGCCATATTTTTTTGCATCTTGTGAGATCATAGGCCAAAAGTATTCTCTCATTATTCTTTTCTTGGTTTTACAAATTCTAGATGACCTGAACACGGACTGTCATGTGCCATCTCCATCAAGGCTTGTCTATACACTTTGGGAGCAACTAGCTGTTTTACAGGCTCCCACTTTGACTTGGCCCATTTTGGTTTCCAAACCCTGTATATCAGCCCATTTTCCCACATAAAGTATTCACATTCTGTGTCAACCTCTGACTGGCTGGCTTTTTCTCTTATGTATTTTAACTGAAGGTCTGTCTTAATTTCTCTCTTGAACTCTTCAGAGTTTTTATTTTTCCCTGCTTCTGTAACTTGGGAATTTTCATTAACACTGACAGGGGTCTGTGAGGCCTGACTTCTTTCTGCCTCCTGAAATGTATCAATTGTATTTGTTGCTAAGATACCTAGGGGCTTGTTTGCCTGTTCTGCTGGCTTATCTTGCAGCACTCCATTAGAGTCTATGAAGATTTGAATCTTTGCTTTGTCTGCCATAACATCTCATTCCAATATTACTGGTATTTTGTGGTCTGAAACAACTGCTATAGGGAAATATCCCTCTTTTCCCTTCCAGTTGATTTTCAGCTGGGCTAATGGCACACTTCTAAAATTTCCCCAAACACCTTGTAAGGAGATATGTTTATCTGGAAGCATGTTTTCCTTGTTAACTAGTTCCTCTCTGACAAGAGTTACTGCAGCTTCCATGTCTACAATAGCCAATGCTTCTCTCCCATCTATTTGGATTACTTGTGTCAGTTCAGTATCCTGAGCAATTTTATCTATCATTACTCCACACAAATAAATTGTTTCTTCAGCTATGGGTGAGGGAGTGGTTTTACTGGACTTTTCAAGTGTCTCTGCTGTACCCTTGGAGTCTCTAGGCTCTCATTTTCTGAGGTAAATCTAGTGACTCTCCATACATGCTCAGGGCTTGTCTGTTTGGGTTGTTTCTTTGAACATTGGTACGATAAATGCCTTTTTTGCCCACATACATAGCATTGTCTGTCTTTCTAGTAACTCCCTTTGTTTTCTTCCATATTTTTATCCTGTCTCTTTGTAATCTCTGTTCTATGTCTCCTTTTTCTCTGAGTCTGAACTTCTCTGTGGCTGGACCTTTGTCTTGAAAGCTGGTTTATAAAGGCAGTCTTTTCATGCTGGTCCCAACCTCCTCCATTAAGCATTAGTTTATCAGCCCAATCTGCTGCCTGTTTGACATTTTCTGGAAGCCTATCTTTCAGTAGAAGTCTTATCTCTGAGGGAAGTTGGAAAAGAAATTGATCTAAAATCATCAACTCCCTTATTCCCTCTTTAGAGTCAGCTTTGGCTGATGAAATCCATTTCTCAAAATAATCTGTCAACTTGGCACTAAATGACTTAAACGACTTCTCTTTCTGAGGAATCAGGCTTCTAAATTTTTTTCTGAAGTAATCAGCACTTCATCTGAATCTGACATATACTGCCTCCTTAAATTCAGCATAGACAACAGGCTTATCTGAGGGAAATGTGTTATAAATTTCAGCCAATTCCCCTCAAATTAAACTGGTATTCATATATTGAGTCTCTGGTATTCCCCAATTTAGAGCAGATTTTTCAAAAGTTGACAAGATTTGTGGATCTTCTTCTGTCACATACATTATGAAATCTTTTAATGTAACTTGAGGAAACTCATATCTGAAATCAGGGTTTCCCTCCTTTTTCTCCTCAGTTTTCAGTCTTTCTCTTTTTAATTGTAATTTTTCTGCTTCCAATTGTATTTCTTTATTTCTAAATTCTGCTTCAACTTTCCACTTTTCTGCTTCCTTTTCCATCTCTTTAGCTTTAAGTTCCATTTCTTTATTTTTAAATTCTGCTTCAACCTTCCACTTTTCTCTCAGAAACTCTAAATATTCTGGACTGGGGTTAAATATTCCCTCAGGGCTTTTCTCAACTGTGGTTTTACTAGCCTCCACAGTACTTTGAATCAATATAACTCTCAGCTCTTCTACACTTTTCCCTTCATGAGGTAAATTTAAGTCTTCACACTTTTGGATCAGAGCCTCTTTCTTCAATCCTAGAAACTCTGCCATTTTTCTCTCAGTGTTTTCTTTCTTCCAGAATTTCCCCCCCCACTTGATATATGTTTTCTTCCTCAAGATGTTTGAATCCCATCACAAGTGCCAACATTCTGTGAAGTCCTGCTTTATTGGGGAGACTGTTTCTCCTTTATAACACTCTCTGTGTACATAAACTTGGTAGATTTCTGCTGCCACCAGGAACTAAAAATTCCAGAGACCTCTCTTTTGGTAGAATGACCTAGGGTCTGGGCATTTCAGAGGACTATGTGGCCCTGAGGAAGGACTATTCTGATTCCTGGGATAAGTTTAAAGAAAAAATGATTTATTTAATAAAGAACAAAATAGGTTTCTGGGTATTTTTGAACTGATGTTGAAGAAAGAAAATATAACTGACAAAGCTTGGCATCACCCACAGTATCTCAAACACCAAAACTCCAGTCTGACAGGCTTAGGCACACAGTCTAAACTCTATTTCTCATATATATCCACACAGGCTAAACTGTTTGTCTTATGTTTTGTGTTGTTTTTAACCTGTTTTACATAATGGCATGTGCCCTAATTATGAGCCGCCCTGAGCCCACTTGTGGGAAGGGTGAGCTATAAATCAAAATAATAAATAAATAAATTATTCACACAGAATAGATTCAAACTCCCATAGTCACATAGACTATACTGTTTGTCTTATTCACACAGAATAGATTCAAACTCTCATAGTCACACAGAACATAAGAACATAAGAGAAGCCAATGTTGAATCAGGCCAATGGCCCATCTAGTCCAACACTCTGTCACACAGTGGCCAAAATATACCAGGTGCCATCAGGAGGTCCAGCAGTGGGGCCAGGACACTAGAAGCCCTCCCACTGCTGCCCCCTCCAGCACCAAGAATAGAGTGCATCACCTGCCGCAGACTGAGAGTTCCCATCTATACCCTGTGGCTAATAGCCACTGATGGACTTCTGCTCCATATGTTTATCTAATTCCCTCTTGAAACTGCCCATGCTTGTAGCTGCCACCACCTCCTGTGGCAGTGAATTCCATATGTTAATCACTCTTTGGGTGAAGAAGTACTTCCTTTTATCTGTTCTAACCCGACTGCTCAGCAATTTCATGGAGTGCCCATGAGTTCTTATATTGTGAGAAAGGGAGAAAAGTACTTCTTTCTCAACCTGCTCAATCCCATTCATAATTTTATAAACCTCGATCATGTCACTCCTCAGCCGTCATTTCTCCAAGCTTCAACTGCTGAATGGCCATTCCTTTCTCAGGTTAATGGCTTGGGATAGGCACTATGATGGCTGAACAATGAACTGAACCACAAACCGATACGAATCAGTAGGTTGGTTCACAAACCTGTTCGTAGCAGTTCATGACCCCTGCTTTCTTCTCCCTGCCACTTTTTGCTATCTTCCCTCAGTTAAAGAAAAGAATCTGGTTCCCAAATAGCTTGCTTTCAGAGGGAAGAATTTGATTCCAGCTGTTGTTATAGCACTCTGAAGAGGTGCCAGTAGCAACAGTTCATTTTGCTTTCTTACATTTAATTAATTGATTTAATTTATGGGAACCCAAAGCAGCTTACATTGTTCTTCACTCCTCTAGTTGTATGATTCCACTACTACTTACAGTTTAGTTGCTTCAATTAAAGGTTTATATTATAATGGAGCAGTTGGAAGTAAGATGGTGCTGAGAGAGGAACTCTGCCGCAGCCCTGTGTGAGCAAAAGGCAAGTTGGTCCTAATTTTTTCTGCTTTGTCTCCCTTCAAGTCTTTAACCAGCCTCTCAACTCTAAAAAGAAGCAACTCCTTATCTCTAGGGGAGGGGGGAGAGAGAAGAACGTTTTCTCTCAGTAAACTCTGGAGGTCTCCACAAGAGCTTCCCTGTTAGATAAGTGAAATTGTTGCAAAGAAGAGCAATTGTTTATATACTCGGCTTTCTAATTAATGTCTGAGCCTTACTCATTTTCCAAATTTTACCAGCCTTGGCATCTTTTATATTCTCCCATCTCTGGCTAACACCTTCACCAGGCAGTGAGCAACTCCACAAGGCTACAACTGGGAGCTCGTACGCAACTCCATGGTGTCTACATAGTGCCCGTAATGAGGCAAACAAAGAGGCCTCAAGATCCAGAGGACCCAACAACACTTCCCAACTGCAAACAGAAAAAGATAGAAGCCTTTTTAAAAACAAGGAATGAAGCTGCCTACACCATCCCTGTTACCAGTCGCTATGCTCCTCTAGCTGATACTTTCAACTCCGAGGAAATTCCCACAGAAGCCGAAAATGAGCAGCAGGCAAACAAACCAGCAGAGGCCGCAGTAGCAGAGGGAGGTGCCAGCACTGCAACAGATTTCTGCCATCTGACAGCTAAAACCGTGGGTTATATCTTTGGACTGTTAAAACAAATTTATGCAATGGAAATCTCTCTAGGCAAGATCACAGAAGCCCAGACTGGGACCTGAAACAACCTAAAGAAAATAAGGAGCAGTACAAACTGGTTCTACAACTGCAAAAGGTATGCCTAATAATCTGCAGATATAAAGGACACTGGCCTAACTGGAAGCTGAAGGAGCACGTCACCTCTCATCTAAGATCTCTATTTCCGGAAATCCAGCTCCCAATAGATCTAGCTTCAATTGAAATGCTAAACTGCACAAATCAAACACAGAGAGTGCTGCTGACTTTCAAAACCCCCAAAATACCCACAATGCTTCTCCAACAGAGATCCTTCCGGGACAGCAAAGGGATCTTTCCAGCAAGGGTCTTCAGAAACACCTGTGTGTCCTCTCTATTCCCAACACTGCAGAAATTCAGAACCCCAACAGATACCAGCGCAGAGGTCTCACCAACAAGAACCAGGCCAACTCCATCTCTTGATGAAGTAATAACTATTCCATACAAGGACACCCAAGAAGCCAAAGCAGGTGAAGAGGAAGATTGTTACCTAAACAACTCATTGGAAGAGAATCTAACTAATTCCTTCCCTGGCCTACCAGCAGCCAACCAACTAGCAAAAATGGACTGGATGTGCATACAACTCCGAAGATTAAAGGAATTCTCATCAGCTCTTATCCATCAAAAGGCACCAGGCAATGACTTTCTTCCACTCCCTCCCTCAACGATTAGGAGTTGTCCACGTAGAATCTTAGAGTCTAGAATATCCGCAATTTCATAGTGCTCCTCATCGTCAACCATCAGAGGGGGGAGGCTCCGGCATCGCAGGTTGCCATTTAGTCGGGGGTAACGCTGGTTTGAGGAGGCTGTAATGGAAAATTGGATGTATTGCTTTAAGAGATTTAGGCAGATCTAGCTGTACAGTCACTGGATTTATACATCTTAGCACCTTGAAAGGACCAATATATTTCCAAGCAAGTTTTTTGGACTGCTGCGTCAGCTTCAGATTCTTGGTTGACAGATAGACAGAGTCCCCTGGTTTCAGATTCCAGCCCCCTGCCCTTTTTTTATCTGCTTGTTTTTTGTACTGTAACTTGGCATCATTCAACGTCTCAACAATTAGGGGCCAAGAATCGCGGAAAGTCTTACACCATGCCGAAGCTTTCCCCACGTTTTCACCAGGCTTCAAGAAGGGGAGAGGGGGCTATCATAACCCATGGCAGCTTTGAATGGTGACATCTTTGTTGAAGCGTGCCAAGAATTGTTGTATGCAAACTCCGCTAATGGCAATAGGGATTGCATCAGCTTGCTCATGTCCCTTACCAGCCGTCGGAGTATCCTCTTGAATAGAGTCCATGCGAGCATCTGTGTCTGGCCCAGACCCAGTTCTAGGAGATCCTCGAGGTACCCTCCCTTGGGGAAGCCCAAAACTACCTCTAGGATCCAACAAACTGTCTCGGCTTTGGCTTCCCGGCATGGTCCAAGTCGACTGGGTAGTATCCAACAAGTTCTTAGTCCAATCGCGTGACCTACGATAGGTCACCCCTTTATCCCATGGCGTTGGGACTCCTGGCACATAGGTTCGGGGAATCGCTCCTCCCTGACTCGGTAATTGCCCAGCCGGGCTATAGACTGGGAGAGCGTACTGAACCCCCAATGTGCTGATTAATGGCGGGGTCGCTAATCCGGTTCCCGATTGTAATGCTGGTGCGGCCAAAACCGTAGTAGTAGTCACTGGAACAACGGTGGTGGTCGGGAGGGTGACCACTGCAGCCGCCACAGTAGTAACAGGTACCGTGGCTCCTGAAGTAGCTGCCGCTGCTGCACCCGTGGCCCCTGGAGCAGTTGCTGCTGCCGCTGCGCCCGTGGCCCCTGGAGCGGTTGCTGCTGCCGCTGCGCCCGAAGGAGTAGTCGCTGGGGCTGCGCCCGTAGCTCCCGTACCCGCTCCGCTCATCTTGGTAGACGGCGGAAACTGACGGTAGTGGGAATGAAGGATTCCTGACAATTTCTGTCAGGTTAAAATCAAGTAGATCCAGTCATTCTTGCACAAAGAAAGGTTTATTGGATTATCTTGCTATAAACCCACAGTAGGAGGTCATTGTCAGGAATAGGGGGCAAAGCAAAGCAAGCTAACTTATAGTGTGATGCAATGAAGCGCCTAGCGAATAAAACTTGAGCACTCGCGCGGGAACTCCCGGCGGGAGAAATACTTGATGAGCGGGAGACTACTCCCCCCCTCCCCTTGCCTTCCCAGGACTGGAAAATTCTCAGCGAAACAAGAATAGTCCAAAGCCTACATTCAAGGCCACCGTGATAAGGAAAAGCGGCAGGGAAGAAGCTCCCACGTTTCTGCCTGCATACCTACGCAAGCGCATAGCGGGAGTAGGAAAACATACAACAATGGATTCAGTGAGAAACATCAAATGCATTTTTCTGACAACGATACTGCCAGTGCCACCTGGCAAGCATGTAATAAAGTGTGCTATCCATGAGCCAGTTCCCATGTTGGAGTGTGATCTGGAAAGTTATTTCAACACCTGCCCTGCCCCTCATATGCAGGACTATCAGGTGGCAACGAGGAACAACTACATTTTTCATGACACGGCAGGGGAGCTGGAAACAATCTCCGAGGACTGACAACTAAACATTCTGTCCTGGAATGTGGGAGGGTGGCGCAACAAACTCCATGATCCTGATTTCTTTAAACTTTTAAGACAATCTGATATAGTGTTTATCCAAGAAACTTGGGTTCAAGACGCTTCTCTAATAAGCCTCCAAGGCTTCAGAACATATTCAAGAGCTGCAGTTAAGTCCCACCACAAAGGCCAAGGGAGTGGTGACCTTGCAGCACTTTTTAATGCAGACTTAAAAGCAAAAATCCAAGCCATTGACGGCATCTGCCCCCACTACATACAACCATTATTGGTCAAGGGCCAGCAAGTAAGGCAACCTCTTGCGCATCAATGTACATTTGCCCCCCAAATGCAATAAAATGCAAGACAAGGAGAACATATGGGACCAGTTTGTTACCACCCTAGATCATTTATTGGCTCAATACCCTAATTTTAAAATAATCTTATGTGGGGATTTCAACGCAAGGATTGGCCCGGGCCGTTTAGCACCTCAAGGAAGTCTAGATGTGCTGCTGGATGTGCTTCCATATTAGATCATCGATCCTCAGACCCCGTAGCTCCTTGAGTTACTTGCCCTATACAGCTTGTACATTTTAAACAGGACCAAGTATGTCTTTTATGACGGGTCCTACACATACTTATCTTCACTTTACATGAGCACAATTGATTACATAGCAATTTCCTCCAACCTACTGAGTCAACTGAACAACTTTAAGGTGAGGGATAGTAGCTTAAGTGATCACTGCCCATTAGAACTAACTTTAAATTTTAGCAACTAAATTTTCTTTACCCCAACATCTGATCCCACTGAAGATCTATCTCTTGGTTACAGGAGACATAGGTGGATGGAACATATGTATAACAAAGTTGCACAAGCTCTTGAGGGTACAGAATTCAGGGGTAGTAGTCAATCCCTTTTACAGCCAGACTCCAATGTTATTCATTATTATGAAGATATAATCCTTACCCTTAAACCTTTGTTGACTAACTATGGACCTCCCAAACAACATACCCACCCCAATAATGTTTGGTTTGATCAGGAATGTAGGGATTTTAAAAAGAAGCTAGCCAGACAAATGAAATATACCTGATGAAATAAGGACCAGAAACTAATACAACAACTAATTAAGTCCAGAACTCAATATAAAAACTTATTTAAAACTAAAAAACAGGCCCATACCAAGCAATTACGGGAAGAACTGGCATAGGCAGTAAGGGGGGAAAAAGAAACCCGCCTTTGGGAGTTAGTTTCATTTGGGCTTGGAAGACCACCCTCCCAAGTAGACACCAAAATCTCTGGAAACTCCTGGCTTAGCCATTTTTCTCCCATTTACGAATTCCCTACCTCTCAGACTAGGTCCACAGAAATAAAGAAATGTGCCTTTAATTGCAATCTGCAAACACTACCAAATTGGCCAGCAGTAACTGTGGCTGAGGTCGAAAATTTCCTCCTTAGCTTTAGGTAAATCCCCTGGAGAAGATTCAATCCCCACAGACCTGATCAAAGCATTTCCCAACTGGTGGGCCCCAATTTTTACCAAACTATTTACCCAAATAAATAACTCTGGACTATTTCCTGCTGGGTGGAAAACTAGTATAGTGGTCCCCATCCAAAAAAAAAGATAAGTCGATCCCAGGTAACTGTCGCCCAATATCTCTCCTTGACACAGCATCAAAACTATACGGAAAACATCTATTAAAGAAGTTTTTTTTTAAATTGCTTTTACAAATCTACATCCTACAGGAAAAGGGAGAAGGGAGACACTAAGATCTATGACAAGTGCATAAAAAGATTACAAAATAGTTGTCACTCCGTATATTAACAATATGTGTAAAGATTTATAAGACTTCTTTCTTATTAAAGTATAATTATGCTAAGATCAGGTGATTTATAATCCAATATCTGCTGTTTATTTTTTAGGTTTCTTCTTCTTGGCTTTTAATGTCCTTGGAGCTGCTGCTCCTTTCTCAGACTCGGTTGAACTGCTGGAGTTGCTTGAAGTATTATCCATTTCATGTTCGCTTACTTCCTCTTCTTCTTCTTCTTCTTCTTCTTCTTCTTCTTCTTCTTCTTCTTCTTCTTCTTCTTCTTCTTCTTCTTCTTCTTCTTCTTCTTCTTCTTCTTCTCTCCTCCTCCTCCTCCTCCTCCTCCTCCTCCTCCTCCTCCTCCTCCTCCTCTTTTGGGTTTAATTGCTGCTTTAGAAATTTTTTAGCCTTCTGGACAGTGTTGATTTTAATTTTCTTATCATTGAAATTGAACACCAATCCCTCTGGGAAGATCCATCTGTATGCAATTGATTTGTTTTGGAGAAAAAAAGGTTCTACTAAAGCCCTATATGCGGTATTTGTAAATTTAGCCACAGCCTTCAATTCTATAGATAGAAACCATTTATGGGAAAAACTTGGGAAGACAGATATAGATAAAAGACTCTTAGCACTGATTCGTGAATTGTATTCTGGTACGTTTGCAAAGATCAGAGTGGGCACCTCTGGTTCCCTGACCAGAGAAATCCCTACGGTAAGAGGGGTAAAGCAGGGATGCATGCTAGCTCCCTTACTTTTCAACTTATTTATCAATGACATCATAGAAAGACTGTCTGACTGGAAATTTGTTGCACCCTAATAATCAGAAGATCTCTCTACTATTATATGCAGATGACATCCCTCAGCTACTCTATGGTGTTGAAGTATGGGGATGGCAAGATCAAACCCTTACCAAGCTGGAAATAATCCAAAATAATTTTATAAGGCGCATTCTGGTGCTCCCAAAGGGGACACCAGCAGCCATGATGCGAGCTGAGCTTGGCTTACCCTCAATAAGGGCCTGGGTACATGATATAATCTTGCAACTTTAGAAGAAACATCAGCTAGCCAATACTAGCACTTTTAGTAATTCTAGCTTCCATATCCTGCAAACTAACGACCCAGCAATCGGTCAATCAGAATATACAGGACTCAACTAGATGGACCAATGGACAAACTCAGTATATGACAGTTTCATAAATTTCTAAGTCCCAAAACTGTGATCAAAATGCCTGTGCTCACCTGTGCCGCTGTGGTTAAATGCCTTGACTGGGAATGAGCACAAGTAGTGACTGGTAATAAGAAGTAAAGAGTGGTAGTACAGTTGATTGATAGGTTCTCCAGTGTTATGGAAATGTAATGATCACAATGTAGAGCTCTAAGAGAAAAAGTGCTAAAATGGGCTTCAAATGCTCACAGTTTTGATAAATTAGGGAAAGGGTCACAGATGAGATTCAGTAGGAACATGAACAATATGATTTATGTGAGATAGAATGACCACAAGCACATGTATAAAAGAGGACCTACTAGTGAGGCAGCTAGCCAGCCAAAAAGGGATTGGATGACAAACTGAAGAGTCTGCAATGTGATGCTGTTGCAAAAAATGACAGGGGCAACATTGGACTGTATTCACTGCAAAGTCACGTGAACAGCTGGATTGCTTCACTCTGAGTAAGTTCACACCATCATTCAGAGCTGCGAGGAGCTGCCAAGAGCTCAGAGGACAGCAAAAAAAAAAAAAGAGTCAGAAAGGGGCTCTTAGAGAATGTCCCCTGAGGAAATGTAAAGAGAAACCTCACTCTAACCATTACTCCAGACTGGCTGTTTCTATTTCTGGCTTTATGATTTGCGAGACAGAAACAGAGGGGGAGTCAGTGGCTGGAATCTGCTAGATTCAGGCAAGTAAGATTGGACTTTGGTTACTGAATTCCAGACAGCAACTCTGGTCATCATTCTATGGACAGGCCATTTTATTTTGAACTTTTTTTTAATAGGAGGGATTATACATTTGGGGTATTATGCCTTTCAATGGCCTTTCAAACACAGACATGCGTGGTGAGTGGTGTTATGTACGACATCTGAGCGGAGAGATTCTCCATCCAGACATCACCACAATGTCTGCTGAAGTGTGAGCCATTAGTGGAAGACAGTTGTGGAAAAGGAGGATCTGGACAATGCCAATGCAGTTGGTTAACACAAGGCATATGACATGGTCTAGCTGCCTCTCTTCTCTCTTCGATAGCTGTTGAGACATCATGATAGGAGCAGAAGAGCTGAGCAAGGTAAACAAATGGGCGTCGTTTCCGTTTGCACAAAACTTTTTTGACTTCACCTAGAATTTAACAGCTACTGCAGCATAACAGTTCTGCTTAACTAGCCTTTGGTCCCAGTCACACGAGTGGGATAATCCGGGGGGGAAGTGAGGCTTTTTGCCCCAGAACAAAATGAAGTGCAGTAGCATGATCAGACATTCCCCGAGGCTTTGTGCTTAGGCCATCTGCCGCCGATCACACATTGATGGTGAAGCGTGGCAAAGGGGGAGGAAGAAGTGGCATGGCACGATCACACATGCGGTGATCACAAGCTGCTGCTTCCCGACGGCCTTTTTTTTTTCAAGCCAGAGTTCCCATATGCACATAACCATGCAAGGGCATGACCAAGGAGGCTTAAAAAAAAAAAATCCGGTGTGAGATGAGATGCAGATGGGTGCCGGATGCGATGGGATACCAGCGCTTCTATGATCCGACGCCTGTGCTCCGCATTTTCCGGGAAATACTGCACTTTCCCAGGTATCTTTTTACTCCGCTTCTTCAGCTGACTGATACGGGTTGCCCTCCAGCACCAAGAATAGAGTGCATCACCTGACCCAGACTGAGAATTCCCATCTATACCCTGTGGCTAATAGCCACTGATGGACTTCTGCTCCATATGTTTATCTAATTTCCTCTTGAAGCCGTCCATACTTGTAGCTGCCACCACCTCCTGTTCCAGGACCTGTTTGCAAATACGTAACCCAGTGACTCCATACGTTTTCAGGACTTGCACATACACCTTGACATGTGAAACCATATGTTTCATCCTGGCTAGCTGACCACCCCTGTGTATGAGCTGTATCATGAAAAAATATGACAGCAAGCAGCCCTAGAAACACAGTATTGCACAGATGTGGCCACTGAGATATCATTCATCTTCATACTCCTTATGTACAAGAAAGAATTTGACTTGAACGTAAAGGGCTACTGCTATAATGTAAGTCATGCAAAGCAAATAACCAGACCATAACTTGCATAAACAATCAGAGCTGGAATGAAGAAATGTAATCCAAACCCAAGCTAAATCTTTATAAATATGCAAACATGTTCAAGCAAATATAGTGACAGACCAGCTGTGCCACAGGAGCTGTAGAATGGCAAGTGTGATTGATGCTCCCCCTTGTAATTAAAATACATGCTGAGCATTCAGTCATCACCAATATAATTTCTCAACTGTAGAATGATCTATCAAAGGCTGGCCTTTTTATTAGATGACCACTTACTACACTTCTGCAACTGCTCAGAAATTTATGGAAGCAGAGACCAGAGTAATGACCAGCACTATGTTATGGGGAAGGTTTCTTTACTAATTTATGAAAACCTGTTGTTGAATACAAAAGCTTAATTCCCTTTGGAAAAGATCTGAACCTCATTACAGACCACAAATTAGAATACAAGCTTTGGTTCAAATGTTCCAGATTTAGAAGTTCTAGATCACTCTGTTCCGGTGGCCCAAAGCAGATAACAACAGGGTTAAAGAACATGTATATTGGACATCTTGTTATGAGAAAATAAACATCTGCAAGAATAAGTGCTAAATCTAAGCTATTTTAACTTAAGGAGCTGAAAGCCATTCTGAATTATAAAACCGAAGCTTGAATTTGAATTTGCCAGCCTCCAGGGAAAGTGAGTCCAACAATTCTGAAGCAGTCACCTAACCATATGTCTTTAGGGTCTGGAGGTGGGCATATATAAAACACCACAAGAGGATATTGGTAATTAAGGGCTTTACAGATCCACATTAACTTGAATTGGCTTCCTTTCCCTACACCTGCTGGATACTTATTTATATATTTAATTTTTAAAACATTTCTGTGCAGCCTTTCAGCGCAACTCAGGGTCCCCAAGGCAGTGAACATTAAAACATTCCAAACATTAAAACAGCATTTAAAATAAAAAAATATATAATTAATTAAATAATTAAACAAAACAAAGAAACAAACAAACAGGGAGAAGGGCTATTAAGAATTAGTAATAGAACACCCAATAAACAAAAAAATTCTTTACCCGCTGGTGGAAGGCAACAATAGAGAGAGACTGCCAAATCTCCCTGTACTCCAAAGTTATTGTACCATGGCTGAGAAGGCCCTTTCTCAGGTTGTCAGGAGCACCCAGAGCAGGATCACAAAAGGTGATGGGAGAAGTCATGTCCATTTGTATGGGAGTAGGCAGCCCATTAGGTAAGCTGGTGCCAGACCATATAGAGCTTTAAAGGTCAATACCAGCACCTCGAATTGGTCCCTGAAGCAAACTGGGATGCAGCGCAGATGGCCCACTCCAGTCAACATTCTGGCCTCAGCATTCCATACAATCTGAAACTTCTGGACAGTCTTCAAGGGCAGCCCCACATAGAGCACATTGCAGTAATCTAATCTAGATGCTACTAGGACATGCACCACAGTGGCAAGATCTTTTCCTCTCAGGAAGGGCCACAGCTGGCTCACCAGCCAAAGCTGTCCAGAACAGGAGACATTCCAGTTCCTGGGTCAGAGCTTCCCTCCACCAGGAGCACCTCCATTTTGTCGTAATGAAGTTTCACCTTGTTAATTGTTTATTTTACTTTAAAATATTTCTGGGCTATCTTTCCACCCAAATAGGGTCTACAAGGCAGCAAACATCAAAACATCTCAACATTAGAACATCAAGAGATTAAAACAGCATTTAAAATATAAGCATATATATAAAATATGTGAGTCCTCTTCCATCCTAAAAATGCCTCCAGACACCCCTTCATACTTTCTACAGCCTTCCTTAGATCTGCTGGAACCACAACATAGAGTTGAGTGTCATTTGCATGTTGGTGGCAAGTCAGCCCAAATCTCTGGATGACCCCTCCCAATAACTTCACTTGTGTTAAAACAAACAAACAGGGCTATTTTGGGGCAGGAACACACAGGAACGGAGTTCCAGCTGGCTCCCGAGTTGGCCACGCCCAGCAGGAACTCATTAGCATAATAGGCCACACCCAACAGACTAAACTTCAGCAGACAGCGGAAGACAGGAGGGCCTGGCGTAATCTGGTCCATGGGGTCGCGAAGAGTCGGACTCGACTGTGCGACTGAACAACAACAACAAACAGCAGAAACTCATTAGGATTGGCTACATTAGGGGTGTGTGGCCTAACATGCAAAGGAGTTCCTGCTCCAAAAAAAGCCCTGGGTTTTGACAACAAACAAGAATAAGAAGCAAAAGGTGGGTGTGGCTGGATGACCATACTTCTGGTAACATGGGGTGTGGCCTAATATGCTAATGAGTTCCTGCTGTTGGGTGTGGCCTATTATGCTAATGAGTTCCTGTGGGCTTTTTCTACAAAAAAATCCCTGCAAACAAACAAACAAACACGGAGGACAAGATGGAACCTTGCAGGATGCTGTTAGCCAGAGGTGAAGGGGCTGTTCAGCAGTCTCCCAGCACCATGCTCTGAAACCTACCTTTGAGATAGGACTGAAACCACTGCAAAACAGGGACTCCCAGTCCCAACCTCAAAAAGTGGTCTTGAAGGATTCCATGAGGAATGGTATCAAGAGCCATCAAGAGGTCCAGGAGAATAAACAGGGTTGTGCTCCCCTATCCATCCCCATCCACCAGGGTCCTCTACCAGGGTCACCACAGCTATTTCTGTCCCATAACCAGGCTAGAAACCAGGGTGGAACAGATCCAAACAACTGGAATTGAAGGGATCCAAAAATCTACTTCACATGACAGCAGTGAAACTGTGGAAGCACAGTTAAAGTAACGTTCCCAGTAGCTATCATTTTGAATAGACCTGTCAGCATGGAGGATGTTTAGAAGGCAGATTATGATCCACTGGCTGAATGCTGGGCAATTCCCAGTGTGTACCTGCTGGTTACCAGGACTCTTGCAAAGAATGTGAGATTGGGCAAACCTTGCTGTCATCCAGAAAGGAACTGCTTAGGCTGTTAAGTAAGAGTGGATACGCAGGACCACCTAACACTAATCTCTTAATGCTTTGCAAACTTAAAAGTCACTAGTGGACCATGGAGATTCTAGTAAGACAGACAAAAAATTGTACCCCACAAGACTAAAATCAGCCCACTTTCACCAGGTGAAGCAATTCCAGGCAAATTTCAAGGCCAGCCCTATCTAGAGCTTTTAAAATATTTACATATGATATTCAAAACAGCCAACAAACGTGACTCAATAGCTACGAAGCCCAATAAAACAATGGTAATTGTATATAAAACCACTCAAAATTCAAATCACAGTTTAAAAACAGCCCAATAAAGGATCTCATTAATCAAATCCTTTCAGATCCCTGACATGAAATAGCTTCCCGCCCGGATAATTGATTAAAGGCTTTGCTTTCCTTGCCTCCTTGGGGAGGTGCTCCCTTAGACTAGGCAGAACTACCAAGAAGGCTCTATTCATGGTCTTTTCATTGCCTTTGCTTAATGGCCACAAAGCACCATCAGCAGAGTCTGTTAAGCAGATGTCAATTCATATGTTCATTCAATGAATGAAGGGATATGAAAGTTCACACTAGTGCCTTGAACAGCTGAATGTCCTAATGAGTGCATTACAGGCTTCCCAAGAACTTACCGTAATTCGGCGGGGGATGCATACTTCTTGGCAGGACCATTCCCGGAGGAAGGAAAGATGCGGCATACGATGCCGTCGCCAGGAAGTGACTCCAGGCGACACTCTGGCAATGGGGCTGGAAACTCGATGATACCATCGAGTTTCCAGCCCCATTGCCAGAGCGTCACCTGGCATCACTTCCTGGCGACAGCATCGTGCGGCGTGGGTGTTCCAAGGAGGAATGTTCTGGCCGGGGACTGTTGTCAGTAATGTTTCTGTTTGCTTCACACTGTATCCATCGTGCTGTGTTCCCTATCTCGTCCCTGCTTTTGCGCTTGCGTAGGCATGCCAGCAGTAACGTGGGAGCTTCTTCCCTGCCGCTCGTCTTATCACGGCGGCCTTGAGCGCAGGCTTTGGGCTATTCTTCTTTGATGAGAATTTTCCAGTCCTGTGAAGACGAGGGGAGGAGGGAGCCGTCTCCCGCCCATTACGTAACTCTCCCGCCGGGAGTTTCCCGTGTGTGCACTTGCAGGTCATTTGCTAGTTGCAGTTTTGCATCACACTATAAACATGCTTGTGCTACTGGTATCGCCATTCCTGACAATAACCTCTATACTGTGGGTTTTAGCACTGTATTCCAATAAAGCCCTTCTTATACTTAAGAATTCTTGAATCTACTTGCTTTTGAACCTGACAACTGTGTGTCCCCCGCTGAATTATGGTAAGTACTTGGCAACCCTAGTGCATTACAATAGTCTACAAAGGTGTAAGGAGCAGTTACAAGTTACAGCAATCTAAAATTCCATGCGCAGTCATAAATCCAGAAGCATGCTAATGTTCCTTTTACACTTAACACACCACTTGTGTTATACCAGGTTCCTGGTAAATCCTAAGTTTAACAGGTAGGCACGCATACCTCACCATTCTGGGGAGTTGGTACCTAGTACATATCTATTGTAGGTATTGAATGTTCGGGGATTCACATCTTTCCTCATTCTGTGTCCTCTCAACAGAGGAAGAAGCTCTGCTCTATTCAGCAAAGACAGGGCCATGGAAAAACTTTGTCTGGGGGCCTTTTAGCCCAGGGCTTGTTATGAGTGGATAGTGCTTGCAAGTCTTCCCAACACCTCTCAACACCATAGTTGTCTCCTTTTGAGCACTGGCGGTGTGACACATATAGCTCAGGACAGGGCTATTTTTGAGGAGGAGATCACCGGAAGCGGCACGGCACCACGGGCGAACCTTGGTACGCCCCCGGGTTTCCCTGTCTTCTCTTGTCTTTTTGATGCCCTTCCTGGTCCTGGGGACCCCCATAGGCTTCTCCCGACCTCTTGGAGGGAGGTTGGGATGCAGGAGACTCATTTTGGCATCCCTGAGAATGGTGGTTCAGCAGGGAGAGACCAATTTTGTCTCGAGGCAGAAGCTAGAGAAGCAGCAAAACATGGCTGCCATGTTTTTGCTGTAGCTGTGACCATCTGATTTTAGAGACTAAGAACTTTAAAATATAACAAAATTATAACAATGAAGATAAGAATTGTACAAGAATAAAACAATGAAAATTCATATTGGAATACCTCCACTTTCTATTGCCAAAAGAATGGGACAAAGTGGCTGAGAAGAGAAGCTGAGTAGTGAGTACTTTGAATGAGATGATGCAGGTAAGAAGCTGTCTTTGAACGTTGAATTTACTAACCTTTGAAAGTAACCGCTGTAGAAAACTTGTACTATATCATGTTAAATTACTAGTTGGAATATACTGTGTTTGACTTTTGAGTAAGTTGAGAGTGTAATTGAGCAGGAAAATGGCGATGCTAAAAGATACCACAGAAGAGGAGGATTGGGAAAATATGGAGACTGGAAATCTAACATGGGATCAATTCCAAAAACTATTGAGAAAGGAAATACAAAGTGCAGTTACAATAGCCTGCAAAAATCTTTTAGAAAAACCTGTAATGTTGGTGGATTTGAGAAAGGAGGAAGAAATAATGAAGGAACAGGAAAAGGAAACATTTTAAGATGCATCATCTATATTAAAGGAAGAGGAGGAAAGAAATGTGAATTGTAGCCAAAACAACCCAATAAGCTTTACGCCTAGAAAAATATCAAAAATGATTAAAAGGAAAACAAAGGCTGCGATCACACAGAAGGGGGAAAAGGTGGGCAGGAAGCGAGGCCATTTGCCCCGCCTGCAATGATGCGCATTTGCGCAATCAAACTTCCCGCCGCGCACCCGCAATTCCCCATAATACTGAGTTTTCGGCAGTAGCTTTTTTCCACGCTACTGCTGCGCGAAATGATGCCCCACCAATGACTCTGGGACGTCAGACAGATGTCTCTGTCTGATCACATCCCTTTAATCCACGGGGGAATTGCATGGCTGCCGTTGCTTCCAGTACATATGATTGCACCCAAAGAGGTCTATTAAGAGAATCTCCAAGAGTAATAAAAGACTGAAGTTTAAATATAGGAAATCCGGATAGAAAAAATTGAGAATAAAACCCTGTGAAAATAAAATCAGAAGGCATTTGGAGATTAAAAAGGAAGCAAAGAGGTCTGTGAAGAGAACTTTTAAGAATAATAAAATTCTGAAGAATAAACTCATGGAATCCGGACAGAAAAAAATTGAAAATAAAACTTTGGAAATACAAAAACATAAGGCATCTGGAGAAGATATTGGAAAAAAGAGGGCTTAGCAAAATAAAAAAGATGATAAGAAATATGATAGCATTGTGTTTTGTATATGTAAAAATAGGAATGAAAATGGTTATTAGTAGTCCCTAGAAAAGAATAATGAGAAATTATGTATAAATGGATGACAGGTTCTATTGTTAAGAATATTTGCTTTTTCCTTTACATACATATGTGATGAAGGCTTTGGAGTTTATAAGATATTATGGTCTTAATATGTTTTATATAAGGACTGAGATTAATTGCTGGATGGACAGAAATGAGGATATTAATCAAGGTTATAAATTGCATGGGTTAATTTTTGGTGGTATCATATACACATGAAACTTGTAAAAAATATAATTTCCAGAAAAGAATGATGAGAAATTATGTATGTTCTAGCTTAAAGAACACTTGGTTGTTTCTTTTTTGTTTTTGTTTTAGATATACATGAAGGTTTTGAACTTTACAAGATACTATGGCCTTGATACATTTCTCCAAAGTACTGAGATAAATTGTTGGATGGAAATGATGATATTGGTTAAGATTAATTTTAAGTAATTTTTGGTGATATGATTTATACATGAAATTTGTAAGAAACAGAGTATATTGGGTTGAAATATAATGGCTAATACAGTTTAGGAAAGGAGGATTGGTATAGTTGAAGATTGGAGGCTATTAAGCATTTATAACTGGCTATTTTTCTCTCATTTAAGCAATTAGAAAAAAAGAAAGAAATACGTATAATGCATATATATAATGAAGGATTTGAAACTAAATAGATGTTGAGTAAATTTAAGTTGCTAAAATATGCAAAAGGAATGGTATGATGCCTGTGTGATTAGGAGAATAATTTGTTTTGGTTGTATTTGAATATCGAGATATGTTAAAAAAAATCTTTGTTTGTCTCACCTTCATATTTGAAAACCCAATAAATATATTCATAGAGGACAGGGCTATTTTTGGGCAGGAACACACAGGAACGGCGTTCCGGCTGGTTTCCAAGTTGGCCACACCTACAGCCCCTCCCTGGGCTCCCCAGGCGCCTTCCGAATTGCGGGGCACCTGGGGAAGCTGATCCTGGGAGGGAGCTCTGCTGTCAGGGGTGTGGCCTAATATGCTAATGAGTTTCTGCTGTTGGGTGTGGCCTATTATGCTAATGAGTTTTTCTACAAAAAAAGCCCTGGCTCAGGATCTCATATGGTCTCTATTCTGGTGTTATTGTACTTTTAAGGATACTGACAGGTTTTCTGCCATGGCCTGGATGTATTTTTGGTGACTTCAGTTAGCTTTAGGCCTTGCTCTTTGTAAGTAAATGTTGTTTAGATCTCCTTGTAAACTCATCTTTTGGTTTCCAGTAAAATCAATTGAGACTACATTTGTGTGGGGGTGGTCACACGCATGAGATAAAGCGGGGGGGGGGAAGCGAGGCTATTTCCTCTGGATAAGTTTGACTCGCAGTTGCACGAATACACAGGCCTTGGGAACTGCGGGCACAGCCCGCCACTGTGTGATCAGACACAACCACAGGTGAGTCAGATTTTTTCCCCTGTTTGTTTCTAATGCACTTAAACAAGGAATCGATCAATCGCATCTCCACAACGAGGGCTCCCTATGGAATCTGCAATGATGTGCACACTGAGAAGGGGGAATAAAATGATGGCATGGAGTCAGACCATCCCAATGACATGAGAGCGCACTGGAGCGATTAGACATGGGAAACTCCCATTGCAACCCGTGTGGCCCATTGCAACCCGTTTACTACCAGATATTCCCCGGTGTCTTTTTACTCTGCTTCTGCAGCAGAGCAAAACAGGTTGCCAATGGGTGCGGGGCACTTCCCAGATGTTCGTGTCTGATCGTGCCCTTTAAATCTGCCTGGCATACGTGCCTATGGCGGGGCTAATTGTGCATGTGATCGCGCCCTGTGTGTACATAGAAAATACTTAACAGATCTGCCATTAAGGAATACAGAGGAATAAGGAGCCATACTCCACTGGCGCTTTCATATATGGTAAAAATAAATAAATAAAAGTGGATGATTTCAGAATTGAGAAGGTTGGTGACCACCGACCTAGAGGCTTGTCAGTTCATGAAAGCTGTCTCCTCCTGAAGTTGTGACTATCGAAAGCCCAATTAAACTTGCTTCCAGACAACTGAGTTGCATTTCACAATTAATTGGCCTGTTGCTGCCAAACTTAGCCCTTTTGATCTGTAGCCAGGTTATTTGTATACAAAGGGGGCTGAGGTGATCAGCATTCCTAGAAGAGAGATCTCACCTCACATCAAACAGGCTGCTTCAGAGGATTTTCCCTACCCTGTCAGGCTGTTAGTTTTGATCATGAATGGCCCATTACCTCAGGGAGGGAGAAAAACATTTATGCCAATAAAGGTCAACTGAACTGAAGACTGAGGGGGGGAAAATATTTTGTCTGTCCCTGAAGTTCAAGTGGCTTTATTTGCTTCTTTGGTGTGAGAAAATTGTACCCTCCTGCTCTCCACAATTTCTGAGTCTTGTTTGACTGTGACGTTATGACTTGTGTATAACAGTAACCATGAACCATTATGACTATAATCACACACATTTCCCTGGATTGTGTATGGTTTTCTAAGCCATCAGAATCATAGTTGCAGTGCTTAGTCACACATCCAGTTCAAACTAACATTTTTCTGAATGGGTAATGCTTCGCAAATGATTATGCAGAGGTTTAAAACAGCTGCATGTGGATGTAAATGTTGACGCTGAGGCTAAAATCCTGCTATAAGTGGCCACACTAAGGAGGGAATATCTGGTTTCAAACCCCACTGGAACTGACAGTCATAGTTGTCTACACAAATTCCTCCTCAGAGCCTATATCAACATTTCCCTTCATTTCGGTAAGCTTTGTGTCACAACTGTCTTTCCTGTTTGGCGCCTGTGTCTCCATCCATATGGATGCTTAGGTGACTTGGCATGATTTTGTGTATACAGACAGGGAACATGTCTGTTTCTGTGTGTTCAGTGTGTATTATGCAAGGAGTGCCAATGGCTTTTGCTTTAGATTTCCCTTCCTCTTCAAGTGACGCAGCATGGAATCTAAAATTAAGCTATACAACTTGCAGAGGTCTTGGATAAGGTAAAGGTAAAGGTTCCCTTGCTCGAAAGCCAGTCGAATCCGACTCTAGGGTTGCAGTGCTCATCTCCGTTTCAAAGCCGAAGAGCCAGCGCTATCCGAAGACATTTCCATGGTCATGTGGCCGGCATGACTAAACACCAAGGCGCACGGAACGCTGTTACCTTCCCACTGAAGTGGTACCTATTTATCTATTTGCAATTTCTTGCTTTCGAACTGCTAGGTTGGCAGGTCTTGGATAGAGAAAGGCAAAAAGAAAAGCACGTTGGGGCAGTGCTGTAAGATAAAGCTCTCTCTCTCTCTCTCTCTCTCTCTCTCTCTCTCTCTCTCTCTCTCTCTCTCTCTCTCTCTCTCTCTCTCTCTCTCTCTCTCTCTCTCTCTCTCTCTCTCTCTCCCCAGCCAAATCAAGATCCAGGGAACTTCAGGGCCCACCTAGAGACTGTATACAAATTGTAGCTTGCAGATGATATTTGAGCTCGCTTTTTTTAATAGGAAGAGTTATTCAGTGTTAATTGTGCTTGCGACAGCACATACGTGTTATTTAACTGCTGCTGTTTCCGTTGTCCACGAGCACAGAGGGACTTTGCTGATCGTCAAGTTTTGTATACCGAAATAACAAACTGAACAGATGAGTCTGTTCCCAGGGGTCAGAATGCTCCCGTGCTTGTTCTTCATTCCCTCGTAGAAGTCCTATTTGAAGATCTGTTCAGCTACTGATGGTGCGCGGTGCGTGGACTCTTATCTGGGAGAACCAGGTTTGATTCCCCACTCCTCCACTGGCACCTGCTGGTGTGACCTTGGGTCAGTCACAAGCTCTGGCACAGCTGTTCTCTCAAGGACAGTTTCTGTCAGAAGTTCTCTCAGCCCCACCTACCTCACAGGGTGTCTGTTGTGGGGAGGGGAAGGGAAAGGAGTTTGTAAGCCACTCTGAGACGCCTTTGGGCAGTGAAGGGCGGGGTATAAATCCAAACTCCTCCTCCTCTTCTTCTTCTTCTTCTTCTGATAACTGAATTCATGAATCCCAATAACACAGCCAGTGTCCTAGAGAGCCTCCAAACTACTGGCACATGCATGCAGACACACACACACACATAACTGCTCATACAAGTTAAATAATTCCATTTAGCTGCCTGACCGGTTCTGCCCCCGCACACAGTGTTTACACAGAAAGACAAACAGGATGCTTTGTGGCCAAAGTATGATTCCACTTCCCATTAGCAGAGGAGATTGACCCAGACTCAGCTCACCTGCAGGATAAGTGTGCCGGCATTATAGGCAAAATGAACCTAACATTATGTGGCCTACATGTGAAGCAGTGTGCTGCTGCATTGGGTGTAGTGCTCTGAGAAAGATGGGAAGCAGGAAAGAAGCCGGGCACCGTCAACCCCCTGCCAGTCTTTGGTCTACCTCACTTGAACAGTTCCCTGCCAGTGTCACAGGATCCAGAGAAAGGAGTGGGATTCAAGAAATGTGAAATGAATAATTTCAGTCAGTCTGCCTGGGTGGTTGTAGCCAAATCCCTTTGGGTTTATACACATTATATTGTAGCAATTAAAACTACGGTAACTAGTTGTGGCACAGGGTCTCTCTGGACTTGTATAGTTTCTCCCCCACCCACCCACCCCTACACTTTATCATAGTTGTAAATCAGGTGATTAGAACAAAACACAAAAGAGAATTTTGGTCAACAAAAGAAACAGGCATGATAAATAATATTAATAAAGGGGGGGAATTAACTATTACCTTCTGAGTAATAACTAGCTGAAAAATGTGACTCAAATAATCATAAATTGTTTTTTTACAGAGGAACATGGAAAGCGGTGTAATTAACAATGTTATAAAACTGTCAGTGCACTGTAAATGCAAAAAAAATGCATGTAAGATTCATAAATACTTATTTTAATTTTCTGTATGTGTAATTTGAAAGGAAAACCTATGTTGACTAGGATTTGCATTTTATTTAAAAATGTATTTCTATCACATTCATGCGTACATTTGTATACAGGATAAAAAGTAGAGAAAGGGCTCAGTTGTGTTGCGTAATGCTGTACTGTGTGCAAATGTCCTCAGATCATCACAAGAAGTCTAGCTTTACACAACAGACATTTACAAAAAGTAGGCAAGAGGATACCAGGCAGGCCCATAGCTACCATGGGGCCCATGGGGGTCTGGCCCCCTAGTGGTCTTCATGGGCCCCTGTCAGGTAATCCTGCCATAAGATGGATGGAGGGGGGAGGAGGGGAGAAGAGCTAACATCATTCACTGGTCTGGAATGCAAGAGTATCACAGGTTGTCTCACAGACACTCCAGGCACCCAGATTTACTGTGTCTATGCAGTCTGTTATCTGTGCAGATGGCCTTGGGTCCCAGGGCTCCTTTTCGCCTTTGTGGAATTTCTGGTCAACTGTTACTTAATGCTTTGCCGCGTGCACGCTGAGTAGCTATTGGTGGGTAATGGGGGGGGGGCAGTTTGAATGAGCTATAAGTGGTGTTGCCATGTATTCCTCAACATCACTGACAAAGCATCGTTAATGCATCTCTCTGATTAGCTTTCAATAACCACGATCTTCTTTGTGGAGCCTGGTGTCTGACTGACTATCTGGGGAATTTGACAGCCCCTCCCCAAGCTATGGCTCCCCCTCCCCTCCAGGCCACCTCACCCCATTGCAGGGAAGATGAGAGCAGCAGAAGCAGTAGCGGCGGCAGCAGCAAGGCTGGGCTTAAGAGAGTGACCCGGGCAGGCAATGAGTGTGAATGATACAAGGAGAAGCCTCCATCTCGGGCTTCCACTAGATGCTCACTGTGCCGCCCACCAGCAGCAGGTAGGCCCAGCCAGGCTGGGCAAGGAGGCAAGCCGCCTCCTCCTCTTGCTCCTGGCAGGCACACCTCGCTGCACTCCATTGTGCCAACAGGTCCACATGCAGCAGCTTTGTGGCCAACTCGGCCACGTTGCGCCTCACCTCTCCCAGCCCCAAGAGGGAGCTGAGAGTGGATGTCAGGCCACCCTTTGTGCTGTGCTATGGGGAGAGGAACTGAGGCTCCTTGGGAGGGGAGCCAGACACTCTGCAGGGAAGTCCTGCCCTTGCCAAGGGGGGTGGAGGGAAGCTATGGCCTCTGGGCATTACTCCCCCTTGCCCTGCAGCCTGGGGGGTGCAGGGCTGCTTTAGAAGTTCTAAGGAGTCCCACCAATTAAATCAAAGTTAATTTAATTAACACTGTTAATTGGCTACTGGGCCCCCCAAGGCCCCCTCCCCCAAAAACCCCTAGCTACGGGGCTGTAGATGTGATAGAAGAGACTGCAGCCTACCCAGTGCTTTGTTGTTTTTAAAAAGGTGCCAGTAGCCATCCATAAGGTTGTACCAATTTCCACCAATTCCCCCCTCAGTATTTGGGAGAGCCCTGAAAAAAGGTGCATGTTCTCAGTACTATTGATTGCCATTGGAAAAAAGCCCTGAGTCTACCTCTTGGAAATCATTAGACATCTACTGCCTTCACTGCACTGACTCTTTCCCATTCTGCTATGCTCTCCTTGACCTCCTCCTGCATCTGCCAGACCCTTCCACCCTCCACCACATTTCTCTAATTCTCTGCCTACCACAACAAATGCAAGAATGTGTTTGTGGTTTGGAGTGCATTCCACTGTTCAGTTTAAAATGGGTTGTGTGTTCGACATAAAGAAGCAAACTCTATAAAAAGCAGTAAGGCTTCCTTTAAAAACTGAGGATGATACAGGAACTGAGGTGATAAAAAATTAAATGAGGTGATATTGTGGAAATTAAAAAAACAATAAGCCTCCAGGTCCTGTGGCATACATCCAGGAGTTTTGTTTGTGTGTGTGTGTGACATACGGTTAAGTCACAGCCAACTTATGGTGACCTCGTAATTTTCCAAGGCAAGAGACTAACAGAGGTGGTACGTGGGATTTTTAGGGAAGTCAAATATGAGATGGTTGATCTACTAACCCATCTATGTAACTTGTAACTAAAATCAGCCACTGCACCAGAAGACTGGAGAAGAGCAAATGTTAGACTGGCTTTTAAATAGGGGTCTAGAGGCTAACCAGGAAATTACAGGCCAGTAAATCTGACTTCTGTCCCAGGCAAATTAGTAGAAGCTGTAATCAGAGACAGAATTATTAGACACATAGAAGAACAACACTTGCTGAGGGAAATTCAGCATGGCTTCTGCAAAGGGAAGTCCTGCCTCACCAACCTTTTGGAGTTTTTTTGAGAAAGTGAATAAACATGTAAATCACGGTGACCTAGTAGGCATTATATACTTGGACTTTCAAAAGGCTTTTGACAAGGCACTTCATAAAAGACACTTAAGTAAACTTAGCAGTCATGGGATAAGGGGGCAGGTCCTCTTATGTATTGACATTTGGTTAAACTACAGGAAGCAGAGTGGAAATAAATTGACAGAGGGAAGTAAGCAGTGGAGTCCCACAAGGATTGGTATTGGGCTGGTGCTATTTCTTTTTTTATTATTATTAACTCTCCTAAAAAGGAGAGAATTTTATTGCTTTTAATATAAGAAAAGGGATGGTATATAGATGGATAAGAATAGTGGTGATTGAAGATAAATTTAGTATATTAATCTTTTGTTAGTATAAGTAAGTTCTTCGGCTTCTTCTGTGTTTGACCATTGCCCTTCATGCTGTAAATAATAAACATGTTAGCTGTTTTAGTAAAGTCCTTTTGGGTTATTATTAGTAAAGTCCGTTAATGCGCATTACGAACATATCTTCATATTTTGGGTTGTCTCCTTTTTAAGTCTCTCAGATTATAAGATGGGCCTTTAACTGCTCCTCCATCTTCTGGTTCTTTGTCTCCCCCTTCCGAGCCACTGTCATCTTCACTGCTTAAAATCATCCTTTTGGCGAGTTCTGCTTCTTCCTCTGAACTGGCGTGTCTCTTCAAAAAGTCTTGAGCTTTAAAGATGGAGTCAATCTTCTCCCGCTTATCTTTAAATTTAAAGACAAGTCCTTCTGGATTCAACCATCTATCATTAGTTTGGCCTTCCATTTCATATGAATTTCAAATGGCACATCTTTTAAAATCCTTATATTCTGCTCTCCGATCTTCAAGGGCATTGATGACGTTGCTCTTAAGATTTGATCTCTAGTACTTTGCTTAGTAAACTTAACCACCACTTCCGCTGGCAAATAGTTTTTCTTTGTAAAGTTGGAGTAAGCTCTATAGGCCAAATCCATCTCTTTGCTTAATCTTCCCGCTTCATTGCCAGTCAGTGGTGCCAAAGCCATCGTCAAAATACTTCTGAGATCCTCTTTTTCTTCTTCCTTTATGCCTTGAAATCGGAGAGTTAGGTTTGATTTTTCCATCTGTAACATCAATAATTTTTTATCTTGTGCTTCCTGATGTTTTTCCATTTTAATGACCTTCTTCTTGATTTTTTGTGTGTCTTCTGTTGAAACCAGACATTTCTGTTCCTTCTCCTCCATCTTCTTAACCATATCTGTCAATTGTTTCTGCTGATTGCTGAGAACACTTTCCATGCTGGACAATGTTTGGTTGATTTTCTGCATTTGATCCAGCAGAGGGCGCAGCAGCTCGCTTTCTTGTTGAGTGACAGCTGGCTCCAAGGGACGGGAGGTAGAGCCGGAAGTTCCTCCCTGCTTCTTCAGCTTATCTGGGAACTTCTTTTGCCCCGACATCTTTATTTTGTTGTTTACTTTTTAAAAGTTTGTGCCGCGCAGCTAAGGAAAGGATCTTTCCTCTTTGCTGTAAGCAATTCCCCAAAACGTAACTTTGCTTTGCTAAATTTTCACTCCCCCCCCATCTTCCCTCTTTTAAAACAATCCCGTTCTCATGGGGGGGATCTCCACCCTCCTCCCTTGCGCTTGTTCAATGGGGGGTGGGAGCACTTAAATTTTTTTCCAAGTTTTAATCGTCAACTCACAGTTTGCTGCCAATTGTTTCCTTTTCATTTATTCATTCGCTTCTTCACTCCTGGAAGTCGGTGGCATTGCTAAGTCCCATCAGGGCACATCACAGCGGGGCCTCTGGGGCATGGGGAAAGCCTCAATTTTCTGACCGTCAGGTCAGTAAAGAGGCTACTCCCCGGTGCGCCGCCTGGTCCAGAGCCTTTATCTAAGGCTCACTAGGGTCTCCGCTTGTGTGGAGTCCCCCCCAACCGTGTGTGGGCTGATCACCTCCGGGAAAGTCCCGAGAGAGTGACTGCCATTCGCGTCGCCGAAATCGAAAACCAGGCTAGTGCTATTTCATTTGTTCATAAATGATCTAGAACTGGGGGTAAGCAGTGTAGGACATATCATGGGGAGAGGACCATTTGGTTAAGGCCTCACATTGATGTATGGCCTTAAATATAGACCTATTGATATCTCCAGACAAAGAGATACAGTTGCAGAGATACATCGACAGGACTGAAAGAAGATGTTCATCATACCATTACTGGGCCACATTACCTCTAGTGTACATTATGAATGAATATCCTCCTCCATTGGCTGCATTTAGGCAAGGCCATGAGCGTCAAAAAATGGAAATGACCCAGGCCTCTCTCAGCCTCTGAGAGGCCCTGGAGCAGTGTAGTGGTCAGGTCAGCAGATGATACAAAATTCTTCAGGACGGTGAACCAAGGATGACTGAAGAGCTGCAAGAGGATCTCCACAAATTGGATGAGTAAGCCACAGTGTGGCAAATGAAGTTCATTGTAGGTAAGTGTAAGGTGAAGCACATTGGAACAAAAAATCCCAACTTCAAGTGTATTATAATGGAGTCTGAACATCCTAAGACTGAGGGAGAGAGACCTTGGGGTCATTGTGGATAGCTCAATGGAAGTGTCAACCTAGCCTGCTGCAGCAGTGAAAAAGGCAAACTCTGTGCTGGGGAGTATTAGAAAAGAGGCTGAAAATAAAACAGCCTATATTATAATACCCCTTGAATGGATATATGGTGTGGTCTCATTCGTAATGATAGCGTACAGTTCCGGTCACCGTCTCTCAGAAAGAAAGTTGCAAAAAGTATAGAGGAGGGCAACCCAGGTGATTCAGGGGCTAAAGCACGTTCCCTAGGAGGAAAGGCCAAAGACTTTTCAGTTTAGCAAAGAGATGACTAAGGGAGGGACATGATAAGAGGTTCATAAAATTATGCCCAGGGTGGAGACATTTGACAAAGAGAACTTTTTCTCCCTCTCTCAAAATACTAGAACTCGAGGACATCCAATAAAGTTAACAGAGAGTAGACTGAGGATGGACAGAAGGACATACTTCTTTACACAGAGAGAGTTCTTAAAATGTGGAATTCACTGCCAGAGGATGCCAGAGGATACAGTGATGGCCACCGGCATGGACAGTTTTAAAAGAGGATTAGACAGATGAATGGAGGGTAAGTCTGAGCACCTATTAGCCATAGTGACAAAAGGAAACCACCGAACGTGCCTGGAGGCAACGTGAGGGAAAAAGCCTTTGCCTCTGTGCCCTTTTGTTTGTCCTCAAGGACAGCTGGCTGGCCAGGGTTGCCAACTCTGGCCTGAGAAGTGTGAGACAGGATGCAGGGCTAGATGGGTGACTGGTCTGATCTAGCAGGGCTCTTCTTACATCCTTATCGCCTCAGAAAGCTTTCTCAACACTGGGTATAGCCTGATGCACAAATGGCAACAATCCAAGGGTCCTAAAAAAATATTGCGCGCACACAAGCCCTTTTCTGTGTCTGAGTCCAGTGGGTCTGCCTTTGTTTTATCTGTTTAGGATGTTCAAAGCGGAGACTCTGGCTGCCTTTTCATGTGCTGTGAGCAGTCTGCAAATTTAGCTGTTTGTGTCACCATAATAAAAGTAAATAAACATAATCAGAAGAAAGCTGATGTATGTGAAACACAGAAGACTAATACACAGTGAAAATCAACAGATGCTTCGGTGTGAAGATGTCAAAAGTTCTGCGCAAACATCAGTTAATTAAGCTAAATATTACCTTAAGTGTTATAGGAGGACATAATGAAGGGTGGGGGAAGGGAAGGGACTACCAAGTCTGTACAGTGGATAAGTGGCTCCAATTTGAGAACAGAATGCCTGCACGTCTTCTTTTCAGCCCCCCTTTCATAATCATAGGAAATGCTCTATTTGTATCTTGGCTCTTTTTTAATGCTCCCTTTTTAACTGCTGGAACTTCTCTTCCTCTATGTATACTTACTAATTATAAGTAATAGCACTTGGCTTCTCGAAATCGCCATACAAATGTTAATGTGCAAAGTTTTTATGAGCTAGGAGCTATATCCCTATTGTATTAAATCAGGCCACGGGAACATTCAACCCACATTCACTATATGGAGGATAGGGGTGGGCAACAACAGGCTGACGAGCTAAAGTTCGTTATGAATGTTGGCCAGTTTGTGGTTTGCGAACTGAAGTTCGTGGCGGGTCAGCCAGCATGAACTTTCCAAGAACTTTCAAGCAGTTCGTGAAGAGATACATTTCCAGACAGACCTTTACCAGACTTCAAAACAAACTTCAAAACAATCTGACCCCAACTTGGAAAGATTATAGAGGAGTGGGCAGCAGGGTGAGGTTCCTGTGTATTTGGTGCATGTAACTTGCAGGGGGTCCATTCTACACATTTTTGAACCTGCACCTGACGTTTTCCCCAAAAGCATTTTCCTGGAGGCATCTTCTTCCTGGAAGGGCCATAACTTGGACCCCTAAGTCCAATCTGCACATAACATGGAGGGCAAGTAGAGGAGCATCAGGGGGAGGGGTCCCCTGTGACTCTGATGCCTCTAGCTTGCACAGGGTTTATTCTATACACTCCTGAACCTCCTGAACCCATTCCTGTCATTTCCCCAGAAAGCACTTTCCTGGGGGCACCTTCTTTGGAGGGCTGTAACTCAGACCCCATAAATCCAATCCTCACCAAATTTGGAGGGCAGGTAGAGGAGAGTCATCTGGAGATCTCCTGCAAGTTTGGTGCCTCTAGCATGCTGGGGGCTGTTCTGTCACATCACGAACTTCACAAACCTCACCAGTTCATTTGGAGCATAAAAGTTTATGATGGTTCGTGAACCTCTGCCTAAGTTGAACTGAATTTTCAAGGTTCAGTGTGCAGCTCCCAGGTCACTGAGCTATCTGCAAAAGAAAAGGGGCCACATCAGCCACCTTTGCTAAGCAACATGTTGATGAATTATGAACTTGTTGCAAACTGCATCATACTTTTTGACTGGATTAAGATCTTCAGAAGATACAGCTGCCAGCTCTAAGTTGGGAAGTCCCTGTGGATTTGGGGGGTGGAGCTTGGGGAGAGTGAGATTTGGGAAAGGGAAATACCTCAGTGAGTTATAATGCCAGAGTCCACTTTCCAAAGCAAACATTTTCTCCATGGAACAGATATCTGTACTCTGGAGATCAGTTGTAATTCAGAGAGGTCTCCAGGTTCTAGCTGGCAACCCTAGAAGCATAGAATATGTGTGTGTATGTGTGTGTGTGTGAAAGAGAGGGAGAGAAGAGAAGAGAAGAGAAGAGAAGAGAAGAGAAGAGAAGAGAAGAGAGAGAGAGAAGAGGAGAGGAGAGGAGAGGAGAGGAGAGGAGAGGAGAGGAGAGGAGAGGAGAGGAGAGGAGAGAGGAGAGAAGAGGAGAGAAGAGGAGAGGAGAGGAGAGGAGAGGAGAGAAGAGAAGAGAAGAGAAGAGAAGAGAAGAGAAAGAGAGAGAG
The DNA here is from genome assembly GCA_029375565.1 of Gekko gecko. Classification (NCBI taxonomy): domain Eukaryota; kingdom Metazoa; phylum Chordata; class Lepidosauria; order Squamata; family Gekkonidae; genus Gekko; species Gekko gecko. The sequence goes on along the minus strand of JAPDNY010000003.1, from coordinate 96,248,082 downwards.
AGAGAGAGAAGAGAAAGAGAGAGAGAAGAGAAGAGAAGAGAAGAGAAGAGAAGAGAAGAGAAGAGAAGAGAAGAAGGAGGGTCTTAGCACTGGCACTCCATCACAATGCTTAATGTTTGTTTCTTACCACATTTGTTGTGCCGCTACCTTTTGCAGTATGCTTTGTAATCTCTCTTTATTGTATCCAGTTTACAGTTCAGATAGGCTTTGCTTTCCTTATATTACCTGGACTCTTCTTTATTTAACTTATTCCTTAAATGCCAAATGTGTGCATCATCAAATGGCCACCCCTCTCAAGCGTTGCTGAAACTGTGAGGGAACGGAAAAAATTAAAGGGGTTGTCGAGGGGGCAGGCCTCGTGTAACAGACTGGAGATGAAAGTGGGCGCGTGCAGAATCACAAAGGAAGAGACACGGAGTTGAAAAGAGAGCTCAATTGCTTGGTGAGTGGAAACAAAATTCTATGATGAAGGTGGAAGGTAGATCAAAACAAGTATTTACATGCACAAGCCTGAATTCACAATGAAAGATCTATGGCAGGGGTTGGAAGTGCAGAGGCTTGCTCTGACGCCCCGTGATATGTACATGCTGAACCCAAGTGTGAAGAACAAATAGAGCATACACAGCCAGAACAATCATGTCGCTGATTTGTGGTCCCTGTCCCTGTAAACGTCTTGATCCTAATTTTGTGTTCTGAGGATGGCTTGTTAAAACTCTTGTTCTTCGGGACTCAGCTTTCTCCCCAGCATCCACAGAAGTTAAATCTCTGAGTGGGTAGCACATGTGGATGCAACTGGATGTGTGTGAACCACTATGCGGTGTGTAGCTGCCAGTTCACATACTATAACTGTAGGGTGGATTTAGGTGGGCAGCTGTGTTGGTCTGAAGCCGCAGAAAAAGGTTAGAGTCCGGCGGTACCTTTAAGATCAACAAAGTTTTATTCAAGGTATAAGCTTTTGTGTGCTTGCACACTTCTTGAGATAACTGTAGGGGTATGTTTTGACCGGCTGATAATCTATTGAATGACAATTCACTTTTTCAGGCATATCTTTAGGTAAAGGTAAAGGTTCCCTTGCTCGAAAGCCAGTCGAATCCGACTCTAGGGTTGCGGTGCTCATCTCCGTTTCAAAGCCGAAGAGCCAGCGCTGTCCGAAGACGTTTCCGTGGTCATGTGGCCGGCATGACTAAACACCAAGGCGCACGGAACGCTGTTACCTTCCCACCGAAGTGGTACCTATTTATCTACTTGCAATTTCTTGCTTTCGAACTGCTAGGTTGGCAGGAGCTGGGGCCAGAGACGGGAGCTCACTCCGTCATGCGGCACCCAGGTCTCGAACTGCTGAACTACTGACCTTCCACAGCCTGCAGTTCAGTGTCTTAACCACTTGAGCCACCGCAGCTCCATATCTTTATATCTTTACCCCCCCTTAAAATGATGGAGACATGCAGTTGTATAATAAATACATATAGCCAGGGCTATTTTGGGGCAGGAACTCACAGGAACGGAGTTCCGGCTGACGGTATTGTTAGCCGCCGCAAAAAATAGCAGAGCACCTCTGTTTCTTTATACAGAGTATTTACATTTATTTACACTGGACACTGGAGATATATACACAGCTTCAGTAGCAAATTCAGAATATAGACTGACAAAGTGCTATGCAGACAGTTGCTCTCCAAACTGGAGTGTGGAAGGTTGTACAGGTTCCAATATATATTTACATCAACCAATCACAGGATAGTATGTACAATAGCTGAGTCATGGTGACTGTCCAGAAATGTGACACAGGTCTAGTCACCTGACCTCACTAGCTGTCAGTTTAGATCTGCATGATCTAACACATGAGACCATAGCTCACTGGCATCTTGCCAGCAATATAACCAAATGCTGTCACCGGCTGGCTCCCAAGTTGGACACGCACAGCAGGAACTCATTAGCATAATAGGCCACACCCAACCACAGAAACGCATCAGGATTGGCTACATTTAGGGTGTGTGGCCTAACATGCAAAGGAATTCCTGCTCCAAAAAAAGCCCTGGGTGTTGACAACAAACAAGGTAAACAGAATAAGAAGCAAAAGGTGGGTGTGGCTGGATGACCACACTTCTGGTAACGTGGGGGTGTGGCCTAATATGCTAATGAGTTTCTGCTGTTGGGTATGGCTTATTATGCTAATGAGTTCCTGCTGGGCTTTTTCTACAAAAAGAGCTCTGCATATATGCATACAGAAAGAGGAGAAGAATCTTGAGCAATGTGTTTAATGGCATATGTGTTGTGGAGGAGTGAGCAATGGTCATTGGTAAAATCATTGGAGTGTTCCTGGGGTGTCTCTTTTTTTTGTCTGTGCAATGTTGGCGGGTATGACATAGTGCAGAAATCTCCCTAGGAATACTAAACCCCCTATAACAGAATGATATTTCACAGTTACAAAGCAAATTGTATCAAGTCCCCAGGCATGTCTAAGAATAAAGAAAAAAATCCCAATTTCCAGTTTTCTGATTGAGAATGGAACTTGTATTCATTAGCCAAGCAACTTATCGCAGTTATCAGGATGCAACTAGACGGGCTTGTAGGTGTGTAGGGGGGACCTTCCTGGGCTGTAATTAAAGGTAAAGGTAAAGGTTTCCCTTGCTCGAAAGCCAGTCGAATCTGACTCTAGGGGGCAGTGCTCATCTCCGTTTCCAAGCCAAAGAGCCAGCGCTGTCTGAAGACTTCTCCGTGATCATGTGGCTGGCATGACTAAACACTGAAGTGCACTGGACGATGTTACCTTCCCACTGAAGTGGTACCTATTTATCTACTTGCAATTTCTTGCTTTCGAACTGCCAGGTTGGCAGGAGCTGGGGCCAGAGACGGGAGCTCACTCTGTCATGCAGCACTTGGGTCTCAAACTGCCGAACTACAAACCTTCTGGCCTGCAGCTCAGCTTCTTAACCTCTGAGCCACCGCTCATCCAATGGGGAATTTCTGCCAACTATGGATGGCAAGGGGAAGTTTGTGACTGTGTGTGTGTGTATGACGGCCCAGTCCACATACCTCCCTCAGGGGCAAGATTTCTCCTCCGTTTTTCTTTCCCTTTACTGACTGAGCCACCCTAGTAATGTGTTTTCTTCTTTGCTGAAGAGCTCTGGCTGCCCCACCCGGTCACAGTATGATATCTTGACTGCTGGCTCGGCCCAGGAAGCTGAGGGAAGGATCAGGAGCCTGCTTTAATGTAAACAACTTAAACGGCACTCGAGGCATTTTGAAATCCAAAAATTACAAAGTATTTTATTTAACATAGAGGGGAAAGGTCAGGTGGAATCAGAGGATGACATTTCTGAGGTAAAACCAGTACATGCACAGACTTTAGTTCTTATGTTTCAGGCTAATGGGAGTTTCTTAAACTGTTCACAGTTACTTAAACCTTTACGTTAAGGGGCTTTTGTTCCAATGTTTTCCCTCAAACACTTCAGTACACTTTCTTTGAGTATTCTCTGACTCTTTTGGTTTCCAGAACTTTTTCCGGTACCCAAACCCCTTCTCTTGAAACAGATCCAAGCACCTTTAAAATATCAGCTACTCTGCAGCTGTAATGGCTCAGTTTACGTGATATGCACTATGTTTGATGGGGAACTGGTATTCTAAAATGAAGGGCCGTGTCTCTATTCTGAGGCTATGCTGCTCTGCCTTTGAATTAAGAGGTATCCAAGCAGGCATGGTTCATCATCCGTCTTATTGTGCAGCCCCAAATTGGGACTGTGCTTGTGCAGGCCAGCCATGGAGAACTCTTCTCTAGCTAAGAATTTTCCAGTACTGGGGTGGTCTGCCCATGAGGAATAGGGCATGCACCCCGCCCTTGTGCACGCCTCACCTATACCTGGACAGCCTTAAGATGACACGCACTGATGAGCATGAACTTTGTTTGATCTGCAATTACAGGTAAATACAACCCTGTTTTCCTTCATCTATTATACTATAGCATTTTTTATGTTCCGATATAGAGTCCCTTTACATTTTCAAGCACTCCTGAGTATTTACATGACACAAATGTACTGTAGAAAAAGCACATTTGATTCAATTGCTTGAGGCTTTATTGTGGTTATATCTTTTCCTTGATTGGCTCAAAAGCCACTGAAACAACAGGTTTCCAAACTGCAAGTAGCAAGTGCTTAAAAAATGCACAGCAATGCGTGAACATAACACAGGAAATTCTGGCGTACTGATTTAACTTGTAGTTCTTAGGAAGCACCTTTTGCCCTACAGAAGCATGGATATCTTACTTTAAAAAATGGAATCTGATGTTTGTATAATCATATGCAGGAATTATTTCAAGGTTCGGAATATGTTCACAAAATGGTGAACTCCCCCCCATACCCCGCTTTGAGATATTTGCTTCCCTACTCTTATTTCTCAAAAGTGGAAAGACGTGGGTACAGACACACACACACACACACACACAGAGTTTGAAGGAAACTTGGCCAGATACCGATTTTCTGAGTCATCTGATCGTGTGACCCTCTCTCCCCTCGGTAATTATCACTCCTTAAACATTGTCGGATGCTTCCTTCCTCCTCCCAATCTCCCCTTCCTTGCTGGCGCTTCGTTAGCCTGCAAACCAACCGTACAGAGCTTGCCTAGAGCTCCCCGTTCAAAAACAAAAGTAGGTCTTTCACATTTCCAGCCTGATCTTTAACGAATTTACTCTGATGTAAGCTCAACTGTGTTCGAAGAACTGGGCATGCACACGACAGCTTATACCCAGAGTTAAACTGCGTTGGCCTGACAGGTGCCGCTGAAGTCAAGCTTTGTTATGTGTTTGAAGCGATTTACTCCTTAGAAAGGAAGCATGGATTTGCCGCTTGCAGCACGGTTGTAAGTGTGTTTACTCAGAAGTAAGCCCAGCTGTGTTCAAAAGGATTCACTTCCTGGTAACTGTTTGTATAATTGCAGCCTTGAAAAGACTTGGTTGAAATTAACCAAGAACTGTGCTGGCTGAACTCACATTTCAAAGCTTCTCGGGGAGACAGAGAGCGCCAGTCGAGCAGTGACAGTGGCGGAGTGACACAAAAATGACACCAAGGCAGCTTTATGGCCAAGGGTAAGAGATGTCAACATTGTGCTTGGAGAAAAATGACTTAGGAATAAAACTAGTCTGTGGAATGAGTTATATCACACGCTCCATCCTATGGTTTTATTCAAAAAACCCCAAACACTTTGCTGCTTAAGTTCCGCAGGCACCTTCTTAAATACAATATTAGTGCAGTTCCTTTGCTAGTGTGGCTGGCACTTAGCCACAAGCAAACTGAGACGCTTGGATTCAGGGCCTTCTGCTCTCCTTTTCCACACCTAGACCCTCAAGATGACATCACAGCCCCATGGTGAGCTCACACATCACACAACAGCATACAGTTCCAGAGGTTAGCTCTGGCCCCATTCACACTGAGCATTTGCCCCACTGAAGGCACGGGAGCCCTGCGGACTTTCCGTGCGCATTCATACGAGCACATCTGGGAGGCGTAGTGCTCCCGTGGCCAACCCGCGGCTTCCCTCCAAAAACGCAGAGTAAAAAACTAGTAGGTCGGAAGTACTCGTTTCCAGAAATCCTGGGGCAAAGGCTGGCATCTGATCGCGGGAGCGCCAGTATCCCGCGGCTTCTGACGCCCGCCCCTGTCCCCGGGGTTTCCGGATGTTATAAGTGTCCATGGGATGCACACCAACGCTGAACAGCGCATGCGCACAGACAAGACACCGACAGTGCCCCGCCCCCCCCAATGGTGCATGCACACTTCGCTGCTTTTTTGCTGTGCTGCAGCAGCAAGGTATGATCGGGTCGCAGAGCTGGAGTGTGGCAACCCGGTGGCCTGTGTGATCGAGCTACCGCGCCTTATTTAGCTCCGGGGCGAACTGCCACGCCTCTCCCCCATGTTTTCTGGCCTGTATGACCGGGGCCTCTGTTGGTCTGCGGCAGAACAGCTTGATTTGGGTCGGTCTCTAAGGTGCTACAGGACACGAACCTAGCTGTACTACAGCATATGGCACTCTGTGTGTGTGTGTGTGTGTGAAGAGTAGGTTGAATCCTAAAACTGTAGAGAAGCTGGTGCTTTTGACAAGAGGTTCATGCCTGCGTTCTGTCACAACACTGCATACCACATTTTGGTACTTTTCTGCTGGTGTGGTAAAAGCTGTCCAGTGAGTGATGGTTCTACATGGCAGGCAGTATTTGTATGATTTTTTCCCCTCACAGAAGAGAGATGATAACGTCATATACACATTATACCACATATGAACATAGGCAGAGCCTGCTGGATCAGACCACTTGTCCATATCGTCCAGCATTCTGTTTTATGTGGTGGCTAACTGTTGACCTGGAGGACCAACAAACAGGGCATAGTGGTCAAAGCCTTCCCCTGAGGCAGTGGCAATGGCAAACTTGGCCATGGGGCACCCAGGACAGCTGCCCTGTGCTGGGTGGGGCTCTAGACCATCCTTGGCCCTGCTGCCCTCCCATGGAGGGAGGAAAAAAAGCAGCCAGCCGTCGCATGACTTCTTGCCCCCTCCAGGGCTCAGGTAGCATCTAGCTGGCTCGGCTGCCTCAGGCCCCCTTTTGAGCTCCGGCCAGCAGCAGCTAGTCAGCTCGGCAGCCGCCTCACACACACGCCCAACTGCTCTCTCTGGGGCTCAGACAGTGGCCAGCCCCATACACCCACTTTGCTTACGTCTGGAGTGGATCAGGCAGGAGGAAAAGGTGGGGGCAGTCATTCAGCTGCCCCATCCCGGACTTTTGCCAGGGCCCCAGAATCACTAAAACCGTCCCACCCTGATGTTGCCTCCTGGCACCGGCATTCAGGCTTACCTGGAATGTGGCTGTTGACAGACCCTCCTCCATGAATCTGTCTAGTTCTCTTTTAGAGCGAATGGCTACCGCAACACCTGGTTGTATTTCCTTTTGTTCCTGTATTTCCTGTTGTGGGGGGGGAAGGGAAAGGAGTTTGTAAGCCGCTCTGAGACTCCTTTGGGTAGCGAAGGGCGGGGTATAAACCCAATCTCTTCTTCTCTTCTTCTTCACCCCCCTCCCAGCCCATGAGGCCTTTCAGCTGCTCTCCTTTATACAGTTTCTATCTCCGGTACCTGGCATTACGATTTATGGCACACACGTCCTGGCCCAATAAAGTGACATTTATGTCAGATCCAGCCCTCGTAACAAATGAGCTTGACACCTGTGCAATAGAGGGTGGTCCCTGAGAGCCTTAACCCCCCCCCCCGCAGACCTTTTCAAGCACTGCAGGAAGCTGAATAATATAGTGTGTCAAAAAAACACTGACAGATTGAGAAGGATCAGTAACGAGGCACTGAAACGCCCGTACAAATACCTATGTGGCTGTATCCAGATTTCACGTTATCAGACTGAAGGATCATTGCTGAAGAGGGTTGAAAATTCAAGATGTCATTTTTTAAAATTGTAGCCCATTTAGGTGTTTCCTAGACTGCTTAGCTGACTGGAAAAAAACCCACCCTCCGTCCCTGTCTATTCCGCTGCTTCCTGTTGGTAAAAAAGGAGATAAGAAAAAAGACTAAAGCAAAGAGCAGGACATTGAGCACATCTTAAAAATTCAGCTTCATGTTAAGAAGAAGAAGAAGAAGAAGAGATTGGATTTATACCCCGCCCTTCACTACCCAAAGGTGTCTCAGAGCGGCTTACAAACTCCTTCCCCTTCCCCTCCCCACAACAGATACCCTGTGAGGTAGAAGAAGAGATTGGATTTATACCCCACCCTTCACTACCCAAAGGTGTCTCAGAGCAACTTACAAACTCCTTCCCCTTCCCCTCCCCACAACAGATACCCTGTGAGGTAGGTGGGGCTGAGAGAACTCTTGACAGAAACTGCTCTTTTTCAAAGGCAGCTCTTATCAGAATGATGGCTTGGCCAAAGTCATCATTAACCACTACATCAAACCGGCTTGCTCTCTCTCTCATTTTCTGTGCATGTATGTCACATACGTCTACAGGGCAAAATCCCAGTTCAGTTGAACTCAGATGTAGTTTTGGCACAAAATTCCATTTACTGGTGGTAAATCATTACCAGGAGAAGTCTGCAGATACGTTTCCCCATGCCCTGAATAGTCAGCAATGGCAGGTCCTTGCAGGCACATTCAGAGCTATATCACTGGGTTGTAGCTCTTCTGTGCAAATACTTCCAGTGGATGTTATCAATCAATGCAACTTGCTTTTACGTCATTTGTTGAGGACCAGGCTGTTCCATAATTCCGTGACATAGAACTCTGAAAGAATGCATAGCTCAGATAATATTATCCATGAGAACTGCCAGTTTAACTGTTCTGTCATATGAAGTGCGGCAATGATACAAATGCATTGAAATTGTCAGTGTGTTTGCAGTTCACCTACAGAGGTTAATTAGCAAGCTGTTCATTTTCTCGCAATAATTCTTTGTATCATTACTTGAATTCAGTCTGGTGTACAAGGTACGTTACAGAAGTAAGTAAGAAGGAAGCAATCAATCCCATGCATGCTTAACATAACACAAGAACAGTCCTGTTGGATCAGTCCAAAGGTCCTTTTCGAGACCAACATCTTGTTTCCAACAGTGACCAACAAGACACCCAGGGCTGCCTGAAGCCGGCCACAAATGCATTCAGCAGCATAATGCTTCTGAAAAAGGAGGCTCCATTTAGCCATCTTGGCTCATAGATATTAGTAGACTAATCCTGCATGAATTCGACTTATCTCCTTTCAAAGCCATCTAAACCACTGGCACTGAATTCCGTGCACTAGTTCTGTGTTGGGTATATAAATACTTGCTTTTGTCTGCCCTTCATCTATGGCCAATCTGTCATAAACTTCTGTCATGTTCCCACCTCCCAGTCAATTTTTTGCAAGGTAAAAAGTGCGAGGCTTTTTTTGTGGGGAAGGAGCCCCAACCACTTGAGTATGTCAGTTGCCCTTTTCTGCACGTTTCCCAGATAAATCCTATCCTTTTTTCAGGTGGGATGATCAGAACTGTTGTGGGCTGACGACGAAGAAACGGTAACTGTTGAAGATTTTCTATTCCTTGACTCATCAACCAAAAGTGAGACTGCAGCCAATTAATCAGAAGGAGACGGAGACTGGGAAGAGAAGCCATGAAGGAGCTAGAAAAGATCCTTGAGTGTAAGGGTGTGTCAGGGGCAACCAAGATCAAGATAATTCATCCTATAGTATCCCCCGTAGCTAGGGATTTTTTGGGGAGGGGGCCTTGGGGGGGCACCAGCTAATTACATCAAAGGCTCCAGGGCAAGGGGGGGGTCTGCTTGGCGTGCACCCCCACGGCCCCCACTACAGCCTTGCTCTGAGGCGAACCAGAATCCCAGTGTTAATAGACACTAAAAGGTCTAGGAAAGCTGCTGTGTTAAAAAAAAAAAAGGAGAGCAGGGAACAAGCTTCCTCCCTCACTCTCTCTCACACAGAGACCTTTAGTGGCATCACTCCTCCCTCCATCCCTGAGCCCCAAAGACCTTTTCCGAAGCCTGGTGCAGAAAATCCAACAGGAGGAGCTAACTGCTGCAATCCGACCAATGTGTGCGTGACTCAGTCAACCACCGGTTGCTGCTGGATCCTAAAGAGACTCAGTTCATTGCAGATGAGCGCAAACAGGGAAATGCCGGCTCAGATTGATCAGGGGGTGAGGGGGCCGGAGGGAGGGAGGGGGAGCTGAAGATCGGGGAGGGGCCCGCAAAAACAGCGTGAGGGGCGGGCCCCGTGGGCCCCACGTTAGCTACGGGCCTGATGGGTGTGAAAGTTGTACGGTGTGGTGAAGGAGGCTGACAGGAAGAAAGATGATTGATTTTAAACGTGGTGGTGGAGGAGAGTTTTACAGATACCAAGTGCATGTATGGGGGCGGGGAATTATGTAGTGTGTTTGGCTTTATAAATGAATCCAGCAAATACATTTTTATGCAGTTCTGCCTATAAAGCAAGCACCTGTGTGGACAAGAACCTGACTTCCATGAAGCTTTGCAAAAGCTTTATCCAATCCAAAGCCTTTTATTGGCATCTCTCCTTATAATAATTATCTTTTGGTTTCATAAGATTCCATGCGCTCCCATTGGCTGTAAAATGCCCTCCCTCAGCCATTGGCCCATCAGCCGCCACTCAAGAATACTTGCGTGCCATTGGCCGGGTGCTGGGTCTGCTCCTTTCCCCACCCACTCCCCCTTCAGACAGATTTGCATGTCAGATTTACTGGCAGACCAGCTCTCTCTCCTGAGGAAGACAGTTCTCTTGACTCCTGTGAGGGACTGTCCCCTCAGTGGCTGTTGGTAGGCAGCCAAGCTTGGTTCTGTGAGTAAAAAAACAAAGGACTTTCAGCATAACCCCCTCCCCCACCCATAACCCCCTCCCCAACGGCCACTTTCCTGTCAGAATAAATGGAAAAAGGCTCTTTCTCCTGCTTAGCTTCAGCATGGCTGGCTGGCTAATGAGGTGGGCCAGCAACCATCAAACCATTTTCTTCAACTCCCCGCTGTGCGGCTGACTTTCCCCTAGGGCTCCCCCACCTCTCCCACTATTACAATTGACCTCCAGATGACAGAGATCAGTTCCCCAGGAGAAAATGGTTGCTTTGGAGGGTAGACTCTATGGTATTACACCCTGCTGAGTCCTTCCACACACACCACAAATGCTGTCCTCCACAGGATCCACCCCCCCAAATCTCCAGGTATTTCCCTAATCAGAGTTGGCACCTGTACTTTCTCCTCTGTCAGTAAAAGGCCCTTTCCACACCTATGTTGGCCTTTGGGAGAAAACTCATTGGGCCCAGTCCTGATCAGGTTGCCAACTCCAGGTGGGCAATTCCTGGAGATTAGAGGGACGGAGCCTGGAGAGGGTGAGGTTTGAAGAGGGGTGGCACCTCAGACAGGTACGATGCCATAGACTCCACCCTCCAATCCAGCCATTCCCTGATGGGGAACCATTGTTGCCAATCTCCAGGTGGGGGCTGGAGATCACTCAAAATTACAACTGCTCTCTAGGAGGGAGGGGGGAGGAGATGGAAAACTAAAGGTAGGTTGATGGTTGGCTGGGAGGGAGATAGGGTTATCAACTCCAGGTTGGGAAATTCCTGGAGATTTGAGGGGTCGAACCTGGAGAGGGTGAGTGTTGAGGAGGGGTGGGACCTCAGACAGGTACAATGCCATAGACTCCACCCTCTAAACCAGCCACTCCCTCCTGGGGAACCACTGTTACCAATCTTGGGGGTGGGCTGGAGATCACTCAAAATTACTACTGCTCTTCAGGTAGCAAAGATCAGTTCCTCTGGAGAAAATGGTGGACTCTGTCATTATACCCTGCTGAGATTGCCACAGCAAATTGTCACTGAGTGCCCAAAGCCGGGGCATTCTCCCAGAGCCTCTTTCTAGAGCCCATTGTATTTATTTCCACAACGGGCCTTATTCCTAGTATATATATAAAGATACAGTAGTCTAAATACAAAATCGAGGAGAGTAAAATTAAAATTGCAGAGTAACTTCACAGAGTGACATCATAATAAGAGTAGCATCATAATGAAACCTAGTTCATAATATCACTTATCAGGCCGTAAAACCATGGCACTGCAGAGAAACCTTGCTACTATTTCAGTTATTTCTGTACCTGAATTATCAAGCAAGAAAAGGAGCTTAAAATCATCAGGGGTCTCTAAAACTTGGCCTAATATGGGGTACAGATCCCGATGGGACACCAAGTAGAGAGGGCCCTGGAGGAGGACATGTGCAACAGTTTCAACACAGTCCTTCATACAAGGACAACACCTGCTTAGGATAGGGAGGCCTTTGGAATCTGCCAGATAAGATAGCTGAAGGAAGAACATTAAATCTAGCCAAGGATAAGGCTCTACGCAAATTTGGAGCTATGAGTTGATAAGAAGTATACTGCCGGAAGGTTTGCATTAGGAACAATCCCCAAATTTAAGAGAGAACAGGTTCTGTTAGCCAGGCTATAAAGAGTTTGTAGCTCTGATCCCAATAAACTAGATTTTATTTTTAGAAAGGCCTCAGACTCAGAAAGCATATATAAGGATTCTAGAGATAAATTCAGGGAACTTATTTTGGCTTCGATGTAAGATGTAAGATAGCCAGCTGGAATTAACAGATTCAGAAAGTAGTTGGTACATATAACTGAAGGGGTCGGAGTTGAAATGGACTCGTAGCCAAAATTTAATAGTGTGGATCCATGCCTTAGTAGCCAGCAAGTTCTGACCGCACTCCAAACATAAAGCGGCATATGGAACACACGTAGGCACCCCCACGATCTTTCGCAGAAAGGTAGAGTGGACACGTTCAACTGAAATGTCCATTGCGTCAATCCAGAGAGGTACCCCATACAGTAATTGAGCTCCTGTTTTAGCTCTGAAAGCTTTAAGTGCAGCTGGCACATACTGGTTACCTCGAACAGAAAAATAAAAGCGAGAAGTTGCTGCAGCACTAACTTTGGCTACATTAATAGCCATTTTGCGATGGTAGGTCCAAGTAGCATTAGATTGGAAATAAATGCCCAGATATTTATAAAGTACTGAGACTGGTGCATTGGAGAGTGATTTCAGCTCATACTTTATTGCTTACAGTCAGATCTTGAGATGCTTTAGCCGGCTCGCAGACCGGCTTATATTCCTAAGTCACACCACACCCAAACACACACCCACACCCATGATAGGATATTTACAGTGTACTTTCATCCCATAGGTCTCTTCTGGGATCCTAGCCTTCCGAGAGGTGCAGGCTAGGATCCGTTTAGGCTACTGTCTTTAGAAACTAAGCTTTGGCCCTTTGCCTGGCCACGTGTGTATCCGACCATGTGTGCGGTCACCCTGGGTACATAACAAGCTTCTAGCTCGTTTTATTCCTGCCTGTGTATATGACAAGAATCAGCATTCATTTCCCCAAGCTAAGAACCTTTGTGAATTAGGAAGGTAAAACCTAAAGCCATAATTCATATTCAGCAGGAAAGACAGACCCTTTTGGCCCAGGGTCCATCAGTTAGCATTATAACGGTGAGAAAGAATATCTGGTTTTACATCCTCTTTTGCTCATCAGAGATAACACCAAAGACTCTGTGTTATCTCCCAGCAGAGTACAATTAGAGAACACATCCTGACAGCACTAGCAATGTTATAATTCAAGATGTAAACTCTTATCTGGACATGTGCTGTGAACAACTTGTTTCCCCTCATGCCAACAAGAAAGAAACAGTTGTCTGACTTTGCACTTTCTTGGGAACATTCTTTGTTGTATCTGTATAAAACAGGGTGCCTCTCAACCATTAGGCGTTCGGTCTTTGAGACACGGAAGGACCCTTACTCTCCCTGTGTCTTGGAGTGAGCCCAGAGGCCTCTGTCTTTGTGTGTGTGTGTGTGTTGCTACGTTGTTTCCATTGTTATTTTGATATGTGCTTGCCTGTATTGTGGGCTTTCGGTTTTCAAGTACTTGGCTGGCCAAACCCCTCTGTTTTTAACTTTGCACTAATTCAAAAATAAAAGCAGCACTGTTTAACAATTTTGTTGTGTGGGTAAAAGAGTCTTCAACTAGAGGCCCACTCCTTTAGCGGGACCCCTGGCCTTAGCTCTGCACCTTTCCCACTCCCTCTGGTAAGGGGCCAACACCACGAGGTAGAACCGAGGCTTACTAAGTGTGCATTAGACACTAATGTGTGTGCATTAGACACGTGTCCGCCATTTTGCACGACACCATGGACCATCAAAAAGCCAAATTAATGTAGAATGTTGTGCACAAAGGTGGGCATTTGCAGTGTTACCTCTCCATTCTGCTCCCAAGGTCCTATTGCTGGTACTCCTGCAGAGTTCGCAAGCCCCTTCAGAAAAAGCATAAAGCATGGAGGAATGCATGAGCTAATTCAAAGAGGCTGTGGCATTATTCAGAAACTGCATTATTTAACCAGACCAGTAGGTATTCACATATGGGGTTGTATTCAGAGCAAAACTGATATCATAGCCATGGAAAAATGTAGACAGTAATCTTATGCATACTTGTTATAATAAAGGCTAGAGATATCCCCCCTTCTTTTTTACTCAAATCCTAGACTGGTATGTTTTTTCCCCCACAGCATGTTGATTTCACGTGCAAGGGACATAAACCAGAGACTGGCGGTAGGGTCAAGGTGGTCCTTGCATCACCATGGCAGCTTGCTTTCTGCTGTGTTTCAGTAGCAGATTATGGCTTTTAATTCAGCAGGGGCTAGATGAACCAAGAGTCTAATAGGGTTTCAGGAGGCCCTATATAACTTCTGACTCTGACCTGCTTTCTAAATCCAGGCTACTCAAAGTGTCCCTGCCTGGCTGATATCTCTTTGCCTAGGACTGTGAGCCCTGCTGGAACACAGGATATGCAAGAGAGAAAATTGCCTTAACTATAGTTTGTCTGGTGACACTGAAATGACTATAAGCATCTTGGAGTGTGAAATAAAAATTCAGCACTAATTTTATGATGGGGAGCTCAATTGTAATGTATTGAAAACTGACCACGGGCGAGGCAAGTCTCCATGCAGTCATGTGAAACCCTTTGAGCTTCGCTCTGGGAGACAATAGTCCAAACGGATTCTAGCCCACACCAATCACAGGGCTAGGGACCTATGGAGCTCTCGGCCACTGTATATACCCTATCACTGAGTGGGGGGGTGTTTTGGGGAGTGGGTTCATGGAGCATATAAGCCGGCCTGCGAGCCGGGGGTCTCTTGTCCTGTTCTGCACCTATAATAAAGTATGAGAGCTGAAATCACTTGCCAGTCTCAGTACTTTTCATCAGTCATGAACACCCTTTCCACAGGTTATTGCACACTTGATTACTTGGCTGTCACCTGCAAGCGAGCAGGACATACATGAAGTGAACTATTACAGGCTTTCACCAATTCGGCTTGGATAATAGACTCCCTACTCTCAGCGCTAGCTTGTTTCTCTGTCAAATTAGGATTTTATTTTATTAAATCTTATTTATTGCCTTAATATATGGCAATATGAATCCTACTAATGTTTCTTAGATTAACATACCTGTGAGAAGACATCTCTCTGTGAAACCATGCCCTGTTAATGACCCCCACATTATCTGGTGACCACCTAAGACCCTCCGCTTTCTGTTCTTTTCTGTCGTTCCCAGCTGACTTTTTAAAAAAATGTCTATCAGTCCCTGAATTAAAAATTTTGTTCTTCTTAATTTTGGTCTGTTTCTGTTACTCTAGTTCTTCATTAATTCATCCAGTTCATCCTGCAGAAGTTCTTGACAGTTTCCAGAGTGCAGGACTGTGACCCAGGATGGAATGGTTGTATCTCAACTTTTTAAAAAATGTATTTAGAAGATTTATACACAGCTTTTATAGTAAAATCTACACTCAACACAGTTTACAAAGTTTGCAACCACAACAAAAATTGAGATCTGGTTTTGGGTGTATCCTTGACTCATTCACTATCCTTAGATTAACAATCCTGACATTTAGAGTCCAGTGGCACCTTTAACTTCAGGAACAGAATGGAAAGGGAGACTGCTGAATTACAAGTTATTACAACACTTGGAACAAAAACCTTCCCAGGACTCAACAGGGATACTGGTTTCTTATCTCATTACATATGCTAACCCATTCAGTCCTCACATATGTATTCACAACAAGAAGAACTATACATCCTCCATATTTTAGTGTATTTCTTTTTCAGAATAGTATTAGAATACCAAATGTAATGCATGGAATAATGGAATGTTTTGCTGTTATGTTACCTCCACGCCTGAGAGGAGACGAATGGTGACAGTTTACTTCCCATAACACAGACACCCCTTTTTTAGCAGTCTGGTATTCTGTTAGAATACATGGTCTCAAATGACAAAGCGCCAAATAATGTGTATCCTATTGACTTGTTACAATTGTAGCTTTATTCATCTGTTTATCTAATTTTAGGTTCAAAAAATCTGTTACTCTAGGAATTTTAATATACGATTTTGAAAACTGACAGTAAATTGGAATTAATATGTATTTTCCATTATGTATTATTGTACTATGTATTTGCTTCCTTTGTTTTGATCCATAAAGTTTTTTTACTTAAAAAAAATAAAAATAAAAGATGCCTGCTCACATTTATCCCCTATTTTGACATATTTATTACCTTGCTGTTCTTTCCCCCTCTGAATTAAATCAAAACAACTGCTGACCTTACAACCTTAGCTTGTTATTTAGTTTCACTATGAATATCTTAAAGCATCTGCATCATGTTACATGTTAATTTGCTGTTCAGACTGTATCTGTAAATTTGAAATCTAGCTTCCTTCCCAATGTATTTGACAAACTGCTGCTCTGCACACGGAAGCTCATACCTTGAATAAACCTTTGTTGGTCTTAAAGGTGCCACTTGGACTCTAAATTTTCTGTATTACTTCAGACCAACATGGTTGACCACCTAGAACAATCCTGACATTTGTTAGATGCATCCAGGTGCTCAGGGCTTTTTTTTTGTAGAAAAAGCCCAGCAGGAACTCATTAGCATAATGGGCCACACCCAACATCAGAAACTTATTAGCATATTAGGCCATACCCCTGACAGCACAGCTCATTACCATATTAGGCCACATCCCATGTTACCAGAAGTGTGGTCATCCAGCCACACCCACCTTTTGCTTCTTATTCTGTTTACCTTGTTTGTTGTCAGAACACAGGACTTCTTTTGTAGCAGGAACTTCTTTGCATGTTAGGCCACACACCCCTAATGTAGCCAAATCCTAATGAGTTTCTGCTGTGGCCTATTATGCTAGAATGTTAGAGTTGGAAGGGTTTCGGCTGTGTTCCTGCAGAGTGCAGGGGGTTGGACTAGATGGCCTGCAAGGTCCCTTCCAACTCTAACATTCTATGATTCTATGATTCTATGCTAATGAGTTCCTGCTGGGCGTGGCCAGCTCCGGAGCCAGCCGGAACTCTGTTCCTCTGCATTCCTGCCCAGAAATAGCCCTGCAGGTGCTGAAGGACTTGAGCATCCAGAACTTTAATACCACATAGAAGGAGATTTCTGTGGCATATCCCTGCATATAACTTAATGAGCACTTTGAAGTGTTCGGCATGGTGTGTGGGCTGCCCAGCAGTGGAGAATTATGTGCATGCTTCTATGTTGAAGATCCCGTTCTTGGATGAGGGAGAATAGATTTAGCTGGAGAGAGGGAGCAAAAAGCAAGTTCAGAAAACATGGTGGAGTGAAGCGGAACACTGACTTCCCTGTCAAAAATTTAATGGAAGTTTCCCCCTGCCACACACACAAAGGCCTCTCCAAAAAGTCCCATGTATCAGGTGTGTAGATTCAGGTGTGTAGATTCACCACGTGGAATGTAAAGACTGGGCAAGCTATTCATTTGCCTTCCCCATTTAAACAAGACTATCTTCTCATAGCCCCAGGGAAGCAAGCAAGATCAATTGGCAAACAAACTTCTATTAAGTACACTTGCTGGAAATGTTTACACGTTGTTGCTGAAAAATAGGCTGGGTTTGCTGAAACTCCGGCCCAGTGTTTAACAACTTGTGTGATATTGCATGCTGTATGCGTATGTTTGTCAGCACCCGCTGTGTGTTGCAGAACCCAAGTGCCCCACAGTCCTTCTTCCCAATCACCTCTTTATCAGCATATGGCAAACCTCTTCAGGGAAAGGAGCTGTCTTGTTTGGTTTTGAGCCAGCACAAAAATAAACTCTCTGTAGAAAGGCAACCAAATGCTTGTTCCAAACCAGGCTGGCAACACACAAGAAATGGACCTTAATTGTCTATTTTGGTTTCTAAAAAAAAGAGCAGCTCACAATGTATCCTGTCCCATTGTTCCATCCTTAAAGACAATCTTTTTTATTGTTAACCATCAGTATATCCAATTCACAGAGTGACCCCATCTGTGGATACTTAAATCCAGAGACTGGAGCCATGAACAGGCAAGACACATCTTTCTAAAAACCAGAAAAATGCCCCAGGATTGCAGAAAAATCTTTTTAAAAGGGCGTAATCCCCCCCCCATCGGAGCTGCAGTGGCTCAAGTGGTTAAGATGCTGAACTGCAGGCTGTGGAAGGTCAGTAGTTCAGCAGTTCAAGACCCAAGAGTGCCGCATGACGGAGTGAGCTCCCGTCTCTAGTTCCAGCTCCTGCCAACCTAGCAGTTCGAAAGCAAGATATTGCAAGTAGATAAATAGGCACCACTTAAGTGGGAAGGTAACAGCATTCCATGCACCTTGATGTTTAGTCATGCCAGCCACATGACCACGGAAACATCATCGGACAGCGCTGGCTCTTCGGCTTTGAAATGGAGATGAGCACCGCAACCCTAGAGTCAGATTCGACTGGCTTTCGAGCAAGGGAACCTTTACCTTTTTTTAAAAAAAAAACATAATAGAAGCACCTTTAAGAAATGACTGGCCTCTGCAGTGGCCATTGTGGGATTGCTAGGCAACAACAATATTGCTACCCTTCAATACTTGGTGCTTGTCAGTAAAAGGCGAGGAGAAGGGGAAGGTCCCTAATCAGGTCTGTTTTGGCCTTTGAGGGCGGCACCAGGCCTAGCTGCATCCACTGGCAAGCCTGGTTGCTCATGGCTATAAAACAACATTTACAACACAAAAGCCAGTATGTGCAGTGGTTAGAGTTTCAGACCAGGATCTGGGAGACCCTGATTCAAATCCTCACTCTGCTGTGGAAGCCCACTAGGTGACCTTGGGCCAGTAACACACTCCCAGCCTAACCTACCTCACAGGATTGTTGTGAGGATAAAGTGGAGAACAGGAGAATAATGGGGGGCATTGGGGACAAAGAGGTTATAAATGATGTAGATGAATAATAAATATAGCTGAATATGGGGGACAAAAGAGAGAAGAAGTAAGCAAGGAAAGGTGAGGATGTGGGAGTTGCCAGGAAGAGAAAAAGAAAAAATAGCGGGAGAAGGGATTCAAGGGAAAGTGAGGTACCACCACAAGTCCTTGTGGCTCCCTCACTTGTCACTTCTGTATGTGGATGCTAGTTCCCAGGTGGGGGCGGGGGGGCCCTCAATTCTTCCTGCTCCCCATAGACACTGGCCAAATGGATTGTGGGGCAGAGCCCCGCCCCAACAGTCCTCCGCGGCCCCATGTGAAAAGAGTGGGGGACGTGTGTGTTATGTATGCGGACTGCCACCAGGGGTCCACGGCTAAAGTAAGGAGCTTGGGACCCAAACACAATGGGACCTTGGATCCTAGACCTCCTAGTGTCCACCAACAGGCCATCTGGTGGGAAATTCAAACCCTCCAATGGGACCGTGGATGTACTGGGTGGGGTGTATATAGTTGGCCCCTGCAGGGCCGGTTTTCCAGTCTTGTGTGTGAAGTACAATAAACGCATCTGAACGCGTGTCGTAGTCCGAGTCTCCATGCAGCGAACCCAGTACTTTACAGTGCGGGCTCGCCCTGCAAGTGGCAAACTCTGTCAGATGTACTGTCATATCTCTCTCCAGCCTTGCCTGGAACACTGTATTCATTGTTCGTTTTAATTAATCGACACACATGCACATAGTTTGCTTGGCTGTAACATGTGGGAGAGGGAGCTTACCGCCTTCAGCTATCTAGTGTCCTTGAACTCGAGACACAGGCTTGTTTCCCAGCTGGGAAACTATTCATGCCTTAGATAGTAGGAAGGGAGGGGCACTCATCTCCCGGTCATTATGTATTCTCCCGCTGGGAGTTTTCCCGCACGCGCATGCTTACAGTTCATTTGCTGATAGTACTTATGCATCATACTATATCTGGAAGCCATTGTGCCTGGTGGGACATTCCTGACAATAACTCTGTTCATGAATGGGCAACTTACTGGTATTCCAATAAAGCATATCTATTTTATGAAGAGTGCCTGGACTTACTTGCAGTTGAACCTGACAAACTCACTGCTTCCAAGGTAGGTGCACATGGTGCCCACTCATTGAAAGCGGGGGTCGCTCAAGCCTGCCCTGCAAGCGGCGAACTTGCTGCTTCCAGGGCAGGTGCAAATGGCAATTGCTCATTTGAAGCAGGGGGCCACCTGAGCCTACCCTGAATGTGGTGAACTCGCTGCTTCCAGAGCAGGTGCGCATGGTGCTTGCTCATTTGAAGGGGGGGCTGCACAAGCCTGCCTTGGAAGCAGTGGACTCACCACTTGCAGGGCAGAAGCAGGCGGCCCCCACTTCCAGGCACGTGGGGCGCTGAGTCCTTGATGTGATTATGTCACTCTGTGTGATGTCATTGTGTCAGGGACTGCCCCATCGCCTCCAGGCATGCCACACAAATTCCCCCGCCAGGGAGAAATGGGACCTGGGAACCAGTGTTCCCTCTAAGCTGAGTTAGTGTGAGCTAGCTCACAATTTTTTAGACTCCAGCTCACAGATCTTTGTCTTAGCTCAGGAAGGGATGGCTCCAGAGCAAACTAATTTATGCAGTAGCCAAATCGCTCACTCACAACGCTAATGCCAGTAGCTCACAAAGTAGAAGTTTTGCTCACGAGACTCCAGAGCTTAGAGGGAGCATTGCTGGGAACCCCATGCCAGCCATTTATCTAATTTTAACCTCATAACAGCCCTCACTGCTAGTCTTCCCATAATGAAGCCCAAAATTCTGTCTGTTGGACTGTACCCTGAATAAAGGGATGTAGTAGTCTTTCATGCAGGCTCCTAAGAAATCTCTTCTTCTGGGCATCACCTTCCAACATTCAGATAAGAGTTTTCCCCTTATATGGTAAAAGGTTGTAAAAATCAGAATCAATGAGGGATGCCTTTCTGTGGTTTAAAGGAAAAGCACCATCTCCCACAACATACATGTACATAACTGTACATCATAAATGCATTCATATTGAGCAAAAACACATGAAACTGGAAGGATATACCTTACAGTGAATCAGATGGTCCATGTCACCTGATATTGTCAAATCCTACCCTGGTTCTCCAAAGTTCTCCAAAGCTTTCCTAGCCATCCTCCCTTAGATCCCTAACTGGAGGAGCCAAGTATCAGACAAAAAGTACAGTCCTAGAATCACAGAATCATAGAATGTTAGAGTTGGAAGGGACCTTGTAGGTCGTCTAGTCCAACCCCCTGCACTCTGCAGGGGTGTAGCCGAAAGATAGCCCTACAACATACCCGAAAGATGGTCACCCAGCCTCCACTTAAAAAACATCCAGTGAAGGAGCATCCACCACCTCCCGAGGCAGACTGTTCCACTGCTCAACCACTCTTACAGTTAGGAAGTTTCTCCTGATATCTAGCCAGTAACGATTCCCTTGTAATTTCCACCCATTCGATCTGGTCTTGCAATCCGGAGCAAGAGAGAATAGATCTGCTCCATCTTCTACATGATAGCCCTTCAAATATTTGAAGACTGCAATCATGTCCCCTCTAAGCCTTTTCTTTTCCAGGCCAAACATACCCAACTCTTTCAGGCTGATTTCCCACTACAGCTGCCTCGGGGTTGTGCCACCGTTTGCCCAGATACTATTCGTCAATTTCACACCCGAAGCCACGGGGCTGCATTTTGACCCGCGGCTCGTCCGATTTCCCTCGCAGTTTCGTGATCCTCAAAAAACAGGATCACGAAACTGCGGGGGAATCGGACGAAGCCACGGGTCAAAATGCAGCTCCGTGGCTTCGGGTGTGAAATTGACGAATAGTATCGGGGCAAACGGCGGCGCAACCCCGAGGCAGCTGTAGTGGGAAATCAGCCTCAGTCTTTCCTCATAAGACTTGGATTCAAACCCTCTCACCATCCTGGTTGCCCTCTTCTGGGCATGCTTGAGCTTGTCAATATCCTTCCTAAAGTGTGGTGCCCAAAACTGGACACAGTACTCCAGGTGAGGCCTGACCATAGCAGAATAGAGTGGAACTACCAGCTCCTGTGATCTGGACACAATGCTTCTGTTAATGCATCCTAAGATTGCATTAGCTTTCTTTGGAGTCACATCACAGTGCAGGCTCATGTTGAGCTTGTGATCAGCCAGAACACCTAGGTCCCTTTCATATGTGCTGCTGTCAAGCCAAGTCCCTCCCATTCTATATCTGTGCCTTTAATTTTTTGTACTTAAGTGTAGAACTTTGCACTTATCTCTATTGAAATTCATTTTATTTGTCTCAGCCCAGTGTTCCAGCCTATCTAGATCCTATACAGAGTTATTCCAGTCTAATCTTATTGACATAAATGGACTTACACAAGAGTTACTCTGCATAAGTCTGCAATGTAAGGAACTCATACATGTAAAGCATGCATTCAACCAATACTAAAATTACTATTTTAACTGAACAGATGAGGAAACTGAGGATCAAAAGAGGAGTCTTGACTAAACCAATACAGTCAGTGGCCTAGTTCCCTCCCATCTGGCAAGGAAGGGATGGGGGAAACTTGGAAACAAGGCTCATTTTCCTGGGTGGGATTGATAGAATATTTCATAGGTAACAGTACTCACACATACTTATGGAAATTCCCAGAGCGTAGCTGTGTTTAGGCCATGGCACAGAAAGATGCATAGATAGTTGGAAGCAGATAAATGCTCCCTCTAAGCTGTGGGGTCTTGGGAGCAAAAATTCTACTTTGCGAGCTACTGACATTAAAGTTGTGAGTGAGCAATTTGGCTACTGCATAAATTAATTTGCTCTGGAGCCCTCCTTCCTGAGCTAAGAAAAAAATGTGTGAGCCGGAGGCTAAAAAATCTGTGAGCTAGCTCACACTAACTCATCTTAGAGGGAACACTGGAGTAGATCCCATTGATTTTAGTTCAGAACAGCATTCTTGTCACAATTCATTTCTGTACGTGACCTTTGGGGTCCTGTACACAGTATTTCCTGTGTATGGAAATACAGGGCTCAGGGTTTCCCCCATAAAATACTGTGCAATTTGTACAATTCTACCTGTGAACTTACACATAACACAATAAAATTGACACAGCATGGCTAGAAAAAAGCAAAAGGATTTTGAGCTGGGATTGTGAAATAACAAGATTCCAGAAACATGAAGCAGCCAGGTGAATTTTAAAAAAGAAGCCGCATAACAACTGTGCTGAACAGGTAAACAGAAACAGTGGCACAAGTTCATTTGATTAGTTTTTGTGAAGGTTTTTGTTTGTTTGTTTCACTTCAGCAATGAAGGAAGATTGGTGGAAGAAAAGATGGACTACGGAAAATTAAACTTTTATCTAATATATCGTATGAATAGCCTAGGCAAATAAAATTGTGTTTACCTGATACCCAAAAGCCTTTCATGTAGGTGGCAGGTAACAAAGAAGTTCTACCAGAGGGGTACCGCTGCAGAAAAGCCTCTATATTGGGGATTTACTATTTATTTATATATACTGCCTTTCTCTATTCATGTCTGAAGAGGTTCATGACATACTAAAGCAAACAAAAAATCATAAAATAATTAACAATGAAACCAAATAAAACTATATCCCATAAAATTAATAGCAGCAACAACAGTAAAAACCAGAAGAGGTCAATCTGATAACTTGATGATAATGTCAACCCAGTATGTGACAGCTATGAAAAACAGTAAACTCTATGTTGAGGAGCATTAGGAAAGGAACTGAAAATAAAGCAGCCAATACTGTAATGCTCCTGTAGATATCTATGGTGTGACTGCATTTGGAATACCTTATACAGTTCTAGTCCACGTCTCAAAAAAGATATCATAAAAATGTGCAGAAAAGGGCAACCAAAATGATGAAGAGGATGGAAGATGTTCCCTACAAGGCAATGCTAAGGACTTAGGGTTGCCAGGTCCCCCAAGGGGGCGGGGGTCTGCCCACTCGATGGGCCCCTTACTTGCTGGCTACCAGGGGGAACCCCACTCCAAAGTGCCGGGATCGTGGTGATGTGCCCAGGATGATGACATCACCCAGAGGTGACATCATCGTGCCAGGCACGTTGTGGGGGGGACGCTCTATCATTCAAGGGAAAACTCTATGTTTCCCTCTGGAGGGATAGTGGTCCTGCCCCCAACATGCCCAGTATGATGACATCATTTCCGGGTGATGTCATCGTGGCATGTCAGGGAGAGGGGCCGGGACTTCCCCCGTGACAACAAAGGTAAGACCTGGCAACCCTATAAGGACTATGGACTTTTCCAGTTTAGGAAAAAAGATATAAATTACTAAGTGGGGGGAACATTCAGTGGCAGATTAACCATTAAACAGATTAACCATTAAACAGCACATGCTTAGGGCACCAGGGCCAAAGGGGGCACCAGAAAGTTGGGAAAAGGGTGAAAAGAAAAAAAAATGAATGAAGATTTGTAAAAAAAAATGATAAAACTAGTGCCTATTGATCATGGTGCACCCCTATAGGGTTATCTTCTATTTCTTGTTGGGGAGGTGCAGTGTCATAGGCTGTGTTTAAAAGTAAAATGCATGTGTTTAAAAGTAAAATGATGGAGCCAAATTCAGTTGTCATGACAGTCATTTCAATGACCCTCTTTACCCCTTTTTAATTTCAGCCCCATGTAAATGTCAAAAATGAAGTGTGTTCAGTTGAGTGGTGCGCAAAAGAGAAAACGTGCAAAAAAGAATGAGCAAAAGAATCTGTCTGTTGTAGCCAAGACAGGAAAGCTGACAGATTTCTTCTTACCAACTGCAGAGAAAGATGGTCCAGATCAAAACCAGTGTCACTCTTCAGAGACAGGAAGTGAATCAAATCTATTTCCTTCATCAGAAACAGGCAGTGTTGGTGCAAGGCCAGATTTTCATGATGCTGCTGCACATGATGAAGTGCCACAACCTGGACCTACTTCCACGACAAGATGTGTAAATGAGTACAATTACTGGAAGAACGTGCTTTGGCGTGTCGTAGCAGTCATTTGCACACTGGCTGAACGAGGATTGGCATTCCGAGGAAAAGTGGGAAAAATTGGGTCTCTCAATAATGGGAATTACTTGGAGCTACTCGAATTGATAAGTCGGTTTGACCCATTCTTGGCTGCTCACATATCACGGTATGACAATGCTGGAAAAGGCAACCCTTTGTACCTGTCCAAAACAATATGTGAGGAACTTATTGAGTTAATGGTAAAGAAAGTGCACTCTGTCATCATTGATTAAATTACTGTTTCTGGGTACTTCAGTCTGTCTGTGGATTCAATGCCTGATCTTTCACATGTTGACCAACTGAGCACAGTGCTCAGGTACTTGCAAGATGGACAGCCAGTGGAACGATTTATCACATTTTTGGAATTACAAAACCACACTGGTGAAGCTATGGCACAGCAGGTGTTGAAGTACTTATGTGATGATTGTAAATTGGATTTTGCTAAATGCAGAGGGCAGTCATATGATAATGTTGCCAACATGTCTGGATGTTACAATGGCATGCAGCAAAAACTTTTGGATGTAAATCAGTTTGCCATTTATGCACTCTTTGCAGCTCATTCACTAAATTTAGTTGGACGAAGTGCTGTGGATTGCTGTCAAGTTGCAGTAGATTTCTTTTCCATTGTACAACTGCTCTACACTTTCTTTTCAGCCTCAACTGCTCAGTGGAGAATTCTCAAAGATTGCATTGGAAACGAAAAAGTGTTGAAATCACTTTCAAGCACCAGATGGGAAGCACATGCTGTGGCAACTGCAGCAATTATCAACTCTTTCTTATTTATTTATTTATAGTCAAATTTATACCCCACCCTCCCTGCAAAGCAGGCTCAGGGCGGCTTGATTCCTGAAGCTTTGGAAGATTTATCAGATGACCAGTTGCAAAAAGGTGACACTAGAAGGGAGGCGAAGAATATTGCAAACAAGATGCAAGAACTGGGATTTGTGTTCATGCTGAATTTTTGGATTGAAACTTTAGAAAAGTGTCATAAAACAAGTCAATGTCTTCAAAGTGAAAATGTGATCTTGCAAACATGTGCAGATTTGTATTCATCATTGGCAGACCAGTTGCACACATCAAGAGATGAGTTTGAGAGATTTGAATCACTTGCAAAGGACATTTTCCCTGATGTAGAATACAAAGCAACTCAAATGCGTAAGCATATAAGAAAGAGAATGCCCAACAATGGAAATGCATCAGAGGTCAGTCTCAGTGCCAGAGACAAATTCTGTATCTCCACTTTTTATGTAATTGTTGAAAAAATAGAAACGGAAATGAGGAGGAGACAAAAGGTGTACACTGAAATAGCAGACAGATTCTCTTGTTGGACAGATGTTCCTAATGCCACCCAACAAGGTGCTAATTCCCAATTATCAGAAAGTGAAAGGTACTCAAAGACTTGTCAGACACTCATTGATGCTTATCCAGATAACATGAACCACACTTTGTCTACAGAGCTTCAGCAGTTCCATTCATATGCTCTTCATAAGTTTAAAACAACCAAGAAAACATCTTTCACTCACATGGAACTTTACAACACAATTACAGAAGACAAACTAGAGAGTGCCTTTTCAAATGTTGAAATTGCCTTAAGAATATTTTTAACATTAATGGTCACCACCAACTGCACAACAGAGAGGCCTTTCTCACAACTGAAACGTGTAAAAAACCCAAATAGATCAGTTATGCTTCAAGAAAGACTCAACTCACTGTGTTCCGGGGTCTTTTTTTGGGGGGGAGCGCACCGGAGCGCAGCTTGGGAGCTCAGGAGCCAAGCCCTGCCCGTAGCTGGCGTCTTGGAGAGTCTTTCAGGCAGCTGAATGTCAATTTCAGCTCCATTATATCCTATGGGCCATTGAAGTCAATGGTGAAAACATAGGGTATATTCTGGGGGCTGGAGGGGAGGGGGTTTGAGGGAGAGGCTCCAAACTCATTGGATAGCTGATGGAGCCTCTCCCCAAGATACCCACAAAGTTTCAAGAACATTGGATCAGGGGTCCAATTCTATGGGCCCCCAAACAGGTTGCCCCTATTCCCTCCGTTGTTCTCTATGGTGGGAAAAAAGTGGCATATGCTAATAGCCTAATAGCTCATTAGCATACCATATGCTAATGAGCTCCTGCGGCTGTTTTTCTACGAAAAGACCCCTGACTGTGTATATTAACAATTGAAGCAGACATTCTGAGAAGTATTAATATCGAGGATGTTATCAGTGATTTTGCAAAAATGAAACATAGAAAAATGCCTTTCAGGTCATGAATATTGGAACTTTGATACATGTGAAATATTAAAATAGATGTCATATTGCATTTTTGTAGAACTTTATGTAGCCAAAACTTGGCTTAGTTTGTACAGTATATTGTATTATCATAGGAATAAATTTTTGTATTGCTGCAGCCTGCATTGTATAGCTGGTCAGACAGGTCAACAACTAAAATGGACTGCTGGGTCAGTGTGGAAAGAAGGGGGGCACCAAGATGGGTCAGTGCTGCTGAGGGTACCAGGGAGCCTTAATCTGCCCCTGGGAACATTATAGAAGTTAAAATAATTATAGATAGTGTGGAGAAAATGAACAGAGAAAACTTTTTCTTCTTCTCCCATAGTCCAACATTCTAACCACTCAGAGTTGGTGGGCAATAGATTCAGGACAAACAATTGGAAGTACATTTTTACTCAACCATCAGTTAACGTATGACATTCACTGCAAGTGGATGTAGTGATAGCCACACGCAAAGGTAGCTTTCAAATGGTATTAGGCAGATTCATGAAGAAGAAGAAGAAGAAGAAGAAGAAGAGATTGGATATATAACCCCTGCCCTTCACTGCCCAAAGGCGTCTCAGAGTGGCTTACAAACTCCTTTTCCTTCCCCTCCCCATAACAGACACCCTGTGAGGTAGGTGGGGCTGAGAGAACTCTGATAGAAACTGTCCTTGAGAGAACAGCTGTGCCAGAGCTTGCGACTGACCCAAGGTCACATCAGCAGGTGCAAGTGGAGGAGTGGGGAATCAAACCCGGTTCTCCCAGATAAGAATCCATGCACTTAACCACGACACCAAAGGGCAGGTCCATCAATATCTACAGGTCATGATGAATAAAGAGAACCTCCACACCCAGAGGTAGTAAACCTGTGGAACAACAGTTCTAGGAGGCAACACCTGGGGGGAAAATTGTCTGCTATAACCGGTTTCTTGGCCATCCAAGGCCGCAGGAAACTTGGCTAGATAGAACACTGGTATGATCCAAAACATATACCAAAGATTGCGCATCACCACTGAGAAGTCCCTATTCCTTCTGGCTATGCACCTCACCTCTGAAGGTAGGGAATATGAAGAAGAACAGAATGTCCAGGAATATATGGAAAGAGACAGTTATTTAGTTACCCTAATCCCAGGCTGTTTAGGACCTTAAAAGTTAAAACCAGAACCTTGAATTGAGCCTGGAAAGGAAGTGGCAGGCCAGTGAATATCTTTCAGAGCTGGTGTAATATGCTGCCTGTAGTCCATGTCTGATAATAACCTTGATGCTGCATTCGTGTTTACTTATTTCTTTACTTCATTTATACCCTGCCTTTCTTCCCAGTGGGGACCAAAAGCCACTTACATCATCTCTCCTCTCCTCCATTTTATCTTCATAACAACCCAGTAAGATAGTTTAGGCTCCAAGCATTTGACTAGCCCAGATTACCCAGAAAGCTTCCATAGCAGAGTGGAGATTTAAACCAGGGTCTCCCAGATCCTAGTTCAACATTCTAACCCACTACCTCACACTGGCTGCCATAGTTGAAGTTGCTGGACCATCTTCATAGACAGCCATCCACAGAGTACATGGTTGTTGTTGTTGTTCAGTCGCACAGTCGAGTCCGACTCTTCGCGACCCCATGGACCAGATCACGCCAGGCCCTCCTGTCTTCCGCTATCCTATGAAGTTTGCTCAATTGCATGTCCATTGCACTGATGACACTATCTAACCAACTCATCCTTTGCTGTCCCCTTCTTCTTTGACCTTCAATCTTTCCCAGCATCAGGGTCTTCTCCAGTGAGGGCTCCCTTCTCATTTGGTGGCCAAAGTATTTGAGCTTCAACTTCAGGATTTGGCCTTCCAGGGAACAGTCAGGGTTGATTTTTTTTTAGGACTGAATGATTTGATCTCCTTGCAGTCCAAGGGACTCTCAAGAGTCTTCTCCAGCACCATAGTTCAAAAGAATCTATTCTTCAGCACTCAGCCTTCCTTATAGTCCAACTCTCGCAGCCATACATTACTACGGGGAATACCATTGCTTTGACCATGCGGACTTTTGTTGGCAGAGCGATGTCTCTGCTTTTTATCATGTTGTTTAGGTTTGCCATTGCTTTCCTCCCAAGGAGCAGGCATCTTTTAATTTAATGGCTGCAGTCACCATCTGCAGTGATCTGGGATCCCAGGAACGTGAAGTCTGTCACTACTTCTATGACTTCCCCTTCTATTTGCCAAGGAGTGATGGGGCCAGATGCCATGATCTTAGTTTTTTTGATGTTGAGCTTCAAGCCCACTTTTGCACTCTCCTCTTTCACCCTGAGCAAGAGGCTCTTTAGGTCCTCTTCACTTTCTGGCATCAGAGTGGTATCGTCTGCATATCTGAAGTTATTGATCTTTTCCCCAGCAATCTTAACTCCAGCTTGTGATTCATCCAGGCAAGCATTTCGCATGATGTACTCGGCATATAAATTAAATAAGCAAGGTGACAATATATATCCTTGTTGTACTCCTTTTCCTATGCTAAACCAATCAGTTGTTCCATATCCGGTTCTAACTGTTACTTCTTGACCCTTATACAGGTTTCTCAGGAGACATGTGAGGTGGTCTGGTACTCCCATTTCTTTAAGAACCTGCCATAGTTTATTGTGATCCAAAGGCTTTAGCATAGTCAATGAAGCAGAAGTAGATGTGTTTCTGGTACTCTCTTGCTTTCTCCATAATCCAGCGAATGTTGGCAATTTGATCAGTTGAACAGATTACGGTAATTTAACCTGGTGGTGTCAGCAGCATGAATCACTATGGTCAGATCTACAGCTGAAATGTGTGCCTCCACATACAGGTTCAGATTGAAGAGCACCCTGAAGTTGAAACCTGCTGCTCCAGGGAGGGTACAGCCCCATACAGAGAATGTTATAACCCAATTCCATGATCAGGACGGGGGTGGAATAGGCCCACTCTGGCCTACAGGCCTGGTCCACCCTGCCCTCCAAGGTTTCCCCGACACCTGGAGAGTCTCTCTCTCTCTCTCGGGTAACCACTGCCACCACCTGACATTTGTAAGGCATTGCCCTCTGGGAGGGTCAGGACTCCCAGCTTCCCTTCCGAGTTCTGAGGCCTGGCCTCTGTGTCTCCTGCTGCCCAGCGCCTGGTCACCACGGGGACTCTTTACTGCCTTGGATGCCCCTGGAGGAACAGCCACTTGCCAACTCTTTGCCTTCCCCCGGCACTCCTTTTAAAATAGCATGTCCAAGATGGTGGAGGTCTATGTGGTACAGAGAACCACTCCCAACATCAAAACTTATACAGTATTTATTAAAGAGAAAATGTTTACAAGCATACTTTTAGCACACAATTGGATTTAGCAAGGTATTAAAAAGAAATGGGTAAAATGCAGTTCCTCTGTTCTTCTCTCTATACATGCCCTATCAGACGTTAAAATATAGAACAGGCTCCTTAGCTTAGGAAGTCACAGATCTCTACAGAGTCTACAGTACCTTGCGGCTTCCTCCAGCTCTTCAGGCCAGCACATGGTTAACGGCTATTCTGTCTGCTCTGATGGACTCAGCACAAAACAGAGCTTCCTCCTTGCTTCCCTGAGTTTTATTTTCTTTTCCCCACCCACTGACCAGGTCAGGCCAGGTCAGAGAAGCTTTTCCTGAAGTGTCCAGAATTTCCTTCCTGAAGTCTTTCTAGTATTTAACACCTCCAAATTTCTGTTCCTTGCTGGGGGGGGGAGCTTCTCATTGTCTAGACCTATTCGTATTTGTATGAAAGTGGGCTGAGGTAAGTCTGGAAAGCAATTGAACTGACTTCCTCCCTCCCAGCCTGTTCTCTGCCCAGAGAGGGGGGGAAACCTTTTAAAACTCAGAGTGAAGGCTTTGCTCATTTCAAACTATCAAAGGGAAAAAATGCATTTCTTCACAAGGACCACCACCCAAGAGTACTTCCGTTTTTTCTTGACTGAACTTCCACTACTGCCTCCAGCCATCAGTTCAGGACATCCTCTGCCTTACCTGATGCAGATGATAAGAACAGAGCTGATCAGCATCTCCATATTGAGGACATCCAACTCCATAACTCTGGGTCAGCTCTCCCATCAGTTCCATATAGCTGTTAAACCGCATGAGTAAGAGAACCTTCTAGAACTTCATGGCACAACTGCCAAGGTGCCAAACAATACACCCAGCCCCGCTTTTTGAAAATGACTGGCCAGAAATGATCAGAACCACTGGAGCAAGGTGCCCCTGATACCCAACTCAGCTCCCACTCAGAAGGCCACCACAGTTGATGGTAGTGAAGGCCAATGAGCAGAGTTAATCGGGCTGTGCATTTACTGACCCACTATCTGCAAAAATCCTCCATCAGGGCCACCAAGGCAGTTTCCATTATAAAGCTGAAACTCGGTTAAAGAGGTCTAGATAATCAGTTCTACCAAACACCACTCTCACTTGGAGAGCCACTAGCTACTCAAGAACCTTGCTGCCAAATGGGTTTGAGCAACTGGTCCACTGCTGGACCTCCTGATGGCACCTGGTATTTTTGGCCTCTGTGTGACAGAGTGTTGGACTAGATGGGCCATTGGCCTGATTCATCATTGGCTTCTCTTATGTTCTTATGTCCATAGTAATCCAAAAGGATTATACTGTGCTCTAGAAACCTGCTGGGATTGAACTATCAAGTCGTGTAGTCCATGTTGGTATAGGGCATGAGGAAGATCTTTATCCATCAGGTGGATATGGGAGGAGGTGATCCATTCCTACAGATTCCTCACTCCCAGGCTATTTTAGGGCTTTAACCATCTGGTTAATTGTTTGAATTGTATGTACAGATTTTAATAGTTTTTAAAGTGCCTATTTATGCTGTAATCAATCCACTCTGAGCTCCACAATAGTGTGGAAGAGCAGAACAGAAATCAAAATAAATAAATGAACAGGTTAAAACAAGCACTATGAATAGTGCTCAGAAGGAAGAGAAGAAACAGAAGAAGAGATTGGATTTATACCCCGCCCTGCACTACCCGAAGGAGTCTCAGAGCAGCTTACAATCTCCTTCCCCTCCCCACAACAGACACCCCTGTGAGGTAGGTGGGGCTGAGAGAGCTCTAACGAGAACTGCTCCTGAGAGAACAGCTCTGAAACAACATGCAACTGACCCAAGGTCACACCAGCAGCTGCATATGGAGGAGTGGGGAATCAAACCCGGTTCTCCCAGATTAGAGTCCCTGCTCCTAACCACTACACCAAACTGTCTGGAAGCTGGTAACCAGTGAAGCTCTTTTTAAAGATTTGGGAGACATGCACACTTCTACCAAGTCTATTCTGCATCAGCAATTAGTGTACTAATAGTCGCTTATTAGCATTTATACAATGCTTTCCCTATGTGATCAAAACAATACGAACAACTCTGTGAAGAAGGCTAGCATTTCTTTTCCCAGGCTGGGAGTGGGGAGGTGAGAAATGGTAGCTTCCTTAAAGCTGCCCAGTGAGTTTATGGCTGGGCTGAGATCTGAACCAAAGACTAAATGCAACCCCGATGTTAGAGCTAAAAGGATGCAATCCTAATCTGGAACTGCACATGTCTCATTGAAATAAACATGAGGCTTGATTTCCAAGTATAACATTTAGTCTCAGGTAGAACCAAAATGCCATTTTCATCTGTCAGGGCCTCCCTCTCTGCTCTGGCTTCTTATATATCCTTATCTCACACATCCTTGCAGAGGATCTAGCCTGTGGGCCGGGCTTCCTTTTGTCTAGTGGTGGTGTTTGCCCTCCCTTCTGCTTAGGAAATGACAAACCGGCAGCACTAAATGAAAAGGAAGCTCTGTGCGTGTGTTCACTTTTCCAAGAACAGCAGAGACCTGTTTTTTCACACAGAGCATAGAAATTCATTCACCTAGGCTGAAGCACAAAACTCCAGTCCTGGTTTTAGCTACGATCGTATCAGTGAAGAAAGCCCTGCTTAGAATTAGACCTGGGAGGTGATGCTGTCTCTTAATTTACTAGAAGAAAAACAAACAGAAAACAAACCCTGAAGTGGAACTGTGCGTTTATTGGAGCAGACCTTACACACAAAGGGAACTGGAGCTCCGAATGGACCCAGCAGCTCATACGTTGTGGATTAAATGTCTGCATCTCTACGAGCGGAGTCAGGGCTCCACTGGGCACCAGCCCTCCAAGAGAAGTACTAGCAAAATAGCAAGCAACCCCCCTCCCTGTGGGAAAAGGAATTCATCACAGGTGTCTTTAATGGCCATCCACTAAGCAGAAGGGCCAGCAAAGGAAGCATATTTTTGTGCCTACTAGCAATCACTTCTGGGCTGGGTGGGAATCAGTTTTGTCCTGATGACTGAAGTGACCTTAGGCATGCCCAGCAGCGAAAAGATCAGAAGCAGACTCCCTGCTTAGTGGACTCTTCTCTCCCTGAGCCATCTTCCCTGCCTCCTGCTGAGACATCTCCACTTGGGCATGCCAAGCAGAGCATAGTTTACTGGCATGCATGCACCCCCCCCCGCAAGTTTCAGATCAGGATGGGCTGCCCTGTTTGTCTGTCTGCAGCCGTACAAGAGAGTAAGTGTCCAGTAGCACCTTAAAGACTAACAAAATTTGTGGTAGGTATGAGCTCTCTCTCTCTCTCTCTCTTTTGCAGCGGCTCACAAAAGCTCATACCCCACCACTAATTTTGTTAGTTGCTGCTGGACTCTTAGTCTCTCCCCCCCAGTTTTAGTGTGGACCACAGGTGCTCAGGACAACACACTGTTATGGTTTTCTTTCTTGTTATTGGACCATCCCTGCATCCCTGTGAGCCACAGCTAGCAATGAGCAAAACTGCATCCCTTGAGGGAGGGGCTGCAGGCAGTGGCAGGTTAAGCACTCAGCAGACTAAGCAGGTGCTTCAGGCACCAGGGCCAGAGGGGGCACCACGAAGTTAGGGAGAGGGTCCCAGCAGGGCTTCCGCCTTCTTCTCTCCTCTCCTCCCAGTGGCAGATTCACCATTCAGCAGACTGAGCAGGCTTAGGGCACCAGGGCCAAAGGGGGCACCACAAAGTTGGGAAAAGGGTGAAAAGGGAAAAAAAGAATGAAGATTTGTAATTTTTTGTTTTATATAAAACTGGTGCAAATTGATCACGGTGCGCCCCCGGGTGATCTTCTATTTTTTGTGGGCGAGGTGCAGTGTCACAGGCTATGTTTAAAAGTCAAATGCATGTGCTTAAAAGGAAAACGAGGGAGCCAAATTCAGCCGTCACGACGGTCCTTTCAAGGAGGGGGGGCACCCAGATCGGTCCGTGCTTAGGGCACCAGGGAGCCTTGATCCGCCCCTGACTGCAGGCAATCAAAAGGAGCATCAATCGCCCGGGCTGCTGCTGCTGTTGCTGCTTGGCGCCGCGTCTTTCCGCCCGCCCGCCCGCCCTGCAATCCCCTCTGTCGCCGGCAGCGAGCAGCAGCGAGACGCGCGAGAGGCGAGCTCGAGAGGCGCGCGCGGTCTGTCACACAGGCTCGCAGCGCCGGCGCGCGCTCGCTGGCTCGCTCGCTCCCTCCCTGTGCGATGGCGGGGCGGGGAGGGGCGGGGAGGGCTCCCGAGGCTGGGCATGTTCCTGGGTGGGGGACGTGAAGCAGCCAGCCAGCCAGCCAGCCAGCGAGCCCGGGAGCGGCAGGGCCAGCCCTCGCCAGCAGGCGCCTCGTCCATCCCCGCGCCGCCCGCCGCCCGGGGCGCCAACCTGTTCGTGGAGGAGGAGGAGGAGGAGGAGGAGGAGGGCACTGGCCGGCCGCCGGCAGCCTGTGGCTTCTCTTCGCCGCCGCCGCCGCCTCCGACAGTCTCGCTGCGAGGCCAGCGAGCCGGAGCGGGAGCCGGACCTGAGTCGCCGCCCGGACGCCCCAGCGGGCTGTGGAATACCCCACCCCACCCCCACCCCAGAGGCGCCCCGGGAGGGACCGGCCGGGCCGGGGGAGCAGCAGGAGCAGCAGCAGGAGCCGCGGCAGCGGCGGGCGCCGGCAGGAAGATGTACCTCGACCCAGAAGCGGCCCAAGGTAAGCGCCGCCGCCGCACCCCCTGGGCGGCCAGCTCGGCGGCTGCACGCCTGTCGGGGCAGGGACCGGGCGCCGGGGGGCAGGGCCGCCGGCGCCGCCTTTGTCTGGCAGGTGGGGGGGGGCGGGGGAGAGAGGGGGGCGGGGGGTCGAGGCGCCGCTCCAAGCACCTGGGGGCCGGGGGGGGCCGGGCCGTGCCCGCGGCTGATTGGGCGGGCGGGGCGCGGAGGGGAGGGGAGGGGAGGGGAGGGGGCGCGGGGCGGGCCGGGGGACGTGCTGGCGGCGGCCCGGCGTGGGGGGCGGGGGCTGGAGGCGGCGAGGGCCGGGCCAGGAGGAGGCAGCCGCGCGCTGAGCGGCACAAGGCGGCGGCCGGGCGCCCTGAGGCGGCTTGGCGGGAAAGGTGGTGGTTTGGTTTTTCGAGGGGGGGGGCGGGGATCCTCTGCAGCCGCCTCCCGGCCCGCGGGCCCCGCCTGAGGAGGGGGCGGGCGGGCGGGCGGGCGACTCGGGACTCTCCGCGGCCGCGCGCGACGCTGCTGTGAGGGGCGGGGGGGCGGGGGCGGCCCCCTCTCCTCTCCTCTCCTCTCCTCCCCCCCGCCCCGCCCGGCCGCCGCCCCTTCCTCGGGAGTTGATGGAGTTTCCCGGCCGGCCGGCCGGCCGGAGTTCGGGCAGGGAGCCCGCCGCTTTCCCCTCCGCCCGAGTCGCGCGCGCGGCCCCTCCGGCCGGAGGGGGGGGGGAGGCAGGCAGGCCCGCGGGGCTCTGGGCAGGGCAGGGCAGGGCGCGAGTTTCCCGGCGCCGCCTCCTCCTCCGCCCTGGGGCCCGGCCCGGCCCGCCGCCTCGCCTCCCTCGGACTCGGACTCAGGGCCGCCGCTGCCTCGGCTCCCCCGCCCGGCGGAGGAGGAGGCGAGCCCCCGGCCGGCCTGCCTGCCTGCTGCTGGGAAGAGCCCGCCCGCCCGGGGTGAGGTCTCCGCCCGGGCCAGCGCCGCGCCGGGGGGCCTCGGGGAGCGCGGGGGCCGTGGGCCCGAGGGGGTGGGGCAGAGAGAGGCGCTTCGGGAGCGCCGCGGGACTTCCGCGCTGGCCTGGTGCGCGCAGGACACGGTGCTCGAGGGAAGAGCCCCCCGCCGCTGCCAGCCCCTCCCGTCGGGAGACGCGCGCGCTGCCTGCTCCCCCCCGCCCGCCCCCCCCCCCCCCTCGTGGAAATGTTGGTTCCGCTCCGCTCCGCTCCGAGGGGGTTGCCTGGGTCTGCCTCTGGCGTCTGGGATGAGCCTTCCCGGAAGGCCAGGCGCTTCCAGAATCCCCTTCTGACACGGAGGAGTGGAGGTGCAGGCCAAAGCAAGCTGGGTTCCCTCGCCCTTTTCTCTGTTCTTGTTAGTATTGCCCTGGCCCGACTTCCAAGTGGCTGGTAAGGAATCATCAGTGCAACAGGAATCAGTGGGATGCGTGAGTGATCAATAAAACCTTACTTCGCTTACAAGAACAGCCCTCTAGAGATTACGTTTTAAGGACACGGTGCAGTCCTAAGCAGAGACACGCTGCTCTACCTCCATTGAACTCAGTTAGCTTAGAAGGGTGTAACTCTGTGTAGGATAGCCCAGTAAATCTTCTGCAGCCGGCAGCATTTGGCTGTTACTGCTGAGAACGCTACCTGACTTATGGAACTGGCAGAAGTTTCTTCCTGGTTTCCACTGCATGAAGCATGTGAACTTGATCCATTCCAGTGGATCCTGATTAGTGTTAGTCATAGGAGCTGTGATCTGGGGCAGAATACCTCTCTGAATACTAGAAGTCTGAAGCAAAGGACGAGGGATGGCTATTGAACACATGAAACTGATTTATGCTTCATCAGACCATTGGTCACCAATACCTGGTCTAGCTGGTTCTTCTTTCACATCTCTTCTCACTGATCTTTTTAACTGCGCATGCTGTGGATTGAATTTGGGACCTTCTACATGCGAAGCAGGCACTCTGTTGCTGAGCCATGGCTTTTTACTTTCATAGCCTACCTGAAAGCTTCTTAGAAGCATGGGGGGGGGTAGGCTAAATGGTCTTTTGGTCTTATGTTTTTCTTATGATCTTATTCTAAAAATTGCATTCAGCAATTGGCCTTAATGCTGTATTTTGGCAATATTTGCCACAACCTAATTACACTGAGTTTGGATAGTAATTTTTTCCTGTTTAGCATTTTGAAGTTTGCAGTCTTTTACTTTCTCTGCCTGTTCTTTGTTCAAGTGCAGGTATAAAAGGAACTCTCAGCATCCACCCTCTATGGTGTTCACTATTAATGCATATTATGTCTATATAATCCTTCTTTCAGAACAGCTGTGTTTTTCTTCCCAGCCTCAACTCAGCTTTTGTAGGACTCAGTTAATTTTCAGTACTCATCGGTTAATCCATTTTTCCTGCTGTATTAGAAGTGGGAAGTCAAAACTGTGCATACAGTTCCAGACAAGAGAGATGGAATCCACTGAAGAACAGAATAGCTCTGTAATATTTTTCACATTCTGTTTCCTATTCACACTGGTTTATTTTTGACAGTTCAAGCAGTGTCACCTCTAAGCTAAGTTACTGTGAGCTAGCTCACAGGTTTTTAGCCCCCAGCTCACACATCTTTGTCTCAGCTCAGGAAGGATGGCTCCAGAGTAAACTAATTTATGCAGCAGCCAAATCGCTCACTCACAACTCTAATGCCAGTCGCTCACAAAAGTAGAATTTTTGCTCACAAGACTCCACAGCTTAGAGAAGGGAGCATCGGTTGCAACATATTAAGCAGAAAAGTATATTAAGCTGCCTATTGCTGTCTGAGTTTCTTTTCTGAGCTATTCTCTTTACTGCAGATAGTAGCACTTCAGTTCCTCTTGAGTAGGTACTTAATTCTTGGACCTCCTGTACCATGAGATCTTCTTGCTATGGAAACTGGGGCCCAGTACATTATAATCTACCTAGTGGATGGTTTGTGTGCTGATAGGGTTCCACTTCCCAACTTTGATGGTTTTGTCTCTTCACCCCCAGTATTATCACTTTTCCTTCCATCAGGAAACCAAACAAATTAATCTGAATTGTCCCTCTCCAGTCCCTGTGATCTGTTTTCCATCATGCAAGCGCCCCATGCCATCTGTACCCTACTGCCCCACCAGTCATCACTTAGGACTTTGCCCTGGCTGTTCTCTGTTCTCTGTGCGTAAAGTGCTGTCAAGTCTCAGATGGCTTATGGCAACACCGTAGGGCTTTCAAGGCAAGACGCGTTCAAGGGTGGTTGGCCATTGCCTTCCTCTGCACAGTGATCTTGGAGTTCCTTGGTGGTCTCCCATCCAAGGACTCATCGGGGCTGAGCTTCCAAGATCTGAGCCATCCAGGGTCAGGCCTGGCTGTTCTGCTGCACTAAAAGTTCTGCAGAAATCTTTTTCAATATAAGTGGCCTTCCATTTCTCCATGTATAATGTTGGCATAATGTACGGAAAATTATCTTTTAATTAAGGGTCAATGCTCATGACTCAAGAGAACATGCCAAGCCATATTCTGAGACAAAGGAATTGCCGTGTTGGGTCAAGCCCATAATTCAGTTCTCAGAATTCTGCCTGCTGAGCACGACCAGCCAAACGTGTCTTGGGACAGGTTCCCAAGCATGCCGGGGTGATGGTTGCTCATCCTCCGGCATCTGGTAGCCAAAGAATGTATGTTTGAAAACACAGATTACTCTTATCTGATCCTGCTTAAATGGCTTTACATTGGTGGCATCCAGAACTTCCCCATATCTCACTGGCCCATAAGATGCTATTTTTGTCCTGCCACTGACCTTCTAAAAAGGCAGGAACATATGCATACAGCCTCCCCCACAACATAGGCTGTTTCCAGGAATCTTCTGAAATACAAAAAGATACTATGCACCTGTTATGGATGTAGCTGCCAATATACTAAAGATTTCTGTATCTGGTAAGCTCAGTATAAGCAGAAGATGTATATATTTCCTTATGACAGAACAACATTGTGGTAGGGGTGCTATTCTGTATATTGTGCAGCACCACACTGAGATTTTATTTGTACACTGTGTGGTGCAAACATTCTCAATGTCTAGAGCCTTTTGTTGGCCAAGAGGGTGGTTGACTACTAAGTTCTAGAGAACTCAGCACATAGAGATGATTGCCCCCTTAGTCCTAAACACATTAACTCATAAATAATCCAACTGATTCAATGACACTGCATTCCAGGAATGTGTGTATTAGGATTGCAGTCTGCGCAGTACAGTAGTTTTTGGCACAAAAAAAGTATGGGAAGAAAGACATTTGAATATTGCTCTCATGATTCAATGTGTTTTGCACTTTATTCTTTCTGTAACCTCAAATCCCATAGCAGCAAGAGAGAACTGGGATAGAACCTTCATCATAGACTCACTAATCGGTCATGTGACACAGCAGACCCAAATAAAAGGAACCCTAGAAATCCATTTTGATCCTGCCAATGTAATTGGCAAAATAGGAGCCCCTGGGATAGCAGACGACCTGTTCTAGGCAGGGAGAGGTCTCCATGGGTACAAACTGATTCAAACGGTACATATAGGAGAGAGAGAAAAAGCATTTCTTTAATCACTGTCTTCATTACACAGGACACAAATATTCTCTGCTCATCCCACTTGAATACAAACCTCTTTGCAGACTGTTAACATGTTAACTGAGGGGAGGGGGATGCTAGGCTCCCTAAAATTGCACAGATTTTGTGGCCATTAATAGGAAATGACTGGGGTATCTTGTGCCACCTAAAAATTGTTGCTACAAAGTGGCTTCAACTTTTGGCAAATAGTTCACATTCGTATTCAGGTAGAAATCCTGTACCCAGTTAAGAATGCTTAAGTTCTCCTGATTTCAGTGGAATGTATGTCTCACTAGACCAGTGGTTCTCAACCTTCCTCATGCCGTGACCCTTTAATACAGTTCCTCATGTTGTGGTGACCCCCCAAACATAAAATTATTTTCATTGCTACTTCACAATATGTGTTTTCCGATGGTCTTAGGCGACCCCTGTGAAAGGGTGGTTTGACCCCCAAAGGGGTCGCGACCCACAGGTTGAGAACTGCTGAACGAGACAGAGCGTTGGTGCTGGTAGTGTGCTAGGCGCAGGACAAAGTCTGCTCTCGGTGTGTATGGGAGGAGTAACGGAACAGGCAATGTCTGAATGAAGCACTAGCAATAATGAAGGTAGGAGGCAAGTGTTAATGTAGTTGGAGGCAATGCATACAAATCGATGGGGCTCATAAAAGGCCTTGTGGAAAGAGCAAGGTTGAGGGAGGATTTCTGAAGGAGGCAGCTGACCCAGAGATACCCATCCAAAAAGGCATGGCAGGGAAAAGAGGGCTGATAGCAAATTATCCTGCAAGAAGTAAGATGAGAAGAGGAATTAAAGGTAAAGAGATAGTTGGGGCAGGCTGGTAATCTTAAATATGGTGCACAGGAGGAACTTGAAGCAGGTACCCTTGCAGTTCAGATCCCCATTTTTGCAAAGTCTATGGATTTAGAGAGAGTATGATTTTTTTTTGGGGGGGGTACATGCTAAGAAACAGAAAAAGAGAAGATCCTGTTGCAACCTGTTCATGAGGCTTTCTGCTTTAAACTGTGCAGTTCTGGCGCCTGTGTGGTTTACAAGCTGGGGTCTCTGGGTAAAGAGTGCTTTACTGTGTGGTGTATTAATTATGATTAAAGAGATAAACAATGTACAGTGAGAGAGACCCAGGCGCACAAGAGAGCTAGCTGGATACTAGGCGGTAAAGAAATCATTCAGGTGAAACTTGAAGTGCAATTGAATCAATTAGGGTTGATTCCAAATGGCCATTTCAGACAAAACATGCTGAGAAAAATGGCAAAATGGGTACATTTTGAACACTGAGCAAACGGGGGGGGGAAGCATCTTGTCCTTTGAATGCTAATGTAACAGGTGGAGATGGGCAACTGAACCTTAAGTAACATTGACTGGTTCTTGCAGCAGACCAACCCAATACTAAAGTGACAGCGAGAGGGGCCAGTGTAAAAGTTGGCAAAAGTTAAAAGAAGCTTGTTGCTGCGCAGGAGGCTCCCCCAAATGAGACCAATGAGGCAGGATGGCATTTTCGGGGAGGCTGCCGCCTCTCCTAAGGGGCAAAGGAAGGCGTGTGAAGCCCCCTTTTGGGGTCGGGTCGGGGCGTTCAGACCAGCACCATTTCCCCGCAGCCACTCCGGGGAGGCTGGGCCGGCGCCAGGACCGGAGGAATCAGGCCCTGCCTCCGCGCGGCCCCGCTCCTGTCGCCGGGTTCGGCTCGCTCTCCGCCGCCCTCCCGCCGCGGCTGCCAGAACTCCCCGAGCGACGGCCAGGGCCCGAGGGAAGATCTTTCGGACCGGAGGAGGCGAGCGAGAGGCCGGGAGGGCCCGAGGCTGCCTGGCGAGCCGGTGTGGCGGCGGGATGTCCGCCCGGGCGCGCGGGAAGGAGGCGGGCCGGCTGGGGACGAAGCCGCCTCCCGAAAGGTGCAGCCAGGGGGCCTCTGCGCGCGGCGGAGACAGCAGGCGGGGGCGCGTCACTCCCGCTGACTCCGCGGCTCCCCTCCCGCTCCGGGCGGCGGGCCCAGCGCTCGGCGGGCCAGAGGAGGCGGCGGGGGGGCGTGGCCTGCGGGGCGGGCGCCCGAGGAGCCCCTCCCCCCGCCGCGCAGCAGCAGCGCCGACCGAGGCGCTCCGTCGAGGCTCCCCGTTGCCCGAAAGTTCGCCCGCTGCAAGCGGCAGAGCCTCCTCGCGTGGGACGGGCTCCCGCGCTCGACTGCTCCGTCCCCGCGCGTCGTGTGCTGGTGCAGTCCGAGCAGCTTCCGCGCTGCCGCCCTGCGATGCGGCTGGGGTCCCTCACGCCTGTTGGGCGGCGGCAGCAGCAGCGGCAGCGGCGACCCTGTGCCACGAATGGCGGCGCCCTTCCTCCCCCGGACCGGAGCCCCGCAGCCTGCTCCGCTTGGTCCCGCTTCCGCCCTGTCGTCGTCGCTGCGCGGCGGGGCTCTCGTGCTCCTTTCGGCCCGCCTGGAGCTCCGCGAGGAGCCGCCGCCCGCGCCTAGGCCCGGCCCCCTCGCCGCCCGGTCCCCCCCTCGCCGCCAGGGGCTGCCGCCTGCCTCCCGGGGGGGCCACCGCGTCGCTTCCCCTCCCCGGCCTGGTGGTCGGCGAGGCCCGGCTGCGACCCTGGAATGCGGCGTGGCCGGGAAAGGGGGGGGGTGGGGGGGGCTCCGAGCTCCTGGGGGCGCGGCGGGAGGGGAGGGGAGGGGGAGGGCGGCGCAGCTGGCTCCCTCCCCGCCCGGGCTGTCGCGCCTGTCCTAGGGGGAGGCGAAGCCTCCGGGAGATGAAGGCAGAGGCGGATCCTGGCCCTGCTGCCGCCTCTCCGGCCTCTGGTGTCTGCCCCGCGTTCTTCTCGTCCGAGGCAAGGGAGGGACCCTGTCCGGAAAGTAAAGGGCGGAGAAAGGAGGGAGGGCAGGAAGGCTACCCTGGAGGGAGCAGGGAAGTTACGTCCCGTTTGGTGGGCATCTCAGGGTCTTTTTTGAAAAAGCCCGAAACCGGATTTAAAAGGCTCTCCTCTGTTTTCCTTGGTGGCGAGGGAGGTGATTTGTTCAGCTTTGTTCTGGGGAGCTGTATAGCCCTGTGTCCATCCGCAGGTTCATTCAAGGGGGGGGGAGAAGTTTGGACACCTGTCTTGTACTTCCTTTTCTGTTTGGTAAGGAATCAGATTTTCACATGTTGCCCTACATGAAGGAATCCTTGAAGCCTTGATTCTCTACCAGTAGCTCGTTTTACAGCCCCAAGTTGGAGTCAATGACATTTTAGTGCTATTTTTTCCATTGTAGTTTCCCCTCCATTTTACCTTGGGCTTCAAAATATTGGTCTATATCAGGTGTGCTGCCAAGAGAGATGCTCACAGAATACGTACTTGTAAAACCCAGAATTTCCAATGAGCCCCCCCCCCACCCAAGACTTCCAGGTATTTCAAGGTCAGTAGGGGAACCCCACCAACCACAAAATGTACTGTGTATTCTGGTAACAAATGCATCAAATATACAACAAGAAGGCAATGTAGTTGTAGACAAATGCCGACATTAGGAGTGCAATCCTAAGCAGAGTTATGTCCTTCTGAGTTCATTGAAGTCAATGTTCTTTGAAAGATACAACTCTGCTTAAGATGGCACTGCAAAACTTTCATTTCTCCCCTTACTGGTGGAGGACCAGCTCTATGGGTGTGCCATTCTGAGTGGCAAAACAGTTTGAGGGGGTAGAGTTACATTGCACCTGTCTACTGTCTCCAGTCTTCCTTTCAGACTTAACCTCTTGATGTTGCTGTTGGTCAATAGAAAGAAAAATGGGAGAAGGGGGGGGTTAGTTAGAAAAAAAGTATTCCACCTCAGTGGTGTATTCAAAGCAACTCACAGTACATCGCTGCTATATCTAATAATAAACTGGCCAATAGCTGTGTGGGTAATGAAAGCTGCACAACTGGACCAACTACAGACAAGGCAGGAGCCTGTATAATATATTCAGGGGACTGACTTTCCGAGGTATATGGAAAATATGACCAGTGGCAGATTAACCATTAAGCAGACTAAGCATGTGCTTAGGGCACCAGGGCCAAAGTGGACACCACAAAATTGGGAAAAGGGTGAAAAGAAATAAAAAGAATGAAGATTTGTAAAAAAAAAAATGTGCCAATAGATCATGGTGCCACCCTAGGGTTATCTTCTATTTTTTGTTGGTGAGGTGCAGTGTCCTAGGCTATGTTTAAAGGTCAGTGTTTATGGCACCAGTGAGCCTTAATCCGCCCCTGAATATGACTTTGTAAATTAGTCAAAAGAAAAAGTGGTCTGAAGGGGCAAAAAGGGCAGAAGGTACAGCTGATTATCAGTTAAAGGCATAAGTGGGAGGAGGAGAAATTAAATCTTCTGAAATCTTGGAGACTCCTACTGGGGAACATTTTGAGCAGTATGTTGTCGAAGGCTTTCATGGCCGGAGTTCATTAGCTGCTGTAGATTTTCCAGGTTGTGTGGCCGTGGTCTTGGCATTGTAGGACCTGATGTTTCGCCAGTAGCTGTGACTGGTACCCTCAGAGATATAACGCAGAAAGATAAAGGACTCTCTGTGTCAAGGTGAGAAGAAAAATGGTAGGCGGGTAATTTATATCTACTCAGGAAGGCGGGGTAGGGCTGAGATATAGATATAGATATAAATTACCCGCCTACCATTTTTCTTCTCACCTTGACACAGAGAGTACTCCATATTTCTGTGTTATACCTCTGAGGATGCCAGTCACAGCTACATCAGGTCCTACAATGCCAAGACCACGGCCATACAGCCCAGAAAATCTACAGCAGCTAATTTTGAGCCGTGATAGACATTACTGGGGAACTCCCCATGTGTTTGGAAAAGCATACTTGGTAAATTAATCAAAGGAAACCCGCCCTCCCGAAAGTAGCTGATGGAGTAAAAAAATGCTCCAGAAGGTATGGAATGTTGACAGCACCTGAGTATCACTTAATGGTTGGGGGGGGAACCGACCAGTAAACATCAGGGTCTAGGGAAAGATGCAGCCCATGGACTGCCAGCTGGCTGTCCCTGTTGTATGAAAAGTGCTCTTATCTTCTGGCCACATGTGTTTAGATCAGTCAGATAAT
Organism: Gekko gecko; assembly: GCA_029375565.1. NCBI lineage: Eukaryota > Metazoa > Chordata > Lepidosauria > Squamata > Gekkonidae > Gekko > Gekko gecko. The sequence continues at coordinate 96,203,360 of JAPDNY010000003.1, read as the reverse complement.
ACACACAGTGGCAGTCCTATTTGTCTACCTGCAGTGTGTATGTTGGGGGGGGGAATCACATTTGCATACAGAACAAAACAGAATTTTCCCACGCAGAGTTTTTTTCTCTACCTAGAAACAAACACATGAAAAAATTTCCCAGCCCATTGTGAGGATAAATAAGCACTTTACCTTTACTTATACTTGAAATGCTATACAAATGATTAGCCATCATCTCAGGCTTACACTTGAATATGCTTATTGCCTCGGAAAGCTACAAAGCAACTGAAAGCAGCACCTTCCTCAGCCCCTCTTGCCTTTGTCACAGCTCTGGTGTAGGAGCACTGGCTCATGTTAAACTGCCAACCGAAAGCGCCATGAGTCAGAACACTTCCCATCATAAGAGTTAAATCACATTTAAAATGTGATTTTAAAGCACACACTGCAGGCATGTTCTCTTTGCTTGTATAAAAAGTGGCACTCTTCCTTTTAAAAATGCAAGAGCCTCATCCTTCAGTCTGAGGAGCTAAGAAGCCCTTTAAGAAATACTGTGGTTTAGATGAAAAGCACTGTTTGGGACAGATTTAGACCAGGTCACCTCTGTGTAAAGTGTTGAAGCAGCTGGATTGCAGTCATGTTGATATTTGTGTAGTACAGGGATGTCACACCCTTCCTCCAAAGCATCTCTCACTGATCCTTACAGCAACCCCGTGGCGTGGGTTGAGCTGGTTGGCAGGAACTAGCTCAAGGCTGTGTGGTAGACTTCATGGGCTGAGTGGGGAGATGAAGCCGGGTCTCTCCAGTTCGCCTGTCACTCTATCCATTACATTTATGCCTCAGTTGGCACTTTTCCTTATAAGTTTCACTTCCCTAACATTATGTACCTGCGGTCTAGCCTTGGTGGTGGAAAATGTTATGCTGCCACATGTTGTGGTGGTTTCTGAGCACCTGTCTTCCCATTACGTTTGCTTCTCCTTTTCCTTGAGTCTCCCCTTCTTGCATTCTAAGCCTTCCTGAGAGTCCTGTGTGTGATCACGTCTTTAGGTTTGCAAGAAGTGGGGCAGATGGGCACCCAGGTGAGATTTCCACTGATGGTGCAGAATAAGAAGGATGTCAGACAGGAGGAAGAGGTGACCTTGTGTTGTTAATCAAGCCTGAGTGGCAAGTAGCCAATTGCATGAGAGCAGATAAAGCAGGACTACTATAGGAGGCTAAGGGGAGACTGAAAAGACATGAGGATGTTCATGGTCTTTGAGGCTTCATATATGCTATTGTTGTTTTTTGACAGTAGCTACGTCTGTGTTGGAGAATTAAGAATTTTATTACTTTATGTTGGAATTATTTACCTGACCAAGCACAACAGCAGCTAACAATAGTGATTATAATAATGACTCTGTTTCATGGGAGGAATGTTTAAAAAATGTAAGGTGCTCACTTACCAATAGCAATAAATATTTATACACATAATAGGATTTAATTATCATGGCTGTTGTTCCACGAGTTATGGATTTTTAAACTTCTTTAGCTCCAGAGGAAATACTTTCACATGTAGAAGCAGAAAATAACTCTCTATAAGGCTACCACCCTGCACATACCCATGTGTACTGGCTACTGAAATTACTGGAATGGGATGCAGTGGAGGACTGTAGTCTAAAGGCTGGATCTCCATCAAGGAATGAAGTTCCACAGTTCTTTCCAAGTCACCAAGAGTCATATATAGTCATATATATGGGTCTTCAGTCAAATAAATATAGAGGTTGTATAGGGTTGCCATCTATGGAATGGGAAATTTCTGGAGATTTGGGGTGGAGCCTGTTGTTGTTCAGTCGCACAGTCGAGTCCGACTCTTCGCGACCCCATGGACCAGATCAGGTCAGGCCCTCCTGTCTTCCGCTGTCCGCTGAAGTTTGCTCAATTTCATGTTCGTTGCATCGATGACACTGTCTAACCCTCTCATCCTTTGCCATCCCCTTCTTCTTTGAGCCTGAGGAAGGTGTATAATGCTATAGAGTCCATTCTCCAAAGATATAATGCTATAGAGTCCATTCTCCAAAGCATCTGTTTTCTCGAGAGGAACTGATCTCTGTTGTCTGAGAACAGCTGTAATATCATGAGATCTCCCTGGAGGTTGGCAACCCTAAATAGTCATGTGTTACACTCACATCACATTTTTTATGAGCCATGTGGTATGCCATTGGTTTTCAGAGAATAGAAAGCATTCTTTAAAACTGGTAGTGAGGACTGTACCATAACTAGACATTACAAAGAAGGTTGAAGGGAAGGACTGGCTTTCCTTCTTGTAGTGCATAAGTGATCTGACTGTCTCTGCTGCCTCCTTGAGTTAATGATACCATGATATCCATATATTGCTAAGACCAGGCTTGGGTGGGGGGCAGAATTTATTCAAAAGATTACTGCTGTAGTTTTCAGACTCGACAAAAATACAACTAAAATTTTTTCCAATACACTTGATTATCAATAAAAAATCAATCTAAACAGCAAACAAGCAAGATGATAATAACCGAGGTTAATCAAGGTAATTCAGGAAGAGAGAGAGAAAATAAACCTTATAACCAAACACTTCAATTCAGACCAAACTCATAAGAACTCATAAGCATATTCAAATCGCTATATTGGCTCCCCGATGGCAGGGCCTCTCGGGGTAAAAATGGAGCCCCAGTCCTTGGCCAACGCCTCAGAAGAGACTCCCTTCCACACCCCAGGCCGCCAGTCCCCTACAAGGACTCTGGGGGGGGGCGGACCCCTCCGGGACCCCTCCTGTCCTCTGGGTCTTGGCATGTCTCCATCGGAGCACAAAGAGACACATCCGAGCCAGGAATCGCCAAAACTGGCAAGAGATTAAACACAAAACCGCTCCTGCAAACTTTTAAAGTGACTAAAAGTGAGTTAACTGATCCCCCATTTAAGCGCTGAAGTGAATAGTCTCCAACTAACAACAGAGGTAGGTTCGGGGAAAAGTTGGGGAATTCCCCACCCCCCATGAAAGTAAGTGGTCCATAGTCTTTAAACCGAAAGGAAAAAAACATACCTAACCATGAGAGCCATTCCAGAAGATTGAGAGGTGGAAAATCATTCTAAGTGCATTCTAAACAGAGAAAGTTTACTTTAATTTCAAAATCTTTCTTCTTGTATAAACAATGTCTGGGAGGGGAAGAAGAATGGCACCTGAAAAGAAGCCTCTTACAGGAAATATTCAACCATCGACTCCAACGCCTCCACAGGCACAGGAAACAGCTTCAGACTTCCCTAATATGTTAGCAATGGCCCTCTGCTGGAACAGATGTCCAATATCAATACTAAACTGGATGGAGTACAAAAACAACTAGTACATATGGAGAAAAGAACAGATACCTCTGAAAAAGCTATTAAGAAAATGGAGGTAAAATGAAAAGATACCCAACAAAAACTGGATGAAGCAGAAAAAGAGAGAACTCTAGATAAAGGCCAATTATTACAACTTCAACTGGATAGATCAATGCATGTGCTGCGCTTTCAAGGCATTCCTGAGCAGAAAGGTGAAAATTTAAAACAACTCTTAAGCCTTGGCTCCAATGACCAATTTTAAACAAGAAGAGCTACAGAAAGATATGGATTTGGTATACCAGACCTATCCAGATTTCATCAAAAAGAATAATCTACCAGGTGAATTATTTGTTAAATTCTCTAAGAGATCAACTAGAGATGCTGTTTTAAAAGGAACAGCTGGGAAAACCTGGAAAGTTAAAGAAGAAGTGAAAGTTTTGAAAGACTGAGAAAGCAAAGAAGGCAATATAGAGACTTAACCCTCTTTCTCCAATCTAATTCAATTACCTATAGATGGATATTTCTGGAAGAACTTATATTTAAATATAAAGATAAAAAAGTCAAAATTGACTCTCTTCAGAAAGTGAAAAACGTCCTAGAACAGCAAACCCCCCCCCCAAAAAAAAGGGAATAAGAAGTGGAAAAATACTAAGGGGAAGAACAAAGCAAATATGAATCACAAGATACTTCAAGCAGCTCGCTCACGACATCTGGGACCTATGAATCAGAAAAGGGAACTTCTGAGACTTCTGACTCAGAGAAAGGAGCAGCAGCCCCTAAGCAACTTAAGGTTAAACTGAAATACAAGAAAAAAAAGAAGAAACCGGATAAATGAACTGGAATATAACACGCAGTCCACTGAATGTACATTATAAAATTACAACTCAAGCCATTTTTATAGAATGTAATAACCTAGATTTAAACCTTTCTATTGTAGGAACGTTATATACAAAACGTATCTTTTGCTAGTAATTAATCCTTGCCTTACTTAGCTTCTGTTTTAGTGTTGTTCCCATCCCCCTGCCCCATAGGATGTAGTACAAAAAACAATAAAATCATTATAATTTTAAAAAATAAACAAGCCCAAAGCCAAAACAGTGTTTTAACCTGCACCTGAAAATCAGGAGACTAAGGCCCAAGCCTAATGGTGGGAGGGAGTTTCACAGTCTATTGCTACTAAAAAAGAAAGCCTGTTTCTGGTGACCACATACCTCACCACTGAAGGATGGGTCACACAGAGGAGAACACTGATGGGAGATCTTAACTGACACTCACGTGGAGCAAGTACTACCTTGGTCCATTTAGAGCTTTAAAGGTAATCACCAGCACTTTGAAATAAGGTCAGAGGCAGACAAGCATTTTGGTATGAGTGCCCGATGTAACATTTTATTTTTAATTTGTGAAGGTGTTGGTGTGGGGGAGGAAGAGATAAAGGTTGTACTTGGCTTAGACACTAGGCATGTGTTGTACATAGATCTAACTTTTGTTTTCTCTCAGGAGAAACAAGGCTACTTTTAAAATATCCATATGATGAATCCGTGGTGGTATTGCCTTCCATACACACACACCTAGGAATACAGCTGTGATGGAAGGAAACAGTATCAGTGTACCTACTCCCAGGGCTTTTTTTGTAGAAAAAGCCCAGCAGGAACTCATTAGCATAATAGGCCATACCCCTGACAGCACAGCTCATTAGCATATTAGGTCACACCCCCATGTTACCAGAAGTGTGGTCATCCAGCCACACCCACCTTTTGCTTCTTATTCTGTTCACCTTGTTTGTTGTCAAAACCCAGGGCTTTTTTGTAGCAGGAACTCCTTTGCATGTTAGTCCACACACCCCCTAATGTAGCCAATCCTGATGAGTTTCTACTGTTGGGTGTGGCCTGTTATGCTAATTAGTTCCTGCTGGGTGTGGCCAACTCGGGCACCAGCCGGAACTCCGCTCCTGTGCATTCCTGCCCCAAAATAGTCCTGCCTACTCCTAAAAGGGTGCATGAAAGGCACCAGTGGGAGAGGTTACAATCAGATTGTACCTCAGAGAACTACCAGTCTCCAAATTCTAATTTTAAACCACTGCTGTTGTACAGGAGGGTACTTTTACCAGGATCCTGCTGTCTTACAGCATGACGTTCTGCCTTCCAGAGTCCACAGTCCCCACTGACCACAGAAGTAGCTTCACCATGAGAGGGTATGAACACTGAATGGCTTATGCTTCTCACAAAGGCAGGGGTACCGTGTGTTCACCTGGAAACCTCTTGTGCCCACCTCACAGCCCGAATCACTGTTCAGCAACACCTGCTGTTGGCAAGGAGCTTTGGGACCTCATAAGGGGTAGGACCAGAAGGAGTGCCACTCCTTGGGGTGAAAAAAAGAGTCCAAGAGCAGTGATGCAGTTGTCACAATGTCGCTGCATCTCTGCTTTGGGAGTGGAGCAAGGAAGGTGCTGGGCCAAGCTAAGAAGAAGAGAGAAGAGATTGGATTTATACCTCGCCCTTCACTTGGAGTCTCAGACAGCGGCTTGCAATCTCCTTTCCTTTCCCCTCCCCACAACAGACACCCTGTGAGATAGGTTGGACTGAGAGAGCTCTTTCCAGAACTGCCCTTTCAAGCACAGCTCTGACAAAACTATGGCTTGTCCAAGGTCATCCAGCAGCTGCAAGTGGAGGAGTGGGGAGTCAAACCCAGTTCTCCCAGATTAGAGTCTGCACACTTAACCACTACACCAAACTGGCTCTCCAAATGGCTGGGCACGTCACTCTGTGGCATGTATGCGAGGAGTTTCCTAACCTCGGAACAGATAGCCAGTGCAGCTCTTTTAAGACTTGTGAGATGTGGTTCCTGTAGCTGACACCCACCAGCAATCTTGCTGTGGTGTTCTGCACCAATTGGCACTTCTGAACAGTCTTCAAAGAGTGCTCCATTGTAGCGCATGATGTAGTAGTCCAGTGCTGGCACCCATCAATTTACAATGTTTTCTAGCTTTGATGAGATGTATAGTCACATGTTCTTGATTATTTTGAAGTTGCATTTTTGATGTTTCATGACTGAACAGCAGAGAACCTTGATTTTGTATTGGCATCGTATGGAAATGGCATGCAGATATCCTTACATGTAAAGATCAGTGGTTTGGGAGCTGGAGGCTAGATTATTTCAGGATTTTGCTGAGCAGAATGGAGCAGATCTTTCTATGAAAAGATACCAAATAAGCTGTATTGACCGTGTTGGAATGGATTGGACCACCTTTTATCTTATTTCTGTGACCTGAATTACAACAACCTTATTCTTAGTACTGAAGTATTTCCCTCCATTAATTAAATAACCCTGAACCTTTTGGTCTGTGATAGGCTACCAGTATAAGTAAAGGAACATGCACAAATCAAAATCGTTGCTGCATAGTAGGGAAGTCACTTTGGAGTGATTGCATATCTTAACTTATTCCACAGTGTCCTTGCTACAGTTATGCATGCCCTCAGTTACTTCCATGCTTTTTTCAACAGGGCTGTTCGTAGCAATCTCCAGAGCTTTCAGAAACCTCTCAACTCAAATTGTCTGAGGTACTGTGAATATACAACACTAGCTCTTGACATTGGTTGAATAGAAAATGCTGAATTGATTGCATTTAGTATATCAAACTCCAGGGGTTCAGGGCTTGGCTAAGATTCACAACCTCCTCTTCCTCAATCTTATTGATATAGTGTTTTCTAGACACATAATTTGATACACCATCACACCTTGATCTGTGGGTAGACATAATGTCTTTAGTGCTGAGTAGTAGTAATGTGAAATTTTGGAAGCGTAATGTAATCCAAGACCTCACGCTTACCAAGTAGCATTACCTCCATCGTCTCTGGATTCAGTTTGTAATTGTTCACTTTCAGCCATTTAACCACATCAAGACGTCTACTACATTACCAGATTGTGTGGACAGAGAGATATAGAGCTGGGTGTCATCAGCATGTTGATGACATTCAATTTCAAAGCTATGATTGATTTCTCCTAAAGGCTTTATATAGATATGGGGGGTAAGATTGTGTCCTGTGGAACCCCACCATGCAGTTCCTATACTGAAGATAAGTGGTCTCCAATGGCAACTTGTTGAATCTGATCTGTGAGGAATGATTTAAAGTAGTCCGAGACACTGGTTTGATGCCTGCTTCTGCCTCCAAACACCTCAAAAGGAAGGCATGATCTACTGGTATCAAAGGATGAAGATAAAGTAGCATGGCCTTCGTCTACCTTCAGATGGTGGTCATCAACAAAAGCCGCCAGGACTATCTCTGTCCATAGACCAGCCTTAAACCAGACTGTGAAAAGGCTCCAGAGCAGATGAGTTCTCCAATAAGACTGAGATTTGGTCCACTACTGTTCTTTCAATCACACTTTTGATGGGGTTCAGCTGATTTCCTTAAGAGTGTATGGGTTGCATTCAATGCTCCCTCTAAAGCTGTGGAGTCTTGTGAGCAAAAATTCTACTTTGTGAGCTGGTATTAAAGTTGTGAGCAAGCAATTTGGCTACTGCATAAATTAGTTTGCTTTGGAGCCATCCTTCTTGAGCGAAGACAAAAGTGTGTGAGCTGGAGGCTAAAAACCTGTGAGCTAGCTCACACTCAGCTTAGAGGGAACTCTGGTTGTATTGCACCCAGTGTTACTGCTGGAGAAGCAAGTTAATGCAGTAGTAAAAAGAAGCCTTTTCCCAACTTAGTTTAGCCTAGAAGATGGCCCCCTACCTTGACTCAGTTGATCTGGCCACCTGGATCCATCAGCTCAAGAGGCTCCAGTTGGTGCGTAATGCCTTCGCTTGGTCATTATTGGCAACTAGGCAGAGCGAGCATATTATACCCATTCTGCAGTCACTCCATTGGCTGCCCATCAGTTACCAAGCTCAACTGAGGTATTGGCTATCACATACAAAGCCTTTCCTGGCACTGGACCTTCACATCTCTAAGACTGGCTATCCATCTATGTCCCACCATGACTGCTTATGCGCAGGGGCTTCTGCAGGGGCCTCTCTGAAAAGGGCAAGACTGATAACTGCCCAAACACATGTTTTCTCTGTAATGGCCCCAACCCTGTGAAATGGCCTGTCTGAGGAGGCCCAGAAGACTCCCACTCTCCTGATGTTTCACAAATAGGTAAAACAGAATTGTTCAGGAGGGCATTTTGGTGAAAGAAGTAGGCTGCGTCAAAACAGACTGGTCCAGGAAAACACGTCTTTCCAGTACCATGTCCTACGTTGTTTAACATTTAAATGGTTTATACTTGTGCTAGAGTGTGTGCAGTTCTGGTCACCATACTTCAAAAAGGACATCACAGAGCTGGAAAAAGTACAGAAGAGGACGACCAAGATGGTTAAGAGGGGTTGGAGCATCTTCCTCATGAGGTAAGGCTGAAGAGCCTTTGGGACTTTTCAGTGTAGAAAAGAAACATCTAAGTGGGGGAGGGGACACATGAGAGAGAGTTATAAAATTATGCATGGGGTAGGGAGCGTTGACCCAGATAACTTTTTCTCCCTCTCCCCAAATAGTAGAACTCAAGGGCATCCGGTGAAGCTGATGGGCAGTAGGTTCAGGACAGACAAAAGGAAATACTTCTTTACACAATGCGTGATTAACATGAGGAATTTGCTGCCAAAGGATGGCCGCAGGTACAGATGGCTCTAAAAGGGAATTAGATTAATGGAGGATAGGTCTATCAGTGACTAAAGGGAACTTCCACATTCAGAGGCGGTCAGCCTCTGAATACCAGTACTAGGAGGCAACCTCAGAGGAAAGCCTTGGCCTTTATGCCCTGTTGTTGGCCCTTCACAGTAACTGGTTGGCCACTGTGTGTGAGCTGGACTAGATAGACCCTCACTGGTCTGATCCAGGAGGGCTCTTCTTATATTCTTATGATTTGTTCAGATGACAACTTTGTTTCAAATTACTGGAATCCTATTCATTGCTTATTCAGTGTAACATCCTATTGATTGTATTGATTTACATTATGTAATCTGCATTAAGTCTCAATAAGAAAGGTGGAATATAAAGAATGTAAATAATAAAAACAAGCTTCCTGCGAAGGCATTCTAAGTGAGTTGGTTGTTATTTCCTGGAGGTAGGGTATAAGATCATAAGAATTAGAACCGATGTGCATTCCTTCTGGTCGTAAAGTGAGGCTTAGGTCAGTAGGATTTGGGTTGGGGCATCAATCCTGTGCACTATTGGATTCTGAGATGCAGTCTCTGCGTTGTGTATACCAATGCATCTGCTGTTACGTGCACTTAAGCATGGTGGGTGTGGAGTTCCAGTCAGACAAGCCACATACAAAGTGAAGATTTGTTTGCTGGCCAGTTGCCTCTGGATATTTTTCTTGCCATACCATCAGTTGCTATTTGAGCAGAATCCAGCTATACTGGCAGCTAACAATGCTTCTCACTCCAAGTGGCAAAGCAGAAGGAAGTGATGATAAAGGAACACAAGCAAGACAGAAAGGAAGTGAGACCAGGAGACAGGTATGCTTGCCTATTTAACCTCCTGCGGTACTTCCTGGGACAGACAAGGTAACAGAAGCAGTAAGTGATTTTTAAGAAGAAACTTCCTTTTCCATCATGTAGCTATTGCCCTTGGTAGCTTCAGTCCGCAATGACCAGGAGCCATTTCCAAGAGTGCGATTCGCTGAATTTAGGGTGTGCTGGTAATAGGAATGGCCGATGTCCACTTTGCGTGTAGACATGTCAGTACCAAGGAAGGATGGCAAGGAGGAGAAAGCAGCCATATGATCAATGAGAATCTGTGCTTCTCCATATCCAGTACCCTGAGATCCATTACTTTCCCTTAGTATCACTATGTAATTGGAGCTGCGGTGGCTCAAATGGTTAAGACGCTGAACTGCAGGCTGTGGAAGGTCAGCAGTTCGAGATGGGGTGAGCTCCTGTCTCTAGTTCCAGCTCCTGCCAACCTAGTAGTTCGAAAGCAAAAAATTGCAAGTAGATAAATAGGTACCACTTCGGTGGGAAGGTAACAACGTTCCATGCACCTTGGGGTTTAGTCATGCTGGCCACATGACCACGGAAACGTCTTCGGACAGCACTGGCTCTTCGGCTTTGAAACGGAGATGAGCACCGCAACCCTAGAGTCGGATTCGACTGGCTTTCGAGCAAGGAACACTATGTAATTCTAGAGTGATGGCAGAAGTAATAAGTTGGAAATAGAGAACTAGGGAACACTTTCTAATTTCAATTTCCTGCAATCCCATTTCCAACTTCTTTCCAGTTTCCTGCAGTGTTTGACTGTTGTTGTTTGTTAAAAAGGGGGGATGTTCTCCAAGCCCGTTTATGTCCTGCTTGGAATCCCTGTCTTCTAATCCAAGTTCTATAGGAACTGACGTAGCTGCTGAGGGATGAAAGAAATGCAGTCGGTGTATGTCAAGAGCTGTCTAATTTATTAAATATACATTAGCTGATTTTGTGTATTTAGATCACTTCCATCCCAGCTGTGGCTGTACAAGTCAAGACATGCTTAAAAACACACAAGCAGTAAAACTGGCCAAAAGATGAAGCAGTGAAATAATTGCATCGGTGACGGTAACATTTCTAAAAATACAGCACAGCAGACTAGAATGTAGTAGAGCAAATAAAATAGATATTGCAGATGCTTTGCCAGATTTTTTTTTTCTTCACACCTATTGGCCCATGTGTTGTTGGGATGGATCCCTGCATTCAAAACAGGTTCTAAATTAGGAAGTGCCTCACTTCTTGTGAGTCTCTCTCTTTTCTTCTGTTGGCCTAAATGTGTATAAATAATTGAAGGCCTTGGAAGCAGAGAGGGAAAGTGATTTTGAGTGCCGCCGAGGTGTGAGAGCTGGTCCAAGGCATCTGGCAGTCTCAGCCTCTTGTCATCTCACAGCCCAAAACACAAACTATTTTGGGGACTGTCGTTGCAGAAAGTAAAGGATTTCAGCTGAAAGAGTCTTGAAAAGATGATGGCAGTGCAGGAAGCTGTTGGGGTGGTGTAGTTTGCTTCCCCCCCTCCCACTGTGAAACATACAGAGGGTTAGGGAACTGCATTAAATGTTTAATGAGAGCCTGGCTGAGCGAAGCTGGAGGAGACACAATGGGAGAAACTGTTCTCGCCTCATGGGTCACTGATTTTACACATAACTTGCTCTGTGGCAGCATCAGGAGTCCCTCCCTCATGGGAATGAACACACAAAGCCAGCAGGAAGCATGAATATTAATATTCACAAAGCAAGCAAGCAAGCTGACCCAACTGCACTCAAAACTACCATGGGATTTTGACAGTATGGAGTCTGCTGCTGCCGTTCTACTCATTCCCAGAACTGAAGATTGGCTCCAACGTCTTCTACTGGTGATAGAACTCTCCATGGTGGCATCAAGGTACCTTTCCAGAGCACCACAATGCATGGTGAACATTTCTTGACAGCACTTTGAGCACAGAGTTGGAGACATCTGAGTGCTGCACCCATCATCTTTCAACAGAGAGGACAACGAGCATATTTCTCTTCTCTGCTATCCCAATTAATATGAGCTGACTTTCTACAGTGTTTTGGAGCAGAGAGCCATACTGAACCCTAGCATTATGAACGGGCTAGACATGCACTTGGCAATTCTACCAGCACATGGTGGGGCAGGTTGAAAAACCGGCTGAGCAGCCAAAGGTTGCTCTTATCCTGATATTAAAGTAACTTAAATTTATTACCAGCAGTATCTCCCTCAGAGGGTTTGAAGCAGAAGGTGGGAGGTAACACTTTCTTGCCACTTTCTTGCCAGTACTCTCTACTTGCCCATACTGCCTTACGCTTACCCCACAATTTTATCCAGAAGAGTTCTGTATGCATATCTACTGTGAGAGATAGTTGCAGTGGAGAGAATAGTTACTGGGTCTCCTCCAAGATTCAAGGATTTTTCTCACTATGACTAAGTATGAATAATTGATTTGTTATTTTTATCAAGCAAAGGCTGCTTGAAACAGCCCCTGCTGTGCTACCACCATTATATACACCATTCTCCATGCAATTATGGATGAACTTAATTTCCCCCTTGCACCAGGTGAAACCTAGTGAGTGTACCATGCAAACTTATGCAGAGCTGCTCAAGTCTAAGCCTATTAAGATCAATCGGTTGAGACTGGAGGAACTCTACATAAGAGTGTATCACTAGTCATCTTGGAGTGTCAGATAAATAAACTGTAATTTAAGCAGTTTCCACATGGGCTATTTGCCCCAGGTTTGATGCTGTTTGATAGTGCAGGTTTTTCCTTGTTTCCCTATAGGCATTGTGATGCAATCATGCATCTCCGGGGGGGGGGGGAGGGGTGTTCCTTGACTTCTGCCAAACTTGTTTTGCTGTGAAGTTCCAGGGACGATCACAGCAAAGCCTGAATGCCTCTGGGTAGATAAGAAATAGCAGTGCCACTTGTTCCATTATGGCTGGAGATCTCCCAGCAATCCCCAATGTTGCCTGCCAGCACCTCAAAGGCTGGGGAGGGGGGGAATGGAAGAAAATGGTGTGGGTGCACCAGCATCATGCTGGTATATGACATTGCTTCTGGGGTGAAAAACCCCAGAAACAATGTCATGGCATTAGGGTGGGGCAATGCTCTTTGATTTGCCAAAACTCTACGGTTTAACCACAGAGTTGGAGTGAATCCAAGATCTTTGCCCCACTTCTGGTTTTAAGTGATATTGCATATTGAAGCAGCTGTCTCCACCCCCCAAATCCTCCTGAAGGTTCCAAACAGTGGCCTGGCATCCCTATTGGGAAAGTTTGGCTGTGACTTGGCAGTACTTTACACAGACACATCAGGTTCTCTCAATTCCCAGCTCATTTTTAAAGTAAGTTTCTAGCTCCTTTTGTTGCAGAGATATTGGGGAAAGATAGATTTCCATAACAAACGGTGCTAGAGACTTGCTTCAATTCCCAGCTCGTTTTTAAACTAAGTTTCTAGCTCCTTTTGTTGCAGAGATAATGAAAGCTGGGAATCCAGAGATCCCAACACCTGGATCAATATGATACCTGATTGCTGATTTCATTTTTTAAAAATGTGAAAAAGCCCTGGTGGCACACAGGGTGGGGTAGGGGGTGGTTGCTGCCTGGGGAATGGTTCCAGAAACAATGGGGACACTTAGCTTGTAGAAGCCACAGCACCGTGTCAGCAGCTGCAGCAGCAATGTGGAAGCTACAAAAAGCCTGTCTCCTTGTGGAAAACACCTTACTGATTAGCACATTTTAGTATGAGTCATACCCTCAGGCATAAGCCCTAAATTCTTTTGTCCATACTTGTCTTCAGCCCTGTGGCATGTGGCATAATAACCAGATCAGTGGCAGCACACCTTGAGGTGAGGCATCTGCCAGGGTCCAGGATCACTGACATGGGTCTCCATCAACATACCTCCTCTACCCGTTGCAAGCATTCCACCGCCTGTGCTCCTGGCTACCCAAGCTGCCCAGCACTGCCAAGGAAGTATATGTTGGTGGTGCAAGCAGTGCTTATGGTCAGAGCAGTGGCACTCTCAGCCATACACCGTGCCCTGTGCCACTGAGGAAGCAGCATGCAGCTGGCTGTTAGAGTGGGCAGTGGGAGAGATCATGAACAGGCAGGGGGGGAAATGCAGAGGCAGATGTGGGATATGTGGGTGGGAGCAAAAAGGGAGGTGTGAGTGGGGATCCTGGTGGTGGGTACATGAACTCTGCCCAGGGCCCCTCCGAACCTTGAATTGGCCCTGCATCATCACCACCACCATCATCAGGTAATAATTATTATTATTAAGCAATGAGATTTGGCCTTAACAAGTGTGCAGCATTAGCACTGAAGAGGAAAGAGATAAATAAGAAGAAATCAAGGTGCCAAACAACAACATAAAAACACTGGGCTTTGAAGAAAACTACAAGTACCTTGGAATTTTGGAAGCTGACAACATCAAAACTATTCTTGTTAAAAATATAACCAAGGAATACTACCAAAGAGTTAAAAAGATGTTGCAAATAAATTAAATGGAGGCAACCTGGTAAGGGTAATTAACATGTGGGCAGTCCCAGTTCTAAGATACACAACTAGCATTATTCATTGGGAACAAGCAGAATTAGAAGCAATAGATCATGAAACTTGCAAGATAATGACAGTGCATCAGTCATTACATCCTAGAAGTGATGTTGATCATCTCTACTTACCAAGAAAATTAGATGGAAGAGGTCCCTTGAAAGTTAAGGAAGCAGCTGGAGAAGAAAAACAGAGCACTGATTGACTACACCATGAAAAGCAAAGAGAAGCTCCTAGTTGGAGTGTATAAGGCAGACTGACTTAAGGCTACAGAAACTAAAGAAGATTACAAAAAGATGGAATGCAAAACTCACTTTGACAACTAGAATAAGAGGAAGCACTTGCATGGGCAATATTTGAAAGACATTGAGAATAAAGTTAATAACAAAAACACCTGGAAGTGGTTCCAAAATGGACACTTGAAGAAAGAAATGGAAGGACTCATTCTAGCTGCATGGGAGCAGGCACTCAAAATAAAAAAGTATGAAAGCCAAGATTCAGAAGACCAGTAATAACAGCAGATGTTGACTTTACAAGACGAAGAATGAAACAGTCAACTACATGGTCAATGTCTGAAGTAAAATCGCTCAAACTGACTATAAAGAACATCACAATAGAGTTGCCGCTATGTTGCACTGGAATCTTTGCAAGAAGTATCACTTACCATTAGGTGTGTGTATGCTCAGTATATACAGAGCTGAATAAATACCCCAAAAATAACATATTGGTATTTTTTGCATTTATTCAGCTGGGAATACGATTCACCTACTGATCTAGCTGAGCCCAAATAAAAGCTGATATTCGGCTTTTATTCAGGTTCAGCTTCACTTGCCAAAGCAGCAGGAGTTCACCCACCTTTGGTGTGAAGTTACACTGCTTCCAGGTTCCTCACATATAGGAAGTTCCCTTTAAATTTGCAAAGTCAAGCCACACACATGACATCTGTGGTATGACTCTGCGAGTCAAGCTTTTAAACTTTTAAGCATTTAAACAGCAGGGATTTAAAGTTTAAATGCTTGACCGGTAGAGTCATGCCACAGAGGCAGCAAGACTAGGCACACGTTAAGTTCCCTTTAAATGGCTTTTGCAAAGCCAAGCCATGCACAAGGAACCCAGAAGTGGCATGAGTTCACCCACCTTTCAGGTGATCTTGCACCTCTTCCATTATACCCTGATGAGCTCCATACCCTATGGAGCTCCCTGTGGGGATTGTCTCCATAGGATATAATGGAGAAGGAATTTAAACTTTAAATCCCTGCTGAGTTAATTTGCCAAGTTATGCCACCATTGCAGCATGACTCCATGAATCAACTCAAAGGGATTTAAAGTTTAAATGTTTGATTTGCGGAGTTGCACTGCAGTGGTAGCACAACTCAGTAAGTCAATTTAGCAGGGATTTATTGTTTAAATCCCTTCTCTATTATATCCTATGGGGACGGAGCTGAATACATTTGAGCTTACTGAGTATTTACCCGAATACCAATACAAAACTGATATTGGTATTCAGGAATATTTGGGTAAAATGGACCTGAATCAGGAAAAAAACAGATTTTTTTTTTGCATATCTGTAGTTACAATCAATCAGAAATTCATGGGAGCACAAACCAGACAAGATCAAGGAGAATGATGAAAGAAACTTATTTGGGACTCCTGATTGCAAACAGATAAACACCTGGAACATAAAGTCCCTGATACCACATTTGTAGAAAAAATGAAAAATAAAGTTTGAATAATTGACATTGCAATCCCAGGAGACAATAGAAAAGAAAGAACAGGAGAAGACCATGAAATACCAAGACCTACAAATACAGCGCCTCTGGGAGAAGAAGATTACCATTTTGCCAGTTGTCATTGGACTAGTGTTGGACTAGATGGGCCATTGGCCTGATTCAACAATGGCTTCTCTTATGTTCTTATTGGAGCCCTTGGAGCAGTGTCTAGAAGTCTCAAGAAACACCTGGACAGTCTGGGCCCTGAACAAATAACACCAGCTCAATGCCAGAAGATAGTGTTGCTAGGAACAGCAAGAATCCTACAAAGTTACAGCTGCAATTTCCAAGGACTTGGCTAGCTCAAATTGTAGAACATTGTCACGGGCTGGAGTGCCAGTCAAAGGGAGTCCAGAACAGGCCAAGGTCAGGAGCCAAGAAGACAGTGCAAAGTCCAAAAAGCCAAGCTGGGATCAGGAGCCAGAATTACAGAGCCAAGTCCAAATCACTAACTAGAAACGTAGTCCAAAGTCAAGCTGGGGTCAGGAGCCAGGAACATAGAGCCAAGTCCAAAGCCAGGGTGTCCAAAGGTCTAGGTACAAGAGCCAAGCCGGAGTGGATGCTAGCAGCATGAAGCTGACTTGTTGCTTCCACAAAGGGTACTACCCAGAGTATGGATTTAATGCTGTTACCAATTAGCCAGCTGCACGATCGCCCAGGCTCCTGTTAGGACTCTGGGCTAGCTGAGCATCTTCCCTGTAGCCTGGCCTCTCTTCGCCTGGTTCCAGTTTTTGCCACAGTCACTCCCTTAAACGAGTCACATGTGGGGGTGAGTCAGGAGGACTTTCTGCTTGCAGTTCTTCCTTCTTATCTGGGCCAGGTGTGAAGACTGCTGTTACAGGCACTTGCCAGCTCTCCTCCTCTGCTGCTTCAGAGGGACCAGCTGTGCTTTCTGCAGGCTCTGTCAGCTCATCCTCATCCATGCCCATGACAAACATCATCTACCAGTCAAATAGCTGACCATGGCAAGTCATAATAATAAAAACATATGTGTAGTCAGTCTTGTAGCACTTTAAACACTTTAAACTTTGTGCTTTTGTGAGTGGGTGAGTGAATCTGAGATCCAAGTACACATTACATGTGATCTCCAAAGGGACCTGGCAGCCATATGACAGCTGTGAGTTCTCCATGGAAACTCAGTTTAGAAGCCCTGCAAGAGCCCAATTCAGATTGGGATTGTGGCACAGGAGGGAGACAGGGCTCTTGACTTCCCCAGTGCCATTCTTCTGACCTGAAATGGCCCCAGTGGATGGTATTTGCCCCACGGGCGGGCTGCATCTTCAGCCCTATGATGGGACCAATAAACTGTAGAGGGGGAGGCAGGAACCCCTCGTTCCATGTGTCATAATCTCAGTCTAAATCAAGCCCCTGTGGCACCTCATGGGGAATATGCGGTTGGTGTCCTCCTACTGCAAGTCCCCATGGCGTTCACATGGTAGATGTAACACGTAGTTTGGGAGTGCTGGAGAGACTGAAGTAGGTGTGGGTGAGATAAACTAGGGAAAGGTATGGGGGAAGGATAATTCAGATTTGTTATTCAAACCAAAGGCTGACCCAGTTATGCAAGCAGACCAAGCAGTCACTTAGGGTGGCTGAATTTTCAGAAATTAAGCCCATCAAGCATTTTACACTCTGAGAGGTAGTTTCCATCTCCATCTCTCCAGAATCCCTTGCTATACCACAGGGGAAACTGGGAGCAATTCTTGATTGAATAAGTTTCCCATCAGCCAGAGACACCACTTAGAGAGGACAATGGTTGGTGACTTCTTTTTCAATGTATCTGAAGAAGTCTGTGTGCACACGAAAGCTTATACCCAGAATAAAACTTTGTTGGTCTTAAAGGTACCACTGGACTCAAACTTTGTTCAGCATCTTTCTGTGTTTCAGATGACATGAGATTATTCCTCAGGATGAATTGTATTTCTGACTAAGTTCTCATAATATACAACTGAATGACCACTGTCACATTGACTAGATGTGCTAGCTTTACATATGAAAGACATAAATTCCTTTGCTTTAAAACAAATCTGTGTTGAAAACTTTGCTATAGTAAAGGTAAAGGTAAAGGTTCCCTTGCTCGAAAGCCAGTCGAATCCGACTCTAGGGTTGTGGTGCTCCTCTCCATTTCAAAGCCGAAGAGCCAGCACTGTCCAAAGACATTTCCGTGGTCATGTGGCCAGCATGACTAAACACCAAGGCGCACGGAATGCTGTTCCCTTCCCACCGAAGTGGTGCCTATTTATCTACTTGCAATTTCTTGCTTTCGAACTGCTAGGTTGGCAGGAGCTGGAACTAGAGACGGGAGCTCACCCCGTCATGCGGCACTCTCGGGTCTCGAACTGCTGAACTACTGACCATCCACAGCCTGCAGTTCAGCATCTTAACCACTTGAGCCGCTGCGGCTCCTTTTGCTATAGTAGTAAGGCATTTTTAAAAAACCTCAACAAATTACACTTGTTTTTTGCATTTTAATCTTCAGTATACCCAAGAGCAGGTTATTAAACTTGCAGGAAATCTTGCTCATCTACTGAGGTCTTTTTGCTCCACTCCTAAAATCTGATCAGCATCCTCTTGCAAAAGACCATAGTTTGCGCCATCCAGCCACTTGGGGCAGCTGGGGTGGCCCTGTGTGAATCATGATACCAGTTGTGCTCAGAGCAACACAAGTAAACTTCTGTGTCCACGTGAACAGGACTAAGTTTCAGGCTCAGACAGAGGGGGATGAAGATTGTGTGCCCCAGAGGCTTGGGATCAAAATGAAAAATGATGGAGTTCCGTAGAAGGTTTAGAAATAAAAACAGAAAACAGAAGTTGAAATAATCCGAGATGGTTTGTTGAGGAGAGTCAGGGTTAAAGGCAAGCAGTCACAGCAATGTCTCCGTGCATTTGAGCACATGGGATCAACACAGCCCATCAAAACCAATTCCCAATTCTGTCACCACCCCAGTTGAGCAATGCAGACTTCAGGGGATAAGAAAAAGGCAGCACGAAGCAAGCAGAGGAGGGAAGAGAGCCCGAGTGGGTAATCATTTGTGCTGGGAAATCCCTTGGGGTGGCTTAGTTCTCTTGCCCTCAGACTGGCGTACCAGCCACAGCTTAGAGGGAGATCTAAGGAAGGATGCTTAGGAAGGGAGCCAAGCAGGTGATTCAACAGTAATTCTAGGCAATGAATAGGAAAAAAAATAGAGAGGCTGGCTTTGATCAGTGTGTCAGAAGAAACTAGGGCACACAGAGAGGAGGCAAACAAGAATACGGTCACAGGTGTATGTGCTAGGAGTGTGTGTGCATGTTTGCCTGTGTGCATATTTGCCTGTGTGCAAGTTGGCAGTGTGCAGTGTTTTAAGGACTGGGCACAACAGCAAAACAGAAGCTGACTTGTGCAGGCTTGCAAGCAAGAGGGAGAAACCTGGGAAAGTTAAGATTAGCACTTCTGATTGGTACAGGAGGGGAGAGCAAGGTGAACTGGAGGTCTGCCCTTCCTTCAGTGAGAGAAGGCGAGAAAGGGACTGGAGACGTGAAAAAGCCTTTTCCATTGGAAGAAGAACTGCTGGAAATAAGAACATAAGAACATAAGAGAAGCCAATGTTGAATCAGGCCAATGGCTCATCCAGTCCAACACTCTGTCACACAGTGGCCAAAAATACCAGGTGCCCTCAGGAGGTCCAGCAGTGGGGCCAGGACACTAGAAGCCCTCCCACTGCTGCCCCCTCCAGCACCAAGAATAGAGTGCATCACCTGCCCCAGACTGAGAGTTCCTATCTATACCCTGTGGCTAATAGCCACTGATGGACTTCTGCTCCATATATTTATCTAATTCCCTCTTGAAACCGTCCATGCTTGTAGCCACCACCACCTCCTGTGGCAGTGAATTCCATATGTTAATCACTCTTTGGGTGAAGAAGGACTTCCTTTTATCTGTTCTAACCTGACTGCTCAGCAATTTCATGGAGTGCCCACGAGTTCTTGTATTGTGAGAAAGGGAGAAAAGTACTTCTTTCTCAACCTGCTCTATCCCATGCATAATCTTATAAACCTCAGTCATGTCACCCCTCAGCCGTCGTTTCTCCAAGCTGAAGAGCCCCAAGCGTTTTAACCTTTCTTCATAGGGAAGGTGTTCCAACCCTTTTTATCATTCTAGTTGCCCTTCTCTGCACTTTTTCCAATGCTATAATATCCTTTTTGAGTTGTGGCGACCAGAACTGTACACAGTATTCCAAATGAGGTCGCACCAATGATTTATACAGGGGCAAATAAATCTTTGGTAGAAAGGGAATTAAGGCAGCTTTTGCCTACATTATAGCTGTGGATACTTGATAGGATCAAAAATACCTTATAGTGCCTTGGTCATGCTGGGTTGGGTCTGCTTACCAGATTCTTCTAAAAATCCTGTATACATCAGCTCCGTCATTGATGCACCAGCCCAGGGGTCATTCCGTAGAAAAAGAAGTGCAAGAGCTCATGAGCATAATTCATTAGCATAACTTATTTGCATATGCCACATACCCTGACATCATCAGAAGTATGTCAGAAGGCAACACCCACTGCTCAGGCTCCACCCCCAAAATCCCCAGGTATCTCCCAACTCAGAGCTGGGGAGCCTACTTGGAGAAAAACTGCTTCAGAACAATGCAATCCTGTACAGGGTTATATCTTTCTAAGCCCACTGAAGACAGCGGGTTGAGGACGGCACAACTGTACTGAACAATCACTTAGCAGGATGCACTGTCAGTAAGCCAAGCCTGTTGAAGCTGTCACCCTACAGAACCCAAAAGGTCCTCTGTAGCTCTGCCCCAGGAACAGCTATGGCAGGAATTTCTTTTACCCAGTCTGTTCACCATTAATGACCATTTTGTAACTCTTGATACACTGCCCTGAAAGCCCAGATTATGTCAGGCACTTCAGAAAGTCAGTCAAACACCAGGCTTCATGAAGAAGACAGCGTTTATTGAAAGCAGTTCTAAAGGCACATTAACAATTCCTTGTCAGAGATAAAGGACTACGGGGAGGCTTCTACAGTTATACCCCTGGTTCTAACCCCCCCCCTTTCAACCTACCAATGACTAACAAGCCCACGCGCGGGAAGAAAGGTGCAGAAGTCATAAAGCGGTAAATAACCCAACGGTCTGAGCTGTCTTCCCAGAGGAAACAATAAGAAAACAAAATCTGAGAGACCAAGGCCATTTGGGCACCAGCAGATAACCCAAGCTGGGAATTGCTCCGTCACCCAGCAACCTGCACACCTCCCTGCATTCCAGAAATGAAAAGTTAAAGACCATCCAGCCCTCCTCCCCTCCCATCCATCTCATGGCAGGATCACCTGACAGATTACCCCCTCGTTTGGGGGGGAAAACCAAAGGTTTTTTGGGGGGCAATAACAGGCTTTTAATGCTCTAAGCAACCATTTCAGCACAACAGTTGGTACAGATACCGGCTGAGTTTAGACTGGCAGTAGGAAGCACGAGGGAGTCGTGGCAAAAAGACCCCGGTATTCCCTGGTCACACTGCACCGACTGATGTGGGAGCATACCAGGGAGGATGCGCAAGGGAGCATTCGCACTGTTGGTCTGCCCCTGGTGGAGGCGCAGCTGTAAGCGGCTTTTTCTTTGTAATCCCTACCAGATCAGCTTGTTCGCGGCTTTCAGCGTTCACACTTCTGGGAAACGGGATCAACACACTCTCCAGGCTTTGCTACCACTTTCACCTAGTATTTTTTAAACTTGGGAGGGAAGGGTTGAGTACGGCTGGGGAATGCCTGACAGCTGTGCCTGTGTGAACCGGCCCCTTTATCCGTTTGTGAAACGTTTCTGAAACATGCCTATATCGAGGCAAACTGCCAGTCTGAACTCAGCCACCATATCTGATGAATTAACAACTCCAGCAGGAAATGAGCCCTGGTACAGACTCTAATCTGGGAGAACTGGGTTTGATTCCCCACTCCTCCACTTGCAGCTGCTGGATGACTGTGGGCAAGCCACAGTTCTGTCAGAGCTGTTCTTGAAAGAGCAGTTCTCAAAAGAGCTCTCTCAGCCCCACCTACCTTGCAGGGTGTCTATTGTCTGGAGGAGAAGGGAAAGGAGATTTTAAGCCACTCTGAGACTCCTTTGGGCGGTCCAATCTCTTCTTCTTCTTGTTTTAAATTCTCCCTCTGGAGAGGGTGGGGAAAGTTGTCTGAAGCCATGCAACTGCCTAGATGTTGAAATCAGTAATGTATCTCCAATTGGGTTATATAAGGAATACCAGCTGGTTTCGGTTTCCGGCGTTGCGAATGGCGGCCACCTTTCGGGAAGTCCCCGGAGGTGGTTAGCCCACACGCAGTTTGGGGGGGTCTTTGCAGGTTTGCAAGACCCTAGTGAGCCTTAGGCAAAGGCTCCAAACCGGGGGCGCTTGGGGAGTAGCCTCTTTGCCGGCAGTCAGCCGGGAAATTGAGGCTTTCTCCCCGCCCCAATCGGCCCTGCTGCGGTGTGCCCGTAATGGGACTTAGCGACGCCACCGATTTCCAACAGGAGTGAGGAACAGCGATGAATTAAAGCAAAAAGAAGAAACGGCAGGAACCGTGAGTTGGAAGTCTGAATCTGAAGCGAAACCCGAGCCCTTCCCCTGTAAGCGAATAAGCGGCTGGGAGGAGGGGGAATCCCCCCCCACTGAGAAGCGGGACTTGCATAAGAAAGCTAAGGGGGATGAAAGGGAAGAAGGGTTGGTGAAATTACCTTTGGGGTGCCATTGAAGCGAATGAGTTAGCGGGACTCCTGAGCGATGCGTCACGAACTTTTATAAAGTAAACAAATACAAGAAATGTCTGCCATGAAGAAGGTCCCTTTGAAAACTGAGAAGAAGGGAGGCGGGACTTCCGGTCCGGGTAATCCCCCTCCAGAGCCGACTGTCAGTCAACAGACAAGCGAGTTACTGCACCCTCTGCTGGTCCAAATACAGAAAATCAGCGAAACCTTAACTAATATGGAAGGTGTTCTCAACAGTCAACAGAGGCAACTAACAGAGACGTCAAAGAAGATGGAGGAGATCGCACAGAAATGTTTGGTCTCGTCGGAAGACATCGGAAAAGTGAAGAAAAGGGTCAACAAGTTAGAAAAGCATCAGGATGTGCAAGAAAAAAGAATTTTGATGTTGCAAATGGAAAAATCGAATCTGACTCTTCGATTTCAGGGCATTAAAGAAGAAGAGAAGGAAGATCTCAGATCTATACTTGCGAATGCCTTGGCACCCGTAACTGGCAGAGATCAGCGTGAGTTAAAAGAAAAAAAAATAATCTGCCAGCAGAAGTGGTTGTCAAGTTTGTCAAGCAAAGTACCAGAGATCAAATCTTGCGTGCAGTTGCAGCGGTGCCCTTGAAAATTGGGGAGCAGACCATCAGAATATTGAAAGACTAGCGGGGAAGCCCGTTGCGGGAAGAGGCAACGGGCGCTAGGGAGTGTTGTGGGTGGGGCAAAGTGCCTGAGGAGGTCTGGGGCATTGCGGGTGAGGGGAGCGTTGTGGCACCATTTCTCCCCCGCGGAGGATCGCCCCCAGTGCCGGGCGTGCAGCGTATAGGGCGGAGGCTGCGGCGGGCTGCAGAAGCACGGCGCAGCCCACCGCCCCGTCCCTGAAACCAGGCAGGGGCAATGGAGCGCAATGTCAGGCTGGGGAAGCGCGGTGGTGGCTGTCGTGGCTGAGAGGCCCCCCCCCAGGCCGGTCGTGCAGGCTTGCGCTCAGAGGGCTCGGCGGGGTTTGTATTCGCGGCGCAGCCCCCCCCGGAAGGTAGTTTGGGGCCGTGGAGTGCCGCGCTGTTTGAGGGAAGCGCGGTGGCGGCATTTACCCCTTGTGCAGCAAGAGTGAGGAAGGGACGCCTGGAAGAGGCACGGGTCCCGAAGAGCGGAGGATCCATGCCAATGGGTGGCTGGACGCAGACTGGAGGCGGGAGGCTGCATACTGGCTGAGTGGGTGGGTGCACGCCCACGCAGGATGGCAAAGCAGCCAGTGGCGAGGGACCCCCTCTCTGAGTGGCAGGTCCCTCGGCCAACTGATTCCGGCGCGCATTTTGACCATATAAGGTATGACCAAAACTCAAATATATATAAGGAAAGGATGTGCCTTATGAAATCCGGATGAAAAGGAAAGCTTATAAAGGATTGACCACTTTTCTACAAAGAAGACAGGTCATATACAGATGGACCTATCCTGAAGGCCTTTTGTTCAAGTACAAGGATAAAAGAGAGAAGATTGACTCCATCTTCAAGGCGCAGGAATTTCTGAAGAGACACGCCAGTCCAGAGGAAGAGGCAGCACTCGCAACGTGGACAGATTTGAGTAGTGAAGATGACAGCGGCCCAGAGGAGGGAGGTGCCGGAGCGGGAGAAGTGAAAACCAAAGGTGGCCCATCCTATAACTTGAGGGATACCAAAGGAAGACAACCTAAGAAATAACTGTTCGCGAAACGTCAAAAAGGAGATGACTAATAATTAACCCCAAAGGACATTACTAACCTCATTAACAGAGTTATTTTGAATTTTTGTTAGATGAAAAGAAGACTCTCAAATCACGGAGATTGCCAAAAACTGTATCTATATTGATTTAAACTAACCTTTATTAACAGAATACTCACTCCGCTCTTTTCTTTATCCCTCTATATACCCTACCTTTTTCTATTTATAAAAAGAATAAATTCCTCTCCTTTTTAGGAGGGTTTTGATAAAAAAAGGAATACCAGATCATGTACTGCATCCTGTGCTAGGTCTACCCTGGTTTTGTAGCTTTGGGAAAACCACAAAGAGAAAAGATTTATAAAGGATTTAATCTGGTGGGGGAAATTATGTATGTCCTAGGCACTAAACTTGCTGCATATAGGTCCCGGTCACACGGAGCATTTGCCCTGCCGAAGACACGGTAGCCCTGCGGGGTTTCCGGGCGGGATCGCACAGGCACATCTGGGAGGCGTAGCACTCCCATGGCCAACACGTAGCTTCCCTCTGAAGATGCAGAATAAAAAACTACCAGGAAGGGAACACTAGTTTCTGGAAAACCCAGGGCAAAGGCTGGTGTCTGATCGCGGGAGCACCAGTATCCCACGGTATCTGATGCCTGCCCGTGTCCCGGAACAACCAGATGTTGTAAGTTTCCATAGGATGTGCACCAATGCCAAATGGCGCATGCACACACACAAGACACCAACAGCGGCCACCCCCCATGGCGCATGCGCACATTACAACAGCGCGGCTTGTGTGATCGCGCTGTGCCATTTTTTCGCCATGCTGCAGCATCGCGGTATGATCGGCACTAAGAGCTGGAGCGTGGCAACTCGGCAGACCATGTGATTGGGCTACCGTGCTTTATTTTGCTCCAGGAAGAACAGCCACACCTCCCCCCTGCGTTTTCTGGCCCATATGACTGGGGCCATGCTTTATTTTTACAGCATTATGCAGCTTTATCCCCTTCAGTTTCTCTCTGTAGTGCAGTGTGGAAAGTGGACCTATATCTTAAAAAAACTTAATACACACACACATCATTGGGAACTAATGGTTTGTGGCCCTGACTTGCGGAACAGATATAATGATGAACAGAACACTTCTCTACAAATGTAGTTCTTAGACTGATTTCCCCCACTTTAGAGACTGACTGCTCCCTACTGTACAATCCCAGCTTGTGTAGCCATTAGGAAGACTACACAGCAAACGGCAGTGCTAGTTTTCAGAAGACACATTCCGCTATTCCATGCCCACCCACCCCTGCTATTTGGTTTTGGCCTGGCTCAGAAAACAGTGGGGCAGGCAATAGGCTGAGAAAGGCCACTAGAGAAAGGCTGGTCTCAGCTGTTCTCTACACTATCAATATTGAGGCATTTTATTGTACCTGTGAATATTTTAAAACAAACAAATAAACAAAGTAGAAAGCTCCTTAGAGAAGAGGCATATTAGAAATAATGTGAGTTACGATACTGGTTAGAAAAAGAAGTGGGTATATGCCCATTTCCAAATGTTTCAGGCATCTACAAGGCTCTTGAACAAAATCCAAGCAACTCCCCTTCCCTTCAGTACTTCTCTAGTGTCTTTCTGTCCCATCCTTCCTACAGAAACGCTGAGGGCAGCATGCCTGGCTCTCCTGCCCCTGTGTTATTTTCAACAACCTCATGAAGTGAGGTGAGGCTGGCTGCCCTAAGGCCACGTTGGGAGCTTCATGGCAAAGTGGCGATATGAACCCAAGTCTTGCATATTCTACTGCAACATTTACATTTCAATGGTGACATTATCCCTGGCTGGTTCTGAAAGTGTTTTCTGTTGCTTTCAAAGGAAGAGCTCTTTGCTTCAGTCTTCCCACTCCAGATCCGCCCGAAGCCAGCAGCAAACACGAGCGATTTGGGGGTGGGAAAGGGTTGCATTCTCTTCCGCATGTGGGTTTTTTTTAACATTATTTTTGTTTGCTTTCCTGCTCAGAAAATTCCCCAGGTGGTCTGGAACAGATGACAAGAAAGAGCCAAACTGGCAGTGGGCGAGAAGGGAGGCGCAAAGGGTGCAGGAGACACGGGAAGAAGAGGATGGATGGGCTCTGGAGGGAGGGCGGAGGAAGAGACGCCACAACCTGCATCAAAACCAAGGCAGAGAGCCAAGAGGGCCGACAGACAGAGGCAGATTGAGGGGGGTGGGGAGGAGGGAAAGCCAGGAGAGCCACAAAAGGGCTGGACGGGCAGGGAAACTGACGCTTCCGAGCGGGAACCTTTGGCACTCCATCCAGAGTCAAGAGCGCCTCGGAGGTGCACATCTGACCGGGGGCAACTTGAACAGCCACGTAGGCATCCAGAAATAGGACCAAAGCACTTATTAACAGATCTCAGCCCCACAAGGGGTGTGTGGAGGTGCAGGCCAGGGAAGGTGAGGGGGAGCCCCTCTGCAGCTTACATTGTGTCCTCTTGCTCCTCATGGCCGACTGAGGGTTGCTGGGAGCAGGGGGCAGGGCTTGCTGCATGTGTTATAATACTTCTGGCAACAGTTTGGTAGCTAGATATGTAAAAGTGACCTTGCAGTTCTTTGCAATTCCATTTTGGTTGTTGTTGTTCAGTCGCACAGTCAAGTCTAACTCTTTGCTACCCCATGGACCACATCATGGCAGGCCCTTCTGTCTTCCATTGTGCTCCAGAGTTTGCTTAATTTCACATCCATTGCATCGATGATGCTGTCTAACCATCTCATCCTTTGCCGTCCCCTTCCTCTTTGACCTTCAATCTTTCCCAGCATCAGGGTCTTCTCCAATGAGTGCTCCCTTCTCCTTTGGTGGTCAAAGTATTTGAGCTTCAGCTTCAGGATCTGGCCTTCCAGGGAACAGTCAGGGTTGATTTCTCTTAGGATTGACTGATTTGATCTCCTTGCAGTCCAAGGGACTCTCAAGAGTCTTCTCCAGCACCATAATTCAAAAGCATCTTTTCTTCAGCGCTCAGCCTTCCTTATAGTCCAACTCTCACAGCCATACAGTACTACTGGGAATGACCACATGGACTTTTGTTGGCAGGGTGATGTCTCTACTTTTTATAATGCTGTCTAGGATTGCCATTGCTTTCCTCCCAAGGAGGAGGCGTCTTTTAATTTCATGGCTGCAGTCACCATCTGCAGTGATCCTGGATCCCAGGAACGTGAAGTCTGTCACTGTTTCTTTGACTTCCCCTTCTATTTGTCAAGGAATGATGGGGCCGGATGCCATGGTCTTAGTTTTTTTGATGTTGAGTTTCAAGCTAACCTTTGCACTCTCCTCTTTGACCCTCAGCAAGAAGCTCTTGAGGTCCTCTTCACTTTCTTCCATTAGAGTGGTATCGTCTGCATATCTGAGGTTGTTGATGTTTTCCTCAGCAGTCTTAATTCCGGCTTCTGAATCATCAAGGCTGGCATTTCGCATGACGTACTCTGCATATAAATTAAATAAGCAAGGGGACAATATATATCCTTGTCGTACTCCTTTTCCTATGCTAAACCAATCAGTTATTCCATATCCTGTTCTAACTGTAGCTTCTTGACCCTTATATAGGATTCTCAAGAGACACGTGAGGTCATCTGGTACTCCCGTCTCTTTAAGGTCTTGCCATAGTTTGTTGTGATCCACACAATCAAAGGCTTTGGTGTAGTCAATGAAGCAAAAGTAGATCTTTTTCTGGTACTCTCTTGCTTTCTCCATAATCCAGCGTATGTTGGCAATTTGATCTCTAGTTCCTAATAAAGGGCTGGTTTAAGACCTAGGCAGCCAGCCAAACCAGCAGGGGGAGGTGATGTGGAAACAGACAGTAGGTGTGGCTTGCACCTGTCATTACCTTGTGTACTAGGGCTGCTGCTGTATGTGGTCCAAAGCAAGTGACAGATACACTTTCTCTGAAGCTCATGATGTATCCTCCCTGCAGAACTAGCAGTACAAAAGGAGGTGCATGTCCTTTTTCACATCACTGATACCTTGGATTCAACTAAAGTGGCTGCAGAGAGGTTGTCAACCTCCAAGTGGTGGCTGGAGCTCTCCTGAGATTACAACCGATCTCCAGGCAACAAAGATCAGTTCACCTGGAGAAAATGGCCCCTTTGTAAGGTGGACTCTATGGCATTATTACGCCCTACTGAAGTTCCTCCCTCAGCTTCCCAAACCCTGCTGTCCTCTGGCTTCACCCCCAAAATCTCCAGATATTTCCCAGCCTGGAGCTGGCAACCCTATCCACCATGGATCCTGAGGGGGAGGGAAGCACATCGGCTTGCCATTTGCCCACTGAGAGCTGAGAGAAGTGGGAGAAAAAGGGGGGAGGAAAATAGTGTCAATGGTGATGATCCAGATTTCCCCGTCTTTAAGGTAAAGACTGTAGAGATTGGAGGGATTCCCAGAGTGTCACCTAGAAGTGTTGTCACATCCTCCATGACACTCTAGGATTTCCCCCAGTCTCTGTGGCGTTTACTAAAAAACCCCAACCTTCCCATGCACCAACATGGGTTTGGCTGTAATATATGATAATAATTATTTGGTTTTATTTGCAATTGTAGTAGTGTGAACCTATTGAAGAAGAATTATCGAAACGAAGATCAAAATCCAGAGTCTTCATCGTACCATTTATGGACTTGTACTATTTATGGACCTGCACACTATATGATGTATTTTGGTTTCACTGATATATGTGGTCCTTTTATATAAATTGATTTTTGTGCATAACTTTTTGAGCACTTGTGGTCTGCGTTATTTGTGCAGTGCTTGTTTATTTGCTGTATATTGTATACTGTGATATCACATTTGTTAACGCTAGGATTTTCCCCAGTCTCTATGGCGTTTACCAAAACCCCCCAACCTTCCCATGCACCATCACCAAAATTTCCTTGGACTTGTTGTCACAGTGGCATGGAAGGAGGGTTCTTCGGGCTGCTCATTAGCTTGAGCTGGCCCTGAACTGAAGGGGGAATGATGGAAAGCCCATAAAGGCGGAGGGATAGCACAGCCTGTTCCCACCCTCATCGTGCATTGCTTCTGCTTAAATCCCAAAGTTCCCCAAGGGACATCCATCTGTCCGTCCGTCCATCCGTCCATCTGTCTGTCTTCTAAAAATGTCTCAGTGTGTTAGACGGAAGAACAGAGTCAAACAAGCACCCCGCCACCTTTGCTTCAGTTTGATGGGCTAACGGCTTTAATCTGGCTGGTGTTGGGTGGGGGCCTCCTTCCTCTCGTGCTGCTGGGCCAAAACCAATTATGAGCTGCTCAGACTGCACTGAAACCAGCTCTTTCTGTTCTTCTACAACATTGGTGGACCACTGGAAACATTTCCACCTGGTGTAGTCATTTGTTGTAGTGGTTAAGTGCGCGGACTCTTATCTGGGAGAACCGGGTTTGATTTCCCCCTCCTCCACTTGCACCTTGGCTGGATGACCTTGGGCAAGCCGTAGTTCTGATAAGAGCTGTTCTTGAAAAAGAGCAGTTTCTGTCAGAGCTCTCTCAGCCCCACCGACCTCACAGGGCATCTGTTGAGGGGAGAGGAAGGGAAAGGAGTTTGTAAGCTGCTCTGAGACACCTTTGGGTAGTGAAGGGAGGGGTATAAATCCAATCTCTTCTTCTTCTTCTTCTTCTTCTTCTTCTTCTTCTTCTTCTTCTTCTTCTTCTTCTTCTTCTTCTTCTTCTTCTTCTTCTTCTTCTTCATCTTCTTCTTCTTCTTCTGGTGCATTGTATATCCAGTCTGTTCATCCCATTATTTATTGAAGACGAGAGCAAATTTTATTTTTGAGAGCTACTTGTAAAAGATCCTTGCAAGCTTGACAGCTTGGTGGGTGGAGAAAGTCACAAAGTAGTGCTCTGTATAAACATTTCCAAATTTCCAAGTAGGTTTGCAGTGTTCAGGTGGGGAAATAGGGCCCTTCAAAAATTAGTTTTAATTCCATATTGGAAACTCAGGAAGGACATGAGTATTACTTTTATTAAAAGTTTAGTAATGTCATTATTGGATCAAAAAGTCATGTTGGGATATCAGAACAATATTAATTCTTCCAGAACTGAGTGGAGTTGATACTGAAATTAAATTAAATTCTGAAATTAAAACGATTTTTGAACTGTCTGCACTGCTTGACCAGAGGCAGCAGGAGTAGGAGAGAGAAAGAGGAAGAGCACCACAGCCAGTCCACAGTGTATCAGCCTCTTTAAACACCCTCTAAAATGTTCGTGGGCAGTAGACCTGGCCTCCAGAATCCAGATCTACCATCCCTTGGAAGTATGTTCCCTCCTCCCTAGCTACCCCTGCTGCCCCTTGGACACAATTCCCAATTCTGATATTTATTGGGAATGAAATATCAAAATTAGGAAATATTGGAAGTACCTCCTGTGTGGTTGGATATTGCTCATCTGATCTAATACTGGAAATATCAAGCATTTTATTGGGTCAGCAACTTCTGATTGCACTTCCCTAGGGGAAACCTCTCCTCTGCTGTTTCCTGAAAGCAAACCACCACGCCCAGCCCTGAAAGGGAAAAATATAATTACTGCTATACTTTTCCTGGAAGAGGCAAATAGCAGCTTAGATGAAGGGGGAAAGAATCAGCAGTACGCTCTTTTCCCATACAGAGCAAGGTTGAATGTGTGTTCACATAAATGAACCAAGGAGGAGAGGTGAATAGGAAAGGGTGCTGTCATATTCCCATTCGGAGCCAGGAAGTATGTGTATGTGTTTGTGGTTTCTTCTTCACACATAAGAGGAGAGAAGCTACTGTGGTAACTTTCAAGGGAAAGATAAGGAAGTGGTAGAGCGGCATTGGAGGAGGGGCAGAGAGCTACTTTTAATTTCTTGGAGAGTGACCGCTCACTCCTGAGTGACCTTCTCCTCACCCTAATTCATTGCACAGCAGGCTGAGGGGTCTGTTGACTGCGGAGAGTTAGGCAGTATGGTGATGTGGAATGGATTTGGAATAATCTCTTGGATATTTAGCTAACTGGCTTTGGGTTGCAACATACAAAATATCTCTATGGGTGGAAGAGGGGTGGTTTTTAGCAGTCCTCCCCATGACAGATCTCTGACTCCCCTGTCATGGAATCTCTTTGGGTTGCAGCAAGAGGTGGAGGTGAGGAAGTCATGTTCCATGGACAGAAATGCATTAAGTCTGTGAATATCCTCCATGATATCTGCCCTCCTACTTTTTTGCCTTGGATCTGCACGTATCTGCCTGTAACCAGTTGTTCCTGACAGGATCCTCTTTCTGACTAAAGACACAAGGAATCCTGGCTGCTTCTTCCTCAGTCAGCAGGGTGAGAGGTAGAAATCAACAGAGGCAAGAGACAGGGTGTGCCTGTGTGAGCATGTCCTTATCTCAATAGTTCCCTACATAGCTAAAATAGTGAAAGAGCCCCCGTTCCCTAGAGCAATTTTATCAGGCTGTACTAGTGATGGGTAAATTTAAACAAACCCATTCTGGCTCTTTTATTTTAACGAAGAAGTTCCTGCTATCTTTGGCATACGTGAGTGGTGGACAATGATCAGCCTCACAATGCGGCAAAGAATTTTTTACAATGGTTAGAACAATTTATACAAAACAACAAGCAAAGGTTCTTGTTAATGGAGATTTATCACAAAATATTTAGAATCATAGAATCATAGAATGTTAGAGTTGGAAGGGACATTGCAGGTCATCTAGTCCAGCCCCCTGCACTCTGCTTGTGTTGTGACCTGCTCTGAGCCCGTTTACAAGATGGGTGGGATATAAATGCAATAAATAAATAAATAAATAAATAAATATTAAGATACAAAAAGGAACCAGACAAGGATGTACAATTTCACTATTGTTATTTATATTTGTGCTTGAAACATTGAATTATAAGATCAGAGAAGATATTCATATTAAGGGACTTAAAATAGCAGGAGAAAAGTATAAATTGCAAGCATTTGCAGATGACTTGGTATTTATTTTAGAAAACCCATTGGAATCCATTATACAACTATTAAAAACTTTGCAGGAATATTGTCAGGTTGCTGGCTTTGGACTGAAAATTAACTTTAACAAAACAAAGACGTTAACGAAAAACATGTCTAGAGTCCAAACTCAACAGCTACAAGAAATATCAGATCTGGAAGTTAAAAAAGGTGAAATATTTAGGAATAAATATAACAAATAGATGTAGTTCCTTGGTGAAAGACAACTATATGGAACTCATACTGGATATTAAGAAAGAACTGGAAAAATGGAGAAAATATCCTTGATGGAAAGAATAGCTATAATAAAAATGAACATCTTACCAAGATTGATTTTTTAAATTTCAAACAAATCCAATAGTTCAAAATAAAAAATATTTTAAAGAACTTGATAAACTGATGATACAATTTATATGGCAAAACAAGAAACCAAGAGTAAAAACTGAAAGCCTTACAAGATGCAAAAGAAAGATGGATTATCAGATTGGCTTTTATATTATAGAGGATCATCACAGAAGAAGAGATTGGATTTATACCCCCCTTCACTACCCAAAGGAGTCTCAGAGTGGCTTACAAACTCCTTTCCCTCCCCCTCCCCACAACAGACACCCTGTGAGGTCGGTGGGGCTGAGAGAGCTCTGACAGAAACCTGCCCAAGGTCGTCAGCAGGTGCAAATGGAGGAGTGGGGAATCAAACCCGGTTCTCCCAGATTAGAGTCTGCGCACTTAACCACTACACCAAACTGGTAACATCTCAGATAGTTGCTGGAAGAGCTGAGAAGTGAATCTCTGTTTCTGGTGTTTCAGCACATCTCAGTGTAATGCTCTCTCGGGGGGGGGGGGAGAGACTAAGGCCCTAGCTTGAGACAGAAGGAGAAAAAGGACTTACTCGCGGCAGGGTGTGGCAGCACCCAAAAGCCATCCTCCTCCTTTGAGACTGGCTGTAGGGTGGAATCATACAGCCTAACTGGATTCTGGAAAAGAGAATAAAAGTTCACTATTAAACGGTTACTGGGCATACATGACTTTCTGCTTTCCCCAAAACAAACACATTATTAAAGGCATACCTGTGACAGATGATGGTTGTTGATGAGCACAAGGGTTCTGTATACATCTTGAACACAGACAGAGTGCTAGGGCAAAGTCTGTTATTTGACCTGCAACTATGTCTCGCAGCAGAGTCTGAGCTTTAGCCAGTGGTCTGTGTTCCATAGAATTGTAGGAATTCTTTCAGTTTGCTGGTGGAGATGCCCAGGTTAGTTATTGGAAAGCACAAAAAACCATATTGCAACCAACCGATAATGACTCCCCAGATAAAAGTTTCCTTATTGAAATTAAACCTCCACAAGCTCCCTGAAGTAATTCCCCTTCCCACACAGTATGTTTCATAGAATTCACTCAGTTTCTCTGTTTATTTGGGGCACATATCTAGGAACATAATAGTGAACAGTGCTACTTTGAGTGAGGAATAAATTCCAAATCTGGAGCAAGAGATTCGGTTCAGTTTTATCAGGAGTCTTTTCATAGAAAAACAGCTGCAGGAGCTCATTAGCATATGGTATGCTAATGAGCTATTAGGCTATTAGAATATGCCACGCCCCCTGACATCACCAGAAGTGATGTCAGAAGGGGAAGCAAAAGGGGGGGAGGCATCTTCAAAAGCCTCCCCTTCCCTTCCCCAGCTGGCCTGGGTGGGGGAGCTAAGAGAGAAGGGGTTTAAAGTTTAAACTCCTTCTCATGGGAGTTGGCCCACAGAAGGAGGAAAGAGGGAAGGAAAGAGAGAGAGAGAAGGAAAGAAGGAAGGAAAGAGGGAAAGAAAGAGAAGGAAAGAAGGAGGGAAGACAGAGGGAAGAAGGAGGAAACAGGGAAAGGAGGAAAGAGAAGAGAAGAAGGTGGGAAAGAGGAAAAGGAGAGAAGGAAAGGAGGGAATGAAGGAAATTTGGGGGCAATTTGGCCCCATTATATCCTATGGGCCTTTGAAGTCAATGGTGAAAACATAGGGTATATTCTGGAGGCTGGAGGGGAGGGGATTTGAGAGAGAGGCTCCAAACTCACAGGGTAGCTTATGAAGCCTCTCCCCAAGATACCCACCAAGTTTCAAGAACATTGGACTAGGGTCCAATTCTATGGGCCCCCAAATAGGTTGCCCCCATTCCCTCCATTGTTCTCTATGGTGGGAAAAAGAATTGGACCCCCTAATCCAATGTTCTTGAAACTTGGTGGGTATCTTGGGGAGAGGCTCCATAAGCTACCCTGTGAGTTTGGAGCCTCCCTCAAACCTGCTCCCCTCCAGCCCCCAGGGTGGGATACAAATCCAAATAAATAAACAAATAAATAAATACATGTTTTCACCATTGTCTTCAATGGCCCATAGGATATAATGGAGCTGAAATTGACATTCGGCTGCCTGAAAGACTCCCGGGGATGCCGGCTGGGGGCGGGGCTTGGCTCCTGAGCTGCTGGAGCTGTGCTCCGGTGCGCTCCCCCCAAAAAAGACCCCTGAGTTTTATACCTGTGAACATTCAAATAAATTTGTATACCGTCTCCCAGCTGAATTATTTATGGCTCAATGTGATGTGTGAATCTGCTCTGGTTCGTATTCCCACTTTGGTGCTGGATTATTTATTTATTTATTTTGGTATTTACTAGTCTAGCGAGACAGACTTGCCCGAGTGAATGTCTAATCCCTTTATTTAATCCTGTTAATCTTTGGCTTCGGTGATGAAGCAATCAATTCTGTAGGCTAATTATAAGTTGTGTAAAGAAGTATTTTCTTTTATCAGGTTTGAATTTACCACTTTCCATTTCCATTTCAAGTTAATCAGCAGTTCTTTAGAGGGTGTTAAAAAATCCCTTATTGGGAACAGACAGTCACTTTGAGGAAATAGCTGTTGTTTGTTGAAGCTTTTTAAAGACCAAACAAAGTCACATGCAGAGCAAAAGGAAAGAACGAGTCAAGAGACGAAGAGACTGCTTCTGTCTTTCATATTTGGAATTTAGTTGCTGGAAGAAGAATCCCTGACAAAGCATGCATGTGCACACAGTCTTAGTAGCCACTTGAAGCTTCAGGAAGGTCAGATGAAAGCATCATTTTCAAGTCGCCTTTTGGTCTCAGCTGCGTTGAAGTGGTAGTTTGCTCAGGCTGCTGTAGCTGATCCTGAGTTATTGGGCCCAAAGGCAAAAAGGCTGAAGGCAAATAACAGGAGACAGGAAAGAAAGAGGACAAGAAACTAGAGTCTAGAGGCTGAGTCACATGATTCTTTTAGAGGGGTAGTTACCTTAGTCCATTACGGCCAAAACCACAAGACTCTTGGGTCTTCTTAAAGACTTGCACATTTGTGGCAGCATAAGTGTCCATGAATCAGAGCCCACCGTCACATGCACAAAATGATAACATTTACTACATGGACAATGAGAAGTTTCAGGGATGCGGCTTACCAACGTTACTTTTGGAGGAGAAAGTACTAGAAACATGAGTTTTTGTAGTATTTGCTTTGCTTACGAATATTCAGGTACAACATGGGTAGGCATAGAGGCACTTCTAGAGGGGAGCAGATCAGGCGCGCCTCGTTCGATCCCCCGAAAGAGATCCTGCCCACACAAACCACGTGCTTCAGCTGACTTGCAGCATCCATCTTCCACTCTGCCTGCTTATTCCAGAATCTAAAACTGTGCTTTCTTTCTACACAGACATAAACTTGCCCATTCCCTTCGGATAGGGTTGCCAGTTATAGTTTTTTTCCAGGAAGTGACATTATGCTAGGGTTGTCAGATCCCCCGGTCCCCTGTGGGTTTTCTGATTTGGGGGGGCTCTTAAGAACATAAGAACATAAGAGAAGGCAGTGTTGGATCAGGGCAATGGCCCATCTAGTCCAACACTCTGTCACACAGCGGCCAAAATATACCAGGTGCCATCAGGGGGTCCAGCAGTGGGGCCAGGACACTAGAAGCCCTCCCACTGCTGCCCCCCCAGCACCAAGAATAGAGTGCATCACCTGCCCCAGACTGAGAATTCCCATCTATACCCTGTGGCTAATAGCCACTGATGGACTTCTGCTCCATATGTTTATCTAATTCCCTCTTGAAACTGTCCATGCTTGTAGCTGCTCTTTCCTGCCACCAGCCCGCTGACTAGTGGGGGAAGCCCCACCCCCAAGGGCAACCACCCAGCAACCCCTACTACAAGTTTTAAAGGGCCCTCCACCTGGAGCTGCGATGGCTCAAGTGGTTAAGACACTGAACTGCAGGCTGTGGAAGGTCAGTAGTTCAGCAGTTTGAGACCCGAGAGTGCCACATGACAGAGTGAGCTCCTGTCTCTAGTTCCAGCTCCTGCCAGCCTAGCAGTTCGAAAGCAAGAAATAGCAAGTAGATAAATAGGTACCACTTTGGTATGAAGGTAACAGCGTTCCGTGCGCCTTGATGTTTAGTCATGCCGGCCACATGACCATGGAAATGTCTTCGGACAGCGCTGGCTCTTTGGCTTTGAAACGGAGATGAGCACTGCAACCCTAGAGTTGGATTTGACTGGCTTTTGAGCAAGGGAACCTTTACCTTTACCTTTACCACCTGGGAACCACTCTGCAATTGAGGCGACTAAATGGGCCATGCAGTGATGTGCGGCTGCTGGGGACAGACCCGGCGCTTTCATAAGGCGAAGTAAGGCAGTTGCCTTACGGCATGAATGTAGAAGGGCACTGGAATGGCCTGCCGCCCTGCCTCCTTCCCCCCTCGTCAAAAGCCCTGCTCCGCTCCGTTGGCCCTTGGCCTGCTGCCCCACCGAGGTCATCGACATGATTTGGTGCCCTTTCCTCACTTGGTACTGGGAGGTGGGAGAGGCGGCCAGCCACATCCAGCGAGTGCACGAGGGCGCTGCGAGCAGAGCAAGGCCAGGCCTCCACTTCCTTCCCTCCTTCCTTGGCCTGTCCTCTCTCTCCTGCTGGCTGGGCTGGGAAGAGCCAAGTGCCACAGCTCTCATGCTTTTCTCTCAATGCCAGCCGAGTCAGCCCACCACCCCCACCTCCTGCTGTGCCACCACCGCATGTTTGACAGGTCAGTGCAGGCCGAGACCT
Source organism: Gekko gecko (assembly GCA_029375565.1). NCBI lineage: Eukaryota > Metazoa > Chordata > Lepidosauria > Squamata > Gekkonidae > Gekko > Gekko gecko. Next base: position 96,165,799 of record JAPDNY010000003.1, on the reverse strand, counting down.
GCAGCTACGCCACCTGGACCTGCAGTTTGATGGGACTGCTCGGGAGTAAGTCTGCATGGGGATCTGCTCATGAGGACAGGAATAACTCTCCCCAGGGATCCCAGACTGGTCAGCCGTATCAGAAAATGGCAGGGTTGAGTGAGGACCGAAGGGGGAGAAGGAGATGGAGGCAAACTCTCCCTTTCCGTGATCTGGGGCAGGTCTCCCCACTCAAGACTCCAATTCCGTGGGGCTTCCTCCCAGGAAAGTGGTTTTAGGGTTGCACGGAAAATGTCTATTCCTCTCCCCCCCATGCTGTACAGGAGCAGTTGGGGATGTTCTGTGTCTCCCTTTGCCCGCTCTCATTCGGGAGTTATCATTGGTGCTTCCCTTAAGGTGGTCTCTTAAGTCTGATTGCAACACTTTTGATTTTCCTGGTTTTTTTTCCTTAAAGACTTTGGAATATTTTCCCCATCAAAATGGGAAGCTTGGGGTTGAAGGCTGCGTCGAGATACTTAACCAGGCAGGATCGGAAACAAAAATGTGGACATGGTTAGCATCCTCGAACTCAAATCCTTACAACAGCCCTGTGAAGTTGGGTTAGGCTGTGAGAGAGGGATTGGCCCAAGATCACCCAGGGCGCATCTGTGGGGATTCAAACTTGGGTCTCACGGATCCTCACCCAACACTCTATCCGCTACGATGGGGACCCAAAGCAGCTTACGTCATTCTCCTCCGCCCCATGTCATCCTCACAACAGCCCTGCAAGGCCGGTTAGGCTGGGAGTGGTTAGCCCAAGATCACCCGACGTGCCTCTGCGGGGATTAGAACCTGGGTCTCCCAGATCCTAGTCCAACTCTCTAACCACCACAGCATGCTGGCAAGGCCAGTTGTTTTTTCGGCCCACTCTGGAAAGTGGGAGTCTGCAAAACTGCCTTTTAGGGTGACCCCCTGCAGTAAAAATGGGAATGCCCTCTTAAGAGTCTTTGCTACATTGTGGGTGGGGTGGGGAGCTAAAGGGGGCATTCGCTTGAAAGGCTGAGGGAGGAGCACACTTCTCTTTCCTTATCTCGTGGTTCAGTGCACGGCCTCAGCGCACCAAACGTCCAGGCAGGATGGTCCCAAATGCCAGGGGTGTGTGCCAGAAAGGACAATGGGCTATCCTGTTCTTCTCATTTCATTAGCTGTTCTAAGGAATGTTGGAGACTGTTAGGGAGGTCCTGTTGGTCACACTGGAGAGTGACCAAAAAACAGAAGCCAGAATAAGATAGTGAAGACAGGGGCAGATGGGATGCGCCAAGGATGGGGGCAGTAGGGGAAGCGGGGGAGACCCCATGCCAAGGGGAGTCTCTTTTTTCTTCCCCCATAAATGCATTGTTGCTCATCTCCATAGGGAGAAGGGAAGTGGAGATTGGGGAGGGGGGGGCAAGGTGTAGTGCAGAGAAAACTTTTTGTTAAGTATGACACTTAACACAATTTCAGCAAAGCGATTCAGCTTTATTCAGCAACAGCTCAAGTCAACCAGAACAGGAAAACCGCAGATCAACAAATGACAGAGAAAACAGTGGAGCTGGGCTCCCTTTTAAACGTTCCCAGCTAATGTAGCCACGCCTATTTACAGATAAGTAACCAATAAGATTACAGAGATAAGAATCAATAGGGTTCATTCCCCCCAAGAGTTTGAGGTTCATCCTGATAGGACGGTGCTTCTTAGACAACCAGTCAGAAAGGCTGGATTACGATCCTTGTCCAGGTATGAAGCTTAACATGGACTTCCAATGGAGGCATTTCACTTTACAGCATACATTACACTTTTCCCCCACACACATTGAGCACACAAAACTGCCTTATACTTCATCAGAGCGTCGGCCCATCTTGTCTGCTCTGACTGCCAGCAGCTCTCCCGGGTGTGTGGCGGGAGTCTTCCACATAATCTCTCAGTTGATTCTTTTAACTGGAGATCCATGCTGGGGATTGAATCGGGGACTTTTCTGCGTGCCAAGCGGATGCTCTGCCCCTGAGCCACGGGGCAGAGCTCTGAGCTCTGTGAAGGTGGCTTGACCATCCCTGGCAAAGTCGTGCAAGATCTCTTCCTGCATGCATTCCGTTCTTCATAACAGTGGGCACTTGGCTTGGAAGATGTCTGAAGAAAACAGCCCCAACACGTGCTGCTCTTTAAACATTTAACCTTGAACCTCTAAGAAGAGGCCTTTGAACGTTGCTGTGAGTATCCTCCCCTCACAAAACAGTGAATGAGACAGAAAATCAGAGATTGTATTACTTGTTCTCACAATTTTTTTTTTTTAAAAAAAGCAATTTCAGATTGTGTTTTTCTTCCTAAAATGCATTTATGTTTGAAAATTAGTGGGTGCATGGGAAGAGTACCAGAAGGTAGCCTCGCCTAGTGTGCAAAAACCCTGGCACCGGAGCCTTGGCGGGAGGTCTGATCGCGCTCTTGCACTTCATTTCGCTCTGGTGCGAAGAGCCTCACTTCCCCCTGCATTATCTCATGCATGTGACCACAACCATAGTAATCTTACTCATTCTCTGCCACAGGAATGCAGTACTGGACCTTTCATGCTTGGATAGGGTTTCCTATCCAGTGTGGCACCTGGAGATCTCCCACGATTACAGTTGATGCCCAGACAACTAGGATCAGTTCCCCAACCGCTTTGGAGGGTGAACTCTAGAGTGTTATATATCAGTGAGGTCCCTCCCTTCCCCAAGCCCCGCCCTCCCCAGGCTCCAGCCCTAAAATCTCCAGGTATTTTCTAACCCAGAGCAAACAACCCTACAGAATCATAGAGTTGGAAGGGACCTCCAGGGTCATCTGCAGGAATGCAGGAAATTCATAAATACCTCCCCCTCCACACCCGTGGTGACCACTGTTCCATGCTCAGAAGATGACAAAAAAAACCTCCAGGATTGCTTCTTGACCCCAAAGTGGCAATCAGCATTTCCTTGGGTGTGTAAGAAAGGGCCACAAGAACTAAGCAGTGAGGCCAGGCTTCCTGCCCTCCCTCTCACGATCTGCCTCAGTTCACAGAATCCGCATTGCTGTCAGATGGCCTTCTAGCCTCCCTCTGAAAACCTCTAAAGAAGGAGAGCCCACCACCTCCTGAGGAAGCCTGTTCCACTGAGGAACCGCTCTAACTGTCAGGAAGTTCTTCCTAATGTTTAGCCGAAAACTCTTCTGATTTAATTTCAACCCATTGGTTCTGATTTGACCTTCTGGGGCAACAGAAAACAACTCCACACCATCCTCTAGGTGACAGCCCTTCAAGTACTTGAAGGTGGTTATCATATCACCTCTCAGTCATCTCCTCTCCAGGCTAAATATATGCAGGTCCTTCAACCTTTCCTCATGGGATTTGGTCTCCAGACTCCTCACCATCTTCATTGCCCTCCTCTGGACACGTTCCAGCTTGTCTATATCCTTCTTAAACTGTGGTGCCCAAAATTGAACACAATATTCTAGGTGGGGTCTAACCAGAGCAGAATAAAGTGGTACTATCACATCTCGTGATGTGGACACTATACTTCTGTTGATACAGCCCAAAACAGCATTTGTCTTTTTAGCAACTGCATCACACTGCTGACTCATGTTCAGTGTATGGTCTATTAAGACCCCTAGATCCTTTTCGCTCATACTACTGCCAAGACAAATCTCCCCCAACCTATAATTATGCATTTGATTTTTCCTACCTAATTGCAGAACTTTGCATTTATCCCCACTAAAGTTCATTTTATTTGTTTTAGCTCAGTTTTGCAGCCTGTCAAGATCATCCTGTATCCTGACTCTGTCTTCTGCCGTATTTGCTACCCCTCCCAATTTAGTATCATCTTCAGATTTAATAAGCATTCCCTCTATCTCTTCATCCAAATCACTGCTAAAGATGTTGAACAAAACAGGTCCCAGGACAGATCCTTGAGGCACTCCCCTTGTCACTCCTCTCCAAGAAGATGAGGAACCCTTTGCTTGGAACTTAATCCTTAGGTGAGTTCCATTTGGGCCAGATTCAGATGAAGACTGTGCAGCAAGCAAGGGGAGCAACCCCCCCCCAGTTTCCCCCAACTTGGAATGGCTGCTTTTTGTCCCATATGGGAATCTTAGGCAGATTAAAATCATTTGCTGCTTGTTTGGATGTAAAGGAAAGCTATAGTGTACCAAAACCCAGGAAGTAACAAATTAACTCACAGTGTTCATGGGCGAAGAGGGTGTACATGAGCAGAATGTTCCCCAAGACTTATTAAACCTTAGCATTTTCTCTTAATCATCACTTCCTTCCCAATATTTTAGCTATTGTTTCTTCATTCATATTCCCTCTCTCTCTCTCCCACTCTCTCTCTCTCTCTCCCACTCTCCCTCCCTCCCTCTCCTTTATATTTATAATAGTCTTTTATATATTTGAAGATTGCTTTCAGGTCTCTTCCTCATACTTCCATTGCCAAATAAACCTAGTTTATTTGTTCATTGGTTCTTTTCCTTTCCTTTCTTCTTCCCACACAGAATCAGGGTTTGTATTCCTAAATACTTTATCATTTCTGCAGCTCTTCTCTGAATAAATTTGTGGGCCGTCTCTTTGGAGATCTAGGGCTGACAAACAAGGGCCTGTTTATTAATTTATGAGGAAAGGCTGCCTCTCCCTCCCTTCCTGGTCTAATGCGCATGCTTGTACATGTGTATGCATCAGGGTTCTTGCTCCAGGACAGATTTAGCACTGTGTTGTAGTATCATACAGTCCTTTATAAATATATGGATTTTTCTTCTTTGCTGAGACAGGGAGGGGGGAAGAGTGGGGGAATCTTTATTTTATCCTTTTCATCACTTTGTACACAGCACAACGGGAGAGAGTGAAGTGTGTGTGTGGGGGGAGAATGCCAGTGTGTCAGCTAAGCTCAGTTTTGTTGCAACATTCTTTGCTGATTGTGTGAATATGCTGAATCTGGTCATATCGTCACGCCCCTTAGTGACACTGTAATCTATCCAATGACATAGCTCTTGATGGATTTTAATAAAAATTCTACCGTATCATGTTTGCGTGTGTGTAGGCTGTTATGCCTCCCAGTTATATTGCACAGGAACTGTATTTTAAATCATCCCCTCATTTACACATTCGTATATAAAATGCTTTGGGGAGATGATACCTCTATTTGGGCTATTCCAGCAGAACTCCCTGAGTTCTGGTTTGCACAGGAACTTTGCCATGGGGGAAGAAATGCAGGACCTTGGACAGTGCACTGCTCCTGACTTGGTGGATGCTTTTTGAATTGACATCGCCCAGGTCAGTTGCGTCTTAGATCTGAAGGGACAGGGAGTCAGCATTTCTTACTAGAAGAAGAAGAGTTTGACTTTATATCCCGCCCTTCACTCAGAGTCTCAGAGCAGCTTACAATCTCCTTCCCTTCCTCTCCCTACAACAGACTACCTATGAGGTAGGTGGGGCCGAGAGAGCTCTGAGAGAACTGATCTTGAGAGAACAGCTCTGAAAGAACTTGTAACTGACCCGAGACCACCCAGCTGGCTACATGTGGAGGAGTGGGGAATCAAACCCGGTTCTCTAGATTAGAGTCCACTGCTCTTAACCACTACACGATACTGGCTCTCAGAGGTGCCAGAAAGAGGGCTGGGGTGGAGATGGAGACAAGCCCTTCTTTGGCTGCATCCTGTAAGATACAGAACAGGAGTGGCCAAACCTGTGGCTTGGGAGCTGCATGTGGCTCTTTCACACATATCGTGTGGCTCCCAGCAGGGTGGCTGGGGAAGCTAAATATCATCAGTAAACAAGTATCACTGGACAAATAAATATCATCATCAATATCTGCTTTTACCGCTTTTGTTATTATTTTTGGCAGTCTCATTTAACCTTGACACAGAGACAGTCCTCCGTCTTTCTGTGTTATACCTCTGAGGATGCCAGTCACAGCTACTGGCGAAACATCAGGTCCTACAATGCCAAGACCACAGCCAGACAACCCGGGAAATCTACAGCAACTAAAGTCTCATTTAATGTTAATAAAAAGCAAATTTGCGTATTTACAAGTAAAAACGCGTAATATTTGTGCATGTCTTGTGGTTCTCAAACATCTGACATTTATTCTATGTGGCTTTTATATCAAGCAAGTTTGGCCACCCCTGATGCAGAGAGATGGGAACTTTGGGGTGTGTCAGATACTTTAACATTTATGCCGAAGCACGGGGAACATTGCTATCTATTAGTGGGTCAAGTGATCTTTTAAAATCTGGGCCTGACCTCTTATAACAGAACTCTGTTAAGAGGTGAATCCAGTGATTTAGCAGCACACCCCAGGGCTGTTTTACCCTGATTGTTGAGCCTTTTACACCTCCCAGTGGGGTAGAAATCTAATAAATAAATAATAAATTGTCATCAAACAATCCCCCAGTCTCTTTCTGTAGTCCTGTACTGTTGGTGAGTTAAGTTATAAAGAAACAGGATAAAGTGAAGGAACCATTTCCCCAGTGTCCAGGGATACCTAGGTGGAAAGTGCAAAGGAACAAGAGAAGAATATGTAGACCTCAGGAGAGGTTGGGTAGCTCAGGTTGGGGGTTACAGTCAAGTTGCCGTGAGTATGACATAGATGGGGAAATGGGTAGGGTTAGCAGCTCCGGGTTGGGAAATACCAGGAGCTTTTGGGAGGGGCGCCTCGGGAGGGCGGGGTTTGGGCAGGGAAGGAACTTCAATGGGGCATAATGCCCATAGAGTCCACGTTCCAAAATGGTGGTTTTCTCCAGGTGAACTAACCAGTTTGGTGTAGTGGTTAAGTGTGCAGACTCTAATCTGGGAGAACCGGGTTTGATTCCCCCACTCCTCCACTTGCACCTGCTGATGTGATCTTGGGCCAGTCACAAGCTCTGGCCCAGCTGTTCTCTCAAGGACAGTTTCTGTCAGAAGTTCTCTCAGCCCCACCGACCTCACAGGGTGTCTGTTGTGGGGAGGGGAAGGGAAAGGAGTTTGTAAGCTGCTCTGAGACGCCTTTGGGCAGTGAAGGGCGGGGTATAAATCCAAACTCTTCTTCTTCTTGTTGTAATCCAAGGGGATCTCCAGCCTCCATCTGGAGGCTGACAAGCCTAGGAAATAGGGTAACCAGAAGTAAGAGTGGATAGGCCTTCCGTACAAGTTAAATAGTGGCATAGAAAAGCGTTAAAGTTGTAGCAGATCCAGTTCCCCTCAATCTTCCATGGTAAACTTGCCTGGTAAAATTCCTTCTTTTACATTGGATTAACACCTTCCAGGCTCAGGCTTTGCAATAGTTCCAGTATCTTCTGCTTCTGAATGAGAAGATGACTCCCATATGGTTCAATGTGAATTCCTGAGTAAAAGTTAGCATTGCCTAGGTGTTTGACTTCTACTTTCTTGTTTAGTTATAATGTCAGCACAGTCCATAGGACAGTCATTGAGAGTGTCTAGAAACTCAATCTCTTTTCCACCGACTAGCACATATTGACCCAATCAATGTGTAGGTAGTTAAAATCATCTATTATGACACAGTTTTTTTGTCTAGCTGCTATCTTTAATTCATTCATCATTTTATAATCCTCCTCTATCTTTTGATCTTGTGGACGATAACAAAGTCCCAGTGTTAAGTTTCCTTTTGGGCCCATTATTTCAACCTATAGCATAACCCATTGTTAGTCTTTGGTTACAGTTGTGGCCAGGTTAACTTCACTAACCATGCTACTGTCATGGGTCAATCAGGGCTCAGTGAAGACTCCTCAGAAGAAGAGGGGCCATGTGTGGCCAGCTATGAGTCAGCAGAAGCCAGGAAGCAGGACGAAGAACTACAGGCTGGTCAGGATTCACAGCCAACAGCTGGTGCAGAGACACCAGGGTCTCCAGCCCTGAGTTTAGAGGTAAAACTAAACTGATCATTCCCAGCCCTCCAGCATCACCCACACCCTTTGAGCATTGCAGACAAAGGCTGTGAGAAGAACTACAAGAGAGACGGCAGAGTGCTTGCCTCCTTGCCTGACGCCAGCTGCTGGAGTAACTGCAGAATTACTCCTGAGCAGCTGGCTGCAAATTGAACCCTTAGGCACATGCCTATAAAAACCAACCAAGCGAGGCTGTTAGGTGTGGAAACAAGTCATTCTAATACTGATGCTGTGATCACAGCTGGAATCTGCCCTTGAACTGGCTTCTGACTGTGGCTTTTGACTGCTTGACTCCTGCTTGTGAGTAACCCTTGGACTGCCTAAGTAGGACTTTTGGACAACCCATGGTAATGGCTCTCTTGGCTCTGAAATCTTGGACAGGACTTTTGACTTGGTCTTCCTTGCTCAGACTCTGACTACCTTTTAGGAACCCACCCTCAGCTCTGCCTGACCTGTGACAGCTATCCTTGGTTATCTTCTCCAAATCTGTTAATGCAATTTCCTCTTTCCTACCTTCTCTGGCTGTAAAAACCAGATTACCTCTATCATGGTAAGGCTTTAACATGTTTACATGAAACCCTTTACATTGCTCCCCCTTCAGGATTTACATTTACCAAATAGATCACATTAGAAACCCGGTTAACAATTCTGAAAGGTCCTTCCCAAGCTACTTCCAATTTGTGCTTTCTCTGAGGTTTCAACATGAGGACTTGGTCTCCTGGCTTGAAGATTCTCTCTCTGGCTTTGGCATTGTACCAGGTCTTCTGTTTCTGCTGGGCTCGATGCGTGTTGTCTGCAGCAGCAGCTCTCAGTTCTTGAAGGTTTTCCTGTAGCTCCTGTAGTTAGGTGACTACATCTCTGCTTCTGATGTTCTCTCATCCCACTCATGCTTCTTTTAGGATGTCAATCAGTCCTCTCACCTGGCATCCGAACAGTAGCTCAAAAGGACTAAAATCATAACTTTCTTATGGCACTTTTCAATATCCAAATAACAGATGTTGAAGTCTGATCCCAGCCATTAGGATATTTCATTGCATATGGTCTTCAACATCTGATTCAAGGTGCTATTGAGTCTTTCATTCAGTCCCTTTGCTTGTGAGTGATAAGCTGTAGTGGTGAGATGTTTAATTCCACCAGCCTGCAACAATTCCTTCATCACCTGGGACATGAATGCGGTTCCTAAATCCATGACCGTTTCTTGTGGAAAACCTAGCCTGGTGAACACCATCAGTAAGGTTTCTCCTATGATTTTCACTTCTATGTCCCTCAAAGGTATGGCTTCTGGGAATTTAGTTGCATAGTCGACAATTGTCCAAATATATTTATTTCCATGCCAGGTTGCTCTGGTGACTGGTCCTACAATATCCTTTCCAATCTTGGAGAATGCTTCCGATACAAGCGGAACATGTTGTAAGAGTTCTTTTGTTTTGTCTTGTGCTTTACACACTAGCTGACATGCTTCACAAGATTTGGTTTTATGTTGGTTTTAAGACTTTATGTAAGCCGCCCTGAGCCGCTTCGGCGGGAGGGTGGGTTAGAAATCTAAGAAAATAAATAAATTTTTAAAAATTTGCAAATGCCCTGGTATCTTTTCCCATACTGGGCCAATAAAATCTTGCTTGCAACCTATCTCTAGTCTTGTTGATCCCTTAAATGTCCTGACATACGTGTTTCATGGGCCAGATGTAGAAGTTGCAATGGATGTCTTTCGGGGACCATTAGCTGTTTGTGCTTTCCCCAGACAGGAGCACATTTATGCCTCATAAACACTATATACAGTCTCTGGTCTAGGATCTTAAACAAACAAGGACTACCTATTGTCACTTCTTGAGAGGCTGTCTCTGCCTTTTGCCACAGTTCTTGCAAAGATTCAGCTTGGTTTTGTTCAGTGAGGAATTGTGCAGTATGGATATCCTGCAACAATTTGCTGATAACCAAGATGAAGTTTGTCAAATACTCTTGTCCAGGTCTGCCATCCTGGAGAATGAGTGGGGGGCCCGGGGGGTGGCAGGAGCCAAGCTGACACCCATCTCAGGGTGCTGCGGAGATGGCCTCTACTGCCACTGCTGGCTTTGCATCAGGACGGCTCGGCGGTGGAGATGGCGCCTGGCCACCTGGGGACCTGCAGGGATGCTCCCACGATGGACAGCAGGGGAGGGGGCCAAGTTCCTGCAGTGCAGACAGGCTGGTGTGCATGGCTGGTATCCCAACAGCAGACCGAGCCGGGCTGCAAGGCCATGAGGTCCGACTGTGGGTGGAGGAGGAGGTGACAGGAGAGGCAGCTGGACCAGGGCAAGGCAAGGCGGCAGTGAGAACGGACAGGTAGTGGACACTGACCCCACCCAGGGCTGAATGGAAGGGAGGCGGGGCCAGGGGATTAAAGGATCTTGTCCAGTGGAACAGGAGCATAGGGGGAGGGACACGAAGGGGAACCACTCAGGATGGGGGGAAGGGGTGGCAGAGCTGGGCTAAGGGGCATTAAAGGAGGCATGGAGACTGGGGTCAAGGAGGAGGAGACCAAGGGAGTCAGAACCAGACAGCGGTTGAGAAACAGAGAGAGAGAGAAGAGGGGAAAGACTCCAAAGAGCTGGCTGTAGTAGCCATGACTGAGAAAGGAGCCCCCGAGGTTGGTCAGCAGCAGCCTGGCAATGCTGCACATTAGAAGTGATGTACAACAAGGCATGAGCAGCAACATTATTTCACACTTGCATCCTCCAGCACTTCAGCCTTTCCTGGCGTCAAATCCTTGCCCCTTGTCCTAGGGAGAACAATGGTCTTTTTTTCAGACTAGGTGACCTGATTTTTCTCTCTTTGAGAAGTGATTCGTCACGTTTCTCTCTCCAGTATTCAAAGATCTGCCAACACGTTAATTCCCAGTCTGTAAATTAAAAAATACATACACAGCTCCTTTCCCAAGGCTGATATGAAGTTCATTCCAGACCAGCATTCCAATGGATTGCCTGTGAACTTCCTTTCTCAGCTGGCTTCGTGCCTAGTCCCACAGAGCTGCACTCCTGCACAGGGCAGAGAGGTGATGGAGGAACACAAGACATTTGCACTTGCTGTGAGCCGTGCTTCTTTATTGTTTGCGGGCACAAAGAAAGGACACTCATTAGAGTACAGAATACCTTGTACCTTGCATACATTACTGTCAGGAGGGGGTTTGACATCATGGTCGCCAGCCTACACTGCAACTCTCTTCTGTAACAGGCAGGCCAGTGTTTTGTGGTGCCTTTTAGTTTTTATCTAAGAAAACCACAAAAGGGATTTCCAAAGTGCTGTTCAATGCCGGGGTCACTGTGAAGCCTCTCATCAGTGATCTTGTGTGCTGGCAGATGGCAGGAGGTGGGGGAGAGAATGGAGCCTGGGATGAATCACAGACATCAACCTGTTCTCCTTCTCATGGAGGCTCCAGTTGAGACTTTGAAGCCACTGTGGTCAGCCATTCTGGGCTGGAACAGCAACGGATAGATCAGCACCCAGCATTGTTACCACAACCCCTGCCAGTCTATAATTGCACAGTGCACTCTCCTCCTCTAGTTACTGGGTGAATAAGAAATAGTCCATGCAAGGTTGGCAACCTCAAGGTGGGGCTTGGAGATATCCTGCAACTACAGCTGACAACCACAGGTTATACAGATCAGTTCCCCTGGAGAAGATGGCAGCTCTGGAGGGTGAGCTCTATAGCATTATATCCTCTGATATCCTTTCCTTGCCCAAACTTTGTTATCGCCCACCAGATCAAAAGATATGTGAGGAACTGCAAAGGGATCTGTCGAGGATGGGCGAGTGGGCATCAGCGTGGCAAATGGGGTTCAATGTGGCCAAGTACAAAGTGATGCACATTGGAGCCAAAAATCCTAACTATAAATACATGTTGATGGGGTCCAAATTGGCAGAGACTGACCAAGAGAGAGATCTTGGAGTCATAGTAGATAACTCACTGAAGACGTCGAGACAGTGTGTGACGGCAATAAAAAAGGCCAGTGCTATGCTGGGGATTATTAGGAAGAGTATCTTAATGCCCCTGTATAAATCAGTGGTGCAACCTCATTTGGAGTACTGTGTACAGTTCTGGTCACCACACCTTAAAAAGGATATTATAGCTTTGGAAAAAGTGCAGAAAAGAGTTAGAATGGATAAAAGGAAGTAATTATTCACCCAAAGAGTGATGAACACATGGAATTCACAGCCACAGGAGGTGGTGGCAGCTACAAGCATGGACAGCTTCAAGAGGGAATCGGATAAGCATATGGAGCAGAGGTCCATCAGTGGCTATTAGCCACAAGGTATAGATAGGGACTCTGGAGCAAGTGATGCTCTGTATTCTTGGAGCTTGGGAGGGTCCCCAGTGGGAGGGCTTCTAGTGTCCTGGCTCCACTGCTGGACCTCCTGATGGTACCTGGTATTCTTGGCAACTGTGTGACACAGAGTGTTGGACTGGATGGGCCAGTGGCCTTATCCAGCATTGGCTTCTCTTATGTTCTTATGTTTTACTGTCATGTTAGGGTTGTCTTAACAGAATATCAGTCCATCTTTTCAATTTTTCCAGGGAGAACTAAGTTATCTCAGCACAAGATTGATCCTGGAGATACCAGGACTATTGCTTTCCCACCTTATAAAGTAAATGGCTCAAATTCCATCAGAATCAAAAAGGAAGTTAAAAAAATGTTGAACCTTGGACTTACTGTACCTTCAGAAAGTCCTTAGGCCTCACCAGTTACTTTAATCCCAAAACCCAGATCAAATGGTAATATTTTGTGTTCACTATCAAAAGTTGAATAAGGTTACAGTTCCTGATGTGTATCCTATGCCAAGGGTGGATGAATTAGTGGAAAGAATTGGTGCTGCATGTTTTACTTCCACTTTGGATTTGACATTGTACATATAATGAGAAGGGAGCACTCACTGGAGAAGACCCTGATGCTGGGAAAGATTGAAGGTCAAAGAAGAAGGGGACGGCAAAGGATGAGATGGTTAGACAGCATCATCGATGCAACAAACATGAAATTGAGCAAACTTCAGCGGACAGCGGAAGACAGGAGGGCCTGGCATAATCTGGTCCATGGGGTCGCAAAGAGTCGGACTCGACTGTGCGACTGAACAACAACAATAAAATATAAGAGGGAAGGAGAATGTCATTGCTCATGCACTCTCCAGAACCACCTAAGCATATAGGTTGATAAAGCAGTGTGTGTGTGTGTGTAGATAGTGAAATATACTGAGTTCCGAGGCGCAGCATAGTGAACAATTCATAGTTTATTAAATATCAGGAGTTGAAGACAAAACAGTGGGCTCGGAGGCCTGCTTAAATCCCAGTAGCATGCCACACCCCACACCTGTGATAGGCTTATTTACAGTGCACCCAATTCCCCATAGGTCCCTACTTGGATCCTGACTGACCAATAGGTCCGTTCTAGGATCCAAGCTGGCTATTGTTTGTGGATGTGAAGCGACCACATGTGTGGTCCTCAGTTAGTACACAATAGAGAGACAGACAGACAGACAGATAGATAGAGTGGTATAAGAAGTTTGACTTTGGAATTAAAGAAACAAAAATGTAAAATATAAACACATGCTTCACCCATTGCACAGGAGAGGCTTGAGAGAACCTCCCCTGAAGCAGTGAGATCAAAGGGTGGGACATGTGACGGACTGTGCTTTGAAAGCCCATAAGCGCTATATAAGCATGTGACAGATTGTGAAGGGTATGAAGCATGTGACAGGCTGCTCAAAGGATTTCGTCAGTTGAGAAGAAAGAGTTGGGAACTGACTGCTGAAGGGAACTCAGTTAGCACTGACTGGGGAGGTGGCACTGACTGAGGAGCGGATTGCTGAAGACCCCCATTAGGGCCAGAAATAGGGACAGAGCTTCTAGTTTAGAGAAGTAATTCCCTGCCCAATTGAAAAGGGAGATAGCTCTAAAGAGTGGAGCGATCCCTGGTGTATTTAGTGAAGGATTCTGGGTACTTGGTAGTGTATCCCTGCCTTCTGAAACATGAGGAGTAAGTTAAACTCAAGAACTTATACTGGAGTGTCCAGCAGACGCTGAAACCAAAGCCTCACGTCTCAAGGTTTCTAAGGCTTTGTGAAAAGCTTAAAACTCTCACTTTCTGGAAACATATTAACTGGAGTTACCTCAGAGTCATTATTGATTCACCTCAGACATTTTACCCCTGATTCCACCTGACTTTTTCCCCTTTACCTTGAATAAAATATTTTGTTTATTTTATCTCTCATGTGCCATTTTCAGAAGTATAAGTTAAAGAGGTGATCTTGTCTCTTCCTTCAAGTTCCTGGGCTGAGCCAGCATCAAAATACATTAACATGACAGGGTGGGACAGCCATAAACCTTCAAATAAGAAGAAAATAGATAAAGGGGCTGCTCAGCCAGAAAGGAAGAAAAAATGGAGGGAAAATCCCGTGTGAGTGAAGGAAGTGGGTGGGTTCACCATACCTTGCTCCAGTTGTCATTCTTTCATCCTAGCATCAGATATGTTTCCTGCATCCAGTGGTGCTTTTTTATGTAGCACACTTCATTTGTGATCCTAAAAAGTTAGTTTTTTCTAGATTCTACAGTTACAGTGACACTTGGACTCTGTGATGGAAAAATGATAAAAGGCTGGAAGGAAGTTTTTTGTTGTTAAAAGCCCAAGTTCATGAGCTATTTCAATTCTTATCATTTAAAAAAAAAACGTTTAGCAAGACTTTTAAAGGACTGAGTCACGTTTTCCATGCTTGAGGGTTACAGTTTCAGAATAAGGGCACTACAGTTCAGGTTTTTATATTTAGGATTTAGAACAGAGTGAAGGCAGGTAGATAATAATAGCATTTTCCTTTCCTCATTCACATATGTTAATTCATCTGCTTTGCATAAATGTAACATTTTCTGATTGACTAATATTGGATTTAAGCTTTAAAAAATCAGCTAAGTGCCAGAAAATAGCAGCCAGGCAGATTTTAAAGTGTATAAGTGTCAGTCTCGCTGCATAAATGTGGCATGTCCAACAAATGTACTTGATATCTACTTACACTCATGAAAAGGATATGCAAATTATATAATCCTAAAATATGTGGATTTGCCTTGGCCTTCCATCTCATGCCCTGTGAGCGCAATGCAACTCTCAGCACTCAACAAAGGCTGCTTCAGGCCCCTGTGTGTTCCCTTTCCATCTACCGAGGGAACTGTCCTGCTTTTCCTGCCGCAGTCAAGGCCCCTTTTTGCACCTGCCAATTGCCCTTCCTATTGTTTGCCTCCCTCAGTCTTACCTCCATAGGTGCCTGCATGATTAGTATTTTATTCCACCACTAAATGTGCACACTCAATCCTTCTCAAACTGACATTAAATCTGAGGCCAGTGCCCGAGTTTGCCATCGCCAGGGCAACAAACAAGAATCCTGTTAAAAGCCTGCAGCATCAGTAAGAGAATGCTGCAGGGTCGCAACGATGTGCTTCTGTGAGAGTCTCAGTGCAGAACTAAGCTCTTTCTTTTGAGTGTCCCCTCAGCTTTGGAGGTGTGTTTGAGATTGCCAGAGCTTTAGGGACAGGTATTTGAAACTGACCCAAGTGGACGAGCAAGAACTCCTTGTGAAATCATCCTTGTCATCCTGTTGCTTGCTCAACAGGCAGAGTCCCCTGGGGCATGAATGTGTTTCTTTGCAAACCGACATTCAAGTGGACAGCACTGCATGATGGGTGCCCTGCACAGAAAGTGGGATGGGGCTGTGCCAATGCCCAGTGAATAGGACTGGTTCCTTATTTGCAGCGGCTTGGGAGAAGTTATTTCTTCAGTCCTCTGGAGGCTAAAGTTCTGTAGTCAATGGGGCAAGTTTTCTGTTGAAGCCTTCAATATTTGATTAGCCAGCTATGGTGAAAGCATGACCATACATTCCTCAGATAAAGCTTCCTTCGAGGAATGCTTGGAAATTAGCTGCTTTCATCACACTGTGCACCACTGGTTGTACACCCAAGCTTTAAAGCGGGAATGCTTTGCAAGTAGCAACTTTTGAAATTCATGTTGGTATATGTGAGTATATGTTGTATGTGTATGCATGCATGAGAGAGAAAACAAGTATATGTGTGCCTTTAAAAGTGTTAATTTGACTTGTGCTGGTCTATGCAGTTGTGTATTTTCTCTCTCTTTCTCTGTGTATTCATTGGTGAAAAGTGTATTACATATAGAGGTGTGGATGCTTGTTCTAGGCATGAGTGTGTATTTCTAGGGAGAGGCCTTTCTTATATAGCAATGCCTGGATAAAGGAATCAGTCTGCAAATATTTGATGTAATGCACAGATCACTGCAGGAAGACCAACTAAATTATTATGACAGCCTACACTGGAATCTAGCATCTAATTCAGCACAAGAATGTATAGTTTGCATTCGGTGTATTGTTCACAGTTTAGCATATGCCAGTATTACTTATTGGGTGTGTCGCTAGGCCATTGTCTATTGTTGTACTAGGTGTGTGTGCCTGAGGTTGCGGTAAGTAAACCCCACCTGGCTACAAACCTGCTAGTGTTCTGTTGGAGCTGTAAACATCATGCTCCAATTAGTGTGTTTATTTTTGGGTGACTCTGCAAAGTCAACACCAAGCAACTTGGAGCCTAGTGGTTTCTATTTCTCAGGTGAGATTGTAGCTCTGTGTGTGTGGTGTGTGTGTGTGTGTGTGTGTGTGTGTGTGTGTGTGTGTGTGTGAAACTGAGACAAAAACAAATCTCCTCACAGCAGCTGTGCAAGTACAAAGCTTCAAATGATAGACATAAAGGTACTCATTAAGCAGGAGATGCATATGGGCCGCTTGAGCACATTGCTGTTCCCTTATCCTCCCTCTTTCGACCTCCATTTCTTCTTCCTTCCTGTACGTAGTTCCGCCATGCTGATGCAGAACTACAGTGGCTCTTAGCAAAACTGTAGAAAGTGTACAGAATTTTACTTCATTAGTTGTCACCTGCATTTGCACTGAAAAGAAAACTAGAATGTAGGTCTAGCTGGAACTCAAGGTACCTCTGTGAGGGAATAAAAACAATAATACCTGGCAATATCCTACTATCTTGTTTAATGGGATGAGAGGCAGTTTAAGGGATTCTCTCCAGTTATTCCAAGAAGACAGGTTTAGGGTGATGGATGGGCAGGATCAGCCAAGAAGCCCCAGACCGCCAATTGGCCAGGGCAGTCTAATTTCCAGCTTGAACATCATAACAATTGCTTACCGCAATGGGAGATCATTGGTCTGTTGGGTCTTAGCAGGAATATTGTAGCCAAGCCCCTGGGTTTTAATTGGGACCACAAAAACACTCCCAAGCTGTTAATAAAGAGTTCAAACTGCCCACTTGGTTTGGTAACATGCTTTAAGGAGGAGGAACAGGGAGAACAAAGTTTGAAACCTATGCCTGTCTCGAGGCTATTGAACACTCTTTATCAAGTTTCTACTTCACTTGAGCCCTGTGATTAACCGATTTCCAAAATCAGGGTGCTTAGTGCATCAGATTCAGAGAGCTGGTAGATTAAGGGTTAATGCCTCACAGTGAAGCACATTTTGATTGACAGACTGCTGCTTGTGTGCACCCCCCCCCTCTGATTGGTCAGTGCCAGCTGAGGAGAACTTTAAGAGCAGCTGAGTGCTGAGAAAAAGGGTCTTTCTTCCACCGTTTGTCCTCTGGGGCATGTCAGTAGCCAGTCAGCTGGAGCTGGTGTGTCTGTCAGAGGGAATCAGACAAAGTCACTTGGAAAGTGAAGGGACACAACTCCTTACCTTTATAGTGCACCACCAGAATGATCAAAATTAGGAACTTGTCTGAGAGTCAGCCTAGCTGAAAACTGTTTATTTTATTTATTTATTTATTTATTTATTTATTATTCAAATTTATATCCCGCCCTCCCCAAGGGGCTCAGGGTGGCTAACAATAAGGGCCCTGTATAAATTATTGGTGCGACCTCATTTGGAGTACTGTGTACAGTTCTGGTCGCCACATCTCAAAAAGGATATTATAGCACTGGAAAAAGTGCAGAGAAGGGCAACTAGAATGATCAAAGGGTTGGAACACCTTCCCTATGAAGAAAGGTTAAAACGCTTGGGGCTCTTTAGCTTGGAGAAATGACGGCCGAGGGGTGACATGATCGAGGTTTATAAAATTATGAATGGGATTGAGCAGGTTGAGAAAGAAGTACTTTTCTCCCTTTCTCACAATACAAGAACTCGTGGGCACTCCATGAAATTGCTGAGCAGTCGGGTTAGAACAGATAAAAGGAAATACTTCTTCACCCAAAGAGTGATTAACACATGGAATTCACTACTACAGGAGGTGGTGGCAGCTACAAGCATGGACAGTTTCAAGAGGGAATTAGATAAACATATGGAGCAGAAGTCCATCAGTGGCTATTAGCCACAGGGTATAGATGGGAACTCTCAGTCTGGGGCAGGTGATGCACGCTATTCTTGGTGCTTGGGGGGGGCAGCAGTGGGAGGGCTTCTAGTGTCCTGGCCTCACTGCTGGACCTCCTGATGGCACCTGGTATATTTTGGCCACTGTGTGACAGAGTGTTGGACTAGATGGGCCATTGGCCTGATTCAACATTGGCTTCTCTTATGTTCTTATGTAAGGGCACAAAGCCATGATAAAACAGTTACAAACGAGACAAAACAATACAAAATTACAATACAATGCAGGTGCTCTGAAAGTTCATAGTTCCAAGATGGGTTCTGGAAGATGGACCCAGAACAATGAAGCAGGTTCCAGGACAACCCCGCCTTCCGATCTTCGGCTCAGGGCCATCATGCATCCCAATGGCATCCTCGCTCTTTGTGGTAGCAGTATGGTGGTGGTACAGTGGTGGCGGGGGCTCCTACTTGAAAGCCTGGTGGAAGAGCTCTGTCTTGCAGGCCCTGCAGAACTGCACAAGGTCTGGATCTCCTCTGGGAGCTCATTCCACCAGGTAGGAGCAGCCACTGAGAAGACCTTGGCCCTGGTCACAGCGAGTTTGACGTCCCTGCGGCCTGGGGTAACCAAAAGATGTTGGGCCCCGACCGTAGTGCCCTTGGGGGAACATATGGGGAAAGGCGGTCCCTCAGGGATGCCTGACCCTGGCCATGGAGGGCTCTAAAGGTAAGAACCAGCACTTTGAAGCGAATCCAGTATGCTATTGGCAGCCAGTGCAGCACCTTCAGCACAGGCCAGATATGGTCTCGCCTAGAGAGACCCATCAGCAGCCTGGCTGCTGCATTCTGCATTAGCTGCAGCTTCCGGACTTGCACCACAGGCAGCCCCAAGTAGAGAGTATTACAGTAGTCCAGCCTTGAGGTGACCACTACATGGATCACTGTGGCCAGTTCATCGCGGTCAAGGAAGGGAACCAACTGCCGAGCCAGCCGAAGATGATAAAAGGCCGACTTGGCAGTGGCTGCTACCTGGGCCTCCATCATTAAGGGGGGATCCAGGAGAAGAAGAAGAAGAAGAGTTTGGATTTATACCCCGCCCTTCACTGCCCAAAGGCGTCTCAGAGCGGCTTACAAACTCCTTTCCCTTCCCCTCCCCACAACAGACACCTTGTGAGCACATCCAAACTCCTAACCCTCAACGCTGGCACCAGAGGCACCCCATCAAAGGTCGGGAGAGGGAGTCCCAACCCCGAACCGACCCGACCTAGACCCAGGACCTCCGTCTTCGCTGGGTTTAGTTTCAGCCGACTCATTCTGAGCCATCCAGCCACAGCTTGCAACGCCCGATGAATGTCGTCTGGGTTGGAGTCCGACTGACTGCCCAGCATCAGATAGTGCCAGCCACAGTGTCAAGAACTGAGGATCGAGTTTGGCAGAACAGATTGGCAGAACTGGTTGAAACTACCAGTTTAGCCAAATAGGAAAGGAATATTGCTTCTAGGAAATGGAGACTATTCCCTCCTCAGTTATTCAGTGGGTTCAATTCAGAAGAGATCCTTGGTTGGTGTGAGAAAGTCAAAGGGAGCTCTATAATCCCACAAGGGTGGGAATTAAGTACAGGAAGGCTGAGTTCAGACTGGCAGTTTGAAGCGGGAGGGAGTCATTGCAAAAAAACCCAGAACAAATTGTTCCGGGTTTTCCCGGTCACACTGTGTGGACTGATGTGGGAGCATACCGGGAGGAGGCATGAGGGAGCATTCAGACTGCTGGCCCGGAGGCGCGGCTGTAAACAGCTTTTTCATGGTAATTCGGCTATGTGCGCATATGCGCTCATGCACATAAGAGCATCAGGGCGATTTGGGGAGGATTCCATTGCACCAGTACCGCATTGGGCGGTAGAGCAGAGCACATCCAATCATATCGTTGCTGCCTCTCCAGGGCAATCAAGTGCACCTTATGCACGGAAACACCCGGTGGACATTATTACCGTGGGTTGTTCCTGGCTTTTCAGGCTAGCGTTCACACTTCCCTGGAGTGGAATGAAACAGGATAAAGGCGCTCTCTGGGATTTGCTATCACTTTCACCAGGTATCTTTTAAACGCAGGAGCGAAGCAGAACAGCACGGGTTGACTATGAGTGGGGAACGCCAGGCAAATGTGCCTGTGTGAATGCCCCCTTTAATCCGCTGGTAAAACATGGCTGGAACATGGCTATAGCGGGGCAAACTCCCAGTCTGAACTCAGCCGAAGAAAGTACTAGCCTCCAGGAAACTTAGGCCCCGTCCACACTGAGCGTTTGCCCCGCTGAAGGCACGGGAGCCCTGCGGACTTTCCATGCGCGTTCATACGAGCACATCTGGGAGGCGTAGTGCTCCCGTGGCCAACCCGCGGCTTCCCTCCGAAAATGCAGAGTAAAAAACTAGTAGGTCCGAGGTAATAGTTTCTGGAAACCCCGGGGCAAAGGCTGGCGTCTGATCGCGGGAGCGCCGGTATACCACGGCTTCCGATGCCCGCCCATGTCCCCGGGGTTTCCGGATGTTGTAAGTTTCCCTGGGATGCGCACCAACGCTGGACAGTGCATGTGCACACACAAGTCACCGACAGCGGCCCGCCCCCCCCAACGGCGCATGCGCACTTCGCACTTGCATGGTCTGCTGTGCTGCTGTTTTGCCGTGCTACAGCAGCGTGGTGTGATCACGGCACAGAGCTGGAGCGTGGCAACCCGGTGGTCCGTGAAATCAGGCTACCGCGCCTTATTTAGCTCCGGGGCAAACTGCCACGCCTCTCCCCCGCATTTTCTGGCCCGTATGACTGGGGCCTTAGATAGTTATATAAATCTTTATTAAGTCACATTGTTGCTGTTAAGAAATCTCCGAGACAAACAAACCTGTCACTGTTAAGAACTGAGTTTCTAAGAAAATAAGCTTCAACAATACTCGGTTGCCAGTGCAAAATGTTATCAACTGTAAATACTACAAAATTTACCTCAGGTTTCTTGTCCCCTGCCTATTCCTAACCTAGCTGTGCCTGTTTAATAAAATTATCATTCCTGTTTGAACTTTAGGGTTAGCAATTCTACTTTGTTTGGTGTTTTCTAGTAATCTACAGCATCTCTGTCTGTGACCTGATTAATTCCCATGTTTTGGTTTATGTAGAATTTATGCTTAGTTATTAAAGATATTTACCTTAAAGGTTCTTGCTGTGTTCTCACCTACGTACCTAAAGGTAAAGGTAAAGGTTCCCTTGCTCGAAAGCCAGTCGAATCCGACTCTAGGGTTGCAGTGCTCATCTCCGTTTCAAAGCCGAAGAGCCAGCGCTGTCCAAAGACATTTCCGTGGTCATGTGGCCGGCATGACTAAACACCAAGGCGCACGGAACACTGTTTACCTTCCCACCGAAGTGGTACCTATTTATCTACTTGTAATTTCTTGCTTTCGAACTGCTAGGTTGGCAGGAGCTGGAACTAGAGACGGGAGCTCACCCCGTCATGCGGCACTCACGGGTCTCGAACTGCTGAACTACTGACCTTCCACAGCCTGCAGTTCAGCGTCTTAACCACTTGACTTCAGGAATACTAAAACTCAATCAAGCTAGAGGGATAGTTCGAGTGAGAGGACAGAAGGATGTTTGTTCTCATTCACACACCAGCTAGTGAATCAGCTAGTGAATCAGGGCACTGTGTGGGCAGTTGGGGAAAAGATTAGGACCCTGACTGGTGGTAGATTTGTCAAAGAAGAGCTCTCTAGCCACAGGAAGGGGTCTGGGAAGGGTGGGATTTCCTTAAGGGGGTTAAGGAAACAGCATGCATCACAATCAAAGAACCATATGATTCTAGGATTCTAGGAGGGGATCCCACATGCACAGACAAGCCCTCTTGATGCCCGAGAAGGGGGGGCAAGGGAGCGAGTGTGTGGCATACTCTATAGATAAGAGGGCAGAAAGTTCCAATGTGGGTGTGCAGCAGCTGCACCATTCAGTTGGCGCTCCAGATATGTACTGACAGGAGTCGGGGTAACACTCTTCTCGCTATGCAATTTGTTGTTGTTCAGTCGCACAGTCGAGTCCGACTCTTCGCGACCCCATGGACCAGATTACGCCAGGCCCTCCTGTCTTCCGCTGTCCGCTGAAGTTTGCTCAATTTCATGTTCGTTGCATCAATGACACTGTCTAACCATCTCATCCTTTGCCGTCCCCTTCTTCTTTGACCTTCAATCTTTCCCAGCATCAGGGTCTTCTCCAGTGAATGCTCCCTTCTCATTTGGTGGCCAAAGTATTTGAGCTTCAGCTTCAGGATCTGGCCTTCCAAGGAACAATCAGGGTTGATTTCTTTTAGGATTGACTGATTTGATCTCCTTGCAGTCCAAGGGACTCTCAAGAGTCTTCTCCAGCACCATAGTTCAAAAGAATCTATTCTTCGACGCTCGGCCTTCCTTATAGTCCAACTCTCGCAGCCATACATTACTACGGGGAATACCATTGCTTTGACCATGCGGACTTTTGTTGGCAAGGTGATGCCTCTGCTTTTTATCATGCTGTTTAGGTTTGCCATCGCTTTCCTCCCAAGGAGCAGGCGTCTTTTAATTTCATGGCTGCAGTCACCATCTGCGGTGATCTGGGATCCTAGGAACGTGAAGTCTGTCACTACTTCTACGACTTCCCCTTCTATTTGCCAAGGAGTGATGGGGCCAGATGCCATGATCTTAGTTTTTTTGATGTTGAGCTTCAAGCCCACTGTTGCACTCTCCTCTTTCACCCTGAGCAAGAGGCTCTTTAGGTCCTCTTCACTTTCTGCCATCAGAGTGGTATCGTCTGCATATCTGAGGTTATTGATCTTTTCCCCAGCAATCTTAACTCCAGCTTGTGATTCATCCAGGCCAGCATTTCGCATGATGTACTCTGCATATAAATTAAATAAGCAAGGTGACAATATACATCCTTGTCGTACTCCTTTTCCTATGCTAAACCAATCAGTTGTTCCATATCCGGTTCTAACTGTTGCTTCTTGACCCTTATATAGGTTTCTCAGGAGACATGTGAGGTGGTCCGGTACTCCCATCTCTTTAAGAACCTGCCATAATTTATTGTGATCCACACAATCAAAGGCTTTAGCATAGTCAATGAAGCAGAAGTAGATGTTTTTCTGATACTCTCTTGCTTTCTCCATAATCCAGCGAATGTTGGCAATTTGATCTCTAGTTCCTCTACCTCTTCGAAACCCAGCTTGTACTTCTGGCAATTCTCTATCCACGTACTGTTGGAGCCTAGCTTGTAGGATTTTGAGCATGACCTTGCTAGCGTGTGAAATGAGTGCAATTGTGCGATAGTTTGAACATTCCTTGACATTGCCCTTCTTTGGGATTGGAATGTAAACTGACCTTTTCCAATCCTGTGGCCACTGTTGTGTTTTCCAAATTTGTTGGCAAATTGAGTGCAGCACTTTAACAGCATCTTCTTTTAAGACTTTGAATAACTCAGCTGGGATACCATCACCTCCACAAGCTTTGTTGTTAGTAATGCTTTCTAAGGCCCATTTAACTTCGTTTTCCAGGATGTCTGGCTCGAGGTCAGTGATTATACCATCATGGTTGTCAAGGACATCGAGGTCCTTCTTGTATAGTTCTTCTGTCTATTCTTGCCATCTTTTCCTAATCTCTTCTGTTTCTGTTAGGTCCCTACCGTTTTTGTCCTTTATCATGGCCAGCTTTGCATGGAACGTTCCCTTGATTTCTCCAATTTTCTTGAACAGATCTCTAGTCCTTCCCAATCTATTGTTTTCCTCTATTACTTTGCATTGTTCATTCAGGAAAGCTTCCTTATTTCTCCTTGCTGTTCTCTGGAAATCTGCATTCAGTTGGGCAAATCTTTCCTTTTCACCGTTGCCTTTAGCTTTCCTTCTTTCCTCTGCTATGTGTAAAGCCTCATCAGACAGCCACTTTGCTTTCTTGCATTTCTTTTTCTTTGGGATGGCGGTGATTGCTGCCTCCTTTACAATGTCACGGACCTCTGTCCATACTTCTTCAGGCACTCTGTCTATCAAATCTAATCCCTTAAACCTATTCTTCACCTCTACTGTATATTCATCAGGGATGCGATCTAGGTCAAATCTGAATGGCCTTGTGGTTTTCCCAACTTTCTTCAATTTAAGTCTGAATTTTGCAATGAGTAGCTCATGATCTGAGCCACAGTCAGCTCCAGGTCTTGTTTTTACTGACTGGATAAAGCTTCTCCATCTTTGACTGCAAATTATATAGTCAATCTGATTTCGGTGTTGCCCATCTGGTGATGTCCATGTGTAGAGACGCCTCTTAGGTTGTTGGAAAAGGGTGTTCGCTATGACCAGCGTGTTCTCTTGACAAAACTCTGTTAGCTTTTGCCCTGCTTCATTTTGTTCTCCAAGGCCAAACTTGTCTGTTATTCCGGTTACCTTTTGATTTCCAACTTTAGCATTCCAGTCCGCTATGATGATGAGGACATCATTTTTTGGTATTAGTTCTATGAACTGTTGTAGGTCTTCATAGAACTGGTCCACTTCAACCTCTTCTGCAGCAGTGGTTGGGGCATAGACTTGGATTACTGTGATATTGAATGGTTTGCCTTGGATTCGGACCGAGATCATTCTGTCATTTTTGAGATTGTATCCCAATACTGCCTTTCTCACTCTCTTGTTGACTATAAAGGCCACACCATTTTTTCTACGGGATTCCTGACCACAGTAGTAGATATAATATGCAATACAAGCGGGTTAAAATCCAGTGATGCCAGTGAAATTGAATTACTGATGTTGGCTCAGGCGAATTAAAGATTACAGGTAGAAAGGCCTCAGCTGTGTCAGTCCTATCCTGTTAGCTTCATTCATGAATAGTTGACAGAACAAAACGGTCTTCCGTCTTTGCAACAAATGGATTGATTGTGCTTTATCATTTACATCTAGAGCCCTCTTTGATTGTGATGCTTATTTGCTGTATGCTGTTTCTCAGGCTGCGTTCAGACTGGCAGTTTGCCCCGGTAGGGATCCATTTCAGTGACGCTTCAAACCCACAGTAAACAGGCTGTTCACACAGGCACATCTGCCTGGCGTCCCCCACCCGTAGCCAACCTGTGCTGTTCCGCTTCACTGCTGCAGTAAAAAGATACCTGAAGAAACCAGTAGCAAATCCCTAAAGTGCGCATGCATTGCGCATTTCTCCGCTTCTGGGAAGTCTGAATGCGCAGCCGAAAAGCCGCGAGAAACCTGTGGTGGGCAGAAGGCAGCAGCGGTATGATTGGCTGTGCTCCGCTCTACTGCCCAATGTGATGCCAGCGCTGTGGGGTCCTCTCCCAATAGGCAAAATGTGCTTATGTGCATGAGCGCTCATGCGCACATACACCCATACACCCACAGTCGAATTAATGGGGAAATGCTGTGCCTCTGGGGCAGCAGTCTGAATGCTCTGGTGTGCCTCCTCCTGGTATGTTCCTGCAGCAGTCCGGGCTGTTTTGCCGTGACTGGCTCCCGGAGCAAATTGCCAGTCTGTCCTCAGCCTCAGAGTGTGTTCTCTTTACTCTGCTCTAGTTCTGATTCTGGTAGCTCCACTCTGGTGCCTGTCACCATGATGTCTAGGCCGATCTATACAAAAGGATTCTTTAACTCAGAATAGCAAATGAGGAAAACATCATTTTTACAGTATCATTTATCAGTGTTCCAGTTTTTGTGCCATTTGTGTTATGACTGCTAAGTTACCCAGCCAGAGGCTAGAGGATGCTTGCTGTTCTGAGTCAACATGCTTCTAAAGTGAAGACTCAGTCCTGGTGTTATTTTTAAAGCACAAGAATAGGAGCAGGCAGTGATAATATGTGATTTACAATGGTTTGGCAATTCCATATCTGTATCTCATGGGGGGGAGGAACAGAGCTATTCTGGTTTCAGTCACCTAAAACCATCTCATTAACGCTTTTTGTCTTTTGAAAACTATGTCCTCATACTGATATTCAGCTCTCCAGGTAAAAAACAAAACAGTAAAACCAAAGGATTTGTTTCTATAGCTAGAAAGCTTGCTCAAAACTTCAGTTTAAGATGTGCCTTTCAGCATCTATTGCTCCTTTCATGTGCTAAGCCACAAGCAGCCAAATCCTGCTGGGGAGAAATAAGCATTTTGAATCTTCTTGTCTTCTGCTTTCTTAAATCAGGTTGGCTGTGTAAAGATATTTGCTTTTGCATAAAATGAAGTTATTGCTACAAACAAACCACAGGAATCAGCAGTAACTCTCCAGATGTTAGCGTGGCTTTTGTGGTCCTGTGCCGGAGTGTCTCCTCTGAGTTCCTTTGAGCAGTTCCTTTTTTTGTTTGTTTCTCTTTAATTATCCATGGTTTCTTGTTAGCAGCCAGCTATTTTATTTTAGTTTTACTAGTTATATTGATAAAATTTAAAGTGTCTCTTGCTGGAGTTTGCTTTTGATATCCAACTGTGGGTGTTAAAGTCCAAATGACAGAATTTGGTTAATGATCTTGTAATCTGTAACAGGAGGGAGCTGTAGCCTCTAAATATCTTGGCAGTGTCGTGTCTCCTAATTTATGCTAGCAATTTCAGACTGGTCCTCGACTAAGGCCTGTAATGGCTCTTGATAATTACAATGACCAGTAAACTTTATAACAGGTCAGGTAAAGGACCACCTGATTTACAGAATGAAAACAAAATACCTCCTTATTTAACTCTAAAGAGGCTGATGTAATAGGGTTCCCAAGTACTTACTGCATGGGAGCGGGGGACGCATGCTCCCCGGCCAGACCAGTCCTCAGTGTATGCACCATGCCGTCGCCAGGAAGTGACGCCAGGCGATGCTCTGGCAATGGGGCTGAAAACTCAATGGTTCCAGCCGCATTGCCAGAGCATCGCCTAGCGTCACTTCCTGGCGACGGCATCGTGCGGCGCATCTTTCCTTCCCCTGGGGATGGTCCTGCCAGGACATATCCGTCCCCCGCCGAAATACAGTAAGTTTTTGGCAAGCCTATGATGTAATGATTGGCTGAAGGCTATGATACTGAAATCCATTTTTACCACCATCCCGGTGCTTCTGATATTCAGATACATTTGGGTCACTGTTTACTGATGGGTCAGTTAGAGAAGGTTTTCCAAGAGTTAGTTAATATAAAAAGTTGTCAGGTTTCAAGTAGTTTTAGCAGGAATATGGCACTTCTTGGACCAAGGTAAGGCTATTTCATGATCCTAATAATCTCCTTCCTTCCTAGCCACAGGAGTCTCTTACAGTTTAGTGACTGCCCTGTAACTTTAAAGCTAACTTGTCTCACTGGTTATTTTGTCTTCAAAGATTTGTTGTTTAGTTCCCAAAAGCCAGACTCAGATGTGCCTAATTATATTATTCCTCAGAGCTGTGACCCCAGAATACTTTGCTGTTGAGCTCAAGTAAACTAGTCAGTCTCTAGTCGCAATGTTATGCCTCTTGGCACATGAACTCCAAATGGAATCAGAAGTAAATGGTTATCTGTTAATAGCCTGAAGAATCTATCTAACCATCTTAGTTTTAGAAATGAGACTTTCATTATTTTCTTTCTCTCTCCCCTTTTTTTAACAATTTTATAAGAAAGGATCTCTAAAAATTATGTAAAGAAACAACTGGCCATTGCTGTAAAATATAATACTAGCAGTATGAAAGCCATTCTTTCTACCTATTGGTATTCTTTAGTCTATCAATTTTTTTTTTTACTGAAAGCCTTCCAATTGTAAGAGGAAGGAGTTAATGGCCTTCATCCTCATCTGTAATGCTATCTATGCCTTCTTTTTTTAAAAAACTGGCAATCTTGATGAGCAGGAAATAGACTTAAAAAAAAATCTATTGCTAAATTAGGAAATGGTGATAAAAATAATCTGCCTGACCCCAATTTCACCATCATGCCAGCTGTGATATCAGGGAAACTGTAACAATCCAAAAATACCTTTTCCAGAATCTCTAATAATGATATAATCTG
The DNA here is from genome assembly GCA_029375565.1 of Gekko gecko. Taxonomy (NCBI): domain Eukaryota; kingdom Metazoa; phylum Chordata; class Lepidosauria; order Squamata; family Gekkonidae; genus Gekko; species Gekko gecko. The sequence goes on along the minus strand of JAPDNY010000003.1, from coordinate 96,137,585 downwards.
TTCCAAGGACTTTTCCAGTGTAAAGTCAAATCAATTGAATAACTCGAATCCGAACTTGATGGTCAGATCTTTGCAGTCCCAATAGGGTTTGCAGGTCCGATCGTCATGCCGGCGGGGGGGATTGGGAGGGCATTCCAGGAGTGGGCGGGGATGTCGTGTGACGTGCATACATCACCCAGAAGTGACGTAGGCATGCTGGTGCTATTGGGAGCGACACTCAGGTTTTGGGCAAAACGCTATGGTAAAATCACCCTCAAACCATAGTTTTGCCCAAAAAACAGAGTGTCACCCCCTGCCATGTCACCAACAGGCCGATGTCATTTCTGGGTGACGGCAGTGTGTTGTGCTCAGTGTTGCTGTTTGGGGGGTGGGCAGGAGTGTCCTCCCACTAGCCAGCTGTCTGCTGATGGACAGGAGCCCATGGAAGTGGGGTGGTCCCTAACCCCCATCTGGGAAATGGTAACCCTGAGTTCCAGTTTGGCATAGTGGTTAAGTGCGCAGACTCTAATCTGGGAGAACCAGGTTTGATTCCCCACTCCTCCATTTGCACCTGGCTGGATGACCTTGGGCAAGCCATAGTTCTGATAAGAGCTGTTCTTGAAAAAGAGCAGTTTCTGTCAAGAGCTCTCTCGGCCCCATCTACCTCACAGGGTGTCTGTTGTGGGGAGGGGAAGGGAAAGGAGTTTGTAAGCCGCTCTGAGACACCTTTGGGTAGTGAAGGGTGGGGTATAAATCCAATCTCCTCCTCCTCCTCCTCCTCCTCCTCCTCCTCCTCCTCCTCCTCCTCCTCCTCCTCTTCTTCTTCTTCTTCTTCTTCTTCTTCTTCTTCTTCTTCTTCTTCTTCTTCTTCTTCTTCTTCTTCTTCTTCTTCTTCTTCTTCGTTTCCCCTAAATTTCATAGTTTCCCCTAAATTTCCCATTAATGGAGCCATTTTTGACTGAAATCTACATAATGAAAGTGATGGTTTATTCATTTAAAATATTAAAATGTTGTTTTTCTAATTAACTCCAATCAGCTGTTTTTGTTGAAGTGTTGGTAAAATTAGAGGTGCAAGGTATGTTTTAAATACTTCTGAGTAGTTTAAACATTTATTGTATCTATCATATTTTTCTCCCAGAGAATCATACTGATTTCATGTATTTGAACTTATTGGCAGGAGAAGTAGATTTTGGACAAACTCTTACTGTTTATTTTTCAAAACGTAACTTATCTGTATGCCAGCACAAATTCGCTCCCTGATTATTTTTTGCTCTTCTCTGTAGCGGAAATTCCTTTACTGAGCAGTCTTGTCGTATGAGGCTCAGTTTACGAGTCACAAAGCCTCCCCACAACAGATACCCTGTGAGGTAGGCGGGGCTGAGAGAGCTCTGACAGAAACTGCTCTTTTTCAAGAACAGATCTGAGAGAACTATGGCTTGCCCATGGTCATCCAGCAGGTACAAGTGGAGCAGTGGGGAATCAAACCCGGTTCTCCCAGATTAGAGTCCGCGCACTTAACCACTACACCAAACTGGCTGCTTCTGCCCATGCACTTTGCTTGCAAGGAGAAACAGGCACGTGTTAGTTTGGCAGGTACACAACTCCTATTGAATATCTGGTTCAAAGTCCTTGTGCGGTTGCTCAGCAAATCGAGGCCTTTCTAACTGATGATTTGTCTCTTAATTGTAATATACTTTGCTATGTTTGCTCTGTTGTGTTTGTTGTGGCTCTTTAAAAGCAGATGTTCCACAACCCTGACTCCAGGACTGGGATCCTACATGCTTGCTGAAAACTTGCTCCTAGCTGTGCATTGTGAGCTCCCCCAAAAAAAATTTGAGGGGGGTTGCTCAGCAGTTACTGGGCAGAGGGAAGCAGGAGCTAGCCAGTTTGCAGAACTGCCCAGCAGAAACCCACAGTTTTAAGTGTGACCTCCATTTCAGCTTTCCAGACACTATCTCATGCCTGCAGCATTATCACTTGAGGGCCTCGATTTTGTCGTCTTTCATGTACAAGGCAGGGTTAATTCTAGTCAGCACTTGGACTGCTGGACTCCGAGGAAACCTTGAGCGCTTCAAGAAATAATACTGGTGGTACAAGTGGTAGCATTATTCTTCGGCATCAACATGTTACCCTTTGCCTGAACAGGTGCTTTGGGAGGTTATTGCATTCCCCAGAAGAGAGCCCAGCCACAAGGAGAATGCCTGTGGTCACTATAGTTTCCATTACACACTCTGGCAGAGCTGTGCATTAAGAGTGGTGTCTCAGCCAGTGTAGCATTCTTTGGACATTCTCTGATACTGCACATTCTTTTACTTAGAAAATTGTTATATATCAGATCACTGCCATGTATTGAGGAGGCTGCTGGTGGAGGAGGCTTGAAGGGAGGGGGGAAGAGATCCTTGGAATGCTACTTTCATTTTCCCGCTGTCTCTGCCTCTGCTCTTATCTGTAGTTTATGTGCCTGACCTTGGCAACATCATCTCTGTTAACACGGGACCGTTACTATCCTGGTGGGCCCCACCAACCACCTTCTTTGGCTCCCATCCCTGACCCGCTTTGAATCACGTATATCTTTCCCATCCCGCGTTTTCCCATCAGTTTCAGCACAGAACCTGAAGTACAGATGTTCTGCCAATACTGATCAATAAACTTCCTTTCTAAAGAAGCGAGTCGTTGGTTCTGATTGCTGCAGGAATCTGACATTATGAGCAGCTCTGTCTTCTATGTTCCGCGTGATGTTGGCAGCATCACGCTTCTCAGTCATGTTTGTAATGTTCTGGGCTTGTCTGAGGATTTCTTTCCTTGGCAGCTAGGTAGATGGTGGAGCAGAGGTATGCGGGACAATTTCCAGCGCAGTTATTGTTCTCCACAGGAAATTAAATTGTTGCCTATATTGCAGCCTAGCACAGCAGAAATATGCAAGATATTCATTTGTGCCAGGTGTACGCATTCTTTGTAACTGCTATCCAGTCTCTTTAATGTTGCTGAATTAGAGGTGAATATTGTGTTTATGCAGCAGTGAGCTAAAGGTAAAGGTTTCCCTTTCTTGAAAGCCAGTCGAATCCGACTCTAGGGGGGCAGTGCTCAGCTCTGTTTCCAAGCTGAAGAGCCAGTGCTGTCCAAAGACATTTCTGTGGTCATGTGGCCAGCATGACTAAATGCCAAGGCACACAGAACGCTGTTACCTTCCCACCGAAGCAGTTCCTATTTACCTACTTGCAATTTCTTGCTTTCAAACTGCTAGGTTGGCAGGAGCTGGGACCAGAGACGGGAGCTCACTCCATCATGCGGCACTCGGGTCTCGAACTGCCGAACTACAGACCTTCCAGTCTGCAGCCCAGCGTCTTAACCTCTGAGCCACTGCGGCCCAGCAGTGAGCTATCTCATGCAATAAAATAAAAAAAAGGAAAAGGCTGCCCCTAGATTTGTTGAGGGTGCAAAAGGACAGGAAGTTATTTCCTTCCAAACACTTTGGTGTCATATGCAGAAACAGTTAATTAGAAACTAGCCAGCGTGACTCTCAAAGTTTGACTCTGCACCGAGTTGTCCAAATAACACAGCAGCATCTCTGTTAGCTGCAGTGGCAAACTGTTCACCAGAGACAGTTCCTTTTCTCCAGGACCTGTACTCAGGGCTTTTTTTTGTAGAAAAAGCCCAGCAGGAACTCATTAGCATAATAGGCCACACCCAACATCAAAAACGCATTAGCATATTAGGCCACACCCTGACAGCACAGCTCATTAGCCTATCAGGCCACACCCCATGTTACCAGAAGTGTGGTCATCCAGCCACACCCACTTTTTGCTGCTTATTCTGTTTACCTTGTTTGTTGTCAAAACCCAGGGCTTCTTTTGTAGCAGGAACTCCTTTGCATATTAGGCCACACACCCCAAATGTAGCCAATCCTAATGAGTTTCTGCTATTGGGTGTGGCCTGTTATGCTAATGAGTTCCTGCTGGGTGTGGCCAACTCAGGAGCCTGCTGGAACTCCATTCCTGTATGTTCCTGCCCCAAAATAGCCCTGCCTGTACCTGTTAAATCTCTGACCCTGTTTTTTTTCTATTATTGCAACAAAAAAGCAGCCGTTGTTTGAGTTGCCATTCTTAAGAGTCCAATCTCTCTCTTGGAAGCCTCTGAAAGTTAAACTTATTTATTTAGCTTTCTTTTCCCCTGAAATATTGCAGTGGAAGACCTTGTCTCTTCTGCATCATACACATAAATAAATGCATGTGCATGAACATTAAGGTCCCATCCATGTAGTGCGTAAGCCTGCTGTCTTACACACTGCAACTACAGGATATTGTGCAGACTGTTGAATGTTGGTAGGGTTGCCAACTGTGGGTGGGGTTTGGGGAGAGGAGAGACTTCAGCAGCTGTAATGCCACAGAGTCCACCCTCCGAAGCAGCCTATTTTCTGCAAGGGAACTGAGCTCTGTAGGCGGGAGATCAGTTGGCAGCCTTCATGGTAGGACAATTGCTATTTTATTTAACCAATAAATAAATAAACACTCACTTGGCTTCTTAATTAGTGTAAGTGGGCTTCTACTGCCAAGTTATCAAATATGGCACACGCCAGGTAGAGAAGAGTCTTCAGTGACGCGTGACCGAGTGTGTGGGGTGGAGGATTCAGAATGAGCCTTCGTAGGAGAGTGGAGGAAGTGGAAATGTGTGCCCCTATTTTCACTGGTGAAATGTTAGAAGGCATTTTTAACTCTTTCAAACGCTGTTTTAAGGCGGTATGTTTGGGAGGATGGGTTATTTTAATGGTTTTTAAATGTAATTTTATCATGTGTGTTTTAAATTATTACCCTTGGCAGTCCTTGTAAGGGCAGAATGGTGGGATATGAATATTGTAAATAAATAAGTAAATAAATAAAAGTGTCATTCACTGAGTGAGGCAGCCAAAAGCAAAAACTGATGTTCTTTTATAGCACCAGCTCAGAAAAGCATAGTTGTCCAATGGAAATGTCAGTGAGAGTGCTTGGAGAAAACTGGGATGGATGGATGGACGGACGGACGGACAGATGGACGGATGGATGGATGGATGGATGGATGGACGGATGGATGGATGGACGGATGGATGGATGGATTGATGGATGGATGGATGGATGATAGAGATATATAAAACTTTAAAATTAAGATTCAGAGAGTAATTGTGTTGTTCTCTAGTAGAGTCCAGTGGCACCTAAAGACCAACATGATTTTCCAGGGGTAAGTTTCCAAAAATCAAAGCTCCCTTCATCAGGTACAAAGATAACAGTGTTTTTTTAATTTGTCTTTGCAACAGCCCTGTGAGACACAAGGCACTGTGACTCCCATTTTATAGCCGGGAGCTGGGATCCAGTCTAGCTTTTCACGGGCTCTAGGATTTCTGCCTGCCTCCCCTCTCCCACAGCAGCCTGCCTCTCCCTTTCCACCAGCAAACCAACATGCTTCTCCAAATCCTGGGAAATTATGCTCTGCAGGAAGGAATTCCCTGTGCCTGTGGAAATGCTGCTCTGGATCCAAGCCCAGTATCTGGGACCAAATGACACTAACTGGCCAAAGGCCACAAAAGAACTCTGTGGCAGAGGTGGGAATCCCGGTTGACTAATCACTGAACCTTCATGACTATGGCCAAGATAGTCTGATTTCTACCAAGTATGGAAGGATTCAGGTACTAAGCAACTTTTCTGCACAAGTTCTACTGATAGGAGTCTAGTACCCATTGTAAATGTAAGGGGATAGAAGAAAGGATCCATAATACCAAAGATTACCAGTATATCTAGCAGACTCCACTGCACCTGTTAAGAGGGAGCAAGCTCTTTTTTACAGTGGATGAGGAGTCACTGGGTGCGTTCAGACGCGCCGTTTGAGCCGTTTTCGGCACGGCTCAGAAACGGCTTTTCCCTGCGCGTTCACACGCCCAACATCTGCCCACCGTCCCCAGCCGTCGCTTTCTGGAGCAAACCCCCTTTGAAACGGAGTATTTTGGCACCACTTACCCAAGCGGTGTTTTCCATGATTCTCCGTTTCAAGCCGCACTTTTCCCTGTCTGATCGCTCCATCCAGCCACTTCCGGGTGCTTCAACCCCCCCCTCTGGGAAGCTGCCTCCAGCTTCCGGTTTTAGTCCTCCATTTTTTTTTCCCCCTTACCGGTGTGCGCTTGAGCGGAGCTCCGCACTTAGGTTAAAAAAAGAAAAGGTTTACTGGTGCCTAGTTTAGGCATTTAGAGGAGTCCGGGATCTCGGGGAGGCCATTTTTAAAAGGACTCTTCCTTTAAACTTTAAAGGGACCTGTTGAGCTCGCTCTTCTTCGCACCGGCCAAACTTCCTGTTCGGGAGAGGGCTGCCTGTGCGCATGCTCAAAGGAGAGGGGGAAACCCCTCCCACCTGCAGGAGGACGGCGGGGCGCTCGGAAGGAGGAGGTGAGTGTGATCGCGATTCTCCAGTTTAAAAAAAAAACGCATCGTGCCGGAGCAGTTTAAACCGCTCCAGCACGCTGTCTAAACGCACCCATTAGGTTTTGAAGTGGCTGAAGAGCAGACAGTAAAAACTCTGAATAAGAAACAACGAAGAGTAGCTTCCTGTAAGGGAACGAAAGGAAAGGAAGTGTCCATTTGCAACTGAGAAGGTAAGAAATACAGATGAGGTTCCTCTTGGGGATGTGATAGTTAGGAGTGGGTCAGGGAGGAGATTAGAGTGCCTTAGTCCTGTGACAAAGGACTGCATATAAATGGACAGAAATATTAGGAGCAGAATGACTGTAACTGCCAAGGTCCCGTATCACAGCATAAGGAATGGTGCTGATGAAAACATTGTTGGTAGCGTATAATGGAGCAATTTGTAATGCCCCAACAGGTACAGGAGTGAGAGACTAGTGTGTCCAATTAAAGAGTTAACTGTGCTGTAGGAGCCACCTGCCATCTGTGTCCCAATGGAAAAGAGAACACAAATGAGCTTGTTCTAATTATCCCTCTGGCAAACACATATCAGCCAAGAGGAAAGAGCGGCTGGCATCTGTGGCCTCCTCCAGACTCGCTCTCATGTGGGAGGGAAGGACGGGGTGGAGGGGCTTGGTCCTCTATTGTTTGTCTGCGCTCATGTAAAGACCCTTTTAATAGACTCTGTGTTTTCAAAGCTCATCCCACTGCAGCAAGGCTGAGGAGACCAGTGAATGAACAAGCAAAATGACTGTAGGTTACTTCCTTGCTTGAAACTACTCCTAGGGTTGTATGACTGTGTGGACTCCCTGCCTGATGCTGCTCTTCTCGCATGGCCTTTTGCTGGAGGTTACTACACAGGGCTATTTTGGGGCAGGAACGCACAGGAACAGAGTTCTGGCTGGGTCCCGAGTTGGCCATGCCCAGCAGGAGCTCATTAGCATAATAGGCCACACCCAACAGCAGAAACTCATTAGGATTGGCTACATGAGGGGTGTGTGGCCTAACTGCCTGATCAACCGAAGGTGATAAAAGGCTGATTTGGCAGTGGCTGCTACCTGGGCCTCCATTGTTAAGGAGGCATCCAGGAGCACTCCCAGACTCCTGATCTCCAGTGCTGGTACCAGAGGAGCTCCATCGAAGGTCGGAAGCAGAATCCCTACCCTCGGGCCACACCAGCCTCAGGCACAGGACCTCTGTCTTTGTTGGATTCCATATCAGCCGACTCAGCCTAAGCCAACCAGCCACGGCTTGTAACACCCAGTCTAGGTCTTCTGGTTTGGAGTCGGACTGACCGTCCAACAGCAGATAGAGCTGGGTGTCATCCGCATACTGGTGACATCCCAGCCCATGCCTCCGGGCAATCTGGGCAAGGGGGCACATGTAGATGTTAAAGAGCATTGGGGACAGCACCGCCCCTTGGGGCACTCTACAAATCAGTGGGTGCCTTTGGGATAGTTGTTCCCTCAGCGCCACCCTTTTTCCCTGGCCTTGGAGAAAGGAGACAAGCCACTGCAAAGCCAGTCCTGAACACCAATGTTGGCGAGGCGGTGGATCAGTAGCTTATGTTGACTGTGTTGAACACTGCCAACAGATCTAACAACAACAGCACTGCCAATCCGCCCTATCCAAATGCCTCCAGTGGGCAACCAGTGCTGTCTCCATCATATGGCCCAGGCGAAAGCCAGACTGGAAGGGATCTAGGATGGAAGCATCATCCAAGAAGCCCTGTAACTGAATTGCCACTGCCCTCTCTATTATCTTGCCCAAATAGGGCAAGTTGGATACTGGCCAATAGTTTGCCAATTTGGCCAGGCCCAAGGATGGCTTTTTATGTGTTTATATTTGAAAGGAGTTGACACAGAGTGCTCAGAATTTGATTGGAGCACAGTGCTGTTGGAGCAGGGGAATTACATCTTTTCCCTTCACTATTTTTTCAATATGAATGCCCCTTAAAGCTACTATTAGCCCCACAACAGAAATATGCAGGCATCTTATATTTTACCCACTGAGAAGCAAATAGGAGCTTCAAAGGTACAATTTGTATCAGGGAAATGGTGCCAGGGGAAAGATTTAAATCTCTCTCCCTTTCCAGCATTGCTGCTTCTATTTAATTCAGAACCTCCAACAACTGATTATAAAGAAAAAAAATGGTGGGAAATCGGATTATGGATCTCTTGTGTCAGTACTTGGACCTGAACAGGGAACTTATAAGACTTCTTTTTTTTTTTTTACTTTACTTCCCTCTGAGTCCTTTATCATATGCCTAGAGATGTCAGAAATGCAACGATTAGCTGTTAGAACATTCCTCAGAGACAAATTGCACTTTTAATAATAACATTGGCTGTATGAGGCACTTCCACTGGAAAGGGCCTTTCTACAGGAAACCTGGGAGATGCTCGTAGGACTGAAGTTCTTGGTGGGGCCATGCTTGCTGGCAGCGCTAGCCTTGAGATTGCCCAGATGCCTGTCAGGAAGCTCTGTTCTGCGTCTTAATGAGATTTTTTTGAGTTGAGACTTACTATTTAGGTGTCTCACAGCAGCTGCACCCTTCTAAGTCAACTGAACTCAGTGGGCATAGAAATGTGTGACTCTGTTTAAGATTGCACTCTCAGTGTGCTGTCAGTGTCTGCTCTGCTCACGAACACAGCTACTGATGCAATCCTTTCTTGTGATCACTTCTCATATGTCACTGGGTGCATCGGGGCAAATCCTGTGCTCTTTTTAGCTCCTCTGGCGTTTTTGCTCCTCTAGGGTTGCCCAATCCAGGATGAGAAACTCCTGGAGATTTGGGGATGGAGCCTGAGGAGGACAGGGACCTCAGTGGGGTACAATGCCACAGAGTCCACCCTCCAAATATCCATTTTCTTCAGGGGAACTGATCTCTGTAGTCTGGAGGTGAGCTGTAATTCAAGGGGATCCCCAGGTCCCACCTGGAGGTTGGAATCCCTGTCTGGGTCCCAGCACTGCCAGCACAGGTAAGTGGGCAGCCATGGATTTTTCTGTGCTCTCTCCTGGTAACCTTGGCCAAGCTTCCTGGTTGCCACCCCAAATAGGAATTCTCTGACTTTTCTCTGTTATATTTGAGCCTTGTCCATTTTGCCTGCTTACTTGATAAACCAAGCATGCTTGTGTTAACTGAGTGTTCTGAATTAGATCACAAATACTTTGTGTATTCTTGTGCTGCCCCATGGGAACTGTAGTTCAATCCAGTAAATTCTGAGCAAGTGCCAAGATGATGGATGCTGCTAACTGCACAGGTGCAAAATCAGCCAGACATTTGTTACGTAGCATTTTAAATAATGCATCACCTAAGTATAATAACCTTAGGGGATAGCAAGCCAATAAATTGTAAGCACATGCCAGGAATAGCTATCCAGCCAAATGCCACGCTGAATGCTGTCTCTGCACAGACACAAGGCTACTCGAAATATTGTTCATTTTAAATAGCAAACAATAATCAGAGCAATCATATGCAGTGCTCAGCTCAAGAAAAAAAGAACCTTGTGAATAAAGCAGGCTTGATTTTTGGATTCCTTGTTTGCAAAATCCAAATCATCCCTGACATCTGCTTTGTAAGGTAAATCAGTATTATTATCCCCAGGGGTCTTTTCGTAGAAAAACAGCTGCAGGAGCTCATTAGCATATGATATGCTAATGAGCTATTAGGCTATTAGCATATGCCACGCCCCCTGACATCACCGGAAGTGATGTCAGAAGGGGAAGCAAAAGGGGGGGAGGAATCTTCAAAAGCCTCCCCTTCCCTTCCCTGGCTGGTCTGGGTGGGGGAGCTAAGAGAGGAGGGGTTTAAAGTTTAAACTCCTTCTCATGAGAGTTGGGCCACAGAAGGAGGAAAGAGGGAAGGAAAGAGAGAGAGTAGAGAGAAGGAAAGAGGGAAAGAAAGAGAAGGAAAGGAGGAGGGAAAGAAAGAGAGAGAAGAAGGAGGGAAACAGGGAAAGGAGGAAAAAAGAGAAGAAGGTGGGAAAGAAAGAGAGAAGAGAAGAAGGAGGGAAAGAGGAAACGGAGAGAAGGAAAGGAAGGAATGAAAGAAATTTGGCTGCAATTCAGCCTCATTATATCCTATGGGCCACTGAAGCCAATGGTGAAAACATAGGGTATATTCTGAGGGCTGGAGGGGTTTGAGGGAGAGGCTCCAAACTCACAGGGTAGCTGATGGAGCCTCTCCCCAAGATACCCACCAAGTTTCAAGAACATTGGATTAGGGGGTCCAATTCTATGGGCCCCCAAACAGGTTGCCCCCATTCCCTCCATTGTTCTCTTTGGTGGGAAAAAAGTAACTTTTTCCCCCTGATTATCCCCATATCAATGATGGAGGGACACAACCAAGGCTGAGAAAATAGCAGCTTGCCAAGAGCCAATATATACTTGACACTGTAGTTCTGTGGCTGGAACTCCAGATAAAAAGATGGCAGGGGGAGGGAGGGTTGAGGAAGGGTTTTGTTTTTACTCTCTGTCCCACATGTTTTTCCTGACCGACAGTGCCTCCATATCTACTCTAAGCCATCATTGGGTAAAAAGGCACATGAAGCTGCCTTGCACTGAATCAGATGGTTCATCTGTCAAGTTCAGTATTATGTACTCTGACTGGCAGTGGCTCTCTGGGGACTTTTGGTCACCTGCTACCTGATCTTTTTATAGCTGGAGATGCCAGGGATTGAACATGTACCTTTTGCACACAAAACAGATACTCTGCATAGCTCAACACTTGTGTTAATTGTGCCTGTTGCATATGAGATGCCCAGGTGAGATTCAGGTTGAGAAAAAGTTGCACGAGAGCCAAACTGAGTGAGAAATTCAAGAAATTATTGGCATTTGTGTTGAAGTGGTGTTCTTTTGGAAGATAGTACACTTTCCATCTTATAAGAGAATTAATTTTAAAACTATCCTAATATCCACACTGAGAAAAGTTATCCAAGGCCATCCTGTGAACTTCATAATTGGAACCCAAATCTGTATTTCCCATGTCTAAACCAAACATGTTGTAACATAATGACCATAGGATACACTGAGGGAAAGGACAGAAGTTATTTTTCAGCACATATTTTACAAGTGCTTATGAACAGGACTGTTTCTTTCCCACACAATGGCAATTGTCCCTCAATAGTTTCCAGTCTAAGTCCTCAACCCACTCCTTACCCCTTGGGGTATGCAGTCAATTGCAGCACTTGCCCATAGGCAAAAAGGAGTTACATGATGAGACCAGCTAATGACCCCTGGTGGTGCATATACAGGATATAGAGACTTGTAAATCGTTCTGAAAGCCCTGAGAATAGTTGCTTGAAATGGTAGTGGTACAGGTACTCTTGCAAAAAGCTAGGCATTACTTTATATTATTTAGGTGTGCTGATAAAAGGCGTATAAAATGATAAGCGCAAGTGCACACTCAAGAGAAATTTGACCCACACTGCAGAACTGCCTCTCCCTGTGTGGGGCAACTATGCTCTTTAGAGTAGGGCCTCTTACTCATTCTGGCCTACAAATCAGTAAAAGCAGCCATGGCCCATTCTGTTGTAGCCCCTACCGTAAGGAATTATTTTTCTGGATATCTTGGGAAGGCCGCCACTCTGCCGAACCTTCGTAAGATCTCCTGAGCTGTTTGGAAGGGCCCTTGTGGGTGATGGGACTCAAGATGCTGAAGGATGTAGAGATGGTCAGATACCGTGCCCTTGCGTTTCAGTTACGGTTGATTAGTTTATTATATTATATACTCTTCATGGATGTATTGTAGCTCACCATTGCCATCTACCTTGAGTCCCTTGTGGGGAAATCGCAAACTGAAAGTGCTCTAAGTGCAGACACACAGGTAAGCCAGATGTTGAGCAATTTCTTCCCCAAATAACTTCTCCTTTGCTTGTACCCCGTTTCGAGTGCTCTTTGGTGCTGTCAGAAGTCCCCAAGGAAAGCACTTTGTTTGGCTTTGCATTGTACTGAGGAGAATTTGTCTGCTGTGCTTTGTTACTTTTGAGCTAGCACAGGTGTGAAAGATGTACATTCACAGCATGCCAGCTGAAGTCTAAAAATACACTGATCTATTGGGACATGGTAGGCAAATGTGGGGGTGGGACTTAGAGGTCCACAGCCAGGCATGCCATTCTTAAGCGTGCTTGAAGTCCAGGTCACTGCTGAAAAATGGGCACTTCATTTTGGCTTTCTTTACTGAGATAGCGTTTTGTTCAGTCACCCGCACTGAAGACACATTGAAAACAGTGTGCTACACAGTTCCACAGTCTTCAGCTCGGAAAGATGGTCGCATCTAGCAGCAGCCCTGTGAGGCAATGAAAAAAAATGCAGTTGTATAAGACAAGGGTGAAAGTAGCTTAAATTTCTTTCTGGCATGGACTCTCTGGGGGGGTGTCAAAAAATTTTAAAGCCAAAGTTTCCCTTAAGGGAGGCCACAGACAGCTGAAGTGTGAACCCTCACATCCCATACTACTACCAGTCCCCTTGACTCTCCTGTCAGCTGGAGACCAAGGGACTAAGCCCAGCCCTCCCAGGTATAATATCAAGAAGAAGAAGAAAAGAGAAGAGATTGGATTTATACCCCGCCCTTCACTACCCAAAGGTGTCTCAGAGTGGCTTACAAACTCCTTTCCCTTCCCCTCCCCACAACAGACACCCTGTGAGGTAGGCGGGGCTGAGAGAGCTCTTGACAGAAACTGCTCTTCCTCAAGAACAGCTCTGATCAGAACTATGGCTTGCCCAAGGTCATCCAGCCAGGTGCAAGTGGAGGAGTGGGGAATCAAACCCGGTTCTCCCAGATTAGAGTCCACACACTTAACCACTTCACCAAACTGGCTCTCAAAAAGTCAACCCTGCAATGTAAGATGCTTACAATGTGAGTTCCAGAAAACAGTTCTTCTAGTAGAGGAAGCCAATATGGGATAAAGTACTGGATTAAAATTGAAGCCTCAAAACCCAAGAGCATGGCAAAATATAATTAAAGGGATTTATTAAAAGCTTGTGCAGGAATATACGATAAAAGAGTAGTAAAAAGTGAGGATACAGTAATAAAGCTAAACATCTAAGCTAAGCATATTTACAAGCATTCATTCAAGATCCAAATATTACCCAGCAAGACTGAGTCCCACAGGGTTTCAGAGTCCAAATGGCCAAGGGCTGTGACCAGCATGACCCACCCAAAATCAGGAAGTGTCCCAAAATTAGATGTAATCCAGAAAAAGAGCAGAAATTAAACTGCAGAATCTTTATGCCCAATGAACTGTGTTGGCATGATTCTAATTGGTTAATCAGATTTATAGCCAACTAGGAATAAAGCCTGTTGTGGAAATAAATACAGTGAGCTCTAGAAAGAGGCTCTGGATGGGTGCCCCGGCCTTGGGCACTCACTGTCAATTTGCTGTAGCGACCTCAGCAGAGTATAATGACACAGAATCCACCATTTTCTCCAGGGGAACTGATCTCAGCCATCCAAAGAACTGTTATAATTTTGAGTGATCTCTATCCCTCACCTGGACATTGGCAACAATAGTTCCCCAGGAGGAAATGGCTGTTTTGGAGGGTGGAGTCTATGGCAGTGTACCTGTTTGAAGTCCCACCTCTCCTCAACCCCCACCCTCTCTGGGCTCCACCCCTCAGATCTCCAGGAATTTCCCACCCTGGAGGTGAGAACCCTATCTCCTTCCCAGCCAACCATCAGTCTACCTTTATCTTCCACTCTAACTTGAGGTTTCCATCTCCTTCTCCCTCCCTGCAGCCTCTACCTAGGAAAAATACAGTCTTTCTCTACAGTGGGGACCAAAGCAGTTTACATTATTCGCCTTTCCCTCTTTTGATCTGCACAAAAACCCTGTGAGGTAGGTTAGGCTGAAAGTCTTTGGTCTGAAATCACCCATTCAGCTTCCATAGCCAGAACCTCAGTCTGACAGACCCTGTTCTGAAGTGCTAACTGCTAAGCCACATTGGCTGTCCTGGGGGGGCTGCTGCTGCTGGTGAACAGTCATGCCAGTCAGGTGTTATCAAGTCACCCAGAAGGTGCTGCCAGGCCTAGGGTAGAACCAATCTTGGTTGCCTAGCAACAGCCACTGAGGGGAAAGTGAGCCCCACAGCAGGAGGAGAAGAGAATGGTTTGATGGCCGGTGACCCACCTCTGTAGCCAGCCAGCCATGGAGGAACCAAGCAGGAGAAGCATCTTTGTCAGGAGAGACAGCCATTTTGGCAGTTTATTCTGACAGGGAAGAGTGGCCAAGCTGGCAGGGCAGAGGAGTGGACCCAGCCAATGGCATGTGATTACTCATGAGTGGTAGCTGATGGGCCAATGGCTGATGGAGTGCACAGCACAGCTAATGGAAGAGCTTGAAAGTGCCAATATGATAGGGTTTTTAATATGTATGATGACATAACTTATTTATTTATTTAATTTATTCAATTTATTAATCATCCTATCCTAGCTTACGGTGGGCTCTGGGTGACATATATAATTTTAAAACATTAAAATTCTACAAGACAGTTTAAAAAACTAAAGTCCCAAGTAAAGTCTATAATGATGGCACCCTGGAAATTTCTACCCCAATTCTGGAGCACCAGGGCCAGTTTCTGGGCAGGGGGAGAAGGAACTCATAATAGCAATTCAGAAGGGGGGAAGGGAGCGTGCCAGCCAAGGAAAAACCGTCGCTGTCCTCAGCCAAAAGCCTGGCAGAACATCTCTGCCTTACAGGCCCTGCGGGATTGAATAAGATCCCGCAGGGCCCTGATGTCCTTTGGCTGAGAGTTCCACCAGGTCAGGGGCCAGAAGGCCCTGGCCCTGGTCAAGGACAGCCAGACATCCCTCGGGCCAGGGATCACCAGCAGATTATTGTCAGTAGAGTGCAAGGCTCTCCTAGGGACATACTGGAGGAGACAGTCCCATAGATACATTGGTCCCAGACTGCTCAAGGCCTTAAAAGTCAATACCAACACCTTGAACCTGACTCAGTATTCCACTGGAAGCCAGTGTAGATGGTGCAGCACAGATCGAATACTTGCCATCTGTGACGTTCCCATCAGGAATCCCGCCACGGCATTCTGGATCAGCTGGGGTTTCTTGGTCAGTCTCAAGGGCAGGCCAGCACAGAGCAAGTTACAGTAGTCTAGCCTGGAGGTGATCATCACATGGATTACTGTGGCTAGATAAGGGTGCCACAAGAAAGGAGCCAGTTGCCAAGCTTGGTGAAGATGAAAAAATGCCAGCCGGGTAATATGTGTGACATGGGCCTCCATTGATAAGGACCCAGGGTCAGTGGGGTCCCATCAAGGGCTGGAAGCCTGAACTCCAATCCCAAAGCGCCCCCCCCTCAGCCACAGAACCTCCGTCTTCGTCAGGTTCAGTCTCAGCCTGCTCTTCTTTAGCCATCCCACCACAGCCTCCGATCCCTCAGCCAGATTTTCCCAAGGTGGTAGCTGGCCAGCTGGCCAATAGTGACTCGATAACGTATCTTCTGGTTGCAGCTGTACCAAGTATAATACATCTGCACGCAAAAAAATAATTTTGAGACTTGCGTAGGTTATACAATCTATGCCAATGTACACAGTTTGTGTAATTGCTATTTATGGGCAAGGGACAAGGAGCTGTGCTTTCGATGCACTCAGGCTCTGCCCTCTTACCCCAGGAGGCCTTGCTCAGCCACCCTAAACTCTCTTCCTCTGTTTCCTCCTTCTTATTGGATCTCTGCAATATGTCCGGTCTGGTCTGAGTGGCTGAGATGTGCCACCATGACATTTTGTGAGTGCAAATTCATCTGCATGACTCAGGTTCTCATCATCTCACCAGAGAAGTGATTATTTCTTTGTTTTACTCATCATAAAACTATTTCTATAAAAGCTTAGTCCTTACTAGATTGGAAGAGTGATCAGTAAGACAGGGTAAGAACGTAAGAGCTCTGTTGGATCAGACCAGTTGTCCATCTAGTCCAGCATCCTGTTTCACACAATGACCTACCCGTTGCCCAGCAGGGCTGACAAACAGGGCATAGAGGCTGGTGCTCCCTGCTAACACTGGTATTCAGTGGTTGGCTGCCTGTGTACATGGAGGTTCTCTGTACTCACTGTGACTAGAAGTCATTGATGAATCTCTCCGCCATGAATCTGTTAGGTAAAGGTAAAGGTTTCCTTTGCTCGAAAGCCAGTTGATTCCGACTCTAGGGTTGCGGTGCTCATCTCCGTTTCAAAGCCGAAGAGCCAGTGCTGTCCGAAGACGTTTCCATGGTCATGTGGCTGGCATGACTAAACACCACGGTGCACAGAACGCTGTTACCTTCCCACTGAAGTGGTACCTATTTATCTACTTGCAATTTCTTGCTTTCAAACTGCTAGGTTGGCAGGAGCTGGAACTAGAGACGGGAGCTCACTCCGTCATGCGGCACTCTCGGGTCTCGAACTGCTGAACTACTGACCTTCCACAGCCTGTTAACCCCCTTTTAAAGTCATGTGTGCTTATGACAATCGTTGTGCTCACTGGTAGTGGATTTTACTGTTTCTTTTCTCATGGAATGGAGTATTTCCTTTTGTCTTGTCAGGAATCTGTTGCCTGTTAACTTCATTTGGGGTCCTTGAGTTCCAATGTTGTGGAGGAGGAAGAAAAGCTCAATCTATCCACCTTCCCCAACCCAGGCGTATTTTTATAAGCCTCTATAATGTTCCCCCCTTAGTCTCCTCATAGGAAAGGAGTTCCAACCCCTTAAACATATTTATTCCTTTTTCTGTACTTTTTTCAGTTCTGCAATATCCTTTTTGAGATACGGTGACCAGAGCTGTGTGCAGCATTCCAAATGAGCGTGTACTCTGTATGTGGGCATCACAATATTGGTTGTTCTATTTTCAGTCTCTTTCCTATAATCTCCAGTATTCAGTTTGCCTTTTTTTGTTGCTGATACACACTGGCTTGAAATTCCTAGACAGAAGAATGGCATGATTCCAGGGCTGAAGAACAGGGAGACTCGAGAAAGGAAGGGGAACAGAGAAAGGGGAAGGATGAAGTAGAATGAAGAGAAAAAGAGAACTTGAAAAAAGGGATAAAGTAAAGTAAAAGAAGGATATTTGGTGGATTCCATCAACTTTGTTGGCTTTGTGAGAGCCACAAGTGCTATGAAACAAAGCACAGCCCTAAACATTTCAGTATTTGCTTGGGTTTGGGACGTGCAAAGGTTCTGTGCTTACCTGTTGTTTCTAGGCCAGCAGCAGGTTGTTGCATATGGTCAGGTTATCGTTGATGTCTCTGTCACTTCTCCCAGGATTCAGGTCATTTTTTCCCTTCCTTCTTCCGTCCTGCCTAAGGGAAGGTTGCTCACTTTGCCCAATAATCATTCTTGTATCTCTTGACATTTTGAAAAGTGGAGAAGAAAGTGCCCCTGAGTTTAATCTCTTCCCTGTCACAACAATTACAGAATTGTCCTTCACTTGGTTTCCATTGAGTCATGTGTTCTCCCCTTCCCCTTTTCTGTTTCCCCAGTTTGTCATCCTTCAGTCTGCCACAACTAAGGACTTGCTTTTATTCAGTGCATCCTATTGTCAAAAAAGTGATGCATGTGGAATGCAGTTTTTGTGGATGCTCTTGAGCACGCCCCCATCAAGAGTCCTTTTAAACCACTTGCTACCAGACACTGTTATGTACTTAGATTCAGTATGGGATTCTTGCCACTTAAGGCTGTCATGTAGACAGTTCTTGCCTTTCCCAAATAATTTGAAATCCAGGGCAGCCTTTAAGGGGCCCGTTTTATTTGGAGGTGAGAACACTGGAGACTTGCAGGATCTTTGGAATCGATTATATGCTCACAGAGCATACCACACTTATAGCCTGTATCCAAACTTATATCCTGTATTCAAATCCCCAACAATGTCTCCTTTCCAGCTTTCCTTCCAGATGTTTTCTAGACCCAAGCCCTTTTTAGTTATTAGGATCCCATGTACTGGAAGCCCGGCAACTGTGTATTCAAGGGAGAGTGTGCTACATGTGACCCTCCAGGTACATGTAATACCAGGTCCTCCCTGGCCACAGGTGGGGGATGGGGGCGGTAGGGTTGTTAGATTGGGAATCCCCTGGAGATCTGGGCATGGAGTCTGCAGAGGACAGGGACCTCAGTGAGGCCCAATGCCAGAGAGTCCACTCCCCAAGCCTCCATTCCCTCCAGGGGAACTTATCTTTGTAGTTTGGAGATGAGCTGTAATTCTGGGAGATCCTCAGGTCTCACCTGGAGGGTGGCATCCCTATGTAATGCAGTTTTTGTCTGAAAGATTTTGTCTGAAAGACAACCTGTATATTTTCAACCTCAGAGATATTTTCAACTGAGGCTGAAAATATGTGCATTGTCTCTTTCAGACACAATAGTGATTATGGATATCAAGAGGATCACATGTGGTGTGCTACGTCATATAAACTGAAAAGAACTCCACAGGAAATAGTTTTCTACCTTCACACAGTGACACCTCCTCCCTGGTATGTGGGGAAGCAACTGGCCATTCTCCCCGCCTTTGTCTGTGCCTCTGCGTAGCGGATCAGCATTGCTTGGAATAAAACTAAATAATGAAGCTCTTGGCAAGCTTGGGACAATAAACTTGTGCTGCATAGTGTGCTACTTTAAAATCCCCTTGCTTTAAAACTGTAGGTTCTTCACACTTACAGGGGTATAAAAGCAATAATTCCACCAATGTCAACATCCTAATAAGCCCTATCAGTATGATAAAGGATCACTGAGAGAAAGAAAGGAAGTGCTATCTCTCTCTCTCTTTGTAGTGTGAGTAAAAGGAAACGTTTCTTAGGATTGTAGGGTACATGTTGCTTCTGCCTGTTGCAGTTTAGGCATTTGCTTCTAGTGCCATGGGCACAGTCAGGCCTTTCACGTGCCAGTTGGAGGCATTGTGTAAAAAAAAAAGGATTCATTTATTTTATTTTATCCCACCCTCCCCGCAAGCAAGCTCAGGGTGGGTTCCATCAATGTTAAAACAATCTACCATAATAATTGAACCCAATTTAAAACAAGATTAAAACAATAATCATACAATCATAAAATACCATGCAGAATCTTAGCAGTAACTGTTCATTGCTGGGTTCCTTGGAGGGTCCGACCCCAAGCCCTAGTGATCAGTTCTCCTTTATTAGTGATTCAGCAAAAACAGAAAGCGACTCCACCCACTTCCCCAAACAACTACCTGCAGATAGTCTTGTTGTTTATAGACCTGGCATTGCACAACACCAATGTTGGAGGGGGGTCAATCAACCCAGCCCCACTGTCTACTACCTTTGGAATGGGATATAGACTGGAAGGGAGCTGAGCTACGTTAGTTCTCGACCTCCTTTCCTTAACTCCATGTCTAGTCTCACCACTATACTTTCCCCTCTCCAGGAGCACTGGAATCTTTTGTCTGGTTGTCATCCTGCCTGGTGGTCTTCACCAGCTGCAAACCAGCTGTGAGCCTCAGACCAACTGGGTGTCAAACCCACCAAGCAGTTTTTAAGACCAGGTGCGGGCTCCCTCTTATCCTAAATTTGATATAACCCTGACAATTTAATCTAGAGGCCTATAGCTGCCTTTTTTAAAAAATGTATGTGTTTGTGCATGTATATGGGCCAGTCAATTAGCCAATAATCTAAGCTAATGGGGATCCTTTAGATGGCGAGAATCCTCTTGTTAATTAATTCATGAATTCAAATTTTGATACCAAATTAATTATTTGAAATTAATTCATCGGTTTCAGGGCATGTAACAAATCAATCCATAATCAATTGGGATGAGGCCCTGAGCTAGTTCCAGGGTGGTGATTCCACAAGAGCTGAGCAGCAGTGCCTTCTTCTTGGTGGCGCCCTCAATTCCCTGGAACTCTACAAAGTACTTCAGGAGTTCCACCCAGGCCTCCCATTGCTCTGGGTGAGTGGGGTCAAACTCTGGAAGTAGTCCTGGAGTGGCAGCCATGGTCCCGGTGTGATGTGCATGGCACTGGAGCTCAGTGCACGGTGCAGTGCAGATGGGTGCTTGGCTAGCTCAATAGGATCCCACCCTCATCGCCAGTGTTAAATACTGGGTTCCATGGAGGGTCCGGCCCCAAGCCTAGTGGTCAGCTCTCCTTTATTAGTGATTCAGCAAGAACAAAAGGTGAAAAGCCATGGCAACTGCCCTGTTTAACTCACTAGCTAGAAATGATGGTACAGTTCCCAGATGGTTGTTCAAATTCAGGAGGGGGGGAGCCACCCGTTGCCTCAACTAAAAGCCCAACGGAAGAGTTCTGTCTCGCAGGCCCTGTGGAATTGTAATAAATCCCGCAGGGCTCTGATCTCAAATGGGAGCTCATTCCGCCAGGTAGTTGAGGCTCATCCCTCCCTAGTCGAGGCAAGTCGGACATCCCTGGGGCCGGGGACTACCAAAAGGTGTTGATTTGTAGATCTCAGTGCTCTACGGGACTCATATGCGGATAGACAGTTCCAAAGGTATTCTGGCCCCTGGCCATATAGGGCTTTAAAGGTAAGCACCAGCACCTTGAAGTGGATCCAGAATTCAATAGGCAGCCAGTGCAGTTCACGCAGCACTGGGTGGATGTGAGCCCACACAGGCGTCTCCGTCAACACCTGGCGTTGCACAACTTCCAGAGCAGAGTCAACTTCCAGAGCAGAGTCAACTTCCAGAGCAGAGTCAAGGGCAGCCCCATGTAGAGAGAGTTATAATAATCCAGCCTGGAAGTGACCATTGCATAGGCCGCTGTAGCCAAGTCTCAGGGGGGTGAGATATGGGGCCAACTGCCTGATCTGCCTCAGAGGGAAAAAGGCAGACCTGACGGTGGCAGTGACCAATGTTCCCTCTAAACTATGGAATCCTGTGAGCAAAAATTCTACTTTGTGAGCTACTGGCATTAAAGTTGTGAGCGAGCAATGTGGCTCCTGCATAACTTAGTTTGCTCTCGAGCCATCCCTTCCTGCGCTAAGACAAAAATGTGTGAGCCGGAGGCTAAAAAACTGTGAGCTAGCTCACACTAACTCAGCTTAGAGGGAACACTGGCAGTGACCATGCTGGACAGTAGTTACAAAGGAGCCGTTTGCTGTGGACAGAGCTGGCTTAGAGAGCAGTTATGAAAGGTGATGAGAATCAGCCGTCGGTGTGCAGTTCTGTATACATGTGCCCGCGCCTCTCCCGTATGAGTGTTTCTAGATCATCAGACAGGTTGTGTTCTTAGTCCTGTCTTTCAGAGGGATTAGATCTTGGCTGAGTACAGACTGGCAGTTTGCTCCGGTAGCCAGTCGTAGCAAAAAAAACCCGGATTAAACTATACCGGGTTTTCCCGTTCACACTGCGGGGGCCTCTGCCGGAAGATACGGGACGGAGGCGCGCGGGAGCGTTCAGACTGCCGCGCCGGAGGTGTGCTATATTCACCGTTTCCCCATTAATTCGGCTGTGGGTGTATGGGTGTATGTGCGCATAAGCGCATTTTGCCAATCTTTTTTTTTGCCCTGCAACGCCAGCATCACATTGGGCAGTGGAGCGGAGCACAGCCAATCACACCGCTGCTGCCTCCTGCCCAATGCAGGTTGCTCCCGGCTTTTCGGCTGCGCGTTCAGACTCCCCGGAAGCGGAAAAACGCGCGACACATGCGGGCTTTCAGATTTGCTACAGCTTTTATGAGGTATTTTTTTAATCTGGCAGTGAAGCGCAACAGCACGGGTTGGCTACGGGTGGGGGACGCCAGGCAGATGTGCCTATGTGAACGCCCCATTTACTCCGGGAATGAGTCGTCGTTGGCCCAGGGTCCCTACCGGGGCAAATTGCCAGTCTGAACTCAGCCCTTGTTGCGTTCTTTAAGGTAGGGTTTTCTCAGTAGTGGCAGCACTGCATTTACAGGACATCTTTTTAAGGAAGTCTCCAAAGCAGGGGACACATAAGACCTTTCATAGCACAGTTTGGGACAGCTTGTTAAAATTGTTTTGTTTCGGCAGATATTTGGAAATTGTGTTATAGAGGAGTTTTTATTTCCTGGTTGCTGTTTTTTGATTACTATAGATATCTTCTTCAGTTATATGTTTATTGTACCTTTTGTTTCTTTTGTTAATTGCATGTTTATGATTTATTTTGAGCCTACTTTATTACTATTTTCAGAATATTTAACATAATTAAATATAAAAGATGTATACAGTTTTCTGTGTAAAACATATAGATGGTGGTTACATTGCATTATTGTTACCTTTAGAAATAAAAGAAAAGATTTAAAATGCTGCTGTTCTTTTTGTGCTGCTTGAATTTATATAGATAGTATGTTTTTGTTTTATTTATTTATTTTAAACATTTTTATGCCACCTTCCCACCCAGCTGAGGATATGTTGCATTTCCCCCAGCATGTCTGAGTTTGCTCCTCTACTGTTTTGTGATAGCGAGAGCCCATGTTGCTTGGACTGGTAAGACAGCAGCATACTCACGAGTGGTGAGGACTGCCCTAGTGCTGCTCTGCAGCTGATGCTGGCAGAAATCTTTCCTGTGCACGCTTAACACTCGTTTGCAGAACTGATTATCCAGAGTCTCCCATCTGATTTTGGCTTTCATAGGAGCAAACTGGAAGCCAGCTTTTGCCTCTGGGAGCTAACTGGTGCTGCCAAGTAGTTCCCACACTGATTGGGATGCATAACTATAGTTGTCTCTTTATGTCGTATGAGGCACACCAACTGTTTATAGGCAGTGAACCAGATGTAGTGCTTAGGATAACCAAGAACAAAGACAGTTTTTAGATTTCTCTGTCATGCCAATATGACTGTAGTTTTCCTACAGTCTTTTATCGGCTGCTTCCAAACAGGCATTTTTTCTCCACTTCAGCATCTGAACCGGGGCGCTTTTTAAAAGTACTCACATGACCTTGTGCTCTAATTGTGCTCCAGTTGTCCTCTCCCTGTCCTCAGTACACTCTTTTCCCCAAACCTGCTTCGCTGTGATCTATTTTGGGAAGAGTACAGTCCAAGCACATTATCATGCTGGCTGGATAGGAAAGGTGCACATTTTCTAAAGTCCTGCCCACATCAGCACCGTTTTCCTTTTTTCAGCCCCTTAGAACTGCTATGTCCCCTACAACACCAAAGGTGGGTTTTAAGGGCTCGATATTTGGTATTTATACAGCTGTATACCAACAGCCACTACCAATTTTAAAACAGCTCTGTCTCCAGTGGAACAGTGCCCTGGCATGGATTGCCCAGGCTGGCTCCATCTCATCAGATATCAGAAGCTAAACAGTGCTGGCCGTTGTTAGTATTTGGATGGGAAACCAACAAGGAAGTCCAGGGTTGTGATGCAGAAGCAGACAATGGCAGACCTCCTCCAAACATCTCTGGCCTTTGAAAACCCAACGGGGTTGGAATAAGTCAGCTGTGACTTGATGGCAAACGAGTGGAAGAGTCGGGAAAAATTGTTCATGCTTATCCTAATCCTGTTATGTTTTTAAATCCTGTGTGTCGTAAATGCTGAGTGCTGATTTTGTTGTAAAGTGTGTATTTTAGACAGCAATCTTAAACAGGTCTGTTTACAATCCTATTCGGATCTATTCAATGGGGCTTACTCCCAGGAAAGTGTTCTTAGAATTCTACTCTGGGAAATCATACCTCCATCATCCCATTTTCAACTTTCTAAAAAACTTTTGTGTGTTTTCCAATTTTATCTAATTTTTCCAATCTGCTTTAGTGAAGTGGAACTCAAAAACCAGCGTATCTGTGTATATAATAGCAATGTGTGATATAATAGCAACATGCAGATATCTAACTCCATATATCAGGACCATATTGACACTAAACAGATTTTCCTGCAGACTTGGTGGAAAACGCCCCCCCCCCCTCCCAGTTCGCAGAAAAATCTGAAATCTTTAAAAAATACATTCTGGGGTTAGATTCCACACACCCTCCCCCCCAAAATGTTGTCTGTGCATAATCAGACAACATGCTTCCCTTTAATATTCAGAGCTGGTGGTGGGTGAAGCTGGGAGGTGCTCCGGATCGAGCCGCAGCAGCAGATGCTGGGAGGTGCTCTGGGACCAGTCACAGTGGCAACGGGCACCAGGAGGCACTCTGGGCTCAGCGTGGCTTCTAGACATTGCCGCTGCTGCACACAGGCTCAAGCGTGAGAGGTGGGAGCGGGAGGTGCACCAGGCTCAGCGATGGCGGGGGGGGGAGAGATGGGGTTACTCTCATGTGTGTTTTGTGCGCCTGTCACTTGTTTATATACCGATACTGACTGTAGAAAAGTTACTGCTTTATTTGTTCTGGATTTCTTGGTCTATGAGATGAACAGGGCAGCAACTGTTTGTGTGAGAAATATCTTAGGGCTGTTTTATGAAGATTGGGCTATGTTGTAAGTAACTATCTGCATAACATTTAAAGTAATACTTGAATTGATATAAAGCAATGCTAATCAGTAACACAAATATTTCCTTTCATGGTCAATTTGTACATGTTACCAGCAGTGTTCCCTCTAAGCTGAGTTAGTGTGAGCTAGCTCACAGTTTTTTAGCCTCTGGCTCACACATTTTTGTCTTGGCTCAGGAAGGATGGTTCCAGAGGAAACTAATTTATGCAGTAGCCAAATTGCTCGCTCACAACTTTAATGCCAGGAGCTCTCAAAGTAGAATTTTTGCTCACAAGACTCCACAGCTTAGAGGGAACATTGGTTACCAGGGGTCATTTCGAGCCAGAACGAGCAGGAACAGCATTCCGGGAGTAGCAACATTTCCCCTCCTCCCTTGCAAGCAAACACACACACACTCCCTTCCATTTGCTCCTCCCCCGGGGCAACCAATGCCAGCCAAAAGTTTCCTTAAATCCGAGAGCCGCTTGCACTGTATTCCTCCTCTGGCGTCGCAGCTTGCTCTCTCCAGTGTCTCCTATTTCCTGCTTGGGAGAGGAGAAAACGTAAGCCTTCCTTTGATTGGCAGAGGGCTCCTCCCCTCCTCCTCTGGGGAGGGAGGGGGAGGGAAACAGCCAGAAGGGGGGGAATGGAGCCAGTAGATCTTTTAGGAAGACTAGCAACTTCTTCCTCCAGGTAAGGTTTTGTTTGCTTACAGACTTCTTGGGGTGGGGAGCTAAAGAGAGCATGAGAGAGAGAGAGAGAGAGAGAGAGAGAGAGAGAGAGAGAGAGAGAGAGAGAGAGAGAGAGAGAGAGAGAGCGCACACAATATTTTCTTTCCAGCTGTCAGATGGGAGGGAACCTAACAGTACAGCTTGCATTCCTTATTAGTGAAAGGGAGCAAGAATCCAGCAGCACCTTAAAGACTAACAAAATTTGTGGCAGGGCATGAGCTTTCATGAATCACTGCTCACAGCTGGAATGTGAGTCCATCTGCCCTTATATCTTGGAGAGTGAATTGATTTCAGATGTCATAGCAGGCGTTGTTAATGAGAAAAACAACCTGGGTCTCAGTTCAGTCCAGGAGTTTGCATTGTCTTGAGCTTCATTATCAGTTGCAATTCAGCAGTCTCTCTTTCTAATCTTCCTTTGAAATTCCTTTGTTAGAGAACTGCTACTCTTAGGTCAACAAATGAGTGTCCTGGAAGGTTAAAATGTTCCACCACTGGTTTTTGAATGTTGTGGTTTGTAATAGCAATAGAAAAAGTAAGAGTCCAGTAGCGGAGACACTTTACAATTTCCTTTTGCCCTGTGTGCAGCCGAGAAAGAACATTGGCAAGAAATATGCACTCTCTACATGTTCATGCTCTTCATTTTGCTGTTACTTGCTCTTCATTTTGCTGTTACTTAAAATGGTGTGGTACAGTTTCACCAGCTCTGAGTTGGGAAATACCTGGAGATTTTTGGGGTGGAACCTGAGTGGTGGATGTTGCCTTCTGACACACTTCCAGTAATGTCAGGGTGTGTGGCATATGCAAATAAGTTATGCTTGAGATCCTGCACCTCTTTTTCTATGAAATGACCCCTGCATGTTATGCGAGGTTTCGAAATAATTGACTCAATGGAGAACCTTAACGTGAATTTCCATATATATATTTATTTATTTATTCAGAAAAATTGTACATGACCTCTCCAGACCTGCTCAAGTCAGCTCACAACACTCACAAGAAAACAACAATAAACAGCTGTAGCTTTCCATTGTCATATATAAATAAACATTCCCCAATTATTCCCCTTCCTGCCCTCTCTTGTGGCAATTTCATATCAAATACTTCTCAAGCAGAGACCAATTTCTTCCTATGTGTATTTTGGTAATAAGCATTTGTATGGCAAGCATGTGCAGCAAACTTCATTTTTCAGAGGGGGACTCAATTAGGTTCTCATGTGTTATGCCACTATTGGTCAGGTACTCTATTATTCTTTCCTGGAGCAAATCTACTGCAGGTTGGATACAACAGCAACATGTGTGCCTTTTAGCAACAGAGATTATTTCATATTAGTACATCTGAGATCAAGGCCACACTGTCGTGGGGTATGGTACATTAATGGTGAATTGGATCCTGCCAGCTTTCCACTTGATCTCACCCATTCTCCGGTGGTCCTAGGGAGTGGGACATTCCTCAAATTTAGGGGTTAGGCTCCTCCTCCTTCCGCAGATCTGATCCAGCTGGGGGGAGGGGCCTTTCCGCTAGATCTGCTTTCAGTTTCACCGGCCCTGCCTAAAGAGCAGGACATGTCTCCTGGTGCTCCCAGAGTGCACTGATCCAAAGCAAAGAAAAAAGTTTAAGGGATTTCAGCCAGATCCGGGAGTGCCTCTCAGGGCCAGGAAAGGTAGCGAGCCACAGTCAGCAGCAGCTGAGGGCCACCAGCACCAGGAAACCCCTGGTAGCTGTGGTTAGTCCGCAGCCTCCTGCAGGGACCAGCTCTTGGACACTAGTCCCTACCATCCCACCTTTGAACCAGGGAGTGGTAGAGGCTGCGGAGGCGCATGGGTTGATGTCGCGGAGCCGGCAGTCCTCCTGTGCGTAAGGAGCCAGTGTGAGGCGAGCAGAAGAGCCCAAGCTGGGTCCTGATTCTCTTGAACCTCGGCAAGGCCCCGGGAGTGGAGAGGGGAAGCGTTGGAGAGCAGGGCTATTTTGGGGCAGAAACGCACAGGAACAGAGTCCCAGCCGGCTCCCGAGTTGGCCACACCCAGCAGGAACTCACTAGCATAATAGGCCACACCCAACAGCAGAAACTCATTAGGATTGGCTATATTAGGGGTGTGTGGCCTAACATGCAAAGGAGTTCCGGCTACAAAAAAAGCCCTGGGTTTTGACAACAAACAAGGCAAACAGAATAAGAAGCAAAAGGTGGGTGTGGCTGGATGACCACACTTCTGGTAACTTGGGGTGTGTGGCCTAATATGCTAATGAGCTGTGCTGCCAGGGCTGTGGCCTAATATGCTAATGAGTTTCTGCTGGTGGGTGTGGCCTACTATGCTAATGAGTTCATGCTGGGCTTTTTCTGTTGGAGAGCAAGGAGTCCCTGGAGCCGAGTGGGGAGGGGGAAGTGCAGGCGTACGCTGCCCTGGTAGCTGCATGGTTGCAGAGTTCAGACATTTCCCCCACTTTCAATTTTTTGCAAGCCTCCCCTGGGTTCACCAAAGGCTGGCTAACCCAACCTTGGCAGATAGGAAAGTTGGCCAAGAGCTGCAGCAAGGGCCGGGGGGAAATTTATGAGATTCAGGCTCAGCTGAATGGATGGGGAAAGAAACTGGCAGCGGCCATTTTGTTTCCCCCCTTTCCTCATCGGTTTCTCTTTTACTTTGCCCTAGATTTACGGAGCACAAAATGGCAGCCAGTACAGGGGCAGCCCGCTCTCAGTGCAGAGGGAACTCCCTTAATGACTTTGAGCTACGTAGATACTCCATTGCCTTATCCACCCCAGAGTCTTTGGAATCTCAGGAAGTGGAGATGTCGGGGGAGGAATCCAGATCAGATCTGTTCAGGTGGATGAAGTCTGAGATGAGGAAAGAATTTAGATCCAGAGTTTCAAACAGGCTCAGGGAAATCAGTGCCTAAACTGGCATCAAAACAAACAGGTCTACCACTACCAGGGGTCTTTTTTTGGGGGGGAGCGCACCAGAGCATAGCTGGGGAGCTCAGGAGCCAAGCTCCGCCCCCAGCCGGCATCCAGGAGTCTTTCAGGCAGCCGAATGTCAATTTCAGCTCCATTATATCCCATGGGCCATTGAAGTCAATGGTGAAAACATAGGGTATATTCTGGGGGCTGGAGGGGAGGGGGTTTGAGGGAGAGGCTCCAAACTCACAGGGTAGCTGATGGAGCTTCTCCCCAAGATACCCACCAAGTTTCAAGAACATTGGACCAGGGGGTCCAATTCTATGGGCCCCCAACAGGTTGCTCCCATTCCCTCCATTGTTCTCTATGATGGGGAAATAGTTACTTTTTCCCCACGGTGCTGTTAGTAGCTCTGGGGGGGAGGGGGTTTGAGGGAGAGGCTCCAAACTCACAGGGTAGCTTCAGGAGCCTCTCCCCGCATACACCCCCATGTCTCAAAGCAATTGGACCAATGGGCCTAATTTTATAGGCACCCAAACAGGTTACCCCTCTTAGCTGCCCTACCCAGGCCAGCTAGGGAAGGGGAGGCTTTTGAAGATGCCTCCCCGCCTTTTGCTTTTCCGGTGATGTCAGGGGGCATGGCATATGCTAATAGCCTAATAGCTCATTAGCATACCATATGCTAATGAGCTCCTGCAGCTCTATTTCTACGAAAAGACCCCTGACCACTACCAGCTGCCTTCTTTAGTATTATGAAGGCAGAGCGGAGGCATCCATCAAAACCCAAAACCAACCATCAGATCTTCTCGAAATTCTATTCTCTAGTTTCAGAGGCTACCAAACGGATCAAAGTTCCAGTGGTGGATGATCCAGTATTCAGCCTGACTGATGGTCTCCCTAAGGCCCATTGAGATAGGCGATCTGGCCCTTCGCAGGGATTTTGAAGCTGCCTTATGTGCGCCTAGGGCATCCACTGCAGGGTCTCTGTTTGCCTGGGCAACCTATGCCTGGTGTTGGATCTTGCTTCAGCTGAGTGTGGTGTACCTAAAGAATTTAAGGATGAACTAAAAAAAGATTGCACTGGCAGCAGCTTTTACAGCTGATGCCACTCTGGACGCTTTCCAGCAATCTGCCAGGGCAATGGCCTGTATCGTGACAGCCAGGAGAAACAACTGGTTGCGCAACTGGGATGTGGACTCCTGGCACAAACAAAAGTAGCAGCAGTGCCCTTCAAAGGAGCCAGTCTTTTTGGAGAAGGACTAGATAGATATTTGGTGGAGGACAAGGATAAAAAGAAAGACTTAACATCCAAGAAGAGAGTCTAAATTTAAAAAGAGGTTTCCGTCCTTTCGTGATTTCAAAAAAGGGTTGGAAACAGCTTACAATAGATCCTACAAAAGTAAATGGCAGTCCAAGGCCAGAGCCCATAAGGCATCCTTCTCCAACAAAGGTGACCAGAACCCTAAAAATGCCAAAAAGGAACCTCGGCATGACTATGGTGAGGCAAACAAATTGGGCACAGGGGGACGATTACAGAATTTTCCACATTACTGGCAGGCAACAGTAAGTGACAAATGGGTTGTAGAGACAGTTACAGGGGGGTACTCTTTAGAATTCTCTTCCAGGCCACCAGACCCTCTTGTGAAGATCCCAGTATACCAGTCCAGGGAAAAACACACTCTCATAGAGGCTGCCATTCAGCATCTGCTGGACATTGGGACAATAGGAAGGGTACCAAGTCATCAGACAAATATGGGGGTTTATTCAGTATTTTTCATAGTTCCAAAAAAGAATGGGGACATCAGGCCATCCTGGATCTGAAATGGTTAAACAAATATATCAAAACCAGGAAATTAAAAATGGAGACTTTAAAGTCCATCCTCCCAGCCATGCAGCACCATGATTTCTTGATGTCCATAGACCTGTTGGAAGCATATCTCCACATTACAATAAGGGAATCGCACTGCAGGTTCCTCAGCTTTGCATACAGCGGACAGCATTTACTGTATCAGGCCCTTCCTTTCTGTACCAGAACCTTTGATTCACAAAGGTTCTGGTGGCCATCATAGCCAACCTCAGGATGCAAGGAGTGAGCCTCTTTCCTTATCTGGACGACATTTTAGTCAAAGCAGCTTCGTACCAGGAGAGCCTGGAAAAGATACAATTAACAGTCCAGTCACTCAGGGAGTATGGCTTCATGGTCAACCTACAGAAGAGCCTTCTTGAGCTGATGCAGGTCCTGGTACATCTGGGGGTCCAAATAGACATGGCAGCAGACAGTCTATCTGTTGATGGAACGACAACAAAAAATCAGTACCCTGCTGTCAGAGATTCTAAGACTTTCCAGGGTAGAGGTAATGATGTTGGCAAAATTGTTAGGTATGCTGGTGTCCTGCCAAGAGATGATCCTATGGCAAGATTCCATGCATGCCCTCTACAGAGGTTCCTTGGTGATTGTCAACAAAGCATACAAAGCAACAAAGCATACAAGCTTCTCTCCCTGATGAATGTACTGAAGCAGGAACTGAATTGGTGGCTACATCCGATTCAACTGGGATCCCCTCTCAGGGAACCGAGAAGAGTAGTGATGGCAACAGATGCGAGCCTACATGGTTTGGGAGCCCATGTTCTGGACAGGATGGCACAGGGAACCTGGTCTCAGGAGGAAGTCAATCGAAGTATAAATTTTTTGGAGTTCAGGGCTATCCATCTGGGGCTAACGTGCTTCAAGGAGATACTGACAAATCAACATGTCTTGGTCCAGATGGACAACATGACTGCCAAAGCCTATGTCAACAGGCAAGGGGGGACCCAGTTTCGATCATTGCACGAGGAAGCAAGCCTGTTGATCAGTTGGGCAGAAGATCACCTGTTATCTCTGAAGCTGATACATGTGACCAGGAAGGACAACAGCCTGGCAGATTGGCTGAGTCAGAGTTGGATACACCAATCAGAGTGAACACTAAACCAGACAATTTTTCAACAAATCGAGGCAAGGTTCAGAAGCATAGAACTGGATCTGTTCGCTACATGACAGAAACGTCAGGTGCCAAAGTTTGTGTCAAGAACATAGGACCCACAGGCAATAGCAATAGGCGCTCTGACATGCAGTTGGCTGACAGGTCTACTATACACCTTTCCACCTCTTCAACTGATTTCCAGAACATTACAGAGAGTGATGGAGCAAAAAGCAGAAATAATAGTCATAGCACCGTTTTGGCCACGTCGGGCTTGGTGCCAGGAGTTAAAAAGAATGTCCGTTCAAGAACCATGGCATCTTCCACTGAGAGATGATCTGTTGACACAGGGGGTGATATGTCATCCACGTCCAGAACTGCTCAATCTCACTGCATGGAAGCTGAGCGGAAACAGAGAGTATGGTATACTCAGTTAGGGTTGTAGAGATGATGTTAGCATCAAGGAGGGGTTCCACCAATAGGGTCTATAATATGACGTGACAAATGTTTCATTCATGGTGTGAGGAATGCAGTTTAGACCCCCTGAAGGTCTTGCTCTTCCTTTGGTTAGGAAGGTCTTGCTCTTCCTTCAAGAGGGTTTGGATAAAGGACTCAGTACTAGTACTCTGAAGAGGCAAGTAGCAGCAATTCCCATGATAAGGGGTTCGCAGAAGGGAGGATCTTTGTCCCAACATCCTCATGTCAAGCAATTCCTTAGAGGGTCTATGCTGTTAAATCCACCCACAGTACATCGTTTCCCATCTTGGAACCTTAATACGGCCCTAAGAGCACAGTGTGGACTGCCCTTTGAGCCTATGGGTTCGTGTCCCCTAAAAGAGTTAACTTTTAAAACTTTATTTTTGGTGGGGATTACATCAGCTAGATCGGTGTCAGAGATTAGGGCATTGTCAGTGAATAGGGAGCTTTGCACCTTCCATAATGATAGGGTGGTTCTGCATATGGACTCGGCATTCATAGCAAAAGTGAATTCCCTTTTTCACAGGTCACAGGAAATTATCCTGCCATCCTTCCGTCTTAACCCCAAGCATAGTAAGGAAAAGGAATGGCATGAAGGAAGGAAGTCAGAAACGTTATTTGTTTCCTTTTGGAAAGTGTCTGTGGGAGAACAGGTTTCTACATTCACCCTAAGTAGATGGATTAGGGGGTGTATTTGCCTAGTGTACAGAGCAAAAGGCCTGGAGCCACCAAACGGGGTTACAGCTCATTCAGTTAGGGGGGCGGCTACATCTGCGGCTTATCGTGCCTTCCCATCCCTGGAAATAGTATGCAGAGCAGCCACCTGGAAGTCTGTCCATTCATTTACATTATAGGGTTAGACAGGATCGCTTTGGCTGAGGCAGCGTTTGGTCGTAGAGTGCTGCACCATGCCCTGTGATCAGGAAGGCGAGGAACGCTCCCTTGGGACAACTGCTTTTTTATGTCCCAAATGTGAGGAATGTCCCACTCCGTAGGACCACCGGAGAATGGAAGATTTGTTCACTTAGCATGAAGCTTCCTTTCTGGGAGTGAGACATTCCTACCCACCCTGTTTTCAGGGGTGGCTCTGTGATTCACAAGGCAGGGTGTAGGACAGGAGGCGGCTGCACATGTATGTATGTATTGCAGAGGCAAGTGCAGGGCTATTTTTGGGCAGGAACGCACAGGAACGGAGTTCCGGTTGGCTCCTGAGTTGGCCACGCCCAGCAGGAACTCATTAGCATAACAGGCCACGCCCAACAGCAGAAACTCATTAGGACTGGCTACATTAGGGCTGTGTGGCCTAACATGCAAAGGAATTCCTGGTACAAAGAAAGCCCTGGGTTTTGACAACAAGCAAGGTAAACACAATAACAAGGCTGGATGACTACACTTCTGGTAACTTGGGGTGTGTGGCCTAATATGCTAATGAGCTGTGCTGTCGGGGTGTGGTCTAATATGCTAATGAGTTTCTGCTGTTGGGTGAGGCCTGTCATGATAATGAGTTCCTGCTGGGCTTTTTGTACAAAAAAAAAGCCCTGGGCAAGTGTAAAATAGCACTTATAACAGCAGAGGGAAGGAATTCCTAAGTGTAGTTAGCCCTGTCTTATAGCTCAGTTAGTTATTACATTAACTGTTTTGGTTCAAGGTTAGTGTTGCCTTGGCCTCTGTTGGGGGGAAGTGTGTTCTTTTCCTCGGGTAACGGGATCTGGGGAGTGACAAGGCTTGGTTACAACCCAAAGCAGATCTAGGGTAAGGCCCCTCCCCCAGCTGGGTCAGATCTGAGAGACCAACCCTGCGGGAGGAGGAGGAGGAGGAGCCTGACCCCCAAATGTGAGGAATGCCCCACTCCCAGACCACCGAGAAAGGAAGCTTCGCGGTAAGTGAACAAATCTTCCATTCCCTTCATCACCCCCTGTACCCCCCTGTCCTATGCAGATTTTGAGTTGGAAGGCTCTGACCAAGTATTTATCTGAATAACTAGTAATCCAAGGAGTTGGTTGTTCACATACGCGTATTTGTGGTAGGTGTAATTATCTTCAGAGTGCCTCTGAGCCCTTCCTTTTTAATGTTTACGTTCAGCATTTGTAATGGTAGATTACATAGTTCAGAACTGAAATCCTTAACAATCCTTCATAATTATTTTATTTGGCTGTATCTGGGTGTCAGTTTCAGTCAGTCTGTCTAAAAGTTTCCTGCAGATATAAAAAGCAGGTACTTGCATGACTTATAAAAGGAACGTGCTGGTTTATTAAGCATGGGAGCTCAAAAGACTGCTTAACAATGCAGCAATTCTAACCTAAGAGAGAAGACCTAGGCCCCTCATTTAGGCACTCGTTTGAACACATGAAGGGAGACAGGTTCCCACCTTCCCAGGTGAGGCCTGGAGTTCTCTCAGAATTTTTGGTAGCCTCCAGAGTACACAGGTCAGCGCCGCTGGAGAAAATGGCAGCTACAGAGGGTAGATTTTACGGTAGGTTCTAGGTGAAATCCCTCCCTCCACAGGTTCCTCCCCCAAATCTCCAGGGATTTCCCAGGCTAGAGCGGAAAGGTGGCATGAAAATGTTCTAAATAAAATAAACAAAGCATCACCCCGAAACGGAGTCTCAGGCAATGTGCCAGTGTGTGGACCAGAAAGAGGCTCTTTGGATCCCAGCTTTCCACTGTGCCTCTCAGCAGAGATGCTGCATGCAAAAGAAGTACTAAGAAGTAAAATAAGTATTAGAAATAACGCCTCATCATTTATTCTAAAAAAGAAAAGCAGAATGAGGGGTGAGTGAGGGCAGAGGGCTAACATTGTGAACGGGACAAGATGTTAAGTCTTGGTTGCTCCAGTAACCTGGATATCCTTCCTTTCACCAAGCCAGGGGAAAGTATCCAGGCGGAACAATGTGCTAAATAGCAAAAAAGGGGTCAGGCTCCACATTTCATGCTTTGTCTCTGTCCTCTTCACCTCATTGTGTTTTCCTCATGTGTATCTGAAGGCCCCAGTAATTATATGGAATCTCTGAGCGGGTTAATTATTTTCCCTACTGGAATTGTTTTTCTTTAATCATGTTGTTGTGTTGTTCTTCAGTAAGTTTGTGGGGGCGAATTCATCTGTGTGGCTCTTCAGATCCGACCTGCCTGTGTTTTTAAGCTGTATTTCTTTCCCTAGGGAGGTATTCGCCTAAGGTTTACCAAAGGGAATTGATGCAAGTTTTAGTATTAATTCAGGACAGGTTTTTTTAGAGAGCCTGACTTGTCTTTATTGGAGCTCTAATGTGTGGTACTAAAGAGAGTTTGGGGAATATCGCTTACTCACACACACCAGTGGCGGGGATTATTAAAAACACACTTGCATGGCAATAACACACCTTCCACTGGCAATGTTTGTTTTGCAGTCCTCTACACCCACCATGCTGTGCGCTGTACAGCCGCTGCATATCATTCTCAAAGCAGTGTGGGGTCAGGCAGGCAAACTGCACAAACACAACTTTACCAAGGCGTGTAAAATAAAACGTGGATGCTTTTGTATTGGTAAAGGGTAAAGGTAAAGATTCCCTTGCTCGAAAGCCAGTCGAATCCGACTTTAGGGTTGCGGTGCTCATCTCCATTTCAAAGCCAAAGAGCCAGCACTGTCCGAAGACATTTCCGTGGTCATGTGGCCGACATGACTAAACACCGAGGCGCACGGAATGCTGTTACCTTCCCACTGAAGTGGTACCTATTTATCTACTTGCAATTTCTTGCTTTCGAACTGCTAGGTTGGCAGGAGCTGGAACTAGAGACGGGAGCTCACTCCGTCATGCGGCAACCGGGTCTTGAACTGCTGAACTACTGACCTTCCACAACCTGCAGTTCAGCGTCTTAACCACTTGAGCCACCGCAGCTCCTCTTTGCATTGGTACTGCTTATTTAAATAAAAGCCAGTCTCCTAGTCAGTTAGGACGGCTCCCAGCCATTGCTGCGTTTCTTGTTCTGGGAGGATGAACAGGATGAAATGTATAACGGGACCTACCCACGATGGGTCAGTTCTGCTCTATTAGGGAAATATAATATCAATTGTTCATTTCTGCATTCATAATAATACATAATATTACAATATGTCTTCCAGCTAACCTTTTTAACGATCAGGTCACTTTTACAACTAAAAGAATAAAAGAATCTGCTTCAGTAGTAAATTATTTTACCTGGTAACGTACCTGATATTGTTACAGGTGCTGCAATTTGCAGTAAATTTTTGCACTGAAAAAATAAAGGAGATCCTTGGTGGGGGTCTTTTTGTCACATATTCAGATCTCTAGCTATAGTCGATCGGTACTAGATGCAGAGGTCTAAAATGTGATTCTGCCCAGAGGCGGCAAACGTGTAGAACTTGGTACAGGAATCATCTCGGCATCCTGAAAATCTCAGCTTTCCTTTAAAAAAAATCTAGCTGTTACATCTCTGAAGATGTAAAAGCATACAGACTACATTTGGTGAAACCAGATAAGCCAGAATGAAGCTGAATAGCATTTTCATTGGTCAAGGGCACAGCGTGACTTTTCATATCCCATGGCTGGCAGATGCACAATAAATTAGGCAAAACAAGCAAAATGTGGAGATTTTCTTAAGTGGCCTTATTTATACAGGTCATAATATTCAGTCTGGTTTTGCACAAAATTTGATGCAGAATTCTGATTGAGAAGACACGGTAGATGAGGTATGGGTACCTGAAAAGTAAATCCGTATGCATGTCATAACTATCACATGGTAATTGCCTGCACAGAAAGGCAAGAATAAATATGTCAGGGTGGACACAAAACAACAGATTTAAGAGAATAGTTTCATCGTTTCTCACTTCTTCCTCACCCCCTTCCCTGCCATCTGCTTACAAGTTTTGTGAGTCTGAATCCAGGTAAGCGGGATGCTGTTTAAAGGAGCATCAGAGAATGAAAGCTGCTTTGAAATGGCAGTTAGTGGACTGTGAGTTGTGCATTGTGGCAATGACTACCAAATCCAGGACTAAGCTTTTGCAGGTAATGAACTAATGAAGCAGGTAACCCAGTCATCAGGAACAGGCAGTAAGAATGGAATTATATTCTCTCAAAAGATCAAATAGCAGTAAATACTGATGAAAGTGCTGCTGTAAAAGAATAGCTGCGTCTTCACACTTTTCAGCTTCACTGCTGCTCCCCTCTCGCTTCCTACACCAGCCTTTTCACTCCTTGGCCCTTTATCTTTATTCCACCCTCCCTGCCACTCTGGATGACAGCATCACCCATCTGGGTCACTCAAGGATGCTGCCCAGGGTTTCTGCAGCACCAGGGGTCAATTGTGTATAGCAAAGGGGTAAAAAGCTCTGTGTGACGAATCGAGGCACAGGTGTGACAGCCAACTTTTATCATGTTGTGGCAGGATCTGTTACAGAAGTACCTTGAAATCATGGGAATTACTCAGGAAGACATGGCAAGGACCTAGTCCATTCTCTTTAGTTTTTAAACGTTTTAATTTGGGGGTCAATTGCACACCTTTCTGATTCCACAGGACTGGGGCCTTCAGTAGGTTGTGGTCACTGCCACGTGACTGGTAATCTGTGCTCAGTTTTTGGCAACCTCAGAAAGAAAGAAAAAACTAGAAAAAGAGGGCTTGGGGGGAGGCCGCATTCCACAGAATCAACCGATAACAACGTGCGGGCTGAGAGAGAGAGAGAAGGGCTGCAGCTCTCCCCCCCCAGTCCTTTTCATCTGTCAGATCGCTGTGGAGCCACAATGGGTCTGCTATTAGGGTTAATTTCTCCTTGGCTGAATGGGTGCGGGGCTCTGTCACAGCCAACTAACCTAAATCACATCACCCGACTGCCACAGAACCTGGTGCCCAGACACATGACGGCCTCTGAGGGCTCCCACAGCCTGCCGTCTCTCACACTCACACTCTGCTTCTGTCTGCTCCAGCAGATAAAAGAAATTTATGGAGAGAGTTAGAGAAGGAGGGGAAGAGGGAATAAACAAGTGCCTTATTTATCATGTGTGCTTGTCTCTGTGTGCCCAGTCCCTCTGCCAGAAGCAATTACCCATCTAGGGTGAAAAGCCCAAACTGATGAGAAGGTCGGCTTGGTAAATGAATCATGGCACGGTGCTCTGGATGACATAATTTGCCAGCCGAGGGGACCAGGGCTGGGATTTCAGAGGTCCTGTAAAGAAAGGGGCAGAACCTAGAGGGTGCCACCAGTTAGCCTCTGCTGCTGATCAGGCCCATGCTCCCGAGAACCACATAGGCTGAGTACAGACTGGCAATTTGCCCTGCTTATACCCACGTTTCAGCTACGTTTCCCAAGCAGATTAAAGGGGGCGTTCACACAGGCACATCTGCCTGGCATTCCCCCCTGTAGGCAACCCGTGCTGTTCTGCTTCACTCCCAGGATTAAAAGATACCTGTTGAAAGTGGTAGCACATCCCAGAGAGTGTCTTTATCCCACTGCATTCTGCTTCCTGGACATGTGAACGCTCAGCCGAAAAGCCGGGAGCAACCCACGTTGCGCATAAGGCAGCAGCGATATGATTGGCTGTGCTCTGCTCTACTGCCCAGTGCGGTGCCGGCACAACGGGATCCAAATGGGCTATGTGTGTATGAGCGCATGAGCACATATGCGCTCATACACACATGCACACATAGCCGATTTGCTAGGAAAAAGCCGTTTACAGCCACAACTCCAGGCCAGCAGTCTGAACGCTCCCGCGCACCTCCTCCCGGTATGCTCCCACGTCAGTCGGCACAGTGTGACTGGGAAAACCCGGAACAGTTTGTTCCGGGTTTTTTTAGCCACGACTGGCTCCCGCTTCAAACTGCCAGTCTGAACTCAGCCATAGCCTCCTCCTTCCTGGTATGTTGTGTATTCCCCTTCTTTGCTCTCCGTCCTGTTACTTACCACACATACCTGCCATATGCTCATCTGTGACATCCCGCTGCTCTATCCCCAACCTTTCTCTTTATCCCAGAGCTTGTGGACTTATTATTTATTTATTACTTCTCAGAGCTCTGTTTCCCTTAACCCCTTCCTTGCCTTTCCCCACTCCCACTGGGGTTGCATAAAGCGGCTATTGTCTTCTCGTTGGGGTGCCCTGCCCTGTCCTGGAGCATCTGCTGCCTTTTGCCCAGGAAACGGAGCCTCCTCTGGCCTCTGCTGCTGCCTTTGTGCCACAGCCACCATCTAGCAAATTGCTGAAGAACAGGGATTTTTTTGTCGAAAAAGCCCAGCGGGAACTCATTAGCATAATAGGCCACACCCAATAGCAGAAATTCATTAGCATAATAGGCCACACCCCCATGTTACCAGAAGTGTGGTCATCCAGCCACACCCACCTTTTGCTTCTTATTCTGTTCACCAGGGCTTTTTTTGGAGCAGGAACTCCTTTGCATGTTAGGCCACGCGCCCCTCATGTAGCCAATCCTAATAAGTTTCTGCTGTTGGGTGTGGCCTATTATGCTAATGAGTTCCTGCTGGGCGTGGCCAACTCAGGAGCCAGCCAGAACTCCGTTCCTGTGCGTTCCTGCCCAGAAATAGCCCTGCTGAAGATGGCTTACAGAATTAAAATGAAAACAAAATATCAAAATAATTAAAATCCATCATTAAAATCCCCACCCAAAATAAAAACATGAACTATACAAACCAACCGCTGACAGTCTGAAATAACAGTTTCCAGACTAAAATTCCCGTAATTGTAATACGGATTGTATCACATATTACACACAATAATGTCAGGGATTCCGGTGATGGGGGGTCATGGCAGGTATGGCGGTGGGATGAGGTATTATAAAGGAAGGAGGCAGAGAGCGGAGATCACTAGCAGGAGAGGTAGGGTGGGGGGTAGAAAGGCACCCAGTAGCTAAGTCCCTGCGCTCAGCATGAGTGCAAGAAGAGCAGACCCAGATCCTTGGTTCCAGAAAGCTCCCAGATCCCCACAGCAGACAGCGGAGGAGATCACTAGCTGAAGGTGGGGGGATGGAAAGGCTCCCAACAGCTGAGTCCCTGTGCTTGGTGTGAGTGCAGGAAGAACAGACCCAGATCCCTGGTTTCAGAAAACTCCCAAACCCCCACAGCAGAAAGCAGAGGAGATCACTAGCAGGAGACGTGGGCAATGCTCCCTCTAAGCTGTGGAATCTTGTGAGCAAAAATTGTACTTTGTGAGCTACTGGCATTACAGTTGTGTGCGAGTGATTTGGCCACTGCATTAATTAGTTTGCTCTGGAGCCATCCTTCCTGAGCTTAGACAGAAATGTGTGAGCTGGAGGCTAAAAAACTGTGAGCTAGCTCACATTAACTCAGCTTAGAGGGAACACTGGAGGTGGGGGGGGAGGCTAAGCCCCTGTGCCTTGGAGTTTTGTAAACAGCTTAATTGATTGACAACAGTTGATCTCCGCTAATGAACCACCGGGAAACATGCTGAAAATTCATGACGGCAGAGCCTCCACAGACATAGTTTCACAGACCATGAACCAGCCAAAATTGGACCTATGGGATGCATACTTCCGGGTTCATACCCATGCCTAGTCATGGCAATTTGTATGAGCAGGTTTTTGTCTGTGATGGCCTGTGGTTCGGTTCATGGGTCTGCCATGAACCATAAACCAAACTGCACTTTCCTGGTTCATGCCCATCTCTAATTATGTGTCTTCAAGTAGATTGGCCTAGATCCATACTAGCGTTTCCGGGGTAAGTGTCCTGGCATCTACAGAGTGCGATTTCCCCAATTCCCCATCCTGCAGCAGCCTGATGTGCCCTCCCAAACCTTGTTCCTGTGGGAGGGCATCCCAGGAATAGGACTTGGGTGGCCTTTCAGGGTGCCATGGGAAGGGGAGGGCAGGAAAATCATGCTGCAAAGGTGCAATGACTTGCACCCATGGGAATGCTAGTTTGCATCTTGTTTAATAGTAGTATATGCATAAAGAGAAATGCATAAAGAGAAATGCAAACAAAAATCTATCTCTTGTCTCTAAGCAGATACAATTCCACAGTGCAAAAAACACAGAGGCTGCACGGCCAAAGATTTTAGTTTATGTTCTGTGCTCTCCAAGCTTATCCACATTTGCTTGGAAGATAGATTCAGTTGGCTAAGCCATGTTGGTCTGAAGCAGCCGAACAAAGTTTGAGTCCAGTCGGGGCACCTTTTAAGACCAACGGAGTTTTATTCAAGGTAGGAGCTCTGGTGTGCACGCACACTTCCTCAGATACTTACTTATAAGTAAGTTCCACTTAATTCAATGTGAGTTACTCACAGGTAAATATGCATAGGATTGTAGGCCAAGTTGCATATAGGTACTATTTAGTTGCAAACCGCTATGTTTTTACTTGTTACAACAACCAGTTAATATCCGTGCCCGTTCAGGAGAGATATGAATTTCAAAATGGACAACTTGATTTAAATCAGTGATTTAAATTGCCTTGATTTATTATACTTCATTACACTTCAAGGCAGCTGAAGTGGTTGATTACTTAGGGAGGCTCACTGAAAAAAAATCTAAGAATCTCTGGCATAGAAATCTCCTTTATATATAAGACTAGCATGTAGCTAACATGATAAGCTTCACTTTCTGCTACCACTCTGCTGATACAGTGCTGTGCTGCTGGGCTTCTCTACTAAGCAGTGAATGAGGAAGAAAAAGGCCTGGGCATCCATTATCCACTGTTGCAAGATGGAGGAATCAGGGTCTGGCCTCTGCACAATGTACCTCTACAGAGGCTTCCTGAGGCACACGGTAGCCAGTGATGCTGTAGTTCCTGATGGCGCCCTCTTCTTTGTGTGCCACTCAGTGGTGGTAGATGGTGGATGCATGCTCCCTCCCAGTTGCTTCTTAATATTACAGCATGAAGCCAACTGATTGTACAACTTAGGCTGTGGTCAGACGGGCAGTTTGGCCTGATATAGTTGCATTACCTTAGCAAATTAATTGGGCTTGTTCACACATCCATATCTTGCAGCTGTTCCCCAGTTGTACTCACTCATCATATGATGAGTTGGATATAGAGTAAATAGCCACCAGAGACAATCATGTGCTTCCAGATCTCCGCACACTGATCCTGCATTTCCAGATGTCTGAATGCCTCTGGTGCACACTCAGATTGGTTTGGAAGTGTGAACCTTTAGTTCTGATTTTGCCATATTTTGTTTTAAAATGGTAGAGCAAAGACATCAATGTTGTTATTTGTTCAAAAAAAATAAGACCAGACCGAGCACTCCGTGGTTGATGCGCAACATTAGTCTGAATGGTCAATCACAGAAGAAGCAAGTTGTGAGGCCAGATCAGAGTGGGTCTGATTGAAAATCTCCATCACAAAATGCGATGGAGTAATTAGTGGCATGCCCAAACCACGCCAACCTGCCAGTCTGACCGCAGCCTTAGTAATGTGCCTTGCTTATCCAGACTGCATCTAGTCTGCTTTCTGTCTCAGTGGCAGCATTGGCTTTTTCCATCCATATACTTCCTTCCCAGGTTTTAGTGCAACATGATAGCTAAGTAAGTTTCTTCAGATGCTTCAAATTTACCCTGAATCAAACTGCGTCTCCTAGTCCCTTCTCCACTGACCCCTATGTAATCATTACATGAAACTTATGGTAACGATGACAGATCTACCAATGGAATATAGTTCATCAACAGGGGTAGCCACAAACAGATTGTATGGGATAATGAGATGAGAAGGACTGGCAATGACTAAATGAGAGCAAGATGAGTCCTAACCAGTGGTGGACTTCCTTAGTGAAGCTGTAAAAACTTTGTAATCAGAGTTCCTACCAGGCCAAAATGGCCCCTACACTCCTGGTTTTCTGTAGTGTACAAAAAGTTCATATTGCCTTTACAGAAATGCTGTGTAATTAGTAGTGTCCAGCTCAAGATAG
Organism: Gekko gecko; assembly: GCA_029375565.1. NCBI lineage: Eukaryota > Metazoa > Chordata > Lepidosauria > Squamata > Gekkonidae > Gekko > Gekko gecko. Next base: position 96,094,966 of record JAPDNY010000003.1, on the reverse strand, counting down.
CTACTGAGTTCCTGTGTCCAGCTTCCATAGTTTGCTTATTACATTTCTTCGGTGGGCATGGTTTCCTGGCTTTTTCTCTCTCTCCATCCTTCTCTTCCCCAGTCATTCACTCTGCTCTGCTGCTCTGGCATTTGCATGCCTACTCCGTTACAAACACTTTCTATATTTGAATTCAGTGGCACCTTTAAGACCAACAAAGATTAATTCTGGGTATAAGTTTTCATGTGCATGTACACAAAAGCTTATACCCAAAACTTGGACTCAAACTTTGTTCTGTTGCTTCAGAGCAACATGGCCACCCACCTGAATCTACTGTCTATACATATTTCCCAAGTTACCAGCACGCCTTCCTTATTGTAAGTCTCTCTTCTGTGCCATGTTGACAGCATCCCTTGTTGCTTTCAGTGGGCTCTGCACCTTCATCTTCATGTACTAGATTCACACTGTGGAACATGAGAACATACATTTGCAGTGTTCTACCCAACAGAACAACCAAATGGATCACTGTACTAAATTATAAGCCTATACACTTCTGGAAGAAAATCATGGTCCTAGCTTCTTCCAGAACTGGAATGGGGGTCAGTAACAGGTGCTGGGGGCAGTAACAGGTGCCACCCAATTAAGTAGTGTGATTGATTGGAAAAAAATAATTTAGGGTGAGAGTGAAGACTCCTCTACTATAAGGTTCTACTATTTAATTCTATTAAGGTGTGAAAGTAGGGCAGAACCTAATGGGAATGGACTCAGTGTGTGTGGAAGGAAAGTTTTGTGTGGAAGGAAAATTTGCATAATTTGACAATTTAAATTGGCCTGTTCCTCTTAGCAATGTTTCTCTAAGACAAGAACATTAACTGCGGCACCACAGAGGTGATTCCTATGTAATGTCAGGTACTCAAGAATGTGTTTGTGAAAAGGTTCTTATGGGAACTCACTTGTGGAAAAGTTAAGGTAGAATTGGCTAGTTGTGTTAATTTTCTAGGAGTTAAGAGAGCAATCCTAAGCAGTGGTACTCAGAATCCTACATGTCCATTCAGTGGTTCTTACTTCAAAGAAAGTGTTCTCAGAATTGCACTGTAATATGTGTGCAGGTTTCTCCAAGAAGTGAACATCCTATTTATGGGATCATCTCCAGAAACTTTACAAGGCTAACTATTTATGACCTAATTTTTCCACACGTTAACAAAATGGGTCTACTTTAAAAATTTATCCACAAACACCAAATGTCATGCATGTCATGAATGTAATCCAGATGATCTGGGTCATAGTATGGTGCAAGAACAGCTTTAATACGGACCTATGCTTCAGAGCTTTTCTCGGGAGGCAGGATTCATGAAAGCATGTTCATCCAGCACTCAAAAGCAGGAAGAGAATCACTACATTACTCCAGCCAGGGGTAAGAGAACAGTTGGAGGATGGCATATCCAAGAAGGATAGGAAATAAAAGTGTCCATAAATGAGGAGCCGTAGCAGGACCAAGAGGAGGCAGAGGAGTCATAAACATGAAACTGAGGGTGCTGATTAAGTAAAAGTGAATTTTAGGTTATGGTAGAGCAAGAAATCTAGACCAAGGGTGTCAAATGTGGGGCCTGCAGGCTGCATCCAGCCCACACAGGGCTCAAAACAGGCCCCCAAGCAACTTCCTTCTCCTGCTTCCTTTCCCACAGCTGCTCCTGCAGCTACACCCTAGCTTGCTTTTTCTCAGCTCTCTCAGTGGCTCTTTGCTTCCTGCTTCCTTTTTCCTGCCTTTTGCCTCCCTCCCTCCCTCTCCCTCCCTCTCTCTCCCTCTTTCTCTCTCACACACAGACAGATAGAGCCTTGTGGCTGCTTCATGTCAGGGAGATACAAAGACAAGCCTGCCTGCCTGTCCCTTTGCCCCCCAAGCCAGAAATAATGAGACAAACAACTGTCTGGAGTCAAACAAGGGCCACTTTATTAACTATTTAATTGCAAATAATCAACGGCAAGGGAACTAAGTGGGAGCAGAACAGGCCAGGCAGGTGTCAATCCAGCCAACCTCCTTGCCTCATATATGGGCAAGCCACTAGCCCCGGTCTGGGGCCAGACCTCTGGCCCACAACCAGCAGCCCAGCGCACTGGCCACCCCCCAGGAGCACCTACCTCAGAAGCCCTACAGCCTGCCGGGAGGAGCTTACCTAAGAGGTTCCCAGAGGTGGTCACCATTCCCAGCCCTGGGCCCTAAAACCCGGCAGTCATTCCTGATGACCTCCCTTGTTCCAAATGGGAACTGGCTGAAAAGTGCTTACCGGTTCTGCTTTCATTACCCACGCTACTCTGCCAAAGTGGCCAACCTAATTAACAGCAACCCATTAACCTTTCCAAGTCCACTGAGTTCTGTGCAAGGTAGGCGAAAACACCTCCATCTACCAGCCAATCAGAATGAAGGTGAAAAATTCCTACCTGGCCCCCAACAAGCAACCAGCAAAAGCCTACACAGAACACAGGGTGGGCCAAGAACAAGGCAGCTAACTGGCATGGACGGGAATGGGGCCAAGCTTATAATGGCCAGCCCCACCCACCATTGCGACATGATGTGTCACAACGCAGCCGTTTGCCTCTCTCTCCAGCTGGGAGGCAAAGCAGCCCCTGCACCCCATCGGTGTTGCCGGGAGCACAGGAGCCCAATTCTCTCTGTCTTTGTCTGTCTGTCTGTCTATCTGTCTGTCTCTCTCTCTCTCTCACACACACACACAACTTCTGCTTTCTTCTCTAGGGCTGCTCCTCCTCTTTTTGGGGGGAAGGGAGGAGGAGAGAGAGAGAGAGAGAGAGAGAGAGAGAGAGAGAACAAAATTGTAGTCCCAGTTTTTAAGACCAACAGTGTTTTATTCCAGGTATAAACTGTTGTGTGCAAGCATACTTCTTTGGAGGGAGGGAGGATGGATTCTTCTGACAAGAACAATGTACATTGAGGAAATTATTTTGGCTTATTCTGAAAAGTTTTGTTTTTTTTAAGTTTGGATTTCTCTGTTCCTGTCTGGGTTTATTTTCTTTCAAAAAGACCCTGATTAGGGATTAGAACACTTGGATTGGTCCTTATATCTTGGAGAGCGGAGTGATTTCAGATGCTAAATGATAATAGCAAACACTGGTAATGAGACAGGAAAACTAGGTCTCAGTTCAGTCCAGGAGGATGCATTGTCTTGCACTTCAGTATCAGTTGCAATTCAGCAGTCCCTCTTTCTAACCTCCCTCTGAAATTCCTTTGTAAGAGCACTGCTGCTCTTAGGTCAGCAACTGAATGTTGTTGTTTCTAATGTCAGACTCCTGGACTGAATTCTCCTGGATGGAATTGAGGCCTAGGTTTCCTGTCTCATTACCAATGCTGATTTCTCCATGCTTACTTCCCCTCTGCATATCACACCTAATCCCATCATGCCTGCTATTGCCATTCAAGCATTTGAAATCATCTTTATAAAGTTTATATCTCTGTACCTATGTTACATTTTATAACATGCATGGCCCAGTCCAACAAAGTGACATTTACGTCCAGTCTGGCCCTCATAACAAATGAGTTCAACATCTCATTCTAGACTGTCAAAGAACATGGATGGGAACAGCCATGTTCAGAGCTAGCAGCAGGTCCAAAGGATCTGGAATTTGGATTTCAGCTTCTTAGTTCCTTTCCTTTGTTTCCTTGACACATAATTTTCTCTTCCCTGTCTGTCTGGGTGAAAAACAGGAAGAGAGTGAGTCTTAAGTCTTCATCATATTAAGCTATCAGCACCATACCACTTCCTGTTTTCTCTTCTTATTCTACCTCTCCCAGTATTCTTGCTGACCAACTGGATAACGTTTTTCTCCCCCAGAGGAAAATATTTCGATGCTTTACACTAGCTAGGGTAGAGGAGACAGAAGCAGAAGAGTCAGTGGCCCCAGAAGGGCTTTCATCTGCAGCAATCTAAAAGACAGCTTGTCTTCTGTGCCCTTCTCTTTTGATGCTGGGTTCTGTCTTTTTCATAAAGGGAGTGGCAGGGTGGTATAATGCCTACCAGATAAACACATAAAAATAGATGAAAATCTACTACATCCTCGGGTGCACGCATGTGTGCAGACATAAATCCTCGTGGATTTATTGATAGCATTTTTGATACTGTGATGGCAGTATCAAATTTATGCACACGCACACAACCAGTGAAAGATTCAACCTTCCATAAAATATTTTCTGCTCCAGAACATTTACATATGTAGTAGCTCTCTGCTTTTGTTGCACCAATGTCCTCCAACATGTTTTAATATGACAGCCATTTGAAACAGGACCCAATAATTCCTGTAAAATCGTTGCTTCATCATTATTTAGCTTTTTATCGTTTATATGAAACTGTCCTGGAAATCCAGTTCCACTTTTTTTCTAGATCATAACCCAATAAGTGCAGGGAAAGGGGGAAAGTTGGTGTGCACAGTAGTTCCCAGTGTGTCAAGTAGTGGTTCTGAAGGGCTTTTGTGGGCTCAGTAACTTGTAACACTTGGTGTAGTGGTGAAGTACGCGGACTCTAATCTGGGAGAACCGGGTTTGATTCCCCACTCCTCCACTTGCACCTGGCTGGATGGCCTTGGGCAAGCCGTAGTTCTGATAAGAGCTGCCCTTGAAGAAGAGCAGTTTCTGTCAGAGCTCTCTCAGCCCCACCTACTTCACAGGGTGTCTGTTGAGGGGAGGGGAAGGGAAAGGAGTTTGTAAGCCACTCTGAGACACGTTTGGGTAGTGAAGGGTGGGGTATAAATCCAATCTCTTCTCTTCTTCTTCGAGGCTAAATACCTTTTAGTTTCTCAGTTAGAAAGAAATCATGCTGAGTTGGATAATAAGGAAATGGCATGTCACTGCAGAGCTGAAATCACAGCTGGATAGAAAGACAGAAGTTGCAGAGACAGCTAGGGAAAGGGTGCAAGGGAGGGTGTGGCCAGAGGGAAATGCCTATGTGGCAACACAGTGGAGGGCAGCTGTATTGAACTTCCTTGTTCACCGTCAAGGGGTGCTGCCTAAGCATCCTATCCCTCTTCCAACTTTCAGAGTTGGGCCTCACGAATCACATTTCTCATTCACATCAGGCCTAGTGTCCAAGCCTAGTGCTCCCCCCCACACACACGCATATAGACAGGGTAGCACAAGGCACATGTTCTCCATTCAGGTGCCTGGAGGGGAGTGGAGCCAGGCACACAGGGAATGTCATCTACTGCTTGTAAATGTGTGGTGTGGGAGTGCATGTTTGTATTTCTTACCCTATGAGTGATTGTGTGTGGGTGCAATATATGTGAGCTTGAGGGAATGTGTGTGCGTGGAGGAAAACTGGCGTCCATGTGCTCCTGAAAGAAAATTAGAAAAAGACTAAAAATATAGTATCGCCTCAGATGTTACAGTCACTGTCCATTAAAGCCCTGAAGTTAGCAAGCACTGAGCGCCGTTACCAGGAACGCTCCCTCCTCCCTCCTGATCTTTAATCTTAGACATCACCTAAGAGAGATGATCTGCTTTCAGCAGTGACTTTAAATCAACCATCCTCCCCCGTACATGGTCCCTCATGACAAGTTGATTCTGGTTCTGCGAAAAGGCATAATGATCTCTCTTCATCCCGTTCCAGATTTTCGGTAACGGGAGAATAACCCATTTGAAAGTGATGTTTTGAGAGCTCCGTTCCAAAGACAGTGAGAGACAGGCATGAAAAAGCGACTTTGCCCATTTGCTTCTTAACGCAACACTTAGGTTTTAAGCCAGGGCAGTCTGATCTTCAATCAGTATTGCAAGAGGTGGTTGCAAAGCAGTATTACCGATCCATCTCTCACCTGTCTGTCACCCAGCCTTTAATTCACATGTGCTATGCTCCCCACTAAAGATGTAGGTAGTGTGTTTGTTCTCACAACCCCTGAAGTGCTTTGAGTCATCTCTCCCTGCTGGTCCAGTTTACACTGGCATTGCTGTCCCTCGTGCTTTATTTCTCAGCCATAACACAGGGCAAGGCTGAAATGCAACATAAGTCACATTATTAGGTATCACCAGTAATACATTGGCCAAGTTTGCATGTGCTGGCTTGATGTGCATAGCTCATGTCAGTAAACTTGAATCCCAACACTGTTGCAAATGTCTAAACTCCCTTTTAAAAACTCTAGTGCAGGGGTGTCAAACATGCGGCCTGGGGGATGAGGCCCCCGGAGGGCTTCTATCAGGCCCGCAGCGGAACAGGCTGTCTTCTGCTTCTGCTTCCAGTTCTGCTGCTGCTGTGTCATCAATAGGTTTGCAGCTTACAGATCCACACCTGAACAGCATACTCAAGATTGCATCAGCACAGACATTTTGATGCAATAGTTCAGAGACACTGTTAACAATAACAGACAATCTCTCCTTATAAATATTTATCTTTTGGTTTCGCAATATTCCATGTGCTCCCATTAGCTGTAAAATGCCCTCCCTCAGCCATTGGCCCATCAGCTGCCACTCAAGAGTACTCGCGTGCCATTGGCCGGGTTCTGGGTCTGCTCCTCTTCCCCACCCACTCCCCCTGGCAGACAGCTCTGTCTTCTGAGGAAGACAGTTCTCTTGACTCCTGTGAGGGACTGTCCCCTCAGTGGCTGTTGGTAGGCAGCCAAGCTTGGTTCTGTGAGTAAAAAAACAAAGGACTCAGCATAACCCCTCCCCCGCCCATAACCCCCTCCACAACGGCCACTTTCCAGTCAGAATAAATGGAAAAAGGCTCTTTCTCCTGCTTAGCTTCAGCATGGCTGGCTGGCTAACGAGGTGGGCCAGCGTCCATCAGACCATTTTCTTCACTTCCCGCTGTGTGGCTGACTTTCCCCTATGGTTGCCAATCTCCAGGTGGGACCTGGAGATTTCCCACTGTTACAGTTGACCTCCAGATGACAGAGATCGGTTCCCCAGGAGAAAATGGTTGCTTTGGAGGGTAGACTTTATGGCATTATACCCTGCTGAGTCCTTCCACACACACCCCAAATGCTGCCCTTCACAGGATCCACCCCCCCAAATCTCCAGGTATTTCCCTAATCAAAGTTGGCACCTGTACTTTCTCTTCTGTCAGTAAAAGGCCCTTTCCACACCTATGTCAGCCTTAGGGAGAAAACTCATTGGGCCCAGTCCTGATCAGGTTGCCAACTCCAGGTGGGCAATTCCTGGAGTTTTGAGGGGTGGAGCCTGGAGACGATGTGGTTTGAGAAGGGGTGGGACCTCAGACAGGTACAATGCCATAGACTCCACCCTCCAATCCAGCCATTCCCTGATGGGGAACCATTGTTGCCAATCTCCAGGTGGTGGCTGGAGATCACTCAAAATTACAACTGCTCTGTAGGAGGGATGGGGGAGGAGATGGAAAACTAAAGGTAGGTTGATGGTTGGCTGGGAGGGAGATAGGGTTGTCAACTCCAGGTTGGGAAATTCCTGGAGATTTGAGGGGTCGAACCTGGAAAGGGTGAGTGTTGAGGAGGGGTGGGACCTCAGACAGGTACAATGCCATAGACTCCACCCTCCAAACCAGCCACTCCCTCCTGGGGAACCACTGTTACCAATCTTGGGGGTGGGCTGGAGATCACTCAAAATTACTACTGCTCTCTAAGAGGGAGGGGGGAGGAGATGGAAAACTAAAGGTAGATTGATGGTTGGCTGGGAGGGAGATAGGGTTGTCAACTCCAGGTTGGGAAATTCCTGGAGATTTGAGGGGTCGAACCTGGAAAGGGTGAGTGTTGAGGAGGGGTGGGACCTCAGACAGGTACAATGCCATAGACTCCACCCTCCAAACCAGCCACTCCCTCCTGGGGAACCACTGTTACCAATCTTGGGGGTGGGCTGGAGATCACTCAAAATTACTACTGCTCTTCAGGTAGCAAAGATCAGTTCCTCTGGAGAAAATGGTGGACTCTGTCATTATACCCTGCTGAGATTGCCACAGCAAATTGTCACTGAGTGCCCAAAGCCGGGGCACTCTCCCAGAGCCTCTTTCTAGAGCCCGTTGTATTTATTTCCACAATGGGCCTTATTCCTAGTATTAAATAAACAAAATATTGCAAGAGTGCTAATGTTTTAAGCATGTTTTTAAGTGGAAAAAATACCCTTTGTGTTTGTGTCCTTTACCAAGTTTCTCTCTCTGCTGCCCGGCATTACATTTTATGCCACACTCGTGGCCCGGCCCAACAAGGTCTCATTTATGTCAGATCCGGCCCTTGTAGCAAATGAGTTCGACCCCCCTGCCCTAGTGCAAATAATTGTCGGGACCATGGAGAGCGCTCATTGGGCAAAGAAGGATCGCTGTGGAAAGACTTTTTCCAAAGGACTTTTCCAGGCAAGGGGTGTGTCTGTGCCGGACTGTGTTTGAATACTGCCTGCCTGGCAACCCAATCCAGTACCTGTTTACTCGGAAGAAAGTTTCATTGAGTTCAGGGGGCTTAATGAATACGTTTAAGGCTGCTGAATCTGATGCTGCATCTGAAAAGAAAAGTCAGAGTAGTGCCACTTTATTTATTTAGTTGTTGCATGTATTATTTAAACTATATTCCAAATCCGTGTGATTACTATGGTTTTTAAAGGATCCATGGTATAATCACATGGATTCTGAATAGATTTTCCTCAGTAACTGCAGAGAAATTGCATCAGGAGCTTGCTGTTGGTGGATTTTTGAAGCTTTGTCGGCTACTGAAACAACGGGGTACTTATTAATTAAGATGTAAAAATAGTACATTTTTAACTATCCCTATGGAACAGGAAATATGCTAATGCTTTTTATTTGTCAGTATATGTTGTCCATGTTCATCTATCATGATTTGATCAAATGGATATTACTTATCCAATTTGGTGTGCCTCTTATGAATAAGGGCAATCTAAAATGGATCAGTAGGCCATTTTCCTGTTATTTAATTGTAACATTGTGCGATATTGTATGTATTCTTGTACTTTTAAGCACCTTGTTACCACTTTTTCATATCTGTAACTTGATGGTCTCAGTATTGATCTGCTTTAGTATAAGTATTGTGTATTTTATTGCCATTTATGACTTCAGTTAATTGTATGTATGTGTCAATGTGAAGTACTGTAGTCCTTGGGGAGGGACCATAGCTTAGTGGCAGAGAGTTTGCTTTGTATGCAGAAGGGTCCAGGTTCAATCCCTGGCATCTCCAGTTAAACGGGTCGTAGGTGGTGATATACATAACCTCTAGCTGAGACCCTGGAGAGCCTCTGCCAGTCACAATAGGCAATAGTGCCCTTGAGAGGCAAATGGCCTGACTCAAAACAAGGTATCTTTACAGCTGTTGACTTTGGGGGGTTTTTTGGTCCCTGCTTTGGTTTACCCTGTCTGCTTTGTCTGGCTGTGTGTCATTGTAAGCCATTTGAAGGGCTATAGTCCTATGAATATTCAGCAGAAGATGTGTGAGAGAGAGCATGTGTGTGTATAAAATCTCCCCATTTCTCCCTCTAGTGGTCAGCAACAGTAAATATTTGTCCCAATTTACTTGATGCGGTCAGTATGTAAAACTGACTAAATATATTTGAGGGGGCTAAAGTAAAACAGAAATAAAGTAGCACCGTAGAAGAAGAAGAAGAAGAAGAAGAAGAAGAAGAAGAAGAAGAAGAAGAAGAAGAAGAAGAAGAAGAAGAAGAAGAAGAAGAAGAAGAAGAAGAAGAAGAAGAAGAAGAAGAAGAAGAAGAAGAAGAAGAAGAAGAAGAAGAAGAAGAAGAAGAGTATAGATTTATACCCCACCCTTCACTGCCCAAAGGCGTCTCAGAGCGGCTTACAAACTCCTTTCCCTTCCCCTCCGCACAACAGACACCCTGTGAGGTCGGTGGGGCTGAGAGAACTTCTGAGAGAAACTGTCCTTGAGAGAACGGCTGTGCCAGAGCTTGTGACTGACCCAAGGTCACATCAGCAGGTGCAAGTGGAGGAGTGGGGAATCAAACCCGGTTCTCCCAGATAAGAGTCCGCACACTTAACCACTACACCAAACTGGCTCTCCAGTAAAGATTAACAACATTTATTAACAACGTTTATTCCACCATAAGCTTTCATGAGTCAGACCTCATCGTCACGTGTTATAACACAGGCAGTGTTCCCTCTAAGCTGAGTTAGTGTGAGCTAGCTCACAGTTTTTTAGCCTCCTGCTCACACGTTTTTGTCTTAGCTCAGGAAGGATGGCTCCAGGACAAACTGATTTATGCAGCAGCCAGATCGCCTGCTCACAACTTTAATGCCAGGAGCTCACAAAGTAGCATTTTTGCTCACAAGACTCTTCAGCTTAGAGGGAACATTGAACATCCTTATCGTCATGTTCTCCCGCTCTCCTGCATAACATGTGGCCCCACATTATTTCTTATCTCCATTCTGTATCATCCGTGGGCAGGTGTAGAGAAATGCACAAGACAGTGAGGTTGTGGCACTAGGAAGTGATCTTGCTCATTACAGGGCACGGAAGAAGAATGTGATATGGGGATGCTGCTGCTCTTGACAGCAGCATTCAGTTACCAGCCACGTGTAGCTGCATCCTGAGTCTCACAGAATGGATGCCCATAAAGGCAGAGTTGATGACGTTCTTCCCAAACAGAAGGAAGGATTCTTCTGCAGCTGTTTAATATTCATATTGGTACAGAACACAGAGTGTTTTCCAGGTCAGAATTAGGTGCTATATAAATACGCAGGCCACTTCTGAAGTGCCCTGACACTTTGATCTTATGAATTCTGGCAAATATTTATGCAAGTCATCTCAATTAACTGTTCAGCTGCTCATCTGACTAAGGGTTATCCATGAGAGTAAGGGCAGCAGAATTAGAACCATGGCTCTTCCCAAATGCTTAGCCTTGAAGCTGAAAAGTTTATGTCAGAGTTTTGCCTGCAGAGGAGTTAAGTGTAGCTTGTTTCAAGGAAAGCCTTTTTGACAATCCTGGATATTAAAACAAGTTCTTCTTGAGCATTCGGGGGGGTGGGGGGCAAGGGAACTTTCCCCCTGTCCATTTCTAGTTTAGATTTCGAGCATCAAGCATGGCATTTCTGTCATCCAAGATGTGCTTTACCTTATGTGAAGACATTTGTCTTTTAAATCAAGCCGTGAATAGTTTGCCAATGTGTCACAAGAATGCACGTTTATTACCCTTCTTGCTGTGTTAAGCTTGAGTTGAAGTGCAGCAGACATAAGCAATGAAGCTGCCTTTGCTTTACTAATCACTGTTCCAGCCCAGGATTGAAAAAATTGTCATGAAGAAGCACTGTTGATGGGAACAAGCCTCCCCGGGATAATAATGCTGCACTTGAGTTTTGACACCTTGAGCATGTAACTTAAAGCTGGGTTGAAACATTGCTACTCAAACAAAGGGCTGCTTTTGATGTCTGATACAGTAGTTTTTTAGCCCATGGAAAGTGGCACCTTCGACATCACCATTCTCCCCAGCAATGCCTACTTGGGCATATTTCCATAATGCCTGCTGTCAATTAACTCCTTCTTCCCCTACTGGAGGCTTTAGCATTAATACTTCCTCCATGTGGAAATAGTTGGAAATGGTACTCAGTATATGGCCTGGTTTGTCCATTCCTGGGATGTGAATTTGTATGCACTATCCCATGAGCTGTAGTTACAGAATTCCCCAGAATATACCGTTACAGTGGAAATGATCCTCACTCTCCACTGTCCGAGGAATAAACAGGATATGGGTGTGTCTGCAGATAGATAAATACATTTCCTGCCAAAGAATCTCAGACTTGCATTTCCTAGTTGCTGTATCTTGATTTTTATGAAATTCTGAATAGTTTAGCTATGATGGGCTGTGATGGGAATGATCAATACAGGAGAGAAAACAGGAGCTAGTAAGATAATAGGGTAGAGGCTCCTTGATATCTCAATATGGGAACAGGTTAAGACACTGCTTGAGTGGATGGGGATTGATATGAAGGTCCTACTTGTGATATTTGATTGTGGTGACACTTTTATACGTGCAAATAATCCCTTGATGTTTCTTCATCAAGGAATTAATTTGCATATAGGACCTCACCTAAAAATGGCTTTAAACAGGATTAGACAGTTCATATTTAGTGGACACCTTTGAAAAAAACATGATTTGGGTGCCACTGCCACCATGTCAAACTTGGTGTCTCATTTGCCATGAATTACATTGTAAGGGGCCTCGAGCGGGAACTGGAATTCTGTAAGGGGGGAGGTGAGTGGATGTTTGTGAGACCGGCTCTGTTGTACTGGCTGTGTAACTCTCCTCTAAGATGCCTCCCTTCCCAGGGATGTTGAGCGATGGCCTGTCTGTGCCCACCATCCTGAAACTGATGGGCAAACAGAGAGAACCAACCAAGTGCTGGAACAATTCTTGAGATACTTCATAAATCACCAGTGAGATGACTGGGTTGATCTGCTGCCATATGCAGAGTACAGTTACAACAATTTGGTGCACAGGTCCATTGGAGTCTCCCCGTTCAAAGCAGTGCATGGCTATGAAGGGGGGGCCATCGCTCACATTGTACACTGACAACCCCGGCCCAGGGGATGCAAGGACCTGGTGGGCTAAAGTGACTCAGGGGTGGCCTCACCTTCAAAAGACTCTAGATAAAGCAAAGGAAGACTACAAAGAGCGGGGGCCTGAGTGGGATATAAAGCCTGGAGATTCTGTGTTCATCTCCACAAAGAGCCTCAGGGGTTTACAGCCAGGGAAGAAACTGGGATGGAGATATGTTGGGCCATTCAAAGTAGTGCGCCTTATTAACAAAGTGTCTATGGAAATGGAATTTCCTAAAAGTTTGCATCACGTCCACCCTGTGTTTCATTTCAATCTTCTGAAGAAGGATCCCGGACCCTCGAAGTTGAAACCATGTCCACAGGATCCACCTCCCCTGATGGTGGACAGAGAATGCCATCAAGAGGTGGAGGACATTCTCAATGCTAATTCGAAGAGTTGGTGGCTGTGCTACCTGATCAAATGGAAAGACTTTGACCCGTCTCATAATGAATGGGAGGGATCTAAACATGTTAAGGCTGCAGAGTTGGTGCACACTTTTCATAAACAGCACCCCCTCAAGCCGGGAGGGTGTACTAGGCTTGGGGGGGGGGCAGAATGTCAAACGTTGCTTCGCTTCTCTCCGTATAGTTTGCCATAGACACTGGGGGAGGGGAATTCCTTAGGTTAGGGTGAGTGTGGAGTATGTGTAACTCATAACTCTTAAGAAGCGCCTTTCTCTGGTTCACATCCTTGAATCTTCCTGTGCCAGCTTGTTTAGCAGATAATATTTCCCACATGAAGGGGGGAGGGTTAGATATGCTGGAGCTAGGCAGAGTGACACAGAAGTCTTAGCTTGAATCATCTTTACTCCTCAATGAACAAATCACTGCCAGAGAGTATTGTTGAGAGTAACTTTATTCAAGAGTCTGACACACCAGAGACTAGGTGGGTGGCAAATGGCCTTCTTTGTCACAATGCTGAAACTTTGGAACTCCTTCCCCAAGGAGACTGATCTCACTTACTCTGTCGTTATTTTCACGAGCAGCTGAAGACTTTTTTGCTTTGTTTGGCATTCCTTCACTAACTCTTAGTAGCCTTCCTCCATATTTGTGTATATTTTGTTTATATTTTTATCCGTTTACATTGTTTTATTTAATTGTTTCTGATATTGTGTGTGTAATGCTTGTTAATGTTTCAAATGTTTTAATGTTTTGTTTTAACATTCACCATCCTTTGTTGTTGTTGTTCGGTCACACAGTCGAATCCGACTCTTCGCAACCCTATGGACCACAACACTCCAGGCCCTCATGTCTTCCGTCATACTCCAGAGTTTGCTTAATTTCATTTCCATTGCATTGATAACACTCTAACCATCTCATCCTTTGCCGTCTCCTTCTTCTTTTTCCTTCAATCTTTCCCAGCATCAGGGTCTTCTCCAGTGAGTGCTCCCTTCTCATTTGGTGGCCAAAGTATTTGAGCTTCAGATTCAGTATCTGGCCTTCCTGGGAACAGTCAGGGTTGATTTCTTTTAGGATTGACTGATTTGATCTCCTTGCAGTCCAAGGGACTCTGAAGAGTCTTCTCCAGCACCATAATTCAAAAGAATCTATTCTTCGGCACTCGGCCTTCCTTATAGTCCAACTCTCACAGCCATACATTACTACAGGGAATACCATTGCTTTGACCATGCAGACTTTTGTTGGCAGGGTGATGGTTCTACTTTTTATTATGCTGTCCAGGTTTGCCATCACTTTCCTCCCAAGGAGCAGGCATCTTATAATTTCATGGCTGCAGTCACTGTCTGCAGTGATCTTGGAACCCAGGAAAGTGAAGTCTGTCACGGCTTCCATGACTTCCACTTCTATTTGCCAAGGAGTGATGAGGCCAGATGCCATGATCTTAGTTTTTTTGATGTTGAGTTTCAAGTCAACTTCTGCACTCTCCTCTTTGACCCTCAGCAACAGGCTCTTTAGGTCCTCTTCACTTTCTTCCATTAGAATGGTATTGTCTGCATATCTGAGGTTGTTAATGTTTTCCCTGGCAATCTTAATTCCAGTTTGTGATTCATCCAGGCCGGCATTTCGTGTGATGTACTCTACATATAAATTAAATAAGCAAGGTGACAATGTACATTCTTGTCATACTCCTTTTCCGATGCTAAACCAATCAGTTGTTCCATATCCAGTTTTAACTTATACCTTATACAGGTTTCTCAAGAGACATGTGAGGTGGTCTGGTACTCCCATCTCTTTAAGGACTTGCCATAGTTTGTTGTGATCCGATCAAAGGCTTTAGCATAGTCGATGAAGCAGAAGTAGATTTTTTCTGGCACCCTCTTGCTTTCTCCATAATCCAGCGAATATTGGCAATTTGGCCTCTAGTTCCTCTACCTCTTCAAAACCCAGTTCTCTGTCCACATACTGCTGAAGCCTAGCTTGTAGGATCTTGAGCATGACTTTGCTAGCATGTAAAATGAGTGCAATTATGCGATAGTTTGAACATTCCTTGGCATTCTTTGGCATTGCCTTTCTTTGGTATTGGAATGTAAACTGACCTTTTCCAATCCTGTGGCCACTGTTGCTTTTTCCAAATTTGCTGGCAAATTGAGTGCAGCACTTTAACAGCATCATCTATTAAGACTTTTAATAGCTCAGCTGGGATACCATCCCCTCCGCTAGCTTTGTTGTTAGTAATGCTTTCTAAGGCCCATTTGACTTCGCATTCCAGGATGTCTGATCACACCGTTGTGGTTGTCAAGGACATTGAGGTCCTTCTTGTATAGTTCTTCTGTGTATTCTTGCCACCTCTTCCTAATCTCTTCTGCTTCTGTTAGGTCCCTACCATTTTTGTCCTTTATCATGGCCAGCTTTACATGGAATGTTCCCTTAATATTTCCAGTTTTCTTGAAGAGTTCTCTAGTCCTTCCCCTTCTATTGTTTTCCTCTGTTACTTTGCATTGTCCATTCAGGAAGGCCTCCTTATCTTTCCTTGCTGTTCTCTGGAAATCTGCATTCAGTTGGGTAAATCTTTCCTTTTCACATTTGCCTTTTGCTTTCCTTCTTTCCTCAGCTATTTGTAAAGCCTCATCAGACAGGGACTTTGCTTTCTTGCATTCCTCTTTCTTTGGGATGATGCTGATTGCTGCCTCTGTCCATAGTTCTTCAGGCACTCTGTCTATCAAATCTAGTCCCTTAAACCTATTCTTCACCTCCACTGTATATTCATAAGGGATGTGATCTAGGTCAAACCTGAGTGGCCTAGTGGTTTTCCCAGGTTTCTTCACTTTAAGCCTGAATTTTGCAATGAGAAGCTGATGATCGGAGCCACAGTCAGCTCCAGGTCTTGTTTTTACTGACTGTATAGAGCTTCTCCATCTTTGACTGCAAATGATATGATCAATCTCATTTCAGTGTTGCCCATCTGGTGATGTCCATGTGTAGAGTCACCTTTTAGGTTGTTGGAAGAAAATGTTCACTATGACCAGCATGTTCTCTTGACAAAACTCTGTTAGCCTTTGCCCGGCTTCATGTTGTTTTCCAAGGCCAAACTTGTCCATTATTCCAGTTACCTTTTGACTTCCTACTTGAGCATTCCAGTCCCCTATTATGGTGAGGACATCTTTTTTTGGTGTTAGTTCTATGAGGTGTTGTAGGTCTTCATAGAACCGGTCCACTTCAGCCTCTTCTGCATCAGTGGTTGGGGCATAGACTTGGATTACTGTGATGCTGAATGGTTTGCCTTGGATTTGGACCAAGATCATTCTATCATTTTTTGAAATTGTATCCCATTACTGCCTTTCACACTCTTTTGTTGGCTATAAAGGCCACACCATTTTTTTCTATGGGATCCTTGGCCACAGTAGTAGATATAATGGCCTTCTGAGCAATGCTTCCTCTAAGCTGCGGAGTCTTGTGAGCAAGAAGTCTACTTTATGAGCTACTGACATTGAAGTTGTGAGCGAGCAATTTGGCTGCTGCATCAATTAGTTTGCTCTGGAGCCCTCCTTCCTGAGCTGAGACAAAAATCTGTGAGTCGGAGGCTAAAAACCTGTGAGCTAGCTCACACTAACTCAGCTTACAGGGAACACTGCTTCTGAGTTAAATTCGCCCATTCCTGTCCACTTTAGCTCACTGATTTCCAAGATGTCGATGTTCAGTCTTGCCACCTCATTTTTTACCATGTCAAGCTTATCTTGATTTATAGATCTTACATTCCAGGTTTATTTATTTATTTATTTTATTTCATTCGATTTATAGTCCGCCCTCCCCATGACGGGCTCAGGGCGGCTAACAGTCAGGGCATAAGTGCCAGTTATTAAAACAGTAAAACAATAAAAACAAAGTAAAAACAGTCCATTTCAGCCTTAGAGCCTCACGAGTTCACATATTACCTTAGAGGCTCTACCATAACAGGGTGGCGTCCTAGTAACTCAGGCTAGTCCCTAATTGATGGCAACCATTCCAGGCAGTCCCAGCGTTCATTTATCCCAGGGCCATCTCACCATCCCGATATTACCCTTGGTGGTGGTGCAGTGGCGGTAGCTCCTACTCGAAAGCCTGGTGGAAGAGTTCCGTCTTACAGGCCCTACGGAACTGCGCAAGGTCCCGCAGGGCCCGGATCTCCTCCAGGAGCTCATTCCACTAGGTAGGAGCTGCCACTGAAAAGGCCCTGGCCCTGGTCATTGCCAGTCTGGCGTCTTTGGGGTCTGGGGTTACCAGGAGGTGTCGTGTCCCCGACCGAAGTGCCCTTGGGGGAACATATGGGGAAAGGTGGTCCCTTAGGTATGTCGGACCCTGGCCATATAGGGCTTTAAAGGTAAGAACCAGCACTTTGAAGCGAATCCGGTATGCTGTTGGATTTATTTTATTAGATTTTACCATGCCCTCCTAGCCAGGCCAGCTCAGGGCTGCTTACAACAATATAAAACAGTAGAATATGACAATGTAATATAAATTACAAAATCCATTAATACAAAAATTCTTAAAACCATAAATATAACAACATGATAAAGTGCTAGTACTTAATTCCTCATCGTACAGTCAGGTCATTGATCTTCTTCAGGTGTCCGAGACGATCAGGTCGGGTGGTAATTGTGGGGGGGGGATCCAGGGGGATCTGGCTCTCTCTTCACAGGCTGCCAGCGGTCAGTGGTGGTGGCGGCTCTAAAGGCCTGGTGGAAGAGCTCCATTTTACAGGCCCTGTGGAACTGCAGCAGGTTCCTCAGGGCCCTGATCTCCTCCGGGAGCTCGTTCCACCAGAATGGAGCCACCACCGAGAAAGCCCAAGCCCTGGTTGTCGCTATCCTGGCCTCCTTGACATTCGGAAGGACCAGCCGATTCTGGGTCCCCAATCGCAGTGCTTTCTGAGGAACATATGGGGAAAGGTTGTCCATCAGGTATGCAGGTCCCTGGCCATAAAGGGCTTTAAAGGTAAGAACCAACACCTTGAAGTGGACCCAGTATGCTATAGGCAGCCAGTGCAATGTCTTTAGCACAGGTTGGATGTGCTCCAGTATAGGGAGTCTCATCAGCAACCTGGCCGAGGCATTTTGCACCAGCTGCAGCTTCCGGATTTGGGACAAGGGCAGCCCCATGTAGAGGGCATTACAGTAACCCAATCTTGAGGTGACCATTGCATGGATCACTGTTGCCAAGTCATTGCATTCGAGGAAGGGAACCAACTGCCGAATCAGCCTGAGATGATAAAAGGCCAACTTGGCAGTGGCTGCTACCTGGGCCTCCATTGTTAAGGAAACATCCAGGAGCACTCCCAGACTCCTAATCTCTGGCACTGGTGCCAGTGGTGTCCCATCGAAGGTCGGAAGCAGGATCCCTACCCCTGGACCGCTCTGTCTCAGGCACAGGACCTCCATCTTAATCGGATTCCATTTCAGCCAGCTCAGCCTAAGCCAACCAGCCACAGCTTGTAACACCCGGTCTAGATCTTCCAGTTTGGAGTCGGACTGACTGCCCAACAACAGATAGAGCTGGGTGTCATCCGCATACTGGTGACAACCCAGTTCATGCCTCTGGGCAATCTGGGCAAGAGGGAGCATGTAGACGTTGAAAAGCATTGGGGACAACATGCCCCTTGGGGCACTCCACATTCCAGCTTCGGGACAGCTGATCCCCTAGCACCACTCTTTGTCCCTGGCCATGAAGAAAGGAAGCAAGCCACTGCAAGGCTAGTCTTTGGACTCCAGTGTCAGTGAGGCAGTGGATCAGTAGCTGATGATTGACTGTGTCAAATGCAGCCAACAGGTCTAACAACAACAGCACTGCCGATCTGCCTCAATCCAGATGCATTTGGAGGTCATCTGTGAGGGCGACCAGTGTCGTCTCTGTCCCATGACCTGGGCGAAAACTGGACTGGAGGGGATCTAATATGGAAGCGTCATCCAAAAAGCCCTGTAACTGCATTGCCGCTGTCCTCTCTATTATCTTGCCCAAGTAGGGCAAGTTGGAAACCGGCCAATAGTTGGCCAATTCGGCCAGGTCCAATGATGGCTTTTTTAGGAGAGGGCGCACCACTGCTTCCTTAAGTGCCTCCGGGAACTTGTTGGTTATCTCCTACAGGGCACCTCAAAAACCCCTCGTGGCCAGCTTTAATTAGCCACGAAGGGCATGGGCCAAGAGAGCATGTGGGGTTCTCTTGCAAAGATACTGGAGTGGGTTGCCATTTCCTTCTCCAGCGGAGAGTAGTTCTCTACTGTGGCCTGTCTGTCCTGGGTGGCCCTCCATGGCGTAGCCCACAGCCTCACTGAACCACGCAAGCTCCCTTGCCACATCAAGGCAGTGATCCATGAGAGAGTCACCAACTTGGGAAGCCTGAACTGGGTGGAAAGACAGCATGGAAATGTGTTAAATAAATAATAAATCATTTGTGATGAGAATAGAAATTGATCCTCTACATTCAGAGGCAGTAGACCTGTCTAGCAGATGATAAGTACAATCAATATGGGATGGCTGTATGTTATATCCTGGGTCATGATATGGGCTTGTGGCTGATTGCTATCAAGAGAATGTGCAGAATTTGATGAGTTTATGGTTAGATCTAGCACAACAATTCTTAATTTTTATGTCCAGAATTTTGATTCTCTTGTGCATATAAATGGGCAGAGGTTGTATTTGTACAGCACCTAAGCAAAGGAACTAATTTCTTCGTTTGCTATAGTTTTCCTCCTTGTTAATCAGCCTAGGGGACAGAAGTGATTTGCAAAAAGAACTCAAGAACAGCTCAGAAGTCCAGAGATCCACTTCCTCCAAGGCTTATAGCCCATTTGTTTTCTTTTGGCTCAGTTCCCCAGGGAAAATGCAAACTCTGCTTCCTTCAACACATGTGTTGAGAATGAGGAGTACAGCAGGGTTAATGCCATTCTCCTCTTGCTGCCTGGCAGCTTTGGCCTTGTTCGCTGAAATGTTCAGGACAGGTGTTGCATGCAGCATAAATAAGCCTGCTGAAAATTTCCACTAATTTCCCATCTTGGGTAAAGCTGCTGTACTTGACAGATGATTGGGAGAGAAGGTTGGGCTAGCAACTGCAGGTGGCAGTTTTATGAATACTTAGGAACCAAGCCCACAATGAGAATGCAAATATTTTGGACTTTGGTTCCCTATCTGCAAGCTGTCTTTTTTTGTACTGGTACCAGGACCAGTATATTAGAGTCTATGATCTCTTCCTCCATCTGGCAGCACATGGCATTGTCCTGTTAGACCTGGGGAGGGTAAAGCTCAACCATAAACTCAGTGGGTAGCCCTCAGGCTTCCCAAGTACTTACCATAAACTGGCGGGGGACACACAGTCCCTGGCCGGAACATTCCCCCGGGCAACACCCATGCCGCACGATGCCGTCGCCAGGAAGTGACACCAGGCGACACTCTGGCAATGTGGCTGGAAACTCTGTGTGTCCCCCGCCAGTTTATGGTAAGTACTCGGGAACCCTAGTAGCCCTGAGCAAGTCCCTATCTCACTGTTGGTCCTTCAGTTGTAAACCAGGCATAGTAATACATTCACTGACTTGGATGTTACGACACTGAATTAGATAAGGTTTTTAAAAGCACCATGTGTAATTTGAAAGGTAAGCCTTCCCTAGCTAGCACACATATAATTTCAGGTGGAGCTCATTTACTACTTTCTTTGCAACCCCTTCTCCTTCAGCATTCCCTACCCAACAAAAACCAAGCACTGTTCAGAAACAGAAGTTATAGAATATTACTGGTAACGCTGTGTTAGCAACAGTCATTGTTGCACAACTGCATAATTTTTCTTTATCATTGCCTCTGTGCTGACTCACATAGATGGCTGGCTATGTGTAGATCAGCGTTTCAGAGCCTTCTAAAACTACTAGAGCTTAGAGGCTCTCCCGTGTCTCCCTTTTACAGTGATGTTCTCACAGGCACAAACATGTCTCATAGAATTGTCTTTGCATTCCTTACTAATGCCAAGAAAGTTTTGGTTACATTGTAGGCTCTAAAAGCAAAATTTATTTGCAGTACAAACAATGATACCATTGCTCAGCAGAAGGACACTAGTGTAATAAGCAGAGCATTCATGTCAACAGGAGTGATAAATCCTTGGTGAGACTTGTAGAATGCTTTAATAGAAGCATCAGAGCTGCTGCTCAAAAGCCTGGTCTTGTCTTGATCGTCACCCTTGACGTCTTTATTTGAGAGCCATTTAGGGACCAGGATGGCTGAAAGTCAAGAAGGAGGAGAGGAATCCTTCCTAGGGTTTCAGTGGCCTATCATTTCGTAGAAAATTGCTTATGAACCCTAGGGACATCCACTGCTAAGGCGGAAAGCCAGTTCTCCTTTATATTGTTAAGAAGTCCTCTTCTGGGATAGAGAGGTCCATAGGGCCCTAGCCCCACATGAGCTGTTTTTCTGCACAGCTAGGATACCATTTAAAGGAACCGACCATGTGCCTCAAGCTTGACTGGGTCTTTTGCAAGAACTTAACACCCTCCCCCATTGCAATTCCCCTGTGACTCCCCCAGTGGTTAGATCATTTGAACATCATCATCCCAGGCATGTTGGAGCTGGTCATTGACAATCATACAGCCATGATCTTCATGGTTAAGGGCCCTGAAGCCCTAGTGATTTGGCTTTCGTCATAAGCAGTATAGGTTTGCTTCTTGGGCTACCCTTTTCCAGTCAACAGGTCTTGCAAAGATTTATTTCTATCTTTCTCACTCGTACACTTATATAAGCCACAATGTACTTAAGGGATTGTTGCTCACAAGTCAGTTTCACCTTTATTTGCTAACTGGGTTTTTAAAAACTTTCACAGCTATAGACTGATACAGCACTTCCTTTTCAAGTTTTCTACTCTTAGCAACTGACAACTTTCCAAAACAATTAATTCTCTGGGATGACATTTCCACTGCAAGCTCTCTAGCCAGAGGAGATTCCCCCTGCTCTGCTGCCAAAAATATACTGGGGGGAAAAATCCCTCTTGATTCTTGAAGCTCTAATAATACATAGTAGCTGCTATGCATCAGCAAAGCGTTGACTGATTTTGGTTTCAAAAATAGCATGGCCCTGGCATCCTCATTAAAGTGAATGTTGTTCTGGAGTGTCCATGATCAAGTAAGATAAACTAAAATTGCAGTGTAAAAGCTGATCTGCCACAAATTAGTGTAGTGGATGCTGGAGGAGTAAAAGGTCTACTGGCCATCAGTCCTGCTGCAGTTGGGGCCATTTACTAGAATTGTGCAGTTTGAAATTTGCCAATCAAGACCTGACTCGAACCATGTTCTTTTTAAATATGCTAAATGCTCAAAACTGGAACAGAATTTGTGTCTAGGAGAGGTGAGGACTCTCTGATCTGGCAGTTTTCTGGTGCCTCGGTGTTTGGTTCCATTCTCCCACACAGCAGAATCTGACAGGAGCACTGAAGGAAGAGGAGTGGCCCAGCAGATATATTCCTGACAAGGGCATCATCCAACCGGAACACTTAGCTGATTTTCCTACCTAACACTACCTTCCCAGTTGACATATTTGTGTTTCCACTTTCCGTCATCAATTATTACTCCATTTCACTGACTTTAGGAGGCTTTCTGATTCCATCTAAGGATGGGTTCTGTATTTTGTCCTCTGGCACTGTGCCTACTGGGTGGGCGTAAAGTCTTTACTGCCACATGCTTGTAGGAAGGGCAGATTGGAGTTGATGGAGGCAGAGGCTACAGTCTGTCCCTACAGTGTGTAGCCAGCACACACACAGTAGATAGCTGTGTACACACACACACAAAGAGGAATAGAAAAGAGCAAGAGTCCAGTAGCACTTTAAACAAAATTTATGGCAGGGTATGAGCTTTTGTAAGTCACTGCTCTCTTCTTCAGATACAGCTAGAATGTGAGTCCATCTGTCCATATGACTGGAGAACAGAGTGATTTCAGATGCCAAATGACAATAGCAGGTGAATGACAATAGAAGGCGTGATTGGA
The DNA here is from genome assembly GCA_029375565.1 of Gekko gecko. Taxonomy (NCBI): domain Eukaryota; kingdom Metazoa; phylum Chordata; class Lepidosauria; order Squamata; family Gekkonidae; genus Gekko; species Gekko gecko. The sequence continues at coordinate 96,072,088 of JAPDNY010000003.1, read as the reverse complement.
TTAGGTGTGATATGCAGAGGGGTAGTAGGCATGGAGCATTAGTAGTGAGACAGGACACCTATGTCTCAATTCAGTCCAGGAGGATGCATTATCTTGAGCTTCATTATCAGTTGCAATTCAGCACTCTCTCTTTCTAATCTCCATTTGAAATGCCTTTGTAAGAGAACTGCTATTCTTGGGTCAGCAACTGAATGTCCTGGAAGGTTAAAATGTTCTCCCACTGTTTTTTTTTTTAATGTTGTGGTTTCTAATGTCAGACATATTTCCATTACTTCTTTGTCAAAGGGACTGCCCTGTTTGTCCTGTGTAGAGGTGGAAGGGCATTGCTGACATGTGATGGCATAAATCACATTAGAGGATGAGAAGGAGTATAAACCTGAGATAGTCTAGCTGGGACCACGGATGGTGTTGCTAGGATGTATATGAAAGCAAAGTTGGCATCTTGGTTTGTTGCAGGTCTTGGTACCAGAGTCCATGTTACTGTTAAGTACTTTATCATTGCGGGTGAGAAGTTGTTTTAGATTAGCAGGCTGTCTATAAGCAAGAAAAGGTGGGCGCCCCCATGCCTGAGTGAGGGCAGTGTCACTATACAGCATGGGTTGCAGGTAATTGATAATACGTTGAACTGGTTTGAGTTGTGAGCTGTATGTGACCACCAGTGGTATTCTGTTGTCATTTTCTTTGGGCTTGTCTTGTAGCAAGCTGTCCCTGGGTGTCATTCTGGCTTTTTCGATCATCTTTCTCACCATATCAGGAAGATATTGTAGTTGCAAAAACGTCTGCTGTAGTGAGTATTTCTGTTGGAGGGGTTGGAGCAGATGCAACTATAGTGTAGGGCTTGGCTATAGGTGACAATGGATTGTTTAATGTGGTTGGGGTGGTAGCTGGAGTCATGTAGATACGTCTGTCAATCTGTTGGTTTCTGGTATAATGTGGTACTTCTGTGTCCCTCATATATCTGTGCTGTGGCGTCCAGGAAATTTATTTCTTGTATAGAGTAATTCATAGTTAGATTGATGGTGGGGTGGAAGTTGTTGAAAGAATCTCTCAAGGGCTTCTTTGCCACGGGTCCAGACAATGAAAATGCCATCAATGAGTGGGCAGGAGTTCAGAAAACACGGTTCTAGATCAGCCATGAAAACGTTGGCATACTGTGGAGCCATGTGGGTGCCCTTGGCTGTGCCATTGATTTGAAAGTATAAGTCCTCACCAAACCTGAAGTAGTTGTGGGTGAGAACAAACATGCAGAGTTCACTGGCAAGATCTGCTGTGGTGTTGTCAGGGATGATGTTTCAGTTAGGAGAAATGAGAGAGCTCCGTTATGATGAAGGGTCTCACTTCATGCAACTGAGAATCATGGGGCAAAAGGGGGCGATTTTCAGGGATCTCCCCTCTTGCAGCAGCCCAGAGTACCACTCCCAGGAGACACGGAAGCCACATCCAGAAATGAGTTTCTCATTGAAAAAATGGGCATTGCTATTTGAATGATATGATAATATAATTAGCTTTAATTTCAGTGTTAAAGGAGCATGGCTCACATTTTTTAAACACCACAGGAACCAATTTTTAGGGCAACCCTGACATTTGCACATCAGCTTCAATCGACAGGCAATGTGGTGTAGTGGTTAGAATTTTGGCCTAGTGGTTTAAGAGGTCTGGGCTCAAATTTCCACTCAGCCATGAAATAGGGTTGCCAGCCTCCAGCTGGTGGCTGGAGATCTCCTGGAGTTACAACTGATCTCCAGGTGACAGAGAACAGTTCACCTGGAGAAAAGGGCCACTTGGCAATATACCCTGTTGAAGTCCCCCCCCCCAACCCTGCCGTCTTCAGGCTCCCCCCAAAAAAATTTCCAGGTAGTTCCCGACCTGGAGCTGGCAAACCTATCCCATGAAGCTCGCTGGGTAACCTTGGAGTAGTCATTCTCTTTCAGCCTCACATATGCCCAGAACTGTTATAAGGATTACATGAAGAAGAGAAGTAGAAAGACCCTTCTTGATCCACTGAGTCATTATCAGGCATCAGAATGGAAATCATAGGCGTAATAGAACCACAGTTCTGGAACACACCTGAAGATTCCCCATTCCCTGCACAGAGGAAGGGGCGCTGTACATAGGCTCCAAAGGCTGGTTCTTTCTAACATGTGTTATGCAATGGAGGGTTATAGTTGCTATGAATGTTTAACTACATATAAGACACATAACTTGCATCACGTTTTACAAACTTGATTGATGCCAAGCCATATTTGAAGGACACGTCTCTCTAATATACACAGTACTTTTTAAAAACTCATCCTCTGAAACTGCTAAACTAAAATGTCAAAACTTGAAGTAATCTTTTAAAAAATTCAGTTATGCCCTTAGAATGTAAAGACAGTTTAGCAACACAGGCTGGGCTGTTCTTCACATGTTTCTGTTTCTGAAGCCATTTTTGCTATTGAGATCTAGACATATTTTGCCCCAAAGAAATATGGACCTTGAGCAGATTCTGCCCAGGTTGCATAAACTGTTCCAAATTGCCTCAAAGGGAAATAAGTGGGTCGTGCATGTTCTGTCCCTGCATACTCAGTCTAGTTAGCCCGCATCGTTCATATTGTTGAATATCATGCCAAAGCAACCTGTAGAAGAAGAAGAAGAAAGACTTTTAATAAAGGAACAAATCTAAATACCTCAAGCCAGAGGCATGCTACATAATACAAGGAAAGGAAGAATTTCTCTAAAAATGTCTCTAAGCCAGGACAATGTTCCTCCTTATCCTGAGATAAACTGAGTCCCAATGAATTCAACAGGACACATGTCAAACAGCATAAACCAGCATTTAGTCATTGAAATATGGGACTTGGTATGAGTGGTTATCATGAAAATGTATTGCTCCATTATACCAGCTGAAGTAAAATCCCTATAAAGTAATAACACAGAACTCTTCATTTTTCTCAGTGTTCAGGGTTCTGTGTAAGTCCATAGAAATCAGTCTGATTTTTTTCCTGCTGCTAAACTCATCTGTGTAAGCTCAGCGCTGGATGGTACTGGTAATGCCACTGTGACTTGTGCCAATTCAACAGCTGAAATGATCAATAACTTAAATAATTATGTGTTTGCTAACTGGTAGGCTTTGCTCATTTTCAGTGAAGCCACCTAGATCTGCTTCTGCAGTTTAAATCAGTAAATAGGACTCTCCAAAACCTGGCGCTTTGTGGCTGACTGTCGTGCAAAAGCAGAGAAGATGGGCTGAAGCAACCCGTCTTGCTTTGCTTAGTAGGTCAGTGACTGAAAAGAGCAATCCTGCCTCTGATCTCAGCTTTGGATCAGAAAGAAGTGGCCCAGCTTTATCCATACAACCTGCAGGTAGTTTAAGAAGAATTAGCTTTGTTTCAGGGCCGCAGGCATTGCCTCGTCACTTTGCTTATCTGCAGAGGGCACTTAAAGTTCCCTGGTCCCAAGTTTCCTTAGAGATCAGCATTTGATCAGCACCATGGAGAGGTACGGGGAAGGCTGGGCGGTTTCCCTACGGCTACGCCAGCCGTTCTGCTCGGAGCTTTCCTTGGTTCTTCTGCTCAGGAAAGCGGGACTCTGGTGAACAGTCCTCACAGCAGCTTGTCTGCACTCAGGTTATAAATGTTTAAAATTAAGGGATGCTCCCAAGTCCCTTTCTAGGCAACAGTTGCTAAGTGTATTTTACACAAAATCTCATTACGTTGATCTGATCAAGGGTTTTGCGGTGGGTTTCTTAAAGTGGTTCTACCCTCCCCCTTTGTTGTTTCTCGAATAAAGATGAATGGGAGACACCCAGGTTTGGGGTGCCAGTCATCCCAACAGAGCCCACAGTGCAATTATTGCTGTGGGGTAGCTCACTTTGTTCCTTTTGTCAGGCTGTTATTTCCACCACTTTTAAAAAAAAAAATCTGAAACATCTGTTGCGACTCATTTTACAGCCCGTCCACAATGACATTGGGCTGTTTGATAATAAGGCATTTGTCTGCCTCCTTTCTCTCCTGCATCATTATCCTTCCTGACAAATCATGTATTCCCTACCACCACCGCTGCCACCACCCTGACATATGACACTGTACTGTAATTACTATTTCTCCCATCATCCTGCGGGCCCACGACATTCTCCTGAACAGAGGCACGGGGACCATGGCGAATTCTTCCTAGCATTAGTCTCCCATTTTGCCTTGTCTCCTGAGGATCATCGGGGTTGATTTCTATTAGGTGTGTGCTTGACTTGCAGAGCTGTCATTACTCTAAAAAAAGAATTCGGCTCCAGCCGGGAAGACAGGCCCTTGCCTACAGTTGCTGCTTTCTGGTGCTCGTGCTGGGCCGCACAGCACCTCAGATCCCCTCCGGAGATGAATCTTAGCACGGCTCTTTTGTTAGTGATTACTTCCCCCCCCCCTCCAACTCTCCCCTCCAGCATTGATGGAGTTGACAGATCCATTTATGGCCTCTGTTTAGTACCTTTAAAATACTTTTCTTTTTCAATTACATGCAGCGTGTTTTTTTGCCTCTGATTTATGCTAGGTTCACAAAGGTGGTCATTTTCCCGTCCGTTGAGAAGCTAGTGATGTAGAGATGGATTATGAGAGATATACTGGCTGAAAGAGTCGGGAGAAACGCAGCTGAGGGAATTAGAGGCTGATATCAGTAAGTGTGACTTGAGAAAGCGACAGCAAGAAGAAAGGGACGGGGGTATTATCAATATGGCCTAATATAGCTCAGCGGACATCCTAATTAAAAGAAGAGCCTTGGAACTGGAACCCTTGAAATATGAATGTGCCGTGGGAGATTAGAAGCCTGATAATGAAAGCAGTGCACCCTCTGGCTTGTGACTCATAAAGCCCAGGCAATGAGCACGAAGCACCGCCACTTTATTCTAGGGCAGCTGAATATAAGTGCCTCTGCATCAGCCTACACAGAGCCCTTTTCGAGCAAGACAAATGCTGCTTTCCCGCTGTTCAAGTCTCTACCCGGAAAGCAGAGTAACCAATACCAGTTCACAGGTGTTGGAGATTCGGGGCAAAGTTTCCAGGTTAGGGTGCATGAATTGCTTGCTGGATGGAGTCCTGGCACCTCTCTTTTTTAGAAGTGACCTGCTGATCCTGCGCTCTGCAAAGATGTCTTTTGGTGTTTTGATTTTTATTTACGCATAAAATCACGGCAGCCAAATCAAAACCAGCAAAAAGGATGATGGGTTTGTGTTTGGGGCACAATTATAAAATGTGCCTGGATGTCAGCCTCTGCCTGGGGATCTCTCCGAAAACAGGCCTTTATCTGAAAGGCATCAGGAAGAAAACATAAGAGGGCACCCAGGTGAAATAAAGGAAACCCAGAGCTCTAGAGCAGTGGTTCCCAACCTTTTTGGTATGGTGACCCACAAGTCCAAATTTACTTTGCACACTGACCCATCTTGGGCTGGCCCAAGGTTTTTTGGTGCCCTGGGCAAACGATGACCTTGGCCTCCATCAATTCCAGCATTCCATTTTCTGTAGTACCCAACCAGATGTTTTTGAGAAACCAACAAACATCACACAAAGGGTGCAATTGCCCCCCACTATGAACCCAGAGCAAGCGGGAGTTCATCTCCTCCTCCTCCTCCTCCTCTGCCAGCTGGGCCAGAACTGGAGTTTGAGGAGGTTGGGGACTTAGCAAGAGGTTGGGCTGCTGAAGGAGCAACGCCAAGGCAGAGCCCACGCATGCACACGCCTCTTTCTATCCCACTCTGTTTTCCCAGGGCATGCTGAACAGTTTCCATTGACTCTCCAACCTTCCCACCCCCCTTCTTTCAGCGACTACTGTGAAGGACAGCCCCCCCCCTCCCATTACTGTCACAAAGAGGGAGAAGTAGATGAGAATGTGAGAAGCTGCTGAGGAGAAGAGAAAGAGAAGGATGCAAAGGGCGGGAGCCACCTTAAGGACGGTGACCTGTTAAGTAGGCAACTCAACAAGAGGCAGTGATTTCAGCAAAAGTGATTCAGCTTTATTCGAACAGCAGACTCAACGATCAGACCACTCAACGACAACACAACAAGTGGAGCACAGCTCCTTCTTTCAAACAGTCTGGGCTGTCAAAGCCACGCCCACAAATAAGTTAAGGACCAATAGTCCGTCAGAGGTAAAGACCAATCAGGTCTGTCCCCTCTATAACACATATTTACACTGTGATTGGTTGCTCAGTACAATCCCATAGGAATGGCCAATAGAATTGTTATGTCTTAAGATCCTTTGCATAGAATCAAGCTTCACATGGTAAAGTATAGGCAGTGTTCCCAGTAAAGACATTACATGACCCACTTTCAGCGGGTTTGCGACCCACTTTTGTTTCCTGACCCACAGGCTGGGAAACACTGCTCTAGAGTTCTGGAGAAATCTCACAGAACCTGAGGAACGGGTTGATAGAATTTTGTTTAAATGTGGGGAGGGAAGGATTTGGGACGGTTTGAATGGTTGCAAGCAGGCTTCAGCACACAGACAGAGGCCGCCTGTGCAATTTGCCACGCAGATTCCTGACAAACTTACAGTGCAATCCTAAGAGTACTTTCCTCGGGGTAAGCCTATCTGGGGACAGGTTTGGCCTTGGGTTCACCACCGGCCCATCTCTGGCTTCTTGAGCCGCACCCGAGGACAGAACAACCGACAGGGACCTCAAGAGCAGCTGCCTCGGACTCACTGCAGCTGGCGGGGGCCTGGCGTGGGCCCCAGGAGACTGGCCTGGCAGCAGAGGAGACCGTGGCAGGCGAGGCAGCACCGCCTCACCAGGAGAAGCAGGCAGCTGGGGGGAGGAGGGAGAACTGACAGCGTGGACAGGCACTGGGAACAGGTGGGCCTGCGAGAAGTGGGCCCAACCCCGTAGGTAGTAATTTCCACTAGGCTTCCTGGGCCCGGCTTCCTGGGTCAGTAAGGTCACCAGCTCTGGACTGGGAAACACCTGGAGGTTTTGGGGTCAGAGCCTGAGGAGGGCGGGGTCTGGGGAGGAGAGGGACCTCAGCAGGGTACAATGCCATGGAGCCTACCCTCCAGAGCAGTCATTTTCTCCGGGGGGGGAACTGATCTTTGTCCTCTAGAAATCAATTGTAAAAGCAAGAGGTCTCCAGGCCCCACCTGGAGGTTGGCAACCCATTAGTCAGGGACTGGCAGGTAGCCCCAGGGAGGGACTTATCACAAAGATGGTAGAAGAGGGAAGGAGGGAGGGAGGAACCCGCAGGGAGGAAGGAACCGGGTCACTGGCAACTGGCAGGAGATGGGGGAGGTGAGTACTCACTGTGGGGTGCTCAGCCATTATCCCCATCACTTTCAGTACAACCCAGGAGCACTGACATCATGCCAGGGCACTTGCCCCCCAAAACTCTTATGGGGTGTGTGTGAGTGCTAGAGCATCACCCTGGAGTGATGGCCACGCTTCCAGGTTGTGCTGAAAGTGATGTCCCATTTGGGGAGGGCGGTATATAAGTCTAATATATAAATAAATAAAATGTCATTGCACGGGGATGATGATCTCTGCCCCCACCCCAGTTTAGCTGGCCTGCATCTGCCCACTGACCAGCTGGATGTTGGTAGGCGCTGGCCAAAGTTGCCAGGAAGTTGCTCTGCCATAAGCGGGCGCCTGAGAAGCTTACCCTGTTGTGGCCAGCTAGGCCATCTAGAGGGCAGGGGATTGGGGAAGAGGTGGGGCCAAACCCAACCTGTATAAAGCTGACCCAACCACAGGCCAGGGTGGAATGAGAGAGCCTTGCTTTGAGGCTGAGGTCTGGGGGAGTATGGGCTCACGGGAGTGTAAGAGGGTGGCGCAACCCCTCCTCTTCCCATTCTGAGGCCAGGGGGTGGAGCCTGAGAGGGAGGAGCCTCACAAAGCCCCGTTGAATAGCCTTAAGTGGAGGGCCAGTTTGGTGTAGTGGTTAAGTCTGCGGACTCTAATCTGGGAGAACCGGGTTTGATTCCCCACTCCTCCACTTGCACCTGCTGATGTGACCTTGGGTCAGTCACAAGCTCTAGCACAGCTGGTCCTGAAAGAGCAGTTGCTGTCAGAGCTCTCTCAGCCCCACCTACCTCACAGGGTGTCTGTTGTGGGGAGGGGAAGGGAAAGGAGTTTGCCAGCCGCTCTGAGACTCCTCTGGGTAGTGAAGGGCGGGGTATAAATCTAATCTCTTCTTCTTCTTCTTCTTCTTCTTCTTCTTCTTCTTCTTCTTCTTCTTCTTCTTCTTCTTCTTCTTCTCCTCCTCCTCCTCCTCCTCCTCCTCCTCCTCCTCCTCCTCCTCCTCCTCCTCCTCCTCCTCCTCCTTCTCCTTCTCCTTCTTCTGTAGGATTCTGAGTTGACCTGCTTTGGATGGCACAGTGTGTATTATCCCCCCCCTTTTTTTACTGAGTATGTTTCTGGCCCTCAGGTTTGGGGAGGGAAGCATGTTGGAAATATTTGCCTAAAACTCTGCCAGATGTACTCACTGTTTTTCATTAGCATCTTCTGGCCGTGTCAAAGAGTACTCCTCCCTTTTTTTGGAGACTGCTTTGACAGAGTTTGCCAGTTCCGAAAGCATTGCCCTGACTGTGAACTGACTCCCCCCCCCCTTAGTGATTTCTTATAGCAAAGCCTGATTGACTGTATAGTATCAAGATGTAACCCTATTCACTATGGGATCACTATGTGACCAATCCAGGAAAAAGTAGAAGTAGTAATGACAATTTAAATTGGCACCGGAGCTGCAGTAGAAAGAGGAAACATGACCCAATATGAATATTCTTACAAATAATACAGTTTTCATGAAATTTTTCTGCCTTCAGAAAGCACTCATTGGAATTGAAAATCAAAATGGGACAGCATTTGTCATAACCTTACTAGATAATAGAAATGGTCTGGATTGGGATTCTGGTGGTTAAGGGTCCCTCTGGGGTCCTCAGCTTCTCCTCTGCCAACCAGGAGGTATACGTTGTCTGGCAGGTCTGCTTCCTATTTCATTGATGGGTTTACAGAGAAAGAACAAATCTTCAGGTTGCAAACTGTCAGTCTTGACATAGTTATATTTGGTCTTAGCCATGCATAGGGAGTGATGCTTATGTAACCATTACAGTTACAACACCCATGATGCAGAGGACCTAAATGACACACACAAAATGTTGTTAGTTTGCTTGTAAATTCATTTGTATTTTTCAGTCTACGAATATCCTTGAATGAAATGTGGAGGAAGGCCCATCTAAGGTACATTTGGTGCTTCACTGTGACCTTCCAAAAAAATCTGTGCAGACCATCAAGAGAGCCTGTCTGTCTTCAGGAGTCTACTTGTGAAAGTGCAAATATGAAAGTGTGAAAGACTGTGGCAAAAAAGTGTGTGTGGGCACTATCAGAAGTGGTGCTATCAGAAATGCTCCAGAGAATTTTAAACAGCACACTACAGTGATTCAGAAGTGCAAAGAAGAGGTAGAAATGAAAGAAAGCAGTTTACATAAAAAAACAGCTCAGCTCCACTTTGACAACGGGATGCAAGCAGCTTTGTATGAAAAGGTAAATAAAATCCGTTAGCAGCTGGTTGCTATAAAATAGTTGTGTCTGAAATCTGTTAGCACCCAGCTGCTAAAATGGATTATGAAGGTTGTTTGAAAGGGACCTTTTGCGATTTTTCATTTGAATTGAGCAGAATATTGAAGGAATGAGAGAGTAAACAGAATGAGCCAAAATCTGAGCAGGCATATGGAATTCCCACTAAAATCTTTAGGATTTTTCTGTGCCCTGCAGAACTAACCACTTGCTGCTCCACATCTACAGGATATTCAGCATTTTCATTTAGTCCTGTTAAGATCGAACAGGACAAAAAAAAAGCTAGACAGATACAACAATGTAAGGATTTCTCCACTCTTTCTGGTAGGACACCAGATCTGAAAACATACAGTGAATGTTTTTTGTGAGTTATGCTGCCAATGTTGTATCAGTTAATTGCAGTGGAGTAAGAAAGACTACCAGACGATACGGATTCCACTGCCAGCCTCAGCTCCTCTTGCCTTTTTGCTTTCTGAACTTCTTCTCCCTCATTTATCAACCCCGGGTGTTAAAATCTATGATGCTGTAGAGATCAGTTCCACAAGAATGTGACGGTGGCTGCCGATTTCTACCTCGTAGCGTAAAGCACTGGTGCAAGAGCAGGTGAGGCCATCTGCTCTTCTTCATACCCTCCTGCCTGATTATTCTCTTCTCTTCGTTGTACTGAATCACATTTGCTACTGGTGGCTGCACATCCCTTCCTGCTACAAACAGATGTGCTGAACTGGGGGGGAAGCGCTGGTTTCGCACTGTTCCTCCCCAAACCACCAACCCTAACAACCCTCCAAGCCCAGATCTTGGTGTTCTCCCCACTCCCCTTTTAATTTTCCTCTCTCAGGTTGTCAGCAAGGTCCCTGTGCTAAAGGCTAAGTGGGGCTGTGGCCGTGAGGCTTCCTCTGAGACAGAGCCAGCGGCATCAGGGAACAGACGGGAGTCGCTGTCTCCAATTGGTTTCCATAATTTGAGCCGTATTTCAAAAATGTCAGACAGCCTTGCCATTTTCTCACTTTCTTTTCTTTCCTTTGCTCCTGCCCCGTAGAAACATACACACAAAAAGGCATTTTAAAAAATCAATTTGAGAACATTTTGCCATTGGTACCTCCTAAACATGCTCACACGGACACACAAACCCTCCCCCAAATTGCTCCAGGCAGAGAAAACTGGCTTTTTCAGCCATTGTTCACTCCACTGCCTGCCCTATGGAACAATAGCAAGAGCAGGCTCCGGCGTCTGTCACTCCGACGGAAGGTTCCATTTCCAAAATGACCAAGCCATTGCCTTCAGTAATAGCAGCCAAAGATGCAGGCGGAAAATGCTGCTCCGTGCCTCGGCATCAGAGCGGTAGTGAGAGAGAGGACTAGCTAGAACACATTTGGTGCCAGCAGAGGGTGCTTGCAACTCGATTGCACATGAGGGGGCCACTGGAGGGTCTGGAAAACATGGCAAAATAATCTTTATGGAAAGGTATGGAAATCCCAAAGTGAAGAAGGAATGGAGTACTTTCAGTGTGATTGGAACTGCAACATACAAGAGAAGCAGTTCTTCAGGCAGTGTATTATAGAAGCGTAAGTGTCCCCCTAAATAAGCAACACAGGACAACTTGTATTTTGTGTTGGTGGCATCTTTACAAAATCATTTGGGATTAATTAATCCATCATGAATAGCACACGTGTTATTGTTTATATCATTTTTACCATAGATTAGATTTGCCATTTCATACACTAGGGCACATTGTCAATGTCCGATGCTGTGTACCTTTGTAGAAACTTCCAAGCAGTATTCTAAATTAGTTGCTGTAGATTTTCCGGGTTGTGTGGCCGCGGTCTTGGCATTGTAGGACCTGACATTTTGCCAGTAGCTGTGACTGGCATCCTCAGAGGTATAACACAGAAAGACGGAGGACTCTCTATGTCAAGGTGAGCAGAAAAATGGCAGGCAGGTAATTTATTCTAAATTGTCACTGGTCAAGATACAAGGTACATTTTTTCCCCTTTTTTACTCTATTCGTTGTTCTAAGTGATTTTGCAGATTTCAAGTGCAAGAAAGCATTAAAGACACCTTTCAGCAGTGTGATCAACTCCATTTAAGTAATATAGAATTGCAATTATATAGCTGTTACGGACACCTGTTGGATAGTGACTGTGACGTTAGTGGTGATAACGACTTTCCCTTCGTACCACTTTCTGGAACACTTCTTGAAGATGATCTTAAATTTTGTTTTAATACCATGAAAGATACGTGTACATCTGTTTATCCGCATCAGATTCTAACCCTTATAACTGGGGGGGCAGGGGGAGGAATAATGCCGGGCTTCCCACACAATGACCTACCATTTTAATTAACAGCACGTGCTCCCTCACATCAGAGTACATTCGAGAACATTTATTTTTATGGTTAAAGTTCTACTTATGACTAAACATCGGTGTCACAAGAATCCGTGGACACCCCCCCCCGCTGTCGCTCAAGTCAGAACTCCGCAGAAGCCCAGCCACGTTGGTGGCACGTTCCCGAGGGCAGCAGGGGCCTCAGCAGCATGAGCAGGGAGGGGGGTTCCGTCACCACCCCTCCTTCCCTCCCTCCCTCCCTCTGTGTCGCTAGCCTCCCTCTCTCTGGGCGATGGCAAAACCAACTCATTGCCCTCCTTTTACCCCTCCCCACTCCTAGGAGGGGTTCTGCTTTCCCATGTCTCTTGCTGCTGGGCGGGGTCATGTTGCCGCTCCCTGCCTGGTGCGGGCCGTCGGGCTCTGAGGTGCGGGCGGGCCCTTGTGCCAGGCCTGTGGCCTGGCCTGGCCATCTCCGGCTCAGGGGTTGCCTCCCCTCCCTCCCTGTAGCTGCTGGCGTTTGGTTGGTGCCCCTCAAGGTGCCATAGCGTGGCTGTCTTGCTGCCGGCATCTTCGGCCACCCCACTTTGAGGCTTCCTGGGCCTCTGGGTAAGTGGGGGAAGGCCTGTGGGGGGGTGGGGCCAAGGGCTGCCCGCTGATGATAGCCGGAGGTGGCGGGGGAGGCCTGGCAGGCCTACCAGCGGGCGTTGATAGTGGCCTGGGGGGCGCGGGAGGCCCGCTGGCGGGACAATCAGAAACAGTGCTTCAGCTGAAATAGGGTGCTTTCCCACATGCACTTCAGTGGATTTTGCCATTTCACAGAGTGGATTTTGCCATTTCACACAGTACAATCCAGTTGCAAAGTGCACTGAAAGTGGATTGAAAGTGCATTAGTTAGTGTGTGTGAAAGTGCCCTAATAGTCAATTCCGCCACTTCATTAACTTTTGTAGAGTTTGAAGACTGGCTGCAGTTAGGATGGCCGAAAGAGAAGACGACGGCAAGGCCCGTGCCCCACTCAGCTCCCCTGCAGCTCCTCTTCCTCCCTAGTGATTAAATGGTGACCAGGCCAGCCAGGCTTTGCCAGAACTAGCACTGCTCCCGTTACTTTACAGGACTTATTGTTAGTTCCGAGCCTGCATAGGGTTAGGCCAGTCAGAGAGCAACGGAAGGGCAAAACAGTGGCTTTCCCCCCATTCTTTAAATGGATGTTACCATAATCCCACATTAATACATTTTTAAAAAATAGTGCTGTATCTGGACGTATTGCATCTGGATGTAGACTGGGGACATCATTCCACCCTTTAAACATTTCTGAAAGCCTTTGACAACATATTTCCAAAAGAGTTTGTTCTCAGGTTCTGTGTGCACCGGAACACTAAAAACTGAAGTGTCAAGCATCCCAAAAGAATTGTCTGTGTTGGATCTCTTCAGACGATTGTTACGGGATTTTACTCCTCCTGTTCTTATTTGTTTTTTTATTTATTTGCATTATTTATAGCCTGCCTTTCTCACTTGTACTCCAAGCGGATCACGCAGAACGAGTCAATACAATCCTCAAAGGGGAGGGGGGGTATTCAATAAACAATATAAGAGGAGCAGGGTTGTAGAACCAGTCAGAAATCTGAAAACAGAATTGAAGCAAACCATAAGTCTTAACATGATACATTTAACGATACACAAATTACATAGTAGAACCCTAGTTTCATCATGCTAAACACAGTAATACAGACCACAGTCCTTAATTATGTATCTAAGTAGCTTCGTGAATTGTTTACTCCAGGGCTATTTTTGTAGAAAAGGCCCAGCAGGAACTCATTAGCATATTAGGCCACACCCCTGACAGTGCAGCTCAGCATAGAAAAGGCCCAACAAACTCATTAGCATATTAGGCCACACCCCTGACAGTGCAGCTCAGCATATTCGGCCACACCCCCGTGTTACCAGAAGTGTGGTCATCCAGCCACACCCACCTTTTGCTTCTTATTCTGCTTACCTTGTTTGTTGTCAAAACCCAGGGCTTTTTTTGGAGCAGGAACTCCTTTGCATGTTAGGCTGCACACCTCTAATGTAGCCAGTCCTAATGAGTTTCTGCTATTGGGTGTGGCCTATTATGCTAATTAGTTCCTGCTGGGCATGGCCAACTTGGGAGCTAGCCAAACTCCATTCCTGTGCCTTCCTGCCCCAAAATAGCCCTGGTTTACTCTATTGCCTGCCTCTTGAAGACTTTGCATAGTTTGCAGGAAGCCAGGAGAGGGGGGAGCCTCCCTGACCTCCTCCGGCTGGCCATTCCACAAGGTGGGGGCCACAGCAGAGAAGGCACTGTGTACGGGCAGTGATTGGCTTTACCCATTTGCAGGTTGGTCCCTGCAGAAGACCTTGCTCAGATAAGCCAAGCGGTCATAGGGGTGTGTAGGGGGACGGGTGGTCTCACATATATGAGGGTCCAATGCCATGAAGGGCTTTGTATGTGATAACCAGTAGCTTAAATTGGGCCAGGTTAATTGACGGGCACCCAATGGAGTGACTGTAGAATGAGGGCAATTTGCATAGCTCCTTCTAGCTCCCAATAAGAACTGACCCATGGCATTCTGTACCAACTGGAGTTTTGAAACTGATTTTGAGGGGAGACCAGCATACGCTGCAATACAGTAGTCTAGTCTGGATGTCACGATGGTGTGGATCCAGGTGGCCATATCAAGCTATGCTGAGTTGGGAGAAAGCCTTTTTTGCAGTTGCAGTGACACCAGGTCCAGTACAACCCCAAGACTCTTAACAAAGTCAGCAAGGGTCACCTGAACTGCATCAAAAAGTGGGGAGGACAATGAACTTCAAGATCTCTGCCTTCCCAATCCCAACCAACATTACCTCTGTCTTTTCAGGATTTAGTTTCAGTTTGTTTTCACTTAGCCAATTTACCACAGCAGCCAGGCAGTGATTTAGGACCCCTCCTGCATCACCTGGAGACTTGGGGTAAGGATGCATAGATCTGGGTATCATCTGCATATTGATGACAACCAGTTCCAAAGCTACAAATGATTTGTCCTAAGGGCTTTACACAGAGATTGAAAAGCACGGGGGATAGAATTGCACCCTGTGGAACACCACAGATTAGCTCTCACACGGAGGATAACTGGTTTCCAATAGCAACCCTTGGAGTCCAGTCCACGAGGAATTATTTGAACCAGTTCAGTGTGTAGTCCCTGATACCTACTTCTGCTTCCAAGTGTCTCAACAAGACGCTATGGTCTACATGGGTCTGTTGATGTGGTCCGCGCATGATTTTAGCAGCCAGGATGAGCAAGAGCCCAGCGTACAAGTAGTGGACTTCACCAGTCCCAAGATCTTGTCAACATCCATCACTGCAGCTGGGTCAAAATGATCCATAAAGGCATTAGGCCTTTCTTCTGGCCTTTCTTCTGGTGTGCCTCTGTTACAATGATATCCAGGTTAAGGCATATTCTCAATATTTTGTCAGCAAAAAAACTTGGCAGAAGTCTCACAGCTAATTGTTTCTCTCTGAGACAGCAGAGGCTCGGATTTTGGCATCAGCAGTTGCTGAGCTACCGTGAACAAAACGGATAGTTGTGAACTTTTTGGGTTTTTTGGCCATCAAGAGATGCTCAGACGCGATGTGGCATTGCCTGCCTCTGGTGGGATCAAGCCAGCCTGGGCTTTCCAATCAGGTTAGGCTAGTTGATGCTATCTTTGCAGAATAACAACAGGGGTTTTTGCTGCCATCGCTGCTGCTTCATAGTTCTTCCAGTTCTGTAACATAATTTATCAGATTTGGGATGAGTTCAGCACCAGCATAGTTCTAGATGTCTCCCAGCCCTCTTCAAGCCAGTTTGGAGTAGTGGTTAAGTGCGCGGACTCTAATCTGGGAGAACTGGGTTTGATTCCCCACTCCTCCACTTGCACTTGGGCAAGCCATAGTTCTGACAAGAGCTGTTCTTGAAAAAGACCAGTTTCTGTCAAGAGCTCTCTCAGCCCCACCTACCTCACAGGGTGTCTGTTGTGGGGAGGGGAAGGGAAAGGAGTTTGTAAGCCCCTCTGAGACACCTTTGGGTAGTGAAGGGCAGGGTATAAATCCAATCTCTTCTTCTTCTTCTTCAAGTCACCCAACTCCCTGTGGTAAATCAGAGGCTGGTTTATGCGCCAGGGACAGAAGTGGTTGTAGAAAGGCAACCTCGTTGATAGCTTCAAGGAGCTTCACATTCCACATTCCCGCTGAAACCTCAGATGAGCATGTCCAACATACCTGAGGGACCACCTTTTCCCATATATGCCCCAAAGGGCACTACGGTCAGGGACGCTGCATCTGCTGGTGACCCCAGGCCCTAAGGAAGCCAGGCTTGCTGTTACTAGGGGCAGGGCCTTTTCAGTGGCAGCTCCTATTTGGTAAAATGAGCTCTCGAAGGAGATCAGGGCCCTGCGGGACCTTGTACAGTTCTGCAGGGCCTGCAAGATGGAGCTCTTCCACCAGGCTTTTGAGTAGGAGCTGCCACTACCACCACTACCACCACCACCAACGAATGGAAATAGTGGGGTATGGGAGTGGCCCTGTGATGATCAAACTGCGGCACTATGGCATATAAATACCACTGGGCTGAGATCTGACTGAATATCCTTTGGATACCAAATTTAAATGGAAGACTACCATCTGTAGCCATCTTGAAGCACTTTATTTGTAATTATTGTAATTTATATGTTTTTATTTTGTTTTTGTGTATTTGGCATGCATGCCTGGATGTTAACCACTCTGAGCCTGTGTGTGGGGAGGGCGGCCTAGAAATTGAATAAATAAATAAATGTGTCTGGGATCCTGAAATCACCCCGAGTGTTCTGGATTCATGAGCGTCTGTGGGCAGACGATTTTAACCCGGCCTCCTCCTCTCATGCAGGGTGTTGTAGCCACATCCACCTTGGCTTTACGTAGGTCAGATCAGACTATGCTGCAGGTCAGATCTCTAGCCCCAAAACCAGGCCTTCATTCAGTTGCTCGGTGCAAAAAATTAAATCCAGCATGTGATCTCTTTCATGTGTTGGGCCTGTCACAATTTGACGGAGGCCCAAGACAGTAAAAGAGACTATAAAATATTGGGCTGGTCCTGGCAAGGCATCGTTGGCCTGGATATTGAAGAGCCCCAGATTAAGCAGACTAGGAGTGTCCCAATACCACATCCGACAGTACCCCTGCCAAGGGAGCTCACTTGGGAACTGGGCAGCCAGTAGAATGCCTAATCTATCCTTTGTCCCTGTTGTGAGGAGTCTACTGTTTATAGCCTCTCATCAAGTTCTGTGACAGGTCTCCAGTGTTTGCATCAGGTGATGGTGCCCTTGAAAGAAGCTACCATGTCCTATAGCTTCCAGGGATGGAGATGGCTCGACTAGACATTTGTACAGAAACCGCCACCCCACTTTTCTACACCATAATAATTTCATTCTTATGTTCAGTTATTCTGATCTTAATCAAATCTTTGTGAATTTTGGCTGATTTAACAGTAGAATATGCAGACACAAGGGAAGATAAGGATCCTGTAACCTTATACAGAACAAGGAATTTCTGCTTCCTATATCACATAGTGCCAAGGGTGAGAAAAGCTGCCTCATTACAGCTAGTCCCCATAAACAGGAGTAGCTGCCACACTTCAACTCTACTTTAAAAATACTTAATATATTAACAGAAGTAAAGTTAAAGTTAATTGTGGGATCATAATACTTGAGCCACTGGGAGCAAGCCGGAACAGTAAAACAAGTCCATAAATAAAATCCTGCATCCGGTGACTTATGTATCAGTGCCGCTGATGTCAGTGAGACGGAACTCTAAGGTTGTTCCCAGTGATTTTTATAACTCATTAACCACCCAGCCTATGTAAACATAAGAGTAGTTAAATCCTGTTGGGGGTAAACAAATCAGTCTTGTCAGTGTTCCCTTGGTGACACAGTTTTCAAACACAAGATCATAATTTTCTTTTTTTCTTTTGGCTACAAATTAATCTGGAATAACTGCTAGCACCAGTCCCAGTTCACAGTCACTAACGAGAATTCAGCTCTTGACTGAAACATGTAAGAAGACTGAGAAAAGCCACCATTGCATTACCATTCTTTGCTAATTGTCAATATACGGTTTAAAGTGCATTATGGTGTCCTGACTCTCATTTAAATGATCTCTAGTGCCTTATAACGGGAGCGATACCTGGGACTGTGTGACAAAAGAAGCTCGCACAGTCAAAAGGATATAAATGCTTCACTGCTACCAGTAGGGGTCACTCTTCTGCTGAGTACTGAGAAACCAAGTCTGCCGGGCAGAAGACCGAGTCCCTGGGAGATTTTATTAGCAACCAGTTTGACTTCCATAGTTAAAATTCTCTTCTGGGGGAAATGTGGGTTATGAAATTACTTTTTATAGCTCTGTAGCCTTATTTCAAAGAGGCCCAAGTATTTTTCGCTCCTTTACCCCATGAGGCCATGTGAACGTTTCTTCTCCTTTCGTTCATACACATGGAGCAAAGGCTTTGTGCCTGGTGGCTAGATAGCCCAACAACTGTTTGCCCCACTCCTTTTGGCTTCATAGGGAGGAACAGACCAATAAGGAACATGAGTCTGGAACAGATGCATAAGGATGAGCAGAGAGGAATGCTAATCCCCATCAGCATCCCTTGGAACAGAAGGTTTTAGGTGGGCACATATAAAATACACTGACGGCAGGAAGCTCTGGCTTCCTTTGGCAATTACCCTTGTTTAAATTAATCCAGAGTAATTACTACAGTTTGATGTCATGGTTAAGTGTGCGGAGTCTAATCTGGGAGAACCTGGTCTGATTCCCCACTCCATTCCCTGGCTGGATGACCTTGGGCAAGCCGTAGTTCTGACAAGAGCTGTTCTTGAAAAAGAGCCATTTCTGTCAAGACCTCTTTCAGCCCCACCTACCTCACAGGGTGTCTGTTGTGGGGAGGGGAAGGGAAGGGAGTTTGTAAGCTGTTTTGAGACACCTCTGGGTAGTGAAGGGCGGGGTATAAATCCAATCTCCTCTTCTTCTACTATCCCAGAGGTCAGTGTGCAAATTCAGCATAGATTTGAATGCTCACTACAGCCATAGATGGCAGGTGGGGGGGAATATACCCTTTAACAAGCTTTAGCTACCCCACTAAAGGGTACAACTGGATGGCTATAAATTGAATTTCTGCTTAGTGATGATTATAATATGAACAGTCATACCTAGGAAGGAATTTGGTTGCACTTTCAAGTATTCAAAACACTTCATATGAATTTATGTCTAATCCTTAAAAGCAATCCTGCAAGACAGGCAATGGGACGAAGGCTGAATCTGTTAAACATCTTCATTATGCCGTATGCTAATTTACTGCTCACCCTCTACCTATATGTTTGGAGTGGTAATTTCCATTTCAGTTTATCTGAGGAAGTGGGCGTGCACATGGAAGCTCATACCTTGAATAAAACTTTGTTGGGCTTCAAGGTGCCCGACTGGACTCAAACTTTCTTCTGCTGCTTCAGACCAACATGGCTGACCCACCTGAACACAACTGCCCTAAGACCGTCTACTATGAGATTGTTGCTCAAAGGAGTTTAGACTTCCCAGCTCACTGTCTGTCTTCTTTTCCTCTGCTGTGTTAACTCTCCCTAAGGAGCTGTGGTGGCTCAAGTGGTTAAGATGCTGAACTGCAGGCTGTGGAAGGTCAGTAGTTCAGCAGTTCAAGACCCGAGAGTGCCGCATGACGGGATGAGCTCCTGTCTCTAGTTCCAACTCCTGCCAACCTAGCAGTTCGAAAGCAAGAAATTACAAGTAGATAAATAGGTACCACTTCGGTGGGAAGGTAACAGCGTTCTGTGCACCTTGGTGTTTAGTCATGCCGGCCACATGACCACAGAAATGTCTTCGGACAGCGCTGGCTCTTCAGCTTTGAAACGGAGATGAGCACTGCAACCCTAGAGTCGGATTCGACTGGCTTTCAACCTTTATATCAACTCTCACTGTTGAGCTGGCATTCCTGAGGTGGGTTTATTTTGTGCTTTGGCTTGAGCGAGGACTGTCAAAACCATAACACTAGGTACATGTCCAGGCAGCCTTATTTAGAGGACTTCAGGAGTGTTCATTTCTTTCAGCTCTTTCCAGTCTTACAGTTGTCGCAGTGCCCCTGCTCCAGTCCACGTATCTGGCATGGGCTGTGGTGCCCATGCCAGTTTTCCAGATGAGGTACAGCAGCATCCTTGTTTGCCTTTTGGCACAATTCCCACATTCCCAGTTTCTCTCCACAGAAATGAGAGTTAACGAAGAATGCCTGTCTGGCTATACATGTAAAAAATCCTTCTTTGCCTTTTTCTTCTCCTTCAACTTACATGACTTAAAACGATGTTTGGAGAGTCTCTCTCCCAAATGGGCTTCTTGTGCTAGTTGTTTCTTCTTGTGCCTCCTGACTAGGCCTATTCATTGGTGGATAAATGTGGTGTGACTGAGAGGACATGGAAGCACATGGCCATGGAAGAAGCCCCGGGCAGAAGAGAGCTAGTTGAGCTGTAACTGGGGCGGGGGTGGGGGGGTGGGACAAGTTTCATGCTTTGTTCTATGGCCAAAATTAACAGGTAGCAAAATTTTATGCCAAGGCAGGCTGACGCAGCCCCACGGAAATCAGTTGAATTGCACCGTTTGCATGGATTAAATTTAGTATGTCATAGAATTCTAGCCCAAATTCTAGGTCCAAATCTGAAGACCACACTCTGGTCCAATTGATTAGCTTGGCTGCCACATGGAAGTTTCTAGAGTCATTTTACCATTTAAGATCCCTCCTTAAGCCGTGTCTGAGAAGAGCGTGGAATTCTGTGTGATGGTGAGAAAAGGCAGACCCATCAGGGATCAGCTCTGCAGAGACTTCATCACAGCTCCCAGCTAATTTTAAAGTCCCCGTTCAGGCACAGCGAGAAGGGGCAGCCTCTCTCACAATCATGCACACCCGTAGCATCACACCATGTACGATCAAGCTTTTGGAATGCATATATCCTTGGCCTATGGACTCTTTCTGTACACTGAGTCAGTCTCTCTCTCCAGCTTGGTGTCGTGGTTCAGTGCGTGGACTCTAATCTGGGAGAACCGGGTTTGATTCCCCACTCCTCCACTTGCACCTGCTGATGTGACCTTGGGTCAGTCACCAGCTTTGGCACAGCTGTTCTCTCAAGGACAGTTTCTGTCAGAAGTTCTCTCAGCCCCACCTACCTCACAGGGTGTCTGTTGTGGGGAGGGGAAGAGACGCCTTTGGGCAGTGAAGGGCAGGGTATAAGTCCAAACTTCATCATCTTCTTCTTCTTCTTCTTCTTCTTCTTCTTCTTCTTCTTCTTCTTCTTCTTCTTCTTCTTCTTCTTCTTCTTCTTCTTCTTCTTCTTCTTCTTCTTCTTCTCTCTCTCTCTCTCGCACACATACACACACACAGATATTGTATTCTGAAATTGCTCCCCTAGCAGCTAGTGAAATTCTTTGAGAATGGCTGTGTGCTGCCCACAGACAACAATCATCTGCCATCGCAGAGTAAGACTGTCCTCATTTTGAAGATTCAGGCTCTGCTGGGTGGCTATTTATTTACATGATGTCCCGTTCATTAAAAAAAAAACACTTTAAAGATTCAAGCTCTTATGTGACAGGATAAAAGTGCTGCCTTTACCACCACCACCCCTTCTCTCTCCCTCCCCCCCCCCAATCTCTGTCGGTCGCCGTCCACCTAGACAGCCAGGCAGCCCCCTGCTTCTTTTTCTCCTGCTGTGATCTTGAGCATGGAGATTGCTATGGTAGAAATCAGCACAATCTGTTGAACACTAGCGCTAACAGAGTATGGGATACGTGCAAGTGAACAACAATGGCACGTTACCATTAAGGTTATTGTCAGACTGGGCAGGTCACAAGTATTTATAACAGGCCTGACTAGGGTTTCAATCATTTTCTGCCTTATTTCCTCAAGAAGAGAAGAAGAGAAGAGATTGGATTTATACCCCGCCCTTCACTACCCAAAGGAGTCTCAGAGCGGCTGACAAACTCCTTTCCCTTCCCCTCCCCACAACAGACACCCTGTGAGGTAGGTGGGGCTGAGGGAGCTTCTGACAGAAACTGTCCTTGAGAGAACAGCTGTGCCAGAGCTTGTAACTGACCCAAGGTCACACCAGCAGGTGCAAGTGGAGGAGTGGGGAATCAAACCTGGTTCTCCCAGATAAGAATCCGCACACTTAACCACCACACCAAACTGGCTCTAACCCATCACTTTATAAGGTTAGTTTGTGTGTAATAGTAATACCAGATCCTTCCGAGAGGCAGTGTGCTGTAGCAGTGAAGAGTGTCGGACCAGGACCTGGAGGGACCAGATGAAATCCCCGCTCTGCCTTGGAAGGGCCAGTCCCTGTTTCTCAGCCTAACGTGCCTCACAAGGTGGTTGTGAGGATAAAATGGAGGAAGGGAGAATGTTAAAAGCTGCTTTGGGTCCCCATTGGGGGGGCGGGGTAAGGCAAGGTATAAATGAAGTACACATAAATAAATAAAAACTGTTGAATAGTCCTCCAAAATCATTACAAATATGGATAGGATTAGAGTATGGTTATCATAGCTGCAAGCAGCTAAGAGGCAGTGGTTATCTCCAGCATTCTTTATTATAGATCCTTCCACGTCCTGCCTCGTTCCTAGAGAGTGAAAGAGTCACCCAGAAGTGATGCAAAAGCTGAGGAAATCCGTTTTCCTGTAGAAACTCAAGTGGCCCAGGCTGCCGCATTTGTGGCCTGGAACAGTTCATCTCTGGGGGAGTGTGACTGCCAGGTTCATTAGTGTAATTCAGAGGGCCCTCAAGAGGCCTCATCCCTCAGGACACTGGTCAGAGATGTGTCGACATATCATTTAATGTTAAAGATTAGTAGACTCCACAGGGAAGAGGCAGTGGGCTGTGGGCAGCACTCCATATGTCACGGCCAGTCAGCTCCTGCGCTCCAAGTATCCTGGAAGGGCTTTGGAAAGAGCCAGTGTTCCGAAGGTGACATTCCACCCTGAGCAGCAACATATTTACAGAGCCAACCATGACAGCTTTCAAGATGGAAGGGCGCCCCTGATGGTTCCACTAATGGGTTAGCAGCTCCTTTGCTCCGTTGCCCTAGCAGTGAAGACCCTTTTGATTCAGTTACTTCCCCTGTAGCTAGGAATCATAGCCATGTCATTGTCCAAGAAGCAAAATGAGCTGGCTTCAACCTGAGCATTTCATTCAGTAGTGGATTGGAGAACATAAGCAAAACATGCTTTTGTCTCTGCAGCGCTGTATTTCTAAAGGTCTTGGAGCTCATTAGGATGCACAAGTGGCTACAAGACCCATCCAGCGCTACAAATGTCTTTTGCTTTCTACAGCATGTGTTAACCCCGCAAGTGACACCAAGCAGGTGAGGTCATTGCTTTTACCGAGCCAACCCGCGTTCAAAACACAGTCCTGGGAGCCGGCTGCCGGCCTGCACAGAACCCAGCTCTTCTTCTGAGATAGACCCTCATAGGAAGAATGAACACAAAAGCAATGACCTCATTTGCTTGGTCGTATGATATCATTTATCATGCCATATCATATCTTAGATTCAGGTGGTTGGTCATATTATATCATACAATAATCTATACACTAATTCTCAAGTGTGGTCCCCCAAATGCAAATATCTACATCTATGGATCGGGGACACACTGCCTCTAAACAGGTGTTTCTGCAAACTTGGGGTGTTAAGTATGAGACTCAACAAAGGATTCAGCTTCAAGTGATTTCAGCTTTATTAAACAGCAACTGTAAGTCAGGAACACACGACTGAACACACACCACAAGGGGAGCACAGCTCCTTCTTTTAAACTCTCCCGGGCTGTCAAAGCCACACCCATAGTCAGATAAGAACCAATAGTAACGCTGGGATAAAGGCCAATCAGGACCGTTCCCTCTTTGCAACAATATCACTCAGTGATTGGGTAACTACACAGGTTTCGTAGAAACCGACCAATAGGAATGCGACATCTGAAGAGCCACGTTCAGACTCAAGCTTAACATGTGAATAGATAGGAGCGATTCACATTCAGTACATAACATGGGGGACACTTCAGATTTGCATAAAATCTGACATCCGTAAAAATACATCCCCCCTCCCAATTAAAAAACCATTGACTGCACACGCACAGACAATACACTTACCTTTTTCTTCCTAGCTGGCCACAGCAGACGTCCGCTGGTGTCTGTGAGCCTCTGTGGCAGGCAGTGTTCCCTCTAAGCTGAGTTAGTGTGAGCTAGCTCACATTTTTTTAACCTCTGGCTCACACATTTTTTTGTCTTTGGTCAGGAAGGGACGGCTCCAGAGCAAACGAATTTATGCAGCAGCCAAATCGCTGGCTCACAGCTTTAATGCCAGGAGCTCACAAAATAGAGTTTTTGCTCACAAGACTCCACGGCTTAGCGGGAGCGTTGGTGGGAGGAGGTGGCACTCAGAAGCCTCTCCAGGCCCCATCCCTTCGTCAGCACCCAGGAGCCTCTCTGGGCCCAGCTGCATTGTGGTCAGCACCTAGGAGCCTCTCTGGGCCCTGTCATGGTGGCGCCTGGGAGTTTCTTCAGGCCTGGCTGCTGCATAGGGTTGCCAGCCCAGAGGTGGGAGCTTCAGCCAGCTGGCTGGTGGTGAGAGCCCTGCCCCTAACAGCCACGGCCGGGCGTGATATGTCCTGCATCACGCTGGGGATGTCGCATGGTGAAACATTGTTATTTTGAGCCAAACTCTATGGTAACCATAGAGTTTTATCCAAAATACCAGAGCGTCACCATGCATCGTCCCCACCCCCACTCCTGGGAAGCTCCCTCTCACCCCCTCCCCCGCCAGCAGAAGAAAAGGACCTGGCATCCTTACTGCTTGAGCAGTGGCACCCTGGGCCTGGCCTGGCCATGGCGACACTTGAGAACCTCTCCAGGCCTGGCCATGTTGGTGCCCAGGAGCCTCTCTGGGCCCAGAGCAGCTCCTAACCACTTCTGTGGCCAGGCCTGGAGCCATGCCTGGCTCAGTGATAGCGGAGCCACACTGTGCATGGAGCAGCTTCCCGACACTGCAGCTTGGTGTGGTAGGAACAAAGCGGGGAGGAAAGGAGATGATGCTCTTTCTCCTTTTAGGCCAGTCATGTCTTCCTCTCTCTGTCGCCTCCCCTTCCCCCTCCATGCAGTCATCTCAGCAGCACAGTCTTTCCAACCCCCTTCCCTTCATGGCCCCTTCTGGTGTTAGATCTGCCACTTTTCTTTTCTTTTTGAGAAGGGCTTTTATTCAGCCATATGGCAGACAAATATTCAACAGGTGCAGCCAGAACTAAGGAAACAATTCCCAAATCACTCTTAAACAGAAACGTAGTAGATAACTGCTAGGTCCATCTGGTTTAGGATCTGGTATTTGTGATAGAACTAGATGTGACCCGCTCCTTCCCTCAGTGCAGAAAAGGCGAGGGAGAGCTGGGGAGATAAGCTAGCCTAGCTTATTCTCTAGGCTAGACTGAGCTGAGATTTATTTTATTTAATTATTTAACTTTCGAGATGGACTCCTCAGCAGAGGGGTGAGACAGTATGATTTGGTGTAGTGGCTAAGTGCGCGGACTCTGATCTGGGAGAACCGGGTTTGATTCCCCACTCCTCCACTTGCACCTGCTGGATGACCTTGAACAAGCCATAGTTCTGTCAGAGCTGTTCTTGAAAATAAAGAGCAGTTTCTGTCAGAGCTCTCTCAGCCCCACCTACCTCACAGGGTGTCTGTTGAGGGGAGGGGAAGGGAAAGGAGTTTGTAAGCTGCTCTGAGACTCCTCTGGGTAGTGAAGGGCAGGGTATGAATGCAATCTCTTCTTCTCTTCTATGAATGTACTAAACTGGCTGGCAAAGAGAGCAGAAAGCCCAACCAGCGTACTGCAAGCAAGACAAGACAGTGATGCCATTTGCCTGCCAAGTGCAGGGAATCTCAGCAACATGTGGGCAAGAGGAAAGTGATCTGGGACCTTCAGACTGGAAGCCAGACTCAGGCACTGTCCAGGGACCTCTTTGCTCTGAGCCTAACTAATTGGAAGCTGATGGGGGAGTTAGGGTCTGTAGGGAACAGTCCTGGACGGCTGAGTTTCAAGACTTTTGCATCTGCATCAGTCAGACTAAGACTGAGCCATTTTATGCCAGACTTTCCTCTTTGGTCGTCATCCATCCTGGATCATTTTGCTGGGCTCGGTTTTGCTAGAATGGAAGGCTCATCCACGCTGGTCTTGTTCTTTGTGGACAATATTGAGGCAGCTGTCTGTTTCCCCGGCTCACATGTCTGACACTGGCATTCCCGGTGTTACAGGATAGGGGATGAATGTGTGAAGGAGATCAGCATTGGGTGTGGTTATCTGGGCCTAAGGCGTCTGTATCTGACTCAGGTACTGTTACCAAAATGTCAAGACTGTCCAAAAACAAAACAACAAACCCTGAGCTTCGGTTATCCTGGCTTCATTGTCCTGCTACACTGGTTAATGTAATCAGGTACTGAGCATGTAATCAGCAAAGGGAGGCGGGCCAGGGCGCTCCAGCAACGGCTTAATGGCCACCTGTCATCCCGTCATTCTAGTTAATTACTGAATCCAAGATTTCCTGAGGCAGGAACTGTCGATTATACATTAACAGAAGGAAGCTGGCACGTAAGTTGACTTCAGAGGGGAGAACCAGGAAAACAGAGTTCAAAGGCTTAAATTTAAAAAGCGAGGGCACGCAAGGAACCACAGAATTCGTTAAAAATAAATATTCATATTTTCATCACCATCATGTATACAAGGTTCATATATGTGTTTCTGCCCTTAGCAACTTTTCGTGTGAATTCATCCCAGTAAGCTCCAGGAAAAAGGGTGTAGAATGTCTTATGAGACATTGATTGTGCATCTACTGTACTATCCCTTGGGGAAATTCCTGGCCTTTAACTAATAATTTTTATTCAGAGGTAGCAGCTGTCACTGCTAATGCTGTGCGGAGCCACATAAATGTCTGACCCTTCTGTGAATTTCATTA
Source organism: Gekko gecko (assembly GCA_029375565.1). Lineage (NCBI taxonomy): Eukaryota > Metazoa > Chordata > Lepidosauria > Squamata > Gekkonidae > Gekko > Gekko gecko. Next base: position 96,045,199 of record JAPDNY010000003.1, on the reverse strand, counting down.
AACAGTTTTGTCTCTATACGAAGGTTTATGAGTGAATTAAATATTAACTCTCATTTATTTAATATTTATGCTGTAGTAGTGCTCAGGGGCTGCAAGGGAGTATGGCCACGCTGGGTGACTTGTTAGAGATTGGGCAAACCAATTGATTTGTTTCAGCGTTCAATATATATATATATTATTTATTTGATTTTTATCCCGCCCACCTCACAGGTGGACTCATGGTGGGTTACAACATGCAATATATTAAACAAAGACTAAAACAGCTTAAAAAACAACTATTCCAGATTCCGACCCAATCACAAGATGGCATTTGATTTGATTTATTTCCAGAACTTATGGTATCCAGTGTAGATAGAGGCATACAGGGCTTTTTTTGTAGAAAAAGCCCAGCATGAACTTATTTGCATATTAGGCCACACCCCTGATCGTGCACCTCATTAGCATACCAGGCCACACCCCCATGCCTTCCCTTGGCTTGCCTGGGCAAGCCGGCCCTTGGACAGGCCTGGGAAGGCATGGGAAGGCATTGAAATGCCTCCCCAATCCTTTCAGGGGGGCCCTGGCCCACCCGCTTTGGAGTCACGGGGGGCAGTCACTCTCCGGGCCTTCCCTCTGTAGCCACACACACACAGGTTTTGGCTGTAGTGGGCGTGGCCAACTCTGAAGCCAGCCGGAGCTCTGTTCCTGTGCGTTCCTGCCCAAAAATAGCCCTGTGATTGACTTCAGATGTGACAAATAACACCGATGAACCCATTTGTAAAACACTTTCCAGAGGGTTACCAGATGTCCTCTTTTTAGAGGATATGTCCTCTTTTTTGGTGTTTGCCCTTTTTTGGTGCTTTTTTTTTAAAAAAAAAACCTGATGAAAAAGTTCTCTTTGGGGTTTGGAAGGTTAGGAATACTCCTAGTTAGTAGCAGTGATGGCAGCTTAAATGGTTAGGGGTTTTTAAAATGAGATTTGTCATAACGATCACTTGTCTGAAGTAGTCAGTTGGGAAATACGTCCTCTTTTTTTGCTTTTCAAAACACGGTAGCCCTACTTTCCCTGATGCTATTTTTCATATTGAAAGTGAAATTTGTGCAGGCTGCACCAAGCCCACAGCCAGAAATCTTTTGTTCGGGGGGAATTTTTTGTGAAGTGGGCCGTTTAGCACAGTGGGGAGCAGGCCATTATTGCAAACTCTGGCTGGTAGTGGCTCTTCCGGGTCTCAGGCAGAGGTCCAACTGCTAAACAGCAAAAAAAAAAATAAATAGTCTTAAACAAAGACAAGCAGAGTAATTAAGTCAGTCTTGCCTACTCAGACTGGCAGTGCTTCTTCAGGGTCTGAGATGCCCAGGACTGAAAACCAGGACCCGCTACATGCCCAGTAGATGCCCTAGCCACTGAGTCACAAACCCCACACAATTTTATACAATCAACTTACTTTACCAACTACCAAAAAGAGCTGAGCCGAAGCTGAAGGAAGGAAGAAACTTAGCCGAAGACCGAAGAGCCAAAAGAGGACCAGAGAGGGGAAGAGCTGAGTGAGGGCCGAGGCCAAGCGAAGACCACAGTAGCAAGTCACTTCTGCTGGGATCCACAAAAATCGCATTGTGTGGGTCAGGCATGGTTCAAATACAGCAGAGCAGGCTCTATCTGAGCCCACCATAACGTTCTCCCACCAAACAGAGCCGGCCCTGTGATGACACTGCTGGCAAGCGCAGTCAGCCCAGGCGCTCTCCTGGGGGAAGGTAGGAGGTGGAGCACAATGAGAAGAAGGAAGGCAGAGCTAGCAAATCTAGACGGTGTTTGTCAGCCGGTGCAATAACAACATACACATTGCAATCACTCTTGAGCAGCCTGCGTCTCAACTCACTTCTCAGAGACATGCAGGGGCACAAGGGAGGCTCCAGCCCAGAAATTCTTACATGCAACAGCTGCAGCTGTATGGTAAGGGGGCAGGGCACATTCCGGAGGGGACATCGCCCTTGTCAGCCCCCTCATAGTTACAGGCATGGGCTGCACCTACATAACTTGTGCTCGCATATTAAGCAAAGGTCCTGACTGGGAAGGAGTGCTGGCTCTTCCCAGGTAAAATGGGAGTTTAGTAGCAAGGTTGGGAAATGCAGGTGTATTTAAGACAAAAAGCACGGCAAAAACTGAAGCAGTACGTACTTCATCAGAGGCTGATGCTGCGCAGCTTTTGACCAGGACAAAACCACTGTGATTCAAACCCCTAATCTGTCTCCTCTTCGCTTATCCAGAACTCTTCAGGTCTCTCTTAAGAATGCCTTTGCCATACTCTGGCCTTACCGTCTTTTAAATCAGAAGTCTAAAATACAGCTAAGAGCAAAAATATTCTTCCAAATAGATGTGACTGCTGTGTCATGTCACTGTCATTTATTATTTTTAGAAGACAAACAGAAGAGATTGGATTTATACCCCACCCTTCACTTGGAGTCTCAGAGCAGCTTACAAACGCCTTTCCCTTCCCCTCCCCACAACAGACACCCTGTGAGGTAGGTAGGGCTGAGAGAGCTCTTTCCAGAACTGCTCTTTTTCAAGGACAGCTCTTGTCAGAACTACAGCTTGCCCAGGGTCATCCAGCAGCTGCAAGCGGAGGAGTGGGGAATCAAGCCCCGCTCTCCTAGATTAGAGTCCGCACACTTAACCACGACACCAAACTGGTGTTCACCCTTTGTGCTTGAGACCCACATCAGTGGTCTGCTTGACACATTCTTATTTGTGTTGTTTCCCTTGACTCCTTGGCGCATGAAGCAAGAGTCCTTGGCTGTCTGCAATGATGCCTGCAATTGTTCCTTGGGAGGTTATAGCTATCTCAAAGCCCATTCACATGGGAATTGTATTTAACAGAGTATTTTTTTTTTGTATAGGCCAGCCCAAGGTGTCACTTGTGGTTGGCCTTGTCCAATTTCTGTTCTATTTTAGGTCTCTTCTGTCCTTCCTTGATCTTTTTCTTGCATCTGCTAACCTGAACTACCGGGTCAGTAGAAACATTTGCCACCTCATTGCTCTCTCCTCTCCCTGACTATTAATAAACATCATTAACATTGTTTCTTGCTTTATACAAGCCATGCATACGCACACTCAAGGATCACATTACAGACTGATGGACATTCTGATTGTTGTTACAAGAAAAGCATTCCGTGCAAGTCACCTGTATGCGCTACAGATAATTGCTTTTACCGAACAGGAATGGATAGGGGTTTGCCATTAGTATCAACTAATTTCGATATATCAGACCAAATGAATTATAAGTGTAGGGATTTTAGAATAAATTAAGTAACTGCTAATTAATTGGCTGGTCAACCATTCTCTAAAACTGATTATAGCAGGAAGTATTGGCATATTCTGATTGTTATGAATTGACTAATGATTACTGATTATTAATTATAAGGTGGATTGTTGTTATTGAGTTGGTGATTAATCCTCAGCCTTTAGGAAATCACTGACTAGGTATACCAGGTATACTAACAAGCAGGCTAGGAGATTAGTTGCAGGTTAATAGTTATAGTTATAGAATTGTGAGTAGGAGAGGACAGGGTTTCTAGAGTTGAACAGCACTGAAGCTATCCACTGTGGGCAGTTATACCATATTGTCAGTCAGCCAGTTCAGTGGACAGGTCTGAGGCCTGGTGAAGACCGCCAGACATGGCACTGACAGGGCAGGGGATATCAGTGCTCCTGGAGAGGGGAAAGTACAACGGTGGGAACAGTCATAGTTATAAAGGAAGGAGACAGAGAAGTAAATTAGCCCTTCCAGCCTGCATCCCATCTTGAAGGTGGTAGGCAATGGGGCTAGGCAAACTGACCCCCCTCCATCACTGGTTCTGTGTAACAGCAGGTCTATCAACAACAGGACCATGGTCCTTCAGGACTTTCTGCTTGAGCAGCATGTAGATCTGCAGAGTGCCTCAAGGGGCAGTGCTCTTCCTGAAGTTATTCAACATCTACATGTGCCCCCTTGCCCAGATTGCCTGGAGGCATGGGCTAGGGTGTCACCAATATGTGGATGACACCCAGCTATATCTGCTGTTGGGCAGCCAGTCCGACTCTACCCTGGAAGATCTGGCACTACAGGACATGGCTGGTTGACTTAGACTGAGCTGATTGAAATTAAATCTGATGAAGATGGAGGTCCTGTGCCTGAGTTGGAGTGGACCAGGGGTAGGGATCCCACTACCAACCTTTGATGGGGCACCGTTGGTGCCAGCACCGAGGGTTAGGAGTTTGGGAGTGCTCCTGGATGCCTCCTTAATGATGGAGGCCCAGGTAGCAGCCACTGCCAAGGCAGCCTTTTACCATCTTTGGCTGATCAGGCAGTTGGTTCCCTTCCTCGAACGTAATGATCTGGCAACAGTGATCCACACAATTGTCATCTCGAGACTAGACTACTGCAGTGCCCTCTACATGGGGCTGCCCTTGTCGCAACTCCGGAAGCTGCAGCTGGTGCAAAATGCAGTGGCCAGGCTGTTGATGGGCCTCCCTATGCGGGAGCACATGCAGCCTGTGCTAAAGGCATTGCACTGGCTGCCAATAGCATACCCGATTCACTTCAAGGTGCTGGTTTTGACCTTTAAAGCCATATTTGGCCTGGGGCCTGCCTACCTGAGGGACCACCTTTCCCCACATGTTCCTCAGAGAGCACTGAGGTCAGGGTCTCAAAACCATTTGGCCCTCCCTGGTCCGAAAGACTCCACTGGCCTCTACCAGGGCCAGGGCCTTCTCAGTAGCGGCTCCACACTGATGGAATGAGCTCCTGGAAGACCAGGGCCCTGCGGTACCTTGTACAGTTCCGCAGGGCCTGTAAAACGGAACTCTTCCACCAGGCCTTCGATTAGGAGCCACTGCTAACAATAATAACTGAATTGTCAAGGACCTCTATGCTAACACCAACAGCCTGTCATGCTGGACTCTGACAGGGGCCATACTTTGGACCATCCTATCAAGGCCTGGGATGTTACCGCCACCAGCACTTTATTCTATTTTGTATTGTGATTTGTTACATCTCTGTGTTTTATGAAGCTGTATTGTATTAATAGGCATTTATGTTTTACTATATTTTTAATCCTTTTAATGTAAGCCGCCTTGAGCCTGCCTTGGCAAGAAAGGCAGGATAAAAATCGAATAAATAAATAAGTAAGGTTATTCTTCCCTTGCAGTGTTTTTTCTATCTGTTTCCCTTCATGGAATACTTTCAGCAACTGAGGAGCCACTGCACACTTCTGCATTGCAGAGAACTTTGGGGCGTGTTCTAGGATGCACACAGTTTGAATGGTGCACTGGCCGTGCTTGCTGGGCCCCACCTGGACCGAGACTTGGACAAACAGCATAGCAAACGTTCTTCTTTGGCTGTACATGGTAGAGGAAGTTCACTAGAAGACAACAAACCATCTCACAGATACTGAAGCATGCAGCCCACTGGACAGAAGAGAATAGTCCCAAGTCAAGCCAGGGGTCAGATAGCCGGAGGGTCAGAGACAGGCAATCAGTTTGTAAGGTCAGGGTCAGGCCAGAAGTCAAGATCCATACAGGCTGTCTGTGGCTGTGGTGCCACCTCTAATTGTACCAGTTTAAAGTGTTGCGGTGGAATCTCAGCCGGACAGCACACCCTGCTGCAGGTTACCCATGCAGACATCCCATGGGGAAGCATCCACATCGCTGCAGCGCCTTTTTGCCTTTTGGAGTGCCACATGATTTCTTTTGCAACAGACAGCTATGCCTCTGGAACTGGTAGCTGTGCATTCTTGCAGAAGTCTAAATCCCATGCCCTTCTTGTTAATAATTTATCAGCCCAAGTGTTTTTGGCATGCTGCAGAAACGGCATATAACCTACTCCATTCTCACTGTAGAAATAGCCTGCTAATCTAATATCCAGAGCAGATCCAACAATGCTATCTTAACAGAGTCACACCCTTCTACATCCATGGTTTTAGAATGGTGTAAGTCTGTTTAGGATTGCACTGCAGTGCACTCGGGGCAGCTGAACAGCAACCAAAGAAACTGAGCCTGGATGATAGGCCATATGCTTCAGGTTTTATGCTCATCACCATATCAAGCTTAACTGTCTGAAGTGTGAGGGAGGGTGTTAGGAACATGTCCTCTCTTGACAGAAATACCACCATCACTGTCTTCAGGGAGACTGATCTATTAGTTATAATTCTTGCTGCTTCAGAACTGCTCCTCACATGAATTTCTCAGATTTTATCTTCTAGTGGCGACTGTTCACATACCAAATTGGGATAAACAGGAAGGCCTTTACCAACCAGAACATTTAAAGGTTCTGTGTGTTTTAGTCAACCTGGGTTTCCCTCCCTTCTTTTAGGTAATTAAAACAGATTTGCCTTCTCATTCCAAGGTGTACTTCACACATACAAACCTATTCTTGAAGCTCTTGAATATTTCAACAGGACTAATCCAGGCAGCATTCTTTGCTAGAATATCAAGTATATATATATATCTGTATCTATACCTGTCTCCTTTTCATCAAAGATTTCACAAAGATAGATGCAGCAGATTTGTTAGAAAACAATTCTAGCCTTCTCTTATGGAAGCCCGAATGGATCATGAACCAACGGACTTTAGCAGTAACAGGCTGTCTGGGATTGCAGGCCAGCTCTTCTTATTTGATCCACTGGATTCCTGTTCATCCTGATTCTTGCAGATGATTTCTCAAGCAAAACACAGGCATGTGTGTTTTACTGCACTGTAGTGCATGCTCTGATCAAGTGTTCAATCAGTGTGTATCAATGCAAGGCATGTATGCGTGTGGTGACCCTGCTGCTTGCCTATGTGTGATTGCTGGCTCATGAGGACAGTATTTACATGCATGTAGACACCGTCCCCACAGTTGGGACTGCTGCTTTTCAGGTGTTCCTGATAGCAGGTAGGGAGCCTACACACTTAGACATGGTTTCATGAGCCAGTGATTATGTGGAGGTAGACAGTGAGTCCAGCATGCTTGGTCCTGCTCCCCCCTAAATATATTGACTGAATTTATCAAGTGATCATGTGTATATTCTTTACAAATCAGCAAAGATAGGTTGTTTTCAGTTTCAGCCAGTCTGTTACACTGATCTGAAGGAACTCTGGAAGAATTAGGCCTGTTTCCCACTTCCAAAGCACAATGTATGTAAATACACGTTTGTTTTCTAAATTTTGTCTAGCTTTTTTCAATAAGTAGCTTATAGTTAAAACACAGAAAACTCTAGCGTTTTTCTGCATCCACAACACAATAAGATACAGTGTTTGTTCTTACCTTTTATTTATTGATATTCCAGCTTTCTTTGACTAGACCTTGCTCCCTTTGTTTGAAACAGGCTGATGCTGGGATCTAGCCCTGTGAGTTTTCATTGGATAATGTGGGCTTTGACTTCTGCCTTCTCCACAAAGAGAAAAGAATAGTGGTATTGAAGCATCATATAACATTTTGAAACCTCAAGACTGATCAGTCCGGGCTTTTTGTTCCTGCAGGGCCAGCAGAGCAATAGCCAATAGAACAATAGTTCCTACATGCAGGCTCCAACTCGAAGTATTGATCTCAGAGACCCTGAGGTGAAGGAAATGCCATCTGTCTTAGGGCCTATTACGCATGGGTGTTTTCCCTTGCTTTCACAGTGCCTGTCTGTCAGTGCATTCTGCATTGATCTTCCTCCCTTCAGCACTCAGCTCGCTTTCTGGTCACTGTTTCCCTGGGCTTTCTGAGAGTGCTTTTATGTTGATTTTTCCAAGCCAAAAGTAATTCAAAAGCATACAGATTCCCTTGGATTCCCCCCCACCCTTTTGCCGCCCCTCAAAGGTCACTCCCCCACCCACATCAAAGTCACTCCGCCTGCTCTGCACCTTCCACCATCTTCCCCCTTCATCAGTGTACAAGCTCCATTTTTCCCTCGTTTTTAAATTTAAATTTTTTTTTTACAAGTGGCATGAGACTATCGCTAGTCTTGGATCGCTGAATTAAAAATAAAATGACAGGGAGTAGTTTAAAAGGAGCTGTACAAGGTTTAGTTCCTTACTGGTATTGACTTGAAAGAGGGATTGGAGATGAGGCAAATGGCAGCAATCCCCAGTGCAAAAAAAAAAAAAGGATTTCAGTGCTGCATTCAAACAAAATAAAGGGGCGATCATCAACGTGGAATGAAATTGACATGAGATGTAAAAAGAGACAGAGAGAAACTGGGTTGGGAAGCCTAAAGCTTTGAAAATATTTTTCCCTTTAATGCTTTAGTGAACAATGTTTGGGGTGGAACCATTTTGGCAGTCTCCAGAAGCCTAACATTAAAATGGTGGCTGAGTCACAGGGACCTCCTGCAAACCGCTGAACTGAAGAATCACTTGGGATTGATCCATTTGGAGGACAGAGCACAATCTGCACAGGACAGTCTTTAAAAAACTGTGAAGATCACAACCACTGTGCAGGATCAAATTAGAGAATTACAAAAAGAAAAGCACTCAAATTTGCAGGAAAGGGCAGCAAATTAGCATTACTATGCAGCTGCACTAGGGCATTGCCAAAAGTACCCCCCATTTTTTTTTCAATTTAGTGGCACAAGACTAAAAAAGCTCTCCAGAGCTTCTGCCAGAGGACTCCTCCTCCATACAAATTGCAGGTGTGTGCAAAGCATGGTGGAGTTGCAGCTAATTTTGCACAGATGTGCACACACATGTTGCCAATGATCACAGGTTGCAATGCCAGTGTCAGTGGGTTCTACCATGCATACTGTACACTCAACATGTTTCCCCATATTATGAGATTGTGTGACTCTTTCCCATTTTTCACAGTGGCCAATAACACAGCAGAGAATCCCCTAGTGCTAGGCAATATGGAAAACAAGGCTTCACAGCTGCTTGTCACTTTCAAAAAAAGTCTAGTCAGTTTCGACATCAGGTTTTCCCCCTTTGCCTGCATTCTTTTCTGTTCCCTTTCATTCAATGAACTAACACTAAAATGCATGCACAAAACCTGAATAAGGAGGATTTAAATGGAAGGTGCTTGCTGGATACTACTGCACAGTGGTGATAAGGCAATTGCATAGTTTTTTTTAAAAAAAAATCTTTGAATGCCATCCCCACATGTCACAAATGACATTCCACCCCAATTTAGAAAAGTGCTTTAAAAAACATTGTACCTGCAGAATAAATACACTGGAGGAAAAAGAATGGTGCGTAAATTGCGCACAGAATCTGAAGTCAAGATTAAAAGCTTACTGCTCTGAACAGATGTGCATGTATAACAGGCCTAGGTGTGCATATTGCTGCACATTTCTCTGCCCTGGCACTGATGAGAATTATGTTTCCTTTAGGGTCTAAATCTAGGAATTGATAGTATAACCAGTACACTCTGTATTCTGTTCTCAACTTGGTGTGTAAAGGGAATATGGAATATGTTCAGTGCTCACCTCCATCTGACAGGATAAGGGAACCCCCCCCCCCCAAACTAACAATATTGTCACTGGTGAAGGTTTCAGGAAGAAATTGATCCATCTGAGAATGCCTGCATGAAAAGAAATAAATTAGATACAGCTAGGGCTCTTTTTGTAGCAGGAACTCCTTTGCATATTAGGCAACACACCCCTAATGTAGCCAGTCCTCCAAGAGCTTACAGCAGCCCCTGTAAGAAAAGCTCTGTAAGCTCTTGGAGGATTGGCTACATTAGGGGTGTGTCACCTAATATGCAAAGGAGTTCCTGCTACAAAAAGAGCCCTGGATACAGCTATATTTGAGCAGAGTACTAAAGGGAATTAAACAATGTATAATGTACCACTTGAGTCTTTGGCTGTTTTATTACGCCTATTAGATGAGATTATGCAAAATGAGCATTATTCTTTGTACTTGGTCCAGCTGATGGTTGCTAAAATAATAAGTGCAACGATTTACCATAGAGTTTAAATGTTATCTCTAAAAGAGAGGATTACCATAGTGTTGCACATTCTTTCTTTTTGAAGCTATAACTCTGTGTGTGTGTGTGTGTGTGTGTGTGTGTGTGTGTGTGGTGTGTACATATATTCTGAACTCTGGTTGTAGAAGGAATGCTTCCAATGCTTGTGTTTCTCAGTAAGAAGTCCTGATACCTAAAAACAGGCATTTGAGGCTCTGAATTCTCTTTCTAGCATTGCTCTAAATAATCTACTGTGAAACTAAGATTTGCATCTCAGCCCCCACTATAATCATTTTTGTCTGTTCTCTTCTTAGCGCTGATGTAAAAATCTCTGGTCTATAATTGCCAGCATCACCAGCAGCATCTTTTTTATAAAGGAACATGGCACTGGCTATGTTGATTTTAATGATGAATTACACCTTTTTGTTGATGCCCCCATTACTTTGCTCCTGAATGCCTTTGGAACTCTGGGATAAATACCATTTGGCCCTGGTGATTCATGAGCAACACCAAGCTTATGGCTGAGAAGGCAGTTTCCTTCACGGTCACTAAGAAGACTGCGACTGGCCAAAAGTTTCTTCAGGTTTTTTTCCCTGTGTACAGCAGCAACTTTAAAAATAAGTTTGTAGTAGGAGTAATGCCCGTTGTGGGAAGAAATACAACGAGCTCTAGAAGGAAGCTCCAGGTGAGTGTCCCGACTGTGGCTGGTGGGGCAGCAGAGGGAAGGGGAAGATAGAGGGAGGCAAGCCATGTTTATTTCCTTCTGCTCAGCTATAAGGCAGGGCTGTCTCAACTCATTCTGCTGCCCCAAGTGGGTAGTACAGGAGGACAGCCTCATGGTAACAGGTATGGTTCCCTCCACCCCTGACTTATGTTGATTTAGGGTTATGCAGTGGCAGCTAAGGTAGAAAAGCACCTCCTTCTATGCCATGTCTCCTGGGTTCCAAGGGTCTGGAAAGCGGTTCCATAGCCATTTACATGTTTGCCAACTGTGGGTTGGGAAATACCTGTAGATTTGAGGGGTAGAGCCTGGGGAGGGCAGGGTTTGGGGTGGGGAGGGACTTCAGCAGGGTATAATGCCATAGAGTCCACTGCCCAAAGCAGCCATTGTCTCCAGGAGAACTGATCTTGGTCATCTGGACATCAGTTGTAATAGCTGGAGATCTCCAGGTGCTGCCTGAAGGTTGGTTTATGTTAATTTGGGGCTATGCAGTGGCAGCTAAGGTAGAAAAGCACCTCCTTCTATGCCATGTCTCCTGGGTTCCAAGGGTCTGGAAAGCGGTTCCATAGCCATTTACATGTTTGCCAACTGTGGGTTGGGAAATACCTGTAGATTTGAGGGGTAGAGCCTGGGGAGGGCAGGGTTTGGGGTGGGGAGGGACTTCAGCAGGATATAATGCCATAGAGTCCACTGCCCAAAGCAGCCATTGTCTCCAGGAGAACTGATCTTGATCATCTGGACATCAGTTGTAATAGCTGGGAAATTTTCTGTAGGGGAAATGATGTGCTCTGGCTGGGGAATCTCCAGGCCCCATAGGGAGATTGGCAACTACAAAGACCATTCAAGGGAAGATTGGGATATGTATTTTACCTCAGGACACATTCAATGACTCCCAACAGCAACAGCAAACTGTTTAGAATTTTAGAGGCAAAGGCCAATCAGGTGGCATATGCAAACGACCTCTGTGTTCCGACTGGCCACTGGGGGGAGAGGAACAGCAAACTGTTTAGAATGTTGGAGGCAGGACTCAGGCAACACAGCCAGTGGATAGGGACAAGTTCTGAGTGACACATCATGGAGCCAACTGATTTAGGAGCATGTGGAATGTTCAGAAAGTGCCACCCCACTTCACAATTATATGTAAGGAGAGACTTGAGTGTGTGGGCCTGTGTGTGAATGCATGCACAAAGGTTGATAAAATTCCTTTTAGCTCTTGTAAAACGTGACTGGAGGGGAAAAGGAGATGCATTTTCCTCCAGATCTTTTTGCTGGGTTCAGATTATTCAGACCTAACTTTTATTTATAACTTCACATTTTGTAGGAGGCAAGCTAGTTATGGCTGGCTTTTATGAAGGCATTAAGAGCAGCAGGCATTTGGCTTCTTTGAATGAAATCAGGTCACGTATAAAAAAGAAGTCTGGGAAACAGGCAAACAAGACTTTCCCGTTTTTGTCAGAAGCTGGTATGGTTTTGTTTGACCCAGAATAGATCCCATTTCTTCTTTGTGCTGCAGATGTTGATCAAGCCAATTCAGTTAGAGAAGGGAAAGTTTGAAATGGAGAATCAGGTGGGCATACAACATCAGTGACAGCAGCATAAAATGTGCCACTGTGTTTTATTACTACCTTCTCTCCTGGGTGAACCTTCTTGTCAGTTGCTTGTTTGCATACACTATGAAATTGCTTGCTGCCTTATACTGAGGGTAAACTAAAATAAAGAAACTAAAATGAGAAAAGGCTGGCTTGAGAAGGAACCCTTTATGCAGCTTACAGAGAAATAAAGGAAAGGTGTCCTGTGTTAAGGGAATCCCAAGACAAAGTATTGTCGGGAGAATTCTAGTGCCAGTCTTACTGATTAATGAGGTGCTTGGAAATCTTTGATGGAAATGTAAGATTCTGTAAAATTGCAGATAACCCGTTATAGCAATTAGCAGTGGGACTTGCCACTTGTCACAGATAGATCTGAAAAGATTGTTATTTTATAATTCAGTTTGTAATGATTTGCAAAGCGCATAGCACATGTGCCCCCTGCTGTCTTCTAATAAATCTTAGTTTTTGTTATAATAGTACAGAATGAAAATAGCAGCTACCATAACACCATTCACTGGAAATGTTACGGCACAGTACAGATGTGAATGAAGACTCGTCACATGCCCTTGCAGGAAATGTGGACATAAACAGAACATCCAGAGCTAGGGAGCATGTGGAAGGGTCATGGAAATAAGCCTATGCAGCCTGAACATATGGATGTGCACACTTAATGGGCAATATACTCCTAAGCAAACGTAGGGCAGAGTTACTAGATTCCTAGGCTGTGAAATTGGGATCCTGAAGCCTGTTTGTGTTCTGTCACATGAAATTATGGCATGGAAATGATGATGACGAAAGGACATTAGCGTTGTATCTAGTTGTATTAGACTCCTCCCTCCCCTTGCCGATTTAGCATGTTGACACTAAATTGGAAAGGGTGAGGAGGCTGCCCAAGGAGAGCTACGAGCTGCAGAAGGCTTGTATAGAGCAAGTTGCCTATTCCCCTGTGGTGAGTAAAAATGGCCTTCAGGTGACTGGAAAGAGAAGCATTTCTAAACTGGAAGAGACTGGTTTTTTTTTAAAAAAAGAAATGCCGTCCATCCAAATTAGTAATAAAACTAGGCATGGGCAAACAAGGTAATAATGGTTATTTCTAGGACTCAATTAGCATAATTGCTCCATAAAATGTGAAACTAACCCCTTTGCTCTCACAACTCCTTACACTGTAGCTGAGTATCTGCAAGAGGCCTCTGAAAACAGATGTCATAATTGTTTTTAAAGATGCTTCATAAGGCATATTCTGGTATTGCAGCTCGGCATGGTATGGTGGTGCCTCTAACTGTACTGGTTTAAAATGTTGCGGGGCATATAATCCAGACCGCACACACTGCTGCAGGTTACCCACACAGCCGTCCCCTGGTCAAGCATCCACATTACTGCAGCACCTCAGCCATGGAGCATTTTAAAATGCAGGTGGGCACATATATGCTCATTTGCGTGCACATGTGTGTTCATGCACATATAGGCAAAAACTCAAAAACACCCCAGTGGCGGAAACAGATCGGCAGGTTCAGACATCCCTTCCGGGCTTCTTTCGATGCAGACATCGGAAAACCAAGAGGGAACCCCGAACAACCAGTTAATGCTGGACTTTCCCCGGTGTCTGTTTATTCTGCTTCCATTGCAGAACAGCACGGGTTGCCGACAACTGTGCCACGGGAGGCAGATGTCGTCGTCTGGAAGGGCCCATTTATTCCGCTCAGGTAATGCTACTATAGCACCACAAACTGTGCATGTGACGGCAGCCTTCATTTGTTTTATTTATTTAGTAGATTTTTGATGCTCAGGGCAGCATGCATCGTCACCCAGTGAGCTGAATGACAGAGAGGGGATTTGAACCTGGGCCCAGGAATCTAACCACTACACTGCCCTGGTGGCCGTACCCCCACTACTCGCTACTTCTTTCCTTGCTTATAGCAGATTTGCTTCTTTGAGGCATTTGTTCCTTCCTGCTCTGGCATAATGTAAAGCTACTTGTAGCCTGTGCCCTCATGAGCAGCTGGGGGAAAAGTGGCTGTTAGCCTGACAAGGTGCCAAGTGGGACAGAGGTCTGGTACCTGTTCAATGACTGCATAAAAGAGGAAACAGCAGCAGGTGCAATTTTGTCTCAGCCCTGCATGACAAGCCTTGCTGCCAACATTTCCTCTCTGAGGCAGCTCCTGTCGTGGTAGGCATCTTATCATCCTTTGCATCAGCCTCCTGGATACGGCTGAGTTTCAGTCATCTTCCTGTGCCATCCTCTTCTTCGTCTCTTTGTTTTAAAAACTTTGCTGACTTAAAAGATGTTGAGGAGAGGCACTTGTTTAAGGTAAACTATATTACTTTTAATAGCGCAGAGGAGCAGCGTGTTGCATCCTTCTGTTTGTTTCTTGTTGTTTTGTGCTGGTTCAGGCTCAGCCTTGGGAGATGGAAGCGACTCCCCATTTGCACACACCCCTCCCCCCCATCCCTTTAGGGTGTAATAAGCAACGGTTTTCCATCCCTGCCGTCCTCCTGACAGTTAAATTACACAGCAATCTCCTGCATTGCAACTGATTCTACTCCCTTTCTGAGCTAAAACCTGTAATTTGCAACATGGAGGCAAACTCCCTTTGCACTTCCTACCAACACAGGTGGGAACAACAGGCAGTGCAACCATAGGGGCAGGAGCACAAACCATAGAAAAGTGCAGTAAGGAACATAGCCCCCGAGAGGCATTCATGCCGAGTGAAAATATCCCTTCTCCAGGCTCAGCATCCCCCACAATGCACAGTTACACCTCGTGTGAGTCATGAGGAAGCATACTTGGATCTGTATCACCCTTGACAATAATGTGGCCATATTGTCTACTGTCCCCCAAAGCTATTTATGCTTGAATAAACCCCTCCCCAGAAAACTGCCAAGGTAAAAATTCAGCATTCCAGACTTTGCACTCTACATATGTGTTATAGTGGCTGCGTTCAGACTGGCAGTTTGAAGCGGGAGCAAAGTCATGGCAAAAAAGCCGCAGAACAAACTGTTCCAGGTTTTCATGGTCACACTGTGCTGACTGATGCGGGAGCATACCGGGAGGAGGCGCACGGGAACGTTCAGACTGCTGGCCCGGAGGCGCAGCTGTAAACAGCTTTTTCCTGGTAAATCGGCTGGATGCCTGTGTGTGCATGAGCGCTCATGCGCTCATACACACATAGGCATCCAGCCGATTTGAGGAGGATCCTGTAGTGCTGGCACCACATTGGGCGGTAGAGCGGAGCACAGTCAATCATATCGCTGATGCCTTATGCGCAACATGGGTTGCTCCTGGCTTTTCGGCTGAGCGTTCACACTTCCGGGAAGCGGAATGCAGCAGAATAAAGGCCCTCTCTGGGATTTGCTACCACTTCCAACAGGTATCTTTTAATCCCGGGAGTGAAGCGGAACAGCACGGGTTGCCTACGGGTGGGGAACACCAGGCATATGTGCCAGTGTGAACGCCCCCTTTAATCCTCTTGGGAAACGTGGCTGAAATGTGGCTATTGCCAGTCTGAACTCAGCCATAGACTCTGTAACCATTTGAGCCAGCTACAGTTCACACACACACTCTGGACTCACATACCTGGGGAGTACTAAATCTTACTGGACCCTTTTTCTTTCCTTCCTCACAATGCCTCATCTCTAATTCGATTGTACAGTTTAAAATAGTAAACTTTAGGTAACTTCAAAACCACTTGATAAACGTCACAGTCCATATCTGAAAATCTATGCGGAAAAGTTCTCCGGTTCCAATCTGTGCTTTGTCATGAAGCTCATAGAGGGGGTGGCTCTTGGCCAGTCAACAGTTTTGAGTGAGACATGCATCATAGGATTGTCGTAAACATAAAAAGGCACAGCTGGAGGGGAAGTAGCGTGCAAATTTAATTAGTAAATATTCTCATCCCCTTTTCTTTGCATACCCATTTTGCTCAGATTATTTTTAAAAGGTCTTGCCTGTAAGTAAACGTTGGGACAATACTATTTGGATACTGCATTCTTTAGAAGGAAAGCCAGTGTTGGAGAGCAGGTTGCAGTGCAGCGTGACGGTCAGCACCAGGGCTCGCCCCGTGATAGCCGCCGGCCGTGAACCTCCTTTAGAGGAGCACCAGGGAACCCAAACCTATATTTTGAGGGGAAAATTCTAAGATATGAAGACCTGTTGGACAATAGAAATGAATTGAAACCAATAGAAGAGAAGAAGAAGAGTTTGGATTTATACCCCCCCCTCCTTCACTACCCAAGGGAGTCTCAGAGCGGCTTACAAACTCCTTTCCCTTCCCCTCCCCACAACAGACACCCTGAGAGGCAGGTGGGGCTGAGAGAACTTCTGACAGAAACTGTCCTTGAGAGAACAGCTGTGCCAGAGCTTGTGACTGACCCAAGGTCACATCAGCAGGCGGAAGTGGAGGAGTGGGGAATCAAACCCGGTTCTCCCAGATAAGAGTCCGCACACTTAACCACTACACCAAGCTGGAAACATTAACATGGTGGCAAAAGAATCTAATTGTATCCAGATATTGTAAAGATAAACAGATGGGCTTTCATGATAAAGCATTAGAAACAGATAGGATTTTGATATATATATATAGATGAGAAACTTATAAAGAAAATTTATGTATTGTTGTTAGATAACAAGACTCAAGATGAAGTAGTTAAAATGCTATGATAAATTGGGCATAAAACTTGGGTCATAATATTGAATTAGATAAATGGTCACAAGTGTGGGGGG
This sequence comes from Gekko gecko, assembly GCA_029375565.1. NCBI lineage: Eukaryota > Metazoa > Chordata > Lepidosauria > Squamata > Gekkonidae > Gekko > Gekko gecko. The sequence goes on along the minus strand of JAPDNY010000003.1, from coordinate 96,028,291 downwards.
GGAATTAAAAATTACAAAAGCAACTTCATATAAAGAAAATGTATATACGATGTTTTATAGATGGTACATTACACCTGAAAAGTTGGCTAAATTTGATTCTAAATGTTCTAATTTATGTTGGAAATGTCAAAATAAGGTTGGATCCTTTTATCATATGTGGTGGCTATGTGATAAAGCGAAAAAACATCAGGCTGAGATTCATGAAATGTTACAGAAAGTTTTAAAGTGCTCTGTACCCTTTTTTACAGAAATATTTTTGTTGAATATTTTACCTGAAAGCTGTAAGAAAAATTATTCCTATCTTATATTGTATATAACTACAACTGCTAGAATATGTTATGCCAAATATTGGAGAAACACAGAGACACCCTCTGGAATAGAAATCTTTTTTAAAAATCCTGGAAACAGCAGAAATTTGATTTTGAAAGGACAATCAAAGACAATATTTGCGAATACATAGTCAAGACTCTATAAGTGGATTGAAAATTATACTAACAAGACAACATAGACATTCTTAATCTTTTGAAAATCCAAAAAAAAAAAATTTCAATATATTTGCAAATGATAATTTCATTGAGATAAGTTGATGAAAAATACAATCAATCAGGTATAAATACATTAAGAAGAATGTAAAGAAATTGGGCTAATATTCCCTTTTGTATGCTTTGTTATGTGGTGGAAAATTATATATACATGTGTGCGTGCGTCCGTATGTGTGTGAAAAAAAAGAAGGAAAGCCAGTGGTACATAACAAAGGGGTGTGTAGAATGCATGTCAGTTCCCTTACTGACTGTTAACCAAACATTTCTAACTTTCGAGGACTGGCATAAATAATATAAATATTATTGTTATTTACAAAATTGTTATATTGCCTTTCTGGAAAATATCCAAAGTGGTGTACCATAAAAGCATATAAAAGCAATAAAACAAACTCTAAACAACCAATAACATTCTAAAACTTTCAGAAGCCAAATCAAACAGGATCACTGCAATTATTTAAAATGCCTGAGTAAATCAAAAACTCATGGGACGCCTAAAATCAGTAGTGAGGTCACCTGGTGAACATTCCTGTGCAGGCAAATCTTGAAGTACCAAAAGGAAAGCAGTGCACCTCAGAGATGCCAGCCACGGATCTCAGAGCCCATGTGTACAAGTAGCGAGAGAAGTGTATGTGGGAATGGGAAAACATGCTCCACCAGGTATGCTGGGTACAGTGGTGGCAGTGCTCTGCAACACTATGGAATTTAGGCCACAAGGCGATGTTAGAAGAAGCATATGGATGTCATCAAAACCTGTAGCCTATATCTCTCTTTCTCTCCAAGTAATGTTATAGATGATATTGTCCTACTGAGTTGCTCAGGCCCTGCTCTGCAACCACTAGTTGGAGGTTGGAAAACTCAGAGAGGAACCAGGGAGGAACAAAGGGCAAATATGGTGCTGCCTTTTATAGTGGCTGGCCACCCAGTCCAGTAGCATTTAGCTCGAGCTTCAGTCTCTCTTTAATACTAAAAGCATGGCTACTATAGAACATTTTTTATTCCATTGATAGCTTTACATAGAATCTACCATTTCTTCTTGTAAAACGGTTCTAGGTGAGTGAAAGATGATATAATAAAACTATGATGAGGACATAACAGCTCAGAGTGAAATACAGCGATGTTAATAATTAATACATGATTATTTCAAAGATTAATTATTAATGCATATTGAATACTATTTATCTAATGTTGCAAGTGAATACTACTGAACTTTATAATGTCCTCTGTTAAGAGTATGCTCTCTGTGTCTCTAATGTGTGCATGTTTCTACCTTAGAAGGTTAAAATAGAAGTTGACATTCAAATACCATTTGAAATATAGTGAGAGAGAATGCCATTGACAGTAGGAAGGGGTAACTGTCCTGGCACTGATTTTTCCCCACTTAAAAGCTAGATCTATTAGTCCTTTCTCCCTGTAAACTGAGACTGTCCCTCCACTTACTTTCTCAAGCAATACCTGACAACAAAATTAGCACTCATTACATTTCACAAGTAATAGTGTGCTTGTGTCGAGAAAATACAATTCATGAGGCGACTATGACTATTCCTCCTAATTGCATTATCAACTACCTTTTATTTCAAACACATTTGCACTGGTTCAGTATCTTTTTGTGCTGGCTAACCCAACCATCCTTTGTTAAAAACAGCTGTGTGTTAACATTGTGATCGCTTTAATCTGAAGAACAATTGAATGACTGTAAACACTCCTGTTTTGCCTTTCTTTTGCTTGCTGAATATGTCAGATAATTTTAAGGATGTGCTCTCTGCCAGATAATAAAAGCCTTTGGGAAACCCGGGCTCTTGAGTAAGCAAAGATGACTCACTCCAAAAAGCCTTCCAACAGGGGCATCCAAGGGCTTCTCCAAGTGTGCAGTAGTTTCAGGGATCGAGCTGTCACAGTTAGGGGCGACACATTTTTCCAGCGCCGAAGCCATAATATTTTGTTGCTGAAGAAGTGTGGGCTTCCCCTTCCTCCTAGGCTGTTTTATCAGTTGCATTAGTAAGTGCAGCTGAGGAGTGTTCAATGATGCCAGCAGGGCTTTTTTTGTAGAAAGAGCCCAGAAGGAACTCATTAGCATATTAGACCACACTCCCTGACAGTGCAGCTCATTAGAATATTAGGCCACACCCCCATGTCACCAGAAGTGTGGTCATCCAGCCACACCCACCTTTTGCTTCTTATTCTGTTGACCTTGTTTATTGTCAAAATCCAGGGCTTTTTTTGTAGCAGGAACTCCTTTGCATGTTAGTCCACACACCCCTAATGTAGCCAGTCCTGATGAGTTTCTGCTGTTGGGTGTGGCCTGTTATGCTAATGAGTTCCTGCTGGGCGTGGCCAACTTGGGAGCCAGCCGGAACTCCGTTCCTGTGTGTTCCTGCCCAAAATAGCCCTGGATGTCATTGATGAGGATGCAACTCCCATGCCTATACCAAGTGAGGGACTTTTTAGGTACCTTGTTTTGTTATATACTGATAGGATTTACAATTCTTTACATACTAAGAACTTCCTTGCGGCTGTAGTCAAGCATGCCAATGTTTAGCGGTCCCTTTAAACAAAAAGAAAAAATTGAACATCAGCATATCTGCAACCTCTTGGCAACCATGTCCTGTTACTATATGACCTGTTGCCTGCTCATTTTTTTTTAGTTTTTAAAAGTCCCACATGCTTCTTCTCTCAATCTCTGCAGCATCCATTTTCCCTGCATAATTCTCAGAAAGCACTTCTCCCTTCAAAAGGAGAGTTATCTTTCCTTTAATCTTTTGCAGAGACACTTAAAAGAGTGCTGTTGCATATTATTTCTCTGGGTTGTGATTATCATTCATAGGATGGGGGTGTCTTAAGAGGTAACAAAGGACATTCCTGATCCAATTGTGTTTATAACAAGGCAATAGTGAAGATAACTCTTGCAGAGATGCAGCAAGTAAGGCTCTTCCATGAAAGATCACACTCAAGAGAAGACAAATGATTGGCAATCAAATTAGTGAGCCAGATCCAAGCTGGATGCCCATCCATTACACTAGGGATAGAGACTGTGATTGCCGTAATATACAAAAAACTGATTTGAGCACAGAAAGGGTAGAAAGATGAACAATAACTGGAGAATTTAATCCCTGGCTTTGCTCACACACGTCTTTAGATCTGACATAGCTGCAAATGCCTGATGGATCTAAATGGAACAATCAGGCAGCAACATCTGAGAGTCATCAGCAACCTGTGTTGCTCCGCCACAGAAGCAGAGTTAAGAGACACTGGGGAAAGTCCGGCTCTAAACGGGTTCCGACGGGCCACGGATGGACTTTCTCCTGTCTGATCAAACAAACATGCACTCATGCCGTCAAGATAGTCTGATCACTCCATCCAGGGCTCTTTTTGTAGCAGGAACTCCTTTGCATATTAGGCGACACACCCCCTAATGTAGCCAATCCTCTAGAAGCTTACAGATCTCTTCTTACAGGGGCTTCTGTAAGCTCTTGGAGGACTGGCTACATTAGGGGTGTGTCGCCTAATATGCAAAGGAGTTCCTGCTACAAACAGAGCCCTGACTCCATCCCAACTTGGTGCCATTTCCCCCCCCTTCACAGTATGCACATAATCACATACGCCATGGGGAACCCTCAGTGTGGAGGTGTGACTCTTTGTTTATGCACATAGGAAACAAATGGCAAAAAAAACCCATCTTACCTGTGGTGTTTCTGATCACACGGTGATGGGCTGCACCCACAGCACAAAGGGGATGTGTGATCTCACAACTGCAGGTCAAATTCCTCTGGAGGGAATAGCCTCACTTCCCTCCACTCCAACTGGCACATGTGATCGCAACCTCTATGTGACTCTTCCTCTGTTTCATAATTGTTTAATTTGCAGACTTGCAAGGATTATTTTTGTAAATGTCTAAGCTAGTTTGAATGTTCCTGGGACATCTCATCTTCAGCATTTTCTTTCTTTTTTCTTTTCTAAACTACCATCCTACAGGTTCTGGGGAGGGGATACAAACTAAAATAAAGAGTAGCAAGGATCATAATACAAATGATTAAAATTTTGTTGTTTCCCTCTTGCCCACATAGTAAAAAGTGAGTGTTATATAAAAGTATAAAACAAACAATCTCAATCCCTTTCAAAAATAGTGTGTATATCTTAGCATTAAATGCATAACAGGCTGTCAAAATTAGACTATTTTGCTTTTTTCTTTCCTCTAAGCTTCTTTTTATCAAAATCCAATTTAACTTTTAGAGGTTTAGGAGCCGTAGCCCCTAAATCTGCTTCAAAATCAGATGATTCTGCCAAGCTTGTCGAGCTGTTGTCAGAGCTTTCCTCCTCTTTTTCTTCTTCAGCTTCTGGTGCTTTGTTATCCTCCACTGTTTCAGATCCCTCCGTCGCTTTCTGTTATTGTTTTAAGAACCTTTTCGCTTTGGAAACAGTGTCAATCTTTTCTTTTCATTAAAGTTGAAGATGAGCCCTTCCGGTATTATCCATCTCTATGGTGTGTTACTTTGCTGTAAGAACATTGCCAAGTCTTTGTATTGTCTCCTCTTTTTCCTGATCTCGAATGGTATATTTTTTTGTACTTTAATTTCTTCTCCTTTAATTTTCAGGAGTATGCTGTTTGTTGCTTTCAGTGTTATATCTCTTGTTGATCTTTTAGAGACTTTCACATATACTTCCCTGGGTAGCTTGGTTTTTTCTTGATAAATTCTGGATATGTGCGGTACACCAAGTCAATATCATTTTGTAGAGTTTCCGCTGTTAAGCCCACCACGGTAGCCAATTCTTCGGTTAGAATCTCTTTTAAATTCTCACCCTTCTGTTCCAGGATGCTTTGAAATCTCAAGACATATGCTGATTTTTCCATTTGGCGGAGAAGCAATTGCTGTTGTCCAGAGATTTTTTCTTTTCCCACTACTTCCAGTCTTTGTCCAAATTCTTTTGACATAACGTCAACTTTTTCAGCTTCTTTGCTATCTTCTCTGTCTTTGTTAAATTTTCTTTAAGCTCTTTCTGCAACATTTGTTGAGGTTAGTCATCTGGTCCAGTAGAGGGCGCAAAGACGCAGCCATCATTTTAGAAAAGTCTGTGGTTACTTCCAGTTTGGTAGCCGGAGATGATGTCCTGGCAATTCCTGCTGCAAGTTTCCCTTTAGCCACCATTTTTTCAGCTCACTGCATCCTTGTTTATATTAAGAGAAAAGTTTTTAAAAGTCTCTGAAAGCCTGTATATTTATCGGTTTCTTGCTGCTTTCGTCTAACTCGTATATACACTCCTTTCAAGCCGCCTTCTCAGACCCCACTTTAAATTCAGTCTTTTTGGGATCGGGCACTTCTGCTTGATTGGGGCTTTAGCACGGCTTTACTATTATCGATTTGGTGGATTGTTCGCTAGTACATGGATCAACTCACATTTTTATTCACACTTCAGAAGGTAGGAAAGATCACCTTTCTTTGGATCTCTTGTGTGCTCTGTCCAGTGTGCGCCTCTGGTGCCATTACTGATGCAGTGCCGTGGGTACCTATCGGGGCAAAAGGAGCCTCAATCCCTTGGCTTGCTGTCTTGGGAGAGGACTCCCATGCACCCCAGGCTGTGACTTCCCTACAAGGAGTCAAGAGGATCCAAGATCAACTCAGACCCTTCCCCATCAACACGTTTCGTGGGTTGCTCACATCAGAGCTGTGATGGAGCGTACTCGCCTGCAAGCCGCCAAAACCAGAAGTCCCTCTTCAGCATTTTCTGATCACAAAGAGTTCCTGCAAAGGTCAATGACATTGTGTGGAGTGAGGTATTTTCTGTCTTTAGTTGCACATTTATTGCCTTTACGTCTTCTTACTGGTATCAGCAAAGTCTCTTAGAACCCTCAGTTTTCTATGGCTCTGCTATTCATTATTTTTCAGACTTCTGTCCCCCTTACTCATCTTTTCTTTTCTAAACTAAGCAGTTATAATCCTTCAGTTCCTACTGATATAAAGGGATTGTAGAGATCCAGTTGCCAGGGGTGTCAAACATGCAGCAAAAGGCCAGATCAGGACCCCAGAGGGCTTCTATCAGACCCTCAGTGGAACTGGCTGTCTCTTGCTGCATCTTCCAGTTCTGCTGCTGCTGTGTTGTAGCTTGCTTTGCCAGACTTTCTCAGTTGCTCAGGAGAGATAGATATGCAAGCTTCTGTTCCCTGCACTGTCTGAGGCTCCTCCCCCTCCCCTTCCCAAGGGGAAGGAGGGAATGAGCCAGAGCTTGCTTCCTGGCCAGTCTGCCTCAATCACACAGGAGAGAAAGGCAAGCCTTTCTTCCCTTTCATTGGCTGAAGCTCCTCCCTGAAGGGAGGGAGGGAAAGAGGGAGAGCTTGCTTTGCTTGGCTGCCTCAATTGCACGGGAGGAATACAAAGCACCTTTAAGACCAACGAAGTGTTATCCAAGGTATAGGCTTTTATGTACTTTGTGGCAGTGTGTGTGTTTTGTTTGACTTGTTATACTGTGGACCTCCTGGGGTGCAACTGGGTTCCCTCCCCCTTTTCACTGTATTCATGCTGTCATGATTCAGACTTCTGCAGTAGGAAAGCAATATGAACTTAGATGAGGAATAACAACAAGCCAGTGAGGTGGATTAGGCTGAGAGTGTGTGTCCAGACCGAGTTCACCCAGCACATTTCCTTTGGGGATTTTGAAGTTAGACCTCCCAGATAGTAGGCTGATACTGACCACTAAGGAAGACTATAGTTTTGTAGACAAACACATAAACCTTAGTCTGTATCATGGTGCCTTCTCGTGTTCTTAACCAGCACACAAAGCAATTTATGTACAAAAGTTCACAATACCCAGCCATTTCATGTTTTCCCCTGAGTCCTAGGCACATAACCCTGAGCATAAGATTTCTGTAGCAAATGTGAATAAATCAAAAATGGATACACACTTGAACAGCATACTCAGGATTGCAACAGTACAGACATTTTGATGCAATAATTCAGAACAAGAAGTGTCAGTTATCAGACATTGTTTAATAAACAAAATATTGCAAGAGTGCTAAGGTTTTAAGCATGTTTTTATTTTAAGTAAAAAAAATCTTTATCCTTTATACAGTTTATATCTCTGCTGCCTGGCATTATAGTTTATGACACACACCTGGCCCAGCCCAATAAGGTCTCATTTATGTCAGATCCGGCCCTCATAACAAATGAGTTCAACACCCCTGGGTGAAGCCTTACAACACGTTTTTAACTATAATTCTGCTTTATGAATGTTGTAAGATACCCTGAGCCCGCCCTGGCAGGGAGGACAGGATATAAATCAAATTGAGGGAACTTTTGCAGAGTTAGTTAGATTAAGACTATACTCTGGGAGAAGAAAACATTGGAAGATCTCTTAGTAGTTGGAATATATTTTTAAAGTCTGAGATACCTGTTTCAATAACTTTATCCACTTTGTAGAGGGATCTTGTTGGGCTTAGCATGCAACAAAGCACAATGACACACTGAATCACACAGTTCTACACTGCCTGAGCTTTTCTGAAACCATTATGGAAAGCACCTTCTCTAGCACCTCCCATCCAATATAATTGCAAAGGAGTTTAGAAGTGTATCATTAATGCAAAATTTCTGTGGCTTCCATTTCATTTGTCCATATTGGAAATAGCTGCTAAGTCACTAAGCATTTTGTCAGTCTTGTGGGTAGCTTTGATACAACTTTCATTGGCAGTGTTTGCCAGATGGTACATTGAATGAAGAGAACCAAACACAGGAGTTTAAGTGAGCAATATCACTGGTCTTTATAATAGCGACGTAACATTTATTATTGTTCTTTGTTTGCTCCTTTGCTTGCTTACCTGTACTCTGTTTTAATTTTTTCAAAGTCTCTTATATTTTTCATGATAAAGTTTTACCCTTTTACATAAGAGGTTACAAATTCAGAGTCCACACGAAAGCTCATACCTTGAATAAACCTTTGTTGGTCTTAAATATTTGAATATTTGAAAAAGTGTGCATGTACAAAAAAGCTCATACTTTGAATAAACCTTTGTTGGTCTTGAAGGTGCCCCCCACTGGACTCTAAATTTGTTCTACTGCTTCAGACCAACATGTCTGACCACCGGGATCTATAAGAGGTTACAGTTAATTTAAAACACATTGCTCTGTCTGACTGGCTCAAGCATTCATTTCATTGGGCATTTCCTTGAATTTATATCGGTGGGATTTCATAACCCTTTGTGCTGCTTCATTAACTCAGTGTCTTAAATCTTCCTTAGCAGTATATACTAGTAGTCTGTTAACTAAATAAATGCCTTGTCACCTGCCAGTTTTGCCATTTCAATCTTTTTGCCCTCTGGCTGTAACAAGGCATCACAAATACAACTTCATTCCATGCTAAAGCCTGAACCTTTACAGCAGGGTAGAGATCGATAGCCTTTCTATGGGTGCGATCCTACGTACTGGAAGCCGCGGCAGACATGCGATTCCCCCACGGATTAAAGGGACGCGATCAGACAGACGCATCTGTCTGGCGTCCCGGAGTCATCGGCAGGGCGTCCTTTTGCACCACAGTCGCGTGGTGAAAAGCTGCTGCTGAAAACCCAGTGTCATTGGGAACTGCGGGGCGCCTGGCAGGAGGTATGATCGCGCAAACATGCGTCATTGCAGGCAGGGCAAACAGCCTCCCTTCCTGCCCACATTTTCTCCCTTCTGTGTGACCGCAGCCTGTTATTATCAATGGTTTCAATAGTCTGGTTTCACGACTCCTGGCCTGGCCTTATCTTCTCTTATGGGTGACTGACTCCCCTGGATTCTTAGAAAGTGGCCATATAAACAGTTTTCTGTTGGCATAAATAGGTCTTATTTAGTGCACTCTAATAATTTATTTTCAATTCCCTTTGCCTCTTGGAGCCAAAAACAGTTGTAGGATTGCCAACTAGCCTGGGAAAAAAATGTCCTGTCCATTTAATAATAAAGGCCTATTTGGCAGTTGAGCCTTTTCATGGCATGCTGATCAATAACATCACTTCGTAAATGACATTCCCTTTACCTCTTAAAGGGACAGACATTGTTTTCTAGGCCAGCGTGCAACCATGGGCTATGGCAGGCAGGAAGAGAGATCTCCTGTGCCATTAAAAGTTTGTAGAACTGGATTTTTTTTTCATGTGTGTTTATTCTGTCATGCCGCTGGCTGCCTCTGGAATAATTGTACACTCAGGGATTTTTTTGTAGAAAAAACCCAGCAGGAACTCATTAGCATAATAGGCCACACCCAGCAGCAGAAACCTAATAGCATATTAGGCACACCCATGACAGCATTGCTCATTAGCATATTAGGCCACTCCCCCATGTTACCAGAAGTGTAGTCATCCAGCCACACCCACCTTTTGCTTCTTGTTCTGTTTACCTTGTTTGTTGTCAAAACCCAGGGCTTTCTTTGTAGCAGGAACTCCTTTGCATGTTAGGCCACACGCCCCTAATGTAGCCAATCCTAATGAATTTCTGCTGTTGCGTGTGGCCTATTATGCTAATGAGTTCCTGGTGGATGTGGCAAACTTGGGAGCCAGCCGGAACTCCGTTCCTGTGTGTTCCTGCCCAAAAATAGCCCTGTGTACCCTCTTCATACCCACTTGCATCTGCCCCATATCTAGCTAAGAGATTGTACTACCTCTTTGGTCCACACCAACTTGATGACTTGATCCTCAGTGCCTCCCTCTGATGGACTCATGCGTGCCCCATTGCCCCCCTCCTTATTCAAAACGTTTCCTTCAGTAATAAAACTGAAACGATCTGCTCTGATTCCTGTGACTCTCCTGCCGTTTCGCTGCCCTCCCAGTTTCGCTGCTCTTCCTGCACCTCCTGTGGTTCCTTCCTTCTCTCCTGTCACCTTCCCACTTGATGAGATGACAGTTCTGCTGACCTCGTCCAGCTTCTCCACAGGGCTCCGTTATCCAATCTTTTCCTGACAACTGAGGTGAGGGTGACTCACAAAAGTTCACGCAGGAATAAATGCTGTTAGTCTTCAAGGTGCCACTGGACTTCTGTTTTGTTTTACTGCGATAAACTTCCACCGCTATCCCTCTGGGACTTCCTTCTTTTTTTACCATCAGTTGACTTATTGTGACCCCGTAGAGTCTTCAAGGCAAGAGATGTTCAGAGGTGGTTTGCCATTGCCTGCCTCTGCGTCACGACCCTGGTATTCCTTCAAGGTCTCCCGTCCAAATACTGGCCAGGGTTGACCCTGCCTAACTTCCGAGATCTGATGAGATCAGGCTAGCCTGGGTCATCCAGGTCAGGATGGAATTTCTAGAATATGTCTGCCATTATCCCTCATCACTACATAATCACCCTTCCCTGTCCTCTGGTTCTTTCACTGTTCAAACAGCTTCCTCATTCTCAAGCACCCACCCCTTGATCTACTGTCTGTATGATTTCCCTTCTCCCTTCTCCTCATTCTCAAGCACCCATCCCTTGATCTACTATCTGTATGATTTCCCTTCTCCCTTCTCCTCATTCTCCAACACCCATCCCTTGATCTACTATCTGTATGATTTCCCTTCTCCCTTCTCCTCATTCTCAAGCACCCATCCCTTGATCTACTATCTGTATGATTTCCCTTCTCCCTTCTCCTCATTCTCAAACACCCATCCCTTGATCTACTATCTGTATGATTTCCCTTCTCCCTTCTTCTCATTCTCAAACACCCATCCCTTGATCTACTGTCTGTATGATTTCCCTTCTCCTTTCTTCTCATTCTCAAATACCCATCCCTTGATCTACTGTCTGTACGATTTCCCTTCTCCCTTCTCCCTTCTCCTTATTCTCAAGCCCCCATCCCTTGATCTACTATCTGTATGATTTCCCTTCTCCCTTTTCCCCACCACACACAAAGTATGCTGCTTACTTCCGTTGTCTCATCTCCTTGCTTGACCTCTTACAAACTGGCTTCCGCCCTCTGCACTCCACTGAAGTTGCCCTCACCAGAAATACTGATGATACTCTCACTGCTAAATCCCAACATTTCTTCTTTGTTCATATTCTCATTGGCCCCTTTGCCATGTTTGATACTGTGAATCACTTTCTTTCCCGTTTGACTCCCTTCTTACCTAGGTAGTGGATGATGTGAAAGACCTCTGCCTTGGAACTTGAACAGCTGTCAGCCAGAGCAGACAATGCTAATCTTAATAAACCAATGGCCTGGCTCAGTATAAGACAGGTGTATGTTTTTGGTGACTCTCTTGTTATCTGGTTCCCTTCCCAGCTGTCTAACCACTCATTCAACATTGCCATAGGGGGAGGCTTTTCCTGTGCTTTTCTTCTCTCTGTTGGTTCTTTGGCTTTCTGCTGTTCTCTGTCTACATACTCTCCATAGATAACCTCATGAAATCCCATAACTTTCAATGCCACCTATGAGATCTCACTCTCTACACCTGTGATATCTCCCTCTATCCAGTCCTACATCTTTAGATGCATTCTTGATTTTCCACTTGGATTTTTGATCAGCGTCTCAGGTTTAATAAATCCAAGATGGCACCAGTTAGATGTAGTAGTTAGGAGAGTGGACTCTAATCTGGGAGAACCAGGTTTGATTCCCCGCTCCTCCACATGAAGCCAGCTGGCATGACCTTGGGTCAGTTACATGTTCTTTCAGAGCTGTTCCCTCGTGAGCAGTTCTCGAGAGAGCTCTCTCAGCCCCACCTACCTCACTGGGTGTCTGTTGGGGGTGGGGAGGGAGATTGTAAACCACTATTTTGGGTAGTGAAGGGCAGGGTATAAATTCAATCTCTTCTCCTCTTTTTCTTTCCTCCCAAGCCTACTATCCAACAGAGGAATGAGGTTCTAAATGAACCCATGACTTTTAAGCAGGAGTGGGTTTTTCCCTCAAAACTGAATGAATTAATAATTGGGAGCAAAGCCTTTTCCTCTTCCACATCTTGTTTCTGTGTGTTCTGTTTTCTCCCAGCCCAACTGACTTTCAGTATTAGAGCCTAGCTGGGAGAAAATAGGCTTAAAACAGTTGACCATTGTCAGGTAAGATGTAGAAGAAGTCTTTTAAAAGAACAACCCAACATTTTTACATATGAATTGAGAGACTCATACGGGTTCCTCCTCTGTGCAGTGTTTTTAAAGATAATAAAGACACCTGAAGGATCTCAGAACATGAATAAACTGTTCTTTCTTACATAACAATCTGATTTTCATAACCACCAATCCCTTTGTTGTGTTCACAGCTGCCAAATGGGGGAGGGGCTAAGGGGAGAAAATTCTGGGGGCCTTGGTCACTTTGGGGACCAGTGGACTGGTCCCGAATTTGTTTTCTTACAATGTTCAGTTTGGATTGGGGGAGAGCCAGAGGTAATCTTTGTCTGGGAACCCGTGATGTCTGGGAACCTGTGATGTCTGGGAACCTGTGATGTCTTTCAGCAATCCTGGGTGTCTTCTAAATGCGTATGAGTTAGAAAGCCCCAAGCCTCTGTCTTTACCCCTTCAAACCCACTGAGTCTGTCCTGCTGGCTAGTCAGGCTGAACGTATCTGCAGGTCTGCAGGCCTCCTAGCATACCTTTGCCTCTTTCCCCCAGTGCTGCTGGGCTTCTTCTTATTTATCTATTTATTTATTTCCTTTATTTGTAGCCTGCTTTTCTTACTGAGACTTAAGGTGGATTACACAGTGTAAGTCAATGCGATCAGTAGGATGAGAAATCTAAGAAGCGGTATAATAGGACCGCATTGTTAAACAAAGCATAAATTATGAGACGTGATATGTTAAACAACTGAGGAAATGGTATAAATATAACAAGAAAGCAGTGAGAGTAGGATCATATGTACAGCAAACATACACAGTGGCTGTGATTATATGCGCAATTAGACCCACCACAGGCACAAATGCCAGGCAGATTTAAAGGGCACGCTCAGACAAGAACATCTGGGAAGCGCCCCGCAGCCCTCTGCAACCCATTCTGCTCCGCCGCAGAAGTGGAGCTAAAAGACACCAGGGAGAATCTGGTAGAAAACAGGTTGCGATGGGCCATGGACTGACTTTCCCCTGTCTGATTGCTCCAGTGCGCTCTCATGGCGTCGGGATGGTCTGAGCAGGCCATCCTGACTCTGTGCCATAGTTTCCCCCCACCCCCTCAGTATGCGCATCATCGCAGACTCCATAGGGAGCCTTCAGTGCGGAGATGTGATTCATCGATTCCTTGTTTAAGCGCATTGGAAACAAACGCGGGGGGTGGGGGAGACCCAACTCACCTGTGGTTGCGTCTGATCATGCAGTGGCAGGCTGTCCTCACAGCTTCCAAGGACTGTGTGGTGGCACAACTGCGGGTCAAATTCCTCCGGAGAAAATAGCCTTGCTTCCCCCCCATTCTTTCTGGTGTGTGTGACCGCAACCAGTGAAATAGTTACAGGCCCATTCCTATTATAAATGGGTCCTCCTGAGCTATTTTGTTTTTATACAGTCCTATTGCCTTTCTGCGGTGGCTCGAGTGGTTAAGACGCTGAACTGCAGGCTGTGAAAGGTCAGTAGTTCAGCAGTTCAAGACCTGGGTGCCGCAAGACGGAGTGAGCTCCCGTCTCTAGTTCCAGCTCCTGCCAATCTAGCAGTTCGAAAGCAAGAAATTGCAAGTAGATAAATAGGTACCACTTTGGTGGGAAGGTAACAGCGTTCCGTGCACCTTGGTGTTTAGTCATGCTGGCCACATGACCACGGAAACGACTTCGGACAGCGCTGGCTCTTTGGTTTTGAAACAGAGATGAGCACCGCAACCCTAGAGTCGGAATCGACTGGCTTTTGAGCAAGGGAACCTTTACCTTTTATTGCCTTTCTAAAAAGGATCTTTTGAACAATGCTGCTTTGTGTAATGACAGAAGCGTGGAAGTCTTCCTGGCCTTCTCAGGCAGGCCATTCCACAAGGTGGGGGGCCAGAGTGAGCATGGTGTATGGGCCATTGCTGATCTTGTCCATTTGCAGGGTGGCACTTGCAGAAGGCCCTGCTCAGATGAGCAAATCTGTTGTGGCAGGTCATAGCAGGAGTTTCGGTCCTGTAGACATGAGGGTGCAAGGCCATGAAGGGCTTTGTATGTAATAGCAGTACCTTGAACCGAAGCCAGTAACTGATGTGCAGCCAATGGAGCATATGCAGGAATGGGCGTGATATGCATGCTCCAGTTAGTTCACAATAGTAGCGAAACTGCAGCATTCTGTACCAACCAGTCACTCTGAGTTGTCTTCAGAACCAGATCAATGTAGAGTGCATTAGACAGTCTAGTCTTGATGTTCCTGTGGCGTGCATCCTGGCAGCCAGACCAGCCCAGATGATGTAGGGGGCCATCTTCCAGGCTAAACTAAGTTGGAAGAAAGCTTATTTTGCTATTACATTAACTTGCTTCTCCAGCAGTAATGCTGGAACCAGTATAACCCTTGCTCTTAATTGAGCCAGCAAGGGTCAGCGGAATTCCATCAAAAATGGGAAGCCCCGTGTCCTTCAGAATCTCCACCTTCCCAAACAGCACTTGCCTTTTCTGGGTTTAGTTTTGATTTATTTGTAACTACAACAGTCAGGCAGTGGCTCAAGACCTCTGCAGCAGAGGTGTCAAACATAAGGCCCGGGGGCCCGAACCAGCCTGTCCAGGGCTCCAGTGCGGCCTCTGAGCAGCTAGTGCAAGGGAGGGAACAGGAGACTGCTTGGGAGGAGTGAGCAGAGCCACGCATCTGCAGCAGTCAAGCAGCATGGGAGCATCCACCCAGTGCTGCATTGCTGGCTCTCCAGTCCGCCCATGTGGTTTTCCTCTGCACACACATACTCCCCAGTCCGTGGGGCCTTGCAGTGAGGATACAGCAACTCGGAACTTACCAGCTGTTGTCCTTTATACAGTATAAACTCCCGTACCTGCCGTTACGTTTTACGGCATACATGGCCTGGCCCTGCAAAGTGACATTTGTGTCAGATCCACCCCTTGTAACAAATGAGTTTGACATCTCTGCTCTACAGCATTACCAGGATATTTGGATAGACAGAGATAGAGCTGGTTGTCATCAGCATATTGAAGGCACCCAATTCCAAAACTACAAATGAATCCTCCTAAGGGTTTTACATAGAGACTGACTGGGGGGGGGGGGAACAACTGCACCCTGAGGAACCCCACGAGACAAATCCCACACTAGTGACAGCTGGTCTGTGGCTGCAGCTGTTTGGGTCGCCTCAGCAAGATGGCATGGTCCACTGTCTCCATCTGATAGCCCAGCCTACCACACTGAAAAGTGCCCAGAGCACATGAGTTATCTAAGAAGACTTGAAGAAGACCTCAGTCGCTATTACTGGAAGGTTGAACCCTGAGGCTGAGCCTCTGCCTTTGGCACTGTTCCCTTTTACAGCATGTGAAAGGAAAACCTTCCCCCTAGTCTATCAGTTTGTGCAGTCCCAGAGAGCAAAACAACTCATGCCATCAATATCCATACTTACATAGAATCAGAAAACTCTTCCAAAACCAATGAAACTTTGCACTAATTGGCAGAAAATGAAAATGCTATGCACAATATCTTCAATTGAAAATGGACCCTGTTTGGTGGGAAGATCAGAACTATTCTGGTTGGACAATGTCCCTATCAGGCAAACATCTCCTGAGTTAGCTGCTATAGATTTTCCAGGTTGTCTGGCTGTGGTCATGGCATTGTAGGACCTGACGTTTCACCAGTAGCTGTGACTGGCATCCTCAGAGGCATAACACAGAAAAATGGAGTACTCTCTGTGTCAAGGTGAGAAGAAAAATGGTAGGCAGGTAATTTATATCTACCCTGGAAGGTGGGGTAGGGCTGAGTCATTATCTTGTAGGAGTTCCCCAGGCTATGAACATGCTAATGGAGGAGATTTCCTGAGGAGGTTCTTTTGTATGTGGATTGGCTGTTGAAATTCTAATCTTATCTGTAGTGCTATTGTTTTTCAGGACAGGAAACCATGCCCTATTTATTTTAAAACTCTCTTCTTTCCTGTTGAAATTGTGTTTATGTTTATGAATTTCAATGGCTTCCCTGTGTAATCTGACATGGTAATTGGAAGTGTTGTCCAGCCTTTCAGTGTCTTGGAACAAATTACTGTGTCCTGTTTGAGTTAGGCTATGTTCAGCCACTGCTGAATTTTCAGGTTGGCCAAGTCTGCAGTGTCTTTCATGTTCTTTTATTCTTGTCTGAATGCTACGCTGTGTGGTCCTGACATAAACTTATCCACAACTGCATGGTATGCGGTATACTCCTGCAGAAGTGAGGGGGTCTCTTCTGTCTTTTGCCGATCATAGCATCTGTTGTATTTTTCTGGTGGGTCTGAATACTGTTTGTAGGTTGTGTTTTTTCATAAGTTTTCCCATCTGATCAGTGATTCCTTTGATATATGGTAAAAACACTTTTCCTGTGGGAGACTGTTTTCCCTCAGTTGTTTGTTTTACCTTTGGTTGAATCGTTCTTCTGATTTCATTCTTGGAGTAGCCATTTGCTTGAAGTGTGTGGTTTAGACGATTTAGTTTGTCGTTGAGAAAGTGCAGTTCACATATCCGTCTTGCACGGTCTACTAATGTTTTGATTATGCCTATTTTTTGCCAAGGGTGGTGATAGAAGTTTTTGTGTAAATAACAGTCCGTGTGAGTTGGTTTTCTGTAGGCCTTGTGACCTAACTGGAGGTTAGCTTTGTGGATGACCATGATATCTAGAAATGAGAGTTTACTCTCAATTTCTTTTTCCATAGTGAATTATATGTTCGGGTGGATGTTGTTGAGGTGGTCTAAAAACTCCATCAGTTCTACTTCTACATGGCTACATGGCTCCAAATGATAAAGATATCATCTATGTACCGGAACCAGTTTCTGGGGTGCAGATTCTAAAGCTCTTTTTTCAAACTGTTCCATGTAGAAGTTTGCTATAACTGGGCTGAAAGGGCTTCCCATGGCAACCCCATCCATCTGTTCATAGAATTTGTTATCCCATTGGAAGTAACTGGTTGTCAAACAATGGTGGAATAAGGCTCTTATGTCATCCGGAAAAATGTAATTAACAAGCGCGAGTCTGTCTTTTACCGGAACCTTGGTAAAAAGAGATACCACAACAAAACTGAAGAGTATGTCCTGTGGGTTAAGTTTCAGAGAACTGATTTTGTTGATGAAACGTGTTGAATCTTTGACGTTATGTTGTGGTTTTTCTGATGAGTTATCTCCTGAGTTATAATTTCCTTTGCTGTCCCTCCCACTGCCTGGAAACCTCCCTCCCAGTGCCTGGAAAACCTAAAACAGACAGTGAAGTACCAGAATAACTGTCAGATGGTTTCCGGTCACTCCCAAATGTCAGAGATTATTTGGCTTGGATTCAGAGCATTTACAATTTTAATTAATGGGTGTTATTCAGATGAATAGCAAACTCCTGTCTTTATCCCAGATGTTAACTGGCCTTTTGGCAGCCTCTACTGGCTTTCTTTTACCGAGACTACTGAGAGATGGGAGGTGTAGAAGGCTCCCTACTCAAGTGGCCCTGGGTTAGCCTGTATTCCTGGGTGGAGCTGAGGAGCTCTTCCTGACACTGGCACAACTAATCTGTGGGCTTCTCTTTTCAGGGTCCCCGTCTCGTGATGTCCTTTTGGTCTCAGCTATCATCACCATCAGCCTTAGTGTCACCATTGTTCTGTGTGGGATCTGCCAATGGTGCCAGCGCAAACTGGTAAGTTACAACGGTGTGCAGTCAGCAATGCTACGAGGGGAAATTCAGAACCAGTGGAAAAAAAGCTTTTCCTGAGCAAACCAGCTGTTTAAAAGCTTGGAAACTTCAGAGCCCTCTGTGCTCGAATGCAATGGAATAGGCTGCATGCTTCTGGGGAGAGGCAGGCAGGAATTTAATTACAACGCCGGTTGATAATAATAACGGTGTTTATACGGTGCCCCCCTAGTCCCTGCTAAATGCTTGGGGCATAACACCAGCAATTAAAGTGGGACTATAGCTGTATTCCAACAACAGTAATTAAAGGATCAGGAGCTACAACACAAGAAGCCAAACCAAGCAGACGAAGGGACTGGGAAAGGGCAAGGGCTGAAAGCGGGAAAGCAGGTGGAGAGCAGAGAAGAGCAGATAATTACGGATCCTAAAAGATGGAATGGGAAGGAAGGGGACAAAGATGCTTTGGAGGTGGGGGAAAGACAAACGCAGACTCCTGGCAGCGGCCCACCCACCACTCAAATCGACCTATTAAAAAAAGGTAGAGGAAACTTTCTTATATTAAACCAAAGGACGTGGAGGGAGCTTTGGGAAGACGGTTTCATGCTGATAAAGGACTGTAGGTGGGGAAATCATTAAGCAGCCTCTCTCGGTCTGTGGCTCTTCCATTCACCCAGACTCTCAGCATAGGCAGGCTAATATTCAATTTTTAAAAAACAATACAGAGAAAGAAACACAGGATTCCATGTAATTTGAGCCTGATCACAATGGAGTAAAGTTTCAGTTTATAAATTTCAGAGGGGAGGAATGGGGGTGGGGCGAAGGGGGCGAAGGGGTTTTTTTTTCTTACTTTTTCTTCCCCTACAGTTTCCTTCAGATAAAATTCTACCCCTAAACCATTTTTATTCTCACTTGGAGAATAAACCATAGATAAAAGGGTTACACCAATCTTATGCTAAAACTAAAATAATTATGCTCAATGGCTCTATATGAATTGCTTTTATTGTTAAAAGACTGACAGATCTTTAATTATAGAGTTCTTCCTTGAGGCCCTTTTCTTCCCCCTTCAGTTCTTTGAAAAGAAAGTTGGCTTGCTTTCTACCCACTTACTTGTCTCTCTACAAGCAAAAGGAGGGAAAGAAAGCCTTGTCACTATTGAAGTAATCCAAGAGGGAGGAGCAATTTCGGTATAATGTGGGAAACCATTTGTAGCCACTGTTGGCCTGTTCCCTTGACCTTTCCCAGTCCTGATTCATGTCTTTGGAGAAAGACGAGTGAAATCCTGATGCCAGCTATAGCCAAGCCCTTAGACGGAAGCAGCTTTCCCTAGAATACACGCCTGACTTTATTGGAGCAAGGACGTTCTCTCGTAGCCCATGTAACCATCAGCTTGTGCTCTGAGGCATGATGATTTGATTACCCAGACTGCGCTGGCATAGCCACACACCCAGGGATGTTAGAGCATTGCCAAACACCCAAACACAAAGACACTTTGCAGAGGGGACTGTCGCAGGTAAGCTTTTGCACCAGTTGCAAAATGATGTGTTAAAAGGGTTTTTTATGCTCAATCCATCTCTCTCATCCTCTGTTCCTCCCCTATACTGAGCTATAGAAGCAAAAATGCCTCTCTCTTATCTTGGAAATCCCACAACTGAATCAATCTTTTTGCATTCTGCTCATGCGTTCTGATAAAACTTACTAGTCAAGCATGCTACCAGGTCCCAGGTTGCCAGCCCCAGGTCCATGTGGGGGTTCCCCCACTTCTGGGGCCTCCAATCCGCTACCGGCCAGCTGGCTGGTGGGGGAAGCCCCACCTCCCAGCCCTGCCCCCAAGAGCGGCCACCTGTCTGGCAACCCTGACTACAGTTTCTCTACAGCTGAGCAAGTGACTGTTTTATCTGCTGCAATGGTAATGGACTGTGTTCTGAACTGTGATAAACTTCAAGCAGCCAGGTATGGGGAAGCAGCAGAGGCAACTTGTTTACATAGAAATCTTCTGGAATGAGTCTAGAAAGGCTGCATTTGGATCCAAAACCCTCGCTCTTCACCATTTTAGCATGTTTATTTCTGGCTAAAGATCTTCCATGCCCTGGCAGGGTGTCCCCCTCTCCGCAACATGGAGGGTTTTCCAGGCAATCAGATGCCCTGAATAAGATGTCCCAGGCTGGACTGATCTCATCAGCAACGTCAGCCCTGCTTAGTCCCTGGGTGGGAGACCACCAAGGAAGTCTAGGGGTGCTTCGCAAGGGAAGGCAATGGCCGAACCATCTCCGTTTATCTCTTGCTTTGAGGAGTCTGTGGTCAGCTGCAACTTGATGTCGCTTTCCGACGCGACTACTTCCGGCTACCCTTACATAGCCCACTGCTGTGCACTCGACCCGGATGTCCTTCTGTGGCACTAAAGGCAAAATCAACGTATTTTAAAGCAATGAGGCTCAATCCCTTACCCAGTATCTCACAACTGGAGTCATATTCACACGAGTCTGATTTCTAATCACCAGCAGGCAGAGGACTGTTGATTGATTAGTTTGCTAACACAAAGCAGACTAACTACCCAAACACATTAATTAGTCCTGTTACTCCAATGTCAGTAAAGCAAAGTATTTCATGCAATGATCACTTGAGACTGAGCAGCTCTCTTGAGAGATGCCTTATAAATTCCATAAATAAATGAATGCTATCGGAGATCTTGCCTCTGATTCAGGCAGCTAATTCTCTCACCTGCAAGGGGAAACGGACACCACCAATAACTGAGCTTCAGCCTGTGGAATCGTTTCCAAGAAGCTGATGAACTGTGTTCTGTTCATACCGTGTACACACAAAGCAAACATGCAAAGTCTTGGCTGGCATCCAGAATGAGTGTTGGTTCACCTGGGGGAGATTCTTCTCGAGTGCATAATTGCCTGGCATGTCTTGGTGGGAGATGTCGGTTGCCTTCTCTTGCTGTGTTTCCTTCCCAAATGGTTCCAGATTCTTGGCTAGGTGAAGGCATATGTGCTATTCTCATCTCAAGCTCACAGCTGTCAGAAACAAAATGGATTCTGCTTGTGTTAATGCCAAAGAAAGACCCTGCTGTGTCAGTGCCTTCGCCTGCTATTTCGTTTATTATCTTTTCGCTGAGTGCCATTCAGACATGGAAGGAACCGAGGCATCATTCCCTCGAGGTTGCATTTCTGTGCATTTTTCACTTTCCATGTACTCAAAACACCATATTTCATACTAGAGGAAATGTGATTTTCTTCCGGGCTAGCACATTCATTGCAATTGCAAATGTTGTTTGAAATGTGCAAGTGTCTTGGGGGACATTGCTTGTGAAGTGACTGGTGGCAGGTGACACACCCCATGCCTGCAACATATTGTGGCTTGTTGTGCATTTTATGTGATTTTTAAAACATTCTAATGGATGAGCCCTCCTCTGCTGAACCTCTGTAGTGTGGGAGCACTCACCTGGACTTTTTTTAAAATTGAAAGCTTCTTCCTGTGACATAAATGGGGATGAGAGGCAAATTTCCTGCCAGGCTTCCACAATTTAATTGCCTGAATTTCCCCACTCGAGTGTGGGAATACTTGCCTGGCTAGCCCCAGCATTTCACAAACCTTTCGGGGTTTTTTATTTCATGAAGTTCACTTCTAAACTTTTTATTAATCTGTGTGTGTGTGTGTGACATTGTCAATAACAAGTTGAGCTATGTTTGGAACGCAGCGTGCACATCTAACCTAATTTTTAATTAAGAGGGGGAAGCAACAATATGTCAGTCAAGAAGGTCCTTCTTCTCCTGTCAAAGATTGCCAGCCTCAGGGTGGGGCCTGTTCTCCTGGAATTACAGTTGGTCTCCAGACTACAGAGATCAGATCCCCCGGAGGAACTGCTGGTTGGGAGGTGGACTCTATAGTGTGCCATAGAGAAGCAGATATCCTAGAATGACATCACATCTTTGGTGAGCTTGCTCCCTAGGCACTGCCCCCAGATTTCCAGAAATTTCCTAAGCCAGACTTGCCAACACTACCTGTCAACTTTGTGTATCTGCTGCTTTTTTGTTTAAAAAAAAACAGATTTTATTGGGATATACCATACTTCACAATTTAGCTAAAACAATATAAATCATATCCTTTTCTTCAACTTCCCTTCCCCCCCTGTTGGTTCCCAGCATTGTTTCCACCGTTTTATCAATACTTAATACATATTGATTCACTGTTATCATATAAATTCTACAGGTAACGCAGTTTACTTATTTACAACTACTTCTAGTACTTATTGATTGTATACATTTGTTACATCTCTAGTAATTTCCCAAACTAAATATGCTATCTTTCATTTCCCAGTGTTTCTCTATATATTCTTTAAAGTCATTCCAATCTTCCAAAAAAGTTTCTGCTTCTAAGTTGTTAAGTTTTCTTGTCCATTTATCCATTTCAGCCATAAATAGCAGTTTTCTTAACCAGTCCCAGAGATCAGGGATTTTTTTTGCTGCTTTTTTGTTTCATTTTACTGGGGACTTGTGCACAAATGTAGTTTATTTATCATATCCGTGTCAAGTATTTCCTCCAGTGTGCTTAGGGCAACACATAACCCTGTGAATCAGGTTAGGCCTGCTAGGGAGCTTCACCGTTGACTGGAGATGTGAACCCTGGCCTCTTCAGTAGTTCAACCCTTTGTCCATTACAGCGCAACGGCTGTCTGATAGCGGCAGGCATGTACTGATCACCGAAATAAGAACTTAATACGATCCATCTCTAGCAGCTTGACATCTTTCCAGTCCTGACAGGAAAGTAGTCGAGACCAAGATAAGCAATGAAGAGAGAAGCCCAGGCCCCAGCTGGCATGCAGGACTTTGCCAGACCCAAATATATGCAAGTTTCAAATTCACGGCACCACACACGAGTCGTGTAAGGGAGACTGCAGCAGTGCCAGGCCAGAGTTCTGCACTGGTCTGGGATCCAGACCTTTTTTTGTGATTTCAAAACTGTGCCATACTTGTGATCAAAATAATTTTTGGCTCTGACAATCCAGAGAAGTAATGCATGCGCACTCTCACGCCATTTGCTGTCTTGAGCCACTGGAAGCTACTTGCCCCCCAGCTCACAGGAGCCACATGTATTTATCCAGCTCTTATCTCCATTCCTCTCCCCTCTCCCAAAGTCCACAATAGGTCAGAGCTTATTCTGAGAAGTAAAGCGAGTGGTCCTGTCCATCCCTCTTATTGCTTCGGTTAGACAAATTAACCCAAGCTCATGACCACAACTTCCATGTTCTGATTCAATTTGTCTGCGAGCTTATCTTTTTCAGAATCAGCGGCCTGTACGTTAGGTAGTCGCATTAAACTTTAAAAAGTGCACCACACTTCCCCAGCGCACAGACACTGAGGCAGCTAACAAAGGGCTATTCTGCACGGGGTTTTTTTTCATCCATTCTGGCCCCTGACTGCTTCAGTGTATCCCATTAGTTTTGCATGCATTTTTGTGCCTTTAGTTTTAACTTTTTGTTGTCGTCCCCGTCCCCCGTCCCCAGTTTTTTCCCAGCTCTTTTGAGACAACTTTTACCTGATATCTTTCTGGAAGCCAATTTTTAGCCGGCTTTTTCCTAGTGCCCAATGGCTGTATCGGTTTTCTTTGACCTGCCCACCCCTGCACACCTCCAGCCCACTTTCAACGACTGTTGTCATGGTTAAACCACACCCTCTCTCCCCGCAGCAGTGGTTTTGATTTTTTAAAGGCTCTAAAATATCAGTATAATGCTGTAGTGTTGTAATGATTTTAAGCAGGTTCTCTGAATTTCCAGCTTTCTTTCTGTCATTCTTTTTAAGTAAGTCTCTAGTCTTTCCCGCATGGAGGTATAAGGGAAGAAAATAGAGGCTTATTTTTTTAGTGAAAGCTGGAAATTCAGAGCACCTGCTTAAACTATCATTACAACTCTACAGCATTAGGGCTGTTTTTAAAAAGAAATAAGAGGGGTGAATAACACTGATAACACTGATAACAACAAGGATGACGATAGCACCATCCCTTGAAAAATCTCATTATTTAGAAGAGAAGAAGAGATTGGATTTATACCCCGTCCTTCACTTGGAGTCTCAGAGCAGCTTACAACCTCCTTTCCCTTCCCCTCCCCACAACAGACACCCTGGGAGGTCAGTGGGGCTGAGAGAGGTCTTTCAAGAACTGCTCTTTCAGGAACAGCTGTGCCAGAGCATGTGCAAGTGGAGGAGTGGGGGAATCAAACCCAGTTCTCCCAGATTTGAGTCCGCACACTTAACCACTACCCCAAACTGGCTCTCTTTAAGCCACATGCAGGGGAACTAACTGTCTCCACAACTGGGAAAATGCAGAGGGAGGGCAGACGTGAGGAAGGACCATGGCCAAACCAATTGTAATGCTTGTGGATCAACCCCCAAGAAAATCAGGAGTAACTCCAGCAAGTGGAAAACATCTAAAATCCCAGTACATTAGAGGGCGCCAGTGGCATCTGATTTCCATAATCTGGGATAGGCTGTTTTCTTTATTGTTTGTTCATTCTCAACCTTTTCATTTTTTAAAATTAATGTTAAGATATTTACTTTATTTACATACCGCCCTCCCCGTGAGTGGGGTCAGGGCGGTTTGCATCAATCTTAATGTAATACCATTAAAAACAACCATTAAAATAACAATTTAAAACAATAGAACCGTAAAATACCGTGTAAGCAAGTTAGTTCTGATGGGTACCCCGACATCTATTTGGATCCAGGACACTGGAGGGGCGACAGCCAGGAGGGAAGAGGGACATCTGCTGCCTCAACCAAAGGCCCGGTGGCAAAGCTCCGTCTTACAGGCCCTGCTGAACGGTAATACATCCCGCAGGGCCCTGATCTCACCTGGAAGCTCATTCCCCCAGGTGGGGGCCAGGGCCGAGAAAGCCCTGGCCCCAGTCGAGGCTACACGGATGTCCCTGGGGCCAGGGACTGCTAGAAGATGTTGATTTGTGGCCATAAGTGTCTTCCGGGGCTCATATGGGGAGAGGGCAGTCTCGAAGATGAGGCATTTATTTTTGCATTTTGTCAGCATTTATGCTATTAAATAGTGGCTAGCATGACACCTGAGAATATGAACCCACTTTTCTTACCATTGATATGACAGAGATGTGCTTATTCTCAGAGAAACAATGTATCTTACATATATACCCTGTGGCCAAATAAACTGTTTTTTACCTCTGGAGTCTCTTGGCTAAACGAGATACGACGGCAGCAGATCCCCACGTTTAAACCAAGACCTCCCTAATGATGAAGCAAGTGGAGGATGCCTTATTTAGAGCAAAAAGAATGGGTGGGTTGTTGGAATGAGGGAGTCCGCATGCCGGGACACTGGGGGGCACTACATCACTCTAAGGGTGCGTACAGGTGTTATCTCCTTGAATGCAATGCCTTTCTTTGTCTTAACCTGGGAGCCGCCCTCTGACCCTCTCCTCTCTCTCTCCCTTTGTCCTCTCACTCGCTGCACATGGCCTTCCATGGAGACACATGTCTCTACAGGTCTTTCTGGTAGAGACAGTGCCCTCATCCTCCCACACACATGATGCTGGACAGGCTGGCCGGAAAGTAGTCTTTAGACTAGGCTTCTTTCTCTTTCTTTGACTGCAACCTGAATGTGAACTTGATCTACTTGAATAAATGTAAATTTACCATTTTTGCAATACACTTCTTGGGATATTTATTTACTGCAATCAGTATCACGCTTCTATGAGTGGGCAAACTCTGCTATATTAACCAAATATCCTAATATGGGTGACAGATTCAAAACTCTCCCTCTATCTAATGGCTTACTATACCCTGATGTCATTTACAATATTTGCAAATAACCAGTGAGTAGAAGGAGAGTTCAGTGGTCCTCTCCCTCACATCCCCCTTGCCCTTTAAATCAGACCTCCCTCTTTCTGCATGAATGGAGCTTATCCAGTTTTTGTCACTCATATCTGTCACCATCAAGTCTACTATGCATTCCTGTCTAATTTCTTTTACTTAAGAAATCCAGTGTACCTAAATATCACTCCTTTGACAGCAGCACTTATTTTTGAAGGGTGAAAAAGGGAAGCTCATTGTTACGAATGTATCTATAAATGCTATATAAAAAGGGTGCTAGCCAGGCATACAGAATCAAAAACTCAATATGAGCTTGATCTGTTGGCATGGCTGGCATTATTTAAATGTTAAACAGCAATAGTGGCATTAATACCCTTTGCAGAATGGCTTTTGTGTTATTAATACTGGGCACTGATGTAATTTAGTTCCACCAAATTTTGGTTCATGTAAGATTATGGGGAAAGTATTTCACAGACAAATGCTACTAAGCCAGGAATTGCAACTTTACATGAATCGCTGCTTTAACTTGGCTATGAAACCTGAAGCATCTTCTACGTATTAAAGAAACCAGTTGGACTGAGTGTGTAATATGCTAACAAGCCCAAAGTTGTCACTCTGTGAGAGGAAAGGGGGAAAGTGGCTCCGATTCTACCAGATTCTGTATGGGCAACTGTTCTTTTGTCATTGTAAGTGGAAAATTTCAGCGAGACAGCTAGATTTGTGGCCAGCTGCGCCTTAGAGACCAGCAAGATTTTCCGTGTGTGAGGTTTCAAAATCTCTAAGGTGCTACTGGATCCAAATCTGGCTATTCTACCGCAGACCAACATAGCTGCCCTTTGAAACCAATTTTAGCAAGAGCAGCTTATCCTCATACAATGCTGCTACAATTAATGCCAGAATTGAAGGTGTCATTCAGAGATAACCTAGGGATGCCATTTTATGTACATCTGGGAGTAAGAGCCGTTGGCTCAGTGAGACTTACTTTCAAGTTAAGTTTAGGATTGTCAGGTGTTACCTTTATCCCAGTGGGAGGCTCCTGGGTGGCTCCAGGACTTTTCTGGTGTGCGCATGGAGTGCGCGCTCCACAATGGCATCATCTGGAAGTGACATCATCACGCTGGGCATGTTGTTCAGGAAGACGCTCTAGTATTCGGGTTAAAAATCAATGGTTATTCGAATGCTAGAGTGTCCCCCAAATAACATGCCCAGCACAATGACATCACCTCCAGGTGATATTGTGCCAGCCATGTTGGGTGCACCTGGACTCTTTGGGGGTGGGGCTGCCCCTGCCTGCCAACTGGCCAGCAGTGTATTGGGACCACCAAAACCAGGGGAAATCCCACCACCATCGGTGGGTTGGCAACCCTAGTTAAGTTGCATGGGACTGGGCTATGAAAAAAGCTGCAGCTTGTCTTCCTGGGGCTTACATTTACTTTTGCTCTTTCTCCTCTCAGAATCTTACCACTACCTGCCACTGCTTTTCACAAGTTAGGAAGGTAAGAACATAACAGAAGCCAATGTTGGATCAGGCCAATGGCCTCATCCTACCAGTCCTCGAACACCTCCGGTCACACAGTGGCCAAAAATACCAGTTAAAAACATAAGAGCATAAGAGAAGCCAATGCTGAATCAGGACAATGGCCCATCCAGTCCAACATTCTGTCACACAGTGGCCAAAAATAGCAGGCGCCATCAGGAGGTCCAGCAGTGAGGGCAGGACACTAGAAGCTCTCCCACTGTTGCCCCCCTCAGCACCAAGAACAGAGTGCATCACCTGCCCCAGACTGAGAGTTCCTATCTATACCTTGTGGCTAATAGTATAATATTTAATAAAAACAGTTCTGGTACAAATGGTATAGTTATTTCTAGTATTTTATGTAATATCTCATGTATCCAAACCCAATATCTTTTACTTTTGTTACAAGACCACCACATGAAAAAATGAGCCGGTATTTTGTTTACACTTCCAATATACATTTGACATACTTGGATAGTATTTTGCTGAACTATCTGGTGTCATATGCCATCTATAAAGCATTTTATATACATTTTCTTTATATGATATTGCTTTGGTATATTTTATATTAGTTTTCCATACCTTAGACCATTGATCTAATTCTATATTGTGGCCTAAATTTTGTGCCCATCTGATCATTGAAGATTTCACTACTTCATTTTGCATTTTCATATCTAATAGCAATGTATAGAATGACTTTATAAGTTTTTCATCTCTATATAATAGAATTTTGTCCAAGTCTATCGGCTTTTCATAAAAACCAATTTATTTGTCTTTAGCATATCTAGAGTCAAGTTGCACTCTATCCCAACAGTTCAAACATGTATTCTGTTTTTGGAGGATATATCTTGTGCTTTTAAGTTGTTTTTATTATCTAGAAGATCTTCATATCTCCACATTTGGTGTTCCATAAATAAGGAGGGATTTGTAAAAGCTTCCAGTGGTGAGACCCATTTGGGTATTTTTGTATAAAACAGATTTTTAATTTCTTCCCATGTTTTCAACAGTGCTGCTCTTAAAATATATTGCTTAGAGTATTTATGTGTGTTACTTTTTTCATACCATACAAAGGCATGCCAACCTAATTTCAGGTCATAGCCTTCTACCTTTAGAAGTCTTGGATTCTCTTAAGTAATCCAATCTTTCATCCATGTCAGGGCTTCTGATTTATAGTATAAATACCAGTCTGATAGGGCAAATCCTCCTCTCTCCTTTGTGTCCTGTGATACTTTTATCTTTATTCTGGATCTTTTACCTTGCCAGATCGAATGTCTTATCAGTTTGTTCAGTTCTTTGAAATACTATTGATTTTTTTAAATTGGGATTGTTTGAAATAAAAAAAGAAGTCTAGGTAGGACATTCATCTTTACAATAGCTATTCTTCCCATAAATGATACTTGAAGGTCTTTCCAATTTTCCAAATCTTTTTTAATTTCAGACAGGAGTTTCAAATAATTGTCTTTTAATAGTGAACTACATCTGTTGGTTAAGGTTATCACTAAATATTTTATTTTCTTCTGAACTTCAATACTGGAAATCTCTTGTAGCTGTTGTATCTGGTCTTTAGTACAGTTTTTTGTCAGTATTTTTGTTTTCTTAAAATTAATTTTCAGACCAGCAACCTGTCCATATTCCTTTAGTGAATTCAAAAGTTGGATAATAGATATTTGTAGTTCTTCCAAGATGAATACAAGGTCGTCTGTGAATGCTTGTAGTTTATATTCTTCTCCCATTATTTTAAGTTCTTTTGTCTGTGTGTTTTTCTTACTGTATCATTCAATATCTCAAGAGCAAAAATAAATAGTAATGGGGACAATGGACACCCTTGTCTAGTTCCTTTTTGAATTTCAATATTCTGTGAAAAATCCCCATTTACCATAATCTTTGCATATTGTTTGGTGTAAATTGCTTTAACCATTATAAAGAAGCTTTCTCCACATTGCCAAGTTGATAATTGCTCTAACATAAAGGACCAACTAAGATTATCAAAGGCTTTCTCTGTGTCTAGAAAGATCAGTGCCATTTGTTTCTCTGGTTGTGCTTCAAAATATTCAAGTACATTCAAAATAGTTCTTACATTACTTCTAATTTGTCTTTTAGGTAAAAATCCTGCTTGGTCTTGATGAATTGTTTATAAAAGAACTTTCTTCAGTTTAATAGCCAGGATAGATGCGTATATTTTGTAGTCCACATTCAACAATGAGATTGGTCTATAATTTCTAATTTCTACTTCTTCTGTGTCTGGTTTATGAATTAATGTAATCAGTGCTTCATTCCATGTCTCTGGTATTCTCTTCTGTCCAATGATGTTCTGTATTGTATATTTTAATGGTAATATTATTTGATCTTCAAAAGTTTGGTAGAACTCTGCTGGGAGCCCATCTGGGCCTGGGGTTTTCCTTTTCTTTTGGTTTTTAATCGCTTCAGTTAATTCAACAAATGAGATTGGTTCAGTTAAGATTTTTCTTTGGTCTTCTGTAAACACTTTACTATTATGTTTCTTTTAAAAATTATTTAATCTGTTCTTGGTTGGCTTCTCTCTTCTGATATAGATTCTTATAAAAGCTCTCAATAATCTTTAACTCTTTAGGGATATTTTTTTCTTTTCCCATTTCATTTCTCAATGTCTTTATATGTTTCTTGTTGGTTTATTTGCGTTTTCAAAAAAGTTTTGTTTTGCTATTTCTTGTGTTAAAAGACAGTTAAATTGATGTTGTAATTTTTTAATCTTAATCCTTGCTTGTTCCATGGAGGGCTCTGTCTTCATCTTCTCTTCTTCTTTTTTAATTTGCTCTTCAATCTGGATAAATTTTTGTTTCCTTTGTCACCTCATCCAAACATCTTGTCTGATGAGCCAGCCTCTTGCACAGGCCTTAAAAGCATCCCAAACTATATCCATTGAGGTATCAGGTTGCATGTTCAGTTTATCTGCTATAAATTTTTGTTATTTAAAAGTCATAAAAATTTTCTTTGGGGTATCTTGTAATGTCACAAGTAAAGGACTATGATCTGCAAACATTGATGGTAAAATCTCTACATCTACAATGTCATTTATCGTAGGTGTTAAAATCCAAGCCATATCTAACCTTGACCTAACTTTGTCTTGCTGAAAAAAATGTGAAATTTGATTTGTTTATGTTCCTGGTTCTCCATGAGTCCACCAAATTGAATTCTTCTACCAATTGTAAAAAAGTAGTTGGCATTTCATTCCCTTGCTTCTGTTTTCCTGTTTGCTTTCTCCTATCTAGCTCTCTATCAAATACAGCATTGTAATCCCCAATTATGCAGATTTCTTCAAAAGTTTGTTTTGAGATAATCTCCTGTAACAATTTATTAACATTTTCCTGTTCTTGATTTGGTGCATATTAACATTGTTTTGGCTTGTCTCTGTATTTGCACTATCAAGACTCTACCATATCATATAGTAACAATTCTGGATACAGATGGTCTTTGACATAAGTGACTACCCCTCTATTTTTTTTTTTTATCCAATGACACAAAGGTTTTCCCAATTTTTTTTACCTCTAAAAATTTCTGGCCTGTGCGTTTGATGTGGGTTTCCTGCAAACAGATTACATCTAACTGCATCTTCTTAATTTGTTGAAAAACTTGTCTTCTCTTTTGTGGGGCATTCAATCCATTTACATTTATTGAAATTATTTTTAACTTCTTTCTATCCATCTTTCAGATCTCTTTTCCCATTTTGTTTTCTTATCCTGTAATCTCATGACAACTTGGAGTGAAACCATCTTGGGTTTTTTCTTACCAGTCTCTTGTTTCGATCCTGATGCACCTTGTTCCTGAGGTTCTTCATCTGACTTCTTTAAATGTCCTTCTTCTTCCTAAGCTCCTGGGACTTCTCCATATGTCTTCAAAAAGTCCTCTACTTTAAAAGTTGAATTTATTCTATGTCCTTTACCTTCCTAAGTAAAAAGAATGCCTTCAGGGAGCAACCATCTATACGATATTTAAATTTTCTTTAAAAGGTTTCTAAATTGTCTGTAATCTCGTATTTTTTCTTTCACCCTCCATGGACCCTCTTTTAATATTCTAATTCCAGTTCCCTGTATTTGAAGAGTTTTTCATTTGAGGTCTTTAAAATGACATCTCGTGTGGTTCTTTTGTGAAATCTTCTGTGGACTTCCCTAGGTACTTTATTTCTTTTTGCATATGCAGAATTCATTCTAAAAGCCGTGTCAATCTCTTCATAAATTTCTTTTGTGTTTTCTGCCTCCATATAATCTGTTAAGATCTGTGCCATATTTGTTTTTGACATCTTCATCTTTTTTTTCAGGGATGTTCTGGAATCTCAAAATATATGCTGCTTTTTCAATCTCCAATCTTATAACTGTATCTTCTATCAATTCTTGTTTAGCTTTTATGTCTTGTATTTGCTGGCCCAACTCCTCAGATTTATTTTCTAGTTGATTTCTTGTCTTCACCAGAGTAGTTATCTCTTGTTTATTTTCCAATACTTGTTTTTTAATTTCATCTGTTTGGGAGGTCATCTGCTGGGCCAAGGAGTCCAATTTTGCTTTTATAGGTTCCACAGCATTACTCACAGCAGAAGGAACAGCAGTTTCTTTCTTTTGGGGGGGGGCTTGAAGGGGATTTTTTTTATTGCATTTTATATAAGACTACAAACTACAACTCAGAAAAAGGGAGGGGGTACTAACACTAAAGAGAAAAGCAAAGCAAACCCACACTACACTAAAAACCCAAAAGTAGGAGATCTTGTTGCTCCCAAAAGTAAAAAATAAACACCAAATAATCCATCATACTCCAATGAAAAGATCAAAGAATCATAGAGGAGCCAATAAACTGTTATATTCTAGTAAGAGGCAAAAAACCAACACCAGAAGGAAAATATAAGATCAAACAGGGTAGAGCCAAATGGGAAAAGAAAGATCCAAGTTCCAAATTGGTGCTCTCTGGAAAATCCATCCAAAAACTTGCAGTGTCCCAAAATATTATTTGCAAGCCACAGTAAAATTATCCACAGTTGTACAGGCAAGCTATAATCCAATTATGATCAAATTATACTCCAAGGAAGAGAGGAAAGCTATGGGATCTCTTCCAAATCGGTGCCCTCTGATAAATCAATCCAAAAATTTGCAGTGTCCCAAAATATTATTTGTAAGTCACAATAAAATTATCCACAGTTATGTAGGGAAGCTATAATTCAATTTTGGTCAAATTATACTCCAAGGAAGAGGGAAAAGCTGTGGGGTATCTCCCACCAACTCTGAAATTTCAGGCAGAAATCCAGTAAAATGTTCTTCCAATAATAAGTCTACTTAAAACCAAATTTTTGCAGAAGTACTTTTTTTACTGTAAATTGGGCAAAGTTTCTTGTTGAAATAGAATAATAGAAGCACAGTCTTTCAGGCTCGTTTATGCTATTTCCAGTAAGAGGGAGACAGAAAGTAAACTAAAGCCAGAGCAGCACTTCCAAGCCATTTACCTAGGAAGGGGGGGGACTTCCACCTTTCCTTTCATTTTGCCCGTAGCTTTAAACTATGAAGGGGCCTTAGGTCTTAAAAAAGAAAAAAGAGAGAAAAAGAAAAAAATACTCAAGTCTGTGTTGTTCAGCTACTCACGGTGCTATCAGTTTGTGGTTTAAATCTTCTTCAGTTGGAGTACAGCTTCTTTAAGCCATTGATCACGTCTCAGTGCTCAATGGCTGCACTCGAGCATTCTCTCTCAGGTCCTTGCTTCAGGATGATCTAGGGTCTACTCACATACCAGCATATGTGAGAGCCCCTGGATCAAGTCCCCTGCAATGAGCCTCCCTCTGGAAAAGCTCAGTGAGGTCTGGGAAGCCCCGGATCCCCCACTGGGGGCCTGGAGATTCAGCGGTTCCATGGGAGCTCTCCCGAGACCATCTGAATGCAGTGTTCCATAAACCGAAAGTCTTCCTTCCTTTTATCTGTTCTAACCCGACTGCTCAGCAATTTCATGGAGTGCCCATGAGTTCTTGTATTGTGAGAAAGGGATAAAAGGATTTATTTCTCTACAGGTTCTATCCCATGAATAATCTTGTAAACCTTGATCATGTCACCCCTTAGCCGTCGTTTCTCCAAGCTAAAGAGCCCCAAGCGTTTTAACCTTTCTTCATAGGGAAGGTGTTCCAACCCTTTTATCATTCTAGTTGCCCTTTTTTGCACTTTTTCCAATGCTATAATATCCTTTTTGAGGTGTGGTGACCAGAACTGTACACAGTACTCCAAATGAGGTCACACCATTGATTTATACAGGGTATTATGATACTGGCTGATTTGTTTTCAATTCCCTTCCTAATAATCCCCAGCATAGCATTGGCCTTTTTTTATTGCAGTCGCACACTGTCTCAACATTTTCAGTGAGTTACCTAGTACAACTCCAAGATCTCTCTTGGTCAGTCTCTGCCAGTTCAGACCCCATCAACGTGTATTTACAGTTAGGATTTTTGGCTCCAATGTGAATCATTTTGCACTTGGTCACATCGAATCCCATTTGCCACGCTGACATCCACTCGCCCATCCTCGACAGATCCCTTTGGAGTGCCTCACAATCCTCCCTGGTTCTCACCACCCTGAACAACTTCGTGTCATCTGCAAATTTAGCCACTTCACTGCTTCCTCCCAACTCCAAATAATTAATAAACAAGTTAAACAGCATCAGACTGAGTACTGATCCCTGTGGCACCCTCTGCTTACCACCCTCCATTGAGAAAATTGCCCATTTATACTTACTCTCTGTTTCCTATTAATTAGCCAGTTTTTGATCCACAAAAGGACTTGTCCTTTTAATTCCGTGACTATTGAGCTTACTTAGGAGCCTTTGATGAGGAACTTTATTGAAAGCTTTCTGGAAGTCAAGGTAAACAACATCTATTGGATCCCCCTTGTCAACATGTTTGTTCACTCCCTCAAAAAACAGTAACAGGTTAGTGAGTCAAGATCTTCCTGTACAGAACCCATACTGAGTCTGCCTCAATAGTTTTTGTTCATCAGTGTTCCTACTAATTCTTTCCTTAATAACAATTTCCACCAACTTATCTGGTATTGACGTCAGACTGACCGTCCTGTAATTTCCTGGATCTCCTCCGGAACCCTTTTTAAAGATGGGAGTGACATTAGCTACCTTTCAGTCCTCAGGAATGGAGGCAGGTTTTAATGAAAGATTGCATATTTTTGTCAGGAGATCCACAAAGCAGCTTATGGGCCTTGGATTGCTGTTGAACTAGTTCATCCATTGGTTTGTTGCTGGAAGCAAGAGAAGTAGTACCTACAGAACAATGCCTAGAGTGACTTGAAGGGGTTTTTTTTTCCATATCATTTCCTTCCCTATACTGTCTGTGTGCAGCCTGTAGTTATTTGCTTCTGACATGTAGACAAAGAATTCACTACATGGCATTAAATATACATACATCCCCACGACCATCAAAAGCCAAGCCTTCCCAGAAGTTATCTCGAGTCTTTTGCAGGCTGGAAGGGTGGGGGGAAATAACAAGAATTTGCAAAAGACTAAAAACCTCAGTTGCTTTTAAGAAATTGCACCCCTTGAGAGGACAACTCCAAATCATCTTGGATTTGCTGAGAGTAAAACTCCTATTATTGTTGTTCTTATTAACTGCAAGCTGCGGCATTTTCAAAATAATTATTTCTCCCTACACAGGAACAGAAGTAATAAAGTGGATTTATGAAAGGCCTGCAAGGTATAGACAGAAACTCAGGGGGGAGGTATAGACAGAAACTCGGGGGGCAGTGGGGTAGCACAGCACAATTGTTTTGATGTTATAGATGGAAGCCTAAAAAATAGCATGGGGGTTGTGTGAAGAGATAAAAGAGGTCCAGGGTTTGTGATGGAGCAGATGATCCTTGTTTTGCGGTGGAGTGAGGGTTTATTGATGGGAAATCCTGTCAGTGAATGAAGATGTGAAACCCGTGAGAAAATACTGCGGAGCATGTCTTCGACACGGTTGTTGCAGCTTTTATTATTTAGCTTGTTAGGAGATGTGATAATTGAATGCTTTGGTGCAGCTTAAAGGGAAGTTTTCAAGTAATATATATACAAGTAGAAACCTATGTGGGGGAAAATTCATAGTGCATGTATTTTTGCTTGTATCATTTCCGTTTTTGGTTACATTCCACTGCCTTTTTCTTTTACCATCAAAAGTACAACTCTTTTGAAGTTTTAACTATTGTTTCTCAACTTTTATTTATATTGCTCATTCTTTTCAGTATTTTTCATATATTTAAAATTCCCTTTATTACATCTGTATGTATTATAAAAGAAAGTCCCCTCGGTGTAAAATCAACGCCCAGGCCAAACCCCTAGACCTAGAAACACAAAATTCTGGGAAAACATTCCTACTCTGACATAGATGCTCACTAAGAAGGGACTTCTAGAAATTTGACCCCTAAGGGGGTCAAAAGGGGTAAAATGTGCTCCCCCTTGGCTTCTTATGTGGCTGCTGTCAGGGTCCCAGTCAAATCACGCTCCACACAGTCTTTCTTTAGAAAGTTTATTAGTAGAAATGAGATGCTGAGGTTTGGACTTCTTTGTCAGGACTGGAGTACAAATGGTGGGAAGCTGTGTATAACCAAAACCTGCATTCCATTCGTATGCATTCTCACTACTAACAGAACCATGACAGATATACGTTCCGTCCTGGGTTTCGGTTTCCGGCGTTGCGAATGGCGGCCACCTTTTGGGAAGCTCCCAGAGGTGGTTAGCCCACACGCAGTTTGGGGGGGTCTTTGCAGGTTTGCAAGACCCTAGTGAGCCTTAGGTAAAGGCTCCAAACCGGGGGCGCTTGGGGAGTAGCCTCTTTGCCGGCAGTCAGCCAGGAAATTGAGGCTTTCTCCCCGCCCCAATCGGCCCCGCTGCGGTGTGCCCGCAATGGGACTTAGCAACGCCACCGATTTCCAACAGGAGTGAGGAACAGCGATGATTTAAAGCAAAAAGAAGAAACGGCAGGAACCGTGAGTTGGAGGTCTGAATTTGAAGCGAAACCCGAGCCCTTCCCCCGTAAGCGAATAAGCGGCTGAGGAGGGGGAATTCCCCCCACTGAGAAGCGGGATTTGCATAAGAAAGCTAAGGGGGATGAAAGGGAAGAAGGGTTGGTGAAATTACCTTTGGGGTGCCATTGAAGCGAATGAGTTAGCGGGACTCCTGAGCGACGCGTCACGAACTTTTATAAAGTAAACAAATACAAGAAATGTCTGCCATGAAGAAGGTCCCTTTGAAAATTGAGAAGAAGGGGGCGGGACTTCCGGTCCGGGTAATCCCCCTCCAGAGCCGACTGTCAGTCAACAGACAAGTGAGCTACTGCACCCTCTGCTGGTCCAAATACAGAAAATCAGCGAAACCTTAACTAATATGGAAGGTGTTCTCAACAGTCAACAGAGGCAACTAACAGAGACGTCAAAGAAGATGGAGGAGATCGCACAGAAATGTTTGGTCTCGTCGGAAGACATCGGAAAAGTGAAGAAAAGGGTCAACAAGTTAGAAAAGCATCAGGATGTGCAAGAAAAAGAATTTTGATGTTGCAAATGGAAAAATCGAATCTGACTCTTCGATTTCAGGGCATTAAAGAAGAAGAGAAGGAAGATCTCAGATCTATACTTGTGAATGCCTTGGCACCCGTAACTGGCAGAGTTCAGCGTGAGTTAAAAGAAGAAATGGATAAGGTATATAGGGCCTACTCCACATTTACAAAAAAAATAATCTGCCAGCAGAAGTGGTTGTCAAGTTTGTCAAGCAGAGTACCAGAGATCAAATCTTGCGTGCAGTTGCAGCGGTGCCCTTGAAAATTGGGGAGCAGACCATCAGAATATTGAAAGATGTGCCTTACGAAATCCGGATGAAAAGGAAAGCTTATAAAGGATTGACCACTTTTCTACAAAGAAGACAAGTCATATACAGATGGACCTATCCTGAAGGCCTTTTGTTCAAGTACAAGGATAAAAGAGAGAAGATTGACTCCATCTTCAAGGCGCAGGAATTTCTGAAGAGACACGCCAGTCCATAGGAAGAGGCAGCACTCGCAACGTGGACAGATTTGAGCAGTGAAGATGACAGCGGCCCAGAGGAGGGAGGTGCCGGAGCAGGAGAAGTGAAAATCAAAGGTGGCCCATCCTACAACTTGAGGGATACCAAAGGAAGACAACCTAAGAAATAACTGTTCGGGAAACGTCAAAAAGGAGATGACTAATAATTAACCCCAAAGGACATTACTAACCTCATTAACAGAGTTATTTAGAATTTTGGTTAGATGAAAAGAAGACTCTCAAATCACGGAGATTGCCAAAAACTGTATCTATATTGATTTAAACTAACCTTTATTAACAGAATACTCACTCCGCTCTTTTCTTTATCCCTCTATATACCCTACCTTTTTCTATTTATAAAAAGAATAAATTCCTCTCCTTTTTAGGAGGGTTTTGATAAAAAAAAAAAAGATATACGTTCCGTCCTAGCCATGCAAAGTCTTATCTCTTCAAGGTTACTCTCATGTGAAAATCTCTCTGAGGTGCTTGAGAAGAATTACTGAAGCTGGTGCCTCCCTAATTCTATACACATTCATAGACACTCACTCCCCCCCCCAGGAATGTGAGGGCAGCAAGGGCAGCTTATAAGAGATGCAGGGTTAATAAACAGATGGGTATAACATTCACAGTGAAAAGGCAGACAGGTAATACAACAGGTAAAGTAACTTAGATGCCTGAGTCTGAAAGCTGCCAGGCTGCTGCCTCCTTGCACACCCCACTCACTGATTGGTCAGCTGCAGAGCTCAGTGTTCTGAGGTTAAAAAAACAGTTACAGGAGACTGCAGAGAGCTAATGACAGTTGAGGAAATCAGGAATGGCCAACCACCTGTGAGGTGCAGCAAAGTTGCTGGCCCAGCCTCCCCCTGGCTTCAAACATGCTCCCCCCACCTCCTAAACCTGGCAGGCAGCTGTCTGTCAGGTACAGCTGCAGGCGCAGGGTGCTTAAAGCCATCAGGGAGCCTGCCCCAGCAGTAACACTTTAGCCATCCTGCCAGCCCAGCCTCCACAGTGGCTTGCAATACCCTACCTGTCAGGTGCCTGTCTGTCAGGTGTAGGAGCGGGGGGGGGATGCTTACAGCCATCAGGGAGGCTTGCTTAGCAGGATTGCCTTAGCACTGCTGCTGGCCTAGCCTCGCTGATGCCTTTAAACACACTCCCCCCCAACACCAGACAGGCGGGTGTCTGTCAGGTGTAGGAGCAGGGCCAGGATACTTTAATCCATCATGGAGGCTGCCCGAGCAGAAACACCTTAGCAGTGCTGCTGGCCAGCCTCCCCAGTGGCTTTAGACACACTCCCACCCACCCCTCCTCCACCTGACAAGTGGTTGTATGTCAGGAGCAGGGGCAGAGCATTGAAAGCCATTGGGGAGGCCGCCCAAGCAGCATCTCCTTAGCAATCCTGCTGGCCAGCTGGCCCGATGCCTTCAGACATGCTACCCCTCCTACACCTGATAGACAACTGCCTGTTGAGAGTTGGAAAGGGTGTGGAGTCCTTAAAGCCATCAGGGAGGCTTGTTCAGCAGGATTTCCTTAGTGCTGCTGCTGGCCCAGCCTCCCTGATGCTTTTAAACACAATCCTCCCCCCCTTACACCAGTCAGCTGGGTGTTTGTCAGGTGTAGGAACAGGGCCAGGGTACTTTAATCCATCAGGGAGGCCACCCCAGCAGGATCATCTTAGCAATGCTGCTGGCCCAGCCTCCCCAGTGCCTTTAGCCACATTCCCACCCACTATGGAAATATACCACAAATTTTTAGAAAAGTGGTTTCCTGTATTAGCTTATTTAATTTTTCACAATGTGGGTTCTCGAAAATTGGTTCATATGAACTTGCTTAATATCTAATTGCTCGGATGTTGTTTTGAATACGTAGTTCTCGAAAATTGGCTCATATGAACTTGCTTAATATCTAATTGCTCGGATGTTGTTTTGAATACATAGTTATGACCCACTTCTTAAATGTAACATAAATGAGAAGCATTTTTGTAAAGAAAAAGAAAAAAGTATGCCCTGCACACACACACACACCCCAAAAAAATCCAATGCCCAAGCCAAACCCCTGCACCAAGAAACCCAAAATAAAGGGAGTGCATTTCTACCATGATGTCAACCCCCACTATGAAGAGATTTCTGAGAAATACAACCCCTGAGGGGGTAAAAAAAGGGGCAAAATGTGTTCCCCCAGTTGTTTCCCATGTGCCTGGCAGGCTGCTGCGTCCTTGCCTCTCCCCCCCCCAATTGGTCAACTGTGTAGCTCAGAGTTCTGCTTGCACCCACCTCCCTTCGATTGCTCAGCTGTGGATCTCAATGTTCTGAGGTAAAAACACACTTAAAAGAGACTGCCGACAGTTGAGGACAGTTACAGAAATCAGCAGTTCAAGACTCCTAAATAGACATTTCTTATAACAACCAGCATGGCAATTGGGTTTATGAATGTTCATGGGGAGATAGTAAAGGGCCTTCCTAGGAGCCTGCTCCAGAGTTAGTTCATCAAGCAGCCTGGTGACCCGAGCACCTGATGGCAGAGCTCCCATTGTGGTCTACAGAGAGGCCCTTCAGTAGAGAGAGAGAAAAAGTACGTATGTCACACTTTGTCCTTTACATTACAGTTGTCTCCATTAGAATTCCTACAACAAATGTCGCATTTCAAACTTCAATCATCAGTATTTTAACTGGATTTACGGAACTTAAATACCGTAGTGAAGCACGGGTATCAGGCTAGTGTAATATAAGAATTTTAAAGGTACATTTTAGCAAAAGAAAATACCATCTTTTGCAATAGTAATCCAGCAGATTTCTTATGTTTCCATTTTTATTCAACTTTTTTGTGCAACTGCTCTTGTTTTTTATAGCTCTTTCATTTATATACATACACACACAAATGTATTTATGTATATATAGAGTTCATTGTTAAAAATTAGAAATTGATCTATGATTCACTCTATATCCATCCTTTTTGTCACAATATCTACTGCAATTGCAAGCAGTTAGCTGCAGTTTTCAAAAATATATGCCTGTCAAATGGCCACTATCCTAATTTTTTTTGGATTTGCCCCAGTGTTTGCTCAAACCTTGCTTGCTAGCATTTGCATTCTGCATGTGTCCTCTTAGTTTGCTCCAAACACTGTCCACTTCATTTATTCCAATAGACAGCTTGCAACCATCAGATGTAACAAGAAACAACATACTGTCCCAGATTCCCTCTCCCTACCGAGTCCCACAGTATCCACCAAACTTCCTGTGCTATCCTATACTGCTGTTTTTCCTCGCTGAGGATTGCCCCAGGTAGTTATAAACTGGCTTGACTACCATTTTGCCGCAGATATTTAAAGACTTCTGCCTCTCTGTGCCTTTGTAAATAATTTTTTGCTGTCTGGCTCACTTTCTTTATTTGCCCGGCAACAAAGCTAGATGATAAGCAATCCAAAATTGCATATATTTACATAAACTGAATATGTCAGGGGGGAGGTTGCTTTTTTCCTTTGAGGAAAATCAGCTTCTCTGCCTGTGTGCAATCCTCATGTACCTCAACAGTCTCTCTCAGATGATTTCAGACATGAATTGCGTGAGATGAAATCTTTTTTTTTTGTTTTGTTTTTGCATGTCTGGTCCTCCCCTGCTGTACGTATTTATTTAATTAATTTATAGTCCTCCCTCCCCACCTAGGCAGGCACAGGGCGGCTTACATAGAATGTACGAAACAGCTAAAACAGAAAAATTGAATCAAATCACAACAATATAATTGTAAAAACATAACATAAAGTGCAAGTGCAGTTCATATGACGATGGTGGGCATTAGCAGCCTCCCACATCTAGCCATACATCTAACAGGAACAATCATGGTAATGCACATGCCCTGCCATCTTAAATGAGCTGCGCGGTTTCTTTTCATAGTCCCTTCCTTCTGCTGTACGACGTCATGCCACTTCATCAATTATTTAGTCCTTTTATTGAATTCTGTGAAGGCTACGAGTGCCTCCTCTCCAACACACACACAGCTGCCTTTCCGCGTGAAATTCCCACAGCAAGGCTCTCCCCCGCCCCACTCCTGCAGAAAGGATCTCTCTCGTTCATGGCATAAGACTGGGTACCAAGCTACTGGCTGCGGAGCAGGAATTTGACACAATTGTGGTAATGCTAAAAATAAAATCCAGGCAAAAAAGGGCTCCGGCTTCTCCAGCCACCCCCACTCTGCCCTGCACGGCACATGCCCGGGCATTCAGCATCACGCTGGGTCTTGTTTTCTCTTGAAAGGAAACCTCACTTGGCTCATCTAGGGATTCATAACTGGGTCAAGTGTGTCAAAGGCAGCTATATTTCCCCCCTTTATCAACACTGAAAACACATCGATAAAAATAAAACTGTGTCTCTGTTCAAAAGGCTTTATCTCCCCCGAGCACAGGAACCAGACACATTGAACCAGCATCAGTAATAATTAAAGACCCCCTTCCCGAAATCTGTTATTAATTTGCAACACTATCTCCATCTTGAAGCAAATGCTAATGGCATTACAGCTGCCCTGCTTAGAGCTTTGCCACACACACAAGCAGCCTTGCTTCCCAGACTGCAGTCGACATCAGGACTGCTAGTCAGCTTATATCGGGCAACTATTTCCCTCCTTCAGACGACTTAAGACTCAGCTTCCTGGATTCAGTTTGCCAGCAACTTAGACAAGAGAGGATTTTGTGCATGGAATACATTCATGAGTTAAGTTGCCACATTAATAAATAAAGACTCTCTCGTCTGGGAGCAAATTAATAAATGTAGCGACCACAGAGTGAGCAAGATGAATTGAAGATCTCACTGATCAGAGATAACTGGGCTAGAGCTTTGTCTAGTTCAGTTTCATTCCATTGAATGGCACCAGGTAAATAAATAAATAAGCCATCCTCACACTGACAGGGGAGACAACCTATTCCCTTGCTTGCCGCCAGATGGAGCAGATCGCAATCAGTGGCTGTGCAACAAAACACATGCTGTCTGGCTGAATGACTTGCTGGACAGGTAGAGAAGATATGGCAGCCATCTTCCCCAGAATGCAGTCTGATGTCGTCATAACTTGCTAAAAGGTTGTTTCTGCCTAACCATTACTTCTCTGATATAATTTTCCATTTCAGTATATTGTCAGGCTCAGTATGCATTTTATAGTTCGCCTGCCATAGAGGAAGGGGGGGAGAGGAGTGTGAAACCAAATGCTTTCGTTTTCCTAAAGGCTTTGATGTGTCGCAGAAATCTGTTGTTTTGCCTTATTTCTGCAGAGGGGGTGGGCTTAGTGGGGGGTGGTAGTTGACCATTGTTTCTGGTGGGCAAGTGCCGTGGGGTCATTGGGTCCTGATCTTTAGTGCCTTTGCTTGAACATAATATATCTGCAATCCCCACGCTATCACCTTCAGTCCTAACAAAGCTCATGTTCAGATTGGTATTCTTCAATGTCTCCATAAACTAAACTTTCTTTGAAGTGAGTGATGTTGAGAATGGATTTACCCAGGATTCTGACAAATTGTTAGGACTGACTTTTTCCTTCCTTGACCTCCTGCACCACAGCTGTAATGAGCGGAGAAGATGGGGAAGTCCCTACAACTGCAGTAGATGGCACCGTGGCTGAGCAATGGACCACGGTAGCCCCGGTGATGACCGCAGAATCCAAAGGAGTGGAAAGCAGGGCACGGACCAGAGACTCTTGGGTGCCACTCCCCACCTGGCCTGAGCCCACTTGGGTGGCAACTCCCAATCCAAGGTTCGAGAGGTTCATGTGTGATGGCATCCGAAGACACTATGGACGCTCCTTCCAGGATGACCTAGAACACATCCGTGTTGTGGAGGACACTGAAGTTGAATGTCTCCACAGGGAGTTCAGAGACGAGGCTGAAGAGATCAGGCAAGAGATGCAAAACATGATGCTGGATATCCCGGGCATCATCATGGAGGCCATCCAGCAAGAGTTCAGGAATCATGGATGGGCCCAAGATGGAACTCGAAGGGCACCACCAGCCCCTCCACAAGTACCCCACCTCCTCCCCCAGTACCCCCAGCAATTCCTCCTCCGGAGCAGCCCTACGATGCCCTGGAAGCAGCATTTGACGGCACCCCAGAGAAGTTGGCATTTCTCCTGCTGCAGGTGTGCAAGTTCTTACATGATTGGGGCCCCACTTTCACTACTGATGAGCACTGTGTTGATTTTATTGGGTCGCATCTCTGGGACCAGGCAGCTGACTGGTTCATGGGTCTCCACAACATCCAGGGCCCAGAATTCGGAGATGTGAATGCCTTCATGAGGGCTCTCTGATGCCAATACAAAGACCCCCTGGAGCTAGAGAGAGAATGCACCCACTTGAGGGGTCTACACCAGGGTGGGCACTCGGTGCGGGAGTACTCTGACAAGTTCAAAAACATGCTGCAAAGCTCCAGGGGTGGCCCGAAGAAGTCCTCATTGAGTTCTACCAGGCTGGGCTAAACCACTCAATTCTGGATCAGGCTCTGGCCCAAGGCAACCCACTAACCCTGAATGGGTGGATACAGGAAGCCTGCAAGGTGGAGAACCACTCCAACCTTTTGCGGATGTACCAGCTCCGGGCTCCCGCGAGAGCAGTGGTGGAACAATGGGGGACTAAACCCAAGACAAGAGAAGCTGTCAGAGACCAACAGATGCAACAGGGGCTGTGCCTAAGATCTGGAGCCCCAGGGCACTTTGTGGCCACCTACCCTCTCAACAAGAGCCTTGGGGATGGGAAGGCGAGTGTGCGCAAGACCTCTGAGAAAAAGCCCAAGTTGCAAGGGGCGCAAATGAAGCAACCCACAGTGCTTCAACCAGGGGAGTAGGGAGAGTCTAACAGCACCTCCTCCAATGGAGATGAGCCCAACACACTGGTGGGAAAAGATTGGGACCTGCTGTGAAAGGTGCAACCCGGCAGGTCCAAAGGTCCCATGTGCCAAGTTTGGTGAGAACGTCTCCCCCTTTGTTCTTTGTAACTGTGACTGTAATAAACCCTGAGCAGGGCAGCCAGATATGGGTGAGAGCCCTGATTGACTCTGGGTGTGCTCAGGACTTAATCAGTGCAGCCTTAGCTACCAGGCAAGGGATACCCATCCAAGTATTGCTGGAACCTTTAATTTTCACCCAGATGGATGGGTCCCCAATGAAGGAGGCATGCAAGTATCAAACTGTGTCCATGGTGATGGGGATGGGGCCCCACTGGGAGCAACACCCATTCATTATTAACCCTGCTGCAAAATTCTAAATGGTGTTAGGCAACCCCTGGCT
Source organism: Gekko gecko (assembly GCA_029375565.1). Taxonomy (NCBI): domain Eukaryota; kingdom Metazoa; phylum Chordata; class Lepidosauria; order Squamata; family Gekkonidae; genus Gekko; species Gekko gecko. The sequence continues at coordinate 95,983,475 of JAPDNY010000003.1, read as the reverse complement.
CTGAGATCATGATCCATATGTTCAGTGGAGTGGAGGGGCCCTGCACTGCCCAGACCCCCGATGCAAAGTTCATGGGTGGAATCCCAAGTGGGGGGAGGTGCCAGTCCTCGTTCCAGAGCATGTTTGCTTGGCACAGGGAGAGCTCAATCTCATCCCTCCTGAGTACAAAGACTTGGCTAGAGTGTTTGAAGAGAAGGCAGACGTGCTCTCCCCACCACCACCAAAAATCAGACTGTGCTATAGAGATTTTGCCGGGGCACAAAATGCCCAAAGGGAAGTTGTACACAATGAGCCCAGCTGAGCGAGAGGAGCTGTGCAGGTTCATAAATAAGAACTTTGCTCGGGGTTTCATCCTCCCCTTTGCTGCCCCCATCCTTTTCCAAAAGAAGAAGGACGATGGGTTGTAGCTGTACACAGACTACCAGGGCTTAAACGCAGTGTCTATGTCCAATGCCTACCCCCTCCCACTCATCAAAGATCTCCTGGCGGAAGCTTCCCAGGGGCGCATTTTCACCAAACTTGAATTGCGAGATGCTTATTTCGGAGTACACATTCAGGAGGGGTATGAGCACAAGACGGCTTTCAATACCCTGTTGGGAAAGATGCCATTTGGGTTAGCAGGGCCCCCCCGGGTTTTTATGAACTTAATCAATGAAGTGTTACACAAGCATTTATTCAAGGGGGCACTAACCAAGGGGAAGGGTCCCAACAGTAGCAAGCCAAATACCAAGTTGGACTGGATCCCGGCGTGCCAACAGGTATTTGAAAGGCTCAAAGAGCTGTTTACCTCTGAGTCCATTTTACACCATCCTGATGAAAACAAACCATTTGTGATCCAAGTCAACACTTCCGATGTGGCGATGGGAGGGGCGATCCTACAACAGGGAGAAGATGGAAAGCTCCACCCCTGGCATATGTGTCTAAGAAGTTCTCCCCTACGGAGCATAATTGGGCTGTTTGGGATAAGGAGGCGGCTGCCGTCAAACTGGCCCTTGCAACCTAGAGGCACTGGCTGGAGGGAGCGAGGATGCTGTTCAAAGTGTGGACGGACCACAAAAACCTGGAGGCATTATGCACGCCCAGGCGCCTAAACTCCAAGCAGCTTTGCTGGGAGGAGTTTTTCTCTAAATTTCTGTTTACACTTCAGCACATCCCTGGGAAGTTGAACTCTCTGGCTGACACACTATCCTGCCTCCCACAACATGACAGCCAGAGAGAAGAAGTCATAGACCCGATGAGCCAGTTTGGGGTAGTGGTTAAGTGGGCGGACTCTAATCCGGGAGAATCGGGTTTGATTCCCCACTCCTCTGGTTGCAGCTGCTGTATGACCTTGGGCAAGCCATAGATCTGTCAGAGCTGTTCTTGAAGAATAGTTTCTGTCAGAGCTCTCTCAGCCCCACCTACCTCCCAGGGTGTCTGTTGTGGGGAGGGGAAGGGAAAGGAGTTTGTAAGCCGCTCTGAGACTCCTTTGGATAGTGAAGGGCGGGGTATAAATCCAATCTCCTCTTCTTCTTCTTCTTCTTCTTCTTCTTCTTCTTCTTCTTCTTCTTCTTCTTCTTCTTCTTCTTCTTCTTCTTCTTCTTCTTCTTCTTCTGTGTTCACACCCACCCAGCTGGGGGTGGTGGTAGTGACTCACAGATGAGCAAAAACAGAAACCCCCATTGAAGTTGAACCCTGGATTTGCAAATTTAAAACAGCTTTTACAGAGGGGGACATGGAGGACGTTCAAACTGACGATTCAGCAAAGCTGAGTGGGGATGGCTGTTGGTTCAGGGGTGGGAGGCTGTTCATGCCTAAAGCATTGGTGTGTGGGGGGAATCCTGACTCTGGGGCACGAAAATAAACTGGTGGGGCATTTTGGATGCCTGAAAAACCTGCACCTCCTTCAATGGCAATTCTGGTGGCCGCATATGAGGGCAGATATTTTCCAATATGTGAGTTCCTGCCAAACCTGCCTAATGGGAAAATGAAGGCCAGGAAAGTCCCCTGGGACTTTACAACCCCTTGAAACACCAGAGAGACCATGGACAGTGATTTCCAGGGACTTTATAACTGACTTACCACCCAGGAAAGGTAAAACAGTGATTTGGGTGGTGGTCAACATGTTCTCCAAGCAGGAACATTTTATTCTTTGCAAACAACTGCCCTCAGCCAAGTCACTAGCCAAGCCTCTTATGCACCACATTGTGAGGCTGCATTCCATCCCTGCAAGGTAATTTCAGACAGGAGGTTGCAGCTCATTACCAAATTCTGGAAGGAACTGCTGCAGGTGTTGGGGGTGGCACAAGGTCTCAGCAGCTCCCATCACCTGGAGTTTGTTGTTGTTCAGTCGCACAGTCAAGTCCGACTCTTCGTGACCCCATGGACCAGATTACGCCAGGCCCTCCTGTCTTCCGCTGTCCGCTGAAGTTTGCTCAATTTCATGTTCGTTGCATCGATGACACTGTCTAACCATTTCATCCTTTGCCATCCCCTTCTTCTTTTTCCTTCAATCTTTCCCAGCATCAGGGTCTTCTCCAGTGAATGCTCCCTTCTCATTTGGTGGCCAAAGTATTTGAGCTTCAGCTTCAGGATCTGGCCTTCCAGGGAACAGTCAGGGTTGATTTCTTTTAGGATTGACTGATTTGATCTCCTTGCAGTCCAAGGGACTCTCAAGAGTCTTCTCCAGCACCATAGTTCAAAAGCATCTATTCTTCGGCGCTCGGCCTTCCTTATAGTCCAACTCTCGCAGCCATACATTACTACGGGGAATACCATTGCTTCGACCATGCGGACTTTTGTTGGCAGGGTGATGTCTCTGCTTTTTATCATGCTGTTTAGGTTTGCCATCGCTTTCCTCCCAAGGAGCAGGTGTCTTTTAATTTCATGGCTGCAGTCACCATCTGCAGTGATCTGGGATCCTAGGAACATGAAGTCTGTCACTACTTCTACGACTTCCCCTTCTATTTGCCAAGGAGTGATGGGGCCAGATGCCATGATCTTAGTTTTTTTTATGTTGAGCTTCAAGCCCACTTTTGCGCTCTCCTCTTTCACCTTGAGCAAGAGGCTCTTTAGGTCCTCTTCACTTTCTGCCATCCGAGTGGTATCGTCTGCATATCTGAGGTTATTGATCTTTTCCCCAGCAATCTTAACTCCAGCTTGTGTCACCTGGAGACAGATGGGCAAATCAAGAGGGTGAATCAAGTGGTAGAGCAATTCCTCTGGTGCTTCACCAGTTACCAGCAGGACAACTGCGTCAAACTCCTCCCTTATGCGGAATACAGTTGTAATAACTCAGTGCGCATTGGCACTGGCCTCTCCCCCTTTAAGGCTGTGCATGGGTATAAAGGTGACTACTCAGGAACCCAAACAGGGAGATTTGCAATCGTGGTGGGAGGACTTAAAGGATCTATGGTCCACCATCTAAGAGACTCTGAGAAAGGCGAAAGAGGACTACAAAAAGCAAACTGATAAAGGGAGAGCCCCTGAATGGGAGGCAGCCTGGGGACTCAGTGTTCCTCTCCACAAAAAGTCTGAAGGGGCTCCAGCTGGGGAGGAAATTGGGGTGGAAGTATATTGGCCCTTTCAAGGTGCTGAAAGTCTTGAACAAAGTGTCTGTGGAACTTGATTTGCCTAAGACTCTGAGGCATATTCATGATGACTTCCCTGTTTGGGAGTGGGGTTTCTGATTGAAACCCCGCCCCAAAGCGGGGTGACCCCGCTGGGACTTGGAGGCTGGCAACCCTAGCTCCAAGCCCCAGGTCTGGCTCCTCTTTGCCAAGGATTTGTTAGTGCTCGTGGGAGGTGTGCCATGTCCTTTGCCCCAAGCTGCATTGTCTTTGGGTTCAGGATAATGGCATCTCTCAAGGGGTTCCTGTGCCAAATCCATGAAGTCACCATAGCCCTAGGTTTCTGGTCTGAGGTTTTCCCCTCCACCTCAGGGTGCTCCTCTAAGCTCCACCAACCTCAGGGTACTCAACACTCGACCAGCCTTACTTGCACTGCTCACACCGCAGGAGTGGGTCAGCTCACCGTTTGGTCCTACCCCACCTGCCCAGGAAGGCCTCCCCACTGCAAATCACCTAGGAAGATATCATAACCCTGGTTGGAAAGATGAGCTCCATCACCTTTGCATAGGTGGCCTAGAATGCTTAATTGCCAAGTATGCGATATAAGTACCACCAGCACAGATATCATAACCCTCATCTGAAAGGTAGATCGTGTAAGTGCAGCAAACAATACTTGGTGTTTATAACCATCATCAGAAAGACACTCTTCACCTCACTTTTACAGGCAAGGCAAGCAATCCTTAACTAAACCAGCTCCATGCCCACTTTTCCATTAACTTCTGTCCTTACTTTCAATAACTTGCATCTGGGGGACCCAATAGATATTATTTACCTTGACTTCCAGAAAGCTTTTGATACAGTTCCTCATCAAAGGCTCCTAAGTAAGCTCAATAGTCATGGGATAAAAGGACAAGTCCTCTTGTGGATCAAAAACTGGCTTATAAATAGGAAACAGTGAGTGAGTATAAATGGGAAACTTTCTCAGGGGAGGGTGGTAAGCAGTGGGGTACCACAGGGATCAGTACTCGGTCCGATGTTTTTTAACTTGTTTATTAACGATTTGGAATTGGGAGTAAGCTGTGAAGTGGCTAAATTTGCAGATGACACGAAGTTGTTCAGGGTGGTGAAAACCAGGGAGGATTGTGAGGCACTCCAAAGGGATCTGTCAAGGATGGGTGAGTGGGCGTCAACGTGGCAAATGGGGTTCAATGTGGCCAAGTGCAAAGTGATGCACATTGGAGCCAAAAATCCTAAATACAAATACGTGTTGATGGGGTCTGAACTGGCAGAGATGGACCAAGGGAGAGATCTTGGAGTCGTAGTAGATAACTCAATGAAAATGTCTAGACAGTGTGTAGCTGCAATAAAGAAGGCCAACGCTATGCTGGGGATTATTAGGAAGGGAATTGAAAACAAATCAGCCAGTATCATAATGCCCCTGTATAAATCATTAGTGTGACCTCATTTGGAGTACTGTGTACAGTTCTGGTCGCCACACCTCAAAAAGGATATTATAGCATTGGAAAAAGTGCAGAGAAGGGCAACTAGAATGATAAAAGGGTTGGAACACCTTCCCTATGAAGAAAGGTTAAAACGCTTGGGGCTCTTCAGCTTGGAGAAACGGCGGCTGAGGGGTGACATGATCGAGGTTTATAAGATTATGCATGGGATTGAGCAGGTTGAGAAAGAAGTACTTTTCTCCCTTTCTCACAATAGAAGAACTCGTGGGCACTCCATGAAATTGCTGAGCAGTCAGATTAGAACAGATAAAAGGAAATACTTCTTCACCCAAAGAGTGATTAGCATATGGAATTCACTGCCACAGGAGGTGGTGGCAGCTACAAGCATGGACAGTTTCAAGAGGGAATTAGATAAACATATGGAGCAGAAGTCCATCAGTGGCTATTAGCCACAGGGTATAGATGAGAACTCTCCATCTGGGGCAGGTGATGCACTCTATTCTTGGTGCTGGAGGGGGCAGCAGTGGGGAAGGCTTCTAGTGTCCTGGCCCCACTGCTGGACCTCCTGATGGCACGTGGTATATTTTGGCTGCTGTGTGACAGAGTGTTGGACTAGATGGGTCATTGGCCTGATTCAACATTGGCTTCTCTTATGTTCTTATGTTTTTATGATCTCCTCCACCTCTCCATGGTGGTACGTGTGCCTGTATCACCAGGATACCAGTATGCAGTAAATGGCTTTAAGTTTGACACAAGCTGGTCTATGTGAGGGTTGGTGTTTTGTTTTGTTTTGTTTTTAATGTTCTCAGCAGGTTCCAGGTAAACATAGTCCATACAAGAATTTTGAGCAAGAACTGAAGGTTTTGAGGCTCCCCTACAAGAACTTTCAAGTGAAAACCTGGCATCACTGTGAAAACATTTTCAAATTAGGGAAGCATACCAACCTTGGTTTTAAGCATTTGTTCAGGTGAGGAGGGAGATTGCAGTGTGGTAACTGAGCTCCCATTCCAGACTCCTTTTGCTGAGCAGCTCCCCAAGTGAGGAGGTGAGGCTTTTGCGCAGAGAGAGCTCCTGGACAACCATTGTAGTTCTACTGGCCCTTCAAATGCTGCTGAGGCACAAAACCTCAGAGATGTCCTTCAGACCTTAAGATATGCAATATGCCATTCAAATCCCTTTACTGTACCTGGTTCTCTGGTTTTTCCAGTATTCTTTCCAGTTCATACATTTGAAAGCACTGTATTTGCCAAACCGTAGCATAGAACAGTGATCTTCAAGGCCTTTCTAGACATTATAGCATGGGGGGGGGGAGGATAGCTGATTACCAGCACTTAAATAATTAACACGTTATTGATAAATTGCAGTTCCTGCCCAAGCAGTTATAACTGTCCCAGGTGTTACTGTTTGCAAGTGACAGTTATACTAGTGTCAGGAAGGATCATGAATTGGATAATATATCATTGTGGGTTTCATTAAAAGTCTCCTTTCCTTAAGAGCGGCTTGTTAAATGTCCTGATGATTTAAAAGTGATTTTCCTTTGTTTCTGTTCCCCTTCTTTTTTTCCTTCGGAAGATTTCTCGTGCATCTTCTCTGAGGAGATTATGCCTCCTGCATTTTGAAAAAACTGCTTCCCCCACAAGGCTGACCCGCCTCTGTTTCCATTGTACAGAGATCAGGATATAGCTCATAGGGGGGATCAAACAGTAAAAGAAAGCACTGCTAACCCCAGAGAAAGGTGGGAGAGGCCCCAAAGTAGAATATTAATTTGGCCAAATCAATTTGAACAGCTGTCATGACTATTTGTTGTAGGAGATGTACAGAACAGGGAATTGTGGGATTTCCTAGCAGCCCCCCCAAAGGTCCATGATGTGAGATCCTTTTGTTCACAGAGCTTAGCACTTGTGAACACTGTCAACTTGCTGAAAATCCTAAATCTGCTTTCTTACTAGCATATACTGTCTCACTGCCCATGTACCCGTTTGTCTACTGGGCTGAATTCCAAAATGCTGTTAAGGGCCCCGTTGACCATTTTTATCCATTTCAGGAGCAGGAGTGGCCTTGACAATTCGTAAGCAGCAGTCTGGTCACACTAAAGCACTTGTAAATCCCGCCGAGTTCAGTGAGAGAGATTTAAGCAGAGGCAGAACTCACCCATTGAAAACTATGATGCATAACTTTGGCTAGATAATCTGGATAGGTATTTGCACAGCTTTTTTGTAGGAAAAAAACCAGCAGGAACTCATTAGCATAACAGGACACACACAACAGCAGAAACTCATTAGCATATTAGGCCACACCCCCAAGTTACCAGAAGGGTGGTCATCCAGCCACACCCACCTTTTGCTTCTTATTCTGTTTACCTTGTTTGTTGTCAAAACCCAGGGCTTTTTTTGTAGCAGGAACTCCTTTGCATGTTAGGCCACACACCCCTAATGCAGCCAATCCTAATGAGTTCCTGCTGTTGGGTGTGGCCTGTTATGCTAATGAGTTCCTGCTGGGTGTGGCCAACTCGGGAGCCAGCCGGAATGCCGTTCCTGTGCGTTCCTGCCCCAAAATAGCCCTGGGTATTTGTATGGATGAGCCCCTGCATCCAGTCTATCCATTCCCATTCTCTGCCTTCTCATATTCAAAGTTAAATCTCTTTAAAAGCGCTGGCAGAGTCCCAGGATGTCCAGTAGGGAGTGAGAGAGTTAAAGCCAGCAGCTGGCACACGTGCCACCTGTTTGGAGCCTCTCGGTAGGGTCAGGAAAAGCAGCTGAAGCAGAAGAACGGTTGCAGACGCAGCAGCCTATTGGCATGCGTGGGGTACACAGTGCAGGCAGCATAGAATTTTAATGAATTATCATGTTCTTCCATCAAGCTAAATTTAGAAGCAAAATTGAAAAGGTGAAACCCTCTCACCTTCTGCCAAAATGTAGATGAAACACGAACAACCTGGCCTCCGTCAGCTTCCATCTTGCTCACGCTCTGTCTTCAGCATCACGGGGTTCCCAGGCAGGCTGGGATCAAAGGAGCCCTGTGCTTTCAACAGCGTCTTTCCATCGACCACTTTGGTTTCAATACAGGGCGTGGCCTAAGACCTCTTGCCACGTCTATTTAATGCTAGAACCTTTGCCATATGCAGCAGAAACATTTAAGAAGTGCTTTTTTGTGCAGAGGAGGAGCATGGTTGTTTCTTCTCATGCTGCTACTTAGAGCTGAAAAATAAGAAGCAACAACTAAGCAGGGGTCTTTTTTGGGGGGAGCACACCGGAGCACAGCTCTGGCAGCTCAGGAGCCACAACAAATGGCGGTGGCAGCAAGCCCCGCCCCCAGCCAGCGTCCCCCGTAGGGGTGTGCAAAAAAAAAAAATAATTCGGCCCAATTCGGTTCGGCCAAATTGGGCACAAGCAGTTTAGGAGGGCAGAAAGGCTCCCGCATGTCAGTTTCAGCAGTAGGAGCCAATTCCAGAGTCTTTGGGTCAGCCGAATGTCAATTTCAGCCCCATTATATCCTCTGGGCCATTGAAGTAAATGGCGAAAACATAAGGTATATTCTGGGGGTTGGAGGGGAGGGGGCTTGAGGGAGAGGCTCCAAACTCACAGGGTAGCTGATGGAGCCTCTCCCCAAGATACCCACCAAGTTTCAAGAACATTGGACCAGGGGGATCCAATTCTGTGGGCCCCCAAACAGGTTGCCCCCATTCCCTCCATTGTTCTCTAAGGTGGGGGAAAAAGTTATTTTTTTCCCATGGTGCTGTTAGTAGCTCTGGGGGGGAGGGGGTTTGAGGGAGAGGCTCCAAAGTTTCAGGATAGCTTCAGAAGCCTCTCTCCACATACACCCCCACGTCTCAAAGCAATTGGACCAATGGCCCTAATTCTATGGGCACCCAAACAGGTTACCCCCATTACCGCCATTGTTTCAAATGGAGAAACCCAGCCAGCAGCACTTAAGTCAGGCAAGCAGGCAGCACCAGCAGTCAGACTCTCCCAGAGAATCTCAGGGAAAGTGAACTGTCTTGGGAGGTGCTTGTTTGCCATGAGAACAAGTGGCACACTCCAGAACAAGTGGTACTGTGGCAGTGCAAGCATGCCACAGTGCCACAGAGAAACACCAAAAGACCAAAAGGAACATCATTTAGGTAAAGGTTCCCTTGCTCGAAAGCCAGTCGAATCCGACTCTAAGGTTGCAATGCTCATCTCCGTTTCAAAGCCGAAGAGCCAGCGCTGTCCGAAGACGTTTCCGTGGTCATGTGGCCGGCATGACTAAACACCAAGGCGCATGGAACGCTGTTCCCTTCCCACCGAAGTGGTACCTATTTATCTACTTGCAATTTCTTGCTTTCGAACTGCTAGGTTGGCAGAAGCTGGAACTAGAGACGGGAGCTCACTCCGTCTTGCGGCACCCGGGTCTTGAACTGCTGAACTACTGACCTTCCACAGCCTGCAGTTCAGCGTCTTAACCACTTGAGCTACCGCAGCTCCAAATATACATGTATAAATTGATGGTGCAATCTCATTGGGCCACTCACACCACACACACCTCAAAAAGAATATTTATAGCACTGGAAAAAATACCTCCCTTCAGTGGTCAGCCTGGTTTTAGCCTGCTGTGGCCCTGGGTTATTTGGATGCTGTTTTGCCATGGACTTAAATTGCTTCGACTCAAACACTGAGAAAATCTGGAGTGGCAGGCAAATGGGGAAAGGATCTCCCTCTCTCCCTCTCTCTCTCTCTCTCTCACACACACACACACACACACACACACACGCATGTTGTTTTAAGGACAACAGCATACAAAATAGATTGAAGTTGCATTTAGGGATGGGCATGAACTGGCTCATGAACTAAAGTTTGTCATGAATTTTGTCTGGTTCATGGGTCGCGAAACAATGTTCGTAAAAGGAAACTGGCATGAACATCCCACAAAATTTCGTGCTATTCATGGCAGTTTGTGACAGTTCATTCATACATTTCCAGTCATCTCTGTTCAATTAAACTGTTTTTAAAAAATCCAAAGCAACAAGGAGCAGAATTCTCCAGCCTTGGAAACACCCATAGGAGCACTCCAAAGTTTAGCATGTGCTGCTGGCTGCCAATAGCTGAGTTCCCATTCTGCTCTATGGGATGAGAGAGCTGTATATCAGCTCAGCTCTACACCCTCTTCCCTCCAGAGAGGCAGAGAACTTGTTAAAAGCAGACTAGCAGAGCACATTCATTTATTCCCACATGATTGTGGACTCCTCTCCCCTACTGGGGTTTGGGTGTTAGGTGGACTCAGGGCTCTGAGTCACCCCATCCCTCTGCTCGTGCTGAGTGGTGGGGCTTAGCTACTGGGTGCCTTGGCTGAGAACCCACATTTTATACCCTCCCGATCGTGAACTCCTCTCCCCTTTTGGGGCTTGGGTGGGTGTTAGGTGGACTCTTTGCAGGTGCCTGCGGAGGATGGGGGAGGACAAGTGTTGGGGTGGGCTTGTGGCTCTCCGGACACCTGGCACTGTCACAAGGGGATCACTGGGGAAGGTGCAAAAATGCTTCCAGACTGTGGGCTTCCCCCCACTCTCTGACTCAGTGCTGTCAGAGTCCTCTTCCCCAAAGAGTGTTAGGAACTGCTGGTGTCTCTGGGCAGTGCTAAGAACTCTTTTGCCTGTGTGGAGAGCCCCAGTAACGTATCGGAGGAAGGAGGCTCTGAGACCCCTGGTGATGCCCTGTTAGGGCAGGGCTCCAATGGCCCGGCAGGATGGGTTTGGTGCCTGGGCACAGGGGCCTGTGGAATGCAGGTGGTGGAGGACTTCTTTTTCCCACAACAAGCACCCTTTGGACCCAATTTCACCTTCACAGCACACAGAGGTGTTCAGGAATCTGGAGCAAGCAGAGGAATGGCATTTAATGCTCTGTGCTGCATAAACCGTATTTTGTAGCACTGGGAGCCATCCTGAGAGCTGGCTTCCAAACCACTCCTTTGCTTGCTTCAAAAGCCATCCCCCTGCTTCCCTTGCTCAGGTGGTGTGGCCAGGGTGCCTGCCAAGGGGTTGTTGGGTTGCTTTGGGGAGCCCCTGTTGGAACTCTGGGGAATGTCTGCCTTGCCGTCCTTCAGAACCTGCCTTCAGGAACTTGAGGATGGCATAGGGGGGATGCTTGCCTTGCTTCCAGTGTCTGGCGGGGGGGGGGGGCCTGCCCAGGTGAAATTTCCCTGTGAGTTTGGTGTCATTGACTTGCTCCTCAGCCATTCCATAGACTCCTGGCTGTAACTGTAGCTATCTTTTCCAGAGAGAGCACTGGGGAGACCTTTTTTGGGGGGGTCCATAACTGGGACTCCAATAATGTAGTCTACCCCCAAGTTGGAGAGAATGTAGAGGAGAAAGTGGCAGGGTGAAGTTTCCTGGGTGTTTCGTGTGTGTAGCTTCCAGGGGGTCCATTCTAAACACTGTTGAACCTGTGTCTGACATTTCCCCCAAAAGCCCTTTCCTGGCTTGACCTTAGTCGTGTTGGGTTTGCAATACCACAGTGGCACTGGTTCTGTTGGGCTTGCAAAAATGCCTCCCACCTTCATTTTCTACTACAGAGATTCTTCGGGCCTTTGATTCTGTTCTGTGGGGCTTTCTTTTCTGTTTTGCTTCATTGGAAACAATGGAGGATGGGGCACCTTCTTTGGCGGGGTCATAACTTGGACCCTGTAAATCCAATCAGGGCAGGTAGAGAAGAGTCAGCCGGCGAACCCCTGCAAGTTTGATGTTTTTAGCATGCGGGGGGAGGGGCATTATACAGCATCACAAACTGAACCAGTTCATTTAGTGCCAAAAAGCTGCATCACCCTGCTGCACTCTCTCCACCCATAAGAGCCAAAAATGTAGCCATACCTCCATACTTTATGCATTCATAAACATGTTGGTCACAATGACCTGGCAGACTCTTGGATTTTCAGGAAGCATTTGCCAAAGCCCATCACCAAATGCTTCTAAAGAAGCCTGGCAGGTGCTGTACTTATGAGTTGCCAATATCCTCTGGAGTTCTTGTTAAATGCAAGACCTTCTGAGTGTTTGTGATGGTGAAGAAGGCTATGGTTGTCAGAATCAATCCAAAAAAGTATAATAGCCTGGGAAGCCCTGGGAGTAAGATAAAGCAATATCTACTGGAACAGCTGGAAGGTCGCTGCCCTTCCTAGAGACCACGGGCCTTCAGGAGTTGGGGGATTCCCATACCATATGCACACTCTGAGGACTCCCACACTTCCCATTTATTTCGAACAGTCGTAAGCTGGAAGAATTCCAAGAGGATTATGTTTTATCTATATATACCCATGAGTAACACAGGTTTTTCTGCTTAGGGAATTGCACAGCCCATGATAGCTGCTTCCTCTGCTTGCTTCTTGAGTCATGGTGTCCTGACAGCACCAGGAATTGCACCTAGCCAGGTTACTAATCCAATAAAAAAGAATGTAAGACACCTTCTGGAAACACCAGGGCTTCCTGCGTCGCTGACTAGATTGCACAAAGCGGGTAGTTGTTATCAGGCTGTTAAAATGTGACTTGCTTCTGAAATTTTTAACCAGAACTTCTTTCACTTGTCCTTAGTTCGCCTTTCTTATCCTGTCTCATACAACTAGTCCCTCATTTCTTTTCTTATCTAACAAATGCCCAATTTTTTAGCACAACATTTTTTAAATTTGTTGCATACAGGCCAGGTATTTTCCTCTGAAGTTGCACTTCTGTTGTGAGTATATTGCATTTGCCCAACAATTGGAGTATGATACTTATTACTGGGGGAAACACAATTCTTCCTGCAGATTCATTGCATTATGGCCACATATTTGTTATTGCATGAATGGTGAAAAATTAGTTACCGTAACCCGACATACACAAATAAGCCCTGACCATGCTATTCTGAAGCTTTATTGGGCTGGAGGTAGTGCTGATGTAAAATCTGAATGCACTGGTTCTGTGCTGTACCACTGTAGTATAAAAGAGCTCATCTAGTTTTCACCATAAGATTGTCTCCTGCTACTACAGCATCCACAACCACTTCATTAATCTTTTGCTTTTATTTTGAGTTCTTTGAAACTAATTGTAATAAAACTGAATTTATAATGGTTTGACTTGCATATTTCTAACTTCATTTAGCAAGAAGACAATAATTGCTGGTGTTTTTAATAAAACAGAGTTTTAAATAAAATTGTTGTTGTTGTTATTGTTGTTGTTGTTGTTGTTTTAAAAAGAGTTTTTAATAAAACAGAGAGCAAGTATAAATGGGCAATTTTCTCAGTGGAGGGTGCTAAGCAGTGGGGTACCACAGGGATCAGTACTGGTTCTGATGCTTTTTAACTTGTTCATTAATGATTTGGAATTGGGAGTAAGCAGTGAAGTGGCTAAATTTGTGGATGACAAAAAGTTGTTCAAGGTAGTGAGAACCAGGGAGGATTGTGAGGCACTGCAAAGGGATCTGTCGAGGATGAGCGAGTGGGCATCAATGTGGCAACTGCTGTTCAATGTGGCCAAGTGCAAAGTGATGCACATTGGAGCCAAAAATCCTAACTATAAATACACGTTGATGGGGTCCAAAGTGGCAGAGACTGACCAAGAGAGAGATCTTGGAGTCTTAGTAGATAACTCACTGAAAATGTCGAGACAATGTGTAACTGCAATAAAAAAGACCAATGCTGTGCTGGGGATTATTAGGAAGGGAATTGGAAACAAATCAGCCAGTATCATAATGCCCTGTATAAAACAATGGTGTGAGCTCATTTGGAGTAGTGTGTACAGTTCTGGTCACCACACCTCAAAAAGGACGTAGCATTGAGGGGGTGTGGCAGCTGAGCTTTCGGCTGGCCACATCGCTCTCATGCTCCTGCCATTTCCACTGAGGATTATCAAAATTGCTCTCAAAATATAAAACCAAATTAGAAACAAACTTTAATGCCAGGTATGGGAAGGACTAGGGGAAAGAAGAGGACCAAAAATCCCTCTTACAGACCCCCTAGGAAAACTAATACAGACTTGGAAGACCTAGAGACGTTTTTGCCGGAGGAAATGGCGGCAGGACCTAGCAATTCTGACCCAAGTTATCAGACCATGATCCTGAATGTTCTGACAAAGATAAAAGAGAGGCTTAAAAAGGAAATAAAGACACTCAATGGAGATGTCGGACAACTGAAAAAAGAATTTGGCCAGTTTAAACAAACAGTAGAGCCAATAAACAAGAAACTCGATGAACTTATCTCAACAATGAAAACGACAGAGAAAAAAGCAGAAGCAGCTCACCAAATAAGAAAGAAAACAGCAGATGAAATGAAGGAGATAAAGGATTTTGAGGCTTGGGCCAAAAATAAAATCATACTTCAAGAGATTAAACTAAGAGAAAGAAAGGCCAAACTTTGTGGGGTCTCATTAAGCCTTTCCAAAGCATCTTTGCAAGAACAGCTATGCCAGAACTATGGCTTGCCCAAGGTCATCATGCCGGTGCAAGTGGAGGTGTGGAGAATCAAACCCCGTTCTGCCAGATTAGAGTCCGTGCACTTAACCACTACACCAAACTGGCTTTAATCTATACTAACTGCCCCATCTACTTCTGGGCATAATTCAGAGCGCTGGTTCTTAGCTTTAAGACCATAAACAGTGCTGATTCTTTTTGCTGTTTTTATACTTTAGTTGGGCTTTGTGCCTTGGATGGGTTTTGTGCTGGTTTTATGCCCTTTCTGAGTTTTATGCTGTTTTATTAATTTCATTCATTGAGAGCCAGTCTGGTGTAGTGGTTAAGTGCGCGGACTCTTATCTGGGAGAACCGGGTTTGATTCCCCACTCCTCTGCTTGCACCTGTTGATGTGACCTTGGGTCATTCACAAGCTCTGGCATAGCTGTTCTTGAAAAAGAGCAGTTTCTGTCAGAGCTCCCTCAGCCCCACCGACCTCACAGGGTGTCTGTTGTGGGAAGGGGAAGGGAAAGGAGTTTGTAAGCCGCTCTGAGACACCTTTGGGCAGTGAAGGGCGGGGTATAAATCCAATCTCTTCTTCTTCTTCTTCTTATACCCCATTTTCTCCCCAAAGTGGCTGACAACATTCTCCCCTTCTTCATTTTTATCCCCAAAGCAACACTGTGAGCTAGATTAGGCTGAGAGGGTATGACTGGGCCAAGGTGATAAGTTTCTGATAAGCTTCCACGGCAGAGAAGAAATTCGAACCTGGATCTCCCAGTTCCTATTCTGACTGCCCAACCATTACACAACACTGTCTGGGTTTTATATTGTTTTTATGCTGTGGCTGGGTTTTATGGTTATTTGTTGCTAATTTTTATGTGGCTTTATGAACTTTTGTTTCACCTTGAGCAAGTCTCAGTAGCATATAAATTTAAATTTCCCTTATAATTCAAACATTCTGGCCTGATTTTTTAGAAGTCTTCCATACCCTTTAATCCAGTGCTTTTTTGCTTTTCTTGAGAAACAGTTAAAATGGGTGAACTCTGACCCATAGAAACACAGAGCTGGAAGGGACCTCAAGGGTCATCTAGTCCAACCCACTGCACAATGCAGGGGATTCACAACTAGCTCCCTCACACACTCCCCCAGGGACCCCTTCTCTGTGCTCAGAGGAAGGCAAAAATCCTCCAGGATCCCTGGCCAATCTGGCCTGGAGGAAAATTCCTTCCTGACCCAAAATGTTGATCAGCATTACACTGGGCTTGTAAAAAGGGCCGCAAGAGCCAAGCACTGGCTTCTCCCTTCCCGCCTTCCCTCTTCCTAAGTTCACAAAATCTGCATTGCTATCAGATGGCCATCTAGACTCTCCTTTAAAAAATCCAAAGAAGGAAAGCCCACCACCTCCTAAGAAAACCTGTTCCACTGAGGAACTGCTCTGTCTGGAAGTTCTTCCTAGTGTTTAGCTGGAAACTCTTTTGATTTAATTTTAATCCACTGGTTCTGGTCCAGCCTTCTGAGGCAACAAAAAACAACTCTGCCTCATCCTCTATACGACACCCCTTCAGATATCTGAAGATGGCTCCCATATCCCCTCTCAGTCGTCTCCTCTCCAGGCTAAACATACCCAGCTCCCTCAGCCTTTCCTCACTGGATTTGGTTTCCGTACCCCTCGCCATCTTCATTGCCCTCCTCTGGACATGTTCTAGCTTGTCACCATCTTTCTTAAACTGCAGTGCCCACTCAAGTGAGCTCTAACCAGAGCAGAATCAAACGATACCATCATTTCACATGATCTGGGCATTATACTTTTGTTGATGCAGCCCAAAATCACATTTTCCTTTTTACCTCCTGCCTCACGCTGCTTACTCATGTTCAGTGTATGGTCTACTAAGACCTCTAGATCCTTTTTGCAAGTACTACATGTCTCCCCATCCTATAATTATTCATTTAATTATTCCGACCTAAATGCAGAACTTCACATTTATCTCTGCTGAAATTCACTTTGTTAGTTTTAGCCCAGTTTCCCAGCCTGTCAAGATCATCCTGTATCCTGTATTCGCTGCCCCTCACAATTTAGTGTCATCTGCAGAGTTAATGAGCGCCCTCTCTATTCCTTCATCCAGGTCATTAATAAAGATGTTAAACAATACAGGGCCCCGGACAGATCCCTAGGGCACTCCACTTGTTGGTCATCCCTGAGAGAGTGAGGAACCAGTCACAAGCACTCTCTGGGCACGATCTGTCAACCAGTTAGAAATCCACCTGGCAGTAATAGAATCCAAACCACATTTTACCAACTCATCAAGAAGAATATCATGTGGAATCCTATCAAAAGTCTTACTGAAATCAAGATATGTCCACAGCATTCCCCTGACCGTGCCTAGACTTCTCAGATCCTGTCTTAATAAACCTTGTATATTTCTAGGTTTACCTAAGTACCTGCGGTCTTAAGTTAATATCAAAACACTAGTTAGAGGACACTTTGAGAGGAGGATCCTTCATTCTTTCCTATTGAATCTGCCATCTTCATATGTTAACTGTGGTTGCTTCCTGGTTGTGTTTGTCTTTTGCCCTCAAGTCACAGCTGACTTACGGCGACCCTGGTGGGTCTTCAAGGCAAGAGACATCCAGAGGTGGTTTGCTCCGTGGCCTGCCTCTGGGTTGTGACCCTGGTATTCCCTGGTGGTCTCTGACCCTTCTTAGCTTCCAAGATCTGATGAGATTGGGCTAGCCTGGGGTATCCAGATCGGGGTACTTCCTGTATGGCTACAGCCAATAGTGAAGGTCCTTCCTACCCGTCTTGAAGCAAGCACAGTCTGTCTGGGGTTAGGGCAGGCTCAGGCAGTGGGGACTGAGGCAACAAGGCAGAGCACCAACCAGGATCACGTAGCTGATAGTTCAGTCCAAAAGTTGTGCACAGGGTGAGCCAGGTGAGAGTCCAGACAGCAAACAAGGTTCAAGCAGGTCCAAGAGGGGTGGTCAAGGGGGCCAAAGGTCAAAGCCAGCAGTTCAAGAGTTGCAGGACCTGGTGCTGTGGTTGCTGTGATGAGTTGTGATGAGCTGCCCCCCTGCCTGAGCTGTCTGGGGTTCATTCCTTTAAGGGAGGCTCACATCTGGGTCTTGTTGAGCTCCTTAGTGAGCCATTGGCTTGGCTCCTAATTCCCAGGTGCTCCTCCTGGCTTGGTAATCGCCGGGAAGCAAGGCATGTGCTCCGCCTCCTCTCGAGGAGTCCCAGGTGCATCTGCTGCCTCCTGCATTCCCCCGGCTCTGGGGAAGGAGGAGGCGAGGCTGCCTGTGGAGTCTCTTCTGGATCCTGGGTTGCTGGGGCCCCGCCTTTCTAGGTTGCCTCCTCAGTAGTCTCAGGGCTTGTGGGGCTAGAGCAAGAGCGCGCACCGTCATCTGCCACTGGTGCACGAGGACCTCCTTCGGCCACCTCGGCGTCACTGGCAGGAGTGTTAGCAGTATCGGCTGGCTGAGCGTCAGCTACTTCAGGCTGACCAATGACACAGTGATTGAGTGGTTAACCCTCTGTGTGATTGGTCCTGTCACGTGGATCGTTTTCAGACTTCACCAAAATGGCGTGGGAAGCAGCCCATACTGATGCAGTCATGGGTGAAGTGGCCCAATAAGATGAATCTCTCTGAGAGAAGAACATTTGTTCTGTTCAGAAAAAGGGTGCATAGAATAGACATCAGTGAATGCTGGGGGACTTGCTTCTGAAGAGACGTGCTTAGGCTGGCCGCTTTGTAACTAGGGCAGATGTTTCTCCTTGAAAAAGAGAATGATCATCATGCTGCTCCGTAACTGTACTACCAATATGAGGTTAAGAAATCACAGTGTTGCAATCACCCTAGCCTGCTATGGTTTAGCCTTTCCAGTTTCTCCTTTCTTAGGGCAATTCTGCATTGGCTTTTCCCTCTGTTGTTTTACCAGACTCATGTTGAAACAGAAATTCCCCTCTGCATTGCACGATGCTTTCACTTTCTTTGATCCTCGGGTTTTATGGTACCCTCTACACTGCATGCTGCTTTCACTTTCTTTGATCCTCGGGTTTTATGGTACCTCCTGCATAGTTTTATGGCCGTTCAGGGGTGACTTTGCGGTCAGAAAGGCATTGCCCCCGGGGTATTTGAATGTGGTTTTGAGCTGCACCTTTTCCTCAGTGTTGAGAAAATGTGGAGCGAATGCCAGATGCAGAATCACCCTTAGTCCCTCACTGCAAAGTGACTCATGTGGACAGAGCAGTCTCGCAATTTACAGGAAAGACAGAATACACGGAGTGGGGTATATGAAGTGTGAAGCAGAGATAGGCATCCTCAAACACTCAGGAGTGAGCCTGTGGTGCTGCAGTTTACCGAAACTTTTTCTCATGTGTTCATTGCGTGTTTTGAGGTGCACATCTTTTCATCACACTCCGCTTGTTTTCTGCAATAAATGTTGGTGAAACCTTAGTGTATCCCAACTGTTACATAAAGTGTGAAGCATCTCTGAGGAGAAAAACCACCTTCTTATTAGTCCAAGGGGTCATTTCCCCCCCTTTCTCTCGTTGTTTTTCTAGATATACAGGATTTTGTCCAGGCCATATCCCCGGAGGGCCTAAGGCAGGGGTGGCTAAACTTGCTTAACGTAAGAGCCACATAGAATAAACGGCAAAAGTTTGAGAGCTGCAAGACGTGAACAGACATTACACATGCTTTTATTGAAAAATATGCAAATTAACTTTCTGTTAACATTAAATGAGACTGCTAAAAATAAAAACAAAAGAGGTAAAAACAGATATGTATTGCTAATGAAATTTGTCCAGTGATATTTATTTGCTTACTAATGATATTTATTTGCCTAAGAGAGAAAGGGAGAGAGAGAGAGAGATGGAAAGAAAGAATGAAAGAGGTGGAAAGAGAGAGAGAAACAGCAAATAGATGAGGGGAGGGAGGGGGGAGAAAAGAAGGAAAAAAGAGAGAAAGAATGGAAGGGAGGGAGAGAGACAAAGAAGGGTGGAAAGAAAGAAAGGTGGAAAGAAAGGAAGGAAGGAAGGTGGAGAGAAAGAGAAAGAAAGGTGGAAGGAAGGAAGGAAGGAAGGAAGGAAGGAAGGAAGGAAGGAAGGAAAGGAAAGGAGGAAAGAAAGGAGGAAAGAAAGAAAGAAAGAAAGAAAGAAAGAAAGAAAGAAAGAAAGAAAGAAAGAAAGAAAGAAAGAAAGAAAGAAAGAAAGAAAGAAAGAAAATAGATGGGGAGAGGGAGAGGTGGAAATAAAGCAACTTTAACTTTAAATATGTCCTCCAACACACACACACACACTGGCTGGCTTGGCTTGGAGAAGGGATTTAAAGAGACAAATGCCTTCTCCAAGCCAGCTGGCAGGGGGAGGGGCTTTGAGAACACATTTAAACTTGCTTTCTTTCTCTGCTCCTCCTCCCACCTCAAGTCTACCCAGGGAGGGGAACACTGGCTGGGGAAGGGAAGACTGATGAGGGAGGCATGCCTCCCCTTCCCTTCCCCAGCTGCCTTTCCAGGAGCCGCACAATGTGTGTGAAAGAGCCACATGTGACTCCCGAGCCACAGTTTGGCCACCCCTGGCCTAAGGCATCTTATGGTTCCAAAGAAGCAGTTTTTATATATATATCAGAGGGGATTTAGGGGTGTTGATTCCACTGAAATAAATAAGGCTGCACCCAAAATTCTTCCATTTTTTTCAAGAAGAAATTACCTATTGGGGGGGGAGAGAGATTGTTCTCAAAGTGCTTGAAATGTGCATGTATTCATCTTTTCTTTCAATCCTGTTTGGTACCATTTTTTCCCTTACCTGGAGCTGCTGTAGTACCATTTTTCCTGGTGAAATCTTCTTTCTGCACATTGGATATTATGCTGACATGATTGTGAGTAAACAGTCAGTTCACAATGAGGGCACTGCTTTTTAAAAAGAAGACTCCCCCCCTCCAGAAAGAGTACCTCGCAAAAAAACCCACCAGAAAGATCTGTGTACCTGCCTGGTGTGTTTTTCAGTACAGCCAAAATTAGTGAGTGATTTTAGAAATGAACACGGTTGCTTTCTGTCTAAATGCCTGCCTGTTGTGAATCAGGTAGGTCACCAGCTGGTGCAAATCCATGCATACGTTTATTGATACATATAATAATCAAATTTCCTTTACTCTAAGCAATGAATCTAGAAACTGTACCCATCTGGTTTTGAAACAGGATCGTGTTAGTGGGTTGGAATCACCATGCCATGCACTGGCAGGGTCAGAGTGGAATAATGTCTTGTCTCTTCTAATCACAAAAGGTGATTGAAGCATGCGGCGTAGGAACTAACCCTTATGAATAAACTTGAATGCGTGCCCTGTGAATGAGATGCCTAGCAGGCGTGAATGAATGCTTCTGCTCCTCGCAGCTGTACATAATACATAATACATAAATTAACATCCTCTTGTGGATTTGACCAAAATATCTCTTGTAAAGCACCGATCTTTGTTATAACTGAAAGAACTGAGTTCTGTCATAAACCAGGGGGGGTTTCAGATGCAGCCAAGCAGGTTGTGCTTGTGGCAGAGTCCTTCTGCCTGAGAGCCAGAGCAGTCCGCTTGGTGACGGTACTTTAACCATCTTTTTACTTTTGTTTTCATTAATTCTTCACTATGTATTTTTAATTATTATGTGCATGTGAGGAGAGAGCCAGTTTGGTGTAGTGGTTAAGTGCGCGGACTCTAATCTGGGAGAAACAGGTTTGATTCCCCACTCCTCCACTTGCACCTGGCTGGATGACTTTGGGCAAGCCGTAGTTCTGATAAGAGCTGTCCTTGAAAAAGAGCCGTTTCTGTCAAGAGCTCTCTCAGTCCCACCTACCTCACAGGGTGTCTGTTGTGGGGAGGGGGAGGGAAAGGAGTTTGTAAGCCGCTCTGAGACTCGTTCGGATAGTGAAGGGCAGGGTATAAATCCAATCTCTTCTTCTTCTTCTTCATGTGCGCACGTGCATACATACACAAAGGTTTTAGGTAATGTTACATTTTATTATGTTAGTTTTACCAACAATATCACTTTGATTATTTTTATACAGATGAAAGTTTCTGATTTAAGAAATAGAAAATTATGTGATTTGCCGAAGGCCCAAAATGGGACGAGGGGCCTGTGTCCGACTGAAGTCTCTCAATAGTCTTAAAACAAAAAAGAGAAAAACGTAGAATCAAAAGATGGTTGAAATAGGCACAAATACATACAAGCCCTAAACAAAGAAGAGCATAGTGCGGAATTGATGTCATTGTGCATGACACAATGATATCAGCGATCCTGCATTTCCCTGCGGGCTAAGAAAACACTTGCTGAGGAAATGTACATTTGCCCCCCAAGTCGAAATAACGAGACAGACAATGGTTCTGGAATCAAACAAGGGTCACTTTATTAACTATTTAATTGAACTGTAACTAAATGGCAAGGGAACTAAGCAGGTGCAGAACAGGCCAGGCAGGTGTCAAGTCTGCCAACAGCCCTGCCCAGCATGTGAGCAAACCACCAGTCCCGGTCTGGGCCACCCATCTGGCCTGTGACCGGCAGCCCGGCTCACTGCTTACCCCCCGGGAGCACCTGCCCCTGAAGCTATATAGCTTGCAGGGAGGAGCCTTCCTAAGAGGTTTACAGAGGTGATAACCATCCCCAGCCCTGGGCCATAGAACCCGAAGGCCATTCCTGATGACCCTCTTGTTCCCAAATGGGAAATGGCTGAAGGTGCTTACTGGTTCTGCTTCTCTTACCTGCACTACTCCACCATTTGCAAGGCCAAGCCTCTGCTTTGGCTGATGCGGCCATCTAACAGCCCAAGGCTGCCCTAATCCCTTGCTGCAGGTCCTCCAGGAACAAATTGTTGCCCTTGTTTCCCTTTTGTGGAAACCTTCTGAAGCACCCTTCGTAACTGAATTTAATCACTGCCAGCATTTTGCATTTTGTATCGTATATCTTATATGACTTGGAAGCCGCCCTGAACCTGCTTTGCGGGGAGGTTGGGGTACAAATTTAACAATAAATAAATAAATAAATAAGTGAATTCCATCATCCCTGTACAGGTTGGACAGTTCAACCCATATACCGGGGTGAGGTATATACTGACCCAAACCATTCTCCATGGCCTTCCTCATCTGCTGGTTGACCTTCCATCGAGCCCGGTCCAAACACTGGGGGTCCCTAAGGCCAAGCCATACCTGTTGGGGTAACATCGCAGACCAAACAATAAGTGTACCCCGCCATCCCACTCTCATCCTCCTGAGGTCAGCCTTGGCTTGAAGTGCAAGGGCAATGCCCTTCAACCATCCTAGGTCTTTCCCACTGAGGTACATGACCAAAATATGTGGGGGGGGGGCACCTGCCTCTCCCCAAACAACAGTGGAAGGAGTCCGGGTCATCTCACGCCCCTCCTGCCCAACCATTCAACTTGCACCCACACGCTAAGGCCCACCTGAGAACCAAACGGTGTCCTCCTGGCCCAGTGGGTGGCCCAAAAAAACTATGCTGTGCCTGCAGACGGTGACTCTTCGTCTCACCCAATGGCTTTCAGCACCTGAAAGGAGAATTATGTCAATAACAGGCAACGTAAAATTTGCATTTACGCACATAACCTTTATGGCAACGGGAATGCCGATGGCCCGTGTTGCGAATCTCTGATGTGGAATACCCCATGGCCACCAATGGGGGGGGGCAACAGACCACCTCTGAAACCCCAGACCTCACCTGCACAAAGGCCCACTGAGGGCTGGAAATGTTGCACCTGGGCCCACCTGCACGCATTGGGCCCAGCCTTAACCCCCCCCCAGGCATCCAGGAGCAACCGCAGGCAAGCTGGAAAAACCTACCCACCCGCTTACCGCCCTCCCTGCTAGGCTACTCCCTTGTCCTCCCCTTTATGGTTTGTGTGTGTGTGTGTGTGGCCAGCCCCCCCAAAAGGGGGGGAACTGACACAGCGACCACCCGAAGGCCTAAAGGCCACCGCTTGGGCCCCTGTGCTGCTCAAGAGCCACAACACCCTAGGAAAGATTTTAAAGACTATAGGAAAGATTTTAAAGACTATTTAGAGCTTAACTGGGATGTGAAAAATAGATTACTTTGTTTTGATAGTTACTAATAACAGAAGTGTTGTAACAAGAGAGACTGTATTTGAAAAGTTACCTAATTGTTAAAGTTAAAAAGCAAAATACTGAAATTTAAGATTTGGATATTAAGAGCGAGTTGAATGTATGAGAATATTGGGTGGAAATGTTAACGGGGGCGGAGCATCGTGGGAAGCCAGGGGAGAGGGAGATAAAAATTTGAAAAGGATATGATAAGAATTGTAAACAAAAAGTGGAACATGCTATATATCCGATAATAAGTTTTCTTTTTAAAAAAAAAGAGCCACAACACCCTCAAGGCTGCCGCCTCCTCATGCTGCTGCCTCAGCTGCGGCTGCTGCCACCTGACAGTGGCCGCCTGGGGCCGCCTGGGGCCATGCCATGCAGTTGCCACTCCAGGGCCACCTCAGCCAGCCTTGAGGCCTCTGCTGGACTCCACAGGCTGCCTCTAATTGCCTGGGCTGCCCGCTGGGTGCCCTGGCCCGCCTGTGGCCACGCCGGCTTGGCTGCCACCTGGGCCTGCTTGGGGCCATGACCCGCAGTTGCCGCTCCAGGACCACCTTGGCAGTTCCTGGGGTCACCGCCAGACTCCACAGGCCGCCTCCGACCCCCTAGGCAACGCCCCAGCCCACCTGTGGCCCCGCTGGATCTCCTGAGCTCCAGCCACCTCTAAGGACAAAGCCAATGCTGCCACCTTGCCACCACCACCGCCAAGGGCCTCAGGCCTGAGGTAGGCCTCCACGCTCCCCCACCCTGAGCATGCCCAGAGCTCCTCTCCAAGCACAAGGTGACGTTCTGGCTTGGGCAGGAGTGGGGCCAAGCCTATATAGGCCAGTCCTGCCCCTGCCCAGTGTTGTGACACATATGGTGTCACAATGCCATCACTGCCTCACCCTCCTCCTAGGCAGCAAAGCAGCCCCCGCCCTCCATCGGCCTTGCTGGGAGTGTGGGGGCCCAATTCTTTTGTAAGGCCGCCCTCTTGGAGTGCTCAGCCTCATTGTTAGTAAGCACAGCACTCTGCCGTTCCCTTTTGCCCCTCATATTCCTGCGGCCTAATTAGTTTCTCACGGTTGCTGTCCTTGCATGTATCCATTCCTTGCTCCATCCCCTTTTCTTAAGTTCTCTGGTTCGTGGTCATGCACTGGATTGCCATTTTTGAGATGATGAAGCCCAAACCGAACCTCCATTTACTGTCCGCCTGTCCATGTCTCCTGCCACCACCACCCACCTTAGAGTTACTGGACTTTCTTCACGGAAAGGCAAGAATGCCCACCAGTCATGCTCAAAACATAGAATGAATAACAATCAGGGCTATTTTGGGGCAGGAACGCACAGGAAGGGAGTTCCGACTGGCTCCTGAGTTGGCCACGCCCAGAAGGAATTCATTAGCATAATAGGCCCCACCCAACAGCAGAAACTCATCAGGATTGGCTACATGAGGGGTGTGTGGCCTCACATGCAAAGGAGTTCCTGCTCCAAAAAAAGCCCAGCATTTTGACAACAAACAAGGTAAACAGAATAAGAAGCAAAAGGTGGGTGTGGCTGGATGGCCACACTTCTGGTAACATGGTGGTGTGGCCTAATAGGCTAATGAGCGGTGCTGTCAGGGGTGTGGCCTAATACACTAATGAGTTTCTGCTGTTTGGTGTGACTCATTATGCTAATGAGTTCCTGCTGGGTTTTTTCTACAAAAACAGCCCTGATAACAATAAAAATGTTCATGGAGTCCATTGTGGAACTCACCTGTGTTTCTTCACAAACATCACCAGTTTAACTTCCATGTCACAAAAATCCCCGAGGCACTCTGGTTTGGAGTTGCAGAGCAGTAGGTTTTCTGAGATGTTTGAGTGTTTTTAATGCCTCCTTTCTCTGTAGCCTGCGTAGTCAATTCAGCCTAAGTTTGTGATATTTAAGCCAACAGGTCCAAATAACAGAGTGCAGAGCTCCAAAGGCTCTCCGGGGTCAATGACTACTGCTTCTGTGATTGTAACTACTTTGAACAACAGGGCAAAAATCCCATCAGCCCCCACCACTTACCTGTTATGCCACTGAAGTGTCCAGCCGTTTTGACTACAGTAGGTGATTGAGGGGTTTGGATCTCCAGCAGCACTTCCATCACAGCGCATTGTCTTTTCAACCCAAAGGACATTTTGTTCACTCATTTAAATTATACCCTGCTTTTCTTTTCCCACTGGAAACGTATATTTCATATATCCTTAACAAAAACCGCTGCTACTCAGATCAAGGTGACCTGAAGTATGCTTGTGGGCTTGCAGACACACAATGCTTCACGGTACAACATTCTATAAAACCTTACTGATTATGGCTAGCTCATGAAAGGTAAAACGCTCACGATCATATTGACGAAGCTGGCACAAGACAGCCTGCGGGTTTATTGTAGACCCCGGGGACCGAAGGGGGTGCAGGCGAGAAGCGACAGACCAGGCGCCAGATACTTTAGAGAAACAAGGGGAACCACTTTACTGAATACACCACAGGAGCATTTCTGCTGTCAGGCTCTCCAGAAAGTCAGTCAAACACCAGGCTCCATAAAGAAGTTAGCGTTTATTGAAAGCAGTTCTCAGAGATACATTAGCAAAGCTTTGTCAGTGATGCTGAGGACCCCGTGGCACCCCCCAGTTATACTGGGTTTGAATATGCCCCCCCACCTACCCTCCATTGGCTACTAAGCGCGCGGGCGGCAAAGGCAGTTGCAGACATTAT
Organism: Gekko gecko; assembly: GCA_029375565.1. Classification (NCBI taxonomy): domain Eukaryota; kingdom Metazoa; phylum Chordata; class Lepidosauria; order Squamata; family Gekkonidae; genus Gekko; species Gekko gecko. The sequence goes on along the minus strand of JAPDNY010000003.1, from coordinate 95,957,271 downwards.
TTACTGCCAGCCAGAATATCTCAGGCGAGAAAAGAAAAGCAAGGCAGTGCCTGAGACCCAAGGCCATCGTGTGAGATAACAGTCTCCATAGCCACACTAAATCGAGCTCTCCCAGACAACCTGATGCACTCCCCACATTCCAGAAAGTGAGAAATGCCAGTCCATCCCTCCCTCCTTCCCTTACATCCATCTTATGGCAGGGCTACCTGACATCTGCAGCGTGGGGATGGATTCTGAACCAGGCAACCCACCTGCTGCCCAATATCCCCCACACCCTCGGCCACCTGCTGGGGGTGAAATTGAGGACTGGCAAACCCCAGGAGCCACATGGGCACTGGCTGCTGCGTAGTTCCCTTGCCACGTAGTAGTGAGAGCATGGCCAACAGCCCCCGAGCCGGACATGCCATTGTTTTGGCTGCACCCCAAGATCCCTTAAAGGAGTCCCCGGAACATGGGATATGGGCACACAGGCATCAGCTCCCTAGCCAAAAGAATTCGTCCTAATGCCCAAACTGCTGCAAGAGCTGGGGGGGGGGTGATTCCCACCAATGCCCCTACACCCATAACCAACAAGGAAACCCCTACCGAATGCCTTGCATCCAAATATCCATGCCCCATTTGGATAAATGTACACCATTGCCTATAACTGATGTACCAGGTTGCCTATAACTGATCTCCTGGTGGTCAATGACTCATCCATCCAAAGATTCTGCTACTTGCACTGTGGCCTTGCACGTTTTTCTCCTAGCCAAGGTCCACCTGTCTGGGAATACAGCTCCATGCCACTTGTGACATTTGAGGAGGCCGAACCATATCAGGCAAGTGTCAGGAAGCCAAGAATGGATAGTTTCCAAGTTCACCACTATACAGCATGGCAGCACAACCCCTTTCTGCACAGGGAGGTCATTTTCCCCAAGGTGACCAAGGCATCTGGAGATCCAAGGCGTGAGATATGACATGGTGAGGAGAGAAGACCAATGCATCCCCCAATGCTCCAACCAGGTGATCTGAAGATGGTCACTGAGCCCCAGGGCTCCCCCCCCAATCCAGACAACAAGGCATACATCCCAGCCCAGTAGACAGTGCTGTGGCCCATGATACAACCTGATTTGATAAGACCTAAAGGGACTGAAAGATACAAACATTAGCAACCTCACTGAGCTGAAGCCATATGTAGAACCAGTGTGCTGATGATCACCATCAGCAGATTGCTCAAATGAGATCTGCTGGGAGACCTAACTCCAAGGCCATCATGGTGGCACCAATGCGAAAAGACTGCAGGCCAAACTCCAAGGGAGAAAGCCCCAGGGCCATAACACAAGCACACATGATGCTGACAAACCAGAACCTTGAGAGGCAGGACCCCTAAACACGCACAAAGAGGGTGTCAGGAGAAGAGGTCCCGATCTGGATATGATCCCAAATGAAGTGGACTGGGCATCGTTGGCCTGGAGGTGCAGAATGAAGGAGGATTGGCACATCCCACCCTCGCTGGTCAGTCTTGGACCGCCACAGGCAGACATGTAGCTTGTCGTTCTGGATGGTGACATCCTGGCATGATAGGGCTGCCCAGACTGGTCCTGGCATGAAGCAGTGAGAAGCTCACTGCTACGAAAAGTCTCAAACGTGAAGAAAAGGTGGCCTCGAAGCAGCCCCATAGCTATGGAATTCTTTGGGAGGGGGCCTCGGTGGGGCTCACCAGCTAATTAAATGAAAGTACAGTGCAGGTGGTAAGTTGGAGCACTTTGGGGGCAGCCCAGGAGGGAGGGGGCCCAGAGGAAACACGAGGGGGCCAGGCCCTGTGGGCCGCATGTTAGCTATGGGCCAGCCTCGAAGGCAGATCAGCAGGTCTGCGGGAGCAGCTGGATCATACCTGATAACATGTGAATTGCGATGGGCTTCCAGGCATCAGGATCAGTGTCAGGTCCTTGAGTTAATCCACTCTCAGTCTAATAGTCTTTTATGAAAGCTTTATTAGAAACAGAGATTTAGATGTGCACAAGAGAGATCATCTCTTGTGCAGACTAAAGAACAGATCAAGGGTTAGATATTGTATAGGCAATAGGTCAGTATCCCACAATGCAATGGTCATGCAGTGGGCATTCATTCTCTTCTCCTCTTTCACTCCCCTCCCATCATACTACCCAGCACTGCAAAAGTTTATTATCCAGCAACCGATGTTTCTCCAAGGATGAGAGGCTCCTGATGGCCGGACATCTTGGGGCCCGTTCTCATGGGAAAGTTATTACAAGCAAAGCTAACCTAAGCACCTCAACACATGCAAACAGATATATGGCATTCACACCTATTCCTCCCATCCCTCGGAATTTATGGCAGAGAGGGCTAGGAAGGGATGAGACCAAATGGCCGTAATGACCTAAAAGTGAAAGTACACTACAAAGATGGAAACAAATGAAACAAATTGAAACATTAGTCAAGATGACAATCAGCAGAGCCCGATTCTGACAATCAGGAGGCAAAGCCTTCCTCCACCCCTTGATGGCCTGGTGGGCCAGGAAAGAGTTGCAAGGATCAGGGAAGCTGAAGGCCTTGCTGTAAAAGGATATGGCCTCCAAGCGGATCCCCATGGTCCTGGTGGAAAGATCCTTTTCTCTCAAGTGTGCCAGATAGTGCAGGACCAGTGCCTCTGAAGCCAGCCAAGACCCGTTGAAGCCAATAGAACCTGCAAAGGATAAGAACTCCGAAACAGAGCAAGAATAGGAGCGACGGGTAGCTGGGTCAGTGGAGCCCAAAACTCCATGGGCAATCAGACAATTACAAGTGTCTACATCCTCTCCAGGAATTGGTCTAAGTGTTGGTTCTCATCTGGGGCCAGCGTATGAAAATGCTGTTTTTGAAATCTAGACAATGCATCCGCAATGTCATTACTGGTTCCTGCAATGTAACATGCTGAGAAAGAGGTGTTAGATTCAAGGCAGGTTCGGACAAACTTGCAAGCCAAGTGTATGACCCACTCAGAGTGTGAGAACTGCCTTTTAATAACTCTGACATGGCCTGGTTGTAAGACCAGAAGAGAATGTGCCTGCTATGAAAAATGTCCCTCCATATGATGACGTGTTAAGTTTTTGCAAGTGTCACACTTCAGTCATGGAAGCATTAAATTGTTGTTTGTTTATGCTAATATTACCTAGTTAGCTTAGAACCAATTAGGTGTTAAGCAAATTTTTCCTGCCAGAGGAGGGGAGGTATTTCTCCTAATTAAGATGAGCTTGAGAATGTCTAATCTGTCACACTGTACAAATCACACTTGAGACTACCGTCTTCTTATACAGTTCTACTTAACATAACAAATGGTTTTGCCACCGTGCATAAATGACATCTGCACCAGTTGAATGCTGACCTAATAGTCCTTGAAAGTACAAGTCTCTCTTCCGCGTGATGTGGTCACTGGCTCATGGTGCAGAGAAGAGTTTCCAAAAGATGGCATGGGCTCAAGACTAGTTGTAGCCAAGGCTCTTTTTGCAGCAGGAACTCCTTTGCGTACTAGGTGACACACCCCTAATGTAGCCAATTCTCCAAGAGCTTACAGTAGCCCTTGTAAGAAGAGCTCTGTAAACTCTTGGAGGATTGGCTACATTAGGGTGTGTGTCGCCTAATATGCAAAGGAGTTCCTGTTACAAAAAGAGGCCTGGTTGTAGCATGAACCAAAGGAGCGGTAACGGCACGCCTAGATTGCTTTGCTGTTTCTTAGGGCTTCAGCAGGCCACTTTTCTTAGTGATGGAACTCAACCCAGCTCTGGTAAGATGCAAAATGACATGAAGTCTACAAGTATGTTCCAAATTGCTAGAAATCAGGCTGGGTTGAGCTCCACCACTAAGAAAAGAAAATCCCCCACTGAAATCCTCCCCAGATATTTGGCGGCTGTCCTGTTGGGGTAGATGGTGAGTAGGGGGAAGAGGGTCAGAGGCTAACAGGGGTCCTGGCTAAACCTCTATCAAAAACCACTGCACTGGAGGGATTATTTGGTGGCACCAGAGGGGAAAGCGATGTCAGTCCCTGGTCCTCCCTCCTTTTTAATGCCAGAGCCAGTCAACTGGGCACCCTAAAACGGCTGTTGTGAAGTCCCACCATGTGGACAAGACAGCCTAGGGTGTGAGCCAAAGCAGGCATCTCAGTTATGCCTTGGTGGGGAGAGCAGGGTAAAAATCAAATCAATCAATCAATCAATCAATCAGTCAATCAGTAAAATTTGCACCTGCTCCCTTGACACTTGCCTTGGTTATACTCCCAACATACATGCTGGGCCGTGTCCCACCTGTAGCTGGGCCTGGCCTTGGCTGGGTCATACCCGACCCTAGTATGCAGGCCAACAATAAGGAGCTACAGTTTGTCACCCTAGGAGACCCCACCTCACAAGCTCGTTTTGCAAGGCCGTTTTTCTGAAGGCCTCATCGTATTCAATGGCAAGAGCATCCCCTGCCTAAGCCCAAGCCCAAAGTATACTTGCCGGGTGCTTTGACAAGTGCCACCCGCACTCAGGGTATGCGAATTGCACTGTGCTCATTGAACACTGTGTATCCCACTAACCAGTTTTGAAATGTACGCTGTGTGCCACCCTTCACAGAATCTTTTTTGGTAGGGCGGGGGCTGGCCTTGCCAGCCGCACCCTCCGCCTCAACAGAGTAAAAACGTCAACATAATACCCATCTAAGATCTTCTCCCAGGCTGTGCAAGCAAGGTCTATGCCCGGTGGATACCACCATTGCTTTAGTTGGGCAGAACTTGCGTCCCGCGGGGCTGCTCTGCTCCTCAGACGGTACCTGGACCTGACTGCTTGACACACACACACCCCGGTGCCCAAGAGGCCATGTCGGTAAGCCTGGGATATACGATCACCCAATAATTACCTGACACATGGGTGGAATCCCCCTCTGAGGATGACCCGCCTGATGAGGAGCCACTGCTGGACCGGTCACGATGAACCCTGGTAGCCCTCCGGGACACGTATCGTTTGGCGTGACTTTTCCTGGCAGGAGGAGGCCTCTGTGGCATTCTTTCTCTTGTGAGTCCCTGGGCTCATCAGTTTCAGCTGGTGAACGCTGCCATCTCCTGCCCTGAGGATGGTGGGGCACAGCTGCCTCTGATACCACTGGGGGGGACCCTGCTGGTCAGACTGTTCCAAGAGCCACACGATGGCCTGAGCAATCCCCTGTAAAACCACTGGATGACCAGAGGCCTGTAGGGCAGAGGGTGCTCCAGGTAGAGACAGTGCCCGAGGGGGGCCTGAGTGCTGCCACCAGGAGGGACATCCCTAGAAGCTTTATATTTGCGAGACCAGCCTTGCCGGCCATATGGCAGCGTCGGGGCGCCCCTGCCAGGGGCTGATCCTTGTGCAGAGAGCTGAGCCCTAGACTCGGATGCCCGCTTGCTCCCTACTGCAGCCTTTTTGGGAGGCACAGTGACCTTAAGTCCTGCTAGTTTGCCAGCAAAAACGCTCAGATGTTGGCATGCCTGGGACTGTACCTGGCTTCGGTGTCACCTGTTTACTTACCCTTAATGGGTAGCCTGTGATATATATTCAAAGTACAACAATAAAGTATTTAACTGTAAAATATCAAATAATATAACAGTTGTATAAATTGAATTACTGGTACATTTACCAGCTTATCTATTTAATTATTTGTTCTACTTTATTGATTAAGTAACTAATGGATTTTTTAAGAAATCATCTATGATTTATAACAACTATAAAGCTAAAGCTTGTAAGAGTAGTTCCCCTCGTGAGTAATTGATCAAGCCTCTGCCACCTGCTACACATGGAATAAACTAAAGCTTACAAAGCTGAAAGCGACAAGCCTCTGCCACATGCCAAACTACCAAATAAAGTTTTTAAAGTGCTCCCATCGTGATTAATAACTTAAGGCTTATAAAATCCTTCCCTAGGTGTTGACCAGGCCTCCAACATGGAAACGATTCTCTAGGCTGATATCGCAGCTGACTCAGGCTATTGTGAGCCATACCAAAAGGGCTGCTTCATGCACGGGGAAGTCTCCCAGTAGCAGGCATACCCACAGAGAGGGAGGTATAGTGTAAGGCTGCCCGAAGCCGAAGCCCCCCTTCTCAATAAGGCACAAAACCGTGGATGCGATCCCAAACTGTGGTAATCAGTGGTACTAAATGGAGGGTCCCAACCATGCAGATCCTTCTGCACCCCTCCACTGGCTGGCCATGTGCCTGGTAAGCTGGCTGGCCTAAAAAAATGTCAACCCCGGTGGTTCCAGAGGACCCCAGCCGATGCCAGGGCCCTGGGTCTGAAGACGGATGCCACCAAGCCTATCAGACCACTATTGTTGATTGCTGCCTCTCGGACTGTCCTGAGGCTTTAAATTGTGGCCCAGCTCCCGTAAAAGCAGGGCTTGGTGCAGGAAGAGCAAGGAAGCCACGAAAAAAATCAGGGATAACGTCCCAGTGGCAGCACTTTAAATAGGAGGAGGGAGGGGTGGCCAAGCCCCTGTAGTCGCCCACAGCTCTGCCTAGAATGATACCAGCCCCTGCATGCGGGGGGGCCTCCTACTGCCACTGTGGGACCCCGCCCAATACCAGACCACGCAGCTAGCCATTCAGTGGCATGGTATCTTCTCAGCAATCCCCCCATCCCCAGAGCTCACAAGGCGGTGTCGGAGTAAGAATGTCTGACTTTCTGAAAACTTCAACTGGATGTTATGCTTTGATAAATTCTGCCATGCTGTGCATAGATTCGGTCAGCTACTTTGCGATGAATCCGTACAGTGCATTCTGGGTCATCTGACTGGGTCAAACACGCTGTGTGCTCTGCAGCCATTGTACAGCAGACTGATTTCCCTAAACATCTGAACACACCTCTTCTCAAGATTCTGTGAAATCCTTTCTAGCATCTAACTTAATGATGAGCAATGATTTAGAATGTTAAATTTGGACTAGGCTAGCAAGATGTGCTGATGCTGAGAACTGTTTTACACAGCAAAATGGCTGAGGAACCTACCAACCTCATGCCCAGTAGTTTTCCCTTTTTTCTAAGCCAACCGAAACAGGGATGTCTCCTGTGATTCCTTTATCATTATACTTCATTTTGAGCCAGGCTATAGAGCGTGTGTAAAGTATTGGGTTCTAGACGCATTGTGTAGTGAATCAGCTTGTAGTATGAATGGGAATATAAAGATTTTTTTATATAGGTTTTTTCTTCTTGAATGTTCATATTCATATTTTTTTTCTTGGTTTTATGGATTTCTCTTTTAAGTAATACTTTATTAGGATGTTAGAAAGGCCTGTTATATAGAAGGCTTTCCTCTTGTAGGTCTGATATTGTTAGCAGACAACATAATAGGTACGAAGTTCATGATTCTGTAGTTCTTAAGGGCAACACTTTGCAGTGTCTGGGTCAGATAAGATTTTGGTCTCATATCAGGAACAACAAACACTTTTGTTTGGGATATGAAGAATCCTTGCCCATTATCATTTAGGTTAGGTTAAGTAAACACTTAGGTTTTGCATAGATTTGATGTAGATATATGTTTCTTTACATCTGACAAATCAGAGGCTTATTATTCAAATGTAACCCATTATGCTTTTTGAATATTGTTTTTTTTTATGATGTCAGTCCATGTATAAAATATCATGTATTTCCTGAATATGCTCAGAATATGTTCAAGAAGAAGAAGAAGATGAAGAAAAAAAGAAGAAAGTAGTCAATTTTTTATGAGTTATTTGGTCCAACTGCTTTCCTGTTAATTGAAGCATATCTCCCAAATATGCTGAGAAGAAAGTAGTCAATTTTGGATGGACTATTTGGTCCAACTGTTTTCCTGTTAATTGAAATAAAACATAGATCTTCCTCCTCATTTGACTTCATTTTTGACATGGAATCAAATATGTACAACAAGCTCATAGTTTATTGCTCTCGATACACAACCAGCCAGCCCGGAGGTCAGCTTATATCCCGGTCGCATGCCATACCCCACACACATGTCACACCCGTGATAGGTTTATTTACAGTGCACCCATCTCCCACTGGTTCATACCCAGATCCTGACTGACTGATTGGTCCGTTCTAGGATCCATGCAGGCTATTGTCTCTGGAAGGTGCTGGATTAGATGGACCAGCAGGGCATTTCTTATGTTCCTGTGGTGTTTGGAATCTCTGTTGCAAGGGCAAATTGAGCAACAATCACACTGGCAACATGATCACCAAGGGAAAAAACCTCTCATGTAGAATCAGCCTTGGCTGTCCATCTGAAGAAATAGATAAAATTGTACACCTATGAGGAGTGCAGCCACATCCAAAAGAGGCCAGCTTCTCATTCCTTGGTTATTATCTCCTGATATCAACTCAGTCTTGTCTTGATCAAGCATCTATTTGTTGGACCTCTTGAATCCCGTTGCCAACTCTAAGCAGCAAAGCAGCTCACTAAGCTGAAAGGGAGAACTGGAGTTGCATATTATTAACATTTAACATGACATTTAACAACAACCTGAGCAATTTCATGCTGATGTTACAATAAATGCCATGGGTTCAAAAAGTAGTCCCTCCCGCACCGTGTTCTGGTACCAGTCAGCCATAGGAGGACTGCACAATGAAATTCAAGAGCAAAATGGAAATTGTTGGTTTGGGCCATTACCATGATTTTCTGGAACACTAACACAAATTTGAGATTCAAATTTGGGTGCTGCTAGCCAGCTACAGCATGAGGTCATGTTTTTCTATTATTCTACTTATTTCCCAGGCAATGGTATTCTTCTCTTCCAATTGGATCCTTGCAAGGCAGGAGCAGAGAGCATTTCCAGCCAATCAACCTTTGGAGACAATCTACGGAGAGCCAAAGTTCTCTTTCCATCCCTCCTTTGGAGAGGGCCAGAGCTCTTTGTTCTTTTCTGCTTCCCATGGCTGGAAATAGAAAACTGATGGCACGTTATTCAGGTGCTCATAGAATTCACTTTAACCCAGTTTGCTTGAAACTTGGAGGTTCTTTATAGGACAGATAGTACTCACTCCTCTGTAATTTTGGTGTCACTTGATTGAAAAACAGATACTCCAGCCCTCCCCTCAAAAATCCCCATAGGGAATAATGAGAGGGCAGTTTTTATGGCTGGGGGCACCATGTTCAGGGACTTGTAGAAATCGTCCCCTTGGTCCAATTTTCTTGAAACACTGAGGTCCTTCACAGAACAGACAGCAATCACTCAGCTGCAATTTTGATGTCGTTTGGTTTAAAAACAGCCACTTGAACCCTTTTGAAAAATTCCCCGTAAGAAATAAAGGTAGACCGATGGGAAGTGTGTGGGGGGGGCGGGGAGAGTTCTGTGAAGGAAGCCACTTTCACTTTAGGAAAAGAAATAAACACACCACTATAAGGAAGGATTGCAAATGCAGAGTTTTCAGTGGAAAGGGAAGACATTTTTATTATCAGTCAGTCACTGTAAGTAGGGAAATGCAGACCAGTTTTGTATTTGTGTGTGTTTTTTAATGCTGTAGCCAGTCAGAGCTCTCCTGTTAGGCTGCTGCTTGACCACCATTTTGGGACTCAGTAGACAAAGCAGTGGCTGCACAGAGAGTCACCCTCTTTGGGGAGTCTGTAAAATTGAACCCCCTTTGTTCAATCTGCTTGAAAATTAGGGGATCTTTAGATCACAGGGAGCCGTGTATCCTGTGCAAATCTGGTGTCATCTTTATAAACAGCTGCCACGGACCCTCGTATACATTCCTCATTGAAAATAATGGCCCAAATTCCAGAACCACATAGATTTAAATTCTGAACCGGTTAATATTCTACTCAGAAATAAGCAGTCATAGTAACCCTGCCTCCAAAGCCCAGATCTGAAATTGTCCTGGCTCATACCGCTAGAAATGGGACCCTATTTTATACCATAGGCACAAAGATCGAGCAGCTGATAAATGCAGTGCAGTGTCATGTCAGCAAAACATCCCAATATTCTTTGCATTACATTCATTCTCGTTGAGAATCCATATGTGAGGACTATAAATCCTCTGTATATTAGTGTATTTCTTTTTCAGAATAGTATATTAGAATACTGACTGTAATTCATAAAGTGCTGTTAAGTGATCTCCATGCCTGGGAAGCTCTCGGTTTGCTTCCCACAATTAGAAAAGACACCTTTAGACGTTTATCTGCTATTCTGACATGTTTATTGCTTTACAACTGTTGACCTTATAACTTTAGCTTGTTATTTAGCTCTAACTTTGCATAGCTTAAACATCATCATGTTACATGTTCATTTGCTGTTCAGCCCCTGTCTGTAAGTTTGAACCTTAGCTGCCACTCCAGGGTATTTGATAAAGGGTGCCTTCCACACGAAAGCTCATACTTTGAATAAATCTTTGTTCATCTTAAAGGTGCCCCCACTGGATTCTAAATTTGTTCCCCTGCTTCAGACCAACACAGCTGGCCATAAGGAAGTGAATCCAAGGATGTCGCATATCCTTATTCCACTTTGTACCTGGCATTCAAACTCCACCGTAGCTCACTAGGCTAAACACCTACCTATGCATCCTCAGTTTGTCATATAATGGTTCCCGAAAGTGGTTTTTCTTGAGTCTTTTTAAGGTATTACTCTGCTAGGCTGTCCACTTCTGCTGGATTCTGTCTGACATACCGAGTCCTCTACAGTCGCTTGTCCTTAAAGAGCCAGCTTGGTGTTGTGGTTAAACTCTTGCACTATCAACTGGGATACCCAAGTGCAGATCCCCACACTTCCATGGAAACACTGTGGGAAGCTTGCTGGGTGGCCACTCACTCTTTCTCCGGTTTGTTGTGAAGGTAAAACAGAAGAGCGGAGACCCATGTATACCACCCTGAGCTTCTCGGAGGAAGGGTGAGTTAAAAATATTCACTAGCATTGTTCCATTCAAATAAGTGTGTTCTTCCCCCTGTTTTTCCTTGGGGCATATCCTAATATGACATTAAGAACATAAAAAGAGCACTGGAGGATCAGACCAGTGGTCTGTCTAATCCAGCTTTCTGTCTCGCACAGGGACCAAGCAGTTCCTCTGAAGGTCCCCCATAAGAGGGCATAGAGGCCGAGGCCTTCCCCTGATCTTGCCTCCTGGAACTGCTATTCAGAGCTTGACTGCCTCTGAACATGGAAGTTCCCTTTAGTCACCAGATCCATCTTCCATAAATCTGTCTAATCCCCTTTTAAAGCTGCCCATGCCGGTGGCCGTCACTACATCCCCCAGCAGCAAATTCCACATTGCAATCACACATTTTATAAAGAAGCGTTTCCTTTTGTCCATCCTGAATCGACTGCCCCATCGGCTTCATTGGATGCCCTCGAGTTCTAATATTTGGGGAGAGAGAGAAGAAATTCTCTTTGTCAACTCTCTCCACCCTGTGCATAATTTTATAAACCTCTGTTATGTCCCCCTTTAGTCATTTCTTTTCTAAATTGAAACGTCCCAGAGACTCTTCAGCCTTTCCTCAGAGGGAAGGGGCTCCAACCCCCTAATCATCTTGGTTGCCCTCCTCTGTGCTTTCTCCAGGTCTGCGATGCCCTTTTTGAGATATGGTGACCAGAGCTGCACACACTATTCCAGATGAGGCTGCACCATAGATCTACGCCAGGGCATTATAATGTTGGCTGTTTTCCATTTCCTAATAATCCCCAGCGCAGAGTTTCCCTTTTTCACAGCTGGAGCACACTGGGTTGACACTTTTCATTGAGGTATCTACTATGACCCCAAGATCTTTTCCCCGCTCAGTCTCAGCAAGTTCAGACCCCGTCAGCCTAGACCTGAAGTTGGGAATTTTTTTTTGTCCCAGTGTGTATCACCTGACACTTATCAACTTTGAACTTCATTTGCCATGTTGTTGACCACTCACCCAATGTGTGGAGGTCCTCCTGTAGCTACTCACAGTTATCCTTGGTTTTCACCATCCTGAATACTTTTGTGACACCTGAAAACTTGGCCACTACACTGCTCACCCCTAGTTCCAGATCACTGATGAGCAAATTGGCTAGTACTGGGCCCAGTACCGATCCTTGTGGGTCCCCACTGCTGCCTTCCCTCCGTTGTGAGAACTGTCCATTGATTCTTACCCTTTGCTTCCTGTCATTTTGCTGCACATGTTTTTTGTTTGCTGTAGCCATTCTTTTGCCCTTTGTGGTTGAACTTATTGTAATTTCATGTCTAATTCTCATCCCAAGTAAGAAAGATGGCCTTGCTGGAGTTTCTGGCCTCTTCATATACCTGGGGTGCTTTAGGTTAAACTGAGGTGCTCACTGTGTTCCAGCGAATGAAGAGTTGAAAACTGCCTTCCCTTTACACCTGTGCCTCACCTGCTAATTGTTCACTAATTAGCATTAATTGTCTCTTGTCTGCCCTGGAATCATGAAGCATGTTAATTCTTCCATCAGAAATCACAACCAAGTGGCCTTATTATCGAGACCCAATTAGGAACAAAATGCACACTTCATTATCTTGTGACATGGGTTTTTTTTGTTAGTATGAACTTAATTAATTAGAGTTCAGTTAATCCTAAAATGGCCCATTCCTCTCCTGCTGTGATGGGAATGCAACATCGGCTTCCTACATTCATGTGCAGGTGTTTGTATATCCCAATGTTTTGAAGGGCATGGAGCATCAGGCAGCAATGATGGCGCGCTATTTCATTACCGCTGTGCTGTGACGGCAGAGCATAGCTGACAAGTGAATTTCCACAGACCTCTGTCTTTCAGGAAATGGGGGGGGGAGGAAAATGTTATGAACTGTTAGACTTTCCCGTTTATAAGCTGCAATACGCTGCATTAGGAAATGAGACAGAGTGGCTTCTCCTTCTCATTTCTTATCTCCAGGAGCAAACTGGGAAGTTAAAATGGCCCTGGAGCAAGCCAAGCTGGGTAGCCTTTGCTGTGCCAGTACTGCAGGACCACTCAGCTCGGCAGCATCCAAACCGGGCATTGGCTTACCCATCGCTTCTCTCACATAGTGCCAGCAACCGGTGAGCAGACACTGAACCTCATGGCTTCCAAAGGGTTGGAGCCAAATGGCCCCTGTGGTACTGGCAAGTTGATGGGGCTTGGCTTAGCTTGCTTCTGGCTACCAGTGGCCCATTAGGGCAGCAGTCCCCCAGGAAATGTCCCCTGCATGTTAAATTGTCAGTCCATCCCTGTTGTCTGCTGTACGAAAGGGCCAGGTAGATAAAAGGAGTAAGGGAGCATGGGTGAAAGAAGCTTCTGCCAAGTGCTCTCCTGATTCAGTCAAAAATTTGAATATGCAAGGGAAATCTCTGGCTTGAAACCCTGAAACCTTAAGAGAGTTCCTGATTTCCTTGAAAATGGAAAAAAAAATAAGCCACTCTGCCAAATAACTAAACTATGACCAGAAAAGGCAAATTTTAGAATTAATAACTCCGAGCTTAAGACTGTAGGCTCATACAAAACCAAAGTTGCTCTTGCCGCTCTCTCCAGTTAATTAGCCCTTTCTCCTAAAGGCAATGTCCTGGAATAAGCGTCATCATAAAATATTTCTATGTATAAGTCTATTGGCTGTTAGTCACACAGAATATCAATCATATGTATGTATGACCAATTAACTTACGTAGGGAATTAGCAAATGAGAAATTGCTTGGCAAGTAGGACTAGACAACAGTAGGACTTAAGGCCCCCAAATGGCAGTTTGGCCACGGATATGGTTGCCAGCCTCCAGGTGGCAGCTGGATATCTCCTGCCATTACAGCTGATCTCCAGGCAACAGAGATCCGTTCCCCTGGAGAAAATGGCCACTTCTGAAGGTGGACTTTGTGGCACTATACCCCCATGGAAGCCCCTCCCCTCCCCAAACTCCGCCTTCCTCAGGCTCCAGCCCCCGAAGTCTCCAAGTATTTCCCAACCCAGAGCCGGCAACCCCAGCCATAGACTCCCTACAGGAAACGGAGTATTTATTTATTTATTTATTATTTACATTTATATCCCGCCCTCCCCAACGGGCTCAGGGCGGCTAACAATAAGGGCTCGAAGCCATAGTAAAACAGTTAAAAACCAGATAAAACAATACAAAATTACGGTAAAGTGCTGGTGCTCTAAGAGTTCGAAGTTCCAAGATGGGTTCTGGAAGATGGACCCAGAACGACGAAGCAGGTTCCAGGACAACCCCGCCTTCTGTCTTCGGCCCCAGGGCCATCATGCACCATGATGGCCTCCTCGCTCTTTGCGGTAGCAGTGCAGTGGTGGTACAATGGTGGCGGCGGCTCCTACTCGAAAGCCTGGCGGAAGAGCTCCATTTTGCAGGCGCTGCAGAACTGCCTAAGGTCCCACAGGGCATGATCTCCTCTGGGAGCTCATTCCACCAGGTAGGAGCCACCACCGAGAAGGCCTTGGCCCTAGTCACAGCGAATTTGACGTCCCTGGGGCCTGGGGTAGCCAAAAGATGTTGGGCCCCCAACCGTAGTGCCCGTGGGGGAACATATGAGGAAAGGCATCAGGGATGCCAGACCCTGGCCATAGAGGGCTTTAAAGGTAAGAACCAGCACTTTGAGGCGAATCCGGTACGCTATTGGCAGCCAGTGCAGCACCTTCAGCACAGGCTTGATATGGTCTCTCCTAGAGAGGCCCATCAACAGCCTGGCTGCTGCATTCTACACTAGCTGCAGCTTCCAGACTTGCACCAAAGGCAGCCCCAAGTAGAGGGCGTTACAGTAGTCCAGCCTCGAGGTGACCGTCACATGGATCACTGTGGCCAGGTCATCGCGGTCAAGGAAGGGAACCAACTCTTGAAGATGATAAAAGGCCGACTTGGCAGTGGCAGCTACCTGGGCCTCCATCGTTAAAGAGGGGTCCAGAAGCACACCCAAACTCCTAGCCTTCGGCGCTGGCACCAGAGGCGCCCCATCAAAGGTCGGGAGAGGGAGTCCCAACCCCGAACCGGCCCGACCTAGACCCAGGACCTCCGTCTTCACCAGGTTTAGTTTCAGCCGACTCAGTCTGAGCCATCCAGCCACAGCTTGCAATGCCCGATGAAGGTCATCCAGGTCAGAGTCCGACTGGCCGCCCAGCATCAGATAGAGCTGGGTATCATCTGCATATTGATGACACCCGAGCCCATACCTCTGGGCAAGGGGGCGCATATACATGTTGAACAGCATTGGGGGCAGCACTGCCCCCTGAGGCACCCCACAATCAAGAGGGCGCCTCTGGGAATGCTGATCCCCAGTCGCCACCCTTTGTCCCCGACCTTGAAGAAAAGAGGCAAACCGTTGAAGGGCAAGCCCTGGAATCCCCACGTCGGTGAGGCGGTGGGTCAGCCACTGGTGGTCGACCATATCAAATGTGGCCGATAGATTGAGCAGCAACAATGCCGTCACGCCGCCTCCATCCAGATGCCTTCAGAGGTTGTCAGTCAGGGCGACCAGCACCGTCTCCGTCCCATGACCCAGGCGGAAGCCAGACTGGAAGGGATCTAGGACTGATTAAAGGTGGAGGGTTCTCTCCCCCCCCCTTTCCCATAATTTAGCAGTCAGAAGTCAGAAACTTTTTGGGATTCAAAAAATGTGTTCACAGCTGCTCAGTGACCATCCAGATCTTTACAAATAGCGCTGTATGTTGATTCCAAATAACTAAAAACAGTGCTCCTGTATGTAATTTTTGTTTTGTTTTGCAAAGCTCTTTCTAAAAAGAACTCTGTGTTCTTTAACAATGGTCAGGTTTCTTAGCTAATAAATATTACTTTATAGAAACCCTACAATGAAGAAAAGTATATAGCTAGAAAAACCCTACAGAGTTTGGAGGAAGTTGCAATAATAAAAAAAAACTACTGAGGCCATGTTCCTTCTAGGGGGCAGATAATTAAATTGCAGTGCCCTGGTTTTCAGAAGTCAAAGGTGCTCAACAGTTCTGACTGACTTTATTGTGAACCACGATGAGTCATTTCCATTGGAATCCAGCCTCCTCCTAACTTTGATCCCCCAATATGATCTGAAGTTTACATTAAACTAACCGCAGAGGCACAGCTGTCGCCATTCTGGGCTTGATGCTTTACTGCACAATTAAGGGACCAGCCCTTTGCTCATGGGAAATTTTAATGCAATGCCATGCGGTTGTCAGATATGGTGTGCTACACACGTTGGTCTTCTTAGCTGACAGAATTAAATCTAGTTTAGTAGATATTTATGGAAGCTTCTGATCATTTAAAAAACTACTCAAATTTCATTATTTTTAAATGAACCAACACAAGACCATACCAATAAATGCTAAAAGAAAAAAAAAATGAAAAACAGCACAAAGAACTGGAGGTAATTATACAACCTAGTTCTGGAGTTATCGTATTTCTGTTCCTGCTTTGATTTGGCAAATGGCTTCCTTAGCTACTTAGCAGGATTTATCTGCAGAGGGAATGCCTGTGAAATTACAGCACTAAGAAAGAATGTCTCTTATTACTCAGCTGTAATTAGCATATATGTAAAAGGGGTGTGCTTTTTTTCTCAGTAAGCACATCTATGGAGATCACCCCCAAATTACCCAGATCATCTGCTTATGCAAATGTTCTACTTGGTCTACAGGAGAAAAACTGGGCTGGATAATTATTACAAGCTGCGTGGCCGCAAGAATGAAAAAGGATTAAGGTCTACCTGAATCTCTTTCCAGTGCCACTCCCTTTTTACAGGAAACATCTTGCTACCTCATGGGTAAATTTTATATCTTTTCTTTTCCTTTAATTTCAGGGCAAACGCTATAAAAACTCCTTGGAGACAGTGGGGACACCAGATTCCAGCCGAGGCCGCAGTGAAAAGAAAGCCATCAAGTAAGTCCCAGGAGGAGCAACTGCTTTGGGGTTGCCACCTCAGATCGCAACCACCACTTGGAAGACACACCCCTGAAATACACGGGACATTGTGCCTTCAAGCAACTCTGTGCCTACAAAACCTTGACATCCCCTTTCATGTTTACCTCAGCAGCCCCAAACATCCCTTCTACTCTCTTTCTACCACATATTTTTGCTGTCATACCTAGAGACCCACACATAACTACACCACCTTGTGTATATCAGCACCTAATAGCTCAATCATATGCAGTCATTCTTATATTTTCACATTTACTGTAGGCATACCATGGTATTTTCCACCTGGATGTTCTCACTTCCTGGCACCTTGATGTGCTTTTTATTCCAACATTCACCTTTCTTTACTATCCCCAGGGCTATTTTGGGGCAGGAACGCACAGAAACGGAGTTCCAGCTGGCTCCTGAGTTGGCCACGCCCAGCAGGAACTCATTAGCATAACAGGCCACACCCAACAGCAGAAACTCATTAGGGTTGGCTACATGAGGGGTGTGTGGCCTAACATGCAAAGGAGTTCCTGCTCCAAAAAAAGCCCTGGGTTTTGACAACAAACAAGGTAAACAGAATAAGAAGCAAAAGGTGGGTGTGGCTGGATGACCACACTTCTGGGAACACAGGGGTGTGGCCTAATATGCTAATGAGCTGCGCTGTCCGGGGTGTCGCCAAGTATGCTAATGAGTTTCTGCTGTTGGGTGTGGCCTATTATGCTAATGAGTTCCTGCTGGGCTTTTTCTACAAAAAAAAACCCCGGCTCTCCCAAATACTCACACATTTTGTCCTTCCTAAATAATATTGTCTTGTTTCTGTTTCCCTTACCTTGTCCCCTCAAGGTATCCCACAGCTGACACGGCAGAATTATCATTGTTTCCTATGAAATCTCAAACCCACAAATGCAACACCTCGAAAACTTTTCCATCCATGTTACATTTCCGTTGTCCCTCTTCCTCCTACCCCACCCCATCACACATCTGCTCTGACATCTCCCTAGTCCCATCCCTGTATTTCAGAAAATTTCAGATCCTCCTCCCATCTCAACACATCACATGTGATATCAACAGATACAGGCTGCCCAAGAAACCAATCAAAAATTGCATTGCTGGCTTGCGTATAACCATCCACACGTGATTATACTAGTCGGAACAAAGCCACAAGCTTTCTCTTGTCTCTGAACAAATGGTAAATCCCCTTCTTGGAAGAGCAGCAATTGCTTTCTCCCCCCTTCTCTAGCACTTAGGCAAAGTCTTAGTGCCAAAGTTAGTGAAAGCCCCCCGGCAACATATAGAAGATTACAAACCATAATTAACTACTTCACAGCTGTTCTTTGGTACTCAGATTTGCAACAATCAAGATGATGCCTTCAGTCACATCTTCAAGAGAAATCAGTTTTGTCTCCTCCGGGTATAACGTACAGCCACATTATCCACTTTTGAGCGATTTATTTTGTTTTTTTTAAAAAATCATGTGTGGAGACAAATTTGTGATCTGTGGAATGATTCTGGGTTCCTTTGCAATTATGTGGGTTTATACAAAGAAATGGTTCAGTCACACCCTTCTTTCTCCCTGAGGGGTATCGGTCTGGGCCTATAACCTATAGATATGGTATTATATGTAATAGACATTTACTGGTTGCCCAGTGACAGAGTTGAAGCTTTCTCTCAGGCCTTTATCTACAGAAACAGGGGGTGGGAGGACTGATGTTTTGGCCCTGCAGACACGGAATAACTGTGCCAAGCAATGAGGTTGCACAAGCCTTTCGGACAGCCGCATCACCTCCTTGACCATGGCTCTGGCTAGACCAGGACCTGACTTGAAAACGATTCTTCACTCAGTCTTATCCTTCCTTTCCCATTTCAGGAATTTCTTAGGGTGAGATGATATGATCCAATTCCCTTTCAATATGACTATATCACCATGAGGAGCGTGTTATTAATTGTATTTAATCTCACCTTCAAGAATGATTTCTGGCTTCCAGGAAGCAGAATTCAGTGCCAGTTTCACAGCTGGTGCTTTGCCTCCCGGTGGGTTGGAGCCCGGGGATCTGTCAGCAGAACAGGCTGAGGATCACTGCACTTCTCACCAGTCTCTTCTCCCCACTCAGCAGCCATTCCCAGCCATGGGAAGATGGATTCCCGGGGTCATGGGATCCACATGGAGTAATAGCGACATGGGTTGGGAGCAGTGTTCCCTCTAAGCCATGGAGTCTTGTGAGCAGAAATTCCACTTTGTGAGCTACTGGCCTTGAAGTTGTGAGCCAGCGATTTGGCTGCTGCATAAGTTAGTTTGCTCTGGAGCCCTCTTTCCTGAGTGAAGACAAAAACGTGTGAGCCGGGGGCCAAAAAAACCTGTGAGCTTGCTCACACTAACTCAGCTTAGAGGGAACATGGGTTGGGAGGCTGCGGTGCTGAGGGGGGAGGCGGCAAAATCACTCCTCTCAGCCCCTTTGAGGGAGTAGAGCTCTGGCAACGGAGGGTGGCGTCTCAACCCCTCCCCCTCCCCACTGCAGCTTTCCAACCCGTGTGACTGTTGTTCCCATGGGTCCTGCAAAGCCAGTAAAAAACCTGCCCAGGGTCAGAAGTGGCTGCTGGGAGGATGGGAAACCGGGTACAATCGGCCAGCCTTGCACAGTCCTGGCAGGGCCCTTGTGCTGGGCCCGGCCTGATAACAATCATACAAGCTCATCCTCAGTTCCCCGTCTGGCTATTCATTGCCATATCTGATTTTTAAAAGGGACACTGTGGGTATTTGTCCCGTGGAGATCATTCATAAGGCTGGAGTGTTCGGAAATAAGGGACGGTGAGTTTGCCTGGAAAGCTGTGACAACCTGGCATAAGGGGAGTTCACTCAGAAGTGTGGGCATCTGCCATCCCCTGCCTTACATTTCTTCCCACTGAGTACCAAGGAGCTCACACGGATGGTGATACTCAAGTAAATGGATCGGCGACATTTGTTTATGTCTGCGTCCATGTGTGTGTGTGCTTGTGCATGCATCTGTGTGTGACTGTGCATATATGTGTGCATACTGAACAAATGGGTGCTGTGTGTACATATTTGTGTATCGTGCATAGGTGCACCTCTGTGTATATATGTGCATATGTGCAGGTATGGGGGGAAAAAGTGTGCTTGTGTATATAGACATTGGTGGGTTTCTGAGCCTAACAGTCGTTTGAGTCTCTTGGCAATCCTGCCTTCCCTCAACTGAACTATCAGTGGCCAAAAGTGTTGACTGCAGAGTTCAAAGGTCATGTTTTTTATCAAAAGTACATGACACTGGCTGTTGTCTTCCTGCTGTCCTTCAGACCTAGCAGGCTGTCAGCAGAGACCATGCATGAGAATGCCTGAGGGTGGGCTGAGGAGACCCCCACAAAGCAGCTGCTCTGAGGCATTCCTTCTCACGGAGAAGTGTTGGTAGACACTGAAGCAGTCGCCAGCAAGCTTGAAACCCTCTTTTCCCCTTGCACTTGGAAAACGTCCCCGTGCTCAGCCCCCCTAACCGCATTGGATCTGCAGTGCCTCTGATCCAAAGCTCAGCAAGGCAGGTGACGGATCAGGAAAGAGACAGGTGGAGAAATACAACCAAGAGGTTTTGGTCTCTTGCTTTTACTTCTCTGCTTTCCTCCTCCTTGCAACGTTTCCCTCCCCATTTCCATTCTCTGCCCCTTGGTGAAATGCAGCAGCCCTTTATCCTGAGCTTTTCATCTCCCCTCTGTGTAAGTCTCAAGAGGCAGGTGGGAAGGCGTTTCATCCCCAAGCCAGAGAAGGGCAAGGAGAGTTAATGAGAAGGAAAGGGGGCGAGTGCAGGATGTAGCCTGGGAAAGAAACCTTTGATGTCTCTAATAAATGTGCCAGGGAACCACTTGACTTCAAAGGCCATTGTTGTCAGATCTCATGAGCTGTGAATCGAGTGCTGAGGAGACATTGGAAGCTCTCTAAAAGGAGGAGAAGATGTGGTCGGGCTGTGGATGATCACAGAGTGGCATCGTGAGCTCCTTAGAGCATGTCATCCGTGGACGGCCTCTCGCCTGAGGCCGGTCACCCTCCCGAGCTGCTTCCGCACAAGTGAGCAGAAGGTCTGTGCAAGGACAAGCCCTCTCCCTTGGGCTTCCTGCGAACAAGCAGCCAGGACTTCCTTTATTACTAAGGTGCACACAGACTGGCACTGGATGAAGATTCAGGTCCCGAGCCTTGGCGGAACTCTGATCAAATTCAATATGTCTCAGAGCGATTTTCTTACATTTAGGTTCAGCATAAGAAAACATGAGCTAATGTTTCTTCACAAATGCTTATTTTATGGTTCTCACACGTTCTTCAGCACCATCTGCTGTGCCTTGCATGCTTGGTGGGAAGAACTGGAGGAATGCCTTTAGTCCAATGTCTCATAAGAACGGTCTTAGGATTTTTATTTTTCCTGCTTGGGATTTTGCTACTGCTCTGTTTGCACTCCTCTGTAGTTCAATGCACCGTTCTGCACGGAATGCCGGAAGATATTCCACTTCCCTCAGTAGTGGATCCAGCCAGCGTTGGAGACCCCAGGCAAAGATTCCAGTTGTTTTAGAAACCGACCGCAGGTTGTGCTGGGTGCTGTGCACCCCCTTCTCCCTGGGGAGAAGGCAGGAGTGAAGGGAGAAGCCACAGGTTGAATAGTGAGTAGTCCTTGCAAAATGGCAACTGTCTTTCCCAAGAGGACAGATGGGGACTCAAGAAAGCAAAGTGTAGCACCATCGGACAGAAACATCTTTAACCTGCACACCATCTTTCTCTCTCTGTCTCTCTCTCTCTCTCCCCCTCTCTCTCCTCACCAGCTTTTGGAGGTGCCCGCTCCTGTCTTTCTCCAGCTCTACCTCCTGTTGTCACCTGTCCCTCCGTGTGTGTGCGTGCGTGTGTGTGGATGTGTGTGGATGTGTGCTTGTGGGTGTGAGGCACAGAGCTTACCTTCCACAGGAGGAGAAATCGCTGCTCTAACTTCGCTGCCTCTCATTTGGGTTAGTTTCTTTTCTCCTTCCTCCCTTTGCAGGAATTTAGATTCTCTTTCTTGTATTTCCCTTTTTTTCCCCCCCTCCCGTCATCACCGGCTGATCTAGTGATCTAGACAGAGACTTTTGGAATAACAATGACAACACAGTACAGCAGAAATGGAGCTCCTACCCTCCCAAGGAGTTTATACTAAACATATCACCTTACGCCCCATATGGTGATCCGCGACTTTCCCTCAAGTGAGTCTCTCTTTACCTGATTTGATCATGTATAGTGAGTATATGCGCACCCTGCCTCCCACCTTCTTCTTCCCGCTCTCCCCTTCACATTCCTCTTCCTCCTTATTCCACCTCCTCCTTCTTCTCACACACTCCACCTCCCCCATGGACAGATGGCCATGGAGACGAGCAACCCCTCCTGCCTTCCCTTCTTCCCCCTCCCCACTTTTTAATTCAGTGGTTCCCAACTACCAGCGTATGTCCTGGTAGTGGTCCGTAAGACTTCTCTGGCTGGGGTTCCCCCCGCCCCTTTCTCCTTTTGGCTCCAATCCTGGTCCTGAGGAAACAGTGAGCCAGTGGCTCAACCTTTGGGCTGGACCTCAAAAACAAAATGGCCGACTTCCGTACTTGCGTTGATCCCAGTAAGTACCTGGTGTGTCCGGCCAACTGAAAGGGGAGTCCTGGCAGGCACGGGGTGACCCCTCGAAAGCCACTGCTGTGCTCTTGCCCCCAAGAGGGCTTGACTCAGGCTTCCAGCCTGCTAGGCTTGTGTGGTGTTGCCAGTGAGTTGGGAGCCACTGCCTTCAGCGGCTTACGGAGAGAGGTCAGTGCCCTCCCCTCCCCTCCCCTCCCCTCGGTCCCTTTGGGCTCTCCTGCTCCTCGCCTCCTTCTCTGCAGCACAGGCCGGGGTTGCCCGTTTTGGTCACCCTCTCAGCGTGTCCTCTGCATCCGCACTGTGTGGTGATGGTGGTGGTGGTGGTGATGGTAAGCTCTCTCACTAACATGGCTTTTTTTCTCTCCCTCCGCCTGCACAGTGCCTCTCCTAACGGTCTTATCCATTGTTCAACCCTCCATTGTCTATGGAATAAAATCACTTTGGCTGCCATCATACCCTCACGACCAAGCCGGGGCTGCCTTCTGTCTCTGCCTGGGACAAAGGCTCTCCTTGGCTCTCTTCTTTTGCAGTGCTGATGTCTCTCTTTCTCTCTGTCTGTCTGTCTGTCCCTTGTCTGTCCGTCTCTCTCTCTCTCTCTCTCTTTCTCTCTGTTCTCTTCTCCTCCCCTTTGCGTGACCTCCTTCTCGCTGCCCTCTGCCGCCACCTTCCTTTCCCGGTGTGGCCCAGTGGCTCATTGCTGTCAGGGGCAAAGCTGGCTGCCTCGGCCACGTCAGGGTTGGCAGGGGAGCGAGAAGGACGGCACGGGGAGAGGCAGCAGCTCCGAGAGGACGGCATGAAGAGCAGCGTCTCTGCCCAGAGTGAACCCAGCATTGGGAAGGCGGGGAGAGGCCGATGGCAAACGGTGCAGAGCCACCTAGCAGCAGGGAAGCTCAGCTTAACCAAGTGAGTGAGAGTACATCCGGGGCCTGGCCCCAGAATTGCATCTAGGAGCATGAAACCAAAACGACAACCCTGCTACCGTCTTTGTGCTGAGTCAGACAGAGCATAGGAATGCAAAGGCAATGGGCATGACGCCACGGGGTAGAGGAGAGCCATGCAGAAGACCATCAGTGATCAGTCAGAGGAGTTCAGTTGTGCAAGAGCAGGAACAGAAAGCTGGATTTCCTGCTCCCGCCGCCACCACCAACACAGTTTTATCTGGGAGTAGCCCTCAGGGTGTGCAGATAAATCAACAAAATAGGTGTAGACCATTTCCAAGGGGTTGGAGCCCCTTTCCAGTATCACAGTGTGGCCTCCAAATGACTGTGTTCTGGGGGCTGCCGCTCAAATAATGATGAAATGGTAGTTAACGGGTCCTAACAAAAAAAGGCATCATAATCAATGTTCCCTCTAAGCTGTGAGCAAAAATTCTACTTTGTGACCTACTGGCATTAAAGTTGTGAGTGAGCAATCTGGCTGCTGCATCAATGAGTTTGCTCTGGAGCCCTCCTCCCTGAGCTGAGACGAAAATGTGTGAGCCAGAGGCTAAAAAACTGTGAGCTAGCTCACACTAACTCAGCTTAGAGGGAACACTACTTCTACAAAATAACTATTATTAGTTATGAGGTAGGCACAATGATGAAAGAGAATAAGGGTCGGCCGCATGTTAATCTACAAAAAAGAATTAAAATGGCACATCAAGAAAGAGAAGGGGGGGAGGGAGAGAGCAGAGAAGGAAGGTTCTGACTCTCAAGCACATTTCCTGGTGACTCTCAAGCACATGGCTTGAAGGCACCTCAGAGCCGGCCTCTGTACTGGGGCTAGCGGGGCCGTCCCACTGAGCACCCCACCTTGCAGCAGTGAGCACAAAGCTAGATGCCACACAGCAGACATACTGAGTAGCCGTGCTTCAGAGCAAACATGCTCCAGGGAAACTCTGGGATCCTTCAGCAGTGTGAGCCTGGGAGGTGATTCATCCCAGCCCCCGGCCCCCGCTTTCTCTGTAGTCCCAGCAGCTTGTGATGCCCTGCGCAGTATGATTCAGTAGCAGTTTTCTAGAATGGCTGTTCACTGGCATCTCCTGCTAGGTTTTCTAATTCCACTTTGGAGTCCAGCTCTTACTTCTGACTCTACAAATATTCTAATGTAGCTTCTTTAAACTGTTTTGGATTAAGAAATGGGTAGTTTTCCTTCCACCGTTTGCCTCATTCTTAAAGCCTTGGAGCGTGTCCAACGATGTCTCTTGTTGTGTCACATTTTTGACCGCATGCCAAAAGTCTGATGACTCTCAGCTAAGGCCCTCGTTGATGACGATCCTGCCTTTTGCAGGTCAAATAAAAACAAATTGATCTCCTTGCGATTTGGGCCTACACAAACCGTGGTGGAATGTTTGAGGATTTATCACATGCCCCCTTTAGGTCTCTCATAAGTGGCAGACTTGGAGCTCCAGTAAACAGGCTGCGTCCCTTTAATCAGTAGCCTCGTGTAGTATAAATATTGCTCAACGTCTCTAAGCCCCACCGCAGAAGTTTTCCGTAAGGATTTTCAGAAGAAGTATATCTGTGCATTAATCAGTTCAAACTGCTATATTATCTTGCTGTTCAGTAAATAATAATTATAGTTCTGTTTTGCAGTTTTGCAGCGGCTTCTTAGACATAAGTGAAGCGGCAGAAATTGTGGCTATGATACAAGAAACATTATTGATGTTGTATTGACTGTTTTTGCTTAAAGATTATATTAGAGTTTTGCCACTATAAATAGGATTTTTATAAGCTCAGACTGTTAACATTCTGATCCAAGAAGGTAATAGGCAGACTGGAAGAAGAACCACACATGAAGCAAGCACAGGACTTGCTGTTTCTGCCGCAGCAGCCCCCACGGCTAGAGGCAAACCACAACTGTGACCAGGGGTGATTCTTGTTCTATCTGGGGCCCTGGGCAAAAGCCCAGGATGGGGCCTCAGGGTCACCACCCTCCCTGCTCCTCCTGCCCTGAGGTCAAGGAAGGAGTGGCCCTCGCCCTGGGTGAGGTGGGTAGGAACCACTGGTGCCACTGGACGTCGCTGCCCAAGCCCCAGATGGGGCAGGTGCAAGCTGGCAGGCGTCTGCTCTTCTTTTCCTTTGAGAGAGCAGGGCTGTCCGTAGCCTGCCCCCTCCCCCGGCTGCCCCTGTTGCCCATTGGCTAAGACCGTGCCTGGATGTAAAAGCAGTTTGTCTTTTAGGCAGAGAGGATGGCTTTGGTGAAAACAGAAAGCAGTGCTCCAGCTACATGTGCCCTTTACTTTTGAGTACATGTACCACACCTTTGGATCATGGCTAAGACAACAGTCACATTTTTATGACTTGCAGAGACAGTTTGGTGTAGTGGTTAAGTGCACGGACTCTGATCTGGGAGAACCGGGTTTGATTCCCCACTCCTCCACTCGCAGCTGCTGGGTGACCTTGGGCAAGCCATAGTTCTGGCACAGCTGTTCTCTCAAGGACAGTTCTGTCAAGAGCTCTCTCAGCCCCACCTACCTCACAGGGTGTCTCTTGTGGGGAGGGGAAGGGAAAGGAGTTTGGTAAGCTGCTCTGAGACTCCAGATGAAGGGCGTGGTATACATTCAATCTCTTCTTCCTCCTCCTCCTCCTCCTCCTCCTCCTCCTCCTCCTCTTCTTCTTCTTCTTCTTCTTCCATTTCTGTGGCATTAAAATCTGCCAAACATTCTTTATTTGACTGATCCAATGACTGAAACCACATAACCAGTAAATTTTAGTGTTGGCAAAGGAATTGTTTTTTGGTTTTTCTGCTATTGAGGAGACTTACCAGGCTCCAAACATAATCTGCCAGATTCCACATTGACTCCACCTGTGACCCACCAGATTCTGCATTTCCTGGACTGAACTTGATTCTGCCCTGGCCCCATCTTCTTATGGCAGAGTGGGCTGAGAGGAGAGTGCTCCAAATAGTATAGTAAAGTAAAGAAAAGCAAACAATGAGAGATGCTTTAACTGCCTCATCCATGTAATTCTTTTCACTCATACAAAATTACCTCCCCCCTTCACCTCCTTTTTACAGGACAGGGGAAGAGATGTGAATAAATACATGGGGCTGCCCCCATACCTCTAGTTTGACTAAAGTCCTATGTCAAAACAAGGATCCCTAAACTTGTATCAAGGCCCCATTTCCAGGAAGTACTTTCTTTTACGGCCCTGAGATGTATTTGCAACATTAATGGTAATGACCATGAGGGCTGTCTCACAAATGGTTATGTGGAATGAACATTTCATTCGGAACAATGGTTTAGATCCCATGGAACAGGCCCACTGATTTCCGTCAGTGGTGCACAGCTTCCTCAGCGCCCCCCCCCGCTGCAGCCCAAAATGGCCCCTAAACTGCTGCTTCTGGGGGACAGGGGATCCCAAGGACAACATGAGGGCAGAGTCAGAGATCTGCCGTGAGAAGGGGGAATTTGCAAAAATATCTCCCCATTCAGTTAGTGGAAACCCTCTGCGAGATCCAACACAATGTCTACAGCATTACATTTTGCCACCTAACAGGTGCTGGCCGGAGATTTCTTAAACCCTAAAATGCCCTTAACTAACATTCATTCTGAAACCTACTATCAGCTGCCACTCCATTGCCTTACCCAGCCAGCACATAGAAATGATTGTCCCAGAGAATGTGTAAGACAGTTGGGAGTGACAACGGCCAAGTTCAGACTGGCAGTTTGCCCTGAGAAGGGCGCGTTTCAGCAACGTTTCACAAGCGGATTAAAGGGGGCGTTCCCACAGGCACATCTGTCCCGTGTTCCCCAGCCATACTCAACCCATGTTGTAATGCTTCATTCCCGAGTTTAAAAGATACCTGTTAAAAGTGGTATCAAACCCCGGAAAATGCATAAGCACTCATGCGCATAAGCCCATATCTCCAGATTAGCAAAACAGAAAGCTGTGCCTTACAACCGCGCCTTCAGGCCAACAGTGTGAATGCTCCCTCATGCCTCCTCCCCGGTATGCTCCCACATCAGTTGGTGCGGTGTGACTGGGAAAACCCAGAACACTTTGTTCCAGGGCTTTTTTGCCAGGACTCGCTCCCATTTCAAACTGCCAGTCTGAACTCAGCCAACATCTGTTAAGAATATTCACATTATTTCTGGCTGTGAAGTCAACCCTAGACTAACTTTGAAACATTTACTGATTTAATAAAGATTTGTGTTGAGCAAACTGATCTGTAATGCATCCCTCACAGTGGAAACGCTTGTGACTGGGTTGTTCCCGTATTTGGCACGTGTGTTTCTGTCACGGAGCGCTACTTTGCTTTGTCTGTCTGGCCGAGAGAGCTCTCCTGTTTGCTTGCACAACGACATTGTGATAGAAACTACAAGTGGGACAAGGGACCCACAGATACCAGAGAGCCAGGTGTGGCTGGTACATTCCCTTCAGCACTGGGACTGCTTCCCACACAGCAATTACCCTTGATAGAAATTTAGACATTCTGCTGGCTTCAGGCCTAGAGAGGCCAATTTTAGTTTTCCTATGACCGAGGCTGAAAATTGGACTAATTTAGGATTTGATAGAAAACTGAAATAAGGTCACGGCATGCAGGGAAAGGCCTATTTCTGCTTCAGGCCGGACACCCGGGGGGCTGGGGTTAGAAATATCCAAGCAGACTCATTGGTATTAGATGTACACAGAAGTATCAACATAATTTTTTAAGGCAGGAAAAGGGGAATGGATCTCTTTGCTTACACAGGTTTTCACAACCCCTTCCTCTTTCGCCTTTTCTTCCTCTGACTTCTCTCTCTCTCTCTCTCTCTCTCTCTCTCTCTCTCTCTCTCTCTCTCTCTCTCTCTCTCTCTCTCTCTCTCTCTCCCCTCCCAAATTTCTCGTCATAATACACAAAGATGCAGCTTTGCCATTGCATTCCCGGCATCAGTGTTTTTGCTGCCTTTGCTGTCGGTGGCCACTCACTCTCGCTCAGTCCACGGCGGCCGCAATGAGAGATGCTGGTTTCCCTGCTTCCTTAAGTCAGTTTGGCAACCAGGTTTGGTTTATTTTTTAAGTTATGGTAAAACTGGCCCGTGGGCATCCTTTGACTCCCAGCCCCGTCCGGCTGTGCTGGAGTGAGTGCTACTGTCAAAAGCTCAAGCCTGCAAAGGCAGGAGAGTTTGGACAGAAGCAGAGATGGTGAATGATAAGACTTGTGGGTGATGACCTGACTGTGCAGCTTTGTCCTGTCACACGTCCATTTGTCTGATCAGTGATTGTCCATCCCTGTGTGAGACCCAACCACGTCCTTCAGGGTATGCCCGAATATATCAATCACTGTACAACTCGGCTGCCTTCCATATCTCTGTTTCATGCATTTGCTTTTTCATGGGTTTGCCACCATGACCCTTTCTTGCACAGTTCTCTTCCCTAAATATAGCTTTAGTTTTAACTACAAATTGGGCTGTTCATAAAGGGAGGAGGGTGAGAGGAACCAACTTCCACGCCGTAGAAGGAACTAACTCTGTGCTCCAAAAGTTATGCGGATCCATACAATGTCTTCAAATCTGCACTCAAGAGTTTAACACTTGACATTTGCATTTCCACAAAATTTAGAATTTTGGAGAACAACAGAAAAATATTGTAAGTAAGAGGCAATAGGATTTGATGGGTATGGGAAGGCAGTTGGAGATCATGGGGGAGGGGGGGACAGATGGCCATGCATGGGACCCAAGATAGTAATGCCTGTGAGCTTTAAAACATAACTGCACAAACATATGAGCCGACAGCCCATTTCTAACTGGATAAAGGCTGATATTTTCAGGAATCTAAATCCTGTGCCACATGCCAGATTTCACCTGGAGTTTTACTCCTTGTGCAGCCTTGGAGACAATGAACAGCCCTGGCTACAGGGGACCCTGTTTTGTAACTCCCTGCATGCTTCCTTCCGTGTGTGTTCATGGCCATGTCTGGTCCTCTCATGTCTAGGCTGAATGGCTATTCATCTTTGGCGCTGTTTTTTTCTGAATGAATGTCCAGCCACCTGCTCTGTATGGTTAAGCTGTGGGTTTTTATCATGTCCTTTGACGCCTCTCTGTATCTCTGTATTGTCATTCTAGCTTTATGTCCTGTCCTGTACTTCACAGACGACAGGTCTTATCTAACAAAGAAGTCTCTCACATGTACTGCTGTGTGGTCACCTTAATTTCCCCTTCCCCAACACATCCCTTGTCTTTTCTGCCAAGAAGCTACCTGCTTATTATGTGCAAATACATATGCTAGAACCCCAGTACTGGGTGTTGGTTTTGGAAGGAGTGATTGACTACAGGACAGTGACAGGAAAAGGGGTGTGTGTAGCTGTTTAGACGTTTGCCATTTCCCTGCTCCAAGGTTGCCTTTCCAGGAATCTTTCCCCCCATCCCTATGAAGCTTCATGCCCCTGCTCCCCTGTCACTTTTGAGCCCTCACAAAGTAGCTTTTCTAAACAAAGCAAATGGCATCGAAGGCTTTCACGGCCGGAGTTCTTTAGTTGCTGTAGATTTTCCGGGTTGTGTGGCCGTGGCCTTGGCATTGTAGGACCTGACGTTTCGCCAGTAGCTGTGACTGGCATGCCAGTCACAGCTACTGGCGAAACGTCAGGTCCTACAATGCCAAGGCCACGGCCACACAACCCGGAAAATCTACAGCATCTAAAGCAAATGGCATTGAGGCTCTAATACATGCACTAGTTATCCCCCCCCCCTTATATTTCCAGTTGTACACCTAAGATGTTTACAGACATGCATCATGCAGGTGCACTTGTGTGTGATCGCAATTCCACGTGGAATAATACTCTCCCCGGGGGGGGCTCAGACGTGTCTCCGTGTAACGTTTGAAACGACCCTCAGAATCAAACTCTGTAAGTTCTTTAGTGACAAAGAGCTCCATCTCTTTGAAATCTTCAAGACGTTGGTAGCAGATGGTGAGGATGCCGCCTGCTAAGACATCGCCACACCTGAAAATATCAGGAGCTCCTGTGTCTTCCACCACTCTTGGGAGACTGGAGGACAGGTTGAGCCCAGCCTCTCCTCATCCTTCTGGGTCGCTGTGCTGTTTCTAAAAGCAGAACTAGATACGATGACAGCACACAGACCTGGAAGACAACTAGATGTGACAGCGATTGTAAAGGAGAGAGATAATTTGAAGTGGAGCTGTGAAGACTCAGAGTGACGGGGGAATTTTTCCCCTGCCTGCCCTTTCGCACACACACACTTTAATGCAACTCTTTCCCTAGCCTCCAGTTCCTAGGCTGCATCGACACATCTTTGGATATTGCACTCTCCTTGCACTATAGCCGTTACTTGCAACTGGATTGGATTGTCCAGACAGGGAAATCCAGATGCAAATGACAGCTGTAAGTGAATCAAGAGCACAATATCCAGCGACGTGTGGATGTGCAGCCCCTGGCGGTGATCCAAGACTGGAATTAAAGCCCAGGTAGGAGGAAAATATGGGAGCTGCGGTGGCTCAAGTGGTTAAGACACTGAACTGCAGGCTGTGGAAGGTCAGTAGTTCAGCAGTTCGAGACCCGAGAGTGCCGCATGACGGAGTGAGCTCCTGTCTCTAGTTCCAGCTCCTGCCAACCTAGCAGTTCGAAAGCAAGAAATTGCAAGTAGGTAAATAGGTACCACTCCGGTGGGAAGGTAACAGCACTCCGTGCGCCTTGGTGTTTAGTCATGCTGGCCACATGACCACGGAAACGTCTTCGGATAGCGCTGGCTCTTCGGCTTTGAAACGGAGATGAGCACCGCAACCCTAGAGTCGGATTCGACTGGCTTTTGAGCAAGGGAGACCTTTACCTGTACTAGGAGGAAAATGGCCTGGGGAGATGTGTTGCAAGCGGAAAAGCTTTGAGTGGAGGAAAGGATCCGCACCCGCCCGCTCTGCCCACTTTCCTTTGTGAGGAATTAGCCACGTGTTACAGATTTTCTGGTAGCGAACCCCATTTGAATGCATAAATTTCCCATCTTCAGACCTTGCTTTTCATTCAAGCAGATTATTGAACTTTCACTGAAGATTTCCTTGTGTGGACAGCCATTGGGGTAGCTTCTAGGAACTCTACTGAGAAGTCATCTCTTTCTGGCCTAGCAGTCTGCAGACCTGAAACTGCTGCCGTGATCTCTCCACTGGCCTCTGGAGCCAGAGTGCCGCCTTTCGTGGGCAGGCTCTTCTGCCTTTAGCAGCTGCGGAAAGGGTGGAGATGCAACAACTGGCATGCGGCAGCATTTCTGTTGTGGCTCTGGCTACTCAAGGGACAGAAGATATGGGGGGAAAATATTTGGAATAATTGTGTGCCTCTGAAGGAGAATGCTGCCTGAATTCCCCAAGAAAGCAGGGAAGTACTGAAAAAAACAATTGAGCCCCAGAGCATGCCACCAGTTTAGTGTCTGTGAAATAATCCCCAGGACACATGACAGAACCTAATCCCACCTAACCTCTTCTGGGAGGTGTGTTGAACCAGCCAATGGGGGAAGTGGTTGGTGCCGCTTATCACTGGTGGCAGCAGGGTCACCAGGGGATTTCCCTGTGCAAAGCAGCCTAATTAGTTCCGAAATTAGGGCCATTGTGCTGAGCATCCTCCCGAGCTAAGGGGAAGGGAGCGGAGAAGTCATTTCACAGGCAATCTCCAACTGAGCCCCAAGGTTTGGAGATCATCTCTGAGACAGGACAGACCAGCAAGATGGCCGCAGAGCCAGGGCCTGCTAGGGGAGTAGGTGAGGGGCCAGAACCCGAGAGGACGATGGGCTGCTTCCAGAGACGTCTGGCAGAGAGGGTGCTGTGCTGGGGCCTCGTCTCTCTAATGCTCTGCTTTTCCTTCCTCCAATTTTGCCCCTTCACCTTCTCCTCCTTTTCCTCCTTCCCCTCGTCCATCACCTCCCTAAGTTTTGAGGATTCCACCATGTCCGCAGCCACTACCCTTGAGTATATCCCCACCTCAGCAGGAGACCCGAAATGCCAGCGCCCGCGCACCCTGATGCGCCAGCAGAGCCTCCAGCAGCCGCTCAGCCAGCACCAGAAGCCCAGCCACAGCCAGCCCACCACCAGCCAGAGCCTGGGCCAGCTGCAGACCCACTCCAGCTCCGCCAGCGGCAACCCTCGGGGCTGTCGGAGCGGGCAGTCGCGGCAAGGGACCTCTGCTGGCGCCAAGCACAGGACAGCTGGCGGGCGCAGCCGCTCCAGCCCCGGGAGCTGGGACCACGTGGTGGGGCAGATCCGGAACCGAGGCTTGGACATGAAGTCTTTCCTGTAAGTTTCTGTGCTCTTTTCTCTTTCTCTCTCTGTGTGTGTCTGTGTGTGTGTCTCAGGCTTGCTGACGATTCTGCTTCCTCCCTATTTGCTTGGTTCCGAGGAGCTCTCGGTAGCTGGCACCAAAGTTAGCAATGTCGTAAGCTCCTGTTGCAAAACAGCTAATTCTTAGCAACCCCCCCAAAAAAATCACTGCTTTGCCGACCTGTTCTATGTTCCTTGGCCCAGAAGAGGTCTTTTTCGCCTTAGATGCCACATACTGGCTAGTTTCAGACCCAGACTCTTAACTCTCTAACATGCAGTGCCAAGCAGGAGAGAGGGGTCCCTTAGTCATTGTCTCCATTTGGACCTTTTGCTCTCAGTCCTTTCTGGTTTGGAACGATTCCTTTATCTCGTTCCTCAGCTTTGTAATAACGTTTAGTAGAGTCTCCAGATGCAGCACTTGCTTTCTCGTATATTTAACATCCCTGAACTGTAATCCTATGAAAATAAACATTTATGAAATGTGTGTTCTTCTGTTACACCTTGGCAGCCTGCCCTCTTAATTTTGGGCATTTGTTAACTAAGTAGTATCATTTGAAGCCTTAGGCCATGACAGATCCAATCTCTGTTTAAAGGCCAGGCAACATGACCTTCCAATTTATTCTTGCTCACCGTGCTGTCGGTGGATTCTTGTAGCTAAGGAGCACAGGTTTCTGTGTTAGACAAGTAATAGTGGGTACGTGGTCGGGTGAGGGCACATCAAAAACTCACCATAGGTCTATGTGGAAATTGCAAATAAGAGATCCGTGGCTATTCTGGAGGCTTGAGAGCTAAGCAGGGATTTGCACCAGATTCCAACACACGCTCAAACCTAACCGTCTAGCCCTAATTTTGCCTCTTTGGGAGAGAAAGAAGCCTAGCAAATTTAGGGATTTCCCTTCCCTTCTTTTTGGTTAACAGTGAGGTTTCTTTCCATCACTGCAAAGCTGACAAACCCTGCTAGAAAGAGGTGATTCTTCTGTGCCCCTTTACAAACAAGCGTTTGGTCTTCTTATCCATGGAATCTGTGTCTGTCGGTCCTTCAGATCCACCTTGCTGTGATCTAGAAAGGCAGCTTTGTCAGAGCACTTTGAAATGTGTGGTTTTTAATCTGTCTTAAATACCTTCCCTGTTAGTGACAGCTTCTAAATTCCAAGCACCAAGGGCTAATCTGAAGCCTTTGCTATCATCATATGTAGGAATGTGACAGTTACTTATTTTCTGCAGTGGGAGGGGGCACTGCTATGCCTTGTTTTGCCTTAATTACTATCCCCCCCCCAGCATACTGAGGGACACAATGTTCAGAGTTGGGAAGAATAGTTTTATTGGGCTAGACACCTGTCAGAGGACTCAGTATATGGTTAGAGAGGAAAATCCCTAGCTCACTGGTGGTAAATGTTTTTTCTCCATGTTTATCTGTTTATTACATAAGAGACTTGGGAGCGACGTTGGTCCATAGCCAAGTTCAAAAACAAAAACTGTGTAATATGTTTTATTAAAACAAACCAAAATAACACAATATAGTGTCCAAGTTTTGGCATCCCCAAGAACTCTTAATCAGGCTGGATGATTATAAAAGAAGGAAAATTGTTACTATTACACACTTTGCCATCAGTGGTGTTCCACCAGAATTAATCTGAGATTTCTGTCATCCTTCTGTCACAATTTATTTCCTAGAGAAGCAGTTACTCTCCTGTCTTAATAATTGTGATCTTGAGCGCAGCTAAAATGGATGGCGTAGCCAGATAATGCATACCTAACAGGGGCCTGCTGTGACTCAAGAGTTATGCATACGCTTTGCATGCGGGAGGTCCCAGGTTCAGTTCCCATCATCACCTCTGGTTAAGCAGATGTTGCAAAGGACTTTTCTCAACCTGGGACCCTGAAGAGCTGCTGCTATTCTCGGGAAGCAGTACTAGGCTCAGGGGTTGACGTAACTTACATTTTTTGGCCTGTGTACAGGGCTCAGAGCACAAGGTGGAAAGTACCACTTTGGCTACTTTCTTACCAATACCCAAGACCAGCTCATAGCCGCTTACTTTCACCCCTAACTGGGCTGAATGAATGAATTATCTGACTCACGATAAGGCAGCAGCGTCCGTTCATATTCCTAAAGGCGATGTACTAAGAAACAGCAGTCGAAAGCTTAAATAGATGGTACTTTCAAGAGTCCTTTATTATGGCTGAGAATGGAGCATCCAGCCGAGATACAGCCCAGCTCTAACCGTACAAAAAAGCAGTCAAGGGCAAAGAAAAAAATAGGTCAAGACAGAAGAATTCTGCCTTCCCGGGACCTCGCTAGCCCTCATTTGGATGGTTGAAGGAATCAAGTCTCCCAAAAGAAATGTGGACTTGCTGCTTTTACAGAGCCTTTTAATGTTTTCTAGTGACCTACCAAGGGAAGGCTTTGGGAAGCCAATCCCAGATTATCATATGAAGCAAAACTTCTGAGTGTCTTTGCAACTGTGAACTCACTGGGGCAAAGGAAGCAGAATGTGCCCAGAAATAGCAGAGAAAGAGGGTTTTGCGATGGGAAATCGCACAGGTTATCTTTTAAGAGTCAGTAGATGATTGCCTGGCTCAGGAAAAGAGTACTGCGGGCTTTATGAGAGTTATTGTAATGAATGGCTGGAGTCAGAGAACTCCGTGTATCAAAGGGGCTGATTGATGTAGCTAAAACAGCATGCTCCGATACAACAAGCAAAGATACGTTTTGAGTTGCATGAAATCATAGCTGCATGGAAAATCAGAATATTAATTTAAAAACTGAGGGGAATTTTTCTGTGACAAAGTCCTTAATAGCTGGTGGTGCTGCAAACGGCACAAAACTAGCAGAAAGAGCACGTATAGTGACAGGTGAGTACTGGTCTCTCCTAAGAATCATCCTAGTTGCCCATCTGTGTGATGTAAAGATTAAGAAACAATTCAAAATAAAGCCGGGGTTATGAGGATAGCACACAGGTTGGATAGCCCATCGGACAAGAGACGGCTGGGGCCACTGGATGTATTTAGCCTCGTGAAAAGACAAGTAGGGAGAGGGAGCAATTGTGTCCCAGTTGTAGGAATGACCTGTGTAGAACATTGGGGGGAACATTTATAACAGAGGCTGAACAATAGAATACAAGCTGTTTAAGTGGGTTGTAGAATCCTGATTCATGAAGGTTTCATGAAACAGCAGGACCTAGAGGTATCCCCTTCCGACTCATTTTCCATGACTGTATCTAATACGGACACCAGGGCACTCTTTTTTTATGTCACAGATACTGCATTTGTTCTTCCTTCCTCTTTTTTGGGTGTTCTCTGACTCTGGCCTCTAGAAGACAGCTTTTTGAGAAGAGGTTGGCCCTAGAAGCTCTCTCTCTCCCCCTCACTTTCTTCCTCAGGCCACATTTTTCTCTGTCTCAGAAAAAAGACAGGAAACTGTTGAGGGCCTGGCCTGCTCCCAAGCTTGACCTGGAAACAGAAGGCCCGTTTTTGATTGCGGCCTGGTCCATGATCTCCAAAAGTGGGTTGTGGCATTAATTTATGGTTCTGCCACTTGTTCTGAGATCATCAGCTAAAAGGTGCAAATGGCAGTTATTTATCAATGCTATGGTGATCATGTTCCGCAGGCCTGGCAATAAAATTTCCCTCTGGGTGGCTTTTGCTAATGTTCAGATTTGAAGTGTTCACTGTGTTTGGAGACAGGAACGAAATGTTCCACCGGGTCAAACTGGCTAGTTAATGAAGGTGCTTTTTCTTCCCTCCTGTCTTGAAAACATATGCTCTCTGGCAAGAATCACTTGCTTGAGGCCATCCAGACTTCTTTCCTTTGTCTGCACCATGACGGAGTGTACCCTTTTGGGGCCTGGATTATGTGGGTTGATCTGAGAGGAGCCCAGCGTGTTGATAGTCTTGCCTTTTGGGTGGGACATTAGACTAGATGACTTCATCGTTCCTCCCAGTTTGATCCAGAATTTACTTTTCTGTTATTCTGGGCACATTCCTTCTTTCCTTCTTTCCTGTCCAGTCATATCAGCACCGCAGTATATTCCCTGGTCTAAAACAGAAAGATGTTCATGTTCACCTTCATAGACCTCTCTCTTCATTTGCACATTTCCTGATTTACAGATGAATTCCATTTGATCTCTAGAGTATTACGGACCTCTCCATTTGCACGGCATCATTTGCTTGTTCTTGCCTTAATTGGCTGAAAAAGTACCCACAAAAAGAGAACAAACTGGTCAGCTCAATTGTTCTTCCTTTTTTAGAAGTTACTGCCTTTTAGTACCATCACTCCCCCAACCTCAAAAAAAAGAATCCCATTAACTTTGAATTTTTAAAAATCTTGTTTACATCAAGCTCGGCTCCTTCCATTTTAATGCAAATGCATTTATTAGCCTCCTAGGGCTTGTGGGAGATGGCGATAGAAAGGCTGTGTCATCCTCTCAGCATTTTACAGGGGCCCCTGGTGAAAACTGCAGGCTGTGGAAGGTCAGTAGTTCAGCAGTTCAAGACCTGGGTGCTGCAAGACGGAGTGAGCTCCCGTCTCTGGTCCCAGCTCCTGCCAATCTAGCAGTTCGAAAGCAAGAAATTGCAAGTAGATAAATAGGTACCGCTTCAGTGGGAAGGTAACAGCATTCTGTGTGCCTTGGTGTTTAGTCATGCTGGCCACATGACCACGGAAACGTCTTCGGATAGCGCTGGTTCTTCGGCTTTGAAACGGAGATGAGCACTGCAACCCTGGAGTCGGATTCGACTGGCTTTCAAGCAAGTGAACCTTTACCTTTTATAATAAAGAAAAAGGAGATATATGTAGCACAAAGGCAAGAAACTAGTTCATAGGATCTGTTTAGGGTTGCTAACCTCCAAGTGGGCCTGGAGACCTCTCTGCTTTAGAGGGTGGACTCTGTGGCATTATATCCTGCCGAGCTCACTCCTTTCCCCAAATCCCAGACTTCACAGGCTCCACCCCCCAGCTCTAGAATTGGTGCCAGTTACAAAATCAGTGACATGTGTAACAGTCATTCCCCAGTGGTCCTAGTAGTGGGGCAGTTGTCACTTGTGGGCTCCTCCTCTTGAGCAGGGCTGGTCTCCTTGAATCGATCCAGCCGGGGGAAGGGCCTAGCCCCCCAGTCTTACCAGCCCTGCTGGAGAAGCAGGAGGATCTAGGCAGCGCTCCAGGGAACATGAAGATCCAGCCAAAGAGAAGTGGGAGGGGACTGTGCAGAAGGGAAGGGCCCTTCAACAAGAGCCAAGTAACTAGAAAGACTCTTACGTCAGCTCTTTCATACCAAATGGATTCCACATTAGTATCTTAAGCTTGCCAATCAGTTGCAATGACTACCTTCTTTTTAATGAACTAGAAAATTACCCAGGATCACTTGAGGAAACCAAAATACTATTACACACACACACATATATGGGAGAGGGGTGGGATATAAATCTTTAGATAGACAGACGGACATATAGATTTATATCCCACCAGGAGTCATTTCATAGAAAAAGAGGTGCAGGAGCTCATTACCATAACTCATTAGCATAACTCATTTGCATATGCCACACCCCCTGACATCACCGGAAGTTTGTCAGAAGGCAACACCCACCACTCAGGCTCCGCTGGACTCTTTTGGATTGCTAGCTATGGGGGTGGGATACACGCAAATCTGCCTTAAGAGAGGAGGGAGGGCTTGTACCTGAATAAACCTTGGTCTCGAAGGTGCCACTGGACTCTTTTGGATGGCCAGCAAGTGCAGGAAAGTGCGTGGCTGCTCGTGGGTTGAGGAGGGCAGTGCAGAGGACATACACGGCCTTCGACCAGTTAGGGGGCCAGGGCAGTGGCAGGGCAGAGGTGCAGGAAGAGGCTGAGTAGGCGCAGGAGGCCGGGGTGGAGCAGGCCTTGTGGGAGTAGCCAGGGCCCACCTTGCAGAGGCGCTGTGCCAGGGCTGGCATGAGGACTGGCAGAGTGTGGGTGGGCTGGGTGCCATGGCCCAGGCACTGGTGGAGCAGCTTGAGGGCCAGCTCACAGCAGCGCTCCACTGGTTTGGCCAGTGGGCTGGGAAAGGTGAGGGGGGCTGCTAGGAGCAGGGGGCGGGGCTTGCTGCATGTGCCCACCCCCTGGGCTCTTTACTGCCGGAGCTTCACTCCGGTGCACTCCTGCAGGAAATGAACCCTGTATCCCACCCCTCTCCCATAATGCAGAGCTCAGAGTGGCTCACATTCTAAAAAAAGAAACATACAACTAAACTATAAGGTTAATCTTTAAAACAGATTAAAACCGTTAAAATCTTAACCTTCTTCTGGTACCTAGTAATATTCCAGAGAGAAAACATGTGGCAGACCAATAAATGAATAAAATAAAAGGATTAGCCAAAGGCCTGCTGGAATAATTCCATCGTACGTGCCCTGCAGAAGCTTGACAGGTCCCACAGGGCACGTGTCCCCTCTGATAAGGCATTCCACCAGGACAGGGCTATGATGGACAAAGTAAGCCCTCACCCTCATTGAAGCAAGATGGCATTCCCAAGGGCCAGGCACTGTCAAGAAGTTGCACAATGATGAGTGCAAGCAGCATGGGTTGTTATATCAAGAGAGACAGGCCTTCAGGTATGCAAGTCCCAGACTGTTTAGGGCTTTAAAGGTTATAACTAGCACCTTGAACCTAATTCAGAAACAAATTGGCAGCCAGTGCAGCTGCCTCAAGATTAGCTGTGCATGGGTAGACCAGGATGAGCCAGGCAACAACCTGGCAGCTGCATTCCAGATCACCTGAAGTTTCCAAAGTATCCTCAAGGGCAGCCTTGCGTAGAGTGCATTGCATTGCAGTAGTCTAGTCTGGAGGCTGGGCCAAATAGTGGGCCAGTTGGTGGTCTTGGTGTAGAAAGAAAAATGCTGCCCTCACCACTGTGGGCACCTGTTTGCCCAACAGAAGCAATCGGTGATCTTTTGGCACCTCAACCCCAATAATATTCCAATCTAAAATAACATTAGTGACCGGAAAGGTCTGATCTCATCCCAAATCCAGTCCAAATGTGAAAGTGGGTACTCTTTTGCCCGCCCTCTCTCCAGCATCTAGCCAGAGGTGTTACGCAGTTCAGAAGATTTTTAAGTGCCATCAGGCCAGTACCTTAAGATCAAGTGTTCTGAGACAGAATCACAGCTTTTAAACAGTTGGTGCAAGGGTCAAAGTAGACATGATGCTGGAGATCTGTGATTAGGATATCCCATATTTTTAAGAAATCAGCAGCACCACAAAGCCAAGATGGTGGGGGGAGGGTGTTGCTGGGGAATGAGGTGTTTAATTACTCCTATGGCCTTTCCCCAACTTAAATCTCCCCAACACTACCCTAAAGCTGCTATTAGCTGCATGGAGACTTCAGCATGAATCCCACACATCATGTCAACTTTGACTCTGATCGTCGTATCTCTTACACTGAAGACACAGTGAAGCCAAGTGCAGATATTTGTATTATTCTGTGCAAGTGGTCAATGAGCAGTTCCACCCCAGAAAGCCCAATGTTTTGCATGCATCTCACCCATCCCCTAGTCATGCAGCTGTGGGTTGTTGCTACCATGTGGATTTTCCTCTTGTCCTTGTAGAATAGAAGGCAGAAATGACTGCATGATCGCTGCAAACAGTGCTTACAGTACAGTGTTTAAGCTATTTATAGCATATGTTTTCTTGGTCTCTGCAGCTTTTGCTGAGGT
Source organism: Gekko gecko (assembly GCA_029375565.1). NCBI lineage: Eukaryota > Metazoa > Chordata > Lepidosauria > Squamata > Gekkonidae > Gekko > Gekko gecko. The sequence goes on along the minus strand of JAPDNY010000003.1, from coordinate 95,916,958 downwards.
CAGGGAAGTGATTTGTGAACAACTGTAGGGCTTTATTTTGAAGCCAAGGAATACAGACCTGGTGAGGGGGCTGCAAGGCTTCTTAGCTGCATCAGACACTTTTGAGTTTTTCTTCATATTTGTATGGCACAGTCCTTATAACATTAGTTCAAAATTCAGATGAAGGATCAAACTTTTGAATGCCCCCCCTCCACTCCCTCTAGGATTGCCAAGTACCTACCATAATTCGGTTGGGGACACATTGTCCCCGGACGGAACATTCCTCCGGGCAACACCCACGCTGCGCGATGCCGTCACCAGGAAGTGATGCCGGGCGACGCTCTGGCAATGGGGCTGGAAACTCGATGGTACCGTTGAGTTTCCAGCCCCTTTGCCAAAGTGTCCCCGGTGTCACTTCCTGGCGACAATATCATGCGCCACATCTTTCCTTCCTCTGGGGCTGGTCCTGCCAGGATGTATCTGTCCCCCGCTGAATTAAGGTAAGTTCTTGGCAAGCCTGACTCCCTCCAAGTAAATATCGCATGTAAAAAAAAAAGAAGTGTTCTAGCTTTGCCTTCACTCTCTACATGCTAGTTCTCTGTATTCAGGTAATTTTTGATGAGAGGAGGAACTGCAATATGAGATGCCCCATATTTGCAAGCTCAAGTAATGCAATTCCACATGGTATTTCTAAACCTGAACTCATTCAAGATAAGTGTCCTTGGCTGGGGTATAGTAAGGCAGGGATGCAGGAAGTTACCACGCACACCTGCAAACCATTTAACCTAAATACACATGATGACCATCTACTGAAGTTCTCATCACTTTGCTGCCCATGCATTCCATTGTTCAGGTTTCACAAATTTTATAACACCCTGGAAAAACATTTCTAGTGGCCCCAGCATCAATGGGGGCATCTCACCACTAGCAGAAGCATCTTTTTCTATCTCAAGACTGCTTTCACTCATTCTCCAGCAACAGAGTGTGCATAAAATATACCTGAACATCAAATACTTCTTGGAGGTGCTTCTGTTTGACATAACTACCTACCTGGATTGAAATATGTGGGGGGATGATGATAACTAATGTAGAACCTGATTAGCCCAAGCTTGTTTTTGTGCACTAGAGAACTAGCTTTGAATACAAGAGGTGTGCTGGCCATCTCTTGATTTGGCGGCTCATTAGACTCATGGAATCATAGAGTTGAAAGGGACCTCAAGGGCTTGTAGAGGATTGGCACAGCCGGCTTTCAGCAGCCATTGACGAGATCGCTCCCTGACACCCTCTGCGCCCTTGCTCTAGGCGGGCACCTTGATATATCCAGGAGTTGTGGCTGGTGAAGCAAAGGCTAAGATGGTTAGAGAGACAGTGGCAGTGCTCTCACGATGAAGCCAAAAGAACATCTTATAGAACATTTATGAGATCCTATGAGATGGCAGTCAAACCCGCTAAGAGAGAGTATTATGTGGCAACGATTGCGTCTGCAGGCTCATGCCCAGCCCAATTATTTAGAACAATTCGGTCTATGACTGTTCTGCCACACGGCAGACCAAATGCTAGGGAACTGGATACTGGCTGTGAGGCTTTTGTGAGCTATTTTGCAGACAAGGTCTTGTCGCTCTGCCATGATCTCCCCGCCACAATTGAGACAGTGGGTGAACTTGAGGCTCCATGCATGTCTTCTAGTCAAGTTTTTGATTATTTCAGTCCACTCAACCTAGAGGAAGTTGACAAATTGCTCTCAACTGTGCGCCCGACCACATGCAGCCTTGATCCAGGCCCTTCATGGCTAATCAAAGCCAGCCATGAAGGGTTTCAGGGTGCCCCAAGGGAGATTATTAATAAGTCCCTCACTGAGGGACTGTTCCCTAGGGCACACAAGGAAGCGGTGGTCCACCCTCTCTTAAAGCAACCATCTCTGGACCCAGCAGAACTGGCAAACTATCAGCCTCTCCAATTTGCCCTATTTGGGCAAAATAATTGAGAGGGTGGTGCTGATACAGTTGCAAGGCTTTATGGATGACACTTCCACACTAGAACCCTTCCAGTCCGGTTTCCGCCCAGGCCATGGGACAGAGACGGCACTGGTCACCCTCATGGACGACCTCCAGAGACATCTGGATTGGGGCGGATCAGCGGTGCTGTTGTTGTTGGACCTGTCAGCCGTATTCGACACGGTCGACCATCAGCTACTGATTCACCCCCTCGCCAGCACTGGGATCCAGGGGCCTGCCTTGCAGTGGCTGGCCTCCTTTCTACAGGGCTGGGGACAAAGGGCGGCATTAGGGGAACAGCTGTCCCGAAGGCATCTGCTGACTTGTGGAGTGCCCCAAGGGGCAGAGCGTTCCCTGATGTTATTCAACATCTACATGCACCCCCCTTGCCCAGATTGCCCAGCAGAGTGGGCCGAGATGTCACCAATATGCAGATGACACCCAGCTCTATCTGTTGTTGGGCGGTCAGTCCAACTCTAGACCAGAAGATCTGGACCTGGCATTACAAGCTGTGGCTGGATGGCTTAGACTGTGCCAACTGAAACTGAATCCAATGAAGATGGAGGTCCTGTGCCTGAGTTGGAGCAGTCTGGGTTTAGGGATCCGACTCCCAACCTTTGATGTGGCTCCGTTGGTGCCAGCACTGGAAGTTAGGAGTCTGGGAGTGCTCCTGGATGCCTCCTTAACAACGGAGGCCCAGGTAGCAGCCACTGCTAAGTCAGCCTTCTACTGTCTTCGGCTGATTAAGCAGTTGGTCCCCTTTCTTGAACGCAATGACCTGGCAACAGTGATCCACATGATGGTCACCTTGAGACTGGACTACTGTAATGCTCACTACATGGGGCTGCCCTTGTTTCAAATCTGGAAGCTGTAGCTAGTGCAAAATGCTTCAGCCAGGCTCCTGATGGGTCTCCCTATGCAAGAACACATCCATCTTGTGCTGAAAGCACTGCACTGGCTGCCAATAGCATACTGAATTTGCTTCAAGGTGCTGGTACTTACTCTTAAAACCCTGTATGGTCAGGGGCCTACATACCTGAGGGACCGCCTCTCCCCACATGTCCTCCCAGAGAGCACTGCATTCAGGGTCTTTGTTGTGTACTAGCTGAACCACACACACGGTTGGGCCGCCACATGATCCGGCAAACTAGCAAAGCTTCGCCACCAGGGACAATAGAGTCCTAGGATCCTAAAACCCACCAACCGACGAGTAGGGATCCTAAAGAGTAACCTGTAAGATTGTTACATATGTAAACAGCCTATCATGGGTGTGGGTGTCTGTAATGGATGTGGTTGTAAACTGGCATATAAGCAGCCTTCGGTCTAGCTACTGTATCTCTCTTTCCCTAAAATCACTTGAGTAAAGTATGAGCTGAAATCACTCCATGATGCGTCAGTCTCAGTACTTTATAGTCTTGAAACCGTTTGGCCCTCCCTGGCCCCAAAGATGCCAGGCTGGCCTCAACCAGGGCCAGGGCCTTCTCGGTGGTGGCGCCGTACTGGCGGGATGAGCTCCCAGAAGACATCAGGGCCCTGTGGGACCTTCTGCAGTTCCCCAAGGCCTGCAAGATGGAGCTCTTCCACCAGGCCTTTAATTAGGAGCCACATCCAGCAGCTGAACTGCGTCAAGGCCCACTCCCCCTGGACTTACCATCAGCAGCCTGTGCTCGCCAGTATAGACGGATCTGAGCTGAACTCCAACCCTGACTCTACTCCCCTGTGACCACTCCATCATGACCTATGATGATCTCTCTGCAACACTACAGCTGCCCACTGTGATCTCTATGCAACATTACAACCACCATCAATATTGCCACTAGCACCAATTATGATGTTTTATAATTGCGTTGTTTTATATGCTTTTGAGCCTACTCTGGCCGGGAGGGAGGGATGTAAATTGAAATAGTTGTTGTTGTTGTTAACTGGAATCAGGCAACCTAGTCCAGGCTGTCACGCTCTCCCTGCAAGGCTGGTCCTGGTCCCCTGGTGGCCATCGCATCCAGAGGCCTGGCTAGAGGGCGGAGGTCCTGGGTGTGAGGTAGTCAAAAAGGGGGGAGAAGTGAGACGCCTCAGACTGGCAGGGGACGGGGTTTCAGTCACCCTGGAGGTCCCTCTGCCTGCATGCCTGGGAAAGTTCCTCACCCTTTCTCTCTCGGCTTCGGTCCGTCTGACTCTCGCACAGCGATTCCCAAAGACACCCTGCTCCTCCCCGGCGTCTCCTCTTCCCCGCCTTTTATCCACACCTCTCTCCCAGCACCCCCATCGGTCCCACGGTGCCGCCTCCCCTGGTCCTGGCCCCACCCCCTTCTTCAAGTGGGACGCCTGCAAGCCCGTCCGACGTCATCTGCAAGCTGGGAGTCGGTACGGGCCGCTCCTGAGCTTCCGCCGCAGTCCTCCCGGGCTCCCCAGATTCTCATCATCCCTCCCCGGTCTGGAGGCCCTGCTGGTATGTGGGGCCACTGGGTTTGCCATGGGGGGTGTCTCTCGACGGGGGGGGGTCGAGTCCTGAGACCGCTGGGCCGGGACACAGGCCTATCCTGCAACAAGATCCTATGAACCTCAAAACTGCTTTATTCAGATTGCAATATATGAAACACAAAGGTTATAGACTAGGCTGTATCATGCTAGCATTGTTGCATGATGAATTTTCAGTTTTAATAAGCTACATGTTCTTCTTTTCAAAGAGAGTAGCAGATTTTCAGTTCTCAGTGTGAAACTGCATGCTCAGCCCATCTGAAAAATTAGGGCAAATTATTACCTAAACAAAACCAATCCAGGAACTCAGTTTCATTTGCATGCATTCACCTTGCTTTATGCCTGCTGTAGCAGAATTGTACTTGATCCATCCAGAAATGTCACAGAATCGATATCAAAAAGACTGACCCTTTTGTGCTGGTAATGATTTGAAAAAACAGCTGTACATTCTTGACTGTTTCATCCCGTTCATAGTCCAAGTTTGTTTGTCTTTTAACAAATAATAGAATAACAAATTATAATGTGTAGCAATATTTATTTGTATTTCTGTCACACCCTGTCATAAAACCTCATGGCAGAATGTTCTTTTTATCTACAATAGCTCTGGGAGTTAGTGAGTGACCCCCCCCCCCAATAAACAATAAATTCCATGACTGAGCATAAATGTTGGCCTGGTTCATCAGTACAGCCATTTGGAAGCGCCCCTCTACACACATGCTTACCTGAGCGTAAGCCCTACTGAGTTCATCTGGAGTAAGCCCACTTGAGCCCTGGCCTGGACAATTTTGTCGTATAGAACAGCGAGTGTTAAAAATTGATCCACTCCAGGTGTCAAACACCCTAGGTATGCCACTGGAACGGTGAACTTGATGCAAGTCAGGCAAAGGAATTCAAAATTCTTTGCGGGGAGCCAATCAGAGATACCACTCAAAAGTGGGGAGAGAGGCAACCAATAAGGGGTGAGGCACGTACTCCAGGAATGGCCGTCAGTTGTAGTGTGATGGGCAGAGGGTGTACTTTAGTGGGGATTGCACAGCCCCCTTAAGGCCGCTAAAGTGCTGCAATACTTCAGTGCATGCACACAGAGAAAAAAGCAGAAAATCAGTCCTCAATGTGAATATGAACAGACAGAACCTTGATGGCGGGGGGTGTAAATGTGAACTAATCGCACTAATAGAGTGATCATCGGAAGTGCCACAACACCCACGAAAACCCAAAAGGTGCTGAAGTCTGGAAAATGCCATTGATCTTTATTTATTTGTCTATTTATCTGGAAATTTTATATGCCACCTCTCCGGAGATCTGCTCAACTGGTTTAAAACAAAAACAGTAAAAACATTTTTTAAAAGCTAAAGCCATGAAAAACAAGCCACTGCATCAAAACAGCAGAAAATAATACATTGAGCAGCGTAAAATTATATTGTTTTAACAGACCTGAAACTAGAAGGGTGGCACTGTAAAAGGTGAGTTGGCACCACTGAAAAAGCCATATCTCCAGTTGCTACCCACCTTACCTCTGCCGGTGGGGGAACAGGAACCAGGGGCTTGAAAAGATCTTAACTGGAGAGCTGAGCAATTTGGGAGGAGGCCGTCCCCCTGGCCCCAAGCCCTTAGAGCCTTAGAGGTGAGAACCAACACTGCATTGCACCTGGATGCAACATTGCAATTAAATAAAGAAAAAAGATGACAAGGAATGAATCGATAAGAGGCACGGTGCAAGTATGGCTGACGCATACAATAACAGAAACACCTCTTACGTTTCTTACACGCCTTCAAACCAGGCAGTCCAAACTGAAGCCGCTGAGCAGCTCTTAAGCATGGTTTTTGTTTTCCAACTTTTTTTTTTGGCAGTCATGGATTAATTCTCTGAATATTGAAGCTCACATGGAATCCTTCTGCTTACAAATCAGGCACACCAAATGAGGCACAGAGAGGGTTACTCTTTGCCCAAGGTCGAACTGTAAGCCAGCAGGAACACTGCAGCCAGAACACAGGAAGCTTCCAATGGCTTTGTATTTTAATAATGACGCTCCCTATCAAAGGGATTGTGCCTTGGTCTGTTCATTGAACATACTTCAGTCGCACAAAGGAAAGATGAAAGAGTAGATGGTAATGTTCCTAACCAGATCCATTTGGTTGCAGTTTGCTGTTTGGACCTGCCTCCGTTCCTTCCAAGTCTGGCTCTCTCTCTGTCATGTGCTTATCTGATCTCCCATACATGCAGGTCAATGGCTTTAAATTTAATTACCAAGCTTCTCAAGCTGAGTGCACTGACCCATTCTGAATTCAGTGATGTGAAAGGTGTTACAAAGTGCGATGAGTAGCAGTGCATGCATGTCAAGGAGTAGGCACATCACATCTCATTGGGAGAGGCACCACACTTGAACTGGGGTCATAGCACGGTTTCTCCTTTGCACCACGCTCAGCGGCCTCGGGCTTGTAATGCAGCTGCCTTCCAACAAAGGCCAAGAAGCTTTCTTGCTCAGCACCAAAAATCTCTCAAGTCTTCAAAAGAGATGAGCTTTAAAAGAGGAGCTCATACAAGTTTATGAAATCTGTTCCTCAAAGTGACCACCTGTGCCCAGTGGGGGGGATTTCGTAGTACCATAACAGAACTTTAATGGCTGATTAAATTCATCCAGGCACTTCACTTTGTCCCGCCCACTCCATAGCAGATGAACGGGGAAATACGGAAATCAATCAAATGAACCCTGAACTGACTCATAACTAAACAGATAGTACAAATTTCCTGCATAACTTAATTCCCCATAAAAATGAACTCTCCCTGTTCAGTTCTAACCCACTTTCAAATCCAGCATTGGACAAATGCTCAGCCCACTTAGCTTGCTGTTTACAGTAAAGCATTTAAGCACCATTCAATGTATATCTAGGTGCCAAATTAAAAAAAACAACACTTTCCCCTAGTACAGGGGTCCCAAAACTTTTAAGCCTGCGAGCACCTTTGGAATTCCGACACGGGGTGGTGGGCACAGCCACAAAATGGCTGCCACAGGAGGCAGAGCGAGCCACAAAATGTCAGAGATTAAGGTCATGCATAACTCTAATAGTAACTCTTCAATATTTTGGGCAGAAGCTCTGTTTAACAGGATGCCTTCTAAAATGAACATATCGTTTTTTAAAAAAAGAATTGCAAACACACAGCTTATCTTCAGTAACACAGTGAAGACCCTAGTGCTGTGGTGGCAACTGCTACCGAAGCAACTTTTTAAAATCTGCACAGCCAATCTCCAGTGACCAATCAGAAGCCCTGCTGGGCAAAAGTTCCATCTAGCCCCACCCACTTTCAAAAAACACCTATCAGGCCCTGGGGAAGTATTGATGGGCACTGTGATGCATATGTGGTGGGGATCCCTACTCTAGTGGTTTGTATTATTTTGCATTGCTTTCTAGGGCCACATTGTTACCCCTACCAGCATAGATTTAGAAAGCTGAATCGCTGCCTTCAGTTTCTGGGGGAATTTAGCTAAATGGCAGGCCTCAGTGAGAGGTGGGGTATTAAGCAGGGATCTGCTACCTATGTTTACAGGGATCTTTCCTTTTAAGAGAACTCTCAATAACCAGACAGTTGCTTAGCCAAAAAGGTTGTTTTTATTAAAAAGAAAATCCTAATAAAATGCACACATACAGAAATAAAACACATGTCAAATCATACACACAAGTAATGGAAGCACAGAGGTGAGCGGGAATAATAGGGGGTGTTGAGGAAATATACTTTACCTATCCAGGAGATCAGGAGTCCATGGAGCAGAGACTGTGAAGATGGAACACGACCCAAACAAAGTTTGGGGGTGCACTGCCAGTAGGCGCCCGTGGCAGACATACAGCTCTGAGTGCTATTTTTATAGGACAATTGTGTCCTGAGGCAGTCTGATATTTGTGCCTCAAAATAATACCCAAAAAAGGCTCTGCTGGGATAGACAAAAGACCTGTAAAACATGACAGTTTGCATGAGAGTTGAGGTCTGGTGTAAACTAAGGTGTTCATGTGCTTCTGATAAGATTAGCTAAAGGTGTCTGTAAATGGCTGAATAGCGTTTCCAGGAATGGACAAAGAAGAACAGAAGATGTTCTTAGGAGGGGGGGTTTTGAGTGTAAAATAGGGTTTGGGCTGAAACTCTGGTTGCTTCCTCCAGTGATTCAGAGGGCTAATGGCTTGCTACTTAAACTAATCTAAAAGAAACAATGCTGCTTGGTGGCCCTCCTTTCTGTATTAGGTAGGAAAGGTGATAGACATTGGGAGTTGTTATTGTAAAGGAAATGTGAGAAGGAGAAGCTGAGAGGAGGATTAGTGGTCCAGGTCGAATGCTGCTAGCTCTGGGGCAAGGCGGTTCCATTGTTCAGCATATGCAGATGCCAGGGTGGAGGGGAAGTCGCAGCTGTCAGAACAAAGTTGCATGTACTTCCCAGGGTCACTGCCTAGGCATGGTTATGGGGCTTGCCAGCTCTGGTGTCCATCTTTGTGTCCATTTATGTCAAGTTGCCTGGTATATAGACTCCTGGGGTACCACTGTGGGGTCCATTGCTGGTTGAAACAACCCCTCCTGAGAGACAGGGGGTTGGCATACTTGCAACATTTGTCATTATCAATCACCCTTCATCAGTTGTTGTCGATAAGCTACAATCCTAACCTCTTCTGTGTTCAGCAGTAACTTTGTTCACCCTTGTTCATGGCACATCTGGATGACTGGCTGGCTGCAGTCCAAGATATCACTCATTAGTGAGAAAAATAAGGTATCCATGTAAGATATCCATGGTGGCTCAAGTAGATTAACCAACAATAACAGTGTGTTTTGAAGTTCAGATATGTGTAGGCCATGAGGAACAGCTGCCCCTGGAGAAAGATCAAGTGTTATTTTATGCCAAAAGGGCATAAATGGCAATCTTTCTTCTTCTCCAGGGTGTTTGCCCATTTAGACATTCTCTGAGCACGGTCTTATTCAGCTCTCCAATACTGTATCCACGTGAATCATCTATTCTTTGTCCTCCATGACCTCTGAATCTTGCCCAGGGAACCTAAGCATTCAATGTCTGTTTTCTACAGTTGATATATATTCAAATCTCTTTGCAATGTAGTTCTGCAGTACTGTTTTCTTGCCCGTTTCATTTCTTAAGCTTTGTTTTCTTTCTCTTTCCTGTCTGTCTGTCTTCTTTACCTGCAACCTGCTCTCTGAACTTGGGGCCACATCGCTCCCCTGGTTGGATCACGTGTGGACAGGGAAGGCCGTATGGTGGTGTTATCCCTTGTACTGGGGCTCTCAGAACAGGACGACTTTGCCAATATACCTGATCTACAAGCTACCGGCAACCAGCAGAACCAGAACTCTCAGGGGGACAAGAGGTATGAGGAGGAGAGACAGTAGCAGCAAACAACGAGAGGAAAGGAAGCCTTATGAGGAGGCTTGCATCATACCCCTTGAATGTGGAAGGCTTGTGCAGGAGAAGCCCCACTGTTGATCCTGGTGGTCCAGGTGTAGCCACATGTTCCCTTCCTGCTTAGCACCTCATTCCACCTCTGATAGCCATGTCCCTCTTGGAGGGAAGTGTTGGGATTTCTTTCCTGCGCCTTTCTTTCCTGTGTATACTATGCTGGGAACATATGCTTCTATAACTCCTTACCTTTGTATCTCTCTTCATCTCCATCCAATTCCATCTCTCTTCCCAGTCTCAATAATAGATGTATGTGGAGTTGGCATGCTTTAATAGAAGCATACCTTGTAGAGACTAGGGGTGGTCAGTGTTCTGGGCTGAGAAAGGTCTCTCTGACCAGGTCTGCTACTGGCAATACTATCTATAAGGTGTAAGTGAGGCCTCCAAATAAAAGGCAATTTTTCCCCCCTGTGGAAAGGTTCCCCACAATTTCAGAAAGCCTGAGTTAAAGTACACAATGGTTTTTCAAAAGAAGGTACCATACAGTCTTCTTTCGCTCTCCATGGTCCTGAAAAAGGGCATGAATTCAATTGAGAAGTAATTTTCTGCCCAATTGCCCTTTGGTGAATATGATCTCTTATGGTCACATGTACAATATCAGACTGGAACTTCCTGATCTTGGAAATGGGAACAGGGGACTTGCAATCGGAATGCTGAGGACGATGCTTCGTCGCCGTTCCATAACTGAAATGCCTCACTCCACCATGTCTCTTCCATAAATAGGATAGAGACTGGGGGCTGCTATCCATAAGGAGGTAGCATAAACTACGGGCAGTGAGAAAGCAGACTCAGGGTGTGTCAGCACTCGCAAGCCCACAAGCACTGGCCCCGACCCCACTTCCATCAGTGCCCCCTGTGCTGAAGGACACCATGACAACCAAGTCCTACACCATAAGATGATTAATAATCACAAGAAGGTCATGGCTGACAAAAAAACTCATATATATGGCATATTCTTCTACTGAAGATGCAAATATCAATGCCATCTCTGTCTATTCTGAGCTACATACACTGTCATTAAATGCAGGATGCGTTCTGTGGAGCAATCTAAGCGTCTCATCCCCAGCTTCCTCCGTCCTGTATGCTCCCTTACTTTGCTAATAGGATCTAACAGGGTCATGTTGTGTGAGTCAGAATATAGGCAATGGGAGGGGAACTTCCTGGCTAGAGGCAGAGGCTTCAAACAAATCCACATGTGTGTTAAATTCCATCTCTGGAGGAGAGGAGGTGTGAAGGAGCAGATTTCACATGATGGGTTCATTAATTAAATAGCATTATTCTCACTTGCCAACTATTTTTAACTTGCTGTGGCTATATTCCTCTACATAGCCTAGCACTTCCTGTGTGATTGTCCAACTGCTCCATGTGTGCTTTTCCAAACTGCAATTTTAAGTAGTACCAGGTAGATGAAGAGGCCATTCAGGCCACTGAAACCAGGGGGAGTATCACTTGTTGGCACGTGCCCATTCTGTATACCATCTATCTGGAAAGTTCCCCTGCATCGTCAGGTCTCCCAAGTCCCAGCTCAGTGAGCGTGCCCTCTTGGGTGATGGACTCAGCTTCAGTAATAAGAACACCTGCATGTGTTTAGTGCATCCATTGCAGAATGATTCCAGCAACTCAAGGACAGAAGAAGGTGAGCAAGTAGAAAATGCAGACCTTACAGGCATTTTGAGAGGGCTGAATATGAAGATCTCTCCTTGTTTCACTATATCAAGGGCACATAAGTAAACCCATTGAGGGAGGTCTGTGTAAAGCATCAGAGAGGACCAATATGGGACACAAAACATCTCTACTTATTACAGGCTCTGGCCTTCATTGTGTACCTGTATTTTAGGACATGTAGCACGAAAATGTGGTAAAGGCTGTAAAGTACCTTGCAACGTGCATGCAGTTGCCTTTGGGAAGGCATCTAGCATTACAGAGCAGAAATATTGGGCTTATTCTTAATGTTATCTTTTCTACAAAAATATTCGTAATTTTGTCAAGAATCTTTCTAAAAATGGCCACATTGATGCATGAGTCATGGAGCCCTTGGTTCACATGTTAAGATACATGTGAAAAGGATCACTGCATAAAACATTTGTTCAGAATGTCTAGGCTGCATGTGTTTGATTTTTCATTACTCAAACGCTCCTTTAGAGTAACTTTAATAACCCCCAGCACCAGAAGAATAGAAATTGATTCAGTTTATTTGCTAACACTGGGCACAAAAAATGCACTGATGCTTATTTGCCCTCTCTCATTGGGCTGCATTCAGACAACTAGGAGCAATGTAGACACTTGAAAATTTCTGCTGGAGAGAGTGGGAAAGCTTATGCTCTTTCATAAACTGTTAGGTAACAGGGTTCAGACGCTAGGTAACAGGAGGTACCTGTCAGTAGTTTCCACACTATTAAGCCCTGCATTATGACCAGGTCACTGAAGTCACTAAGAAATCTGGAAAAATAAAGAGACAACTGTGGGACAGTTGCTTTAGAATTACTGCATAGTAAGCTTTTAAGTGGAATCCACCCCAAGTCAAATGGCTTTGCCTTGCTGCATGTAGCAGAGCAGCATATTAACATCAATGATAATTGTTAACTGCTGTTAAGCTTGAAAGTATGACTGCTTTAAATCTGTGGTACTAAGTCCCAGAACATATTCAATGACTTTCTCAATTGCATCTTTCTGGGCCAGACACATTAGGCCATATCTATAAGGACATAAACTCACAGGACCATTGTATAATGGCTACATATATGTTTGGGTTGAGTTGAATCTAGCTAGATTTGAACACATGCTGAAATGGACTTGTGGTGCTTTATCATGCAGTAGGCTTTCTACTCAATCACGTTGAACACATCACCGCAAAACTGCAGAACTCTGAATTGTATAGTGGTGCAAAGTGCGCATGGTGAATGTGCCAAACTCCGTAAATTCCCTGCATGCTTGTCATGTGAGTGGACCTCTGTTTACAGTACCAGCAACTAACCATATAGAAAGTGTTCTCCTGGTATCACCTACTTGAATAAAAGAGAATTGCAGAGACATCTGTTTAAATGGGATTATGGCTTCATGTCCTGCTAGAAACATAAAAACACACTGATACAATTGAATGACTCAAAGGAGAAATGCTGGTACTGTATGCCTGGGCAGACAGAACAAGTTCATCCTAACCTAAAATGCTGTTCAAACACCACATAATCTTGGTGCAGCATAATTCAGAGGGATACGATCTGTTCATCTGTCAGTGCTGCAGATGCTCAGCTTCTCGACCGGCTCCATGTGCTCAGTTATTTCTCCTACATTTGATACCAGAAGGTAAGTGAATCAGAAGAGACTGGTGGCCACTTACCTTTCTCCGTCCTTGTTTCCCTGTGAGACCTAGGGTGGACATTCATGAGGTGACGTGGTAGATGCAGAAAAGCCACACGGTTTGGCTCCCTGTCTCAGTGATTGTCACGCTCTGCTCACGTGAGGCCGTGCGGATAACATCAGTGTTGCCCCAGCCACCATCGTATTTTAGGAAGAAATAACGTGATCAGCATAAGCTGATGTGATCAGAGCTTAGTATGCCCAGCGAAGCAGCCTGTGAGGGAACCCTGGGGAGGGGGCAGCTGCGGCCGACTCTGTCACGTCTGGTCGGGGCCTTAGTTCCAGGCCCTTGTCTCTCGCAAGCCATTTCCCTTCTCCTTCTCTAGCAGGAGCATTTCTCCACCTGTTAGTGCTCCACCCGTGTGTGACTTCTTCTCCACGTCCTCTACGATACTGCGTCTGTCTTCTTTGCATCCCCTCTGCATCCTCCCTCCCTTTCCCTGCCTGCCTGCCTGGCCGATGAAATGTCGATAGTTGCGAAATGGTTGTCGAAGGGGGGGGATGGTGGTGTCGTTTGCTGGAGCTTGTGGGGCGGGGGCAATTCCGATCTCTTTTACTTCAGTCTGTCCCCTCCCAGCACCCTTTGTTTGCAGTCCTGGCGTCCTCCTGTCCTGTACCCCAGTGTAATATCTTCTCCAGCCACCTCGTACTTTCTCTTCTTCTTCCTTCTAGCGCTGCTGCTACTGTCGCACCCGGCCTTCTCCTATTGTCAGTCTTGGCAACTCCAGTTCAGTGCCTTGTTCTGTGTGTGTGGTGGCAGCTTCTGCCTTACTAATACATGTGTATGTGTTTATTTCTTTTCTCCTCCACCCCATTTCCCTTCTATCAGGAGGCAGCCTGCAGTCCATGTGGCAGAAGATCTTCTTCCTCCTCCTTCTCCTTCTCCTTCTCCTCCTCCTCCTCCTCCTTCTCTCTCTCTCTCTCTGCTTGTCTTGTGACTTCTGTAGCACTAACCAACCCCCAGACAGCTTTGCTGCTGATCCAGTACTCTGGGACTGCAAAAATAACTCTGAATTTGTCATACCTCCTGACAGTCAATCTCTCTCTCTCTCTCTCTCTCTCTCTCTCTCTCTCTCTCTCTCTCTCTCTCTCTCTCTCTCTCTCTCTCTCTCTCTCTCTCTCTCTCTCTTGGTTTTCCATCTTTAGCTATTTCAGTCCCCTCTGTCTGTGCATGCATGTGCCAGTCCGTATGCCAGTGCACACCAGCATGTCTGGAACTCTGCATGTGTCTGTCTGCCCCAGATAACAATCTCTGAGTCCACCGTTTCCTACTACTTGTGTATGGTCATGCTTGGCCTCTGTGTATGCTGCTCTTTTTCTGTGTGTGTGTTTCTGGATATGTATGGTGTGTATGCATAACAGTGTGCTGTGCCTGCACTGCGGGAGTGAAATGTTCACTGGTGTGTGTTGGTCCATCTCTTTCTGGGTATCATGACTTCTGACACTGTGAAATATCGACAGGTGTTTGTATCAGATCTTGGGGGAGGGGTGTGTCTTTTCCCTGATCAACTTCTCTTCGACATCACTTTTGTGCCTCTAAACAAATTGTCTCTCTATGTGCTTCTGCCCTTGCCTGCCACTGTCTATTTAAAAATGATAGCCTTGTCCAATGGTGGGCCTCAGCATAGAATGATGAGTTTCCCACTGGGATGTGTGAAAATGTTTGTGTGTCTTCACATTTATCTGTGAAATCCATCTCCATGTGGGTAGTACTGTTTATTACCTATTATCTGTACAGCATTTGATATGAAAAATGCTGTGTAATTCTTATTTATCCTTACAAATAAGCGATGAGGTAGATTAGATAGTGATTGGTCCAGGGTGACCCAATAAGGTTTTTCTCTGGCATTGTTAAGAATTTGAACCTGTTTCTCTCAGATTCATACCCAATATTCAACAAGCCTTGCCACATCTCCAGCAGCCTGCAACAGCATTCTCCCCTAAACATCCTTCCCATATGGAACCAGGGAAATGACATTTCCTCCCCCCTCCCATGATGCACTGTTCTCCATCTCAGTGCCTGGTTCAGCTTATCCCTTTTAGTAAGAAGACTGGGATCTACCTCAGGTTATGATAATCATACTTCTTCCACATAAAGCTGCCTTAACAGAGCAGGGTTTGAACCTAAATTACACACTCGAACTATTCACAAACAAGCTGTCCACCCCCATCTCAAGTTCGAATCTCCACTCTGCTGTGGAAGCTTAGAGATGCCTGCAACAAGCCCTTATGGCCACCCTGCTTATGATTTTATATTAATGTCTTGGTCCTCATATGTCATATGTGTTGTATGTCAGTCTGTTTCTAACTGTGACCACTTGTCTCCTTGTAAATCTATTGCCGGTGTATTTCTGTGGGCAATGGACAGGGATATGTCACTTCTGTATGTGCCTTTCTGGCATGGTGCTGCCTGCCAGCTCTTTCTCCTGGCTCACTTCTTTCTCTGGACTTCCTCTAAGCTCCCAACTTATGCCCAGATGAAGCAATACACCTGTTATAGCCGGTGAAGTTCCTCATTGTTATGAATTCTCCCAACATTATCAAAAGCAAGGTCACCAACTCATTACAGAGAGCTTTCAAAGAAATACACATCATGCTGGGGTCCTCTGGTAGCTGGCAGAGGAATAGACTGCTCAGATCTGAGTTCACGAGACACCTGTTGAAATCAGGGATATTTGACATATGGAAGAGGAGTAGCCACGGGGATGGGCATGTGTTCTGATGACAGGCCCTTTGACGAAGGCATGTGCGTTTTTATGAGACAGAGTTTCTGCTTCCAGAGCCAGTTTGGTGTAGTGGTTAAGTGCACGGACTCTTATCTGGGAGAACCGGGTTTGATTCCCGCACTGCTCCACTTGCAGCTGCTGATGTGACCTTGGGTCAGTCACAGGCTCTGGCACAGCTGTTCTCTCGAGGACAGTTTCTGTCAGAAGTTCTCTCAGCCCCACCGACCTCATGGGGTGTCTGTTGTGGGGAGGGGAAGGGAAAGGAGTTTGTAAGCCGCTCTGAGACGCCTTTGGGCAGTGAAGGGCGGGGCATGAATCCAATCTCCTCCTCCTCCTCCTCCTCCTCCTCCTCCTCCTCCTCCTCCTCCTCCTCCTCCTCCTCCTCTTCTTCTTCTTCTTCTCCTTCTTCTTCTTCTTCTTCTTCTTCTTCTTCTTCTTCTTCTTCTTCTTCTTCTTCTTCTTCTTCTTCCTTTATTGGATTAGTTGTTCATATCCATGCTGTTGTGGGGGCACAATGAAAGACAGTGTATAAAGAGGGTTTCCAGAGGTACTGGCGCATGGCTGTTTTGTTCTGTAGGATAAATCAAGGTAGCCAGGAAAGCAGGTCTACATCACACCATTAGTGATGTCACGCGGCTCTGTGAGCACAGTCAATTGATGATAAGCCAATACAGCACTGCCAGGTCCATTTGGTGAAAGATAAAGCACTCCCAAGTCTCTTAAATTGACAGGCGTCAAATTAGGATGATAGACCTGGCCTGACGCAGACCCTGTATATTTCATGCTGGTCCTTTTGCCGGGGCACCATGAGGCATCCCTTTAATGCCCTGCGCTCCAGTTCCCCAGGTGTTCTGCTTACAACGAGGCTGGCAGAGAAACCATCTGGCCATACGTCATCTCAGCAATTGCCTGTCAAAGAAAGCAAACAAAGGCGGTTGCCTCTTTGTGAGAAGAAATGTTTGTTTTGGGAGAAGGTTAATGGACCGGAGAGGCAGAAAGGGAGTTTGCCAGAAGCACCAGCACAGACCCAGCCCATGATTCCTCCGCACTCTCTGTCTGGCTCTGGACCCCACCTACATTTTGGGTCAAAACCAGCTGATAGGTGCACATCATATAACTAGATCCAAAATACTCACAGAAGGACAAATGAAGAACAGTGTGTGTGGGGGGGTTTCCATCCAAATGGAAAGGAACGTGATAATCTCAAACCAGAACAATGGGACATGCTGGGCAAGAATGAAGTGACGTGGATTGATATTTATTATTATTTATATACAGCAATGAAATCAACATACATGGCACTTGCCCACAGAAAAGACAAGTTCCTCCCCTAAGACATTTGCACCCTAAATCATAAACGGTAAAGGAGGGAGGATTTCTAAGTCCCAAAGAAAATAAACACTGAAGAGGTAAGAATGAGATCATTCTAGGGGAGGGCCCACATTCAAAGGAACTGGTTGCAGATCAACACATAGATGTGCCATCAAAGGAAGTCGCTGTTTTTGAAAATGTGCGCCTTGTGCAATGGTTGTTAACCTCTGTTCCTTTGTGTGTTTTTTCTTCCTATCTTGGACACTTTGCCTTTTTTATACCCAGTGCAGAGACATATATTTTTCTTCTCGCCTGCAGGTTACCTTCCGGTGGCAAGGCAGTGAACACAGCGCCCGTGCCGGGACAGACACAGCACGAGGAGGCTGACCACAAAACAGAGCCTCGCTCGTCCGTCTCGGATCTCGTGAACTCCCTGACCAGCGAGATGCTGATGGTAAGTGCAGTCAGGTCCGCCCACTTTGGTGCCGTTCGGAGACAGCTCTGCTCTAAATTTCTCATGTTTCCTTCCCTCAGAAGAAGCGGGGCTGGGTATGGACTGAGTCCAAAGGAAATGAAACTGCATGTCTTTAAACAAGACATTCAGTCTCCCCCTCCTAGGACAATTAACGAGGCTTAGGTTTAATCTGGTGTTACTCTGCATCCATAACTATTTGAGTTTCGGATCCAGTGAAAAACAAGGTTTCTAAAACCATCCCTTCATGGTCTTGATCATTCATAAACTGATGAAACGTTGGGTTTGCAAAGGTTTCCCGGAACACAGTTTCTTTTATTTGTCTTAATAGGGAAGATGCACTTCTTTTCTAGAAATTTCCCAGCCTCCCGCTGGCGGGCAACTGCGCAAGCCTGTTGTGGATGAATTTCAATCATGAACCATGCAAGAGGAAACCTTACTGAAAGGCATATGTTCTTGTGAGCAGAATCTACCAGTCTTGCGATTAAATCAGGCCAGACCCATCTGCTTTGATTCAGGACTATGAACCTGAGACTACGGCCTCTAGACCTTGGGAGTCCACTTGCTTTGCATCAACAAAAGCAAACAGAATTTACCAGGTTCTGACATTTGCCCTGTTCAGATCAACAGAATGAGAAACCTCCTCTCTCCACTGTGTCTTACTGACAGTGAGAGTTGGGAAGAACATACATCTGGGGTGGTACATAGGTTTGCCAACCTCCAGGTGGTGGCTGGAGAGCTCCTGGGGTTACAACTGATCTCCAGGTGACAGAAATCAGTTCCTCTGGAGAAAACGGCAACTTAGGAAGGTGGATTCTGTGGCATTGTACCTCATTGGAGTCCCTCCCCAAACTTTGCCCTGCTCAGACTCCACCCCAAAGTCTCCAGGTATTTTCCAGTCCAGACCTGGCAACTCTAGATACAGCATACACACAGCCAGGTTTGCAAATAGGTTAAAAGTGGTGGGGCAGAGATTTTAATTCAAATCTGTTTGGAAAATCTGTTTGTATATTAGTTCCATATGGAAATTCTTATGGAATCCATAATGAAATTCTTTGAGAATACTAAAAACTGTTGAGCATTGGTCTTGAGCACATGTTTTTAAAATATGAAGGGCAGAAGGGCAGATCAGCCATCATGGAAACCAAAGTTCAGTATGAGTTGAGTCTGACCAGGGGGGCTCGCTACAATAAGGAAAAGCTTCTACAGGTATGTGAGAAGCAAACACAAAGTAAAAGAGGTAATTGGACCACTTTTGGGAGTAGAAGGAGAAACTCTGGTGGAGGACAGAGAAAAAGCAGACAGGCTTAATGATTTTTTTGCCCCTGTTTTCTCCCAGAAGAACTCAAGCCCATCTAGAGATGGTAGAGGACATAACAGGGCACCTGAGTGTCCAGTTGACATTGACAGGGAGGTTGTGGAGAGGCACTTGGCTACACTGGATGGATACAAATCCCCTGGGTCAGGTGGTGTGCACCCAAGAGTGCTCAAAGAACTGTCTAATGAACTTGCAGAGCCTCTGTCCATCATCTTTAAGGCCTCCTGGAGGACTGGGGAGGTGCCACAAGATTGGAGAAGAGCAAATGTTATCCCAATCTTTAAGAAAGGGAAGAAGAATGACCTGGGGAACTACAGGCCTGTCAGTCTGACTTCTGTTGCTGGGAAGAAATTAGAGCAGATTTTAAAGGGATCAATCTGTAAGCATCTGAAGGACCACTTTGTGATCCGGGGAAGTCAGCATGGTTTTGTCCCCAACAGATCTTGTCAGACCAACCTGGTTTCCTTCTTTGATCGTGTGACGAGCTTACTGGATTGTGGGAACTCTATTGATGTGATTTACCTGGATTTCAGTAAAGCTTTTGATAAGGTTCCCCATGACATTCTGATGGGAAAACTGGAAGACTGTGGACTGGACTATAGGACAGTTCGATGGAGAGGGAACTGGTTAGAGGACCGCACCCAAAGAGTGGTGGTCAATGGCATTTCATCAGATTGGAGGGAGGTGTCCAGTGGGGTGCTGCAGGGCTTGGTTTTGGGACCGGTACTTTTCAATATTTTTATCAATGATCTGGATGAAAGGGTAGAAGGACTACTCATTAAATTGGGAGGAGTAGTAAACACCCAAGAAGATGGAGTTAAAATTCAACAAGACCTGAATACTCTGGAGAAGTGGGCAGTTGCGAACAGGATGCAATTCAACAAATATAAATGCACGGTATTACATCTGGGCCACAAAAATGTCAATCACAAATACTGGATGGGGGATACGTTTCTGAGGAGTAGTGTGTGCGAAAGAGGTCTGGGGGTAAGGGTGGACTGTAAACTAAATATGAGCAGCCAGTGAGATGCGGTGGCAAAAAAGGCTAATTCAGTCTTGGGTTGTATTAAAAGGGCCATAGCAACGAAATCGCAAGAGGTCGTAGCCCCTCTGTATACTGCCTTGGTCAGGCCACACCTGAAGTACGGTGTGCAGTTCTGGAGGTCTCACTTCAAAAAGGATGTGGACAAAATCGAGAGGGTGCAGAGGAGAGCGACGAGGATGATCGGGGGTCTGGAGACTGAGCCGTATGAGGAAAGGCTGAGGGCCTTGAGAATGTTTAGTTTGGAGAAGAGGAAGTTGAGGAGAGATATGATTGTTCTCTAAATATTTGGAGGAGGGCAAGGAGCTGTTCCAGTTGGCAGCAGAGGATAAGACCCGAAGCAACGGGTTTAAATTACATGCAGAAGGGTATCACTGGATATTAGGAAAATCTTTTTCACGGTCAGAGTGGTCCAAAGATGGAATCAGCTGCCTAGGGAGGTGGTGAGCTCCCTTCACTGGCAGCTTTCAAGAAGAGGCTGGATGAATATTTGTCAGAGACGCTTTAGGCTGGTCCTGCATTGGGCAGGAGGTTGGACTAGATCGTCTGTATGGCCCCTTCCAACTCTATGATTCTATGATATTGGTTTTAAGCAGTCAAAAACAGCTTGTTTTTCATTTATAGGTGGTTGCCTAACATAAAAAGCAACCATCTATGATAAACCAGTCCATGCTATCAATTTCATACAGGTATATTATAAAATGATAGCTACAATTACATTTGAACTTCCCTTGTACCGTTAACCTTTTTTTGTTTTTTAAACAAATTTTATTAGGATACACAATACTTCACAACTTGGTCCGAATAATATATATCATATCCTTTTCCCAAAAACTCCTCTTCCCCCCCTGTTGGCTCCCAGCATTGTTTCCACCATTAAACCAAACATAATACATGTTAAATCCTTGTTATCATGCAAATTCTACAGGTAACCCAATTTACTTATTTATAACTACTATAAACACTTATTAACTGTATACAATTGTTACATCTTTAGTAGTTTCCCAAACTAAAAATACTATCCTTCATTTTCCAGTACTTCTGTATATATTCTTTAAAGTCACTCCAGTCTGCCAAAAAGGTTTCTGCTTCTAGGTTGTTAAGCCTTCTTGTCCATTTGTCCATTTCTGCCATAAAGAGCAGTTTTCTCAGCCAGTCCCAGAGGTCAAGAATCTTTTCATTTTTCCAATTTTGAGCATAAATCATTCTAGCAGTTGTTACCATGTACCATATCAATGTTCTTTTACTCACATTTATTTCTTCTAATTTAAGACCTAAAAGGAACATTTCAGGTTTTTTCTTAAAGGTACATTTCAAATTTTTGTCCATCTCTGTATGTATTGCAGTCCAGAATGGTTTTGCTTTTTCACAAGTGCACCACATATGGTAAAAGGAACCTTCAGCATGTTTACATTTCCAACATTTGTTAGATAAGTTTTTACCTATATTAGCTATCTTTTTTGGTGTCATATACCATCTAGACATCATTTTAAAACAATTTTCTTTAAGGTTGGTATATGTAGAAATTTTCAAAGCATTTTTCCATAAAAATTCCCAGGATGACATAGGTATTTCCTTATCCATATTAATAGCCCATTTAATCACTTGCTCTTTAACCACTTCATCTTCTGTATACCATTTTAACAGAATTTTATACATTTTCGATATCATTTTCCTCCCTCCCTCCAGCCATAAATTTTCAATTTCATTGTAATTTCCCCTGAATCCAACCATTTTTTGTCTGTCTTATATAAATCAAGTATCTGTCTATAACGCAACCAATTATATTTAAAGTCAAGTTGACTTTCTTCTTTCATCACATATGATTTCCCTTCCTGTCTCAACAAGTCCTTATATTTCAACCAGTTTTGTCCCTTATATTCTGAGAACAGTTTTATCACTTCAGCTGGTACAATCCACATTGGTTTTTCTTCGGGAAAGACATTTTTATACTTAATCCAAGCATCAAAAAGGGCCTTTGTACCCTTAACCTGTGACTCCCATCCTGAGTCCACCCTGGTTCACTGCCAAAGCGATTTCAGTTATTCTGGCCTCACTTTGAGCACGGTTTTGAAAGGAGTGAAATCATATAAACTGGTACTTTGGGGCAAGTCTTGGGATGGGACTGTTTTGTGAGGACACCACAGCAGCTGTGTCATAGCCCGTTATGAAGCAGGCTCCCAGAGAGGAAGGTGACTGGACCGAAATGAAACGTTCCTGGTTTAAGATTTCTTAAATGAAAGATAAATGGTTGAAATCCTTGCTAGAGACATGAAGTCAGATAACCAGGGCTTTTTTTCTGGGGGAATGTGCCGGAACAGAGTTCTGGAACCTCTTTGACAAAATTCTTTTGAAAATGTTTAAAAGTTCATGTGTTTTCAGTATACAGATTGAAAACTTCATTTCCCTCTTGAGAGTTCCTGCACCTCTTAAAAAAAAAAAGCCCTACAGATAACAGTCAAAATCCAGTGAAAATCACACTCATTCTTTAATGCAGTGATAACGTTGTGAGTTAGTTTAGGTCCCCACTGGAGAGAAACATGGGGTATAAACAGGGCTATTTTGGGGCAGGAATGCACAGGAACGGAGTTCCGGCTGGCTCCCGAGTTGGCCATGCCCAGCAGGAACTCATTAGCATAATAGGCCACACCCAACAGCAGAGACTCATTAGGACTGGCTACATGAGGGGTATGTAGCCTAACATGCAAAGGAGTTCCTGCTACCAAAAAGAGCCCTGGGTTTTGACAGCAAACAAGGTCAACAGAATAAGAAGCAAAAGGTGGGTGTGGCTGGTTGACCACACTTCTGGTAATGTGGGGGTGTGGCCTGATATGCTAATGAGTTTCTGCTGTTGGGTGTGGCCTATTATGCTAATGAGTTCCTGCTGGGCTTTTTCTACAAAAAAAGCCCTGGGTGTAAATGAAATAAACTATCCTTTCCACATCTCCACTATGGGTGTCCACCTGTTTCTAGCATTCTGACCCTTTTTGTCCTCATCCTGTTGGGGGGGGGGCGGGTTGGCTGGCACAAATAAGCAGCGCAATCCTAAACAGAATTACACCCTTCTCAGTTGAGTACAAGTTCAAGTTAGCCCTTATTGGCATAAATTGTCGATAGAGATTATTCCTTTTCTCAGTCTATTGAAGTCAGTGGGCTTAGAAGGGTGTAACTCTGTTTAGGATTGTGCTGTGAGCCACAGAGAATATAGCAGGTACGGAAGCGGTTACTGGATCCATTGAAGACACAGTTTATCCCTGTAATATGGACATATCTGGAAATTAGGTAAACCCTGAGGGTAGGAATTTGGATAGAGGGTCCCATGATACATACAGAAAATTAATGTGTGAGGTTCTTCTATACTAAATCAAGCTTAGTTTCTCTGTCAGAAATCCTTTGTCTCACTAATATAATCTTAATATATTAGCCAACACTGAGTTTTAATCCCTTGACAGGTTTCACAGCTAGACATCTTGCAATACTCAGGAATTGCCCAAAAGCAATAACATTGGGCTGTTCTGTTTCCCTGTACCATGTATGAAATTTTGTTCAAATGAGCTTTTCTCATTTGCATTCCAGTTTTAAATTCTCCCCAAACGTATTTTGTTTGTTGTTACAAGATTCCTGCTGCAACCCCATGAAGGAAATCCCAGGCAAACACATTATGAAAAAGGTGCAAACATAATAACTGAAGCATTGCTGCAGGGATTGGTACACCATTCCCATGTTTCTGCCATCCCCATAAAAGGAACAACAGTGGTGCACATCGTTCTATACTGGGAGAAGCATCTTGTGTGAACAGGCACAATCTACAGCTCGACATCCATGTATACTGTATGCGTGGATGTACACTGGCAATATTGCTATTCTCCATCATTACCAGAGTCTAACATGACTGGTTCAGTAACACATGATTGTCCCTTGATTCCAGCATCAGGTGGTGACTGATCCATCATAGACAGACCAGTGTGGGCAGAACTTTTATGTTGTCTCATATATTCTTCCATGCAGTGTTTTTCCATGAAGTCTGAGCATGCCTTCAGCTGCAGGTCATCTGCTGAATAATCAAGACATACTTGTACATGTGAACTGGCCTCTGGAGAAATAACCGAGTCCACAAGAGTTCTTAAATAGCTCTTGGTCTCTAATGCACACTCACAGGCTGTCATTTCCCCTGTGCGTGGTCTACTTTTCCCTCGCGTGGGGCTTGCCTTTGTGACAGTGTCAAGCTCCTGAGCATTATTGCCTCCCTGATCCAGGCAATTTATAATCAGGCTGGAAAAAAACAGGCATCCTTTGCACTCGAGGCAATACGGTGTCCTGTGCTTCCCTCTTGTGGTAGAAGTGGGACAGGCAGTGCTAGAAGCAAAGTGTGCTTGATTTGAAATGGAGGAGCAGAAAGCGCGGCCTGGTCATGTTTAACTGAATATTACGATTCTTGCATGACTTTTCCAAATGTACATCTTTAAGAGCAGAAGTCCATCAGTGGCTATTAGCCACAAGGTATAGATAGGAACTCTCAGTCTGGGGGAGGTGATGCACTCTATTCTTGGTGCTGGGGGGGGGCAGCAATGGGAGGGCTTCTAGAGTCCTGGCCCCACTGGTGGACCTCCTGATGAAACCTGGTATTTTTGGCCGCTGTGTGACAGAGTGTTGGACTAGATGGGCCATTGGCCTGGTCCAACATTGGCTTCTCTTATGTTCTTATGCTCTTATGTTTAAGATGCACATCATACAAAATCATCACATGTGATATCCTACAAACAGGATTTATGCAATTTCCTGCCCTGTAGGAATTTTAATTTTTGAAATAATCTTAAGTATAGAAAAGCTGTTCCAAGACACAGAGCCTGGAGCATAACAATTGTCCTCATGGCACAATGTGGGACTAATTGCTGTCTTCTGCAGTCTTTCTCAGAAGTAAGGCAAATATAACACTGCTGTGGAGAAGATCACAGCTTTGGAGACGAGGCTAGACACTAGTCTTAAGAAAACTGCTATGCAAGAAGAGTCCGTGCTCAGCTTGGCAAGAGTAAAGCACGCAGCTATTAAGG
This sequence comes from Gekko gecko, assembly GCA_029375565.1. Lineage (NCBI taxonomy): Eukaryota > Metazoa > Chordata > Lepidosauria > Squamata > Gekkonidae > Gekko > Gekko gecko. The sequence goes on along the minus strand of JAPDNY010000003.1, from coordinate 95,891,786 downwards.
GAAGAGACGGGGGAATTGTTCGGAGGAAACAGCTGGCTGGGGAGTGAGAGGGTGAGGAAGAATGGGATAAAAATGAACTCAGAAAGACAGATAGATGTTATATACAGTCTCTATGAAATTTAATTCATATTTATTTCTGTCACACATTCCACAAAGTGACATGCTCATAAAACATCAACATTTCTAAAACAACGATAGAAATCATTTGCACGGTATAACAGGAAATCTAAATGCTAATATTGCAACCATTTTAAAAAGAGAGTTAGGGTCTCTACAGAGGCAGGTCTGTACAGAGGCAACATATAAATTACCTAAATATTCCCCTGAAGTCCTCATGAAATAATAAGGTCTGGGCTTGTACTATAAAGACCAGAAGGAAACTAGCTCCATGAGTCTTTTTTTTTAAAAAAAAAAAACCAACTTTTATTAGGATACACAATGTTTCACAACTTGGTCCACATCATAAATCTCATATCCTTTTCCCCAAAAACTCCTCTTCCCCCCCTAATGGCTCCCAGCATTGCTTCCACCATTCAAACATCATATAATGCCAGTTAAATCCTTGTTAACATACTAAGTCCACAGGTAACACCCACATAGATATTAGTAACTACTATAAACACCCATTAACTGTAACAATTGTTGCACCATTAGTAGTTACCCAAACTGAAAACGCTGCCCTTCATTTCCCAATACTTCTGTATATATTCTCTGAAATCGCTCCAGTCTGCCAAAAAAGTTTCTTCGTCTATGTTATTAAGTTTTCTTGTCCATTTGTCCATTTCTGCCATAAATAGCAATTTTCTCAGCCAAAGAAACTAGCTCCATGAGTCTTATAAGGGGGAACAGGTGGAATGCCACCCCCCTCAAGCGGAAAAAGCCCTGCTCTTAATGACATGCCAGTGAAATAACACACAAATTTTTAGTCAAAACATGCTAAGTACATGCAACAATAATTATATCAAAACCAAAGTCAATAATAATGCCAAACTCACCTATATTATAATGGAATATCAATGTTATAAAGAGCAATTATCAAAAAGCGGGTGGTAACAAACTCAAACCTACAATAAGTCACAGCACGTATCTGGAGCAGCCGAATTCCTTCACTAACAGAACACACAACAAGCACACAAAAGCAAAGAATTGCTTATAAAGATGTCACAAGTCCTTGAATCAGAGCCCAAACATATATTCTGGCTTCTAGTGTGCTTGTGGGTGTTTGTTTGTTACCACCCACTTTTTGATAATTGCTCTTTATAACATTGATATTCCATAATATAGGTGAGTTTGGCATTATAATATGTGTGAGTTTGGCATTTGGTTTTTGTATAATTATTGTTGCAGGAACTTAACGTGTTTTGACTTCAGATTTGTTTGTTATTCCACTGGCTGTTTTTCTGTAGCTCCCCTCCCTCTTGCTTAGTGAGATGCCAACATCCTCTCCAACAGGTGATACATCTGGAGGAGATCCTCTTTTGTTCCGCGGTCCCATCCATGCCTGTAGCTATGGCCGGGCACTTTGGGGCTCTGCCCCCTCAAATGTGAGGCATGCCCCACAACGGCTGCTGCCCCTCCCCCCCGTGACATCAAAAGCGCCCTCCAGCTGATCGGCAGGAGCCTGTGGCCCACCGATCAACTGGAAGGCCCTTTAAATCTTGCAGGGAGGGAGAGGGGAAGGAGTGCAACTGCCCCTCTTCCTCCCTTCTCCCCTGCTGCCCCACAACATTTCCCCATGCCCCACCAACTCAAAATCTCTGGCTACAGGGCTGATCCCATCCATGCAATAAAGTTAACTGAAACTCTTAATGCATTGGAAGGTTCATACAGAAGGTTCATACTGAGTAGGGACTGTGACTCAGGTTGTGGTCAGACAGGCAATTTGATCTCGTGTGGCACCGGTTCTAATTGATCCAGGTTGTTTTGTAGTGGAGAGTTTTGATCAGACTGTGACCCCCCTTAACCCTCCTCACCGCATGTTCACCCCATCCTTGATCGATCAGCTGCAGCAGCCAGGGAATGGGGCAGTCAGGCAGCTTTTTTAAAATCATCACTCTTCCAAGTAAGCGCATAAGGATTGATGTGAATTAGTACTTCAAACTCCTGGCAGAATGGCGGCAGCTGGTGGCCAATGGGATTGCTGGAGGAGGTTGCTGGGAAATGGAGTCCAGTGGGAGGACAGTGTTTTTGAAACTGCTTTCCCCATACATACACCAGAGAGCACTACGGTCAGGGTCACAACATCGACTAATTATTCCAGGCCCTACAGATGCCAGGCTCACCACTACTAGGGCCAGGGCCTTTTCAGTGGCAGCTCCTCACTGGTGGAATGAGCTCCCGGAGGAGATCGGGGCCCTGCGGGACCTTGTACAGTTCCACAGGGCCTGCAAGATGGAGCTCTTCCACCAGGCTTACAACTAGGAGACGCCCACCACTACCTCCAACTATTACCATCATTTTTGTAGAAAAAGCCCAGTAGGAACTCATTAGCATAATAGGCCACACCCATCAGCAGAAACTCATTAGCATATTAGGCCACACCCCCATGTTACCAGAAGTGTGGTCATCCATGCTTCTTATTCCGTTTACCTTGTTTGTTGTCAAAACCCTTTTTGTAGCAGGAACTACTTCGAATGTTAGGCCACGCACCCCACATGTGGCCAGTCCTAATGAGTTTCTGCTGTTGGGTGTGGCCTACTATGCTAATGAGTCCCTGCTGGGTGTGGCCAGCTCAGGAGCCGGCCGGAACTCCGTTCCTGTGCGTTCCTGCCCAAAAATAGCCCTGACCATCACTAACTTCTGTGGTGGTGGGATGGCCCTGAACTGAGATCGAGCTACAGCGCCGTGGGAGATCGATATACCGTTGAGCTGGGATTGCAAGATTATATCTAATAGTACGCCATCTTAATCTACTGAAAAATGTCAACTGGGAGCACTTTAACGGTTTGTAAGATTTTAGTTTGTTTTAACTGTTTTATGCTGACCAGGCACATTCTGTCAGTAAATGTGAGCCCCCCTGAACCTGTCAAGGGAAGGGCGGGATAGAAATATGATAAAATAAATAAATAAATTGAGAAATTCCATGTTTCAAATGTTTAAAAGGGGGGGGATAGAGAACCTTCATCCTGTGTCCTGTGTGCTGCTGGTGTTTTTATTGAAAAGCTTGGAGCGGAGCTGGAGTCACCGGCTTTGTTCTCAGGCTCCTTCCCCCTCCCTCTCTGAAACAGACTCATCTTGTCGATTAACCCCTTCCCTACTCCATTTGCTGAGAAGCTGTAGGCAGGAGAGAGCTGAAACACATGAACGGTGATCCAGTCGTGCGCACATCGCCACCTGTTTTTTTTTTTAAAGAATTGGCAACAGTGCAAGGGAAATGTTCAGATGTCCTAAATGGTCTCAAATTGCTAGGAGGCTGTTCAGACAGGCAGAAATGTGGGGGGAAGCTGGAAACAACCATAAATTTTCCAGGTGCTGAGAAAACCGCGACGGAAGAGGGTTGATTGCGGGAGGGCAGCAAGTGCCAGATGGGATGCAGATGTGGCTGTCTGATCATGCCTTTTAAATCTGTTGGGGAGCCATGGCAACATGTGCACAAAAAGACCATGTGATTGCAGCCTCAGTGGTAGAGCATCTGCTTGGCATGCAAAAGGCCCAGGTTCGATTTGCACCATCTCCAGTTGAAAGGACCAAGCAGTAGGTGATGAGAAAGACCTCAGCCCAAAGCCCTGGAGAGTTGCTGCCAGTCTGAGCAGACGATACTGACCTTGATGGACCAAGGCACATATTCAGTATAAGGGAGCTTCATGTGCTAATTTGTACTGGATACCTGTCTCCGATAACCTGGACTGTAACCATGTAGGGCTAGGGGATTCAAGGCCTCGTCCTAGAATCCCCTAGTCCTACATGGTTATGGTCCAGGTTATCTGAGACAGGTATCCAGTACAAATTACTTTCATTGCAACCAAAGATGTGCTGCTTCCCATTTTCTGGCAACTGGTTCCCTCCCTAGTGCAGTTCTCCTGGAGTCAGCTTGTTCCTGGGAGCTTTGGCCCTTCTTCTTTTAAATGGCCTTGAGTGTGAGATCTTCAATGCTATCCCTGAGGACAGCACCCTATAATTTGGAGGACAATTGTAAAGTACCGGGTTCGAGACGCTTTGTAGTGAAATCAGCTCATAAGGTTTATTAGGAAGCACGAACTAAAGACAAAATAGCCAGTCTGAAGACCGGCTCAAATCCCCCAACAAAATCACACCCCACTCCCAGTGATAGGTCTCTTATTATACCCCCAAATCCCATAGGTCCTTTCCTGAATCCGAGCCATTCTATTGGTCCATTCTAGGATCCATGCTCAGCATTGTTCTCCGATGCGAAGCTACACCCGTTCACATGGCCACATGCAAACCCCGACCGCGTGCGTGGTTCATGTTAGTATACAACACCCCTCCCCCCATGGTTAAGACCTCCCCTAGCAAACATAGTCCCTTAAGTATTCCAGCTTCTGCTGCACTCTGGTTGACCAGCACACTTCTGGGGCCTGAGGCGCTGCCTCAGGAGCTGGGCTCATTGGGTCTGTGGAGGGTCCCGGTGGTTGGACGCAGCTAGGCCCTGGGGCTTCTGTTGGCTCAGCAGGGCTTCTTTCACTGGTGGCTGGCGGTGCGCTGTTGTGGCTGGCTGGTGGTGTGTTAGGCCATTGTTGTGCTTGCCCCAGTTCCTCAGGCTCACGGCAGCCTTTGGTCTCTGGTCACATTCCCTTGTCTTCTCTGTCTTCTGGACCCTCTGGGTTTCCGAGTGTGATTCGGCAGTGCAGCTGATCTATGTGTCTCCGCAGCAGCTGGCCATCGTCTGTGGAGACCTCGTAGGACCAAGGTCCTATGACCCTGACCACCCTGGCTAGGAGCCATGCTGGGCCCTGACTGTAGTTCTTGGCATAGACCAGGTTGTCCAGGAAGAAGCCTCTTGGTGCTTCCCGGTCTTCCATGGTTGCACTGTGTTCTGGGGCCCAATCTGGGTGCAAGAAGTCCAGGCGGGTCAGGAGGCACCGACCCATCAGGAGTTCTGCCGGGCTGTGGCCGGTGGATGTGTGGGGTGTCATGCGCTGTCCAAAAAGGAAGGCAGCCAGTCAGTAGTCCCAGTCTCCCCGATCCGTGTGGCATAGAACCTCCTTGGTAGTTCTGACCATGCGCTCAGCCTGGCCACTGGTTGTGGGATGGAATGGTGTGGAACGGATGTGTCAGATGCCATAGTATCCCACATTCTCCTGGAACTCTACCAAAGTGAATGCCATCCCATTGTCCATTACCCAAGAGTCGTGGATGCCATGTGTGCTGAAGAGCTACCACATTGCCCAGATGGCAGCCTTGGATGAGATGGAAGGCACCGGGACCACCTCCAACCACTTGGTGTAAGAGTCCACCAAGATAAAAAAGATTTGGCCCTGGAAGGGGCCCACGAAATCCAGATGAAGCCCGGCCCAGGGTTTATGGGAGGACTCCCAGGGGCTCACCAGGGCCTTTGGGGGGTTGGGCCACGATTCTTGACATGCCTGGCAGTGCTTAACCCGATCTTCAATTTCTCTGTCTAGTCCCAGCCACCATACGTAGCTCCGCGCCCTTGCTTTCATTTGCACTATGCCCGGGTGCATTTCATATAGTGCATTTAGGACCCTCTGGTGCAGCAGTGCTGGTATAATTACTCTGCCACCCCAGAGTATGCAGCCCTTATGCAATGAGAGCTCATCTCTTCTGGATGAGAAAGCAGCACATTCTGGGCCCACTGGACCATTGGGCCATCCCTTCCCCACCCAGTCCAAGACCCAGGAGAAGGTGTGGCGGGACACCAGTGGTGTGGTGGGACACCTCAGCTACCTGTACCGGGTGATTGGGCAGGTCCTCAAGCAGGTGACCTGATGAGCTGGGGCCAGGGCTGGGTCGCAGGATGGTAGCAGCAGCCGGCTGAATGTGTCCGTGTGGCCCATCGCCTTACCAGGCTGGTAGACAAGCGCATACTGCTACCCCACCAGGAAGATGGGCCAGCAAAGTACCCGGGGCGACAACATCTGAGGGGTCTGACGGTCTGGGGCAAACAGGCCCAAGAGGGGCTTGTAGTCAGTAGCAATGGTGAAGGGCTGGCTGTATAAGTAATCATGAAACTTTTTATGTTGGGCACAATTGCCAGGCTGCATTTAGTTGCACTCCACTGCAGATAGGGTCCGGGAATAGTAAGCCACGGGGACCTTTCATCCATCAGCCAAGCGGTGGCTCAGGGCTGCCCCCACCTCGTAGGGAGAAGCATCACACGCCAGCACCACTGGCAGGTCCTCATCAAAATGGGCGAGGACTGCATTGGAGGAGAGCAGCTCTTTAACCACCTGGAAGGTCGCAGTCTGTTTGGGGCCCCAGGCCCACGGAGCATTCTTATTGAGGAGGTGGTGTAGGGGTTCTGAGACCATGGCCTTGTGGGGCAGTCCTAGGAAGGCCTGTAGTTCAGCCTTAGATGAGGGGGTAGGTACTTGGACGATGGCGCGAATCTTCTCCGGTGTGGGGTGGATTCCCTGTGTGTTGACTGTGAACCCCAGGAATTCCACCTGCGGCACCCCCAGCAAGCACTTCTCTCTCTTTACTTTGAGGCCAGTGTTGCTGAAGTTCTACAGCACCATCTGCAGGCATGCCGCAAAAGTCTCGGTGTCCGGGGCCGTGATTAAAACATAGTCAAAGAACAGCTGGACCAAGGGGATACCTTTAAGGAGACGGTCCATGAGATTTTGGAAAATCCCTGGTGCCACGCTTATCCGGAACTGCAGCCGGTGCACTCAGAAAGCCCCCAGTGGGTTACAATCGTTTGGGCCTCGGCCATGGCATCATCCACCGGCAACTGCTGGGCTAAGTCCAGTTTTCCAAAGATTCTTGCACCCACCAGGGAGGCTAAGACATGGCTGACTACTGTACGCATGATCCTGGAGGGCTTTATTGATTGTGCACTTATAGTCAGCACATATACGCATATCTCCATTAGGCTTCACGGTGGTGACTATGGGGGTCTCCCGCTTAGCATGTGGTACTGGTTCTAAAACCCCTTACTCTACCAGGCGATCCAACTCTCATTCGATTTTGGGCCGCAGCGCAAACAGGGATCACCTGGCCTTCATGCAGATGGGTCAAACCACAGGATCAAGGTCAAGGGAAGTCGGGGTGTAACGGCCTAGCATACTGTCAAAAACAGCTGGGAAGTCATTGCAAACATCATTAAAGTCCTGTGGCCATACATGGTTCACCCCGGTCACCCCAAACCCCAGGGGCCCAAACCATGATAGTCCTAGCAAGCTTGTGAGCCAACCCTTCATCACCAACAAGTCCAAGAGTCCGTTAAAGTCCTTATAGTTCACCCTGAATTTGCCCCACCCCTTTAAGGCCACCAGGTTCTTCTGAAAGTCCCACATGGTGAGGCCAACCGGCTTCTCCAGTAGTGGTCCCCCCTGTGGGCAGAGTCTCCTTAGAGTCTCAGCTGAAATTATGGAGAAGGAGGAACCTGTATCTAGCTCCATCTCACAGGGGGACCCCTCTATCAGTCACATGAATTTTGTTAGAGGCATCCTGGTGCAAATTCAGTACCTGGTGTTGGTTGTTGGCTGTTGTGGTGTGTAGGTCTTTAGATTCCTGGTGTGTTGTCTGTTGTCATCTGCTTCCAAGGGAAAAGCAGGCCCATGCGATGTGTCCTGTCTTGCCACAGGACCAGCATGTTGCATCCCAAAATCAGCAAGAGCAACAGTCATGTGGATGTCCGCAGCTTGCACACATTGGCTGAGCAGTTGTTCACGTGAAGTGCGGAGTGGGTCCTGATGGCGGTCGTGGCCCCTGGTGGTCTGGACGGCATACCTGAAGGACGTCCTCCTCGTCTGAGGAAACTGAGATGGGGTTGGTGGAAGTGTGGTGGGTCACCGAAACCTGTCAGTCTTTCTGGGAGTTCTCGAATGCTGTGGCCACTCATAGAGCCTTGTCCAGCTTGATGTCCTCAAGGCCGATGAGCTTTCTGTGCAGTTTCGGCTCTCAGATGCCCCAGACAAACTGGTTCAAGATGGCATCCTCAATGGTGGGAAATTCACAGTTGATTGCCAGTCTGCGAATCTCGGCCATGATGTCGGTGGCCGATTCACCGGGTCTTTGGGTTCACACAAAAAAGTCCATGCGCATGGCCATCTTGGATGGCTTCAGCATGAAATGATCAGTGACGGCCTTTACCAGTTCCTCAAAGGTTGTGGCGTCCAGCTTCTTGGGTGTGCTGAGGCCCTACACCAGGCGGATTGTGGAGACTCCGCACGTGTTGAGTAGCCATGATTTCTTTAGGTCAGCGTTGGTTGTTCCCTGGACCTGGAAGAAGTAAGTGAGTTGTTCGACCCAGGCCTCCCACAGCTCAGGATGAGCTGGGTTGAAGACAGAGATCTGTCCTGGAGCGGTTGCCATGACTCAGGGTGCTGGGGCGATGCAGGGCATGAGGTTCTGGAGGCCAGTGCGCGGTGCGGTGCTAGCGTCAGAGTCGGAGGCAGAGTCGCTCATCGGGATCCCACCTTCATCGCTAGTGTAAATTACTGGGTTCGAGTCGTGTTGTAGTGAAATCAGCTCATAAGGTTTATTAGGAAGCACGAACTAAAAACAAAATAACCAGTCTGAAGACTGGCTTAAATCCCCCAACAAAACCACACCCCACTCCCAGTGATATGTCTGTTATTATACCCCCAAATCCCATTGGTCTTTTCCTGAATCTGAGCCATCCTATTGGTCCATTCTAGGATCTGTGCTCAGTATTGTTTTCCAATGCTAAGCTACACCCATTCGCATGGCCACATGCAAACCCTGACCATGTGCGTGGTCCATGTTAGTATACAACAACAATGTTCTGGTTAATAATTCTCATCTCTGTGCCCGCTGCTTCTTCTTCCCTTTCCTTACACTTCACAATTTTCAAGACCTTGCCAGTGGTAATGTCTCTGGCTATGCCATCAGGGACATACAAGCGAAATGGGGGGGGACACAAAATACAGTTATACAGGCTAGAATGTGGCTAGTGTGCCAGCACTAAGCAATGCAATACAATTCAGTTTAATTTTGTAGTGTGTCCTACACACGGTGTTGCTCCCTAAACATATTATTGAGTTCGACAATACAACTCAAGTTGTAGAAACCAGTAGTTAAGAACAGAAAAACAATGTCGTGCTGCTTTCTTTCCGTTTTGCTCCAAGTTCATGGGAGGCCATGCATTGGATCATCTACTAACACATTTCCAGCATTGTCTCCAGGACAGAAGCAATCGTTTACCCAGAAGAAACTAGGTCTTAGGGCCAAGCTAGATGTGATGGCGCCCCCAGGTCAGACTCGGCCTCGGGGATGCCAGTGCTGCCATTTTAAAGCCTAATGTGAATGATTTCAAAATGCCGATACCGAGTGGGCCCACAGCATGGCAAGACCAGGCACACCTCACCTGGCCATGGGCTCAGTCAGGATCTCAGGGCCATGTAACGTTTTTAAAGCACTCAAGTTAGGCTTTAAAGTGATGGCAGCAGCTCCAGGTCCAACCCAGAAATGCCATCATGTCTAGTTTGGCCCTGAGATTCTGTCAACAGAAAGCTCATTTTCAGGCAACGGGAATACATTATGTACATTTGCATACACTAAGTGTGCATGGTCAGTTCCCGGGGAAGGGGAAGTACCGCCCCCTTTCTACTTACCCCTGGCTCTTTCCCATACTCTCCAATTTTCACAGATGAAAACAGGTGCACTTCTGTGGACTCAGAACATCCTTATCTTTACACAAATATCACAGGTCGAGCATAGCCGCACCTACTCCACTCCCACACCATAGGCTAGATTGGCTTCTTTCTAGATTGGATTGCCATTCTTTCCCTGTATATGGTAAGAAATAAGGGAGTGCCCGGGTCTGCAGGGAGTGCCCATTCAGAAATATTTGCCCCCGTAATTAGAGAATATTTGGCTCGGAACCTCCAAACATATTGTAATTGCCCTCCATAGGAGCCGTTTAGTGGTGGTGTCTGCTACCCTTTCTCAAAATTCCAGAATTGCCCACAGGCTCAGGAAGGCTGAGGAAAATCCCGACTTCCCTGTATTCATTTAGGCAGAAATAAGCTATCCTGCAATGGCTTTCTGGAGCAGGTGCGTTAAGAAGCGGACTGTCACATTTTCCTTCAATTTGGTTGATTAGCAGGTTGGTTTTGCTTCGAAATTTATTATCTGCTTTTCGGCCATCTAGGGTTTCACCATTTAAAAGAAAAATTAATGAATGCTTAATACAATGTTTGATATCACAGTGGACTTATTAGTTTTTAGCAGAACAACTGCTGTTCAGACAGCAATATTTGGATAGGGATGTAGCCATGGCAGTGAAGACACTGCACTCCAGGGCCCTCGTGTGCACACCAAGAACATTTTTTAAAATTTTCCTAAATGACAAAATAGATTTAGCAATTTAAGAAAGTGTGGTATCAGAAAAGAGATACTTCTTTGGTAAATAAGGACAATACACACACCTGAACATAAGAACATAAGAGAAGCCAATGTTGAATCAGGCCAGTGGCCCATCTAGTCCAACACTCTGTCACACAGCGGCCAAAATATACCAGGTGCCATCAGGAGGTCCAGCAGTGGGGCCAGGACACTAGAAGCCCTCCCACTGCTGCCCCCTCCAGCACCAAGAACAGAGTGCATCACCTGCCCCAGACTGAGAATTCCCATCTATACCCTGTGGCTAATAGCCACTGATGGACTTCTGCTCTGATCCACCTTCAGGTCCTCAGAAAAAATAACAGCTTTGTCTACAGGAACTCCCATTAATTTTTATCCCATTCAGCATTACTATGCTTCCCAATTTGTGTGTTCTGTTTTTATTCCCCAGATCATAAAAACATCTAATACTGGCTTCTCTAATAAGGAATGTGGTCCCTCCGCCCTGGATCCTCTAATGCGTCTATTTTTCCCCTCTCACCTTCCCCGTGCTCCACCAATTTGATGGGGCTGCACAATTTATTTTGCTTCTGTACAGGAATTTTGTAACTTGAAAATCAGTTGTGAGAAGGGATGATTCAAGAAAGTCCATAATATTTTGGATACAATAGGAAGACGAGGGAGGCTAGATGTCACTGGTGCACAAATGAATGGGTTGAACTATATTCCTTGTTCTGCATCAGAGTTCCTTCTAAGTTGTGCTAGGAGGCAATGGTGCACAAAATTTTAGCCATCAGCTCAGGGATTTTTCAACCAGCTCACAAGTGGACTGAGAAGGCATTTTTCCTCTCCACTGGAAACAATGGAGGATGGGGGCACCTCCTTCTGGAGCCCATAGAACTGGACCCCCTGGTCCAACGTTTTTGAAACTTGGAGGGGGCTATGAGCACCAGCAACTATGCTGTGAATTTGGTGCCTCTACTGCAAAAAAACAGGGGCCCCCAGATACCCTTAGATCAATTCTCCGTTATACCCTTTGGGGTCCATTGACTAGAATAGTCCCCATAGGCTATAATGGAGCCAGAAAAAAAACTATTTTTTGCAGACCTCTATTATGCTCTTCAGTATGATTTGTAAGCTGCCTTGAGTCACAGAAAAAAGTGGGATATAAATATCTGAATAAATAAGTAGTTTGGGCACGTTGATAACATTTAAGCAACTTCCTGTTTGTTAAGTTAGGCAGGGTTCTGACAGTGATTCTTCCACCTCTGTTATACTTGACCTGTAATGCTGGTTGTCATATTTCACTTTTTTAAAAACAAAGTAGACTGCAAGAGTTCCCCCCCCCCCAGTGCTGGTATGTTTTCTAAGGCTTATCACAGGGTGACAGTCCGAGGACAGCTCTACCAATACCAGGTCTACCAATGGTGGGGCAGGCAGACCTGTTCTCCGGAAGCCAGATCTACCAATATAGTGGAAAGGGGTGGGTAGACCTCCAGAGGCCAGGTCTATCAATACAGTGGAAAGTGGAGGGTAGACCTGTTCTCTGGAGGCCTAGTCTGCCCCTGTACAGGACAACATTTTTGGTGGTGAATTTTGACTTGAGTCAGGTGTTTATGGATATCAGCGCTTTCACCCCACATTTCCAGATGTCTGAACTCCCCTGGTGCGAGCTCAACCTGGTTAGAAAGTCTGATCACTCTATTCTGTAGTTGCTCCTTGATTTTTTTTGTCAGTTAGTGATGTGTGCATATCTGCATCTTTGTGCACACCAGCAAGCTTCCAGCTGTCCTCTGAGGTGAGGGGGGGAAGGGCAGGCTGAGAAGCCTCCTTTGTCTTTTTTCATGCCGGTTCCTCTGCCTACAGCTTTGCAGAACACAGGGTGGGGAAGGGATTAATAGAAAAGATGGGTTTTTTTCCAGAGGGGGGGGGCAGCCTCCTCTAGCTGTCAAAACAGAGCAGTGCTTTGAATAAGCAGTTATGTGCATATGCAAAAGAGAAATTAAAAAAAGAAGCCACCCGACCACCCGCTCCACGGTTGCCCCCCAGCAATAATCTGAACGGTCGACCATGGGGTGAGCACACAGTGAGGCTGCCTCAGGGTGTGCTGTTGGTCACCCTTTCCTGCAAAGATTTAAACTGACACAAATCGAAGTGCCACCAGATAGGGCCAAGTCTCCATTGTGACCGCAGCCATAGTCTTTAGGTCTAGATATGACAATCTGATTCTAGGTGAAAGGGATGATGGAAGAGAAATAACAGCTCTGTTTTCTCCCATTGTGAAGCTGGATACACCAGCATAAAGCCTTTCTGAAGGCACTAGATTTGACAGAAATCTGGATTTCCCCCAGACAACACCTCAAAAATGGAGGATGGGACTTTGTTCTGAGACATCAGATGTCCTTTCTCCACCATGAAGAATGCCCTTCAAATGAAGCTTGTTAATCTGAATGACTCATAAGAAAGAGGTCCAGGTCTAGGATTCTTTACTCTGTGTGGTGCAGAGACAAATTGGTTGGTAGAGCAGAGTGGCTAGAACAGGAGTGTCAAAAACTAGGGCCAGCAGACTGGAACCAGCCTTCCCAGGCCTTTAATCTGGCCTGGAAGTGGGGCTCTCTTCTCTCCCCGCCTCCCCAGCCTATCTTTACTGTTCGGAGCTTGAGCTGCCTTGGAGTATAAAGAGCAGAGGGCGGGGCTGCCTCTGAGAGCAGGAAGCAGAGTGTGGAGAGGCCAAACTTCCCAGCCACCGCTCTGGTCTCCATAGTCCTCCTCACTGGTAGTAGCTTGGGGTGGGAGAGCTTCTGCTGTGATCCTTGTGCCTCTTTTTGTTTTAAAGCTTGCTTTGCAAAATCCCACTATTCCCCCACCTTTCTAATTTAGGCAGGCACATTTTAAGGGTGTGGGGGGCAAGGTTTGGGATCAGCCAGGATTAAAAAATAGAGTTCTGCAAACTCAACTTTTGCAGAGAAATATTAGTTTTAACACACACACACACCCCTACTGTGGACCTCCAATGGAATGATAGCAGAACAAGTGCTGAAGAGGACATCCAAAATTATTATCTTAAACCACCCTGTAAAAAAAAACCCTGAGTTCCTGCAGAACCACAGCCGCTCTGAGTAGACCTGGAGGTTGGGGGGAGAAGCTTGCAATGCTCAGCCATTTCGTGTTCTTCCCCTGGGTTCTAAGTTCAGACCATTTATATATGTAGTTTATATTGGGGGGGATTAGAATACAGTGTTCCAGAAACTAAAGGAACTTCAATTTTGCAGAGAAGTATTAATTTTAACACACACACCCTCTTAATATGGGGCTCCAATGGAATAGCTCCGATAATATCTTTAATTGTGTTTGTCTATGTCCTTTGGAGCTGCGGTGGCTCAAGTGGTTAAGACACTGAACTGCAGGCTGTGGAAGGTCAGTAGTTCAGCAGTTCGAGACCCGGGTGCTGCATGATGGGGTGAGCTCCTGTCTCTAGTTCCAGCTCCTGCCAACCTAGCAGTTCGAAAGCAAGAAATTGCAAGTAGATAAATAGGTACCACTTCGGTGGGAAGGTAACAGCGTTCCGTGCGCCTTGGTGTTTAGTCATGCCGGCCACATGACCACGGAAATGTCTTTGGACAGCGCTGGCTCTTCGGCTTGGAAACGGAGATGAGCACCGCAACCCTAGAGTCGGATTCGACTGGCTTTCGAGCAGGGGAACCTTTACCTTTACTATGTCCTTTATAAAGTTTATATCTCTGCTGCCCGGCATTACTTTTTATGACACACGCATGGCCCAGCTCAACAAGGTCTCATTTATGTCAGATCCGGCCCTCATACCAAATGAGTTTGACACCCCTGGGCTAGAAGAATAATCCCCTCCATGATTTTTTTTAAATCAAAATTTTTATTCATTTTCAAACTAACAATGAACACTAACAAAACAGTAACAAAGCCACATTGTGAAAAAGCAGTAAGTTAAACCTTTACAGAACTTGATGTATGGTTAAACAGATCAACATAACATTCAAGCACTAAATAAATCTGCATCACATAAAGTGTAATACAGCATAAAAATTGTGTGGAACAGTAAAAGAAGGTGGGACGTTATTGCAGAACACATGTTCTAAAAATGGAAACCACTTTGTTTGGAAGTCTTGAAAATTGTTTGGATTATGGAAATACGATACCTTTTCCGAGATCTTGTCCATGGAATAGTATTCCCACAATTTGGCATACCATTGTGAGAGGGTTAAAGTGTTTTTGCTTTTCCAAGTGTTAGCTATAATTGTCTTAGCAGCTGTTAAAAACATTGAGATAAGCTCTTGACTTATTTTGGGAATTTTAGGGTTTTTCCAGAGGTCAAGCAAATAAACTTCTGGTGAAAGAGGTATATAATATCCAGTAATGTTTCTGATAGTTTTAGATATTTTAATCCAAAACTTCTTAACAACAGGACAATACCACCAGCAATGGATAAAGGACCCTTTGGTTTATCATTTCACACTTCCTACCTCATCTGTACCCTTTCCATATCCATTGAAATGCCTGCCATCCTTTCCCTCTTGTACTCTGCCCCTTCGTTAGAAAGTTGTGAGTGATTCAGATTCATTCCTCTGCTAAATCCCATCGGTGCTCTTCCATGGCTGATGCAAATATTCTAGTCCCCTAAGATCTATTGGATGAGAGGAAGTCTGTGCTGCCAGATTGGCTCTTGAGGAGATGGCTTTGGTAATCTGGCAGGTTGGCTGTCAGCAGGTATTTATTCAATTAGTCCTTCCAACTCCGTTGAAGCAAGTACATGGATCAGAGCCAAAAACTACCTGGGAAAACACCAGAGAAGGAAGGGTGGACTGATCCTTTCTGACAGCTCCCTGAATTTCACCGAAGCCACCGCAAGAAATTCAAGAGTTTGTCTAAATTCAGAGAGTTGTCCCAATTATCCCACTAAGCGATCTTCTCTAGAGAGAGGGCATCGCTGGAATAGTCCAGGCAAGGTAAAGTGCACGGAAGAAAAGAGCACCGACAGAGACTGAAAGGAGGACAAACCTGAGAATCTCAGACCTCTGAAAGAGCGGCAAGTGATTGCGGAAGTTATTCATATATTCGTTTGTTTTGTTTCAATTTGTATTCCGCCCTCTCTGCAAGCTGGCTCAGGGCAGATCACAGACCAAAATCTAAGACATCATAAAAATTTCAATACGCATCAAATATAATTTACAAAACAAAACAGTTTAAAACAGCATAGGTTAAAACAGGTCACGCTATTCATATGTATAAGCCGGTGCCATCCTCTGAGACCATTCCAGGGATAAAAGACCTCTTGCCTTAGGGAAGGTGTGAAAGGTGTGGGCCCAGTAGTAGTCCTCACTCCAAGCTACAGATACATTTAGTCTACTTCAGATGGAATGTAGTCAGGCCCGTAGCTACAATGGGGCATTTCGGGGCCTGCCCCCCTGACTTCCTGCCAAGGCCCCCCCGACTTCCACCCAGGCCCCCTGGCTCTCTGGGCCACCCGGAGGACTCCCAACTCTCTGGGCCCTGCCGCCGCTTCCCCAAGTGTGGCTTGCTTCCCCATGTAGGCAAGCAGAGTGTGAATGCCGCAAAAGTAATGTTTCTAAAATGTTGTTTTTATTTTGTGATGTCAGTGCCCCCTGACATTTAAAGCCCCCCCCCCTGAATTACAAAATCCTAGTTACAGGCCTAAATGTAGTTCCATGAATACTTGTGCTAGAGTGGGATAACCATCTTTGCTCCTTAGCCATTCTCCTTTCTTGCGGCCCAAAGAACATGTCACAATAGCTGGGGGGAAATGGTGTGGAACATCATCACATTACTGTTTCCCCCATGAGTGACAACTAATAAAGCAGAATGGGTGGTAGAAAAATGCTCATATGAGGACACGACTCCCCACCCCCCCTCAACCACGCACTACCATCTCTCGAATGTCACTCAGGCTGAAGCCTTTGGGCTTCTCCGTAGGCCTCTTCCAGCACCATATGCTACATATCCAAATGGTTTCATGAGTAGATAATGATGTTACTCATATTTACAGGCTTCAGATGTTTTGAACAATAAAAGCTTGTAATTTTTCTCAAGGAGTTGAGTTTACTGATCTAGTTTCTGTGCCCACAGAGTGTCACAATTGATGGTACCTCAGAATCTTCTAGCTTGGAAGGTTTTCCTCCCTGGGACACCCAAGAAGGGCGTGGTGTCCTAAGACTGTGCTCCAGTCATAAGTCTCAGCCACCTAGAAGGGGCACCATTCACATGAAAGTGCCCCAATGCAGTTATTTCAGGATAGTTCATTCATTTTGCATAGGGACAGGCATATAAAGAAGACGTGATGTATAAAGAAAACACGAATGAGACGATCCATTACACCAGAACCAAACTTATATATGACCTAACCTGTGGCCACCTATTAATAACTGACTGCTTTGCTAATTTATAAAAACCCATGCTAGAATCAGAACAATTGGTATTCTGTGTGTTTGTGAACTGACCATTATGGCATTCTAATACCGAAACCATGTTTGCAGAAAAAAACATTGAAAACATCAGGGTGAAAGTAAGAAAATTAGAAGGGGACTAGGAATTGCTGCTGGGAGTCAGGACTTGGTGCATCAAAACACCCCGCCTGCCTGGGAAGGTTCTCATAAGGAAAGATTCTATCTAGTTAGCCTTCCGTGCCCTGGCAAGTACAGGAGGAGAGTTATTCCTCCTGTCCCATTGCTATTTCGCTTCCTTCAAGCAGGAAAAGAGGAAGTGATGTGTGCCGCAAACCCCCGGATAGTTCTAATCAGTCACACCCACCCTAAGAAGCTTCCCAGCCAGCCTTCTCGAGCCCCTTCTGCTGGCGTTCCCACCCAGCTCTTTGCAGCCCATGTTTGTGATGCATTGGTGACACCATCAGAGGTGGCCGGTGGTTGCATGTTTCCTTTTCTTGTATCTCTTGATTCTTCTAAGTGTTTCTAAGTAACCTGAAGGCCACCTAATAAATAAGGTGACCAGTCTATTCCTTCTGAGTAATACCAGCCACTGCTGTACTACAGCTGTACTACAGCTTTAGGAACCGTGTACTGTTAAAGACAAATGGATGAAGGCTGTCATCTTTACTCCAGGGGGAAAAAATGCCATCTTCAGCTGAGTACAAATGCTCATGCTAGGTCCAGAATGTCCAGCCCGGTTAGAACAGGGTTGTGGTAACCAGGTAGAAGGATCCGAACGACCCATCCTCTTGTGCGATGGCATCACAACAGTAACATTTCAGCCATTTCCCTGTTCCGCTGTGTGTAGGCCATTTTTTATGTGATAGAGATCTAGCACGGTAGAGTGGTCAGAATGTTGGACTGAGGAGTTCCAGGATTCCAATCCCCTCCCAACCATGTAATTCATTGGGTGACTTTCTTTTAGCATAACCGACTTCACAGTGCTGTTGTAAGGATAAAATGGAGGAAGAGTGACCCTGGTATCTTAGCTTCTCATATGAAGCAAAAGATAAGAATGTGCTTGATAAAGCCACCATACACTGGCTTTTCGGGGGGGGGGGGACGCTGAACTGCTCCTATCAGTCCTCTCTGACACATTCTGCATTTACAACATGCCCTGACTACTCAGTCCATTTTTCAAAGTCTAATTACAATCTGAACACACGACAGAATTTGTAATACTGCTGTCACCATGCTAAAATCCTCTTGAAGCAATTGTGTACCAAAATGGTTGTATAACTTGACATTCTGAATATTTACTTACTTACTTACTTAATTGATTAATTAATTAATTAAAGCATTTATTAGTTACCTTTTTTATCCTATGGGACTTGAGTCGGCTTATGATATAAGAACAAAAAATACATAAAAATACATAAGCCAGGGTTCAAATCCCCACATAAAAGTCACAAATCCCTGTCCCCGGGCCTGCAGACATCACCAGTTGCTGGAATAGTGGGTTGCCAGAATTCTAGGGTAGCAAAAGCTGAGATTTCTAAAAGTGCAGGCAACGCTGCTTGAGATGATTTTTGCCTTGCTTAGAAAGAAAAAAAAAGATACAATTTAGGTTGGTTTGTTCTTTTTTCAATTGGAGGGTACAAACACCCCCAAATGTTAACAGTCACCAAAAATTGACAGAGGCAGCTGCCTGCAACAGGTGAGGAAGAGAAGGTGGGGCCAGTTCCAGCTGGCATCCCTGACTGCCTGTCCTCTCCCCCCACCCCGGGCTCTGTCAGGAGTGAAGAGGCAAGTGGGGTCAGGTAAGAAAGAGAAAGGAGGACTCAGTGGTCTGGTGGGAAGGGGACAGTGGGAGGAAAGAAAGAGTCGAACTGGCATCAGAGGAGGAGGTCAGGGCCAGGTAGAATGGGATCTTTCCTCCCACACAAATCCTCTCTTCTTTCATTATAATGTCTTTCTTTTCCAAAACATTTTTTCTCCAAACAACACTGTATGACACTGCAGTCATTTTGTAAGATGCAGGTTCAGGAGGTTCAGGAGTCTATAGAATGGATCCTGTGCAGACTAGAGACATAAACTTGGTTGGCATGTAGAGGAGGATTTTGGGGAGGTCCACTGTGAGTTTGGTGTCTCTAGCTTGCACGGGATCCATTGTATACACTTCTGAACCTCCTGTACCTGTGCCTGTCAAAATGACCAAGGTTCAGGAGTGTATAGAACGGATCCCGTGCAAGCTAGAGACATCAAAGTTGCAGGGGGCCTCCCTCAGATGCCCCTCTACGTGGCCTCCAAGATGTTGCTTTGGCGTGCTGCAAACATTTTGATTGAGCAGAGACAGTCTGTCTGGAAATGTCTCTGCTCACAAACTGGCACACACCTCCATGAACAGCTTGAAAGTTCGTGGAAAGTTTGTGCCAGTTGACCTGCCACAAATTTGACTTCGTGAACCATAAACATGCCAAAATTCATCATGAACTTTAATTTGTGAGCCAGCTTGTGCCCATCCCTAGATGTGAGTTCTGAACTGGCTTTCAGCTCAGTTTCTGGCTTTGAAATTAGACTCACATTGCTCTTCTAATGCTAACTGTAACCAAGATGCTGAGGGAGCCATGACTGGATCCTCCCAACATTTTAAAATTGCTAATATCTGTCATGTAAGAGGCCATTTCAGACTGGGGCACAGGGTAGGGTGGATTTAATTATTCTCTCTGTTGCAACTTGGGACCCCACCCCACAAGCTGTAGTTTGCTCTGAAAGAGAAAATGGCCCATCTTTTCCCCATTTGTTTTTAGAATAATTACACATTAGTTGCTGTAGATTTTCCTCTGAGGATGCCAGTCACAGCTACTGGCGAAACGACAAGTCCTACAATGCCAAGACCATGGCCACACAACCCAGAAAATCTACAGCAACTAATGAACTCCGGCCGTGAAAGCCTTTGACAATTACACATTAACCAATGTGGCATGGGGGGACACACACCCCTTTTTCTTCTTCTGCCTGGTCCCAATCTGAATTTGGGCCCTACATGACTAGTAGTACTGACATTTATAAACAGCTGGGAGGATCCAACCTTGGATCTCTTATCACGTCTCTTTGGAACCTGATATAATGCACAGAACTAGGGTTGCCAGGTCCTTACTTTGTTCTGGCAGGGGGCTCCTCTTTTCCTCCTGGAGTCTTTGGTGCACGCCCCCAATCCACCGCTGCCCAGCTGGCCAGCAAGGGGAGCCCCACCCTGGAGCAGCCTCATCCTCACTGACATGCCCAGCACGATGACATCACCCAGAGGTGACTTCATTGCGCAGGGTATGTTGCAGGGGGATGCTCTAGCATTTGGGGAAAACCATAGAATTTTTCTCAAATGCTAGAGCGTCCCCCCACAACGTGCCCTGTGTGATGATGTCACCTCCAGATGACATCATCAAGCTGGACACATTGGCGCAGATGGGGCTGCTTGGGGGTGGGGCTCCCCCACTGGCCAGCAGCAGATTGGGGCCCCCAAAAGCTGGGGAAACCCCACCCCCATCAGGGGAATGTCAACCCTCCACAGAACCCAAGTGTGCTGATACTAAGCTTGATAATACTTGTACACTGTCGTTTCTAGCTGGCTGGCATGTTTGCATTATAAACCCCAAATATTTTTTGGATGTTTCCCCTTCAGCTGAAGAATTTATCCCACAGCCTTATGGGTCTACTGTCTCTTTTTCCTTGGCGTATTTTGTTTGCCTGTGGACAGCAGACAGCTACTGAAGAGCCTTTAAAAACAATAGCAGCTGAGGGTTTCTTAAGGTCTTTCAGAGACAAGAAAAGACTGAGGGCAAGTTGCCAAGGAGGATGAGATTTAAAATTGGAAATTGTTGACCTTATTGCGGGAGTCAACACAGACATTTAGCTTCCGTATGTACCGCGGATTCCAATCTCCACTAGGCACTTTAACTTTCACCGTGCCCTTAGTTAAACTCAGCAAACAGGCAGCATTGAATCAGCATTGATTCAGCACAGAATCAACTTCTCTGCCTCTCCCATTCCAGTCTCTTATCATCAGCGGTTGGATCCTAGGCCTGTGTTGTGGGGGCATTGCAGAGCTGAACTGGAATTACTTCCTCCAGCACTCTCTTCGTTTATCATAAGCATAATAACACATAATGTCTGAAACTCGTACTCAGGAAAGGGCTAGTGGTTCTTTAAGGTACGTCACAAGCCTTGGGCAATCCTGTGACAAGAAAGCAGGACTGAACTTGGGCTGGGGAGAGATTTATGTTCAAGGTCCGTTTTTTCTGGTGGATTTATTAGTAGGGTTGCCATCTCAAGGTTGGGAAATTCCTGGATGTTTGAGGTGAAACCGAGATAGCAAAGTTTAGTGCAAAGGGGGGTCTCAGCAGGGTATAATCCCACACACTCTGCCCTCCAAAGCAGCCATTTTCTTCAGGGGAACTGATCCCTGTAGACTGGAGATGAGTTGTAATTCCAGATCTCCAAGCCCTGCTAGGAAGTTGGCAACCCTGACTTACTGTCTGGTCTTCAAGGGCAAGTCATTTCCTCATCTGCATACACACTACGGAATCTGTATATACTCCCGTTTCACATAACCGCTTTTTCACAGTGTGCTGCACAAATAACATTAATTTACATGTCAACGATTCTACTCTGTGAATTAACACTCAAACATTCTTCCCACTCCATTTACAGATTAGAATTGTTGACATGTAAGTTAATGTTATTTGCGCAGCACACCATGAAAAAGCTGTTATGTGAAATGGGAGTATATGCAAATACCGTAGTGTGTATGCGTACATCTTTATTACTTGTTGAAGAAACACTACTCACTGCAAAATAGCAGTCCAAATATATTTTCATAATACTACATCATGGTTGTTAGCACCTGGATGTTGGCAACCCTAGCATGATTACTCATCCCAATTGTTTGAGAAGGAAACACTACAAAAACTGAAATCCTCAACACATTTAGTTGAAATTAACATTGCGATCCTAAGAACAGTACCTTGGGAGTAAGTTTCATTGAAGAAACTGTTGTAGGATTCTGCGTAGATCTGCTTAAGTTTGCTAAGTCCCCATGATTTCTGATTTCTCACTGATGAGCTCCGTTACTATTGTGATGGGAGCCACTTACATAATGTCTCTTCTCATGCCACATCAGGACTGCCTTTTCAGATTAAGCAGATGGGGCAGGTAGTGATGTTCGTTTCTCCCTGTATGAGTGTCCCTATTCCCTGTGGGGCTGGTAACCCTGTAACAGGGAAAACCCACATAATTTGCCCAAACTAACTTGTTCCTGTGTACAGATGTTACTGGTTTAGTATTGGATTGAGCTATTTAAAGAATCTAGGCCTTGATCAGTACATTTGAGAATTGACATAGAAGATGTAATTATGCACAGGCTCACAGTCATTCCTTTTGGGTATCCCAGTGTAAATAAGATATCTGTATTGCAAGTATATTTCTTGGTTTTGAAGACTGTATTTGTGCTTTCTCTTTAGGGTAAGCACTTGTAGTATATTTTTCACCAGGACTCAAATTTCTTCTAAAGCAAATTATGGAGTACCAGCATTTATATCTTGAATATCCTCTGAATTCATGAACTGTCCCCCTTGACAGTGAAGACATGATGGCATCTCCTTTGTTCCAGCATCTCTTATTAATTTGTGCTAGTTTAATTTTGGCGACCATATAAGGAAATGGGACAGACAGGACTGCTTTTTTCTTCTACCCACAGTTCCAAGACACAGTGATCATGTTTTATGAGAGGTAGTAGCTCAAGGACACCAAACCAGCAGTCCCTGTGGAAGACCATAGGAGTCTATGTAGGCTTCTCATACATAGTCAAAGGAGCTCATTTCCTAACCCCACATTTTGGAGGTTATTGTGAAGACATGAGCTACGTAGAAGCTTGATGATGACACAGAGAGAGAGAAATAACTAGGAGGCTGGAGCAGTGACTGATGACCGTGAGGTAAAGCATTTGTGAGACTGAGTGGCTTCACACTCCAGTAATGAGGAGCGGAGAAATACTGCTCCCGGTAGAATACAGATTTCCTCTCCCTCAGGGTCACACCCAGTTAGGCCTCTGGTTAAACAGACTTTACGCTAACTGTGTCCTCTCTGTGTCGTAATTTTCCAGGACCCGTTCCTCTTCAGATTCTTACTTACACAGGGGGGAAAAATGTGTGTTTCCCCCCAAGTGCTGTTTTTTTACTTAAGGACAGGTAAGATTCGGAAAGGCTCCAGATCTTAGAAGGGGAGAACTGCAGGCTTTTCTCCCTGTCAGAGTCACTGGCTAGATAGTATGAAGTGGATTGTAAAGGAAAATGTTCTCTTAGGGTAATTGAACATAAAGCACTTGTAGCTAATAAACCATGAGCAATAAATTCTCCCTGATTATTCCATTTTAAACCAAGGTATGCAACTGTCTTTTGTTTCTTGTGCCTGAAAATGCCTGTCTGCAGCATCATGGGACCTGTAGCTGACATGATAGGATCGCGTCAGGAATAGGCGTGGGCCTAAATGTTAAAATGTTTTTGATCCCATTTCAGAGTGTGATTTTCAATCTGACTGGGGGGGGTCAAGGACAGATCCCTCAGATCTTGTGGGTGGATTTGGACTGAGTCTAGATATTCCCCATCACTAGTGAACACTCTGGCTGCGTTCAGATTGGCAGTTTGAAGCGGGAGCCAGTGGTGGTAAAAAAGCCCTGGAACAAACTGTTCTGGGTTTTCCCGGTCACACTGCGCTGACTGATGTGGGAGCATACAGGGAGGAGGTGTGCGGGAGTGTTCAGACTGCTGGCCCGGAGGCGTGGCTATAAATGGCTTTTTCCTGGCAAATCGGTTATGTGTGTATGAGTGCATATGCGCTCATGCGCTCATACACACATAACCAATTTGGATCCCATTGCGCCGGCACCGCATTGGGTGGTAGAGCGGAGCACAGCCACTCATATCGCTGCTGCCTTATGCGCAACGCGGATTGCTCCCGGCTTTTCAGCTGAGTGTTCACACTTCCCGGAAGCGGAATGCAGCGGGATAAAGGCACTCTCCAGGATTTGCTACCACTTTCAACAAGTATCTTTTAATCCCGGGAGCGAAGCAGAACAGCACAGGTTGCCTACGGGTGGGGAACGCCAGGCAGATGTGCCTGTGTGAACGCCCTCTTTAATCTGCTTGGGAAACGTGGCTGAAACGTGGCACTACCAGGGCAAATTGCCAGTCTGAACTCAGCCGTTTAGATGCCAACATAATTTTATCCTTTCCTTGTCCCTGTGTCAACTTTTCTTAACCGTAGTATTTCATTTTTGTTTAGCTGTTCCTTGGAAACCACATTTTAAAAGATAAAGATGGTTTACCACAACCTGTATTTCTTGCAGCTTCATGTTTGGTTGTCATTGTGTTTGTGAAATTGAATTCAGTCTTTTTATTCAGCTGCCTTCTTGTTTCATTCGCCAGGATACTGTAATTTTAAATCGTTACAACGACTGAGCTGCTGGAGCCTTTGTTGATGTGTCTAATGTGCTTTTTTATGTTTTTCTACACGTTGTCAACAAACTATGTAATTCTATGAACTTTTTTTGATATTGGTGGTGTTGTGTTTCGAGAAGACATTTAATAAAATTTATTAAATAAAAGAATTAAAAAATGCCTATCTGCAGAAGATTAACGGTTGTCGTTAGAATCTCATGGCTGCCTCTTTCTGTTTTCTTTTGACCACCAGCTCTCTCCAGGGTCTGAGGACGATGAGGGACACGACAGCTCTACCCGGGAGAACCTAGGCCGCATCCAGTTTAGTGTCGGTTACAGTTTTCAGGAATCTACCCTGACTGTCAAAATATTGAAAGCTCAGGAGCTGCCAGCCAAGGATTTCAGTGGCACCAGTGATCCTTTTGTCAAAATTTACCTCCTACCAGATAAAAAACATAAGCTAGAGACAAAAGTGAAAAGGAAGAACTTAAACCCACATTGGAATGAGACCTTTCTCTTTGAAGGTAAGATGGTCTAGGGTGTAGGACACGGATTACGTAGAGTGTGGATTTATTTTGGCTTCAGGTGAGACACTTAATACACCTACTTCGTGCTTCGTTTCTCTACCTAGCAGCTGTGTTGAATGCTTATCTTCACTGGCAGAAAGCAAGTGATATTAAAACATGAAAGTGCCAGGGAAAGATGCCAAATGGAAACAGACCACTGATCCATTTGATCTGGTGCCCCTGCACTAACAATTTGGGGCAGTTATCACTTCATGGACATTCAACATGTTTGGCTGCTGGAACTGATTCTACTTTGGCAGTAAATTTTGAAAGCCACTCATGTAGGTTTGCCCGGTGGGATCGACCCCGCAACGAGGGAGGGACTTTCCGGGAGTGGGGGGAGGGCACGATGTGTGAGCGACATAATGATGTCATGCAGAAGTGATATCATCATGTTGCCAATGTTGCATGGCAACCCTCTGATATTTTGGGCAAAACTATGATTATCATAGAGTTTTGCCCCAAATACCAGAGCATCACCACGTGGCATTGCCAACATGATGATTTCACTTCTGTGTGATGTCATTACATTGCATTGGGGGGGAGGAATTTCCCCTGCCAGCCAGCTGGCCGGCAGTGAGAAAAAGGCCTGAAAATCAGGGGATCTCCATTCCCCAGTTGGTCTGGACCACGGTCTGGACCAGCCAGTTATGTGTCACAGTGGCCACCAGGAACACAGTGCTGATGTGAAGACTCTATGAATAATGAGGATAATCACATAGACAATGGTTTTCTGAATGGAAACCTTTCTATCATCTTTCTGCATGGGAGGGGGGGGCTGTAGCATGAGAAATGCCTTTGTTATTTAATGTACAGAGTTGGACACACATTCTGGGAATAGGCATCCAGTTACAGTGTACTATCTGCTGTATGATCAGGTTAGGGTCATTGTTTGTATTCATGGAGGTGCACCTGAAAGGGATAATGTTGGAGGGGGCTATACCTCTGTCTGTTAACGAGTCAGACACAGATATACCTGAGAATGTGGACACAACTTAAAAGTACTCCTTCAAGAGGTACAGCTATAAATCCGTCCTAGAGTGATATTTGCAAAGCAACCCCTCGGGGTGTGCTTGAACCAGCAGGGCAAGGATTTAGGGCCCTTTGGGATATTGGGCCAAGGAGGACCCTTAAGTGGCTGGAAAGGAATGAGGGGGCAGTGTGTCAAGTAAAGGATGGGGGAGAGCAGGGACACTGCCCCGAGTCCCTTATGCTACCTCAAGGGAACCTGGGGTGTGCTCTCCCTCGGCATGGACCTGGCCAAATTGCAGTGATGTGTATTGCTTCCAACCTACCTGGATCCCATGCAGAATGAGAACCAAGATGTAGATACTGCCTATGGGTCAGCTGGGACCTTAGGATATTGGTCCCAATACACACTCATGTCCGATGACGTATGACTTCTCATTGCAATATGTTTATCCCACCCTCCCACCAAGGACCTTTGGGCAACGTACGTTCTTCCCTTCCCCGTGTTATCTGTACAACAGTCCGGTGAGATATGCCAAACTGAAAGAGAGAGATTAACCCAAGGCCA
Organism: Gekko gecko; assembly: GCA_029375565.1. Classification (NCBI taxonomy): domain Eukaryota; kingdom Metazoa; phylum Chordata; class Lepidosauria; order Squamata; family Gekkonidae; genus Gekko; species Gekko gecko. Next base: position 95,865,328 of record JAPDNY010000003.1, on the reverse strand, counting down.
CCCGGTGAGCTTTGCGGCTGTGTGAGGCTTTGAATCCAGACTCCCAGTCCTACCCTCATATTCTAATCACTACACAAAACCAGCTCTCACACAGACTTTTGGGCCCTTTCTACGCTCTCCTTTTGATCCATGTTCACCATAGCATCCTTCAACCAATTCTGCACTTAAATCAAATTCAACCTTCTTTTTAATCCAGATTTCTTCCCCATTCTGCACTAATATCAAGTTCAACCTTCTTTTAATTCTGTGTTTTTCCCCCATTCTGCATTATATTACCTTCCTTCTGTGGTCAGCCCAGTTTCAGCCTGCTGTTGCCCCGGGTTATTTGGATGCTGTTTTGTTGTGGATTTAAATTGCCTCAGCTCAAACACTGAGAAAATCTGGAGCGACGGGCAAATGTGGAAAGGACCTTATCATGTTAGTTTGTTGCTCACAGTCATGGCATTCATCTTAATGCATTTTCCATATGTGTGTACTTCTTTCCTCTCCGAGATACTGTGCATCTCTGCAGCACTCTGAAGGGTGCAAAAGGGGTGAAGGCAGAGTTTGAGATTTCTCCATGGGGAAAGGAAGTGGTCAAGATTGTGGAAGGTCATAAACAACCCCTTTTCAAAGAAAGTATCAGAAGGGTGTTCACCTGTGATTCTGGTTGCAGGAATAGGGTTATTTCTATCCTTTGTCCTTTTTAGCTGTGGAGAACTAATCCTAACAAAAAGAAAAAAGACTGATAATGAAGGAAGAAGGGTGTATGAGTATCTGATGGCAACAGCATTGCAAGACATTTAAGCTAATTATGAGATGTTTGGTGCATCTTGAATGGGGTGCCCACTTCCATGTGCAGAAACCAGTAAGATAAATGTTTATCAGAAAAACCAGTGCTGACACTCTTTTCAGTAAGCCCACACAAAAGCAAGAGGATTCGGAAATATCCTACATAATTCCTCCATACTGTTCAGCTTCACCATTTGCCCTGTTCAGGCTATATAACATATCATTCCTTTACTTTTATCTACTGTCTTACCTCCTGCCAAATCAGATCATGCCACTAGTCCATCACGTTTAGTGCCCAAACTCGGATGGATGGCAATTGCCTTATTCTGCCAGAAAAAGGCCAAAAGCCTTCACCCCTGATCTAAGCACAATGATGGATAGGGTATGAGATTCTTTCCCGGCCCTTACATCAGCTAGCCAGTTCTCTGATGCATCAAGTTTGATGGATGGAAATAGATTACTAGCCATTCATCAGAAATACCTACGAGTATTACTCAAGGCTACAAGGTTGCCCAGAAGCACGTGGGCCAGGCATGTGTGGCCTAGATCAATTCTATTTATTTATTTATAAATTAAAATTATGAATTGTGCAATCTGAGTGCACAGAGTTCTGGGTGATGTACAACACCAAATAAAATACAATAAAAATCAGTAAGTACAGTTTTAAAAACAGTTCCCCGATGGCATCCATAGATCAATTTTTAAACCACTTCTAGATTGTGTTGCGGCCTCACAGGTAGGGAGAAAGCCGAAGAAAGATGGAATAAAGGAGGGGGTGTGAGCCGTGATAAGGCCCACTGCTGTCCTCAACCAAAATGACAATATCCCCCAAACAGTTTCACAGAACCAGACTACACAGCAGGAAAATCCAACACGATTGTGAAAACGACCCTGTAAAAAGCACAAGGAAAAGTCCATATATAATGGGAAATGAAAATAAGCTTGCTTGCAGACAAGGTCACAATGCTTCTAAGTTCCAAAAGTCCAATTATATTTAAGAGGTTTCTGGATATTAATACACTCTTTTCAAGTAAATCTTCATCAGAATATTTTCTTAAGCCAATTCCTCCAGTAGGCCGAATCACTATTACTAAAGGCTGAATCACCATTTTTTTTAATTTCATGAGGGATGTTAAGGCTCTAATTACCCTAAACAATTGTGCCGGGTGAGAGCTAGTGGACACAATGGAGGCTGAGCAGAATTCTCTCTTCACTGCCTTCACAGCCACCTCATAGGATTTCATAAGCATCCTATAAGATGTTCTTGCAGCTTAGTCGCAGGCACACTGCCAAACTCACTCAAGTATCTAAGTTCCCATTTCCTCCCCCTGGGTTCCGTATTGTACCAGAGGGATGACCTTTGGTGTGAATATAAAGGATGTTGAGGAGCAATTTCATCGATGGCTTCAGAGAGCTGGGAATTCCAGTCCCCTATCAGCTCATCCAGTGAGCTGTTGGAAGGCATCAGCAATTGGGTCCATTAGTCTCTGTAAATGAGCATAAATCAGCTTGTTGCAGATATGGGGGAGGGCACAACACCCAGACAGGCCTTCAAAACCAAGTGATCTGACCATGGCACTTCCTCCTTCGAAGCCAGATCCACCTCCATCCCCATACCAAAGATCAAATCCAGTGTATGGCCTGCTCAGTGTGTGGGACCTGATACAAACCGGGAGAGCCTCAGTGCTGCCATGGAACACGCCAGGGCTGTCCCTTCTTCATCGATGGCCTAAACAAAGCAATATATTATATCCAGTGATGAAAATAATCAGCATATGAAATGGGATTACTACTTTATAAAGCAAATTAAGGCTTGCAGCACAAATTCATCTAGACTGGATGGGCTCTCTTTACTGCAGTTATTGGCATGGAGTTTCTCTGCTTTTCATCAGTTCCTTTGCTTTTACAGGTTTCCCTTATGAGAAAGTGGTCCAGCGGGTCCTCTATCTACAGGTCCTGGATTATGACCGATTCAGCCGTAACGATCCCATCGGGGAAGTCTCTCTTCCCCTCAATAAGCTGGATTTGACCCAGATGCAGAGCTTCTGGAAAGAACTAAAGCCCTGCAGCGACGGAAGTGTAAGACACGTGTTGCTTTTGAGCAAAGGGCTGTTCCCCAGGGCATTCAAGACCAGACTAGCATGGCGTGTGTGCCGGGGGCTGGCCCTCGGACTACAGTAACTTATACCTAGCCCACCCAGAGGACCTGAAGGCTTCTGGCACAGCTGTCTCCAGGAGAGAAAGAGGAATGCAAAAACCGAAAAAGGGGGGGGGACTCAACCCAAGACATAACTGCAAACCAAAAGGGCTAAGCTAAAACAGTATACACACACATCCAAATACATGTGTAAAAGTTACTTTGATGGAGGAGACACACATCCAGTTCAGTGAAATCTCTGATACCAGAATAATTTGAAGAATTGGCAGGGCTATATCTATGGCCCAACATATATACCAGTAACATAAACATACAAGGAAACAACATCTGGTTTTATATATATGTGTATACTAAAAAACCTTTTATGCATGTATTTGGATGTGTGTCAGTGCAATATAGAGAACAGTGACCACTGAGGAAGGCCCACAGGGGCCGAAACACGTTTGGTCCTAAAGTTTGAAATTGTTTACCCGTCGTATGTATTTGTATTTGAAAAGCTTTTATAACTCGGATATTTAGACTCTTTCTTTTAATCCTAATATGTTTTAACAAGTGCACACCATAATAAACATTTGTATTTTTATAGTATACTGTGTTAGCTCAGCCCTTTTGGTCCGCAGAGAAAGAGGAGTCCTTCAGTCCTGATATGGACATCCTGCTTCCCTCGAGTCACTGTTTTGAGTGAGAACAAAGTCTGAGCCGAGCGGCACCTTTAAAGCCGACAGAGTTTTATTCAAAGTTTAAGCTTTTGTGTGCAAAGCGCATTTCTTCAGACAAATTGAAATAAAATCTCCTCAAGGGCTACTTACGGGGGGGGGGCAGCCATTAGGAGGGGCCTGTAGAAGTGTGCTTTGCACACAAACGCTTACACTTTTGAGTAAAATTGGTCTGCTTCCGACCAACACAGCTACCCACCTGAACTTTGTTTTGATTGAGGGGAGTTTTCAGTCCATAGAAGCCTTGTAATGTACCACCACACACAAAAAACAGAAACAAAAGCACTCTTGGAGGGGATTAAGAGAAGCAGGTTAATACATATATGCAGGGCTATTTTGGGGCAAGAACGCACAGGAACGGAGTTCCGGCTGGCTCCTGAGTTGGCCACACCCAGCAGGAACTCATTAGCATAACAGGCCACACCCAACAGCAGGAACTCATCAGGATTGGCTACATTAGGGGGTGTGTGGCCTAGCATGCAAAGGAGTTCCTGCTACCAAAAAAGCCCTCGGTTTTGACAACAAACTAGGTAAACAGAATAAGAAGCAAAAGGCGGGTGTGGCTGGATGACCACACTCCTGGTAACATGGGTGTGTGTGGCCTAACATGCTAATGGGCTGTGCTGTCAGGGGTGTGACCTAATATGCTAATGAGTTTCTGCTGTTGGAGGTGGCCTATTATGTTAATGAGTTCCTGCTGGGCTTTTTCTACAAAAAAAGCCCTGCATATATGCATACCCACGTGATTATCAGAAGAAGAAGAAGAGAAGAGATTGGATTTATACCCCGCCCTTCACTACCCAAAGGAGTCTCAGAGCGGCTTACAAACTCCTTTCCCGTCCCCTCCCCACAACAGACACCCGGTGAGGTAGGTGGGGGCTGAGAGAGCTCTTGAAAGAAACTGCTCTTTTTCAAGAACAGCTGTGCCAGAACTATGGCTTGCCCAAGGTCATCCAACAGGTGCAAGTGGAGGAGTGGGGAATCAAACCCGGTTCTCCCAGATTAGAGTCTGCGCACTTAACCACTACACCAAACTGGATCTCCAGAGAGAGCACCTCTTTTAGAGAAGGGACACAGCTCAGTGGTTCAGTACAAGTTTTGCATGCAGGTCCAATTCCTGCACTTCCAGTTAAAGAATCAGGTAGCAGGAGCTGCGGTGGCTCAAGTGGTTAAGACACTGAACTGCAGGCTGTGGAAGGTCAGTAGTTCAGCAGTTCAAGACCCGAGAGTGCCGCATGACGGGGTGAGCTCCCGTCTCTAGTTCCAGCTCCTGCCAACCTAGCAGTTCGAAAGCAAGAAATTGCAAGTAGATAAATAGGTACCACTTCGGTGGGAAGGTAACAGCGTTCTGTGCACCTTGGTGTTTAGTCATGCCGGCCACATGACCACGGAAACGTCTTCCGACAGCGCTGGCTCTTCGGCTTTGAAACGGAGATGAGCACCGCAACCCTAGAGTCGGATTCGACTGGCTTTCGAGCAAGGGAACCTTTACCTTTACTAGCAGGTGATGAGAAAGGCCTGCCATAGACTCCAGAGAGCCCCTGCTAGTAAAAGTAGACAATATTGGCAAGATGGACCACTATATGGACTGGGTATAAAGCAGCTCTCTTTCTCGCTCTCTGTGTATTACTCAGGAATGCCTGTGTAAATAGCTAACTGGCTGTATGCACACTGACTATTGATGGAAACAATGAAATGCCTAAGGCACAAAATTCTTTGCTTCTAAAAATGGTGATTGCCCGGGTGGATAACAATGTTATTAGAATGTATAAAAGTGACGGCAAATGCTCATAAACTACTATATATATTCTTGATGAGCATACGGCTCTTGCCAGTAATCGTGCCTTTCCCCGGAAAACGCTTTCCCTGCACACATATCACAATAAACTGCATTTAAATTCCAGTTGGATACATCGCTGCTTGTTGCTGTGTTTGCGCCAGCCCCTTGCTCCTCCCGCCTCCCTCCCTGCATGGAGCTTGATGCAAAATTTACCAGTTTGTTCCACTCCTCAACGGGATGTTCAAAGACAGGTGCCTGTGCAATTGGAACTTATTTCACACAGGCTGGAATCAAAGCCCTGTTTAAATCCTACTGTAGACATTTGCTGTGTGGCAAGTTGCAGACCAGATTTTATTTGCAGTTTGTTGTGATATCTGGATTTGGGCTTTGTCCCCCAGTTTAATTCCAAGATGGCAGCACGGCCATGTCAGGTTTGTTTCTGATCCAGCTTCAATGTAACTATCTTTTAGCATTTGGCCAGTGTCAAGACAAGTCTGATTTAAATCCTAACGTCAACCAGTGCTGGGTAATTATTTCCCACATTGAGTAGCTGGTCACACAGTGAAAGTATATGAAAAGTACTGAGACTGACGAGTGATTTCAGCTCTCACATACTTTATTAGTTGAAGAACAAGACAAGAGAAGCCAGCTCGCAGGCCGGTTTATATCCCCAACAGAACCCACACCCCAACACACACCACACCCCGTGATTCGCTATTTACAGTGATTGAGTTATCGCCTGCTCCTCAATTGGAGGGGAGCTAGGATCCTGCAGTCCATTGTCTCTCAGAGCAAAGCTCAGGCCCTTCGCCTGGCCGCATGGCGGACCGGTTAGAACCAGTCTGAGCACATGGCTGTCCTGAGCCCATGTTCCCGAGTGGATACATTACAGTATATTTAAAGTAATGTTCTATGTAGAAGGAGCAAAGCAGACTTGGCTCTGAATATTTTAGGATTATTTCAGTCCCTATTGTCAACATTGTTTGCATTGCTTGCCATGGGTATTAGTGATGGGCGATGTTAAAAGTCTTAGGAATTCCTCAAACCTCTGTCCCTTTCTTCTCTACAGGGAAGCCGAGGAGAGCTACTTCTGTCGCTTTGCTACAACCCTTCTGCTAACTCTATTGTAGTGAATATTATAAAAGCTCGGAATCTTAAAGCCATGGACATTGGAGGAACTTCAGGTATTCAATTTCAGGGCAGCCTTCTCTATAAAATGGCAGCTTGTGCCTCTCATGTAAGTGAGCCAGAAATTACCCTTTTTTTAAAGGTTTGGGCATTTATTGATTTCCAGTAAACTTGGCTAGGATCTATGCATAATTACAATCACTGTGATGACCAGGGCCATTTATGCATGGATTTTGTTCCATCTTTTATTTTATATATTCAAAAAAATTCTGCTCTCATGAGAGCCACCAAGACAGCTAACAGATTGAATACATAAGTAATAAAAACATATGTGCTGGTTCTTACCTTTAAAGCCCTATATGGCCGGGGTCCGACATACCTAAGGGACTGCCTTTCCCCATATGTTCCCCTATGGGGACACAACACCTCCTGTTGACCCCAGGCCCCAAGGAGGCCAGGTTTGCTGCAACCAGGGCCAGGGCCTTTTCAGTCGTGGCTCCTACCTGGTGGAATGCGCTCCTGGAGGAGATCCGGGCCCTGCGGGACCTTGCACAGTTCCACAGGGCCTGTAAGATGGAGTTCTTTTGCCAGGCTTTTGAGTAGGAGCTGCCACTATTTTTACCATCACTCTTTACCATCACTATTACTGGCCCTGTGAGGAGTGAATGACACCACTGAATTGGGAGTACCGCCTTTAAGATGCCATCTTTGTATCGAAGATTGAACATCCAGAGCACTTAATATTGTAAAGGATTGTTTTTATGTTGTTTTAACCTGTTTTATGGATTGGCATTTGTGCCCTATTTGTGAGCCGCCCTGAGCCCGCTTGTGGGGAGGGCGGGCTATAAATCGAAATAATAAATAAATAAAAATAAATAAATGTTTTTGAAGGCTTTCACAGTCGGAGTTCTTTAGTTGCTGTAGATTTTCCGGGTTGTGTGGCCGTGGTCTTGGCATTCTAGGACTTGACGTTTCGCCAGTAGCTGTGACTGGCATCCTCAGATGCCAGCCGTGGCAAAAAAGCCCCAGAACAAACTGTTCTGGGTTTTCCCGGTCACACTGCGCCGACTGATGCGGGAGCATACTGGGAGGAGGTGCACGGGAGCGTTCAGACTGCTGGCCCGAAGGCGCGGCTATAAATGGCTTTTTCCTGGTAAATTGGTTGGATGCTTATGTGTGTATGAGCGCATGAGGGCATGAATGCATATGCGCTCATGTGCTCATATACACATAGGCATCTGGCCAATTTGGGGAGGATCCCATTGCGCCGGCACTGCATTGGGCAGTACAGCGAAGCACAGCCAATCATACTGCTGCTGCCTTATGCGCAACGTGGGTTGCTCCCGGCTTTTTGGCTGAGTGTTCACACTTCCGGGAAGCAGAATGCAGCGGAATTTGCTACCACTTTCAACAGGTATCTTTTAATCCCAGAAGCGAAGCAGAGCAGCACGGGTTGCCTACGGGTGGGGAACGCCAGGCAGACGTGCCTGTGTGAACGCCCCCTTTAATCCGCTTGGGAAACGTGGCTGAAACGTGGCTCTAGCGGGGCAAATTGCCAGTCTAAACTCAGCCTGTGCAAATCAGAAGGGTTAAATCCCTTCTCTCCTTTGCCATTGCTCCAAATTGAATGGGGTGGGGTTCTATTAGCCATTTCAAAACACAGGGAAGATGTCATCATAGATTTCCCAGCATATCATGTGCTATTGCTTAAATGTTCAGCCTGGAAGACTGCTGGTGTTAGAAGCAAACAAACTCCAGAGTGCTGTTATCAGCCATGCAGCTGCTAGCTGTGGCCGCCTGGCACATCTCTAGCTGGTACAAGTGAGAGCAAAAACTAAGCAACAACAAAAACCCTAATCTTGCATGATGCTTTGAGAGAAACATGCATTTGAAACTGAGCACAATTCAGCTTGTCCTGTATCCATATTGCGTAACTTATAATAATTGGGTGTTGACAAAAGTAATTGTGTAATTATTTATATAATTGTCTAGCCCATTATCTATGTAAATATATTTGGTTTTAAAAGAAGTTGTGATAAAATTGAATCTCTGGAAATGGGATAGAACTCCCAATATGGGACAGACCGGAGCATGAGATTAATCTGGAATAAGCCTCCCCATTTCCCCACAAGGAGGGCAATTGAACAGCTTCATCTTTCTGTGTGAACTATACTGAATTCCGAGGGGTAGTTTATTCAGTATCAGGAATTGCAGACAATCCAGCCGACACGGAGGCCTGTTTAAATCCCCCTTGCATGCCACCCCCCACATCCGTGATGGGTTTATTTACAGTGCACCTAAATCCCCATAGGTCCCAACTTGGATCCTGACTGCCCTATAGGTCCGTTCTAGGATCCGAGCTGGCTATGGTTTCGGGATGCAAAGCTTTGCTTCTTCGTATGACCACGTGCAAGGCGGCCACGTGTGCGGTCCTCAGTAGGTACACAACACCGTGTAAATAAAACCAATCCTCACTGTACTTTATAAATTCATGTAAATCCTCTTCAGTGTAAAGGGACTGCTCAGTGGTTGGGGGGAGGTGTTTATTGCTTATTTGTGTTTTACTGTTAGCCAGTGTTTTGTGGATGTGTGAGGCTGAAAAAAGTAAGACAGAAATATCTTTTAAGTTTAATCTGTCATTCAGGAAATCAAATTTACAGTTAGCAGGTCTGAAAGAGCTGCATCAGTTTCAGGGACTCTTAGCCCTCCCACAGTTCTTCATTTCTTCTCTTCCTTTGCCAGACCCCTATGTGAAGGTGTGGTTGATGTACAAAGACAAGAGGGTGGAAAAGAAGAAGACGGTTGTGATGAAGCGGTGCCTGAACCCTGTCTTCAATGAGTCCTTCATCTTTGACATCCCCACAGAGAAACTGAGGGAGACAACCATTATCATCACTGTCATGGATAAGGACAAGCTCAGCCGGAATGATGTAATTGGAAAGGTGAGTTGTCCCGGCCAAGGAGCTTACAAGATCTTGTCCAAGTCCTCGTCCAAAGGGGTTAAATTGGTTAAGGCTAAATTGGTCAATGAGCAGGAGGTGAGTGAACTCTGTCAGCAGAGATGAACTGATGGCAGAGTAGGGGGAAGGAAGTTACCAGGTGTTTATACAGCCAACTATGTAAAGAAACTTCTGCTGCCCCAGTTCAGTTGTGATGCTCTAGAGGTAGGGATGGGCACAACCAGGAAAATGCAGTTCGGTTCGTGATTCATGGCTGAACCTTGAACCAAACTGGGAGGCTCGTGTACAAACCAAACCAGTTTGTGTGGTTCATGTCCCTGCAAACCCCATTGAAAGGGACCACAGTCCCTTTAAACAGGGTTTGCAGAATGCCTGAAAAACAGCTGAGTGGCGGGGAACAAATTGCTCCCCATGGCTCAGCTGTTTTGGGCTGTCTTGTGCAGTCCCTTTAAAGTTTAAAGGGGCTGTGCAAAACTGCTCAAAAACAGCTGTGCAGCGGGGAGGCACTCCCTGGCATGCAACTGTTTCAGACTGTCTTCTGCAGACCCTTTAAACTTAAAAAGAACTGCAGAAGATAGCCCGAAAAACAGCAGCCAGCAGAAAGGGGGTGATCTCCCAGGAAAGGATTTCCCTTCCACCTTCCTGCTGGCTATGGTGAGCCTCAACCAGCAGAAAGGGGGGGAAATCTCCTGGGAAGGGACTTCCCTTCCATCTTTCTGCTGGCTGCATTGAGCTGAAAAGCAGGGATTAAATGGCTCTGAGCCATTTAAACCAAACAGCTGAGTAGTGGGGAGTTCCCTATCGCTCACCTGTTTCTTGTGAAGAGCACCAAAATTCGTGGTAGTTCATCCCGATTCTTTAATTCACAAACGTTGGTTTGCGAACCCCAAACAGGCAAAAATTCATGACGAACTTTAGCTCGTCAGCCAATTTGGGCCCATCCCTACTAACAGGCATAGAAGCTGCAATGACAACAATGGTGGTCATAGTTGCCCCAAGCAATTGTCAAAAACAAACATATGGCCTACTGCAGACTAAAAGTACATGGACAGAAGGAAGTATTGCAGTCAGCTAGGATGCATTTTTATTACCCATAAAATGGAATTGTTTGATTCTAGGATTTGATCTCAAGATGGAAGGGTCAGTGAATTGCTGACGGGGGGCATCTGGGGCATCAGTGGGGATTCTGCAGCTGTCTGCTCAGGCAGCTCTTCCTGACGCCCGACACAGCTGGGAAGAAGGGCAACCAGTGGCAGGGGTCTGTTTCTGTTCCTTCTTCAGTACTGTCCTCCCAGGAAGCCAATATTGCCTCCTTCTGTCGGATATTGTGAGAAGACGGTTAGGAAATGCTGTAATTTTCCATGGGGATCTGTCTCCACACCATTTTGTAATGTCCTTAGGAATAGAGTGATCAGCGCACAGTATGGGGAAAGTAGATGTGCTTGCGCATCAAGACTTGGGTCTAACACTCCCCTCTGTTCTTGTTCAGCAGTACCCACAGCACCCTGTTAGCAATACTATTATTTGGATAGCAGCATTAAATGCATGACACTGTACAGAGTAGCATTAGCAACAGGCAAGAAGGGAAACGAGAGGTCAGAGCGGGGCGTGTGCAAAACAAAAAGATGAGTTTTGAGAAGGAATTTGAAGGAAGGAAGCACTGGCACTACACAGGAATTCTGGCAGGAGTTTCCGGGAGGCAAGCAGAAGGCTTTCTAGTGGCTGAGGGCAGCACAGTCAGCAGAGAGAAGGTCGTGGAAGAAATACGAACACAACACTGCAGGGGGTGGGGGGGTGCAGGGCGAAAAGGGTGCCTCTTTTTCCTTTGAAGTTTCGATCCTCCTGTAAATGCCGGAGGTTTCATACCAGCCTAGAATGTTGAAAACCCATAACTCTTTCTGAAGCATCTTTTTCTGTCTGAAGAACATACGTTGTGTGCAAGCGCATGTAACAAAACCCAAATTGCCTTTCAAGGAAAGACGAGAAGCTGCGATTTTGAGAGGAGGAGTGGGGAGGGATACTTGGCCCCTTTCTTTCTGGCCATTTTTCCACCCCCAAATTAGCTCAAGCTGCTTTCCCCCCTCCCCAGTTTGGTGTCGTGGTCAAGTGCGCGGACTCTAATCTGGGAGAACCAGGTTTGATTCCCCACTCCTCCACTTGCACCTGCTGATGTGACTTTGGGTGAGTCACAAGCTAGGACAAGAGCTGTTCTTGAAAAGAGCGGTTTCTCTCAGAGCTCTCTCAGCCCCGCCTACCTCACAGGGTGCCTGTTGTGGGGAGGGGAAGGGAAGGGAGTTTGTAAGCCGCTCTGAGACTCCTTTGGGTAGTGAAGGCCGGGGTATAAATCCAATCACTTCTTCTTCTCTTCTTCCCCATAATACCTAGACCTTCTCAAGGGGGGAAAGCCGTTTTGGCAGGGGTAGTTCTGAGCAGGAAAGTCTCCATCAGGGAAAACATTAAGCGTCCCCTTTCTCACTCCCTCGGCCTCTTTACTCCAAATTGCAGCCTCCTGAGGGTGACTTTTTTTTTTCTTTTCCAAAGAAGTCAGGACTTCATTATGCATATTTGCATGGAAAACCTAATTTACTCCTAATGAAGACCAAATAGGAGGTTTGCCCCCTCTGTTTTGTTGCTTTCACTTTTGAGGAGTGGGGTGTGGCTCACTCACCGGCCCTTGAAGGGCGAGTCAGGATTCAGGAGTGGCTTCACCACCATCGTGTTTTTTTTTAAAAGAGAGGCCAAAGAGGCCGGAGGAGAACCGATGCAAAGCAGGATGAAGCTCCTGTGCCTTGGATGGTTCACAGGTGTTGCGGCCGTTGTCGCTTGTTACGTACGCATCTGCACAAATTCCCCCTTCAGCCTCACACCCAAAAGCAGAGGACCCCCCCCCATCCTTCGCATCCTGACCATGCAGTTGAGAGGCGAAATGTGAGCCTTTGGGATCATAAACTTAAATGTGGGTCCCATGTTGCAAGCTGCTTGTGTAATTACATAACCCTGTAACAGGTAATTACATAACCCTGTTAAAAACTAGATACCATAAAATACAAATAAAACCCCAATACAATTTTAAAAAACCAGTGCCTCCAGTAACCCTGCATGAGCTCCCCAACTCAATGCTAACTTACCACTCAGCCACACACAGCAAAGCCCTACGGACAAATTCAAGGGGAGGCGCGTTGAAACAATACAGCCTTCAGGGCCTTTTGGGAGGCCGGGAGAGAGAAAGTGCTCAGCACTGTGCCTCCGGGAGCCCTTTTTGTAAAATTGGAGCAATGAACAAAAAGGCAGAGGAACAGGCAGTGAAAGTACAGGCCTCCAGAGCAGGAATGCAGCAAGCAAGAGCGGCTGCCCTGACCAAACGCCCCCGGAGCACAAAGGCATCTTCGGGTATGGAGGTCACGCAGGGTTTTAGAGGTAAGAAGCAGCACTTGGAAACGAATACGGACAACTAGGCAAGTATTGAAGATATTGTAAAACTGGTATGATAAAGATACACCGACTGGTCCCAATCAAAGAGGGAGCAGCTACGTTTTGTAGTGACTGAAGGTTCAAGTTGTCTTTGAGGGCAGCCCCAAGTAACCCATTCTGGGGGACGTGGGAGAATAAGTCCACGCGGCCAGATCAAGGAAAGTTAGGAGGGAGAAAGGCACACTTCACCAACCTCTACCTCCATTAACGAGTCCAAGAGCATCACTAAGCTCTTAATATGGCCATCTAGGTTAAGATGCTGAGCTGCAGATCGGAAGGTCTGAGTCTCTGCAGTTCGAGACCCGAGAGTGCCGCATGACGGAGTGAGTTCCCGTCTCTGGTCCCAGCTCCTGCCAACCTAGCAGTTCGAAAGCAAGAAATTGCAAGTAGATAAATAGGTTCCGCTTCGGTGGGAAGGTAACAGCGTTCCGTGCGCCTCGACGTTTAGTCATGCCGGCCACATGACCATGGAAATGTCTTTGGCTTGGAAACAGAGATGAGCACTGCAACCCTAGAGTCAGACTCGACTAGCTTTTGAGCAAGGGAAACCTTACTCAGCGTGGAATTAGTAAGTCAGTTCCTTCCAGAACATCAGCTTTCCTAACTAGCATCCAACTCTGTATCATTTAAATACACTTTCATCCTGTTTCCCTTGTCTACTTAACCGCAGTGTCCAAGCATCAGTTTAAGAATGAGATGGTTTGCATTTAGAGATTTAGGGCCTAACTACATGGTAAATTACCCCAGGCACCTCCCTGGCCCTGGTGGACAGGCATATTCTGAAGTTCTGTGTTTCTTAAGTAGACAGGGAGGGCTGGTTTGAATCAGGACCACAGTGCACAAAGAGAGGGAGCTGAGGCCTCTCCCGTACCATTTTCCTGATCCAAAATAGCTGAGGGGCATTACTTGCCCCACTGAAGGCTGCATATACTGACAAGCTAAATGATACAATAAGGCAAATAGTACCCCCGTCTCCCTCCCCCCAGAGCTGTTTGGTGCAGGGAAAAGGTCACTCTCTGCATGCTGCAGTCTAGATCCAAATCATTTCCCCATGTAGCTGTGAAGAGTGGGACTTCAGAACACATCTCTTCACCTGGGGATGTCCCAAGTGAAAACATAACCTGTAGTGATAGATAAAAGTTGGGTGTCATTGACAGGGCTCTTTTGGGGCAGGAACGCACAGGAATGGAGTTCCGGATGGCTCCCGAGTTGGCCACACCCAGCAGGAACTCAGTAGCATAACATGCCACACCCAACAGCAGAAACTCATCAGGATTGGCTACATTAGGGGTGTGTGGCCTAACATGCAAAGGAGTTCCTGCTCCAAAAAGAGTCCTGGGTTTTGACAACAAACAAAGTAAACAGAAGAAGAAGCAAAAGGTGGGTGTGGCTGGATGACCATACTGCTGGTAACATGGGTGTGGCCTAATAGGCTAATAAGCTGTGCTGTCAAGGGTGTGGCTTAATATGCTAATGAGTTCCTGCTGGGCTTTTTCTACAAAAAAAGCCCTGGTCATTGATAATAACCAGCTCCAAAGCTGTGGATAATCTCATTCAGCTTCTTGGCATAAACATTCAAGAGAATTAATTGGTGAGGGGACCCCTGTGGGACTCCACATTGGATCCTCCATTCTCAGTGGCAGCTCTGTCATGTCCAGAGCTGGGGTTGAAGGTCGAAAATGACAGTTCTAGCCCGACAAGAGGCAGCATTGTTTGGGCTGCAGGGGAGTCGCAGTTTCCAGCCAGTTGCATTTTTCAGCCAGTTGCCTCCAAACGGCATGTTCCTCAGGAAATAGAATATATAGAAACCCTTAAGTATAAAGCACAGCTGGGTCTAAAGATCTGTACGCAGACCTCAAATCAGACAGAAAGCGCAAGTTCCCTGGCCCAGGTATTGATCCTGATAAGTGCTCTGATGTGCATTTCTTCCACATGCAAGCCGTACCATTTTTAAAATATTGGACACTGCACTGCATAAATGAATGCGTATACAGACTGGTACCTTCTGTTGGAATGAATAGGAAAATAGCTCTAGGCAGGGGTCTGTTTACAAAATGCCAGGGCTATTTTGGGGCAGGAACGCACAGGAACAGAGTTCCGGCTGGCTCCTGAGTTGGCCACGCCCAGCGGGAACTCATTAGCATAACAGGCCACACCCAACAGCAGAAACTCATCAGGATTGGCTACATTTGAGGTGTGTGGCCTAACATGCAAAGGAGTTCCTGCTACAAAAGAAAGCCCTGGGTTTTGGCAACAAACCAGGTAAACAGAATAAGAAGCAAAAGGTGGGTGTGGCTGGATGACCACACTTCTGGTAGCATTTGGGGGTGTGGCCTAATATGCTAATGAGCTGTGCTGTCAGGGGTGTGGCCTAATATGCTAATGAATTTCTGCTACTGGGTGTGGCCTATTATGCTAATGAGTTCCTGCTGAGCATTTTCTACAAAAACGCCCTGCAAAATGCCATCCTGTAGGAAAGGAACTGTGAGACGCAACTCCCCTGGGAGAAAAAAGAACACACAAAAGAAAAAGGACACACAAACCCAGATTAAGAGTCACCCTGAAATCTGTTTGGCTTTTTAAAATCAGTGTCAGTAGCTTCAGAAGAAAGGTCCTGTTTTAGCACCAGCATAAATTTTGCATCAGTGTCTGTCTCTGACATTTTGGGGAGTGGGGCTCTGGGATTTTGTTTGCCGAGGCAGGGGAGCTCCCCGTGTGCACCTGGACACATCTGTGCCCGCACTGGATGGCTCAATCAGGACGAGATGCCGGGATTATGGTAAGTCATGCAGCCGCAGGAATCGTAATATATATACTGACCTTGTGTCACTAAATCTGGTGGCAAATTGGGTAGGATTTGGGGGAATGGGGTTCCCCCCCCCCAATCAAAATATGGAATGGAATGGATCGTGAAAGCAGGCAGCATTGGGATGAAACAGTGACTGGCAATCCCAAGCAGGGGATACAAGGCTGCACAATGAGGCAATCTGGCCTTCCCATCGCCGGGAGTGTCACCCGGGCCCTTCTCTAGTTTCTGCTTCTTCATTGGCATAAATAACTCGGGGGGGGGGTTCATTCATAATTTTTACATTGCTGTACAGCACCTAGACCTTTGAGGCACTTTTAAAATAATAAGTGGTGTAAAGAGTGCAGGAGTAAATTTGCCGCCATGGACAGACACTCTCTGTGTCTCCTGTGTTTGGGGGAAGTGGACCATGCTGACTTGTGCACCCACTGCACCCGGTTTTCCCAACAGACCCACAGGAACTGAGCTGCGAGACTTTGAGCGGCACTGATTGAGTTGGCTCTTTCACCGATGCTCTCACTCCCAGGATCAGTCACCCTCACGCTATTGACCCATGTTGCCAACCTTCCAGGTCCCACAGATGCCTGCCATAGTCCCTTGGGACCACCGACAGCTGCAATACCTATATGGTGCCTATCTGATACAATCAGCAATGCCACGGCTGGGATACCAACTGGCATCAACGATCTCTTTACTCCCATCAATCGCGATCCCCTTCGAGGCTGACCACCACCATCGAACCCGAGCATTCAGCATCGAAAGAGCATTTACCTCCGCCTAAGAAGCACAAGGCAATGCATACAGTCTCTGTACCACCCCCGCCACTGAAGCCCATTCAAACTTGGGGGGGCAACAGTGGGAGAGCTTCTAGTGTCCCAACCCCACTGCTGGACCTCCTGATGGCACCTGGTATTTTTGGCCATTGTGTGACAGTGTTGGGCTAGATGGGCCATTGGCGTGATCCAACATTGGCTTCTCTTATGTTCTTACATTCTTAAACACCTCCAGTGCTGCCTTTAAAGAGAGATAAGGACCTGGCACAAGACTTCTCCAATTCAGCAGTATCTGAGATTTCTTCAGAGAGGGACTCTGATAGAGCAGACTTCAAAGTCCATCACCAACAGAATCTCCCCCCATCCAAGTTCAGGACAACCTCCCCATCTCCCCATTGGAGGACCTTAAATCTTATGGGGAACTTGTCAAATGCATGGCCCACACACTGGGCCTCCCCATCATTCAACCCAAGCAGACTGTCACAGATTCCGTCTTCGCTATAGTTCAGCTTGACACCTCCACGGCCACCTCTCCAGCAGTGGCTAATGTCATCCTACAAGCAGCTAAATCACCCTGGAACAAACCCTCCTCCACGCCAATCTCTTCCAAACATCTGGACCACCTGTATAGAGTTCAGGACACCGGGGTTGAATTTCTCTCTTGTCATCCCAAGCCCAGTTCTGTGGTGGTGACCTCTGCCTCCAAGAGCAAGCATACCCATTTGGGCCCCGTGGATAAAGAAGGTAGGAAACTAAATGCTTCTGGCAGGAAATGTTATTCTGCTGGAGCTTTGGGGATCAAAAACACAAATTACATGGCCTGCATGAGGAGATACCAATACTCTCTTTGGGAGCAGCTCTCAGAAGTTCTACCTACTCTTCCTGATGACAAATGGCTTCTACCCAGATGCCTTTAAAAAGAAGGTATGATCCTTACAAAACAGCAGCTAAATTCTTCCAAGCACATTGTTGACATCTTTGCCAAAACTATCACTTCTGCCATAGCTCTACGCAGACATTTCTGGCTTCATTCAACATCACTCCAACAGAACACACATTCCTATATAGAAGATTTGCCCTTTGATGGTCAAGGTCTTTTTCGCACCACCACAGATACTACCCTACAAGAAATGGACAAAAGTATCAAGACATTTCACAGTCTTGGGGTTACGGGCCCTACCCACTCATCCAAAACCAGGTCATAGTCACACCCCTGGTCTAAACAGCAATATTCCAAAACCTCCCCAGACCAATCTTGAAGGACCAAGCAGCTTCAATCAGGTAATAGGTCTTCATATATGAAATCCAAGTTCCAACCCAAGCAACAGCCATCAAGATCTTAGGGCCCCCAGACTCCCAAACAGGACCTTTGACTCCCCCATGACCTTAGTGTTGCTACCCATCTATACCACTCCTCTGCTGCCCCACTGGAACATGCCTCTCCCCTTTCCTCCAGGCCTGGAATTGGATTCCATCAGACAAATGGGTGCTCTCTATTATTCGCAATGGCTACACAGTAGAAATTCTTCAAACCCTTCTTGCTCCAGTCTTCATCACCACCCTTCCTTCCACGATCTTATGGGAAGAGGCCCAAACCCTCTCGACGAAGGATGCCATTGAAATCGTCCCTCGAACATCCAGATGCCTTGGATTCTACTCCCGGTACTTTACAGTCCCTAAGAAGGATGTGGGCCTGCATCCCATCGTGGACCTGAGAGTGCTAAATGACTTTATTGCCTACTTCAAATTCTGAATGATTTCCCTACAGAACATCCTCCCACTCCTCAAACAAGGGGCTTGGGTGGCCATGCTAAACCTCCAGGATGCTTACTTCCATCTCAATATTTGGCCTCATCACAGAAAGTACCTGAGGTTTGCAATACGGAACAACCACTATCAGTACAAGGGACTTCCTTTCGGGATCTCCATGGTACCATGAGTCTTCACAATGACGATGGTAGTGGTGGCAGCTCATTTGCATCTCCAGGGTACAACAGTCTTCCCAGACTTAGATGACTGGCTTCTGGCAGGGGATTCAAGAGAAAACCTGGAAAGGGACATTCAAAGAACCCTCAGCTTGCTAGACAATCTTGGTCTCAAAGTGAATCACAAGAAATCTCACGCCCATGAGACGAGTCAAATTCATCAGGGCAATCCTCGATTCCACCGCATGCAGCGCTTTCCTCCCAGATGAGAGGGCATTGGCCATCACCTCTCTAGTCTGTCATGTCCAATCACACCCAACCACGACAGCACTGTCCATACAGCAATTGCTGGGCATGATGGCGGCGACGACTGCAGTCCTTCCCTTTGCCAAGCTACACATGCGGCACTTCAAATATGGTTCCTAAAGACATTCAAACCATCTTGGCATCACCAAATGAAGACACTACTCTTGCTCCCCCAAATCCTACGCTCTCTATAATGGCGGGCAAACTCACTCCTGACAGGTGCTCTGTTTTGGCTACCAACCCCCTCTGAGACTTTGACCACTGATGCTTCCCCTCGGAGTTGGGGCGCCCACTTGAGCGGCTTCTGTGTGGGTGCCAGATGGGACCCTCAGTACCAGCACTGCCACATAAACCACTTGGAACTCCTCACCATCAGATCTGCTATACAGTCATTCCATGCCCTTATACAGGGAAAGGGGGTATCTGTACTTACAGACAGCACTACTGGCCTCCGCTGTGTGAATCAACAGGGAGGCATGGTGTCAAGAAGGCTCTGCTCCCTCGTGTTAGACATTTGGTTCACATGCATCAATTGGGGGGGGGGCTTTCCTATTGGCCACGCATTTACCAGGCATTCAGAATGCCTGAGCAGACCGGACCACCTGAGCAGAGGAGGGGCATCCCTGCACAAGTGGGAACTCAACAAGGAATATCTGCTCCCAGTGTTCAGATGCTGGGGATTCGCAGACCTGGACATTTTTGCGACACAGGAGAATCAAAAATGCCATCTTTTCTGCAGCAGAGGGGGAATGGAGACCCTCTCCCCGGGGGACGGGCTCCTTTATCCATGGAGGGGCCACTTTGTCTTCCTATTTCCCCCACTGCCCCTCATGTCCAGAGTGGTGGACAAGCTGCTGAGGGAGAGACCGAACTGTATTCTGGTCACACCATGATGGCCCAGATAAGGGGGGTTTCCAGTACTCCTGAAACTGTCACGGGGGGCAGCTGCGTCACTTTCCTTCTGCCCCAAATCTCTTACCTACTGCATGGGGGCACATATTCCATTGCGACGTACCTCACCTGAAGCTCACAGCTTGGCGTCTCTCCCTCAACTTGTCTCTGACAGAGTGACAGAAGTCATACTTAACAGTATTAAACTGTCCACTAGACCAGAAGCATCAAACTCATTTGTTGTGAGTGCCAGATCTGACATAAACATCATTTTGTTGGACCGGGCCATGTGTGCTATAAAATGTAACATAAGGTACCAGAGATATAAACTTTATAAGGATGTTTTCAGATGCCACATAGCAATAATAGGCATGATTGGGTTAGGTGTGATATGCAGAGGGGAAGTAGGTGTGGAGATACCAGCATTGGTAATGGGACAGGAAACCTAGGTCTCAATTCCATCCAGGGGGATTCAGTCTAGGAGGATGCAAAGAAGAAATGGACGTAAGTCTGACATTAGAAACCATAACATTCATTTGCTGACCTAAGAGTAGCAGTGCTCTTACAAAGGAATTTCAAAGGGAGGTTAGAAAGAGAGACTGCTGAATTGCAACTGATAACAAAGCTCAAAACAATGCATCCTCCTGGACTGAATGGAGACCTAGTTTTCCTGCCTCATTACCAATGTGTGCTGTTATCATTTGGCACCTGAAATCACTCCACTCTCCAAGATATAAGGACCAATCCAAGTGTTCTAACTTCTAATCAGGGTCTTTTTGGAAAGAAAATAAAACCAGACAGGAACAGAGAAATCCAATCATTTTAAAAAAAATACAACAACTTTTCAAAATAAGCCAAAATAATTTCCTCAGTGTACACTGTGCTTGTCAGAAGAATCCACTCACCCATCCTCCCTCCCTTGTGTGTGCTTGCACACAAAAGCTTATACCTGGAATAAAACATTGTTGGTCTTAAAGCTGGGACTCCAATTTTGTTTTTTCTCTCTCTCTTTCCTCCTCCTCCCTTCTCTCCCAAAGAAGGAGGAGCAGCCTTGGAGAAGAAAGCAGAAACAATGTACATATATATCTCTGTGAGTATGTGTGTGAGAGAGAGGGGCGGGCAGGCAGGCTTGTCTTTCTATCTCTCTGATGCGAAGCAGCCATGAGAGA
This sequence comes from Gekko gecko, assembly GCA_029375565.1. Lineage (NCBI taxonomy): Eukaryota > Metazoa > Chordata > Lepidosauria > Squamata > Gekkonidae > Gekko > Gekko gecko. The sequence goes on along the minus strand of JAPDNY010000003.1, from coordinate 95,844,474 downwards.
AAGAGCGGGAAGGAAGGAGGGAGGGAGCAAGGGGGAAGGGAGGCAAGAGGCAGGAAGCAGGAAGCAAAGACCCCCTGAGAGAGCTGGGGGGAAAGGAAGCTAGCCCTGGGAAAGGAAGCAGGAAAAGGAAGTTGCTTGGGAGCTGGTCTTGAGCTCTGGGTAGGCTGGATGCAGCTCACAGGCTGCACATTTGACATCCTTGCACCAGATGGTCATATGCCTACAAATGGGCAAAATTCACCAAGTTCGCTGGCGTTTCCCTGCTATCGCCAGAGAATGCGGGACTCCCTTTAGTTTTTTATTCTCATTTTCTCGGGTAGATTCTGGACTGAGTTACTCCTCTATATGCATCTACTTAGCTGCCATTTCAATGTATCATTGACCAGTGGATGGCCTTTCTGTTTTCACTTACCCACACTCTGAGCAGTTCCTTAGGGGTCTGCTAACCCCCACGTAAGCCACCTGTTCCAGCCTGGGGCCTTCCCCTTGTACTGCAAAAACTGATGGGCAAACCGTTTGAGCCTCTAGCTTTGTGCAAGCTCTGGCTGCTCACCTGGAAAACTGCCTTCCCTCGTGGCTGTCACATGCACTCCGGCATGATTCACCTTATCTCTGATTCTCCAGTAATGGTGTCACTCTGCACCTGGACATCCGGTTTCTTCTGAAGGTGATTTCAGAGTTCCATCTCCAGTTGGACATCCTGCAACTCCTCCGTTCCCTGGATGCAAAACACGCTCTCCTGTTCTACCCGCACAAGACCAGACTGCAGGGATCCTCACCTCTTTGTCCCCCATGCCCCACAGATAGGGGACTTCATATTTCGGCCCAACACCTGTCAAAATGGATCATGGAGGCCATAAAACTATGTTTCCTGCTGGCAAAACAGCCCCTGCCAAGGCCCGTTACAGCACATTCCATGAGAGCCCGAGCCACCTCTATGTCGTTTCTTAGAGGGGTCCCCTTACAGGATATCTTCAGAGCAGCTACATGGGTGACTCCAAATACCTTCATTCAGCACTACGCTCTGGATGTCTGTACCCATCAAGGGGCTCCAGTGGGTTGGTTGGTTCTTCGGTTAGTAGCTGCCGGCACCATCTTCCAGTAAGTCAAAAGCTTGCTACTCTCCCACAGGTGTGATGCACAGAGACTATGAAGAAGATAAATGGGTTGCTTCTCTGTAACTGGTGATCTTTGAGTGGTCATCTGTGCATTCACACAGCCCACCCAACCTTCCCCTCCGCTGTCAGCCTACTCGTACCTTACTTGGGGTTTTCAGCTGTCTGAAGGGACTGGCGGGGGACCCAGGCCCCATCCCTGTGGGCATGTGCAGTGGAGTCTTGCATGTGCCTTGGGGGCAGAGCTCGGGAAAGAAGGATTTAGGGCTTGCTAAAAGTTACCAATGGGTCAGGCGCAGGCGCCCTACCCCCGCAGGTGTGAATACACAGATGACCACTCAAAGATCACCAGTTACAGGTAAGCAACCTGTTTTTTTCTGAACCAGCCACCTGATCCTTTTGTGCAGATTCCTACACCTTTAGAGTACAACATTAGTGAAATCCCAGAGTATGAATATGTCGAATGCGTTGCATCTGTCATACGAATGTTCTCTAATCGGTGTCATTTGCCAACTCTGTACACACGTGTCATTCCCTAGTGAATCAGCTCATACAGATACGGGTTCCAGGAGATCTGGATTGTTCCTAAACCAGCAGTTACTAGCAAGCCAATCATGATAATATTTCTCCCTATCTGGTCCCTAAATAACCCTACTGATGAGTGCCATGCTTGTTATGCCATTGTGTGTATGTTGTTGTTTCTTTTAAAATAACTATTAATCAGCTTTCATATTTGGGCTTAAGCCGTAACATCTGCCACTGTGTTACCACCCAATGTTGCAACTGGGTGGAAATGAAATGGACTGTGCATTCTTTTCTCATTTAAGACGATGGGGGTGTTGTATTCATACATTCATCCCTGTTATACTACTATGGAATAGTATTTCCCAGTACTGTAGTACCGAAACGATAAAGCTAGCCAGCATTTAGAAACAAGGAGTTGCAACTGTACAAAATAACACTGTTCTACAGTCCGTTCTAGATGAACTGAGCTAGAAAATGTGTTTAACCTGGTTCTGTAAGTTGTAGCTGAGGTCCCACACTCTTAGACTTTGCCCGTGCAATCAGCAACTGGCATATTGCATACAATTTTTCTTTGCTCCTGAACATTTCTGCAACCCTCATCCCTCTGGAGGACAGAAACTTGCTTAGGATAAAATTGAATCTAATGAAACTCTATTTATAGTGTGGTGTAAAATGAAACTCCTGAGTAACTGCAGGGCTCCGTAATTTCCAGACTGTGGTAAAACTACCCTCGAATGAAAGAGAAAAATTGAGAGGAGTAGTGATCTTACCATCTTTTTCTCAGGTGAATTCTTCCATGGGCTGTTCACATGCATTCTAAGCATACTTCTGTTCCATAGCTGTGTTTGCACTGATCATGTGACCCTCAATCTCTCTAGTCTAGTACTTCCTATTCTCACAAGCGGTGGCTCTCGGGAGCCCCCAGCAGTTGTTTTTCTAGTTCTGCACCCTTTTAAAAATGACAATGCTCTATTCAAACCTGGGACCTTATACATATCAAGTGTGTGTTCTACCAATGAACTTTGATTTAGGTGCACCACAAAGCTATTACATGGTCTCTCCCCTTAGGGGAAGGACCATGTAATTCCTTTGCTGTGCTCCTAGATCATAACCCACACACAACACAAGAGTATTAGTGGTTTTTGTATTGTGGACTGAGTCGCAAGCTGGATGCAACCAGGTGAAGGTACCCACCAAGTCGCCTGACATTCTGCTACATTAGCTCTCATTCGGCACTGGCCCCTTCTCCTGTGCAATTTGGCTTTTCCTTGGCATACACTGATACGGCTCAATTCAAGTTAGGGAATAAGGCACGCAAATTCATACCCGCTGGAGACCTGGCCTGTTGTTTAACAATGCAAGATTATAAGCAACACTTTATAAGAAATTAATCAGATCCAAATCTGATTTACTTTAAATATATATAATTCTACTCCCATTAATGTAATTATGATAAATTGGCATGGTAATCTCCTTATTATTGCTGCGTGCTGCAGAGAGTCAATTATTCCCTAATGTAGCATTGTATTAAAAACAAGCAACATGTAGAGTAAATTAAAATCAGCATAAAATGAATCCAGCATTGAGATTATGAGAAAGCACAGTAAGATTGTTTAGCAAAAACAAGGCTGGCCCCGTCTCACGTTTTGGAATTCAGAACACACACCCTCATCTAATGACCAGCTCTGCTGCTGGCTGGCTGGGTGACTGCAGAAGAGGGTCTCTGTGCCTCAGTTTCCTGAGGAATGAAAGCAACCTACCTCTCTGCTTAAGGCACACACTACGGAAGGGGTGCTGGCCACCGCTACGTTTTTTAATGGATTGTTCATATTTTGGAAGCTCTGCCCACAGTAATTAGGAAGCTATTTCTGTCCACAGTAATTAGGAAGCTATTAGGAAGTTTTGCTTTTGTTTGGTTTATCACGAGTTATTTCTCCAAAGAAACGAAACCTCAAAGTACTATGACAGATTCAATAGATTTCCTTTTGAAAATACCCTCTTAATATTCCTTGCCCACCCATTTTTTTAAAAGCTCCAAATATAACCCTTCGGGGAGAGAGGAAAGGATGTAGGATCTTAGTTCAGATTCTGTTAAATGCACGGCAGAATCTCTTGCAGAGGGGAGACAGAGGAGAGGAGCCGGATTCGCACAGACCCCTTGTCTCAGTAGCCATTAAAGGGATAAAAGTACCAAGTGAATCAGGGACCAAGTGGAAGAGAACTTGCCCAGAAGAGTTTCAAAAGATTGCAACCCAAGGTTTAGAATAGTTCTCCTTCCTTAACTTCTGCCACGGCAATATTATAAAGAGTGACTGAATAATTGCCACTATTGTGCAACCTCCAATTGAGTTATGAAGTCTTATGTCTTTGAGTGAGAGTCATGAAGCTCCATCAGCGAATCTGGAAGACAAGTCTTGGCTGTCATTGCGGGGGAGACGCTGACACAGGCCTCCTCCGTGCTGCAGTAGAGAAAGCCAGGAGATAAAAATAACCAGAGCTACACAGAGGGATTAACACTTGTTTGCATTGCCATAAAGCTAATTCTGACACCTCCAACACATTTGTTCAGCAGAAGAGGAATACAGTGTGGCAGCTGGTGTGGGTGAAAAGGTCCATCAAACAGGGCTACACCATTAGTTTTACACTGGCAAATGTGAGGCCCAAGGCAGTTTAGTGAGAGTCAGTGGCTGGAGAGGTCTCTCTACAAGAAATCAGATGTACAAGTTGGGACAAGGTTGTTCTGCTCCATAGCATGATTAGTTGTGTGTTACACCGTCAGATGGAATATGCTCTTCTCCGAAATATGTCACTATTGTTTAGTACTTGCAGGAAGTCTCATTACTTAGACCATCAGACCTTGGAGATCTTTCTCTGTCTTTGTCCATGAGGTTCTCCATTCCCTCTGTGTTCCCTATGACCCTGTCTACAGGCCTCATTTCCCTAAACCAGTGATATTCAACCCATGAGTCAGGACCCTCAGGTGGGTCATGGCATCCCACCTTCTGGGTTGTGACTTCCTGTAGAGCTGCCATTATTTTTGTGGAAGGACCTGCTGCTGGAGTAGCAAGGTAGTTCTGCCCCCTGCCTCTCCTTGGGCTAGGGATGCCAGACCCCCTGGTACAGGCAGGGGGGCAGTTTCAGGCACTCCTCTTTACATAAGAACATAAGAGAAGCTGATGTTGAATCAGGCCAATGGCCCATCCAGTCCAACACTCTGTCACATAGCAGCCAAAATATACCAGATGCCATCAGGAGGTCCAGCAGTGGGGCCAGGACACTAGAAGTCTTCCCACTGCTGCCCCCTCCAGCACTAAGAATAGAGTGCATCACCTGCCCCAGCCTGAGAGTTCCCATCTATACCCTGTGGTATTTGCCCCCCCATTACCACCCACCCAAACAGGCAAGAAGCCAGAAATAAATGTGACGTGCCTATGTGACCTGGAAGTGATGTAGGCACATTGGTGATGTCAGGGGGTGATGCTCTGTTTTTTGGGCAAAACTGTATGGTGGAAGCTAATTCTACTGTAGAGTTTTGCCCACTGACACCCCCAATGTGCCTGTGCCACGTTGGGGTCATGTAGGCACGTCATGTATATTTTCAGCATTCCTCCCCACTCCTGGTAAGTTCACCCCCATCCCCTGCCAGCAGGTCCAAGGGACCAGGCAAGCCTACTTTGGGCAAACCCTGAGAGGACCAGAAGGTCCTCCCCCCCACCCCACCAGTTTGTCTCCACTAGCAGCAGGGGATGAGGCCACCCCATGTGAGGTCTCCTGCCAGAGCAGAAGACCTGGCAGCCCAGCTGGCTGTCCTTGCCAGTGAATGGACTGACTTCTAGGGCAGGGAGGGTGGGGGTTTGGGGTGGTTTTTTGGTTGTTTTTTTCTGTTGGCTTTTTTTGAGGAGTTGAGCTTAAGGCTATTTGACAGACCACCCGAGTTCCTTCATTGTCCTCCATGTGGAGCATTGACAAGGAAATACACATTCACTTCCCATAATTCTTTTCTTTCAAGAAGTTGAGGGCAGCATATATGGTTCCATCAGGCACTGTGGAAGCTCGAACCCAGATCCAGAGGCTACCTTCTCCAGAACCTTATCTTGTGTACAACAAGAGTCTCCTGCTTTCATGGACAGCTGCTGACCCAATCTCCTCTGCACAACAAACACCCTTCTCAAAATGGCCAGCAGTGGAAGCGCACGCTACCCATTAGAGCTGCAGGGAACAGCTGACGGAAGGGTTTAGTTAGATCTAGACTAGAAGTAGAAGCTGCTTTCTCAGTTCCTAATGCCTGTCTGGTTGACCTTCTGCTCTTCTTCTGTCCTGACAATTCCTGACCCTGACCATGTTTCTGCCGTTCCCTATGGACTCAACACTTCTCCTTCACCTTTATCTATTTGGAGCACTTCTACTCCACCTTTCTCCCACAAGGCACTTGAGGTGGATCACAGCTCCTACCTGACCTTCAGTTTCACTTTGGACTCTTCCATTCCTGTCTGACCCTCCTCTGTGCCTGGTACTCCCTTCCCCATTGTATCCTTAGAACAACTGTGTTAGACTGATCAAGGATGATTTGTTCAAGATCTCCTAGTGAGCTTCATAATTGAACAGGGATTTGACCACAAGGCCCAAAGGTAGCATGTAGAGTGGACCCACGTCTCCCCAATTCTAGTCTAATAGTCTAATCATTATACCACCTTGGCTGGAAGTGAGTGAACATTCCTTCGCAGGAAGTGACTGAAATGCACCCCACTGCATGTTCATTTGTTTATTTATTGTTTCAGCTTCCAAGTGTATTTGCTACCATTAAAGTAAGTTCTCTAAGCAACATACAACAAAAAAAGTAAAAGCACCTAAAAATCAAAATAAAACTTAAGACAGCATTAAAATACTGCTGAACAATGCAAAGTAATAGAGGAAAACAATAGATTGGGAAGGACTAGAGATCTCTTCAAGAAAATTGGAGAAATCAAGGGAAAGTTCCATGCAAAGCTGGCCATGATAAAGGACAAAAACGGTAGGGACCTAACAGAAGCAGAAGAGATTAGGAAAAGATGGCAAGAATACACAGAAGAACTATACAAGAAGGACCTCAATGTCCTTGACAACCATGATGGTATAACCACTGACCTCGAGCCAGACATCCTAAAAAGCGAAGTTAAATGGGCCTTAGAAGACATTACTAACAACAAAGCTAGTGGAGGTGATGGCATCCCAGCTGCTGAGTTATTCAAAGTCTTAAAAGAAGATGCTGTTAAAGTGCTGCACTCAATTTGCCAACAAATTTGGAAAACACAACAGTGGCCACAGGATTGGAAAAGGTCAGTGTACATTCCAATCCCAAAGAAGGGCAATGTCAAGGAGTGTTCAAACTATCGCACAATTGCACTCATTTCACACGCTAGCAAGGTCATGCTCAAAATCCTACAAGCTAGGCTCCAACAGTACGTGGATAGAGAACTGCCAGAAGTACAAGCTGGGTTTCAAAGAGGTAGAGGAACTAGAGATCAAATTGCCAACATTCGCTGGATTATGGAGAAAGCAAGAGAGTACCAGAAAAACATCTACTTCTGCTTCATTGACTATGCTAAAGCCTTTGATTGTGTGGATCACAATAAATTATGGCAGGTTCTTAAAGAGATGGGAGTACCGGACCACCTCACATGTCTCCTGAGAAACCTGTATAAGGGTCAAGAAGCAACAGTTAGAACTGGATATGGAACAACTGACTGGTTTAGCATAGGAAAAGGAGTACGACAAGGATGTATATTGTCACCTTGCTTATTTAACTTATATGCAGAGTACATTATGCGAAATGCTGGCCTGGATGAATCACAAGCTGGAATTAAGATTGCTGGGGAAAAGATCAATAACCTCAGATATGCAGACGATACCACTCTGATGGCAGAAAGTGAAGAGGACCTAAAGAGCCTTTTGCTCAGGGTGAAAGAGGAGAGTGCAAAAGTGGGCTTGAAGCTCAACATCAAAAAAACTAAGATCATGGCATCTGGCCCCATCACTCCTTGGCAAATAGAAGGGGAAGTCGTAGAAGTAGTGACAGACTTCACATTCCTAGGATCCCCAAATCACTGCAGATGGTGACTGCAGCCATGAAATTAAAAGACGCCTGCTCCTTGGGAGGAAAGCGATGGCAAACCTAAACAGCATGATAAAAAGCAGAGACATCATCTTGCCAACAAAAGTCCGCATGGTCAAAGCAATGGTATTCCCCGTAGTAATGTATGGCTGTGAGAGTTGGACTATAAGGAAGGCCGAGCGCCGAAGAATAGATTCTTTTGAACTATGGTGCTGGAGAAGACTCTTGAGAGTCCCTTGGACTGCCAGGAGATCAAATCAGTCAGTCAATCCTAAAAGAAATCAACCCTGATTGTTCCCTGGAAGGCCAGATCCTGAAGCTGAAGCTCAAATACTTTGGCCACCAAATGAGAAGGGAGCGTTCACTGGAGAAGACCCTGATGCTGGGAAAGATTGAAGGTCAAAGAAGAAGGGGACGGCAAAGGATGAGATGGTTAGACAGTGTCATCGATGCAACGAACATGAAATTGAGCAAACTTCAGCGGACAGCGGAAGACAGGAGGGCCTGGCGTGATCTGGTCCATGGGGTCGCAAAGAGTCGGACTCGACTGTGCGACTGAACAACAACAAAATACTGCTAAAGTAATAGTTGGGGGAAACTCTTGTGTATAAGCCTGCTTTTGTCTGGTGACAGAATCAAAGCAAGAACAGGACTTGGTGGATCTCCCCAGGCAGCGAATTCCAGGGGATAACTATCAACACATTTAAAAGAAAACAAAAAAAGCCCTACACAATATCCTAATCAACTTTGCCTGCAAATAAGGGGTCATGGTTTAGGGCCTTCCTTCTTCCCTTCATGCTTGGCATGTTTACCATGGGAACCACTGGCTGGGTGCAACCCAACCAGTGTTCCCTCTAAGCTGAGTTCGTGTGAGCTAGCTCACAGTTTTTTAGCTTCCAGCTCACACATTTTTGTCTTGGCTCAGGAAGGAGGGCTCCGAAGCAAACTGATTTATGCAGCAGCCCAATCGCTCGCTCACAACATTAATGCCAGTAGCTCACAAAGTAGAATTTTTGCTCACAAGACTCCACAGCTTAGAGGGAACATTGAAGCCAACTGCTGGATAACACGTGGAAGCAAACTAAGTGGGAGGTCGTGTATTTCTCATGCCCGAGACCTTATAGCCTGCCCCTGGGAGAACTTCCAATGCGGAAAGGTTTCGAGGTAGTCGTTCTGAGCACCCCCAGTCACAGAGGACAGCACCGAGCTGAATGTACCAGAATTCTGCTTCGGTATAAGGCAGCTCATGTCCCATGGAAGTCGCTGAGGAGGGAGAGCCGGTCCAAGGGAAATATGCATATTCCATGGGCCGCCAGCACATGTCTTGGGGAACAACCTGCACTTCAGCAGGGGATCCGTTGTTGAAATCTTGCAGTCCTCAGAGGGGCCAGCTTACAAAGCCACCTCTCCCCCAGCGGTTCTCTCCGTGCTCTGACTCCCAGATGCGTTCCCAGTTGCACACGAGAGAACAGAATAATGCCGACTGGCTGGCAATAGACTCGGGCAAGCCATTCCTGCGATCCTGGCAGATCCAAAAATTGCTGCTGTGGTTGTGGGAATGGCTTCCAAGTATAGCCATGGGCACAGGGACTGCTGAGAGTGATCCCGTGAAGCAGGGCAGCCAGGGAGCTGCCCGAGCGAGCCAGGTCTTGGGCAGCCGTAAGCCTGGGCGGCAGAAGAGTCCCTGCTGTCTGGCGGATGTGCTCCCTGCATCCCCCGCCTGCCATTCTCCGTGTGCCCCCTCCCCTGCCCCAGTCAAGAGCTTCTTAGCATGGGCGTAGGCAGGGCTTTTTTTGTAGAAAAAGCCCAGCAGGAACTCATTGGCATAATAGGCCACACCCACCATCAGAAACCTACATGTCCCAGAAGTGTGGTCATCCAGCCACACCCACCTTTTGCTTCTTATTCTGTTTACCTTGTCTGTTGTCAAAACCCAGGGCTTTTTTTGTCGCAGGAACTCCTTTGCATGTTAGGCCACACACCCCCTAATGTAGCCAATCCTAATGAGTTCCTGCTGTTGGGTGTGGCCTGTTATGCTAATAAGTTCCTGCTGGGTGTGGCCGACTTGGGAGCCAGCCAGAACTCCGTTCCTGTGCGTTCCTGCCCAAAAATAGCCCTGGGCGTATGCCACGCCTGGTGTGTGTGGGGGGGGTGTTTGCCTCTTCCAGAACTGGAGGCGGGTTGAGCAAAAGAGCCGTTGGGACAACAGGTCACAAACAGGTAAATGAGGAGAAGGGAAGGCTCCACCCTTTTCGCTTTAGGCATCCCCATTGCTGGGGGGAAAAAATCAAACGTCCTAAGCTTCAAAGGCAGACAGGGCAAACCCTCAAATAAACAAATGTGGCAGCCCTTGTTAACGTTTAGCTGGTCTGTTAGAGTCAAAGGGGATTGATTCTGACACGAGCCGTTTGGAATAAAGTATGCGCCAGAGAAACCCTTGGCAGGCAGGGAATGGTGGTGGGGCATGCAGGAAAACAGTAAGCAGAGAAACGGGCGAGAGGGGGGCGAGAGAATGTATTACAGGACAGAACTGCATGAGCCCTTGCTGTTGGGAGGCTCTTCCTGGGAGGCTGCCTGGGGATTGGAGGCCAGGACACTCCTCCCAGGAGACAGACACACGCACACCCCGCATTCTGATCTGCGTGTGACTTATGTCTCCCGTCTCTGCTAGATCTACCTGTCCTGGAAGAGTGGCCCCGGCGAGGTGAAGCACTGGAAGGATATGATTGCACATCCCCGGCAGGCTGTGGCACAGTGGCACCAGCTGAAGGCCTGAGGGGCGGAGGCAGAGTCGCTCTGGATTTCAGCGCACCCCGTCAACGTTTATTGGCCACATTCTCACTTCTTTATGCACAACAGCTGCACCCAGGTCTCCCCCAGGGGAAAAAGCTCGGGAATGACCAGAGGCAAAAGGGAGTGAACTTGATACCTGTACCAAACTCTGGGAAAGTGGCGCTGGTGCCCAGTGTGCCGGTTCAGCACATGGCACCATCAGGAGCATTGTGACACCCAGCCTCCTGGCTTTAGCCTTTCCTTCAGACTCCTTATGTAGAAAGAACGAGAGAGAGAGAGAACGAGAGAGAGAAAGAGAGAGAACGAGAGAGAGAGAGAGAGCAGCCAGCCCTCAAGTTGGGAGTGGCCTCTGTACTGTTTTGCCTGGGTTCCCCGCGTGGCGATGGCGCTGGCATGATGGGAGGAGAGGGGTCTGCTGCCGCCATACAAGACTTCCTATGAGTTCTTCCAGCCAAAAGCCCCTTGGGAATGGCTCCCTGTCCCACCAGGAGGAAGCTAGCCCCTGCTGGCGGCTGCCCCGTGGGAAGAGGGGGGACGGCAAGGAGATCGCACACTCTGCTTCAATGAGGTTATTTCTTTATGATTCAATAAAACTTGTAAGAGTAATAAGAATAATATAAATAACAGTGCTGGCTGGACCTTTGTCCTGGCCGGACCTCTCAGCAAAGGGCTGGGGGTGGGGAGAGGAGCCTTGATGCTCCTTACAGTCCCCGGTGTGTGTGTTTGTGTGTGTGTGTGTGTTGTAACTGTGTGTGCAGGACATTTCACATGTCACTTGTGTTCTCTTTCTCTCAGCCCTAGAGAAGTCGTTTCCCTGCCTAAGAGGTTTTGATTGACAGCCCCACAGGTATTGTGTCAGGCGGAAAAGGAGGAGCATCGGAGCTTTGGGCTGGAAGGGGGAAGGGACCGGGGGGGGGGAGTGATTCCTCTTAGCCACCCTGCAGCACTTAGAATTGGGATCCACAAATTGTGTGTCACGAACGGAAGGGTGTGATCGCAGTGTCAGGAGCAGCCTAACCTTTCTCCCTCTTGGCAGAGAGGAAATAGGCATGCTAGGCACTCCTGAATTTCCTGGGGTGCGCAACTCAAATGGAACCCTTGTTACAGATGTTGTCAACTTGATACCAACCTTAATAACCCACCCCTACTTTTCTCCTTTCCACCTTTGCTAGCCAAAGGCTCAAGGACATCACTTACTCCCCCGTCTTGGTATAAACCTGCTCTCCCCATCTTGACTTCAAAACATACCTTCCCCCAGACCGCTTTTCTTCCATTGCAACCACCTAGCCAACCTCTAGCCAATCAGTTCCCTACTTTCTGAACTCTCCTACAGCACTGCTAAAATGAATTGCCTGAGAATTAATTTCACATTAGTCATTTACATGTCCCCAGTGTACAGCTGTCCCCAGATTAATGTAGGTGAGAAAGAAGGATCTGATCTTTCAGAGGAGCCAAAACTTCACTAGAGTAAGGATTTTCTTTTACATTGCCAAGATGGCCCAACTCTCCCAAAATGGCCTTTGGGTGCAGAATGTCTGTTAGTAACTCCTGCTCTAATCCTGATGGAATGTTATAACTTTCAGCTGCATTTTTCTTCCTCATTGCTTGATGGTATCCCTCAATAGAGGAAATTTACTCCCCTAGTTGTTGTTGTTGTTCAGTCACACAGTCGAGTCCAACTCTTCACAACCCCATGGACCACATCATGCCAGGCCCTCCTGTCTTCCACCATCCTCTGGAGTTTGCTCAATTTCATGTTTGTTGCCTCGATAACACTATTTAACCCTCTCATCTTTTGCCGTTCCCTTCTTCTTTGACCTTCAATCTTTCCCAGCATCAGGGTCTTCTCCAGTGAATGCTCCCTTCTCATTTGGTGGCCAAAGTATTTGAGCTTCAGCTTCAGGATCTGGCCTTCCAGGGAACAGTCAGGGTTGATTTTTTTTAGGATTGACTGATCTGATCTCCTTGCAGTCCAAGGGACTCTCAAGAGTCTTCTCCAGCACCATAGTTCAAAAGCATCTCTTCTTTGGTGCTCAGCCTTCCTTATGGTCCAACTCTCGCAGCCATACAGTACTACTTGGAATACCATTGCTTTGACCTTAGGGACTTTGGTTGGCAGGGTGATGTCTCTACTTTTTATTATGCTCTCTAGGTTTGCCATTGCTTTCCTCCCAAGGAGCAGGTGCTTTTTACTTTCATGGCTGCTGTCACTATCTGCAGTGATCTTGGATCCCAGGAACGTGAAGTCTGTCACTGCTTCCTTGACTTCCCCTTCTACTTGCCAAGGAGTGATGGGGCCGGATGCCATGATCTTAGTTTTTTTGATGTTGAGTTTCAAGCCAACTTTTGCACCCTCCTCTTTCACTTTGAGCAAGAGGCTCTTTAGGTCCTCTTCACTTTCTTCCATTAGAGCGCATATCTGAGGTGGTTGATGTTTTTCCCGGCAATCTTAATTCCGGTTTGTGATTCATCCAGGCTGGCATTTCGCATAATGTACTCCGCATATAAATTAAATAAGCAGGGTGACAATATACATCTTTGTCATACTCCTTTTCCTATGCTAAACCAATCAGTTGTTCCATATCCAGTTCTAACTGTCACTTCTTGAGCCTTATACAGGTTTCTCAGGAGACATATGATGTGGTCTGGTACTCCCATCTCTTTAAGGACTTGCCACGGTTTGTTGTGATCCACACAATCAAAGGCTTTAGTGTAGAAGCAGAAGTTGATGTTTTTCTGGTACTCCCTTGCTTTCTCCATAATCCAGCAAATGTTGGCAATTTGATCTCTCATTCCTCTACTTCTTTGAAACCCAGCTTGTACTTTTGGCAGTTCTCTGTCCACGTACTGCTGAAGCCTAGCTTGTAGAATCTTGAGCATGACTTTGCTAGCATGTGAAATGAGTGCAATTGTGTGATAGTTTGAACATTCCTTGGCATTGCCCTTCTTTGGGATTGGAATGTAAACTGTCCTTTTCCAATCCTGTGGCCACTGTTACTTTTTCCAAATTTGCTGGCATGTTGAGTGCAGCACTTTAACAGCATCATCTTTTAAGACTTTGAATAGCTCAGCTGGGATACCATCACCTTCACTAGCTTTGTTGTTAGTAATGTTTTCTAAGGCCCATTTGACTTCACACTCCAGGATGTCTGGCTCAAGGTCAGTGATCACACTGTTGTGGTTGTCAAGGACATTTAGATCCTTCTTGTATAGTTCTTCTGTGTATTCTTGCCACCTTTTCCTAATCTCTTCTGCTTCTGTTAGGTCCCTACCATTCTTGTCCTTTGGCCAGCTTTGCACAGAATGTTCCCTTGATTTCTCCATTTTTCTTGAAGAGATCTCTAGTCCTTCCCATTCTGTTGTTTTCCTCTGTTTCATTGTTCATTCAGGAGCGCCTCCTTATCTCTCCTTGCTGTTCTCTGGAAATCTGTGTTCAGTTGAGTAAATCTTTCCGTTTCACCTTTGCCTTTAGCTTTCCTTCTTTCCTCAGCTATTTGTAAAGCCTTATCAGACAGCTGCTTTGCTTTCTTGCTTTCCTTTTCCTTTGGGATGGTGCCTCCTGTACAATGTCATGAACCTCCGTCCATAGTTACTCCCCTCGGCATAAACCCAAAACCCTCTCAAGACTTGATAGGTGGGCAGAGCTGTGAAAGCAGGGCTGTGAAAGCAGGGACTGGCAAGAAATCATTGCATGTGATTTCAGTTCTGCTCTGGATTTTTGCCAGAGCCTTACCACATTTTTCCTGCCATCAGAGAACAAAGATCAATCCATACAATGCTTGTGATGTTTTAAAATCTGCATGACTTGATTTTGTCAATTATTTGAGGTGCATGTTGGTGTTAAGTCTTGTGAATATTTTGACAAGTGTCCAGATCACAAATCACCATCTCTTGACCAAAAAAAAAAAATCCAAAGTGAGTTCGGCCAGGAAATCGTGCCTCTATGAGCCAATATCACAAGAGCATTCCGTATGCGACTATCAGCATCCCCCACATACACCCCAGCTTGTCTTGCACCATAGAAGAAGATCATCTGACTCTTTCGTTATGGACATGCACCTCAGTTTTGTGCAATGCTGCAAACTTTCCTAACATGTGTGGTGGGCAATAGCATGATTTTGACAAACCCATTGGCCATGTTCGTGGCGCAAGTCTGGAATGAAAAATAGTGTGTGGCCACATGTGCCTGCATCAGAGATAATCCAACATGGTTTTGTGAGTCAACCTTGAGGTGGCATTCCTAGGTTGCAATCAGGTGCTGCACAGGTACCTTCGAGGCACTGTCTGTAGGCTGGAGCTGTCTAGGTGGCTCAAGGCGGCTATGGTAGCCTCCACCCCCCTTCACTGCCAGATGTTGCCATCCATTCATCCGTCTTGCAGCTGCCTCATTCCCCTGAAGGCTGGCCGCTCCAGCACCCCGCTCCTCCTTGGCTGGAGAATGAGCCGCGTGAGCCTGCGCCCCCCACACACGAGCAGGGCCGGCTCCACATTTTGGCAGGAAGAGGCAGGCTGTTTTTGGAGACAGGTAGCAGGCTGCCTATTATTAAATTAATCGTAATTTTTTTCCACCATGGGAAACACTCGGGTTTTCTTCCTCTAGCATCAAAATGTCTCAAGCTGCCTTGGTACACCACAGTGACCAGAATAGATTCCAAACGACATTTCTGGCCATAGGGCTCAGAGCTGTCTTTATCTGTTGACTTACTTTTATACTGTGAAGGCCACAAGAGCCAGAATTTAGGGTCCTTTTATCACTCTCCCATCACTACATCTACTCATAATACCCATGCCCAAGACCTTCCACTTCCTCAGGGCCCAGATTCAATGCCTCTGAGCTTAGTACAGATTTGCAGAATGACTCCCATGCACACATATGATTCCATCTCAGTGATATAGATAGGCCTTATTGTAATATTGGGCTTGCAGCCTCCATGAAACCCCAGCATTCCTCCGTCCACCCACCACTACCTTGGGCCCTTGCATGCCTGTAATACAGCCGATGGCCTAGTTCCCACTGACGGACCACATTTTATTTACCCGTGACCTTGCCTATCTGATGCACTCTAAGCCTGAAGATGGTGTCTGGGATGGAGACCCAGTAACAGCAGCCAAGGCAGGGAATAAATTATCTGTAATGTAAGGACTTTGGCCCTTTAGAGATACAGTGGGCTATGGCTGATGAGATATAAATAAAACAGGATGCAAGCATGCAACATTCCCACTAGGTGGCAGCAGTGTTCCATTAGCACAGCGTTACCGAAAAGCCGTATTGAACCACCTGGCTCTAAAACGCTAGCTGACGTTTTCTCTGCAGGAGATGGACTACTCGTGGGCTTGATGGTCAGTGCAACACTTTTGAACCGCGCCCCCCCACCCCCCTGAAAAAGAAGAGGCTGGCTTAGGAATGGCAGGCAGATTGCAAGACTGTTTGACACAAAGGTTTTGGCAGAACTATTGGATGGTAGCGAAGTGAGAAGAACGTAAAGAAGTCACTTGTCAGAGCTGTATCTGCCGCGAGTGCTGGAGCAGCTGGGTCAATAGACAGGAGGATTCTTGGGAGTTCAGGTCTGTGAGCTGCTGGTGGTGGCGGCAGAGCCAGACCCGGGGCAGAGGGCGGGTGGGCCAGAGGAAGAGGGGTCACGTGCAGAGTGCCGTGATGTTACCAGCCAGGCCTCTCTTGTTTCCGTGAAGCACGGGACGATGGAGATGTCCGCTTTGACATCTTCTTTCCAGCCAAATCTACCTCAGCAGTCCTGGTGTGAGCACACAGCTTATTCCGCTGGCTGTCTCTTCACACTATTACCCATCAGCCAGTCCCCCCTTTCAGCTCCCCGCTGTCCCCCCCCCCCCCCATGCACACACCTCTCGGCCATCTTCTTTCCCCAGTCTCCTTCAGACGCGATACTCCTCAAACTGGATTGGCGGATCTTATCCCCACATCTTCGGACCCCCTTCTCCGCTCCAGTAATAAGTCTTTAACCACACAAGTATGCAGCTGTTCTCTTTCCTAGAGGTCGCGTGAGGCCTCCAGATAACGAAGTTCACAGCTCAAAGACCCTTCTTGGTGGAAGCGCCCGCCTTTCCTGCAGCCATCTTTTTAAACAGCATACTGCCGCTGAGCACTGCTTGAGCTGAATGGGAGGGCTCCTTCCGCCCACATATAGCAGGATTATGCAAACTCCTTCTGCCTCCAGATCTTTAAAATATAGCTGTAGTCCTACTTACCTCTGGAAGGAATCTCTGCCCTTTCAGAAGACCAGCGAGGATGTTGTATACAGGAAACGATGGCGTGTTTTCCACGCATTCAATACTTTCCTTCAGTCCTGGGCCTTTAGCCCCATGGACTCAGGGTCAACTTCCAGCACTTAAAATCGGGCATTTAGATGCTTCTTCCAAGAAAACCCAAAGGGCCTGTTCTCTTAAGCTGGCTTCAAAAAGATTGACGTGCCATGCATAGTAGTTTTAGGGGTAGGAGAGTGTTTTCTTTTGTTGAGTTAGTCAGTGTTTTGCAGTATTTTTATACAGTGTACAGGCACCTAAATAATATTTCTGGCAGGCACATTTTTATACACATATCAATATATTGCAAAGACAAGGGAAGCTTTTGGGATTAGCAGAAAGGCCCCCAAATAGATGCACAAGTTTGGGCAGAAATCAGGAATCTTGTAGGACAGGTGGAATTGGATTTTGGCTCTCCCCCCCCCCTTCCCTATGGCATTGTAGTAACACCTCAGCTGGGCAGGCTTTTTAAAATAATAATAATAATAATAATGCCCCAAGAGAGTCCTTAATGCCTTTCCTTATTACTCCATTGTTGGGGAGGCTGGAGAAGAACAGAGACAGCAAGACTCAATTAAGCAACAGATGTTTCTTTAATAGTTGATACCGTATTAGAGAAATGAAACTAAATTGTACTAAAATAGGAGGGACCACTTTTTCTTTTTGGTGCCCCACCTGTACAGCTGTCAGCCAATCAGATGCAACATGAGAGGTTGGGTATTAAAACCATAAAGGGGACTGTCATGCCAAAGCAAAGGGGAAACACGCCACTTTCTCTTTCAGTATTTTATACCATCTGTGGTTCTTGTTTTCTTTGTGGCTTCCTAAGTATATAGTTAAAAGACTCATGACATTCCAACATGCGTTGTTATAAATACCATTCATTTTTCATGACTGTCTTCTTCCAAGGGCGGTAACTTGTGCCTACTCTGGAGCTGGCTCGCATCTTTCTTTTTGGTAAAGCTTTGCTGGGCAATTCCCAAAACTGCATCCACTGCAGTCCGTGTAATTTTGTTTAGCACAAGCAAAAGGCCATCTAATCCTGAGCCATGGTTCCTCCTCCCTGACTGGATCACTAAGTTGCTTCTGTTTGGGCACAAACCCTTTCTACATTCTGGTGTGTGTTCACAAGACAAAGCATGCTAAAATTCAAAATGCATTTGGGAGTTGCAAACCTTCTTCGGCAGACTTGGCTGCTGCTGTCCGAGTAGTCACAAATTACAGGCCTCTAAAACTCCCAGCTAACGGAGGACTTTCAGGTCACCATAAGCTCCCATGCATCACCTAGTTCATCATGACATTACAGTTTCTCAGCCCACATTACAGATGCATCACTGTGATTATGGTCAAAGAACTCTAGCAATTATGGGAGGAGGAGTTTTAATGGTGGGAGAAGCCACACAATGGCTCCGGTGTCAGGTAATATAGGTTGGTATCTAGCAACCACAAAATTTACTGCTCACACTCAGATAACGGGTCAGATGAAAGCCACTCTTATGCTGCTGGACCACGTGGACCACCATGGAGGCCGTGGTGGGAGCCGTGGGGCTTGCACGGACAAAAGCCACGTGGGACAGGAGCTGTAAATGGGAGAGGGGGTAGCGTAAGACAGAGCCAAAAGTGGTGGAATCCAACAGTACTGGATTGGAAGGCTTGGCTATGTCAAGCTTCATTCATCCCTTTTGTCCCGCTAAGTCAATCACAACCCACAAGGTAATGGTTATGTCCTGCCAGGTGATTGGCAATTCCCTTATTCTTGCAATTCCAGGCAGGTACCCAAAAAACAGGCTGCTTACCTGTAACTGATGGTCTTCGAGTGGTCATCTGTGCAGTTCCACACATGGGTTGGGCACCTGCGCACGGTTGTGTGGGAACCCATGTGTGGGACTGCACAGATGACCACGACGAAGATCCAGGGGTTCTGTGGACTCCTGGTGGGCCCACCCTGTGTGTGTTGCAGTTTGGCTGCTAAATCACAAGCCATGTACAGAACTGGCCAGAGCAATTGCACACACCCCATTGGTATATCTGGCCTAAAAATTTCCTGATTTTCCTTACTTTACGGCAAGGACCTAGTTTGCAACAATGGCGGCAAATTCCTCCGAGATTGTCCCAATTTGTAGCACACAGGAAGTGGCTAGAGTTATATTAAGAGAAACTCCCATTTCCCTTCCTCAGCCTCAAGAAATATTAACGATCCCATCATGAGCTCCATACCCGGCAGAGTAGCTGTGCTGAATGGCGCCTCTCCTCCATCGCCCACCTCAGCCATGAGCCACGGTAGGAAGCCGGAGCCATGTGACCTCGGCGCCCTGTCCCTATATCTTACCAGCCAGTGTGCTCAGAACCCTTCCTGTCTAAAACAGGAACAATAATATCCATACGCCAGGGGGCCCTTTTTCCCATTAGTGATCAGGAGGCAATGTGGGGCTGTTGCATACAAGAGCAACAGATCTCCAAACCCCCCGAAGCCATACCGGCCCCCATTCATTGTTGATGCATCGCCCATGAGGCAAACACATGTATTGCATGTGACAAAGGTTATCCTTCTGTTGACCCCCCCCTTTCCCATGCTGTGATATCATCAAGTAGTGTGTGTCCCCTCCCAACATGCACACACACATTACACTTCCTTGGCTAATAGCAGCACAGAAACATCACAGAGTCACAACACAGGGTTAACTGAGCTAAGGTCTTACAGAGGGAACAGAAGAACTTAACACAGGGAAGCCCTTTTGGGCAGCTTGCCCATTTCAAGTGCAACATTTAGTTATGCCTAGAGGCTGATCTTCCTGGCGAATGTGGCAGGTATATGGGGTAGTCTTGGCTCAAGAAAAGCTGTCTGCCTGTCGCTCTTTCACCAGCTTCTCTTCTCAGCAGGCAGCTTCAGGATGTCTGTAAAGAGATGACAGGCTCTGCCATCGAATCTGACAGTGATGAACGTCTCTTGACAGACTGGGCAGTCTCGTGAAGGCCAGTCAGATAACATCAGAAATTCTCATTTTCAGCCTTGTTTATTTTTAAAAACCTGGAACTGGAAATGAAACAGCCCTGATTGGCTTGCAACCACATGATGGCTTGGTGGGCGGCATCAGTGAGGTAGTGCAGTATATGGGAGGTGGCGTGTGTCTTATATGTTTCTGCTTCTGCTGTAGAGTAAGTTTTTGGGACAAATCCCTGAATTCCTTGTTGCCTCAGTTTGCCAACCTATAAAATGGAGATAATAATGCTTCCCTACCTCTCAGGGGATACTGTGAGGCTTTCATAATCAGGGCCATGACTTCAACAAGACCTCGCTGCACAAGATGTCCCCCCTGTACCACACCCACGCTTGACATCTCGGTGGGGTTTCATGGAGCAGAAGGTTCTTTAGTCTGTGGAGGGAGTATCCCAAACAGGTCCCCAAATGCTAGGACAGCTTTTGATTCAAGGTGCTATGACTGACACACCCAGTATTATCATCACTGTCGACAAAACTGAGCAGTTGCTCCAGCCAGCTCCCCTTCGGACTGTCTTCAACCCACCACCACCCACCCCAAAACCAGAAGTGGTTTCTTTTGTACGACTGGAATTCTGAGAGTTGTATGTTCATTTTTTAAAACTCTAGAGCTCTTAGTTGTATCTTGTTCAGGTATTTCTTCTTCATGTGATGCTAACCATCTTAACTTAGTGTGTACAAGCTGAAAAAAGGTGAAAAAAACCACACAGAAAAATATGACTACACTGTAGACACTAGCAGTGAAGGTGGCAGTCCAGCCAGACTCCTCAGCCGCCTCCTTTCTATTGTGTTTGGAGATGTTGAAGCTCATGGAGCAGACATATTTTATAATAAAAACCTTGATAAAACACAAAAAGGATGGAAACGACGTTACTTCGACTCCTGCTGTGACTACTAAGCCAGTGTGATGCGGTCGTCACCGATGTCTCCTGGGGTTGGGGGTGTTTTCTTTGCAGAACCATATTTTTCGGCGAACCAGGCCCCTTGTTTTGTAGCGGAGCCCCTGGTCTAAATAATAAAGAATAGTAAAATGATTCAACACGTGGCTCTCTCTCTCTTGCTCTCTCGCTCTCTGGGTCATCAGAAGCAGAGGGGCAGCAAAGAGGGGGAGAGGAACTGGCCATCCCAGCAGAGGTATATTCTGTGCAGCTGTGCTTACTCTATGGGAGCATCACCCCAGTAGTGTCATTAGGAACAAATGGCACACTTTCCTCGACTTCCATGCCCACGCCCAACTGCCTTTATATTTTAAAATCTTCTCTGGTCGGATGCTCTCCTGCTTTGCTCCCCTGCTGCTGCTCGAGGAACACTCATCCAGGGATATCTTGTTTTTAAAGAGGGAGGGAAAGAAGCGAGGGCCGTACAAAGACCCGTGTCAGTCCTCACAGGTGGGAACCAAAGATCTGCACCGCATACACTGCAACGCACACCTTGGTATACACACAGCAAGCAAGGAACTGGCTCTTCCCTTGGCTCACACACTCCCTTTGCAGTAACAGCCTGTAACTTGGAGGGTTCTGTAAATTATCAGAACTGAGACCTATCGCAGAAGTAAGTCTAAGGATGGAGGGGGAGTTCTTCCAGGACAAATGGGAAGAGGGCCTCTTTCACTCTCATCTCTCTATATTATAAAAGCCAAATGGTGGTGGTACTCTCCAGAACATTCGACCCGCTCCGGAATTGGTTGGCGGCCTGGAGTGTCACTCACAGGGCGTCTGTCTCCACTGGCTGCATTGCTGCCTCCCTTGCCGTGGTCCCACCCACAGAGGCGGCACCGGGCATCTTGGCCTCACTCTCCTTGCAGCAGGTGGATGGGACAGACGCTCCAGCAGCCAGGGACCGGAGCCCAATCGTGCCACCACCATGGTCATCCTCACCCCATGGCAGGTCACCGGCTGGCCTGTGTATGGCCGGATGACAATGGGACAGGTGCTCCAGCAGGGGGGGCTCAGCCCGAGCCTACTGCCCAAGCCCAGCCACAGGTGGCCGGCCAGGCATCCGCCAAGGCGGACCGGCAGAGAAAAGCCTCTGGAGGACCCCACGTCGCCTTCGGTGTATCAGATACTAATGGGAAACATTTTCTGGGAGTGGGTTAATGTCCCATTGCTGCATCTGGAATCCACAGGCAGGAGATCCTTCTCAAGGGTCCCCCATTAATATGTTCTGGGGGAAGGACTTTCATTAACAAGTCCCAGTGCAGGACTTGCGAGTGCAGTATATAGTCAGCTAGACTGCTGTGATACTTGACATATGTGGGTGGAAATCTAACCACACCAGCATCTGGCACCTCACTGTACTGAGCCGAGGTGGGGATGGATTGCCTTCTGAGACACCCAGTGCTGATTTAGATTTCCATATCTCTTAGTCTATGCCAAGTCTATAGAAACCCAGACCTTATCACTGCTACAGCTACAAGCAGAAGATGTACAAGCGCATGCCTCCTCCATGGCGGTGCACAATCATAGCTGCCCTCAAACAACTGTTTGGCAGCATGCGGCATTTGGGGTCCCCTGCTCCTGCGGCACAAGGTTTCCAGAAGAAATACACTAATACGAAAGCAAAGGATTTCTATTCATAAAAGATAAGAGCTATTGAAACAGGGAAACAGAATAGCCCAGACTACCCATTCTTTCTTGGGGGCGGGCTTTTCCATTTTTGGTCATTTATAATGTAATGCCCACTAGGGTTGTCAGACTCCAGATGGGACCTGGAGTCTTCCAGAATTACAATTGATTTCCGAACCGCAAAAATCAGTTCCTGTGGAGAAAATGGCTGCTTTGGAGGGTGGAGTCTATGGCATTTTGCCCCACTGAAGTCCTCTCTTCCCCAAACCCTAGCCACTCCTAAATCTCCAGGAATGTCCCAACCCAGAGTTGGTAACCCTAATTGTCCACCCCCATGATACTGTAATGGAAAGCCTAATTTCAGAGCAAAATTTACAAGCATGGTCAGCTGCTTGGAAGGTAGTCTGCAGCCGAGTGGTCACATGACCAGGGAGGCAGAGAGAGAGAGAAGAGAGACTGATGTAATGGTTTTGGAATCTTCAGTTTTGAACTGGAGGGGGAGGAATGATTGAAAAAGGTTGTTAACGGCTGACTGCTGACCAGAAGAGGAAGGGGAGAAAGGGTGCTCTCAGATGGAAGAGAGAGAGCGTGGACCCTGTGAGCAGGTGAGGAGTTTAGTGATAGAAACTCCTGGGCTGATTTCCCACTACAGCTGCCTTAGGGTTGCGCCGCCATTTGCCCCGATACTATTTGTCAATTTCACACCCGAAGCCGCGGGGCTGCATTTTGACCCGCGGCTTCGCCCGATTTCCCCCACAGTTTCATAATCCTCAAAAAACAGGATCACGAAACTGTGGAGGAAATCGGGCAAAGCCGCGGGTCAAATGCAGCCCCGTGGCTTCGGGTGTGAAATTGACGAACAGTATCGGGGCAAACGGCGGCGCAACCTCGAGGCAGCTGTAGTGGGAAATCAGCCCTGGTGTATAACTCAGACACACATAGTGCTCCTCTACAAGAAATCCTGTTGGGGAAGGTTATACAGTTCTAGCTAGGGACCAACTGCAAGGGAAGCCATTTAAGGAGATGCTAGACTGTGGGAAAGCCTTCAATAGAACAGAGATATAAAAGATGGAGTGGGTAGGAAGGGTGTGGTCTGGAAGAAAACTAAAAGACCTAAGAGCAGTCCAAAGTTGAAGGAAGGAAGGAAGGAAGGAAGGAAGGAAGGAAGGAAGGAAGGAAGGAAGGAAGGAAGGAAGGAAGGAAGGAAGGAAGAAAGGAAGGAAGAAAGAAAGAAAGAAAGAAAGAAAGAAAGAAAGAAAGAAAGAAAGAAAGAAAGAAAGAAAGAAAGAAAGAAAGAAAGAAAGAAAGAAAGAAAGAAAGAAAGAACTGATTGACTCCCTATAGATAACCCTTTCCCCCTGGTGTTGTTTTAAATAAACTTGTATTTGTGCTTAAAGTGGAGGGTGTCATAAACCTCTGTGTCAAAGAGGGTGGGCTGACGGTACAGAGGGGGAAAGTGTGCTGAAAGTCCCCTGCAGTCACAGATACATATTCACTCACAAGCATGCATGCCCTGCTAATTAGCAAAGCAAGCCTGGCTCTCAAAGATTATTGGTCTCTCACGTTTTTGGTCAACACTCTTTTCATTACTTTCATTGAACCTTGTATGGTTGAAGCCATTACTGGAGTGGAGTAGACTGCCAACAGGAGGAGCCGGGCAGACTGAAATGACAGGGTGTCCCAAACAGTGACGCCCCCTCCCAGCGTCATGAATACAGGACACAAGGACATGACAGGCAATGTCAAGAACAGCTGATTTCCTTACTGGTCATTAAAGGGATGGGACTCAGTGGCTTTCCAGTGTCTGCAAGAAACAGGAAATCTGGTGAACCATCCAGAAGTGTGGCCACTTCTTTTTCATGAAACAAAAATAGAACCTATAGAACAATCTGTTAAGAAGAAAAGAGGTGCACCTATTGTTGATAGATGAAAAGCCACAAAGAGGATGACAAGATAATTATGGTTTATTGTGACATCTGCAAGGTATGTATGAAGCCCAAATTAATCTGCTCTGACAGATTGAGAAAAGGTAAAAAAAATCAGAAGAGACTTCTTTCTGAGCAAAGCACTGGTGAGTGAAAATGGACACCTGCTGTGCCCCAACGGGCTACGGGAAGAGAATAGCAAAGGGCTTAGAGTTTTGCTCATAGGTAAACCCGTGGAGCTGCCAAACATCCAAAACAGTGACTAGCAACAGCAAGTGAAAGTGATAAAAAGATAGCCTGGTTCATGTTGGTTGAGGATTATCAGTTATGCCAACGGATTAATGACCATGAGAATTCTCTTGCATATTGTCCAAGTGTTAAAAGGTTGAGAGACAGAAACATAGGAACTAGAAACAGATATGACCGTGATAACTGTTCCAGGTTCAGAATCTATATACTAACAGCCAAGACGCCCCCCTCTGTGTGGATATCTAAATCTGCACTTGGTGGGCAAAGAGATTTTCCTGCACACTTGGGGCAATCTCCACGTGTGCAGAAAAATCAGAAAAGTTAAAAAAACTATACGGGGATACTTAAATTCCCCCAAAAGTTAAAAAAAGCATTCCCTGCACATGCGCAGAGAATGCCCTGGGAACGGTTTATTTATTTATAATTTCGATTTATATCCCGCCTTGCCTGCAAAGGCAGGCTCAAGGCAGCATACAATAGTTTAAAATACAATAAAACATAAATAAATACAATATTATAACATTTCGAGTTACAAATAAATTACATAAAGTGCAGTAGAATCCATTTGACGAATTTCGGAGGTGGTCCGATGAAGCTAGGGCGGTGTCCGACATTGTTCTAGATGCCAGTAGCATGGGGGCCATAATAGTCCAGTTGTTAATAGCTCATTCACCAGTGGCGGCTCCTAATCAAAAGCCTGGTGGAAGAGCTCCATTTTACAGGCCCTGCGGAACTGTGAAAGGTTCTGCAGGGCCCTGATGTCTTCCAGGAGCTCATTCCACCAGTGTGGAGCCACCACTGAGAAGGCCCTTGCTCTGGTGATGGCCAATCTGGCATCTTTCGGGCCAGGGAGAGTCAGGAAATTTTGCAGCCTTGACCTTAGTGCTCTCTGGGGGATATATGGGGAAAGGCCTCTGGTAGACAGGCCCCCGACCATATAGGGCTTTAAAGGTCAAAACCAGTACCTTGAAGCGAATCCGGCATGCTATTGGCAGCCAGTGCAATGCCTCCAGCACAGGCTGTATGTGCTCTCGTATGGAGAGGCCCATCAACAGCATGGCTGCTGCATTTTGCACCAGCAATGTGGATTGCACCACATATGCGATGGAGAACACAGTCCTGTGATAATCTAAACAGACGAAGTACAGACTGATAGTACAAAGCACTTGAGCATGTCAAGGTGTATTATAACATACATCAGTGCTAAAGGAGATACTAATACACAAGAAATGGTAAGTTGTCTTTCAGGTGAAGGTGAACTTCTATCAGAATAAGAGTGAAGACGAAAACCTCCAGAATGACTCTTCGTTTCGCCTCTTCATCAGAAAAATACACATGTATACAACAATGCATATATCAACAAATCAATTTACACAAGAAAAGGATCCATAAAACATTTCCAATTAAATATTTTCATACCATACCTATGCTTGTCTAGTTTCATTCATACCATAGTTTAACATATCATGTACAGATCTTCTCCTGGTTTTTCTACCATAAATGTGCGGAAATATACAAACATTATCAAATTCAAATGCTCCATAATCAAGTTGTCCTGAGTAAAAACCTATTTTATATTACCATACTCACACATTCTTAGAACAACTTTTCACCCGGCGTGACTTAGTTCATGATGCAAAGTGCCTTGCCAAACCATTCCAGTATGCCCATTATTATACTCCAAGACATGACACAGTGTTTGCAAGGGTCTGATCCTGTCACATACTTACAACAATATTTGAAGGAACCCTAACAGAATTTACATACTCCCATGTTATACAACACATTACTTGTCAAACCACACATAACCTTTAACAATTATAATTATAATACAAAGAATACAAATGCATACAGATTATAAATACCAAAATACTGAATATCAACACCTAAAATCAATATATCAAACATACTACTAACAAGACTATATTACACACCTGGGACCTTATTAGCTCCTAAATCTTAAAGAAACGACACACCAATGCTAAGATTGACTTGAAGGGATTCTCTGCAAAGAGCTCTTCAAAAGGTTATGTGTGGTTTGACAGGTAATGTGTTGTATAACATGGGAGTATGATTATGGAGCATTTGAGTTTGATAATGTTTGTATATTTCGTCAGATTTATGGTAGAAAAACCAGGAGAAGATTGAAAGACTGAAGGTCAAAGAAGAAGGGGACGGCAAAGGATGAGATGGTTAGACAGTGTCATCGATGCAACGAACATGAAATTGAGCAGACTTCAGCGGACAGCGGAAGACAGGAGGGCCTGGCGTAATCTGGTCCATGGGGCCGCGAAGAGTCGGACTCGACTTTGCGACTGAACAATAACATACATGTGTAGGAATTTTTCTGATGAAGAGGCGAAACGAAGAGTCATTCCAGACGTTTTCATCTTCACTCTTATTTTGATAGAAGTTCACCGTCACCTGAAAGAAAACTTACTATTTCTTGTGTATTAATATCTGCTTTAACATTGATGTATGTTATAATACACCTTGACATGCTCAAGTGCTTTGTACTATCAGTCTGCATTTTGCACCAGCTGCAGCTTCTGGATTTGGGACAAGGGCAGCCCCATGTAGAGAGCATTACAGTAGTCCAATCTCGAGGTGACCACTGCATGGATCACCATTGCCAGGTCATTGCGTTCGAGGAAGGGAACCAACTGCCTGATCAGCCAAAGATGGTAAAAGGCTGCCTTGGCAGTGGCGGCTACCTGGGCCTCCATTGTTCAAGAGGCATCCAGGAGCACTCCCAGACTCCTGTTCCTCAGCGCTGGCACCAACAGTGCCCCATTGAAGGTCAGTAATGGGATCCCTACCCCCGACCTGCTCCGACTCAGGCACAGGACCTCCGTCTTCGTTGGATTCAATTTCAATCAGCTCAGTCTAAGCCAGCCCGCCATGTCCTGAAGCACCCGGCCTAGGTCATCTGGGGTAGAGTCAGACTGACCACCCAACAGCAGATATAGCTGGGTGTCATCTGCGTATTGGTGACACCCTAGCCTGTGCCTCCGGGCAATCTGGGCGAGGGGGCACATGTAGATGTTGAATAACATTGGGGACAGCACCGCCCCTTGGGGAACCTCGCACACCAGTGGGTACCTCTGGAACGTCTGTTCCCCAAGCACCACCCTCTGTCCCTGACCTTGTAGGAAGGAGACAAGCCATTGCAAGGCAAGCCCCTGAATCCCAGTGTCGGCGAGGCGGTGGATCAGTAACTGATGGTCGACTGTGTTGAACGCTGCCGACAAGTCCAACAGCAACAGTACTGCCATGCCGCCCTGATCCAGATGCCTCTGGAGGTCATCTGTGAGGGCAACCAGAGCCGTCTCTGTCCCATGGCCCGGATGGAAGCTGGACTAGAAAGGGCCTAGCATGGAAGTGTCATCCATAAAGCTCTGCCTCGCAGCTGTTGCTGGGGGGGAGGCTTGGTGGGCCCGGCGGCTGGGAGGTGCTCAGGCCTTGCTGCCAGTGCCGAGGGGGCGGGAAGCTTGGTGAGTCTGGTGGCTGGGAGCTGCATGGGCCTCACTGTCACTGCCAGGGGGAGAAGGTTTGGTGGGCCCAGCAGCTGGGAGCCACATGGGCCTTGCTATCGGGGCCAGCGGGAGGGAAACTTGGTGGGTCCGGCAGCTGGGAGCCGCTCAGGCCTCGCTGCTGGTGCTGGGGGGGTGTGAAGCTTACCTGTGGTCGCTTCCCCCTCAACCCTGAGGTCCTCCTGCTTCCGCAGGCTGGGAGCCACGGGGAATACTCCCCCACGAGTATCGCAGGTCCCTCTTCTTGTACAGATTCTAATGCCAAACTGGATACTTTTGTAGAATCTTAAGACTATAAGATTCATATGCATGTAACAAGTTGTTAGCCCTCATGATGGGCAGGGGGACCTGAAACTATACAAAGGAGAAAGGAGCTACACAGAGAAGTAAGTGATCCTTTATTTAGCAGAACGGCCTTTCTTTTTTATGCCTCCATATCTCCTGATAAGGAGCTGCGGTGGCTCAAGTGGTTAAGACACTGAACTGCAGGCTGTGGAAGGTCAGTAGTTCAGCAGTTCGAGTCCCGGGTGCCGCATGACGGGGTGAGCTCCCGTCTCTAGTTCCAGCTCCTGCCAACCTAGCAGCTCGAAAGCAAGAAATTGCAAGTAGATAAATAGGTACCACTTCGGTGGGAAGGTAACAGCGTTCCGTGCGCCTGGTGTTTAGTCATGCCGCCACATGACCACGGAAAACGTCTTCGGACAGCGCTGGCTCTTCGGCTTTGAACGGAGATGAGCACCGCAACCCTAGAGTCGGATTCGACTGGCTTTCGAGCAGGGGAACCTTTACCTTTATCTCCTGAACCCTACATTGATATTGTAAAGTGCTCAGGGAGTGTCAATAGGTGACAAAAGCAATATGCAAACAAAAATATGTATACTTGGTAGGAAAGACTGCAATCTTTACATTTACCAAGAAATAAGCCCCACTGAATTCAGCAGGATTTAATTCAGTAAACATATTTAGGATTATGCAATTGTAAGTCACTTTATGCAAATGTGCTTTCCATAATTTATCTTTATGTGCAGAATTCTGGTTTTCCTGATTCCAGAATCTGAAAATATTTTGCAGCAGAATTCTAGTCCAGGGGTGTATGAGCTGGCTGCAACCAAGGGAGGCAAACCAGGGTCTGCACAATGCAAAGACGGACAAAGAGAGGCTCACTTGGGAGATACAGAAAGGATCTGGCATCAGCAAGGCTTTGAAGCTTCACAGGCACAGAAGCTGTGGAAGGATCAAGCGGGTGAGTGGCAAAGGCATGGAAAGTAGGCAGGTCCAAGAATGCTCTCCACATACGGAGTTGAGCAGAATTGGTTCGAGGTGACAGGAAGCAGCATCCCGAGAGCAGCCAGCCTGGATTTATCACTGACATTAAGGAAGCGCAAGCATGCGTGACCTACAGCTGACCGTCTCTCCAGAGGTCTCATTAAACTCAGAGTTCAAATGGTTGGATATTGTGTTCAGTTTTTAAATGTTAAATTCAGGCTGCCTTATGGATACAAACAGAAGATAACCAGTCTGAATCCGACAGCCTAAGCAGCCCCCCACAACAACATTCCTCGAGTCTTCAGCAGCTTACTGGCGCCTTTTTTGTTTGGGGGGAGGGATAAAGAGGGGCTTTTACGGTTTTAGCCCTGATTATTCCCAAACAAAAGTTTGGGTCTTGGATGCCACTGTAAGTTTTCGTTTGTAGGAGAACAGCTGTGTAGAGCTACCCATAGAAAAGACACACAGGCTGGAGCGACTGACTCTTGCCGCTGCCGTGACCCCTTCGCATTCACGCTCAAGCAACACGCAGACACGGCATTTAGGGATGCATGTTGGTTGCAAACAGCAAAGGCTGCTTCCACGTGGTTTTTCTCCACCTTGGCTTCCAAACTGGGGCGATTTCTTTGGAACACCCGCACAACACCTCGCCCCAATCTTCTTTCCCCAGGTTTCCCCCATCCTCAATAACACTTTCCCAAACCTGCTTCACTCCCATCTTTTTTGGAAATGACGCAGTCCGAGTGTGTTAGTTTGTCATGCGGAAGGACTGGAATGTGCGCACCTTTAATAAAAAGGACAAGCTGGAGAAAAATAGGAACGTGAGCAGAAAACTCCTGCGTGTGGAAGCTCTGGCTGTCAGCACTTACGTGCCTCCCCATCTGCAGTGGCAAAGAAAGCAGTGTGGAGAATCCTGGCCACGTGAAAATTGCCTAGGATTGATACAAACAATACGACTTGGAGACAAATCATAACTCAATGGGGCAGCTCAAACTTGCTTTGCAGGCAGGTCCAGTCCTTGGCCGTTAAAATGCATCTTGCATGGCATCACAGAAAGGTCTCTGCCTCCTAACTAGGAGAACCGTGGCCCCTCGCGCCATACAGTCCTAGGCTCATGGAAAGGCAAATTAAAATATGCCTCAAAGAAGTTCTCTCCCACTGTCTAGAATGGGCCTAGAGGAACGCTTCAGGCCTCTGAGGGAACCATTGCAGTCCAGATTGCACTCTGTGGAAGAGATCCTTTTGCCCACTCTTTGGCACCAATGATTTGCTAGAATATGACTGAGGCGTACAAAGACTTAGCGGAACCACAAAGGCAGTCATGTAATTGTGGTGAACCTAGGATCTATCTGCATTTGTAGGACTCCCTCTCTGAAATGTAGGACTTGCCGTTGTGCCTCTGAGGTGTTAATACTTTCTCCTTCTTCCTGTACAAGCTCCCTCAAATATCTCCAGGTGGCAACAGCTGAGGCACCTATGATCAGTTTTCTAAAACAGAAGCTTCCTGTTTGGAAATCTCACATTTCATGATGATTTGCTCAGTTTCCAGACGTAATCTGTGTCAGAAGGGAGGCCAAGGGAAACCGAATCTTAGATCTCCCGAACAAATTGCAAAGAACAGACTCTGCCTGGCTTTTGGGGGAGACAAGAAGATCGACTTAAATTAACCTCATTCCCTCTACGGTGAGAGAATGAAAACGGACTAATGGGGGACTTTACGCTTCAGCAATGTGCTGATTGACTCTGAGGGCAAGCAGTTGATTTACTCACATCTTTTGAGGCTCTGGGAAGGGCAGTGAGTCAGAGATCTGCTTGCGTTCTTCTCCGAGGGAAAAGCAAAGACAACTTTTCTACGGAAGAACCAGACTTCTCAGGTCATCCTTCAAATGCCTTGACAGCCAAGGGGAGTAAGGGGGGGACAAGAACACTGTACTCATCAGTCATTCTAATCCTCATCTGCAGCCAGGGCTGGCCCCAGGTGTCTGGGCGCCCTAGGCAGGACAGCCTGGGGCGCCCACCCCACCGGGGATGCCAACCTCCCGGTGGGGCCTGGAGATGGCCCAGCACCCGGGAGAGCCGGGGAAGGGGCAGGCTTAGAAGCCCCCCTTCCTTCCCAGGGGCACCCAGGAAAGTCGGGGCTGCCAACGTTGGGCAGCCCGGGGGGCTTTTCACGGGGTGGGGGGCATTTTGGCGCCCCTGCAGGGTCGGCGCCCTAGGTGAGCGCCTAGCTCACCGAGTAGGCGAGCCGGCCCTGTCTGCAGCTCTCATAAATGGCCAGCCTGCATCCATTGTGCTACTTCCAAACGTTCACAGATGACTACAGCAACACATCCTATTCCAAGATCATCTGCAGGGGGGAAGCCACCTCTGCTTTTAACCTCCACGTCCCACTACCAAACCTAGCCTTTGGAACACAGACCGGTAAGAGGCTGACATTCCATTTCTCAGAGAGCTGGCTACAGATGGTGCATTGACTTCAACAGAGCTGTGCCAGTTGAGACCATCTGAAAAATGTTCCTGTTTGTATTCCTTCCCTACAAAGAATTGCCATGGTCATTTCACAACAATATGCCACCTTTAATATAGCCAGCATGACTCCCCCCCCCCGACAGAAATTGTACAGCTTTGAAGGGTTTTCCTAAAAGGAGAGGTAACAAACGGAGCGACTCTCCCTCTCTCTGTCATCTTGGTAACTCTGTTTACACCAAGCCCATCCAAAGGATGTGTATCTCACGGAGAGGGCTTCCTTTCTGCTGGGCAGCCTCGGGAGTACAGTCAGAAACAGCAGATGGGAACACAAGTGAGACGACTAAAACAAGATATGGAGCGTATCATGGCAGCCAAAGAACAGTTCACTTCTCGGCTCCTCTGCGGAAGAAATGCAGTGTTAAGTTGACCAGTCCCAGATGCCCCAACGCACAAGCAAGCTGAGAAGGCGGGTAAGATTCGAAACCTTCAGTACAGTTTTTCAGGGTCTGTGACCACCATCAGTCATCCTGGAATAAACTCCTAGAGCAATGATTCCTAAAGCAATTCCATGCAGTTCCTGGGATCCAATGTTTAATGAAAGAATGGCTTTCAAAAGTTATAAGTTGTGTTAAAATTTTATAAGTTGTATTAAAACATTTCCCATTAGATTTCTTTTGTGTTTCGTATATAATGTCCCAACTATGCCGGAGCCTGCGTGTTGAGTAGTTATGAAGAACGCACTGCTAGCAGGTACCAATCTCCTTAGGTAGCCCAGCCCAGACAAGGAAAACTTCTGCCACGTTATTGTGCCCTTCCTTCAAAGGGGTCGAGGTGGCACAACAGGTTCTCCCCCTCCCATTTGGTTCTCGTAACAACCTGGTGAGGTAAGTTAGGCTGAGACGTCTTCTGCACCAACAGCTCTCCCTGGCTCTTGCATCTCTATTCCTCCACCTCTTCGGCTGGTTTCTGCAGTGGCATTTGCAGTCCAAGAGGTTTGCTCCCCTTTGTGGCGCAGCAATGGAATTCCTGGGAACAGGGAAGTCTGATGCTGCACTGCAAGGGAAAGACAAGTCTCATTTTTGCCTCTCGCTTTTTGCCGGAGCGGGGAGAACCGTTGGTGTGGAAGACATCTGGGAGAGCGTGGTTGGCCAAAGGTCACCCAGTGAATGTCATGGCAGAGTGGGCATTTGATTCCAGGCCTCCCCAGTTTTAGGTAAAGGTAAAGGTAAAGGTTCCCTTGCTCCAAAGCCAGTCGAATCCGACTCTAGGGTTGCGATGCTCATCTCCGTTTCAAAGCCGAAGAGTCAGCGCTGTCCGAAGACGTTTCCGTGGTCATGTGGCCGGCATGACTAAACACCAAGGTGCACGGAACGCTGTTACCTTCCCACCGAAGTGGTACCTATTTATCTACTTGCAATTTCTTGCTTTTGAACTGCTAGGTTGGCAGGAGCTGGAACTAGAGACGGGAGCTCACTCCATCTTGCGGCACCCGGGTCTTGAACTGCTGAACTACTGACCTTCCACAGCCTGCAGTTCAGCATCTTAACCACTTGAGCCACCGTAGCTCCACTCCCCAGTTTTAGTCCACTGTTAAACCACACGCAGCTCAGTGAGACATTACACAGAACAGAGACACACACGTGAATGGGAAAGGGAGAGAT
This sequence comes from Gekko gecko, assembly GCA_029375565.1. Lineage (NCBI taxonomy): Eukaryota > Metazoa > Chordata > Lepidosauria > Squamata > Gekkonidae > Gekko > Gekko gecko. Next base: position 95,811,006 of record JAPDNY010000003.1, on the reverse strand, counting down.
AAAATGGTCCCATCTTAATCGTGGCTGGATGGTCCAGTGCGAAGACAAAGAACGCACTGCAGGCATCCTTCTGCCAGTGAGCTAGCTGACAGTTTTTCAGCCTCCGGCTCACACATTTTTGTCTTAGGAAGGACGGCTCCAGAGCAAACTAATTTATGCAGTAGCCAAATAGCTCACTCAGAACCTTAATGCCAATAGCCCACAAAGCAGAAGTCTTGCTCACAAGACTCCACAGCTTAGAAGAAGCATTGCCTCCCCCTCCTGCTGCTGCTGCTGAAGCAGTGCAAGTTTACCAGGTTCACCAGGTCCTCTTTCTCTTGCTCTCCTGACACCCATCTCTCACTGGAAGAGCACCGGTATGAAGATTTCTCATGCGGAGAGGAGTGCCGGGCCAGTCACCCTGAGAGACTCAGACTGAGGCATGCCTGGGCAGGAGGCGAGGGGCTACACAAAGGTGGCTTCCCCGGAAAGAGACTCAAAACAGGAGATACAAAAAAAGGTACCGTAAATGCTCGGGGAGAGAGGAAAAGGGAAGAGTATACGGTGAGAACAAAAATGAGTAATGCTGGAACGCGATGCCGCTCTGAGACTCTCGCACGGTCTCCGACTGGCCTGCTGCACCAGCTACTGATGAGACCCGGCTCCGGCACGAAGGGGACTGACGGGGCAGAGACTTCAGGCAATGAACGAACAGCAGAGCACCGGTGGAGGGTGACGGCAAATCATCTTTTGGAAAGCTCTCCTATGAGAAAAACTCTCCAAAAATAGAAAACCATCACAACAAGCGGAGAGAGAAAAGTACAACCGTGCTCCCTGCTGTTCTGATTTTCAGCTTCCCCTGAGCTTTTTTATGCAAAGAAACATTCAGAGGACTGCACCCACACGTAGCTGGACATTGCACTCCCGGGGCACTCCTCGCCATCACCTGCCTTTGGGTTTTCCCGGACTGACAACGGACTCCCTTTGAGTAGCTGCTACAGCACACCGATGGTGCACAGAGCCACCCAACAGTGCATGAACACAGCCCTGGAAGCCACTGCGGGCATTCTGAAGCAGTATAGGCCATTTCGCCATCTCCGGGATCTGCACCTGCGCCGACCTCTGCGCATATCGGGCCTTAGTCATGACGACACCTGACTCCAGATCCCAAAGGTGTGTGCATGTCGCGAAATGAGACTAGCTCTGCCGCCAATCAAAATGCCACGCAGAGACAACACAGACGAGCATTATCGGGGCCCTCCAGTCTTCCCAAACTGAAAGATTTCTACACACACACACACACACAAATGGTGCCACTGACTTCAAATACAATCATCAGCTTCCCCAGATTTACGTGGGTCACCGTGTTGGTCTGTAAGGCAGCAGAACGAAGTTGGAGCCCAGTTGGGGCACCTTGAAGACCAACCACGTTTTACTGTGGGGCAGGTATCGGAAGAAGCGTGCCGGCACTTCTACCCTGCAGTAGTAAGGCTTTATTGGTCTTAAAGGTGCCCGACCAGGCTCAGACTTTGTCCCCCAGATGTGTTTTTCATCCCAAGTGTACTAATGGCCGGATTTAGTGTGATTATGAGAGGCAGCACCCCACAATAAGCACCCAGGGAATCATCTTTAAAACACAAAGCTTTTGAAAATATAAAGCTGGAGGCTCATTACATGACCTGTTATCGTGCCCCACTTGTTTAAAATTTGAAAATCAATATGAAAATCAGCTTTAAAATGGGGACACACCACGGTCCACTCCTTAGTTGTACTCCTGAGAGCAAGACAAAGATGCCCTGCGCAGACACCCGCTCAAGTGGGCACTCGGGGAGCTGGAAGGGAAAGGATGCGGGGCCAACTCCCTGCCTCCACCAAACTGCAAAGTGGCTTGCAGAGCCAAGTTTGGTGCAGTGGTTAAGTGCGCGGACTCTAACCTGGGAGAAGCGGGTTTGATTCCCCACTCCTCCACTTGCACCTGCTGATGTGACCTTGGGTCAGTCACAAGCTCTGGCACAGCTGCCCTTGAAAAAGAGCAGTTGCTGTCAGAGCTCTCTCAGCCCTGCCTACCTCAGAGTGTCTGTTGTGGGGAGGGGAAGGGAAAGGAGTTTGTAGGCCACTCTGAGACTCCCTTGGGTAGTGAAGGGCAGGGTATAAATCCAATCTCTTCTTCTTTGCATGGGAAGAACATGCAGAGAAAGTGCTTGTGCCCACACCCTCTCACCATGATCAGCAATGTTCCAAAACCAGCATTGCTGATCACGGGGAAGTGGTGTCCATACAGGCACTTCCGTCACATGCTTGCTCCATGCAAGCCACTGGGCAATCATGTGGGGAGGCAGTGGGTGGCTCCAGCACACTCATGCCTGCGGTCCCTCCCCACACGATGACTGTCCACGGGCATGGGACACCTACACAGGGCTACAGTGACAGCAGGCCAGGCTCTGCAAATCTTGCAGTTCCACGGATTTCTATGGGCTGAGCCAGCTATCAGGGCCACAGAGCAGCAGGTGTCAAGACTGAGCAGCAGCATTCAGCAAAATGGCTGAGGAATGTGCAAGGATCCAAAAAACTCCATCCATATTTCTGGATACCAACAGGGGACCTCTGCAAGTAAGAATATGCCCAGAAAAGCGTTTTATAGGGTGCGTTTAGACAGCGTGCTGGAGCGGTTTAAACTGCTCCGGCACAATGCGTTTTTTTTTTAAACTGGAGAATCGCGATCACACTCACCTCCTCCTTCCGAGCTCCCCGCCGTCCTCCTGCAGGTGGTGGGGGGGGGTTTCCCCTCTCCTTTGAGCATGCGCACAGGCAGCCCTCTCCCGAACAGGAAGTTTGGCGGGTGCGCAGAAGAGCGATCTCAACAGGTCCCTTTAAAGTTTAAATGAAGACTCCTTTTTAAAATGGCCTCCCCGAGATCCTGGACCCCTCTAAATGCCTAAACTAGGCACCAGTGAAGCTTTTCTTTTTTTAACTTAAGTGCGGAGCTCCGCTCAAGCGCACATCGCTAAGGAAAAAAAATGGCGGACTGAAAGCGGAAGCCGGAGGCAGCTTCCCAGAGGGGAGGGGGGGTTGAAGCACCCAGAAGTGGCTGGATGGAGCGATCAGACAGGGAAAAGTGCGGCTTGAAACGGAGAATCATGGAAAACACCACTTGGGTAAGTGGTGTCAAAATACTCCGTTTCAAAGGGGGGTTGCTCCAGAAAGTGACGGCTGGGGACGGTGGGCAGATGTTGGGCGTGTGAACGCGCAGGTAAAAGCCGTTTCTGAGCCGTGCCGAAAACGGCTCAAACGGCCCGTCTGAACGCACCCATAGATCAGCTTCCCCTCTGATGGCCAATTCTGTCAGGAGGGCTAGTTTAGCACCCACATGACACAAGTAGCTAGGGTTGCCAGGTCTGGGCTGGGAAATACCAGAAGAGGGCGGGGTTTGGGGAGGGGAGGGGCCTCAGCATGGTCCAAGGCCACGGAGTCCACCCTCCAGAACAGCCATTTTCTCCAGGGGAGCTGACCTCTGTCAGCTGGAGACCAGTTGTCAAAGCGGGAGATCCCCGGGCCCCACCTGGAGGCCGGCAAACCTACAAGCAGCTGCATGCAGGGCCACAGCCAGAAAGGGAAGATGTCGATGTCCACGGTTGCCTTCCAGCACCAAGCTAATGCTGGGCAGGTCAAGGCAGAGCTCCAGAAGTGCTGCCATCAGCCCTGGGGCTCTGCTTGCTCCAACGGCTGGCAAGACGTCTGCTGGGTGGGGGGGATACTCTGAGCTGGCCCTGCCCACCAGCAACACGGGCACCTTTAATAACGGAGGGAACTTCTCATGGCTTCTTCCCAAGACATCAGCTGACGACAACAGCTCACAATCTGTTCCTCTACACCAGCCCCACAGCGAGGGGATTTGAGTGGGGGCCGCCAGCTAATAAAATCAGAGTTAATTGAATTAACTTTAAATTGATCAATGGGACTCCTTAGATGCTGGCCTTCCCCCAAGGCAGCGCTGCAGCCCCGCCAGGCTCTGGGGCAAGTGGAGGGGGGTGATGCCCAGCAAGGGCACGTGGGCCGCTCACCACCAGGCGTGCTGCTCTGCTGGCCAGGCAGTAAGGAGTGGCCACCGCTGCAGGAACATCCTCGGCAATGCCCAGGCACCGGGGGGCGGGGGGGAGGCTGCCTCCTCCTCCTCCCTCTCCCCCCCCCAGTCCCTGAGAACTGCCTAGACCCGCCCTGGCCTGCACACACGGCATCCCTGCTCAAGTTGCAAAGCCAGGCAGGGCAAAGCAGGTGGAAGGCAGGGTCATCCAAGGGGGGGGTGGCGGGAGAGGAAGAGATCCAGGGGAGGGAGTGGGAAGAGGCAGCCAGGGGGGGCCTGGGCTAGCCCGAGAAGCTGACCCGCCAGTCCACCCGCCCACCACGGCACCACCGAGCAAACCAGGCACCTCCTGCTGCTTGGGGCTGCAGCCGCCTCTGTTCTGGGTGTGACCGGCTACCAGGGCCCCGCCAGGGTTGCCACCGCCGCTGAGTTCCGGAGGCTGGGAATGGAGCGAGGCCAGTCGGGAAGTGACCGAGGCACTCAGGCTGCTCAGTTGTCTGGCAGGCAGGTTGGGGCACTTTGGTGCCAGCCCGGGAGGAAGGGGCCCAGAAAAAATGCTGGGGGACCGGGAACCATGGGCCCCATGTTAGCTACGGGCCTGCTCTGAACTTCAATCCCTGCCCCCCCCCCAAAAAAAACAAAAAAAGTCCCTCCACATTCCTATTAGAAGTAAAGCACAAAACTTTTAGTTTTGCTTTGTAACCAAAATAATGATAGTCTGCATATCCTGCTTGTAAATTTGGAATTGCTAGGGAAGAATTCCCAACATGCACTGCAGGGGGGGGAAAGATCAAGATCAGAGAGGGAATCATTCCCTCTGTAAGTAGGGAAGAAGAAGAAGAGATTGGATTTATATCCCGCCCTTCATTACCCAAAGGAGTCTCAGAGTGGCTGACAATCTCCTTTCCCTTCCCCTCCTCACAACAGACACCCTGTGAGCAGTGTTCCCTCTAAGCTGAATTAGTGTGAGCTAGCTCACAGTTTTTTAGCCTCTGGCTCACACATTTTTGTCTTAGCTCAGGAAGGAGGGCTCCAGAACAAACTAATGTATGCAGTAGCCAAATCGCTTGCTCACAACTTTAATGCTAGTAGCTCACGAAGTAGAATTTTTGCTCACAAGACTCCGCAGCTTAGAGGGAACACTGCCTGTGAGGTAGGTGGGGCTGAGAGAGCTCTGGCAGAAACAGCTCTTTTTCAAGGACAGCTGTGCCAGAGCTTGTGACTGACCCAAGGTCACATCAGCAGGTGCAAGTGGAGGAGTGGGGGAATCAAACCCGGTTCTCCCAGATAAGAGTCCCCACACTTAACCACTATGCCAAACTGGCTCTCCACACCAAACTGGGGCACCCCCTCAGACAAGACCAGGGTTCCTGCAGGCTATGGGGACCTCCCAGATATGCAGGGAAAGATGACTTTGAACACTTTAAAAAGAAGACAAATCCCCCGTGAGGAGGACGGCCTCCGGGAAGCAGGGGGTGCAGAAGGCAGGTGTCAGCTGAAGCCGGGGGGCGGGGGGGGAGAAGTAGACAGATGGAAGGTTGCCCCGCTCAAGCCCTTATTGTGCCTTGGAAGGGAAGAGCCTGGGTCAAGGTGAAATTCCCCCATCGTTTATTCTCCCCAGCCAGCAATTCCTTGCAGGCCTCCAAACTGAAGTAATAAAAATGCTTGGCATTCATATAGCATCGTCAAATGTTGAAAACACTCATCTTAACATTTGCAACAACCTTGAAACACAGGCCACCATCATTATCACTGTAATAGAGGAGAGACGGGCTAGTACGGCTTGCCTTGGGCTGCCTAATGAGTGCACCGCACAAGCGATATGTGAAGGAGGGATTTCCTGAGCCCGTAGCTCAGGCTGTCAGACACACTACACTACACTCATAAGAACATAAGAGAAGCCAATGTTGAATCAGGCCAGTGGCCCATCTAGTCCAACACTGTGTCACACAGCGGCCAAAATATACCAGGTGCCATCAGGAGGTCCAGCAGTGGGGCCAGGACACCAGAAGCCCTCCCACTGCTGCTCCCCCCTCCAGCACCAAGAATAGAGTGCATCACCTGCCCCAGACTGAGAGTTCCCATAGCCACTGATGGACTTCTGCTCCATATGTTTATCGAATTCCCTCTTGAAACTGTCCATGCTTTTTCTCAGGAATGGAAACTCTAGAATATTTTATCCCTGCATTCACAACACTAGAAACAGCTCCTCCTGAAACGAAAAAGGGTTTCAGCTCTGACCACAGTTATACATAGATAATGGACTTGAGTATTTCTTAAGAAAGTGGAATGCAAGCCTTAGAGATCCATAGTCACGTGAACATGTACAAACATACAGCCATGCGAGGGGCATGATGAGGGTGGCTGAAATTAAATCCAGACAAGATGGAAATAATGAAGATCAGCAAGCCTTGTGACGAGGGGGAGGGAGGGGACTGGAGCACCTGTCACAGGTGGTGTTCCAGTCCTGCTGGACACACAGGGTCAGAGCCAGAAGGTGTCCTTCAATTGGTCTGTGAGCCTTGGCACTCCGGTTGCCACGGCGGCCACCAGTGCTCCCCACCAGCTCCATTTTGGCATTTTCTCTTGGCTCAGTCTGTGATTTGTGCCTTTACAGTTTCCAAGTGAGAATGCTACAGTAGTTATGCAGTGTCATATCATCAATGATGGCAGACGGGAAACGGAGACAGCATAAAAAAATCACAACCCACTTTCTGAGGGGGACAGGCCAGCAAGAGCACCGGACACCAGTGCCCCAGCACTGGTCCTGGCTCCCTATGGCCTTCCAGCTTTCACATTAGGTGTTAGTTAAAATTTATAAGCATCACATGGAGTGCACGACTCGTTTCTTATCACGACTGCCAAGATTTTTCGCAGAAGCACTCTTTCAAGCCTGCCATTCAAACCGGGGTTGCGAGGGCACACATGCACACAGATGCATTCTTGGGAGTGGTGTCCTGACAGCAGACCCAGAGCAAAGCAAGTCCTTTTTACTTTGTTTTTGGTGTCCAAAAACAGAGTAAAATTAGAAGGTTCTGTAACGGATAAATGACCGTGGACTGTGGTCTACACTTCTGAGAAAAACTTACTGCAAGTCGGTTCCTGTTATGTAATTTTTGCACTTCTTAATGTGTCATGTTAAGAAGAGGAGGAGGAGGTTGGATTTATATTCCGTCCTTCACTACCCAAAGGTGTCTCAGAGCGGCTTACAAACTCCCTTCCCTTCCCCTCCCCACAACAGACACCCTCTGATGTAGGCGGGGCTGAGAGAGCTCTTGACAGAAACTGCTCTTTTTCAAGGACAGCTCTTGTCAGAACTATAGTTTGCCCAAGGCCATCCAGCCATGTGCAAGTGGAGGAGTGGGGAATCAAACCGGGTTATCCCAGATTAGAGCCCGCGCACTTAACCACTGCACCAAACTGGCTCAGAGCGGCTTACAAACTCCTTTCCCTTCCCCTCCCCTCCCCACAACAGACACCCTGTGAGGGAGGTGGGGCTGAGAGAGCTCTTGACAGAAACTGCTCTTTTTCAAGGACAGCTCTTGTCAGAACTACGGCTTGCCCAAGGTCATCCAGCCAGGTGCAAGTGGAGGAGTGGGGAATCAAATCCGGTTCTCCCAGACTAGAGCCCGCGCACTTCACCACTACACCAAAACAATACTTATGCTCTGCTTCAGCTCTTTCTGGTTGATTCCAATCCTTTACAGTCCTATTGTGTTGCCTATTGAATGTCCCATTTTGCTGACTCTCCTGGCTCACTCTGTGTACCTCTGCCTGGCATCCCTGTGAGGAGGAGCGGGCGGGGGGGATAAATAAATAAATAAATGGTCTTTGGGACAGGGCCAAGCAGAAATCAAATAAATAGAACTCAGTGATATTCAGGTGGAGAACAGTAAAAAAAACCTGCGGATTTCATAGTTATCAGCAGGAGTTTTCTTCTCCCTTACTATAACATTTTACCACCCTTGTGCATTCAGTCATTCTCCATCGCAATGGCTCTCCTGCACTGGTTTTCCTTGTTTAAAGCATTCCTTGACTGAATTCTTCAGTCCTGACTTCCTTGTTCCTCTTAACAAGTAGCAAATAAGACCATTTGTGCAGTAGTGAAACCCAAAGTTTTCTCCTTCTTAGCCTGCATTTCAAAGCTCGCTAAAACGGAGGATTCAAAAAATGCGGGACAAGAAGGAGAAAACTTCGGGTTTGCACCTGGTGAGGAAAAATCTACTGCGGAAAATTTCGTATAACACGCAGTTTTAAAAACACCAATGTGGAGAATTTCGCTACTGTGGAAATTATCTATGTGAGACTTTATCAAATATTGGAGGCATACATGAGGTATGCCTCCCCTATATATAGCCGGAACTGCTTTCAAGTCCTTTAGAATCTATATAATATCTTATTAAGAAAATACAGGCTTTGTACAAGATTAAAATCAAGTTACCAGCAAAGCTTCTCATTGTCGAAGCCACCTAACCCTTCTTCCCAGTTGTTGAAATGGGACCCACCAGTGAGTCATGGGAGATGCCTGTGGGTTTGCAGGCTTTTTCCCTGCAGACGCTGGGGACGGTACAGAACAGGGGGTTTGTGAGAGTCCATTTCCAGGTTAGAAGCTGGAACCAGTGATGGCTACCCAACATGAAGAAATTCCACGGGTGAGCTTTCAGTGAGAAGAAACAGAGAAAACACTGACCCAGTTGGGATCGGATATATAAATCTCAACCTGGCTGTTGCTAAGCATAGAGTCAGCTATGACAAAATGCAAGCCAGGAGTTCCAGCAGCAGCGTACAGAGGAGAATTGATGGACTTGCACACAAAATTAGCCTCACCTGCTGCAGTAAAAGCAATGGGGCTGAAAAAGGTGTCAGTAGTTCAGTGGAGTTCTGTTGTGTACCGCACCATGGGATTGCCAGGCAGAAGCCGCACGAGGCACACAGAGAGATGTGAGCAAAGATCTACGATGACAGAGTTCTCAAAACCATGGGGATCGTGTGGCTGGATTAAATGAGAGTGTGAGAACATTTTGTATGAATCAGCCTTTTGTAACCAGTCCAAGAGAGATGAGTGAAGGTGATACTTCACATTCCGTCACACGACTTTCAAAAGATGAGATACTTCCTCACACTCTCAGAAACTACATAACTGATGGGGGAGGACGGGGTCGACTGTACACAGAGAAAGAAAAGAAGCAGTTTCGTTTTTAATGGCAACCAGCCGGTAAACCAGAAATAAACTGCAATAAAACGGGAATACATCACATCAAAGTCCATTATGCTCTGAAAAGCATCCAAGACAGAGACACTTGATCGAGTGTGTTAACGTTGGCTGTGCTGAGGCCGCAAGATGCCACGCCAATATCGCTGTTGAGACTGAGAGCCTGAACACGGCGGAGCCAGTCCAGTGGCAGACTGAACACAGCTGACACACAAAGAGGTGTGCTCTGGAAGAGAGGAAGAAAAGCAGGCGGAGGAGTGGTGGTGAAGAGACGGAAGGAAGGAAAAGGCACGGAAGACAACGGAGCTCTGATCGGAGAGAGGCAAACGAAAGGGAGGGATCAAAAATAAATAAATAACACCAATGCCTGAGAAACTCGTTTCCTCCCCAGGTGTCATAATTTAGTCTGCAGCACATTTTAAAAATAGCCCCCAGTCCACCCAACAGCTTTGGTCTCCTGCTTTTGGAGCAATCTCCCTGAGAATGTGTGAGTCCTCCCCGCCCCTCTGCACTGCCACCCTCTGCTTCCACTTGATGTGCCTTTTATTGCTTAGATTTAGTACAAATCTAGCCCACGAGCCCCCACAAGAATGCATCTGTCACCCCTGGAAACAGGAGAAACTCCTGCGGCTGCCACCCCTCTACCCAAGATCCACACACGCCTTGCAGTGGCCCAGGTCATACCAGCTTTTGCTTCTGTGTCCTTTTAAGGGAATACAAAGTCCAGGAAAGCGGCAGGGTAATGCACAAAGCTCCTTTCCCACCATACAAAGAGTGGAGGCAAAGCTCTTTCCAGGACGGACAGCTCGACACAGACAAGGTTTTCACAGGAGCTTCTTTTCAAGCCTAACAGCTGGATGGAACAGCCCAAGGGGGATAAAAATTCCCGGGGTTTTGTTTTTTAAAACAAGGTTTTACGTTCACACTCACAACCCTGCAGCCCTCTGGGGCTCGGAGTTCAAGGGGGGAAATAAATAAATAAATAAACAAGATGGCTTTATCCTGTCTTGTTCTTGAGTCGGATTGTAGCATGCCGGACAACCAGGATGGAGACCACCCACAGGTACCAGACTGTCATGGCATCACATTAAGGTCTGATACTTGGCTTTCACCATGATGTGACCATCATCCATGCCTTGAGTTAGGGACAAAGGACAGTCATTTCAATGCATGGGCACAATGGAACGATTCATCATGAAAACAATTTACTCCACCCAAACCCCACGGATTAGGCCAACGGCGTGCAAGACACAAAGATTACCCATGGATTTTACTAATATATAGCAATCCTCTTTGCCGGGACGGCCCGCGGTTCCAGAAGAGAGACGGCAAACCTTCTGAGTAGGCGTCCCGTGTCCTTTACAAAAGGTTGGTAACTGGCACGGTGGACAGTTTCCTCTGGTTCCTTAGGCCAAGGACCGTCGGTGCCCAGCTCCCAACTGCGAGGAGGGCAGAAACAGATTCCTTAGCCAACCAACATCCCCCTGACTTTCCTGAGCAGCAACCGGACCATCCTGGCCTCTGTTTCATGTCTCTTCCGGAGAGCACTCCAGGGCCGAGTAGCTGCCCTCGCCATCGTCCAGGAGGGAAGAGTCGTTCTTCATGTTGGCCTGCAGCGCTTCCGACTCGTTCTCCTCCTGCTCCCGGAGCCGCTGGAGCCGCTCCTCCCGGGCCTCCAGGAACTCCTGGGCCCCTTCCCCCACCACCATGACGGTGTCGGCCACGCTGGGGGGCGCCTCCACGGGGTTGTGGTCGTAGGAGAAGACGCGGAGCCGCTGCAGGGGCGTCAGGTCGGGGAAGCGGGTCAGCTTGTTGCGGTCCAGGTCGAGGATGTGGAGCTGGGTCATGCGGAGGAGGGCCTTGGGGAACTCCTCGAAGCGGTTCCCGTAGAGCCAGAGGCCCCGCAGGCCCCTCATGCGGGGCAGGCCGCCGGGCAGGGTGCGGAGGCGGTTGTCGCCCATCTGGAGGGACTGCAGGCCGGGCATCTGGAGCAGGGCCCGGGGGAAGTGGTACAGGTAGTTGCTCTCAATCCAGAGGCAGCGCAGGGCCCGCAGGCCCGAGAACTCGGCGGGCAGGCCGAAGAGGCGGTTGCTGCCCAGGTAGAGGCGGGTGAGGCGCGGCAGGCGGCAGAGGGCGGGCGGCACCTCCTCCAGCTGGTTGAAGTCCAGGGCCAGGATGCGCAGCTCCCGCAGGCCCGCGATCTCCTCCGGCAGCGCCCGGATCCCCGTCCCGCTGACGTAGAGCTTCTGCAGGCCGCTCAGGGCGCACACCGGGCCCGGCAGGCGGCGCAGGTGGCGGCCCGTCAGCTCCAGCGCCTGCTCCCCGCCGCTCAGCTGCTCCTCGCACCCTGACGGCAGCCGCGCCTCCCGCCCCGACGAGCCGCCGCTCCCCATCCTCACCGCCCGCCGCGGCAGGAGGCACCGGGCGGGACCCCGGCCCCAGGAGGAGGACGAGGACGAGGACGAGGACGAGGAGGGCCCCGCACAGCCATGGCCCACCAGGCCCGACCCCGCCGCCGCCGCCGCCGCCGCCCGGGCTCCGGAGCAGGACCCCCCGGCCAGGGCTGGAGACGCCGCCGCCCCGGGCCTCCCTGGAGGGGGCGCCCCCGCAGAGCAGCACCCCGGGCGGGCGGGCGGGCCGCCTCTTCCTCGGCCCCGGGGCTGCTCCGGCGCTCCTCGACGGCGGGGAAGGGGCGACGCTCCCGCTCTGCCTCCCCGTCCCCAGCCGGGGCTGCTTCCGCGCCCGCCCGCCCGTCGGTCCAGGCGCGGCGCTCGGCCTCCCGGCGGCTTCTGGCTCCTCCGGGGCTCCCCGCGCGGCTCTGAGCGCGGCTCCCGCACACGCAACCCGGCGCCTAGCGACTCGTCTCCATGGCAACCCCCCACGCGGGACGGCCCGCCTATGGCAGAGCCGAACGGGGCGGGGCGGGGCGGCGGCGGCGACGTGTTCCTCCTCCTCCTCCTCCGTCCCGGCCGCGCCCTCTCCCCCCCCGCGCCCCCGGACCCGCCCGCCCGCCCGCCCGCCCGAGCAGGGCCCCCGTGGCCCCTCCTTGGCCACGCCCACGAGCTCTGGCCCCGCCCCCTCCCAGAGCCCGCGCGGCGTTCCAGAGGCGGCCTTCCCGCGGGGCCCGTCGAGGGTGTGGCCCCGGGGAGGAGCGGAGCGGAGCGGAGCGGCGGGACTGACGGCGCTCCCTGCCTTTGGATGCCCGCCTCGTGCCAAGGGCCGCGCCGCCTCCCCCGGCCGCACGTGGGGCTCCCCCCCCCGGGCCTCGACCGGCAGGCGCCCCCTCGCCCCCTCGCCCCCGGCACGGAGAGACCGCCGCGAGGGGAAGGGCCGGCCGGCGCTGCGGGGCCAGGGGGCGGGGGGGGGAGACGAGAGAAGAGGCGGAGAAGAGCGAGACCTCCTGGACGCCGGTCCCAGATTCACCATTCAGCGGACCAAGCACGTGCTTCGGGCACCCGGGCCAGAGGGGGCGCCACCAGGTTGGGGAAAGGGTGGGGAAAATGCCTTTCAGGTCATGAAGATTGGGACTTTGATGCATTTAACTTGTGGAACATTAAAATAGATTGTTGTCTTGCATTTTTGTAGAACTTGATGTAGCCAAAGCTTGGCTTAGTTTGCACAGTATATTGTGTTAGGATATGAATAAATTTTTGTATGGCTGCAGCCTGCATGGTGTATCTGGTCAGACAGGTCAACCACTCAAATGGACTGCTGGGTCAGTGTGGAAAGGGGGGGCACCAAGATGGGCCAGTGCTGCTTAGGGCACCTGGGAGCCTTAGTCCTCCCCTGCAGACAGGTCAACAACTGAAATGGACACTGGGTCGGTGTGGAAAGGAAGGGGGGGCACCAAGACGGGTCAGTGCTTAGGGCACCAGGGAGCCTTCATCCACTCCTGTGAGTCCCGCTGCAGTCAGTCAGACTCCCTGCAGGTAGAAAAAAAGCCATGTCAGGGAAAGGTTGGGCTGAAAACCTCAGGCCTGCTAGCTGCGGGGCCAGCTTTCAGTAACTTTGTTCCCACCTCTGCAGCATGGTGTCCACTGTCCAGGACAAGCTTGACTTTGCTTGTGCCACTCCTGGTGCTCCTGCTTTCAAGCCTCAAGGCAGGAGTGACTGGAGGGACTACAGTTGCTCTGAAAATCTTACCATTTCCTTTGGGGCAGGCAGGCTAAGAGCAGTCTGTCTCGCTGCTCAACTGCTTCCAAGGCAAAAGCTCTTATTCCCAAGACACCCCATTCTGCACCCAGCCACATGGGAATAATTCCATATTAGTGGGACTTGCTTCTGAATTAACACAGAACAGACACAGAGCTGTAAAGTTCCCATCCTGAGACAGTCATAGGCCAGTTATGAGAACACCAAACGTTGGATCTTGTTAGCAGAAAGAAGCCTAGAGAAAATTGCTCTTCCAGATCTGAGTGCATTTCTTGGAATACTTAACCCCTGTAGCAACAGTAAAAGCGTCTAGGGATTATTCTCGGTTTTGCACCAGAGGTGTGTTCTCAACCGCTTGTGAGGTTGAATCTACTGCTTGCAAGGACTGACATTTTAAGCACTGTGTCGGCAAAAGTAGCTCAGGTGGTCTGTGGAAAGCCATTCAGGACAGATTTCTGAGCGTGGCATTGGCCTCCTTCTGACCAATTCAGCAGGAAGCCTCTGTAACTTGCAATCGGTGCTTTGCTGCCGGGCCCATCCCAGAAGAAGGAGCAAGACCAACTACAGGCCCAAAGTTTGTGTCAAGGCTGTGACAAGACATGCACTTTCAGACCCTGGGCTCAAAAATTAATTATCTGACACTGGACTGAACAGGATGTGCATGAGTGGGCGACACAGCATTTTATAGCCGCCTTCACAACCAGGGCTGCCACGCTCACAAGGGCCTTGCGGTATCAGTATTGCTGATTAAAGGCATGGGTCCACTATGACACAGCAGATTAGGGGTTCCCAGCCTTGTTGAAACTGTGGGCAGCTTTGGTATTGGGCACTATCACAAAACGGCTGCCATGGGCTAGGTCCAATCACAAACTATTGGATGTTCAACAAAACAGCTGGGGATTCCAAGCCTGGCCTCCTCCTCCAATGGAGGCCACCATTTCCAAATGGGCGCTCCCTACAGCTGCCTCCTGGGCTCTTCAGAAGTACCGCCTCCTCCAGTGAGATGGACGAACGTCAGGATTGGTTCTTTGCTTTGGTGCAGAAGCAAGTGGGCGCCTGGAGACACAGCGGTAGGTGTGCGGACCTCACACTGGGGACGACCATAGCTGATGAAGAAACAGGTTCTTGTTGCAAAAATCAGATGACATGCCATAAAAGCTTCTCAGCCAGAGGACATTTGTGGCGTAAAAAGTATCCCTTCAGTTACAGGAAAAATAAATAAAAGAGTTCCTGCACCTACCTAATGTACATGAGTAATAAATCATTTGTGGTGTATAAATTCACTGTTTTATGGTACGTGAAGACTCCAAATCCAGCAAAGGTTCCTTCAGCTACGGGTCTAGCCTCCTAGAGATGAATAATTCTCTCTGCACTGGCTTTCCCAGCAAGCAAAAACATAGTGAGCAAGTATCAGCCCTGCACTTTCCTGATCCTGAGTAACTCCCTCAATGTATCACCACTGGGAGGCTGGTTATTTTGGTACCAACTCCCCCTCAGTCTTATATATATATATCTAGCATCATGAGTGACACTCATTCTGAATTAGTCTAACTCCAGATGGTTGTGAAGGTGATGGGGATTCTTTTTCCAGAACAATATGTTGGTTTTTCTGTCTTCAGTGGAGTCAATTACCAGCTGATGTTTCAGATCTGATGCACATCCAGATGTTCTTTCTAGCATTGCCTCTGGGATAGACAGCTATGAAACAAGGACCCATTGCTCAGGAACCACCACCACTGTCACCCAGTATATACAAACTTCCAAAAAAGCACACCTCCACATCCGCCCACAAGTGTGTAGAAAGAAACACATTTTGGGACAACCCCCACCCCACTTAAGTAACAGCATGGACTGCTTCTCGTCAGAAAATGCAGCTAATCCATCTGGGGAAATACAAACACAGATATTCAGTGGGAGGGAGAAAACAGAGAGAAAGACTCAGGCAGCAAATTAGATATGTAAGAGAACAGCATGGCAGAGAATGTGATTCTGTAGGGTGTATGCAAAGATGGAAATGCCAGGATTATGGGAGACAGAGGAGATGAGCCCCTCTTCTGAGAACCTACTTCAAATAGGTCATCAGGTGCACATGATAAGATCCCGAGCCATAGAATGCTGTCCAGCCAAACTCCTGGTCTGTTGCGTTAGGGGTTAGCGGCTTTCTTCGACATGCTTCTTTCACTGTTTTTATCTCCAATGCTGTTTATCTTCTCTGCCAGGATGGGGGGGAATGGAAGCTGGTGTGAGTTTGAGCTTGCGTAGTGCATGCAAGACCCTGGGAAGCACATGATCTCAACTTCTTGCTTGACCTTGGAATGTAACCCCTAGTTTGCAGGTGTTGGCCCGGCCCTGAGGATAGGCCTAGAGCTGTGGCGGGCTGAGCGCAAACGTTGATTGGGTGGTTTGCATAGGGGAGCTGTCCTGCTTTTTGTATAGGGTCGGACCTGGCATCTGGTGGCCAGTTCTGACACAGAATCTGTTGTGTCTGCAGAGAGTCGCTGGGAAGCAGCTCCTGAGTCCAAGCTTGGTCCTGAATAACAAAGGGACCCAGGATCCCAGGAACACCAATAGGATCCCTGGAGGGAAGTTCAAACCCACCAGTAGTAAGAGGGGAGGTGGACTAGGAAGGTACTGGGCCCCCATAAATAAGCGACCTCGCGGGCTGGTTGTGATTGTTGTGTAAGGTAAAGGTAAAGGTTTCCCTTGCTCGAAAGCCAGTCGATTCCGACTCTAGGGTTGCGGTGCTCATCTCCGTTTCAAAGCCGAAGAGCCAGCGCTGTCCGATGACATTTCCATGGTCATGTGGCCGGCATGACTAAACACCAAGGCGCATGGAATGCTGTTACCTTCCCACCGAAGTGGTACCTATTCATCTACTTGCAATTTCTTGCTTTCGAACTGCTAGGTTGGCAGGAGCTGGAACTAGAGACGGGAGCTCACGCCGTCATGCGGCGCTCTCGGGTCTCAAACTGCTGAACTACTGACCTTCCACAGCCTGCAGTTCAGCGTCCTAACCACTTGAGCCACCGCAGCTCCGATTGTTGTGTACACGTGCTAATAAACAGAGCCGATCACCATGCCGAATCACTGAGCCTTCGTGTAAAGAACGCAGTATGCAACAGAATCTGTCTATGCCTGGAATCTCTTTACCTCCCAATAAACAAATCTTGCTGCTGCAAGAGTGTCGTCAGAGTGACTGGGTCCAGGACTTAACACCCAGAGCTAAGAGAGACAGTCCAGTGGTAGGAAATGGCTTACCAGGTGGGACTCTGAAAGAGATGAGTCTACATCGCTTCACTGGGAAAGGACAGAGATGTCATCATAGTAATAATTATTTGGAGATCTCAGGAATGTGGGGAAGATCTTTGGGAGGGACAAAAGAAGATCTGAAGCAAATAATTTGTAATGAGGGAGCATTTCTGTGGCACCCAAACCCACTAAGACAAAGAAAGTACTTGCCTGTTATAGGGTGCGTTTAGACAGCGTGCTGGAGCGGTTTAAACTGCTCCGGCACGATGCGTTTTTTTTTTTAAACTGGAGAATCGCGCTCAGACTCACCTCCTCCTTCCGAGCGCCCCGCCGTCCTCCTGCAGGTGGGAGGGGTTTCCCCCTCTCCTTTGAGCATGCGCACAGGCAGCCCTCTCCCGAACAGGAAGTTTGGCCGGTGCGAAGAAGAGCGAGCTCAACAGGTCCCTTTAAAGTTTAAAGGAAGAGTCCTTTTAAAAATGGCCTCCCCGAGATCCCAGACTCCTCTAAATGCCTAAACTAGGCACCAGTAAACCTTTTCTTTTTTTAACCTAAGTGCGGAGCTCCGCTCAAGCGCACACCGGTAAGGGGAAAAAAAAATGGAGGACTAAAACCGGAAGCTGGAGGCAGCTTCCCAGAGGGGGGGGGTTGAAGCACCCGGAAGTGGCTGGATGAAGCGATCAGACAGGGAAAAGTGCGGCTTGAAACGGAGAATCATGGAAAACACCGCTTGGGTAAGTGGTGCCAAAATACTCCGTTTCAAAGGGGGTTTGCTCCAGAAAGCGACGGCTGGGGACGGTGGGCAGATGTTGGGCGTGTGAACGCGCAGGGAAAAGCCGTTTCTGAGCCGTGCTGAAAACGGCTCAAACGGCGCGTCTGAACGCACCCACTGAGTACTGAGGCTGAAGCGTAGCGTAGTGATTTCAGCTCATCCTTTACTTTGGAATTAGGAAAAACTTGAGGATACAGTAGTCAGCCAGAGGCCACTTTAAATACAAGTACAAACCACACCCAACACACACACACACACCCGTGATAGGATTATGCACAAAGTTACTGCAGCCATAGGCAGTGTTCCCTCTAAGCTGAGTTAGTGTGAGCTAGCTCACCGTTTTTTAGCCTCCGGCTCACACATTTTTGTCTTAGCTCAGGAAGGATAGATCCAGAGCAAACTAATTTATGCAGCAGCCAAATGGCTCACTCACAACTTTAATGCCAACAGCTCACAAAGTAGAATTTTTGCTCACAAGACTCCACAGCTTAGAGGGAACATTGGCCATAGGTTCCCTTGAGGATCTGGGCGAGCCGATAGGCCTGTTCTAGGATCCTCTCCTTCTATTGTCTAGGGATGCAAAGCTATTCTAGTTTGCCCGGCCACGTGGAAAGGTGACTGCGTGCATGGTCACTCGTGGGCACTCCATGAAATTGCTGAGCAGTCAGGTTAGAAGAGATAAAAGGAAGTCCTTCTTCACCCAAAGAGTGATTAACACGTGGAATTCACTGCCACAGGAGGTGGTGGCAGCTACAAGCATGGACAATTTCAAGAGGGAATTAGATAAACATATGGAGCAGAAGTCCATCAGTGGCTATTAGCCACAAGGTATAGATAAGAACTCTCAGTCTGGGGCAGGTGATGCACACTATTCTTGGTGCTGGAGGGGGCAGCAGTGGGAGGGCTTCTAGTGTCCTGGCCCCACTGCTGGACCTCCTGAGGGCACCTGGTATTTTTGGCCACTGTCTGACAAAGTGGTGGACTGGATGGGCCATTGGCATGATTCAACATCGGCTTCTCTTATGTTCTTATGGTCGCCATTGGTACACAACACTTGTGATACTAAACTTCTATCTTGAGCCCAACAATTCCTTGACTAGGGGAAAAGACTACATTCGATGGTGCCTCAAAGTGCTTCCTTATCCCTTTCTTTAAAAAAAAAATTGTTTCAGTTCTCAGTCACGCTAGCTCTTTTCCTCCATCTATACACATTGGGGAGGGGGCCCTGCCCACCAGTCACTCCTTTTGCCCTGTCTTTGAAACATCCTGGTTTGCAGATTCTTTCAATGTCAGCCCAGACATGCATTCTGTGCACCAGCTAAGAGGAAGAGACGGTCTAAGCCAAGGATGGAGGATTCCTTAGGTAAAAGGGCAGGTTCCTCTCAAGCTATTCTCCTCCTGTCGGTTGGTGTAAGGCACCAAGTACATTATCACACTCCTGGTTCAGTGGAAAGCTGATTGCCTGCCAGATTGCACGAAACTGCAAGACATGAAGCGGCTGTCTGTGGTATAGAGAAGGGGGTGTGTGGATGTGGGTGTGTTCTAGTGTCAGAGCAGCCTGTGCCACCAGTTCATGAAACATTCACTTGGAATGAAAGAGCATCCACAGAGAGAAACGTGAGAAATGGAAAAAAGGAAGGCTGTATAACTGTGGCGCCTATTATTGCCGGACGGAAAGCTGAGAACAAGAGTGGCGATGGTGTGCGTTACGCCTGCAGGAGAAGAGATACCGAGGTGCTGGGAAACAGCCACGGATCGCCTCGTGTGCTGGTGAGGAGGGCAACGTGTCTGGGAATGGGCCTGCTCTATTGGAGGCTGCAGAGGAAACCTGCTTCCCGAACGGGTTGCATCATGAAAGGATACCGGGAACACCAGTTCTGCATGCACCTCCTACCACTTCACACCATACACTATACCTCCAACTGCGTGAATATTTAGTGCACGATGCATGAAAGCAGCAACAGCCTACTAACAATGTAGGTGGGTGAATTTGTGTATCACAGCCCAAAGGGCCATGTGGAACTCTTGCTGTGTGGTGCTTTATCACACCCAGTAGGGGTATAAAGGATCCCACCGTCTCCGTGTTGTGCATTTTCATTCATACTGAGGTCAAGGGGGAAAACTCGCTGCTGCTGCCACCAGGCAAATACTATTAGTTAGGAAGAAAACACTGTGAAATAATACTAGGAAGGGGACGTTATCCCAGATCTGCCCTTTAATGAATGGGCTCCCACTCTGCATCACAGCCTGATGTTGTTGTATCAAGCAGCTTTTCCAGTTATCGGGAGCTGAGTGCATCCATTGTAGATGGAGATAGCAGAACAGGAAAGTGGTGGTCTCCTGAAAGGACGTGGAGCAGATCCTGGGATTCTGCAACCTGCTTGTCATATGGCCAGATAAAGGGCATATCCACCTTATATGGAGAGACGCGGTATTTGTCCTAGACACTGGTGATCCTAGGCAAGGCTGGAGAAGAGTGGGAAGCAGACGCAGCCTTGCCAAGCTCTGCAGGCCAGGTGGGCACAATAGGACTCCTGCGGTCACTCTACCCCCACCCCTCCTGCTTTTTTTTTTTGAAGTTTCCCCAGATTCTTCATAAAAGCCATCACCTTTCTGCCTCAGGAATCTTCCCACATTTATTTGAATGCATTTGTTTATGCTAGTAAACATGCCAGCAAGAACTGTTCGTTAATTTCTTTAAAACACTACAGCTTTTGAGGTGCAGCATGACTGGTGGCAGCACCAGCACTGGTGCCCCTTCCTTAACAGGGGGATGTTGACCTGAGGCCGGAAGACACCACAGCAATATCCCAATCAGAGCAGGGCAGAGGCTGCAAAGAGGAAGACATTGAACAGCGTTAGGAAAGTCAGCGAGGATGGACGAAAGGGGTCTTTGTGTTTCTCAATGGCCTGTGATTTCCCTTCCCCTAAAACGACAAAAAGCCGATTCCCAGGACTCTTCCTGCAGTAAAGAAGGGTCTTGGGAGAACATTAAGAATATAAGAAGAACCCTGCTGCACCAGGCCAGTGATCAATCTAGTCCAGCATTCTGTTTCACGCAGTGGCCAACCAGTTGTTACAAAGAGGCAACGAAGGGGACACAGAAGCTGAGGCATTCCCGGATGCTGCCTCTTAGGGCCTGGATTCAGAAGATTCAGAAGCTTAGTGCTTCTGGATACGGAGGTTCCCTTTAATCACCATGGCTAGCGGCCATCGATGGATCCATTCTCCACAAATCTATCTAATCCCTTTTAAAAGCCATCTGTATTTGTGCCCCTCACGATGTCTACTGACAATGAATTTCACAATTTAATTACTCGTTACTCTATTGCCCGTCAACTTCATTAGGTGCCTCTGAGTTCCAGTACTGTGGGAGGGGGAGGCAAAGTTCCCCCCCCTCCACTCTCTGTGCGGGCCCCCCCCCATGCTTAACTCTATCATGTCCTCTCTTGGTCACCTTTTTTCCTCTAAAGGGAAAAATCCTCTAGGAGGAAAGGTGTTCCAATCCCTTCATCATTTTGGTTGCCCCCTTTTTTTGCATTTTTTCCTTCTCTAACATCCTTTCTGAGGTATCAGGACCAGAACTGTACACAGTTTTCCAAATGATGCTGCGCCATAGATCTGTAAACGGTTCATGTCATTTTGTTTCACATATTAAAAAAACGCACCGTCTGCCTGAATTCCGGGAACAAGAGCTCTTTGTTGGTTCTGAGAAGCTCTAGACCAATGTTCCCTCTAAGCTGTGGAGTCCCGTGAGCAAAAAATTCTACTTGGTGAGCTCCTGGCCTTAAAGTTGTGAGCGAGCAATTTGGCTGCTGCATAAATTAGTCTGCTCTGGAGCCCTCCTTCCTGAGCGAAGACAAAAAAGGGTGAGCCGGAAGCTAAAAAACTGTGAGCTAGCTCACACTCACTCAGCTTAGAGGGAACACCACTCTAGACCTTGCCTCTTGAGCAGCGGGCGAAGTCCAAGAAAGCATAACACGAAAACACTCCCCTGTTTCTGCACATGTCTCTTGGACTGTTCCGTGGGCATCCCGAGAACGGCCATCCTGAAGGGCTAAGTGGGAATAAGCCACTCACTTTGCTTACTTAATTGGGGACTGTGGTCTGGTGGAGAGCTGCGAAGTGACGGTCGTGGGGAGAGTCGCGATAGAATGGATTGACCGTCGTGATTGCCCTGCAGTGGAAGAGAGGAAAGCCTTACAAAAGAGAGCAGACGGCAGCTGGATAGATGAGAGGTGAGAGGGGTGAGCCTTGAGCACCAGACGGCCGTAGGGACAAGGGCCAGTGAAGGGCAGGGAAGATCATCTATGGCGCACCCTGCCAGGAAGCATTACCTGCCAACATGGGGATGCACACGTCTCAAGGTTTCTGTAGCGTTGGGATAAGTGCCTAAGTCAGTGGCGTGGTTGTTGGTAGCGAAGCCACCTGCTTGCTGAGGCTGGATCCCTCCTCGTGTCCAGCCTTCCCTCTCTACGCCCTTCGGAATGTTCTCATAAAACCTGAACGAGGGAAGGGAATGATTACTGCATGCCTGAGTGAGCCTACCCACAGTCTCCTTCTCTTCAGTGAATCAGGTATACACAGTTCCTGTCATCTACTGTATACCCAAGGCCCTGCAGACACTGCAGTTCTGTTGTTTACTGTAATATGTGAATATCTTTTGCTATATTGTCAGGCTCCTGAGTCATGTCACACAACGCAGGGCTTCAATAGAAGAATCTGTTTATTGGTGAATCATAACTAAAGACACATGTACAGCTTGTGTCAGGAATGCCGGGGAACAGCCTCCTGGGAACAACAGGGCTCCCTAAGTTATAGTGGAATCAAACACCCCCCTAAACGAGCTGAAGCCAATGAGTATAGTTCGCGTGTGTGGGCAAAGCAAGCGGGCAAAGCGAGCAAAACAATTTAAAAGCCGTTGATTCTCAGCAGAGGAGTTCTGCAGCTGGAGACACTCCAAGGTCAGGAAGGTGATAAAATACAGACAGTAGAACAGTAATGGTCAGAGGCTGGTAGACTGAGAGTACTCCCCTCGCATTCCAACTCCATGACAGGGCTACCTGACATATATATATACCACCCATACTTCATAGACCCAACACCAGGTATTGCTGTCTCAAGGCTCCCGCCACCTTCACCCTTTGAAGAACCTGCAGGGAACAGTCTAGGCCCACACACACACAAGAAAAGCATACCTCCCCAGGTGGATAGGAGACAGATGCCTTAACAAGGCAAAACCTAGACGAAAGCTACTGACCTAATGTGGTGGAACTTACTAGTACCAAACTCACTTGGAATTGTAGCTGGTCAGGAACCTGTTGGGCAATTCTGGATCATAGGGAGGTGTCACATGACTATGGTTATTGATGCTGAATCCTGACAGCTCCTGTACAGAGAGGACCAAGGAAAGAGCTATGAACCGAGGGCCACAGGAGCAGCACACACAGCCCTATGGATTATGAATGGGTAAAGTCATCGGGCTGTAATTCAGGCATACCTTATTACCCACATATTCCCGTCCTAAAAGTTGGTTCTGTGTCTGAGGTTGCTGCTGAAGCCCTTTGAATTGTGCGTGGCTCAGGGGTGCCTCTGCACCAGGTGGACGTTCTTGGGGCTCCAATGAAGGCTGTGGAGAATGAAGGGGCTGATGAGCAAGCGAGCAATGCTGGGAGACACTGAAGGAAAGAAGACAGAGCTGCAGTGTGAAAGGCAGGGAGAAAAGGGATGAGGGCAGGGCTATTTTGGGGCAGGAACACACAGGAACGGAGTTCCGGCTAGCTCCCGAGTTGGCCACGCCCAGCAGGAACTCATTAGCATAACAGGCCACACCCAACAGCAGAAACTCATTAGGATTGGCTGCATTTGGGGTGTGTGGCCTCACGTGCAAAGGAGTTCCTGCTACAAAAGAAAGCCCTGGGTTTTGACAACAAACAAGGTAAACAGAATAAGAAGCAAAAGGCGGATGTGGCTGGATGACCACACTTCTGGTAACATGGGGGTGTGGCCTAATATGCTAATGAGTTGTGCTGTCAAGGGTGTGGCCTAATATGCTAGTGAATTTCTGCTGTTGGGTGTGGCCTATTATGCTAATGAGTTCCTGCTGGGCTTTTTCTACAAAAAAAGACCTGGATGAGGGTTAGGGAAAAAGGAGGGATTGAAGTAACTATGCATTACTTAGGCTAGGGAAAGCGTCTCTTTGCGCATTCCATCTGTCAGGGGAAAGCATCTCTCGGACACAGGTGTAAGAAAATAGGATGGGAAAATCAAGTCACAGCACACAGATCTGGATATGGATGAAGGAAAATGAGACGCAGGCAGGGAAAGAGCCGCTACAGGAAGTGAAGCTGGCATAAGAAAAGCCGTAGGAATATACCAGGGGAAGCAGGGCAGGGGTGTTTTGCTGATGGGGCAGTGCCACTTACTGGAGTACCAAGGCGAAGACCCTTCTGCCGGCTGAATCCGGACCCCCTCTCAGAGCCTTTAGAAAGGACTGGCAGGAATTCGTCACCCTGTCAGGAGAATACCACGACATAATACAGGTGTGGTGTGGTGTGCACAAACAGTGCCGGGTGGGGAATGCTGAAGAGGATGAACGGCTTTCCCTTCGTCTGTTCCTCTATAGGCCCGTCACCAAACCATCACGAACTATCTCCTGACAAGAGCCCTTCTTACCTGCGGGAAGGAAGATGGCCGATAATCCGTTTTCATGATGCTGGCCCATGGATTGCTGGCCTGCAAAACAGAAAACGAAGACTGAGATCTAGAGAGATGCACATAAGCAACAGGGCCCACAGCTGCTCCATTGGAACTTCTACTGAATGGTACGGGGGGGGGGGGAGAAAAAGGCGGGGCGTCAGGCCTGTGGCCCAAGCACATTTGTCCCCCCTCACCTGACTAAGCGCCTGGTGGTATCTGGTGCTTAACCCCATGGAGTCCCATCACTGCTATAGGGAAATGGCACAGTCTCATGCACTACACTTTGAAGCCCGTGCCTAAATCCACAACAGAGACCAGAACGTGGCTCTTCACGCTGACACCACTTAGAGGCAAAAACGAAGAACGGGGCCAAGTTGTCTGACAGAGAATGGAGCCATTCTCAAGCTGAGATGTTTGTTGTTCAGTCGCACAGTCGAATCCGACTCTTCGCGACCCCCTGGACCAGATCACGCCAGGCCCTCCTGTCTTCCACTGAAGTTTGCTCAATTCAAGCTGAGATACAACCTGTGAAATAGGAGCTTTTCAAACCCATCCAGTTCAAATAAGAATCTTTTTTTAAAAAAACTTCCCTAACAAATGTGGAATGTTTTGCATAATGAGAGGTTCTTGAAAGGTATGTTTGTGAACTCTGCCCCTGTCGTATGATACGTGAACAGTCAGGGATGACATTGTCCATTCTATCCAGCAACCATACCAGTGCAAAGACTTCAGTTTTGCCAGGGCTCTATCCTTTCATAGCATGCTAGTGTAATACTTAAGTGGGGTCTTGGCAAGAACTGCGACATCTACACCTGAGAAAGTGGTTTGTCTATAATGGGGTTACTGGGACAGCCTTCAGTGAATCCAGTCTCTTCCTTGGCTCCAATGGTTTTCCTTTGCAGGAGATCTGTAAGGAGGGAGAGAAACGATGACACAACATGAAAACAGAAAGGGAACGCACAGAAGAGAAAGCAGCAGCTACATAGCACAGTACAGGAATGAGCCAGTCTGGACAGCCAACAGTTTGCTGGCTTGCTGCACAGTTGTCACCCCGTTAACTGTTGCTAAGGAATACAGCATGCTCTGGTAAGGTAAGGCAAAGTACTCTGGGGGTTTTCTTTACTTCAGTATTCAAGCTTTAAGCATGAAAAGTTACACGCTGATCTGCAGAGGTGGTGATAGGATGGCTGCTCTTCTTACTGTGCTAGCAGGGAACAATAACACCGCTGGACCGTGCAGTGAGCTAATGGCAGGGATCTGGAAGTCACCAGCACAAGAGGGAGCAGAGATCACAGAATCATAGAGCTGGAAGGGACCTCCAGGGTCATCTAGTCCAACCCCCTGCACACGGCAGGACATTCACAAACACTCCCCCCCTCCATCTCTCTCTACAAGCACTCTTTGGGTGTGACCGCTGTTCCACACCCAGAAGATGACAAAAAACCTCCAAGATCCCTGGCCAAACTGGCCTGGAGAAAAATTGCTTCCTGACCCCAAAGTGGCAATCACCATTTCCCTGGGCATTTCACAAAGGGCCACAAGAACTAAGCACTGAGGCAACCCTTCCTGCCCTCTCTGTCATGGTCTAAGTTCACAGAATCAGCATGGCTGTCCGATGGCCATCTAGCCTCCCTCTGAAAACCTCCAAAGAAGGAGAGCCCACCACCTCCCGAGGAAGCCTGTTCCACTGAGGAACTGCTCTGTCAGGAAGTTCTTCCTAATGTTTAGCCAAAAACTCTTCCGGTTTAATTTCAACCCACTGGTTCTGATCTGACCTTCTGGGGCAACAGAAAACAACTCCACAGCATCCTCTAAGTGACAGCCCTTCAAGTACTTGAAGGTGGTTATCATATCGCCTCTCAGTCGTCTCCTCTCCAGGCTAAACATAACACTGCTCCTTCAACCTTTCCTCATAGGACGGTCTCCATACCCCTCACCATCTTCATTGCCCTCCTCTGGACATGTTCCAGCTTGTCTATATCCTTCTTAAACTGTAGTGCCCAAAACTGAACACAATACTCTAGGTGAGGTCTAACCAGAGCAGAGTAAAGTGGTACCATCACTTGATCTGGACACTATGCTTCTGTTGATACAGCCCAAAATCACATTTGCCTTTTTAGCTACCACATCACACTGTTGACTCATGTTCAGTGTATGGTCTACTAAGTCCCCTGGATCCTTTCCGCACATACTACTGCCAAGACAAGTCTCCCCCATCCTATAATTATGCATTTGATTTTCCCTACCTAAATGCAGAAATTTACATTTATCCCCACTGAAATTAATTTTGTTTTAGCCCAGTTTTCCAGCCTGTCAAGATTATCCTGTATCCTGACTCTGTCTCCTACTTATTTGCTACCCCTCACAAATTAGTGTCATCTGCAAATTTAATAAGCATTCCCTCTAGCTCTTCATCCAAATAATTGATAAAGTTGTTGAACAAAACAGGTCCCAGGACAGATCCTTGAGGCACTCACCTTGTCACCCCTCTCCAAGAGGATGAGGAACCATTCACAAGCACTCTTTGGGTGTGATCTGTTAACTAGTTACAGATCCACATAACAGTCATAGGATCCAAACCACATTTTACCAATTTGCCAGCAAGAATATTATATGGAATCTTATCTTTATTGAAATCAAAATAAACTATATCTACAGCATTCTCCTGATCCAAGCAAGGCAGTAACTTTCTCAAAAAAAAAAAAAGAGAGAGAGATAAGGTTAGTCTGACATGACTTGTTCTTGAGAAACTCATGCTGACTCTTAGTAATCACAGCTGTCCTTTCTAAATGCTCAAGGACTGTCTGTTTGATGATTTGTTCTAAAACTTTCTCAGATATAGATGTCAAGATAATGGGTCAGTAGTTACCCAGAGCCTCCTTTTTCCCCTTCTTGAAGATGGGGACAACATTTGCCCACCTCCAATCTTCTGGCACCTCACCTGTTCTCCAAGAATTCTCAAAAATAATGTACAGAGGCTCAGAAATTACATCCATGAGTTCTTTTAGTACCCTTGGATGCAGTTCACCTGGCCCCAAAGAACTTAGTTTCATTTAAAGAAACTAGGTGTTTATGTACTACCCCTGTGACGATCCTAGGGTGCAACTCCCTTCCCCTATCATGTGTTCTGTTTTTGCCACGTTGAGCAAGAGAGAAGATGGCAAAAGTAGGAATTGAGCAGTTCTGGCCTTCTCTTCATCACCTGTTACAATTTCACTTTCCTGTCCCCGCAATGGGCCTACCATGTCCTTGCTTTTTCTTACTTTGAACATAAGAAAAGACCAGTTGTAATTCCAGGAGTCCTCCAGCCACCCCCTGAAGACCGGCAACCCTCCACATAGAAGAGGACTCTGGCTCATCAGTCTGCAGTCTGCAGAAAGGCTGCTCTATTGACCACAATCATGCACTAAAGAAAGCAATGACGAGTGCAATCTTTTCTTGGTGGTCATCAAAGGTGCCACTTCTGACCGCTAATACGGCTCAAACACTCATAATGTGCCATCGGGAGACAAAGTTCCAGTGAAGCTTCCTGAAGCGGATACTGAGCGTTACCTTCATGGCATTCTCTCTCAGTAAAATTCTAACACTCCCTGAAAAACACATCACAAATGTGAGGACAGAGGACCCCTAAGGATGATAGAAGGACATGGATATATCTTCAGTACCCACTGCGTCTTCTGTAAAATGCACACAACTATAATGTGAGAACGATAAATCCATCTAACTGGCTTGAAAAGTAGGCCAGGTAACTGCAGGATTCCAGAATTTACAGAAGTCACCATTGAGAGAACTGGGTGGATTTTCACTGTCACTTTAAATGTCCATGTATTTTCAGATAGAAGAGTGACTCGTACATCCAGGGCTGTAAGAATTAATGTGACAGGCTGTCGCAAGAAATCTAAGCAAACAGAGAACTTTCACAAGTAGTTCACAACTGTTATGATGATACAAAAAAAATCTCCCACCCTTTAGATTCTTTAGACTCCGGCTTGTTAGATGAGAAAATCAGCTTCTATTATAAAATACTTCTAACCTTCCAAACTGTAGAAGGAGGCTTAAATATCAGGGCCCCTAAAAACTGTGTGAATTGGCAAAATCCAGTTGGAAAGTGCATTGAAAGTGGATTATTTAGTGTGTGTGAGACCGCAGCCTAGAAGAATTTGATGGAAGAACAAAACAAAAACTCCAACCTACATTTTCATCTGAAGATTTCTAGAGCAAGTTCATTATTTTTGAATGCTTGTAGGTGGTAATACTGATATAAATGGATTTTTAAAAATGAATTCATCTAAAAGTTACTTATGATCTAGATGTGGTCCAGAATGCCGCTTTAGCTTTCTCAACATTTAAGAAAGAAGACTGAGCAACACATTTTAATGTTGGGAAAACTGAGGAGATGAGTCTGAAAGTCTCTCACAATCAGTCTTCCCCACAACTTGGCAAGCTCTCTGTGAGGTTGCAGGTCTTTGTTAAATAACATCCCATTAAGCCTATATTAAAAGGACAGGACTTTTTTCTTTAGTCCTGTTGGCAACCCCAAGTGTTAGCCAAATTGCCTTATTTCTTAATAATAGCTTGGGGAATTATGAATATAAAATGGCAATAGGCATATAGCATGGATCATGACCTGTGTATACTGGAGTCAGAATTCCCAAGAACCCAGGAATAGACAGAAACTGGGTAGCTAAAATGATGATTTCTTTACTAAATATGCTAAAGCATACAAACAATCAACCATTCACACACACAATACAGAACTAAGAAAGCAGAGGTGATTGATAGCTAATAGAGGGGTCAGTTATGGGGTGAGGTCCAGAAAGAAGAGATTTACGGCCCAAACCCAAAGGTTTGGAGGTGGACTGCCAGTTGGCAGTCTGAGGCCATGTGCCTGGATGGATATAGACATTGGAAAACAATGCAGAACAATAAGAGGTTTGAGCGGCTTGTCTCAGGTGAAGACAAAAGATTATCTGGGCCAATGATGAGTCCCAGGGGTGCATGGCTTCAGGATGGGCAAGGCCTAGATGTGACCAATGAGTTCTCAGAGGGGCAGAGTCTGGATTAACAATAGAAGCCAGGTGACTATACTGGGGCTAGCTGAATGGATTTTATGTCCATTGATGGTTCTGCCAAGGCAGTTGAATAGGTTCCCAGATACAGACAAAAGATGGGAGATGGGTCCCTGATTAGCATCAGGAAGGATCGTTAATAATTTGAATGTTTGATTGGTTTATCTCAGTATCCTGAGTGAAGGACAAGTATTGAGATAAAGAATTCACACATAGACATGGGATCACACAAAAGGGCTGGGTGAGGTTCTGGAGACAGGAGGGCTATTCTGAGTAGCCTTTAGAAATATAGATATTTTACCTGGTGGAACTGCCATTGTTTCATATGCATATTTTCCTAGGTGGGGGAGAAGATTGGAGGTTTGTTCTGAGGGTTGCCTTGTTGCCACCTGAAAACAGAGACCCTGTTTCCAGAGCTATGGTTTGCTCTGTGTTTCAGAACAAAGAGTGTTTTCCTCGGCCTGAGTTTTGTGGGTCTCTGGTTCAGGTTAGAGAGTGGGGTGTCCCTGCTGTTGGGGCTACTCGAGAGTAAAGGCAGTGCCTCTGAGCAACACAAGATGGTGGACTTCTAGCTTTTTCACGTGCATTCTCCCTTAAATGTTGTGTTTAGATGGGAGGTGCTACTAGATCTGGCCCTTACATCTATGAACATCTATGGCATGAAACACTTCTCACGAGTTAAGTTTGGGGCACCAGTGTGTACCCCCTCCTGAGACAGCCCTGCTATAGTTGCCAGTGCCCTCATAACATCCAGATTAGACGACTGCAATGTCTACACATAGGTGTCTTTGAAGAATATTTCGAAATGCCAGTTTGTTCTGAACACAACAGTCGGATGATCAGCTAAGATTTGCCATTCTCCCGGTATTGTTCTATTCTGTTTGATGGCTGTCAACCACCTTAGGGGTTTTAATAGAAAGGCAAGAAGTAAATATTTACATCAATAACAAATGAAATTAAATATCAATTTTGAATTAATAATAGACACAGGTAGCTTCCAAACTGACTCCTGAGAAGCTTCACCGTTTACCAGCCCATCAGGGAACCAGTTGTGTATCTGGTCATTCAGACCACTTTTGTGTTCAGAGGCAGGTCATCAGAGTCAACACATACCTGAAAAAACATAACATGAGAAGCAACCTGTTTCTTATCCAATAAGTACAGGGGAACAATTGACTGCCCCAAAATCTCCCTATATATAGGATACAGACACACGAAGAAAATAAAGGTATATTCTTGCCAAGAGCTGGCTTTTCTTGGGAGATCACCTGTCTAGCCACTGACTGTGGAATGTGAAGAATCCAAGATACTACATAAGAGCATAAGAGAAGCCAATGTTGAATCAGGCCAATGGCCCATCCAGTCCAACACTCTGTCACACAGTGGCCAAAAATACCAGGGGCCATCAGGAGGTCCAGCAGTGGGGCCGGGACACTAGAAGCCCTCCCACTGCTGCCCCCCCAGCACGAAGCTGGTTGAGAAGGTACAGATAAGCATGCAGGGAGCTCTCTTTTTCCAAAGTTGTAACAGTCAATTGCAGCAAAAACGAAAAGGAATGTTGTGGCTCTTTAAAAAAAGGTCCACTGTGTACGGAAGAATACGATATAATAAGCCACAGTACAATTCTATCATGCATAATACATTGCCCTTTGTAACAGGATCGTTCTAAACGCCTCGGAGAAACACAGGTGCACCTACACAAAGGGCTCCTTTTTATGACCAGTGAGTCAGTATCATGCCTGAGGATGAGAAGCTGAGAACTGCGTTAGACAAGGGAAAACAACGATACCTGGCTGTCTGGGAATGTCGAAGCGGAACTTAGAGTTATACTCTGTGGACATGTAGTTCGGACCCTGTTAAAAAGGCAGAGCGTTAGAACCGTTGTTCTACAAGTAGCCTACCACCATCCGACACCCCACCCAGTTCTCTGCACAGGCAGGCCGGTTCTTCCTAAGAAAACAGAGAGGATGCTGGGCTTGGGTCCCTTGCAGTTCTGCTCTCTTTTAGAATGAGATCAGCTTCTGCATCAGGAGTGGTGGAGCCGCTGGGAACCAGTATTGGTTCCTGTTTTGAGGGAAGAAGGCCAACGCTATGCGGGGGATTATTAGGAAGGGAACTGAAAACAAATCAGCCAGTATCATAATGCCCCTGTATAAATCATGGGTGTGACCTCATTTGGAATACTGTGTACAGTTCTGGTCGCCGCATCTCAAAAAGGATATTATAGCATTGGAAAAAGTGCAGAGAAGGGCAACTAGAATGATAAAAGGGTTGGAACACCTTCCCTATGAAGAAAGGTTAAAACGCTTGGGGCTCTTTAGCTTGGAGAAACGACAGTGACATGATCGAGGTTTATAAGATTATGCATGGGATTGAGCAGGTTGAGAAAGAAGTACTTTCCTCCCTTTCTCACAATACAAGAACTCGTGGGCACTCCATGAAATTGCTGAGCAGTCAGGTTAGAACAGATAAAAGGAAGCCCTTCTTCACCCAAAGAGTGATTAACATGTGCAATTCACTGCCACAGGAGGTGGTGGCAGCTACAAGCATGGGCAGTTTCAAGAGGGAATTAGATAAAAATATGGAGCAGAAGTCCATCAGTGGCTATTAGCCACAGGGTATAGATGGGAACTCTCAGTCTGGAGCAGGTGATGCACTCTATTCTTGGTGCTTGGGGGGGGGGTCAACAGTGCGGGGGCTTCTAGTGTCCTGGCCCCACGGCTGGACCTCCTGGTGGCACCTGGTATTTTTGGCCGCTGTGTGACAGAGTGTTGGACTAGATGGGCCACTGGCCTGATTCAACATTGGGTTCTCTTATCTTCTTATGTTCTTATGGATATTTTTTCTTGCAGTGATCTTGGGAAACCACTGTTTTTCTCTCCTCAAATACTTCCTGAAGGCCCTTACAACATCTTCCCAGAAAGCAGAAGGATGCAGATCAAACAGCACCTCCTGTACTGGAGGGAGTGTCAAGATTAATCTGCAAATGCTAGATTATGATCTAAGTTAAACTTGGTTGCACCCCTGGTGTTGGCCCCTTTGCTTAATTTTTTTTCCCTTTTTCTATCAATGATCAAGACATAAGCAAGAGTGAAAAGGAGAAGCCATACAAGACTTTGTTTTGGGGGAATCTAAATGGCTGTCGCTGGGGTAGAATTCCTGGCTTGGTTGCATGTGAATAGGAAAAAAGCAAAGAAAAAGCAAGGGAGTGAAAGCTAAAAAAAAAAGGGGGGGTCCCTCAAAGCAGTCTGGGGTAAAAGATGAGCCCCACATTCAAAAAGTTACAAATCACTTTGTTACGATTAGCCCCTAGCCATGCCACAACTCCCCATACACCCCTGGCATTATGGAAATCCATTCCTGTTCACTTCTTCCAACTAGACTTCTTCCCCTTTGCCAGATATCTGTTCCTTCATTTCACTGCATCCAGAGGGTGCGGTCCCTGTAACACTCAAACAAGGGCTGAGTTCAGACTGGCAGTTTGAAGCAGGAACCAGTCGTGGCAAAAAAGCCCCGGAACAAAGTGTTCTGGGTTTTCCCGGTCACACGGGGCCGACTGATGCAGGAGCATACTGGGAGGAGGCGTGTGGGAACGTTCAGACTTCTGGCCTGGAGGCGCAGCTGTAAACAGCTTTTTCCTGGCAAATCAGCTGGATGCCTATGTGTGTATGAGCACATGAGTGCATATGCGCTCATGTGCTCATACACACATAGGCATCTAGCCGGTTTGGGGAGGATTCCTTTGTGCTGGCACCGCATTGGGTGGTAGAGCGAAGCACAGCCAATCATATTGCTGCTGCCTTATGCGCAATGCAGGTTGCTCCCGGCTTTTCGGCTGAGCATTCACACTTCTGGGAAGCAGAATGCAGCAGGATAAAGGCGCTCTCCGGGATTTGCTACCACTTTGAACAGGTATCTTTTAATCCCAGGAGCGAAGCGGAACAGTGCGGGTTGCCTACAGGTGGGGAACGCCAGGCAGATGTGCCTGTGTGAACGCCCCCTTTAACCCACTTGGCAAACGTGGCTCTAGCGGGGCAAATTGCCAGTCTGAACTCAGCCCAGGAAAGGCCCACTAAAGCATCTCCCGAAGTGGACTCACGTATCTGCCATTTTCCACATCGACGGAGCCTTTCCCAGATGACTTGTAGAGCAGAGGGGTGTGTTTGGGTTCCAGCCCCGTCACGGCTTGTGCTCCTTGGTCTGACGTGTCGAAATGGACTTTCTTGACCTGCAAAATCAAACGCAGTCGTAACTTAGAAGGCTAGCCACGCACAGTCAGAATATAAATTAGCTGGGGTGAATTTGTTTGTTCGTTTGTTTAATTTGTATCCTGCCCTCCCTGCCGGGGTGGGCTCAGGGCGGCTTACAGTGTGTGTGTGTTTGTGTGTATTAGAAAATCAATAACAAACGAAATATATCAAAACACAAGACTGAGTAAAGCCACAACATATAAAATCATAGGTGCTAGTAAACATAGATACTAATAACGACGGCGGCGTTCTTCCGGTATCCAAATAGTCAACTGCCACCATAGCCTGGGTTCTCGCCAGGCTGTTGTTTATTAAGTTGATACTGATGTAAGCCACGGTATTAAAAGGTGGCATCCTAATCGAAAGTCTGATGGAAGAGCTTTGTTTTACAGGCCCTGCCAAACTGTTCAAGCAGGAATGGAGAGTGGGGGAAAGGAAAGAGAAACAAACTGTCAGAGCACAGCAGAAATCATACGAGAACATTTCATATCTACTTGGCTCTTTCAAGAGAGTGAGGAACATTATTTCACAGAGCCATGAGCTAGGTACCAAGAAGAGGGGTGAGCCGTTGCTTTTAGAACAGTCATCTGGAATTATCATGAATTGCTCACTCAGTTTTCATGGAAAATCCAGGTGGCACTGATGGCAATCCCTTGCATTAAAATGTTTTTGGTGTTGTTGCCCTGTCTTTATTCAGAACTCATTTGTGGGAGTTAAAAAAACAAACAAACCATGAAACCTGACGGCGACAACAAGTTGTCTGTCGTCGACCATCATAATGCTACACAGGTTTCTCACATGGGCAGTCCCTTTAAATTTCCCTTCTTTTTCCAGCTCAGTTAATCCTTGTCGTTTTCTGTGGTTGGCCATCACATTCATGAATCTATTGATACTATCTGCTCTTGCTTTTTGTGGGAACTAATTGCTGCTTTTCACTTTACAGACAAAGCCACATTCAGTGTTTTCTTATGGCCGCTGAAAAAAAGTAATGAGCTGCGGCTTTGGTTGCAAAATGAAAAGCAGTTCTTCCCTCCTCCCCAAGAAAGCAGAAACTGATATATAACAATTGATGCCACTGAGGACTGTAGAGGAAAGATGAAGTAACTGAGTCAGCTAAACAATACAGGAACAAAAGAGAAATTGTAGAGAGAAATGGGACCTTTGCTACCTGGCACTTATTGCTGAGCAAACATACAGTAGGTTTGCCCACAGAGAAAGGCATTGCTGGATTTTTATGAGGAATATAATGTTACAAGTGAGGGAGCCACAAGGACTTATAGGAGGCATCTCATTTCCCCCTTCCCCACTATTTCCTCTTTCCCTTCCCTGAAAGCCCCATAGTCTTTCCCCTTTTCCTGCTTCCTTCTCTCTTTTCCACCCACCACCAACCTACCTTTATATGCCTCCATCTACGGGGTTCCCCCTTCCCTCCCCTCCTCCCCTCCCCCTCACAGCCTTGACCTGGTAAAACTATGGGCCAGTTGTGTGGTGCTGGCTGCCGGTCCAGAACCGGTTGCACAGTAGAGAATCTGCAAGGACTTCCAAGGGGCACCACATGGTTTCCTCTTCCCCTTCTCCTAGCAACCTTTCCCTGGTTTCTTCTATCCTCCCGCCACCTCCCGACCTCCCACCCACCCATCTACCAACCTGTCTTTTATCTGGGGCCCATCTTCAGCTAAATTCATTCATTCATTATTTATTTATTATTTGCATTTATATCCCGCCCACCCCGCAGGCAGGCTCTGGGCGGGTAACATCATTAAAATAAATACAATTTCAGTTTAAAACATTAAACATTAAAATACAATCAAACATTATAACAATTAAAACAATGGATGCAGCTTGGAACAGCGTCAGTTGGCTATAAAGTTCTAGCTCGATGGTGCAGTGAGTTAAAGACCAGTTGTTGGTGGTCAATAAACAGACGGGAGACAGACGGGTGACAGCAACCTCAGGGAGGCCATAAATGGGCACCCGCTGCCTCAACCAAAGGCCTGGCGGAACAGCTCCGACTTGCAGGCCCTGCGGAATTGAAGAAGATCCCGCAGGGCCCTGGTCTCAATAGGAAGCCTGTTCCACCAGGCTGGGGCCAGGACAGAGAAAGCCCTGGCCCTGGTTGAGGCAAGACGGGCGTCCTTGGGGCCAGGGTCCACCAGGAGGTATTGATCTTTCGAGCGTAATACTCTTTGAGGCATATATGGGAAGAGGCGGTCCCTTAGATACGTTGGTCCCAGGCCCTATAAGGCTTTGAAGAAAAGTGGGGTATAAATGAAGTAACAAAAGCAAGCAAGCAGTGCCTGCTCAGCCGCTGGAAGATATGAATTGGCCATGGCCATCCTCTGCTGCTGGCTACCGGTTTGTCTCCAGGCCCAAACGGAGGCGGTGGTTTTGATTTTGAAAGCCATACACGGCCTATGCCCTCTACTGTCTTCGGGAGCACTTTCTTCTGAATGAACTTACCAAGATTATAAAAATCTGTCAATGAGGTCCCAGTCTGGTTGCCGTGCATTTCAGGGCCAGTTCCCTGCCCTCGTGATCCAAGCAGTCGCTTTGAGAGAGATAATCGCTGAGGATGCTGACATTCTGACACATGGTTTGGACTCAGCTCCCTCTCAGCTTTGCCCTCCCAGAGTCATGCCACTGTGGCCTGAGCCCCGGGTGAGCTCCAGAGACGCTGGCAGCACCACCAAAGCTTGTCTTTCCCCTAGTTGGTGGGCAGGGGGAGGGAGACAGTGGGCATAGCTCATGCCTTCCACGGGTGAGTCCCTGCATGTCAGAGCCATGAGGCTTGGGTTATTTTTACGCTGAGTTCATTGTATTCTGCTGTGTCTACTATCTTGTCTGTTGCTTGTGCGCTTGCGTAGTACTGCCAGCTGCAACGTGGGAGAATGGTTCAGCTGCTCTGGCTTATCACGGCGGCCTTGAAAGGAGGCTATGGAGTATTCTTTGTTTAAGGGAATTTTCCAGTCCTGTGAGACCGAGGGGTGGGAGCAACTAATTTTCCCAATCATCAAGTAATCTCCCGCCGGGAGTTTCCCGCCCGCACGCTAAAAGTTCATTTGCCAGTCGCGCTTTTGCATCATACTATAATAATGCCTGACCAGCTTGTGCCACCATTCCTGACAATAACCGTGTTCCTGTGGGTTACAGCATTGTATTCCAATAAAGCTTTTCTTCACATAAGGAATGCTTGGATCTACTTGCTATTGAACCTGACACTGCAGCACTGCTAATGCTACTGGGGTTTTTCCACTGGATCGAGACAGGTGGGGTCCCACCTCCTTCAGGCGGCAGAATATTGAGCTGCCCACAGTGGCTCTTGGGAAGTCGGCCTCTGCTAGGAGTGCTTGTCGCTCTAGAAGGTGCTTCCTCAGGGAGCTTCTTTATGTTCTTCCCTGGCCTGGTGTTCGGAAGTAGCCACAAGAATGATGCATTGGAAATTAAATAGTTTTCTGGGGTGGGATCCTGTCAGCTTTCCACTCGTGCAGAGGAGGAGATGTTTCCCTCGTATTCCCTCCTTCCTTTACTGCAGCTCTTTCTGCTGCAGGGCATCAAGAGGGAATTAGATAAACATATGGAGCAGAAGTCCATCAGTGGCTATTAGCCACAGGGTCTAGATGGGAACTCTCAGTCTGGGGCAGGTGATGCACTCTATTCTTGGTGCTGGAGGGGGCAGCAGTGGGAGGGCTTCTAGTGTCCTGGCCCCACTGCTGGACCTCCTGATGGCACCTGGTATATTTTGGCCGCTGTGTGACAGAGTGTTGGACTAGATGGGCCATTGGCCTGATTCAACATTGGCTTCTCTTATGTTCTTATCTTGAGGTCTGCACTGAAGATCATTTGCAACCTGTTGCCGAAGTGAAGCAGACCTCAAGGTACTCTGTTAAGCATGAGACTCAACAAAGGATTCAGCTTCAAGTGATTTCAGCTTTATTAAACAGCAACTGTAAGTCAGGAACACACGACAACAAGGGGAGCACAGCTCCTTCTTTTAAACTTTCCCGGGCTGTCCAAGCCACACCCATTACAAGTTAAAGACCAATCAGAATACAGGAAAAAGGCCAATCAAGACCGTTCCCTCTTTGCAACAATATCACTCAGTGATTGGGTAATTACACAGGTTTCGCAGAAACCGACCAATAGCAATGTGACAGCTGAAGAGCCACATTCAGACTCAAGCTTAACATGTGAATAGATAGGAGCGATTCACATTCAGTACATAACATACTCCACTCGAGGAATGACCTCTCCCCAGCTGCCTGCCGGACACCAGACTTCCCACTCCAGGTGAAGATGCATCAGTTGCATCAGTTGTGGAAACCTTTGTTCTTGTTTTGCCCTGTGCTTTGGGTTTATTTATGCTTTTTATTATTTATTGTTTTATTTTTATACTCTGTTAAGCAGTTATTCAACTTACGTTTGCTTATTTCATCATGCTGCGTGCCTCAGTTTACTTCATGCACTTATTGCTCAGGCCTCAAAAGAATGTATCATAATATATATTCTTTATAATTCTGTTTCAGTGTTAGCTCAGATGGTCTTTAGTCTTTTCCCCCCCTTTGAATGCTTCTTTAGAATTAGTTGCTGTAGATTTTCCGGGTTGTGTGGCCGTGGTCTTGGCATTGTCAGACCTGACGTTTCGCCAGTAGCTGTGACTGGCATCCTCAGAGGTATAACACAGAAAGATGGAGGACTCTCTGTGTCAAGGGGAGCAGAAAAATGGTAGGCAGGTCATTTATATCTACCCAGAAAGGTGGGGTAGGGCTGAGTCATTATCTTGTAGTAGTTCCCCAGGCTATGAACATGCTAATGGTGGAGCTTTCCTGAGGAGGTTCTTTTGTCTACAAGACAAAATATTTTCACTAATATGAACTATGAAAGTTATCCTGAATGGTTGTCAACATCTCAGGTGACTGGCTTTCCTTTCCTCTGATGGATGCAACTGGATATGTCATATTGAGTACGGTGGACTAGTGTTGGTCCTAAATATGGATGCTACTGAACTACAAAATGACCATATTTCAACTTTGGATTCTTGGGCGGGCCTTCTTGATTTAACAAGGCAAAACCTTTAATAGTAGTTAGTAATCTGTACTCCAGTTGTTGACTTCTATAATTTGGTAGTTAAGGGGTTTGGCCTTAATGGAGTAGTTCTTTTACAGAGGCCAGGGGTCCCCAGCATGGCACCTGTGGGTGAAATGGTTTCCGTCGACACTTTCCTGGCACCCACCAAGTATTTTAGAAAGAGTGGAGCCACCAGGGCATCTGATTGGCCATTGAACAGCTGATTGTCTGTGCAGGCCTTTTAAAAAGTTACTTTGGCAGCATCTGCTACCACGTCAAAAGGATCTTTACTGCATGACTGAAGATAAGCTGCATGTATGAAAGTATTTTTAAACAATATGTTTAAGTATGGAAAACTCAACAACGATCTGATTTCAGCAAATGATTTCAGCTTTATTTGTAAGAGCAAACTCCAACTCAGAACGCCAACAAACAAGTGGAGCACAGCTCCTTCTTTTAAACTCTCCCGGGCTGTCCAAGCCACACCCATTGTCAGATAAGGACCAATAACAAGGCAGGGATAAAGGCCAATCAGGACCGTTCCCTCTCAGATACATTCTCACATAGTGATTGGGTATTTACAGAAGTTTCTCAGAAACCAGCCAATGGTAGTGCGACAGATGAAGGAGCCACATTCAGTTTGAAGCTTAACATAGCAAGACAGAGGCAAGATTCACAGTACAATACATAACAATGTTCCTTTTTAAAGGCATCTTGTTAAACAGAGCTTTTTCCTGATATGCTGAAGAGTAACTATTAGAGTTGTACATAGCCTCATTCCCTGACATTTTGTCGTGGCGCCACCTCCTACAGTGGTCATTCTGTGGTTGTGCCCACCAGCGTGTGTCAGAATCCCAAAGGTGTCCACAGGCTCAGAAAGGCTGGGTGCCCCTGGCTTAAGCCATTGGCTTTCGTTTGGTAAAGGTATTTCTACAGGAATTCCTACCATGGTCGTGTTGTTCCCTTTCTGAAACAGATTGTGCTTTGTATGACCACGTATTATGTTGGTATCAGTTATTATATGGATTAACGTTACAGTTGATGTAGATATGAAGACTGGCTATTGGTCAATTGTTGCTAATGCAAATCTTTGATCAGGTTCACAGTTTCAGGTGCGGGAATATATATCGGAATTACTCTCTACTATCAGACTGCGGATTTATTCCAGGTATTAGGGAGCAAGATCCCTGTTAGGAGTGCCAACCTCCAGGTGGCATCTTTAGGTTTCCAAGAATTTCAGCTGGTCTCCAGGGATCTTCTAGAGGAAATTGCAACCTTGATGGGCAGGCTTTCCGGCATCACATCTCTCCCAAGCTTCCTGCCCGCCTCAAGCACCACACCAAAATTTGCAGAATTTCCCATGATGAACTTGGAAACCTTATTTGATTGGAATAGTTATTTAGTGAAATCAGATCTTATGCCCAATTTGACTTAGGTGCATGAGCAAATGAAACCCAGAAGTCCCAGTTTTCCAGCCACTGATGAGCTCCCGGGAGACATCAGGGCCCTGCGGGGCCTTCTACAGTTCCGCAGGACCGGTAAAACGGAGCTCTTCCATCAGGCCTTCGATTAGGAGCTGGCACTGATGAATGAGCTATTAAAAACTGATCTGTTACGGCCTGCATGTTACTGGCATTAAGAACAACTTTGGATACTGGCCTAGCTACACTGGACCATCTTCCAGCCATTGCCATCGGCACTTAACTGCACTTTTTGTAGATCGTTGTTTATGTGAAATTTTATAGTAATGCATTTTTGCATCTGTGTTTTATTGTATTTTAATCCTGTCGTATGCCACCTTGAGCCTGCCTCTGCAGGCAAGGCAGGATATAAATCAAAATTAAGCCCCTTCTCTCTTTGCTCCCCCCCAGGCCAGCTGGGGAAGGGAAGGGGAGGGTTTCGAAGATGCCTCCCCCCCTTTTGCTTCCCCTTCTGATATCACTTCTGGTGATGTCAGAGAGTGTGGCATATGCTAATAGCCTAGTAGCTCATTAGCATACCATATGCTAATGAGCTCCTGCAACTCTTTTTCTATGAAAAGACCCCTGACTGAAAGAATCTGGTTTTTAAAGCTACAGGCACTCCTTTTATCATTTTCAGGTTTTTAAAAGCCCCCCCAGTGTATTTTTTTTTTTAGTTTTCACATTTTCCGGCAAACCTGGGGCCCTTTTCAGGTTTCTGAAAAGACCTGTCTTTCCTGTTCACAGCTCCAGTTGCCTGGTTGAAGTATCCAAAGATTTGGCTGACTTTGCTTTTAGAATAGAAGGTATTGCATTTTAATATTGTGAGCCACTCTGAGAGCCTTTGTGCTGAGCGCCAGGATAAAAATGTTCTTAACAAATAGATAATGTTAATTTGCAATGTTCTGCTAACTCTACAAACTAGCTTTTCAAGGCCCATTGGGGACTAAGAGACAGGGAGGCAAAATCTGCCTCCATGAACAGAAAGCTCATAGGATCAAGACCATTGTTTCTTATATGCAGGGCTTTTTTTGTAGAAAAAGCCCAGTAGGAACTAATTAGCATAACAGGCCATACCCAACAGTAGAAACTCATTAGCATATCAGACCACACCCCTGACAATGCAGCTCATTAGCATATTAGGCCACACGTTAGCATGTTAGGCTGTATTGGGTGTGGCCAACTCTGAAGCCAGCCAGAACTCCGTTCCTGAGCGTTCCCGCCCCAAAATAGCCCTGCCTATATGTATATATAGGGCTTGCAGTGGCTCAAGTGGTTAAGACGCTGAACTGCAGGCTGTGGAAGGTCGGTAGTTCAGCAGTTCGAGACCCGGGTACCGCATGATGGAGTGAGCGCCCATCTCTAGTTCCAGCTCCTGCCAACCTAGCAGTTCGAAAGCAAGAAATTGCAACTTTGGTGGGAAGGTAACAGCGTTCCGTGCACCTTGGTGTTTAGTCATGCCGGCCACATGACCACGGAAACGTCTTCGGACAGCGCTGGCTCTTCGGCTTTGAAACGGAGATGAGCACCGCAACCCTAGAGTCGGATTCGACTGGCTTTCGAGCAAGGGAACTTTTACCTTTATATGTATATATGCATTGGTTGGTGCATGTAAACCACATTGTAAACACTTGTGGTTAAACAGTGTGTTTTGAAAGGTAATAGATTACAAATAAACAATATATGAAATTATCCTCCTTGCCATGGGGAACACTTTGGAAAAACCTTGCCAGAAATGTAAGGAATTCACAGAACAAAATCTATTAGGATCTGTTCACAAGATCCGCTCAGGCGATTAAATGACAAGAGAGGACGGAGAGTGATTATGAGACTTTACCCTTTGTTTAACTGCAACAGTGGCACTGCAAGTTATGCTGAACCTTGTAATCCACCAGAGCTGGTAAAGGTAGAGGTTTCCCTTGCTCAAAAGCCAGTCGAATCCGACTCTGGGGTTGCGGTGCTCATCTCCGTTTCCAAGCCGAAGAGCCAGCGCTGTCCGAAGACGTTTCCGTGGTCATGTGGCCAGCATGACTAAACACCAAGGTGCACGGAACGCTGTTACCTTCCCACCAAAGTGGTACCTATTTATCTACTTGCAATTTCTTGCTTTCGAACTGTTAGGTTGGCAGGAGCTGGGGCTAGAGATGGGAGCTCACTCCGTCATGCGGCACTCGGGTCTCGAACTGCTGGACTACTGACCTTCCGGCCTGCAGTTCAGCATCTTAACCACTGAGTACAGAGTCTAATTTCTTCTTTTTTAAAAAACCAAAACTAAGCTGCTGTTCAAGCCCTCATGAAAGGGATACCAGATATCAGGGACCTGGCTGTGGAATCAGTGTTGGGAAGCAAAGGGCTCTGTGCATGCTTAGAGGCATTCTTCGTTGCTGCCTTATATTTTTCAAGGCCGATCTGCACCTGGGCCCTTGATTGCTTAAAAGCTGATTAAGAAAGCCAGTGAGACCAATGAGACTTCAGGGGTACAAAGGGCTTTGTGTGCAAGGGTCTTGGCTTGGTAGTCTCCCCGTGTAGGGAGCAGGTGATGCGATCAGCTGTAGTGCTGGCAGACCACACCGCGGCTGTGCATCCTGCTGCCCCTCTCACCCTATCAGCGGTGGACACCTTGTACTGCACTGTCCGTCCAATCCCCTCTGTACACGTTGCCCTCTGACCTATAAATAAAGCAGCGCTCCTAAGTCGGGAGGTCAGCTTTCGCCACACTCGTCTCGTCTCGTTTCATCCCGACAAGTGGTGACCCCGACGTGATTCCTGGCGCCTCCCTGCTTGCCCGACTGTGATAGTCTACGGTGCACCTCAGCTTCGGCTCCCTTTTTTCAGGTAAGTATGGGGGAATCATTGTCCAAAGAGCAGATTGAGCATGCGACAGAACTGGCGGCGCTGATAAAAACCATGGCCCGCGACGAGACGGTGTCAGCAAAAGAGATCCAAGAGCTTCTCCGAGAGGTGGATTGCCAATGTCCTTGGTATCCCCTCCGGGGTAGCTTAAAGCCGCAGGATTGGGAAAAAATAGGGCGGGAACTTAAGGGCGAACCCCGGGCCCCCATAAACCTTCTGTTAACATGGCAGAAGGCCTTTGCGGCGGTCTGTGCATTCTCACCGGCAGAGAATGCCCTCTTACAATCTACTAAGCCGCCGCCGGACGACCCTGGGGCATCGCCGCCTCCCTACCTGTACCCTGCTTTGACTTCTTTGAATATTTCTGATCAGCCGTTGGCTCCGCAGGCTTTGCCTCAATATCCGCCACCAACTGTACGCAGTAAAGTGGCACAGGCCATCGCTACCGCTCGTAAAGAGGGTACGTTGGACCCCAC
This sequence comes from Gekko gecko, assembly GCA_029375565.1. NCBI lineage: Eukaryota > Metazoa > Chordata > Lepidosauria > Squamata > Gekkonidae > Gekko > Gekko gecko. The sequence continues at coordinate 95,767,693 of JAPDNY010000003.1, read as the reverse complement.
GGAAGAATGGAACGGAGAGTCACCCGCCTTCTTCCCCCTTACACGGACTAGGAACCCCAATAATGCTGACGAGCTCCAGCTTAACTGGGAGCCGCTTCCGTACAGCGTGCTCAGAGAGCTCAACAAATCCATCAAAGACTTCGGCCTCAAATCCTCCTACGTGCTAGGAACTATTGAAGGCCTCTCGAATGGTTATAAAATGCTCCCACGAGACTGGAAGGATCTGTTTCGCATGGTCCTTTCCCCCTCTCAATACGTGGTTTTTGACAGCGAGTATAAGGCTGCCGCTACTGCTTCAGCCTCGGCGCAAATTACTTACGATCAGATGTATGGCGCTGGTCCATTCGAGCCGATAGAAGCCCAAGTACAGCTCCCCGACAAGCACCTCGCGGCTACTGGCCTATGTGTATTACGGGCCATCCGCCGCGTCCCCGTCACCGATCGGCCCGCCAAGTCCTTTAGTCTCATCAAACAAGGCAATGGTGAACCTTATGGTGCCTTTGTAGATCGCTTGCAGGAGGCGATAGCGCGCCAACTTGACAATCCACAGGCCCAAAACGAACTCTTGGTTAAGTTGGCTTATGAGAATTCCAACACTGACTGCAAGCGCATTCTCACCCCTATCGTCCACCGCCCGGACTACACCCTCGCTGAAATGCTTACAGCGTGTGCTGAGGTAGGGTCCAAAAGTCACGAAATGGCGCTCCTCGCCGCCGCCCTTCGAGGGGGGGAGGAGCGGGGGAAAGCCCACCGGGAACTGCTTTAACTGCCAAAAGCCCGGCCATTTCAGAGCTCAGTGCCGCGCCCCTGGGGGTGGGGCAGCGGCCGGAAAAAACACCTCTCAGCGAAACCAGCAGAAACCTCACAAGAAGTGCCCTAAATGCAATAAAGGCTATCACTGGGCTAGTCAATGCCGGTCCGGGCCGCATGGAGAGGGGGCAAAAACTAGTCTCCGGGCGTGATTCCTGCCCCGGTCAAATGGAATCTGCATCCTCTGTCACCATTGCCCTCTCGACCATCGCACGAGCCACGCAACCCCTCCCTGGGGAAGTGACTTGCATTCCTATGCAATTCTTGGATCACGTTCCAGGCTCTCATGTGTTGGTCCTGCCGCTCTCCTCGGCGGGAGAGCAAGGAATTTTTGTAATCCCGGAGGTCAAGGCTTGCCCCGCCCCGGAGGTTCCACTCGTGGTGCAAGCCTGGAGTAATCTCCCCTTTGATCTCCCGGCGGGGGCCACTATTGCTAACTGCGTGCCCCTCACGGGTCCGCAGGGCCCGGCGCCTTCTTCTTCTTCTTCCTTGCAGATCGCTCTCGTCCGCCAGGACATCCGGACGGAAAAGCCCTTGCGTGAGTATGCTGTAAACGGGAAACGCCTCTCTGGCCTCCTGGATACGGGCGCTGACGTGTCGGTCATCACCAAGGAACAATGGGATCCGAAATGGCCACTGGAAGCCAGCCCATCTGTCTGGGGGTTGGCGGGGAAAGTAGTGCCGTGCAGAGCGCCTCTCAACTCGCAGTACGCTCTGTCCTCTCTGGTGATCTGTTGGGATATATCCAACCGGTCGTCGTCCCCATCGGCGTCAACCTGTGGGGGCGGGACTTGTTACGGCAGCTGAGAGCCCACGTCGTCCTTGATGAGTGACCCTCCCACTCCGCCCCGCGCAGTTGCGCCCCGCGCAGTTGCGCTCACTTGGGTCGCCTCCGCCCCCGTGTGGGTGGAGCAATGGCCCCTGCCTCTGGACAAGCTTACGGCTCTCCATGCCTTGGTGCAAGAACAATTGGACAGTGGGCACCTTACCCCTTCCACCAGTCCGTATAATAGCCCCGTGTTTGTCATCAAAAAGAAATCAGGGAAGTGGAGGCTTCTGCACGACCTCCGAGCAATCAATAAACTCTTACAGCCTATGGGTCCCCTTCAGTGCGGGCTACCTAACCCCAATCTTATCCCCGCACGATGGGAAATGGCTATAGTGGATCTCAAAGATTGCTTTTACACTATTTCGCTGCAGCCCCAAGATCAACCATATTTTGCCTTCACGGTCCCAGCACTGAATGCGGAGCGCCCCACCCAGCGTTTTCAATGGGCCGTCCTCCCTCAGGAGATGCTCAATTCGCCCACAATGTGTCAGCTGTTTGTGGATCAGGCCCTATGTGCGTTTCGCACCCAGCACCCGCAGGTCCGGGTGCTGCATTACATGGATGACATTGCCATTGCCGCTCCAACTTTACCTCAGGAGTGGAGGTCTGATCTTCAACGTGCCCTTGCAGCTTTTGGTCTTCAAATAGCCCCAGAGAAGGTCCAAACGCATGAGCCCTTCTTATATTTGGGTCACAAGGTGTTTGCTTCATATGCTATGCCTGTTTTACCCTTTTTGACCCTGCCCAACCCATTGACATACGTTCAATTGCAGCAATTTCTGGGCTCAATTAATTGGATTCGCCCTTATTATCGGTTAACCACTGATCAGCTTGCGCCTTTATTCAGTGCTCTCCGGCGCGGTCGGCAACCCGACGATCGCATAACCCTTACGGATGCTGAACTGGCGGTCGTCACCTTACTTAATAACCACATGGCGACCCGCTGGGTTGATCGGTGTGAGCCGGATGAGCCCGTTCACCTCGCCATTATGCGGCCTCAAGCGCAATGCCTTGGATTTCTGTTTCAACAGCCTTCCCCTGGCCGCCCCTCTGTTGTCATTTTAGAATGGCTCCATCTCGCTCATACTGCGCACAATACCATCTCTACTCTGGAAGCCATGACGGCGGCTCTGATCTCTCGGGGCCGTACCCGTTCTAAAGCCCTCCTGGGACAGGAACCTGCTACAGTGGTAGTTCCTTTCCCGAAGGATCCGTGGGATCACGCCTTCCGCAACAGTGATCTCCTGCAACTCAGTCTCATTGCCTATGTCGGGGAAATATCTCACCATCTCCCCAAGGATTCCAGGATTCAGATTGTTCCCTTATGTCCCTTTCAATTTGTTCAACTGTTGTCTCCTGTTCCGCTCCGCGGCGTCCACCCTCTTTACCGATGGGGGGCCCACCAGGGGAGCGGTTACATGGCAAGACGCTTCCGGCCAGTGGTGTAGCCGCCACACCGGACCCCAAATTTCTCCGCAACGTTCTGAACTTGCCGCCGCTGTCGTTGCGGCCTCGCTTTTCCCTGCTGAACCCATGAACGTCATCACTGACAGCCTCTATGTGGCCAATGTCTTGCGGCGCATTGAGGGCAGTTACGTCTCGCCCGCTTGTGACAGGAACCTCCTGTCCCTTTTCCTTTCCCTCCAACAACACCTCTCGCGTCGGACGGCTCCTTTTTACGTGGCTCACATTCGTAGCCATCAGCCGTTCCCCGGGGTGCTGACTGAGGGAAATGACCGTGCTGACGCCCTCACTAGCGCCTATCCCCTGTCGGCTATCACCGACCATGACATCCACCATCAAAACGCCAAGGCTCTGGCTCGGCAATTCGGCCTCCCTCTTTCTGAGGCACGGGCCATCGTTCAGCAGTGCCCCCAATGCTCTGGGAACTTCTCCTTTCCCTCCACGGGCGTCAACCCCCGCGGCACTGCTGCCAACGATCTATGGCAGATGGATGTCACCCACTTGCCAGGCTTCGCCCCGTGGAAGTACATCCATGTGTGTGTTGACACCTACTCTGGATACATCCATGCCACCCCGCAAAAGGGTGAGCAGGTTAAACATGTCACTTCCCACCTTTTGCGGGCCATCGCGGTCATGGGCAAGCCACTCGCCCTCAAGACCGACAACGGTCCCGCCTACTGCTCTACCCTCTTTGCCGACTTCTGTTCCAAGTGGTCCATCCGCCACACTTTTGGAATCCCCTACAACTCCACGGGCCAGGCCGTCGTCGAGCGTGCCAACCGGACCCTTAAGACGGCCCTCTCTGCTCATTCGCAGAAGGGGGAACTGCCTCCTCCTTGCTGGCAAGGGAGTCCGCCCTTGCCTCGGTCTTATTTACGCTCAATCACTTGAACCTCTGTACGTTTAACTCTCAACTTTTTACCCGCACACAGCGTCATTTTCAGCAGGACCTCCCCCTCCCTCGCGCACAGGTCCGATATCGGCGTCCACCGAGTCCCGAGTGGCTCGGTCCTGCACCGCTCATCACCTGGGGCCGTGGCTACGCCGCAATTCAAACATCAACCGGTCCCGTGTGGATTCCAGCTCGCTGTGTCAGACCGTGGAACCCGGATGGCGTGGCACAACGGCCTGGAGAATCCCATTCCGGAGTTCAACAGTCGCGCGACTCTCCGTGTTCCAGTGACGCAGCAGCGACGTCGTGAGCGAGGACATCGGGCTGCGCCCATTACCTGGGGCGCAGTCAAACGCCTCACCGACCAAGCCACTGCCCTGCTGCACGAAACTGACAAGGAAGCAACGCCCGAACATCTTTTCCTAGCCCTGATAGCTTGTATTAACAAGAACTCTTGTCTCGCCCTTATCTGTTGCTTATCCCTCCTTTTGACTCCCGCAGCAGCCTTGCCGCTTCAGCATGACGACAACCCACACCCCAACCTGTGGCTTCGTCATGCCTCGTACATGTTTCATCATCACGGGACCAATGTGACTCTTGTTTATGAGCCTCCAATGGCTGCGGCGGGCATGTCCTTTCTACCTACTCCCTTTAATGTTCCTGAACTGGTACTCAGTCACCTACAGAACTTGAATCGCTCTAATTTGTTTGTACCTCGGGTAACTGATCTTAATCAAACTGCCTTTCGCACCTTTTCCTACCATCGACAATTACCAGGTCTGTGTTTTTGCTGTTATGCCGCCAATGCTGCCTTTAGCAAATGGCAATATAAGGCTGGCGCCGATCGGCACTGGGGAAGCAAGGCAAAGAATCAGACCGCTTGCCTTGATCATTTTTATCTTCACGGCACGTATAATTCCTCTTTTGTCCCTAATGTAACCCTTATGCATGCTTCTCTGGCTGATATTTATTATCGGCTGCCTATGTTTTCTGCAAAGGCCTCTACCCTCTTAGGTGGTTCTATATGTGGTAACTGGGTCATCAAGGACCCCAACTTATGGTTCTTCTGGGGCGGTGGGATTGCTACCAACTACCACCCTGGAAGATATCAGTGCGCCTCTGTCGGATATCTCACACTTCCGGTTCAAGTGGTAGCGTCACATTCCGGCCCCAGGGCTCGCCGCGCGGTCCTGGGACCGCAATGTTCCGACGAAGTGATTGTTGAGAAGCAGCTGAGTGGCGGCTCCACTGGGCTCCAAGCCTTCTTGGGCTCGCTCACTGGTGTCCTCACTCTGGGCTCATACCCTGGAATCATGGTCCAGGAGAACAGGGCCTCCATCATCGGTCTCACTTGTCGTTTGGAAAAATCCATCAACGCTACCACCGAGTTGGTCAGGGATCTGCAGACTGAAATCCGGAGTCTGCATCAGGTACAACTCCAACACCGCTTCGCCTTAGATTTCCTTCTTGCCCGGCAAGGAGGTTTTTGCCGTTTCATCGGCTCAGCAGGGTGTGCAGTTCGCTTCCAGGACCTAAACAGGACCATTGAAGACGAACTGGCACAGCTGCGAAACTCTATCACCAACAATGTCGTGAGCACGGGTTGGAGCCCCCTTGATTGGTTCTCTTCGTGGCTCCCGGATGCCACCTGGCTCCGACAGTTGTTATTTGGCCTCATGTCATGCGCTGCTGTCGCTATTAGCCTTTGCTGCTGTGTTCAATGTATTCCTGGCCTCGTGGCCATGCTAGGATCTTCTAAAGAAACCTTGCAACGCCGCGCTATGTATTATGCTTACCACCAGCTTAAAACAACAAAGGGGGAGATGTAGGGAGCAGGCGATGCGATCAGCTGTAGTGCTGGCAGACCACACCGCGGCTGCGCATCCTGCTGCCCCTCTCACCCTATCAGCGGTGGACACCTTGTACTGCACTGTCCGTCCAATCCCCTCTGTACACGTTGCCCTCTGACCTATAAATAAAGCAGCGCTCCTAAGTCGGGAGGTCAGCTTTCGCCACACTCGTCTCGTCTCGTTTCATCCCGACATCCCCGTTCCTTTTTTTACGCAATCCTAACAAAACCATAAGTGTGTTTTGAGTGCACAAAAGGTTTTAATCTTTCCTGTTGCAGCAAAGGCTTTGAAAAAATGATTGCAGTGTTTTCAGAAAGCCGACAGTACAGAATGCCAATGAAAAGAACCCCACATTGCTTTTAAGACTCATAATTTTAAAGCAATTTCATAATTACAGAGGTCTTCAGTTTGGCAATAAGGCTCAGTTACACTGCCCTTCCCCAGACTGTATGGAATGCAAGCAGTTGCAAAGCCTCACATTGCTGGGTTGCTTTCTTGACCTGAAACTGGTTCCTGTTTTGGCCACGGCCATATTCTGATAGCCTTCCACTGACCCTTGACATGATAAGCAGGTCATATCAGCACAGACACATACCATTCCCTTCATCATTTTACAGATGGAGGCATTTATGTATCCCCACATCAAGGGACAGGCATGAACTGGGAAAATAAGGTTTGGTTCGTGGTTCATGGCGTGTGCAGTTTGCTGTCACAAATGTTTTGATGCTAGACAAACTGGTTGGGTTCATGAAGTTTGTGACATGCTAGAACACCCCCTCCTGGCATGCTAGAGACACCAACCTTACCGGGGATCTCCAGCTGACTCTCCTGTACCTGCCCTCCAAGTCTGGTGAGGATTGGATTTATGGGGTCCAAGTTATGTCCCCCCAAAGAAGGTGCCCCCAGGAAAGTGCTTTCTGGGGAAATGACAGGTAAAGGTTCAGGAGTGCACAGAATGGATGCTGTGCAAGCTACAGACACCATGTCCAGCTGACTCTCCTGTACCTTGGTGAGCCATGGATTTATGGGGTCTAATTTATGTTCCCCCCAAATAAGGTGCCCTCAGGAAAGTGCTTTCTGGGGAAATGACAGGTGCAGGTTTAGGAGTGTATAGAACAGATGCTGTGCAAGCTAGAGACACCAAACTCACGGTGGATGTTCAGCTGACTCTCCTGTACCTGCCCTCCAAGTTTGGTGAGGAGTGGATTTACGGGATCTGAGTTACATCCCCCCAAAGAAGGTGCCTTCATCCTCCATTGTTTCCAATGGAGGGGGAAAAATCAGCAAAAAAGCAAGCACAATAGAAGCTTTGCAGAACAGAATCAAAGTCCCCAAAAATCTGTGCAGTAGTAACTGAAGGCAGTTGGCATTTTTGCAAGCCCAGCAGAACCAGTGCAATATGCCCAGCAGGACCAGTGCCATTGTGGCGCTGCAAACCCAACAGGACTCTAGTCAAGCCAGGAAAACACTTTTGAGAGAAATTGTCAGGAACTGGTTCAAAAGTATATAGAATGGCCCACCGGCAAGCTACACACACCAAACACACAGGGAATGTCACCCTGCCGCCTGCACTTCTACAATCTCTCCAAGTTGCGGGCAGATTACTTTTCTGGGGTGCCAGTTATAGACACACACCCAAAAAAAATCTCCCACATTTATACCCTCCCACCCCTCCTGAGTATGAACACCTCTGTGTGCCCTGAGAGTGAAAGTGGGTGTGAAGGGTGCCTGTCACTGGGGGGAAGAAATACCACCGGTCCCTGCCCCCAGACACCACACCCATCTTGCCAGGCTACTGGAGCCTGGCCCCAGCAGAGCATTCCCAGGGGTTTGGAGCTCCTGCCCCAGATCATCTGCTCCTGGCCCTGGGGCTCTCCACAGAGGCAAAGGGGTTTGGGTCAGCACAGCCCAGAGACACCAGCAGTTGCTAACACTCTCTGGAGAGGAGGACTCCGACAGCAGTGATTCAGAGGGGGGGGAAGTATCCTCCCCTTTCATATCCCAACTTCCTGTTGCTGCTCCCACCTTGAATACACCCCTCCATGGCCCCTCCCAGCCCAGCACCAGAAAGCAACTGTGCCTCCCACCTTCTCCAATCCTGGGGCCAGAGTTTGGAAACATTTGCCACTGTAACCCCCACCGCAAAGATTAAATCAAGCATGTGCCCAGTCCGGTGAGTGGGGGCCGTTACATATTCGGAGAGTCCTAGTGCCACCATGGACGACACTAAGTCCGTTGCCTGAGTGGAGGCTGCATCATCGGCATGGACGTTGAAATCACCCAAGACTATCAGTCTAAAGTGCCCAGCCTGACACAGCCTCCATCAGGGACGGCAGGCTATTGGCTGGTGCATTAGGCGGTCAGTACACCAATCAAATCACCAAGCTCTCCTTGGCCTCCCACACTAGGCCGACACACTCTATGTCCTTGATCTTCGGTGGTGGGAGCGCCTTAAAGGAGTAAGCCTCCCAAATTAATAGAGCCACTCCTCCACCCCGCCCCCAGTCCATGATTGGTGAAGGACTGAGAACCTGGGAGGAGCTAGCTGGGAGAAAGCTACTGTCTCCCCTTCTTGCATCCAAGTCTCGGTCATGCATGCCCAAGTCTACTTTCTGCTCAAGCAGAAAGTCCCACAGGACTGTGGTCTTATTATTTATAGACCTGGCATTACACAACACCAATGACAGAGGGGGGTCATTTGTCCTAGCCCCACTGCCAACCACCTTTGGGATGGGAGGCAGGCTGGGAGGGGCTAAGCTGTTCTGCTTCTCCATCCCCTTCCCTTGTCTCCATGCCTGGTCCCACAGTTATACTTTCCTCTCCCCAGGAGCACTGGGATCTTCGCAAGCCTCAGACGACTGGCAGAGCTAGTTGACACTACACCTAAGTATATGCTACCCATTAACAATGCACAATTCCCAATGCTGCTGGGTCCTCAGCTATCTAAGTTCCTATCCTGCCATAATTCATTCCAGAAATTGATTGCCAATAGCTCCGGTAGCTCTGGCCAGTAATCTAAATAAAGGCCAGCACTAATAATTTTCCTCTCTTGCTCCTTTTCCCAGTAAACAAATCTCTGAAAAGAAAGTGGTGTTGAGAGTAACTGGGCCAGGAGTCTGACAATGAGTTGTCTTCACTCAGCAACATCTGTTAGTTATTCCAACTCTTGCAAGTGTGCATACAACTGCTGCTTCTTTTCTGGCTTTTTCTGTCTGCTCCAACACTATGGGACATTTTCCCAAAAGAAATTAGGAGGTTGTCTCTATTGCAGTTCCATAAGGGCTGCAAGCAGGGCTATTTTGGGGCAGGAACGCACAGGAGCAGAGTTCTGGCTGGCTCCTGAGTTGGCCACACCCAGCAGGAACTCATTAGCATAACAGACCACTCCCAACAGCAGAAACTCATTAGGATTGGCTGCATTAGGGTGTGTGTGGTCTAACATGCAAAGGAGTTCCTGCTACAAAAAAAGCCCTGGGTTTTGACAACAAACAAGGTAAACAGAATAAGAAGCAAAAGGTGGGTGTGGCTGGATGATCACACTTCTCGTAACATGGGGTGTGTGGCCTAATATGCTAATGAGCTGTGCTGTCCAGGTGTGTCCTAATATGCTAATGAGTTTCTGCTGTTGAGTGTGGCCTATTATGCTAATGAGTTTTTGGATTTTAGGAGGGCTTGATGGCCTTTTATAGACGTTATAATTTTCAATTGTTTTAATTTTTTTTGTAATATGTTTGTTTTATTTCTGTTACCCGCGTAGGGCCCCAGTTATCTGGGGGGGAAAGCTCTGCTTATAAATGTTTTAAATAAATAAATTGCAATTTGAGGGCACATTTCATGCATCTGAGCCAAGAAAGGTGATTTCATAATAAATTGTCAAATATTCTAATGTCTCACAAGACTTTTAAAAAATGAACTATAAGATAATACAGCGTATACAGAACTGGAGCCTACGTGTTGTATACTTACAGTTTTAGTGGTAGGAAAAGAAAGGGGCTTGTCCCGAACATATCCACTTCCAGGCTGGTACACACTCCACGGAAGAGGGTATTTCCCATCGGGGAGCTGAAGCGGCTGGAAGTGCTTCGTGGTCATTGACTCGTAATTGTCTTGAAGGAGCTGCCTGGTTCAGGCCAGAGAACAGGAACAAGAATCAGGACCTTGATCGAAAGGGAGTATTCAGGCTTTCGGTGACTAGAGAAGCACACCAATGGAGAAACTAAGACTGGTAGAATCCTGCCTTGGCAGCAGAGTTTAAAAGGGGTTTCATTCAGATCACTTACACTGTATTTATTTTCAAAATTCCTGTTCCACTTTCTAGCAATTTTGCCTTCAGGGCAGCTTGCAAGTAGGTTTCAACAATTCGAAGAAGAAGAAGAAGAAGAAGAAGAAGAAGAAGAAGAAGAAGAAGAAGAAGAAGAAGAAGAAGAAGAAGAAGAAGAAGAAGAGGAAGAAGAAGAAGAAGAGTTTGGATTTATACCCCTCCCTTCACTACCCAAAGGTGTCTCAGAGCGGCTGACAAACTCCTTTCCCTTCCCCTCCCACAACGGACACCCTGTGAGGGAGGTGGAGCTGAGAGAGCTCTGACAGAAACTGCTCTTTTTCAAGGACAGCTCTTATCAGAACTATGGCTTGCCCAAGGTCACATCAGCAGGTGCAAGTGGAGGAGTGGGGGAATCAAACCTGGTTCTCCCAGATAAGAGTCCACACACTTAACCACTACACCAAACTTTCTACCCCCTCTCCAGGGTCAGGAGGGGTACTGGCCGTATGGTCAGTGGTGGCAAAATGCTTGGATGAAGAGACTTCCGAGCCATGAAAAATGTTCTCTCTTAACTCCTCCATTTACCCAGCTTCCACTCACTCATGGAGACATGGCACTGCCTTATACTGAATGAGACCAACTGTCCTATCGAGGTCAGTATTGTATACTCTCTCTGTCAGCCGCTCTCTGGGTTAATGTTCCCTCTAAGCTGTGAAGTTTCGTGAGCAAAAATTCTACTTTGTGAGCCACTGGCATTAAAGTCGTGAGTGAGCGATTTGGCTGCTGCATAAATTAGTTTGCTCTGGAGCCATCCGTCCTGAGCGAAGACAAAAGTGTGAGAGCTGGAGGCTAAAAAACTGTGAGCTAGCTCACACTAACTCAGCTTAGAGGGAACACTGCTCTGGGTCCTTGCATGGAGGGCCGTCATCGTCTGCTACCCTCGCTTCAGCAGCATAGTGAGATGCCATTTAGTAGGTCCTTGACTTGGACTTTGTTACTGGGCATTATGGGGACATGAGTGAGACTACCACAAATGGAAGCCTGTTGCTGCTCCCGAGACAACCTGAACTGTGAAGATTTGATGTTGTTAGCAGGTGGGCGGCATGTAGCATGGAAGGTTATTCCAGCTGCTTCCTATGTGAGATACCTACCCAACAGCTGGATTATCCACTTTGTCCAGGCTCGGTTTGTATTGGACAACAGGTCGGAAATTGGCTTTGTATCCGGCTCCAGTGTGGAAGCCATTCCGAGGATGGAAGCCCGCCTGACCTAGCAAACGAACAGGAAGCAAACAACAGTAGTCAAGCTTTATTGCCAGTGAATTCATTTATGTACTCAAAACGTCTGTTTACTGCTTTTCTGCCAAGACACTTAAGGTGGTCTACAGCATAAAACCATGATTTACAATCTGTTTAACATGATCGGAATGGAAAACCAAGATGGGAAGGGAAGATGAAAATAAGCCAATGTAGGTACCAGTGCGGGCAATATTACGCAATGGCCTGGTAGAACGGCTGATGCAGAAGACGAGACAGAGAGGGAAAGAGCCAAACAGCAAACAGTCTTAGTCAAGATGATCAGGATGGCCCCTTATTTTACTTATCCTTTCTGATTTAGCCACATTGAGAGGTCACTGCAGGAAATTATTCTAGGAGAACAGGACTGAAGCCGTATGGAAAAAGACATTTATCGGTGTCAGCCCCCAGTTAAGACACTCTCCACATACACTATTGGCAGTGAAATGCTTTATTAGAGATATGATCACTGTAGGTACAAGAACTTTTGTTAGGACTGAAGAAAACCGCGGGTTGTAGGTAAAAGCTTAAAACCCCCTACATCCATACGTCACACCTACCCCTTAGTGTTGCTATGGCAACTCAGACAGATATATGGTGCCCTGTCCAAACTAGCCAGGCAAAAGAGTCTCCAAGGTCGATCTCACGAGAACCAACTCCTGGGGCCCAACTTGAGAAATGGTTATGGCTACTACCCCCATGCGCTCTCACAACATACACCCCCCCTCAGGAATTCCACCCCCCGCCTTACCTTATGGCAAGGAAAGGGAAAGAAAGCGATGCTTAAAGAAATGAAAGTTAAATTGACCTGCTCTTGACAATCAGCCTGGAAGGGGAGACGAGGCTTCTCCAAGACCGTGCAACTTTTGATTAATATGCTTTGCTCTGTTATGGCCCCAGAGCATTAACTAAGTTGTTCACAAGCATGCTCCTCGTGCCCTGGTTGCGCTACAGGTTTTGCACATGTTAAGAACATAAGAGAAGCCAATGTTGGATCAGGCCAATGGCCCATCCAGTCCAACACTCAGTGACCAAAAATACTAGGTGCCATCAGGAGGTCCAGCAGTGGGGCCAGGACAGCCATCCCAATGTTGACCTCCCCAAGCACCAAGAATAAAGAGCATCACTTGCCCCAGAGTCCCTATCTATACCTTGTGGCTAATGGCCACTGATGGACCTCTGCTCCATATGTTTAACCAATTCCCTCTTGAAGCCATCCATGCTTTTAGCTGCCACC